>CM023536.1:6034206-8559459 GCA_013350335.1 Chimonanthus salicifolius | reverse complement strand
CGAGCCGTGTGATAAAATGCCAAATGGAAACTATTAAAGTTTACTTTTCATTTGGTGCTCTGGAGAAATTAATGCAACATAATCTGTTCCGGAATCTTTACTCTTTACCACCCTCTCTCTTTCTCTCTCATCTGCCGCTCGCATGAAATTGTGCAATATCACAGTCTAGGGTTCGGGATTTGGGCATTTTTCAGTGAAATCTCGAATCTAACTTGAAATGCGTCGATCCAGCGGCATCTATAGTTTCTCTGCAGAATTTCAGATATTCGACTGGAATCCTAGGGCTCTCTTTTTGAATGTTTCGAGTCAAAAAGTAGGACAAGGATCCTCCCTCTGGCAATTCCTGATTCTGCAATTTCTACCTCTTCCACCTCCGACGCCAAACCTATCTCCCAGAAAGCCTGATTGTTCCCACCGCTGTCAACCACTCCCGCCGGCCCTCTCTGTCTCTGAAAGATCGTCTGACCGAGATTTCTCAGATTTCTCGTCTCTTCATTACTCCCTTCACGAGAGGAAACGGGTTTTATTCAATCCAATGCATTTGAATTTCCAGCATTAGAGAACATTTGGATATCCAGATTAGATCCGGCTCGGGTATCAATAATTCCAGCCTTCAAGTAGGCATGTTCACAATGGGGATCGGCTCGAGCTTTTCTGGAGGCTGCCGTTTAAAGCTCTCCGTAACTGATCAAATAGTCACAAGGTCAACGTAGACTTAAAAATGGGGATCTTGCACAATCTTATTTTAATTTTTAATTTTGTAAATTAAAAAAAAAAAAAAAATATATATATATATATATATATATATATATATATATATCAAAATTAGACTTAAATATATATTACTACTTAAAGTTTCAGTCCAAAAATTAACTTGTAGTCACTTGATCTAACACTCAAAGTTGGTAGACGTTCTTCAAAAGATTCAACACTTAGTGATTTTAACTATTAAAATCAAATGACTAAAATTGAATTTTGAAATGAAAATATAACATGCATTAGATTTTAAAGTCTTCCTTCAATTTATACAATTATATTTTTAATTTATAAAAAGAAATTGTCTATAATTTCGTTGTTTGTGAATTCCGCTTTCTATTAGAGAATTGATTCAAATAAAAGAAATTAGGCTGCGTTTGGACGAAGAGTAAATTTTAGAAGGGTTACCCTGAGTAGGGGTGATCCTTAAAGTGAGATTACCCTTATCTTATTTAGTAATTGCAGTGGTAAACTAAAAGCATATCCTAAGGGTAAAAAATCTTTTTCAGTAACTATAAGGTAGGGTAACCTGATATATTAATATTTTTTGAATTTTTTTATAAAACATAATTTTTAAATAATATTCATGAAGTAAATCCTAATAATATAACTTATAATAATATTATCTATTTTTTATAAATTATTTTTCATAATTATAACTTAAAATGAACACTTACATTCTAACAGTAAATAAATAAATAAAGAATTTTTTTGATATTATTATTTTAAATTCCAATGAATGAATAAAAAATATCAACATATCTCTTCATAAAAAATTATAATTATAATTTTTTATATTATATGAATTTAATAAAAATATTAATTCTCATAAAATTGTTAATATGTCAGGTTACCCCTGCTTACAGTTACCCCTACTCAAGAGTAACCTCGAGTAACCCCCGTAAAATTTACCCCTCATCAAATGCATCATGTTTTTAAAATAAACTTCCAAGAGAATAAATTGTTAATTATTCCGAAAGAGATTATGATGAACTTCAAACTCTTTTGGAGTTTTGAGACTTTATCAAAATTTCGACAGAATCACCTCTTAAAAATAGGATATTTTTTTTGACAATTATGTTTCATAAAATTTTCTTTTTATTATTTATGCTAGATAGATTTAATAAAAAAATATTAATTCTCATAAAATTGTTAATATGTCAATTTACCTATACTTACAATTACCCCTATTCAAAGATAATCCCCATAAAATTTACCCCTCATCCAAATGTATCATGTTGAAATATATTATTTTTTTAATTATATAACATTTTTTTGAAATATTTTAATTTTATAATATTTAATTAAAAAAGATAGGAAGTCAAAGGGTATTGAGGGGTAAGGTATTGTAAATATTCCAACCTCTAAAGGGAATATTAAAAAATGGGATGAGAGGGTAAATTTTCAAATTTTTACCCTCACCTCCTTTTTATCAAACTAGAGTAACAAGGGGTAATGAGGGGTTACCCCCTCTTACCCCCATCCAAAGGCAGCCTTAGACTCTCATAAAAAAGTCTTTTCACTTCTCCCCCCATTCAAACACGACTTAAAGAATTAACAGAAAAAAGTCATTTTCAACTAAAACATATTTTTCTAAGTCGAAAAGACCTTGAGGTTCTATTAAATTTTTACTTATTATTTTTCCCAAAAATTTGAGTAAAATTAAAATTGATATAAAAAATTAAATTAATTGAAATTACATAAAAAAAAAATTATATGAACCTTCGTAGTCGTTCAACTCAAGGCAGTATCCACGAAGAGGATGATTTTATTCTAGAACACTTCCCAATTTAAGCCAACTAGCATCTTATGTGAAGCTTCCTATCGTCTTCCCATTTTATTTGCCTTTCTTGCACGCTTCCTCTGCAATCCATTATTTGTAATATTTTACTAGTCTTTTTTAATGTAAGCTTCATTTTCGTTTCACAATTTTCTCTTTATTTATAATTTAAAAAGTCTTTAAAGACATTTGACTATTCTATTTTAGTGACTAGGTTGGATTGAAATTCTCTCAAATGTCTAGAATTATTTAAAATTTCAAATGAAAAATGAGTTTGAAGTTTAAAACTTTAGTTTTGTCTACAAAACTAATATTTTCAGTAATGTTTTTTTAAAATTTATTCTTATTTTTCAATAAAAACTTATTTTAAGACAGCACTCTTGTTTCTCTAGTTGCAAATAGAGTGTAAAGATTTATTCAAGGCTCCTGGAAACTCGTGTGCCTATATTTGTTATTATTTAGTATTGGCGTTTCTATATTTGTTAGTTGCGTTGTAGTTCTAGATAATTATAGTTGTACATCATAACAAAAGTAAATCTCATTATTATTTTTTTTTCTTTCTCTCCTTCGAAAGCAAGTTACACATTAAATAATAAATGATAATAATGAGATTTCCTTTTATTATGGTGTACAACTATTTAAGTTGCTGGTGTGAAAATCATTACCCTTTGAAAAAGTGAATTATAATTATTATTTATTGTTGAGAATGAAAAGAAAGGAAGAATATAATCATTTTATTCAAAAATGTGAAAACATATACTTTTCTTTACTTTTTTTAAGCTTTTTCTACTAAAATTTAGTTCATGATAAATGACATGTATTGATTTTCTGCAAATGGATGAATTCCATTATGTGGAAAATGGCTAGTCTAAGGGTAATTTATCATTTTCCAACTATAGTGTAGATCTACTGTTTAACCTTCCCCTTCCAGAAGAGCTAAGATGATAAATTTGAACTCCCATAACCTAACCTGAATATGAAATGTGCCAAATGTTGACCAAAATGGATGGAAATTTTCAGTCAATTTAGCCAAAATTTCACTCTATTACAATAATTTCTATATTTTAAAATTTTTCAGAAAATAATAATACTTTATGGTGAATGAGACAAAAAAAAAAAAAAGCTAACTACTTTTTCAAATATAGATAAAAAATTCAATCTTAAAAACGTGTCGTGCATATCCATATCCATATCCATGGGTGATTGCTTTCATAAAAGTATCTACTATTATTTTTAATTTCTAATCCAAAGTCAAGAGTCATCTGGGCCCGATAAAAGTATCTACTATTATTTTTACTTTCTAATCTGAAGTCTAAGAGTCATCTGGGCCGAGCCAGCTGCAGCTCGGCCACAATGATATCATCACCATTCTGTTTCATGGATCAAACCCTCCATGGAAGCACAACATTCATGCTGTTGTAGTTGGTATCTCGAATCTCGGCCGATATCTCGGTATCTCGGATCTAGGCCGATATCTGAGTATCTCGGATTTCGGCCAATATCTCTCTCTCTCTTAATTTTTTTTTGGACAAATATCGACCATATAAATGTGTATTGGCCAATGTCGGCGAGATCTCCGTCACATCAGTGAGATATCGGCCATATCGATAGAGATTTATACCCCTGATTAGCACTCTTCTCTCAAAGCTCAACCTTAGAAAGTCTTGTATTGTTAAAGTCCAAGCAAATAACCTGTCAAAACTCTTTTGGATTGGGTCACCTCCAAGCCTGCTAAATGTAACAGTGATGGTGTTTTTGCAAGCTTAATCTCTGTTAATCCTGTCTGACCCGGGCTGTGGGTTCATGTTTCTTGTTTGATTTGCCTGACCCGGTTTGTGGGCTTTCGGTTTTTTCTCCTTGTGCAGTTGCTGCTGTATTTCTGCATGTAATTTTGGGGAGTTTTTCCTCTTTGAATGAATCTAACCTTATCCTTCAGAAGAAAAAAAAACTCTACCAACAAAATGTTTATTGAGTAATGCTGAACTTTCTTATTTTAGCATCATAACTAATGTGAGTTTCACATTTATATGATCTCTAAGCAGTTGTGATTGGATCTCTTGTACATCAGCTTATTGTCTTGGGCCCATAGAATCAAACTTAGATTTAAGCCTTTGAGACATGTTCTCACACCACACACACTAAGCAAATTAGCCCTATATCAGTTACCACTCTTTGGACCTAGGTGTCTCACTTGAAATCTCACAATTTTCTTACAAGGAAGCACAATTTGACAAGAGACCCAAGGGGTTGACGGTTAAAACGATGTCTCATGAAGCGAGGTCTTGAGTTCGATTCACGTTCAACCCTTCCAGACCACTTCTCATGAAGTTAATTTCCATCGATTTAACCAGTGTGTATGGATTGTGAGATTAATCTTATTGCCATTGTGAAAACAATGTATGAAGAAGCATGGAAAGATTGATGGGATGAGAAAATCAATGATAGTAAAACAGATAGACTAATGGATGAGACTCACGTAATTAATTGGATCATGTCTATTTTAAAATAATATAAATTAGAAAGTTAAAAATTAAGATAATTTATAATATTAGAATGAATTAGACTTAGCAAAAAAAAATTTTCAAGCTAATGCAACTCATGCTCAGGTGTTAATTATTTTTTATGACGAACAAATCCAAGACCCTCAACTCTCTTTGAATACAAGGGCGTCGGGCAAAACTTCATATATATACAGCCCCTGCAAGTCATGGGCATCGGGTAACTATAGGACTTGAACATGAAATTTCTAGGTTCTTGATGTAACAGCCTTGGCCTATAAAAAGGGCTTGGGGCTCGGCCCAATAAGATATTGTCCGCTTTGGGTCCCATACGCGCACACATGTGCGAGCCCGCACGATTTTTGGATCGGACCTAGTCCAAGCCCTGGATCCAAAATGCATCTTGCTGGAAGAGTAGGGCAAGACTACTTATAAATCCCTTCTCAAATTTCTCAACTTCCGATGTAGGACCTTGGTTTTCACCCTCAAGCACACAAATACACTCCTACTCCACTCTGTTCACTTAGGCCTGGCCCTTAGTGGACTCGGCCGTCTAGGGCCAGGTTAGGGTCTCACACTTGAGCCAAAGTGCTTGTACCAGTTAAACTACTCCGTACAAAGTTCATTAATTAATCATTTGACATGCTCGTTCCTCTATTGCAGGTGTCATTTAGTAAAATTTAGAAAAACTAAAAAGTTAATATTGAAAACTGTATCTATAAGTTTGGAATTCCTCCTTATTTTCCTCGGTCATATAATATGGGCTCAATCCTCAATGGGGGCCTAAGTTGTTCCTTGTCCTGATCATAGGTGGCAATTCGGCATAAAAAAAGTATGGAACGATTGTTCTTATGTAATTTATTTTTTTCTTAAAATTATGATTAAAAAATTGACCATAAAAAATAGATACATCAAAAGTCGAGAACAGTACATTCTATTTGAAAATTTTGAGACCAAAATTTCGGCTCAGTTATTATATAACTTTGATATATTGGTATGTTTTATGTGACTTTTAAATATTTTAAATTAAAAGAACGACTTAAAACTATGTTTTCAATTTAGATTTGGTTTTACCAACAGATTCAAAAGAAAACTCACTTTAAAATTATTTTTAAATAAACTTTTTATTTAAAATATACTTTAGGTAAGTTAAAAAATATAATGAAATATTTACAATTTTCATATTTTTATTTTATTTTTAAGTGTTCAATATTTAGAACTATATCAATTAACTTAACAAAATTAAAATGTTCAAATTATGTACTTATATAATATAGAAAAGAAGAAAATAAAATGAGCCTGAATAATTTGTGAATTATACATTATATGTGTATAATTGAAGTATCTTTGAAAAAGTACAATAGAATTAGCAACTTACATCATTATTAACGTTAATATCTTATTTATTTGGTGTAAAATAACACAATGAGAATTTGTTGTCTCCTCAATTGATAAGAGATCCTGTAATTTTGTTTACAGAGAAAAGGAAATACAAATAAAGAGGTAAAGTAAATAAAAGTGAGAAAAGTACTAAATTGATAAATACAATATTAGTAAGCACTAATTAGAGAAACTTCTAAATAATCTAAACATTTGAAGTGGGTTTTCGAATTCTACATTACCATTTAACTCTATTATAAATTATAATATCCTTTTTAAGTCTTTTCGTCATAATGACACTGACCGCTTGCATTATTTTACCCGTGACGGTTATACTTGTGTCGGTGAATCGATACATTTCGGCTGCAACAGACCGATATAGATTCGTCAGCACCTGTCCATCAACTTTCTATACATATCATCTTCATTTTTCTACTATGTTGGAGCTGATATACAATGTATCAACCTCATTTTCTAGCCGTTGAAGATGATATACAATGTATCAACCGCATTTTCTAGTCGTGACTTCAGTTAGTCTAAACGGAAGAAAATTTATGGAGAAGAATGATAAAACCTTAACTAATGGATGTCAAAATCATAATGAGATTACGTCAAACAAATTATTAAAAAGGTTGCACGCGTGAGGCGTTTCTTATATTTTGTATATAAGAAGAGGAAATCCAATGGACAATGGGCCCAGGATTTGCAGGAAACCACTAAAATATTAGTGTCATCTTCTATTAATACAATCCACCAGTTGCAAATGTGGAAAAGATGTGGGTAAAGACAAATTATCTACTTACAGATTTGGATTAAGTTTTCTTTTTTAGAGATAGAGATGTGGTTTAAGTTGTAAAAAAAAAAAAAATTGAGTGGGTTTCTTTGTTCAATTCTTAAGCCAATTTAAAGAATTTCTGAGAAATACTTGCTGAGTTACTTGATTTAAATTGAATTTTGAATCAAATATGCATTTAGGGATTTTGAATTTTGGTTATAGATTGACAGGGGTTTGATGTGGGTTGAAATGTTTTTTTTTTTAATGACTAAGATATTTGAACTTTTTAGAGCATTCGACTGAACAAACTTCTCTATCCATATACACTCAATATATCTATGGGGAATGAATTCTTCGAGCGAAATGAAAATCGAATTCAGGACTCGTGCATTATGAGATACGTTCTTGATGATTTTTCACCTTCATTTTTAATAACTTCGAGTAAAATTTACATATGGATTGGAGGTTAAGATTGAGGTTCAAAACTTAATTTGTTAAAATTTTGTACATTTTTTTAATAAATGCATTGGGTTGTTGAATTATTGGACGTCTATTTCCGTCTATAAAGATGACTTTGCTACTTGTGATTTGTGAATAGCTGAGTTGGAATCAAAATTTTGGATTACATGGGCTATTATGCAATAATATATAAGGCTGGCTATTCAGATTTTCAGTTTTTTTTAAATCTAGTTTCTTTTTTATTGGTAAGCTACCTTTGACAAAATCAATATCCGCATCGAGACCGAAAGGTTTCAATCTAAAAACCTAATTATAGAATTGCAACACCTAACTTTGTAGAAAGTAACCATTTAATATTCCAACTCTTCATCCACAGTGATGTAGTTTAACGGATAATCTCCCACTTCAAGAAGCGAGAGGTGTTAGGTTCGAACCTCTATATTTTCACCTAGCATGCTCTAAGGGCAATGGGTGTCACCCGTGGGGGGTTTTACTTTACGCTGGTTTTCCCACTGGTTTAAAGGTGAAACTATGGTTGAATTCTAGCTTGGGTCAGGTTAGGAAAAAAAATAATGAAATTCAAATCAGATTGAATAACTCTCCAGCCCAACCCATTTGATCCAACTAGGGAAAGTATTATACGATGTTAAGTATATTCACCTCTTGAGTTGGGCTGAGAGGTTTGATTTTTTTTATACGCTTTTACTTCATCAAGACTCAAACCCGGTCCAACCCCATGAAACCACTCATCATGGCCACACGGACAACGAGTGTCGGTGGCTGAGAAGTTTGATTGGGATGAATTCGACTTTGAAACCAAACTTAACTTGATTTGACCCAACCTGACTTGAACCGATCCTAGATGGATATATCTATATATATTATTTATTAATTTTTTTTTAGTTTTTATTTTTGAGTTGTTACTATCAAATGTTAAAATCAAGTTGTTGATGAAGAACGTTAAACATTATCATATTATTTGTAATATTTTAGGATGTTATATGTGAAAAATATGCTTAAAAATAATGTATTAGTCGAGTTAACTCAGGCTTGTTGAGCCGCTACTATTTTTGACTACCAACCAATGGGACCCAAAACAATTCATAGTGGAAGAAGTCCCATCGTTTGGATATCTATGACTTTGCCAATGGCATTGGGGCTGTTGAGGAAGGAAGAAAATGTGGGAATGGAATTTCAGAGTTAGGAAAGGTTCAAAATATTAGAGCCTGTTCTCTCAGTTTTATTAAAATAACAATACTTTGAATGCTAATTACTATATTTAGAAAGATCTCTCACCTAACAAAAAAAATGTTTCACTACTATTATCTACAAGTGCAAGCGCCATTCACGGAATAAGGTGTAACCAAATTTTAAGAAGTAGAATAGATAAGTTAAAAGGATTCGGACATTGGAAGCATGGATGAAGATGTGACATGTGACACGAAGACCCTTAAAAAGTCTGAATTGATTACACGAGTCGATTCAGACTATATCAAAGGTAAAAAAATTAGATTTATCGAGATATCGGCATCTCGACCGATATCTCGGTATCTCGGATATCGATCTCTCTCTCTCTTAATTTTTTAAAAAAAAATTCAGTGCTAATTCAGCCAATATTTGCTAATTCAGCCGATATGCACTGTATCAACTGATATTTATACCCTTGTACTACACCGACCCAAATAAATTAGTCATATCCAACATTGGGTCGTAATGGGCCATGGACCCAACTCACATCCAAACTTTTGAATTTAAAATTCAAGCATTGCAAAACCATGAGTCACTCGTGGGTCCTGACCCATTAAAGTGTGGGACCTTGAGTCCCATCAGCTGGGATGTGTTTGAACTTTGAAGACTAAGGAAGGAAAACGAGTGACTCAAAAGGAATGAGAATGATTTGAGTTGGAGACTTGTATTTTTACACATTGTTTGCTTATACGGATTTAGGATCGGTCAACCTAAGGTATATTAATTCTATAAATACTCTACTAATGACCGAGTTTTGGATTTTTTTTTAGAGTCCTAAATAAGAGAGAAAACCGAGTCAAGTGTGGCATTTTGCTGAGTTGAGACAGAAAGCCTTCGTAGCGAGCCGGACCTTATTGAAGCTTATGAGATGAAGGCGAGATCCAAGTGAGATATCGAGAACTTGATCTTATAGGTAATATAACAAATATCTTCGATATTTTCATTTTTATCATGAAAATATCGGCGAAAATAACTTTTGCGAGTTAAAAACTCGAGTTTAACGCGTCTGCTATTTTTAACGGTAAATTCCCGTTAATATCGTGATATTTTAAGGTTAATTTCAGTTAAAAATGCTTGGGCCAAGTATACATATTTTTATTTCTGAAGTATCATCTATAGTTTTAAACTCCAGCCACATTATTTATTTATTATATTTATTTTTATCATTTTTAAGTATTATATTTTCCACTAGATTTTTCCGTTAAATTTTGATAAAAATCGAAGAATTTGAAAATATCTCGTTATTAACAATTGTCAGTTAATATCCCGAGAACGAGATTTGTGACAATGCTTATAGCTGGTATGATTGGAGGTCAAGCTGAAGGGATGATCGTGTTGTGTACTGACCCAGAGGGATCCGAGTTGAGCGAAGTTTTTGTAATTTCTTTTAGAAATTAATCTGAGTCAAGAGGACTCACCATTTTAAATCCCGAGTATTTTCGGAATTTTATTTGGCTATTGTAGTTGGATTTTTATTGATTAATTCCTTAATTAGTTAGATCTGAATATGAAATTCTTTAATTTTAACTCGGAATTTTAAGACATCTTTCGACTCACCAAACAGCCGAATTCAGTCATGGTTCACTTTTAATTTCTGTGTTTGAAGTTTTGAACTGCAATTAACTCAGACTGTAAACCAGGCTCTGCTGTATCAAAACCGAGTCGAAACTTGCTGAGTTTGTCGCATTAATGCTGGGTTGAAACTCACCATGGGACCCACTTTATTGGCAGCATTGTGGTCTGAAAACACGATACCGAACAGTCCATTTCAGGGACTGAACTGAGCCAGTTTTGGGAAGCTGAGTGGGTTCTTCATACTAGTCTTCTTGTCGTGCATGAAACCCGGTCCCAACGGGTTTGAACCGTGTATAATCCACGCTGTTGACCTCAATGTCATAAATATGTTTGATATTTTCAAATTTATCATATTTTTATCTGTAAAATATCAATTGTCGTTAATATTTCGAGATTTATCGACACTGTGTTAAATTTGCAATAAATTGTAATATCGTAATAATATCTCGATAAATTTCTGATAATTTCTTGATAAAATATTGATAAATTCCAAATTAATATTTTTATTGTATTTTAAATATTATATTTTCCGTGAGATTTTTTAGTTAATTTTCTGATAAAAATTCAAGAATTTGAAAATATCTCAATATTATTAATCACCTGTTAATATTCTAAAAATGATACTTGTAACTATGGTTGATCACAGCTTGTTATCGAGTGAACTGAGTCCTAACCCGTTTAAGCCACTTTATTTACTGCAGAAAACCTGCCAGTTGTTGGCCTGAGTAGTTTCTGCAACGTGTGCTGTTTTGAAAAATCAGTTTTACACGTGGGCTAAAACCCAATCAATGTGTTCAGATTTTTTTAAACGAGTTTTAGTTCGTTGAAGGCTGTTCACTGCAATATATATAAACCCGGCTGAACCGTGTAGACTCAATTTGAGCTACAGAAATTAATTAAAACTGAGTTGTGAATTGTTTTAAAAAACAGAGTTGAATTAATTACTAATTCAGTTTTGCGAATATGCATATTAAACATTAAGTTGTGAAATTTCGGATTAATCAATACATGAATCTAATTAGTCATTTAATTTGATAATTTATCCTCAGGTAAAATCACGTGAACGCGAAGGTGGAATTCCGGCCTTTAGGTGACCAATTCTTTTACCATGGCTTCTACACACGAATCGAGGTTGGACACCTGTATCTTTTGGATGCATGGTAATGGAGGGTAACTCCTATTATTCTTATTTGATAACTAAGAATTAAGAGTAAAAAATTATTTTTTTATCTATTCTCTCTCATTTTTTTAAACTTTTTTCAGATAAGAGTAATCTTTAGTTAAAGATAACCCCTATAAAATTTACTCCTCATCTAAACGTGGCGAGTGCTGGTCCAGGACCTAACTTTTAAAAGACTTCAATTATTATGGTAAAATATGATAAACTGAGAATGGTTAGAGGCAACAATTTTTTTATGTTTAATGAAAGGTAATGGGTTTGGTAATGATACTAACAATGATTATAGTCGCAATTTGACTCAGATTTAACTTAAACTTGATGATTCAGGACTAAATGATGAAGTTGACTAAGGTTGCAATTTGGGAATCTAAACTTAGATGATCCAATCTAAATTTGTGTTAGGTTGAAGTGACTTGAGTTAGGATCAATTTTTTAATTCAAATTGAAAATTGGATTGGGTAAGTGTTGAGGACTTGGGTGTACCGAACTTGATCCAACTCAAATTTCATATGTTTTATTTATATATTTTTTTTCAGATTTTTCTAAAAAACCCTTATCTTTGAGTTTATTTGATAAAAGTCTCTGAGTTTTTCATGATTCTAAAAAACCCCTAACTTTTGATAATTTTTTTAAAAATGACCACTGACTATGTTGACTAAAGGTCAACTTTCTTTTAAAAATTATTTATTCTTGAAGCATATAGTTTATACCAGAGGTCGAGATATCGGCCGATACGTTTCGTATCGGTCAATATATATATCGGTTTTGAAAACTACATATATCGGCCTATATTTACAATATCGGTCGATATGTATCGTCGATATCGACCGATATTGATACATTTAAAAAAAAAAAAAAATAGAGAAAAAAATATCGGTCGATACCGAATTTTTCACTCCTGATTTATGCTATCTCAAATATTCTATTGAGTCTTTATGATAGAGTTTTCTCACCTATTTTCCTTTTCTACGTTAATTATATATTGTGCGCTTGGCATACTCATAATTTCATCATAATCAGAGCTAATATCACCGTTGGGTTCAAACTGAGAGCATTTGTCATCATTGATTTTTTTAGCTTTAATATCTAATATTATAATTACCTAATTTAGTTGATTTTTGAGATGCTATTAATCTATAAAACTATTTTTAAATAACCCTACTCACAAACCGGTATTGACCTCTATGTCAGTTTGCTATTAATGAACTAAGGTTAAAGGGTTTTTTTAAAAAAAAATATCAAAAATTAAGGACTTTTTAGAATTATGGGAAACTTAGGAGCTTTTTCAAATAAATTAAAAAATAAGAGCCCTTTTTAGAAAAACCCTTTTTCATGAATGGTTAGTTTCTAATTTGTTAGCAAATTTTACATTACATTTTTATTGGGGACTATAGTAAGGCATTGAGAGTATTTTTCTTTTTAATTTATGTGTGGAAAATTTCAGGAAAGTCAGTATAAAATCCCTATGCGTGAAACCTATTGCCGTTAGGGCACTCTACTCTAGGTGAGACCATGGGGTTCAAACTTGACACCTCACATTTCAGACGGGAGATTACCTGTTGAGCTACATCCGTTGAGAGTATATTTGAAAGGTACAATTTGCATGTTTATTGTCTAGCAGTGGATTGGTGTGAAGCATGCAAGTTATTTTTTAAGTAAATCTTAATTAAAGTTTTTTTCATTTTCTTAACCCAACTTAACCTAACCTAACATGATCAGATTGGGTTGGATTGCTTGGTTTTGGAAATTGAGTTCGTTGGATTAAGGTTGATTGTCATAGAGATCAAATTGGATAAGGGTTGAGATCAACTCAATCTCCTCAAATTGCACACCTATTGATAAATACAATAAATTATTTATACAGAGCCATAAAAACATCAACTCTATAGTGAAAAAGCATCTGCTTTTAAGTATAATATTCATGATGATTGTATTAGGAAGAATCAACAACACGCAGAGACCATGGCAAGGAACATAGTTTTGTTTCTTTGTGTTTTGACTCAAATTGATGGAGAATAAAGACTCAAGTAGGAGCTTTCTTGAACATTCACCTACCATTTCAATTTTCAAACTAATAGCTGAAAAAGACAATCCACTTCGTTGATTTGTCGAAGAAAGCGCCTTAAAGCATAAGTAATTGTAATATTAAAAAAAATTGCATGATATGTGTGACATGATTATCATTATTGCTGCTTAAGCATTATATTTTTGCTGCGTTTGGATGAGGGGTAAATTTTGGTTATCCGCATTTACCCTTGAGTAGGAGTTATTATGGGTATTATAAATATCACTTGTTCGAAAAGTGTTTTCAAAAATAGGAGAAGAGGGATAAAATTTTAATTTTTTACCTCTACTCTTTAGTTACCAAATGAGGGTAATGGGGGGTTTATCCCCCATCTAGGGTTGAAATTGGGCCGGGCCAGGTCGGGTCGGGTTTTTAAAAATCTAATCCAACTCGACTTACTAATATATGGAATCCAACTTAAGTTGACCCGAACTTTTGACCAGGACGTCTTGACCTGACCTGACCCGAATTATAATCCAACTCAACTTGAAACCCGACCAGACCCACATTTGGAACCTACTTTAGCCTACTTTTTACCGAGTTGGATCGGGATTTGATCTGATTGACTTAAAAATCTCTCAACCCAATCCGACCTGAATTCAATATGAGTTTCTGACTTCTCAACCCAACCCGACCTGCTAACCTGACTTTTATGACCTGACCTGCATGATTTTCAGGTTGGGTCATGTGGGTTCGGACCAAAATCCGACCCGAGTTTCACCCCTACCGCCATCCAAACGCAAAGGTTGATGTCCAGTTAATTTGAGTAGTGGATAGATAGGTAAAAAACATGCATTAGAGTAACAACACAATTACGTCATCCACTTTATGAAAAGATGTTCAAATAAAAAAAAATACGTTTTTATAGGCTTCAGCAATGGGACTAATGGGTAATGAAAGAGAAAAATGATGGAGAGTCACACTTGAGCACCAATCTAGGGGTAAGACTTGTGCTGGGTTTTCATCTGATCCCTCATGACACGATTCAAGAAATTAATGGACTAAATTATGTATTTATAAATTTAGAGTTGAGTCAGGTCAAATTAGAAAATAAATTCGTATAGAATTCGGGTAACATAAGACTCATAAATTTAAAATCTATTTTATTAGAACTATATTCTACTAAGGATTTAGAGTCCATGTAATTTTAAAAATCACAAAAGTTAGAAATTGAATAATTTACAACTATCAAAATTTTAGAGAATAAAAAATATCTTGATTTAATGTAGAAAAAAAGTTAAGCTGATAATATTCTAATTTAATGTATTGCATAGGTCAAAAGCACAACAAAAAGCACAACAAAATTCTAATATTCAATTTTTTCCTTATTTTATTTAATAAAAATAATAAATACCTAAGAAGATAGAACTTGAGAGGAAAGCACGGCTGCACAACTTAGTGTACGAGTGATCTCTAAAATCTCATCCGTCACAGTACCTTTTCGTCCTCACGTGCATGTGTTTGCACGGTTTTACCGGAGACAATTTTCAGCAAAATTGTTCAATGCGGGCTTAAACTAGAATTTATAAGATATTATTTTTTTAAGAGGAACGAATCTAAGTGTTTTATGTGATTTTTTTTCGTATCTTATTTGACTAATTTTTAGAGTACCTGTGAATCTCCCATAAATACTAAACAAGTGGCATAGAGAGTGAGGTGATCTTTGGGTGATGGATTATTTTTTTATTTAGTTTAAATTTTATTTGGATCTAATCAAATCAAGTGGTTCAAACTATGTGCAATGGATCATTTTTTATTTAAATTTAAAAATAAAAATTTACATTTAGTCAAGGAAGACATGCAATGATTCAATATTTTCATTTTCAAGGAAGCTATAATTTCAACATGATTATGAAATCATGTATAAAATTCGATTTGAGAGGTTATGGGTTGTGGAAGATCAGATTTGATGATGTCATATGTTTGCCAATAGATTCTACATAGAAGATGAAGGCTGCGTTAAGGATGGAGATAAACTTTAGAAGGGTAATCGAGAGTAATGTAATATGTAAATTCCTCTCTTGAAAATTATTTTCAAAAGTTGAGGAACATAGAAGTTACCAAATAGATGTAATGGAGGGTAACCCACGTTACCCCCATCCAAAATACATCAACTTGAAATTCACAATATCTAGTCAAGATTCGAGAAGATTCTATAACGTGCAGATAGCAAAATAATCAACACTTGATAGACAAATAGTATGAAGAATGTGAAGAATATGCAAACTCAATATGTCAACGGGCTATCAGATGCCCGATTAGGATCAATGTTTCCACATAAGAAGTTTCTTAGCATCTAACTGATATTGAAGCTAGTAAAATATATAAATAAAATGATATTTAAAATAAGTTCATTGTTGAACACCATTATCAGTCATAAAAATTAATTTTTTTTTTCAAAATATCATTAATATCACGATATTATTGATTTTTTACAATATTATCACGATAATACCAAATTTTGGTGATAATAGCAAGACAAATGGTAAATTCCCAAAATATATTTTTACAATAAAATGAAAATATTGTCCTTAAATGTTCATATCTATTGTCACTCGTGAGTGTCGTGATTGATGAAGATGTCATCAAATTTGTAAGCGAATATCTTTTGATAAATGATAAAATGTGAAATAGAGCTCATAAATTGAAAGCTTTTTTAAAAAGAGAGGACACCCATTTAAAATGAATGCTTTTCTCATAAAGGAGAGGAATTCACGTAAAGTGTTGGGTGAGGAATTAGGCATAAGTCGATAATAATAATAATAATAACAAATGTATTTCCTTATTTACTCTATATTTTTTTTAGTAAAATTAATAACATATTGACATGTCGATAGATGCAAGAATATTATAATTGTTTCAAATTCAAAAGTATTTTAATTTTATAAAAATTCAAAATTTTTATTTTAATGACTAAAAAATCATTAAATTTGTCCACAAAAGAACTTAGTTTATTGCAAGGAGAACTTTGTGACACAAATAGACTACTCTCCAAAAAGGCAAAAATAGCTATTACTAAAATTTTATTTCTAAATAAATTGTTTAAATTAACTCAAAGGGATTAGAATGATCGTCAAGAATCTACCTCAAGAAGCTGGAGTCTGGTGTTCGTTTCCACTCAACCGAGTCAATCTCCGTAGAATTATCTAGTGTGCTCTTGTGAAATAACCCTGACTTGACTCTCCGAATATGATATTGTCTTCTTTGGTCCCTCGGTTTAGCCCATTACTCTGTTGGCTGAGCCAACTCTCAAGATTTTGCTTTGGACTCGACCCACTTGACCAGGCCCAAAAGGCCTTATGCTTGGAGTGGAGTTCCCCTCTCTCTTAAACTCTTCTCACAGTACCCATCCTGGGTGATGTGGGAAAGGTAGGTGGGTAGGTAGGTGTGCATGTGCCCTAACGATTAGTTAAGTATTCTAAGATGCATGGATACCTTAGTCATAAATAAATAAAGAAAATTGCCTAAATAAAGAGGGTTGATTTCAATTAGATGTCAATAGCCATCTGTGATTTTTGGTAGGGTCAACAAAATTGGGCCATCATTCTTTCTAATTATAATTTTAAGACATGCAATTTATTCATGGAGCACAATCTTTATAAAGTAAGAGAAACGATCATACTTAAAATTAGGTTTTAAATATTTATCATCTTTTAATAGAAATTTGAAATTTAAAAATATAATGTTTCGGGTAGATGATGGATATTCAAAATCTGATCCTATCACAAGTCTTTAGCACTTTAATCATTTTTCATCAAACAATTAATTTTTTTTTTTTAAGACCAAGGTATTCAGCACACTTCCAAAACTAAGGGAGTGATGCCACAAATAAATATGAAAATTGACCATCAAACTAACCCATCATGATTTCATCAAACAATTACTTAGATAAATAGACAAGGATTTTGACCATAATCATAATAGTAATAAATGTAATTACCAAATAAAAGTGCGTCGCTCTAAACTTAGCCACATAAAACATGTCAACCGATGATGTGTTCTAACTATTTAATTTAGAATTATATAATGGACACCAGGTGAAGCTATGGGGGTTCGAAACTATCACTTCTCACTTTCTGAGATGGGAGATTATCAGTTGTCATTAGCTATTTTTTCATCTATTTAAGTTGCATTTTTAAGTTTTACATTTCAATTTTCTCTATATAAGATTATTTTCTTATGAGTCTATCTTTTATTTCAAAGTACATAAATTTACATCAATGATGATGATTCAAGCCATGTAACCTTGATCTTTTAAATTTTAATGAGTATGACTTAATAAATTTAAAAACTTTAAATCAAGATGGGGTGTATCTTCATACTCATCCAACACATGATCTTGTTTACATCACATCAAATTATATGCAAGGAAAGACTCATTTAAAGAATAGTTTCGGTATCAAATCTCGATAGAGTTGTTATTAAAGATATTTATCTTTTTTTTTTTTAAGTCCAAGATATCAAAGCCTCCTAAAGCATTTGACTAAGTTCTCAGATCATGTGCAAACATCTCTATTCACACACACCGAATAAAATTAGAGGAAGTGAGACTTCAATTCAGAACCTATCAAAACACTGAGTAAAATTAGGGGAAGTGAGACTTCAATTCAGAACCTATCAAAACCTATTGAGTTTTCTAATCATCAAATCAACCCTCACGAGTTAATACACGTCTTTATTCTCGTGTGTTTCATAAATTCACTTGTTTAATTAAAGAATTAATTAAAGGATGATGAGTTAATCATCCCACATAATCAGGTGAAAAGTTGTGGATTTGATTCCTACTTTGCCGACAATTTTCAAGTAAGGTTCCAGGTAATCATTAAACACATTGGCAATGACATAGACATATCTTTCGGCTTTGGCCACACTTTTATAAATCTCGTTCCATTCACATGCCCTTCCTCACATCCTCAAAATCACAATCCTTTTCCTCTGTCATTTCCTCTCAAATCAAGATACAAGATGTGAGACAAGATGTGAGACTTTAACTAATCCAAGACATTTTTTATAACTTAACCAATCAAATCTTTGGTTACAGTTAATTAATTGTAGGTGTTCCTTGTCATTGGGCTAATTAGGTTGCAAGTCGGGTCTGATCATGTCAGGTTTATGATAACGAACTTCGAACAAAGATTTTTAAAATTTGACCCAACTTGATTTGAGATATAAAAAATACCCGTCTTTTGGAAATTGACCCAAATTGAGAAAAAAATACTTGAGACTCAAGAGATAGATCCAAAATTCTTTAATAAATTACTACAAAGCTTAAACAACCATAGAGAGAGAGAGAGGAAAAACTGTGATAGATTCGAACATGGAAGAAGAGTCAAATTTGGTAAAATAAAACTGAAGGCAAAGAGCTCCAAAATGAAAGAAGTAAAATCTCTTTATAAAATGGCATGGAAGACAACTAAGATTTTTAAAATGTATTATGTAATTGTAAATAAAACATTATATATTATAGTAAAATGGTTTAGATCGAGTATCGGGTCTGGTTTTTTTCCCTAATTAATCCGGTCTAACTCAAGAAAATCTCGACTCTTCAAAAATTAGAATTGACTCATTACTGAACTCAATGATTTTTTACCTAACTCTCAATGAGTTTTGCCCCTCCCAACTAGCATCCCTATTTGGCCCTTGATAAAGGATTGGTTTTTGTGTAAATAATGTGATATAAGAATCATGACAAACTCATAAAATAATGTTTTGTTATTTTAAGAACTTGTGTTCTGATAGAGATCATTTAATGAATAATGTAAAATTAAAAAAGAATTTAAAAATGAAGAATAAGTCAATGCCCAACTACATGGGCAACCTTGGACTCAATTTCTTGTGTCTTTCAAATATAATTGATAAGATGTGGTCCAATCATTAGATTGTTCCAAGAATAACGAAATGAATCATCAAATAAGACCCATGTGGCATGATTGCTACCATCAACTTATTAGTTCAATGGTGTTTGTATGATTTCATGTATTTGTAGAATACTCTCACTAATAATTTCAAAACACTTTAAATCGATAGAATTAATAATCAAATTTTCTTATTAAATTTTAAACCCACACGGTTATAGTTCAGTTGGTTGCATCCCGCTTCAGGAAGCAGATGTGATAGGTTCGAACTCCCGTGGACTAACCTGGTGTGCCATTAGGGTAAGGGTATCACTCGGAGGGGTTTTACGTTGGGTATCCTATAGTTTTCCACACGTAAATTTAAAAATAATAATAATAATAATTATGATGATACAGTTGTAAATGGTGTTAGTTATAGGGTGTGTTATGTAAGAATTTCATAAGAATTATTTTTTGTTTTGTTTCAATTGAATTGAGTAAATTGTGTGTGGGGTGAGGATTTGTTAGTTATAGGGTGTGTTATGTAAGAATTTCATAAGAATTAATTTTTATTTATTTTCATTTGAATTGAGTAGATTGATCTATTTAATAATCAGATTATCTGATTTGGGCCCATCTAATATACTCTTATGATTTGGGCATTAATTGTAGAGCCATTTGGGTTATGATAAAGTAGATTTAAATCTCTAGTAGCCATATTTTCCTTCAATGTCATATAACGGAGGCCATGTAAAAACTTTTGTGATTCAATTACTAATTGTGGAGTCACTTAGGTTTACTTCCACTGTCCATAGATGAGTTTATATGGGGTGATATAAGTCAGTGGTCTATATATTAAATAGATTTGATTTAATTTAAAAATATATTAATTCACTTTATTTTTTTAATAAAAATATGAATTTAACTTGAGAGTTTTAAGTATATCTTACTTTGATTAGTAATTTATTAACAAATTTATCTACTAAAGTAATTGAATCTTTAAGATACGTGGAAGCCTTCTCACTCATACACATCAAATAAATCTATGAAAAATCGTCCTTAAATGAAGTGAAAATTAACTCAAGACGAATTCGTGACCATTACTCTTTATGAACGGGGGGATTGAAAAAGAAAAAATCCTCCATGAAGATTTAAGTTTGAATCTTCCAAACAAATAGACCAATGGTCCATTCTCAGTGCCACGTGTAGTCATATTATTTGTTCTTGTTCATTTCAAAGTCTCTCCTTTCCTAGGTTTAATAAAAGTAGGACCATAAATTGGGTCATTGTTCCTTTCTAGTGTTTGGAACTTTTGGATATGATATTTCTAAACTTTAGAATCTAAAGTATCAAAGTATCAATGTAGGGATTTTTTTTATTGAGATACTGAAAATAAATGAAAGAATAATTTCTATCATAATTAATAAATTATGTCCCACATGGGCCAATTTGTGCAGACTCTCAATAAATTAAAGAGTAATTTCTATCATAATTAATAAATTTATGTTCCACATGGGCCAATTTGTGCAGTAAGTTTAAGAAAAAATCATAGAACAAAAGTTTTGATTGATATTATGTAATATCAACTATCACAATAAAAATTTGTCATTGAGCAAAATCATCAAAACTTTTGAAATTTGATTAGAATTCCGGCCAAAATTTGACAAATATCGACCTATATAATTTTTCCAAAAAATATCAATATTTTCAAAAGTTAGGTTTAAATCTGCATCCACAGAAAAACATTTAACCAAGATTTTGAATTTTAGTCGAAAGTTTAAGTAAGGATGTGAGCTCAGTAACAAATTTCCGTTGAAATAAAAATTTTAAGTCAAAATTTGATTGATATTTTCATCATATATATTTTTTTTGAAGCAGAAATAAAGAATATATCATTAATTAAGGGAGCACTTACACACACTCGGATTTCCTACCTCTACACACCCGTTTTTGAAATTTCGGGTGAAATTACGATTTTACCCCCCGATTTTCATTCATTCGAATGAATGCCCAGTTCATTTTGGCATTCATTCGAATGAATTATTCATTCGAATGAATACCCATGTGTAATTTCAATTCATTCGAATGAATGGGCTGAGCAGTAACACGGAATACTGCTCAACCCATTCATTCAAATGCTCATTCATTCGAATGAATGGGCCTCATTCATTCAAATGAACTAATCATTCGAATGAATGAGGCACATTCATTCGAATGATTCCTTCAGATCCTTCAGCCTTTCAGTCGTTCATTCATTAAGTACTAAACATAACATTATTTAAATATTTTTTTTTAAAACTTTAAACTTATTTTTTGATCTCTGTGTATTTCTAAAATTTCTCAAATTGAATATCTAGACTAATTAAAATAACCTGATAAAAATACATTAAGACTTTAAGGTCTTTTGACACTCCTAAATATTTAAAACACAGTATTTTACAAATAAGGGTATCCCTAGGCTGTGTCGAAAACACATTTGGAAGTGTCAAAAGACCTTAAAGTCTTAAGGTATTTTTATCAGGTTATTTTAATTAGTCTAGATATTCAAATTTGAGAAATTTTGAAAATACACAGTGCTTAAAAATAACTGTCTATATTTTAAAACATAGACCGTTATTTTTTAAGCACTGTGTATTTCTAAAATTTCTCAAATTGAATATCTAGACTAATTAAAATAACCTGATAAAAATACCTTAAGACTTCAAGGTCTTTTGACACTCCTAAATATTTAAAACACAGTATTTTACAAATAAGAGTATCCCTAGGCTGTGTCGAAAATACATTTAAGAGTGTCAAAAGACCTTGAAGTCTTAAGGTATTTTTATCAGGTTATTTTAATTAGTCTAAATATTCAATTTGAGAAATTTTGGAAATACATAGTACTTAAAAAATAACGGTCTATTTTTAAAACATAGACCATTATTTTTTAAGCACCGTGTATTTTCAAAATTTCTCAAATTGAATATCTAGACTAATTAAAATAACCTGATAAAAATACCTTAAGACTTCAAGGTCTTTTGACACTCCTAAATGTGTTTTCGACACAGCCTAGGGATAAGCTTATTTGTAAAATACTGTGTTTTAAATATTTAGGAGTGTTAAAAGACCTTGAAGTCTTAAGGTATTTTTATCAGGTTATTTTAATTAGTTTAGATATTCAATTTGAAAATTTTTGGAAATACACAGTGCTTAAAAAATAAGTTTAAAATTTTAAAAGAATTTTAATGAATTTACTGTATACTGTATACTGAATGATTTGTGATGAATCATTCAAATGATTCGTAATGAATCATTCGAATGATTCGTGACTCCCTTCATGTTCGGATCTGAATCATTCGAATGATTCGTGACGGTCATTTTCTGCATGTTCATTCGAATGAACGAATGAACGTCCATTTATTCGAATGAATGGATGGAATGAAGGTCATTTTATTACTATTCATTCGAATGAATCATCCATTCATTCGAATGAATTGGGCTGAGCAGTATTCCGTGTTTCTGCTCAGCCCATTCATTCGAATGAATTGAAATTACACATGGGCATTCATTCAAATGAATGCCAAAATGAACTGGGCATTCATTCGAATGAATGGAAACCGGGTAAAATCATAATTTCACCCGAAATTTCAAAAATGGGTGTGTAGAGGCAGGAAATTCGGGTGTGTGTAAGTGCTCCCTTGATTAATGGGGAAATACAATAGTATAAGGGGGAGTGTATAAGAGACTTATACGTGCTCCTCAAAAGAGTGAATACAAAAATAGAAATTGTGACGCCCCAGTCTAAAAGACCTCTGTCCATGCGACCGAGAGAAGGCAGCTAGTCGGACGTGTGGGTGTAGAAAAAGTCTCACATCGCCTAAGAGCTAGCTTTGTAGGGAGTTTATATGAGAGAACTCACTTCCAATCTAGCACAACACGTTTTGGACTAGGAGTTGAGCTTGGATTCAATACAAAACCATGTAGGCTTATGTGGACCCAAAGGGGACAATATTGTGTCGGATCGAGTGCGTGTCGTTACAAAAATAGAGTAAATAGAGATACACTATGTACATGATAAAAGAAATTTCTCTACCCATAAAACCTAAGTGACACACCGGTTAGAGGGGAGAACTCCACATGAGCAACCTTAAGCCCGTTCTCTCATTGAAAATTAAAGGGTGGTGAATACTTTCGCGTTCTCTTCTCCCTATAGGTATTAATATCAGTCAATACATATCGGTTTTTCAGTGTCGATATGTATCAAGTGATACGATACATATTGATTGTACGGTTAGAATTTATGATATCGGCCATAAATATCACCCGAGATTTTTTTTTTTTGAAAAAATAACATATCGGCTATGGCGCCCACCGATATATCGGCGATATTTTGTCTAATTGGAGAGATGTTAGTCATAATATCAGCCGAAATATCGGTCTGGCCGATATTTCTACCCCTACTTCTACTTTCGCCATATCCTCGGTTACAAATGTTGGACAATATAAAATTTTCAGTCTTATCTAGCCCATATTCTGGAAAATTTCAACCAAATAATAAAAAAAAAATCATAGTAGCTATCTCTGCCAAAATTTATAAATGGCTTAAGTCATTGAAGTTTTTGAAATTTATCCAATTTTTTAAAAATGTGACAAAAATTTGATCAATATGACTGAAATTTCAGTCAAAGTCTGAAAAATATTGACGGAGACAATTTTTTTGAAAAATTACAGATATTTCTAAATTTATATTTTTCCTTTTAGTAAACTGAAAAAATTTGGTGAAAAATATTTAGGGTCTAATTGTCCAAAAATCAAATGCAAATGAGTCACAATCAAATACATGAGTGCCTCTTTTTTAAATATTTTCTCCCCTCTTTCTTGACTTTCTCTCACCAACAGCGACATCACACAGAATCCACTAAAAATAACCATTCAACAGTGTCATGATAAATTAAACTAGTATATTATGTTAATTAAAATAATATAAAATTTCAATCAACAGAGGTTATGGGATAGAATTGAGTGGCATTTTGATTCTAATTTATTTAAAAATTAAGATGGGAAGTTGTTGAAAATCTCTAACTCATATGGATTTTAAATTAATAATTATTTCTTATTTTAAATATTTAAATCAGATACATATAAATGATTTTAGACTAAATTCTTTTTAATATATTAATGTGGATGATTAACCCACCAAAATAATTTTTTTTATATTTTATTATAATGGCAAACTTGCTACAGTACTACAGTAGTATTTCCACGCACACCACGGCCAAGAATATAAAAAAAAAAAAAAGAGAAGAAAGGACAGAAGCGAAGAAGAAGAAGAAGAAGAAGAAGAAGAAGGAAAATCGCTTTCTCTCGGAATTGAATTTTTCCATTTTCGACCAATCCAAACACGTTTTCCTCTTTCACGTAAGACCCAGAATTCTCATTTTCGGTGGGAATGCAATCGGAGCTCGGAATTTGTTTTTCTTACCCGTCCCTTATGCCATTGTTGTTGGTTTCATGCTTCAAATGTAAATGGTAATAGTACGACACTGTTCTTTCTACTTCTCTTGGTGTCCTTTATTTTCAGTAAATCGTTTTTTTTTATGTATGATGATCTTCTTCTTCTCCTTTTCCTTTTTTTTTTTTTTTGAGTAAAAGAAGTTTTCTTTAATTTTGAGGAAAACTTGTCGGTGTGGAACCTTGTTTCTTTGTTTGTACTGAGTACGAGGCTTTTATGCATGCTGTTGTCAGAAATTAACGAAGAAAAGAAGGATTTTTTTCCCTTCCACTGAGAATGAGCTCTGTATGGAAAGAAATTCAAAGAACTTTCCTAGAAAATAACTGTTCTTTAACCAAAATGGCTAAAACCATTTCTGTTTTTTGTTTTTGGTTAAAAATGATTTTTTTTAAAGCTAAAAAAAGATTGTTTTATTAACTTCCTTTTCATGGATGCAAACAGAGCCCAATTATTTTTCTATGAAACTTATCTCAGTGGAATTGGATTCTTCGATGTTTTGGCATCATCGTGATTGATGTGTTGCATTACTTTTCAAACCAGAGCTCTCTGGTCGAATTTCATGAGATTTTCTTCTGCTTTTTATTTTATTTTATTTTTTAATGATTAAATCCAATTGTAGAATTGTATTCCTGTTGATGACCTGAAAATAGCAAAGTGGTCATTTTCTTTTACGGATTTTTCATACTTTAGTCGGTGAATTTTACGTCTGATTTCTTTCATATGTCTCTGGGGCACCTCATTTATTAGAACTTTGCTATCCTTTGCAGAGTGGATAGTGCAAGAATTAAAAGAGGGAGAGAGAAAAAAGAAAAAGAAAAAAGTCATTGGAAGAGTTTAATACGCAGCAACAAGATACACAGAGCAATGAAACTTTGCTGCTTTCTTAGCTCGGGAAGAAAGAAGAATGGTCATGCCCGGGATCGTGCTGGAGGTAATGATTTGGTTTTTCTCATTTTCATTTTCTCCTCTACTCTACTATTTCTTTGTTCACTAAAATCAATTGAAATTATGGAAAGTCTTGAATCATCACCAAGAATCAATGACTGCTTAAGCCACTGATGACCTTATCTCTGTCTTATTGAGAGCATTGAATGTAACTCTGAAGGATATTAAAAGCTTGTTTGGTAGCAAGGATTTAGAATTCTTTACCTTGTAGAACATGCTATTTTTTTTAGCTGTATATAGCCTAGAATTTCAAAGAATTCTGATTCCACTAAAGAGCTTCTGGCTTCCAAAGAGGGTTGTAGTGACCCCTGGAAATCTTAAAACTAGTTTAGCCAAGAGAAAAGTGCATTGTTCCAGCAATTTTGGTTTACAGTGGACTGCTCTTGCTCGAGCTCATCGATGCTCAAACTATGTCCTAACTTGTGTCTTGTGATTGGCTTGGGGCTGACCTTTTTAAACCTGTCCAAACACTGAGTACCTGTTTCTAATCCAAAAATTGCTTGGTGGAGCTGAAATTTTAGGAATTTCTGTGGGTTTTCTTGTAACTAATTAGAACTTGTAATCCTGCAGAATTTTTCTCACATTTACAAATTTCAGGCCGGCCTGCTAAAATAGGGCTCTAGGGTTGGATTTATAGCCAGAATCTGGAGCCTAGGATCGGAATAAGGTGAAATGGGTCAATGCTCTATGTTACTCACTGTTTGGTATGACTAGAATTGGAAAAAGGTTATTCCAGAATTCGGCCCCAATTCCCGTTCCACCACTGATTCCAATTCTCACAAAGGAATGTTAAGGAAAGTTAGTCAAGGGCATAAATTACTACTGAATTAGGGCCTCATATAGGCTATTGTGTGTGGAAGAATTGGTCAGTTCTTAAACTTCAAGATGGATGAATGAGAAGAGTTCTGTTGACTTGTTTTGAGAGAAAGTTAGCTTCTGTTGAAGAGGAAGCGTCTGTCCTGAAATTTAGCCTATCTTGGAAGGTTTCATTCGTCAGGACCTAATTCTCATGAATAAAAGTGTGGCCTTTTAAAGTCCCTAGTCCCATGATCTATCTACACTTTCTTTAAGCAGGTCATATACTATCCACGTGAACACCTACAGTTGGGCATTTATGTGTTTTATTAACATTCTCTGTTACTGATTAACAATGTAAGCAATGCAAGAAACTATACACACTTTCTGAGATAATTTGTCACTTCTTCCTAAAATCATAAGAAACGTTTATCTCCTCTCTGTTGCTTTCTCATGTTTTAATGTTCTCTTAGATCTCTCTTCATAATGACTTTATAGTATTAATGACTGAAACATTACACATATTATTCTGATCAGCGCACCAAAATGGACTGCATATAACCTTCTACCTAGTTGGATGCTTCTCTCTCTTTAAGTCTCATAGATGATTCACCACTTGTGATCTGCTCCACACTTCAATAAGTTTTTACACATGGAAATGAATGTTTGGATCACATTTTGAAGATTTTTTTGGCAGTTTTTGTTGCGTTAGTGGTCTCAATCTTTTGTCGATATTGGTGCTTAGGTATCAAAGCACTAGTACTACTGATGCATTCTTAAAGTTGAAATCTAAGCCTATTAGTATGCTATTGGCATGCCATGCATGTTTTAAGGATGGTTTCTACACACAAATAAATTGTACCGTCACATATTTGTAATCTGGTGTGCATGGGTGACCAAGGTTTTTTCACAGTTTCAGTATGATGTCCACATAGTTTATTGACTGTTGTCATATTGTTTGTATTTCTATCTGGTAAACTGCTTATTTTATTTATCTATTTCTTCATTTGAAACTATAGGTCTTCATGACTGCCTTGTTAATTTATTGTCTCATCTGTCTGATATTTAGAGATTTCCACTGCCAGCAATGTGAGGCTTTTTTCCTATAATGAGATTGAAGTCTGCAACAAGAAATTTCCATCCAACAAATAAAATTGGTGGAGGCGGCTTTGGAGTGGTCTATAAAGTAAGCTTCAGATATTGTTCCTCCTATCTTCTAGTGGCTTATGCTTATGTTTATGAATCATCTCTCATAAACATCAGGGCATGGGAATTCTGAAAGAGAAAAATTAGGGCACATGCATACATATATATCTGTACTAATTTGTCTAGTTAGTCTAAGGTTACGTACGTACATTCAAGATAGAATTATGTCAATGCATTTGGATCTTGCTACATTTTCCTTCGAATCACCATCTTGGTTGTCTACATTGGCAGGGAATATTAAGAGATGAAACTCAAGTTGCCATAAAGTCACTCTCGGCTGAATCAAGTCAAGGAGTGCGTGAGTTTTTAACCGAGATCAATATGATAACAAATATTAGACATCCAAATCTTGTTGAACTGATAGGATGCTGTATCGAAGGAACCAATCGGATGTTGGTGTATGAGTATCTGGAGAACAACAGTCTTGCAATCGCCTTACTTGGTAATGATTAGTTGGAAAATTCAAATGTGTGCAATTACTTAGAAAATGCGCCATTGGCCTCTGCCAAGTAGTGAACAAATGATAGAATGCTTGTCAATGGCAACGGAAGCCTAGTCTACTAAATTTGCACGTCTTTTGCTTACATATAAAGGTTCCCAAGTTCTGCAATGTTGTGAAACCTGATTCTCTGTGGTTTTAGGTTCAAAGAGTAGGCAAATTTCTCTAGATTGGCCAAAAAGGGCTGCCATCTGTATAGGTACAGCTCAGGGTCTTGCATTCCTTCATGAAGAAGCTGAACCACATATTGTTCACCGTGACATCAAGGCTAGTAACGTTCTTCTTGACAGAGACCTTGCCCCTAAAATTGGAGATTTTGGGCTGGCAAAGCTCTTCCCTGACAATGTTACTCACATCAGCACACGAGTGGCAGGAACCATGTAAGAATAGTTTTTTCTTATCTTGAAACTCTTTATTTAGAGCCACCAAGATATTACTTATTGATCTTACTCTACTGCACTTACTTTATAAGGATCACGCCTCTCCTCCACTTTCTTAGAGTTTTACCTCTTTCATTTCTTGGAAGAAGGGAAAATCTCACTTTGGTTCTTGTGGGCAAAAGAAATAATCTTTGAGGAAAAGATCATGACAAATGATCATCCATGCATGGTCTTACCCTGCACACTCCATGTTCACTCCTAAGTTTCCCTCCGTTGTCCCCATGTGATGGGTCTATTGGAATGGCCTATGCTTCGCCTTAATTGAATCAAGGAAGCAATGCTTTTCACACCTCTTAAATATGATAATATAGAATTATGTTTTTATCCCTAAATGTTTTTGGCCTTCAAACATGGTTTGATTGTTTTGAACAAGGTGATTTTGCGGGCTCTATATTCAAGCATAGACCTTTCTAATAAATTTATCTCCATTGTTGAGCCCCACATAAGGGTGACACTGTATTGCCTTGAATCCAAGTTCACGAGGGAACATCTTTTTCATTATAGGAAATACTTTTTGTATATATTTAAATGCAAGTTTGTGCCCTTTCACATACAAAAGAGGGCCAAATCCTTCAACTTCACTAAATCAAGTTTTAAATCCCTTTTTCTATTCTTAACCAATATTTTTGCGTAAACTTTTCCTATTTTTTAGATATGATATGATAAGGATGTGACAAATCCTTCAAACTTCTCAAATCCACCAATCGTAAAATCTATTTCTATTTTAGCTATTTTTTCACCGGAATTTGCAGGTGATGGCTTCAGTACTTGATGGAATTATGTAGCAAGGCATTTGACTACGTCAGAACATTCATGTCAAATCAATGCTTTGGTTTCTCTTTTCTACCATATTCAAGCTAGAACCACCTTATTTTTAACTTGTTTTGAGTTTTGTTTAAGACTAGAGGAGGGATGTCCATGGAGATTCCATGATCTTGAGGTTATGGTTTGAGGGACCCCACCTTGCACCAATTTGATATTCCATGGTTGTCTTATGACACTATATATAACCACTTGCAAATTCCATATAGCTATATTGTCACTTGCATGATTGTCATGTGAGACTCCATGTATGTGAAATTTCTTTTGTTTGTAACTTTTGAAGGAAAATTGGTGAATTTATTTTGCATCGAATGGACGATTCTTGGAGCTTTAGGTTGACGTATTTTCCATGGAAGTGGAAACCATATGTATTCATCCAAAAAGAGCAGCGAACAATGCAACTTGTCTTTATTTTTTTTTCACTCTCCTCCTAAAATTGTTGGTGCACGAAGTGCTGCATCTTACCATGCAAAATAGGGCTTCTGCATCTCGTTCTGATCTTTGGCTTTGTTTCATTTACTTGTGCAGGGGTTATTTGGCACCAGAGTATGCCTTGTTAGGACAGTTGACAAAAAAGGCCGATATCTACAGTTTCGGGGTTCTTATTCTTGAAATAATCAGTGGTAGAAGTAGCACTAAAGCAGCATGGGGGGTGGACATGATGCTTCTTGTGGAATGGGTAATTTCTTTTGCTTTGAAACTATAGCAGCATTCCTAATGAAGATGGCCTATGGGTTAAAACTAACAATAGATGGCTTTGCTCAAACCACATCCTAAATCATACAATTGTGGCATTGAAAAAGGTTTTTGATGATTTAATCATGTCAAGTGTGTGTGTTGAGTTGAAGGACCTTTCTTTTCACAGAGAACTCTCTGCTGGGAATGGACAGCTGACGTGATTTTGCTGCTTGGTTTTTCTTTGGTATTTGCAGACATGGAAATTGAGAGAAGAAAACAGGCTTTTAGATATTGTGGATCCTGAACTCGTTGAATATCCAGAAGAGGAAGTGTTGCGCTTCACTAAAGTGGCACTGTTTTGCACGCAAGCAGCATCACAGCAAAGACCATCCATGACACAAGTTGTAGATATGCTTTCCAATGAAATTACCCTCAGTGAGAAAACTCTGACCAAGCCAGGTATACTTAGGACCTCAGAGCGATCTTCCAAAGATTCAGCTGGTAGTTCAAAGGGTTCACAGTCACGAAAAGGCAAAGAATCAAACACTGATGCAATCATTACCACAACCAATATAAGCAGTAATCCTCTAAGCATAACACAGATGCAGGCAAGGTGAGTCCTGCAATGTTTCTATGCAGGCTCTCCTCTGCTTCTCACCTTCTTTTGATTACTCTTCATCTGGGTTCCGGTGGAGAGCCCAATGAGCCAATACCTGGTGTTTTGTTCGATTAAAATAGAATTTGTTATTACGATAGTGAAAGGGAAAGTGTCAAGAATATGTATAGATTGATCCCATTTGTTAAATACTCATTCTTTCAGTTGTCAGAGTGGAAGTGAAATTTGTGCCTCTGTTCCATCTCAAAGCCACCAAATTGTGTTCTATCAATAATTCGTAGCTCTTTATTGGTAATCTAATCGCATGTACTATGTGGGTAACAGATGTTTGTTTCCACGGTCATGCTCAAAATCCATCTTGCCACAATCTGGAGGGGCATTGTTTGCGATATTAATTCTTCCAACATACATGTATTATAAACTCGAAGGGGGTTGGTCTATCTGTCAAGAAGCTTCCCTCATGAAAAGAGGTCTTGAGTTCAATTCACGTTCAAATCCCTTTGGGCCATTCCTCATGGGATTACCCCTCATCGTTTGAACCTGGTATGTGTGTTCAGGGAAGGTTTGCACATACTCTGAAGGATTAGTCAGGGTAAAGTCCCTTGCGGGGGAGATGTTTGGACAGCTTCAGTCATAAAAAAAACAAACAATACATGCATTGTGTTGATGTTCTACTGGCATCCTCTTTGGTACCCTCCATTATACAGGCAACGCAAAGAATCAACTCTCATTGTCCTTAAAATTTATCTGCAGGCCGGAACTGAATCTGGTGGCTGTAATTTGAAGACTCGACCCTACTTTGGCATGAATCAGATCAAGTTTTTTGATAGAATCTGGGTCCGACTTGTCCGATCCTCCTCGGATTCAGGCCAATTCTCTGGCAAGTTTAATCGACTTTGTAAATTATGAATCTGGCAAAACTGAGTCCAAGAGTTCTGAGTTTTGACATTTGTACATCTTAATCTGCTAGAATCAGTCTCATATTTGCACGAGGTAGGGCTGAACCTCGGGTCAGGTTTTAATAAACCCAATCTAAATCATGTAAAAAATTATTGAACCCTGACTCGAATTTTTCAACCCAACCTGACCCGAATTTCTGACTCGAATCAACTCGAGTGGTATTTTATAACTTAGTGCATGCAGGATCAAGTCAGATTACGTCGGGTCAGGTCAGATTGATTTTTAAATTTCTCAACCCAACTTAACTCAAATTTCATCCGAATTTTTATTTTTCCAACCCGACCCGATCCAAAATATATAAATACATAACCCAAACCCACTGATTTCTCAGATCAGGTCATGCGGGTCGGGTTAAAACCCAACCCATGTTTCACCCCTAACACAAGGTAACAAGGGATAGGGACACTGTACTGTTGTTTGAATGGGACACAATATGCCATCCGTGTTTTTTACGCATGCAATCATTCAATATCTCATTCTTTTTTCAAGATTTCCCCATCAAAAGCCATAAAAGTTTGTTTAGAATTTCAAAACTCTTGAGGGAATAAAAATATAGAGTTGAAACTGAGTAAATTTGACCACCAACCTAATGACGGCGGTCACCTTTGATGTTTCCCTTAATTTTAAATCCCAACTTGGTGCTCTATTAGTATCTTTGCCGTCCGTTGACCATGAGTGAATATTCAACAAATTCAAATTTTCAAATTTCACTGCCATCACCACTTGACCCTTCTAGGTTCCATTAGGGTTGATTGGAGAAAACTGATAATGTTCCCTAAATCCCAAAGGGTTGGCCTAGTGGTTGAATCACAAGACTTCAGAATGTCTTGGTTCAAACCCTGATAACTTCAATGAAGATCACTCTCTGTGGAACATGTACAAAGTAAAATCCCACCTCTTAAACTTGATATGTGTATAAAAAGGCATGCACATGCCCTGAAAGACTAATCGGACGAGAAACTTTGATGCCCCAAAAGATTAGTCGGGCGAGACACTTTGAGACCTCCTGTCATTAAAAAAAAAAAAAAAACTGAAACTAGGAACAAATATCAACCAATGTTCGAATTTTTCTATGACCAAGATGTCTAGGTCTTTTAGAGGACCCAGGTAAACCTTAGAATATGTATAAGTCTCTTTATTCACATAAATCATATAACTCTACGGGGAGAGGTCTTTAAATATAACAAAATACAACAATAATCATTAAAAATTTAAATATATTCACAACCGAGATTTCAAACAAATTATGTAAATATATGCACAAGTTTATTGTCGAAAAATTAGAATTTTTTATTAAATATTATTAACAACTGATTCATCATTATTAGCTATTAAAAACCTTAAAAAATAGACATTATAAAAAAAAAAAAAAGTTTCTAAAAGACACGAGACACAAAATGGGTTTGAAACTTAAGCAACATTAATACGTTTTCAAGGTTCGAAATCCTGGTTTTGCTCTCCATCCTGAGTACTATATGATTAGTTTACTTTGGTTCTTAATTTTAGCCACTTATGCAGGTCAGGCCATCCAGTTAATTGCTTTGAACACAACTGATGAATGGAAGTAATGGCCAAAATAATTCACTAACCAGTTCAAGTATAAAATGGTGCTTGGAACAGTGAAATAAAGAAATAACAAACCCCGCATCCATGCAATTAAACAAAGTTAATTACCAATAAAGGACAAAATCAAGCACACTCAATATTATTAACTGCAGTCACAACCAAAAATAATACAAGCTCAAGCTACCGTTCTAACTTTTGACAGCCTATAAGACATAAACAAGCAAACCAAGAAGAAGATGAGAATATGCCTCAAGCAACAGCAACAGGCTCAGGAGCAGTGGCCACAGCAGGCAGCCTTAGTGGGTGCAGCAGGAATTGCAGTTTTAGCATCTTTGGCGGGCTGGGCAGGAGTCGCCGGGGGTGGGGGTGGGGGCTTCATATGGGGTGGTGGGGAGTGCTTGAGCTTCAGGAGTATCTGTCGCATCCTTGTGAGGTCTGTTGGTTTGCCTGGTTTTGGTCCTTGCATTACAAGGATTGATGGCTTCTTCTCCTGCTCTTTCTTTCCCCTTTTCTTCTCTATGGCTGGCAATTCATGTGGAATGAGCTCCGCTATCGCCTTCCAGTAATGTTTGTCAACTTCAGCATGGAATTTCTCCTGACTAGCCAGAAAGAGCTGGTACAATCCAGAGGGGGAGAAAATAAGTGAAAATAGCAATTGAGCTGCTAGAAAGGTTATCCTCGCATCAGATGAGTACTCAACAGAAGGGTTATATCTTTATTAAAGAAAAATAGTTACAAAATTCTTATAAATGAATGAGGTACAGGAAAATAAAGCCTCACTAAATCAGTAACCAAGAAGCCTTCAAAATCCTTAGCTTAACTTCAATTTAAAATACCCCTCCCAGGTAGGCTTCCACCCTCAACCTGTTAGGACCGTGGCACCCCCCTCACACACAGCAATATTGTCCGCTTTGCCAACCGTCCTGGTCTCCTCCACCCTAGCAAGGTCTTGGGCACACTACAGTGTGGGCTCACGTCTTTAAACGCGGCGTTGTATGTGAAGGAGGAAATCCCTTCATATAAGCACGCAAGCCTTGCCCCTCTTAGGCAATGTGGGACTTTTTCACCCACCCCCCATTTTGGTACAAGTGGCCCTCTATATGAGGTTATGGCGGTCAATCCACTAGAGCAGTTAGTCCCTACAGGCCTAAGGGTAACACTGGCATTGGAGGAGCCCCACCCCCACCCCCACCCCAGTGCTGGATTGCTGGCCCCATAACAAACACAACCAACTTGAGTTTTAACTTAGCACTCTCATACACCTCACCCTCAGAGCATTGCGCCCCTTTAAAGATCATCGCATCTCTTCATTTCCACACAGCCCAAAGTACAGCCACTAGAATGGTGTCTGAAGCTCATCTTTTATTTTTTAAGAGGAAAAATAAAGATCATGACCTTATGGTGTCACAAGTTACTCTCCCTCTCCCTTTCAAGGGACTCCCTCCCCAACTCTCCAGAAGTCCTAGTCTCAAAATCTTACCATATATTAGACACAAAAAGGAACCTACAAAACAAATGATCAAACTCCTCCCTACCACAGAAAACACAAGACTCTGCTGCATCCCCAGGTATGATTTCCATTTTCGTAAGTTCAGAACTTGTAAAACTTCTCTTAAATTGCACACTGAGTAACAAATTGAGCCCTGGGTGGCACTTTCCCTCCTCATGCCCATACACAAGTAGGCGACCGTTCACTCCTCACCTCAAATACACTAAAATAGGAGCTAATGATATAATAAACCTGATGAGTCTCCCACCATAATTATTTATCCTCTTCTCTGCAAATCTCCACTTCCTAGAGAGGTTACAATAACATAGTTTTGTAATCTTATAAACCCAAATGCTTTGTGGAACAAAAACCATCAACTATCACACCAAAGCCCAAGAGCTAAGACAATTCAAACCAAATGCAATGGTTAAAAGAATGGTCAGTAGAATCCCAAGACCATACTATCACCTCTGTAGAAAAAATGAGATTGGTCACTTGAGTAAATGCCAAGAGATACTTCAATATGACATCATCTGATTCCCTTCTAGGAATCATCGATCAACTAGGTGTTTGCTTTAAACTACATTAGAAGACATTCTTTGTCGGAAAACCAGTTTTAGAGAGAAAAATAATTTATTAAGACAAGTCTAACAAAAGCTTATAGTGCCCTGAGGCAATGGACACAATAGAGATCACACAAATACATCTGTATTTAATGATGGTTTCACGAATTCTTAATTCTTTTTGCCCCTTAAAAAGCATAGGAATAAAATAATTTCTTATGAAATTTCTACCACCGAAACCATCCTATTTTATCAGATCAGTAGCTATAGCTTCAAGTAAGATATAGGTCTCCCCTTAACGATGGTAGTCTTAAAGTTAGGCCAACTGCCAACATCAATAAAGTTCTCCTTTCTACATGGCTATGGAGATAAGGCACTAATAAAGAAGCTGAAGGCCTTTTCGCATGTGACGAGCTATCTATGCTTGTGTTGAAGGAGGTCAAGAAAGGCATTCACCTTCACCTTCACTTTCACCTTCACCTTCAAGTCGGGCATTCTGGAGGGAGTGTGGTGTGGTAACTCCTCTCCAGCCTCTCAATTGCAGGCACTATTCTAGGCTATATCCACCCCAAAGGCTCTTGTAATTGATAGCTTTGAGTAGGGGTGCAAGTTGGGGGGGCAGATGGTAAATTCGGGTTATGACCCGAGTTACAAATATAGGGCCTAAAATTTAGACCAGGAATGGGCCCTAATTATTTGACCGTACGGGCCATCGGTCCCTCACTCAATTTATTTAAAAATCAATTACTAGGAGTTATATGAGCCATAATTATTTGAGCTCGAGCACATGTCTTAACAAAAAAAATTAGGGCCTATATGGGCCTTCAGGCCCTTAATTTAGTTGAAAATCAATTACTACTAGTCATAATCAAACCAAAATTTACTAATCACAATCATGTTTTTCATGATATAAATGATCATTATTACCATAGCCACAAATCCCATTACACCTACTAATATAAGTAAATTTTTAAATTCAATAAAAGTCACTACATATTAATATTACCTTATTTAATATAATGTAATTATATAATATGATGTAAATTTATAAATAAATAAAATATATTTACATATTATATAAAATGGGCCAGGTTTAATTCGGGTTCAAATCAGGTTCATGCTTAGGTTGGGCTCTGAGGACACTAGGACCAGGCCCAACCTGAAATCAAATTGGGCCTTGATTTTTTAGCCCAAAATCGTGTCTGGCCCCCCAAGTAGACCCGGATACCATTTTTCTCCCTTTGCGTCAGGCTGGCGCAGGTTGGGCCCAACCCATCTTGCACCCCTAGCTTTGAGCACTTGGGTGAGTATGTCATGTGGAATATCCTGTTCCACATAATGTGTCAAACCTTAGAACATTCACTGAAACTCAGAGTCTTGTTGTCAATCCATTATTTTATCTCTAAGAGGTAGTTTATATATTTTCTTGAGGAAAGAAGTTTTGCCAAAAAAAAAAATTGTTTAAATTCGATTCATGTGATCCAACAAGTGCTATGAAATCTGACCTCTTGTCAGGCTATGGAAATCTGATGCTTTTGTTGTTGTGCCAAAATCTTTATTTTTGTTGAAAATGAATGAGTCATTGTCTTGCGAGAAAATATGGAAACTTGGTGTTTTTGTTGTTTGCATCAAAATCTTTATTTATGTTGAAAATGAATTAAAAGTGTTGTCTTGGCGTGCGAGGAAAACCTCCCTCTTTTACTCATTTTTTCTATTCTTGGCAAAGAGCCCTTATTCTATGGGAGAAGAGCTAGAAAATGACAAACAGGGTCTAAAGCTCCTCCATGAATGGTGAGATTTTTACCATTTTTTGAAACATCTGATAGGATTGAAACAATCATGTTCTTAGGAACAAAGAGGAATCTCACGCTGAAGTTAGTTTCAGACTCAAGGCTAAATGTGTCATGGGCTGTTCCTTCAAAGAAATTCCAGAATATTGCAATATCTGATCCTTTCCAAGCCTGGAAGGAATATATTGGTTTAGGCTAGGGCTGGCATTGGCTTTTGTTTTGTTGCTTTGCCCTGACTTTGGGTGGTTTGCTTAGTTTTGAGGGAATTTCTTTTGTTGTTTAGTTGGCTCTCTTGTTCATTAGGTTGTTGTTCCTCTTTTGTATTTTGTGCACATTTAGTGCACTTTCCTCTATTAAAAAAGTTACCATTTCATTAAAAAAAAACAAAATCCAATAGCACAAAGCATATTACTTGAAAATAAGTGGGTTAGTGATGCGGAACATACAGCAGACATCCCATTTGCATATAGACATAGCAGTTGCCGTCTTTTGTTTTGTGTTTTATTTTATTTTATTTTATTTTTAGTTAGTTTCTTTTCTTATGCAAGGCAACTTAAGTAATAAATGTATTGTAAACTTATAAATAAGGTCTCCTTGAAAACTTGTAAAAACGATTGAATGAATGAGAATATGGAGTTTTTCGCAACTATCGTGTGCGATTCATCTTAGGAGTGATTCCTTTGTAGCGTGAGGCCCTTTGGCGTGAAGCCTGGCGTGAGGCCATCCTTCCATCTCCAGGTATTATCCACCATCTTCTTCTCTTCTCTTCTTCTTCCCTATCCTCTTGTTTTCTTTTGATTTCACAAACCCAAATCCTCCTAGATCTACCCAGACCCAGTTCAGATTTTCGTTACCCTTCCTTTCCCTTCTAATCACTTTCGCCATCCCTGTTTGGAGCCAAGACCTACCCAGATCTATCGCCCCTTGCCCAAATCCCTTCCTGCTGCCTTCGACATCCCCCCCCCCTGAAACCCCTCTTTACTGCTGTCCCATGCTTTTCTTTACTGTTCCATCCATATCAACAGTCTCCTTTAGCCTTAATCCTCCATTGCTACTCCCTGCTCCTCCCTTACTTCTGTGATTCCCGTACCCTCTCCTCTTTGCCTCCGCAACCTTTTAAACTCCTCCCACACCTTCGCCTACTCCTAAAATCGACCCTACACCTCTCGTTTTCCCCCAAACAGTCCCTTCACAGTTGTCACAGCCCATATCCCCTTTCTTTCCTTCTGCCAGTATCATGCCAAGCAGAGTTTGTGGCCTTCAAGCCAATTTATTTCCCTCCTTTTTATTATTCCTCTTACTTAAAGGCCTATGCTTATTTAAAACCATATACCTTGTCAAATTAAAATCACATACGGCCAGTTCATTAAAAAACACCATTCCATCCTTTTATTTATTTATTTAATGTCATGTAATTGTTTACATCATATTCCAGAGATATTTTGCATGATTATTTGTGATAACTTTATATTAATTATTGTCATTATTAATTGATTGCTTAATTTCAGCCCATTTTAGCTTTAGGGTACATTATTTTCATCCCTTTTAATCTTTAAGGAACCACATTTAGGCATTTAGGGTTACCCTATCCCTTGTCCTACATCAGTTAGGATGCAAATCCACAACTCAATAAAATTTGGGACCCAAGCCCAATTTAAATTTCACATCTATTGTGGATGCAGATCAAGCTAGAAGTGGACCTCTAAACTAAATGGCATTAATGTAAAACCCAAAATGAGCAATTCAATACAACTTGGATCTATTCAAGTTTCTGGTTCTGAATTTAAATTAAAACAAATATAATGGATTTTAGGGTAACAAAGGGTATGGTTTTTGCTAAGATAGAATAGGAGATAAAACTCAGATAGTTGACCCCAAATAGATGGCATTAGTGGCTTAGATGATGATCATGATGATGCGGATTTCGGGTCTTTAACCATATGCCCTAACCATACTTGTATTTGACCTGCTTTGCCTCTTTTTTGGTAAGGTAACAATCAGGAACTGGCCTCAAAATTTCTAATAGAAGACACAACAAAGCAAGTTTGCATACACAGAGGGGGAGAGAAAGTACTGCCTCAAAATATAGAAGAGAAAACCAAAGCAAGTGCATATGTAGAGGGATAGAGAGAGCACCCGCATAGATAACTGCAAGACACAAAGTAGTTGAGCATCTATAATCCTAAGTACAAGTAATAAGAAAAAGAAAAATCCTCCACTTGTTGAAACGTGGTACTATATGACCATGAATTCACCTTTCAAAACTGGATTATAAAAAGAGAAGTGGAAGGTTGGTGTAGTGGTTAGAATGTATTTTTTTAATTTTATAATCATCATCATATCATTGTTGTTATTGTTGTTATTATCATTCCTAATATTATTATTTTGGAGAGATGTGATGAGAATATAACTCATATGATAAAACTAAAAAAGTAATGGCCAAAGAAAATAGTTGAATCTCACCTTCTCCTTTTCTCTATTATTTGTTTTGTTCGTCTCACAATTGATCTGTCTCCTCCTATAGAAATCAACTTTATATTCATCTGCTTCATCTATTATTTGTTCCAGCAACTCTCTCTCCCTCTTCTGCTTCTCTTCAAGTCGTATAGCATTTTGTCTGGGTAGTGAAAACACAACAAAGATAAGTTGAATAAATGGAAAATGAGTTGGATTCAATTATATCAAAAATGAATTTCCAACAACAATAGCTGATAGCACAATTGGTAACTGCTAACCATGCAACTTGAAAGTTTGTCGCTTCAAATCATGATGTTAACATTTCAAAGGAAAGAAAAAGAGAAGGGCAGCAATTGATAAGATGAAAATACATACGTGAACTCCATGAACCACTGTACTTAAAAGAAGTCTCATCATATTGACATAGATACAAGGACAAAGCAAACATGTAACTTTGAGCCAAATAGTAAAAAATTCATAGAAATATTTGGTTCAAATCATGTTAAAAAAAAGAGAAAAAGGAAAAAAAAAAAAAAAAGGCAAGTTCAAACCCACCAAATCAAACATATTATATATACCTATAAACAAGGAAAAACTATTTGTGTAAAGATAAGCTTGTTGGACAAGTTGCAGTTGAACAAATGTGACACAACAATTCTTCTAACAGGTTGAAACCTCAAATATAGTTCTATAGTTCTTGAGAAATTTTATCGTAGTAAAAAAAGGGAAGGAAAATGTGAAACTTACACTAACATTATACTCTTTTATACCCTATGCTAAAGGCCAATCAACTTTTTTTTTTTTTCTGTTTTTTGAAATGGTAACTATATTAATAGAGAAAAGTGTGTAAATGCGCTCCATTCAGCCTAAGTGCTTATGATGCACATATGCATTAAGTCATGCAAATAAATAAGGATACAAGCATACCCCTTAGTGAGGCCAAACTCCAACTAGGAATTTTGACATCTCTAGGTGTATATTTGACATGTGTTATTGTTCCATCTACATATCTAGTATAGTCTCAACACATTCAACAGACATACAATATTTTTTTTTGAAAGGTAACTTTACTAATAAAAGAAAAAATACAAGAGAATAAAAAAAAAAAAGGCTAGATGCAGCCCAACAAACGAAAAAAAAAAAAGCTACAAAGCTTCGCAGAAGCTAGCATTTTTAAGAATTTCCATTCCGCACACCCAAATTTCCTGCCACTACCAAAGAGCGATCATAATTTATTGAAGAATGTAAATTGGGAAGCTCCCTCCCACGTTTCCTGGTACGTTTCAACTGCATCTCTTCCTCCTTATCCCTTTGCTCTGCTTCCCAAAAATCCGCCAGAATTTCTTTAAGCCAATCTGATCTACTCGGACAAGAAATACCAAGAATAGCACCCACTAACTGCATCTTCTCATCATCAAAATTTTCTGTCCGAACAGCAAGCGCAAGACAATCCTCTGCCTCTACTTCATCTGTCCAACTGCGTGGACCCGCATGAGTATTATGTAAAATCATCTGATACCCCCCGCGGTCGCTAACATCTTCGAAATCCTGCGGAGATGAGTTCCGTCGAATCGCAGTACCATCTTCTCCAAATCCAGCCATTCACTGTGTTAAATCGTCAATTTCATAAGTATGATCTCCATGGGAAATATGTTCAGATAATCGTTGTTCACTGAAAAGCGACGAATTTTTGTTAGGTTTAGGAGGTGAATTAGTAGTAGATGGGCCTGTAGAAGAGAATGGCCCACACCTATCTAAAACTCGGGCCGAGTTTAAAGGCCTCACTGCTGCATCCAACCTGCCGTTCCGAACCTTAGGAATATGAGGTTGTCGCTGGGCCGAACTATTGGGCCGAAAATTTGAAATGGATGGGGCCTTACCCAGGTACGAACTTATCTCACTTAAAGACGTATTGGTTTGATTAAGTGTCCTTGACGCCCCTTTTCTCGCCGAAACCTTCGCAGAGGATTTAGGGGTCGAGTTTTCCAGAGAAAAAGCTGCCACAACTTCCGGAAGGGTAAACGATCCGTGCGCGATGCTGGCAACTACAATAACTGTCGTAGAAGAGCCATTCACCATCTCCGTTGCCGTCAGTCCCTCCAATTGTTGGAAGGAGGGAATTTGAAAAGGCGAAACAGACATCGAAGCGGTACCACATGCCAGATGAAACAGGCATACAATTTTTCTTCAATATATTCGCTAGATTAAATGCCTCAGGAAACCATTACAAAATTTCCCTTTTCTCTCTAAACTTATCCTATTTTCTTTGAATTTCTCCAGTTAGTCTCCAACTAGTTCTTTGAAATACTAGATTCCCGTCCTAGGTGCTAGGGTGGCTGATAAGTTAAAAATCCAATAGTAAGTAGAAGACAACACCTTTTTTAAAAAGGAAGACAATATTATATTGAATCACAAAAATGCCGGACAATATCATATCCATGTAGAGAATGAAAGGAGTCAGTTAAATTGAAATTGTAGGATATTCTTGTCCTTGAATAAAGTAAGGTGTCCCCATCCCATACTGTGAGGAAAATATATTCCCTTAAAAATGAATGGTTTCCAAATGAAGAGCCTTCTAAATCTCATGTATTTATAAAAGGAACCTACAATGCTCACTCTTAGGCATTGACCCGTTACCATCTATAAAATGCAATCCAACCGACATAAATCGAAAGACCGAGGACAAAAACAATTGCATTTTATTGAAATTGAAAACTAAATGGTAAATTTATACTTTGATCGAAAAAGTAACAGTGGCGCATTTAGGCTCAATCTCAAACATAGATAGAACAAACCTATTATATTTTTTAGGAGGAAAAACCTATGATGAGCAAACATGGATATAGGTACAAAAACAAAGACAAATGTCACTCACGCACTAGGCCACACGGTATTATTGTGCACGCCTAAGCGTGGGACCCAACAAATGGGGGTGGTGATGGGCATGTTTGGAATGGTCTTTCTTTCAACATGTGGTCCACCCACCTTCATTAGGTTGAACAAGCCATGTTTGTAAAAGCCATAAAGTTTAGGGATTAAAAAATAATTTAAGATGATGAAATTTTCAGAGCTTTAAAAACATGGCTTGATCAATTTGATAAAAGTGATTTTTGACGGACCTCATATTAAAGGAAAGACCATTCCAAAGGACCTATCACCACTTCATTTAATGGGCCCCATGCGACAGCCCTTCTTTGGCTTCTTGATTTCCCTTTTTTTTTTTTTGAATGGTAAATATATTAAGAAAGAAAAAAGAGGCACCAAAGGAGCAACTACAAAGCTAGATGAAATAAAAAGAAGAAACAAAAACACCTACTATCACCATGAACACAAAAAGAAAAGATCTCATGCTATGTCAATACATTCCTTCCAGGCTCGTAATATGTCATTCGTCGATATATTTATGAATTCCGAATGCGAGGTAGCGCATGAGGCACATTTGGCAAAAACTCTTCTTGAGACTGCGTCAATCGGCTTAGCAAGACCATTAAAGATTCTATTGTTACGTTCCCACCATAAGCTCCAAACTGTGGCAAAGAGAGACAAGCACAGAGAATGATTTTTCCTCTTTTACGCAAGTTGTCTTGAGTCAAAATTTTCCCTATACCGGTAGTCCAAAGGAAACAGGTAGCATGAGGCGGAACTTTAGAAGTCCAAATGGCGGTATTGACAATAGAAGAAGAAGACACCCGATTGGTCCAATTGAAGAAAGACTCGACGGAGAAACAACCAGTCGAGTAAGGCCACCACACAAGGCTATCATCAGAAGAGCTTCAGATCTGGTAGGAAGAGATGATGTGAAGTAATTCTGAAAGTCATCTATCTCGGCATGAGAAAGGTTACACCTAATGGAAAGGTCTCAAACAACCTGTTCACTACAAATGGAGTAGAAGTCGGCAATGACCCCTGTCGGAAATTGAGAAAGATGGTAAAGAGACGGAAACCAGGATGTCAAAGAGGAATTGACACACCAGGGATCTGTTCAAAACTTAACACTATTACCACACTCTCCACATTCCAGAGGCTCTACGAGGAATAGGATTTACGTCCCAACCAAGATTTCTCAATCTGTATTTCTAAATAAGGATATTCTTCCAAGGAGAATCACCCTCAGCACCTAACCTCCAAAGCCACTTAGAGAGAAGAGAAATGTTATCCTCCTTAATATCCCGCACTCCAAGACCACCCACACCAATAGGAAGAAACATTGGCTCCCAACTCACGAGGTGATATTTCCTCTTATTCTTTTGATCACTCCACAGGAAATTTCTCATGATTTTCTCCAAAGAAAGAACCACTTTGCTACGGCATCTGAATGCTGAAAGGAAGTAGATAGGGAGAGCAACAAGAATAGCCTTGAGAAGAGTGATTCTGCTAGCGAAAGATAAATACTTTCCTTTTCCACGAAGCTAGTCGCTTGCTAAATTTGTGGATGATGGATTCCCACTGGGAGTAGCTAGGAGAGCCGATGCACAGAGAAAGCCCCAAATAACTGAAGGGAAGAGAAGATGAAGCACATCCTAAAATCTTAGAGACCGAATCTCATTGTCCTCCAAATTGATGCCGAAAATTTCACTCTTTAGGTAATTGATCCTAAGGGAGGAAGATAATTCAAACCATCTGAGAGAGCACAATGATTCATAATAGAGTCCTCGGCAGCCTCACAGAAAATAATGGTATCGTCCACAAACTGTAAATGGTGCACCTGCAACGGAGCCTCACCAATACGAAAGCCATGGATAAGGTTAAAGTTAGCAGCTTTGGTGAGGAGGAGACTCAAAGTCTCAACGACCATGACAAAAAGAGCAGGAAAGAGGAGGTCACCCTGACGAATACCCCTAGAGCTCTTGAAGACATGCACTCGAACATCCATAAGCACCATCTTCGACTGGACCCCATGCTAGATAGAACAAAATGAAGAAAGTGTCAAACCACCATATCATAAGCCTTTTCCAAATCAAGTTTACAGACTATTCCTTTCCAGCGGGATTTGTGCTAGGAATCGATACTCTCATGAGCAGTAATGACCGCATCCATTATTTGTCAGTCCTCAACAGTAGCAGATTGAAAAGAAGAGATTAGCTTGGGAAGCAAGGGCTTCAGCCTATTATCAAGAACCTTGGACAAAATTTTGTAGGGACCACCAAGAAGACTAATAGGCCTGAAGTCAGAGAGAGAAGAAGCACCATCTTTCTTAGGCACCAAAACTAGAAAGGTTGCTCCTAACTCCTTCGGAATATGCCCTCTTTGGTGAAATTCATCAATAAAAGTGATGAGATCGTGCTTAACAATATCCCAGTAGATCTTGAAGAAGGCAATAGGAAAACTGTCTGGCCCAGGGGCTCTATCCTCACCAAGGCCCCACACCGCACTACGAATTTCATTCTTAGAGAAAGGTCGCTCAATGGAGACTGCTTCGGAAGAAGAAACAAACTTGAAAGGGAGACCAGAGATCTACAGACTCAAAAGGGTTGGCTGAATACAACTGCTTGAAATGATCCAAGATAGTAGCAATGATATCCTCCTTATCAGTCCCAAGTAAATCATCAAGTGTTAGGGATTTGATTCTGTTTACCCTTCTGTGAGCCGAGGCCATGGCATGGAAGAACTTGGTACTTTTGTTCCCTTCCTTAATCCACTTATCTCTTGATCTTTGCCGCCACTTAATCTCCTCTTGGGTGCACTTTGCTCGGTATTGACCCTTTAAATTGTTACGAAGAAGCACATCATCCTCAGAGATGAAACCAGTTTGCTTGCAAAGATCAAACTGACCAATATCATTGAGCAAAGAGTCAAGGGATTCAGACAATGATCCAAAACTAGAAGCACACCAACTTTTTAACTTTCAATTTCTGGTGAAGGATGAAAGATATGATGCCGGAAGGATTGCATTCAGTCCACCATTGGGCAATGAGATCCCTGAAACCACGTTCCTTACTCCAGCACAACTCAAATCTGAAGGGAGAAGGGACCCTAGACTCATCCCTTAATCCTCTTGGGGCCATTTCACATTTCTATTACATGACGGGTAACCAAGTTGTATGGGATTCCCTCTTCGCCATAACTTGTCAGACACAGAAACAGACACCTTTTCAGATCTACTCCAGTCCATATCATCCTACAGAATCAACACCAATGTGGAGGACAACATTGTTTGGTGGCCAGATAATACTGAAATTTTTTTGGTTAAGTCTTTCTACACTTGGACGTCGACAGCTTCCAATACAACTACTGTGAACCCTAAAATTTGGTCTTCCAAAGCTCCCCCGAGGGCAATTAGCTTTGTTTGGACTACAACTTTAGGGAAAATCTTGACTCAGGACAATCTTCAGAGAAGAGGAAGAATCATGGTTAGTGCTTGCCCGATGTATCTACAAGCATCTGAAGAGTCAAATCATCTTCTCTTATACTGCCCTTTCTTTTTCTGAAGTTTGGTACTTGGTGTTTGATCAGTTTGGGGTGGCTTGGATTATGCCATCGTCAATTGCTGAGTTGTCTTTTGCTTAGGACACTGCTTCCATCTGGCCTAAATGCTCTACATTATGGCAGTTATCTTTATTTGTCACTATTTGGAGTCTTTGGTTGGGACAAAACAATAGGTTGTTTAGAGATACGAGTGAATCCAGTGCGACAGTTGAAAGACGTGCTCTTGCTAAGTGTGCTTCTTGAGCTACTTCGTTACAAGAATTCCTGAATATTTATATGTCAGACATTTTGCGTGCCTGAAAAGAATGTGTTGATCTTGCTTAAGGCTTCACTGTTTCGTTTCTTTTCCAACTATTAGTGATTGTTGCTTTATTTGTATTATCTCTTTGTATTCGCACCTCTGGTGCCTCTTTATATGTTAATATATGAACCATTTCAAAAAAAAAAAAAATTGTCTGACCCAATACGAGAATGAACATCTTATTAGAAATATGAAACAAGGATATGAAACTCGACTTTCCAAATCTATGATACTGATATGGACACTAATATGGGTATCATCAGAAGACAGCTTTATCGTAGTTTTTTATTTACTTCAAATGTTTTACCCATGCTATTACATTCAAAAAATAAATATTTTACCCCTGTTACTATTTCCTTTAATAAATGAAGCCTTTCAAACATGCTACATGTCACATATATGTTTATCTTGTAAAGCTTTTTGCGGTAAGAACTCTTATGGATAGGAATTTTGTTCAAGAACTCTTATGGATACTTTTTTAATGTCGATTTTTGTTTGCAACCAAAACAAAGTTGGTAATTTCAATGTGGATAGAAGAAAAACAACCACATGTGAAACAAAGGCGAATAAACAAATTGAATAGATAAACATAAGGACATATAATCATACTAAACAAAAAATACATGCAAAAATGCAACATACGAGATCCAGTGCTCAGGGAATGATCCAAAACGGTGACAATCCTATGTTTCTAACTCGCAAAATGGGCATCCAATTGATTCAACCAGCCAATTAATTTGTCACCCCATAAAATTTGTATAGACATCTCTCAACTCAATCTGCAAACAGTTTTAAAATCTCAAATGTCTCTATCTATGCAGTGTAGGAAAGCCGATAATGGTATCAATCAAAATCATAACACACCAAACAAATTGATCCAACTGATTTTCCATCTAATAGAAGAGCCAATGGAAATTTCATTGTTTGCTTTTGCCATTTGGATTTTTCTCAACATTGAATCCAGTTAGGACATTTATCTAGACAACATTTCTGGACTTCTCATCATAAATGACTATTATTATGATTATCACCATGAAATTATGAATCCACAATTCCATAGCTGCATATTTCAAATATTTGCAAGTCTTGCTAGAACTAATCAAGCATCCCACACACTTTCTTGATGAGGAAGATCCACAGCCAGATAGTACCCAATTGAGGAATTTCAACTAGGGGGGGCACATCTGTAAATTAGAATATTGTATCTCTTTATCCGAATAGCTGGTGTCAAATTAATAATAATTGTATGGACAGCAATAGTAATAAAAAATTCACATATTTATTTTTGAATTTACATGTAGAAAACAGCAGGAAACCCAGCGTAAAACCCCCACGGGTGATACCCACTGCCCTTAGGGACACACCAGGTGAGTACCATGGAAACTCGAACCTAGCACCTCCCGCTTCCTAAGGCGAAAGATTATCAGTTGAGCTACACCCATGTGGGCTATTCACATATTTCCATTTCAATTCATTACACAAAATATTTGTAATTAACTTGCTACAATTCATGGAACATTCGATCAACCTGCTTGATGATCGACATCTATTGAGGAAGTGTACGAATCATGAATTTATAAGGTTGATTTTTTAAGCCCTGTAAATTTATATCTCGAGACTTTAAAATGCAATTTTTATAACCAACGTTCAACTCCATAAAACCCATATGCGGAAATCAAATTGCACGAGCATCCACCAGATCATTATTCCTGCTTCGCGTGAAATTCCTCAGTCAGAACTGAATTATAGGGAATTCGTAGGATTCCACGAAACTCCAATTCCACTAAGGAAGTTCAGATCGCCAAGATAAGATCAAAAACAAGAAAACAAGAGAAAATTGACAGTAGAAAACTCACCGTCGCCATTCACGGAGTACAAACCCCTCCTCAGGCTGCATCTCGGAGAGGGGCGGAAGAATCGGGCCATCGGACTCCGCCTCGACAAAGACGTCATCGAACGCTTCCTTGCCGTTCGACTCTGGCGACAAGGTCGAGAATCCATGTGGATCGGGCGAATATCCACCTCCGCTGGCGTAGATCGGGGGTGGAGACGGTGTATCCGGGATGGGCTGGGAGGAGAAGCCATCGTCGGAGGCAGCGTAGGATGGGTTGAAGACGGGAGAGTCAGCAACCGACTCCTTATTGGAATCATCTGGGTCAGTGAAATTGGTAAAGGAATCGAAGCGCTGAGAAGGTAGGCGAGGATCGTAGCCCAGATAGCCGTCGTCGTCGAATGGACGAGTCGACCCGGCGGGTCGCGGCCCGCTGACGTCGCTTTCCAAACGAGTCACCGAATCCAGACATGTTGAACTGGTTGAGGTTCTCTCTCGGTCTCTGCAATGGGATCGGAGACTGTCTCTGGTGGCGTGGAACTCGGCGCCCTTCTCTCTCGGTGTCTCCCTTGCTTCGGTCCAGCAAGGCTGCTCTTTATATACTCTCCTTCGGAGGAGCTCTCAAAGCACTAGCCACGACGACACCTCTAACATGGACGAAGCCGACGATTTCTTTCCTTCACGACGCGTGGGAAAATATTTCAGTTTGTCTATACTTCGAGATAATATTTTTTTTTTGAAATAGTTTATATATATATAAATTACATAAAGAAAATGCAGATACAACCAAAAATAACAGTTGCCTTTTCGAGATAATATTTTTAAAGTTCTGTCTATTTCTTTTCTTGTCTAAAAGTAATTTTAAAAAAAATATGAGTACAAAAAAATTATCAATTAAAAAGTGCTAACGTGATGCCTCTTAAAAATGATGCAATTTAGAATATAATTTTACAACAGATATATCAAAATATAAATTAACAGTATTTAAAATGGGAGATTTCTAATTTAAATTTATAGTAAAATGAATATGAAAATAAAACGAATATAATATCAAAATAGTTGAAATGAACTAGAAGACGATATGAATATTTTACTATTATATTTTTTATTTTGTTTTTTAATTGAAACTGAAGATTTTAACCATTTTATCTGAAACAAGATAAAACGGAATTAATAAATACGTTTGAAATGATGTTGTTTGCTTATTTAATTTCTTCTATCTAAAACTAGGTTAATGTTCAACTTGAATAAAAAATTTATTTATTGACTCAATAACATATTTTTTATCAATTTGACCATTTTTGTCATGTATTGGATATTTTTTATTTATATGTAACTAAGCTCTTTTTGAGTGCTTGTAATTGATAATAAAGGGGAGGAGAGAATAAGAGAATGCAAGTTATGAATGGAATAATACATAAAAGCTGCAGAAAAAAAAGAGAGCAAAGTATCAATGAACTAATTATAGAATATTTGAACTTTTGTATATATCTCAATTAGTCTTTACTTGATACATGAGCCAAAGTATGTAATATACGAAAGAATGGGATGAAAAAGAAGTTTTTCTCACGAAGGGAGGGTTTTAAGTTTAATTCATGCTCAAATCTCTCTAGGCTAATTCCCATGGAGTTACTCCTCATCGTTGTGTGTAGGGAGGTGTGCACATACCCTGAAAGATTTAGGCAAGTAAAATCTCCTACAAATGAGATAGTTTAAACACCTTCAATCGTTAAAAAACAAAGAGAAGAAAGAAAAGAAAATGAATAGATAAATAAATCTAAATTTCTTTAATAGAGACAAATGGTGATATACGAGTTAACTAATTATGGGCTCCCAATCCTCTTTTATAATAAGTGCTCTTAGATCTTACTCTCAATCCTTTGAGATTCTAATAGTTTAAATATAAACATTGAAGCACAGAACATGAAGATAATGAAAATGTCTCCTCATAGAGTTACCCATCTGTAGGTAAAAAGGCATGCGTATGTTTAAAAGATTAGTCAGATATTCTAAGAGACCTAAACACTAAAGTCATAAAAAAAAAAAAAGCAACAGACTTTAATTAAGTGAATTTGTAACAATCCCATTCACATTTTGTCAGGTGGGTTCTAATGTTCTATCAATCTCCTAGATTGAATCTAGTAGAATATATTTTGTTAGAACTAGACATAAGTGCCTTCAAAAACTCTCTTGCAAAGCATTAAAGACCTTGAAACATATTTTTCTCTTTCCTTCAAAAGGTCACCTTGGTTATTTTTCATCCTCAAGATTTATAGAATATTTATTGTAAATGGCTCGAAGCCTTTCTTATTAACAACTGAATTTATAGAAATTAAAAGCCTCTATAAAGAGGAAAGAATCAATCAATCCAATCTACAATCAACTAATAAATAAATTACAACTATGTGATTGGAAAAATGACAAATAATGGTAAATAAACTTATAGAAATTCAACCATTTTCTTGTTTCGTGTGCTGGGTGGATTGTGCCTGAGAAAGGGGACGGGGAGAAAGATTGGAAAAAAAAAAAATAGGAACCCAAGAATTAGCTCGATACCATGTAGAATATTGTAAATGGCTCAAAATCTCTCTCATTAACAACTGAATTTATAGAAATTACAAGCCTCTATAAAAAGGAAAGAATCAATCAATCCAATCTACAATCAACTAATAAATAAATTACAATTATGTGATTGGAAAATGACAAATAATGGTAAATAAACTTATAGAAATTCAACCATTTTCTTGTTTCGTGTGCTGGGTGGATTGTGCCTGAGAAAGGGGACGGGGAGAAAGAGTGGAAAAAAAAAAAATAGGAACCCAAGAATTAGCTCGATACCATGTAGAATATTGTAAATGGCTCGAAGTCTCTCTCATTAACAACTGAATTTATAGAAATTACAAGCCTCTATAAAAAGGAAAGAATCAATCAATCCAATCTACAATCAACCAATAAATGAATTACAATCCTATGATTGTAAAACTGACAAATACACTTATAAAAAGTCAACTGTTTCCGGTAATAAAGTTCATCAACACTCTCTCAAAGAAGGTCGCACCCTTCCATGTGCATGCATAAAAGTCCTATGATTGTAAAAATGACAAATACACTTATAAAAAGTCAATTGTTTCCATTAATAAGGTTCCTCATCACTCTCTCAAAGAAGGTCGTACCCTTCCATGTGCATGCATAAAAGTCCTATGATTGTAAAACTGACAAAATATGAAAAATACACTTATAAAAAGTCAACCGTTTCCGTTAATAAGGTTCATCAACACTCTCTCAAAAAAGGTTGCACCCTTCCATGTGCATACATAAAAGTCCTATGATTGTAAAACTCACAAAATAATGACAAATACACTTGTAAAAGTCAACTGTTCCTCAACACTCTCTCAAAGAAGGTCGCACCCTTCCATGTGAAAATATGGTTGGAGAGCTTTTGGTAAAAGCACATGAACTCATGCTTTATGAAACCAAAAAGCAAAAGTAATGTGCATTAAGTGACATTATTGGCAATAAGGCTTGACTTAGAAAGACTAAGGACATGTAAGGTGTAACATCGAGATTCAAAACATCAGCTTGCATTAAATGGTGTTGCCTGAGGTATAGTTTCATAGTTTCTTGCAGAGTCCCCCTTCATCTTCTCTCAGAAACTCCAATTTAAGACATAAGATGAGGTATAAGCGTCCTATCTAATGAGGAAGTCAAGATGAAGAGGATGAATATCAATGTACCAATCACTGAAAAAGGATATAGAAGCCTCTACCTTGCACCAAGAGAAAGGCATTCTGATAGAATTCATCCATATTTAGATTTTGAATTTAATTTAATTTTATCTATATCTCTATTTTGAATTTCTACTCATCTTGTTATTTGAATTTCCCTTGTCCAGATGTATTAGATTTAATTATAAATAAATGATGTGATCTCCATTTTGGTAGGAGAGACACCGAACATGTTTATTTTTCACATGGTATCAGAACATGGTTCTAATCTTAAGGTCCTGACTCAGATTCAACAATTTCTTCAGTCCAGAGGGAGGAGCCACACCACCACCTTCCTTCAGTCCACCGCCTCCATTTTAAAAAAAAAAGGATGTCAGATCTGCCACCTTGACCCCAATTTCTCTTTTTCAAACCATTCACCATTTGTTATTTCGCAGCCAGTCAATGCGTTGCCCATTCAACAAGTTTCCAAGCAGTCAGTCAGTGTGCTCTCAACCCATTTACTTCTCACAACCAGTCAGTGCACTGCCACTTCCTCTCCACAACCCGTCAGTGTGTTGCTCTGTCACTTCATCTGGCCAGTCAGTATGCCACATTTCATCTGTCATTCCTGTCGTTTCCAAACATAGCGTTATTCCCTATACACTACAACTTGTGAGGGCGTAATAGAACCCATCCAGATTTAGATTGTAAATTTAATTTAATTAAATTTTATCTTTATCTCTCTTTTGACCTTCCACTCATATTGTTATTTGAATTTCCTTTATCCAGGTGTATTAGATTTAATTATAAATAAATGATGTGACATCTCTTTTGGTAAGAGAGACGCCAAACATTTTTATTTTTCACCCATGTAACACCAGATTGTCTTTCGACTGTATCACCACTCTTTGTGGGTGTTTGTTTCAAAAGAAATTAGCAAAGTCTTAACTCTTGTTCAACAAGACAACTTCATAGTTGTGGAAAGAAACCACCCTAAAGTTTTGGAAATTGTGGGATATATAAGGAGCAATAAGATACTTACGAGTTTCATCATAGTTTTTGGGATTGGAAATGCTATATAATTCTCATTGGCCCAAAATTTTTGTAGTTCTAAACATACAATATGCTTAGATCCAGTTGGAGTCAATTTGTTTTTCAATGGCTAATAAAGACTCTAATTTGTGTCGAGCAATAACCGATAAATACTTATTCGTAATGGAAACTTAAAACTCTTGTTTTCGCCATTCCTTCTAAAACATTGTTGGTTGTAAATGGATTTATAAATTGATGTATAGAGCTAATGGCTTTATTGATAAGTGCAAAGCACAATTAATTGCCAATGGTTTTCACTTGATAGGAGGTTTGTACTATGAATCCACCACAATCTGAGTCATGCTTCCATTGATGCCTTCAAAAACTAGCCCATAAGACAATTGGATGTTAGTAATGCCTTTTTGCAAGACTTTCTATAAGAGGATGTTTATATGAAACACTCCTCCGGATCGGCACAAAGCTCTATATGGTCTTAACCAAGCTCGACAAGCCACGTATACTAGACTCAATCCATGTCAGTTGGGTTTCCACATTTTTGTTGCTAACTCATTCTTGTTTATTTGATGACTATATGTTAGTACTCTCTGTGTGCTTGTTTATGTCAATGATGTTCTTATTATAAGCAATTCCTTTAGTTTGAATTTGCTTTAAAAGATCTTGGACACCTTTTTTACTTTCTTAGTGTTGAAGTTACTTATACACCTTGGGACCTACATCTGTCACAAACTAAGTACATCATGGACTTATCTTCATCCTTCATGGATGAGTAGTCCCACCACAACTCGTTGGATTGTTGTTAAAAGGATCTTCAATATTTAAGCCCATTCTCAAACTTAGGTTTCTTGCAACCTTTCAAAGCTTTCATTGATGTTGACTGGGTTGGGAACCCTCACCATTGACTCGACAACAATGGTTATTGTATCTACCTTGATGCTAACCTTACTTCTTGGAGTTCACAGGAATAATACATAATTGGATGATCTAATGTTGAGTTTGAATATAAAGGTCTCATAAATGCTACTGTAACATCTTATTGGATTAAGTCTCTTTAGCAGAATCTTGGTTTGCTTGTCCATGACCCTCCCTTTCTTACTTTTTTATGATAATCTAAGTGTTTTTTCATTTTCTGTCAATCAATTATTTCGTGTCACTGTAAAATATATTGAGATTGATTATCATTTTGTATATAAAGACGTAGTTCTATATTAAATTATAAATACAATATATGTAATTACTGCTGATGAAATGGCAGATATTTTCAGAGGGTCTTTCTTCCTCTGGATTTTTTACTCTTTGTGCTAAGTTGAAAGTTCCTTTTTCACCTTTAGCTTGCAAAGGTATATTAAGATATTGTTGTTATTTATTTATTTGCAATTTTATTTTAAATATTAAATTTCAGTTGATTGTTTTTATCCTTTTATTTGAATTCAAATGTAATTCTTCTATATTTTATCATGTATTCTTTGAGATACATGCTCTGCACGTGCATTTTTATTTATTTAACCTTTTTATATTTAAAAATTCAATAATATCAACAGTCTACCCTAACCTTTTGTTCAATCTCTCCACTGATTCCTCTGAGTATGAATTTGTATTGAAATGTTTTCCTCACTGGCACATTCCTACTCAAAACATGAAGTAAGATTGTCAGATACTGAAGTAAATACAACTTGAATTCCTATTGATCTGAATGATTTCTAAGTCTCACCACTTCAGTTGACCAAACATAGTCATCCAACCAGTTCATTGGTACTGCATTTGATGGTTCCCACTGACTAATATAGGATCTCCTCCGACAACAAGAAATCCCTCACCAAATTGACATGCTCTCTGTAATTGAAATTTCAGATGAACAGTTTTTGGTTGATCCGAGAAGCCAAAGAGTTTTACATTAGTAATTGATAATCCAGGAAGCATCCTTCACCAGAAAGACCTGAAAAATGGAACTCAAAATCAAATTTAAATCAATTGAATGGAAACAATCAAACAACGAAACAAACATCCATGAGTAGCCAATCCAATTTTTACATGGTTCAGCCGAAGCCTACGTCCATGGGTAGTAATCGGATAAGTTCCACTAATATCAAAGGTACAAATTGCTCTCTCAAATTACAAACCCAAACCCACGATTTCAAGTTCTAATTGGGTTAGTCTGTAACACCCGCCCCTTTTTACTGAAAATCAGAGTCTATTTTTTTTTTTTTACATAAAAGTGACAAAGGGCACGGACGTCACGATGCGAGTTAAGTTCCGAGCTTCTAAAGTCCGGCCCTTAACTGGCCAACCCTACGCGTGCGTGGAACATAAATCCACGAGTACGGTTCACGCGTAGAAAGAAAGCTCGCAACACATAAAAATCAATGCGGATGATAATAGACACTATTCTACCAATTTTCAGATAGCAGGGAAGAGATATCCATTAAATTACTAAAATGCCCTCATACTGTACTGTCCAAAATAATTTATAAAACATAGCAAGACATCTAAGTTATTACATTTCCGACAAGCTAAATTATACAAATACACATTTTCCCAAAATAAACTTAAACAAAATAATTAGTCCGCCTTCCCAAGCTCCTAAGCTTGACTCCCGTCCTGTCCTTCCGTTCTGCCATCTCATGCATCGTCAGCTAGGGTAGAAGTAGGGCGTTAGAACACGCACCCAGTAGGACTCCGAGTAGGGCTAGCACATGGATTAGTAATAACAGCATGCAGATAATATTATGGAAAAACCATGCACTTTGGGCAATGTCATGCAATGGGTATTCTATGTCATAAATCCCACCCATCAATCTCATCCTCATTCTACAATGTCCCTTTTTCAACCATCCATAGTGTCCCAAATAAAATCCATACCATCATCGTGCTATAACCCTCTTGATGGAAAAGCCTCATCAAGATGCGGTCCACACTAGGCATCCCCCCTTGATGGAAAAACCATCATCAAGGTATCATAATTACAAGAGCCCCCCCTTGATGGCAAAGCCTCATCAAGGCATAATAATACATATGTGAAATGTCCCCATGCTGTTTATCGGTCGCCCCGACGGAGCATGGACTCCGGTTTCATTTCATCCTTCCCCTGTCATATGCCTCCCATGCCATGTAATATATGAAATTCAATAGTAATAAAACCCATCTTAAAACAATTACAAGATTACCAACTAAATCAAAGGGAAACCATCCCACAATATTTAATCCAAAACCCATCATAAGCATTCACATAATTTCCAAAATAATTTAAAGGAAAACATCAGAAGATGCATAATCCAAAACTCATCTTAAAGACAACCACATGCTTTCCAAAATAAATTAAAGAAAACATCACCTAATCCATGGCTTACAAAAATGTAGGAATCCTACCGAATACCGACTCGCATCTTTATTTCGTTTTCGTCCGACAATCCGGCTACCGACTCGCGTACCGCTCGCGCTATCCGGTACCTTATTAAATTACCAAATCAATCCAAGTTTTAATCATTTCCAAGCCCATAAATCATAACTTAGTGGGTTTCTTCATTTTAGCCCATATTTACCATTTTTGCCACTACCCTTCATATAAACAATTTTTCATTAATTCATGCCTACTTAAGCCCAAAATTTAATCCACAACTTAGGTCCTTAACTTAGGTCCATTATTGACTTACCAAAACATTAAAATTTGTCATGTAATTAATCTAACCATTACTCATTTAAACCCATTCAAACCCCATACTTAATCACATATATACTCATTGACTTTAAACCCAAATTGATTTACAATTTGGGGCATGGGTTCGGCCATACACCATGGCCGAACCCATGATGTTCCTTTCTCCATTTTTTTCTTGGGTCCAAAAACATCAAATTCATCAATTCTTTTCATGGGATTTACCTCATGCATTTAACTACTATGAGTGCATTATTCATTCATTTCATTTGGAGACCACAAACACCATTCACCATTCAATTTAAATCATTCATTAGGTCATCCTAATGCACCCAAGCTCATGTCCAATATACATGGGGTTCGGCCATGTACCATGGCCGAACCCATGGTTCTTCAATGTGGCTAATAATTACCATTTTGTCACTCTCCCTTCCATGTTTAATCATTCACCCATTCATGTATATTTTAAGTCTAAAATTCATCCATAACTTAGATCCATTAAGGATTCACTAACCATGACCCAACATGAACAAAATCAGCCATCTAATTTAATAAAATTTTCCATCATCTAAACACAAACATGGACCCAACCTTAGCTCATACAATGACTTGCAAAATGGATCATGGGTTCAGCCACACACCATAGCCGAACCCATGATGTCTTGTTTCCCATTTTCCTTGAATCTTTTGGCACATTTTAGATCTATCACAAGTCTTCCCATGAGAGGTTTTAAATCATGCATCTAAACCATATTCTTAACCCCATTTGGATCATTACACTTGTTCATTTAAAAACCCTAAATTCATCAACACATTATCCTTTAAACCCACCATTTAATCATCATTTCATCACCATAGGGTTCGGCCACATACCATGGTCGAACCCATGGTTCAAGGCTCATTCCCTCCATGCATTTCAAAACCATAAGACTCCATTGCATTTTTATCATAAACTCATTTTAAAACCTTACTCCCATGCATTCATTAAAACCCTAAATTCATTAATCAAAAACCCTAACCAATTAAACCAACCACCAAATCACCCACCATGAGGTTCGGCCATGCTACATGGCCGAACCCTATGGCCAATAATTCTTCTTCCAATCATCCCATTCTATGCTTAAATTTCATAAATTACATAATGCACATAACCCATTTATTTATTTTCTTAACCTAAGCCTAATTTTTCCCACTTAGGGTTTCCTCCATCTTCCACCCTCACATTTGAGGGGTTTAACACCCATGACATATATCTATGTAACCACCATTAATTTTACAAAACTAAACCCTCAATCTTAAACCCTAAAATCCAAAATTTCTTGTTTAAGAAATACTCACTATCCGACGTCTCCTCCGATTTCCGCCGCTCCTATCGGTCTCCGTAGCCTCCTCTCTCCTTCCTTTTGATCTTTGGTAGGTTAAGATCTTTGATCAAGGGTGGCAATCCCCAACCCTAGAATCGGCCATAGTAGGTTTTGTGTGAGAGAGGGAGAGGGGAAAATTATGAGAGGGAAGGTGATAACCCTTTACCTTAGAGTGATTTTTTTTTTTGCTTAATTTTTTTCCACTTCTTTCTTCTCTCCTTCTCTTCTCTCCTTCTTAGCTCTCTTTCTCCCTTCACTTGAACATGGGACGGCAATGGAGGAGTGAAAGATTAAAATGAGAATGAAAAGAGAGGGAGAAAGGAAAAGATGAGACTTAACTCCCTTTGGTAACTTAACCTACACTTTACATTAACTAACTCACCAACCTTATGAGATATTTTCTTAGATATTTTAATTGCTTTATGGTGGTGGTTTAGATAACCACCACCAAGACCAACGTGTTTTACATTTGAGGTTGAGATGTGTAATACCCTGCCCCGGATTAGGTGTGTTTTACCTTGTTAATCGTGTTTGACCTGTTAATCTGGAAGTTTTCGGTCAGGGCTTTGAGGAAAGCCCAAGCGAGGCCCAATCCGAGCTCGTGAGCTCAGAGATCCAGCCCGTTCAGCTGGAGGGGTATTTTGGTAATTTACCACTTGTTGTGAATATTTCTCTAAAATTGTGTGATTTGGTGATTATTATTGGTGAATAATACTCTCCTTAATGAAGGATTTGCATTTATCATTTCAAAATGATTTAGTTTTCAGAAAATGATATTTAAATATCGCCCGTCGGAACCCCGAAAGAGAGTTTTGATTATTTTAAATAATTTCGGGAAAGAGATAAATTTTGAAAATGGTATGTGATGATAGACCATTTTAAAAATGACCTAGATATTTCATTTCACTTGAAAATGAGATTTACAAATTAGTTATTCTTACATTAGTTTAATTAAGCAATTATGGATAAAAAGTGATTTTATTTAGATCAAGGGTTTTTATTGAGAGATAAAATCTGAAATTTTTATGGTGACCAAGGTTTTCAAAACCGAATCCATCTGTAAGGTTGGATCGGATTTTTGAGTCTTTAATTTATTACTTTTAGTTTAAAAATCAGTTTTTATGAAAATTAGGACCTTTCTGCAATTAAAAATTTACCAGAGGGCTGATCTGCAAACCGTAGGATTTTCCTATCAACGCCATGCAGTCGTGCACTGGCCGACCGGCCGGATTTCCGGCCATCATTGAGATCGTCCGTCTCATCCCATCAACAGCATTTCCGGCCGGCGAACGATGAAGCCTTCTGTCCCGTCCCATCGTCGACTCTGCTCATGCAGCCCAAATTCCGGCATCTCTCCTCAACAGAGAGCCTATAAATTCGGTCCCTCTCCCTCAGTTGCAACTCCTAGCATTCCTTGCAATTCCTTTCTTTCCTCTCTCTCTCTGTGCCTCTGTTTTCTGCTGAAAACCCAGCCGACGGACCTTTGATTCAGCCTCTGTTTAAGCTGCTGTTTTTAAGTAACAGTGAGCTTAGAGGAAGAATTTCAAAAATCCGAATTTCAAACCAGGAATCAAAACCAAGGTATCCATTGCATTCCTTTTTAAATTCTAACCGATTTAGAATCAAACAAAACTGATTTTGACCCTGTTTTGATGGAGAAAGACCTGTTTTAAAATCTAAGGAAAACCATGGGTTTCATGTACCCGTGAGGATTTACCCTTAAAATCGGATGACCCTTTGAGCTTCTGAGCTCCAAACCTCTCCCTATGGAAAGAGGACTCCCAGAGGAGTCCATCAGACCAGACGGATATGAAAAACGAATCCAGGAACCCCTCCCTTTCTGGAATCGTATTTCAGTGTATTTCCGCCGTGACTGTCTGCAGTTGCAGACAGTTGGAGAAGACGACTCTCGGAAGGTCCGAGAGCCGATCTTCGGACGGTCCGAACCTTCGGACGGTCCGAGCAGTGACCCTCGGACGTTCCGAGCTTCGACCCGAAGCCCAGTCCGCCCGAGGCGAGCCAGACCCCTTTTCGGAAGGACCGAGCCAGCTCGGAAGGTCCGAACTCAGTCTTCGGACGTTCCGAGCCTTAGAGACTCACCGAGACTTATGTTTTCTGTTTTCCTGTTTCGAATGGACTTCGGACGGTCCGAGACCCAGTCTTCGGACGATCCGAAGTCAGGCCTCAAGTTCCGAGGCCAGTGACTCAATTTTGAGTGGTTCGGACGATCCGAAGCCACTGCACCCAGTTCCGAAGTAATGTTCTGAGGAACACTGTTTTGAAAAATGATAAAATATTGTTTGATTACTGTTTTAATCTTGATTATTATTTGTTTAATGTGTTTAATTATTTGTTATGATTTATACCCCCTGTTAATTAAAAATGTACTAACCCTTTACCTCTTATTATTTATAGTGTAAATACTATTGTATACGCTTTCGGTCCGACACTAGTCGGGAACTGAGTGATTCACTTTCAGGACGACACTATAGTCGGGTACTGAGTGACCTCGAGGCCTACTCAAAATGTCAGCTCTGGTCCTATCCAGAAGACAACCGAGAAGTGACCCGAGGATCTAGACCTTACTCAATAAGTCAATCTGGTCAATGCCCAGAAGACAATATGAGTTTGGACTGAGCCCCTTATGTTTATTATATTATTATCTTGTGGATGATTAAAAAGGGATAGAAACCAAGTAGGAGACTCATTCCATTAAACCCGGATATTTTGTGGGGAAAATACATGATTTCCAAATTCTACGTATATGTACGTATTTGTTATGTATATTGATTGAGCACTTGTATGTTGTTTGAACAGAGACCGCGAAACCACACGATAACGGTGAGGGAACTTAACTCTGCAGATTTTGTAAACAGGTGTTATTTTGAGCAATGAGTGGTTTCGGTTTTGATGAACCCACTCATGTGCCTATACATGATGCACTATGGTAAGAGTGCTGTGATGAATTGATATTGCGGTGTTGACCGTATGTGTACGTAAGACTGCTTCCACGTACTTGGGCTATTGAACCAATATCGGCCATGTGAGAGATGGTTTATGTCTACTGGACCATGGGCGGACCATGCTGTCGTCAGTTGCTGACTTGAGGGTGTCAGTATCGGCTAAGTTTAAGAGCCGGAGATGTACTTGCAAGGATGTATTTTGACCGTGTCGGGACTTAATACTGGTCTTAGTGTAGTCGGCAGGCGTTACGGTGGATAATGGCAATGATTGATAGTTGATGATGTTATTATCTTATTTGAGATTATGCTTACTGTTATCAAGCATGTGATATTGAACTGTTGTTAACCTGTTTTACTATTTACTTAATGTGCATTGTTAATTATCCTTCACTGGGCTAGTTAGCTCACACCACTCACCTTTCAGGAGATGAACCCGAGGAGGAGGACCCTCTCTTTCAGGCTTAGGGCGTTTGAGCTAAGGCAGTGTTTTGAGATTCCCCAGGAGATGAATGCCCTGATCTTTTTGTTGGTTCTTGGAACCGTTGTTTTTGTATTAAGTACCGGATGTGGTACTTACTTTGTAATTAACTGTTGTAATCGGCTATGTTGCCATTTGAGACAATGTTATGAATGATTAATCAATGTTGGTATTTGTTTGATCATATTATGAGTGGATGTTATTGTTATGTTGTTATGTATTGCTTTTTATGGGGCAAGCATATGGTACATATTTGAGTCCACTTAACGGGCTGATGTGTAACCGCTTGGCCTAACTGTTGATCCGGCCCAGTAAGAATCATTGTGGTTTAGTTTACTTATCTTTCAAAAAAAAAAAAAAATCAGTCGCGTTCCGGGCCCACCGGTTGGGTCGGGGCGTGACAAGATGAGGTATTTTGGTTTTCACCTTTTGACCCCACTTTGACCACTTCACTTAAATAATTTTAATCATTTAATATTTAGATATTTAGGTTACTTTAATTTCCATTTATTTATTTAAATCACCTTTATATACCCACCCATGGTTGACCAATTCAACCATGGTGGTCGGCCCCACCAAACCTTGGCCCACACGCCACCTCACTTGATGAGGTAGAGGTGGGTCCCACTTGGCCACATCACCATTGTTTAATTCCAAATAACTTAGGTGATTTAAATCATTGAACTTGTAGAATTTAGGAATTTGGCAATTTAACCTCTCTATTGATATCAGTATAAATAGGAATTACAAGTCTCACAGATGAGGAAAGAATCAATCACATACAAATTACAATCCCGTGATTGGGGAAGAGAATCATTACAGATACACAATATCGGAAAGTCAAGACTTTCAGTTAATACTCCCCCGCAAACTCGGCGAGGATGGAGCGACGAGTTTGGAGCTAAGCGCAGAGAAGCGTTGCGAAGGCAGACCCTTCGTAAAGATATCAGCAAGCCAATCAAGGGAGGAGACAAACTGAATCTGATAAGTGCCAGCGGTTACCCGTTCGCGGATAAAATGATAATCAAGCTCTATGTGTTTAGTCCGAGCATGAAAGACAGGATTAGCAGCCATATATATGGCACTGAGATTATCACAAAGAAGGACCGTTGGAGAAGAGAGAGGAAATCCAAGCTCACGCAAGAGATTTTGAATCCAGATAGTATCAGCACAGGTGTAGGCAAGAGCCCTGTATTCAGCTTCGGCACTAGAACGAGAAACAGTCGGTTGCTTCTTAGCACACCATGAAATTAAGTTGGGACCCAAGAAAATGCAGAAACCAGTAGTGGAGCGACGACTATCAGGACAACCGGCTCAATCAGCATCAGAGTAAGCAACGAGGCGAAGAGGCTGAGTCGCACGGAGGAGAGGCAAACCACGACCAAGGGAGCCTTTGAGATAGCGAAGGATGCGTTTGATGGCATCCAAATGAGGTGTGCGAGGTTCACGCATAAATTGAGACGCCATGTGTACACCGAAAGCAATATCGGGCCGTGTGAGAGTGAGATATTGAAGGGAGCCAACAAGCTGACGATACTCAGTGGGATCCAAGAGCAGGTTACCAGAGACAGAAGACAACTGAGTCTTAGCAGCAATAGGCGTGGAGCACGGTTTGCAATCAAGCATCTGATGACGACGAAGAATATCCAGGGCGTATTTGGTCTGAGATAGATGTAACCCACGAGAAGCAGAAGTGACTTCAAGACCCAAGAAGTAATGAAGAGAGCCAAGATCCTTGATTTCAAATTCGGAGCCCAGTGTTTGAATAAACGATTTGAGAAGAGCTGGGGTATTGCCAGTCAAGACAATATCATCAACATAAAGAAGTAGAATCATGAGGCGGGAGCCCTGGCGAAAGGTGAACATCGAGGTGTCAGCCTTGCTTTGAACGAATCCATAAGAGAGAAGAAAAGAACTGAACCGGTGAAACCATGCTCGGGGAGCCTGCTTCAAACCATAAATCGCTTTGTGTACTTTGCAAACATGTTGAGGACGACGAGGATCAACAAAGCCAGGCGGTTGAACCATATAAACTTCTTCAGAAAGGTGGCCGTGAAGGAAAGCATTCTTGACGTCAAGCTGGTGAGTGGGCCAGGCAGAGTTGACCGCAAGACTAAGAACAGTACGGATTGTGGTGGGCTTGACGACAGGGCTGAAGGTTTCATCATAGTCAACGCCTGCTTGTTGATGAAAACCTTTTGCAACGAGGCGTGCTTTGTGGCGCTCAATGCTACCATCAGAGCGGCGTTTGATCTTAAAGACCCATTTGCAGCCCACAGTGTTGAGATGCGAACTAGGTGGAACAAGAGACCAAGTATTTTGCCGTAAGAGAGCATTGAATTCATCATGCATTGCTTGTCTCCAGGCAGCAGAGCGGACAGCATCAGTGAAACAGGTAGGCTCGATATCGGAAGAGGAGACCATAGAGGCAAAGGCCTGCGGGAGTGGGTGGCGACTAGCAAAAGCCACTTTCTTGGTGGGCTTGAAAATACCATCCTTAGCACGAGTCACCATAGGGTGAGCATTGTCAGGTGGAGCAGGAGCAACATCTGGAGTGGAGGAGAGAGAAAGAGTCTCAGTAGCTGCCACCGTAGAGAGTGAAGTGTCGGGCTCAGAGGCGACCACAAAAGAGTGTGATGGGTCTGCAAGAGCTGTGGAAACTGGAGCATGCGTTGTAGAGGCCGGAGAAGAAAGCACGGGGATGAAGACCATGTCAGGAGAAGATGGTCCAGCAGGTGGTGAGGAACCAGAGGCGTAGGGAAAAACGGCCTCATTGAACAGAACATGTCTGGAAATGTAGACGCGGCCAGTGGACGGATGAAGATACCTGTAGCCTTTATGGTGAGAGCTGTAACCTAGAAACACACATTCAGTAGATCTTGGTTGCAATTTGTTAGTAACATAATCGCCAAGATAAGGATAGCAGGCACAACCAAATGTTCGGAGGGACATGTAGTCAGGTGTGTAGTGAAACAATGTCTGAAAAGGGGAAGACCAATTGAGGACGGGGGTAGGGAGGCGATTGACAAGGTACACAGCAGTGCATAGGGCCTCAAGCCATAAAGTAGTGGGAAGATGAGAAGCAATCAGTAAGGTACGCCCCATTTCAGAAATATGGCGATGCTTACGCTCCGCAAGTCCATTTTGTTGTGGGGTATGAGGACAGGAGAAGCGGTGACGAATCCCTTTTTGCGCACACAAATGGTGAAATGCATGATTATCATATTCTTTACCTCCATCACTCTGGAATTGTTTAATGGAGGTAGAGAACTGATTTTCAACAAATGTAAGAAAGGTAGAAAAGTGAGAAAAGACTTCAGACTTATGTCGCATGGGAAAGATCCATAAGTAGCGAGAATAGTCATCAGTAAACAAGACATAGTAACGATAACCAGTAACAGAAGAAATAGGGGACGTCCATACATCAGAATGAACTAAATAAAATGGTGTTAAAGCTTTATTCTCATTAATAGAAAAAGGAAGTCGGATAGACTTTCCTAAAGCACAATGTGTACAAAACTTATGTGAAGAAAAAGAAACAGAAGAGCCGAAGCTTTTATTGGATGCAAGAACTTGAAGGACTTGAGAGGAAGGGTGACCAAGACGCTGGTGCCAAAGAGACGGCGAAGAGCGCGAAGCCGCTAATGCATGACGAGTGGGACGAATGGGATAAAGACCAGCCTCACATCGGCCCTGAAACAAAATAGAACCAGTGTATAAGTCACGAATAAGAAATCCACATGGAAAGAAGGTAAAGCTAACGGAGTTATCTTTTGTGAATTGTGCAACAGATAATAGATTCTTATGCATGTGAGGAACATGAAGAACATTAGACAGACGAAACTGTGATGAACCAGAAGAGAGTAAAAGACGACCAGTGTGCGCAGTAGGGAGAGAGTCACCGTTACCCAAAACAACGTGATCCATACCTGGGTAGTCAGACTTAGAGCTCATAGATGCAACATCACCAGTCATGTGGTTGGTGGCGCCAGTGTCTGGGTACCAGTTGGGATCAACTGGTTGGGCAATCTGCATGCCGGCGAAGGTGGAGGAGAGATCATCCTTGAATTGAGACTCGTCTCGGTAGCGGCTGTAGCAAGTAGAAGCACTGTGACCATACCTAGAGTAGATCTGACATTGAACGGCAGGCGATGAGGGAGGCCCGAGAATGCCCGGAGATGTAGACAAGCGGCAGCGACCTCGATTACCACAGCTTGGACCACCACAACCAGAGGTGCCACGACTAGGGCCCCCACGACCAGACTGATAAAAATCTGAGCGACCACCAAAGTTACCACGACGGTTGCGACCGCCACGATAGTAGTGCCTACGACCACGAGAGGAGATTAATGCAGTTGGTGGGGAAGTGGTAGAGTCGCGAAGTAATGAGAGAGAGAGTTGGGACTCAAACGAGAGGAGTCGTGCCCGAAGATCCGAAAAGACGGGCAATGGTGGGAAGTTGATGAGGGCCGTGACAGGCATCGAATATTCAGAGCCAAGGCCCCGAAGGACTGAAGTGACAAGATCATCACTGAGGACAGGTTGGTTGATGGCTGCAAGAGAGTCAGCAAGAGACTTGGCATGCTGCAGATATTGGGAGACAGTTTTCGTGCCCTTGGAAATGGAAAGCAACTGGAAGCGCAGATGAGTTGCATTGGCAAGAGACTGCTGAGAGAAGTTGTGCTGTAAGCATTCCCAAATCTGACGAGAAGTGGAGAGACCAACCACCTGTGCCAGAACAGGTTCAGAAAGTGTAGCATTAAGGATGCTAACAAGGGTTTGATCCATGTGAACCCAACTTGTGTAGGGGGGGTTTGGCACGGGTTTGGAAGGATCATCAGTGGAGAGGTACTGAGAGGGACACGGAGAGGTGCCATCAATGAAGGACCAATGGTCTTGACCAATCAAAAAGGGTTTCATTTGAGCATGCCAAAGTAGGTAATTAGTCTCCGTTAATTTGATGGAGACTAGATTGGAGAAATGGGGTATGGTGATGGTAGAGACTGAGGAGGAGGATGAGGAAGCTGCTGACGAGGCCATTTTGAAGAAGGGGAAATGCTCGGCAGGCAGAAGTGCTTTTTTTTTTTTTTTTAGGATCCGGTAGACAGCACTAGGGATGAACAGTGGCACAGTTCACGCCGGAAAAGGGTCACCGCAGAGAAGAGTGCCACAGCCGCAGCCGACGTCAGGAAGAGCAGAGTGTTGGGAGGCAGTGAAGCAGCGGCAGATCTGGCGTCGAAGAGGAGAGGAGCCGCGAAACGCAGAGAGGGCAGATCTGAAGAAGGGGCGTCAAGTGGACACCGGCGCTCGAGCAGAGAGAAGAACGGGTGCAAAGAGAGATCACGCAGCAACTGAGGAAGAAAGGGGATCTCGGATTGCAGCGACAGCGGCTTGCTGCTCGGAACGGAAAAGGGGCTACACAAGCCGAGTCCGAAGAGAAGAAAAGACGATCAGAAAGGCGTCTGTCATCGGAAGCAGCGAGCAACGTCGGTAGCGCTGAATCAAGAGCACCGTCGGTAGATCTGAGCAGGACGGCTCTCAGATCGGAGAAGGAACAAAGAGGAAGCAGATCTGGCGGTGTATGGGCTGCTGAGAAGGGCGGCAGCAGAGGCGGGATCGGAAGCCGATGAAGGATGGCGGAGAGAGCAGAGACGCTCGCCGACGATAAGGGGGGTGCCGCCGAACAAAGAGAGAAGGGCCGGAGAACGGCAGCAAACCGAGCCGAAGAGATAGAGGGCTGGCGGCGATGATTTTCTGCCGCTGGTGGAAGGAACTGTTTGGAGAAATTAAAAAAAAAAAAAAAATCTTTGGGAAGGCTTTGGCTTTGGCTCTAGCTCTGGCTCTATACCATGTAGAATTTAGGAATTTGGCAATTTAGCCTCTCTATTGATATCAATATAAATAGGAATTACAAGTCTCATAGATGAGGAAAGAATCAATCACATACAAATTACAATCCCGTGATTGGGGAAGAGAATCATTACAGATACACAATATCGGAAAGTCAAGACTTTCCGTTAATAGTAAGAAAGGTAGAAAAGTGAGAAAAGACTTCAGACTTATGTCGCATGGGAAAGATCCATGAGTAGCGAGAATAGTCATCAGCAAACAAGACATAGTAACGATAACCAGTAACAGAAGAAATAGGGGACATCCATACATCAGAATGAACTAAATAAAATGGTGTTAAAGCTTTATTCTCATTAATAGAAAAAGGAAGTCGGATAGACTTTCCTAAAGCACAATGTGTACAAAACTTATGTGAAGAAAAAGAAACAGAAGAGCCGAAGCTTTTATTGGATGCAAGAACTTGAAGGACTTGAGAGGAAGGGTGACCAAGACGCTGGTGCCAAAGAGACGGCGAAGAGCGCGAGGCCGCTAATGCATGACGAGTGGGACGAATGGGATAAAGACCAGCCTCAGATTGGCCCTGAAACAAAATAGAACCAGTGTATAAGTCACGAATAAGAAATCCCCATGGAAAGAAGGTAAAGCTAACGGAGTTATCTTTTGTGAATTGTGCAACAGATAACAGATTCTTATGCATGTGAGGAACATGAAGAACATTAGACAGACGAAACTGTGATGAACCAGAAGAGAGTAAAAGACGACCAGTGTGTGCAATAGGGAGAGAGTCACCGTTACCCAAAACAACGTGATCCATACCTGGGTAGTCAGACTTAGAGCTCATAGATGCAACATCACCAATCATGTGGTTGGTGGCACCAGTGTCTGGGTACCAGTTGGGATCAACTGGTTGGGCAATCTGCATGCCGGCGAAGGTGGAGGAGAGATCATCCTCGAATTGAGACTCGTCTCGGTAGCGGCTGTAGCAAGTAGAAGCACTGTGACCATACCTAGAGCAGATCTGACATTGAACGGCAGGCGATGAGGGAGGCCCTAGAATGTCCGGAGATGTAGACAAGCGGCCGCGACCTCGATTACCACGGCTTGGACCACCACGACCAGAGGTGCCACGACTAGGGTCCCCACGACCAGACTGATAAAAATCTGGCCGACGAGAAGGGGGGTGCCGCCGAATGAAGAGAGAAGGGCCGGAGAACGGCAGCAAACCGAGCCGAAGAGATAGAGGGCTGGCGGCGATGATTTTCTGCCGCTGGTGGAAGGAACTGTTTGGAAAAATAAAAAAAATCTTTGGGAAGGCTTTGGCTTTGGCTCTAGCTCTGGCTCTGATACCATGTAAAATTTAGGAATGTGGCAATTTAGCCTCTCTATTGATATCAGTATAAATAGGAATTACAAGTCTCACAGATGAAGAAAAAATCAATCACATACAAATTACAATCCCGTGATTGGGGAAGAGAATCATTACAGATACACAATATCGGAAAGTCAAGACTTTCCGTTAATAGAACTCACTCTAAGTGGATTACCATTGGGCCTATGGCCCAATTACATTTCCATCTAGCCCATTTACCTTAGAGCAATAACCATCTTGACCCATTGGGTCCCAAGTGGGCATTTGACCCAATTTGACCATTCTTGACCCATTGGGTCCCAAGTGGGTATTTGACCCAATTTGACCATTCTTGACCCATTTAAATAAATTTAAATCCAAACCATAATCTATTGGGCCACACTTGGGCCTTTATCCAAATTTTGGCCCATTTACCATTTACTCCACCAATTTTCCAATTTTCATCATTAAAATAAATAATATTCACATATTCCTTGATTTACAAATTCCGAGCCCTTACATAGTCAATCGGATCAGGTGAGATTTTGCCTGGTCAAATAATGGATCCCCACAAAAAACACATTTACCAGATGGATTTTTCTTTTCTGGACATTCTAAAATTTTAAAAATATCATTTTCACAAGTTCATAGTTCCATCACTTGGCACTTTTCAAGACAAACCAAACATAGAATTTTTAAAAGGAATTTATCGAATTCTATGAAATTCAGAATTCTTCTCCAAAGAGGAGAGTGCTTGGACTACAAAACATACTCCAAACTCTTAACATCTTCTCCCACTGTGAAAGGAACTTCATAAATAACCATTGACTAGTATGGTTATGTTTGATTATGAAATACAATCTCTACATTTGAACCAAAGCGCATCCATTGGAGTATGTATTCTAGGAAAGCCCAAACCATGTGACAATATGCTTTCTCTAAATCTATTTTGCATACCAATCTTGCTCTATGAGCTCTCCCTCGAACACACGTTCACGATTGAACTTAAATTGAAGATTCAATCATCCTTGAATAAATGCCCATTGGTGAAGGGAAATAATCAGATAATGGAAGGAAACAGTTCCCTTCACCCGTTTGCAAGCATTTCTCAAATAATTCTATAGAGAAAAATACGAAACTAATGAAGTACTCTTAATTTGAATTTCCCTCTGCATAAGAACACATTCGGGAACCAAAAATCTCTAACAAGACAGAAACCCCAGTCAATAAGTTTAATGTGGCATTGGCATGTCAACAAGAAACTAAAATCAACACTGAGCTATCTGCATCTTTTCCCTTTGGCACATTTCTTGTACCCTTTAATGAATTTACCAGTTAAAAAGGGGAAAAATCATCACCAAGCTATAGAGAGATGGCATGATCCAGTAACTCGAGTGATGATGTTACACCATTCACAGTTTTCCACGAGAAAAACATGTATTGCTGTTGGGATAAAATACAATAATACTGGACCTAACCAGGCCAAAATGGCAATCATCCATGTTGGGTTTGGCTCAAAAGGTCCTATTTTTGGGCCGGGTTATGTTTTGTAATGCCCAAGTATATAAGGGTCATTTTCTCTCAGGGTTTTAAGTTGGGGAGTTTTCTCAAGGTGTGAGAGAGAAGAAAACAGAGAGAGAAAAAGAGAGGACATAAGGTTAGAGTGTTGGAAATCCTTATAACAAGTTGTTGAGGTTATTCTTCATAGTGGAATCAAGCACAACGCTCCATGGACAGCCTTCAACGGTGAACCACATAAAATCTCTGTGTCGTGGTGTGTTTGATCTGCATGATTTTGTGATTTTATTCTTAACAATCCAATTACACATTCAAGATAAAATAATTATACAGTTGAGTATACAAGGTATGCAGAAAGGCAATCACCTAAGCAATCTTTGCTAGCTCATTCAGCTTCTTAGTTCAAATGGCTCTACAAACATTTACTGAGAGTTATTCAAGGGATGGTTACTGTTTATGCAATTGTGGTGATGAATCAGCTTTCCTCATTCCATTTGCTCATGGGTATGTCCCCTGAATCTAAGATGATGACCTTTTCCCCTGTAGCTTACCAGCTAGCCTTAAACTGTGAACCATTGGAGTTTGGTCCTAAATTAACCATTGACACAACACCAGAAAGTAGGAAGATCAACACAAGCTTAGTGACTTGGGGACTACCCAAAGGAAAAAATAAGGTTGCAATTCAACCTGCAAAGTTGCAATATGGACCGCAGATTGACATAATATACAAACAGTAGCATTTGTTTACCCCATCAGAGATCAACCAGGCTACAAATTTGAGTGCTCAATAATGCCAGATGAAAAGATCAATATCCCAACTTGATTCAGTGTCTTGCTGAACCAGGTAAACACTTTCTTTTCTCAAACAAGTTAAATATTAATTTTTGGCCACACATGCTGAAACCCTCTTTTCTCATAATAACAGGTATGCAGTGAATCAAAGGCAGGAAGGAACCAAGACTGGGACACATACAGTCTAAAGATGCTATATACAATTCATGAATTGATGAATGAATACCACAAAAGGAAAGGTTCTAATTAACAGTGAGGTCTGTTGGCTCAAGGAAAAAAAATGAAACAGTTCATTCAAGTCATGAAAGAAAGTGCCTTCTCTTTTGGAATTCAGCTTTGCTGAGTTCATTTGAATTAGCTCTGAAGTTGCATCAAGATTTTGTTTGGAGGAAACGTGATGCAGACTGGGTAGGATAGGACACCCTACTTAATTGCTAAAGCGGAAGCCTTGACACACTCAAATATTTTTGGTCTTGTAACTCAAGAAACAAGCGAGTTTAACGTAGCCCGCAAATCTCACACAGTAAAACCCATCTCAAATAACCTTGGAATTAATTGAATCAAATTATTGGGTGGAGATTATGCAATGGGTTTTAAAATAAGTCCAAATGAACTTCAACCGAACTTGTTTCTAAGTGACTGGATGGTAGGTGTTTAGGATTGTGTCGAATAACTCTCCCAAATTGGGTCAACATATGGTCATATGGTGTGGTTTGAGTCTACAAGATGCTGGTCATCTATCCCACTGTATGAATCCGTAAGGACCATTCTCTGTTGCCTATGTCTGTAGCATCATCCGGTTGCTTCTCACTAGATTGTGGCTCAAGATGATATATGGGTGTCTTAAGTTTCTCCTTCAGGATGGAACTTGCCTCAAACCGTTGGATACATCCTTTGTTGCACTTGTATCCCCTATAGCCTCATGGACCGCTAGGTGTGATGAGATATTGGGTGTAGCTAATTGGTTCATGTGTTCTTCCCACATTGGATCAACATAAGGTCTATACTCACCCAATGTTCTCATGGAATGAGCATCACAAAACACAAACTCATCGGTGGCCTCAACCTCTGTGCCACTGTGTTGTATGTCATCCACTGGGGGTTCGTAACAATGAACTGGATGTTCCTGCACTGTCTCCAAGAGTTGCACACTCATGGAATTTGCTCCCACGAACTAGTCAACCTCTTCCTCATTGAAGGAATCCGAGTCAATTGTTTCCACTTGAGCAACCGTCTCTTCCTCATCGGCGAAACGGACGGTTCGTTGTCTCCTCTCAGGCTATCTAATTGCATGTTTTGCCCTATACCTGTGATGGTAAAATCTTTAATTTGAACTTGCTTCAGAAGAGGAATAGAAGTACCTAGACCTTAGCGATGGCGAACTGGTAGGGTGTTGGTGTCTTTGTTTCGTAGAGCTGCAAGCTCTCTGAGTAGATTAACACCTGATTGTAATAACTACTCAATTCGCCTTTCGTGGTTTAGAGAGAATTCAAATCCATCATCTTCTGAGGTGCGTTTCACAGGACGACTTTGACTGAAAGGGAATCAATCACCATTCCCGGCTTGTCACTACGAAGTTGATAACGCCTGAACATAACTAGCCCACAGAAACAACAATATCGAACAAAGAAGAAAATCAACACCACAACATAGAGCTTTATGTGGTTCCCTTTTGGTACATCCACGGGTTCAACACCGAACCACTATGCTCAAAGGCAAGAAATCAAGGAGAGTCGGTTGTGGCTCTCGGTTACAGTTTTCGCTCATAGCTCTCTCACTCGAAAAAGAACATTATATACTATCCTAATTAAGATCGACAATATATCTTTGATCATCAGGCCTAACAAATTTCAATATGTACCCCCTTTAAATCCACAATAACAGCTCCTTTAGGGATTGTAGATCCTTGTTACAGTTTTGGGCTTTTTTCCCCATTTATTCCTTGTCTCTCCATATTGTGTTAACAACAACAATTGTAACAACAATGAGAACCGCCATCTCAAAAATGACTGTGACACATGACTACTCCATCAATCTTTTGAAACAATGACAGAGAAACATAAGAAACTTGAAATGGGACTCTTGAAATTTATGCTCATGAGAATTAAGGGGGTTTAAAATAATGGGCTCCGAGAGACAGGAGATTCTTCAATATATTGGCCTTAGATTTGGATAAAGCTCGGTTGTTTTCTATCAGTTGAGGGTAAGCCATCACTGAATCCCAATAGGGATCTCCTAATCCCTAACCAAGGTTACCTACCAAATTGATAATCAAGGAAGCATCCTTCACCAGAAAGATCACCCTATTTGAATATTTTCAATGTGGATCCAATTCCTCCAAATATATAATCATTATTGAAATAATTTTTTTTAAAGAAGATTTAGAATTTTATTAGGCTTCATCTCCATCTTCATTAGTCATTCGATATATCTATTTGATGAATTATTTTTCTTGAGTTAATTACCTTTTCGATATTTGTATGACTCCGATTCATAATTTCAGGAATTGGTCTGTAGAGTCTTTTAAATTATTGGATGATAATTACATTTCAGAAAGAAGCAAAAGAAATTAAAGAACCAGAAAGAAACAAGAATCTAGAAGAAATTATAGAAATTAACTTAGAAGCTGAGATTGATTTGAGATATCCAGAAATCATAACCCCAAACTAGTAAAAGAATATACAAAAGAAGAGAAGGCCACAAAGAAAGAAAAATAGGGGAAAAATTGGACGTGAGAAATCAAGAAATGACTTCAAAAGAGCGGGAAATTGCAACCAGAGAATGGTAGCCAGAAATTTTAAAGAAAAAAAAGACCGTTGAAGAACCCGAAACTGTCGAGCAGACAGTGGAAGGTGAGTCAAGAAATCAAGATAAGTAGAGAGGAAAATCAGTAATAAAATGGATTGAAAAAGAAAAAAAAAAAAAGTGACAGCGGAAAAGAAATTACCAGCTGACATCGATCACAAAAAATCAAGAAAACAACCTCAGAAAAATGGAAAATCACTTCGAAACTTTAGCTTTCAACTTCATATGAGTTTAAATAAAATTCTGGATGGATATAATAGTAGAAACGTCAAAGAAGAAGTGGGAACTACCTCTGATGGAAGGGAGCAAATGAGCTTAATGTCAAGGAGGCCATTCCTGCCTCAAAATGATTAACCATTTGGGTGACGCTATCGGGGTACAGGAGTATGCCGTGTAATGGTTGAGGACGATGTCGGTCCCGCCTTGAAAAAACGAAGGCGTGAATATACCGGGAGTACTGCATCTGGCCGTGTGCTGGGATTTCCTTGTAGGGTTAAACATTTGGGTGATGTCACCCGGTGTTAGACAGCGAATGAGTCTCAGGTCGGTTGGTATCAGAGTATATTCATAAGCTAAATGTAGATTCAATGAATCCTCTAACTAGGTAAGATGGCCGACGACGTTCTAACTACTGAAAAGACTTGTCTGAGAGGAGATTATTGAACAATGAAGGAGTCATATGCAGGTGGTAAAGGGAGAGATCGGGACTTATATGGACTTGGATTACTCCACCTATCATACTAGTTCCCTGAAGTACAGGAGGCTGACATGTACTGATTGAGAGCGATATAGGTTTACGTCTAAAGAGACCAAGGCAAAAATATATCGAGAGTACTTTAACTAACTGTGTGTTGAGATTTTCTCGTAAAGTTAATCATTTTGAGATAGAAACCGCCTCCATGAAATTAACCTTGGGGAACGATCAACAAGAGAAACGGGCTTCAGTAAAAGGGAGAATTAGAGCTAGTGAGGGCATGCATGATTTTCTCCCTTTTGAATGCTTTTCTTTGATTTTGTGTTTTTGTTTTACTGAGTTCGTCGCTGACTCGCTGTGATAGATTTGAGATTGAAGCGTCAGAAAGGACCCCATCAGAGGCAGGATATGCAGACAGGTGGTACTATGAACGACTCAGATGGGTTGTAGATTTAGTGTGGGATACCGGCAGTTGGAACTTGGAAGTTAGAGAATCCAGCGAAAGATACCTGCTAAACTGCCTCATGTTTGGTTAAATAAATAGTTATTTAGCGTTACGTCAGAAAATCCTATATTATTAGATACAGTCATACAACTGAAGACATTTTTTTAATTTTTCTGGCTAAGCTTCTCAATAGAAATTACCAACACCTATGAAATGTTAAATTCTATCACAAAAAACTTATAAAAATATCTTTAATTAATTTCAAGAGGTTGATCATTACTAAATTCTATTCTTCACTCATGTAATTTTACCTATTTAATGAATTCTAATTCAATAAATAACATTCTTAAAAAATCATGTTCATTTCAAGATAGAATTCTTAATTTATCTTTGGAAAATAGTAATAATTACATATTTATGGTATTCAAAGTGCAAAGCGCAGTCAAAACGCCGAAGGATTTTAGAGTTTAAAGTGTAAAGCGTATATTTAAATGCAAGCTAAATTTTGCTAATTGCACTTATTTTAATATTTTAAAATATGATTAGATTCATGAATTTATACAAGTATTGTATCAATATTAACAAAATAAAACAATAATATTCGAAAGTAAAAATATATTGGCAATTAAGCTTTGAAGCACATTATTTAAATACATATTATATTCATACATAATTATATTATTGAAAATTAGAATTCTTTATCAAATATTAGTAACAATTGTTTCATTGATCATCATTAAATATTATATGATATCATCTCCATCTCATTTTAGTTATCTCATTTGAAACATTTGTATTTTTTAAAAATTATCTATATAAAACTAACACTGTATGTGATTTCGTCAATTTTTTACACATTTTATGCTACTTTAATATGAATGGAACAACTATTTTGGGACAATACCAAATTCATATAAAATAACTAAATTGGGACAGAATGAGTATTAAAAGATATAACACTATAATGTATTATCAACCCCAATTAAAAAATTCAGACCAGTGTATACACCGTAGACAATGACAACATAATTTTTTTTATTAATCCCTTCATCCAATCCTTTTAACTTATGAAGGATGAGAGCACCCACAAAAGTAGTATTCTGACTTTTCCATCCATCGCTTCTCTGTCTACGGGCTTGCTTCTTTCCCAAGTAAACACAATAATGTGGATTATTGACCTTAGTACCATGATTAATAAATAATAAACTTCAAAAGTGAAAAACATAAATTATATATCACTGACGAAAGGCATAAGGAAGCTTAAACGTACCCACTAATAATTGTTCATCACTTGACTTGGTAAGATTTTGACTTACAATAAATCAACGAGATTCATTGAATTTTTTCATTTGAATAAAAAATTTTCATCCAAAAAACTGTTACGAGTTGAGTTCAAATTTTAAAATATAGTCTTGTCTCCTTTATTTTTGAACTACACACTCCACAAATCACAACCGTCCATGTCACATCCAACATTGGAGAAATCACATAGATGTAGTTCAACTGGGTGTCTCCCACCTTAGGAAGCAAGAGGTTGCAGGTTCGAGACCCGATGACCTAACCTTGGTATGCCTTAGAGATAGTGGGCTCATCCATAGGAGTTTTAGTAGAACTGTATCTGAGTTTTCCACACATTAATAAAAAAAAAAAAATCCTGACTTGCGAGTGTGAAATTTTTTTAAGGCAAGGCGAGTCAAGACCTTATGAATAAAACTGAGTCAAAATGTTACCATCGAGCTTGGTAAAGTGATAGCTTAAAAGTCCTTTACCCTTTTTTTTTTTTCTTTCTTTCTCTTTCTAATTTCTTAACATAGCCTTGAAAGTTAAGCTAATTGCACCTTGGTCTCTTTTGAATTCTGCAAGGTTAATGTTATCGAAATTGAAATCAGATAAGTGGGAAAAAAAAATAATAATAGGAAATCTGCTTAAGCCTTTCTACTTAAGAATACCTTTTAGTAATTATTTCTCTAAATCCGAATCTTAAAGTTCATTTACAATCCGGATCTTAGAATCTCCAATGGCCTAAATGGATCGATATCTGACCTGTGGACTATCCAATCCGAATCTTAAAAGTTCATTTACAATCCGGATCTTAGAATCTAATAAGGACTCGCGCACTTAGATCCAATAGTCCATTAAACCAGCTGGCCATTATAAGTGCCATACTGCCATTATAAGTCTTTGAGATAGAGAAATGCACGAATTCAATGCACGAGACACGGCCATTTTTCTAACCCCTTGGGTACGTGTTTCATGATTGACAGTGGTTCTCATATTATTTATAAGAATCATTTCTATTTCTAAGACTTTTGAGTCCATTTGGTGATCACTACTAATCTACCATACGATAATTAATTACTATTTATGAATAATTTATAATTGAAAGTTTATATTTATTTATTATAAATCAAATTCACAATAATAACAGTTATTAAATATTCTTTTCAAATATGGTCCACAGTAACATAAGGTTGGAAGCCTTAACACGGATACTATGAACCTAAGGTTTAAATATCGGCCGATACATATCGTATCGGCCGATATATATCGGTTTTTTGAAACCTTGAAATATCGGCCGATACGATAAGTATCGGCCGTACTGTTGGAATATCGGCCGATATGGGCGATAAACGGTCCCCAATATCGGCCCTAATATCGGCCGATATTCGAAAATATCGGTATATTAGATTTTTTTTTTCGTTTTTTTTTTTTAAAAAAAATAATACAATATCGCCCGATACGGGCGATATATCGGTCCGAATATCGGCCCAATATCGCCCGATATACTATTTATCGGGCTGGAAAGTATGGTTTTTTTTTTTAAAAAAAAAAAATATCGATAATTCGGTCATGATATCGGCCGCATTTTAAAAATTCGGTTGTTTGGTTTTTTTTTAAAAAAAAGCTTTTTTTTTTAGAGATATCGGACTAGAAAGGATGGAAAGAGAGAAAATAAAATATGGAGAAAAGATTGAAGAAAAAAAATCGCTACAGCTTACCTTTCTCTTCTTTTTCTTCTTCGGTTGATCGAAAAATACAGAGAGCAATACAGAGAGCGGCGGCTGTTAGGGTTTAGCAGAAAGAGGGAAAGAGAAGAAGGGTATAAAAAGAAGTGCATTAGGGTTTGTAAGTGAAGAAGTAACACACGTGAGCTTACTAAAAAGCTCACGTGTGTAACCTAATATTTTTTCAAAATAATAAAATTTTGTTTTAAATAGAAAGTAAAAATTATAATATTTTTTTTAGTTATCTTATTGTAATAATTTAATATTATATTTACCATCTAATAATTTTAGGGTATCTATTCATAGTAATTAAATAATAAAATCTTCTTTAAAACTTTAAAATTATTTTTTAAGCACTGTGTATTTTTAAAATTTCTCAAAATGAATATCCGGACTAATTACAATAACCTGATAAAAATACTTTAAGGCTTAAAGGTCTTTTGACACTCTTAAATATTTAAAACACAGTATTTTACAAATAAGAGTATCCCTAAGGTATGCCGAAAATACATTTAGGAGTGTCAAAAGACCTTAAAGTCTTAAAGTATATTTATCAAGTTATCGTAATTAGTCCGGATATTCAATTTGAGAAATTTTAAAAATACACGATGCTTAAAAAATAATGTGCATAATGTATTAAATAATAAAATCTCCTTTAAAACTTTAAAGTTATTTTTTAAGCACTGTGTATTTTCAAAATTTCTCAAATTGAATATCCGGACTAATTACGATAACCTGATAAAAATACTTTAAGACTTCAAGGTCTTTTGACTTTCCTAAATGTGTTTTCGGCACACCCAAGGGATACCCTTATTTGTAAAATACTGTGTTTTCGGCACACCCTAGGGATATCCTAACTTAAAATAACACTCATTGACTAAAAAAATAAATTATGAAATTATTTCTACAAATTTTCCTCATTTATATCATTTTCCTTGTAATTTTTACAATTTTATTACTAATTATATAATTTCTCGTTGTCGTAACTTCAAAAATATATTAGAAGATGTAAATGTCCGATATTTTATGAAAAAATTACATATTCAATAAGCCCATAATTATCTGTATTTACTGTAATTTTTTTGAATTTTTTTAAAAATAAAAAATAAAAAAATAAAAACGGGTAGGAGAGAGAAAAAATTCGGCCGATATATCGGCCGAACCGATATATCGGCCGATATGAAAAATCGGCCGGGATCTCGGCCCGGCCGATATGAAAAATCGGCCGGGATCTCGGCCCGGCCGATTTTTCTACCCCTGCTATGAACTGTTAAGCAAAGGTGAAGTGTGAATATGAATAAAATATTTTTGGATTCTTTCGACATTTTCAATGGGACAATCTAAGAGCAAGTGAATTTTTTCTTGATTAATCAACAAATATGGACTTATTATATTCAGTACGCTGTTTCTTATCACTAACATACTTACGTATATCAGTTGTATTGACCAATATAAATGTTTTTTATTAATTTAATGTGTCTTAAAAAGTTGTATGAGACATATAAACCGATGGGTCAAGTGACCACTTTATGAAGAAATAATGGGTCTGATACATATTTTAATGTTTGGTCTAACCCTTGACTGATGGCTATGGCATGTTGACATGGTTAACAGTGTGTGGCAAAAGGGTTGATATTTGCATCTAAAATCACTTTTATTTTAAATTTATGTGTAAAAAATCATAAAATACCCAGTGAAAAATGAGACATGGCTTTTGCACCATTGTTGTTGTCCTTTTGGACTATTGAATGAGAGTCTTGGCTTTTTAAGAACACTTTGATATTAATTTTTTTGAATTTACAGGTGGAAAATCGTAGGATACCCAACTTAAAATTTTCATAGATAAGCTCACTATCCCTAAGGCACACCAAGATTAAAAATACTTTAATACTAATTGATAAATAATAAGATCGATTTTAACACCTATCTATGTTTCTATATTAAAAAAAAGTAAAAAATAATTCTTTACAATCCAAGTTGAACTCAATACAGATTCAATAAAATCCAAACTCAAAGAATCTAAGCAGATCTTCAGACTAACTTTGAAAGAGTAAAAGCAATTAAACATTTTTCTTTCCAACAGGAAGAGACATTTCTTTTATTTTTCACACATATTACTACTCAAATAAATAATTAATGAAAATATTATTGAAATGCAACAATTACCCATTCATCATTAAAGCATGTTTGTACAAGTATTTTTCATAAAAAAAAAAAAATCTTCCCTGATTTTTAATTTTTACTAAAATATTCTTTTCTCTCATTATTCTAACTTAACTTGAAATTATATCAATTTTTTAAAATTTTAAAAATAATAAAAAAATATTTTTTATACCAATAAAAATAATAAAAAATTAATTTCTACGTAAAATAGTTGCGGACAAAAAATGTAAAAGAACAAGTGAAACTATAACCATGATCGTATAAGCCATGAGCCCAAAGACATGTATTTAGTCGATTTAAGTAAAGAATGCATGACTCAACGTATCATTTTTAAAATAAGACATGTTGGCAAATATTTTAAAATTTTGAAAATTCAAAAAATAGAAGATGAAGATGATGAATAAGGAGAAGAAGTTTTGATAGTAACCCTAAATATACTCAACTTAATTTGATTTGAGTTAGGAAACTCTATTGCTCAAGAAAATATAAATTTTATTAAGATTAACAAAACTTCAATTCAAATGGGGATTTGTTTACACAATTATCAGTGTCGAGAACTATAAAAGAAAATAATTTAATTGATAATTTGCCGCCTCAGAAGTGGGAGGTGTTAGCTTCAAGCCCCCATGACCTCACCTGTTGTACCTTAAGAGCAGTGGATATCATTCGTAGGGGTTTTACGTTGGGTTTCCTACGATTTTCCACACATAAATTCAAATAATAATAATAATAATTAAGAAAACCTTGAAAATGACAACAATGAATATTGTCTAAGTTAATTAGGTTGAGAAGCGAAATAATTATGTTCAATTTTAGACTTAAAATATCATACCTGAATTAGAATACTGACTAGGTCGTATCTTGTACAGAGTATGATTAGAAAATCTAAATTTGAATAATCAGTTAAAAAAATTATTTAATTAATATTTTGTATAACTATATAATTTATATAATATATTTTCTATTTTATTAAAATAATATAATGCTTTTGTATTTTAAACCTAAATAAACTCAAACCCATATAAAACTGCATATATTTTAAATTTAAAATCGGAGTTAAATTTTATAAATTCGAATTAACTCAAACCCTTTAATAGCAATTTAAGTTCGAGCTCATATAAAATAAGTTAGTTCAAATTGTAGATTCAGTCCTCCCTCGGACTACATCTGCAGGGAAATTTTTTATAATCTTTTGACACTTATTTTTTTTAATAATTTTATAAATTATATTCATTAGATTTATTTAAATATAAAAAAATATTTTTAAGAATATATTTTATTTTAAATATAAAATTATAAAAATAGATAGGTGAGTCAAGATACAGATTTTAAGATATTTTCAAATAAAAAATTATCTTTAAACTTGGCTATTATTTGTAAAATGATACTAAATTATGCATTTCTTTGTTCTTATTGCGTTTTTCATATTTTTCTTATTCTTCTGCTTCATTTTTTCTTCATTTTGTTTTTTCTTTTTCTTTTTTAAAAATTTAATTAATTTATTGGATTATTCTTATTATTGTTCTCTCTTTTCTAATCTCCTTATTTTTCTTCTCATTAGTTTCTTGAAGTTGTATTTTTCTAAATTTATTCTTTATCTATATGCTTTATCCATGCTCCTTCTTAAGATTATTTTATCAATTTTATTTTTATATGAATATATTATTATTTATTAAAGTAATTTTACTTTAATAAATTTGACTGAGTCAACTTCTGACTCAGTCAAATTTACTCAAGTTTTCGAGTTGACTCTTCAAGTCCAGTTTCTGAGTTTTTAAATATTTGCATTTTTCCTGTTTTGTCGCATAAGACAAACATAATTGAGTATTGAGGCTCTAATGACTTGACTTTGATCACATAATATTATTAATAAGATGGAATATAATGACTTCACAAAATGAAAGATATAGTTTTTTATGTACAAATTTAAAATAATTAATTTAATTATATTTTTTCAGCCACTAGATCTTTATATAATAAAATAAACAATTGAAATGGAATTCTTTGTTCACATTCAAATTTATTTGCTTAAATTAATTTTTTTTTAAATTATCCTTTTTTCATAATTTTAATATTAATAATTTTTTAATTCATTTTAGAAAGAGTTTAAAATTAAATTGACTTATGAGAACTTCATGACACACTAGTCATGTCACATTAGAGTTTTCGATAAAACGTCTGGATATCGTACGATTTCAGACAAGTGAAATAAACGGACATGATTTGTCGACGAAGATTTTCATGACATCCACGTGTCACGACGGAAATGCTAAGTTAGGTTCCCGGTCAAAAACACATGCATTTGAATTTGTATATATTAAAGACGAATTTTCTTAAACTTCTTAAGAGTAGAGAATATAGAATGAGAGACCCTTCTCTCCCTTTCTCACTTCTTCTCAATTTCCCTTGATGTAGGGGTTAAAAGTCGATCCAAAATCAATTGTGTTGAGGTTTACCGTTTGGATTGAAGAAAAAAAAATTGAATTGGTCGAGTCAAGTTTTTTTAGAATTGATCTAATTCAAATCTGAATTTATAAGATTTCACCACTCAAAAAATTAAATATAGCATTTGGATTGAGTCGGCGCAACAATTCTATTCAATAATTGAGTTGAGTCTGGTCAACAATTCAGATTGAATTCGATTGAGTAATACAAGTCAGCAATTTGGGTCAATCAAGTCAAATTCAGTAATTTTTTATATTAGTTAGATTGAATTTATTAAAACCCAATCCAATCCACTCGAGTGTGTCGAGTTTTACAATTCGGATTGAATAAAAAAAAAATTGAATCGGTCGAGTTAAACTTTTTTAAAATTGATCCAAATTAAATCCGAATTGACAGGACTTGACCCAATCAAAAAATTAAATATAGCATTTGAGTTGAGTCGGCTCAACAATTCAATTTAGCAATCGGGTTGAGTCTAATCGATTATTCAGATCAAATTGAATAATTCAAATAAGCAATTTGGATCAGTGAAGTCAGATTCAATAATTATATATATTAGTTAGATTAGATTTGTTAAAATTCAATCCAACTCGAGAGGGTTTGAGCTCTACCTTTTATGTGTAATTTCTTCCAATTCATCTCCTCACCTTACCTTTGGAGTAAATTACGTCAAAGACGGCAACACGTTCTTTCCATGCCAGTTCTTTTTTAGTTTAAATCCTGTTCCACCCTTGAATATTTCTATTTGAAATTCAAAGAAGTCAATAAAAAAAACACCAAATTCTTTCTATAAACTTTAGACCTCTATCCCCATGAAATCTTCATTCATTTTCTGTAATTAATTTTCAAGGTTTCATCATCCTCTCATGTCTCTCTCTTCTCCACAATGCCATGTCAAGAAGCATCACCTCTGCAACATGTTCAAATCCTCTTTCTTCTCCACCATCTCTTTGGCAGCTCTCTTTTTCCTTATCCTCTTAGCTACCAGTGTCTACTCCAATCTCTCCCTTCATTTCCTCGCCTTCCGGTTGAGGAAACCAGCACCCGTCGCCCCACCGGTCGAGACCCAGAAGCATTTCCGGTCGAATTCTACTCCGAAAGTGCTACTTTCAATCAAAGCAGAGGTCCACGCGGCTTATGTGAAAGACCCAGAGCCAATTCTTCCTCCCATGAATGTCACCGTGGAGGAAAGGACTGCTTGGTTTAGAAAGAATAGAGAAGAGTTAAAGATAATTCAGTCCAACGAGTTGACCCGGAAATTCAGATTGAGAGCAGACGAATTCTTTGATGAAGGGTGTGATGTTCGGTTCTTCATGACGTGGATTTCTCCGGCGAAGACTTTTGGGCATCGAGAATTCCTCGCTCTGGAGAGTGTATTCAAATCCCATCCTTTTGGATGCTTGATGATTCTTTCAGCTACTATGGATTCCAAGCATGGAAGCCACATCTTGAAGCCATTGAAACAGAGTGGTTATAGAGTGACTGCTGTTTCGCCGGACTTGACATTTTTATTCGAGGACACCCGGGCGGAAGCTTGGTTCAATGAACTGAAGAAGGGGAATGTCGATCCGGGTGAGATTCCATTAGCTCAGAATCTATCCAATCTGCTAAGGCTTGCAGTTCTATATAAATTTGGTGGCATTTACTTAGATACAGATGTTATAGTTCTGAAGAACTTATCAGCTTTAAGGAACACAATTGGGGCACAGACAGTGGATGAAAATGGAAAGTGGACTCGCCTGAACAATGCAGTCCTGATTTTTGACAAGAAACACCCTCTTATTTTGAAATTCATCAAGGAGTTTACACTCACCTTCGATGGTAACAAATGGGGCCACAATGGCCCTTACATGGTTTCGAGGGTGGTCGAAAGGGTGGCAAAACATCGTCGAGAGTACAATTTTACGGTATTGCCGCCAATGGCCTTCTATCCGGTGGATTGGTTTAAAATAGGAGGATTATTTCAGCGGCCAATGAACAAAGCTGCATCGAAGTGGGTGGCGGCGAAGCTTCGGCAGCTAAGCGGGGACACTTATGCCATTCACCTATGGAACAGGCAAACTTGCAGCATGAGAATCGATGAAGGTAGTGTAGTCGGAAGACTAATTTCAGATCACTGTCTCTTCTGCAGGCATACATACAGCACTTGAATTAACTTTCTTGTGGAGTGACGAATTTGGAGTATTGACTCCATTCAAAATTTATTCTCTGTATCTAAATAAGAAATTTTATTTCAATTTGGAAATCCCATACAAGGATGAGAAAATACATTGTTTTGAGCTTCAATATATGCAAATGTAAATAATATTTGCTTCATTTCTTCAAGGACTAGAATCTAAATTGAATCTAAATTTATACTTTTATTTCTCAATAGCTTGAGAAATATTACTAGTGGTAGTTCTTGCAAAGCTTCCTCCCACAGATGATGATCCTTAACGGTCTCTGTCCAACCCGAATTGGAAGCCTCTGCACCTCCATATCCAAAATCCCAGCAACGTTGTGAATGACTCTGTTCTCAACATATTGTTGCTCGTTTCTTGATCTTCTCTTTGTAGAACCTGAGCCTCTCTGTGCAGTGCCGCTTTCCGATTCAAAATCACCACGATCCGATGCAAATTCAAAGATATCACTAAACTTGGAACCCCATTATTAAGCTCCATATCAAGTAGTCTCCATAAAGACGCGCTTCCTCCTCTCATCAGATCAACCAAACTGTTGCTTTTGCTAGAAGATGAGAATGATGAAGATTAAAAGTAGCAGAAACAGAGAGAGGAGAAGAAGAAGAAGAGGCAAAATAAGTAGATTTCTGGTAGTTGATAATTTTCCTTTTTCTATGCTTCTGTCTCAGTTCGATGCTAGTTATATTTCCTTCATCCTCATGTTCTGTGATCTCTGAAGGGTTCTGTATTGCTCTTTTCATGATCATAAAAACTCTAGTTGTTGTTGCAGACTGGAATTGAATATGCAATTCTATCAGAAAAAAGGAACAGAAAATAGAAGGGAGAAAACAGAATCAACATAGAGAATCAAATCACAACACAGACATTTATATGGTTCCCTTTCGGTACGTCCACAGGCTCGACCTGCGATTGTGTGAGTTAGATTGACAATATATCTCGGATGACCGGACTCCACAGAACTTAACGAACCCAAGTCATCTAATGGAGAAAAAAATTGGTGAAAACCGGCAATGAGGGATTTTTCACCCCCATCTGCTGTCTGTTTGAAGTCATTCTCAATGAATAATGGAGACGAGTATGAAAACAAACTAGTACTATGTTCTTACGATTGCAAAGACAATAACCAGTTTCTGATAAGATCATCCAAATAAAATACTACCCAAATGGCTGATGCAATCTCTGGTAACAATAATCGCATGAGGCCTCAAAATCAGCTGGTGCTGGTTTGCTTTATTTGATTTCTCTCACTCCATAACCATTGGATGTCAACCCAGTGGCAATTTTTTGTAATTCCTTTACAGGAGTTGTCTCTTGTGAGACAACAGAGAGACCCTTTTCATGTGGAATCTAAAGATGCCAGCAACTCAAAGAGGCCATCTCCTGTCCACTACCCAAAAATTTATAACAAAATTCATGCAATTTAATATACTAAAGCCGACCTTGACCAGAAGAGAGAGACATCAAGTTTCTAGTTTAGATCCAAACAAGTACTTATTTATTTGTTTTGAAAAATTACTATTTTTTGTTTTTTTTGGACGATTGGATAAGATTCATTCAAAATAAGGGGAAGAACATCCCAGAAGAAGATTGGTCTCAAAATTTACTGCTATACAATTGGTCTAAACTCTCAACCCATGCCGGTCTCTGCCCAATCAAGTGGATAAGCAGGAGGCTGCTTCTATATTCAATACCCTTCTCAATCATGTTATAGGAACTTCTGTGGGTAAAAGTTAAAGCCCTTCGGATCTGCTTGATGTAGGTTTAATTTGAGAGATATTTTGCCCTTTCTTTAGAAGTTAAAAGAAGGATTAGTTGTACCCCCGTGAAAGGAATCCTTCTCCACAAATTCAAATTGCAAGTGCATCAATGGAGATGATGTTGAGACATGTTTTAAAAATTGACTCATGGATCAAACCTTCTCAAAAGAAAGTTGAGTTTGATAAGGTTCAAATTTGGTTAAACATGTTACATCAAATGATGTCATATAATAGTATTAATTAACTAATAGATAAATTAATTAAAAATATTATAATATGCTAATAAGTACAAAATATAAAATATAGCAATATAGCATTCATATTTTTATAAAAATATCTTGTTTACACTAATTATAATCATAGATAATAGAATAGTCCAACAATCCAACATAATAAGGATCAAAACCTTTTAAGGGTTATCGAGGGTCAATCATACTAAGCCTTTTAAACCTGTGGGTCATTAAGGACCTTTGAGGTTGAAGCTTTGAAAAGTTTATTAAGATAACCGAACTGCATTTAGTAAAAATCAAGGTTGAACCAGTTCAACCACTTAAAATGTTGGAGTTTTAAAACATTGGTTGAGATTCATCAATGACCTGTTACATGCCTGGAGGGATCTAGCTGGAGCCTAAAGTATAGGTATTGAGTTGGGCCAACCTAACATGTGATGGGTTTGAAGGGACTCGTTATCTACATTCCATATATTATAGAACTTTTGGCATATTAGTCATGTCCTTAACAATTGATATCAGAACAGCCACGATGTTTTATTTTTTAATCTTGGTGAAGGCAATCTAGGGAAAGGTGGGCCATTAGAAGAGGCCAGTAGAGAAGCATGGCAGCAGTCCTATCGTGTGAAGAGGTAGAGCTTTTGACATATTTGTCGGGTCATTAACACATGGGATTGGAGTGCATTATGATCAAACAGTGCCAGATCACTCTAAGAGAAGTGTTTCCTCACTACTTACATTCTCCACTACTAGAGTAATTAGAATTCACATATAATTAGGGTTCTGAGTTCATATGTAATTAGGATTCATATTGGATTAGGAATCTAAGATTGAGTTAATATCTATTAAGAGATGTATTTGATTTAAGATTAGGATAAGAGTTTGAATTTAAGTTAAATAACTCTAGAGTCGGCTAAAGGATATAAATACGTATAATAGCATAAATTTAAATAAAAACACAATTTATTAGATTCTACATTCACCCTCTGAAATGAAGAAAGCACCTGCCTTTGTGATGTTCTTCTAACTGATATGTACGTCATTTCGTGTACCAGAGGACTGAGGATATCTGTGAGTTGTAGCATAGTTGCAGGGACTCTCTTATTAATCATAATTTTGACTCTCTCACACTTCCATGATTAAACATGCAACAAAGAGGCCCTTTTTTTATATTTTTCTTCAATGTTGGGAGAACAACAGCCAAAGAACCTCCTTATTTTAGCAAGTCAAAGTCAGAATTACCTGCCTTACGTTCTTAATTTCTCTCAAGCCGCCTGTCCAGAGACGTGATGGAGAGAATAAAATATCAAGTTGTGACCCAAAATCTTTCATATTCTCAAGTGTGAATTTCAGGTAAGAAGTTGCTTTCAAGGTTTCCTTTCACAGGAATAGTAAACAAGTGGGTCATGAAAACTTAAAAACCTTGACCTGAATTCCAGAGACAAGCCAGCTGAAAGGAAATAAACAAAACCCGATTGGACATGAGAAAATCATTAATGATGACTTGAGACTTAGATTAGTGAGAAAAAAAAAAAAAGAGTGCAACATTTTCATGCTAGAAACTATTTACAAGAGCATTTATTTCAGCATTGAGTGTCAAAGAAGGAAATAAGTTTGACTCATCACTTACACTAAAATTTAGGACAGAAACTCGGGTGGGACGGACCGAATTTTAATAAATTCAATATAATCCCTATAAAAAATTATTGAACTCAATTCGACGTGACCCGATTTGTTCAACCCAATCCGACCAAATTGCTAATCCAACTCAATCGGAGTGATGAACCGAATTGCTGGTCCGACTCAATGCGAGTACTATATTAAATTTTTTGAGTGGATTAGGTCTGGTCGAGTTAATTTAAAAATACTTGACCCGACCCGATCTGACCAAATTTAATTCGATTTTTTTTTTCTTTCAAACTAACTCGACTCTAATTTTAAAAATGTAAAATTTAACCTACTTAATTTTTCGAGTCGGGTCATTCGGGTTGGATTAAAACCCAACCCAAGTTTCAACCCTACTAAAATAGAGAGAGAATAAAAGATGACTTTGACCAACTCACATCCCTAAACAATTCATTGATGCAACTGAGAAGTCATTTTTCAACTCAACTCGTTGAATTTTGAATTTAGCTCAAAATCTACCGAGTTTTGAGCTTTGACTCGAAGTTAAAAAGACTCCATTTTAACCTAAATCCAATCAAGTCAAGCAGACTAAATTTCAAGTAATGCAGTTCTTAACTATGATAAATAATGGCACACAGTGACTCAACGTGAAGTTCTGAACCCCAATTGGATTGGGTTCGCTCAGAAATGTATAAGATCGAATTATTGAACTATCATAATCCATATGCACAGTGAGCATGAAACTCCTTTAAATTGATTTCACTCTACATAAAGTTGAATGTACAATCAATAAGCACTTTTAACTAGACTCGACAAATTTTGGGCCCAGGCCAAACTCAGTCAGTTGTAGACTTGTAGAGTTCTATGTTAAATTTTAATACATCTCAAAAATGTATATAAGATGTCATACTTAGATTACATAAATTAAATGTTAATATTTTCTTTTTTGAATTTACATGTGGGAAATCGTAAGAAATCCAGCGTAAAACATCCACAGGTGATACCCACTGCCCTTAGACTATACCAGGTTAGGCCATGAGAGCTTGAACTTGACACATCTCACTTCTTAAGACGGGAGGTTAACCAACTAAACTACACCTATGTGAGCAAGTGAGAGATTTTTTGAATTAAATCTCGATATTTGGATAGGAATATGCATACTTTGAGCCATAACTATGCAGATTTGAAGTCTTGAAGTTGATATACATTTCGAGACTCTTCCGATTTGTAAAATAATCACCGATATGGATTTAAAACATCTCAATACAGCATGGTCAAACTACTTCAAACAATTAACGACAATGATAGTTTAATTTTCGAAGTCACCAAAAAAGAAACTTTCAAATTGAGACACATTTCATATTTATATTCAAGTCTATAATATTTGCCCATAACCATTTAATATGAGTATGACTATGACAAAATGATATATTGAAATCAAAACTTTCCAAAAGCTACAAATCATAGATCTGTCCGCCTTACGTTAAAAATAGGGCTGCAACTCGGGTCGGGTTTTGGCCCGACCCGCATGACCTGATCCAAGAAATCATGTGGGTCGAGTCAAGAATTTTGCGTCTGCAGGTCGGGTCGGGTTGAGAAGATAAAAACCCGCATGAAATTCTGGTCGGGTCGGGTTGGATTGACAATTTTACAAGTTAACCGGACTCAGCCGACCCGGCCAGGCTAAAATTAGGCTAAAATGGATTCAAAATGCAGGTCAAGTAAGAATTCAGGTCGAGTCGGGTTGTGAAATTCGAGTGGATAATTAGGGTCAGGTTCCAAATATATCAACTCGGGTCGGGTTGGATTTTAAGAAACCCAACCCGCCCGACCCGAGTTGCAGCCCTAATTAAAAACCTCAAATTAGGCCCTTATTTACAAATTACCTTGAGAATCTCCAACTTTCAATACTCCAAATCCAAACACTCACTAGTGCCCGGGATTTAGCGATATTGATCGTTTAAATTTTTTTTTTTTTTTTTAAAAAAAAGAGAGAAATGTATATATCCGCCGTTACCGTCTTTTAAATCCCTGCTCTCTACTACTGCCTTGAAAGAACTCATGTTCTCTCCCTCATTAAGGCCCAAGAACTACCTCCCACAAAAGAATCTCCTTCCTGAAAGGTCACCCCAAATTTACTTCTTCCAATACAATAGAGAACCTCACCAAGGTGTTGTGTCCTAAACCTACGAAAATAAATGACCAAAAGAAATAATAAAAATAAAAACTTGTCCCATAAGTTAAAAAAGAAGAAGTATTATTTCCTTATGGGTCCCTTCTCTAATTGCAGAAGGCAGGCCAATCTGAAGGTAAATACCACTTGCTAAAGCTGGGTCAGTTTGGAAGGAGAAAATTAGGAGGATATTCAAATACAGTTTTAAGGGATCAGCTCCCCTCACTTCAAGTCATTAGTAGTTCATGAAGTCCCAAAAGCTTCATTTCCAAAAATGATTCATGCCAAAGCATTCAAGAATGAGTGCCATTGTATCATTCACCACTGTTATTGTGACCCTGCATTACATAAACAAGCAAGTGACATGAAAAGCAAGTTCAATGGTAAAGAAAACTTGAGGAACACTAGCTTAACAATTACATCCAACCTGTGCCAGCATGCTCAAAGGAGAAAGCTCAAACAGCAATAATTTCTTACAGAATGATATGTTTGGTCTGCCTTACAACAGAATGGTAAAGATTGGTAGAATGATCAAGGTGTCCACGCCTCTTAGAGCACCCGACTAATCATCAAAGCATGCGCAAACCTCTCCACCGGGTAACTCTACTGGGAGTGGCCCTTTGGAGTGGAGTGAGAATCGAACTAAGGACTCTCACTTCCTGAGACAAGTTCTTGGCCATCACTCCAACCACTTCCTGAGTGCAATTCAACTAAATCAACATATAATATAATGAAGCGGTTCTAGAATAACCCAAGGAAGCAGTCAAATTTCATCTGCCACGAATACGGGTCGTAGTTTGCCAGTTCCATTCAAAAAAGAAGAAACAAATAAGGAAATACCAACTCCGTCTGCCACATATGGAAAAAAAATAGCTTTTATAGTAATTAGCATCATGAACGCCGAGTAATATCAGTGTTCAACAAAACATCCAAAGAAGAAGTAGTTAATAAAAACCCAACACAAAACAAAAATTCAGTACAGAAGCAACAAATTGAAAAATCAGAATAACATTCACAAGTGCTTATCAATAAAAGTAATTAATTCAAAGAAAAAAAAAGGCATAAAAAGGTATCTACCAAGTTTCCAGTAAATACATTCGCAGAAAAAGGAAAGAAAGATGATGAAACAGAACTCTCATTAACCATTAAACAGAGATTCATCAATTTCAATCTTGACAATCTGTCCGTCGTCAAACTTGTCCCTCTTAGGCGGCGCTGGTGGCACTGGAACCCGTGGAGGACCTCTTCCCTTCTTCTTGTTCCTAGGCCTTGCCTAGTTTCAGAAAATGAGAAACAGAAATCACAGAAATCATCAAATGACAAATGAAAAGCTTCTAAGCAAAAAAATTGTAATGGAAAACAAGAAAACCATATACAAAAATCATCAGAAAATAAACTAAAAACTTCAACAAGAGGATATCCAATAGAAAACAAGAAAGCAATATCATGGAAATCCAGAGAAGGCAAAAGAGAAATTTCCAGAGATGAAATCTAAGGCTGTTTTTGGATGAGGGAACTTTTTTTCCTTAAATAGAAATGGAGGATTTATTAAGAATAAAAAAAAGCCACAAGCAGGTGAGGAAAGGAAAACTAAAAATAAAGAGGCTCACAAGGGACAAGAAAGAACTCCAGGTTTTCTTCTTCTTCTTCTCCTTTTGTTTTGTTGAGAGAGAGAGAGAGAGAGAGAGAGAGAGAGGAACCTGGGTTAGGGAACTTCAAGGATCACTAGGTTTGGATGAGGACATTTGCGGAGAATTTTGGAGCTCACAAGCAGGAGACTTTCCTGCTTAAAGAAGGGAACTTTCTCCCTCAAAACACTACAGCATACACATTTCTCCTATGGTAGGGATTCCTAGCCTTTCCCACCTTTCCTTCACTATTCCGTCCTTCAATCATCTCCCATCCATCTCAAAATCATCTCCCTCTCTCTCTAAGAAGCAAAGCAAACCTCCTCTTCCTTAACTAGATCCTTCCATATACTTTACTTGTTTTGTCTCTCTAAAAACAGGAGTAAAGAAGAAGAAAAGGCCAACGGTGACACCATCACCCGACAATCCCCACTATCCTCAATGTCTGATATTCCTCAACCTTTCTTGCCCATCAACAATCCCCAATCATCTTTTTCCTTCTCTTCTTTGAAATAATATAAATGTTTGGAAATGGGGATCTTGAATATCCCTTCAACTGATCGTCTGATCTGTGCCTAGTACAAATGCCCAATCACACAATGAGCTCCCCGTCATCACCCTATGAGTTTGCAAGTTGCAGATCATAGAAATTTGTGTGTGCTCGGGGTGGCGAGGGTGGGGGTGTTGTTGGGGAGTGGTAAAGAGATTCAGCATGGCGGAGTGATAGTGGTAGACAGGTGTGGACAAGGTAGACACGGTTGCATCATAATTGTAACAGAGGTGCAGGTGGGGGCTTCGAAAGCAGGAAGGAGGCAGCAGTGTTGTTGGGGGGTTGTAAAGAAATTCAGCAGGGCAGAAGAAGGTGATAGTGATGGACAGGTGTGGGCAAGGAAAACGTGGTTCATCATAATTGTATACAAAGTTGCAGGTGGGGGCTTCCACAGCTCAAGATGAGGACTGGTCCTTGCAGACTCAAAAAATGGTTCAGTGAATAGGGCTAAGGAGGAGAAGGTGAGTAGAATCTTAGGGTGCAGATGAACAGAAAACAGGATCTTGGGTTTCCTTGAAATTGATTCTAATTTCTTATTTCTGTGATTTAGAAAGAAACGTGCAAGATGTTATTTGAATTAAGTTGTATGGAATTTGCAGGAAACAGTATGGATTGCATTTCCATCGAAAATAGCTTAAATTGAATTTGTCTCCATTGGGTTGCATTTGCACTAAAACTGGATCGGACTGAATCGGAATTGATTAAACTACATTTGCCTGTAAGGTTTTCCTCTTTTGTCCGCTTGCGTAATCCATAATCATTTTGACTTCCCTTTCAAGTGTGAAATTCTCGGCATTATAATTACCAAATAAAGTGAAGGAAAATAAGTAAGGGAACTTAAAAGTAAGAGTTTCCCTTAACAGTAGGGGCACACAGCCCCCAAAAACCCTTAATTTAAAGTTCTCCATGGAATCCCCTTTTTAAATTGCCGTCAAGAAGAAGAAGAAGAAGAAGAGCTTCCAGAGAAAGGGGGGACAATCTAATATAAAACGAGAAACCCATATCATAGAAATCATCAGAAACGAGAAAAGCTTCGAGAGAAAGGAAAAGATCTAATAGAAAATGAAAAAGCCCAATCAAGTAAAGCAACATCGCAAGAAAAAATGTGACATTAGGTTGGGAAGCATACGTTTCCAAAGGAGTGGTTGAAACGCTTTCCCTTGGCCGTCTTCCTGTCGCCTCTTCCGCAGCGTACTGCAAACGAAAAGAAAAGAAAGAAGAAGATGGCATATTAGCATAAAGAAAGAGAGAAATAAATAAATGGAAAGAGGGTGTGTGTATAGTGCAATAAACTTACTGGATAAGGGAAGGGGAAGAAGGCATTGAGAAAGAGAAGAAGAAGACGAGGAAGGAGAAAGGGAGAGAGACGTTCCAAGGATTTCAGAACGCGAATGAAAAGAGAGACGAGAGGAAGAAGAAGAGGAAGAGAGAGACAGGGATTGGAATCGAATGGAGAAGGGGAGAGCTCCAACGACTGCCAAAGAAGCCATCTTTTCCTACTGTCACTCCCCCTCTGGAGAAATGAACAAAAGAGAAGATAAGGACATGAAAGACGTTGGCACTCAGAAGGCCGTAAGAGGATAGGCCCGTTTATCCCATCAGCCCATCAACAAAACTCAGATATTTTTTTTTTAAAAAAAAAGACAAAAGTGCTCTTCGATTTAGAATGATAAATTGGTAATATTTATATTTTGTTCTTTCAATTTTTAATTTATCGTAATAAAATAAATGATAAAATATTCTTAATGCATCATCTTAGTCAAAATACTAGTACATAATAACTTCTCAACATTTAGACCATCTCTTGTATAAATTTTAAATTTTATATAGTTGCATATTAAATATAATGTATAAAATAATATGAAATAGGGTGGATAAAATTTCAATATAATTCAATCATCTTAGTTATACAATTTTATCTTTTACATATTTAATGAATTTAAGTAATTGACTCATGACATTTTTTCTTAAGTATTTCAGTGAAAGAAAAATGAGTGTAATTACACTGTATAGTGGAGTAGTTTGTATAAGAGAATTATACAAGACCATCTCATAGTTTAAAAACATAATACAAGAAAAACATTGTATCACATCTCAACTACACCCTAATCCAAAAAACTGAAAATCCCAGGCACCCTCTTCTAGACTTCAACTTTTGCCCAAAAAAAATTCTGCAAATTCCTGCTCACCTTTCTAATATCTCTGACAATGTTAACCATCCTCCAGAGATAGTAATTCCTTGTACTTGCCCAAGCGATAACATTAAAAGAACTACCTTCAACAATCAGATTGTTATTCTCAAACTTATTCAAATTTGGGTCGCTCTTCTAACCGCAAGGAGCTCGGCTTCATTAGATTCTATAATGCCAATGGACTCTGAAAAGGCTAACAACATTCTCCCCTATTATCATGAGCTACACCCCTATTCTAGACCGTCCAAGCTTTTCCTAGCAGTTTCATCTACATTAAACTTATAAAAATTTAATTTCTTTTGAAGTTTGATTGTCCTCTCTCGCCTCCTAGCACCGTCATACATGGCTCAATAATTTAGTTTAGTCCCAGCCCAACAAACTGATACATGTATTCAAACTCATTTCTTTATGAAAGGTTCAACAGCCTTCGAGCAAGATTTGGACTCAGAAAAGGGTAGCCCACTTGGGCCTTTTCTTGTACGAAGATGAATACAAGTCTTCAACGACGATAATTATGTATGAAAATATATTCAAAGATAAAAGTAATCACTTTGAGAATTATTTAAAATTTATCCACAACCAAATGGACCCATAACATCCCATAAAGTGGCAATTAAATAATGTCATCCAATTACCCGAAATGCCTTTCTTTCTACAATTACATAGCTTCCAAGATTTTTATTATTTTATGTTTAGGAAAATCTCTCCTTACATTATAGGGAAAACATCCAATTATCATCATGAGATGGTAATCCCACTTACCAAGATTCTTTTTAAAGCTTCTTTGAAAGGAAAAAGGAACTTAATTTTATCTGATGGTTTGCGAAATTTATCTATACTCCTAGTTTTGTTATTTTTGTTAATGAGTTTGAATTTATATAAGCATCCAGTAACAAAGGAACAACTTTCATATGGGTGACATCAGGCCCAGTAGGGCCCATAGGAGTGACTGATGCAAATGAGTGAGTTCAAAATTAACACTTGAAATGAAAGCAATTTAATAACTTTTTAATCTAACACTGAGATGAACTTGAAATGAATTCAAATTAGATACTGATACAATTTATGCAAGAAGGTAAGTGTGAGGAAAGTGTGTAATTCTTTTTTTAACATGAGTATCATCATCCTAACATTGAAGGTGAGACTAGTCCCACGAACATATATAAACCTCACTCCACACATACTAGCTTAGTCAATGTGAGTAACCCTATGAAGAGTGACCCGAAAGAATTGAGCTGTGAATTGAACTCAAGACTTCACTTTCTGAATGTCAAGTGAGGACGTCACCCATCTGAAGTTTTTCAAGAAAGAATGCTTCCATTATCTAGATGAAAAACACTTCCTCTGGGAATTAAGTAATTATTCTATCATGTCTGATAGGTATATATATAATGGCCAGAAAACAAAACAAAGATCCCTAGCATGTAAGTGAATTAGGGTCCTTGACTACAGCAAGGATTATTAGGATTAAATCAGTTAAGCCAACTTCTCAAATTCATATCTTCTGCTTAAAAATATCTTCAGCTGATTGTCCTCTCCTAATTTGGAGATGAGAACTATGGGCAAAGAGAGGGCTGAAATTTTTGTAACTCTACTCCACTGCACTCAGAAACCTGACCCCCCAAAGATGACACGACGACTTTGTTAATGATGACAACGATGACTAGTACCAACTTAAAACCAAGGGTTGAAGTCAATAAAACACCAGATATTCTCTTAATGTACAACAAAATTAAAATTGGAGCTAGGAACAAAATTTTACTGGTTCAAAGAACTTGATAAATCCTACCACAGCCAATGTAAGTAGATCATCTAAGGAGTATATCAGAAATGGAGAAAGAAGAATCATTGATTTTTGGAATAGCACTGACGGCTCTCTTATTCTTTTCATAACTTACTTTTCCAGCAACTCACAAGAAGGCAGAAACGAATTCTTGAATTCACTTACAAAATTTTACGACATCATTTCTCAACAAATGTTGATTCAGCAAGATCAATTGCACGGGAAAGGCCGGCAGCCTTATTTTCACACTCTCTCTGCTCATCATCAGGATCACTGTCAGCCACAATGCCAGCATCCAGCCTGAAGGTGAGCAACCCATTCCCTGCGTCTACCCACATCCCTGTATGAGTACATAGTATCATATCTTGAACCAGTTGGGAAAACCATGGTCCGGAGAGCAAGTGATATATTCATGTCACCAGTGAATGATACACCACCAAACCCACCACTGTAGGGTCCTCGTCTCGTGACTTCCAACTCATCAATTAACTCCATTGCTTTCACCTGCTTTGCATCAAATGTTTATAACATAATAGGGACCACTAGAATAAATGAGAAATAATTAGCAAGAAAGGGAAAAAAACAATCATAGCCATGAGAAATGTTATACTCAAGTAGCATGTGAAATACAAGTCACAACAAACAGACCTCAATGTTATGAGCCATCAACCAAAATACAGCAGTGTCAATCCCGGTAGACAGAATCTGGGCACTAATTTGGACCTCACAGGATTCTTTTTTTGGAATGTTTTATCCTTTTTCCCATAAATGCAACAGTTAAAACCAACCAAACAGAGACTTGGACCAGGCCAACTCAGAGAACCACAATCTAGGAGCCCAAGCAGACAATCCTAGCTAATAAGTGTGACGAGCATATAATGTGGATCATCTCATCCTTTTCCTCAAACACAGCCAGTTGGTAACTGTTCAAAGAACTAAATTTGGACTAGACCACCTTACTGGTAGAAACAAGGTCTAAAACAAGAATCAAGCATTTCAGAGAACCAATACCAAAAACCATTTTTGTATTGGCAAGTATGGAGGAAGTATAGGGAGAAAATAAAAATTTACACTTGGCCTTTATCAACTATAAAAGTAAAATATAAATATATATGATAGGGTGCCAAGGAAATTAATTTAACAAATGCTAAGGAGAAAAGGCATCCTTGATGAAAATGTGGAGATCAGGAGACAAAATGAGTAACAATGGTATACAGAGAGACAGAGGGTGAGACCAAGATTAAGAACAGTATGAGGAGAGACTGGAGCAGTTTCCAATTGGAGTGAATATTTCACCAAGGATCTGCATTTAGCCCTTAATTATTCATCTTAGATGAGATCCCATGGTCTAAATTGTTTGCCAGAAGACAATTGAAAAGTAAATTGGCAATGTGGAGGGAATTTGGAAATGAGCTACTGAAGATTAGCTGAACAAAGAAAATATAGAATGCAGCTTTAATGAAATGGAGAATATAGGGAGGTACAAGCCAAAAATGACAATGATATAGATATATATATAGATATTTAGGTCAATTGCAGAGACAAGTGGAGAATCCAATTTGGATGTAGCTAGTAGATTGGGTACAAGATAAGCAAAATGTACGCAAGCTAGTAGGGCTCTATGAAATAAGAGTACCAATTGGACTAAAAGGGTGATTCTAAACAAACAACAATTAGGCCAGTAATGCCTTGAGGAGCAAAAATTCTAGGCAACAAAGATCTTTATGTTGAGATGGATGAGTGAGGTTACATTAAAATATGGAATTAGAAATGTGGACATTGGAGAACCAGACACATAGCATAATTAGATGAGAAAATGAGGAGGGTGTTAAGATGGTTCAAACACATTCTTAGACAATTCGAAACAATATTGGTACAAAGAATAAACTACAGATGAAGGACTAGGAGAAAAGGTAGGCCTTAAAAGACTTGGAGTAGAGGTGAAAAGGTCATAAAATGTAAAGTGGCAAGAGATATAACCTTTGATAGGGCAGATTAGAAATGCAAGACTAAAAGAGCAAACCTGAGAAAAAAGAAAATAGGTGATGATGAAGACAAGGACTAACACCACCACGCTAGTGGTCCTGTGTCATAAAACATATTAGATTATCAAATTGTGCATGTCCACCTTGTTCACACATGTATTGCATGTAATGGGTGTGCATATGTGTCATGTGCCCAGTGGAGCCCAACTTGGGGTATGGGCGTTAGATTGGGACAACATAGTATGGAATAAGCTTAATGGGCTTTGATTTTCTGCATTTCATCATGCTCTGAAGCTTTTGATATATTGGTCAAGTACCTAATATTTAGTATCAGAGTAGGTACCATGTCTCGAGTTTGAATCTTGGAAACCTATGGAAAGGGCGACCTAGTTTGAAGTGAGATCTGTCATAAAGTGGGCCGTCAGAACATCGGCTAAAAAGCGTGGTGGTCTGTTATGTGCCTGGTATGTACCCGACTTCGGGGTATGGGTGTCAGGTTGAGCGCCTTGTACGAGATAGGCTTAAAGTGCATTAATTTTCCACGTTACATCAACTCGGGAGCTTTAGGCTCATTGTTCAGGTACTTAACAATATGATAACATCCATGTAAACATGTTTGATACTAAATGCCAGGATTTCAGCAAAAGAGTACATCTAAATTTCATTTCATGCATGTCAACCAATTCTTTTATTTCATTTTGGAATGATAAGCCAATCAGCCCAATGAACTAAAGTGTTTTGCAAAATCAATCAAATCTTATAAATATATAAATTAATCTGCAATTCCAGTTGAGTGAGGAAATCCTACATTGCAACTTTGATATAGAACAATTGATACCAAATTTGATGCAGGACAAACTCTGCTACAAAATATGACACAGGACAGAAGTGAAGTGTGTACCACAAAAATAAAGTTGACATTCAAAAACCTAGATCTAAGAATGTGATGAAGGAAAATAAGAAATTTGAGTAATAACTACTACTATATGCTCACAATATGCAATGAAAATGTTGATTTAAGAAGTTAGTATTTTGTAATCATCAATAATTAAAACAAGATCCTAAGCAAATAACATCACAAATCAAAAGAGATCCATAGCATGAAAGCATATAAACCCTAGAAGTACTCACAAATTGAGATTAGGGACTCCAAATATCATAAGATCATATTCAAGACGACTAAAATTCTCCACAGAAGTGAAAAAGTATAAGTTTTGAATGAAAAATCATGTCCTACTTGAATCCAAGCCCAAAAATACTTAAAATAGGTCTATTAAAAAAAAAGTTGGTTGCAGTATAGGGAACCTGGTCAAGATGCAAAATAAGCCAAAATATGACAAAAATGACCATGTCCGTTCAGGTGTACGGACATTCGTACATCAATCTGTACAATAGTACGGCTGGGTCCAGGTCGTGGCGGCCTGCAAAGCCAAGATCTAGCCTTGGTTGGGTTAGATTTGGGATTTTCATGCTGTTTAGGGTTACAAAAATGCGGAAAAAATGGAGTAAGAAAGAAAGGAAAAAAGAAGTAAAGAGAAGAAAAAGAGATTACAAGGAGGAGAAAGAATAGAAAGCACCTGATTTCCTAGAGTCACACCAAAGGAGAGATGGAGTCACACCACCATTCTCCTTAGAAGAGTACAGAAAATTTCTTCACATGTATTCTATTGTGAAATAATGTGTTACAAGTATTTATAAGAAAAACCTAAGAAACCCTAGAGACAAACACATTTGTGCCACATGTGTGAACAATGCAAGCCATTCAATATAACTTATTATATCCCATAAAGTTGATACTCAAATAATATAAAAATAAACTTCCTAAGTCAACTACTATCACAACTCCAATTGGTTGGATGCATCTAAACGGTCCAGATCAACCAACCACGTTCTGACGAACAAAACAGGTACCAAAACCCAATCTGATGAAATGGACAGCCACATCAAGCCTTCCAAGCAATCTAATTACAAATCTACGCACAATTTGGGTTATCCATGGCTGGATTTGCCTCTATCAATGATCTGATATGTAGGGATTGTGCAAAAAATCATCTAATAATGATGAGGTAAGATCTAGATCCTGATGCATCCTTCTTTGTTGTCATCCCATGATGTCCTCATAAAAAGAAAAAAATGTCCCTCTTTTGTATCAAATGCTCAAAGACTGATACTTTGTTGCCATGAGAAATCCATTTAGTACGATGTCTAACTGGATAAGAATTGGATCTATCATTTATCGGAATGTCTCAGATTTTTCTCAATAACATGTGTTTAGTTTTTTCTTCCTTTAAATCAAGGCTTGCATTAAATATTTGTACGTAAAAGAAAATAATTTGTCATCTATGTCAAGTAAAGGAATTTTCATCTATTCATCTTATTTGGATCTTGTAGCTTCTCTTGGAATGCTTCATTAAAAGAAAACAAAAGGAAAAACATGGATGATGGAACAAAGTATAATTAGAATGTATAAAGCAAACACGTATCACTATAGGGGAAGTGACAATATTATACTTCGAAACAATAATTAAGTACTGTTTCTATCCTTGATACAGAACTAGAAACAGTAAAGAAATGTAACGATGAAAGGTGGAAAAGAGAAACTCAACCTTTGGTGCTCCGCTCACTGTTCCAACAGGCAGAGCAGCACGCAAAGCATCCCAACTAGTAAGATGATCAAGTAATTCCCCTGTAACCTGCAAAAAAAGACAAACAACTTTAGCTAATATTCATTTAGAAAAAGCACATCCAGCAATAATTAGCTTTAGAGAGAGAGAGAGAGAGAGAGAGATTCAATGAGAGATTAAATGATTAGCTTTAAAATGCTGTTCCGATGGTTATAATCATGCTTGAGAGGTGAAACTCTTAGCGAACTGAATATCAAGAAACAAACTATATCAACTAAAGTACATAATCATCATCCTTATTCAAGCTCAAGGGCCAGTTTGATTTCTAAAGTAAGAGCAGTGAATGGAATTGATGAATCTGGGCTAAGGTCAAGCCCATTCATCCCAATCCATTCTATTTTATTCTATTCTATTCCTATGCTTGAAATGTTGGGATCGGTGGCTCTAATTCTCCAATTTGATATAGGCTACGGTAGAGGTTTCCTAATTCAGAGGGGCATATGAACTTAGTAGTTGTCTAAACTACAAAGGACTCTATTACAGCAAGGAGTCTCATACGGCAGTTGCAAGAATAGAAGGTGCATTCTTGAAGTTTGAGACACGGCAACTAGAGAAATTAGCAGTTTCCTATTTAGTAGGACCGGCCATGTTGCAAGGAGTCGTGATTGGAAACTGCTATATGCAGCAGAAAGGGAACCGACTACAAAATATTATAAAAGGCTGGCTGGTTTGCTGATGGAAGGCAGGGGGTGCTCAGCATACACGGTACAGAGGGACGTGTAAGAGAGAGAGACACAACACCAAGATCAGCGTGTAGAGAGGAGTGGATGTTGCGAGAGTTGTGTGTGTTGAGTGGGTAGAAACTCTGCATACATCAACACACAGCCTGATAGACAGAGAAGGGACTGTCATCTGCTATACACGAACAGAGAGGAAACCTTTGTGAGAGAAGTAAGTGGGCTGACATACAGAGCAAAGGGGCTTCTCAGAAGTGCACTCTGCTAGTGAGAGAAACCAGCGACCAGATCTGGTCTTTCTCTTCTTAGTCGGATGAATACAGCAGAGTACACAGGAAGCACTTCAACATCGCCAGTTCTGCAGCAAGGCAGGATCAGGAGGCTTGGGTGTAGTCAGTCTAGGAGGAACACAACAGAGATCAGTCTTCTTCACGTCGGTGATCGGGATCACGCGTGTTCGGGATCACGCGTGTTCGGGTTTGGGTTATTTTTAACTCAATAAATATATCTCTTGTAACTGTGCTTATTATTTCTCTCTTAATAAAAGGATTTACACGTTCCGTGGACGTAGGCTAAAGAGTGGGCCGAACCACGTAAATATTGTGTTGTGCTTGTGTGATTTTATTCCGATATTTTTGGGTGTTTATTATTTCCGCTAATAAACGCTAACATGAAAATAATGGGCCTTGTGTGGATAATGGGCATCACCAATCAAACAAGGCAGGATTCCATGAAAGGAGTAACATTAATAAATCTCATTTTAATTTCCAATATCCAAACAAATTTCAAAATACTATAAAAACATGGAAATCAAATCAACGTGACAGGATCTGGAATACTAGAAATGAGGAAGTTGTATGTTTTCTTCCTCTTTAGAATTAAACTTTGACTCAAAAGCAGTCTAATAGATTGAAATATATCATTCTAAAAGGGGTAAAAAGAGTCAAAGGTTGAAGTTGCAGTTCCTGAACCAACTCAGTGAATCCAGGTACAGGTTGGTATTTCTAACTCAGTTGGAGAGTTTGGTTGAGGTTGGACCTTTTATAATTGGACCATGTCAGTATCTGTTATATTCAGTACTCAACCAAACAGACCCAACTTATTGCCTCACAAAGATTCAGTAACGTGGCTTTAAGAAAATAATAATATAACATAAAAATCAATGCAAATCCAAGAAGACCCCAACTATCAGGAAAGCTAGTTCATGACATAAATTTAGAACTGCAAGGTAAGTTCTCACCGTGGAGCTGATGTGCATCACATGGGAATATCTTTCAATGTTCATGAGTTTCTTCACCTTTACAGAACCAGGCTTTGACACCTGCAACAATATCCAATTTAAATGCAAGCTTGAGCAGATATAGTATTGTTCTTAACAAGAAAACAAACAAAATTAGAATGGCAGCATAAAATCAAGAAAAAATAAAATGAAGTAATCACCAACAGCATTGACACAGAATAAGGCACAAGCCATAAAGAAGGATTGAATAACCAATTGTCGTAACTATGGAGAATTCATCACAGACCCAACATAATTGGCAAGGTAACAATGGAACTAGATAACACTAAGAGGTCATTTGTCTATTTCTTCGACGAAAGCAATTCCGCAGAAAAAATAATGCTAGGGTTCTATTCATGTTATCCAATAGGTTCTATGAATTTCAGCCTCATATCGGCCTATGACAAACCAATGATTTTGTTGTTTCAATCAAAATCTTTACTTTCGTTGAAAATAAGTGAAGCATTGTCTTGTCGAGTAAGGAAAACCTCCATCCTTTCCTCATTAAATTTTCCTGAGGTGCATGGTTAGGAAGAAACTTATGTCTGCTACAGAAGCATTTTTCAATGATTCGCTGGAAAAATTAAAGATACTATAATGCAATGGCATTGGCATGGTGCATAGATCTAGGCATTGGACTGCATCCCTTGAAAAGCATACGACACTGACATGGCACTATTTTTATTGATGATAAAAAACAGCCAACTAATTTCTCACGTAACAATATAAAAATAAAAAAATACCAAATATGATTAGATTATCCAATAGTTAGATCAAGCCCTGATCCTTCATGATTTTAGGCCTACAATTTTTCAATGACTTGATCATCACAGTAACTTGGACCAGACTATTGATACTCAAGGTAATGGTTGACATTTGAGATTATAAAGAACATGCATGAAGGGGCACCAAGTTTGAGTTGGGTTCATCAAGGGTCTGCTCAAGTCCTTATTCATATCTTTTAGTTGTTGACATCTTAGTATATAGGTGAAGGACCTTGATACACGTCAGTATATCGAGTACCAATTGATAGGAAAATAATCAGCAAATAATAAATTGGAATTGTGGAGAACAGGTCTAGAGGCAAAAGACCCAAAAATTAGTTGGATGGGTAGAACCAAAGGAGTTCAAGTTTAATGGATTTGAGATAAGGTTAAATAAAACAGAATCGAAAACAACCTAGTACCAAATTGTGAGAAACTTAGATACTTCTGAACAACTGTAGAACTAAACAGAGCATATTTGGATATAGCTAACAAGACAAGCAGACGCTGGGCTAGGTGCATGCAAGTTAGTGGAGTTCTTCACCAATGAGTACCACAAAGATTGAAGGGACATTTATATAAGACAAAAGTTGGACCTCACAATAGATGGAGCTGACTGTGAGCAATGAAGAAAAACAAGAAAAAAAAAAAAAGTAATAATGAGGGAGGTTCACATAGTGAGATTGATATGTGGTGTAACAATAAATGATAGAATTAGAAACCCATGTTGCATGGATGGGTAAAGTGTTGGATTTGGGCCAATCCCAAAACACAGAACAGGCGGATGCAATAGAATATGTATTTATTTTATTTTATTTTTAAATGAAAACAAGCTAAAAATAACAGAGAGAAAATAATATACTAATTTTACTCTAAAAAATAAGATAACATGTCAATGTTTTAGTTATGGTTCAAGAGAAGAAAAGTGTGATAACGTTTTGTCATCTTGGAAAACAATGTTTTAGTTATACAAGTTTTGTCAAAAGACACTCGATTAAATTACAGATTTCCTAAAGTACAGATTTGTCTAGCTACTGAATTAAATAAATCTGTAATTTAAGCTAAATAATATAACGTTTTAATATGCTCTTTATTTTTAAGCTTTCTTTGTCAAATGGATTTTAATCCAATCATGGAAATTTTTCCTTTGCAATCTAGATAAAACCACAACAAAAACTTTTGGTTGAAAGGGTTTTCAGAGGAAAACAAGCAAAAAAAAAGCCTAAAATTTTAACCATATCATTCTTGATCAAAAGAAATGAAATGAAGAATGGAAAGGAGATTGTTTCAACCGTTGTATTTTGTGCTTTTTAATGGGGAACAATCTTGCAAAGACAATCGTTTACTTTCAACATTGAAAGAATAAATTAAATTTAAGGTAATCCAATATTGTGGAGCTTAAAAATCATGGCTTCATTAAATCAATGAAGATTACTTTTGTTAGACCTAACCCTCCCCCCCTCCCCCACATTTGGCTGAGTTCCTAGGCTGCATTTGGATAAGGGGTAAATTTTACAGGGGTTACTCTTGATCAGGGGTTACCCTGGGCACTATGAATACCCCTTGCTTGGAAAGGGCTATCAAAAGAGGGAGGGGAGGGGTAAAAAGTTGACCCCTACCCCATAGTTACCAACCAAGGGTAATGGGGGGTTCCCCCAACTACCCCTATTACCCCCCATCCAAATGCAGCCCTAGTCAACTTGCCAAGTCAACCCAACCTTGTCATATTCCTAGTTAAGATAGGGTCAAACTAGGTGGAGCCAAGTTTTAGACTGACTGGGTCGAATTCCTGGGGTTGACTCACCGAGGCAGCCCAAACCAATCATATGTTTGGTCATTAGACAGGATCAAACTTGGTGGAATTGAATTTTGATCTAATTTTGTCTTCCCATATTTAGCAAACTCCAATGTACCTTTTCTATTCTATAAAATAATGTGGTAATGAGCTCTACCTAAACTTCTCAACATAACTATTTCCCTCTTGTTGAATGGGAGGGGGGGATCAAAATAATGCCGAGAGTCCAAGTTTACGACTGTATGGTTATAGGCCTAAAGCTAAATACAACAAAGTTCACAACCCCAACTCAATAGGCAATTGGTTTTAGTTTCCATATCAACAAAAGATAGGCATCTTCCAATTCACAGAGGAGGGCATGACCAAATATTTGCTACATCATACTAAAATCACTTATAACTAACATAAAAATGGTATCATTTCAAAAATAGCATAACTATTTGACACTACGATGGGTTTGGAAATAGAGAGAAAAGCGTACAAATAGAGAGAGAAGCATACATTGCAATCCAGACAATGAAAAAGAAATTGGTTCTTCAAATAGTGGAAAATAATTTTATTCAAAATAAAATAGTATGCACGAGTTAAATACCTTTCCAACATCATTCCGTCCCAAATCAACCAGCATAATATGCTCAGCACATTGCTTCTTATCATTCAGTAGCTGCTTTTCTAACATCTCATCCTCCTTGTCCGTCTTGCCTCTTCTAACAGTCCCAGCAAGAGGTCGGTTGACAATTTTTCCCTGTAAATAAAATAATAGTAAAATAAATAAGCAAAACATATAGATCCTTTTGGTAAATACTAAAGGGTCAGCAAATAAAGGAATCAAAAGAACTTCCACAAAAGGTTATAATCAAGATTTATGAGATGTTTTTTTAAAAAAAAAAAGATGTATGTGATGTTCTTTTGTGCTTCATTCTTTATTTATTTTTTTCTTTTTTTTATTTGGATTCTCCTCTGTGTGGAAGAAAGAAAATTCCAGAAAACCTACAAGTCAATGGAAATCTATTAAAACCCACTGACAATGCTTACAACATGAGCATATTCAAGAAAAGAAGTGGCAACTTAATAGTGTGTACAGCATGGAAGAAAAATGAAGCCACTAAAACTGATGCCCTCTACTGATCCATAAATTGGACATGCATGGACAGAAAAAGCAGCAAAAAAATGGAGGAAAACATTGTGGATCATCTTTTACTTTGAAAGGTTAAAATTTTATTGGCAATTGTCAACTGATAAATATATAGGATACACCCGTTTTTTCAAAAGATAATATAGGATATACCCCTTCTCGTTGCAACTTGCGAAGAAACCAAGGCATGTAAGCCTCACAACCACATCGCACTATAGAAAAAGGTTGTGCATCATAAATAAAACCTTTTTCATGTGTTACTAATTGTAAAGAATCATTTCAGAAAAAATGAAACATCAAATGGTACTCACTGGATTTCCTTCACCTATCCTTCAAAATGGCTTGTGCTTTTCCTCAGCCTTAACGGATCAATGAGTTTTGAGCCCAAGATGTGGAGCAAGAGAGAGAGCAGTTATAACACTTCGACCTTGATGAACAACGAGGATTCATCATACTTTGCCCAGTTCTAGGAAAAACAAGTTAATAACACTTCAACCTTGAAGGATAATGGTGATTAATCATAATTTGCCCACTTCCAGGAAAAACTTAGGCTTCGTTAACTGGTCACAGTACGAAGAAGCATTTAGTGTTATAACTTCTGGACATTCAATAGATAATAGAGGTTCATCCAAAGTGGCTTTTTTTCCCAAAAGTCTTTGGCAATGATGATGGAGACATCAGGCCTAATGGACCATTGATAAAATTGAGTTGGCTTTCATGACCCAAATTGCCTAAGGTATTCATTAGTGGATTCACGTCAGACTTCGGCCCTTGGTGAAAGCCAGGTCCTTGGAGTAGGACCAATTCTATCTTACAAGTAAGTACCAGTTTATTTTAATTCAATTAGTCTCATGGATGTTTAGATTAAGTTGTACAAATTTCGAATTTTACTTAGTCTCTTTTAATTCTCCGCTTCCGAAATTCATAATGAGTTTTTAATTAGAAGAGAGCTTAATCTAAATTCCATAGACTTAATTGGATTTTTAGAAAACTTGTTCTTTCCGTTAGGATATTGTTTGAGCAATTCCTTGCCAAGGGAGAATCCTTTTACGAACCGTAATCGGTTGTTCAGGTCTTTCAGAGACCATAATCTAAAACTACAAGTTTATTGGTGAATTTGTACTAATTCGACCCTAGGCCTGCATCAAGTGATCCATGTAACACCCCATCCCGAAACGGCGTGTTACTACCGATACTAAACCGAGATATCACACATTCCAAACTACCGACATATTTTTTTTTGACTAAACATCAATAACCATAAGAAAAAAGAGATGCCATAAGTCCAGTTAACACAACAATGCAGTAGGTGGCTAGTACAGTCATCCACAACGATAGACAATATCCAAAATAAACACAAGGTTCTTTCTAATTAATAAAAGGAAAGTAATTAAGCAATCCGAAAGCATCATCGCCTAAGCCTGGTCTTGGGACCCGCTGGATCCCGCATCCATCGAGCCACCTAAAAGGCAAGGGGGGTGAGTACTTCATACTCATCAAGGGAACACATGCATATAATCACACAACATACATCACACACTGCATATCTACCACTAAGGAATAACAAAGATCCACGTACATGGTTCCCACACAACATGCACTCGACCCACCGTACGGGCCACTCAGTAGGTAATCAACATGGCCCACGACCGCCTCACCTAGACAACCTCAACCCCTTAACCAATGAGCAGGCGAGCACATCCTCAGCCTATTCGGTCATCTAGGGATCACAAACTATACCGGCGGGAGCTGTCCCTCACCGCTCCGTCCCTCGACCTGGGCGAGCACCTCCTCAGCCTACTCGGTCACACAGGGATCACAACCCATGCCAGCGGGAGCTGCCCCTCACCGCTTCGTCCCTCGACCTAGGCGAGCACCTCCTCAGCCTACTCGGTCACACAGGGATCACAACCCATGCCAGCGGGAGCTGCCCTTCACCGCTTCGTCCCTCGACCTAGGCGAGCACCTCCTCAGCCTACTCGGTCACACAGGGATCACAACCCATGCTAGCGGGAGCTGCCCTTCACCGCTTCGTCCCTCGACCTAGGCGAGCACCTCCTCAGCCTACTCGGTCACACAGGGATCATCTCATCCGTCCCACCTTCGGGTATCGGAACTACGAGAGGTTTCTAAGGTTACCTTGGGTGAACCAACATTCAGCCTAATGGCCTATCTAGGATTGACACGACTATTTCCCCAAAGGATCCCTATTGGGAACTTCCAGGCACCTTGTTCCCCAAGTCAGGTTACACCTCCCTCAAAGGTGTATTTGGTGACCACAAGACAGACCGACCATTTTATTCAAGCTAGGGGCACGACTACCCATATACAATCACAAGGCAATACACATCCCACCACGCATCCATCGCGTGGCCCCACATAACCCTAATGTTACTTAACGTCCAAGCCCCTCCGACATTCTACACATCCGACAAATGCATGTACGATTAACAATAGGCATGTGCAAGTACAAGTAATAATAGACATGTTCTCAATGAAGCAACATCGAATCCTAGACAATCAGGTATACCACAGTCTACCATATACTAGCATGTTGATATTTCATCATGTTATCAATCAATCACATCCAAATTACTTAATCATGCACAACTGGTATAACATCAAGTCCATCTATCATTCTCACATCATTACCGGACGCGGATACACAGAGTGGTCCCCTCACCGCATACTTATCTGAACGGTTCCCTTGCCGAGCGGTAGAACTAGATATAAGGGGTCCCATTCTGCGCATTCCGCATCCACATAATTCGAAGATAAATAAATGCAGAAATGTGTATGCTAAAAGTGTGTTAGTTCCCTCACCGGTGTGCGTTTGAAAATCAATCGTGAGAAGGCGGGTCCGTTGGTTTGAAGGGGGCTCGATCTGAAGAGACAAGAGCACAGAATAAGTAAAGGAGATAAAACAGGCTAAACTAAGCTCGAACTGAAAATGGGCCTGAAATGGGCCGGGCCTAAAATTGGGCCCGAAATGGGCCGGGCCCAAAGATGGGCTGGCCCTAAAACTGGGCCGAGCTGGGTCAAGGGCGAGCCGAGCTGGGCCCAGCTCAGCGGGGCCCACACTCGAACTCAGCTGAGCCAACTCGACTGCTCAGCTGAGCCAACTCGGTTGCTCATCCGAGTTGACTCGGCTGCCCAGCCGGAGGGGGAAAGAGGAAGAGGAGAAAAACGCAGGAAGGAGAGGAAGAAGAAGGAAGAGGGAAAAACCGAAGGGAGGTCGGAAAAACCCATCGGAAAACCGGGTAAAATCAGAGGGAAATCGGAGAAAAGGGAAGGGAAAACAGGGAAAATCGGTGAAAACCGAGGAAGGGGGAGGAACCGACGGAAAAGAAGAGGAGGGGAAGAAGATACCTTGGTCGGTCGGGCGGTGACGGCGGCTCCGAGACGCCGGTCGTCAGGGCGAAGGGGAAAGAGGGCCGGAGGACGAGAGGAGAAGAACCAGGGAGAGAGAGAAGACGGACGGCCGAGAGGGAGAAGGAGAAGGCAGCGGCAAGGGCGCCGCGGCACTGTAGCTGCGTGCTACAGTGCGCGGTGAAGAGGAGGGATTTATAAGGGGGAGGGTTTTAGGGTTTAGGGTTTCTTTTCCCTTTTTTTTTCTTTTTTTTTTTTATATAAAATCAAATTTTTGCAAAAACAGTGTTTCAAAATTAGAAGAGAAAAAAAAATCGGATGTCAAACCTCGGATGAGGAAAAGTGTGATTTTCAAATTTTTTTTTTTTTTTGTGACAAGGTATTAAATAGTTTAAATTACTAAAATGCTCTTCGAGCTTCTGAGCTCAGGATCGGGCGATACAAGGCCTATAACGGGATCCATCCCATCCCTATTGCTACTGAGACCCTAAAATCCCGAAAAATCGGGTCGGGTCGCTACAATCCAAGCATTATGATGATCTATCACTAGGTGCTTGGAAGCTAAATGTGGATTCTCATGCAGAAATTTCATGCAGAAATTCAGGTTACCTGATAAGGCCGTTTTAAATATGGAAAAAGATAACTTTGTGTATAGCATTCTCTGCACTAGTGGGAGCATACTCACACAATAGAAACTATGGCTACTATGGAGGGGATTAGATTTTTAAAGGCTTCTCAGTTATAGTCCGAGAAAAATTCAATTGTTTTAGGATGGGGCCAAGTTCAAAGGCTAATGCTGAAATGTAGAAGGTATAGGTTTGAACCATCAGACAATGAGTTCTAGTGGCACTAACAGTCAGCAAAGACTACTTAAAGTCTTCACTGACAAAAGGGTGAATCAAGGGCAATCTAGTAGAAATGTTAATTTCTGGCATGAAATTGAAGCTGCTGCCTAACATACCCAGTCACTTTTTTAAGGATGAAACAAGATGCTAATGAACTTTTACAGAGAGACATCGTGATTCCTGATATTCATATATGCCGTCAAATCTTAACAACATTGCCATAAAGACTAGAAAAATGTACGTCTGTTTCATCACCAGGAGCTAGCTAACCCCATGACCAGGATACTCCAGATGTCTATGCTCCTACTAGGGAAACAACTCAATAATCCCCCACTGTCATACTTACTATCACTTTTACACCCCTTATACACTTAGTGTCATGCATGCACCTCTTCAATAGTTCTCATGTGCCATGTATGAACAAAAGAGTATAAACTAATAACTTTTCACCTCATCCCATGAATTACTTGTATAACAAAATCTTCTGTGGTGGCTTCCCCACTCCCTCTTTCGACCCATTTTCCCACTACTGCACCCTGTATCTTAGATAAATCACAAGTTTGACCCTGATTAGAGTTACAACCACAGATGGAACAAATCACAGATGTATCAAGCATTCCGAACCCATTTTTTATATCCTTTTACAGAGTTAGTTAGGGCCTCACCGATCCATAACAATTTTTTATGCTCATCTTTTTCATATGAAATAAAAAATAAATATGTAATGATGAATAATAGATATCTGCCATCTCCTCAGAAACATTTAATAAATTAGGAAGATTAAACAAATGACATCTGTTCATGTCCAATGTTCAATAATAAAAGAATTCAAGGTGCGCACCATTCATATTCATTTACTAAAACTGAAAATCATACACAGGAAACTGCTAAGTAAAATCAAGAAGCAACTTCATTATTTAGAGCAGCTTGGAAAATTATTCCTCAGTTGATCGACGACAATCACTAAAAAAATACTGAATAGTTCATAACCAATCACAGCTAATGTGACACTTACCTTCTTTACTTGAGTTAGAATTTCAGGGCTTGAAGCAACCAGAATGCATCCTCTAGCCTGATAAAAAGGAGAACATATATAGTTCAAACTAAGAATAATAACAATGACAACAACAACAACAATAATAATAGAAAGAAAACCTGCAGACCAAATAAGAATACAGAACTACTAATAGGGGAGATAGTGGCAGATTGCCTTTTAAGTTTACAGCATAAAGTATATCAGCAACACCAGAAAATAGTCAGAAAAACATGTCACTGACACTTAAAAAAAAATTGAAAACAGAGGCCACACCTGTAAATAAGTCATATATGGACTAGGATTGACAACCCTTAATGCTCTATATACTTCAAAAGGGTCTGCGAATGTACGGCGCTCAAAACGTTGACTCAAAACAATCTGGAAAATATCACCAGCCAAGATATGTTCCTTTGCCTTCAGAACAGCCTCCTTATATGCTTCACTTGTCATGGATGACCTATTCAATGAAGAACCAAAGAGCCGGGTATATAATTTCACAGAACCTGCAGCCAGCCTTGGGCTAAACATAAAAAATTATGATTAAAAACAACATTAGTGCAACAATAAAGATGAAACCAATAAAATGGACTTGTCAAAACAAAGGAACAGCCATAAAATAATCACTCACGGGTCAATATCTTGTACCCTGGACAATAAAATCTCTAGTCGGTTAATTCCGTCATTATAGGCCTCCTCGACTGAAGAGAACTTATCTAGCCGCACCCAATGAATTACATAAGCTTTCTGACAGTAAGAAGTAAGAACAACCCATTGGGTTAATGAAATACATGACTAAGCAGTCATCATAGGTGGTGATTGAACTGAATACAACCCTCATAATGGTTTCCAATGAATTGTCTTTTTTTCATTTCAAAATTTTTAAATTATAGATGGTTCTAATCATTGAGAAAAAAAAAATACAGAGTTCAGAATTTGTAACTTCGGCACTTCTCTGTCGCTTTTTTCTTTGCTTTCTTATAAAGAAATAATTTGATTTTCTAAAATTTTTATGATATCCCCCTAGTCCCAAATTGGAGGCAAGACTAATCCCATGGATAAAGAGTTGAACCTAAGACTTCTAGTTTATTCCTAGAAGCTCAAGCTAACCAAGCTACACCCATGTGGGCAAATAATTTGCTTTTCTACATTGGCGGTCATTTTTCTTAATTTCCTTATGTAAAAGGCCTAGTAGTCCTTTAAATATTCAATAAATATATTTTAAAAAAATTATATATATATATATATACAGAGTTTTGTTCCTGCAAAAGTACTGTTAACAGTTTTTTTTTCTATTTCTTTTATATTTTTTCTTCATTCTTAGAACATTTTCATTAACATTAATGTGATAGCTTTTTTTGATACCATAGTGCCATTACCATTGTTATTGCCTTGGTTGCTTATGATTGGAAAAGCCTGTGAATAAACCTGGTTGTTGGTAGTTAGATTTTAAAAAAAAAAAAGTGAAAAGGCAATCTAGAAGGGTACCCTCTATAATCATAGTTAAAAGAAGATTCTTTCTAGTTAGAGTGTGAAAAAACATGAATTTGCATCAATTGGAATACTAGCCATCAAAAATGGCCAGAACTCAGATGGCATACCTTCTCCACATGATCAAACACTATAACATCATCATAGAGTCCTAAATGAACATCTGGGAGGCTCCTGTCATCCTTGGGAGCACTTGAAAACTGTAGTTTTTTCTTTTCTACATATCGCACTGTATCATAAGAAAAATAGCCCACCCATCCACCTAAGCACAAGCAAGAACACTAAATCTGTCACCATAGAGAGAATACGAATTTTCAAGAATCACTACATATTCTGGTAGAGGTAATCCACAACTCTTTTTTGCTAATAAGTAACGAACTTTATTCAAACAGAAAGGAAACCATTTCACTACAAAAGGATGCAGTACCACAAAATGGAAAGTTGTCCAAGACCAAGGCTACTCAACTATTGGAGAGCAAAAGTGGTCCAAGCCTACACTGAGCAAATTCAAACAACATTGAGTTAAGCTCCGCTGGGAAAGTTTTCCTAGGAGACACATTCTGTATCTGATGTTTAAAGCCATAACACACCCTAGGCTTGGCATTGGCAACATGATAGCTCTCTATATACATGGGCACATGAAATCAATAGCCTAGATTGCGTGAGACCTTTTTTCTACCTTTCAACATTTATTGTAAAACGTTAGGAACAAGTGATAACAGATCCAAAAACACAAATCAAACATGGTAACCGACAAGGATTGAGGAAATGCAGGGTCTCACGAACAAACAAGCACCATCTATTTTGGCTCTCAGGCCTCCTTCCTCTATCCTATAACTGGACCCTCCAATCTCCTTAAATACTACAGAGAGGTAAACCAGACTCCATCACCCATTTCTTCCAAATGCCCTACAAGTGAGCATAAGAAAACAGGCTTGACAGGAAGGTTACTCATCCAAGTGTTACTGGCTTAGAGTTATACTCGATATAATTGATGCAGCACTTGAACAACATCTGCGGCTGTTGTTCAAGCCAACGTAACTCCTCAAACTTGTAATCTTCTCAAGTGCAATAGAAATATCTCCAAGCAACTGGTCCGACCTTGTGAGTTTGTATGTTTAGCCTTAGCATTAAGAAGTGCTGTTGGAGTTTGGTTGACTTGAGCAACAATCTTGGACATTGTTTAAGTGCCGCATAGGCAATTCTAGCAAGTGTAACTCTAAGTCCGTGACAAAAGACCCTCCAACTTTGAATAAGATAACCAACTGAAAAGGCACATAAATTAATTAATTCAAACCACCTACAAAAGTATCACCGAATACTAAAAGTTTTAGAAAAGTAGAATTTGTGGTAAACCTATGGAAATGGAATTGAATACTATCAGTTGTAGAGAAGTGGCATTTGTGGAAAATATCCTTCTGGTATTGTAGTTGTAAAACTAGGCACTATACGATCCACATACAATATCAGGGAGCAGCATTCATAACCTAAAGCACTCTAAGCATTTTATCATCACCATCACATCAAAACTGTCCTACTATCACATCATCTCTTGCAACCCACAGGATAGTGCAATCTGCAATGTTATAAATACCCCTTTCAAGGAAGAGTGAAAGACCCAGGCATTGTCTTGCTTTTAGTATCAACTGTACAAACCACAAACTAAAACCAAATATGGAAAAGATGAGTTGCAGAGTTTTATCCATGCTTCCATTTTCATTTCATCGTCAACAATTCATCGTAAAAGACTAAGGAAAAATTCATAATAAAAAAAAAATGCAACTTCATTTGAAAATTGAAATAAAAAAACACTTTCATTGTTATTTTACTAATTTTTGTGTATAAAGAACTCAATTGAATAAAAAATCATTTTCAATGCCACTAAAATTGAACGAAATATGACAGATCATATTAAATATATTAAGTTCTCAAGCTGCATACCGCAAAAGGCATCAGGAAGCTCATCAATGAGCTGAGGCTTCCAATCTTCCATGATTCCTCCTCGGAACCCCCATTGGATCCTCCACAAATTCCTCTATTCTCTTCCCCTCTTCATGATCCATAATTGTAACTGAATTCTCCTTTGCCACAATCTCCATTGTCGGTTGAGCTCCCACCACACTGTACCGCCCCTAACAGAATCAACAGAAAATAAATTCAAAGAAATCAAACCAATGTTTATTGATTTTTGCTATTTTTGCATTTCCCTCTCCTTCACTTCCAGGAAAATTTACTTATTCTGGTTCTATTTAAAAATAATTTAAAAAAAAAACAAGGCACTTTTTTCTGTGTATTAATTCTCTATGTTTGGAGGACCATCCAATCTTCACATTGGAAATTGTGCAAAAGGTTGAGTTCCCCCTTCTTTTCATTGTTGTCCACTAAAACAATTTTTCAAGAGGTGGCAATTGCCACATTTACCATGGAATCACATTCAGATGGGGTAAAGTAAGAAATTTTAGAAAGAAAAGTCGGGCATATTTTTCATTTCCAAAAAGAAATAACAAAAAAAAAAGGTAGATGTTGATTAAAAAGCAAAACTGGACTACAATCCTGCTTTGATGCCTCTAAGGAACGGCACCTACAGGGAATTTACCTATCTCCCCTCCAAAGGAGCCTTCCAATTTTAAATAGGAAATGAAAATCATTTCTTAACATTCCCAAGGTGTCAAAGAATGAAATCATTGAGTTTTTTTCTCATTAAATTTGTCTCTCTTTATGCTTTTGTATGCACTTTCAATGAAAATTCTGCTGAATAGTCTCTCCCAGGGGAAAATTTCTCAATTGTCTACGCTCTACAGTCCATATTTTCCAAAATGTGTCCCCCACAATCAGAAAGAAATGCAATGGAAAATGAGAGCAAGTGGAGATGGGCTCATTTCTCCTCACTTCCAATGGAAAATGTGCGCATTAGATAGCTCATATTTCCAACCACATAAAACACAATCAAGGCATTCAAGGAAAACAAATTCACAAATCCCCTATCATAAAGTAAAAACCTTAAAAGGGCAGAACCAGCGAATAAGACTCACAACATTCGATCCTTGAAATCCTTGCTCGACAGATTCATAGAGAAAGCTGGGTGCTTCACGGTCATCCTCTTTAACCAGACACCGATATGCAAGCACCGGCGTCAGGTGGTCTGAGAATATGCATCGGTAGAGAGGCACGAGGTTTCCACTCTTTGCAGCCTCTGCAAATCTCACTGCGTCCTCAGAGGCTTGAAATGGATCAATAATACAAGAATCAGAAAAAAAAAAAGAAAAGGAAAAGATTTATGAAGAAGAAACATGGAAGTGGATCTTTCTTCCTTTTTTGTTTATATGGACACGCTTTCCAGGAAAATCAACAGAAACGGGAAAGTGGATTTTTCTGGAAAGCACTTACCTAGAAAGGCATCCACTCACTCTTTGGTTATTTGGATGCACTTCCCAATATGTTTTCTTCCTTTCTGTTTGGTTACCCTGAAATTTTCACAATTTCAGGAGCTCTCTATAATACTGAAAATTTCAAATATCTGGAATTTGCCAGAACTGGAGAATAGAATTCCGGGGATTTCAATTTTCCGTATTCCAAGCCCTACCAAACACAGGTACCATTCAGATGCTTGGAAAGGGAAAAAAAAAATTGAAGACCAATGTGAATGACTAATCCTTGGGACAGGTGCAAGAGTGGCCCTATTGAGAGAGAGTTGAACTTGAAAAGGAAATTTACTTTCTAGGAAAGTAACAATTTTTAACTAAAAAGAACTGGCTTCAGAATTTTTTTAAAAAAAATGGTCATTTTCCAAGAAAGAACTTCCCAGGAAAGTGAATGAAAGTTCTCTCTTCGAAATAACGATTCTTGAGCTGAAAAAGTGATGAGTTAATGTCAGAAGATGAGGGGCGATAAAATGACCTATTTCGCAAGAAAGCACTTCCTTTCCATGCAAGTAGGTTCATTCTTGGAAAATGAGTACTCTTAAACTGAAAATCGTATTGGGTTTAACCATTTTTTTAGCAAGTAATTAATTTCCAATGAAGCGCTCTCCTTCCCATTCACCCAAACAGAACCATAACTTCAATCTTTTCCAAAAAAAAAATAACCATAACTTCAATTGGATTTGCAGGAAAATTCAGAATCCTCACTCAAAAGCCAGATATACCCAAACAAGGAAATAAATGGGTTTCTAGGAAATTAGCATCTGAGATCTGAAAGGGAGAGGTCGGATGAAGCTTTTACCCATGGTAGGAGAGGACAGAGCAGTGCATTTGACAGCAGGGCCGGAAATGCGGGAGCAAGGAAAGCTTACGATGCTCCTGCTGACGGAGGTGACGGGAAACTTTGGAAATAGACAGAGACTCGGCGGAGAAAAACGGTGTGAGGCGGCGACGGCGACGGATTCCATCTCTTCTTCTTCCTATTCTACACTCCCTGTACCCCCCTTGAAAGCAGCATTCGCCCTTTTTTGTTCCTTTTTTTTGGCTCCTTTGTTCGCATGTTTAAATAGGGGTATCCATAAAAGACACGCAGAAATCTGCGAGGATACACCCAATTTGGATTTTTGACGGGAAATTACAATTCCTTTGTACGAATTTGGATTTTTGACGGAAAATTACAATTTTGTCCCTTCTGCGTGTAATCGATCGCAAAATTCTATTTTGTAAAACAGAATCGTGCGGTTCTAACAACCGATCGATTGATTCACATGCAGCTGCACCTTCATTATATTCGATCGATTGATCAATCGATCAATTTAGATTGTATGTGGAGTAATATAAAGATATTATTTAAATAATAAAATTTCTTTTAAAACTTTAACATTATTTTTTAGGTACTATATATTTTCAAAATTTCTGAAATTGAATATCCGGACTAATTACGATAACATGATAAAAATACTTTAACACTTAAAGGTCTTTTGACACTCTCAAATACTTAAAACAGAGTATTTTACAAATAAGGGTATTTCTAGGCTGTGCAGAAAATACATTTAGGAGTATCAAAAGACCTTGAAGTGTTAAAGTATTTTTATCATGTTATCGTAATTAGTCCAGATATTCAATTTGAGAAATTTTGAAAATACACAGTGCTTAAAAAAATAACGTTAAAGTTTTAAAGGAAATATAAAACTTTAACGTTATTTTTTAAGCATTGTGTATTTTCAAAATTTCTCAAATTAAATATCCGGACTAATTATGATAAAATGATAAAAATACTTTAAGACTTCAAGGTATTTTGACACTCCCAAATGCTTAAAATAAAGTGTTTTACAAATAAAGGTATCCCTAGACTGTGCAGAAAACACATTTGAGAGTGTCAAAAGACTTGAAGTCTTAAAGTATTTTTATCATGTTATCGTAATTAGTCCGGATATTCAATTTGAAAATTTTTGAAAATACACCGTGCTTAAAAAATAATGTTAAAGTTTTATATTTCCTTTAAAACTTTAACGTTATTTTTTTAAGCACTGTGTATTTTCAAAATTTCTCACATTTAATATCCAGACTAATTACGATAATATGATAAAAATACTTTAACACTGTAAGGTCTTTTGACACTCCCAAATGTGTTTTCTGCACAGTCTAGGAATACCTTTATTTGTAAAACACTCTGTTTTAAGCATTTTGGAGTGTCAAAAGACCTTGAAGTCTTAAAGTATTTTTATCAGGTTATCGTAATTAGTCTGGATATTCAATTTCATAAATTTTGAAGATACACAGTACTTAAAAAATAACGTTAAAATTTTAAAGAAAATTTTATTATTTAAATAATATCTATACTGTAGATACAACCTAAATCGATCGATTGATCAATCGATCGAACATAACGAAGGTGCGGCTACACCTGAATCAATCGATCGGTTGTTCCTGAACATATCAATCACACGATTCTGTTTTACAAAACAGAATCGTACGATCTATTACACACAGAAGGGGTAGAATTGTAATTTCCCATAAAAAATCTAAATTCGGTGTCTAGCAGATTTCTACGGTGTCTTTGTGGGTACCCATATAAATAGCGGCAGTGAGTTAAATCTCTCTCCCTCTAAGTCTCCGTTACTTTTAAAATTTATATTTAGATTTTCTAAATTTGAATTTTGGTCGATCTCTTTAGATACTTACAATTAATTCATTAATAGTGTCTACTATCCATAACTGCAAAAAAATATTTTTCCAAATATTTCAATCATTTCTAAATAAAGCATGGGATTTCAATCATATTTTGGGCATCGGAACATGATTTTGATACTATTAATTTAAGATAAAATGTAAAAGATTGTTTTTAAATTCAAAGATAAATAAATTTGTTGATGACAATAAAAAAATATGATTTCATTCATGATGGTTGGAATGATTGTTGATTTAATAAATTTTATTAAATGAGCAATGATTTGATTAAAAAAATTCAAATTAAAAATATAGTCATCCATTGTTATGCTAGAATTTATGACCATTATTGTATACTAATTATAAAGATATATTGTGTTATAGAAGTGTAATTTTTTATGACTAATGGGTCGAGACTTCTTAAAGCATCTAATTAATCTTCATATTCTCTGTAAATCTTCTACTCACACACATCAAGTAACTCTATCATGAGTGACCTTTTGACGCAGAGTGAGATTCGAACTAATAACTCCCACTTCTTGAAGTGAATTATTACTCCAACTGATTTGAGTTGTTATAGAAATTTAATCGAAATACCTTCACATCAAACATAAATAAAAAAAATGGCTTTTTCGTGCTGCCGTACTTTAAATGACCATTTCGTTTTTTCAAACTTTTAGATATCATGAAACAGTGGAGCTACTATTAGATTGTTGTAATATTTGTCAACTATCATTATTGAATTTTACTTTTAGCTCAAGAACTAAAGGTTCTAAGTTTGAATCTCGTAGTTACTTAATGTTAGTGTAGGGAATTGTGTGCCTCCAAAGTTTTATCCAATATCCTCATATTTGATAGAGATATGGGTCTTGAATTCTTTGTCAAAAAAAAAAATACCATTATTGAATTATGCTTCATAAGAAAAATAAATTTTTAAATTTTATTAAAAAAATAATTTTGATAATAATGGTAAAGGGCATCATCTTATTTCCATGATACTCCCTTTTTAAACTCATCAAAGTTGAAATGAAACCAAACCTGGAGTCCTTGTTGTTCATCCATTAAGCCATAATATAAATCGTAAGATGCTGACATAGATCTCGAGATACTTATAAAAATGGACTAACATCACTAACAGCCTATTTAATATGCTAATATAGGCATATGTTCCCCATGTGACTCTATATCAAAACTAAATTATATAAGCTATAGTTTATGTGAATAAAAATATAAATAAAAAAATAAGATACCAAAATATTACTTTGTTTAAAATTTATATATATATAAATTGACATTAGACCAAAATTGGTCCTATAAAAAATATAACCTCTCTAGCAATTATTGAAGGAAAAAGTTTCAAGAATATTAGATTTTAAAAAATAATTTAAATTCATAAAAATTGTAAGTTCTTAATAACATGGTTTCTAAGATTGGAGCAAGTGACTTTTATGAGGTTCTATATTTATGTAAAATCTTTCAATAGGTCATCAAATATAGTGAAAAATAACTTTCATGCAAAAAGAAAATTGTTATGATTTAAAAATAATTTTAAATATGTAAATTTTAAAAGAATCTAAAAAACATGAGTCGTATGGTTGAATTGTGATGTGTATTTTTGGGTATAAAAAATTCTTAAAGTATTTTTATCAGACTATCGTAATTAGTCCGGATATTCAATTTGAGAAATTTTGAAAATACACAGTGTTTGAAAAATAACTGTCTATATTGTCGATATCTCCTTTAAAACTTTAAAATTATTTTTTAAGCACTGTGTATTTCCAAAATTTATCAAATTGAATATCCGGACTAATTACGATAACATGATAAAAATACTTTAACACTTAAAGGTCTTTTGACACTCCTAAATGTGTTTTCGACACACCCTAGGGATACCCTTATTTGTAAAATACTGTGTTTTAAATATTTAGGAGTGTCAAAAGACCTTAAAGTCTTAAAGTATTTTTATCAGGCTATCGAAATTAGTCCGGATATTTAATTTGAGAAATTTTGAAAATACAGAGTGCTTAAAAAATAACTTTAAAATTAAAAAAAAATTTATTTACTGTTGATTTTTTTTTGTTACTGTAGCATCCATTCCTTCGAAGGATCTTGATGATCCTTTGAAGGATCCTAATCATGATCCTTCGAAGGATCTTGATGATCCTTCGAAGGATTCTATGGTTCGAAGGATGTGAAAATTTACCTATATAATCATTCGAAGGATTTTGAACTGGAGGGCAAAACGGTAATTTGCATATAAATTTTGAAAAGAGATGTTCCGTGGCAGAAAAAGGGAGTGTCCGAATGGACTGCTTAAAAAATAAGCAAACGTTTGGCCTAAGAGGAAAATTTTAGTAGAAAAAAAATAAATTAAAGTCATTAAAACATAGATAGCTTAAAATGACTTCTATAATTAGATTGAGATGATTTTGTTTAAGTCTCATAATTAATTAAAAATCTTTGCAATAGACCATCACAACAGATAAAACTAGGGTTAATCGCAATTTATTTGAACTGCATTAATGCGACTAATATATATAAAAAATATACACACAATTATCAATAACTTTAGGAAAAAAAAAAGGTTTAAGAGTATATTAAGCAAATAAGATATTCTATTAACAACCATGATCTTTTTTTTTAACATATAATCTTTTAATACCAATAATACTATTAATGTGGACCCATTTAAATTTCTGCTTTTGGAAGTATGATATTTAAAGACATTTCTCAAAATCGTAAGACCTAATTTAACTAGTCATGGTCATAATACTTACTTTTATAAACTATTTTAGTCTTAGTAATGAATACCCTAATAATACTCATATTATATAATACTCAATTCCAATCCTCATAAATAAACTTTAAAAAAATCTTAATTTAAATACAAATTGCTCACTAATTTTTTCCATTATTTCACAATATAATAATAAATAATAATAATATATCTGTACAATTAAATTAATGGTACATGGAAATTTGTAACGTCAATGGATGGGCCCACCAGATGTCATGTCCCATTAAATCAGTCATTTCTTCACGTCATGTCACGTGATCCTATGTCGCATGGTATGGGCTGTTTGCCACATGTAAAACGACAGTTTAGCTAAATACGTTATTTAATTTAAATTAGATGACTTTATATATTAAAATAATTAATTTTCCACAATCATATAAATACTGCAAAGGGTTCACGAAACTTAAAAATAAGAATTTATTTTATCCTGGTCATATATTTTTAATTAAAAATGATCGAACTCACCTTTAGATCTTTTGTCTATTTTTTTTAAACAATTTTTTATTTTTAGATAATAATGTGCAAACTGATAAGAGTGTATCAAAATACTCCAGCTCATTGAGATATAATTCTAAAATATAATTTTCTTTTTTAATTTTTCTTACATGAATTTTCTCTAATTCTGAATACTATTATGATGACTGTAAGTGAAATCTTTCAAGATCACCAGAAAATTATTTTTCTATTTTAACCATTTCTAAATGAATAATAAATATAAGATACAAATGGTTTAAAATAATAAATATAAGAGGAGTTTAAAAATTAAAAATGTGACTTTTATGATTTTATCAACATAATTTTTAGGTATTATGGTTATGTAAAGCTTTTTCTAAATGACTCATCAAATAGAACAAAAGGGTCTTATTTAAGAAAGAAAAGTTTATTGGTTAAAATATATAAAAAAAAAATGAGAACTTTAAAAAGCTTGGGTTTTATAATTTGATCGAGGTGACTTTTTTTTAGAATATCATATTGATAAGTGTCCTTGTTTGAGTCTTATAAGTCATATGATTTGGATCACATTTATCAACTCTATATAAATATAAAAATATATTTTGCCTTCGTTTGGTAAAAAGGGGACGAGAAAAAAAATTCAAATTTTTACCTTTCTCATCACTATTTTGAATACTCGTATGGAGCTTGGGGTATTCATTCTTAAATACCCCTCTTTATCCTCCATTTTGATGTTTCATGAGTTTTTTTTTTATATTTTATTTTTTATTTATTTTGATGAGCACTTGGCTCTTTTTTTTTTTTTTTTTTTAAAGCACTCTATTATTTCCATTTGATAAATTTCATATCACCAAATAACAAATTATATTTTTTTATGAAGAGAAATGTAGAACTTTTTTATTCATTTATTGAAATTTAAAATAATAATAGTGGTGTTTTATTTATTTATTATTTTTAAAGGAAACCTTACCCCTATTTACCCAGTGCCTTCCTCTATTTTTCAATTACATATTATATGTCATGCCCCGAACCTGGAGGTGGGATCAGAACGCGACTAATTTTTTTTTTTTTTAAACCTTAACCCAATGAGTCACAAATTCCTTATCATACTACCCATGTGAGTCTAATACTTACGAGAGATATCCATGTCTTAACTATTCATAAATATATTCAGCAAAATAATTCGAACAATTTTTACTCAAACACACGGAAGCAATATATTGAGCACACCAACACACAAATATATTACATGGAAATACCAAACTTACAGACATAGGTTTTTGTGCCATAAGAGGCATATTTATTATCAAAATACATAGAATAGTTCATAGATTCATTTTGTTTCCTCGAGCGGGAAACTACGGAAAACATCCGAGTTTGATTCTTAGCGAGGTACCATGGGTTCCTCCATTCCTTCCTCTAGTTCATATCCTGCAATGTAAGGGACATGAGCAATATCCCAGTGGAGAGAGCTCACCATAAAATCTAACATACAATATTCGTGAAATTAATAACAATGCATGTTCCATAAATGAAATACAGTTAATCTACTTAACTCATGTTTACCATAACATCGAACATAATACATGAAACTATAAATAATGCATGTTTCATGAATGCAATGTGGTTAATTCACTTAACCCATTTTCACCCTAAAATCACTTTCTAATGTATTTTATCAATTTTTACTGGGGTCAGCCCCCATTTAGTATCTTGCAAGTGCATAAGGTCTCCGCGACCTGGTCTACTAGCCCCTCCAACACCAACGGTTGATGGCGGTCGACAACGGCTTACTAACACGTCCAACCCAACGGTTCGCAAACGGTGTTCACCCTAACATCATTAGGTTTCCACGACCCGGTCTACTAGCCCATCCAACACCAGCGGTTGATGGCAGTCGACCTCAGCGTACTAACACATCAAACCCAACGGTTCGCAAACGGTGTTCGGCTAATCTCAGCAATTATAGCCCAATAGCCAATATCAGATTTCTAAAGTTATTATCTTTCACAGATTTAACTTATAATCAAAATTTTCACATGCAAATGTCGAATGCATGATTTCCAGTGCCCTCCTTACATAGAGACTTATTCTGAGAGAATCACCAAATTTCAGCTTTACCCTTCGGTGTATCTAATACCAATACAAGAAATCAATAAAATAATCAATATCACACAAACATATAAACTGGATTTAATAACACGAATGCCTTCACTCAGTTTTTACCCGACAATTTCCAGACACTCCATGGGTCCATATTGCGTTAGACGCTACAAATCATCGGCTCCCCAACACCAATTTACGTCTACGTTCTACACAGTTAGAACATTTATATCCCTTACATGTAGGCAGTGTCAGGTCTCGCATTATAGATCTATATAGCCTTTTCCATCTTTAAGTGACCATGGTCCCATTTCAGTCTGGTGTTAGTGGGTTTAACATATAACACAATATAAGTGTTGGTTCGAGTCTCCTCATCTCTATCCGCAGAGATTATCACACAATCTGTAAAATAAAATAATAATATAAAATTTGAGTCGATAAAGTATTTACGAACTACTTCCCATCCCCCGTGCATTTTCCAAAAAACATGATAAATGTAGTGAGTCTCTTTAATTCTTTCTACTCCATTAGATTAAGTCAACAGTTAGTTGTCAGCCAACTAAAACATCACATCAAAATAAAAATATAAAGTACTCAGTGCCCGGTCTTATATTTTTTCCTTGCCAGGGAAAAGTATTGAGACAGAGCCCAGAGAGTACAGTACAAGAAATTAAATAAAAGTGCTTAGTGCCCAAATGCTTTTACCACCGGGCGACCAAGGCCATCTCAGATGGCCACCGAGCGGCGTTTCCTTTGAACTACAGGTGGAGATTTTCGGCTTAAAGAGTACAATGCAAGTAATATAAAAAGTATTTAGTGCCCCACTTTAAGACCATCAGGTGACTAAGCTCCTCCTCAGATGGTATCATCGAGCGACTAAGCGTCACTACTGATGAACCACCGGGTGACTAAGCGCCATCTCAAATGGTATCACCGAGCGACTAAGTGCCACTACTGATAAACCACTGGGTGACTAAGCGCCACCTCAAATGGTATCACCGGCGAATAGCGCCACTACGAATGATAGTGTGGCCCAGAGGTTATGATACTGAATTTAAGTATACAATGCGTAAAAATAAACACACAATTGTTAAATGGGGTTAAGCTTTTCCCCTTTTTTAATTAAAGGCTGAAAAACAAGCTTTAAACTTAAAATAAAATGATTTTAAAGGTATATTTTAAAATTTGGGAGAAAAGCCTACTCTTCCTTCATTTTGAAAAATTTAATTTTAAAACCCAATACTAAACTATTGACATTATTAAAATTAAAAATAAAACTATTTTGGTATCTCACACGCGAAAATTCGTCTATTTTTTACCAAGTTTCAAAAACCCGACGTTGATACGAGAACCTTCGGAGTTCAGCTGCTACTGCCACTTTTATTGTTTACGGTTGCACCGACCGAAGAAAAGAAATGAAAATTGAAGAAGAGAAAAGGACAGGGAATAGGTTGACTGGCGAAGGAAGGAAGAGAAGAGAGAGAGGGGTTGCTGTTTTGAAACCGAACTAAAAGAGAAGAAGAAACAAGGGGCGAAAGAGGGAGAGAAAGTAAAACGGCAGTAGCTCCTTTTGTTTTTGTTTTTTTTCTTTACTTCATCCCCATTCATGCGTTTAAATAGAGGAATAGCTCAGCCAACCACATTTCATGCTACAATCGTAGCTTAGGTTTATGTTTAGGTGAATGTTTATCTTATAAGATATTTTATATTATTTTATTATTATTTCATTTTCAAAAATTCCTTTCATATCCTTTGTTAAATCTGAGTATTTGAAGGTCTCTCTAATTTAATCTAAATAGTTCACTAGGTCAAATATTAAATTATTAACATAGTATTAAATTTTGGATGAAAAATTTGGTCAACAACTCAGTGTTTTAATAAAAAAACACCGATTTGGTAAAATTTCTTAATTTTAAAGAATCTCTTGGAGAAAATTTAATTTTATAATTAGGTAGATTAAATTAATCTGATAAAAACATTCTAAAGTTTTAAAGTATTTTGGAGTAAAAAGCCACTCCATCTAAATGACAGAGTATTCGACGGCTCACATTTTTCGACGTAAAATAACTATTAAAAAGTCGATATTTTGGAAATCTGAAGATACAAATGGCTCACTTATATTACAGATTGAATATTGACTTCATCCGTATATTTTTAGGATTTTATCTTCTCTATCCAAGTGGGATTTTGATACCTATAAAATTTTAGGTAGTGAAAATAGGTAAAATTAGGTGGGGATTGACATTCTGTTAAGTTCGAATTTTAAAAATAGTGAAAGATCTAAAATTTGAAGTTGAAATGAAATGAAATGACTGAGTTTCTAAAGCAACCAAGTTTTAACCTTAAAATAATATTATTAATAATCATAACTTGTTATTATACATTTAAAATTTAATTTGAAAGAGTTTTCGGACTCGGATTGAGTCAAACTCAGACTCGTTGAAAAGCTCATTCAAAATTCTTCATGATCAACATAACAAAACTTATAATTATTGGCTAAAAATATTTAATTAATTAAAATCTGTCTAAATTAACCACTAATTTGGGCTGGGGTATCACATTATATAATTGAAAAATTAATAGATTTCAAATAATTAACAATTTATTTTTTATATTATATAGAATTTCAATATGATGCATTTGGATGAGGGGTAAATTTTTACAGGGGTTACCCTTGAGTAGGGGTAATTGTAAGTAGGGATAACTTGACATATTAACAATTTTAGAATAATTAATAATTTTATTTAATCCATACAATATAAAATTAAAATTAAAATTTCTGAAACGTATTTGTCAAAATGTCCTATTTTTAAGGGTGATTCTGTCGAAATTTCGTTAGGGTCTCAAAACTCTGAAAGAGTTTGAGGTCTATGGTAATCTCTTTTAGGGTAATTAATAATTTATTCTCTTAGAAGTATATTTTAAAAATATGTCAACATTTTCAACGTGATGCATTTGGGTGAGGGGTAAATTTTTACAGGGGTTACCCTTGAGTAGGGGTAACTGTAAGTAGGGGTAAACTGACATATTAACAATTTTATGAGAATTAATAATTTTATTAAATCTATATAATATAAAAATAAAAATAAAATTTTCTGAAACATATTTGTCAAAATATTCTAGTTTTAAGGGGTGATTCTGTTGAAATTTCGATAGAGTCTCGAATCTTCGAAAGAGTTTGAGATTAATGGTAATCTTTTTCAGGATAATTAACAATTTATTATTTTAGAAGTTTATTTTAAAAATGTGTTAACATTTTCAAAATGATGCACTTTGATGAGGGGTAAATTTTTACAGGGGTTACCCTTAAATAGGGGTAACTGTAAACAGGGGTAACATGACTTATTAACAATTTTACGAAAATTAATAATTTTTATTAAATCTAGATAATATAAAAAATAAAAATAAATTTTTATTAAACATATTTGTCAAAATGTCCTATTTTTAAGGAGTTCAACCCGTGACAGTTTTTAATGTTAATTTTATATTTGTTGTGATTTATTAAACTATTATAATAGTTTATTATATTATATATTTCATGTTACCAATAAACAAATTATTTTTTGATGAAGAGATATGTTGATATTTTTTTATTCATTTATTGGGATTTAAAATAATAATATCTATTTTTTTCTTTATTTATATTTTTACTTGTAGAATACAAGTGTTCATTTTTAATTATAGTTATAAAAAAGAATCTATAAAAATTAGATAATATTAGATTTGGTTAATGGACATTATTTAATAATTATATTTTATAAAATTTCTTATAAATTTGTTAATATATCAGGTTATCCCTGCTAATAGGTACCAAACAAGATTTTTCACCTTATGGTACGTTCTTACTTTACCACTGAAATTACCAAACAAGATAAGGGTAACCCCTGTTCAAAGGTGACCCCTACTTAGGAGTAACCCCTATAAAAATTACCCCCCATCCAAACGCAGTCTTAAGTGATCAGGGGTCGAAATCTCTGTCGATACGCATGATATCGGTTAGATAAAAAAATTCGACAGACATGACCGAGATCTTGATCGAATATCGACTGATTTTTATTTTTTATTTAAAAAATAAATTAATATCAGCATGTGCTCATTCGATATTTCGGCCGATATTCGTTCGATATAGGTGAATATCTGCTGATATTTATATTTTTTTATTTTTTTTTAAAATAGCCTTTTTATTTTTTTTAAATGATTTTTTTCAAAAAAAGAGCCACTGAGATTAAAAAAAAATGAGGAGATAGAAAATTTTGGCTAAAAATTCAAATGAGCCGGATTTTCCACCCTGCCATTGTATGATTTAATTGATACCCAAGGCCCACTTACATGTCCAAACCCCATCATAATCCTATCCAAAGCCCCAAGTCAACAATCCAATGTTGCATTTGGATGGAGGATAATCCCCCATTACCCTAGTTTGATAATGGAGGGATGAAAGTAAAAAATTAAATTTTTACCCTCTCCCTTCTTTTTTGAAAATCCTTTGGAAGGAAACTCTTGCCCTTCTTTGCCCCTCTTTATTCTCTCTTTGTATCTATAAAGTAAAACTATTTTTAATAATTATATTTTATAATTTTTTATATTATATTAATTCTCATAAAATTGTTAATATGTCATGTTATCCATATTTATAATTACCAAACAAGATTTTTTTTCTTTTAAAATAAGTTTTAACTTTATTCCTATAATTACGACACAACATAAGAATAATACATGCACAAAGTAACTTCTGCTCAAAAAGTAACCCTTATTAAAAGTAACCCTTATTAAAAATAACCTTTATAAAATTAATCCCTCACCCAAACATATCCCAAAGCACCTTCCCCGACCAACCTCTCAAATCTCTCTCCCAAGTCTCAATTACTCCCTCTCCCAAGACGTCCACTCTCCAAAAAATCTCTCATACACATGGAGAATCGAGCAACACTTTAGGCATGTGATCAGGGGTGAAAATTTTCTCTCTCCTCTTTCGTGTGTGTGTTTTTTTTTAAATATCAGTATTTTTTTATTATTTTATTTTTTTTTGAATTAAAAAATAAATAAAAATCCAAACAGAAGTTTTTTTTTAAAAAAAAATTGAAAACAAAAATATTGTCGATATTTTGAATATCGACCGATATCGGCTGAGATATCAACTCGGGCTCACCACCATTTTGATTTTTTTTTTTTAAAAAAAGACCGATATTATGAATATCGACTGATATCAGACCGATATATTAGCCATATCGGCTGAGAACTACTGTATACGGCCGATATAATTTGGTATTGAAAACCCGTATCATATCAGCTTATACGTTTTGTATCAGCCGATATCTTGACCTCTGCATGTGATATTTGAGGAATATCGACTCTTAAAACACCTCAAAAGCGATGACCAAATTGGATGGCTTCTCATTCATTTTTAGCATAATTTCTTAGGACCAGTCATGTAACTTTGCATATTTTATTTCCTAATTCCAAAGGATTTTTAGGTATGAACGAATTCCACATTTATGGTATTTTTTCATGCATTGTATTTTATAAAATGGTGTTTTCATTGCCCATTTTCGATCAACCCATAAAATAATTTTTGGAAAATTACTTCTTCTCTCAAATTCAATTTTTTTGAGAATCAAACCCTCCAATCTTCAGATCAAAGTCAGGTTAGTACCATGATTTGAAAATTATATGATTGAAATGATATAATTTATAGGACCCATTCAAGAAATACGTGTCAAAAATTAAAAGTTTTACCTAACCACAGTGAGGTTCATACGACCAAAGTAATACTAATCATTTCATGGATTTTTTAGGTATCATATTATATGAACTTATCACTTGGATTTAGTGATTAAAAATAACTTAAAATCATCTTAAGTTAAGATGATTAAGAAACATGTTGTAATTATTGGATCAGAACAATTCTTTTGGAATGTTGCAAAAAGTCTATCCAAGAGATAGAACATCTAAGGCAAATTAGTCCCAGATAAGATATAAAAAGTTTAGTGATGAATAAATAATTTAAAACAATAATAGGACACAGTACTTCTATAATTGGATGAATGTAAATTTGTTCAGGTTATATATTCAACTAATCACCTTGGCAATGGACTTACCATATAAGACAAAAGTTGATCAATTATTTAATAGATTGATAACCATCTCTCTGCTCTATGTTCTAATGTGTTCTCTAGAAAAATCTCAAATGTTTATTTAATAAAATAGATTCAGACTCTCTTTTTTTTTTAAAAAAAAAAACTTTGTTGGTTCTTGGAACGACATTGTTTGATCTCTTTTGCTGTATATCTTCTTTGCAAAGATTAGAGAGAGACCCAAAAGCAAATAAGACATCAAAACTAAGGAATATATAGAGACCTTCTCTCTCATTCTTGACCATGAGTTCTTCATCAGAACATCACGAGTGCTTATATGATATTACTGACAAGGTTTTGGACTGAATCTGTCCCTTAAAAGATTACTTTTCCTAGAATTATTTGGTGTGTGAGAGTAGGGAACAATATTATTAGAATTGGACCGTCTACCGAACCGTATCCGAGGAAAATTAAGTTAAATAAGGTTCAACCGGATTTAACAATGGTCAAACTCAGTCAAAACCGTGTCCATCAATATAAAATTATAAATAATATCAAATATTTATTAAAAATATTCTTGCTCTCACAAAAACAATTATAAATATAAAAATCTAATAATCCAACATTCATTTTCTAATATCATTGTTCATTCCAACAAAAGAATTTCATAATCTATGATCTCACAATCTAATCCAACGGTCCAATATTCATCCTCCAATAATACAATGAAAACAAAAAAGTTTTATAATATAAAATATCATCTAACAACCCGTTACTAATTAATGTAAAAAAACAATTGAATGACTCCATATTATTTAATGTCTAAAAAAATTAATAAATTTTCAAAATCTAAATTAATGGTGTAATGACCTGACCCGATTTTTCGGAGTTTTAGGGTCTTGGTAGCAGTGGGGTGAGTGTGGGCCCTGTGGTGGGTCCCGGTTTGCCCGATTTTGAGTTCGGAAACTCAGAGGGCAATTTGGTAATTTTGAATTATTGAATTTTCTTTCATAATTAAAAGTTTGAAAATCACACGTTTTCCCCCGACGTTTGTCGTTTGACTTCTTCGAGCTTTTTAAAATATTTTGAAAACTGGAGATAATTATTTAAAAAAAAAAAAAAAAAAAAAAGAAGAAGAAGAAAACCCTAAACATAACCCTAACCTCCCTTTTCTTTCCCCATCCAACGCGGCACTGTAGCGCAGCTACAGTGCCACGGTTCCTCTCTTCCGCCCCCCTTTCTATCCCTCTTCTCCCCTCCTCCTATTCTAACCCTAACCCTAAACTCCCTTCTTCCCCTTCAGAGCCGCCGCCGCCGCCGTTCCCACCCCTCTCCCTCTTCCATCTCTCCGCATGTCTTCTTCTTCTCTTCCACTCGTTCTAACCCTAAACTAACGCGTCTCTCTCCAACCGCTGCCTGCACCGGAACCAGAGGCCCTTGCTGCATCCGTTCGAGCTTCCCGGCCTCGATCGAGTCGGATCTCCTCCTTCTTTGACGGGATTAGGTAACCCTCCGATTTTCCTCTCCGATTCTCCTCTCTCTATGCCAATCCCTGCCCCTTCCTCTTCATTTTCTTCGGTTTTTCCCTCCTCTTCTTCTCCTTCCCTTTTCCCCATCTTTCTTCATTTTCCCTGATTTTCCTTCTCTTTCCCTCAGTTTTTCCAAACTGGGTTGTTGAGTCGACTCGGTCGGGTCACCGAGTTGACTCGGCTGAGTTCAGCTCTGGGCAACCCAGGCCCAGTCCGCTGTGTAGCCTAGTGGGCCTAGGGGCCCGACCCAGCTCGCCAGACTTGGTTCGGCCCAGCCCACCTTCGGCCCGGCCCGATTCAGGCCCGACCCAGTTTCGGGCCCGACCCAATTTCAAACCCAATTTCCAGTTTTGGGCTCAGTTTTGAGCCCAGCCCAATTTTGGACCCAGTTTTTAGTTTCGGGCCCACTTTAGTTCGATTTGGACCCGACTCGCTTTCGGGCCCGTTTGTAGCCCAGACTTATTTTGACCTGTTTTGCCCGGTTACTTATCCTTGTGTTCTCGTTTCAACAGACTGGAGCTCCTTTAACCCCCGGACTTGTTTTCTCGCATTGGATTTCAAAGACACACACAGGTGAGGGAACTTATCACCGCTTTTAGCATGCATCTATGCATATTACTACTCTATTAGATGTGCGGGTATGGAATGCGGCGAATGGGGGTCCCTGATATTGTGAGCCACTCGGCAAGGGAACTGTTGATATCATTATGTGGTGGGTCCCCATCCGGGTGTATTCATATCCGATGCCCGCAGAGGCATATATGGATTGATTATTTGATGTCATAATTGATTGATTGTGTGGTGACATGATTTGGAGTTTATTTTTATTGACAATCTGTTAATATGCCAACATGTGAATATGTGATATGTGGTGGTATATGCCTGATTATGGTGTGATATACTTCTGTTGATGATATGCCATATAACCATGTGATGATTAGTTTGGACTGCTAGACATTATAACATGCCAGCCCGTGATAAATAGGGATGCATATACCTGATTATTATATGACAAATTATGCTAGTAAGTGTAGAGTTAATTGTGCATACATATAACTGACGTGTGTGGGATGTTGGTGGGGGCAAGAGTACTAGGTAACATCAGGATCTAGAGACCCCCCTAGCTTGTCGGGTAGTTAGGGTGGGGATGTTATGTGGGACCGCGCAGTGGAGACGTGGTTGGATTCAGACTCCCTTGTGATTGGAAACGGGTAATCGTAACCCCTCGTATAGATCAAATGGTCGGTCCGTCTTGCATTTCCCAGACGTATCTATGAGGGGCGTGATCTGATTTAGGGAACAAGGTGCCTTGGGAGTCCTAGGTAAAGACTAATTGGGAAGTAATTATGTTAACCCCAGATAGGCCATCAGGCTGAATGTTGGTTCACTCAAGGTAACCTTAGAAGCCCTTCGAGGTTCCGATACCCGAATGTGCGATGGATGAGGTGATCCCCGGATGACAGAGGAGGCTGAGGAGGTGCTCGCCGCTCATTAGCCGGGGGATGGTGCGGTGAGGGACAGCTCCCGCTGGCATAGTTGTGACCCCTAGATGACCGAGTAGGCTGAGGAGGTGCTCGCCTAGGTCGAGGGACGATGCGGTGAGGGACAGCTCCCGCTGGTATAGTTTGTGATCCCTAGATGACTGAGTAGGCTGAGGAGGTGCTCGCCTAGGTGGAGGGACGATGCGGTGAGGGACAGCTCCCGCTGGTATAATTTGTGATCCCTAGATGACCGAGTAGGCTGAGGAGGTGCTCGCCTAGGTGGAGGGACGATGCGGTGAGGGACAGCTCCCGCTGGTATAGTTTGTGATCCCTAGATGACCGAGTAGGCTGAGGGGGTGCTCGCCTAGGTCGAGGGACGATGCGGTGAGGGACAGCTCCCGCTGGTATGGTCTGTGATTCCCTGGATGACCGAGTAGGCTGAGGAGGTGCTCGCCTAGGTCGAGGGACGAGGCGGTGAGGGACAGCTCCCGCTGGTATGGTCTGTGATTCCCTGGATGACCGAGTAGGCTGAGGAGGTGCTCGCCTAGGTCGAGGGACGAGGCGGTGAGGGACAGCTCCCGCTGGTATGGTCTGTGATTCCCCGGATGACCGAGTAGGCTGAGGATGTGCTCCCCCGCTCATTGATCGAGGGATGGTGCGATGTGATGGGATGAGATATTCCAGGCTAGGACACCTGTGTGGTGGGGATAGCCTGTGGTGCGAAGTGGTAGTGCGTTTACCCGCGGTTATAGTATTGGGGTTCATCGTTGAGACTTGTGTTGTGGGTGTTGACTCACCAGAAATTTATGGACGCCTGTCGAGTGAGTTCGGCCGGCTCACTCGGTAGCAGACCTATAGAATTCTGTGGGAGGTGGATACACCAGTCGTGCGGAGACCAGCATGTAGGGTCCAAGGTTATGGGTTTGATTATCGAGACTCTGGTGCTCGGTTGAGGAGACCATGGATGATTTTGGTTGGCAGTCCGTTGAGGACTGGTGAGGTGGTCACTCCTGTGTGGTAGTCAGTTTAGGACTCTAGTGAGTCCGATTCTTGGGTTGGTTGTGGTATGCGCGCTAGTTGTCATGAGAGAGTTATAGGTCTGGTCGAGGAGGAGGGATCCTGACCCGATTGGAGGTCAGTCTGTGTACTCGAGGACGGATGAACTCCGACGGATGCATTGAGTGGGGATCCTGACCCGATTGGAGGTCAGTCTGTGTACTCGAGGACGGATGAACTCCGACGGATGCATTGAGTGGGTTAGAGGATGCACTAGTGGCCCGATTGATGTGGGCCTGTGTGTTAGGGGTAGGGTACCCACTTGCATAGTCATACATGTAAACTTTATAGACATTGATATGTTCATACGATCACATATATACATAGTGTAAGCTGGGTGACATTTGGCGCATGTGTTACCCTCACTGGGCATGTAGAGCTCACCCCTTGCCTCGCAGGTATTCCTTAGAGGGATGGTCGACGGGACCCTCAATCGGACTTTGGGCATAGAACTGCAGCCTGGTACTTATCATGGTTTTATCTTGTAATCGGAAATTGCTAATGTATTTGAGATATGTGTACATTTCACTAAGTTGGATGAATGTAATAATGTGATGATGCTATAATTTGTAATTCTGATTGATGCTTACGGTTTTTGACATTTTGGCGGATTGCTATGGTTAGTGTGGGTTGCAGGAGCGGCGTCTCCCCTTTCAAAAAAAAAAAAATATCCGAAATTGTATTGGATCGGTTTTAGGAGTTCATATCAGTTTTAACGTGCCCGTATCGGGTCGGGTCGTTACAAATGGTCCATTTAAAAAAAAAAAAGTCAAAACTAGTTGAACCTCGGCTCACAGTTGGCGATTTAGCTCATCAAACCGCGGTTCAATACGGTTCAATGCAATTTTTATGCTTTGAGGTTCTTAATCTGAACTAGACCCTCAAAGAGGCAGTCACGGTCGAACTGCCAATTTGACTGCGGTTCGGTTCTTATAACAGTGGTAGGGATTTGTACATGTCTCAAAAACTAATCAGGTGTTTTAAGAGACTTCAATAGTTATCAAAAACTTAGTGATGTTAGTGACATAATGGAGATAAACAACATAGTAGGTCCTCAAGTTATCTATCTTGGCCGCTTTCAAACACTTTATTTCTTAAATTTTTTATTTATTTACAATTTTTTATTATAATGATGTAATTTGATTGTTGACTTTAATTTTTATTTTATATATGTTTGGATAATATATACGCTTTTGACTTTGGATATTTCACATGTAAAAAGTTGAAAACTTGAAACCTGAGATAAGTGGAACAAGTAGGAAGCACATGAAAGGGCACTTTGAGAAAAGCGCATCTCATATGTAAGAGAAAATATGAGTTGTCTTCATGCCCATACTTCATCACATGTAGATCCACTCTTACCCATTATAATAGATATGCTGCAAAGATCTTTGTCTGCAAATCAAATCTCAAAATAATCACCTCAAATATTTTTATATACAAGATCTATATCTGTATATTGATCCTCATTCTTTGTCCGTCTTAATACTTTTAGTAAAAGTTTAGGCCGAGTTTAATTGTAATTAGAGAGATGAACGGAAATTAATGATTAGAAAGTATCTATTGCCTCGAATTTGAATTTGTTCTCCTTCTATACTCACAACCAACAGCTAGTTCAGAGCTCCATTTGTTAGCTTTATGATAATTTCATTACCTTCACAAGCAAGATTATGTCCCTCATTGTGAGTTTGTACACGTGCTTCTAAAGTCACACAAATAGCTACTGAACCAGACACGTTTCTCCAAAAGTGTCCTAAATCTCCTTTATCGAACTTTGGTATGGAATCATCTCCAAAGATCTCGGTCAAGGCAGACATATGCCAAACGTGAATACCCCTGAAGCCACGGGCATAACACTCTAATAAGAAAATCCTCTCTTCTTCTCATTAGCTTTTTTTCCTTCGGAATTTTCCACATAAATTATTGTATTTCATTATTATTTCTTTTATTACTATTATTATTTTCAACAACTTTATTTGAATATGATGACCCAAAGAAAAAAAAAAACTCATTCCACTAATAAAAACATGATTTTCAACTCTTCGACTTTTGGAGATTGTTGTTTTGATGATTTTCAAAGTGGTATTAAGATAAAAAAAAAAAATCTGTGTTATTTCTATCAATTGACATTATATACATTGTCTTATATTATATTGAGCTTTTCTCAATATATCCATCTTTTTTTTATGCAAAATGCATTCTTCAAAGAAGATTGTTAATTTTGTGATTCAAAGGTTAATTAATTAAAGAATCATACTTTTGTGTTATCAATTAAATTCATGTGCAAAGCATGTGTACAAATGTTCATTAAATAGACATTTAATAATATCACGTACAAAAAATGTTGTAGAAGCCTAGAAGGTACAAAATCTCTTTCTACATAGATTTATGAAATTAATAAATATAAGATATTATTATGAAAATAATAAATATAAGATATTGACAGGTTTGTGGAATTGACATCCAAAATTTATGAACATTTTTATGACCGACGGACGTTGGAGATGAGGACACAATTGCAGGACAAAATGGGAGAAACAATTCATTGTGAACTACTTAATAATAATTTATTATGAACTCTTAAATAAATTGAATTGATTTATTAGTTGAATTTAAAAATAAAATATGATGTTACCTTATTTATTTGAAACTTTGTTCGAAAGTTTATACTATTTTATATGAATAATTTTATGGCAGATAAGTTCTCATAAACAAAGACTTTCAAATGAATGCATCAACTAATTTTTACTTTTAAATGTAAAATTTACAAGTATTGACCGACTCAACTGATGTCAACTAGTTGGTCAATCTGATTAACTAGACTTGACACAATTTGATTAATTCTTTTTTGAATTATATTCAAATCCTTTGAAACAATTTAGGATATTACAAAGAAGTTTGAACGATGGTCAGAAATTCGAGACTTAGACATGAAAAAGACTAATCATTTAAAAAAAACTATATGTTAAAGTATTCAATTATCTGAGGATTCATACGTTAGACGTACCAGTCTAAATAAATTGCTTTTTTATTTTTCAAAAATATGAAAAGTAGATATTGAAATTATGGTTGTATTGGTCCATATATATCACATTTTCTGTACTATTGTAGAATCGTAAAGGAAGGTTTTTCCTATCATTCAAGGAATACTAATATATGTGATAAAGTTACAAAGTTATACCTAATATTATTTTTTTGTTTCTTAACATGAAAATATGACCTTACATATTAAAAAGTAAACTCGACGAAGTAATAACATTTAATATTTCAAACATAACTCAATCTCTAATTACTTGATCTTAATGATTATGGTTAAAATAGTCAAACATCATTAAAAAAATCAAAGATGCCTGATAACTTTGACCATTAAGATCAAGTAGTTAGAAATTGCGTTTTAGGTTGAAATTAAATAATGATAGGTTAAAGTGGTTAGACACCTAATTATACTTGATAAACTATCATTAAATAATTTCAATTTGTACACTTAAAATTTTAAGTGAAAAAATAAAAATAATGTCATGTGCGACCTTGTGACAAATCCCACCTTATCATTTCTCTACACTTAGATATTAATCTCATACACGTATAATCCACAAAGTTTTTGAAAAGGTGACATAGACATAAGGATGGGCACAAGAAGATAGTACAGAAATTCATAAATATTTCTCTTTTCATTTAATTTAATGAATATCTTTTGTATGTATGCAATTTGTTTTATGGCAGAAAGAGTTGAGAAATTTGATTAAGATTTTAGAAAATTGAAAATTTTGAAAAAAAAAACTCGTTGAGTCGCTTGACTTGAAATATTATTGAGTCGAGTTAAGTTTAGATGGACTTGGCTAATTTTTTTTGAGTTTTTAAATAATAGTATAACTAAGTGTCTTGTATCATTGATCAAATAAGTATCGATTAGTAAAAAATACCTAGTAGTATATTTATATATTCATCAAATATATTAAAATGATTAAAATAATTGAAATTTGCTTTGTTCAATTGAGCATCATGAGGCTATAGAGGTCATGAGATGCACATGTACATCACCACTTTAATAAGAATAATATTATTATTAACCATAATAATAAAGAGAGTGATTCTTATACCATTAAAATTAGTCAGCACACCAAATAAATCATGCGGGAAATACAATATATATTACTGTGCAATTGAATCATCCTTAAAAGATTTATTTAGTTTCTATTTGGTGATATATTTGGTATGCAGCATATTATATTAAGCTCTTAGATATAAAGTATGTATGAAATATTATTTATTAAATATGTGACTTATAATTTATGTAAGAATTAAAAAATAAAATTTAATTAATTCAATTAAAGTAGTTTTTATAAAGCACGTGTCGACAAATTGACCTTTTTTAATACACAAATGATCGTCTCCGTATCGTGATTTGTGATCCTCTTTGTCGTATTTCAAGTGTGACAACTGGTTCAGTACTTTATTTTTGGTATCCTCACGGCCAGCTCCACAGCCCAATAGATGAGATGCCTCTTGCCCTCGCTCGGACAAAATAAAGTTAATAAATAGATTAATTAATTTAGATCTATTTTAAATTTAAATTAGAATTATATAAAATTTAAATTTATAATTATTTAATATATTCGAGTTCAAATGAGATAATCAAGTCAGATATATCTGTCAGTATCTTGTTGAATTAATGAATATCTGATGGAGTCATGACTTGAATCATACCATTGTTTTGTTAATTTAAATACACATTTAAAATAGGGGAAACTTATGAAAAACAAATAAGATAGTTAATATCATGTTTGGCGAGAAATCTCTCTCAAGAAGAAGTGGAAATTTTGAGTTTGAATCTCACTCTATCTTAAAAGGTCATTTTCTGTAATTTTATCCAGCGTACGTGGGTAGGAAGGTTTGCAGGGCCGTCTACACCCTTTGGCAAGAAAGGTGATCACCTTAGGCCCCCAGACTAAGAAGACCCCTCTTGCCGTTGCTGGGCTCTCATCCAAGTTTCTCGCCATGAGAGCTGAAGCTCGATGCAGCTATAAAAAGGGGTTCTTGTTTCTCTCTTTGAGGCTCTCAATCTCTCTTCAACCCCTCTCTCTTTGCTGATTATTGGAGCCCAACAATTACATCTTCACTCTCTTTCTCTGACTTATGCAAGTTTTTGGTAAGGCCCTTCTCTTTCCCATTTCATTTCTTTATTATTTCTTAGCTTAAAATTTCGGTTATAATTGATAAACAGTTTGGATTAATGAATTTATGACATAAAGTGGTTTTGGAAAATTCCTGTTAAAATCGAAATGAAAATTCGTTCTGAAACCCAGATCGGTCGAAATCCCTCTTCTTCCTTTTTCAGATTTTTGTAAATGATTTTCATATTAATCATTTTATCTCTTTTACTTCTTGATTTAATGCTAATATTAGTTTTAATTATAACTAGTTTTAATCTCAAAACTTGTTAAGATTATTTTCAAAAGAGGTTTAAAACATGAAAGTAGGTCCAGAAAACCCTTCTCTCTGTTATTCCTCTATCCCCATTTCGTTTCTCAGATAGGTTTTCCTTAAATGTTTTGTTAAATTTGATATTGTAGATGGGATTGAAAAAAAAAAGGGAAATGATTTGGGTTTTTTTTCCACTACCATTTTTCAACTGATTGTTTATAAATTATTCAGATTATATAAAAAAGAAGAAGAAGATAAGAGCAGTAGAGAGAACTCATCTCTCACTCTATGTTTGCACTTCAGCCCACTCAGTATACTAATGATTTAAAATATTCTTATTCTATTTTAATTGCTGAATATACTAATTTCACTCGAATGGGTACATTTTTCAATGCTCTTTATTGTTGGCCTCCTGATCTTTTTAAGTTAAAAAAAAATTATTATCTAGAATAATTTATTTTATTATATATAATTAAAATTTTAATTAAATATTACTTATAATAATATATTAAATACAAGAAGGCCCTATTTAGATTTTTTACCTTAGGCCTCAATTTGTGTCTAGACGGCTTTGAAGGTTTGCATAGTCAGGTGTTTTAAGAAGCCTCACACATAGGTCATAAAAAAGGGTAGCTATTTGGACACCTAGTTTTTCTTTTAAAAGACACTCCATTTCAAAATTTTATGCAAAATTACTATTTTATCCCTCAGTTTTGTATAGAGGAATTGTCTTTTCTTTATTTTTTATTTTTAAAAATTGAAGGGTAAAATGGTAATTTTCTTATAAAATTTTGAAATGTGGTCATTTAAAATAAAAGTAAGGTGTTTAAATGGCCACCCTAAAAAAATGGACAATAATGTTTATTGAAGCTATTTTAATATATATATATATATATATATATATATATATATATATATATATATATATATATATATATAAAAGGAGAGGGAAAGGGGTGAGGACTGAGGAGGGGGAGGGATGGGTCCATGCACTCTGAGTTGAGAATTTTATTCCTCATGCCATATGCACAATCAAGAGAATCAAGTCCTCATGAATAATAAACTGAGCATACTTCTCACATGCTTGAATGAGTGGTAATTAAATAGATTATCTTAATGAGTGGTAATTAAATAGATTATCTTAAACTTATAACTTTATAATGTTTAATCAATTTTAAACAAAAGTGGGTCATGTTTTTTAGCTTGGAGTTCATACCTCTTTAATCAAGTATACATTTATATATTCCTAAGATTCCCTTTCTCCTGTGAAACTCGTGGTGTGACCGTACTCAGTAATGAGTAGTTTATAACTTTATACTATTCAGAGAGGAGGGAGATCTATAATTTCAGATAAAGGATTTATAATACTCCTGCGATCCCGTGCTCCTCTGACTTATTTATTTTTGATGTCTCTCATAAAGTTACCATTTAATGGCAGATTTTCTTTTTAATAACCAATAATAGTGCATTAATTTGTTAGTTCCGGACTTCCAGCTCAAAAGACTAGTATAATAAGCCGAGATCTCCAGTTCTATATAACTTTCTCTTTTTCTCTCTCACCGATGTAGATTTTATTCGTACCCTAACAATCCTCTCTTGAATGAGGTTCTCCGACTAATAAACTGTCGCTAGTTATTCTATCTGCTTAGAAGATCTATCAGTGGCTTAGGCTCTGGCTCTGATGTCACTTATTGAGTCTGAGTTTTCAGTCTAAAAGGTTAATCTGATAGGTGAAATCTCCAACTCCATATAACTTATTTTCTCTCTCTTTCACCGATGTGGGACTTGTTCGTACCTAACAATAATTATGATTAGTCTTAAAGGTTATCCCAGTTAGAGTTTAGTGTCATTTTTATCCTTGTTTTGGCCTTTACCAGTTTAACTAGTTGAATTGATTATAACAAATCAAAATTTTATCTAATGTTTCATTTTTAATTTTAAAAACCAATGATTAACATAATTCAATGGGTCCCCCGTGGTAATCTATCTATCCATATAATATTTTTAATATTGTTAATCATTGAATGGGATCCATTCAAAACCTGTCAGATCATCTAAACTTTTAACTTGGACATCCACCAAACCTAGCAACAATAAAATATTCTATGTTAAGACAAAAGGAAATAGTTATCAAACCAGTTTCGACGATACATTCCCACAATTCTACTGTATAGAATAAGTTTAACATCTTATTATCGTTTCGGTGGAGGTTTTACGATGAGTTTTTTTATGATATATATAAATTTAAAAATAAAATAAAAATAAACCATTAAATTTTTTTTTTTCTAAATACATGATTTTACAAATTTGTATTAGATGGTAGAGTTTCATCGAATTCGCTTGTGTTCTAATGTTAATTTTCTAGTAAATACTAGGCAAAAGTATTGAATATGAACAAAGTAAGGTCACACCAATTTAGTAACTAAATAAATTAGAAAAAAAATCTTTTCAATTTTTTTAACTTTGGGCAATTTTTTAAAGCAAGGTCTACTAACGGTTCTATATTTCCCTACCTTTAGTAAAAAACTTCGCACCCATCTTTTATCAATTTCAAGAGTCAAAATAGATGAGTAACAAGTGTACCTCAACTAAGTTAAATATTTATGACATAAGCGCTTAATATTGATTTGAAACTATGTATATTAGGGTTTCATTTTTTGGCTTGACTGGATCCGATTGAATTCGAGTTGTTGGAGCACCAACAGCAAAGGCGTTATCTTTATTAAAGTCATTTATGGTAAATCTAAATATGATCTCATATTCACTTGAAATTTGTTTTTCATGCCCAATAATATACAAATATGTATTTATTTTAATCCAAATTGGATATTTAAACAGACCCATAGAAACAGGCCCCATTGTGCTTCCATGGCATTAATATCCAAGAGTGGACCATGGTTTCCCACTATAAGGGCAAAAGACAAATCCCAAATGAAGCTTTGATAAGAAAGACAACACTAACCTACAAAGGCCTTTTTTTTTTTGTTTTGATAGTACGAGGGAAAAAAGCTATAAAAAATATAAATATATGAAGAAAAATGTTATGTTTAGTTTGAAACTTAATTTTTTTTTTTTAATTTCAGAATTACCTTTGGATGATATGTCAGTCAATATTTTGATCATATTAATCTATAAAAGTGATATAAAAAATTAGTACAATTTATGAAAACATAATTGTATACTTTTGCCTAAAAATATCATCCATTAGAATTATTTATAAATTCTTATATACTACTGAAAACATAAGAAAAACCTGTAAATTTAGTGAAAAAATTGGGTCATACAGATGAAGAGAAGTAAACCCTAAGATTTTAATCCAATGATAAGTATAATTTAAATCTATATGTCGTATCACAAGGAATTGATTTGGGAATCAGTAAGTTCGTCTATATGATTAGAGGACCATATAATATATGGTATTTTTTCATTGGCCAGCCATTTTAACACGGGCAAAATTAGTTAGGAGATATGAAATAAAATGAAATTCTCATTTTATTCCTACTGGTGTACCGCTCATCAAGTATCGGTGTACCTATAATATGTCGCTGCATATCGGTACACCGGTATTTGATGAACGGTATATCGGTAAGGGTAAAATGGAAATTTCACCCATTCCGTATCTCCTAATAAATTTTACCCGTTTTAAGATGAGCTATTTTGTCGAATAACCTTTTTTTTAGGTTTCCGCCTTAATCTTTCAAATGGTAATAAGTTGGATGAGGAGAGTTTTATCCATAAAATTATGCCTCTCAGTAGTGGGTGGGATTTGGGAAAGCTACTCTTCCCAAATGCTCTACCCAATCCATTCCAAATATCTGATACTTTCCGTCTCATCCAAAACCCTCAAAAGATTTCGAATTTCTTAGGTTAATTTTTTTTTTTGGATAACGAAGGTATTCGTTAGGTATTGATCCAACAAAATTAATCCCTCGGGACTCAGACCTCCATTGTCTTTTCTCAATTTGACTGTCAACATTTTCAATGAGTCTTGACGTTTATACAAAATTGAAAGTGATGATATCACTCAAGGCAGCAGTATGAATAGGGCTTTTAACAATCTGTTTTGTTTGTATTTTTAGGGACCACCCAAGTGTCTAGTATTACTTATTGGATGATCCATGATAGTGAGTTGTTGAGAGCGATTGATTCCATCACTAATTACTTTGTAATAGTGATGGAAAAGACTCAGTATCTTTGGATAAACCATTCAAGAATGAGTCTATTAAAACAGTCTTTATACATTTTTTTTTCATTTCATGGGTTCTCTAGGAGCCCTCTATTGGCAATCTGACTTGTTGGAGATGTATTTTGCTTGTATTTTGTATTAGGGTTATTTTAATCTTTTCATTAGTCATTAGGGTTTCGTATATATATGATTTTGTATTCTTTTGTTAAGTAATTCAATATGTAGAAGTTTTACACGATATTAGAGCAGATGTACCACAAAGATGAATCAGGTTCGTATCTCCAGCCATGGCACTGAGGGAGAGTATTAGCAAAAAGTCTCATATTGCTAGTGGATCTTTGGGTCTTGGAGTTTATAAATACATGAACACCCCCTCCTTATAAGCCGGTTTTTAAGGATGAGTTTTACTTATATATTTAACATGACTTTCCTTAAAGTAAATTTCTTTTTAAATGAATATTAACTTACCATCTTACATTAGAAATCAAACATTAAATTCATCATCATTAAATATCAAAATTCCATCGATATAGAATGAATGACTGATGAATTCAGTTACAGTTCATCTTACAAATGAGATAGGAAGTACCAAACACTAAATGCCATTCACAGTGAAGCCCACCCTTTGAGCAGTTCTGAGGTCTTTTATTCGACGGGCTGGCTTCAAACTCATTCTCTAAGGTCCTTTAGTAAAACAGGTGGGCTTGGGTTCCTGAGAAGAACTCATTGAAGCCCATTGAGCTTTTAGGTCCATTGGTCTGGGTTCAAACCCATTCTCTAAGGTCTTTTAGTAAAACAGGTGGGCTTGGGTTCCTAAGAATAACTCATTGAAGCCCATTGGGTTTTTTGGTACATTTAATCATATGTATGTATTTATATATAGATATGCATATAATATAACCAATAAAATACCATTGTCTTATGTAAGTGAAACCCTAATACTCACATATAAAAACCCCTAATACCGTTGGTCCATTTAAGTGATTATAATGTTATGATGGTCAGAGATTATAGATTTTGAATGTTCATGGTATGTTAATTATTTAAATTGTTAGTTTTGTTAATTTTTTTTATGTTGAACAATTAGATTGTGCTTCTCTCCTAATTCCTATTGACATTGGTATCAATAAGAATGTTGTCAATTATTAGTTAATTTTTATAATAAATATCAAGTATTTCATTAAAATTTGAAATTGAGCCTTAAGGTGAGTTTTATATTTGATTAATTGAAATTCAAAGTGGCCTTCAAACTCATTTTCGTCCAAATATTTCAATCTATAAATGGGTTCCAAATTTCCAATTAGTAGGGTTGGGCTTTTCATTTATTCAATCAGATCAACTCAAGCTTTCGATATTACAAAGTAAATCTCAACTCAGATGAGGAAATCCTAACCTGAATCCAACCATGAACATCCATACTTCCCTTATTTGTAAAATCAACATCCAACTCTTGCTTTGAAGATTACAAGTTGGTTCATAAAATATCAACTTTAACTAACTTGTAAATAATATGAAAGTTTCAAATTCATAGTCGTTAATTCCGTTTCGGAGGCTGTTTCAGTTTGCTTTAGAAATGGAATGTTACGATTTTTCAGTCATTTCGGTGTTTTGTTTCGAAAAAGATGCTATAACAAATAAATAAAAAATTCAAATTATATATAAAAATTAAAAGAAAAAGAAAAACTGAAATATTGGATAAAATTATTAGCCATCATGTATTTAGGATGTGCTAAAAATATAACTAAAATGTTTTAATGAGTCCATTTTAAGGCTTTAGATGTTTAAAAGTACCACAGAGACTAAACTCTAAAGTGTTCAACGGGATAGCAAATGCAGAGGAAATCAAAATTGAGGCCCAACCCAACCAGTTCTGCACTAGTCCAAGACTAGCATGTTTCAGTTAATCTTGGGCCATCAATGGGTCACATAGGCCCGTTAACCAGCTGACCTGACCGCCTTTCATTTCTTTGAAAGCTCTGCTTAATTCACAATAGATGGATCCCTATCCAAATATGATCGCGGCTTAATGAATGGGTCGGATGAAGCTGACCCAAGCCCAACTGTACACTTCCTGCTTGATAATAATTTAAGTCGTGAGCTTCACTAGTTAAGTTAATGGTCAATTCCCACCCTTGTTTGTGAGAGGTCTTGGGATCAAACCCCCCTCAACACAAAAATGGCCACTCCTTTTAGTTCTGTACCAGGGGTGTGTGGATTGGGAGGTTTACATATTCTCTTAGAATTAGTCAGATGAGATGCTTCGATACCTTGGTCTTAAAAAAAAAAAAAATTCAGACAGACTCATAAGTTTTACTTAAAATCTTAAATACATGATGGTCATGAGTTGGTCTAGGACTGTTTTTGGGCCCATTTACCAAATGGCTCGGACCCTCATTGTTCCTGGTTAAATTGGAAACTAGTTGGGCCCATTCATGGGCTTAGGATATCTTGGATATTTCTGCAATTGGTAGCATTCTTTATAATTTTAATAAATAGGAGGTGAGTTACTAAGTGGAGTTCTAGTTTCCAGTCGATCATCTGAAACATTTGATTTTCACCTTTAAATTTTAACAAACACAAATTATTTTGTTAAAAAAGTTAAAAATCAAGCAACAGAACAATTAGACAGACCTGAAATTTTATCCAACACATCTCGGTGTCATCTTATGTTAAACCCCACTACGCAGGGCCCAGTATCCAATTTGAAAGAAATTTTGGATTCTTTGAAAGCAACAAAAGAATTCCAGAAATAATTTTGTTGGAGATGTTCCTCTTTTTGTCTTATAAAAAAGTTTCACAAATGTGTAAAAAGAAATAATGGATTTAAAAAAAAAAATTAATTAGAGAAAGCAACTCTCCCTAAAGTTGTACTACTTTTTATGTTAATAATACTGCTGAAGAAGAACGAGGAGTCTCTTGACTTGTAATAAACTTTAAAGCCTTATAATCAATTAGATTTCCAATTCCTAACATACAAGACATTTTACATAGAATTTATGACACTAGAATATTTTCTAAATTTGATTTAAAATCTAATTTTTGGCAGATTCAAATAAAAGAAGAAGATAAATATAAAACTGGTTTCGTAGTACTTCGGGTCACTATGAATGGAATGTAATGCCTTTTGGTTTAAAAAATACGCGATTTAAATTTCAAAGAATCATGACTGAAATATTTAATCCTTTTAGCAATTTTATGCTTGTTTATATCGATGATATTTTAATCTTTTTTGATTCTATATCTCAACATTGGAAGGATCTAGATATATTTAAAAGAATAATAATAAAAAATGGTTTGGTTTTAAGTCAAAGAAAAATGAAATTATTTCAAACAGAAATCAACTTTGTAGGTTTTAAATTAAAAAACAATACTGTTGAACTTGTCAATAGAGTAATAGAATTTAGTGATAAATTTTTTGATGAAATAAAAGACATTAAACAACTGCAAAGATTTTTAGGTTGTTTAAATTATGTTTCAAATTTTTATAAAAATCTAGCTGAAGACAGAAAAATTCTGCAACAAAGATTAAAAAAGAATCCTCCTGCTTAGAATGATAATCATACTAAAGCAGTACAAAAAATAAAACAAAAAGGTTAAAAACCTTCCTTTTTTAAATCTAGCAAATCCTGGAGCCTTTAAAATTGTTCAAACAGATGCCTCTGAAATAGGATATGGTGGAATTTTATTACAGAAAGAAGATAACAAAGAAAAAATAGTTAGATTTATTTCAAGAACTTGGAATTCTTCCCAATCTAATTACTCAATAAAAAAAAGGGAACTTTTAGCAATTATCCTTAGCATTTAGAAATTTCAACTTGATCTTTTAAATAATTTTTTTTTATTAAGAATGGATTGCAAATCTGTAAAAGAAGTTTTTGAAAAAGATTAAAAACTTAACTAATAAACAGATATTTGCTAGATGGCAAGCCATCCTTAGTGTGTTTAATTTTGACATTGAATTTGTCAATGATATTAATAATTTCCTAGCTGACTTTTTATCAAGAGAATTTTTGCAGAAATCTGCGACAACATCGAAGAAGTTTTTGCTGTAGGACAAGGGCTAGTTGATTTCTTAATCAACGCCACTTGGTTCCTCTTCGTTGTTATTTCTGTTCATTTCTTTCTTCGAAATGTTTTAGGAATCTGAAAAATGCAGCCTCCTCATAGGCCTTTGAGGCCGTCCTCTCCCTTCCAAAAAGCCCAACAACTGCAACAAGTCATGAATACTGGTTCTCCATTCTCTCCTAGACCTTCTAGGCCCAACATTTATGAAAGACATGCTTTTTGGGGAAATCCTTCTCCTCTCCAATTTCATTCTCCAACATCTGTTCCAATTGCTATCCTGATTGAAACCAACAGCTGTACTTTTGATCACTTTTCTAAAGATCAAAGCAACAACCGTTATGAAGGCTATTTTCCAAACAACTATGAAATTGCTTATTAAAAAATAAAATTTTGAAAATCATTTATGAAGATCAATGGGAGTTCCCCTTTTTCAACATAAAACAATTTCAAAGCTTGGTTTTCATGATTTATCTTTTCACTATTGGGATTATATGAATGCTTGGGAAAACATTTTATTTTATCAAAATGCTGCCTTTTTACATTCTTGTTTTGTTAGGATAAAATTTGAAAAAATTGATGAAATTCCTTTATGCTGGTTTAACAAGTTTTGGATTCCTTTTGGAGCTCACAAACATGCTCTTACAACATCTGTGCATCAAACTTTTCAAAAATATATTTCTCTTTTGAAATCTGAAAACAAGTCTTTTTGAGAAAATTAATCTTGCTTTTGATGACTGGTCAGCAATGATGTTTTATTCTTATTTTAACATTCCATGGATTTGTAAGTGGTTTTTTGAAAAAAGAATGGATTTATCTCCTCCTATATTATCCAGAAAAATTGAAATTAGAAATTGGGAAAAAATTTCTTTTGAAGAAATTATTGCCTTTGGAGTTGAAATCTGTGGAACATCTGAAACACCTGTAACAAATGCAACAACTGACAATCATGTTGTTATGTGATACTCCAGCCAAAATTAGTAACTAATTTAGACAGATTTTAATTAACTAAATATTTTTTTAGCCATTAATTATAAGTTTTGTTATGTTGATCATGAAGAATTTTGAATGAACTTTTCAACGTGTCTGAGTTTGACTCGATCCGAGTTCGAAAACTCTTTCAAATTAAATTTTAAAAGTATAATAATAAGTTATGATTATTAATAATATTATTTTAAGGTTAAAACTTGGCTGTTTTGGAAACTCAGTTATTTCATTTCATTTCAACCTCAAATTGTAGACCTTACACTATTTTTAAAATCTGTACTTAACGGAATGCCAATCTCGACCTAATTCTACTTATTTTCACTACCTAAAATTTTATAGGTGACAAAACTCCACTTAGATAGGGAAGATAAAATCCTAAAAATATACGAAGGAAGTTAATGTTCAATCTGTAAAATAAGTGAGCCATTTGTATCATCAGATTTCCAAAATATCGAGTTTTTAATAATTATTTTACGTCAAAAATGTGAGCTGTCGAATACTCTGTCACTTAGATGGAGTGGTTTTTTACTCCAAAACACTTTAAAACTTTAGAATATTTTTATCAAATTAATTTAATCTGCCTAATTATAAAATTAAATTTTTTCTAGGAGATTCTTTAAAATTAAGAAATTTTAACAAATCGGTGTTTTTTTTATTAAAACACTAAGTTATTGATCGAAATTTTTATCCAAAATTTAATACTATATTGATAATTTAATATTTGACCTAGTAAACTATTTAGATTAAATTAGAGAGACTTTGAAATACTCAGATTTGACAAAGGATATAAAAGGAATTTAAAAAAAAGAAATAATAATAAAATAATCTAAAATATCTTAACTGGATAAGCATCCAGGTAAACCTAAGGCTAAGCTATACTGTAGAGTGTAACGTGGGTGGCTTTCAACCAACCGATTCCTTTATTTAAACACCTGATGGGGAGGAAGAAAAAAAAAAAAAACAAAACTCACTGCCGTTTCGCTTTCTCTCCTCTTTTGCCCCCTTGTTTTCTTCTTCTCTCCGAAACAGCAACCTTTCTCTCTCTTGCCTTTCTTCCTTCGCAGGTCAAATTCTCCCTTGTCCCTTTCCCTTCTTTCATTTTCATCTTTCTTTTCTTCGGTCGGTGCTACAAGCGACAGTAAGAACCGAATTCGAAGGGTTCTCGTATCAACGTCGGGTTTTCAAAACTTGGTTAAAAATCGACGGATTTCCGCGTGTAAGGTACCAAAATAGTCTTATTTTTAATTTTAATCATTTCAATAGTTTAGTATTGGATTTTAAAATTAAAATTTTCAAAATAAAGGGAGGATAGGTTTTTCTCTCAAATTTTAAATTATACCTTTAAAATCATTTTATTTTAAATTCAAAGTTTGTCTTTCAGCCTTTAATTAAAAGAGGGGAAAATATTAACCCCATTTAACAATTGTGTGTTTATTTTTACGTATTGTTTGTTTAAATTCAGTATCATAACCTCTGGGCCACACCATCATCCGTAGTGGGGCTAGTCACTCGGTGATACCATTTGAGATAGCGCTTAGTCACCCGGTGGTTCATCAGTAGTGACGCTTAAGTCACTTGATGATACCATCTGAGGGGGCGTTTAGTCACCCGATGGTCTTGAAGTGGGGCACTAAATACTTTTTATATTATTTGCATTGTACTATCTAGGCCGAAAATATCCACCTGTAGCGCAGCGGAAACGCCGCTCGGTGGTAATCTGAGACGGCCTTGGTCGCCCAGTGGTAAAAGGATTTGGGCACTGAGCACTTTTAATTTCCTTTACTGTATCTTCTAGGCTCTGTCTCAATATTTTTCCCCTGCCAGGAAAAAAATATAAGACCGGGCATTGAGTAGTTTATATTTTTATTTTGATGTGATGTTTTGGTTGGCTGACAACTAACTGTTGACTTAATGGAGTAGAAAGAATTAAGGGGACTCACTACATTTATCATGTTTTCTTGGAAAATGCACGGGGGATGAGAAGTAGTTCGTAGATACTTTATCGACTCGAAATTTATATTATTATTTTATCTTAAAGATTACGTGATAATCTCTGCGGATAGAGGTAAGGAGACTCGAACCAACACTTGTATCGTGTTATATGTTAAACCCACTAATACCAGACTGAAATGGGACTCATGGTCATTTAAAAATGGAAAAGGCTATATAGGTCTAGAATACGACACCTGACACTACATACATGTAAGGGATGTAAATGTTCTAACTGTTTAGAACGTAGGCGTTAAATTGGTGTCGGGGAGTCGAGAACTTGTAGCCTATAACGTAGTATGGATCCATAGAGTGTCTGGAAATTGTTGGGTAAAAACTGGGTGAAGGCATTCGTGTTATTAAATCCAGTTTTATATATTTGTGTGACATTGATTATTTTATTGATTTCTTGTATTGGTAGTGGATACACTGAAGGGTAAGGCTGGAATTTGGTAATTCTCTCAGAATAAGTCCTTATGTAAAGAGGGCAATTGAAATCATGCATTATCATGCATTTGACATTTGCATGTGAGAATTATGTTTATAAGTTAAATCTGTGAAAGATAATAAATTTGAAAATCTGATATTGGCCATTGGGCTATAATTGCTAAGATTAGCCGAACACCGTTTGAGGACCGTTGGGTTGGACGTATTAGTAAGCCGTGGTTGACCGCCATCAACTGCTGGTGTTGGATGGGCTAGTAGACCGGGTCGCGGAGACCGTATGCACTTGCAAGTTGCTGAATGGGAGCTGACCCTGGTAAAAAATTATAAAACACCTTAGAAAGTAATCATAGGGTGAAAATGGGTTAAGTGGATTAACTGCATTGCATTCATGAAACATGCATTATTTATGGTATCATGTTGGACGTTATGGTAAATATGAGTCACGTAGATTAACTGCATTTCATTCATGGAACATGCATTGTTATTAATTTCACGAATATTGTATGTTGATTTTTATGGTGAGCTCTCCCCACTGGGTTATTGCTCATGTCCCTTACATTGCAAGATATGAATTAGAAGGAGGAATGGAGGAACCTATGGTACCTCGCTAAAAATCAAACTCGGATGTTTCTCGTAGTTTCCCGCTCAAGGAAACAAAGTGAATTTATAAACTACTTTATGAATTTTGATAATAAATATGCCTCTTGTGGCATGAAAACCTATGTCTATATAAGTTTGGTGTTTTAATGTAATATATTTGTGTGTTGGTGTGCTCAATATACTGCTTCTATGTGGTTGAATGAAAATTGTTCGGTTTATTTTGCTAAATATGTTTAGGAAAAATTTAAGACACGGATATTTCATGTAGTTATTAGACTCACATAAGCAGTATGTTAAGGAGTTAGTGACTCATTGGGTTAAGGTTTAAAAAAAAAATTTGTCGCGTCTTGGGCCCACGTACGGGATCGGGTCGTGACATGTTAGATCTAGCGGTAGTTTCTTAAAAACACTTAATGCTTCTTCAACAAAAGCAACATCTGCAACACCTGCTAGGATATCTTCCCCTTTTTCAAAAAAATCTTTAACATCTCCCTCTTCCTCTTCTCTTCCTGAAAAATCTGAGCAATCTGAAAAATCTGAGGTAATCCTTTACCACAAAAGCAAAGAATCTTTTAGTTGAAAATCAGTTTGCTGCACTCCAAAGTCTACCTGAAAATGAAGAAATTGAAGATGATGAAGAGACAACTGTGAAAAAAAATCCGTTCATCTCTGTAAAAGGAAGAAAGAAGAAGTAAAATACGTATAGAAATACAACATCTGTATTTTATACTATATTTCAACAAAAGTCTCGTCAATCAGACAACAATTGAAGATTGCTTTTGAAAAATGAACAACCACACAGTGAAAAGATGCCCCACCATCTGTCGCCAAAATCTTGACTCTTGAAGAAAAGATGCTTTCTTCATCTTGCAACACGTGTCTTCCACTTCCACCGAAAAATGTCTCTATCTAAACAGCTGGCCAACAAATGAAACTGCCTCTTTTGTTTCTTTTCTTAAGATGTAAACACATGTCTTTACTTTTTATCTTTAATTCAGATTGTAACACCTGTCTTCTTCTGAAAAATTCTCATGACTATAAATGAGACGATCCTGCCTTAGAATTGCAATCTATTCTTAATAAGAATTTTTTATTTAAAAGATTAAGTTGAAATTTCTGAATGCTAAGGACAATTGCTAATTCTTTTAAAGAGTCTATTACAACAGTCTTTATACATTTTTTTTAATTGCTAATTGCTAATTTTCTGAATGCTAAGGACAATTGCTAATTCTTTATAAACTAGTCCAGAATGAGTCTATTACAACACTCTTTATACTTTTTTTTTAATTGTTAATTTTCTGAATGCTAAGGACAACTGCTAATTCTTTATAAGCCAGTCCAGAATGAGTCTATTACAACAGTCTTTATACATTTTTTTTTTTTAATTTCATGGGTTCTCTAGGAGCCCTCTATTGGCAATCTGACTTGTTGGAGATGTATTTTGCTTGTATTTTGTATTAGGAGTATTTTAATCTTTTCATTGGTCATTAGGGTTTTATATATATATGATTTTGTATTCTTTTGTTAATTAATTCAACATGTAGAAGTTTTACATGATATTAGAGCAGAGGTACCACTAAGATGAGTCAGGTTCGTATCTTCAGCCATGGCACTGAGGGAGAGTGTTAGCAAAAGGTCTTACATTTTTAGTGGATCTTTGGGTCTTAGAGTTTATAAATGCATGAATACCCTTTCCTTATAAGCCGGTTTTTAACGATGAGTTTTACTCATATGTTTAACATGACTTTCCTTAAAGTAAATTTCTTTTTAAATGAATATTAACTTACCATCTTACATTAGAAATCAAACATTAAATTCATCATCATTAAATGTCAAAACTCCATCTATATAGAATGAATGACTGATGAATTCAGTTATCTTACAAATGAGATAGGAAGTACCAAACACTAATGCCATTCACAGTGAATTCCACCTTTTGAGCAGTTCTAAGGTCTTTTATTCGACGGGCTGGGTTCAAAACTTCAAATGAGGGGTCGAAATCTCAGCTGATACAGTGCGTATCAGCCGAGATATCTCAGGATTTTTACAACCGAGATATCTCAGCCGATACGCATAGTATAGGCCAGAGATAAAAAAATTCGGCTAAGATATGGACTGAATTTTATTTTTTATTTAAAAAATAAATATTGGTGTGGGCCCGCTCGATATCTCAGCCGATAGTCGTCCGATATTTATATTTTTAATTTTTTTTAAAAAAAGCCTTTTTTAAAATTTTTTTAAATGAATTTTTTCCAATAAAAAAAACCATTGAGATTTGGAGGAAAAAATGAGGAGAGAGAAAGATCTTGGCCGAGATCAAATATCGAGCCGAATTTTCGACCCCCGCTTCAAACTCATTCTCTAAGGTCTTTTAGTAAAACATGTGGGCTTGGGTTCCTGAGAAGAACTCATTGAAGCGCATTCAGCTTTTTGGTCCATTGGGCTGGGTGCAAACCCATTCTCTAAGGTCTTTTAGTAAAACAGGTGGGCTTAGGTTCCTGAGAATAACTCATTGAAGCCCATTGGGTTTTTTGGTCCATTTAATCATATTTATGTATTTATATTATAGATATACATATAATATAACCAATAAAATACCATTTTCTTATGTAAGTGAAACCCTAATACTCACATATAAAAAACTCCTCTCTCTCAACTCATTTTTTTTTTACTTTAAGTGATTATAATGTTATGATGTTCAGAGATTATAGATTTTGAATGTTCATGTATGTTAATTATTTAAATTGTTAGTTTTGTTAATTTTTTTATTTTGAACAATTAGATTGTGCTTCTCTCCTAATTCCTATTTACATTGGTATCAATAAGAATGTTGTCAATTATTGGTTAATTTTTATAATAAATATCAAGTATTTCATTAAAATTTGAAATTGAGCCTTAATGTGAGTTTTATATTTGATTAATTGAAATTCAAAGTGGCCTTAAAACTCATTTTCGTCCAAATATTTCAATCTATAAATGGGTTCCAAATTTCCAATTAGTAGGGTTGGGCTTTTCATTTATTCAACCAGATCAACTCAGACTTTTGATATTACAAAATAAATCTGAACTCAGATGAGGAAATCCTAACCTGAATCCATGAACATCCATACTTCCCTTATTTGTAAAATCAATAATAAACTATATTAATAATTTAATATTTGACCTAATAAACTATTTAGATTAAATTAGAGAGACCTTGAAATACTCAGATTGACAAAGGATATAAAAGAAATTTATAAAAAAAAGAAATAATAATAAAATAATCTAAAATATCTTAACTGGATAAGCATCCAGGCAACCTAAGGCTAAGCTATACTGTAGAGTGTAACGTGGGTGGCTTTCAGCCAACCGATTCCTTTATTTAAACACCTGATGGGGAGGAAGGAAAAAAAAAAAAACAAAACTCACTGCCGTTTCGCTTTCTCTCCTCTTTTGCCCCCTTATTTTCTTCTTCTCTCCGAAACAACAACCTTTCCCTCTCTTGCCTTTCTTCCTTCGCAGGTCAAATTCTCCTTTGTCCCTTTCCCTTCTTTCATTTTCATCTTTATTTTCTTCGGTCAGTGTTACAAACGACAGTAAGAACCGAATTCGAAGGGTTCTCGTATCAACGTCGGGTTTTCAAAACTTGGTTAAAAATCGATGGATTTCCGCGTTTGAGGTACCAAAATAGTTTTATTTTTAATTTTAATCATTTTAATAGTTTAGTATTGGATTTTAAAATTAAATTTTTCAAAATAAAGGGAGGGTAGGTTTTTCTTTCAAATTTTAAATTATACCTTTAAAATCATTTTATTTTAAGTTCAAAGTTTGTCTTTCAGCCTTTAATTAAAAGAGGGGAAAAGATTAACCCCATTTAACAATTATGTGTTTATTTTTACGGATTGTATGTTTAAGTTCAGTATCATAACCTCTGGGCCACACTATCATCCGTAGTGGCGCTAGTCGCTTGGTGATACCATTCGAGATAGCGCTTAGTCACTCTGTGGTTCATCAGTAGTGATGCTTAAGTCGCTTGATGATACCATATGAGGGGGTGTTTAGTCACCCGATGGTCTTGGACTGGGGCACTGAATTCTTTTTATATTATTTGCATTGTACTATCTGGGCCGAAAATCTCCACCTGTAGCGCAGCGGAAACGCCGCTCGGTGGTAATCTGAGACGGCCTTGGTCGCCCAGTGGTAAAAGGATTTGGGCACTGAGCACTTTTAATTTCCTTTACTGTATCTTCTAGGCTCTGTCTTAATACTTTTCCCCTGCCAGGAAAAAAATATAAGACCGGGCATTGAGTAGTTTATATTTTTATTTTGATGTGATGTTTTGGTTGGCTGACAACTAACTGTTGACTTAATGGAGTAGAAAGAATTAAGGGGACTCACTACATTTATCATGCTTTCTTGGAAAATGAACGGGGGATGGGAAGTAGTTCGTAGATACTTTATCGACTCGAAATTTATATTATTATTTTATCTCACAGATTGTATGATAATTTCTGCGGATAGAGGTAAGGAGACTCGAGCCAATACTTATATCATGTTATATGTTAAACCCACTAATATCAGACTGAAATGGGACCCATGGTCATTTAAAGATGGAAAATGCTATATAGGTCCAGAATACGAGACTGACACTGCCTACATGTAAGGGATGTAAATGTTCTAACTGTTTAGAACGTAGGCGTTAAATTGGTGTCAGGGAGTCGAGGACTTGTAGCCTATAACGCAGTATGGACCCATGGAGTGTCTGGGAATTGTTGGGTAAAAACTGGGTGAAGGCATTCGTGTTATTAAATCCAGTTTTATATGTTTGTGTGATATTGATTATTTTATTGATTTCTTGTATTGGTAGTGGATATACCGAAGGGTAAGACTGCAATTTGGTGATTCTCTCAGAATAAGTCCCTTTGTAAGGAGGGCAATGGAAATCATACATTATCATGCATTTGACATTTGCATGTGAGAATTATGTTTATAAGTTAAATCTGTGAAAGATAATAAATTTGAAAATCTGATATTGGCCATTGGGCTATAATTGCTAAGATTAGCCGAACACCGTTTGCGAACCGTTGGGTTGGACGTGTTAGTAGGCTGAGGTCGACCGCCATCAACCGCTGGTGTTGGGTGGGCTAGTAGATCGGGTCGTGGAGATCTTGTGATGTTAGGCTGAACACCGTTTGAGGACCGTTGGGTTGGACGTGTTAGTAAGCCGTGGTTGACCGCCATCAACTGCTGGTGTTGGATGGGCTAGTAGACCGGTTCGCGGAGACCATATGCACTTGCAAGTTGCTGAATGGGAGCTGACCCCGGAAAAAAATTATAAAACACCTTTGAAAGTAATCCTAGGGTGAAAATGGGTTAAGTGGATTAACTGCATTGCATTCATGAAACATGCATTATTTATGGTATCATGTTGGACGTTATGGTAAATATGAGTCACGTAGATTTACTGCATTTCATTCATGGAACATGCATTGTTATTAATTTCACGAATATTGTATGTTGATTTTTATGGTGAGCTCTCCCCACTGGGTTATTGCTCATGTCCCTTACATTGCAGGATATGAACTAGAAGGAGGAATGAAGGAACCTATGGTACCTTGCTGAAAATCAAACTAAGATGTTTCTCGTAGTTTCCCGCTCAAGGAAACAAAGTGAATTTATGAACTACTTTACGAATTTTGATAATAAATATGCCTCTTGTGGCATAAAAACGTATGTCTATATAAGTTTGGTGTTTTAATGTAATATATTTGTGTGTTGGTGTGCTCAATATACTGCTTCCATGTGGTTGTGTGAAAATTGTTCGGTTTATTTTGTTGAATATGTTTAAGAAAAATTTAAGACACGGATATTTCATGTAGTTATTAGACTCACATGGGTAGTATGTTAAGGAGTTAGTGACTCATTGGGTTAAGGTTAAAAAAAAAAAAAAATTAGTCGCGTCCCGGGCCCACGTACGGGATCGGGTCGTGACAAAGGTGGTATCAGAGCTTTGATTCAAGTTCTCGGACTGTGATGGGACTATACATGCTTAGTAGGGTCTTGTAGTTGTGAGTTTTGTTTAATACATTATTATTATTTATTTCCTCCATTACTAACTGTTGTTTTATTTTTGGACAGCAATGTCTGACGATAAAATATCAGCTCCAGTAACAGGAAAAGGCACCCCTTCCAGTCCATTGGTGATACCTTCTTCACCTAGTGACTCAGACTCAGTGTCATGGACATCGAAATCCGACTCAGATGAGACTGAAACTCAGATGACTTCAAAATCTGAAAAAGGAAAAGTAATAGAAATATCTTCTAATAGTGAGATTCAATGGTTTATATCAGAATCTGACCCAGAGGAAAAAGAGAATAATGAAGCCTATATCTCATCACCCCAGTATTCCCCTGATACACCATCACCCCAGTATTCCCCTGATACACCATCATATGAGTATCCTTCTCATGCACCCTTACCATTAGTTGAGGAGCTAGAACCCCCAGTTGTAGAACCCTTAATTGCACCACCCATAATAAAACCCTTAATTGCAAATTTAATTAGGAAACCAGAACCTCCTGCTGTAGAACCGGTACCTGAGGATGTCTGTGAGAACTGTCAACAAGCAGGGCATGCTGTTGAATATTGTCCCTATATTCTTCTCCAGTTTTGCCCAATATGTGGAATAGTCGAACATCAAGATGCGAATTGTCCTTTCATGAGACTTGCAGTACCTGTTCCATGTCAGTTATTTGGAATATTTGGTCACCAAGAAGACACTTGCCCTTATCAATCAGGACGCACTTCTAAATCGGATATGGGAGACTAGGGAAAAAAAAGATTTAAATAGTGCTAGACATGAAAGGATAGGTGTAAAAATATACATATATTATACATGTAAAATTGTAAAAAATGGGAAAAGATCTTAGGAAGGAAACTTTTTGGGAAAACTTTTGTAAAAAGAGAATGTATGTAAATACTCTTTTGTAACTGAAGTAACTTCTCTGATATGTAATATATAAAGTATGTTTGTTTAGCTTATGACTTGATAAACTTTGTTTAAATGAATTATGTTACTATAATGGTGACTACAGGACATGTCTGGGTCAGCTGGAGAATCGGGGAGTCAGGGGGAAAGTGCGGTTTCACCTTCTGAAAATCGACCTGACCCCTTTGATGCCGTACGGACCACGGTGAAAGGTTTCCGAAAGATAGTGGATGATTTCCACCGACCTCGGGAGAGGACCCCTGAAGGAAGAGCTACCATAGCTTTGAAAAATTTTAAACAGTTGAATCCACCGACTTTCACTGGGAATGCGGATCCAACCGAAGCAGAAAACTGGATCAATCAGGTTGGTCGAATATTCGACACACTAGCGACTGCAAAAGAGTATAGGGTTATATTAGCCACCTATCAGCTGGAGGGAGATGCATATAAATGGTGAGAAGTCAGACATAATGCAAGAAACCGAGAACTAATGACTTGAGAGGAGTTTTCTATTGTTTTTCTTGCCCGCTACTATCCAAAAGTAGTGAGAGATGCCAAAAGGAAACAATTTTTTGAATTGAAACAGGGCTACGACACAATGGCCCAGTATTCTTCAAAATTCCTGAACCTCTGTCAATACGTACCACGACTTTTTGATACTGAAAAAGAAAAGATTCAACACTACATTGAAGGGCTCCGTCCTTATTATCAGTGACAAATGTCAGGAACACAATTTGCTATTCTAGAAGAGGCAATCAATCGAGCCTTTATGATGGAAGCTGTTGACACAACCAATGGGAATTTGGATCGATCTCGTCCGGTGAATAGTCAGAAACCACCTTTGCCTAACAAAAGAAGGAGGTTTAACAAGGGTCCATTCTCTAGGAAAGGACAAACATTTGTGGGATAGACTAGCAACACCGGTCTAAGGCAAGTGATATGTTACACATGTAACCAGCCAGGTCACACAGTGAGGCAATGTCCACAGAGCAATTCACCAACAGTGGACAGTCGAGCATGCTTCAGATGTAAGCAAATGGGACACTATGTTAAAGATTGTCCTTATCTTGACAATCAGAACAATGTGGCAGGATCTACTTAGAATGTCAGACCAGTACAATCTCAAGTGTAGTCTACTCCGCCACCCTCTAGAGATTCAGCAGCGTCTGGGAGTTTACCACAAAGGACCGGTCAACAGAGAGGACAGGGTCGCCCTCCGACAACCCGAGGCAGAGTCTACACCATGGGAACTCGGGAGGAAGAACCAGCTGAAAACGCTGTGATGGAAGGTACCATACTTCTCTTTAGTTATATGGCACAAGTATTAGTTGATACCGGTGCATCTCATTCATTTATCTCTAAGTCATGTCAAGATAAATTAGGTTTACCCTCAGTAATTGCCTTGAGACCTCTAACGGTAATGTCACCATTAGGAAAAGAGTACGAGTGGATAAGGTATGCAGATCTTGTATTCTAAAAATGGGTGACTTAGATTTGATATATGAATTTTTTGTCATAGAGATGATGGATTTTGATGTCATCTTAGGCATAGATTGGTTAATTGCACATCAAATTATGATAGATTGTTTGCAAAGAAAGATATATGGGATATCTACAACCAAGTGTAGGTTTGTAGAGATACCATATGATATGGTGAGAGTGAAATTCTCTGGTTTGAAGGCATACCCTGGTAGAGTAGTAGCTAGCATAGGATGGGAGGATGTGGAAAGAATAAAAGCTAGTTTACCTCGGGTGGTTTGTGAGTTTTCGGATGTTTTCCCGGATAAACTTAGTGGTTTGCCTCCACGCCGAAAGATTGACTTTGTGATTGATTTACAGCCTGGAACATCTCCTATATCCATGACACCCTACAGGATGGCACCAGCAGAACAGAAAGAATTGGCAAAACAAATAGATAAGCTTCTTCAAGTTGGTTTTATCCGTCTGAGCAATTCACCTTGGGGCGCACCTGCTCTCTTTATAAAAAAGAAGGATGGATCTTTGAGGATGTGCATAGACTATCGACCTTTGAATCAGGTCACTATTAAAAATAAATATCCGTTACCTAGAATAGACTATTTATTCGATTTGTTTAGAGGAGCAAGGTGTTTCTCAAAAATTGATTTAAGATCGGGATATCACCAACTCCGATTAAGGGAGGAGGATATTCCGAAGACTGCGTTTCGCACTCAGTATGGCCTGTATGAGTTTTTGGTCATGCCATTCGGAGTGACTAATGCACCAACTACCTTCATGGATTTGATGAATCGGATCTTCCGACCCTATTTACGGGAGTTTGTAATCGTCTTCATTGACGACATTTTGATATACTCCTTGTCTGAAGAGGAGCATGAGCATCATTTACGCACCATTTTGCAGACTTTACGGGATCACCAACTGTACGCCAAACTCAATAAGTGTGAGTTTTGGCTAACCCAAATCCAATTTCTCGGGCACGTGGTGTTGGCCAATGGAATTTCAGTAGATCCGGCAAAAGTGGAAACAGTTATGAACTGGGAAAGACCCAAAAATGTCACTGAAATTCTGGGTTTTCTTGGTTTGGCGGGATATTATCAGAAATTTATTCCACATTTCTCTCAGATTGCGGTGACAATGACTCGCTTGACCCGGAAAGATGTCAAATTTGAATGGACAGAAGCATATGAGGAAGTATTTCAGGACCTTAAGAAGAAGCTAACCACTTCTCCTGTACTAACTATACCAGAGCAGGGACACGGTTACGAGGTTTATTGTGATGCCTCTAAGCTTGGATTGGGTTGTGTTCTGATGCAAGAAGATAAAGTTGTTGCGTATGGATCGAGACAGTTTAAAGGACACGAGTAAAGCTACCCAACGCACGATCTGGAGTTGGCAGGTGTGGTGTTCGCACTAAAACTATGGAGACATTACCTGTATGGTGAACAATTTAATGTTTATTTTGACCACCATAGTCTCAAATATCTGTTTACTCAAAAGGATTTAAAAATGAGACAACGGAGATGGATGGCATATTTAGGAGATTATGACTTTCAACTCTCCTACCATCCAGGGAAAGCTAATGTGGTGACAGATGCCTTAAGTAGGAAATCACGGGGTGATATTGCCAAAGTAGCATCTTTACAATGGAGATTACTAGAAGTCTTGTCCGACTATGATCTGGAATTAATTAAAAGCAGGGAGTCAGTATGGATTCAAAATCTAGTGTTACAACCTGAAATTATCGAAATTGTGTTGGAAAGACAACGCAGTGATCCTGAAGCTCAGAAGATAATAACACAGCTATCTGATGGAGTGGAATTGGAAAATTGGAAGGTTAGATCCAATGGAGGTTTAACATTCAAAGAACGATTATTCGTACTAGAATCTGAAGACTGCAGAGAGAAAGTACTCAATCACTATCATCACTCTAAATTTGCGGTCCATCTTGGTAGCACAAAGATGTATCGTGATCTACGTCGACAATTCTGGTGGAGAGGAATGAAAAAGGAAGTGGCACATTTTGTATCTAAATGTTTAACTTGTCAACAAATTAAAGCTGAACACCAACGACCATGTGGATTAACACAACTTCTCTTAGTAGCCAAGTGGAAGTGGGAACACATCACAATGGATTTTGTGACAGGATTCCCTAAGTCTACCAAAAAGAATGATTCAATATGGGTAATTGTTGACCGAATTTCGAAGTCAACCCACTTTCTACCTATCAAGAAGAAGGATTCGTTGGATACTCTGAGCAAGATCTACATTAAAGAGATAGTCCGACTGCACGGAGTACCAGTCTCTATTGTGTCAGATAGAGATACCCGATTTGTATCTCGATTTTGGCAAGGATTGCAAAGTCAATTGGGTACAAAGTTATGTTTTAGCACGGCATTTCACCCCCAGACAGATGGTCAGTCTGAAAGGACCATTCAAACATTGGAGGACGGGTTGAGAGCATGTGTTATGGACATGCAAGGAAGTTGGGAAGATCATCTGGCTTTAATTGAATTTGTATAAAATAATAGTTACCAAGTAAGTATACAAATGGTACCATATGAGGTTTTATATGGTAAACCTTGCATATCATCCTTGTGTTGGATAGAGGTATGAGATAAAGCACTATTAGGACCAGAAATGGTACGTGAGACAGCAGAACAGGTGAAAATAATAAGGCAACGTCTTAAAATAGTCCAGAACTGACGTAAAAGTTACGCCGACAAAAGACGAAGGCCGTTGGAATTTGAAGTGGGAGATTTTGTATTCTTACGTGTAGCCCCGCGTCATGGAATGCAGAGGTTTGGACGTAAAGGGAAGTTATCACCTCGATACATTAGACCGTTTGAAATCCTCAAAAGAATTGGACAAGTTGCCTACCAACTAGCATTACCTCCAAATCTGGAAAAGGTACACAACACATTTCATGTATCTATGCTTCGGAAGTACAAACCCGACCCATCTCATGTGATAAATGTGGAGGATATTGAAATCTCCAAGGATTGGCTTTTGAAGAAGTTCCTATTGAGATTCAAGGCACCCGAACTCAAGTACTACGACGAAAAACTATACTGCTTGTACAAATACTGTGGCAACATCGCGAGACCCAACATGTAACGTGGGAGCCGGAGTCAACAATACGCAAATTATACCCCAGTCTCTTCGCTGATTAAAGGTATGAACATTTTGTTAAAATTTCAGGACGAAATTTTTTTTAAGGGGGTGGGGTGTGATACCCCAGCCCAAATTAGTGACTAATTTAGACAGATTTTAATAAACTAAATATTTTTTTTAGCCATTTATATAAGTTTTGTTATGTTGATCATGAAGAATTTTGAATGAGCTTTTCAACGAGTTTGAGTTTGACTCGATCCGAATTCGAAAACTCTTTCAAATTAAATTTTAAAAGTATAATAATAAGTTATGATTATTAATAATATTATTTTAGGGTTAAAACTTGGCTGCTTTGGAAACTCAGTTATTTCATTTCATTTCAACCTCAACTTGTAGATCTTACACTATTTTTAAAATTCGGACTTAACGGAATGCCAATCTCAACCTAATTATACATATTTTCATTATCTAAAATTTTATAAGTGGCAAAACCCCACTTGGATAGGGAAGATAAAATCCTAAAAATATACGAAGGAAGTTAATGTTCAATCTGTAAAATAAGTGAACCATTTGTATCTTCAGATTTCCAAAATATCGAGTTTTTAATAATTATTTTATGTCAAAAAATGTGAGCCGTCGAATACTATGTCACTTAGATGGAGTGGTTTTTTACCCAAAACACTTTAAAACTTTAGAATGTTTTTATCAGATTAATTTAATCTACCTAATTATAAAATTAAATTTTCTCTAGGAGATTCTTTAAAATTAAGAAATTTTACCAAATCGGTGTTTTTTTTATTAAAACACTAAGTTATTGAGCGAAATTTTTATCCAAAATTTAATACTATATTAATAATTTAATATTTGACCTAATAAACTATTTAGATTAAATTAGAGAGACCTTGAAATACTCAGATTTGATAAAGGATATAAAAGAAATTTATAAAAAAAAGAAATAATAATAAAATAATCTAAAATATCTTAACTGGATAAGCATCCAGGCAACCTAAGGCTAAGCTATACTGTAGAGTGTAACGTGGGTGGCTTTCAGCCAACCGATTCCTTTATTTAAACACCTGATGGGGAGGAAGGAAAAAAAAAAAACAAAACTCACTGCCGTTTCGCTTTCTCTCCTCTTTTGCCCCCTTATTTTCTTCTTCTCTCCAAAACAACAACATTTCCCTCTCTTGCCTTTCTTCCTTCGCAGGTCAAATTCTCCCTTGTCCCTTTCCCTTCTTTCATTTTCATCTTTATTTTCTTCGGTCAGTGTTACAAGCGACAGTAAGAACCGAATTCGAAGGGTTCTCGTATCAACGTCGGGTTTTCAAAACTTGGTTAAAAATCGATGGATTTCCGCGTTTGAGGTACCAAAATAGTTTTATTTTTAATTTTAATCATTTCAATAGTTTAGTATTGGATTTTAAAATTAAATTTTTCAAAATAAAGGGAAGGTAGGTTTTTCTCTCAAATTTTAAATTATACCTTTAAAATCATTTTATTTTAAGTTCAAAGTTTGTCTTTCAGCCTTTAACTAAAAGAGGGGAAAATATTAACCCCATTTAACAATTGTGTGTTTATTTTTACGTATTGTATGTTTAAATTCAGTATCATAACCTCTGGGCCACACTATCATCCGTAGTGGCGCTAGTCGCTCGGTGATACCATTTGAGATAGCTCTTAGTCACCCGGTGGTTCATCAGTAGTGACCCTTAAGTCACTTGATGATACCATCTGAGGGGGCGTTTAGTCACCCGATGGTCTTGAAGTCGGGCACTGAATACTTTTTATATTATTTGCATTGTACTATCTAGGCCGAAAATCTCCACCTGTAGCGCAGAGGAAAAGCCGCTCGGTGGCAATCTGAGACGGCCTTAGTCGCCCAGTGGTAAAAGGATTTGGGCACTGAGCACTTTTAATTTCCTTTACTGCACCCTCTAGGCTCTGTCTCAATACTTTTCCCCTGCCAGGAAAAAATATAAGACCGGGCATTGAGTAGTTTATATTTTTATTTTGATGTGATATTTTGGTTGGCTGACAACTAACTGTTGACTTAATGGAGTAGAAAGAATTAAGGGGACTCACTACATTTATCATGTTTTCTTGGAAATGTACGGGGGATGAGAAGTAGTTCGTAGATACTTTATCGACTCGAAATTTATATTATTATTTTATCTTAAAGATTATGTGATAATCTCTGCGGATAGAGGTAAGGAGACTCGAACCAACATTTGTATCGTGTTATATGTTAAACCCACTAATACCAGACTGAAATGGGACCCATGGTCATTTAAAAATGGAAAAGGCTATATAGGTCTAGAATACGAGACCTGACACTACATACATGTAAGAGATGTAAATGTTCTAACTATTTAGAACGTAGGCGTTAAATTGGTGTCGGGGAGTCGAGAACTTGTAGCCTATGACGTAGTATGGATCCATGGAATATCTGTGAATTGTTGGGTAAAAACTGGGTGAAGGCATTCGTGTTATTAAATCCAGTTTTATATGTTTGTGTGACATTGATTATTTTATTAATTTCTTGTATTGGTAGTGGATACACCGAAGGGTAAGGCTGGATTTTGTAATTCTCTCAGAATAAGTCCCTGTGTAAAGAGGGCAATGGAAATCATGCATTATCATGCATTTGACATTTGCATGTGAGAATTATGTTTATAAGTTAAATCTGTGAAAGATAATAAATTTGAAAATCTGATATTGACCATTGGGCTATAATTGCTAAGATTAGCCGAACACCGTTTGCGAACCGTTGGGTTGGACGTGTTAGTAAGCCGTGGTCGACTGCCATCAACGGTTGGTGTTAGATGGGCTAGTAGACCGGGTTGCGGAGACCGTATGCACTTGCAAGTTGCTGAATGGGGGTTGACCCCAGTAAAAATTTATGAAACACCTTTGAAAGTAATCCTAGGGTGAAAATGGGTTAAGTGGATTAACCGCATTGCATTCATGAAACATGCATTATTTATGGTATCATGTTGGACGTTATGGTAAATATGAGTCAAGTAGATTAACTGCATTTCATTGATGGAACATGCATTGTTATTAATTTCACGAATATTGTATGTTGATTTTTATGGTGAGCTCTCCCCACTGGGCTATTGCTCATCTCCCTTACATTGCAGGATATGAACTAGAAGGAGGAATGGAGGAACCTATGGTACCTCGCTGAAAATCAAATTCGAATGTTTCTCGTAGTTTCCCGCTCAAGGAAACAAAGTGAATTTATGAACTACTTTATGAATTTTGATAATAAATATGCCTCTTGTGGCATAAAAACCTATGTCTATATAAGTTTGGTGTTTTAATGTAATATATTTGTGTGTTGGTGTGCTCAATATACTGCTTCTATGTGGTTGAATGAAAATTGTTCGGTTTATTTTGCTGAATATGTTTAGGAAAAATTTAAGACACGGATATTTCATGTAGTTATTAGACTCACATAAGCAGTATGTTAAGGAGTTAGTGACTCATTGGGTTAAGGTTTAAAAAAAAAAATTGTCGCGTCTCGGGCCCACGTACGGGATCGGGTCGTGACATGTTAGATCTAGCGGTAGTTTCTTAGAAGCACTTAATGCTTCTTCAACAAAAACAACATCTGCAACACCTGCTAGGATATCTTCCCCTTTTTCAAAAAAATCTTTAACATCTCCCTCTTCCTCTTCCCTTCTTGGAAAATCTGAGCAATCTGAAAAATCTGAGGTAATCCTTTACCACAAAAGCAAAGAATCTTTAAGCTGAAAATCAGTTTGCTGCACTCCAAAGTCTGCCTGAAAATGAAGAAATTGAAGATGATGAAGAGACAACTGTGAAAAAAAATCCGTTCATCTCTGTAAAAGGAAGAAAGAAGAAGTAAAATACGTATAGAAATACAACATCTGTATTTTATACTATATTTCAACAAAAGTCTCGTCAATCAGACAATAATTGAAGATTGCTTTTGAAAAATGAACAACCACACAGTGAAAAGATGCCCCACCATCTGTCGCCAAAATCCTGACTCTTGAAGAAAAGATGCTTTCTTCATCTTGCAACACGTGTCTTCCACTTCCACCGAAAAATGTCTCTATCTAAACAGCTGGCCAACAAATGAAACTGCCTCTTTTATTTCTTTTCTTAAGATGTAAACACATGTCTTTACTTTTTATCTTTAATTCAAATTGTAACACCTGTCTTCTTCTGGAAAATTCTCATGACTATAAATGAGACGATCCTGCCTTAGAATTGCAATCTATTCTTAATAAGAATTTTTTATTTAAAAGATTAAGTTGAAATTTCTGAATGCTAAGGACAATTGCTAATTCTTTTAAAGAGTCTATTACAACAGTCTTTATACATTTTTTTTAATTGCTAATTGCTAATTTTCTGAATGCTAAGGACAATCGCTAATTCTTTATAAACTAGTCCAGAATGAGTCTATTACAACAGTCTTTATACATCTTTTTTAATTGCTAATTTTCTGAATGCTAAGGACAATTGCTAATTCTTTATAAACCAGTCCAGAATGAGTCTATTACAACAGTCTTTATACATTTTTCTTTTTAATTTCATGGGTTCTCTAGGAGCCCTCTATTGGCAATCTGACTTGTTGGAGATGTATTTTGCTTGTATTTTGTATTAGGGGTATTTTAATCTTTTCATTAGTCATTAGGGTTTAATATATATATATATATATATATATATATATATATATATATATATATATATATATATATATATATATATATATATATATATATATATGATTTTGTATTCTTTTGTTAATTAATTCAATATGTAGAAGTTTTACATGATATTAGAGCAAATGTACCACTAAGATGAGTCAGGTTCGTATCTTCAGCCATGGCACTGAGGGAGAGTGTTAGCAAAAAGTCTTACATTTTTAGTGGATCTTTGGGTCTTAGAGTTTATAAATGCATGAATACCCTTTCCTTATAAGCCGGTTTTTAACGATGAGTTTTACTCATATGTTTAACATGACTTTCCTTAAAGTAAATTTCTTTTTAAATGAATATTAACTTACCATCTTACATTAGAAATCAAACATTAAATTCATCATCATTAAATGTCAAAACTCCATCTATATAGAATGAATGACTCATGAATTCAGTTATCTTACAAATGAGATAGGAAGTACCAAACACTAATGCCATTCACAGTGAATTCCACCTTTTGAGCAGTTCTAAGGTCTTTTATTCGACGGGCTGGGTTCAAAATTTCAAATCAGGGGTCGAAATCTCAGCTGATACAGTGCGTATCAGCCGGGATATCTCGGGATTTTTACGACCGAGATATCTCGGCCGATACGCATAGTGTAGGCCAGAGATAAAAAAATTCGGCTAAGATATGGACTGAATTTTATTTTTTATTTAAAAAATAAATATTGGTGTGGGCCCGGTCGATATCTCGGCCGATAGTCATCCGATATTTATATTTTTAATTTTTTTTTAAAAAAAGCCTTTTTTTAATTTTTTTAAATGACTTTTTTCCAATAAAAAAAACCATTGAGATTTGGAGAAAAAATGAGGAGAGAGAAAGATCTCGGCCGAGATCAAATATCGAGCTGAATTTTCGACCCCCGCTTCAAACTCATTCTCTAAGGTTTTTAGTAAAACATGTGGGCTTGGGTTCCTGAGAAGAACTCATTGAAGCGCATTCAGCTTTTTGGTCCATTGGGCTGGGTTCAAACCCATTCTCTAAGGTCTTTTGGTAACACAGGTGGGCTTAGGTTCCTGAGAATAACTCATTGAAGCCCATTGGATTTTTTGGTCCATTTAATCATATGTATGTATTTATATTATAGATATACATATAATATAACTAATAAAATACCATTTTCTTATGTAAGTGAAACCCTAATACTCACATATAAAAAACTCCTCTCTCTCAACTCATTTTTTTTTTACTTTAAGTGATTATAATGTTATGATGTTCAGAGATTATAGATTTTGAATGTTCATGTATGTTAATTATTTAGTTTTGTTAATTCTTTTATTTTGAACAATTAGATTGTGCTTCTCTCCTAATTCCTATTTACATTGGTATCAATAAGAATGTTGTCAATTATTGGTTAATTTTTATAATAAATATCAAGTATTTCATTAAAATTTGAAATTGAGCCTTCAGGTGAGTTTTATATTTGATTAATTGAAATTCAAAGTGGCCTTCAAACTCATTTTCGTACAAATATTTCAATCTATAAATGGGTTCCAAATTTTCAATTGGTAGGGTTGGGCTTTTCATTTATTCAACCAGATCAACTCCGGCTTTTGATATTACAAAATAAATCTCAACTCAGATGAGGAAATCCTAACCTGAATCCAACCATGAACATCCATACTTCCCTTATATGTAAAATCAACATCCAACTTTTGCTTTGAAGATTACAAGTTGGTTCATAAAATATCAACTTTAACTAACTTGTAAATAATATGAAAGTTTCAAATTCATAGTTGTTAATTCCGTTTCGGAGGCTGATTCAGTTTGCTTTTGAAATGGGACGTTACGATTTTTCAGTCATTTCAGTGTTTTGTTTCGAAAAAGATGCTATAACAAATAAATAAATAATTCAAATTATATATAAGAATTAAAAGAAAAAGAAAAACTGAAATATTGGATAAAATTATTACCCATCATGTATTTAGGATGTGCTAAAAATATAACTAAAATGTTTTAATGAGTCCATTTTAAGGCTTTAGATATTTAAAAGTTCCATGGGAACTAAACTCTAAAGTGTTCAACGGGCTAGCAAATGCTGAGGAAATCAAATTGCGGCCCAGCCCAACCAGTTGCATCTGCAGTTCTGCACTAGTCCAAGCCTAGCATGTTTCAGTTAATCTTGGGCCATCAATGGGTCACATAGGCCCGTTAACCAGCTGACCCGACCGCCTTTCATTTCTTTGAAAGCTCTGCTTAATTCACAATAGATGGATCCCTATCCAAATATATGGGTCGGATGCAGCTGACCCAAGCCCAACTGTACACTTCCTGCCTGATAATAACTTAAAGTCGTGAGCTTTCATAGTTATAAGTTCAGGCATAGTCATAAGTTTTACTTAAATACATGATGGTCATGAGTTGGGCGATGTCTGTTTTTGGGCCCATTTACCAAATGGCTCGGACACTCAATGTTCCTGGTTAAAGTGGAAACCAGTTGGGCCCATTCATGGGCGTATGATCTCTTGGATAATTTTAATAAATAGGAGGTGAGTTACTAAATGGAGTTCTACTTTCCAATCCATCATTGGAAACATTTGATTTTCTCCTTTAATTTTTAATAAACACAAATTATTTTGTTAAAAAAGTTAAAAATCAAGCAACAGAACAATTAGACAGAGCTGGAATTTTATCCAGCCCATCTCAGTATGCAGGGCCCAATACCCAATTTGAACTCTTTTTTTTAGCAGAGACAAATGTGAAATTCATTAATCTAAGGTTATAAATATATATAGAGAGAGTTATACAAACCATAACTAAATAGAGAACAATTTGAAGGTTAATATCAGTAGGAGAAATCTCCATAGGACTTTTCTCATTCCAACCGGCAAAAAAGAAATTTGAAGGGATAATCTTATAAGATAACAATTTGGTCTAGGAGAGTGTCGGACAATGAAAAAGAAAAGAACAAATAGATAAATAAAAATATTAGTGAAGTGTATATTGAGATAAGTGGAGTACCTTTAAGAGATAAAATTAAAAATGTTATATCAGAAGAATTTTAAAGTAATTCTAATGGATATGAAGAGGGAATATTGTGACAAAAATAGCCCACCATATAGAAATCAAACTTATTATAAGAAGTGAGAGATCTCTAAATACTTATATTAATGTGATAAAAATGACACAATAGACTATGAAATGACAAATAACAATTAATATGATTTTTATGTGAGAAAATATCAGGGGTGAAAGACAGCTCGAATAAAAGTCGGATCTTCATGCGCTCAATTTGAAAATATCTTGGGTGGGTCCAAGATCACACACTAGATTTAGTGGTGGGTTAAGTCGTAAAAAACTCAAAATCTAAGATTCAATTTAAAATATTTTAATACAATATATAATTGCATGAAGACTATAAATTCTTATTGCCTCTCTCATGCAATTATATAAAGATCAGGTTTGAGTCTCTATGGCTTTATCTAGTGTGATACGTTCATTTTTCCACAATTTTCCATACATAAATTTTAAAAAAAATATATAATATAAAGATAGTTTATTTCTTTCATTTTTCACCACTTAATTTCAATCTTGTGGGATTTTTGTTTTATTTCCATTTTTAGGATTTTATCATAGATTGTGTGTGTCTCCTATCATAGTTAGCAACTTTTCGTTTAATGCCCGTCTTATACATGTACCATACATTTTTTTTTTAAAAAGTCATGTCTTAATGTATTTTTTTAAAGATACTTCAATTATACATGTATATATGACATAAATGTATACGTATTTTACTTAGTAAGATATAATTCATGAATTATTTAACTAATTTAGCCCTTATCTATTCTCTTCCTTTTTGTATTATATAAATACATATTTAAGCATTTTCCTTTATTATCAAGGTAATTGATGTAGTGTTAACTATTGAACGTTTAGAAAAAGCTAGAAAACAAAAGATTTTGTAAATATTTGATTGATTTTTTTAATATAAATTATATTATGAAATAAAAATTTCCTTTAAATCATATTTTCTAAAGTTAATTTTCTTCTATTTTTTTTTTTTTTTTATAAAAACATAGTTTTCAGTCTTTCTTTAAGTTTAAAATATTTTACAAATTACATAAAACAGACAGATAAATTAATTTTTTATAATAATTTAGCCAAATATTTGATCCCTAATCTGTCAATTAGGATGTATTATACTCATACATATACATATTCGTACCTGACTTTGTGACATACACATAATTGTTAACTATGGTCTCAATGGTTGAGGGTTTTTTTTGGCAATCTATTAAAAATTTCACATTCTCTCTCTTTTACGACGAAGAAACTCAAGACCCCCACCTTTCCCTGAGTATGATGGCATTGGATAAAACTTCAGATGCACGCAACCCTTTCTAAGCCACGGGCATTGGGTGACTACGGGACTCAACCTGAAATCTCTGTTTCTTAAGTCAAAGTGTCTGCCGGTTGAACTATCCAGCATTCTCAGTCCACTTTTTACGTCTCGGATATTTTCTTATTTCAAATAACTTATGAAAGGGTGAGTATTTTGGATATCTTCGGTCAAGTTGGGTCTAGATTTGGAAATCTTGATTTCAGATCGTGTTAGCATAAACTCTATCCAATCTACCTGACTTTTGCAACACCACTCTTACACATGGGTGAGGATTAGTCGGATACTCTAAAAAATCTAGACACATTGATATTAATTTTTTTCTTCCAATTTTTAAATTTTATGTAAACACCAAATTCTTGTAGCGAAACTACTCCCAGGAATACTAAACTCACATGGAAATGGAATGGCCTTGCAAATTTGGAAAAGGTCTGGTAGGGGCAAATTAGTCACATCCTTCAAGCAGGCCCTAATCATCTATTGTTGTCTATTGTTTAATAACTTAATTAACATTAGTGTTGTTTAACTTTAATCCACTTGACAGATTCCCATTTGATTATCTTCACCAATCCAAGATCTAATCCACTGTAAATTTTCTGGTTTTAGTCTCTGTCAGACTATCTACTTCACCTACCAAACAAAAAGAGACAAATGAAGAAACAAGAGAATAATCAGTGATCAGTCCAAATTAAAGGGTCATAAGGTCACTGGCTTATAAGTAGACTAGACTTCTTTTTCTTTATTTCTAAGCTAATGCATGTACTTTGATGACTAATGCACCTTAGCTACCTGGGCCCACATTGAAAAACACATAAAAATTAGGTGACAAAGTTCCACATACTTTCTTTAATGATCAAATCAGAACAAGATTAAATGACAAAAGAATGATTAAAAAAGATAAATGTTAGCCAATTGATCACAGATGATAATCATGAGAAAGTCCAAATTTAAATTTAGCTTTATCATCATCCACTTAGACTGAAAATCCTAGAAATAACTAATCCTTTTATTGATCAATTACTTAACATTTGGTTTAAAAGTCTTCATATCCTATGTCAGGTTGTCCAAACTGGTGTCTAATCATTGTGGATGAGCCCCATCAAATACGTGACAACTCATCAATGAATCTCAGGCTGTGTTTGGATGAGAGGTAGATTTTATAGAGGTTTTCTTTATGCAGGGGTTTCTTTTGAACATGGATTTCCCATATCTTTTTTGATAGTTGCAGTGGAAAATGTTTAAGAGGAAAAAACTTACCCTAAGAGAGAGGTAAAGTGATTATCTCTTACTGTGAAGGGGTTTTCAGATTTATACTGAACGAAAAACTTGAGATGAAATGAGAATATACAAGAGTTATACCCACATTTTCACCCCTCTACCCTTCATCCGAACACAATTTCAATGCATTATTTGTTTGTCTTAGAAAAATCTTCTGTATTTAATAATAAAGAAGAAGCTCAAGTCTTATCCTTATCTATTTTAAGGAGAGAAAAAAAAAAACTACAAACATCAAAACTTCTTTAGGTCCCATCAAAGAGAACTTTTTACAACTAACACCAATCCTAATGACCTGTTTACCTTAGTTTATGTGTTTTAAAGGGAACAGCAAAGAGGAAATAAACTGGAGGTCTCATCATTGAATAACAATATGATTAGCTACACATTCACTTGCAATTTGAAAGTAGGAATCCCCATAATAAACTTATCTCACATGATTGGCTACCCAATCATGTGTCTTAATTTCTAATTTTGCCTAATATCTTATCTATTTAGGATCCAATGCTGGTGGAATCAAGACTACCATTTCTGTATTTATTTATTCAATCATTGTCCTTGATCAAAGAGAAAGGAACATGCTCATGAATAAAATGTCTGAGGCAAAATCATGAACAAAATTCATGAAAGAAACATGCAAAGCCACGGCAATCATGGAAACAGGTAGCCAATGTACTTGGTGATCAAGGTCATAGATCCAATGGGCCATCCATGTAGTACCATTAACTAGAGGTGCAATTTTGGTTAGAGCTAATTCAAATATGACTAATCCAATTTGAAATATGGGCGGGCTAATCTAATTCATTTAAAATATTTGTTGGTACCGACAGAAAAATTTGACTCAAATTTTGCTTGGATCAAGTTAGGGTTATGTTTTGTATAATCCAGTCTGCCTAAATTTTCCAAATTATATATATAAATGCACATTCTTCATCTTTTATGTTATTTTTTTTTAAATTAACTCTTTATAATGATCATATTTTAGTGGTGTAGATTTGTTTTTATGGATGTCTATTTGCTTGAAGCATTTCAATGCAATGTGAATAGATTGAATTATCTACTTAATAATACGGGTTAACCCATGATCCGAATTGGTTGACCATAATTGAAAATGAGTTGGGGTTCTAAAATAAGGTTGAGTTATGATGAGGTTAGAGGAGCTAAAATATAGAGTTGGTTAAAAAATAATGACCTAAATTAAATATAGATAGACTATGATTTAGCTCTAAACTTGACCCATCTCCTAAATTGTAGCCCTACAATTAACCTAATTTTTTTTTAAACAATTATTTCTATCATCTTTAAAAAAAAATTGATGTCTGCTGATTGTAAACTGTTCATTGATCTAGTAGACCTATGGAAAGGTACTTAGAACTATTTTCTGATGAAAAAAATTATTTAAGAAATAATTCTATAAGGACCTTGTATAAGCATACATCATCCCCAAACCAACCTTTTTAGCCCATACATCATAAAGAGCCAAATCTTATAATATACACAGTAAAACATCTGATACATAGTTAAAAACTTAAAACACCATAGGGTAAATTCCATAAGAAAATAGTTAATAAAAAATAAAAATAAATGTCTAGATCATACTTACAATTGTACTAAAAATTATTTAACCTCATTATCACCAAATATTAAATCATGGGGTTTTAAATCTTTGAAAGTCAAAATTTTGATAAATTTTAAAAAATTAAAAAATGTCCTAAAACATTGGAAAATATCCAAAAATGTTATAAAGAAGAAAATCAACATGAGGAAATACCTAATGTGAACTTCGTATTCTCAAGTATCCCTTGTGATATGTATCTTCTATTATGATTCATAATTATTTTTTTCGTTTCATTAAAATGTGGAATATCAAAAAAGTCACATAAAGACTCTAAAAACTTTACCAATCACATTTAGGACTCTTCATTTAATTATAGAAACCTTTGTATATTATTTTACTCATTCTTTTAAAAGAAACTAAAAAATGAGATACAACTTAAAATTCTCGACTTTTATCAAAATTTTTAGAAAAATCACATAAGAATTCTAAGCATTATGTGAATGACACATTACCATATCTTCATTAAATTCCATAAGCACTCAATATTATTTCATTAAATTATTTTCACAAAAAAATTGAAATTTAAGACTATTTTAGAGCCAAAACTCGAAGAAATTAATGAAATTAGCATAAAATGGTAAAAAATGATGAAAATAACTCTAAAATTGATTATCTTACTTTTTAAACACTTTTAAATTAAAAAATATTAATGAAATTAACTCAAAATTTTGTCAAAAATCAAATTTCTTAAAAAAAAATGCATTGAACGATGCATATCAGCTGATAATATAAGGTGTTTCGACTTATATGTATCGATAGCCTAAAATCTAATACGCATTGATTGGTACTAATGTACCGATACTTGGACATAAAAGGTAATTTAAGAAGGCCGCCTTCATTTTCTTTTAAAGATAGAAGTAGCCATAGGGAGCATAGAGTATCCGTTTTAGATTAAGAGTTTACACATTTATCGTGAATAAAACCCCTCACAATTAGGTGTTATAGGAATGTGTTGAGTCGGGTTATAATTCGATCTGGTCAGGTCGGGTCAAAAGTTCGGATCGGATTTCATATATTAGTAAATCGGAAGGGGTTGAGTTTTAAAAAACTCAACTCGATCCAACTTGATTTCAGCTCTGCTTATCGGTTTACGTCAGATAGACTTAGAGAATATCACCAATTGAACAACCTGTGCAGGGTGAACTTTAACTTAATCATCATAATTTCTTAAGATGAAGTATGATAAATCAATAACTTATAATAATTTTAAATTTTAATTTTTAAATCACAAAAATAAGATGCTGAATGAAGATCAAATTTTATATAATCAATATTTTTTAATATATTCTAGAAATATATATAACTCAATATAATATTCAAAGAAGAAAGTGATAAGATTTTTGTCAGAGTGTTATTTACAAAAGAAAAGAGATATCTTGTCGTAATTTAATGACGTTGTGTACCTCACACACACAACATTAATATACAGTCATCATCATTCATCACTGATTGCAAAATGTGCCAGCACAGAACAGCTGTGCCACATCCAATCCATCCAAAATTTGAACCCCCCAAATGGAGCTTAGCTAACATGGCTGTAAAATCAGTCAAGCCCATCCATCAGGATCAGGTCACAACCATTATTAAAATCAGTGGGACCCATTCTACAACCCTCATTTAAAATTTTTTTTTTTTATCCATCTGTTTTCTTCATGTGCCACACTGATTAATGGACCCATCTTAATTTCTAAAAGGGGTCACCAACATTGAATAGTTTCAATGTGGTACATGTACCACATGGTCCATGTCTCTCACCATGTGAAGCCAGAAACCCTAGGGAAATATATTGCCACCATAGATTGATTGATTGATTTGATTTCAAGCCAAATTCTCCATGTTTGAAAGCAAATTTTCTGTCCAAAAAAGGGCTTCATCATTCATCAATAAGTATAAAAAATAAAGTTAGACAAATTATGTGAAAATTGATACGTATCAACTGCAACACACCAGTATTGTGTCGCTAACGAATGAAGGATGAGAACAGAGAATGAGTATCAACATGTTGTGGCCGATATATATAAATTTGCCAATACATGCATAAACTAATTTTATCTCACATTGAATTTATTATTTTTTTGCCTTTAGTACACTTGTGCACTTGACTTCTCATCTGGGTTTTCTTTTTTTGAGTTGATTTTAAAATGGAAGGCAAAAAGAATAATAAAAAGTTTAAGATTTGAAATAGAAATTTAATGTATAGTTTGCTACTATGTACTATGGAGGATATAATTGAGGAATCTTCAACTTAATAATTTATACAATCTGTCCTTCAAAAGGGAAAATAGAAAACAAAGGAAAAACGATGGTTTGAATGTGGCAGTCACGTGATAGAACGTGTCCCTCCATGTGACTGTGACAATCTAATCAAAAGCCTTTTCACTTAAAAAACATTACCATGAAAGGTGACTTTAACATATAGAATTTTAATATGTTGAACGGTTGCTTACAAAATTATTTATTTAAGTATTTGTATTCATTTCTTTTAAACAAATAAAATTAAATAGTTGACAAGAAGCTTCACTTAAATGTATATTATGATTTTGCATGACTAAAGAAACTAACTTTTTTTAGATTCTCATATTATGATCAATTTTGAGTTTTGTACCATCATAAAAATCACTTTATAATATTTTATTTAAATTATAAAAACTTTACAACTCAAATATGTCAATTCAGTGTTTAAAACTCCATGTTTCGAAGATTAGAAATAAATCCTTCAAATTAATTACCACACTGCTAACAATCTCAAACTTAAGAAGCCTACTTTTATCTCTTAAGGTTTGCTCGGTGTAAGAGTCTTATACATATTCAAAGATTAGTCAAGTGTTGTTAAACATCTGAATACTTTGATTATTAAAAAATAACACCATTCATAAACCAATAACCAAACTTATAGATTCTTTCCCCTAAATGAAAAGAAGAAAAACACAAGAGAAAGTAAAAGGCTACATATGGATTACCATACTTTCACAACAGAGGAATAATCATGACCCTACGATCTCAACTTAACTTGGTGATGATAATGAAAAGAAAAAAAAATAAAAATAAAGGGGATCACAGCCACAAGTGGGGAGGTACTAACTTCTCATGTATCATACAAGAGAGAAAGAGAACGATGAGGGTTTTGCATTTTGCATGAACTTGGGGAATTGACTTTGTTCTGATTAGATTTGACTCGATTTGACTTAATCTGACTCAGCGCTGTAGATGTTGAGTCGCCGAAGTGGATGGAGACTTGGCACATTGGTAGCACTTGGCAAAGAGTCCGAAGGTGTCAACTTGTTTGACAAAATTGGTCATGCTGGCCCATCCACCAAATCCGAATCCAACGATAAGGACCCACACGACGATGAATGCATTCACGACGTAGATTGCAGTCCAACTCGAGAGGAAGAAGGGCGGCTTCTCCGCCGCATTCTGCAACCAAAACAATGTATAACCATGTAAGATGTCACTGACTCAATCCAACTCAATGGTGAGTTGGGACTTTTTTCAATGAACTAAGTGAGTCTTGGGCGAGTCAAAATGAAATTTAAGATTAACTTTTTATTAAAGATGTCCCTGTGAATTTGACCATTAAAATAAAATGATTAAAGAATTAATTTTAGACTGAAACTTTATTTAGTTATAGTTCATAAAGTATATTTTTAATATATATGATAAAAAATTGAGAAAAAAAAATGAAATGAACTCAGTATATCTATGTGTTTTAAATTTTGACCTTTAATTTTAACTAAAAAAAAAGCTTAAATTTATTTCTCGAAAAGTAATTATATTTATAAATCATTAGTTTATAATAATTATATTTTATTTTTATATATTAACATAAAATAATGAAAGTACTTAATTTAAATATATTTATAAATTTGTACTATTATCTTCATATTTAAAAAAAAAATTGTATTTAAAATCTTATACTATCTTTTTGAAACAAACATTAAAAAAAATGCTGAAATATCTCATTGAAAAGATAAAATTAAAATGCATTTCGAAGCATAGATAATATCTATGCTTTAAATATTTTCATATCGTAAGCATTAAATGGTCGGCAGCCCCACATACGTTTTTCCAAATCATTTGGGTAACTCGTGGGTGGGGCCACGTGTCAGAAGAAGATAAGTCTAATATGGAAGTCTCTATCACTTGCCCACCATATTATCCGTTTGGATTGGGCCATTGTATGAATCTGATAAAAATAAAATAAAATTGAAGTATGGAGGCCACAATCGACTAGTCTCACGATGTGTGTAAAAACTTTTCTATTTGTATATATTTAGTAATTTAATAAGACTTTACTCTATACATATTCTCATTAAATGTAGTCATTTATTGAAACTCTTTGAACCCAACGAATCTTTGTTAAAATTGAATGCTCTCAATCAGCTCTTATTGGCTATTGTACTCCTAAAAGTTCATTAGTAAAATTATAAAAGCTGTACACTAAGGAAAAAAATATAAATATTAGTATTTTACTAATATTTTATAAAAATATAAATATATCTTTTCACTAATCAGATAATTACAAATGTAGAAAGAAAAAAAACAAATTTAATATCTCTAATTTTAAAATCCCAGTTTCAACATCAGTTTCCTACACTTATAAATTAGTATTCAATATTTTATTTATATATTCAGTAGTCAACTGTACCTTTTAACAATCAACTGTAGTTTTCAAACATTTTATCTCTACATTTATTATTTTACCTCAATATTCAACAATTAAGTTTTTAATATTCAACTACACTTTTAGTAGTCAACTGTAGCATTTTACCTTAGCATTCAGTACTTAAGTCTAGTTTTAGCATTTAAAGATTTAGCAATTAACTCTAAAATGCTAAATAAAATATTGACTGTTACTGCTGAAAAGTGCAATTAACTGCTGATTACAAAGATAAAATGTTGAATACTAAAGTCAAATGTTAGAATCCAAAATAAAATACAAAATACGAATTTATAAATATAAAAATGCTGATGTGTCACTCTTTAATTTGTAGAGTGAAAACCTTTATAAGTCCATAATGATGGGGAAGGTATTTTTTGAAAAATGCACAACCAAACTTCATGGGCAGGGTTTGGCATTGATTTATTCCCAAAGCTATCTTAAATGTCCAGAGGACACCGCTCTGCAATCATGTCTAGAGGAGTGACTTCCATTTTCTTATCTCTCCTTTACTCACTAAAGTTTTAGAAATAGGGGTGAAAATTTTGACTATGTCAATAATATCTTCAGTCCATAAATTTCTCTCCTCTTTCAACTTTTTTTTTTAAATATTAGTATTTTTATATATTTTTTTGAATTAAAAAATAAATAAATAACCCAAAAGAAAACTGTTTTAAAAAAAAAAATTGAAAACGTAAATATCGTCCGATATGGGCCAATATCGACCAAGATATTGGCTCGGACCCACCACCGATTTGAAATTTTTTTTAAAAGACCGATATTAATAATATCGACCGATAATATGTTTGTACGGCCGATATACATCTGTCTAAAAAAACCGATATATTATATCGGCCGATATTATTATCCCTATTTAGAACAATAAGATAAGAATTAAAATGATCAAACAAGTGATAAAATTTACAAACAAGATATCAAAATAACACACAAGATGAAAATATAATTAAAAAGCAAATATAATTAACATATTAGACGAGCTAATAACTCGATCCATGGCCTCCAAAATTTAGAAATTTCTAAAAATCCGCTTAAGTTATGTACAAAATTTTAAGTCGCCCCTTCACAAGAAAATTTCTAGAAGAAGAGCTAATAATTCACAACATGAAAAACATAATTAATAAAGTTAGTCACGTGTGTCCGTGAAAAAAGTGAAAGAGCTAATAACTAAATCCATGGCCCCCAAAATTTAAAAATTTCTACAAAACCTCCAATGTACAAAATTTTAAGTTGCCTCTCCACCTAGGATAAAAAAATTTGGTTCGCCAATGCAGACAGTCGTTACACATTCGTTACGCCTGTATCAACAGACGGTTACGTATCGACTGTAACATGCCAATACACATTAATACATACCACATTTTTAACACATGCTGTCCACAAGTAAATATCCAGTGGCCCTTCGATTACTAAGTGTTTTTGTTGTTATTGTTATTAACATTACATCATCATTATAAGAGAGTTTTTTATAGTAAATAGTGGACCCTACCTAGTATGATTTATTTCTTGACCATCCCCTCTAAGCAGTAATTATAGTAGAGAAGTACTCATTTGAGGCAAGACAAAGGTGAAGAAAGAAGACAGCAATGAAGAGAAGAGGAAGAAGAGATTAGAGTTTTAAGGGGAGGGGAGGTACCTGACGAGCAGCGGCTTTCCTGTAGGTGAGCATATGTGCCAGAGACGGGATGATGTAGACAGTGAAGCTGACGAGAAGGGCCCCCACGGCTGAGTTAATGGGCCCAAAGAAGGGGAAGATGATGGCCAAGAACCAGATGGGTACGACCACCGGCAGCCGAGCCACTGCCCTCAAGCAGATGCTCTTGGTGTCGTGTATCCCTATCACCTTCTCCCACACAAAATACAGCGGCGTGCATGCGAACCCAAACGTGATGAACTGCAGATGAAAAAGAAAATGTTAGATTATGTGGAGCTTCAATATCAGATTGTAATGGTTTGGTAGTGGATCAAGCTCTCGAGCTGAATTTTTAAAATGAGGGTAATTATGTGGTTTTATATTGTACATGTGTAAACTCTACTTTTTGTGCAAGAGTAATTTTATATTGTACATGTGTAAACTCTACTTTTCGTGCGAGAGTGTAGATGAAAATTGTAATAAGAGTCAGTTGTATTTTTTTCATTTTTTTGTCTATTAGCATAGTAGATTTAGTTTAAATTCGTAGACATACAACAAGAATACCATATAAAATCTCTATATGTGCTTTATGTGTGTGTTTGATATGTGATTTAATTTTATGAAAAAGAGATTATAATATTTTATTCTCTTGTAATTAAAGCGACTGAGTATTAATATTAAAAAAAAATGAGTCCTAGGAGTCTCAATCCTTACACTTTTTCCTCAGTCCAACACCTCCTCTAGAGGTTAGATATATGAATTTTGAATTTTCAATCTTAATTTTAATATAGACTATTAACTTCACTAATTACAAACCTGGTGGATGAGCATGAGGATGACGGCGGCATCACGGAAACGGGTCTTGGGAAGGAGGGAGAAGGCATTGGAGTGGTTGAGGAGCTGGTCTCCGAAGGCCCAGTAGACGGCGGAGGCGGACGGGAGTGTTAGGGTGAAGACGTAGAGGGTGGCGAGGAGGTAGATGTACTTGAACTTCTGCGGCTTCCACATGGCGTGCATGATTTCCCTGCATCATCATTTTCACATAATGAGTTAAATTAAAATTTTATTCATAAATTATATTTCTATCTATTTTAAATTTATTTTATGAGGATTTTATCGTTAAATTAAATTTTTATTCAAAACTAACTTCATTTTTATCATCAATTTTTTTGAATAAATTTTTTTTATCTTCTTTAATTAATCCTATCAATGCAATTCAAAGTCTTTCGTTATTAATGTACTATTTTAACAGTACCAGTTAAAAGTATTCATTTTCACCTCTTTTAATAACCATAACTAAATATTTAATTTTTATTAAATATAAATCGAATTCATATTTAGAACTTGTTTAATGGGTCCATTCGTTGACTCAAAACAAATAATTTTGTTCAAGGGCAGTTTAGTAATTTGAAGCGAAAAGCTTCTTTCACTTGTCTATCCTTAAATTTACAGTTTTGGTAACCCAACGGGCAACGGGGGTGCAAAAGCTGCAGGGAATGAAGCGCTGTAGACGAGGTAAAAAAATTTAGAGGGTAAAAGAGGGTAAAATCTTACACAGTAACTGCGTGTCCACCAAAGGTGTAGAGGATATTAGTGGCACCTGTAAAGTACAGAACTACCTTTGTAGGAGCTGTATGAGTTACGCCTTCCACCTATCAATAAATACACAAGTAAAAAGAAAATAAGAAAAATAGACTTTTTTAAGAATCATGGGCTAATTATATATACTTAAAATTCATATTTTTAGCTTATTAATTAATATTAATTACAGTGTTAAATGAAGAAAACCATGTTAAATAAGAAAATTACAATCATTCATTTTTTTGGTTCAAGCAATTTGGAAGTTTTTATTCACTTCATATTAAAAGAATATATTATATTATCTATTGAAGGAATAACTCTTTGATCATCCTCTCATGTTTTAAATAGATATTAATATTAAAATTGTAAAATATTTTTCATCATTTTATAAAGTATTCCTTTTGAAAAGAGGAGTGGTGTTCAAAATTAATCATAAATTACTATATTTTTCAAATCATGATGTTCCCCTATAATGGAACATCTTTCTACAATCCATGAATCTATTTTAGTATCTTTCTTCATTTACCATTTTCTTCTTAATTCAACTACTAAATTTATTTTTCCTGATTCTATAATTTTAATATAATTTATTATATTCTTGTTTGATTTCTAACTAACATTCTTCTGTTCTCCCAACATATAATTTTATAAATTTTCAAATTTATCGTAGCATCTCTTTTTCAAAAGCGAATACTGAACCATTTTATTTTTTAAATAAAAGATGAAAATGCCTTTAAAATGAAATTAAAAACAATATTTCAAAAAAATACCAAGAATCCTACAAGAAAAAAAAAAGTACCTGGCCATGAACAAGAGCTGCAATTGTCAAATACCAGGCAGTATAAGTGGTCATGCCAAGACCCAGAAAAGACCAGATACGATAATTGTGGAAGGAAGGTATGAAGACTGTGGTAGCACAGCAAGCCCCGAATATATACGTCCATGTTCTCTTGTCCAAGTGATCATTTATGTAATATATATTGCTGCAAAATTTCAATCTTAATCAGCAATAAATTAACTAAAAAAAACAAAAAAACAAAAATTAATATCAGAACTAATAAAGAAGCTAAAATTGATAGATATAACTATCAGTATTGGCCAGATCATCAAGAAGTGAGCCTCACGAAAGAAAATCTTAATTTCGATTTACGTTCAACCACTCCTCGTGAGTTACTCTCTGTCCACAAGGGGTGAAATAATCGTTTTGTACGGGATGATTTAATTCTCTCTCCTCTTTTATTTTCTGATTTTTAGAACAATCGATTTTTATTTGCAAATATCAGCCAATATTCTAGTCAGGCTCTCAATGATAATAACGATATGATTAATACCCTTACACTATCTATCATATCGGCTGAAATAAATAAGTTTAAAAAATCCAAGATATCTCGATTGATACATATTATAATGAAAAAAATTGATATATATATATTCATTTGGATCTTCTGAAGCAATTCATTGACTTTTACCTGGCACAGGCAATAAGCTGAATTACAGAGCCAAAGAGGAGGAAAGTGCAGTTGAAAGCAAGCCCCACTGCCTTCCAGTACGGCCCCAACAATCCATCCAACACTTCAAACCACTGTTAATGGCAGGAGAAAAAAAGAAGAAGATAAAAGCTCAAATTCCTCCATCAACATCAACAGACATTAGCTGAACTTGTAACTTGCAGAACATTAAACAAGCAATGGAAATGGAATTTGAAAATGGTGTTTGAGCAGCGGTGAAAGCAAAATCACCTGAATGACATGGTTTTTGAAGCTAACGTTCTCTTTCTCCTTCCTGGCTCTGTACTCAACGTAGAGTACGCTGATCAGATACGCAGTCCAGCTCCCCATGATTCCATAGAAAAGCTGAAACAAGATTCCCGATAACATGCCCAACTGGGAAAACGAGTACGGCAGCGTCAAGAGCACCTGAGCCACCTGTAGAAATCACGGCGAAAATCCAAACAAATCAGGATTTCCCAATCGCCAATCCAAACAAAATCAAAACCCAGCCAGTTTTAGCTTTACTTGATTGGAAGCGCAGCTGAACCAGGCATCGTAAACGGAGCCACCGTGCCAGAGAAAGCTCTTCATGCTCAGCATAGATTGATCCTCCTTTTCCGTCTCCTTCCCGTCGACCTCCGCCTCATTGTAGCTGGAGACGATGGCTTCCTCCGCCTGCTTCTGGGGCAACATGTTTCCGCCTCCTAACGACCGCCAAAAGATCTGCCACGAGTCAGAAAACGGACATGAAATGAGACAAAAACGGAAGAAGGAAAAGAACCCACGAAGGGAAAAGAAAGCGAAAGCTCAGATCTGAACTTTGAACTCCTCTGTGAAAGGGAAAGGGGAGAAAGGAGTTGGGTTTCCGACTTTTGTTTTTCGAGATCTGGGTACCTGAAATGGAGAGTGTGGAGGGAGATATCGGATTTGCGATCCTCCCCAGTTCTTGTATTTATCGAAGAGTTCTGACTTTCAGATGTATCTCAGGACAACTGCATGAATACCCTCAAATCTCTCTTTCTTTAGCTTTTTCTTATGAGTAGAGAAATAGAAACCGACAGCTCAGAGCCGACGGGTGTTTGAAGCGTGGAAGAGACTCTGCAGGTGTCTTCAAATGCCGGATTGCTGCAAATTTCCGTTTCGATTCCAGAACTACGAACCGGTCAATGAATTTGCGTAGACCCGGTTCGAACCGATGGAGAAAAAAGAACCACCACAGAAAGAGAAGCGGTAGAAATGGATAAAAAGAGAGAGAAGTCAGCCGGCCCTCCACCTGTCTACAGAAATGTGGCAGAGAGAAAGAAAGCAGATTTAGCAGAGTAGCTTTGAAGAGAATGTGAGATTTTACGAAAAGGACGTGGACTCACAAAAAATCAGAATCGGGTTTCTCAGAGGAAAGTCCAAACAGCTAGGACAAAAGACGGTACTGAAATCTGCTCTTCTTCTGCAGAGGAAATCCAAGCCCAAGAGAGGGAAAAAAGAAAAAGGAGAAAAGCAAAAGCAGAGAACAGAAGGAAGAAGAAGGGAAGAGGAAGAAACCGTTGTTGCGGGGGGATCTTGTTCAGTTTCACACTGCTTATACATTATATAAAGGGGGAGGGGGTGAGATCCAAAATCTCTCCACTGAAATAATAAATTTTCATGGAATTTGATTTTCAAAGGAAATTCGCAATTTCCGTTCGTCTGGGTTGTTAATCATTTCCCATTTCAGAGAAGTTCTGACAGAGTCGTATGAATGAATGATTCCAGTTCTCGAGGCTCCTCTATCTGACACTTCCTAAGTCCAACCCTTGTCCGTATTATCAGATGGGTGGTGCTTGTGGGGTCTGCATCTGCTGTCACTATTGCCTTCATCTCAAACTTGCTATTTTCGCCTCATTTTACATTAATAATTTACACTATTTTAATAAATAAAATTTAATTTTAAATCAGTTTAACTCATCTTATAGTTAGGGAAACAAATATCGGCTAGCGATTGGTATTGGTTTATACTGTAGGTATTGACTGCACATATATGACATAGGTCGATATGTTCATATATCGGTTATATATATCGATTGATATTATAAATATCACATTTTTTATAAAAAAAATTAAAATTGGATGTGGGCCTGCCAAAATATCAATCAATATCGTGTTAATATTGGCTCATATTTGTGGAATTTTTTTTTTTTTTGAGACTTTAAAAAAAATAAAAGATCATTTTTTCATTTTTTTAATTAAAAAAAAAATTCCGACTGATATTATCAAAAAAAAGAGATGAGACAATTCTAAATTGAGATTTAAATCCCTAGTGGATTGAATGGAGTTTAAGTATTATATAGAGTTATTAATTTTATAAATTAATCAATGTGAATTTTTTTTATTTGACATCGATTCTCACATTCAGCTGCATGACATGATTGCACGTGAAATCTCAATTTTACCTTTATTTATCCTTCCACTCTTGCTTTTGAAAAACCCTTTTGAAACAAATAGTTATCGTATGATTACCCACCCTATATGTTTTTCAGCAGCCATGTGAAATGAAAGTTTAGCTTCACTGTTTTTTCACATATTTGCCGAAATATAAGATTTTAATAAAAATGTCCATTTATTTTATTGCCAAGAATAATTTTCTTATCTAAAGAGTCATTTTCAAGGAAATCACATTCTTATTGTAGGAAATAGAAAAGTTGGTCTTTCTCTCTAAACTTTCTTACTTTAAGAAAGATTAAAATATGCCCTTGAAGTGATTTGTTCAAGTAGCTCGACAGCCGGCTTGGTATTAAAAATTAAATACAATTTTATTACAAGAAGTCAAATGAATACATATGAAAGATATTACAAAATAATATAAGTACTTAAAATCAAATATTAAATTGATAAGATATGACGTAATAAAATGAGGGGTGATGGTGAAATTAATAATTGATATGGTAAGGAAAAAAGTGTACAACAAATAGCTCAAATGAAACTTTTGATGATAATACTAAGGCTACAAATTAGTATTCTATATACATAGATATGAAACCCATCAAATGAGATTGGCAATAGGTCTCTCAAAAAGATCTTTTAACATAAGCTTCATCAAAATCATTTTAATTGGATTTAATCAAACTATATTTTTGAAAGTCTTAAAGTTTAAAAATTTAAATATAATTTAAAACAATCAAATTTTGAAAATTCTAAAAATATGATTTAAATAATTTAATCGTACTAATTTTTTATGACCACATAATCTAGTTATGCTAATATTAACAACATCACCATTAGATATTAGTCAATGGTGATTTTCCATTAAATTCACCAAAGAATTGACCAACTTTTGGATATAAGTTTAAGAAGTTCTCTCACTCAGGGATTTAAAAAGCGGTAACGGCCGATATATCGGGCATTACATTTTTCTCTCTTATTTTTTTTTAAATTAAAATAATTAATATCGACCGATATCTCTACTCTCGCTCCCAAGAGTAGCTATGGAAACAATTAATGCAGTGGGTGGTCCTGTATAAAAGAACTTTTGATGTTTCCTGAACTTGACCCATCTACGAGGGGCACCAAAAATATTGAATCATTGCCATCAATCTAACAGTAGGCCCTACTTTTCTGGTCTAAAAACTAACAATATGTAGAAATAAATGGCCCATCACTATTATTTTCATTTTATAAAAGTTAAACAAATGAATAAAATAGAAACTAGTGGGTCATGGGAGGTGAGCAGAAATTAAAAAATTGGAGTCTTGTCAAAGTTTAATGAACTTTTTAAATACATGCCTATGAACTATTGTTCAAAAAAGTTAAAGAGTGATGGTTAGTCTTGAATCGCGACTTCTGATTTCGATTTTCACTCTACTCCACTCAATTACTTAATTTATGTAAGTAAAGAGATTTGTACATATTTCAAAAATTAATTTAATGTTCTAAAAAAATTAAACACTTCAATCATAAAAAAAAATATAAATATATGACTACAAATCCTTAATTAGTGCATTTTGTCAATAGATTCAATTCGATCATGATTCATCCCACTCATGCAGCAATAGATGGAGGAGTTCATTTTTGTATCCAATTTATGGTCAATAGGGCCCACCACAAAGGCCCAATTGGCCAAAATCATATCAAAAGTGAATTCAGGTGGGAGTTTTTCACACGAGTAGCTAAGCTTGCTTGTGGGGTCCAACAAAGGGTCCCACCTTCTGCTCTCACACGTCAACTTCATGTACTGCCACTCTCTCCAATTTTGTCCCGTTGTAAATAAGGGTCCATTTTATCAGATTGATAAAGTTGTGGGTGGATGGAAAATTATCTATACTGTTATAGTTTTAAAATAATTTTTATTAAGTTATTTAATTTTTACTTCTGAAAATTAAATTTAAACAGTTGATAAAGATTTATTATTTTACAAGATCTATTAGTGAGAATGAGATAAATAAAAAATCTTAATAAACTTGTAAATTCGAAGATAATGGATGATTATTGACACGCGCAGAATTTTAATGGTTACTGATTAGTAAAAGAGGAGAGTAATTATAAATTGATATTCCGACATCTTTACATTTGCACCTCTCTTTACTCAAGAAACTAAAAGAGAAAAATCTTTCCTTGAGTAAGAAGATGACTTCATGGTAGACCTGACAAAATTAATTATCTAAACTGAATTTGAGCATTTTAAATGGATAAGGATTTGAAGTTTTATTAGCCGAACCCCAAATATAATTAAATTGATCGACTCATTTAATAAACAAATAAGTAAGAGGTTGAAGATTATTGATTTGAACTTGAAATAGATCAAATCCAACTGACACGCTGCAAGGTCTACCTCAAAGGCTCAAAATGGACTCGACAAAATTTGACCCGGCTTGATTATTTGAACCGAACCTAAGTATTTTAAATAGATATTAGTTTAAACTTTTGTGACTCAAATTCAAAATAAACTCAAACTGAATAACCCGTTTAATAAACAAGCAATTAATGAATTTAAGATTGTTGATCCGATCCTAAATAAGACTTGACTTAAACCAATCTGACCGAACCTATTGCTAGGTCTATTTCAAGGAGTAAAATTGATCTTCCTCAAGTAGACTTCCTCGATTATACTTCCTTAGATAAATTTTGTAAAACAGACTTCCTCGAGGACTTGTTGACACTTGACAGACCTCCCTTGAGGGAAAAAAATCCTTCTCAAACAATTTTGCTTTTTTTCTTGCTAGTTGCTCTTTCGCCTTAAACAAAATTATAAATTTAGAAAATTAAGAAATATGATTAAGCATTTAAATTTTTCATATGATAAGTCTCACATAACACTTCTACACTTTAACAAAATATCTACCCAACCTTTCCTTAAATTTAGATATGTTGCATTTACATACATCTCAACAGCTTATAAAATCATATTGGCTTATGCATCCACGTGATTGTAGGGGTTGAATTCAAGTTCAAAATATTTACATAACTTTTAAATCATCTAAATTTGATTTTTTAGATTACATATTTCAAAATTAACAAAAATCTATTTCCAACTCTAAATTTATTTTAGTACTATTAAAAGCTATTTTTAATAAATTTAAATTCTTTTTATGTTGATAATAAAGGTGCTAAAATAGCACTATTGAATTTAACTCTTCTCATTACTTCTTTTCTTTTTCTTTTTGAATTTACGTGTGGAAAACTGTGGGATACCCAGCGTAAAATTTCCACAGGTAAGCCCACTGCCTCTAGGACATACTAAGGTTAGGCCATAGGACTCGAACCCGCAGCCTCCCGCTTCATGAGACGGGAGGCAATCGATTGAGCTTTACTTTCAACGACAAGAATGGATTATTGCGGAATAGAATTCAAAAATGTTAAAACATGCATCAAATTTCATTAATAGGGTAAGTTTTCATTCTATAAAAGTGTTTAGTGTCTATCACCATGTGATACAAATTGTACTTTTAATAAGTGCAATGCACTTATTCCTTTCTTCTGTCTTAACATTGGAAGCTCCTCAATTAAAAAAAATTAAATTATAATGATCTTATAAAAAAAAGGAAAATGATTGTGAGCTTTAGCTAATCAAATGATTAAAACGTAGTTAGTTCCAACTCATCCTCCAAAGTGTTTCCCCATGGACACATAACTATTAGAAATTTGGAATCACGACCGCGAGTCTCAATCAATAGTTAAAAAACCCTCTGTCATGAGTTATTTTATAAGCAATATTCATCGTTGAATTGAAATATTTTTCAAAATGTAATTAAATTTCATTTAGCTATGTCCTAAACTTGTATCTAACAATCCAATAATGAATATCACTCTCTTATATAAAAAAGTAATGAAGCTCATGACTTGTATAAGAAGGATTTTGTTGGGAATAGAAGCGCATAAACAATTGTCGGAAGAATAAAACACAGATCAATCACATAGAAAGATTTGGTACGTCAACATGTTCAAACCAAATCCACTATTCTCAGAGGCAAATAATGAAAGACATTATCGTGTTTGTTACAATTTTCACTCTCTCCCGAAAAGAGACAATATATACTGCCCTCCATTAAAATATATAATCGGCTCATGACCGAACCAGTGGGGATAAGATCACCAGTAAATATTTGACAATAAGACTCTACAAAACCTAACCGATTTGAATTTTAATTACTCGGCCAAATGAAAGATGACCCTATTATTTAGTGGACAAATCTAATATTCAATAGTTGATTAAAAAATGTCTTCAAATTTTATATATTTTTAGTTAAATAGTTAAGATTATCTGAGCATGGACACCCATTTAGGTGGCACTAAAAAGTAAGGCAGTGAAACATGGGAAATGGTGGGGGTGTGAGGTCCACCAAAGGCATTTGCCCTGTTTCTTCCATTCCTTGCAGAGACCTAACTCCATCCCCCTCTTCAAAGGGGGATTTGTCTGCTCGGTGCGCCTTCCTCTTCTCACTCACCGCCATTGCTGTCTCCTCATGCTACTCTCCCACTACAAAATCTATTTTTTCTCACCCTCTCTTCTTTTTGTCTTAACCTTTATCATGTACATTCCACAGATAGTTTTTATTCTCCAACTCAAATCTCAAATGAAATGCTTTCCTTTTAAATTAATATTGGATGATAAAATTTAATATTCATTCAATTAATACGGGTATCTCAATTAGTCTAAGCTTTTAAAATTAAATTAAAGGTCTTAGGTTTAACTCTTCTTAAACTTACCTGATACACGAGACTTGCAGGTATTTTATGTATTCATAGAATTAGTCTCATCTTCGATATAAAGTGAGAATATCCATATTATCCAATATATATATTGGTCATCCTTTTACACACCTGATTTTTCTGCCTCTACACACCCGTTTTCGGATGCGGATGGCTAATTACCATTTTGCCCCCGCGTTTCCATTCGTTCGAACGAATTCAATTCATTTCGACATTCGTTCGAACAAATGGACGCATACCCCATTTAATTTTGATTCGTTCGAATGAATCTTCGTTTAAAATTAATTCATTCGAATGAATGAATCGGGTGAACAGTAACCTATGTTACTGTTCACCCATGAACGAATTGATTGAATGAATCGATTTTTTTTTAAATTTCAAAGTTATTTTTTAAGCACTTTGTATTTTTAAAATTTCTCAAATTAAATATCCGGACTAATTACGATAATCTGATAAAAATACTTTAAGACTTTAAGGTCTTTTGTACGGCTGAAACTCGGGTCTGGCAGGCCGGGTTTTGACAAACCCAGCCCTAACCCATGTCAAAAAATTTTGAACCCGACCCGACCCGACCCGAATTGAAAACCCGAGTATGTCAACCCAACCAGACCCGAATTGCTAATACTCTCAACCCGAGAGTTGACCCGACCCGACCCGACCAGTGTTAGCCCAAGTTAGCCCGAGTTAGCCTGATTTTTTAAAGAGGGGAAGAGGAAGAGGAAGAGGAAGAGGTGGATATTGGTTTTCGAAAGAGGAGAAACGGAAGTGGAAGGAGTGTAGGGTTTTATTTAAATTATGAATTAGGGTCAGATTTTTTCGGGTCGGGTTTTTTCGGGTCTGGTCGGGTCGGGTTGAAGTTTAAATTCTTCAGCCCAACCCGACCCGAATTTCAGTCGGGTTTTTTTTTCCTAACCCAACCCAACCCGAGTTTGCAATTTCTATAACCCAGCCCACACTGTTTTCGGGTCGGGTCAGTCGGGTCGGGCCAAAACGCAACCCAAGTTTCACCCCTAGTCTTTTGACACTCCTAAATATTTAAAACACAGTATTTTATAAATAAGGGTATCCCTAGGGTATGCCGAAAACACATTTAGGTTTCTCAAAAGACCTTGAACTCTTTAGTATTTTTATCAGGTTATCGTAATTAGTCCGGATATTCAATTTGAGAAATTTTGGAAGTACACAGTGCTTAAAAAATAACTTTAAAGTTTTAAAGGAGATTTTATTATTTAGTACACTATGCACATTATTTTTTAAGCACCATGTATTTTCAAAATTTCTCAAATTGAATATCCGGACTAATTACGATAACTTGATAAATATACTTTAAGACTTTAAGGTCTTTTGACACTTCTAAATGTGTTTTAGGTACACCCTAGGGATACCCTTATTTGTAAAATACTGTGTTTTAAATATTTAGAAGTGTCAAAAGACCTTCAAGTCTTAAAGTATTTTTATCAGATTATCGTAATTAGTCCGGATATTTAATTTGAGAAATTTTAAAAATATACAGTGCTTAAAAAATAACTTTGAAATTTTAATAAAAATCTCTAATGCTGATTCATTCGAATGAATTGATTTTCTTTAAAATTTTAAAGTTATTTTTTAAGCACTGTGTATTTTTAAAATTTCTCAAATTAAATATCTGAACTAATTATGATAATCTGATAAAACTACTTTAAAACTTTAAGGTCTTTTGACACTCCTAAATATTTAAAACACAGTATTTTACAAATAAGGGTATCCCTAAGGTGTGCCGAAAACACATTTATGAAAATAATGTGTACAGTGAATTAAATAATAAAATCTCCTTTAAAACTTTAAATTTATTTTTTAAGCACTGTGTATTTTCAAAATTTCTCAAATTGAATATCCGGATTAATTACGATAACCTGATAAAAATAGTTTAAGACTTCAAGGTCTTTTGAGAAACCTAAATGTGTTTTCGGCACACCCTAAGGATACCTTTATTTGTAAAATATTGTATTTTAAATATTTAAAAGTGTCAAAAGACCTTGAAGTCTTAAAGTATTTTTATCAAATTATCGTAATTAGTCTAGATATTTAATTTGAGAAATTTTAAAAATACTCATTTGAATGAATCATTGATTCATTCAATCAATTCGTTCACGGGTGAACAGTAAAGCGTGTTACTGTTCACCCGATTCATTCATTCGAACGAATTGATTTTAAATAGGGATTCGTTTGAACGAATTAAAATTGGATGGGGTATGCGTCCATTCATTCGAACGAATGCCGAAATGAACTGGGAATTCGTTCGAACGAATGGAAACGCGAGGGCAAAATGGTAATTAGCCACGCGCACCCGAAAATGGGTGTGTAGAGGCAGAAAAATCGGGTGTGTAAACGGATGGCTTATATATATAGAGAAAGAGTTTTGTATTGAGAAAGAGACATTTGGGTGGGATTTGTATTTGTACCTTTGATTTAGTGGAACTTCTTTTATGGTTGTCGGTGTACGCTTCGGCCGAACTACCTTAAATCCGAGTATTTGTGTGAGTTGTTTGTTTGTATTTGAATTGATTACTTCCACTATATTGATAGGGGATTAAATCTCAACCAGGGTCGGCCCTAGCTATAGGCGAAGTAGGCAGCTGCTTAGGGCCTCCAAATAAATAAGGCCCCCAAGTCCATAAGCTCCTTTACTATATGTTAAATAGTTAATACTACTTGAAATCGTTTGACTATTTTTAACTATTTCGAATTTAGAACACTCAAAATTGAAAATTTATATATTGATAATTTTTCTACTCATTTTAAAGCGTAGGTTTCTTAAAAAATTAAAATAATGATAGTAACAATCATAATAATTATTATTATAATCCTCATTTTATTGAGTTTAATAAAAATAATAACAATAATTTTTTTATCAAGTTATTTAATAATAATAATGAAAAATAACAATATTTGAATTAATAGTACTTGAAATCATTTGACTATTTTTAACTATTTCGAATTTAGAACACTCAAAATTGAAAATTTATATATTGATAATTTTTCTACTCAATTTAAAGCGTAGGTTTCTTAAAAAATTAAAATAATGATAGTAACAATCATAATAATTATTATTATAATCCTCATTTTATTGAGTTTAATAATAATAATAATAATAATAATAATAATAATAAAATTTTAATTAATAAAGACTCTTTTAAAATATATCTATCATCTAAATAAAGAGAAAGACAAATCTATATTGAGTTGGTAATTTCGAATTAAAAATAATTTAAAGCTTTTAAAAATTGAAGAGATGAAAAAATATAGCTTTATTCATTTGATCAATGTAGATTTTATTAGAAGTAATATACAAGTATAAATCATTATAATTAAGATAATTTTTAATTTTTAATTTTTAAAAAATTAAAGAAAAATTGAAAAATTAAAATAATAATAATCTCTTCATTTCAAATGAGAATTTGTATTAGTGTCACACTCGAATATGATAAAAGATGCAGTACCAAAAGAATGAATTGCCAAATTATATAAAAATAATGAATTGTTGTTTTCTAAATGTATGAATTGCTTATAGAATAATGTTGATTATACCATACCTATGTAGAAATAAGTTTTTTAAAGTTAAAACTGATAAAATCTTATCTTCGGTCTATAATGTCAAAAGAAAAATTGAATGGATTAGCTATCTTATCTATTGAAAAATAAATGTTAAAAAAACTTGAATATAGTAACTTAATTAGTAATTTTGCATCTCAAAATAAGAATAAATTTTAAATAACTTTGTTATAAATTTGATTATGATTTTTTATTTGGTTTCACACATTGTAAAAAAAATTGTATGATTTTATCTTTTATGAGTATATAAAGGCCTCATCTTAAAAACTCGTCTAGGGCCCTGAAATCTCAGAGTCGGCTCTGATCTCAACAAATGGTATATATATATACGACTTAATTTGTAAACAAGATAACTTCAAATACAATAAAATGAGTGGCAAAATCATTAAATATAGATACTTTTGCTTATCTAATGTCTACAAAGCAATGATCTACTCTTCATCTATAATTTTTAATTTAAATGAATGGTGATTTGTTTTAGTATATTATCATCAACACTCTATGATCATTTCACATATCTACATGAATCCTTCTTATTTTCTCTAGTTTCCATTACAAACAGGCTCAATTAAGTAGACCCTACACTGAAGAGTACAATTTGTCTCTTACTTTTGAGACTAAAACTCTAAGCAAAATGGGTAGGAAATTTTTATGATTTAACTTATTATTTAGCATGAGTGCATAGGAATAAAATTATATTCACTTTATAGGGTCCCCGTTTACACACCCGGATTTTCTATCTCTACGCACCCATTTTTTTGTGGAGGTGGCTAATTACCATTTTGTCCCTGTGTTTTCATTCGTTCGAACAAATTCCCAGTTCATTTCGTCATTCGTTCGAACGAATGGACACATACCCCATCTAGTTTGATTCATTCGAACGAATCCTCCTTATAAATCCATTCGTTCGAATGAATGAAATGGGTGAACAGTAACGCAGGTTACTGTTCACCTGTCTTCGAATGAATGAGAAGGGTAAACAGTAACCTGCGTTACTGTTCACCCATCTGATTGAATGAATCTATTTTTTTAAAAATTTCAAAGTTATTTTTTAAATATTGTGTATTTTTTAAAAATTTCAAATTAAATATCCAGACTAATTACTATAATCTGATAAAAATACTTTAATACTTTAAGGTCTTTTGACACTTCTAAATATTTAAAACACAGTATTTTACAAATAAGGGTATCCCTAGGGTGTGTCGAAAACACATTTAGGAGTGTCAAAAGACCTTGAAGTCTTAAAGTATTTTTATCAGGTTACCATAATTAGTCCGGATATTCAATTTGAGAAATTTTGAAAATACACGGTGCTTAAAAAATAACTTTGAAATTTTAAAGGAGATTTTATTATTTAATACATTATGCCCATCATTTTTTAAGCACCGTGTATTTTCAAAATTTTTCAAATTAAATATCCGTACTAATTACAATAACCTGATAAATATACTTTAAGACTTTAAGGTCTTTTGACATTCCTAAATGTATTTTCGGCACACCCTAGGGATACCCTTATTTGTAAAATACTGTGTTTTAAATATTTAGGAGTGTCAAATATTTAGGTGTCAAAAGACCTTGAAGTCTTAAAGTATTTTTATCAGATTATAGTAATTAGTCCGGATATTTAATTTGAGAAATTTTAAAAATATAAAGTGTTTAAAAAATAACTTTGAAATTTAAAAAAAAAAACTGATTCATTTGAATGAATCAGACTGATTGAATCAGTTCATTCGAATAAATCAGTTTTTTTTTTAAATTTTAAAGTTATTTTTTAAATACTGTATATTTTTAAAATTTCTCAAATTAAATATCCGGACTAATTACTATAATCTGATAAAAATACTTTAAGACTTCAAGGTCTTTTGACACTCCTAAATATTTAAAACACAGTATTTTACAAATAAGGGTATTCCTAGGGTGTGCCGAAAACATATTTAGGAGTGTCAAAAGACCTTGAAGTCTTAAAGTATTTTTATCAGATTATAATAATTAGTCTAGATATTTAATTTGAGAAATTTTAAAAATATACAGTGCTTAAAAAATAACTTTGAAATTTTTAAAAAAAAAAATTCATTCGAATGAATCACTGATTCATTCAATCAGACGGGTGAACGATAACCCGCATTACTGTTTACCCATTTCATTCATTCGAAGACGGGTGAACAGTAACATGGGTGAACAGTAACCCATGTTACTGTTCACCCGTTTCATTCGTTCGAACCAATGGATTTATAAGGAGATTCGTTCTAACGAATCAAACTAGATGGGGTATGTGTCCATTCTTTCGAACGAATGATGAAATGAACTAGGAATTCGTTCCAACGAATGAAAACACAGGGGCAAAATGGTAATTAGCCACCTCTACCCAAAAATGGGTGTGTAGAGGCAGAAAATCCGAATGTGTAAACGGAGACCCACTTTATATTATAGTATTATATCAAATTTTAAATTAATACTTTTAGAAATAAAATTGAATTCAGTAAATCGTGACATTAAAAGATGATAATCACATAATTATGGATGCATTTTTTAATGGGACGGGTAATGATTAATGGTTGGATTTTTAAAAATTTGGGAATATGTTCCTCCACTTGGCATACACATGACCCCCAATTTCCCCTTTGGAAGGATAAGAAAAAGGAGGAGAAAGTGAAATGATTTTCTCCCCCAGCTCAACTTTTCTCCATCAATTCATCCATTGAAGAAGAACTTTCAAAACAGAGCATGCGTAATGCGTCCCACCAATCTTTTATTTTCCATTCCACCAAACAAAGACAGCCGAGTCGCTTTGACGCCGATTACTCATTAGTTGCCACTGCATGTTAATCCTTTTTGACGCCGCCAGCAATCTTTGGTCATTCGGTGTGGCGCCACCACATCATTATCTACACAAATGAATAATTTAGTCAAGTAGAGAGAGAGGTATATGTAAACTTTTCTATTTATATTTAGTTATTTACGGAGTAATATTATTGAGAGTAGCCCTTTCATTTCGAAAGTGATTTGAACTCAAGACTTCTTGTATCTTAGATAGATTATTGGGTGTCAACTCAATTCTCTTGAGTTAAATCATCTTTATCTTCAAACTCCTAAATCATCGACATTTATCAATTCTAATATAGATTTTTATAATATTTTTATTTTTATTAAGAGTATACAGGGGTTTTCCTTAAAATGAGTTTCTCATAACCATAAAGTGATTACCTTTTGTATTGAAGGTTTTGAGATTTCTACTTAGGAGGGAAAATTTTGAATTTTCTCTTCGATTCTCTTGATTATCAAATGAGAGTAAACGAATGTTACCCTTGTTTTCACCCTTTATCCAAACATAGTCTTAGAATTGTACCCAACGCCCTTTTAATCGAAGATAGACGAAGGTCTTAAAGTTCTTCATCATTAAAAAAAAATCTTCTATATTTTTCTAGAATTATCTAATATTCTATTGATTATCTAGTATTAGGAAGAAGCAATCACTTCGCATAAGAAATATTGATATAAATTTGATAGTAAATCATGCTTTCTACACTTCTCAAGTTTTTGTACAAACTTTTTGGCTTTTTTTTTTTTTAAATACTAATACGTAAGTAATAGACTAAATCCTTCAGATTCATCAAACTCATCAGAATTTACATGTGAAAAATTGAAGAAAACTCAGCCCAATTCAATCCATTGTCAGATCAAAATTTACGTGTAGAAAACTGTACAAAACCCAACGTAAAACCTCCACAGGTAATACCCATTACCCTTAGAGACACCAAGTGAAGCTATGGGGGTTTGAAATCTGATACCTCCCGCTTCCTGAGACAAGAGATTACTAGTTGAACCACATCTATATTTTTTGTTAGTGAATTATAAAAAATCATTTTCATTAAATCAATCAAGTTATAATTTGATAATTTTAAACTATATTGTAATATCTAAACTTTTATGACTTTAAATATCTATTTAATTATATAAACAATATTTAAGAATAAATATAATATTAACTACACAATTGAATTCTTTTAAAGACTAATGCCTCCCTCTCTCTAACGTTATAAATGGACTCCAACACATGCAGGGCTGAAGTTTTTTACTAATTTAATCAGACAGATTTAGAATTTAACTTCAAAATGGTACGGATGGGTTTGGTCTCGGATAAGAAAATCCAGACTAAATCTGGCGCATGAACAATTCTAATTGATTGGTAGGTACATAGATGTATAAGGCAATAATGCTTGTATTGACTGATAAGGACATTCTTTGGTTGATATTGACAAGGATTCCTAATAGTTTCACACAATTATATAAGAAGCAATTCATCACTTAAGGAAAATAATTGGCTTTTATTTTATTTTTTTGAAAAAAAAAAAAAATTGAGAAATGACCAATATGCCACATTTTAAATTATTTTTCAACACTTTACGTACTCCATCCTCTCTCGTAGTGCTAAAATAAATGACTAAATGATAATGATGATGATCCTCTCTGATGATGTATCAAGTCCGAGTTAGACACCAGGCTGGGCTTTTGCTGAGTAAATTGAGCTCGGACTTGGCTCAATTCAGGCCTAACCCAAGCCCGGTCTCTTGCCATTCTTAATATTTACTCGACACTATGGTACATATATTTTTACAATAATTTATCCTAGCCAAAGTACATTGTCATTATTTCCTGCTAGTACATTTGACTGGTAACTCTCTAACCCTTCTTTTAAATAGTAAAATAGTGAAGTTTTAATGGAACAGTTTGATACAATGGAAAGTTTATGTATAATATTATTACGGTGCTAATCTCTAATTTTTTTTTTTTTGAAATGGTTCCTAAATTAATAGGTAAAGGCATCAGAGTTGCTCGTTTATCTCTCTTTACATCGATCAGTTGGTTACGTGACCACATAATTCTACTAATAAATAATAAAATTTCACATCTTCTAACAATTGTTACACTCACGTTTCTCAATACATGAGCAAGTTAAAGCGATGATGATCATAAGTGAATGAGAATCTATGAAGTGATAGAGATCAGAAGTGAATGAGAATCTATACCGTCTGTCTTAGTCCCAAGATCAAAAAGAATATCAATCTCTTTCAAATACCAAATTAGAAACAAATGAGGTGTGGCTTATCATTTCACATTTGATATTTAATTTCAATTCAACTTTTTCACACGAATCTCATCCGATTGTATCAATTATGTTAGGTTCCCCCTAATAATGAAGTTAAGAATGATGATACAATGTACAATTGTACAAAAGAATTGAGGTAATTAATGGCTATTGATACCTTATCTTAAACCAACAAAATATAATACTCACTTGTGATTCTTAATTCTTTCTTTTGTGTACTTTTATTTCAAAGTTTGGAAAACGTCTTTCACTTTACACAAAGTTTTTTAAAATTCAATTAGTTGCCTCTCACTTCAGGAAGTGGGAAGTTGCGGATTCAAGTTTCCATGGCCTAACTTTGGTGTGCATTAGGAGTAGTGAACTCATCTATATAGATTTTAATAGAACTGTGTCTGAGTTTTTTACACATTAATTTAAAAAAAATGAGGTTTTGAAAAAAAAGTCATTGGATGGTCCATAGACTACTTGGTACTTTCATTGGGAGAAAGAGGTGGGCCCCATTTGAATGATGGAAACCCATTAACAGTGTGGCCCATACTTTTAGTGATGGCTCTTGGAATAGTGATACAAAGGCTAGTACAGAAGTGGTCCTGTTTTAAACTTTACATATAATACCAAAATATATGATCCAAAAAGGATATGTACTCTATTATTAGTGTATGAAAGATGAATGATAAGTTGGTGATTAGGAAAGTTTTAAAAAATATAGTGTTATTGATTGTAGGCTACCTTTTTTATATTAGAAGAATCGATTTGACAGATGGACCACAAAAGTACTTATGGGAGGCACCCACGTGAATAAAAAATGCAGATAATATGTTGCGTATGGACGACAATATATTAGAAAAATGAATGAAGATATGTATTGGCCAAAATATTAAGTTAGAAGGTATTAAATTGAATTTTGAATAGTTGGCATGGAGGCAATTTCTCGATCGATTTTTATAAATAAGGTATCAAAATTCATCTATTCATGAGTTTTATGAACTTCGAGACTGATTTTATATGAAAAGGGTATAGTTTTAGACTTCAAAAATTGTACCCAAAAAATTAAGAGAGAAAATCATTTTTCCTTAATTTTTTATATACTATTTTTGAAGTCCAAAACTATATACTTTTCACTTAAAATCAGTCCCGGAGTTCATAAAATTCAGAGTAGATGAATTTTGATACTTTGTTTGTAGAAATCGATCGAGAAAAGACCTCGTTTGAAAATCTCTCTCCATAGCCCACTCGATGCTCAATATAAGAGAGATCGTTGGAACGGTCTATTAGGACCATTCAAACGATTGTATTTTATGTTTGGACGATGTGGAGATTCCAGTTTTTTTAAAAATGAAGGGGTAAAATTGTAATTTCACAATCGAATTTCAAAATTGGGTGTGCAGAAAAACACATGTCTAAATAGCCATCCAATAAATAAATTACTTTCTAAATTGAGAGATTACAGAATCTCTCTATAATTTTTTACAATCAATCATAATCTTAACACAATCTAAATAATATCTTAATATATATATTATTTAGATTATGCAAATAGATGAAAGTTCAATTCTTTTGTAAAATAGTAAGCGAAGATGGATACAAGAAGTCAACAATTGATAGATGTCAAAGGGGCGAAATGCAGAAGGAAGAACGAGTAGAAAAGGGACTAGTTCCCAAATCCCAACAGGCGCCATCTCCTCTGCCACCACCACCGGCGACGGCGGCGATGCCACCATTTCTTCTGTCTTCAATAAAGACCTCAACTCTTGCAACTTGCAACTTCAAATTGAAATGTTGTCCAATATATATATGTCTAGTTCCTAACTTTTCGATGTAATGTTGGATTTATATATTTAGTTGTGTTCGCCTGATAAGTGATAACTAGACTTAGTCAATTTATACGAGGATAGTCCAATGAGTTTCACCAAAGTCTAAATAAATGAGATTTAAAAGGTCATAATTTGGATATGAAGTTTAAGAAATTCATTTTAATTAAATAAGTAAAATCATATTTTTAAAATTTTCAATGAATTATAAAAGTCAAATTAGATACAATTACAATTTCAAATGGACACGATATAAGGTTCAACTAAAGTTTAAAAAAAATTAATAATTTCAATAGTCTAGATTAGGGGTGACCCGACCCAAGAAATCATGCAGGTCGAGTCATGTGAGTCAGGTTAGCAGGTCAGTCGGATTGAGAAGACAAAAACTCGCATGGAATTCTAGTCGGGTCAAGTAGAGGAATTTACAAGTTAACCCGACCCAATCCGACTAAAATGAGTTCAGAATGCAAGTTGGGTCAAAATTCACATTGAGTCGGGTTAGAATTCCAGTCGGGTCGAGTAGAAAATTTTGGTTCAGTAGCTCAGGTCAAATCGAATTAAGTTTTAAGAAACCCGACCCGACCTAGTTTCAGCCCTTGTCTAGATCTATTATAAAGATTGGGCCATGTAAGATTTGCTTGGCTGTACAAAACACCCAAACATTTTGTAGATTTGACTATATTAATATATGGATGTTTGAGATGAAAAACACTCTTAAGAAAGAAGTTATATGGCAACCTTATCCAATAAAAGACTATTTTAGACTATTTTTTTTTTTAATATTATCTAAGCTAACACTCCATCCTTTTTTTTAATATTACCCTTTTAATTTTTAGATGTCGATCTTATAATTATTTCTAATACGAGTAGTTCACATCTAGTCTATATTTTTTTATTCAATCCAAGGCTTGTAATAATTAGTTTAAGTATGGCCGCACATTTAGACACCCGGATTTTTTGTCACCAGAGTTTTCAAAATTTTCGATGAAATTACCGTTTTATCTTCCCACTTTTGATCCTTTTATCGATTCTACCGTTTATTTTTTATCAATGATTCTAATCATTAAAAAGATTTGATCCTTCGAATCAATGCCCGGTGGCTACAGTAATTATTATTTAAATAATAAAATTTTATTTATAACTTTAAAGTTATTTTTTAAGAACTATGTATTTCTAAAATTTCTCAAATTAAATATCCGGACTAATTACGATAACATGATAAAAATACTTTAAGACTTTAAGGTCTTTTGACACTTCCAAATGCTTAAAATACAGTGTTTTACAAATAAGGGTATCCCTAGTGTTTTACAAATAAGGGTATCCCTAGGCTGTGTCGAAAATACATTTAGAAGTGTCAAAAGACCTTCAAGTCTTAAAGTATTTTTATCAGGTTATCGTAATTAGTCTGGATATTTAATTTGAGAAATTTTAGAAATACACAGTGCTTAACAAATAACTGTCTATGTTGCCGATATTATAATAAAATACTCTTTAAAACATAGACAGTTATTTTTTAAGCACTGTGTATTTCTAAAACTTCTCAAATTGAATATCCGGACTAATTACGATAACCTGATAAAAATACTTTAAGACTTCAAGGTCTTTTGACACTTGCAAATATATTTTCGATAAAGCCTAGGGATACCCTTATTTGTAAAACACTGTATTTTAAGCATTTGGATTTGTCAAAAGGCCTTAAAGTCTTAAAGTATTTTTATCATGTTATCTTAATTAGTCTGGATATTTATTTTAAGAAATTTTAAAAATACACAACGTTTAAAAAATAACTTTAAAATTTTAAATAAAATTTTATTATTTAAATAATAATTACTGTAGCCGTGTCATTCATTCGAAGGATCAAACTTATCATTCGAATGATCCAAAAATAAACTGCAAAATCGGGATCAAAAGTGGGGGGGCAAAATGGTAATTTCATAGAAAATTTTGAAAACTGGTGTTCTGTGACAAAAAAATCTGAGTGTCTAAATGTGTGGCCTTAAGTATTTCTTAACTTAGCTTTTGTTTCTTAGTTTAAATATTTACATTGTAATAACTTACTTTATGCATTTATTTGAATTTGTATTCTTTTTACTTTATTAATAATTTGTTGGTACTTAATGCCATTTTTAACCTTTTAAATTTTTTATACATTAATTTTATTTTCCAAGGTTTTGAAGCTATTTAAATACATAATTAAGTAGTTAAAAATATTTCAATTTTCACGTATGAAATTTATTTTCCATTGAAACTTTAAGTTTTTTACATTTTTGTTAAATAAATAGTTATTTTATTGTAATTTTTATATGGTCCTTTACAGTTATCATTGCTAATATTGTATATACAAATGTTGACTAATATAATCAAAATATCAATCGATATATATTAACCTATTGGAATTAATTTTCAGAAGTTTAAATTTACCTTTATGAGAACTTCAGAGCCCTACATCGGTTTGTAACTTAAAAAAAAAAAAAAAGTTTATAAGAGACTTCTCTTTAGACCTAAAGGTTTGGTTCTTTGACCCAATCTCAAAATTGAATTCGTATTCGGATGGCAAATTAGCATGATACTTCTGCATTTTCATTCGTTCGAATGAATGCTCAGTTCATTTTAGCATTCGTTCGAATAAATACATGCATATCTTTTTATTCGTTCGAACGAATGTCCCATATAACTTTAATTCATTTGAATGAATCGAGTGAACAGTAATGCGCGTTACAGTTCACCCGTTCATTCGAATGAACAGAGTTTTCTAAGCACTATATATTTTTAAATTTTTTCAAATTAAATAACCAGACTAATTACGATAACCTGATAAAAATACTTTAAGACTTAAAGGTCTTTTGACACTCCAAAATATTTAAAACACAGTATTTTACAAATAAGGGTATCTCTAGGCTGTGCCGAAAACACATTTAGGAGTGTCAAAAGACCTTGAAGTCTTAAAGTATTTTTATCAGATTATCGTAATTAGTCCGGATATTTAATTTGAGAAATTTTGAAAATACACAGTGCTTAAAAAATAATGGTCTATCTTCCATATGCTACGGTAATGCATAGTGTATTAAATAATAAAATCTCCTTTAAAACTTTAAAGTTATTTTTTAAGCACTGTGTATTTTCAAAATTTCTCAAATTGAATATCCGAACTGATTACAATAACTTGATAAAAATATTTTAAGACTTCAAGGTTTTTTGACACTCCTAAATGTGTTTTTGGCACAGCCTAGGGATACTCTTATTTGTAAAATACTGTGTTTTAAATATTTTGGAGTATCAAAAGACCTTGAAGTCTTAAAGTATTTTATCAGGTTATTGTAATTAGTTCGGATATTTAATTTGAGAAATTTTAAAAATACAAAGTGCTTAAAAAATAACTTTAAAATTAAAAAAAAAAATCAATTCACTCAAATGAATCGAGTGATTCATACAAATTAACCGAGTGAACAGTAATGAATGGGTGAATAGTAATGCGCGTTACTATTTACCCAATTCATTCAAATGAATTAAATTTATATGGGGCATTCATTTGAACAAATGAAAATTATAGGGATATGCATGTATTCATTCGAACGAATGCCAAAATGAACTGGGCATTCGTTCGAACGAATAAAAATGCAGGGGTATCGTGGTAATTTGTCACCCAAATGCGGAATCGAAGGCAGTTTTTCCGGGTATGTGAATGTCAACCCAATAACAATTCAAAGATATTGGAGCGATGATCAAGAATCCACTTTTAATTAATCGATTGTTTTAAAAAGTTAAAGAGCTAATATGGTATTTTCAAAATAAAAATGTAGCAATATATTTAGGTCACTTTGTAATAAAACAAGTGTAGAATTATTTTTTTCTTTTTCAAATGCAAAATTTTAATGCATTTAAAAGTTTAATCACCTCTGTATATGAATTATGAAATGAATGACGAAGAACTTATCAATCAATTGGTGCATTGCCCATTCATCTAGTTAGATTCTACAACTATATAAGGTGTGTTGGGGATCTGATTAATACGGCAAAAGCTTTAGAATTAATTAAATGTATGAATAAAACTTTCATTTTAAGTCATCTATGTTTGATTCTCCGGAGTCTAACCATTAGAGATGTATGTAAATCCTAATTAGAGTGGTATATATAGTCGTTTTATGAGAAAGCAAAACATCGGTAAAAAGAGCCACCTCTTTTTTATTTTGCCTTTGAGCTACAGTAGATCGATTTGAACTCCGTAGACGTACCTGAAAGGGAACCATATAAATCTTTGTGTTGTGATTTGCTTCTGTTTGTTGACTTTTTCTTTTCTATTTTCGATATTGTTGTTTATGTATAATCTAGATGATAATTTTCGAGTAGTGATCCTCCACAGTCATTTTGTGTAACCTGATAAGAGTTTCATTGTATTGTTAATTTTGCTCTTCGAATCGGCTCGTCAAACCTTTCGAATCACTTATAACAAATGAGGCAAAATTGACACTATAGTAAAACTCATGTCAAATTATACAAAATATAAGAAGATAGCTGGCCTAATTTTCTCCTAACAATCTCAACAAATTAAAATTTTAACTAATCATATTGCCTCGCTGAGAGAGGTGAGGATGACCTCATGACCAGGTGAAATGAACAGTATCCCTAGTGAATCTCGGTATGTATATTTCCCATAAAGAAATGCGGACTCCCATCGAGACACCATTGGAGCAGGAGTGAAGTAAAGTGAAAGCAATTGTTGACTTTCTCTGTCTGCAATCAGAACTTGTTTGGGTTTAGAGTTGAGAATTTAGACAAGGGAAGCCGCATTTAGACTTGGAAATGGAACTCAATCAAAGATAGCCGAATCTTCAAGAACCAATTCCCAAGTCCCAACCTAAGCAAAATAACTGCTTCTGCCTTCTTTTTTCTCACTATCCCATTGGATCAGATGCCTCGCCTTTTGAACACATGGGCATGTGAAAGAACGAACCCCTCTCTCTCTCTCTCTCTCTTGTGGGGAATTGAGAAGAACCTAAGGCTGAGTTTGGATTGGGGGAACCCAAAAATTATCCCAAGTGAAGGATAAAAATTCAAAAAATCATCTTCTTCATCACCTTTTTTTAAATACCCCATTAAAACTTGAGGTATTCAAAGGATGACTTCAAGTTTAAAGGTGCCCCAGATAAGGGATGACTCCTATAAAATTATCCTTCATGGCTTCATCCAAACGCAAGCCTAAGAGAATGTGGCTTTTCATCTCCTAAAAGGTGGAGATTTGTTAAAATTACTGGCTGACTCGATTTGAGCTAGCCCCTCGTTCTAGAAACTTTCTTTAATTTCTTCCTCTGTAGAGAGTTGAGTGTAGAGAAATAAGCAAAAGGTAGCAGTGCAAGCCCAAAAAGAGAGAGGTATGAGGAAACGAGGAAGAATGGATGGATAGTGTGTTAGAAGATGGAGGACATGGAATTTGTAGCAAAGCTATTGACTTTGGAGTCTCTTCTTCCCTTTGCCTAAACCCATGTGGGTCTCATTACCTCCGCATTTCCCTAACAGTCGATGCTTGCCTGTTCGTATCTCCCTCTTTTATCTACTTTTCTCACCGCATCTACTTAATTCTTTCACACACGTGCAAACCTCTCTATACATATTCACCGAATAGCATTATAGAAAATAATTTTTTTATAAGAGTAACTTTTAACCCAAGGCCTCTCATATTAAGACTAATTTTTTTATCGCCAATCCAACTCTCATGGGTTTCTCTCTCTTTGTATATATATTCTCCTTTTCTCACAGGCGATAGTTATTAAGTTTTATATTATTTTTGTAAAATTATTAAATTTGTATTAAGTTTTAATAATAGTCAAATTAGGAGCTCAAAAGAAAGTTTATTTTAAGATATATGGCTGCGTTTGGATGATGAGTAGAATAGTGAAAATGAAGGTAACCATCGTTTACTCCTGCTTGGTATTCTCTCACTTAATTGTTCCATCACCCTTCAAGGCAATTAGTATTGCACTCTACTATCAATCGATGTCCTACTCATGAAAATTTAAAAGAAAGTTACATGATTTAGATTATCAATTGATATTGAAACTTTATATATTTCATGGTCATGTAATCACTTATCAAATTAATCCATTCATGTATGACTCATCATTTTATCTTATGGCATATCTTGTTAGAGAGTGTCGCTAGTCTAACTCTTTGTAATACCAATAAGCAGTATTTATCATGTGATAGATTAGGGGTGATTTAATCATTTCAAACTTAAGGTATTACTAAAAACTTTTTAATGACTAATTCATGAATTTATCCACGTGGCATATTATTATAATGGTAGCACCACAAATTATGAGGTACTACAACACCAGATGATCCATTAAGATATAGGTTGCATTTGGATGAGGGGTAAATTTTATAGGGGTTACTCTGAGTAGGGGTCACCTTTGAGTGGAGGTGACCCTTGAACTGGGATTACCCTTATCTTGTTTGGTAATTATAGTGGTAAAGTAAGAGTTTACTCTAAGGGTAAAAAATCTTGTTTGGTAACTATAAGTAAGAGTAACCTGATATATTAATATTTTTTGAAAAAGTTTATAAACATAATCATTAAATAATATTTATGAAATAAATCCTAATAATATAACTTATAATAATATTATCCATTTTTTATACGTTATTTTTAATATGTATAATTTATAATTTTTATTTTTATATTAATATAAATTTAATAAAAATATTAATTCTTATAAAATTGTTAATATGTCAGGTTACCCCTACTCAACGGATAACCCCCGTAAAATTTACCCTTCATCCGAATGCATCACGTTGAAAATATTGACGCATTTTTAAAATAAACTTCCAACAAAATAAATTACTAATTACCCCAAAAGAGATTATTATGAACCTCAAACTCTTTCAGAGTTTCGAGACCCTATCGAAATTTGGACATAATCACCCCTTAAAAATAAGACATTATGACAATTATGTTAATAAAATTTTATTTTATTTTTTTTATTATATGAATTATTAATTCTTATAAAATTGTTAATATGTCGGATTACCCCTGCTTACAGTTACCCTACTGAAGGGTAACCCCGGGTAACCCTTGTAAAATATACCCCTCATCCAAATGCATCATGTTGAAACTATTGACACATTTTAAAATAAATTTCCAGCAAAATAAATTGCTAATTACCCCAAAAGAGATTACCATGAACATCAAACTCTTTCGGAGTTTCGAAACCCTCTCGAAATTTGGACATAATCACCCCTTAAAAATAGGACATTTTGATAATTATGTCAATAAATTTTTTTTTTTATTTTTTTATTATATGAATTTAAGAAAAATTATTAATTATTATAAAATTGTTAATATGTTATATTACCCCTGCTTACAGTTACCCCTACTCAAGGATAACCCCGTAAAATTTACCCCTCATCCAAATGCATCATGTTGAAAATGTTGATACATTTTTAAAATAAATTTCCAACATAATAAATTGCTAATTAATCCAAAAGAGATTACCATGAACTTCAAACTCTTTTAGAGTTTCGAGACCCTATCTCTTAAAAATAGGACATTTTGACAATTATGTTTCATAAAATTTAATTTTTAATTTTTTATATTATATATATTTAATAAAAAATTATTAATTCTTATAAAATTGTTAATATATTAGATTACCCCTACTTACATTTACACCTACTCAAGGGTAACCCCTGTAAAATTTACCCCTCATCTAAATGCATCATGTTGAAAATGTTGACACATTTTTAAAATAAAATTCCAAGAGAATAAATTACTAATTACTCCGAAAGAGATTATCATGAACCTCAAACTCTTTCGGAGTTTCGAGAATTTATCGAAATTTCGACAGAATCACCCCTTAAAAATAGGATGTTTTGAAAATTATGTTACATAAAGTTTTATTTTGATTAGATAGATTTAATAAAAATATTAAAATTATTAATATGTTCAGTTTACCCATAATCAAGGGTAACCCCGTAAAATTTATCCCTCATCCAAATGCATCATGCTTGAAAACATTGACACATTTTTAAAATAAATTTCAAACAAAATTAAATTGCTAATTACTTGAAATATATATTTTTTAATTATATAATATATTTTTTGAAAGATTTTATTTTTATAATATATAATTTATAAAGAGAGGAAGACAATGGGTATTGAGGGTTAGGGTATTACAAATACCTCAACCTCCATAGGGATATTCAAAAATGGGATGAAAACAGGTAAATTTTCAAAATTTTATCCTCACCCCTTTTGTTACCAAACGAGGGTAATAAGGGATAACGGGAGTCTATCCCCTCTTACCCCCATCCAAACACAGCCATAATATCTTACCTCTACAAAATTGAGTCACTGGGTGCAAAACAAGTACAATCATAAACTAAAATCCACTGTCCATATTATTGGGGTCTCAAAGGTGCACAATATTTAAATTTATGATAAATCATCTAAAATACAGTTAAAGTTAGATCTGACACTTCTGCATATTATTGGGTCTCAAGGGTGCACAATATTTAAATTTATGATAAATCATCTAAAATACAGTTAAAATTAGATCTAACACTTCTGCATAAATAAATTCCACTCATGAAGAGAGTGAGAATAGAGAAACATTTATGTGAATAGTATGAAAAAAAAAAAAAAACACTCTCTCTATATGAAATTTTATAAAATACAATTTAAATGACATAAATTTCAATGATATTTAAATAGGGGTTCAAATATTAAGTAATACATTTTTTTTTTTTTTGAATTTATGTGTGGGAAACCGAGGGATATCAAACGTAAAACTCCCACAGGTGAAAGTAATACATATTATTTTTTTAATTTTCTAGTATATTTCGGTCCATATATATCATATATGACTGATTAAGTCATGTATCACTAATACTCAACACAGGTATCACCGAGATAGTCATATATTATTGATTTATTGTCAATATGATACATTTTTAAACGATCTCATATCACTAATATTTTGATAATACCATCACCGATATACCAATTTTTAGTGTATTAGTTACGTAATGATATTTCGACCTCTAATTAAAATGTAACTTTTTTTACATCATAATCTAATAATCTTGGCAATTATTGTCAAATTTGAGTATACGACCCTACATGTCAAATCAATGTATGTGTTGAATTAATTTGAATATACATGTCAAATCAATGTATCAGTTCATATGAACCTCATGGGCTTAGTCAGACCGTCGAGACGTCCGTAGTTCATTCATACTTAACTTCAATGGAACAATCTCCATTAATTTATCCATTGCGAATGCAATTGAGAGGTCTTCACCTATTACAAAAATTAGTCAGGTAAAATTCTCTTCGGATGAGAGAGGACCCTGCTCTTCAAATGACTTCTGGACTTCCCACTCACCTTCCCTGCTAAGAGGAGATTGCAGGAGCAGAAGGTGGGAGACCATTACTCTTTTAAGTCTTACCATCTCTAGGTTTAATGGAAGAAGAAACTACCAACACCTAATTGGGTATTGAAAATGGGAGTTATCCCAGGGGTCCGAATATCGGCCAATACGAATGGTATCGGCCGGTATGCCGATATTAATACCGCATCATATCAGCTGATATTGGTGATTTTTGTTAAAAAAAAAAAATAAGAAGAGAAAATTTTAATGGCTGATATCTCGGCCGATACCATTTTTTCAACCCCTAAGTTATCCATTCGATGAATCATTTCATTTGATGATTGCAACAAGGACTAGTGCTTGAATTCACGTGGTTGGTCATCAGTTGCCCATTGCACAACAGAGCCGTCATCTTCAAACTTGGAAGATGCCTCCTTTTTCTTTCTTTAACTCTTTAACATTTTATTTTTCTGTGGCTCAAATACAAAGCTCCATATATAGTAATCACAGTGGCTGATACTAGCCTGGTCTTGGCAAGGAAGATGGACCACTTGGATCTATGACTCTCTCTCTCAAGTGCCATTTCGAATCATTTCTCGGTTATAATGGTCAAACACATTAGTAGAACTCATTCTTAAAAAGAGGCTATTAAGAAGAGGCACATGTGCTTATAAACCTCACATTTCAATGGTACACTGGCGATTTAGGACTTTATGTTAATACTCTCTCTCAGCGCATGTGGGGCTGAAGACACAAATCCGATATATTATGTTGTACTCCTGCTTTGATACCATGTTAAACACACTAGTAAAATTCATTTTTAAAAACTGATTATTAAGAACAGGGTGTCCGTAATGACTATCGTATGAAATTAGGAAATTAGATAGTAGTTGAGGATAAAGGGATGAAAAACAAAAAAGAGGGACAAGGCGGGAACCAAGAATAATGGAGAGATTATCAATTGTAAACTCTAGCCTAGTGATCAAGCTGGCATGGATTTGCTCCCCAGGTCTAGCTTTCGAATCTTGGTTGTTACCTAATTTATTTGGGCTGACTGTGTTGACCAGACAATGCAGATCCGGAGGAATTAATTTTGTTGGATAAAATATCTCAGAGATACTTCTCGTTACCAAAAAATTGATATGAATTTTCATTTAAAATTCATAAACTGAATTATTAATTGAATTTAAAAGCGAAGTTTCATATCTCCTTCCTTATCTAAGGATTTCAATTGAAAGTTCACGCCAGTTTTCTTAAGGATAGTGGACTCACCCGTGGGGACTTTACGCTGAATATCCCACGATTTCCCACTTGAAAATTCGGAAAAAATAATTTTTCTATTAATGGACCCAACGCTTTCAATTTCAGACCAATAAATGTGATGGCTTGGTTTCTTTTAAAGAGTGAAGGACATTCTGAAGGAAAGGTCCCCTCCATTCCGATCATGTGCTCTCCGCCCTGTGAAACCCTCCCTCGGAGAAGACAGCTACTGCCAAACAAAACTCTAAAGGACCACTCTGCATGAATTTGGCCATAAATTAGGTCATCAGGTCTAAAATATCAAAGAAATTATTTTTTTATATTTTTAAATAATTATTCAAGCTTAAATATGCCCAGTTGACGATATTTATTTTAATTAGATAGATAAATACATTTAAATAAAATTTATTTGTGTAATTTTCATATCAACCATCTCAAATTTAATTTGAAAAAGTTCTTGTGCTGAATAGATCGATACATGTAATTAGAATTAAAATTAAAATTAAATTAAATTTAAATTTAAATTTAAATTTAAATTATGAGCCATTTTACAAAACTATGTTATTTCATTTTCCTAACTAGTCCCCACCATTCAAATTTTAAACCCCAGTCCCACTCTTGTTTGATAGAAGCACCATAGGACACTTTACTCTTAATATTCAATTTTTTTTTAAGCATAACCTGTCAGAGATCTTACTTAATTAATCTTTGAAATATGTAAAAATTTTTCAATCTGCACATACTGAGTATACGAACATGGGGAATGACTCTATGTATTAAGCGTGAATCAAATATAAGACCTCTTACATAGTCATCGGGTTCTTGATCGTCACGGCCAACTCCTTATTTCAATTATGTGATAAAACGATAAAACATCTACGAGCGTTAAAAGATAGACTGCAAATAATAACAAAAATTTATCATCCTAAGCCCAAACAAATAGACTCAATCTTTTTTTTAATTTAACTTAACAATTCAACCCCACCCAAGATCAAGTCTATCCAAGGGTTAAAAAAGACAGATCCCAATACATATTGCACTACTGCATTGCCCGCAAAACAGCTGATAAAAGACTCTTTTTTCTCTTTTAAAAAAGAAATAAGAAGAAATTCAGAAAAGAAAAAAAAATGAAAACTAAATAAGAGCATATTTTAATTAAAAAGATATTTATTTTCATAAAGTATTAGACTCTGAAAACTGAAAATTCGTAATGAACAAAATACGTTCTTAGTAATTAAAAAATATTCAAAAAAAAATTAAAAAATAATATAAGAAAATACCTGATATAAAATTCATATTATCTAATATCTGGTAATGGCATATGCATTCTATAACAATTAATTACTTTCCCTTGAAAAATCAAAATTTTATAAAATATTAGAATATTAAAAAAAATTATATAAATACTCTAAAAACTATATCAATCACATTAAAAAGTCTTCATTTACTCTTATAAATTTTTTAATAATATATCTTTTTCTACAAAAAAATTCAAAATGGGATTTATCTTAAATCCAGATTTCATGATTTTTTTGAAAATTCACATGAACATCCTACAAACTCTATCAATTATCTAAAGGCATCTCCATTCAATTTCATAAATATCATTTCATTAAAACTATTTTCACAAAAAAGAAAAAAAAACTAAGAAATATTTTAGGACAAAAACTAAAAACTGATGAAAATAGTTCAAAATAAATAAATTTAAAGAAAAAAAAAATGGAATGGACAAATATATTTCACACTTAGACAACTTGGTTCTAAAGTTTAATGCAAAAATTCAAATTGAGAAAAAGGTTGAAATGACAGGTTTTTTAAATTAAATTCTAAAATTGCAATATATACCACCCGATAAGTATCGCTACATTTTTATAACCCTTGAATCCATCAAACTCCTCGAAGTTCATAATATGTAGTCTGTATATATTACCCTGGATTCCGATGACTCGGCCCAAATAATCGTTTCAATCTCCATCATGCCAGCTTGGAAATGAACAAGAAATGAAGAACAAAAAAGATGGGCAGAACCTGATTATCGGACACTTTGAAATGAATCAAACTGGGCTTAGGTCCGGGCAGATGGGTCCACTTGAAGTTTAATCTGGTATATTATTAAGATTGAAGATATAAACATGCCCGTGAGATTAACCAGAGCAAGATTCAATTTTATACAATTTCTTATTGAATCTAGTATAAATAGTTTAAAATCACCAAAACCAAACTATTTTTATAAATAATAGTAAAACCTCTTAGTCTCTCAACATATTACTACAATATATTAACAATAAATAGCACATCATCCATAACTTCATAATCACCATTAAAAAAATTTAAAATCCATTAGAGCAACTCAAATTCTAATAATTAACAATTCATATTTTAGTTTAAGATCCAACCAAGTGAATGAGGTTAATCACTCAGTCTACTAGCCCGAATGAGTCGAACACAACTCCTCTTAGTTCAAAACTCAGTTTGAACATACTTGGAGATCAGATTTTTAAGTGAATTGAGTCATCTTCTGTGGGTTCACAAGGAACTCAATCCAATTGGAAAACTTTGATAAAATATCATAAAAAAGAGTTCAGGCTTTGGCTCAAGAACCAAAAGTCCTAACTTCAAGTCTCATAGTCACCCATGGCCGTGACTTGCAAGCTACATTATATAAAAAAATAAAATCAGACAGGCCCATAACAGGCCAGGCCCAAGCCCATGTATCACAAGTTCTCCACAACATCAACAGGGCCTCATGTTTTGCCCATGAGTACCGGACTCGAGCAAATTATTAAACATTTTTTTTAAACAATAAAATATACTACTGATAAAGAAGTCAGTAGCAAGCTTCTTTCAGATTTAGTAGAGAACATGTTTCAACCATACGATATAGTGTTCTGTAAAAACATGTGAACCGGCATTTGTATGAATCTAATAAGCTTGATAAGCAAAATATATAAAAACGCAATTCTAAAATAAAAAAATACCAAAAAAAACACATCAAATAATCCTATAGTTCATTAAAAGGTTTGCATAAGCCTAACCTAGTAACCAAAGAAGTAATCGATGATCACTCCCAGACGCACATCAAAACTGAGAAATGCAGCTTCCAGATCAGGGTTTCTAATCGAACAGACCGAAGCCCATGTCGTCGTCTTCAGACTCTTCAGCAGGTTCTTCCTTCTTCTCTTCCTCTTTGGAACTGGAGGCTGGAGCAGCAGCAGCATCTGCAGCTGCCATTGGAACAGCAGCAACGGCAAACTTGCTTGGGTCCTGCAATCCAGCAAATGCAGAAAAAAAGGAATCAACCAAAAATCCCTTATAACAGCCAAACAATCAAATACTCCATCTTACACTGGCAAACAAGTGATCAAGTTCTGACCTTGAGATATTCTAACACCTTCTCCGCTTGTGGGAAGGAATACTCAGTAGCGACTGCAACTGCCAGAATATTCTTGTATCCATTAATGAACATGTGGGGTGCAGCTACAAGAGTTGGATAGGATATGGCTAGAGACAGCGATGTAACCATTGAAACACCAACAGCAAATTTCTCAACAAGATCATCCTCAGTAAGGTCAAGAACTTCTGGGCTGAAAACAGATCCATTGTCGTAGACAGACAAGACGACCAGACCATATGAGAAGGGCCTTATCCCAAGCTTCGCAAGCAAGGCAGCCTCAGATGATCCCACCTTGTCTCCCTTCCTGATCAGTTCAACTGGTGTAATGATTTCAACAGTACCCTTGTTAATCTTCGTGGGGATGTTAAGCACCTGGAAAGAGTAATTGAAGTATTAGGAAAAATACTTATATCTAGAAAAGAACAGGAGTGAATAAATATTCTCAAAGTGAACCTAACCTGAAAGAAGGAAGTCTGTGAAGGGTCCAATCCAGTGTTGCCGGGTGGAACGACGACATCAATTGGAGCAACAAGCCCGACACGAGCAGGAGCTCCAACCTGGTTTCATGGAAAACAATGAAATGCAGAATAAAATAACATGATAAATCAAACCAAATGATAAACAAAGTCCAAAAACAAGTAGACAGTAAATTTAAATTTTGAAAATCAGAACGCCTCCAGCATAACAATTTTAGAGCCTCCGCAAGATATACAAAGAACGAAACAGTTTCACCTGAAAGACTTCATGGGGCCCAAGGTTCCAAATTCAGTCTCCTCACACCCACCTAACACCACAGCCACCCCTTCCCCTCCAGCCCCCAACACAAAAAATAATAATAATAATCCACCAGCTGTACCCAATTTTAACCTGAGAACATTTGTATCTCACTGTTGGATTAAAAATCCATCCAAAACTAATCCCATTTTGACCATTATCTTCGAACTAAAAAATCATGACTTTCCAAATCCAGTGGACCTGATGTTTCTCTAAAAAGCATCATCTCAAAAATACCTTTCAAACCACCCATCCCCATGCATCGGACCCCCAACCTTGTGGGCCCCGCAGAGCCAGGCTGTGACACCACCCAGGTGAAACTGATTCTATGTAAAGCACACATGCATCTATGATAAGAATTATTAGGAGCTAACAATACTGCAGTTTTATAAGGTTGGACATGTTTTTATGAGACAAATTTTTTAGGCAAAGAGCCAATTCCACAAGGAAAGCCAAACATAATCAAACAAAAACCAAAACATCATACCTTGTACTTGGCAACTTCTTCACTCACTTCCTTCAAATCACCCTTGGTGAAAATCAACCCCACATTTCCCTACATTCAAAGTGAGAATAACTAAGATACATGCATGAATTTCTAAAAAGCACTTCCATAGAAAGGGGTCTATCGTTATTTCATACTAGGCCCTGCCTACAAATTTATTTATATCTTGGATCCATTGGAGATCGTGAGTCACAAATCAAAGAATCAATTATTTTTCTCCCAAAAACATATGAATATACCAAATACCAGAAATGATCTCTAAGTAGTAATAATATGATCATTTTCCAATTTTCATTCCACATGATGCATGCATATTGCAAACTAAATTAAAGCTAGAAGTATAACTATTTAACTAAAGTTCAAATTAAAGCTGGAAGTACACAAACCCATACAATTGCATTTCATGTGTAAGAATCATATGAATAGAAGAAGGTTGCGTAATCTATCTCCATGAGATGGACGATAAAAGAAAATACAAGACTTGTTAAAGTGAACTTTTCAACAATCAAAATCATATAGCATGATTGGATGCATGTGAAACATCACCAACCACTTATCTATGTGGTCCACACATTTCATCCAACCATGTCAGCCCATTTATTTTTAATGTAGTCTTCAAAAAGTACTCATCAGTAACAATATTTTGTTATAACAACTCTTTAATTAATAAGCGTGCTTTGGACATTTAATGTGTTGGAAGGTGTTTGCAGTCGAATACAAAAGCTAAGGATAGTTTTTGCAATTATTGAATCCATAGTAGTAGTTTTTGCAATTGACAAAAGATAAGAAAGTATTTGCAAATTACTGATGGAACTATAAGATTTCTTAGCCGATTTGAATTAATACTCTTGTGATATGAATCATACATTATGAACCACATATGTAAAATGTTAGCACTGAAAAAAAAATCTTAGTGTTATTTTTGCACCTTATTTCAATCTAAAATAAATTGAAATTTATTTAAATATGGTGCCAAGTCCCAAAGTCTTTTTTTTGGTTTGTAGAGCCCCACACCTTACACCCATATGAAACTCACCAGTAACAATGTAACTTAGCCCTTACATGTCTCAATATGGCCCACTTTGGATTGAAATTTATAAAAACTTTCTTTGTAGGCAATGAAACTTAGGCTAGACCATAATAGCAAAGATTAGGGAGATCAAATCAAAATCAGGGCAACTCCGCAAGAAAAAGAAAGGCCAAGATCAGAGTGAGATTTGAACCCCAAAATCAACACAAAAGAGATGCGGATAACCCTATAGCATTGGTACATAGACATATACATGAATACATGCATAAACTAAACCCCTTTCTTTCTGAATACTCATACATAAACTAACATTCAGGATGCCTTCCTGCCAGAATCACATTTTATGTATACATCAACATGCACCCTAAATCATACAAATAGAAAAAATAAAAAGGTATCTTTAAATAAATGGAATTATTAAAAAAGAAATCAAATAATCAGATCTCTAGTGCTTACCAACCAAACCTAGATATTAAAGTTTCAAACATTGGCCAAAATTTGAAGTATGGGCCAAGACATACAAAATTATCAGCATTACAACCTCTACATATCATATCCACTACATATCAGAAATACATACAACTGTATTTTCAAAAGATTGAATGGAAAATATGTAAAATATCATTTAAAGAACAAACAAAGCTGCGGTTCAATATTCCACTGTATACAAGCACCCACAGTCCATAAAAAAAAATACAAAAATATGAACTTTCTGATTTTACTAGTTTTTTTGTGATTTTCTCAGGTTTTTTACACATTATCAAACTTCACAATGATAACATCTGATATCTCAAAATATCAGTGTTGAAAGCTCCAACAAAAATTATAATTCCTCAAATTCGAAATTATCAAACTACGCTAATTCTAGAATTTGAGAAATACCAGAAAAAGCGTTCTTGTGTTTGGTAGGCATAGAACTATTAGTTAGATCAGAGGAACACCATAATCTACAATATATTTCAGGCCTAAGATTGTAAAATGGCACTTCAAATGAGAACTCACAAGTTCTCTAAAATTGGAATATTGAGAAATTTCAAAATTCCCAGGCCAGATTTTTTGCAATACCATATTAAGATAGTCATTTCATCCATGTCATTTTCTTAAGATAACATAGAATGTTTTATTACATGTGGGAAGTGGTGGGCTAGTAGAATCCACCACATCACAAAAAATCAGGGCTGTAAGTGATGGCTCCAATAAAACACATTAAAAACAATTTCCATCTGACCATAGATTCCAATGACTTTGGATCAACCACTTAGCTATCAATGATGTTTGGACCTGATTTCTAGTAGCAGGGCTTGCATCATCCCCACTGACCCATAACATGCAACCTTAATAAAATACTATATGTGAATTTAATAAACATGATGTAATTATGTTATTTTCGCAATTGTCTTGCTGTTGATAGGATCTACCTTCCTGGTCATGGCTCCTTAATAGCTATCTCTAAGCCACTCTCTTGTGACTGGCGGTTAAGGATACATGCTCAGGCTGCACACCATCTCTCTTTCAGATTACAAGTTACTAGCTGACTTGTCACCCACAATTCTGATCCTTCTATACGGAGACTTCATGACTGTATTAACACTTCTCACAATCCACTTCAATCCTTTTTGGGTTCGGGAGTGTCTCACAATCCATTTCAATCCTTTTTGGGTTCGGGTGTGCTCTCTATTGAGTAATTGTGGGCTCTGCACCTGATCTTTCAGGTTTCCTGGCCCGGGATGTGGGCGTTTTTTGCTTTTATGATTCTTTGCACCATCTTGTGGTGTGCGTTACATATTTGGGAATGTTTTTCCCTCATTATCTTACCCTTACGCTCAAAAAAAAAAAAATTATAGTTTCACCAAACATGGTCTTTCTTAAGCATTAATGTTTTATTTTAAAAAAATAAAAAAAACAATGCACTATGCCAAAAGCCCAAGGCCAAATGGAGAACTCCAAAAACTCAACCTCTGGTTCTAAGACAAAAAACTACAAGAGAAACTATCATCCAAAGTTGAGAATTTCCATCAACGCCCTAAAGAGATCAAAACATTCACCAAGCATGGACTTCTTATAGCTTTGTAAATTCCACACATGCCATTACACCTAAAAATTCTGTACACCAAATAGGCTTATAACATAGAAAATTCCAAAACACATTATAATTTCCCAATTTCTGCTACTCTGGAATATGGAGATAACCAGCAATTGCACCTTTTGTGTTTGGCAGCATAAAGCATAGTTGAAATCTAGAAATTCCATAATCGGAAGTGAGATTTATAACAGTTGAATCAGAATTTATACATCCCCTGAAAATAGAATTTTGTGATATCATTCTAGACTTCTAGTTTACCAATCATGGATTTCTTTGGAGAATTTTATAAACCCCTTGAAATTCTAGTTCCACATAAAATATCAGGTAGAATTCTTACAATGGGGAACTACATGAATACCTCTTGAGGAAACCCACCTTGAACTATAGGGATCTGTATGATGGAAAGGCTTGCACTTGGATAGGGGGCTCTAACAGGTATCATCTGGAAGGGATCACTCTATGTACGATTTTAAAGGTTGTGATGATTTGGAGAATTAGAGATATGCCATAGAGTTCGAGTTTAGACGAACAATGTAACTTAAAATTGGGACAAAATAAGCGATCAAATTTGTAAATATGAATTACTCACCGAATTTTCCACTTAATAGTTCACAATTGATAATATCAAAATAAGGTGAATTACCAAAATCTAAAACTTCCGAGAGTACGATAACTGAGAAACTATCCAGGAGAAGGGATGGGAGTTATTACCACAAGGAGGGGAATGAGATTGAGGTAGGCATTGTTTCCGGTCTTCTCGGCATGGAGCCGGATAGATCGCTTCATCATGGTGTTCTTTCCCATCAAGACAGTAGAATCTCCACGGAGACCCTTCCTGATGTTCTGAAGCTGTTTCGAGCCGACGTTATCGGCAGCAACAATCAAGACCTGGCTAAACAGATCCAGAAGTTCGCACAGCTTCTTATCGTAAGCGATCTTCTTCTCCGCCTTGGATGTCTTCACCGCCATGTCGAAAACTTTAGGGAAGGAAAAAAGAAGAAGATGAGAGGGCCAAGACGAAGCTGCAGAGGAGAAGCTTTGTCAAGGTGGGCAGGATATGCCTCTTTAACCTCAGAAGATCTTCGCTTATATACCGAGATTAGGTGTAAAACCCTAGAAGAAAAACCCTAAGCCGTCCTTGCCTGGTTCGAGCGGTAACGAATAAATGACTGCTTGGGACTGGGAGTTTTCCTTTTATACGGAGATGCGAAGAGAGGAGAGGGGTGCACCCAAGAACCTAGATCTGACGGTTGGTGTTGGTTCTTAGTTTCCATTTTCAATCTGACGGCTGATAACGAAATTGAATGCCTTTATGTCCTCAGAAGTCATCCTTTGTTGGGATTTTTGATGGCTTACAATCTGAGTTGGACACATTTTATGAGTTCTTTAGATTTTGAGAGTTCAAGCTTCTCATGTATTGGTAAGTTCTTGTTAATTGGTCTTGTATTTGAATTTTAGTAAAATAATATAAAAAAATAAAAAAATTATTAATATTACATTTTAGGATAATTGGTTTGAGTTTTTATATTTTATCAATTTTAATATTTTCGACCTATTGATTAGGTCTCTAATACCTCCTTTTTCTATCTATCTTTAACAACAACGGATAATTTTCCTTTTAAATAGTATTAATTCATTCATGTAGATCAATTTAAAAAATATTCTTTTTTATTAATTTTAAACACAAAATGTATATATATAGATTTTATGAAATTATTGAATTCACTATTATATGGATTAAAAGGTTCTAGATTTGTGATTTTCTAGATAGCATGTACCAAAATTGGTTTAACTAGGGTTGGTTTAATCTATGTAAATATAGATGAATGTCTTTTGTATGTTTGTAATTGAGAGAGAAATCAAATAAAATTGTAAGAACAAATTTCTTCTCTCTCCCATGGGTTGGTTTTCTCCGAGTCAAGTGTGTGTATATCTTTACACTGAGTTCTCAATCTATGAATGTTATTTATACATCGAGTTCTCAACTCTGTCCACATGTGCATAAATTTGTTTTTTTTTTTTTTTTTTTCATGCATAGAAAACTCACAACTCAATGTGGGTTCTTGGGTTTTTATTGTGGTGTGCACCAAAGCATCGTACAGAAGTGAGATTATTCGATGTTGGAAATTTACTGAGTTGATTATAGATTGGGATTTAGGAGCCAAGTATAGTTCCAGACTTCCAGCATGAAACTTTTTTAGAGGTTGAATCAACTGTGAATATCATGGTTTAACTACAAATTTCTAAAATTCACCTATAAGAATTTCATTCACCTATAAGAATTTCTACAATTGGTGTAATCCAGATATAGGTGTTATTTATATCTCAAGATTATGGAACCTAATGGAGAATAGCTACAGTGAAGTGGTCGATCCACATACATTAGAGGCATTTTCCAATGAGAAGAAGGATTTGCTAGAGGAGCTCTATGACGACTCCGTTCTACCCAGTATGGTATTGTCTATTTTTTTGTCACATATGTCCTCACAATTTTGTATTGGGATTAGTGCATGTACACACACTCCTAATTCAAGATCTGAACAACCTTTCAGGTAATGTAAGACTTTTTCACAGTGCTCTCCTCCACTCTGCAGCACCACTCTGGCAAAATGTTTCCTTTGACTATTAAATCTGAAGCTCTGTTGGGTTGGAAGATGATTGTGAAAGATAGTAGTTAGCTGTGGTATCTCAATCTTGGTCATATCATTTTTTTTTTCACTTTGAAGATATTAGTGCAAAAGAACATGTCAATTGCATTACTTTTGGTTGAAGCTGTAGATCGTACGTGTGGAGGTTCTATTCTTGGGAAGCAGGATATGGACTCCTCACTCCTTTCCACTTATAAAGTCCATAAAAGAGAGAGAATGGTGCATACATATATGTAGCTCGATTGAGGTAGAATCACTTGGTGTCACTAAATATCTTTATTGGCAGAAACCATTATGTTGTGTATTTGTTAAATAAGTGTCCAATGAAGAGTGTTTGTGGGAAAATATCAGAGGAAGGTTGGAGTGAAAATAATTCAGATGTGTAACACCCAGCGGCGCTGGCGTGTGGGAGAGTCCCACATCGCTCAGCATGATTGGGTGTAGAGGGGATATAAAGAGGAGGCAACCCCTCCCCATCACGAGGCCTTTTGGGTCTGGTTAGGTGGGTCGAACCCAAAACAAAATCGTGCGGGCCTAGATGGGAGTCCAAATCGAACAATATCGTGATGGAAGTCGGGTCGAATCATCACTAGTGGTATCAAAACAGAGTTCGGCACACAAATTGTGGGAGCTCTCTACTTATGTGACTTGTCTACATATGTGTGGACCCTTTTCAATGTGACATGACACTAACAAAATTTAGTGAGCTCATGTAATAAAAACAACTAAACTTTACATTTTGACACTAACAAATTTTTTGAATAATATCTATTAAATAAGAAACAAAAATTCATCGCAGGAAAAGAGTTATTCTTATGTTTAAAATAAATAATATAAAGATCCATAATTATAAGTGGTAATTATGAGCATTAGATAATTATTATTAGATATATGAACAAGATGACAAATAAATTAATATGGGTATTTCATTTTTATTAGTACAATGCTAAATTGTCTTCAAACATTATTGCTTTACATGAGCATTTTAACCTTAAAAACATGGTCATTCCTTCCTTTAACACAAAATATTAGTGAAATTTGATATTATGGGTTTGGGTTGGATTGATAAACATCGATTATCATAGTAGCCATTTTAATCTATTTTGAATGTTTATTTATAACTTTTATAAATAATAAATGTTAAAAAAACTTTAAAATCTCAATCTAAATTCCAATCTATTTATTTTTATTAATGTTCATGTCAAGGGAAATGATAGGTGAGACTTGTCACAAAAGTAGCATCTAATTAATTTTTTTTTCTTTTAAAATGACTGTAAATCATATAGAGAAAACAATTGTATAAATTAAAAAATATTCAACGAGATTCAAGTGAACCCGCTTCAATTTCAAATTTAAATTTTAGCCACTTGATATTTATAACCAAAATCACTATACATCTTTAAACTGATTTTGACTATTAAAATTAAATAGTTAAAATTTTAGTTTGGGATTGATTTGATTTATTTATAGCTCATAAGTATACTTTTTGTCACGCTCTGACCCGAAGGATGGACCCGGAACGCGACTGATTTTTTTTTTTTTAAACTAAACTAACTCAAGCATTCTAACTGGGCTGGATCAACAGTTGGGCCCTGATGTCACACATAATCCCAACATGTGAACTTAAACATATACCATAAGTCTACCCAACAATAGACATAAACACAAGCATTGATCACATAATTCCAACACTGAATTATTATTTCAAAATCACATCAGAGTAACTATAGAAGCATAGTAGTTTTCCATACATAACATTGATACAAACTAAATACCACACCCGGTATTTTACAAAAACAAGAGGTTCCAAGAACTAGAAAGCAAATATAAGGGTATTTCCCTCAGTGGGAATCCCAAAATACCGCCGCAGCTTATCCACCCTAAGCTTGAAATAGAGGGTTCTCCTCCTCGAGTTCATCTCCTGAAAGGTGAGTGGGGTGAGCTAACTAGCCCAGTGAAGGAAATATAACAGTGCAGTTAAGTAAACAACAGGTTAACGCAATAATCAACAGTTGCAATATATTATCTCATGCTTGATAATAGATTCACAATATCAAGTAAAGTCTCATCATCATTTCCATCATTCCATCAGTTTTCCATTACTGCTATCATCCAACGTAACGCCTACCGACTACACTGAGACCATTGTATTAAGTCCCTACACGGTCAAAATACATCCTTACAAGTACATCTCCGGCTCTCCCATAACTGATACTGACACCCTCAAGTCAGCAACTGTCGACACCCATGGTCCAGTAGACGTAAATCATCTCTCATATGGCAGATATTGGTTCAATATCCAAGGCACGTGGAAGCAGTATTACACATTCCATATGATCAACATCATAGCATTCATAAGCATCATCAGCACCTCTACAGTAGTGCATTATATCTAAGCACATGAGTCAAATCTTAAACCACTCATTGCTCCATATCAAATAAACTTGTTTACATCACACTGCAAAGTTAAGTTCCCTCACCGTAACTGTGTGGTTTCGTGGTCTCTGTTTCAAACAAACAGACAAGTGCATAATCAATATATATAGCATCAAATACATACTCACAAGTAGTATTTCGAAATTATACTTGTTTTTCCAAAAATATCCAAGGTACATGGAATTGAGTCTCCTACTTGGTTTCTATCATTTTTAAATTACAATAATCCACTAGATAGTAATTAAAAAGGGTGCTTAGTCAAAAACTCATATTGTCTTCTGGGTATTGACCAGATTGACTTATTGAGTTAGGTCTAGATTCTCGGGTCACTTCTCTATTGTCTTCTAGATAGGACCAGATCTGACATGTTGAGTAAGGCCTCGAGGTCACTCAGTGCCCGACAAATATAGCGTTGGCCTGAAAGTGAGACCACTCAGTGCCCGACCAATAGAGTCGGCCTGGAAGTGAATGCAATAGTATACACACTATAGTATAAGAGAAGAGGGTTAGTACATTTTTAGATTAACAATGGGGTACTAACATCACATGCAATCAATAACTAAACAGATAAGATTAGACACTTCAAAAAAAACTAGGTCCCTCGGAACATGCCTCGGAACCAGGTATTGTGGCTTCGGATCATCCGAACCACACTTAAACTAGTCACTGACCTCGAATCATGGGTCTGACTTCGGATCGTCCGAAGTCCATCCGAACCGAAAAGATTTGAAAAACAGGTCTTGGTGGGTCTGTGCACTTTGGAACATCCGAAGTGGGGCTCGGAACGTCCGAGTGGGGTTCGGTCCTTCCAAAATCTGCTCGGGTCGTCCGAGTGGGTCAAGCTAGCCTCGTACGTAACTGGGCTTGGGGTGAAGCTCGGAACGTCCGAGGGGTCCTCTTGGACCGTCCAAAGGGCTCAGACCATCCGAAGGTCGATTCTCAGACCGTCCGAAGGTCGACTCTCGGACCGTCCGAGAGTCGTCTTCCTCCACTGTCTGCACCAACAGACAGTGACGATAGACACAGTGCAAAATACGAATCCGAAAACAGTGGATTTTCCGGATTCGGTTTCCACACTTAGCCGGTCCGATGGACTCCTCTGGAAGTCCTCTTTCCATAGGGAATGGTTTGGAGTCTTGAAGCTCACTAGGCCAATCGATTTTAATATTGGAAGCTCACGGGTACAAGAGAACACATGGTTTTTCTTAAACTTTAAACTGGTTTTTCTTACTCAAAACAGGGCCAAAATCAGTTTTTCTTTATTCTAAACCACCTAAAATTTGAAAAGGAACACAGTGGTTACCTTCACTCGAGTTCCTGGGCTGAAAATCTGTTCTTTGAAAATCTTCCCTTCTAAGGTTTATGGGTGATAAAACTGGGAAACAGAGAGGCAAACAGAGACAACGGATCGGCTGAGATTGGTCTTTCAGAGCAGCTGGGAGACTGGGGAAGAAGAGATGAAAGTCTGAGGGATTGAAACCTGCTGAGAAAGGCTGAATATATAGGAATTCAGTCGGGAAAGGGGGCCGGATGGCCACTGCATGTCGTTGCATGCAGCGGTGAGGGGACGTCGAAACAGTGAAATCACTGTTCACTGGTTTGTTTGCAAATAAGTCCCTCTGAAATTCTGATTTTACAAAAAGGCCCCTATTTTGATAAAAACTCGATTTTTAACTAAACATAAGATTTTGAAAACTCAAAAGCTTAATCCAACCTTACAGATAGGTTGGGTTTTAAAAACCTTGATCACCATAAAAATTTGGAGATTTAACTCTCATTAAAAACCATTGATTTAAAAAAAAAACATAATTTAATAATATTTACTTAATTAAACAAATGTTAAATAAAGCAACTTGGAAACCTCATTTTTGGGGTTCAAGAAATAACTAGATCATTCTTGAAATGGTTTAACATAAAATACTAGTTTCAAAATTTATTTCATTCGCAAAACTATTTAAAATAATTATTATTCCCTTTCACGGTTTTGACGGGCGGTTTTTTTTTAAATACCATTTTCTGAAAATAAAATTATTTTAAATTCAAAATTACAAATCCTTTATTAAGGAGAACATTATCATCTAATAATAACCACATAACAACATAATCTATAAAATAATAACTAGAAGCGGTAAATTACCAAATTGCCTCTCCAGCTGGACGAGCTGCGTCACTAAGCTTTCGAACTCGGATTGGGCCACACCTGAGCTTTTCATAAAGCCCTAACCGTAATCTTTGAGATTAACCGGTCAAACAAGATTATTAAGTTAACCTACGCCTAATCTGGGTCAGGGTAGATGGTTATTTATATTATTTACAATGTTTTAGAATATAAGAAGGAGAAAGAATATGGTGCTGTATAATTAAAAGAGAGGAAAAAGTTTAATAAGTATAAAAATGACATTTTGTGAGTATATAAGGAATGTATCGATTTATCATAATTATTTATTTATTTATTTATTTATGCTGCTCTTTTTCTCATTAATATAGTAATCATTCCCACGAAAAAAATATAAAAAACTTAGTGCAAATTGATTGTATTTTTTTCCATGTGGTGGCAGTCCTCCTTTACCCATACATGGCTCACCCACCCTTCTGTTGGCGCCAACTGTGTCAGTTCCGTTAGTTTCCCGCCAAAAGCCAGTCCTTACATTTACAAAAAAGAGTAATTCCCAAACTGAGAAAGTCACAATCTATACCTTCCAAGAACCCTAAAACTTTCCTTGAACGTGCCTGAGTCCCCAAACCAATCAATGCCTGTAACAAGATCCGGAGCGGCTTCCTCTCCAATTTCCAGCAATGGGTGGACCAATGCTCCATCTAGAGAAGATTCCACGCCCAATCGGAAGCGACCCAGATCCCAATCAATGCCGGAAAGTTCACCCACTAATCCTACAAAGCCACCACAATCTCCAGTTAAATGGCTATCACCCCGCAGCTGCTCACGCGGAAGCCCAAACAGTAATGCAAATGTGAGTCTTCAATGTTCATTTCTCTCAGTTTTAATTCTTACCTCTATTTTCCTAAGTTTTAGTTATCAGCCATGGGTATTTGTGACTGCAGGGAATTTGCAAAGAATTTGATGGTAGACTTGGGCGATTGCCAAAATCTCCACGGAAGAGGTTGTTCGATCATTTTCCTCATAAACCCAAATGGGATCCCCAGGGCAAGTCCACTCATCTTTAATTTTAAATTTTCCGTACTTTTTTGACATTTCATTTCGTTAATACTGGCCATGTTTCATTTCCATCTGGTTAAAATGCATATACTGTAAATTGATCTTAATTGTATTTTCCTTAGTTTTAGTTTTAATTTTGGGAGGTCTATAAAAGATCAGACATTAACACCTCAACCTCTGAGATGACATGCCCATTGAGATGTAAGAGTGTAATTATGTGGAAGGGACTGTTCATACTCGGTTGGCCCCTTGAGATCATCCTAATAATTGTTCTGTCTTGTTGCCAAATGTTTTTGAGCCCTAAGGTTCACCCATTGTTTTTCTAATGCTTAAATATTTACTCTAATGATGAGAATGAGCCAGACATTACATCAGGCTGGATTTGAATTCACATAAGAAAGTACAGTTGGGAAGGGTTGGTTTTGATCATTACATGGGCTCCTTGCGTGGGCTGTAAGTTTAGACAAGTCCATCCAAGTTAATTGTAGTTTTACCCTTCTTATTTTGAATGTATATGCACTTACTGTTATTGTTTTTTATTTTCAATTCAAAATGGTGGTTCTTCCTTTTTTCTCCTAGTTGTTTCTTATTTTCTCCTAGTTGATGAGATCGTTCATTGCTACCCTTTGCACCTACGAGCCCTGCATCTGAAACTGTGATGTAACCCTGATATGATTTTCTTCCCTTGCCATTGAGGCCTGTCATTGAACAATCTTTGCTGTTCAATCTCCTCTTGATCATGGATTGTTGCTATATATCTTTTATCCATTCATTAGTCAGTCACAAGTTTTATAATGATCTTAATTACAGGGAATCTGTTTCCCCTCTCAAATGCCTACATTTCTTGTTTCCTATCTATCAAATTTGTTTCACACTTCTACATACATGAATACTGTTACTTTTTTTCCCCGCATCATGTAGTATTCACACATTCAATTCCAATGCAGTGTTCAGACATTCAGCTCCTTCTCTGCTTCCCTCCTGTTGCTCATCCTGGTAACTATGGTTAAGATCATCTAGCCAATGCTACTTTCCAATAATGCCTCATCCATGTCATAGCCTTCCAAGATTGACACTCCCAATATCACTGCACTGCATATCCTTTTTGGCATCTTCAATAATGGTTGTGGATCTTGATCATTCTTGTATTCAATTGTGCAAATGATGATATGTTTTTTAGGAAGATCCTCTCTCTCTCTCTCTCTCTCTCTCTCTCTCTCTCTCTCTCTCTTCTCTCTCTCTCTCTCAATTCATAATATTTGTGAGATCAGTTGACGTGCTGGGAGTTAAGCTCTTTTGATTTCATATGTAGATTCCAAGCAGATGCATGCCGTAAAGGAAGCCTTGCATGTATCTACAACACCTTCCTCCATTGTATGTCGGGAAGATGAGCACCAAAGGGTGTATGAATTCTGCAAGGCATGCATTGAACAGGAGAAATCGGGTAGTTTATATGTATGTGGATGTCCTGGTACTGGGAAAACACTGTCAATGGAGAAAGTGAAAGTGGACTTGGTGAGATGGGCAAAAGATGTAAGTAAATTCTTGTCTCTGATTCTTTGAAATGTTGATAAGAGTTTATCAGATAAATCTTCTCTTTTTATTGAATGATATCAGATATTTTTTCTGTTTACATTTTCTTATAATATTTTTCAGTCATTTGGTATATTTCGTGAATGATATCAGATATTTTTTTCTGTTTACCTTGTTTATAGTAGTTTTTGGTTATCTCGTACTTTTCGTGATTTGCTTCCCATGGCATTAAGCCTGTTCATGGGCTAATTCGGGTTAGGTTTTGACAAAAATAGCCCTATCCTGTTTATATCTACAAATGCCTGAGCCCATCTGAAGCCCATTGGGCTTTTAAAGCCAAAGCTCGAGCATGCCGTTTAAAGCCTGTTTATTTTATAACTGGTCACACCTGTCACTATTTTTATTTTTATTTTGTAACTTGAAAATCTAACCGTGATTGAAAGTAGACTTAAAGTTACCTACTGAGTCAAAATCTCAATTCAAAACTCAATTTTCAGCCATTTGAATTTTAATAGTCAAAGTTTACAGACGTCATTGAAAATATTCGACGGCTGATGTTTTTGACCGTTAAGATCGAGTGGCTAGAAGTTGATCTTTGAGGATGAAAGTTTAACAATTAGGTTTTTAAGTCTTTTTCCAATTTGTACAGTTAGATTTTTCAATTTAGAGAACAAAATTAAAAAAAAAGAAAAGAGAGTACTAGGTACGATCTTGTGGTATATGTAAATGATATATAAAAATAAATGGGTCTAGAAGCCAAAGTACAACCTGTTGGATAAAAATGCTTGTTCAAGGCTGTTTATTTAAGTTGGGTTTCAGCCGGTCCTAGGCCAGTTTGGACAATTGAACACTCCTACATGACATTGAAGACCAAATGGGTTGATCAGACCTTGGAATTGCTTATTAGTTACATACCTCTAGTTGATCCGTTCAAAGTTAAGCTTTCCTGACAGAAATTAAAGAGATCTATTTACATTCTGCAGTGTCTTCTAGGGGCTATGCAGGAAAAGTTCTGGGATGCCATTGGCGAACAACATGTAGAGTTAATCAGATATTTTTTCGGTTATCCTCTTTGTAATGTTGTTCGGTTATTTGCTATATTTCATGATTTGCTTCCCGCGACATTGAAAACCAAATAGGTTGATCACTCCTTGCAACTGTTTATTAGTTGCATGCGTCCAGTTCTTGATATTTCAGAGTTCAGCTTTCCTGGGAGAAGTTGAGAGAGAGAGAGAATCCATTCAACATTTCAACCTGACCCTTGTGTATGAAGAAGTATTGTTGGTGCATCCATTCAACCTGACCCCTGAATATAAATTTTCCATGTTTCCTACGCTGTTTGCAGTAGCTTGTGTCTCCATTAATCTTGCCTCTTCTGCCCTCATTATTAGTCACTAAGTGAATAAGGAAAAAAAAGCCAAAAATTAGAAAATTGCAAACCTCTATATATCATGTTCTATGTTTTGTACATGCTGCTTGGGCTGAAGATAGAATGAGGGAGAGGGGGATACCTATTAGGACCTGGGTATCCATCCCAAAAGACTAGCCTGTTAGGTGGAGTGACCCATCGTTCGCAGCCCCAACAATCCTCCTCTTGAACAAGACTAGCTATCCCGTTCACCTAGGGGATCTTTCAAGTCCACATGAGGTAGCCTACGACTTGACTCTGATATCATTTGTTAAGAATTGAGGATCCGGTCCAAAAGACTAGCCTATTAGGTGGAGTGACCCGAGTCCTTTATAAATCCCTAGATTTCTCTACTACACTTCCAATGTGGGATTCGTTTGCAACCCCAACAATACCATCATGAGTCTTTGTATCAATTTTCCAAAATACTAAATATCTTACCAGTCTATGTTTAAAATTATTAATGTAATCAACCTATCATGCTTGGGCCTGTAGCTTTTCTAGGAACTCTTGTGTGCAATGTATTCACCATCACATGCTAATTTAGGCTGTTGCTATGACTTTGGCCAGCGGGAATTGCAGCGACCAGATGTGCTAACTATAAATTGCACCTCGCTTGCAAGCACATCCAAAATTTTCAGTAAGGTACTGTATTAAATTTTCTTGGATCTATTTAAATTCAATATAGGCTTACTTGCCTCTACTTTCCTCATCAGATACTTGAATGTTACCATCCACGAAAGAAGACAAATGGCAATTGCTTGCCCCTTGCGCAACTGCAGAAATTGTTTTCACAAAAGAAAAAGATATCCTCAGGGAAGATGATGTATGCAATTTTCCTTGCACATGTTCATATTCTTGCTTTGCTGCCTGTAATGCCAGTATTTATGATTGTAATATTCTTCGTATATGTTTGGATGACTGAATTTTCAGTATTTATGATCATAATATCCTTGTTTTATGTTTGCTGCTATTTTTTCTGCTATTTAACCAGTATGGTGTAAGCACAGGTTGTTGGTTGTTGACGAGATGGACTACTTAATTACTAAAGATCGTGCCGTGCTTCATGATCTTTTCATGCTTACAACTTACCCATTTTCTAGATTCATATTAATAGGTATGTGATTTGAAGGATCCGAATCAGTTTCAGCAATTTATTTTTCATCAAGTTTGAATCTGATTCTGCTTAATTATATTTTGGTTAAAATATCTCTTCTGCTGCTCTAGCTTGAGACTAAAACATTAATGTGAATTGTTCTTGTTGTTTCCATTTTTGCAGGAATAGCAAATGCAATAGACCTGGCCGACCGGTTTCTTCCAAAACTTCACTCATTGAATTGTAAAGTCAATAACTTGTCATCTTCTTCAATTTTCAAATCTACTCATGCAAGAATGATATATTGTTTCATACACTGTGTGTGCATCCATGCAGGCGTGAAAAGGTGCATCCCATTACCATTACTTTGTGCAAAATATGCATGCATGCACTCATGAGTAAATTTAGAATGAGCAAGGGTAAAATACCAGTCAATCATAAATCAAGAGAAAATCTAAATAAATTATTGCTCAAAAAAAGAAAAAAATTGATACATTGGATTTAAGATCTTAGCAGATGATCTAGATGGAAAAATAAACACCATATATGCTAAATTTAGAAATTTTCGTAATGTAGACTAATCTCTTTGGATCGATGTTTTGGTTGGGTGGATTTGCTAATCCAGTTAATATTAGAAGTTCATTAGATTGCCTTACTTGGTCAGTGTTTATTTTATATATCTTATCATTTAGTTTTTGTAATTATGTAATTTGAAGCAATTGAAAGCTCCAGCAGCTTTCCCAGCAATAACTGGGTTCAGTGTCCAAGTGAGCTGGTATATCTCATCCCTTTCTTGTTGTATTTTGCTGTAGCAACAATAAGCCTCTACATTGGGGTCATTGGTTGTCTCGTGCAACATGATTTTGTAGTTGCGACACCAGTATCAATGTAACGACCCGTCCCACCCAGCACAATATTGATTCGCTTTGGGCCTGAACGGGCCTTCACAGCTTTGCCTTTGGGGCGTGCACTCATGCACAACCTTAAATGACGTTGTGCTAGAAGAGGAGGAGAAGTTATCCCAAGCTCATGAGGCTGCCAAGGGCAGTATGGGACCTTGGGAATCTCGCCTCTCTAGTGATTTTCTCTCCTCTCCATCCCGCCCCACATATGGTCTCTCTCTCTCTCTCTCTCTCCATCAGGCCACTATTCTCTTTCATGGCTGTTACTACTCTCTTTCATGATAGTAGCAGGCCATCACAATCCCACCCCTTGGACTAGAGCCGTCCTCGGCTCTGATACCATTTGTAACTTTCCTCCCCACCCAACATAATATTGTCCGTTTTGGGCCTGAACGGCCCTCACGGCTTTGCTTCGGGGCGTGCACTCTTGCACAACCCAAAAGGCCTTGTGCTAGAAGGGGAGGAGAAGTTAGCTTATAGCTCAAGTTTGGGAGGCTGCCAAGGGCGGTATGGGACCTTGGGAATCTCGCCTCTCTGGTGATTTTCTCTCCTCTCCATCCTGCCCCACTGATGGTCTCTCTCTCCATCAGGCCACTATTTTCTTTCATTGTTGTCACTACTCTGTTTCATGACTGGAGCAGGTCATCACAATCAGACAAGCCAACGTGGTTTTTTTATTTTTTGGGTTTGTGAGGTTTGCATATTGGGTCTCTCATGTACCTAGGTTTAAATTGAGTGCTATTGAAGCACAACGTTGGGCTTCTCATCAACATTGGGATATTGTTGGAATATTGAAGCACATTGTGTATTGGACATGATATGACCCGGATCTAGGAACAAGTTTGGTTCCAACAATATACCCCTATCAGTACCTTATCCTGTTGGCAATGGTACTCAGGCATATGAAAATACTGAGTATCATTTTACCTTATCATGGCATTGGTGCACAGGCATATGCAAACTCTAAGTATCTTATCTGTTGGAGAAGTGATGTCAACAGTTGGCAGTTCTGATAAATTTGTGGCTTAACACTTGAAAGGCCTTATAATGATGAAATATGTATCTCATACCTGTCCTAAAACTTCTAATATCACATGACACCAGTTTAAGATAGTACATACCTTTGCAGGATGCTGTTAAATTCATTTTGGCAATGCTCTTTCTTTTGTGCTTTCTTGCATTTTAGATGTTTTATGCATAGGTTTTAGGAACAGGTTAACCATCTAGCTAAAATGCATACCCTCTGATCTCAGGCAATCCTATGGTAATAACTTTTCGTGCTTACTCCAAAGACCAGATACTCAGGATTCTGCAGCAGAGACTCATGGTAGTTGATATACCTTCTTTTTTTCTTTCACATTCTTTTTAGCTATAAGAGTGTTGATTTTTCTTTCCACTGTTATTATTCCATAGCATATCTTTAAATCTGTTCCCTTTTAATTCCATGATAATTTATGTAGATTAGTACATTGCCATGAACTTGTGTTGTATTGATGAGGGAGAGTATTGTATGCACCATAGTCAAACCAAATTTTGTGTTGTGTACAATTGAACTCTTTATTTTGGAACATGAGATTTTTGTTTCCTGTTGGAGTATAACTGTTAGGTAATTTTATGAAGGCTCAAAGGTTGTAGATTCTTGTGACAAATGCATTAGAACAAGAAAGGATGCAGACAATGTTGACAAATCCAAGATGGCCTTGTCAAGGGAAGTAAGATACTTCAACAAGATATTTTCTATTGGCTACACAAGTTTATGTGATCAATATGGAGAACATGAACAATGTAGTTCCATGTATTAAACCATAAGATTGCCAAAAAAAAAAAAAGGATGGTTGAGTATCTCAAATGGATGAATAAGAAGGTTATCGTCGCAAGAGGAGGAAGAAGTACCTGCTGGTTTGGAAGAATTGTTAAGAGCAGCAGGAGCATGATCGGGTTGTATTTGCTTTGATTGCCGACTATATATCTGTATTGGGTTTAGAAGGGAGAGGAGGTGAATCAATAAGGAAAGGAAGAGAAACTACGGTGAGGATTTATCAGTACCTTTTAAGAGAGATGGAGTATAGAAGGTGACATTCATTGAAACATATATTTTGTCATTTAAGCAACATAACTAATGCCACAAGAGATGTGTTGCTCCCAAAAATTAAGCAACCATGAAAGAACCAACTAGTGGTTGGCTTTTCATTCTCTATAGGTTGGATCATTTGATTTAGGCTTAGGGAGACTCCCATCAATATATTGAAGTCTTTGTTTGCTACCAAGGAAGACTTTATCGGCTTGGGACCATTGACAATAGTTATGGTCATTGAGATATTTATTGGTAATACTAAAAGCAGGATTTTCAGATTTATCTTCAGATCCACCTGAAGATGAAGAGGCCATAGAAAGCAATCATAAGAATGATAATCAAGAGCAAGATGAAACAATATGATGAAGCAAAAAAGGGTTCAGATATAGAGTTTTTGAAGGAGAAAACACCTGAAGTGAAGCAAATGTGTGAATGTAAATAATGATGTAACAAAAATAACTGTATCAAATGGAAAACTGAATGACAAAAGTTGTAGAAAAAAAGAGAGTATAAAGGTCTTGCAAAGAAATTGATAAAAATGAAAAAAGTTGGGAAAAATACTAGGTTACAACTTACAAGCAACCAATGTAGTAGAGAAAAAGGGCTTGAGTGGCCCCCACAACTATTGGATCGAGAATCTTGTCCAATGGATGGACCTAAATAATAGGGAGTACTACAGGTCCTACTGCCTGATAATGAGAAATGGGAAAAAAAAATGAAAGGCTGGGATTAAAAAGTACTGCTGTTTTGTACTATTCAAATTTAGGAGATAAAGAAGAAATTGACCGACTTGAAGGTGATGAAAATTTGTGAAAAAATTACCAACAAAAAGCGTAAAAAGTGGTTCCAGAAAATGTATATAATTGTCACAAATGATGGTACAAAGTGGGCCCAACAAGCATAAGCACTGTAGCAGTATTGTAGCTTCTCGTGAGTACTAAGTGATCCACAAGCGACGTAGCAGCTCTGTAGCTTCTCATGATACTCCCTCCCACACACACCCAAAACAAAAACAAAAACAAAAAAAGAAGAAAAGGAAATAAAATCCAGAGTGGAATTTCACTCTGCATACCATGATAATGTCAACACAAGGAAGAAGATGAGATAATAGAGTTTTTCAGAATAATTGCCGTGTCCCCATTGTGAGGAGGGCAGTGGAATATATAGATTACAAAGGAATCAGTTACAGTCAAACTACGGTCAATTAATCAACAATTATCCCTTAATTAAGGCATTTAACCTACGCAAAAAATATCCCTCATCATTCTTCAATATCTACTGCTACTCTACAATCTGTACCCTGTACTGATGGGCCTAAAGACAATGGGCTTGGGTCTTTTCCAGTCCCGCTTCATAATGTCAACATAAATGCTTTCATTTTTTCTCGAGGTTTTAAAGTACTGCTATGGAGATCATCTCTCGTGGGTTCTTGGGTCTCAATTTCAGGCTTTTTTCCTCTCTTTTTTTAAATGGATAAGAGGATGGGGCTGGAAAGGAATTGTCCTGCTGCCCGTTGTTTTTCAGGTTGCATCACTTGAAGGGATTTAGGGAAGGGTTGCCTCCCATGGGAATCCTAGTGCAAAGATGCAATTTGTTTTTTTTTGAAGGTTGACCAACAGATTCCATGGTTGAGAGGTCAAGCCTTAAAAACTGTAGGTTTCAACAGTTCAGTAGAGGTTTTGATGTTTGACTAAATGAACTGTCAAACTGTTGGCTGGTCAACCGGCAGTTTGGTTCATTTCAAGCACTAGTAGGCCTAACATGTGGCCCCATGGGAAACACTAATAATTACAATAGCATAGAGTATTCGTTCGGTGTCCAGTTATCTTCTTCAGAAGAGTTCTATCTTCGTAAAAAGATCTGGTTTCTGGCATGTTTATGTGCTCACTCAGTTCTTACCAAAAATTTGTTTCTTTGATTGATTTCACATCTTATATCACAGTAATCTTTGTAGGCCACTTGTTCCAATAATGGGTGATTAATACAACTGCCACACTTTCTTATTTTTATTGTGCTGATGGAACTTCAAATTGACTTGTTGAAGGTTCTGACATCCCTCATTTGAATTTCCATGTGAATTGATCAAGAGATGTGACCACTATGGATCTTTAATTTTTAAAGCAGAAGGTTTTCGTGGTTATATTGCTTACTCTCTTCTGTTTCAACAGGGTCTTGGATATGACGTCTTTCAACCTCAAGGCTTGGAGCTCTGTGCTAGAGTCAGTTCAATCTCCTCTTCCAATTGTATTGTCTTTGTATTCATCATATTTATTATGCAAAAGGTGTTTCTCATTAAACACCTAATGGACCAATCTGCAAGATACTATCACTTCATTCGCTCAAGATCCTATGGCTTAATATTTTATTCCTTCTGTTCATTTTGTTTCGCTACACCTGAAAATATTACCTAATTAATTTTGAATTTAATACGTGGAAATTGTATATTCCTGTAATATAGCCATTTACAGGATGTTATTCGACTACAATTAAATTATGATTACATGAAATCATTCAAAAGTTTTAAAAAAGCCCATAAAAACCAACATTGTTAGTCGACTCTTAACACATTTCCTTATCACTATTTATGCAAACATGCATCATATCTCTGATTTCCAAGAAGAAGCAAGTAATACACTTCTAGTCAGTGTAAGATCAACCTTATTACCCATTTTGCAGCTGGTCAAAGTATCACACATATTAGAACAATCTTCATCATCAGATGGCCACCATTTTCTTGTCCCACGATAAATGTATAATCACCAGATAAAGGTGACTTCAGCCAAGTGTTAAATGATACTGATTTGAGTGTGATACTGGCCTGTAGCAAGTTAAAAGTGCATTTGCTCTTTATGCAATGGTCTTCCATGACATGTAGCAGGCACTAGAATGGTCTTCATTAGGTACAGTTTTGTTGGCTATTATAGTAATGCTTCTTTTAAAATATGCTAAATGAATGGCCTAGTGCTCCATGAAAATTACAGTCTAAAACTTGCATTTTTGTCTTCTGATAAATGAAAGTTCATTCAAACTATTTGAACCATTGCTGATGTGAAAACAAGAAAGGGGGAAGCAAAATTGTCATTTGGGTTGCAGTGAAGATCTCAAATTTCTTTAGGATGGTCTGATTGTATACAGAGCCACCCAACTCAATCCACAGTTATATGTTTAACCTCAGTAAGAAGAAATTGCTAGCTCTTTCGAATACCACAAAATGCAAATATAAAATTCATTGTAATTACCATGTAAGCAATGCTGGATATTATGGTATCAATTAGATTTGTGAAAACAGCCCAAAATCTAAGGGTGGAGACATTGAACTGATGTAAATCAGTTCTTTCAAGAACCACTTTATTTTCTGTATCAGGGACTCTTAGAATTTCTTTTCTTAAACTTGAAGTCTACAACTTGCACAGGCAAAGGTGCACTTTGTCACAACAAGGTTGTCACTTCAAGTCATGGCTTGCCTTTTAAAAAGTCCCAGCTGACTATATTAGACATCTGGCCTTTATTTTGTTGCTCATCACAAAAAGTTCAACAAGAAATGGAGGAGATATATCATAAGAAACTATGATCCTTGTTGCTACTTCAAACATGTTTTATAAGGGCATTGATTTCCAATATCAATCCACAAATATGAAAAAAGTCGTGATAAATCATAGTGATGGAAATCTAGCATTTAGCAGTGTTAGTGACCACATAACCATACAAAGAAAAAAAGGGGAAACAATCCTTCCATAGTGAATCTAAACCAAGGTGAAGATTGGAAAATGTATAGAACTAATGTTTCTTAATTGGATTCATTTTGTAAGCCCTCCAAATCTGAGCTTTCTCTTCTGCATAACTGGCTAGAAGTCTAAAAATCCATTAAACTGGGATTTCATCAAATGAGAACCATCAATTGTTTTAAATGCATATAACTAAATATTAATCAAGCATGATACAAGTAGCTGTGTTTGGTTACTTTTGTCTTTAACTACTGTTGATTTCGCATCAATGATATGAGTAATTATAAAAGATCTGTTTTCTAGAATGAGATCTGTATGTGTTGGGTATGGCTCAATTTGGAGCCTAGTTTGACTAGGATTAGGAGTTTCCTATTCTATTTTCGTTTTTGGGTTTGTCTTACCGTGAGTAGGACTGACGATTTAGGAAATCTCCTAATTCTTCTGATTTTGCGTCCTCTGTTTGAATCGGGGATTAAATCCTTACAGTATTTAGTCCTGGCTTTTCCTCAGATAGTTGTGTCCATCTGTATTTTTATTTTTGGACACTAAGCCCTTTCATCTAAAACTAAAAAAAGAATAAATTTAACTTTGGAATATTTCACGATTAATCTGAAGATAGTTTTGTGATCTACCAAAACAGAAACAAAGGTGGCTTTTTCTGGCCAGCAAAAGTAGCTTATTTACAATTGCCATGCACACAACACAATTGTGGTATTCTGCATGTGATATTGTTGCTGGTGAACGTTCTCTAAAATGTTGTATATGTAACAGAAAGTTGCAGCAGCATCTGGAGACATGAGAAAAGCTTTAAGTGTGTGCAGGTCAGTATTGTCAACTAACTCAACAGTCAAACTTGATATTGTGTTTATGCAGTCAAGTGGTTTGGCCACATATGCTCTTTTGATTAAGAGGATTTAATAGACTTGCCCATTTTAATTATATGGACAGCTGCTCCTTGCTGTCATGTGGGATTAATTGTTCCTTACGTAGAGATGATGATTAAGGTTCTCCATCTTTTGGTGGCTAAGTGAGCCACTGTATATATTTTATTTTATTTATTTCTTTCCATTTTAAGATCTTTGTATATATTTCCATGTATATCTGCATAGGTCTTTCTTATAATGTTCCTTTTCTTGTTGTTCGATACTTGTGGTTGAATAGTTAATTTGACACCCATTGATATGCTGTTCTACTGAGCTGCAACCGTGAGCCTATAGTGAATTTTTCTTGTACCAAAAATTTCCCAGATGAGAACAACCTAACTTCAGTCTGTCACCTATAAATTGATGGTTAACAGTCTGTCGCCTATAAATTGATGGTTAACTGCAGATTCAATGTAACAAAAACCAACAGCCCAATTGGAATGCCAAAAAAAAAAAACCTGCCGTCAAGCTTCCTTCTTCTTCAATATGTAACTATTCAACCATAATTTGGGAACTCTTCAATCAGATGACATATAATTGCCAGGTTTCTTGTCTGAAACCTTGACACCACAGTTTGGTAAACCTCCAGAAGACATTTCTTCGAACTGAGAATATCAATGGTATCTTGAAAATGCTGTAATATCCTTGTAAGATATTCATAAAATGAAACAATATCATGAATATTGGAAGGTCTTCAAAATATTGCCGATCTCTAGATGTTCTAACGAGAGTTTACCTGATATCTTTAAAATTTCCAATTATACATTCTATGCCATTTTTCATATATACACTGGAAATTTTCTTAATCTTTTACATCTTAGTTTCTTTTACTTTCAATGAGTTTTCTTAAATGTACCCTTAAGAAGCTGAAATATGGAGGATCCCTTGCATTTTCCAAAGAAAAGAAATGGTGGAGAATGAGGTTTGGACAATGACCCAGACTAACCATTTTGTAGCGTCAAGAAGTAAAAGAACAATGCTTCTTCAGCGTATGCAGGTTTACAAGCTTTACTACATTGTTTCCAATAATAATTCTTTCCTATAGATACCAATACCTATCTACCACATTTACCAGTCAGTTTTGATTCTTCCCAATCGCAGCCTGTAGCTATGCTACTGCCACAATACCAGTCAGTTTTTCTATTTGTTGTCATGTGTAGCTTTTGTTTACCAAGTGTTGTCTGTTTCCCCTATTTTTGTGGGTTGACTTTCTACTTTCTTTATCAGTAAGGGGAAAGGGAAACATGAGATACAGGAAAACCTGATAGTGATCCAAAACATAAAAGTCCATCATAAGATAGACCCCAAAACATAACAGATAGAGATATGGGCCCTTTAGTATACAGGAACAAAAGAGATGCTACTATCCTCATGTCCCCCATTTGATTTTCTTTGCAACAAAGGTTGCCATTCTCTTGGTGTCATTCTCTTCTACATCTTCTCAACAAACAGGTACGGGACTAGAGTGTGGGCCTGCTTGTTCACGTGCCTCTGCATTTCCAGAGGGGAGCTGTTGAAGAGCATCCTGCTATATATATCCTGGATTTCTTTTCTTTTCTTTTTTCAGATAGTGTTCTGTTCCTAAGCTAGTAAACTTGGATATCATTTCATGCACATTTCCTAATCTAAATATATCTTAACACCTTCCCCCCACCTCCTCTCTAAAGAAAAACTGACTAATTCATTTGGTTTCAGGATTGCTGTTGAGATGCTGGAAGCAGAGCTAAGGGATAGCATGGCAAAGCTGGACTACTTCCCTTCTGAGAAGAAATTACTAGTTCAGCCTTTAGTTCCTGCAGATGAATCCCTAACAGCACAAGAAACAAACATTGTAAGTGACCTTTTTATTAGTACCACATTCTAGGGTAGATATGCTACACTTGCAAACATTTGAAGGTATTTGAGTATATTCATCATCCTTTGGTTTAATACGATTTTGCAGCACCCTTTTATATCTGAGTGAACTGAGTCCAAGGTTTCATTGACATAATGGTTGCAACATGCAACTATTGCAATGTTTACAATATACAACTATTACCTTCTATGGCAAACTGTTAATCAAGACTTGGAGTCTTATGGCAGGCATGCTGAAAAACAATGTCATAGAGGTCTGTGACTGTTGAATAAAAACAATTTTCTCATGCTTTCTATTATTAGCTTTAATTACTTGCATGGTATAACTTGCTATCTATTGATATGTTTCTTCTATATTGAGAAGTCTTCATGATAACTCCATTTCTTCCTTTTAAAATGGCAAAAGATAGGCCTTTATATCATATCTATCCTTCAAGTTGAATTTTAAAGAAATGGAAATAATTAAAGAAAATGGTCTTTTTGCCCTAAAGTCAACATTCCTATCACTATTTATCAAATATCTATTTTTTTCGACATCAACAATGGTTTTTTCAGTCACTATCTTAACCTTGTTTCCGTGATATTAAGGGCTTTTGAAATTGTTGTAGGTAAGGATTGATCATATGGCACTTGCTTTGTCAAAGACATTCAAGTCTTTGATAGTAGACACCATTCAATCTCTTCCACAACATCAGCAGGTTGGTTTCTGACTGACTGTATGCTTGGTTTCTTAACTGCTCTAGACATTGAATTTTACTTTCTACCATCTCATCAATAACCTTTTGAACTTTGCATAACTGCATTCCACCAGCCTTCTTTTGCACATCTCCATCAACTTGTTTACTAAATAAAGCACAAATATCCCTTCCAATTTTGATCCTGCAGCATTTGGTATTCCATCATCTCCTTGACAGCAGCAAGGATAAAGTGGCACTGTTGTGGTTATTGGAAGGCAAGGTGGCTGATGGAAAACTTCTTGTCAAATTCAAATGAGTTTTACTTTCTAAAGTGACAGAGCCAATGAGGTTGAATGGGAAAGTAAATTTAGGAAAACTGACCTAGATGGGACAAATGACTGATAATTATGATAATTCCTACCCATTTTGAAAGCTCTGTTATGAGTTCCTCACACTGTAAATTCTTCTCTAATAAAATGTGATTGATTTGTTAGAGGAAGCAGCTGTATCATTCTAATCCTTGTATTGCAGATTCTACTTTGCTCTGCAGTGAAACTCTTTCGCCAAGGGAAGAAGGCTACAACTGTTGGAGAGGTTTGCTTTCTTTTCCTACTGAAACAAAGTAGTGTCACCAAACTTTGGAATACAGAATGTGATTGCCTGATACATTACCTGGTTACAGCTGAATAAATCCTACTCGGACATCTGCGCATCAGTGCAAGTTCCTTCTGCTAGCATATTGGAATTTTCGAACATGTGCAGGGTGCTAAGCGATCAGGTCCGTTCAAGTACATAGCTTTCAGTTCTATTCGAAATTGTTTTCATTCTGTTTGAATTTATAGAAGTTTGCAAAGCCTGCATGCAAGTAGGTTGAAACTGGTCTTACAAGGCACAACGAAGTTTGCTGCTAATAAACTCGTATCTGTTTCATAGTGCAGGGGCTTCTGAAACTTGGTAAATCTCGGGAAGATAGATTGAGGAGAGTAACACTGAAGGTAGATGAAAGCGATATTACCTTTGCCTTGCAGGTGAGGAGATGGGAACTTTACTTATACTGCTTTTAAATTTAACTAAAGTCTGATGCATCTTACTTGGATTCTGAAGTTCAAATTCAGGAATATTGTACCCCCAGCTCTTTTTTTTCTTTTCAAATTTTAAGCTTTGACTCAACTTATTACTTTTATCTCCAGTAGTTCCAAACTGTAAACATTGTACTTTGATTGCATCATCATCATCACCATCAGTAGCTATTTTTCCTATTAATCTCAGTCGGCTTTTCGAATCCTACATTTCCATGCTGCCTTGTCTGTATCCTCTGTGACTACATTTTATCATGTCTTTTAACCCTCGATCCTGAGTCTTTAAAGCTCTACCACCTGCACTTCATATATTCTGTCCTGAGGATGTTTCTACTTAAGACTTTTTTTCAGTACATTTATCATCTATTAACTCCACTGGATGCAGGGGATGCGATTCTTCAGAAACTGTCTTTCATGATGCCAATCTTGACTACAATTAGCACACATTCCCTTATCTTGAGCTTGACATCAATTGCTTTCAACTGCTGACTTAAAGCCAGTTTTCAGCCCCAAAAATGTGAGCTACAATTAAAAGGTCAGTTCCAATTTGTTTTCAGCGGTTCTGTATTATACAAAATGGAAGTCAATTTATATTATCGCACACTGATAATCAACTCCCACTGAATTTGGAAACTCAGCTAGCTTCAAAGTTGATCAGCTAGTCTGTAAGATGATCTTGCAATAAGCTTGCAACACATTGTTCTGGCTATGCTTCTTATGAATTTGAAGTGGTAGTGAAATATGTATCTTTAACTTATTAAAATAGTTTATCTATGATTCTTCTGTTACCCACATCTGCAAGACTACTTAAGATGTTCTTAAACTGCTCAGCAATGACTGCAGCTTGGAGTGCCATGTGAGCTTGATAAGATCTGTTCGACACCTCGACGAGAAACCAGAGCGACAAAAAATGTTGTATACTTTAGATGTAACCCAAGATTTGTAGTGGATTTAATTGTATTCTATACATTCTAAGAAGCTAAACTGCATAAGCATTGAGCTGACTCTGTAACAAAACAACTCTTGCTACTCATTCAATCTGTCTTCCCATTTTTTATAACATTTATTTTGTTGTTATATATTCTTTGGAAATATATAGTCGAAATCAAGTTTACATCATTTGAACATTTCTTGTTTGGTTTGTGATGAATTGACAGTTCTCTGCGTTACCCATAACATAGTGATTATCCTTTGTTTTCCACTTTCATGATTTATTTTTTTTCATCCTACAGTTGCTAACTATAGCATTTTTATAGCTTTTCCTTTTATATTAAATTAAAATTCAATTTAATTTTGTTTTGGAATATCGCTTTATTGTCAATTAATAGTTGAAAAATAGCAAAAATTCTCATCTGGTATAACACTCCAACTACATGCATTTGGACTCATATTTTAACTTAGAAAAATATTAGGTGCAAAACCTTCTTAGTGAATGAATGTATTACTATCCCTAGATAGCAGCCTACTCCACTTGGCACTTTCGGCCTTGTTTGGTAGTTAGAATTGGGAACTTATTGGAAATGGCTGGAATCAGCCCAATTACTAATATTTACTGTTATTTGGTTTTATGACAAGGTGTTCAGGCCTCTTAGAGAACTCGACTGATCCTCCCTATCCACATACGGGATGACCCTTTGGAGTGAATATTTACTGTTAATTGATATGTTTATAATTGCAAAAAAATCTCAAAACTGAAAAAAAAAAAAAAAAAGAACTAGAACATAATAACAATTAGAAAATCTACGGTGGCTGTTTCTAAATTGGAATTGACTGAATTGGGCAACAAATCCAATTTCAGTTTTTGTGAGTTAAGTTACATAATGGGGCATGTAAACTCATGTATGGAGGAATCACATGTGAAATCCTTGACGGCCTATTTAGGAGGCTATGGTCGGCTTTCTATTATATTAATTTTAAAATTTAAATTTAAGATTGATTTGAAATTAAATTTAAAGAAATTTTCATTTATTTTATAAACTGACTAAATTTGCTTACACAATTGACTTGAAAAAGCCATATGATTTAATTTTTTTTTTTTTTATAAATTTTAAGAGATTCTAAGGAAAATAGGCCCATAATGTGATTAGATGGCTATATGATTAGATAAAATGTGTAGAAGATCATATAAATAGAATATATGTAAAATTATATCCCTCTTTGATTATTTTATCATTATGATTTTGATCTTTAAAAATTGCAGTACCATAAAGTGTTCATATAAATGGAATAACACCTACATTCTATTTATATAATCATCTATACATTTCATCTAATTATATACTTAAATAATCAACTTTTAGAACCACATTTTTTATTTATTGTCCTTAAATCCATTCTCTGCATAGTTCAGTCCAATTTTAGACAACGTGGCTATCATTCATTGGTAGGCAACATAGAGAGAATGAAGAATAGATGTTAAATGTAACTCCATTCTAAAAATAAATTTTGTTTGGTAAAATAGTATAATTGATATATCAGAATGGTCATCCAGCTAATACTCATTTTTTTCATTTCTCCAAAAGAAATAATGCTAGAAGATAGGCCCTTTTTTATGATCTCTACAATCTTTTGAATGAGGAGATTAGGGGTGAAACTTGAGACGGATTTTAACTCAACCTGTATGACTCGACTCGAGAAATCAATAGGTTTGGATTATGTATTTGTATATATCGGGTCGGGTTGGAAAAATAAAAATCCGATCTGACCCAATGTAACCTGACTTGACCCACATGCACCAAGTTATAAAATACCGCCCAAGTTGACTTAGGTTGGCAATTCGGGTCGCGTCGGGTTCAATAAATTTTTGACATGCCCAACTTGACCCGACTTGAGTTTCAGCCCTAATGAGAATGGATAAGTTTTTTAATGTGTATTTTTGCACAAAACTATATATATTTAGCAATCTCATTTTTTAAATGGAATGAGTTATCAAAATTGCCCGTGACCACGAACGAGCTAGGCTTCTGTTAGGCCTATATTGTGCTAAGCTTGAGTCCAAATTCTGAAAACGAAGGTCTGAGCCAGGGGTCAAGATACGTATCGGCCGTTCATAGTATATCTCGGTCGAAATAACCAATATTCATAATATCGGTCTTTTTTTTAAAAAAGAAAAATCAAAACGGTGGTGGTGATATCTCGGCCGATATTGGAACAATATTGGCCCAGATATTGGCCGATATCAGACCAATATCAGTCCAGATATTGTCCGATATTTTCATTTTCAATTTATTTTTTTTTAAATTTCCTTTTGGGTTATTTTTTTTTAATTCAGAAAAATAAAATAATAAAAAATTATCAATATTTAAAAAAAAAAACAATAAATAAGAGAGAGAAATTTATCAACCGAAATATCGGCCGATATGGTGGCCGACTTTTGCACCCCTGGTCTGAGTCAAAGCAAGAAAACATTTTTTATTTAAAATATTTTGATAGCTTTCATAACAAAGTTTAATCATAAAAATTTAAAAGAAATTTAATACATTATAAATTATAAAATTTCAACAAAAATTCAATTTATAATTGTTTGATCTTGTGGTAAAAATTATCCACGTCTTTAAAGACATTCAATAAAATAACAAAACGTAATTTTAAACACTAAAAAATATTTTTAGATAAATCAACTCACTAAAAAATATTTTTTAGATAAAATTTGATCTACCTGCAACTTACCAAATATACTTTTAAACTCTATAATTGATTTCATTCATAATTAATTTTTTCAAAACTATTTTTACTACTAAATACAGTAACTTTCTTTAAATCATTCTTATTCTAATATAAAAGCATCTAAATATTAACCCCTCTTAAAAACTATATCAAGACTTCTCTAATGAGATTTTCTATCAAGTGAACCTTCGAGTACACATAGTTAGATATTATTCTTAAAAGAACTATATATATTTGTATATTGTATATAAGGTTTCACCTTGATTAATTATTTAAATATGTTAATTCAAAATATTTAAAATCAATGACTTAAAATTAAAATTATATAACTTGAATTCTTAATTGATAAAAAAAATATTATATACTTATTTATAAAATATATAGATCCATGACTTGTTTGGTAAAAAATTACATAAAAAATTAAATTTTGCTTATAAAATCTCACTAATTTAACTCGTAGATTCCGAGCGACAAGTGACTTGCCATTCCAAGCTCCTGAACCGATGCACCTGCAACTGTACACGTGTCGTCTTATTGCACAAGGACTGGTCAATTTGACACGGTTTGAGTCCCAAGTCTTACGTATGTTGTTAGTTTTTCTGTGGCAACGTGGCACCTTACTTCCTTGCCACGTCCTCTCCAAAGTTATCTCCTTGTGGGAGGAAGAGATTCCCTCTCACCGACTCACCGACTTCTCAAAATTTGATCTGCGACCTTTCAAAAAGATTTTTTATTATTTTTATAATCTGTTTTTTTTTTTTCTAATGTGGTTAATTGATTGATTTATTACCCTAAATAAAAAACTTATTTTAAAATTAGATAGATTTTAAGCCTTCATTCTATTATAAGTCGTTCTTTCTTTAAACTAAAAATTTGAATTTTTTAATATTTATTCAGTTATTTTATTATATTTTAAATTTAATAGAACTTTGTAAATGTGTTGGATATTCTATGTTAAGATCTTTATATTTATATTATATAAATTTTAGGGGGTTTTATATTTATATTATGATCTTTCAATGGCTATTAAATGGAGTGCAAATGATTCCATATAAGATGAAAATAGTTAAGATTTAAAAATAATTTTAAATAATTAATATTTGCTGCACCACCACTTGTATCTTTGGTACACTAAAAGTAAATGAAATATCTATTTTGTCTTTTTTTTTTTTTCAATTCATCTTCTTTCTCTTTCCATTTGTTTGGATAAAATGAGTATTTTTGTGATAAGGTGTCCACCCTTTCTTGGAGTCCCACATTGGTGGGAAAGAAAAAAGGGGGAGAGTTTATTTAAAAGCCACCCATGTAACTCATGTGTGAGTCCTTTTGGGCCTTGGCCATGTGGGCCAGAGTCCAGGAACAAAACTGTGCAAGTTCGAGTTGTGTGCGAGGCTCAAAGCAGACAATATCACACTGAGTCAAGTTTATTTGAAAGCCACCTATGTAACACATGTGTGAGGCCTTTTGGGCTTTGGCTATGTAGGTCAGAGTCCAGGAACAAAACTGTGCAAGTTAGAGCTGTGTGCGAGGCTCAAAGCGGAGAATATCATATTGAGTCAAGTCTTAAGCCCTGTTTTTGTGTCGGGTCGTTACAATTTCTCTTATTTTTAGTATACAAAGATTAAAAGTGTTGATGCATCAATCAATTTTTTTAAATCTTTAAAATATAAGACTTAGACAATCACAATAGAGTAAAACTTTATTAATTCATTCTTTATTTTTTTTTAAATCTAAGTTTAATATAGAGAACTCAATAAAAATTTAAATATAGAGACCCTATCACAATTAAAATGGAAATCTTCCTATTTAAAATTGGTCATAAGTAAGTGAAAATCCTTACTAAGAGTCTAAAGCTGCATTTGGAAGAGGAGTAAATTTTATAAAAATTACTCATAATCAGAAATTACCTTGAGTATTATGAATGTCTTTACTAAAAAAAAGTTTTCTAAAATCGAAGAAGAAAAATTAAAAATTAATTTTTTACTATTACCCTTCCATTATCAAACAACCCCCATTATCTTCGTTCGAAATCCAAATGGAGTTAAAAGACTGGGCCTTGTTGCTTGCTATAAGTGATGCTTATAGCTTTTCTATTTCCAGGTCCGAAGCTCCACTTTCCCGACCCGAAATACCCTCACCTAGAAACGGAAAAATCAAAGGTACGTGTAACAGGCAGGACATCTCGTCACTCGTTCCTAATAAAATATACTAATTATTTCATTATAGTAAGAGGGAAACAATATTACTAAATAATTCGTTTGATTCAAAGGCAGTAAAGTAAGGTAATGATTATAATTTTTTTTTTTAATTTATGTGTGAGAAATTATAGAATACTCAATGTAAATGTGAATTTACCATCTTTAGAACACAATAAAGTTAAATTATAGGAGTTTGAATCTGCAACTTCATACTTTTTAAAAGAAGACTAACACTTGAAATACGTCAGGTAACACTTAAAATAAGTCTAAATGGGTATTATGATAATCAATTCAATCAAATAGATTGGTCATTTACTTTTTAGTAGTTGAGTAGTTACTTCTACCTTCATTGGGTAGTTGGGTCTTTGGCCAATTAAGTATCATGGCAAAAATTAGATTTTTTTTTGACGTTAATGAAGATGAAAGGAATACATTATAAAGATATTAGGAGTATATATTTGGAGTAAAAAATATTTTTAAAGATTAATTAAAAATTAATAGAAATATTGGTATTTTTAATAAAAAGTATTAAATAATTTTTTCACTAGATTTGAGAAATGGGTATGATGGTTAAAAACCCACTTAAAATATAAAAGTTCTTGTGTTCAAATTATGCTTGATACATAGTGTTAGTTTCAGTGAAGTTACTCATGTATTTTAAAAATTGGTTAAATGAGACAGACTTTAGATTTTATAAAATAGTAATTTTTTCACTATTTAAATGAAGAGTGATCTTAAATAAAAAAGAAGATAAAATTATGAGGAATTAGTTTGATAGTTAATTTTCATATTTATTTCTAAGAGGAAGTTCTCTCAAAATAAAAAATGTTACTCTTCTTAATTTTATACTTAATATGTGTGAATTGAAAGATTTATATATTTAGTCACATGTCACTTAAAAAATTCAGATATGACGTTTGAAATTTTGAATATCTTGCTCTTTAAAAAATAAAAGTAAAAATAAAATAAAATTTGATGTCTTTAAATAGTCAAATGAACGGCCTTGATTTTTTCAAAGTAAGTTTATGGAAAGTGGAAATAGAAGCGGCGAGAATTGTGTTTCCGGACTGACTTTCCAGTTCCTGTTTCCACCGAACGGAGCTCTTCTGATATTTATTTTGACTTTTCTTTTCAGAGAACGAAAACCTTTTTCCGTCTTTTTATTTTCCCCCAAACGAGGAAAATAAGCAGTCTTCTCTTCTTCGTGTTTCTTCCAATCTTCTTTCTTTCCCTTATCTATCTACTCTCGCTTGCAATCTATCCAGAAGAAGAAAGGCGGTTTCCTTTTCTCTGTCTTATAATTATAATACTCCCCACTTGTTTGTTTCTCTCACTCTTTTCTCGAATTCCCTTATCGAGATTGAGAGATGGGAGTTGCACCAAAGCTCTCAACTGCAACCTCCTTCCACTGGTCCAAGAACGTTGCTTCTTCTTCTTCTTCTCATCCAAAAATAACGTCATGTACCCTTGCTTCACCATCTTCCAATAAAAGAAGCAGAAGCAGAAGCAATTATCGCTGTCTATGCACTGGTGGAATCAACCAGTCGTCCCTTTTTGGAAAGACCCACTTCACATCCCAACCCAGAACACTAAACGGATCAGAGAATTCCATTCCAAGCATCTCCAATGAAGAATATGCGAAAATCGCTTATGGGTTCTCCAAAATAGGGCGGACTTTTACCGATTTCGACCCAGGAGCGGCTGCAGCTGATGATGAGGAACGGCAGGAAGCGGGTTCGTCATCGGGTTCGACTTTGGCAGATGCCATCATGGAGAGGAAGGCGAACAGCGTCGATGTGCCAATAACTATTCGAGTTTTGCAGAGAAAAAGGCAGTTGACGAGTCGGTTCAAAAAAGCTGGTGAATCCGTTTCTTGCTCTGCGGAAAAGGCGTTCTCTTGTTTGGTTTTGATCATCCAAGAGCTGCAGAGCTATACCCTTGTGCAGATGAAAGAGCTTCTCTTCTATGACGATTTGAAAGGTGGGTGTTTGAAGAAAGTCCAAAAAGAGATTCAGGCCACGTTTGTTTGGATGTTCGAGCAGATTTTTTCCCACACCCCAACTCTCATGTTCTCTGTAATGATCCTTCTGGCGAATTTCTCACTCCATTCCATGTTACCGCTGCAACAGTCTTATGTTCTGGCAGAAACTGCTGAGGGGTTGGATTCTTCGGCTCTGAAAGAGTTGGAAAGTGGTGGAAAGGTGGGGCCTGTGGAAGTTGTTAGTGATGATAGAGAGTTGAAGGTTGATTTTAGTTTGTGGGATATGATGGTGGAAGAAGCTTTTAGAATGAAGGCGAAATCGGTAGATAGGGAGACAAGATGGTGGTCTGTGATGCCCACTACGGTGCAAATGGAGGAGGAGTATGCAGTTTATGGAAGAACAGAGCAAATGTACCGGAGAATGGTAGCAGAAGATCCCCCAAATGCTATCTTTCTCAGCAACTATGCGCAGTTCCTCTACCTTGTCCTTCACAATCACGATAGGTAAAGAAGCATCTTCTTCTTTTTCTTCTCATCATCATCATCATCGTCATTCGGCATCATTGATATTACCATTGCCATCATTATTGTTGTTATTATAATTATTGTTTTAGATTGGAATTTGAATCAGTGTCCTAAAAACTAAGTAATGATTCTAATTTCAAGTCACGTAAGTCTAGAGTTCTATTCAATTTTCTGAGATAGTAAAAGTGGGTGATTTGAACACCTTGTTAGAATTAGATACTCTGAACTGGGTGCCTCTGAAATTTAAATTCTCACAAAGTTAAAGCAAATCTTTTCGATATTATAGGAATGTCTAAATCATTGTTCAAAGTAGAAATTAAAAAAAAAAAACTGTCTGAGTTATTCAATTGGGTTGAGTTTTGAGTTGCTCACACTGTGTTTGAATTGTTTGGATTGAGAGAATACCAATTCCTAGGACTTCGTCCACACTTATCTTTCTGATGAATACCAATACCAATTAAAGATTCAAATCCAAGGTAGAAGAATCCCTACCAGTATAATCCCCTATTTGGGTGAATTTATGTCTAAGAGAATCTGCTGAAGATATATACCCACAATCATAAGCACCTTACGTAGAGAAATCTCACTTTTTTACTTTGCTTAATCTAGATTTGTTATTATTTGGTCAGGAAAGAGGTTTTTGGAATTAATGAGTGAGGAATCCACGTTTGGATGTGCTTTTAAGGAAAATGTGTTTCTAATTGAAGTTGCAAGTGACAACTCAAATTCAAAATTTCCCTCATTTGCTTTGATTCATTCATCTATTTTAATTTGAAAGAGTTCTATGTATTTCTAAATTTTAACGTCTATTGACTTTTCATTACCAGTGGCAATCCTTTTACATTGTTATGGAAAATGCTAAAAATGCCAATTTCCCTAGTTTTCTTTAAGAATTTTTAGCATTTTAAAGTACGTTCAAGTCCTCTCTCAAGAGGTTGTAATCCTTTGTTCATACTTCATAGTTATCTAATGTGATGTTCTGTAATCCTCCTTTCTGAATCTCCAATTTAAAGATATTTTGGTCGCTGTACCAAATGACAAAGCAACAACCAAGTCAAATAGGGCAAGCAACATTCTTTAGGGCACATTTTGCTATTCTTATAGGGGAAATTTTTTTTTTTTTGTATGATGAAGATGTGAAGTGTAATCCTGCCTCAAGATCGGGGTCTTGAGTTCGATTCACGCTCAACTCTAATGTGCCGCTCCCTGTAGTTGCTTACCCGGTGTGTGTGGGATTGGGAGACTTGCACATGTCCCTAAGGATTAGTCAGGTTAAAATTGTCCCGTGTCCTAATACAGGTGAGACGCCTCGACACCTTGGTCATAAAAAATAGTGTGAACTGTAAAGCGTTTAACTTTGAAGATTATCGAGTGGTCATCAAACGGTATGCAATGTGCTCAGATTTGTTTTTCTTAGGAGGATAGGTGACACATTTTTCTGAGGAAATCTTCAAGTTTTTTTGAGCAAATTTGATGGTCATTTGTGCAGCTTCTTTCTTATCCCAATTTACTATAATCATGGAAACTATTTCGTCACTATGCCTTGTTCTCCTACGTCTCAACATCCTTCTGTTCCCCTTCTCTGACTATCCTTTTTCCGAGTTCTTAATCTAGTTTATGGTTCTCTGTGGTTGAACAGGGCAGATGAGTACTTCAAGCGTGCAATTCAGATTGATCCAAATGATGCTATGTCTCTGAGTTGGTATGCGAATTTTGTGTGGCTGGCACTGAAAGACGAGGATGCTGCTGAGGAGATGTTCTTGCAAGCCATTGAGGCCTCATCACATAGTGAATATCACATCTCCAACTATGCAAATTTCTTGTGGCAAACCACCGGTGACAAAACGTCTTTTTTAATTCTCGGCTCAAATGAAGAGAATCCAAATTCCCTCTTTATTTTGGAAGATTAGCGAGTGAATTTCATTACAATATGGAATGAGAATCTTCTGCTGTTTGGTTCACATGAAAACTGTGCACACTAATGGAAAGCTCCAACTCATGTGCAGTGATGGGGGGTTCTTATTATCTTGCAGATAAAGAAAATAGAACAAGTTTTCATATAATGAAATACTCTTTACTGTATGTGAGCCGGGGCCTTCCATTTGAATGCACATTATTCCTGTATGAACCAATTTATCAGTGGAGTTTTTTTTCCAGCCAAATGAGGGCTACAATCTCACCACCACCCATCAAGGTCGCTGCCACGGATTTGGAATGTCTATAACTAATCTGATGAATTCCAAGCATAGCACATCCTTAGTTCAGAAGCAGGAAATTTACACCTGGATTGGATCAGAGTTCTTTCTCTTTTTTTGATATCATGGGTATCTCTATCCCATATTAGAAGTGAGACTAATCTCATGGATACACGAAATCACCCGCAAGCCTTGTGTATCAGATAAGCTCAAGAAGAGTCGAACTCAAGACCTCTAGTCTAATCTCAAGTTCAGCACAAGAGAATAAGGTGTAGTGATGGTCCCATTCTTCGGACTTTCCTTGTTAGATTCTGTAGCGGCTGTTCTATATTGGCATAGGTATTCTGCAATCTGGTGAATCTTTTACTTGTATTTCGTCTTTATATATGTTCCGTTCCATTCGTTCCTTTCTGGGTTATGTGAGCAACTATATTGTAACATCTTATACTAATCATAAAATTAATAATAATTACTGCGAAGGATCACTTTTAAATTTCTTGCTAATTAAAAACTAGCACTTCTCTGCTTTGGGTGGATTTGAGTTCAACTACACCACCTAACCTAATTCACTTGGCATGGATGTATTCTTAGATTCTATTTACTCTTCAATTGTTACTGAATGATTTATATTACTCCACCTTTATGTTAGGACATGTTTGTTAGTTTTATGATAAAATGAATTTTGATGGAAGAATTTCTTTGAAAAGTAACTTGGTAAAAAGTAACTATCTCATCTAAGAATTGGCTGGTCTATTGCATCGATCCATGCAGCATATTGGTAATAGGACACGTATGAACGATCGATAGATATTTTTTTAAATATAAAAATTTCAGAAAATAGAGAAAAGGAGAGAGTTTACTATTTTGAAAATTGTGAATTCTCAGTACGCCTTAGAAATTGAAAGCGAGTCCGGGTGTTATATATGATTAATTTTTTTTTTTTTTTGCCAAATTGTTCTCATTTCGCAGAGGATTGCATGGATGATGGCTGTGACTGTCTGAATTGGTATTATAAGTGCGAGTGCTAAATTTACTAGTCGCCGGTGTTAGTCTGGACCCTAGATTTACCAGGGCAGGTGTTGGTAAAAAATGAGTAATACTTAAGATGTGTACATTTGTGTTAGTAAAACATGAGTAATACTTAAGATGTGTACATTTGTCTCAGCCTGTTTAAACTAATGGTTTGGACAAAGTTCTTTGTTCCACAGATTGGGTTCAAACTTTTAAGTCAATTTATTATTTAAGCTCAAGCACGTTTATTTAGGTTGGGGCTAGGTTTGGGTTTTATTAAAGCCCATCAAGGCCTGTAAGACTTGTATTTATCTGTGCTTGAACTTAACAAATAAATGATGTTTAAAAAGTTTGAGCTCGATTCGATGAAAAAGAAATCTCCGGTTGAAGTACATGTGTATAGGTGGAGCTAGATTCTAACTTTGAGTAAAAGTCCGTCGATGTAGTTGGACTCATACTTAATTGTTTAGGATGCTTTAAGTACCAAGTGGATGGATAAAAATTGAAACATAAATACCACTAGATTATCTTGCATGATCATTTAGGGGTTCCATAGGATAATGCTAAATAATATTATGTCTTCATATGAATGAATTGATTTTAAATATGATAGAAAAGAATAAGTTGAACTCCAAAAGAAAATTCGAGGCTGATTGGACTTGTACTTAATTGTTTAGGATATTTTAAGTACTAAGTGAATGGATAAAATTGAAACATAGATGCCACTAGATTATCTTGCATGATCATTTAGGTGGTTCCATATGTATAGAACAAAAGCTAAATGGCTTTATAAGATATTATGTCATCGAAAAGGGAAAAATTCTAAATGGATGAAGAAAATGACATATACAATAACAACAAAATGACGATGATAATATGATAGGGTCGATGGGAAATGTACGGATTCAAATAGTGATCATCAGAGGTCGAAAATTCAGTTGAACCGAGATTTTGGCCAATTTTCATATGGCTGAGATCTCGTTTCGGTTGAGATTTTTTCTCTCTTCAATTTTTTTTCGAAATCTTGGTGGCTTTTTTTTTTTTTGTTGAAAAACTTCACTTTAAAAATAAAAAAGGCTTTTCTTTTAAAAAATAAAAATAAAAATATCGGCCAATATCTAAGCTGATATTCGTCCAATATGGATAAATATCGGCCAAGATATCGGCAGAGCCCACAGCTGATATGAGGTTTTTATTTATTTAAAAAAGAAGAAGAAGAAATCGGCCAAGATCTTGGCTATGGCTGATTTTTTTTCTCTGATCGATACGATATGTGTCGGCTGAGATTTATACCCCTAGCGATCATAAAGAAAGGGAAAAAATAACTCTGATGATTAAGCCCAAACCTTCAGATGGGAATGGGCTGGATCTGGCAAATACAAAAGCTTAGAAAAATTTTCAGGCCACGCTTTGTGGGCTTTTGATCAATTGAGCTACATGGCCCAGATGATAACGGGCAGAACTTGTATTGGACAAAGTATGGTCTCACATCCAGTACAAATTTAAAATGTCTTACATGGGAATGGAATGGGCTTGATTGGGCCTTGACAACATGAAGCCTTATTTTTTGGGTCAGGTGCTTGAGTTTATCTGAAATGGATTTCCATTGCCAACGGCAATGAACTAGGCTATTTTGGGAATGGGCTAACACAAACTCGGTAAATTGCTCTATTAGGACTCTCATATTTGCTATGGGCTTCGTTTACTGTACACATAGGACAGTTAAGTTATAGTCCTATGTGTATGGGCTTCGTTCGGATGGGAGATAACAGGGAAAACCCCTCTTACCCTTGTTTGATAACGAAGGGATGAGAGTAAAAATTCAAATTTTTACCCTCTTCCCTCCTTTTTTGAAAATCCTTTGGAACATCAAATTTTTACCCCCCTCCCTCCTTTTTTGAAAACCCTTTGGAGCATTGGGTTTTAGGAAACTCTTGCCCCTTTTTACACTCTTTGCACTTATGGAGTAAAAATATTTTAACATATTTTTTAATTGATGAATATTATTTAATAACTATGCTTCATAAAATTTTATTTTTATTTTTTTATATTATATGGATTTAATAAATATTATTAATTCTCATAAAATTGTTAATATGTCAAGTTACCCTTGCTTACAGTTACCAAAGAAGATTTTTTTCTCTCAGAGTAAATTTTAATTTTATCACTATAATTACCAAATAAGATAAGGATAACATCTACATAAGAGTAACTCCTGTACAAAGAGTAATTTGCATATAGTAAAACTTAAGAACAACCATTTTAACGTATAAGTTTTTTTATATGGTAGAAAAACAATAATTTCCTCATCGTTCCTTAATTGTAGGATATAAATGTTCTAGGACTAAAATAGTCATTTAAACATTCATTTCTACAGCTGTTAATCCCAAATCCTCATCAGTCCAAATTGGTAAAAATGGTTAATGGAAATTTTTCCTTATTTCTAACAATAGTTATTTCTACTAATTTTTTTTTTACCAACATGAAAACAAATCATAAATATTTAATATATAAATAATTAAGATTTATTAGAAAATCCGACCCGACCCGATCCGACCCGATTTCAGGCCCTATATATTGGTTAAATATCTATTTAGGTCTTTTAGGACTTATTAGGGCAGTCGGTATGGTGAACCAAAATATGGCTAGCTATGTCACTAAAGGTAGCCAGCTATATAATTAAATAATATTTTTTTTGATGACATGGTTGACTATAATTTTTAGCCAGCCTCATCACACGGTAGAGTGTTAACTAGAATGACTACTTTTTAATATTTTATTATTATTTTTTTATGTACATTTTTTAACATATTTAAAAAAAATATATAATTTTTTCACAAGTGATTAAATAAATTAACAAAACATACATATTTTTTGTTAAAAAATTGAACAGTAATTATTTTTTTAAAATTTTAAAGTTATTTTTTAAGCACTGCATATTTTTAAAATTTCTCAAATTAAATATCCGGAGTAATTACGATAACCTGATAAAAATACTTTAAGACTTTAAGGTCTTTTGACACTCCTAAATATATTTTCCATACAATTAAGGGACACCCTTATTTGTAAAACACTGTGTTTTAAGCATTTGGAAGTGTCAAAATACCTTGAATTCTTAAAGTATTTTTATCATGCTATCGTAATTAGTCCGAATATTTAATTTAAGAAATTTTGAAAATACACAGTGCTTAAAAAATAACTTTAAAATTTAATTTTTGTTTCTCAATAGATATAATTTTAATTTTTTGTACAGAATAATTTTAATTTTTTATTTCTCATATATTTTATTTACAAATGTAAAGGAAAAAAAATCAAAAGGTAAGAGTTATTTTTTATTTTTTGTATAAAAAATAAAATAATAAAGTAAAGAAAAAAATAATTATTTGCCCTAATATACAAATTATACCCAAAAATAAAAAAAATCCAAAATAATCAAATAAATAAATAAAAAGAGAAACAAAAAAAAATTAAAAACTATATATATATATATATATATATATATATATATATATATATATATATTAAAAAAAAAGAGAAAAAAAAATAGGAGAGAGAAGTTAAATGACTCACTACAGTTTGTAGCTACAACCACATGGTTAAAACCATATCTGGCCATATGGCCACCATACCGGATGCTCTTAGGTAGGTAGACATTGCATGTACTGTCAACTTCTCTCTTGTCAAGATTAAGATTTCTTATTGAATAATTAATACTCTAGTATAGTTTTTATTTATTTATATGTAGAATATATTAAATACCGATTAAGTTGGAAATTTGACCCATGATTACCTTTATCTTACTTATAAAATGTTTTTACTATGTAGTAATTTTTTAACATTAAAAAATTCTACTCTTGCAGTATGTTATCGTTGAAATGTCACTATCCACATGTAGTTCGGTCCGTTATAGTGATAGATGTATCTTTAGTCTTCACAGACAATTAACGATCTAATTATTTATAATTTTATATCTTCATTCAAAAACTAAAAAAAAAAACTCAGATAAATCAATTCAAGTTGAGTGGGCTTAACTCGAAAAAATTTTGAATTTTGTTTTTTTTTTCTGAATTTTGTTAAAAATTTGATCAAATTTCTTAATGTAGCGTGATTTCAAGTCAAATTCAATTTTTGAGTTTTTGAATATTGATGATATTACCATGAGAGAGAATTTCCCAACTCCACAAGATTTCGAAGCGAATTCAAATTTTGAATTCTGAGACATTTATTATGGTTGAAGGAATATAAACTCAAAATGATTAAAAGGTGCGCTAAATTTTTTTTTAAATATAGATATTCTCATTTTATTTTGAACAAATATATATAAATCTCTCAATTAATACAGAATCGTTAAATTTACGTGGAGTGGCTCAGACTCTCAGATATTTTCTCACGTGCAAATGAAGACTGGCTAGCATATAGAGGACAATAAGTGTGGAGAGAAATCAGCATAAGATCTGCAAGGCTTATCAGATCTGGCAGCCAGCGTGTGTTCTGACAATAGTTGCTTACCACTAGAGACGTGGAAGGAGAAGATGTTAGTGTGCAAATAGCAGACCCGGTCTAACCACGGGTATAAAATTCAGCCGATAAGATATCTTGGATTTTGAACGTCCCCTCGGCTGACATTTATATTTTTTATTTTAAAAAAATAGTATTTTTTATTATTTTTTGAATTTTTTTTTTAAAAAACACCAGATTTTCAAAAAAAAAAATTTTGAAGAGAGAAAAATCTCGGCTGAAATCTCGGTTAGGCAGAATTTTCTATCCCTGGGTCCAACTATAAGGCAAGTTAGGCTTGGGCCTTAGGCCTCTATTTGAAAAAGGCCCTATGACTAAGCTTGTTTGACTTAGATGAAAAATGGTAAAACCATTTGCAATAGGAGGAAATGCAAAGTGTTCAATTTTTTAGGGATTCGTCAATAGTTTTTTATTTTTATGATAAGATATTTGGTAAGTAGAGGTATTCATTGAGAGTTAGAACCTAGTTTTAGAAAATACTCCACCATTCAACTGAAGATCCCCAATTTTGATCATAGACCCAAAGGATCTTTCATCTAATAAGTGGATCAGATATTTTGAAAATTACATATGTTGGCAAAGAGATGTAAAGGCCACAAAGCTAGAAAAATTCAGTAATTTCAAGTACTCAAGAGTCAAGAGGGGCCTCTTCTGTTTATAAAACAAACAATTGATTTTAGTACTTTAGATAAAGGGAATGTATTTCAAGGGATTCTCTTAGCCATTTCTGGGTATTGTTTGCATTTTTTGTGTTGGTTGATTTGTGAATTTGTGGGGCTGGGATTTTGGATTATTTTGTGCTTCTTTTGGTTTAAGTTTATGTCTATAAATTTTTATATAACAATATATTTTCTTTTTACAAATTATGCTGTGACTTTTAATTTAGAGATCTTTGGTGAATTGGTAGAATAATAAAAGATATTGTAACCATTTATCAATTCTTTTATTTTCATAGTGCCATGTTCTATTGTTCTTTGATGTTTCACTTTAGTTTATTTTAATTTTTCATTAATTTAAATATTAAATGAATTAACCATGTTATTAATTACAAATGATATTTTAGTAAAACTTAAATACAAAAATTAATTAGTAATTTTGCATCTCAAAAAGCAAGAAAAATAGATTTTAGATAATTTTTTTATTCTATATAATTAACCCTTTAATTAAATATTATTTATAATAATATATTAAATACCAAAAAATCCCATTTAGATTTTTTGCCTTTGGCCTCAACACGTGTCAAGCTGGCTCTGGCAAATAGGATGGGTTTTTCTATGGTAGAGAGAGAAAAACTAGGTGTATGTGTTGGAGACTCTTATATATGTTGGAATGGGTGGATCAATTGGGCTCCTGTTGCATTGTAGGACTTGTCTACGACTCTCTGAATAAGGGTTGAAATTGGCTTTAAACTCAAAGATGATTTCTCTTTCTAATAAGTGTTCTTATTTTTCTTTCTGAATAAAACACATGCTGCGTGGACGTAAGTAGGTTTTTGTCGAACCACGTAAATCTTTAAGTTATAGTGTTTTTATGATGATTTATTCTGCATATTTATTCCTAACATTGTTGAAGTTGAGCAAAACAATGTTGGTAAAGAGGGGTAGTATATTAATTTTTTTTTTAAATTCATATAATATAAAAAATAATAAAACATAATTATTAAATAATATTCATTAATTAAAAAATATTTTAAAATATTTTTGCTCCATAAGTGCAAAGAGGGCGGTAAAGAGAGGTAATATATTAACAACTTTATTGGAATAAATAATTTTATTAAATTCATATAATATAAAAATAATAAAACATAATTATTAAATAATATTCATCAATTAAAAAACTATTTTAAAATATTTTTTCTCCATAAGTGCAAAGAGGGGTAATATATTAACAATTTTATTAGAATTAATATTTTTTATTAAATTCATATAATATAAAAAATAAAAATAAAATTTTATGAAACATAATTATTAATTTGTGATCAAGTGCTGATAGTGTCACTTAATCAATCGAAATATTAGTAAATGTGGCTTCCAAATCTAATGTTTAGCATATATTGGTTGCCAAGCTCCAAAAACAAAGAGAAATTTATCTAAAGATTTTTAATTAGTCTGGCAGTCAAGAAATTTATTTCATGAGTTCGATTCATGTTCAACTTCAATGGGCTACTTTCCGTAGATTTAACTGGTGTGTTTAGATTGAGAGGTTTCCACACGCCATGAGGCAGAAATACCCATATTAACAAGGGATTTTTTAATCCATGACCACTTCAAAGTCTCACTAAGTAATCACAATGTACCTTTACTATTCACTTCCTTACTATTAGTTAGTAAGTTCTTTCTAAGTACAATTATAATGATTGTAACTTTCAGAATATTATTTACTTTCTCTTTGTATATATACTTCACCTCTCACATTTTGTCATTGATAAAGTTTTCACCTCTTCAAGAAAACCAACCTTGGTATCACCAGTAAAACTTTGTTCAAACTTTCTTACATTTTCATATCATGAAGCACTTCATATCATCCCATAGTAACTAGAAGGATGTGAATTCATGTTATATTAGACACCTTTTACATTTTTCTCAATACTTAAAAGTATTTGAGTGGTGAAACCTAAAAGAACCTTACTAGTTTAATCTCATCCTGGAAATGGGCTGCGTTTGAATCAGCAGAAAATTTTTGATAGAAAAGTTTTAAGAGTTCCCACATCTTGGTGATTCTTTGAAGTGGGTGAAATTTTTTAATAGAAAAGTGAGAAAATCACGCATCACCAACACACCGTGTCGTGTTCACAAAATTTTCAAGTAGATACAGCTTCTACAAATTTTTAATTAGAGAAAATCATCTTTTCGACTACACACAAACATCAATATCAGAAAACAGAAAAGAGAAATAAAAAAAGAGAAGTAAACCCCAAGACAGATTTATGTGATTTCCTTTTGGTACGTCTACGAATTTCAAATCAATCCACTGTGCTCAAAAGTAAAATGAAAAAGAGACGACTCTCTTCTGATGATCACACAGGTGCAAGGACTCTGAAGTGAGAGTGAAAGATTGGATGTAGTAATACAATTTTCGAGCCACCAATTGGATCGTTTTGCCTCTATTAGCAATACTGAGATCAGCTGTTATTGTATTAGATCTGTAGAATCCCACAGACTTTGATTGTATTTGCCGTTTGAAACCTACGACCACAATTCATTCATTTCATAGGATCAGGATCCAAATTCTCAATTTAGTGTCACACTTGGGTCAATCACGTAATTATTTGCTAACATGTATCTTCTATCAAATAACACTTATATCTGTAATAAGGGAGACTTTCAAATCATGATGTGCCAACAGGTGGCTCCACTAACCTCACATTTCCAAGCGAGAGTTTCAAGCCAATTTTTATCTCCATCTCACATTTGATGTAAGACTGATTCCACATATATCTGAAATCACTTGTAAGCTTCGTATATCACATAAGTTCAAAAGTAGGCGAATTCAAAATCTTCAGTCTAATTTTAGAAGCTTAGACAAACTGAATTACCCATACGAATTATCTAGTTGATTAACAAAAATTCAATTATCATTTAGACTTATATTATATAGAAAGAAATGACCAATGAAACCTAAATTTGATATATAACAATTGGACAACTCCTACTAAGGTTTGATGGAATTGGTTGGCCTCACCCATTACCATAAGTTATAGTTTTAAAGACAACTCTCTCTCTTAAAAGGTAGAATAGCAAGTTGGACCCTAGGCCTAGGGCTTGGGTGACTCGTAACAGTAGGGAGGAAATTTGATTTCTTATATTTGAGCATCCATGGTATCCCCATATTACAGTTATCAATGTTCTTTGTTCATTTTTCACCAGACCTTTTTTTTTTTTTAATTTAAGTGTAGAAATCGTGGGATATCCAGTGAAAAATCTCCACGGATAAACCTCTAACCTAAAGGCACACCAAGATTAGGACAACCCAGTTATGATTTTAAGTGGGTTTCACTGTTTTGAATGCAACTCAGTTGGATTGATCATGGCCTGATAATAACAGCCAATGTTGATAATTCTTGCCCTATTATTTATAGTCTCAAGTCTGGTGAAAAATGATCTGTATCGCTGTTTCCTGGACCGTAAGAATGAACTCAGTCAATTATCGAGCGAAATAATACAGACAATATGCAAATCATATAAGAGATTATATTGTTTGGACTAAAATTACATATTCCTAAAACATTATTTAGGTACCAAACATTGATAAAAGTATACATTTCATTAGCTTAAGAAGCACAAAAGTTAAAAAAGGAAAGCATAATCCTCAAGGCTTTAAAGTAGAATCAAAGCACTTGGGGCTACAAATTCATGTAGGTAAATACCGCTAAGAAAATCAAATTCATGTAGGTAAAGATGAGAAAACAATCAAAGTAACTTGTCGGCTTGAAAAGATAGAGAGGAGACATCAAATCACAGTAGGGCTGAAACTTTGTCAAATTAGGTTGGATTTTAATAAATTCAATTTAACTGATATCAAAACTCATTGAATTTGATCGATTCAATTCAAATTACTGATTTGAATTACTCAACCTAACCCGAAACCCGATTCGATCTAACTCAAATTTCTGACTCGACTCAACCCAAGTGTTTTTTTTATAACTTTGTGCACTTGGGTCGAGTCGGGTTATGTTGGTTCAGATCGAGTTGATTTTAATTTTCTCAACCCAACTCGACCGTGAATTTCATACGAGTTTTTCTCCAACCCGACTCAATCCCAATTGCTGACCCAAATTATTCAACTTGACTTGAAGTTCTGACCCGATTCAACACGAATGTTATTTTATAACTTTGATGCACTTGAGTCAAGTCGAGTTATGTTGGATCGGATTGAGTTGATTTTAAATTTCTCAACCCAACTTAATCTAAATTTCATGTGAATTTTTTGTCAACTTTACCCAACCCAAAATATACAAATACATAACCCAAACTCACTCATTTCTCACATCAAACCATGCAGGTTGAATTAAAAGCAGACCCAATTTCACCCATATAAATAATAACACATTCTTTTACTCGGGGGTCGAGATATAGGCCGATATTCGATATATATCTGTAATATATATCACCGATATCAGTCGATATTAACACATTTAAAAAAAATATATATATATATATATATATATATATATATATATATATATATATATATATATATATATCGAACGATATATTAATCTATACCGAATTTTAAACTCTAAAGTTCTACCATTGTTTCAATGCCTGCTACAGTCAAAGCTCAAAACCGACATCTGCATCAAAGATTCCAACCCGAATTTAAAATTTGAATACGAGGCTTCCTCATGGGGAGTCGCCAAACCAAGGCATTGAAATATCGGTGTTGCAATAAATGATAGGCAGTGACAAGAGAAACTCCATGGCCTCACTACTGACGTTGTCTGCAACTTGTTCTCACATGTCCACCGCATGGGCTGACCAATGGGACGTGTCGACATGACCACCTGACTCTCTTCGTATTGTCTCTGAACTCTGAAGCAATGCACCATAGTGAAGTAAGTGAAAAAAGAAGAAGAAAGAAGTAGAAAAAGAAAAGAAATAGAGAGACCCCATTTCATCTTTAATCCCAAAATTTGTAAGTAGATGCGTACACGAAATGTAGGAGAGTGTAACAAAGGCATGGGATGAACATTTCTACTTGGGTTTCTAGGCCTACATGTATAACAAATTAGGGTTTCAAATTTTCAACGAGATGGGATTTTCAGGGGGTTTGTGAGGTTGCCCCAATATCTTCAAAATGATGGTGCATTCACCTTTGTTTTCTAGTAACAGAATGCATTGAAACAAAGATGGGTTCAATTAGGGTGAAAAATTTGGTATCGATTGATACATTGGCCGATATTTTTCTCTCTTATTTTTTTTAAAAAAATTATCAATATCGGCCGATATCTCGACTCCTAAGTTCAACTTTTCACCACTTCTCTTTTACAGAACAATATATATTTTTTTTTAAAAAGTGTATCTTAAGATGCTATCAAAAGAGTAGAAAGCAAGATCCTCATCGAACAGATTCGTTTCCCACTAAATTAGCTTCACTATCAATGTCAACAACAGATTCACAACCTATTAAAACATAAATCATTGGCTATTTTAGAATGAAACCATAAATCATTGGCTTTCAAAAGCAAGGAAAGTTGAAAAGAAGAAGAGATGAGCATCATATGCCCATGAATATATGAGAGCAACAAAGGTTATCTTTCTTCAATTTATCTTTGTGATAGAGAACAACTAAAATGGATGCATACTTCAGATAAGTTGAAAGAAAAGCGATACCATGCTGTGTAAATTACTTCCTTCCCTGAGGATTAAGATCTTAGTTCATATCCTTCCCTGCTTGTTGAGTGATGATATATCAGATCTCTAAGAACAAACCTAAAAATAAGATAATAGTGCAAGGAAAGAGAACCCACTAGACTAGAATAGAGAAGAAACCTTAGATCTGAAGAAAGTAAGAAACTTTCGGATCTCGACATGGATGAAAGTATCTTCAAAGACAGGTTCTCAAATCGCGGCATATGGATTCAGTCATCTCCTACCTGAACAGAATTGTTTGTGATGATCTATCCATCGAAGATTCTTAAAAATTGTTGAAGTACAGACGAGAATAGGTGGAAAACTAAAACCTTAAAAAGTCCCGCTGGTAACAAAAGTCATCATGAGAAAACTTGTAACAAATGATGAACTGCAAAAGGAGTTGGATTCTAGACTGACAAAACCAAATCTAGATTAGAAAACAAGTGGAAAAGTAGGTAATAATGAAAACCTTTTTGATTTCAGTCAGAGTCCCCTACTGCAAGCAAAAACACAGATAAGTCAAAACCATATCATTACACCAATCTGCAAATCCACACCCACAATTTTAGACTCTGTTCATTGTACGCAACAACCCCAAAATCTACAAAAAATTTTTTTATAAAAAAAATAAACAGTAAAGTAACAGTCCAAAATAAAGGGTGCAAAACATTTTATAAGACAACCTTAAGGTTGCAGATCTGAATCAGCACTCACCTTTCAAGATTTTAAAAAAATAAATTAATTAAATGATTTGAAAAATAGAATGAAATACCCATGTCTAGATCTGGTGCGGAATGTGATGACCGGAGGGAGGAAGCAGAAATTGGGGGGAATGAAGCCTGGTCCGACGGCACCTGCATCGACTGATCAGAAGAAGAGATAGAATTTTGTGATAGAAGGATTGGATAGGAAGAATCCGATGTTGGTGGCCTCGAGCCAGACAACATTCCCCTCAATGGAAAAAGCTTCCTCTTCTCTCTCTCTTTCTCTGTCTGTTCTCACCCACAAAACTCTGTTTCTCTATCTGGGTCCTCTGCTCTCTCACCCCCCAAAACTCTCGCCTTTGCTCAAGGGAAGAGAGAGAAACAGAGATGTGATAGAATGATGATAGAGATATAAGAAGAAAGGAGAAAACGGGAAGGAGGAGGAAGGATGAAAAGGCGGGGGGAAAGAATACGTAAAGACAAAAGAGCGCAGAAGAACCGGGCCTACAGCTGGGCTTGCAGACATGACCACGACTCCATGCACTCACTGTCCTCTCTCTCATTTCTATTCTTTACTGCTACTTTTCCTCCTCACACGTGATCTTCCTTCACTCTTTGGCTTTTGACCGTTGGATCGACGATTCCATGGAAAGATAAAAGCCGAAAGAGGAGAAGGATACTTTAGGGAGGATTAGAGTAGGTCTTGAGTTTTTTTTTTTTTTTTTCAATAATGAAGGTATTTTGTGGTATTTTACCGAAAAGGATTTATCTATAATATATATAGTCGGCCCGTTTAAGTCAGAGGCAGACAGGCGTCGAAGACAGGACATGGAGAGCAAATTCACTGGGCCACACACCCAGTGGTAGATGTTGAGTCTTTGAGCAACCCAATAATAAAATTGCACATGATGAGTAAAAATTGGAGATTACTTATAGGGATATGAATGTCATTTTGGAAAGAATGTCACTCGACAAAAGATAAATCATAATGTGGAATGGGGATACCATGTCATCCTAATGGAAAGTAAATTTAATTTTTCTTTCTTAACAAATTCATGCAATAATCAAGCCATCAAGGTACTTCAATTTAATGCATAAATTTTGACTACATACTCCCATGTTTAAAGTACGTTTTGAGATTTTCACTCTAATTTTTTTTTTTTTATTATTAACGTGTAGAAAATTCAGACACAGTCCTAGTGAAATCCTTACAAATAAGCTCACTACTCCTAAAGCACACTGAAATTAGACCATAGAGGCTCAAACCCGCAACCTCCCTCTTCTTGAGGCGGGAGGTAACCGGATGAAGATAGGATATCTTCACTCTAATTTATTGAATATATGATATAGACACTCTTTTTTATTAATCTAAATAAGTATTTTTGTACTTTACGTTGAGATATATATAGAATAATATTATGTTATGAATGTCTCGTAATTAAGTAGATTATAATTTATTAGGATTTAATAAAATCTTTCAAGAAGTGATTGTATATGTGAAAATCCTCACAACGTGTCTATTTATACTTGATTTAACGAATGCAAAAACATAGTTTCGACGTTTTATGCTTATCAGATTATTGATCAAAGTATATGTAAACCTTAGAAGATGAGAGTGAATTAATATAATATGAAATTATAATAATAAATTTTTTAAGTTATTAAGTTTGATTAATCATAATTTAAAGTAATACTCATTTCTACCCTTTGGCTATCTCCACCATGAAAATTTCATATAAGATGTCAGTTTTAAATATCAATATCAACATCAAAATTCTTCTTCTATAAGAAAATTGATATAATAATATTTTAGAATATTAGATGATTTTTCAACATACATAGCGTTTATCATATTTTATACTCCCTCTCTCTCAATTTAGTTATCTTATATGAATTTTGGAACTGTCTCAAAATAGTTACCACATTCATATTAGAGTAGCATAAAGTGTTTTAAAAATAAATGAGATTATATAAAATGCTAGTCTTATATAGAGAGTTCCTTAAAAAATACAAATATTTAAAATGAGACAATTAAAATAAGACGGATGAAGTACTACTGATATATTGTTGACATATCTAGCCATGAATTCTAAACAATACAAAGCATTACAAAGACAACTCAAATCACATTGAAGTCAACTTTTTGAAAAAGTAAAATTTATTCATTGGCACCATATCATTAAAACTTACATTACATGTTTGTCAAAGTTAATATTTGTAAAAGTAAATAGATTTCTTATAAAATAACAAAATTAACGATTGGGTTATGGATAACTTGAGTCCAAATGAAAACCAAGAGACTGTAACACCATAGATAGGTGACATCAAAAGTTTGAATTACATGAGATGTTAGAAAACCATCACTAAATAAAAATTTTGAGGTAAAATTCATTATGAAAAACTAGTCGTGGAGAGAAGAGTGCCTCAACTGTTATATAGAGTCATTGGTTTCTCAAATTAATCGATGTTGGTCTTTTTGTCATTTTACACCCACCCTCAAGTGCAACTGCACCCTACGGCCAGGGGTTTAAAAAACGCCCCGGCCGATATATTGGCCGAAATATCGGCCTATCTCTCCTCCAATATAGGCATTTCTCTTTCCTCCGATATCGGAACCGTGAAAAACCGCAAAAAGCCGTGACGAACCGTGATGAACCGTGAAGACCTCAAAAAACCGTGAAAGTTGTATCGGACGAACCGTGAAGAACCGCAAAAAACCGTGTAAAATCGTGGAAAAACCGTATCGGTGTTTTTTAAAAAAAAATTAAAAAAATAAATTTTAAATACCGATATTTATGAATATCGGCCGATATTGTGACTGCTATTTCGGACTGAATATCGGCCTTATCGGCCGATAATATTTATGTACGACCGATACATATTGTATCGGCCGATATCGTTCGGTATGAAAATACCGATACATATCAGCCGATACGATATGTATCGGCCGATATTTCGACCTTTGCCTGCGGCTGTACGTGGAAACTTCACATACGTTCAGTTGCGCTCTGCAGATGCATGTGAAAACTTTAGATCTGCCCTCACATGCAACTGGACCTTATGGCTGCTTGTGGAACACTGGAACTTACTCTGATACTATGTTAACAACAATGACTTAATAACATTTTTAAGATAGAACTCATTCTAAAAAATTAACTATTTAGAGAAGTGTGCTTCAAATATTATATAGAGTCATTGATTTTTCAAATTAACTCAGGTAAAACCTTTTTTCACTTCACAGTCATGACATCATACAAAAAGTTGATTAATTAAAAATAATTTGTTAATTTTAATTATAAATGCTTTTTAAATAAATAAAAATATTAAAAATGAGGAAAAGCAACAGAATTTAGTCGCATTCTCTTTTGACGTGAGGATCCACATTCAAATGCAATTTCTGAACTAGACATTGCCTAGACCCAACTAGAGTTTGACATTATTGGATGAGCCATATTAGGTCTTAACTTAGGTCTGGAAGGAGACACTAGCTTAAATTATTAGGGCCTTTACCTTAAATATGAAATGACAGACATCCACTTGAATTCTGGGTCTCTTTTTTTCTCTCTCTTGAACATGTGAAATGTGAAAGACAAACAGAACAGACACTGGTGCACCAGTTTTTAAATTTCTACATGAGCCTTAATGAAGTTTTAAGAGAAAAAGTTGTGAAAGAGAAGCAGAGAGAGAAACAGAGAAAACAAGAAGTAAATGCCATATCCAGCACATTCAAAGCAGGCTTGCTTTGTCAATTGTCATCCTCTCTTTTCATGATTCTAGGTGTAAATATGATAGTCAACAGCTCAACATAATAATAATAATAATAATAATACCAAAGCAATGAATATTTAATAAGGGTGAAACTTGGGTCAGATTTTAATCTGACTTGCATGACCTAATTTGACTCAACAAATCAAGTGGATTGGATGCTATATTTTAAAAATTAAGGTCGGGTTCGGTTGAAGAAAAAATTCAAGTTAAATTCGAGTTTCGTCAATTCAAGCTTTCTTAAAATTTACTTGACTCAGTTCGAATTGACCCAACCTGGCCCACTAAAAAAAATTAATATAGCACTCAAGTTGAGTTGGGCTAGCAATTCAGGCCAACACTTGAGTTGACTCGGGTCAGATTGTGTTGAGCAATTCAGGTAAACAATTTGGGTCAAGTCGGGTTCAATAATTTTTTATATGGGTTGGATTGAGTTTATTAAAATCTGACCCGACCGGCTCGAGTTTCAACCTTAATATTGAATAACGTGATACTTATATGTGTCCTTTCCCAGTTGGATCTTTTTCACTGCCATAATTCTTATCACTTTAGTTCTACGCTTACCATAGTGCATGACCTGACTTGAGAAACCAGTGGATTTGGGTTATGTATTTGCATATTTTGTAGCAGGTTGGATTGGATTGGAAAAAAACTCGTAAGAAATTCGGGTCGTTGGGTTACACTGAGAAATTTAAAATCAATCTGACTCGACTCAATCTAACTCAAGTTCACCAAGTTATAAAACAACATTCAAGTTGAATTGGATCGAATCGAGTCGGATTTAATAAATTTTGACATGAATTAATTTGAGTTTATTAAAACTCAACGTAACCTATCCAAGTTTCAGCCCCCAATTTATCACATACCATACGGGAATTCATTCCCCCAACTATCACTCACACGACTTGTTAGCCTAGCAAATATAAATAGCTTGGGATTGTCATGAGTTTAAATTTGAGTTATACATCTATTAATAATCTATATTCAAAATCTTAGTTCAAACCTATGTATTTGTTAGATAGATATATAATGTCAGACTATATTTTTTAAGTGAGATTTGAGTTGAGACCGAATCAAGTCAGACTATATCCGATATGGCTGATATTTCAAAATTCCGAGATTTCAATCCCCAGTCCCATCAATCAGTAAAATTTTGAAAAAAAATTCCACTGAGATTTTACCTACAGTAACATTCCTGCATACCAAAAAATTCCTTGAAATCCATTCTTGTGAAAAATGACTTAAATGAATTATTGCTCTTCGCTGATGATTTAAAGTTTAAGTAATAAATGATCCCTTCACCAATTTCTGTTTCATGATAAGATTGAATGGGTAAAGGCCTCATCAATCTTCTCTAGAGCGATATCCACCTGCTCCATCCACGTTAGTGAGTTCGACCGAGCCCCCACAAGATGGCATCTCAACTTTTCTTTTGAAAAGAGCCATCATTCTTCTGTTGTTTCAGTACTGTAGATTGAAAATCAGATTGGATGAAATTGGGATGAATAGTGTCCAAACCCATCTTCTACCTCTATTCTTAAGTGGGTGTTGGCCTAAACCACAAAAATCTTTCTTAGACCAGCTTTAGTTCACATCAAATCTCTGTATACTGTAGATTGGAGAAGCCAATCTGATGCAGAAAGAAGAAGGAAGAAAGAGGATAGGTGAATACAGAGTAGACCTCTATAATCTGTACTCTTTGTACCTTCTCATTTCAATCACCCCAAAATGATAAAGATGAGGAGAGTTGTGCTCCTTTGTAAAAATATCAGAAATTCAGAATATTAAAAAAATTATACCAATCACATTATGGGATCATTTCATACATGTTTTTTATAAGAAACTTGGAAATGGGAAGTACTGTAGAAATTCTGACTTTTATTAAATTTCAAGAAAAATCTTGAAAAATCACATAGACACCCTACAAACTATATGAATAACATTAATGCATCTCCATTGAATTTCATAAGCACTTAATCTTATTTTCACAAAAAAAACTCAAATTTAAGATGATCTTAGAGCTGAAACTTGAAAATTAATGAAAATAACTCAAAATAGTCAAAATTGATAAAAATAACTCTAAAATTGAATAAGTTGATTTTAAAATCTTTAAATTAATTTTTTTGGTGAAAATAACTCAAAAACCGGTCAAAACATAATTTTGAAAAAAAATAAAAAACTAGCATCGACCGATACTAGCTGATATCGATGCTTCATATTTGGTAAAATGCCACAAAGGTATTGACTAATATGTATCGCCAACCCTTAGGGCAAATTCGTATCGGCTGATAATCTATACTATTGTATTTGATCAATATTTTGTAATGAGCCGAAAAATGGGATCCAAAAATTATTTCCTAATCTGACATCTGCAGATAATAATTTTGTATCAATATTGGCCCATGCAGAATTTTAACTAGCATTTGCAATTTTCATCTCTCCCTCCAGCTCTAGACAGAGTGAGATTTTAAGGGCCATTTGTGATTGGTATATTAAGGAGTTTAAGTATGTGGCCAGTGGAGGTCCTTTTTGTCTAGGGGCCCTAGACGGCGGCGTACGCTGCCTATGCCCTGAGCCGGCTGTCTCTCCTTGGTCTGGAGCTTGAGATTTTATCTTGTGGACTGGAGTGAGGCCTACATATTCAGTCTAATTATTTACAAATTAGAATACAAAGTCAGGCCCTTTTGCCCTCACCCATGGGCCGACAAACCAATTATATTTGGCCCAATATGATAGGTTGGCCCCACCCATTAATATCCTTTTACCAACTCCTCGATTGAACATAAATCAACAACTTCTCAGGCCGGGAAACCAATATGCTACCTCTAAACGCCAGGGATACCATGGGTCGAAAAATTGGCCCTGCCGAGATATTTTCTCTCTTCTCAATTTTTTTTTTTTTTTGAAAATCTTGGTGGCCTTTTTAAAAAAAAATATAAATATCGGCTAGATATCGACTGGGGTCGTTACAGATATTTGTTTTTCTTTTTTTTTTCTTCAAAAAAAAAAAAGAAATCCGCCAATATTCGGTCGTCAAAATCCTGAGAAATCTCGGCTGATATGCACAGTATCGGTCGAGATTTCGATCCATAAGCGATACTCCTCAACAGATGGGCCTTAAATGGGCCTGCAATGTGCAGGGCCTTCTGTATACCTCTGTTGGTCAGGGCCTTCAATAACATTATCTTTCTAGATAGAACATGGTATGTAAGTCAGTCCAGCCCACCTCGGTGAAGCCCTTGTTCAATCCTTTTGGACCTTCAGATTAACTTTTGGATAATTTCGTTATTTTACACAAATAAAATATATTAACTGATGGTGAAGGAAGTTTTAAGATTTTTATGAAAACTCATATTTTTTAATATTTTACAACATATATGTTATTTCTAAAATTATGAGAAAACATAAGGGATTTTTAGAGCTACACCAAAATAATATACGTATGGGAATTGATACAGGCATGGGTAATTTTGCTAAGGGAGCACTGAATGATTTAAATTATTTGAGTATTTTTTATTTATTCATTTTGTATTTTAATTTATTAATATATAAATTATGAAAAAATTGAAAAAAAAAATTATATCTTCGAGTGCTCTCTATAACAAAAATGCAAAAGTTCAGGTGTTCATATCAATTCTCTCTAGATAGTTGTGATGTGTAAACCAAATAAAAATCCCTTTAGATTAATTTTAATTTTGATTACTTTGAAATTTTAGTCAACTTATGTAATGCATGTGTTCTACATACAGGGTTATTTTAAATTTTGATTGATTCAATTAGATATATTTTTAGTATTACTTTGTATTATTAAATAGAAAAGTATAAATGCATAGTTAAGTATCTATTAGGTCTATTGTGGAGTGTGGATCATACAAAACAAAGTTGTTGGTCAAGCTAGATTGTCCTGGAGGGGATGAATGGGACAATTACAAAATTTTAATTTTCTTTAAAACTTTGATCAATTAAAATTGGGTCTTTACTAATTAATCCAATTGATTTTCTAAAATATTGAGATTTAAAATAAATAATGAATGTGAAGTGAAATCTCAACAAACACAATTTCACCAAACAAGTGTGCTAGAAATATAAGAAATAAATACAAATGCACAAAGTAAGGTGAGGAGATGAGAAGATATGTAAAATCTTACCTACATCTACGCCTCAAGTACACCACTTGAGGATTCCACTAACTTCTCCTTCGAGGGTGGAGAAGAAACTTATTACAATATCGATCTCTTTCACGGGTAGAGATCGAACATATACAACACTCGATCTTCTTCAAGGGTGAAGATCGGACCGATAACGCTCAAGAGAGAAGACACTCTTTTCTCCTTACAAGGGTTACACCAACCCTATAGAAATTAGACAATGATAGAAGAATTTGATTTTTAGAAAAATACCAAGAACGCTTGCCTTTTGTTGCTCGAAGTGGCTTTGGCACGTTCTTGAAGATCCTCCCCTTTTCTTGGCTTCTTTGATGAAGTGTAGATGCTCCAATTATGTCCAACCAAGATGTAGGAGAAGAGATTTAGGGATGCTAGAAGGTTTACCTATAAATATAATCTATCCCTAAAGGTTCTCTCAAATCCACACCCAAGAGTGAGCCTAAGATGTTCAAGATTTACCTATGAGAGTTTTGAGTATGGGTGAAATTGAGTTCAAGAACTTTGTTAATCTAACTATGGAGTTTTAGTGCTCTAGAAATGATTGAGAGCTTGGAGAATGTTAAAGAGGGTTTTGCTCATCAAGAATCAATCTTTGAAATGTCCTAAGGTCATACATTTAAAGCCCTCTTGAAGATATGACCGTTGGAAGTCGAAATCACAAGAATAGAGTCGTTAAAAACTTCCCATTGAGATTTCAGTCAATTGAACTTGAAGATGCAGTCGACTGAAATGTCCAGAAATGACCGTTGAAATATTTGGGCACATTCAGTCGACTGAATTCCAAGATTCAACCGACTGAATCTCAACGAAGGCTGAAAAAATCCATTAAGCAGACTTTTCAGTCGACTGAATTGTAAGATTCAGCCGATTGAAAACTTGGCAGTTTTGCATACCTCCACTAAAATCACCATAACTCGAGTTCCCGAGCTTGGTTTTGGGTGTTCTTGGGCTCATTGGAAAGATAACTGAGAGATCTATCTACTAATCAAATTTGGTCCAATTTGAAGTCAATTTGATATCTCAAAGAAACTCTCAAATTGAGGGTATATGACAAAACTGTTTTGATCTGTTTTGCACCATTTCATTAAAATGCTCATAACTTGAGCTATATATTTCCGAATTGAGTGTTCTTGGACTTTTTCAAAACCTATTTTAGTGCTCTACCAAATCATGAAAATTTTACTAATACTTGAACACATTTAATAGGAGAAAAAAATTCTCCAAAACAGAGAAAAATAAAACTAACCTAAGAAATCCAATTTAGTTCTATTAAATTCAAAGTTATGGATTCTAAGGTTTATCCCAAATGTAAGTTTAGGTATTCTAAGTCAGTCCTAAGGTCCAAATACCTACGTTGGTTGGGATTCATAAAGTTCTTCCTGTCATGCCCCGACCCAAAGGGTGGGCCCGAAACGCGACTGATTTTTTTTTTTTTTAAATTAAACTAACTCAAGCATTCTAACTGGGCCGGATCAATAGTTAGGCCCAAAGGTCACACATGATCCCAACATGTGGAATCAAACATATACCATAAGTCTACCCAATAAATTGACGTAAAAATAACAAGAACATCCATACACATAACATGATCACAAAATTCAACCATTGAATTATCCTTTCAAAATCATATCAGAGTCACTACAGAAACGCAGTAGTCTAATACATCACATTAATACAAATTAAGTACCAAATCGGTACTTAATAAAAACAAATGGTTCCAAGAACCAGAAAGCAAAGACAAGGGTATTCCCCTCAGTGGGAATCCCGAAACACCGCCTCAACTTATCCACCCTAAGCTTGAAAAAGAGGGTTCTCCTCTTCAGGTTCATCTCCGTGAAAGGTGAGTGAGGGTGAGCTAAGTAGCCCAGTGAAGGAAATATAACAGTGCAGTCTAATGTAAACAATAGGTTAGCAATAATCAACAGTTGTAATAATATCTCATGTTTGATAACAAGTAAGCATAATATCATCATCATTCCCATAATTCATCATTTCTTTTCCAATTACTGCTATCATCCACTGTAACCCCTAGATACTATACTGACACCAACAGTATTAAGTTCCAACGCGGTCAAAATACATCCTTACAAGTATATCTCCGGTATACACCTCAAACCGGTACTGACACACCTTGCCAGTCACTGTCAACCCAGCTGGTCCAGTAGACGTAATCGACACCTCAGCTCGGTGATGGTTCAATAGTAAAAGGTACGTGGAAGCAGTATCACATCTCATATGATCAATATCATAATTTTCACCATCATCATAAGCACTCTTACCATAGTGCATTATGTCTAGGCATATGAGTGGGTTTATCAACTTGAACCACTCATTGCTCCAAAATCCATCTCAAGTAACAAAACCCATTTACATCTACTGCAAAGTCAAGTTCCCTCACCGTATATGTGTGATTTCGTAGTCTCTAGTTCAAATAAACAGACAAGTGCACAATCAATTATAGGTCAACATCCATAGCATCAAATGCATACATAAAAGTAGTATTTCAAAAACCATACTTGTTTTCCCAAAAAAATATCCAAGGTATATGGAATTGAGTCTCCTACTTAGTTTTTATCCTTTTTAAATTACAATAATCTACAAGATAGTATACTAATGTACTCAGTCCAAAACTCATATTGTCTTCTGTGCATTGACCAGATTGACTTATTGAGTTAGGTCTAGATTCTTGGGTCACTTCTCGGTTGTCTTCTAGATATGACCAGATTTGATATGTTGAGTAAGGCCTCGAGGTCACTCAGTGCCCGACAAATATAGAGTCAGCCTGGAAGTGAGATCACTCAGTGCCCGACCAATAGAGTCGGCCTGGAAGTGAATACAATAGTATATACACTATAGTAATAAGAGAAGAGGGTTAGTACACATTTTTAATTAGCAAGCGGGGTACTAACATCACATCACATGCATCAATAATAATCAAACAACATTTTACACTTCAAAAACTGGGTCCATCAGAACATGCCTCGGAACCAGGTACTATGGCTTCTGATCATCCGAACCACTACTTAAACTAGTTACTGACCTCGGATCATGGATCTGACTTTGGATCATCCGAAGATCGGGTCTCGGATCATCCGAAGTCCGTCCGAACCGAAAAATAGAGAAAAACAAGTCTCGGTGGGTCTGTGCACTTCGGAACATCCGAAGTAAGGCTCGGATCATCTGAGTGGGTTTGGTCCTTCCGAACTCTGCTCGGGTCGTTCGAGGGGTTCAAGCTAGCCTCGGGCGTAACTGGGCTTCGGGTGAAGCTCGGAACGTCCGAGGGGTCCTTCTCGGACCGCCCGAAGATCGACTCTCAGACTATCCGAGAGTCGTCTTCCTCCACTGTCTGCACCAGCAGACAACAGGTGAAATACGAATCCAGAAATAGTGGGTTTCCCAGATTCAGTTTCCACATCTAGCCGATCCGATGGACTCCTCCGGGAGTCCTCTTTCCATAGGGAGAGGTTTGGAGTTTTGAAGCTCACTGGGCCATCCGATTTTAAAATCAAAACCTCACGGGTAGAAGAGAACCCACGGTTTTTCCTTAGACTTTGAAACCATTTTACACACTCCATACTAAACCAAAATCGGTTTTTCTTGATTCTAAACTGATTGAAATCGAAAGAGGAACACAGTGATTACCTTCATTGGAGTTCCTAGGCTGAAAATCTGATTTTTAGGAAAGCTTCACTTCTAAGTTACGGGTAATTGAAACACTGGAAAAACAGAGGCTAAGGCTCGGCTGGTTTCTCAAACGGCAAGCTGAGAGACTGAGGAAGAAGAAGATAGAAAGTGTGGGAGTTTGAGAGCTGGGCTGAGGGGCTCATTTTATAGAGAAACCGGCAGGGAGAAGTGGCTGTTGAGCCACTACATGATTTTGCATGCAATACCCACTTACGTTTGCAGCAGTAACTCTTGGGTTGGTTGCAGATAAGTCCTCCGACAGTTTCCCTTTTGCAATCAAGCCCTTTATTTGGTAAAAATCCAATTTTTAACTAAACATAAGATTTTTAGAACTCAAAAACTTAATCCAACCTTACAGATAAGTTGGGTTTTGAAAACTTTGATCACCATAAAAATTTTGGGATTTAACTCTCACTAAAAACCATTGATTTAAATAAAAATCACAATTTAACACTATTTTCTTAATTAAACAAATGTTAAATAAAACAATTTAGAAACCTCATTTTGGGAGTACCAAAGAATAACTAGACCATTCTTAAAATGGTCTACCGTAAAACACTTGTTTCAAAATTTATTTCATTTCTAAAATCATTTAAAATAATTATTACTCTCTTTCGAGGTTTTGACGGGCGGATTTAAATACTATTTTCCAAAAATAAAATTATTTTAAAATCAGAAATACAAATCCTTTATTAAGGAGAACATTATCATCCAATAATAATCATATAACAGCATAATTTATAAAATAATAACTATAAGCGATAAATTACCAAAATGTCCCTCCAGCTGGACGAGCTGGATCACTGAGCTCACGAGCTCGGATTGGGCCACACCTGGGCTTTCCTCAAAGCCCTAACCGTAATCGCCAAGATTAACCGGTTAAACAAGATTATTAAGCTAAACTACGCATAATCCGGGTCAGGGTATTACACTTCATGTTTCTATGTGATATCTTCCATTCTTGAGCTTCAAACTTGATTTGACTATGCAAGTCTTCCAAAGGCGCGGTCTTGGACATGTAGACGATAATGAATCAATCAACAAAATTGACAACTCAGGACTCAGTCGGACATAGTCACGGAATTGACAACTCAGTTTGACTCAGGGGAGGCAGATTTAACTTTTAAAGCCAACAAAAGTTTATATAAACTAGTCTTAAAAAATAATTATAAATAGTTCTTGTAATGACCCAACCCGATATTTCGGGGTCTTAGAGAGTTTTGTGAATCTCCAAGTTGTTTTTGGTGTTTTGGTGGCAGTGAGGATTGTGTAGGCTCCGTGGTGGGCCCCAGTTCACCCGGTTTCTAGCTCTGAGGCTCAAAGGGCATTTTGGTAATTTTAATATTTTAATTATTTTTGCCATTTAAATTATTTGAAATCACATTTTGGTTACCATTTTAAAAACATTTTATGAAAGTGATGCTTTCTTTTTTCTTTGTTTAAAAAAAAGAAAAAAGATACCTAAACCCCTAAGACCCTCCATATTTCATATCTTTTTCCCTCCCCTTTGCAAACCCTAACCGCCTGTCCCTTCCTATTCTCCCTCTCCTCTTCTCTCTTCCTCTCCTTCCTCTTTCCCAAGCTAACCCTAAAACCCCATTTGTCACCACTGCCTCCACCTTGCCCTTCTCCTTATCTCAGTGATACATTCTTCTCTCTCTTGTTGCCGTCTCTGATCTCCCTTCCCTCCTACAGCCGCTGCCGCCCCTCTTCTCTCTTCTTCAGATCTCTTTTTTCCTTTCGGTTCTTCTTCCTCCACTGCAAACTCTAGCTCCGACCCCTTGTGTTGTGTCGCCGCCACCATTATCTCTTTTCTTTCCCTCCCTCCCCTTATTCTCTTCCAAAACCCTAAATCTGTTACCACCGTCTTCGTCCCTCATCTCCTCTCCCTTTCCTGTTTGCTTCTGCAATCGAGTCGAGCTTCCCAGGCCCAGTTGCAGCTCTGGTCTGACCCAACTGATTCAGCCCTTTTGGCCTTTCAGGCCTCCGAGCTTTCTAGGCCCAATTCGTGAGCCCAACGTCAAGCCCACGAGATTTGGCCCAAAGCCTTTTGAGCCTAGTTTTTCCAAACCCATCAAATCCAAGCCCAACTCTCTTTTGGCACAGCAACTTAGCGCAGGTTTGATCTAGCAGCTCGGCCTAGCCTAGGCCCAGTTCTAGGCCTGGCCCAAGCCCGTTTCAGGCCCTTTTCAGGCTCACTTCCAGCGTGTTTTGGAGATCTTTTTTGGAGTGCTTCTGGATCTTCTTTAGCTCGTTCCAGTCCGTTCGCAGGATCTTTCTCAGCCATTTCGGCCAGTTTTGCTGGACCATCCTAGTTTTGCAGACCCGTCCCAGTTTCTTGACCTTGATAGCCCGTGCATCGCCTCCTTCAATCCTTCCGACCCATTTTCTTCACTCAGGATTTCGAAAGCGCACACAAGTGAGGGGACTTATCACGGTTTTAGCATACATTGCATATATCAAATATTTACTTCCGGAAATGGAGTGATTCGAATGGGGCCCTCTATTTATTAAGCCATTTAGTAAGGGTGAACCGTTGAGAATGATTATGTGGAGAGGGGTCTGTTCGAGTGTACTCTTGTCCACCATACGCTATTGTGAGAAACTTTAATTGGATAAATTGATATCGAATATGATACTTGAAAGATGTTGATGATACTTTGAGTGTTTATTTATAAGATGCAAATGCAATCATGTCGAACATAGAGAGGTGTGTTTAAGTAAATCGTTATGTGCTTTTGACTCGCATGATGATGCATGATGTTGATTTTGGTTAATTATGTTAGAACATGCTTATATTGTTATACACGCTTATGTCGTTTATCTAGCTATAAGTTATGTGTTGGATGTCAAACATAATACTTGAGACTTAATGATAACGAGTTATGTGTCTATCCATAACATACGAATGAATTTATATTGAGCGCCTACTTATAATATGTGAATGAGACCATGATGAATATGGGGTTTGTGTTTTGAGATCTTACTATATGCATATATTGTTACACATGTTTATCATGCATGAGAGATAACCCACGACGGACAGTGTGCCGATGGGTATTGAGATGGAGGACCTTTTTATGTGTATATGTTTATGATAACGTGATGATGATAGTTGTTGAGAGGACTTCCCCGTTACGCTCCGGCGGTCGAAACCCCCATAGGGGATGCGGGTCTCTCCTTTGCGTTTCGGCGGTTGAGGTGCTTGCCCTAGAGTTTGGCTCCCCCGAGCGTGGTCGAGGTGGTTTTCCGACACGGCTTGTGTGGTTGAGGCCGCTTGTGTGTTTTATCATCGGGCGTTGTCGTGGTGGTCTTTCGACACGGCTCGTGTGGCTGAGGCAGTTATGTATTCTAGTAGTCGGGCGTGGTTGAGGTGGTTTTTCGATATAGCTCGTGTGGGCGAGGCAATTGTGTATTCTTTAGTCTCCCGATGGTACTAATAGGGAGACGGGAGTTTGTTGGAGGACCCGATGTGAGCTATCGAGATGATGTCTTTATTTTGGTCGGTGGATTATTGGTTTGTGGTGTATTTGGATTTCATGCATATGAGTATTCTTGTTATCATGATATTCTGCTTTCGTACGTATAATATCTATTTATATTGCTGATTTGTGATAAGTTTTATCTATTCACTGGGCTGGTTAGCTCACCCCTTACCTTTCAGGTACTTCCGACCGCAGAGGGACTAGGCGGGCCCCTTGAGTAGACACTGTGGGGAGAAGCAGTAGTGATAGATATTCCATATTCTTACATGTTTAGTTTCGAGATATCCTTGCTGGTATAGACTCCTCATTATATATTCGTTTGAATGATTGTATTATATTAAATGGTCGGTGGTTGTTTGTTGTAAATATTATATCGGTTTTGGCCTTTATTAGATTGTTGAGCGAGGTAGTTACCCCGTTTCAAAAAAAAAATGTCCGGTATCAGTTCCTTTGTTACATTTTGAGACTTTTCGGAGATAACGCACCCGTAACGGGACGGGGCGTTACAATTCTTATTTAAGGGTCTTCAAAAAAGTTATTGTTTAAGTTCCACATTTTCCTTTTGCAAAGTAACTTGTAAAATAACAAATAATTTTTATAGTTATTGTTTTTCCTGCAAAAATTGAACTTTATCAACATTATACATATGACATAGTTTTATTATCATTGATTAGAGTGAGATCCCATTAGGATTGAAATGATGAATCCGACTTAAAAATGATTGATGAAGGTGGCATAAACATTAGATGTAATACCCTGCCTCAGATTAGACGAGTTTTAGCTCAGTTAATCTCGTTTAACCGGTTGATCTTGAGGTTTTTTGTTAGGGCTTCGAGGAAAGCCTAAGTTTGGCCCGATTTGAGCCCGAAACTCAGTGATTCAGCTCGTCAAGCTGGAGGGGCATTTTGGTAATTTACCACTTCTTGTGTATATTTTTATAAATTGTGTGATTTTGTGAATATTATTGGTGAATAATGTTTTCCTTAATGAAGGATTTACATTTCTGATTTTAAAATAAAATTATTTTCAGAAAATGATATTTAAATATCGCCCGTCAAAACCCCGAAAGGGAGTATTAATTATTTTAAAGGGTTTTGAAAATGAAATAAATTTTGAAATTAGTATTTTATGGTAGACCATTTTAAGAATGGTCTAGTTATTTCATTTCACTTCAAAATAAGATTTACAAATTAGTTATTTTTACATTTGTTTAATTAAGTAATTATGGGTAAAATATGAATTTTATTTAAATAAATGATTTTTAATAAGAGATAAAATCTGAAATTTTTATGGTGATTAAGATTTTTAAAACCCAACCTATCTGCAAGGTTGGATTAAATTTTTGAGCTTTTAAAATTATTTTTTTAGTTAAAAATCCAATTTTTATCAAAATGAGGCCCTTTTTGCAAAAATGGAAAATATGGAGGGCTGATCTGCAAAAGTAAACCTGCGGTTTACTGTAGCAGCGTCTCAGCCGCAGGCGCATGCCCCTGCTGCCCGATTTTTCGGTGATTTCGCCCGTCGTCGCGTCCCATCACGCGTGCCGGATTTCCCGGCCGAAAAAGGCATATAAAAACCGGATCAATTTTCGGTTTTAACTCCCAGCTTTTCTTCTCCCTTCTCTCCCTTGCAAAAAAAAAAAAAAAGAAAAAGAAAACCCAGCCGGCCGAACCTCTGTTTTTTTTTCAACCCGTAACTTAGAGGAAATTTTCAAAGAAGATCCGGTTTTCAGCCCAGAAACTTAATCCAAGGTAACCATTGCATTCCCCTTTAAATTTCAATCGGTTTTGAATCTAAAATTTTTGAATTTGGCTCTGTTTTCAGTGAGGAAAATGATTTCAAAAATTTAGGGAAAATTTTAGGGTTTCTCGTATCAGTGAGCTTCCGGTGTTAAGATCGGATGGCTCACTGTGTTTCAAAGCTCCAAACCTCTCCCTATGGAAAGAGAACTCCCGGAGGAATCCATCGGACCGGTCAGATGTAAAAACCGAGTCCATAAAATAGCTCTTTTGCCATTTCGATTTTACTGTTCACCCGCCGTTCACTGTCTGTTGCAGACAGTGAACGGGGAAGAAGAAGAAGAAGGAAAAAAAAAAGTATTATTATTTTATTAAAAAAAATATTTTTTATTTGATATTATGGTTGCTCATATTTTCAAATGTTGGTTCCCATCGGAAAAAAAAAATAAAAATGAATAAATAATTAAATAATTAAATGTTATTATTTTATTCCAAAAATAATATATATATATATATATATATATATATATATATATATATATATATATATATATATATATATATATATATTTTTTATTTGAGAATATAGTTGCTTATGATTTCAAATGTTGGTTCCCATCGAAGAAAAAAAAATGAATAAATAATTAAATAATTAAATATTATTATTTTATTCAAAAAAAAAATTATTATTATTTCAGTTAGATTATGTGATATGATGATTTATACCCACCTTGTTAAATAAAACTGTACTAACCCCTTTCTCTTATTATTTATAGTGTAAATATTATTGTATCCGCTTTCAGTCCGACATTAGTCGGGAACTGAGTGATTCACTTTCAGGCCGGCACTATAGTCGGGCACTGGGTGACCTCGAGGCCTATTCAAAATGTCAGCTCTGGTCCTATCCAGAAGACAACTGAGAAGTGACCCGAGGATCTAGACCTCACTCAATAAGTCAATCTGGTCAATGCCCAGAAGACAATATGAGTTTGGACTGAGCCCCTTTTATTATTATATTATTATCTTGTGGATGATTTAAAAAGGCTAGAAACCAAGTAGGAGACTCATTTCCATGAACTCTGGATATTTTGTGGGGAAACGTGTGATTTCCAAATACTACGTATATGTACGTACCTGATATGTATATTGATTGTGCACTTGTATGTTGTTTGACAGAGACCGCGAAACCACACGATCACGGTGAGGGAACTTAACTCTGCAGATTTTGTAAACAGGTGTTATTTTGAGCAATGAGTGGTTTCGGTTTTGATGAACCTACTCATGTGCCTATACATGATGCACTATGGTAAGAGTGCTGTGATGATTTGATATTACGGTGTTGACCGTATGTGTATATAAGACTGCTTTCACGTACCTGGGTTATTGAACTAATATCGGCCATATGAGAGATGGTTTATGTCTACTGGACCATGGGCGGACCATGCTGTCGTCAGTTGCTGACTTGAGGGTGTCATTATCGGCTAAGTTTAAGAGCCGGAGATGTACTTGCAAGGATGTATTTTGATCGCGTCAGGACTTAATACTGGTCTCAGTGTAGTCGGCAGGCGTTACGGTGGATAATGGCAGTAGTTTAATGATGTTGATATATTACTTGAGATTATGCTTATTTTTCTATCAAGCATGTGATATTGAACTGTTGCTAACATGTTTTACTATTTACTTAATGTGCATTGTTAATTATCCTTCACTGGGCTAGTTAGCTCATACCACTCACCTTTCAGGCGATGAACCCGAGGAGGAGGACCCTCTCTTTCAGGCTTAGGGCGTTTGAGCTAAAGCAGTGTTTGTGATTCCCCAGAGAGGAATGCCCTGATCTTTTCTGTTGGTTCTTGGAACCATTGTCTTTTAATTAACTACCGGATGTGGTACTTAATTTATGATTAAATGTTGTAATCGGCTATGTTGCCATTTGAGACAATATTATGAATGATTAATCAATATTTTGAAATGATGAATTAATGGTTGATCTTGTTTACTCAATGTGTTGTTATTGCTTTGTCTATGGGGCAGGCATATGGTACATGTTTGAGTCCACTTAACGGGCTGATGTGTAACCGTTTGGCCTAACTGTTGATCCGGCCCAGTAAGAATGCTTGTGGTTTAGTTTATCCAAAAAAAAAAAAAATCAGTCGCGTTCCGGGCCCACCGGTCGGGTCGGAGCGTGACACTATAAATGAAATTTTAATGAATAAAATAGATGGTATTAAGACCTAATGTAATGACCTGCATTCTACTTGATTTTTTTATTAAAGTTTTTTATAATCAAATCCAAAATTTAGCTAAAGATTAGTTCATTTAAATTAAAATTTGAAACTAATTTAGAGATAAATGTAATTAGCATAGACTCGAAATTTAAATATTCCAAATTAACTAGAGAGTCAATCCAAGTGATTAATTTAATTCTTTCCCTTGTAAAGACGAATAATCAAAACTCAGTTTTTTATTTCTTTAGTGAGAGAAAATTTAAATACATAATTAACTAAACCAAAAATTTAGGGACCCTCGAATTATCTTGGCAATGTAATTTACATGAATTAATTAACTTAGATGCCCCAATTTAATTAATCAATTCAGGTATCTCTATTTACATAATTTTGCCAACTTAGGTGTCTCTGTTTACATAAAATTAATTAACTCATATGTCTCTATTTGTCAATAAATAAGTAACTTAGAGATTAATAAGATAATTAGCTTAATTACATTTAATGGAAACTAAAATGATAACTTTTTTATTATAATTTAAAAGATAAACAAATAAACAAAAGAGACCGACCCACGACCCGACACTCAAACGAAGGAAAGAAAAATAATAATATAAAAGATGAAACCCTAATCATTTCCTTTCTCTCGCTGCCTTCTCCCTTGCAAACACCATCTCCATCATCGTCCCTCTCAGCGCTGTCTATCGGCCCTTACTGTTACCCCGCCGCCGAACAAGGAGAAGAAGATGCAGATATTCGTGAAGACCCTAACGGGGAAGACCATAACGCTAGAGGTTGAGTCCAGTGATACCATCGACAATGTTAAGACTAAGATCCAAGACAAGGAAGGTCTCTCTATACCCCTTAAAATCCTATTTTTGCATTTCTACAAAAAACCCTAATCTCATTTTTATAATTCCCTCTTTTCTCGTTCTCCTATCAGGAATCCCGCCTGACCAGCAGCGCCTGATCTTTGCTGGAAAGCAGCTCGAAGACGGCCGTACTCTTGCCGACTACAATATCCAGAAAGGTTCGTGTTTCTCTTTATCCGTTTCCCCTCTTCTGTGTTTATGGAAAATTGGAAATGAGATGGACTGCATTTTCGTGGAAAATAATTATACCATTATATAAATGAAAACGGAAATGGGTTTTAACATTTTGGACTTCAGAACGGTTATTTTGCAGGAAAGTAGTTTTCTTAACACGCAACAAAAGATTTCCCTTGGAATATGGATCCATGGAAAGTGCTTGCTTAGAAAGTAGCCATTTTTTGTTTAAAAATTGCTCATTTTTCAGGAAATTGGCTTATTTTCAGGGTTTTGTTTAGCTTTTCTATTGTTCATTTGGGTTATTTCATTTGGATAATATGGATTTATGGCCGGCAATATTTCGGATCTTGGTAGGGTCATAGACATGTTTTGAACTCTCCACCTGCCACAACTTATTATTAAATGGTTCAGGCCAAATTGTTATTAATCCGGGCAATACACCCAACTTGAGACCTGTTTGCCAGTTAGGTTTGGGCCTTGCTGCGGGTTGGGAAAGAATTTGTTCGGTTGGGTAGGCCGAGTTTTATTTGAATCCTCAACCCAAACCAAGCACATGCCATGTATTGGGTTTCAGTTAATCCATTTATTAAATGATTTAATGTGCTCAGTCCAAATTAATCTGTGTAAGCATGGATTTGATTTAGCTATTGGATTGCTTATAGTCTGATGCTTGTCCTTGCAGAATCAACACTGCATCTTGTTCTGAGGCTTCGTGGTGGGATTATTGAGCCGTCTCTGATGGCATTGGCCAGAAAGTATAACCAGGATAAGATGATCTGTCGAAAGTAAGAACCCATTTCCTTTTCTCTTTTTATTTGTACCATTTTCATTAAGTGGAAGGTTGTCTTTAATAAATCTATGAATTTCTTCATATGAGAAAAAATTAATGGTCATATCTTTGAGATAACACTAGTAACAACAATCTATTTTATGGGCTCTAAAATTGTGTGTAATGCTGTTACATTACCATTACGTGATGATGATTTTGTCTGGGACCATGAAATCAGCTTAAAGCCCTAATGCTACTTAAATTTGTTGTTTTTGAATATTTAAAATTTTCTAGGATGACATATAATATCTTCACCTAAAAATGGTATAAATTACTGTCAAAACTTTCAATTATCTTTAAACCTTTGCGATTCATTTAGCATATAGAAATTGGGAAAGGTGTGGTGTTTGCAATGGTTGGTCTTGTGTAAACTTATGTTGCAACTGGAATTGTCATAAGTGACCAGGGATTAAGTAAACATTGAAAATCGCCTTATATTTAAGGAAATCTTATTGTTGCCCTTATATTGAAACTTATTAAGCAGGAGATAGGAATCCCTCTTCTCTCAATGGATGGGCTCTACACAAGCCTAAGAATCCAATATTTCAACATTATCACGTGTTACAGTATTAGGAATTTACCTCTTTCATAAAGATTAACATAACAAAAAATAAAGATTAATATAGCAATCTGATAACTTTCTTTATATGATGGGTAAAAATTCCTAGATTTGTTTTTTGGTTATAACTATGTACTTAACCTGAATGTAATATTGCTTGGGAGAATGTGCAACCTTGCAATATTGAATTTCTTATTTGTAAATGGGCTTAAGAAATCATAAAAGTATCTGTTCAAGTTCCTAATTGTTTGTTTCATTTGAAAAAAGAAATGCCAAATGTCTAGTTTAGCATATTTCAAGTCTTTCAAAATAATGTGGTATGTTTAGTAGCTGATTTGAATCATATGGCATTAATTCTGGGAAGCATTATGGCATTTTATAGAACACACCTGCACCTATGCTACTTGATCTCATTTTTAAAGCGGTCTAATTTATGCTCTGTTGATGTAATATTTTCAAGCGATGCGTGTGTCTTCTTGTTTAGAGCCTGTTGAATTTATGCTCTGTTGGTGGTGTAAAATTTTCAAGTGATGCGTGTTTCTTCTTGTTTAGAGTAGTCTAATTTATTCTCTGTTGGTGTTGTAATTCTCATGTGATGCTAGTGTGTCTTCTTTATGCTCCAACAAAGGACAACATCAATGTATAGTTTTCACATTTGATCACTTGCCACTTTTTATGCATCTATCAGTGGATGTCTATATAAAAAAATTCAGGCAGATGTAGCTCATGGACATGGTGTTGCCATATTGAATGGGAGCTCAACCAGCAATCGTATTTCATACATGCAGTTTGGAGAAACTGAGGGTGTTGCCACATATTGAATGCTGTTGCCATCCACCAACACACAACTAGTTTATTGTGTCGGATGCTATATTAATCTTCATAGTTTGAAACTGAGGATTATGATGTTGTGGGTCATGGGAAGGAATGCTCTTATTGTCTGTTATATTCTTTTCTATTGCTATTATCTTTTAACCTGATACACTTCATGTCATGTCCATCTAGAGATGATACTATTATGTGGTGATGTTTTTTAGTTTGATTATTACTGTTATGTGTTGATATTCCTTAGTTTGACCATTTCATAATTTACACAAACTTGGGAGAGTTAATTTCAAAAGCATGCCTATTGACTACTAGCACTTCCAGACAACCATAAAAAATGCAAGCTTCAACTCATGTGCAGGCAACTGAGCTTTGTTATGCACTGCAAAATGTCTTTTATTTTTTACAACGATTAATATAGTTGGAAGTAATGAGCATTAATATTCTAACATGGATGTGTCTGTCTTCCTAAACTGTTAAATTTGTCATGGAGGGTGTTCGCCTAGATTGTTAGGTATATGGTTTCATGGTGGTAATACATCAAAAACCTGATGATTATCCTGGCTGATACAGAATCCGTTGATGACTGACCATATTGCTTAAGCACCTTTTTTGGCATTGTTTGCATGCATATCTTTTGACGAACAACAACTATTCCTTTGCCATTTTGAAACACATTGCTGATTCCTAGGTGCCATTTGTTATCATTGGGGACCCTGTCAAATTTAAAATTTGATGGTCGCCTCTGCTGACAGCTACTCAGGTATAAATTGAGTGGTCAATGAAGTGTTTGTTTAGCTGGTACTGCATTCAATTCCTGGTTTGCTGCTTCTGGAATCTGTACTTATTGGTGGTGGTTGTCTCCCTAGAACTGTTGTGCTGTTATAGAATTTGCAATCACTAGATCAACATTTTCTTCTCATTTCTAATCTTATGGCTTCATTTCTGTTTTGGAGGCCTATTCATAATTTATTTACATGACATTGATATGGTGGATCCTCACTTGTTAGGTGCTATGCACGTCTTCACCCTCGGGCTGTCAACTGCAGGAAGAAGAAATGTGGCCACAGCAATCAGGTGTGTTTTCTTGTTTATTGAGGTCATTGCCATCTCTGCTACTCACTCAGTTCTCTTCTGGCTCATTTTGTTGGGATGTTGGGTTTCAGCTGCGACCAAAGAAGAAGATCAAGTAAACCTGATCGTGGGGATTATATGAATAGTAGTAGTTGCAGGTCAATGGCTTGCACTTTTCTTATGATTTCTGAAGGACATAGAGAACTGAGATAAATTTTTACTAGTCGTCAATGGTTTCTTTGGTTTTGTTTTCTGCTAGATTTAGACATTTTTGTATGATGAGATAGAAAGTTTGCTTTTATTATGGACCATGGTTAGACTTCTCTTGCTCCATAATTTTCAAGAGGTTTATCGTTGTGACACAGGTTGTGTTTCTAATCCTATTGCTGTGGGATATTGTGGGTTGGATTAGGGGTCCAGATTTAGATCTCCATCCAATTCTGATGGGAACTTTGGTCTGTCTTTTAGATCAAAAGCTTTGGAAGGAATCGAAATTTAATTAATTTCCATAATAAGAAAGGAATCAGAAGAATCTCATCCAGGATTTCTTATTTTGGGTTGCTCATATTTTGTGACAAGTGATCATAGATAGTTTTGATTATACCCAGAATTTGGATGGTGCGCATTTGGCAACAATTGTCATTTCTTTGGTTTAAATGGCTTAAGTGGCCTTCAAATTTTAAATCGATGACATATACTCCCTCAGTTTCAGAAAACCATTTTCATTTTTTTATGAAAATAGACAATATTTGACTAACTTGCCCTTAACTGGATTGTCATTATCAGCATGAAAGCCTTGGCTTGATTGGGTCTGTGAGTTCAACTTCTCAACCTACTTATTCAATCCATTCTCCACTTGAATTGATAACTACACAAATGTCATACATAATAATATAATGTTTTATTTCATTTGAGAAAATAGATTTTATTTTTCATTAATAATAATCAGATAAATAAAATTATTAGATAAAATTATGAGCTATAGTTAATTATGTTAAATTGATATAATAAAAATAAAGAATACCTTCTAATAATAATGACAATGGTAAAAATATTATATGGTAAATATAATATTAAATTATTACAATAAGATAAATAAAAGAAAACATTATATTTTCAACATAAGTAAATATTGTATTTAAAATAAAACAATTATTACTTTTACATTAAAAATAATTTTTTGATAAAATATAAGAGTACACACATGAGCTTTCAAGTGAGCTCTTTAGGAAGCTCACGTGACCTCTTTACTTAAAGATAAAGATGGGTTTTCACTTAAAACCCTAATGCTCATCTTTTAACACCCTTCTTCTCTTTCACTCTCTCTACTGAACTCTAAATACCGCCGCCGCTCTCTGTATTTTTCCCATCAACGAAGAAGAAAAAGAAGAGAAAGGAAAGCTGTGAAAAGTGTAGCGGTTTTTTTTCTTCAATCTTTTCTCCTTATTTTCTTTTTTCTCTTTCCATTCTTTCTCGTCCGATATTTCTAAAAAAAAAACCTTTTTTTTTTAAAAAAAAAATAACAAACAACAGAATTTTTAAAATTCGGCCGATATCATGACCGAATTTTCGGTAAAAAATTCGGTCATATCAGCCATTTTTTTTTGTACGGCCGATATAGAACTGTAGTCGAAAATTCAATATAATTCGGCCGATAAGCACAGTATTGGCCGAATTTTTGACCCCTGATTCGAATCCAAGTTTTCTGTACAAATCTCAATACTCATGTTGAGTCTCCCTAGCTCCCTCTCCCAATTCTCCTAATTCCTTTGAACTTGTGATCATGAAAGACTCAGCAACAAAATGACATAAGTAATTAGCCTTGATATGCAAGGCCCTAATTGACATAACTTCATGCTTCATACTTTCTACGTGATAATGAGTCCACTAAAATTCATGATTAAGTACTAATCTGCCTCTTGTATATTTCTAATCAATCACCTTATATGACAACTTCATCCTTATATAGTTATGTGAATCTCAAAATCATTATTCTCTGTAATTAAATCACAAAGAAGGAAGAGAATGATAAATCCTTTGATGTTCACTGAATTTGCTTCTCGGATTAGCCTTGTTGGTGACAAGATTTTGATTTTGGTTTGTTGGTAATTTGAGGGGTAACCTGGAATAACCATTTATGTTTGAGCTTTTCATGACAAAATAAGTATCTCAAGAAGATGAGGTACATGTTACTTCTCATATCTGTCCTTACACTTATGCTATATCAACTAGTAAAACCAAATTAAAAACATATTAATTTAAATAACTATCTTGTTTTCATGAATGCAAAGTGAATGCATAATCGGGTGTGAGAACTTGAACGATACCTATTACGATTGAGTTTCTATAGTACTTTGGCTGGGGCAATTTGGTTTTTTCTCATTTAATCATTTTTGGATAAATTGTAGCTAACAATTATTTATAAATAAGTATAGGATGCACACTTTTCAGCCAAAGCTTAATGTATACTTGAGCGGCGTGTTATCGCTACACCAGTACTTCATGTGTGGTACACCGGTATAGATAAAATAAGAATGTTACTTCATCTCGTGTCTCCTAATAAATTCTGTTCGCCTTAAGATGATTGACGATTGTGAAATCGTGATGTTCAATGCTGCTTGTATTTCTTATATATGAGACTTAGATTTTATTTTCTTTATTAGGCTTTCATTGTCTGACATTGATCACAACCTTGAATGAGATGATAAGTGCGACTTATCAATCCTAATTATTAGTTGAAAAATGATTAGTGCAACTTAATTCGTAAGTGGTGCTAGAGGCTTTCAAAGGATTGCACTTGATTTAGAGAAGTCTAGCTCATTTCAGTAAGAACTTATAATATCATGAAATTTTATCTATTGACTAAGCTACAATTTGTTCCTATGTACCACCGATATGTTGTTGTGTTGATGTCTTATATTTTACGGTGATCCAGGTCATATTGGTCACAACCTTGATTTTAATTTCATAATGGTGTCTAGAGGCTTTTAATAGAGCCTTTTCGATTTTTTTTTTAAAGAAAATGTGTTGGAAAAAAATTATATAGAGTTTTTTTATGAGAATTTTGAAAAATGAACAATTTCAGTATTAAATTTACTGAGTAAAATACTTATTTCAAAGGACTTTTATTAGATCTATGCATGGGCCAGCTCAGCTCAGGCTGGGCTTTCTTCTATCTCAGGCCAGTATCTTTAGATATATACAAGTTTGTTAATGCCCATATCTTGCGAGGCTGCATGTATTCAGAGTTTTATCCAATGCCCTCATTCTTAAGGAGAGGTGAGGGCCTTAGGTTTCTTCGTCATAAAAAAAAAATGTGACTTGGGTTCCTTTCAAAAGTTTTATTAAATTGAAATGTCGATCCAACTCAAGTCTGATATTGTTTTTAAATTATCATTACCTTTACTTGGTTGTCAATCGCAAAAAATAAAATCAATCTTTATGTTGTTTTTCTTCTTAATTTATTTGTAGTATAATATTATATTATGTTTAGCATCTTCTTGTTGGGCCTATAAGCAACAATACATCAATATTTCCCCTTAAAAAAAAGCCTTTTTGGCCAAGCCCTGGCTGCCAAATTCAACACAACTGATTTGACTCTTTTGGGCCTGGCTCTTTATGCCCATGAAGGCCCATTCTCCTTAATTAAATGGGCTAGACCTCCAAACCTTGCATATCACTCAAATTTAGGATATGTCGTAAAAATTTTAAAGGGAAAAATATCTAATTCTTAACATTATATAATTAGTGAGTAATTGTTAATTTTTTGAGTTTTAAAATTCTTAATACTACTATTTTGATATGAGAATTTAGGGATTCTCTTTCCACCAAACATTCAATTCTTGTTGGATATTTAGGGATTTCACAAAATTTTAGTTCCTTGTCAAACTTGTGGACATGACAAACATTGATCGATTCATGTGTGCTCTAACGTTTTTAATTTTATGATCTTTAAAAATATGACTCGATCAATCCAATGAAGATGATTTTCGATGAACAACATATTGAAGAAAGATTATTCCAAAAGACATATTACAATTCTATTTGGTGGACCATATGTCTAAGTACGCACAATAATATTATAAAACCTGGTGTGGAGGTTAAAATCCCATAAAATTTAAAAACCAGCATTAAATGATCATTTGTTTGCATAGGTAAGTAGAGTTTATGTGGATCATTCAATAGATTTTATGTTTTAATTGATCCACAAAAGATCACATTAATTGAATTTATTGAAAACTCTAATTTAATATAATTAAATCATGAGTTGATTCAATTTTATTAATATACTAACTTATTGAGTGAAGTAGCTTTATTAAAATAAATTAAAGATTGTAAATTTTATATTTATGAAAGATGAATTTCATTTAAGGATTTATTTAATTTAAGTAAATAAAGTTAAACTGTTGATGGAGACCTTCATGTCAACTATTTATTTTGCTTAGTTTAAGTTTGATAATTGTAGATGTTTGACGAGATAATATTTTTCTAAATTTTATATCAATAGTTATTTCTTTAACTTTGTAAAATTATTATTCTATTTTTTTTTTCAAATTTGATGTAATTTAATTTTAAATGACTTCCAAATTTCATGTCATATACTCATATTCTGTAGTGTCATTTGACTCCGAGTTTTCTCATTTTCTATTCAGGCTTCACACTTCACACTTCACCAAAACTAATAAATATTTCTTAAATTTTATATATTAGAATAAAAGCTGAGTATATCAATTGTATGATAGCATAATTAAGATACAAATATGTACGACCAAAACTATTGATGAATTTTATCTAAAATACAAGTTAATATCTATTTAATTTTTTAAGCACATGTTTAAAAACATTAAATTCTTATAAAAAACAATAATTCATTGTTACTTTCACACGAATTTTTCACTTAAATTTCATTAATTTCTTTCAAATTTAAGATTGAATTTGATGCTTAATATCTTACCCTTAATGTCCCGAACTCCAAACCGATCTCCCATTAGGTTTAGGTTTGCGTGACTCGGTCTCATGGTTTTAAGTCTACCTCATGCATGATGCGTTCACATTAATTTAAACTACAAAATTGAGTCGACATTAATTTAAGCCGGAAGGTTTGGCTTGACCATCAAGGCGCTCACCTCAAGAAGTAAGGTCTTGAATTTGATTCATACCCTTGAGGTCACTCTCCATCAACTAAACCAGATTTGTGTGGATTGAGAGGTTTACAATTCTCGAGAGATTAGTCTCATCTCTAACATGGGATAGGGATAGCTATTGAAGGGGAGACTAATTCTATTAATTTTATGTCTTCTTTGTTTGTTTTTGTTTCCTCTTATTAGAACATGTCAATTTCCTAAGGGGGTCTTTTATTTGCTCTTGAATTACCATTTTTTGTGTGATTTTAGATAGTTTTTGCCTTAGAAAGAACATGAGTGGACTTTTGGTTTGAGGTCTATCCACTATTGAGCACAAAAGATCTTGTGATTAAGCCACAAACCTCATATATCGACTTTGAACATATACATTAGTACTATAGGATTATATACAAGTACTAATACACACAAAACTCAAAGGGGTTAGAACGATGATTAAGAATTTACTTTAGGAAATGGGAGTCTTTAATTTCGATTCTCAATTCATCTAAAAGGTCATTTCCTATAAAAAGATTTATGGGTAAAAAGATTTGCACATGCCTCCAAAAATTAGTCGAATCATCTAAAAGAATTAGACATCTCAATCATTAAAAAAAAAAAGAGTACTACTACAGAAGTGTCTGATTGTGCCTTCGTCTATCTTTTGATGACCTATCTTTTTATGCTTGTAGCTCATTCTGATCGTAAATGTGTGATGATTCCTAGTATACAAAGAATAATATGCAAGTTAATTTTTTAAACTCACCCATTTGTCATAGAGATCATCTTATTTTATTTTATTTTTATAAAAAAAAAAAAATTAAATGCCTTTATGGCTCATCGTACATTCTTTATATATTTAACTAGATCTGAAACTCAGATGTGTCACACCAGGTTTTAATAAACTCAACCCAATTCATTTAAAAAATTATGGAATCCAACCCACTCAACCTGAATTGCTTAATCGAATTGCTCAATCCAACTTGACTCAAATTGTTGACCCGACTCAATTCGAGTGGTGGCCTCAATTGTTAGCTCAACTCAACCCAAGTACTATATTAATTTTTTTGAGAGATCGAGTCAGGTCAATTTTAAAAAAGTTTGATTCAACCCGACTTGAATGTAATTTAGGTTTTTTTTTCTTCAACCCAACCTCAGCCTAATTTTAAAAATATAAAATCCAACATAGTTAGATATCTCAAGTCAAGTTAAAACATAACCCACATTTCATCCATGTACTTGACTAAGTAATACCTTGCCAATTTTTGTAAATTCATGCCTTGATTTAAAGGAAGCATCCATCATTCTTCCTGCAAAGTTAAGAATGTTTAATGGATGGCTTAAATTCTCCCCTACATATCCTCCTTGCTCACTCTTTCACCTCCTTAACACCAATTAAATACTATATAATGATGTCATAAATGAATACTCTCCCTCCAAAAATTTTGAAATTTGATTTATCAAGTTTATCTACCTTTTATTGGATTAGATTATCGAATATCAACCTCAGTAGTGCAATGATTTGATCAGACTCATAACAACCGTTCAATACTTCAATTGGTTCATGTCATTAGATATTGATTCATCGTCATAGAAGTCAGTAGATCCGCCCAGTGAATATCCAATTAGAGAGAGTATTACTACCATCTGATCAATGTGATGTGATCTTCCGGCCATGATTTTATCTTAGGACTACAAAAGGTGGGACACACAGATCAAAATTGAAAATATTCAAAAGGGATCATATGAGGTGAAAGCATTGATTTTTCCGATAGTTTAAATTCACATTTCACCAATTTGAAAATTTGAAATTTAGATGAATTTAAAATTTTATCGAGTTGAATAATTTAGACTAACTTTTTTACTTGATTTAAAAAAAGATTGATAGAATTTCAATTTAAAATCTTATCGAATTGAATAAACTCAGACCAATTTGTCATTTTTTAATTTTAAATTATATTATACAATGATATTGCTTTTCTGTGACACCCTGAACCGATGTGGGAAGAGTCCCACATCGGTAGGAAGGGTGAATGAGTAGGGCTTTTAAGAGGCCAAGCCCTCTTGACTTTGCATGACGCAGTTTTGGGCTAGGGCCAGGTGGGCCTAGGACTCAAAAGTAAAACTGTACGGGTTCGAGTCCTATGTGCAAGGTCCCAAAGCAGGACAATATCATACTGAGTCAAGCCGTAAGTCCTTATATTCGGGTTGGGTCGTTACATTTTCAATACTAAGGTGGGGTCAAAATAAATCTTATTTTATTAGGATATTTTTCAAAATTAAGCCATATTAAGTCTGACCCAAACGGCAGGAAAAATCTCCTTTCTCATCTTCTCGCATGTTATTCTTAATGTAAAAGGAATCAAGTCTAACAAGTTAGATTATAATTGTATTCTAATTAATTTTATAAGGCCCATGGAGTTCATTAGCATATTTAATTATAGCATCATCATTATCGTTATGATTGAAATAATTTTTCCATTAATTTAGGATTGCATTTATATCTGATGTGGCAGATCTATTTCTATGACTAATTTCTTATTTCATGTCTGTATGACCCACAATTTAAAACTCAGTTTTCCTTTTGATTTGATTTTGCAAAAAAAACAATAGTATTTAAAGTGATTGGGGCTGACTCAGTTGAGACAGGTTTGGTAAACCCAATTAAATAATTTTTTCGTTTAGGGGACCCTCTCTCTATTTTCATGACAATCAAAGGTTTTATAAATACATCTTTTTTTATTTTTAAAATGTGATAATGAAAATTTCTTAATATTTTTTTTTATAACATGGGCAACCTCACTCCACATTGGAGATGAGATTAATCCAACGGGTTTGTATAAACCTTTCAATCCACATGCACCGGTTAAATCTAAGACAAGTGGTTCAATGGGATTGAACGTGAATCAAACTAAAGATCTCGCTTCATGAAGCAAACTTTATAACTATCTATCATCTAGTTAAATCAGGAGTTGAAAAAATCATTATATGGACAACTTAACTAATATATGTTGACCATAATGATTTCTCCCATAATCAAGTCTATTTTTGACAAATACATAATGTATTGTCTCGATTTTCAAACTTTATATATAAATCAATTCTACAAAATTTATGATTATGACAAAAAGAAAAATAAAATGTAATAATAATATCTATTCAACAGAAGCTTCTATAATGAATGATTAGAACTAATTTTTTAATCATTAGTAATAATCCTCTAATCTTCACATGCATGCAGATGTAGCCAAAGTATCTTAGATTGCAGTATTTGGACTCACTTGACCATATCTCTTTCTTTGGTCTTTACTAGCCTCTACCATTTTCTGCTATAAGTTAAAATAGGATTAGTGATTTAGTGATAAGTAATAAAGATTTATATATCTCTAAGCGTTATAGCTGTGGCCAATTCTGAGCCGTCGGATTCATTTCAAAATCGACGGCCATGAATAGCTCTATGAACATACATGCAGAATTCAGCTCCTTCTTGTAACTGTTTTCTTACAGAGCACATGAAAACACCAGTGCAAGAATCGCTGCTTCTTCTAAGTAAGGGAAACAAGGGAAACAACTCATCCAATAGTGGTAGGGCTGAAACTTGGACTGGATTGAACCGGGATTTTAATAAACTCAAGTCAACTCATATTAAAATTTATTGAATCTAATCCGATTCAACCTGAATTGCTTGACTCAAATTGTTCAACTCTACCCGATCCGAGTTGCTGACTCGATTCAATCCGAGTGCTGACCCGACTCAACCCAAGTGCCATCTTGTTTTTTTTTAATGGGTCGAGTGGGGTCAGATCAATTAAATAAAATAATACTAAATAAAAATCATAAGATGAAAAAGAGAAGGATTTAAATTGTAGCACATCCTGTACGTTAATTATAGTAAGATTTGTATCATTCATTACCTGAGTGAATTACTCTTATCAGAAGTCAGAACTATTGATCTTTAGCTTTTTTTCTTTCTTAAGAAAACAATAATAATACGGGCATTCTCATCTGACATTAGATGTGATACTGATTTTAGAAATAATACAAAATTATCCGTAAATCTCATGTATCAAGTAAATTTAAAACGAGCTGACCCAAATTAGCTAATCTAACCTTAAAATTTTAGACAACTACTTTTTACACACTATAAAGCATCTATTTTATTCGGTTGTATGTACTTTGAAGCAAATGAAAGATCCATTTCAATTTTAGAACCCACAATTGATATGAGGTCTGTTTGATTTGCAAATTGCTTTTCCAAAATCCACCATTTTGAAACCTCAATTTTCAACTCGATAAAATTTGTTGACTTATTCGACTCATAATCTTAATGAGTCTATTCAACTCGAACGGACTCAACCAAGTTTTTCAAAATTTTAAACTATAGTAAGACAAATGATCACTCATGAGTAACTAACTTATGGAGAAGAACGTTGAAAGCCTTTTCCCATCCCTAATCTCTCTCTGTTTGTATTGTTAGCAGTGTAATGAGTCTTAGTTAATGCTTTTTTTTCTTATTTACCGCGTTACCATTTAATCAGGATTATTACTTTTGGTAACGGATTAAATAGAGATTACTGCTCATTTGAGGTCTGTCCTAAGTTTTGGCATAACTGATTATTATCATTTTATTTATGGCAAAGGTTAGGAGCCTTGGATGGACCCACCTGTTGACGTGGCACTCTCTCACTGTGGGCCAGTCTGATGTGGCACCCTTTAGTTAGCTCTTATATTCGATTTTCCCTGCTCTGTTTCTTCCATAACTTGTTTCATTCCTCCTTTTTCTCTGCCTCTGATCGGTTTCATGGAAGGAGGAGCTGTTTTTGGAGAGAGACTTTTGGGAAAGAACCCTTATTCATATCTCCTCCAGCAACCACCACCATTGCTGCCTCTGCCCAGTATTTATACAACAAATTCCAACCCAATCCATCTTTTGCAGACACCAATACCAACATGGAAGAAGAAGGGAGAGAGGTGGGTTTCTCCATATGGGTTCGTAGATGTTCCATACGGTGCAACTCAAGGCCATGGAAGTGGGTTTTACTTGCCATCTTTGCAAGAAATGAGCTTTGCAGATGAAGCAGTGCCCATCAACTGGGCCCAAGAGAGAAATGGAGGCCTTGGAAGTGAGAACTTTAAGGTGGGCTCTGCTTCTAAGGGTGGAGGGAAGAAACCAAGTGGAAGAAGAACAAAAACCAGCTCTTCCTCTAGTTTGGTCAAAGGGCAATGGACAGCTGAAGAAGACAGGTTTGTCTGAATTTTAATTTTAATCCCTCAGTTCCCTGTTTTCATCTGTTAGTGTAGATCTACAAAGGGAGACATTAATTAAAGGGTTTTGTCCTTTCTTTTGGAATTTTGTGCAGGAAGTTGATCCTATTGGTTAAAAAATTTGGAGAGAGGAAATGGTCTCTAATTTCCAAGGCTTTGGTTGGTCGGATTGGGAAGCAGTGCAGAGAGAGATGGCATAATCATTTGCGGCCTGATATCAAGGTTATTCTTCATCTGATTTAACTCATATTTTTCTATATAAATACCACTTAACTTTCATCATTTCTGCAGATCAGATACTCTAGTAAAACAAAGCTATATTAATAACATTCAGGCCATATATGATTGAGTTCAGGTTTTTTTTTTTTTTTTTAAGAAAAAGGAGGGTTTGTAGAATCTATTTTAGTTTAGTAGTTTAATGAGGATAACATGAAGTATTTAATCAACTTTGTTCTCATTCAACAAGAGAAACATCTGTGTTCTGTTTTGTTAGAATATATTAGAATTAGTAATAGATGTTGTGTAATATAATTTGATAATTTCTAACATGATATCAGCTAAATCTTGATCCTTTTCCTGCATTAGTTTCTTCGGTAAGAGATGTGTTTGGTTTAATATTAGAGTTTGACTAAAATAGTTCTAAGGTCCGTTAGGAGCTATATATACAGATATAATAGACGTTAAGTAATATAATTTGATATTTTCTACCATGGTATCGGCCAAATCTTGATCCTTTTCCTGTGTTAGTTTCGTCTGATAACTTATCATTATCATCATTTAAGATTTCAAAAGGTTTTGGTGTGTTGAATGGAAGTGTTTTTAGGGTTTTCATGTTATGTTGGTGGCTTATTGCAGAAGGATACATGGAGTGAAGAAGAAGAAAGGTTGTTAGTTGAGGCACATGAGGAGATAGGCAACAGATGGGCTGAGATAGCAAAGAGAATCCCCGGAAGAACTGAAAATTCTGTGAAGAACCATTGGAACGCCACAAAAAGGAGGCAGAATTCAAGGAGAAAGGGAAGGAAGGCAACATCTCAGAGAGGAAGATCTCAGCCATCCATCTTGCAAGAGTACATCAGAAGCAAGACCATTAAAGAAACCTCTATCAACACCTCTCCCATCACAATCACCAAAGCTTCTTCTTCTTCTTCCACAGCTAGTGCCAAGGGAGAAGGAAGATTACAGATATCCGACGTCCAAAATATTCTCTTTTCCGATGATTTTCATTTCGACGTCGGTTTCTTATCGGAGATGCCCGATCTCATTTCCTTCTTCTCCTCCTCCTCTCCGATCGCCGATTCATGTGTCGATGAAACCACTACAACTGAAATTTCTGCTTCTTGTACTTCCACCCATATGGATTCAGACCTTTATCTCTACCGGCTCTTAAATGGGTTCCCTTTCTCATCCAGTGGCTATGATCAGAACGTAAACATGGATGGTCTGATGGATCAAGATCAAGTTTCTTCAAAATGCAGGAAAGAGATGGATTTGATAGAGATGGTTTCAGCAGGTTCATGGGCCTATCAGCAGCAATGATCATAATGAATATTATAATAATAATAATAATAATAATATAAAGAAAGAAAGGTTTATGAAACGGTTTGCATGTAAAAGGTAGAAAGTGAAGTTGGATCGGCGGAGAAGAGAACGAAGGGTGGCAGGGCTGACTGAAACTGATAGAATTCTTTGTAGAAGCGTTTCTAGGTTAAAATGTGGAGGTGTTAACACTTGGTGACCGTTTGTTGTTAATCAGTTGAATTCTAATGATTTCCATTTTATTTTTTGTTTCTTTTCCCTTTCAGAATGTTCTTCCTCGTACAAATGGCTCTCATGCAATGAACTTAGCCTTGCCATTAGTGCTTAGGACATGACTCCCATGCATTTCACTTTTCAATTTTAGTACTCTATCTCTCTCTCTCTAATCCATGCATTTCACTTTTCAATTTTAGTTTTCTTACGTATATCCATGCAATGTCTTCGACGTAGAGTGTGAGTTTTAAGGATGCCAAAAAAAAAAAAAAAATGTGAGTGTATTTTAAATTTAAAAGGGCCACCTATATAGACATTCATATTTTTTTTCTTTAGACACTCGATTTCAAAAATTTAGATGAAATTATCCTTTTGAAAACAGATGTATAGAGAAAGAAAATCTGAATAGTCTATATGACTGACCTTTAAAAGGACTTAAGAATAATAAAATATTATGATATTTAAATTTATTGAAAAATAAATGATTTATTTTAGATAAAGATAATAGGATAGAAGCGAGATAAGTATAATAGAACGGTTAGCTTCAAACTGATCTCGAGCCAAAGCCAGTCATATAGATATATTTGTCCAAGCCCACTTATTTACGTCATGCTCGAGGTGGACTCAAGGCAGACAAATGACCACCACTAGTTATAACTACAATGCTAACTCAAGTTGACTCAGAGTTCTACTCAACTTGCTTTGGTTGGTCCCTACATTTTTTTGTAAAAATACATAATAATATGAGAAAATAGTAAAGAATGAAAAAATTCTAGTGTCATTATATTTTTTGTTCAAATGGTCATTTTTATGAAGTATTAGACTTTTGAGAGTCGAAATTTCAATATGAATAAAGTATATCTTAAAAATTTGAAAATTTTTAGAACATATAAAATCAATGAGAAAATACCAAATATAAAGTTCATATTCTCTGATATCCCATAGTAACATGTATCTTCTAATCTTCTATTACAATTCATAATTTTTTTGTTGTAAAAAAAAAATTAATTTCATAAATTTTTTAGAATACTAGAAAAATTAAACAAACACCCTAAAACTATATCAAATTGAGGGATCTTCATTTAATTCCATAAATATTTGTATATCATTTGATTAATTTTTCCACTGACGAATTTGGGATACTACACAGTTCAAAGTGACTATGGTGTTTACTATTTTTTTTTTTTGTTTTTATTTTTTTAATGAAGGGTGGGGATTGGATTTTGTTCGATGCGCACAATAAAAAATAATATAGGGATTATGGGTTATTTCAAGAAATTTCAAAGAAATATATTTACATATATTGAAAATAGGGAGGTCCATAAAATGCATGCGTTTGAGTGTTCAATTTTTTTAGAAAATTTATATGAAAATAGAGAAAAATGGAAAATTTAGTCTGAGCCTATTATTGTTAGAAAAGTTTCTTTTCATTGGAGTATTAAACTGTTTTCACAAAAAGCCTCAAAATCAATATTATCTTAGATCAAAAATTTTAAAAATAGATGTGCAAAGTGAACAAATTTTAAGGAAAAAAGTTTGGAATAGACAAACACCTTTCACACTTGAAGAACTTGCTTCTAATTCTTCTTAAAATCACACTGAATGCAATATTCAACCCGAAAAACTGTAGAACCAACAATTTTTTGGAAAAAATATGTAAAATTGAAAATGATTGATACTATACCGTATTAGCCAATATAAGCCGTATAATACAACCGATAAAACTTCCATATCAACCGATTTCATAAATGTATAGATGATACAATATATATCTACCGATATGTGTCGACATAAATAAAGTATGAACATAAATAAAGTGATACGTATCCATCAAATTTAATACCCCTGACATCATTTCAAAGACTCAAAGTTTAAGGCAGCCACCCCAAACCCAGAAAAGATAAAAAACTTTTTGCTCAGTACAAGACTATTAAAATTGGTCCAATCAAATTATAAATTATTTCAATCATGATTGTTGGCCTCTAAATTTAGACAGTTCGTAAGTATTTTCAATTACATCATGTCCACCATGCCTAATCCGATTCATATTTTATAATACGCATTATGGAATTTAGGGAAGGTGCGATCAGCGATGCTCTATAATATCGACTGATGTTGGTTTTTTATTTTTTATAAAAAATCAGTTCCAACCGATTTTTAAGTTATTTTCAACAATATTTTTTAATTTAAAAAGGTTTAAAAACAAATTATTCAATTTTAGAATTATTTTCAAGTTATTTTCATTAATTTTTTAATTCGGACTCTAAGATAATATCGAATTTCTTGTTTTTTTTTTTGTGAAAATAATTTAATAAGATAATATTAATGAAAATGTATAATGCCGTTCACATAGTTCGGAAGGTGTTAGTGTGATTTTCCAAGATTTTTCTAAACATTTGATAAAAGCAAAAATTTCTAATATACTTCCTATTTTCAAGTTTCTTGTAAAAAAACTTTAATGAAATGATATACAGATATTTCTACAATTAAATTGAGCTCTTAATATGATTGATAGAGTTTTAGTGTTTTTATATAATTTTTTAATATTTCAAAAAATAATATAAAACTTAAAAAAAATTACAATAAAAAATTTATAAATTTACTAGAAAATACATGTCACTAAAGGAAACTGGAGAACATAAACTCCAGATTAGGTCTTTACTCATATTAGTTTTTTTTTTTTAATAAATTTTTAAACATTTTTCAAATATTTAAGACGTATTGAAATTTTAACTTTCAAGAGTCTAAAAGTCAATAAAAATGACTGTTATTTAAAAAAAAAAAGAAAAAAGCGCACCCTAAGTTTTTTTCCAATTTTCTATTTTTTTATAAAACAAGAAAATAAGAAAAAGAAAAATAATGCAAATCGCGATTCATATCAGTGGGGCATTTCTTAAACCCCTGATATGATTGAAGGGGACTCATTAAATGGTTTTATCCCATGGATGTATGTATTGCACGCACATATGGAAACTCCGCTTTGGGGATCATAGTTCCTATAAAATACAAACAGTTTGCATAAATTTTACATATAAATTAATTATCTTAATTTTTTGTCAATAGTAGACCTGTCAACCCTACTCAGAAAAGCATGCTTCAGATAAATTATTTTGAGCATTAAATGAAAAAATTAGTCACTCATAGCTTGACCGATTGCTGCCCTACGGCTCAAACCATCCATTAAGTCGCACATAATTGGATGATCAAAACCAAGATTTTTTTATCATCCAATTATGTGTGTTCAGTGACATTTTTTATCCCCAAGGGGTTGGCTTGATGGTCAAGAAACCCACTTCATCAAAAAGGGTCTTAAGTTCGATTAATGATCAACCTCAACGGGCCACTCCTCCTAAACGTATCTGGCATGTATAGATTAGGAGATTTGGTTTACATATGCCCGTGGGATTAGTCACACCTGCAATATAAGTGGAGATACCCATGTTACAAAAATTAACTTAAGATTTTTACCCCATGATTTGATTTTTTATTTTTTATATCTTCAGTGACATTTGCATGGAATTGGCATCATACACTCGAATCTAACGAGAGCTCGTTGTAAAGTGGAAACACACATAAAAAGTGTTGACCATTTACCTTAAAGAAAAAGAAGCAAAAGGGGTCTGGTATCTGTATGGTTCAATATTTCAACTTCTGCCTGATGGACCATCTATCTCTAAGAATATCCACATGGTGGCTTGTTGAAATCCCTGGATGGATCGACAAAATCAGGGAATTGGGGCTTGAACACTGCGAGGACTGATTCTAGTGATTGATTCTTGGACATCAAAACTTTGTGGTGATTCATCAATGGATAATGGAACTGGCATAAGACCATGTAAAAACTAACTAGAGGCATTACAGATGGATGAAATGCCATGTGAAACTCACTTGCAATTCAACTGCACAGTTTGAAAAATGGCCGGAGGTCGAAAATCCAAGTTCACTGAGTAAAGGCAGAGAATAGTTAAGCATTCAGTGTTATTTTTGGATTAGAAAAGTCCCAACTAGCATTCTTCTACAAACATGAGTATCTGAAACAAAAAGAAACCAATAGCCATTCTTCGGCTTAAGTCGTTCAATCGGGTCATTATCCACATCCATCTTTACTTTATGCTATTGCAACTACAAACAATACCCCATCAAATGTGATTTTAGATTCACATGCTGTCCTAGAAGTAGAGTAGAGCAAGTAGGCATCACCCTTTAATAAAATATTGAGACTAATTACAAAATGGAGCTCATACAGTGAATGTAACGATACTAAAAAACAATCCGTTGAAGTTTCTCGTGTAGCTCTGCAAAACAAAAGAGAAAAGACAGTGATGCATGCTTTGCACCCAATGCCTTTCTGATCAAAATATGTGTTGTTATACATGGAAAGAGTACATGAAATAAAGATATTAACTGCCATAACTACAGATCACGTGAATTTCATGAGGGACAAAAGGAATTGATATGATACATATAGAGAATGTGTATACACTGACAGATTGTGGGGAGAGAACAAACCCAATGAACTGAAACTGAAATCAGGAATCACCAAAGCCAAATGTGGTGGCTGTCTATAGCCTTCACAGAAGTTGACACCAGTGGCATGTGCCCATATTCTGCAGCGAACCTGTTTACGCACTGAGATCTCCGCTTGCTGTGACCTCCCAAGCTACTGATTCCTGTAGACCCTATCTCAAATATCTTGCCTACAAGTATCAACATAAAGAAGAAAATTCAATGCCACTTCATTGGTAGCAATCTATATTATATACAAAAAGAAAGTGTACAAAATTGCAACCATTCTAAACAATTTTAAAAAGAAAAAAAAGGATTGCCTACATGACATGCTTGTGGTTAAGAAAAAAAAGAGCCCAGGGATCTAAACTCTTGTACAAAATTCAAATGGCAATCATGGTAATTATAATATAATAACTATATGGTAATCCCAGTAACTATTCATAAAACAAATCTAGCTTTTAACAACAAAGCACACTTGCCATTAATTATCTGAGAGAGGTGCTATTTTAGTAGGATTCCATCTGCAGGTAAATGTTTCTCACTTTATCCATCCATTAATTTATTAAGAACATGAAACTTTTTTCCCTCAATCTGTGACTCCCTATGGAATCATTCTTTTATGGAAAAAACATATTTGACTCATAGATATTTCAATTCCATTAAGATTTGCTACAGGTGAGAGAGAAACAAGAAAATGCCATACAGATTTCAAGAATTTCAAATCCATCAAAATTACCTTTGTAACTTTATCAACAAACCTTCCTACAAAATCAATGTCTTTATTTTCAACAATAGTTAGTGATACAAACCTTGCATTTCACAGACTACTATTTGAAATTATTGTGGCCATCAACAGTGGGCCCTTCAGATGGATGTTCCAAGTAATCCCTATTGAAGCATTTCAAGGTTGAGAGTGCCAATTCTTGAAATACTGTGCAACCTTATATCTTTTTTTCTTGACATAACAAATTTTGTTTTTGTGAAATTCGGTGAACCAACTTTTTTGGCAATTAAAAAGAAAAAACAGAAAAGGATGACTAGTTGGACTTGAGCTTGTACCAGGGTTGAAAAGGATCCAAATACAAATTCAAGATCCGATGTTGAATCTCATTAATCATTAAAAGGATCCAGAAGAATCAAGATCTCAATTTCTAAAGATCCGTGTTAAGACTGATTATCTATTAAGAACGTAGGTTATATACGCATAAGTACATAGCATATATAATGATATTGAATACAACTTTTCAAGTGTGGACCCATCATGATAAGGATCTGGACCTGATTTACATAGTTTCACACTTAAGGATCCAATCCTTAAATGGACATAAGCTGAAGGTCCATTTCTGGTAGTTTTGGGTTGTTATCGTTGAGTAGTCAGGTTATTGGGGGTCCACTTACATCCCATCATCTGGGTTGGCCATTTCTTACAGTAGTGGTGGCCCACATGGTTTCAAGGATGACCTGGACTTTCATCTGTTCAAATTATGCATTTGCTTGAAAATCCCTCTACAATTAATGACTTTCAATTGAACTCAGTATGTGTGTATAGGGAGGTACGCACATGTCCCTAAGGATTACTAGGGTAAAGCCCCCTACGGGTGAGTACGCCTGGACGACACCTTCGGCCATCAAAAAAATAAATAAATAATGGCTTTCAAATGAAAAGCACAAATTAGAATTGGCAATAGCTAAAAGATAAAACAACAACAATGACAATGGCAATAGCAACAATAATCAAGGACAAAGAGCCTCTCAACTATTCCCTTGTCTATTTTGGTGGTGGCAGTTATCATTTCTCGACATCATTGTTGATGTAATCACTGGCTCAATGCCTAGCACATGTGATGATATTGATCCTGGTAATATTTTATGCAAACATCCACTTTGTCAATCAGATATCAACTTACAGGACACACATTTGATGGGCCACAGCCTAAATATTACATTGATCTTAGACATTCCATGTCTGTTTATTTATGACCAGACACCATATAAATCATTTTGGGCCCTGGAATGTGGCTCCTGAGAAAGTACTCTTTTCTCATAAAGATGGATGCATCTTGTCTTTCTTGAAATTCAAATAATGTCGTTTGGGTAGCAATCTTTTACTTTCCCACAAAATGATATTTCCAAGGACCAAGGCCCTGGCCTTAATTGCTCCTTTGGCATGAATGATTAGTTCAGAAAGTGGGCTCCAAGTGTTTGTTCAGTTATACTCTTCACAGCACATCCCAAGCTTCGAAATAAATAAACTCTACCTCTTACAAATAGGAAGTACTTTAAGTAATTTTACCATGAGTTTTCTTGAAAGGTTAAGGGCCATCATCATCAGCAAAGCATTATCCCATCTATCAGTGTCAGCTGTCTTTTTCTACATCTACATTATTCCTATTTAGGGCTAAATTCTCCATCACCCCATGGCCTAACATGTCACTGAGTGAAGAAACATGAAATTTTCCATGAAAACTGTATATATCCCTCGAAAGTACTCTCCATGGGCCAAATGCCCTTTATATTGACTGGTTAGACAACAACTGAGCTCCATATAACACAAAGAGGTCATTTAAATAAAGATTTACTTAAAAAAGCACAGAGGTCAGTAGACATAAAGCACAATTTATGGGTTTTAGGTGAAAAACAATCAACCTTATTGAAAAAAGAAAATTAGAGACATTTTTGTTAAGTATGATAAACAAGCATAATTTGCGCCATCAAGAACTAATTATTAAATTCTTCTTCGACCCATTTATACATATGTTGGATGGGTTGTAAATGTTTCAAAATCAACAGTATTTGATATAGCCACATCGATAAAACAGATTTTTTGGATTTTGGCACTATATTGAATAAACTTAAATAAAACCTTATTTTAAATGAAAATAGCATGCCACAATAACCAATAATTAAACATTTGAAATTTGGTTACCTTACCAAAGAATAAAATGTAGGGTAACACATTTTATCTTGGAACCATGCTAAAATAGAACTAAAAAGTCATGGTTAGTAAATTGTGATGTAATTACCCAAAAAATAAAAGAGATTTGACATCAATTAGCTTTTTAGCTGTTTTCTCTCTAAATGAAGCACATTTCCTATCAATAATTGCTCTCTCTCTCTCTCTCTCATGAACATATACTGGTTTTTGTATTTTCTTTAGCTAAGTGTTTCTTAAATATGCTTGTTAGTACATTACGATTTAGTCAAAACAATATTTCATTGTTTATTTTGTGTGTTGATACTAGTTTTACATAATTTGGTAACTTAATAATTAATTTTGTGACAACCCACCACCTTGCTGTTTTGTTCATCCATGCATCTTACATGTTGTTTCCTAGTTTCATTGCCTTTCAAATCCAGGATTTTGTAAGGGTCAGGAGTATCCACCTCCTCTTCTTTTTTTTCCCCCCCTTTTTAATAGAGAGAGTGTGATCACCTCATTTTTATAATTATTGACAAGAAGAGCTCTTTTTTGAGAGAGAGAGAGAGAGAGAGAGAGAGAGAGAGAGAGAGAGAGAGAAATTGTGATCACCTCAATTTTATAATTATCGACTTATTGATTAGAAGAGTGAATATCTGATTTGGGATAAAAAAGAATGGTTTTAGGTAAGAAATACGATATTAGTAATAATTGATGCAGGGTGTCAGAAACCTCTCCATCATGGGCAGTATTTCGAATTATGTGAAGGGTCATAATCAAAACATGAGACCCACTAAAAGAAAGAAAGAGGAAAAAATCAGAGGGCACAAGTTCATTAAAAAAAAAAAAAGAGAAAATTCTGACACAACACCTATTGTAACCAAAGATATGTAAAAATAGTGTTGAAAATGCAACACATGGGATGGCATGGGGTTCACAATCATACAAGGAGGGGCTTTGGATATTCCAAACGTCAAAAAATCCCAGCTCCATTGTCCGTCATTTCTAGCCACTTGATCTAATGTTATGACTGTGAGCTGTGCAAATTTTTTTGTTGTCCAAACATTTATTGCCTTGAGCCCAAAATCTGACCAATATGGCTGCTGTTTTTTGCCATCTGGGAATTGGTAAACACATAGCTCCTTGTACCTTGTGGATTTAGTAATGAAACATGTCGCATTTTCATGTTGTTGTAATGCTACTAATGTAATCCCAGATGCTATGCTATTACAACTAATGATCATCGTCATCAAAGCCCATTTTTCCCATCTATCTAGGGTTGGCAATTGTAATTGGATTTGGCAAATTTCTGACATCCATGGGGCTTGAACCTGAAACCATATGGTAGAAAAATGAGCACTTACCAACTATGCTGGAGCTACTCGTGATAGAAAGATCAGTATTTTATGAAGGGGGTCATCATTTACCATTTCACAAGCAAAACATGAATGTTGCCAATCAAAGCTTTCGAGCAATGCAGTAATAAGCAAATGTACATAAAGTTATAACAATTGCAGACCAACAAACAGTTGATGAGTGCATAATGGGAAACAACTGAATGAAGCCTACACATAATAGAAATTTTCAACTAATATTTGAAGAAAAGTGTCCCAACCTCTCAATCAGAGACAGGATTTTACATTGCTGACTAAAGGTTTCAGAATATGGAAAAATGCAATGACAGTAATGTGAGATGATCCAAGAAACATAAAACAGATTTAACATGTGAGATGATCCAAGAAACATAAAACAGATTTAACAAGGAAACAGCGTTGGAATTTCCATTTGGGTTCTTTATTTGCTTTAATTGTAAAGGAGAGGAACATATGATCCACAGCCCAACAAGAATTATAGTATCCGCAGCTATGGAAAACATGGTAACAGTGATCCAGATTGTTGATTTGCCTAGCCCTATCATGGACACTCCATGAATCAAAATTCACCTGAACGAACAATTCCAACACTTGAATCGTCAGCCTAGAGATAGATGGTTAAGAAGGAAATATGGAAAAGCCCACATTAAGTTAAAAAAGTAACACATCAAACCCTCACTCTCATAAGCCACCAATTAACATTCAACAGCACCAAAAAAAGCGTAACAAAATGCAGGCTCCAGGCACAAGACACATCCTCAGACAAGAACATAGAGTTTCTCATGTACTCTCATTATAAGAAACTACTTTTTCCACTTTCACTGTCGTCGTATAATGACCACAGAACACATCCACAGAGCAGAATTGGACTTCTTTCCGGGTGTTATATTCCCTCTTGATGCCACGACGGATTAGTCAATTAGGAACCCCAGATGCACTATACCATAGGTACCCCCCCAATTCTGATGTAATTAATTTGTATTAATCCAGGTTCTTTCAGAAATACGTTATACTCCTATAAACTAATATTAAAAAGTAGATTCAAATAATCAAATAAAAAATTGATAATGAAGTATGTTCAGAGTTAAAGAGGAGTGCTAGAAGAATTTACAGTTATCTACCTTTAACCCATATTGGAGGAGCATGTGTTGCATTTGCAACAAGGAAAGACATAGCAATATCTTCACAGTTCCTGCAATATGGTATTCAGTTAGAATCATGCTGAAAATAAATAGCACACGCTACAAAAATGAAATAAAAAATCATCAATCATTACACAAAATGTAATGTAGTGAAAAGGAAAGGAACCTGTTCTTTGTCACATAATCTCGGATGGATACTGGCATCTTGTTTGTATACAAATCAAGATACTTTTTATGGAAAAAAGCTGCCTTGGAAAGCACCATACTGTAAGTACCCATCCACCAAACAGACCACCAGCCTCCATATGTGTAGTGTTCGGCACTGCCTTTCTGCAAGTAAAAACTAATGAAACATTATTCTACATTGAACACAGAAATTCTCTGCAAATGAAAGCATTTAGGCCATGGGTGACCCTAAAATGACAAGTAGCAGGACATGTAATGTTTGAAATTAATATATATTTATATCTGTATATGTACATAGAAATTAATATTTGTTAGAAGGAGGACCTGAGATAGATATGTAGGACAAATAGTATCCATCTGATGCAATTCACATTTTCATCACTATCTAAACTGCAGCAAAAGAGAGAACTATCCTTTATGGCTAATGTATCCGTATGACCATAATTTCAATAATGAAAATTGATCCCAACATGTTTTTTTTTCCTTTAGCCTAGTGCTCGCATGTCTCGAACCCTATACTTCCTAATGCAATTCACATCTTTATCCTCACTCCAATTGCACAACCAAAGATAAAACTATTATTTTAACTCTGGATATCCATCTGCTCATGATTTGGATAATGGAACTGCACACTAAAATGCTTAAATCCTTTTGCTTTATCCCAAAGTCTACATGTCTTGACCCTAGACTAGGCAGTTTGTTTAAGTAGTTTGCCACAAGCTTCTCTTCTTCTACTTTGAATGGTCAGTATAGTACAAACATAGCTGTCAGAGGCTTATTAGAGTTCAATACTAGAAATAAGAATTTAACAGCTGCCAAATATAAACACTACTGCAGGCCACTGACTTGATCAAATAATTCCTCATGCAGCAGCTTCAAGCAAAGAAACATAGCTGATTAATTACAATAGCAAATCCAAATTGCAATTTGGAAACTTCTGTAAATAACTACATTAAACACCTAGAAGGATTTACTGCATAGTGCATTCATTCACAAACCAATTGAACATAAAAGGACAATGGGCTTCAATTAAGACATGAAATGTGACGATCTGACAGAGCTATCAGTTTCCAGCCAGTCATATTTGATGATCTTCAACCAATTGATGAACCCATGTGTGCTATATACATAATAATTTGTATCCCAAGATTTGGGGACGGGTTGCCTCTAGGTATGGTTTTCAAGGCCTCTAAGATAAAAAAATGGACAAGGGATCAAAAGCCATGGTTTCACATAGGCCTATTTGGCTTGGAGCTCACAGTTTATAATGATTATTGAATGCGGGAGAAAATTTGCATGTTTGTATTGTGGAGACATTAAGGTTTAAGGGGCTGTTTGTCATTTTCTCATGGAAAGTGAAGACTACAAAAAATGAGTCTTCCCTCTTCTTCCATGGAACAAGATCTCTTTGCCAAGAGCATAAAAAATGAGACATTTTCTTCTTCTAAGGAATCCACTCCTATGGAGGGAGATAAGAAAATTTAATGAGGAAAAGAGGGAGATTTTCCTTACTTGGCGAAACATCTCATTCATTTTTTTTTTTTCTGTAATAAATTTTTGAAATGTAAAAAATATAAGCGCTGAGCTTCATGGCCCGACACGATACTTGAGTTTATGACATGTGTCAGATAGTATGGATTGGACCCAAGGATAAATTTTCTTGTGGAATTAATTTTCTCAAAAAAATTGGTAAACAGTCCCCTGAGAACCATAAAATTCCCAGGAAGAGATGTATAATGGAATGACAGCATAGAATGGAAAAAAAGATAACAACGGAATGAAAGATTGATAAAAATAAACCTGTGAAAATTAAAGTGAGGAGAAAACTCACAAACACATCCATAGCATGTAAAAGCAAGAAAATACCAGTCAGCCATTCTCATCTCTACCATGAGAAGGCCAATGAAAACTATTACTATCATTTAAACATTAGGTTTAAGCTTTGTCTAGAAGATAGGACCAGATACAGTGGAACTAATGCAGATATTACTGACAACAAATCTACAAACAAGTTCAAATTTGTCAATTGTGTGGTAGCACAATTTCTGTGATAAAGTGACAGTCAGAGACTTCTAGCACCTTTTATTTATCCTGCTTTTGGAAAAAATGTAGCATAAGCAGACACTACCATAATTAGGTGCTACCTCCTATTTCTGGTTCCACTTGGGAACCTAGAAATTTTTTGTGACGCAGTGACAAATGAATTCATTAATTTACAGTAGAATATACACATGAGATGGAACCTAATATAGAAGACTAATACTGGTTTCCCAGATCAAACAGAAAGAAAAGAATCAGAAAATGGAGGCGCTATATGTACAATACTCCACACCCAATAGGAGATACAATAAGGAGTCCCCAACTCCCCTCACACCCAAGGAAGTAACATGAGGTCTTTGCTTTTGTACACCCACTTTGGCTAAAAAGTCCACTACATTGTTCGTCAATCGAGGTATCCGTGTAAAAGTGGTACCTCCCGTCTTGCTCAACCTCCTAATGTCCCTAGTAATGCTTACCAACTTCCAAGAGGGAATCTTCTCATTACTAGTCCAGGAGATAACATTAGTCGAGTCACCTTCAACAATAACGTTACCATTCCCAGACCAAACCTGAAGCACTCTCCCGATTGCTCTCAGTTCCGCAGCATTTGACTCCATAATCCCTAATTACTCCGAAAATGCTAATAACATCATACCCTTATCATCGTGCAACACCCCTCCTATTCTATCAACCCAAGTTCACCTCTTGTTGCCCCCATCCACATTGAATTTACACGAGCCCTGAGGTGGCGCCTATCCACTCAGCTTTAGGTTTCCTAACTTTCCCCCACCCCCTTCATACAGCCTTCCCACGACAAGTAGAAGTCATAGGGCGGTAGTCCCATGAATTCCTTGTAGACAGACAACCATCCTATCAACTTCCATTTTGCCTTCTCGAAAACTTTTCATATAGCCCCCTCTTCCCCTCAAATTCCATTGCACTCTTTCCAAATTGCCCATGAGACTGCAGATGCACCAGTCTCCATGCCACCGTATATCTACCTCTAAAGGACCCCCCAAACCACCCTGACATTAAATCCTCCACGACCGCTCCCTATGACCCATGAGCATCTGAATAAATTCAATAAGTAACACCAACCAACCCATGTGAAGCGGCATTTACACAGCAAGTGGTCCACTGTCTCATCTTCTTCTTTACATAGTGGGCACACTTTCAGAGCTCCTTTTGGAAGAATGGCCCTTCTTCTGAGATTGTACCTTACTTAAATCTTCCTTTTCAAAGCCGCTCACATAAATATCTGGATTCTAGAGGTTATCTTATTGTTCCAAGCGAGATTACATACATACGGTGAATTCGAGTTAGCAACATACGTTATTTTTAGGACTGATTTTACCGAGAAGGACCCTGACGAATCCATGGACCAAATCCACTTGTCTTCATCCTCAAGCCACATTTAGTGTCTCCTAGGAGTCCGATCAAGGCTTGGTGGAGATCTTTAAAATCTTGTAGGATCCTTCTGAATGAGATGGACCATTGGGGTGCATCATTGTGCTCGTTATAGTAGTCACTAATCTAAACAGTTTGGGAAATGTTTCCATAAGTGGTCTCTCCCCCATCCATTTGTCTTTCCAAAATGACACGCTCTTGCCATTCCCAACCAAAAACCTGATTCCACTCTAGAAGACCTCACCAATCTTTCCCCCCAACGCTTCCTAGTCTCACCAAGGCTTTCACTACCAACGACCATTCCCTAGCAGCTCTAATGCCTAGTCTCCCCCCAACCCCCAACCACCACTTCCGGGATGATGACCCTCTTTGTCTCTCTCGGTGAGAAGTGCTGATATCTATACATTAAGGGGCCACAAAGTTTGGCTTCAATATTGGGGGCCACACAAAAAAAAAAAAAAAATAGTATGTATAGTAGGCCCATAATGTATCTTTTCTTTGTTTCTGTGGGAATGAAGCAGCCATCCAACCGAAATTCTAGTGACACAGCAAGTGAGAGCACAATAGTAAAATGAATTCGATGAGTATCCTTTATTCACAGTTATATGTGTATGACAACTATTGTAGTAGATAGTTATTGTCTTTGTTTTTGTTTTTAACATTGATTGTCTGCTAGAAAATGTAAGCTCAACCTGCAAACTAACATTACCTTAGTTTAAAATATATGACAATTTCATCAATATGAGAATAAGATGCTAAGAATTTTCTCCTATGAATTTAGACAGAAAGCATTGGCATGAATATTTAAGTGGTCTACATCTACATTAAGATTAAACTGGTAACAGGTCATACAAAATAGACACAGGAGTTCAGAACTTCCCATTAGTCATATAATATACATGCAAGAAATGCATAGTGCACAGAGACAGCTGAACAACAAAGTTCTTTGAACTGTAGTTTATCCAATCCATGCAAGCAAGGAAAAATTCTTGAACTGCTTTGTGAACATTAATATGAAAGGCTCAAAGAAAAAGATACTGGATGAAAGGAAAGATCTTAGATGAAAGTAATAAAAGGAAAGCCATAGAGTCATACCGATTTATCCAGCCAATGCATGCGGGGTACAAATCCCACCATTGTGTCAGGTGCACTCAGCCAGACACTGAAAGCAAACTCTACAGAAGAGCATTGAAATACAACATCATCATCAATCGAAAAGATAGCATCTGTCTTCAAATCCTTGATTCCCTTGAATCTGTTGTTCAGACTGTCTTCAGGTATTCATAGTCAAATTTCAGTTCAATCTCTTTCCCATCATTGGAATTTGACTGTACAGTTCTTTGCAAGAATCCACGAAGAGAATCTGAGGGTGGATCTGGCTCACTCCACACTATATGTATGGAATCAAGACCAGAACAAGATGTGTAGTGAACAATAGATTGCTTCAGAAGATCATCTCTCTTCCATGTGTTTATAAGAATGGTGTATCCTTTCCTGTCCACAACAAACCAAATTAAGCACCATGGCATTAGAAAAATAATAGGGCAAATAACCTTTCAAAAAAAATAATAGGGGCAAATAATCACATGACATAATAATATTAAGAAAACTAACAAATGTAGAAGAGAGAGTGGTGTCAACACCCCATCATCATCATCATCATCATCAATTCCATTTATTCCATCCATCTGAGCATGGCTTTCTAAGTTCTACTTTCCACTCAACCTTATCATAAAATATATCATTTTCCATTCACAGGTCCTTCACCACATCAATCAAAGTCTTCAATAATGTCCCTATTCTCCTAGTATCTTCTAACTGTAGTTGTTCAAATTTTGTACAAGAGCTATTTCTGGTCTTTTGTATGGGCCTAAACTATATAAAACAACATTCCAACATCTTTTCTTCTATTGAGGCTATTTTTAAGCTTCCTCTATCGCACTCACATCTTTTTGTATCTTTTATTGAACACCACATGAAAGTATATGAAAACTACGGTGGTCTCCTTAAGGAAGTCTAGAAGTTGATAAAGTCATAATTGATAGTGATGGGGTAGTTATCTATACTTGGTAGTTAGTAAGGGACTAATAGATAGTGTTTTACTTAATATGCTAGTCTTGCCGCAAGTGGATTGTTACAATGAGTTGAAGCTCAAAGACCGAAGCTTTCACACGGAACTTGCATCATGTATCTACAAAGCTAGTTTCTATCTTGAACAACCAACTTCAATTCGTTGGCAGGATAACACTATCAAATTGTATAAACACATGCATCAAAGTGCAAATAAGATTGCTGCCATAAAAATATAATAGTAACAATGCAACAACAACAACAACAATAGTAATCGTAACAATCAGGCTTGATATTGTCTTATTAAAACTTTGAACTGATCTGAAATTGCAGTAGATTTCTTTTAGGATGAAAAATCAGTCTGACAAAAAAGAGGAAGAAGAAAAATCTCATCATGGAAGATCAGCCCACTGACAAACAATAGAACTGACCCTGGTAACTAAATAATGAGAAATTTACATTTGTTTACCAATTTCCATTCCACTTACACCCGAGAACTAAATAATGAGAAATTTAGGTTGGTTTGCTAATTCCTTTCACATGCCCCGGAGAAGTAAAAAATGAGAAATTTAGGTTTGTTTCCTAATTCCTTTCACTTACCCCTGAGAGCTAAATAATGATAAGTTTGTTTGCCAAATTTCTTTCACTTTCCATTGAATATCATGGAAAATGTGGTCCCTCTTACTTTTCTATCATTTCCACTTTTTGGACAGGGGAGGTTCAGAAATATGGGCATGGAAGATGACTTTGGGGTATTTTTCACTGGTACGAAAGGAAATGCCGGTTCTTCCTCCTTTAATTCCATTCTTAATTGGAACAAAAACTAGCAAATAGATCTGGAGTCAGGTTATTGTTTATAAAGCATTGTCATCATCAACTTGTCAAAGACAAATTTTCCCAAATATTGAGTTTACTTAATGAGTTCTACTTTTTCCACTCAACTTTATATATCCTTTCTTTCCACGTGAATCTATGAAAGCCATTTTCCCTACTCACCCAAAATTATATATATATATATATATATATATATATATAAAACAGAGATTAGAAATGAAGCAAAAGTTCTCTAATAAGAAAGAAAATATCGAAAAGAAAAGAAAACAGAGCGAAGGCAAGGAATGAAGAGGAGGAGGAGATTCTGACGTACGAACCTGGGATGGGGAGGAATGCCAACAATCGGACGACGGTGACATCCCATGAAGGAAGCGGCACGGCCGGCGATGAGGAAGAGCGTGAAAACAATACAGCATGACAGGAGGAGCTTGATCTTGACAGATCCAACGGCGGAGACGCTCAGCTGCCCGAATCTCTGCAGAATCCTACGGGTGGTATTGGAGCTGCCTCTCATCCCACCCAGATTTCCGGCCGCCCCCACCAGCTATTCCTACCCAACGATCCAATCCGCTCTCGCATTTCTCATCACCAGAGACTCACCGCTTCTTCTTCTTCTTCTCGATCCTTCCATTAATCACATATTCACATTACATCACCAGATTTCCTTTTCCGGTTCCTCCTACTACTACTACTACTTCTTCAGTTCTTCTTCTTTGTGTGCGTTTTTTCTTTTCCCCCTTTTTCGGATTTTTCCAAGAGAGGATGGCCAGCGCAGATGAGAGAACAGTGAGTCGACAACTGACCTGGTTCGAATCGTACTGCTAGCGGAATCGACTGCTTTCGTCTGGTTATGCAATGAATGAGTTGATGGAATGAGAATCTGAGTTCGAAACTCGGTACCGATCTCACACCTCCAACGCGCGCGTGAACTGATTCTCGCTTCTTCCGCTAACGGATTCCAGACAGCAGAGAGCCCAAGACAGAGACGAAGGGGAAAAGGCTGAAGTGGTGTGGGCCCAGTGTTTGACACTCCCATGCAATCTTATTAAACTCGACCCGAGCGGTGGTTGAATCGGAGGTTAAATATGCCCGGCAACTTAAAGGGTCGGGGCAGTTTAAAACCCGTCTGAATTTAAAATTCGTAAAAGTCCTCTCTAACCCATAGCTCAACCCAGTTTTTAATATTAACTTCTGACCTGTTTGTAAAGAATACCCGTGTTTAAAAAAAAATGGATGCAATAGAAGTATGAAACGAAGTCATTGACTCTTGACAGCTTGAATAGATGGGACATGACTCTCATAGGAGTTAAATTCCAGAGGAATGGCAACAATGCAGGGCTTCCTTTTCAAACTCTAAATTTCAAAAGTTTCAAAGTGTAGAACGGTAAGATTTCCTTTTAAAACTCCAAAAGTTCCAAGTGCAGAACCACTCCAAAGTGCAGAACGACAAAGAAGGGAGGGTTTTCGATTGTTGGATACTTGGATTTTCTCATTTTTTCTTCTCTCAAGTCTCACTCTGCCATCCTCCATTCTCAGTGTTTTCCATCGCCTTCTCTCCAAAACAAGGGCAGCCTGTTGGCCTTCCTCGTGTTGTATGGTATGTAAATGGAAATGATAAAACCCCTTTGAAAATGATTTTTTTTTTCTGCATTTCTACTATAATTCCGCCATTTTGCTTTCCCTCTTTGCCAATACATGAAGAATTTCAGCCATGGCAGTATGGAACATCTGCTTAGTAGGTTGTATTCTTTTGGTTTTTTTTTTTTTCTCTTAGATGAAATAAAGTAATAAACCTTCATTCAAAAAAAAAAATACATGATAAACATAAAAATACCATTTTAAAAAAATTAAAATAAATAAACAAAACTACAAAAGGATCATATATGAGATCAACCTTTACCTTTTTAAGTCTATTCAGATTTTCAGTACATGAAGACAACAAAGAAATGAAGCTTCAATTTCCAGGTCTTAGGGACATTCACATTAAAGTAGAGATTGATACCATATTTCTAAGATTTTTAATGGATAGAAAATCCGATAAATGTTCACCTAAATAAATAATATTTGATTTCAGCCCCAAGAAATAATGGAGCATGATGGAAATCCCCTGTTATCAAAAAAATACCGAGAACTCCATTTGTCAAATCAAGACTACTAGTTTTCAGGTTTACATGTATTTCATGTGTATGTAATTATGCATGACTTATAAAATGGAACTGATTCACAATTTTATATTTGTTACAAATTTATTCTTGCTAATTTATCATATATTTTTATTAGTTTACAAGTTGTATGATTATATAATATGAAGTTGCATATATAATAATCTCATACATGTATATTCTTCAATTTCAGTGAATTTGACGGAGAGGGATGATGGAGATGGAACTGAAAACTTGGTTTCTTTACATTATCAAAATGAATATGAAGATATTGGCTCTTTTAGGAATGATGATGACTTTAGAATTTAAATATTATTTTTTGGATATAACTAACATTGAGTTCTTGATGTGTTTTAAATATTATTTTTTAGATATAACTAACATTGAGTTCTTGATGTGTTTTAAATATTATTTTTTAGATATAACTAACATTGAGTTCTTGATGTGTTTTAGATATTAATTAACAACGAGCTATTGGAATGATATTAGAACATGAATTTTGGATTATTAAAGTATTTACAGTTGTGTTTGTGAGAGTAAGTATTTATTTTTATGAAATATTATCTTAGTTAATAATTTAATATTATATTAATTGCACAGGTTTGACTGAGTTTGACTATGGGTCAACCCGATTGAACCTTATTTAACCAACCCTTCCTACAAGACGGGTCGCTCTACGGGCCGAATTTTAACACATCGTTACCCACGAATGAAGATAATTCGCACATGTGTAGAAAAGTACACGTGCTAGGTTCTAACATCTTTGCACCCTGTATGGTTTAACACTGGACCAAAAATTTAAGTTCTTCGTAGGGCCCACTTTTATATTACAATTTCTTTTTTTATATATGGACTAAATCTCTATTAAATTTGAATTTATTTTAAGTTAGCCTCCTTAACTTTATAGTTGAATTCAAATCTATTTAAATTTAATCTTATTTTGACTATTGATTTTTAAATTATAAAATTTTAACAAAAGTCAAACACGATCACGAGGTCAGCAAATTTCTCAAAAATAATATAATAAGGGTCGAATTACTACACGGGTCGAATTACTTCTAACTCATATTTATTAAGAATATACTTATGTTCATAGCTTGATCTGGTGGTCTTTCTAAAGATAAGAAGTTCTTAAGCAAATTGGAGGAGAGGTATCTTTGGGCTACCGTGAATTAAAGATGGTACCACTATCTTTTTATTTTCAATTTCACTATAAAATATTGATTTAAGAGCTTCACCATAAATGACATAATTTGGCTATAAAGGGTTAGCCCAATAAATTGTTAGCGCTTACTGCTGAAATAAATAAGAATCGAACTGGGAAAATAAGCACAATTCAACACAAGCAAATTTATGTGGTTCGGCTCCACTCGGCCTACATCCACGATGAGATTTTATTATGAGAAAATAAGAGAGTACAATATACAATAATAAACTCAACGAGCAAACCCGACTGACGTCTGGGCAGCAAGAGACTGTGCACGACTATGAGCCTGCACTCCCGTCTCTGCCGAGCGATTCTCCACCTCGCTTGTCTGTCCTGCAAAAACCCCTTTGGCCACACGACAAACTGCTAGTCAATCTCCTGTAACGCTGATGTGAGCAACTCCTCTCTAAACCTCCTGCTTGGAACAGATGTTGTCCCTGAACAACAACTTGTTCACCCGAACAACAACACCTCCTCTCTTGTATTGTCGTGCTTCTCTCTCAAGACAGGAAAGGTAGCCCCTCCTTTGATAACAACACCTCTTTCTCAATGCTCTAATCTACACGTTGGTAAGTGGCTGATCTTACAGCCAATACCCATCTATGATTAAACCTCCATGGCATAAATAGAAATTGCCACTATTTTGTCTCTTTCCCTTTAGAATTAGGAAACCCAATTCTTGATAGAAGACCTCACCGTGTCCTTTTCTTGCCACAAGTTGAGTATGCTACTCGGGTCCCACTTACTCTTGCCTTGTTTCAAGCATAGCAGTTGCCGTATTCCATTTAGATTGTAAAGATCACCTTTTAATCTAATTCTAAGCAACTTCTATTTCCAACACCAGAGAAAATCAAGGAATTGTTTAGTGGAACCGAGCCATATCCCAACAATCTCCACCTTGGTGAGAATTCCACCATCCTCCAAATTGAGATACCATCCTCCATTGCACCTGCAATTATGCACCTCCGTGCATGCTAGCCGCTCCCGGCCTTGCTCCACCTGCAGCTGCATCCTATCTGCATCTCTGTGTGAGATGCACGCATCCCCACTCTCAGGGATGCTCCACCTGTCTTATTTAATTAGAAGAATTGCCTAGGCCCAAGCCTCGCTTGAACTTGACGCTCGTCACCAAATTTGTTGGACCCGCCACCGATTGTGTCAGACGCGCAACCTTTTTCTCTGTGTGATTTTTCATCCCCTTCGCCTTTCCATCTCCGCTAGCACCATGGAACTCGGACGGACCATCACAACCTGCAAAAGAAACTTTATTTTTAAAGTCATACTTGTCACATGACTTTTTGTTTCTTCTCCTTCTTCCTACGGCCGACTAGTAGGATCCCTCTACGGTCGATTACTGTACTTTCCACCAGTGTGTACAGATTATGTTCCTTCTTCCCCTTCATGACGATCATGGCTCCTTTAGAAACTCTAAGAGCCCCATCCTTCGCCTTGAAGGTAAACCCATCAGTGTCCAGTGTCCCCAAAAAAATCAAATTTTTCTTTAACTCATGAACATGCCGCACGTTCTCCAACTGTAACAGCCCGACCCATAAAAAGGGCTTGGGGATTGGCCAACAAGATATTGTCCGCTTTGGGCCTACACACGCACACACGTGCACACGCGCGAGCCCGCAAGGTTTTTTTGGATCGGACCCTGCCCAAGTCCCGGTCCAAAACGCGTCTTATTGATTTGAGGGAGCAAGGCTACCTATAAACCCCCTCTCAAACTCCTCAACTTCCGATGTGGGACTTTCCACAACTCCCACCCACTGCTGGGCTGTGGGATCCGACCGGCCCACTTTGCTGGCCCGTCCGACAGGGCCCAGTTTCACTTGCATCAGCCTATCTAGGGCCTGGCCTCTAGCTTATGGGTCAGGATATCACAATCCACCCCCTAAAGTCCAGAGCCGCCCTCGGCTCGACCCAATGAACCCAGTGGAAGGCAGTAAGCCCACACAGTCCGAGTGTAGAACCCGGAGCTCTGATACCATTTGTAACAGCTGGGCCCATAAAAAGGGCTTGGGGATCGGCCAACAAGATATTGTCCCCTTTGCGCCCACACGCGCATACACGTGCACACGCGAGAGCCCGCACGGTTTTTGGATCGGACCCGGCCAAGTCCGGGTCCAAAACGCGTCTTGTTGGTTTGAGGGAGCAAGACTACCTATAAATCCCCTCTCAAACTCCTCAACTTCCGATGTGGGACTTTCCACAACTCCCACCCACTGCTGGGCTGTGGGATCCGACCGGCCCACTCTGCTGGCCCGTCCGACAGGGCCCAGTTTCACTTGCATCAGCCTATCTAGGGCTTGACCTCTGGCTCATGGGTCAGGATATCACACCAACGTTCTCACCATGCCATCGAACATCCTGATTTTGACTGTCCCAACCCCAATGGTTTTGCAACTCGCACCATTGCCCACATAGACAGGTCCCTCATCACAGGGTTTGTATGTGTCAAACGACTCTCTGCGTGGACACATGTTGTAAGAACACCCAGAATCTAAAATCCACTGATCAGTTGGATTATTCATACCTGTGGTGATTGTACACACGACAACACCTACATCATCGTCTGTGTTACTTTGTATGGCATTTGATTGATCTGAACTTTGCGATCTAATTTCCAAATCAAGCTTCTTTTGCTTGCAGTCCATTATCTTATGCCCCTCTTTCTCACAGTAGAAACATCTAAGCTTTCCTCCACCTCTCCCTCTAGATTTTGACCTTTACCCTCTGAGCTTGTCATAGTCTTGAGGTTTTCTGCTGTTGTTTCTTCCTCTGTTCTCTGTATAGAGAGCCTATGTCCGAGAAGAACCCACCGAAGAATTTTTTCTTGTCTCCTCATTCACCAAACTGCTTATCATAGACGTCATAGTGACAATACCCTCTAGCGCTGAATTGCTGAGTGACACCACCAAGGTCTCCCAACTCTCAGGTAGAGAACTGAGAAGTAGTATGGCCTGTAACTCATCATCAAGGACCATCTCCATGGATGAGAGTTGATTAATTATACTCCGCATCTCATTCTGATGCTTCGCAATCGAAGTACTTTCATTGTACTTCAGATTCACCAACTTTCTGATTAGGAGCGTCTTGTTGCCCTCAGTCTTTCTCGCATATAATCCCTCCAATTTATTCCAGAGAGATTACGTCGTCGTGTCAGTGGACACCAGATGAAACACACTATCATCCATCCATTGTTGAATAAAATCGAGACACCTCCAATCAAGATCGTTCCATTCATCATCAGACATCTCGACCTTCAGTTTTGTCTTCCCCTTATCATTGAAAAACTCCTCCACTTGGACCTTCGGTCTCCCTGCGATCGGTTTGTAGAGATCTCTAGAATACAGAAGATCTTCCATCCTTGCCTTCCACAATAAGTAATTTGTTCCATTAAGATTAATCATTTGGGCGGTGTTGATTTCCATCACCTCTGTCAACCCGAAACCTCCCTGTGTACTATGATCCGTTCACCCACGAGTCTCTGGTCTCCAATCAAAGCAACTGATACCACTTGTTAGCGCTTATAGAGGAAATAAACAAAAATCGAACTGGAAAATAAGCACAGTCCAACACAAGCAAATTTACTTGGTTCGGGCCCCACCCGGCTAACGTCCACGGAGCGTGAATGAGATTTTATTATGAGAAAAGAAGATAGTACAATATACAATAATAAACTCAATGAGCAAACCCGACTGACGTCTGGGCAGCAAGAGACTGTGCACGACTATGAGCCTGCACTCCCTTCTCTATCGAGCGATTCTCCACCTCGCTTGTTTGTTCTGCAAAAGCCCATTTGGCCACACGACAGACTGCTATCAATCTCCTGTAACGCTGATGTGAGCAGCTCCTCTCTAAACCTCCTGCTTGGAATAGATGTTGTCCCTGAACAACAACTTGTTCACCCGAACAGCAGCACCCCCTCTCTTGTATTGTCGTGCTTCTCTCTCAAGACAGGAAAGGCAGCCCTCCTTTGATAACAACACCTCTTTCTCAATGCTCTAATCTACACGTTGGTAAGTGGGTGATCTTACAGCCAATACCCACCTATGATTAAACCTCCATGGCATAAATAGAAATTGCCACTATTTTGTCTCTTTCCCTTTAGAATTAGGAAACCCATTTCTAAATAGAAGACCTCACCGTGTCCTTCTCCTGCCACAGTTGAATATGCTCCTCGGGTCCCACTTAGTCTTGCCTTGTTTCAAGCATAGCAGTTGCCGTATTCCACTTAGATTGTAGAGATCACATTCTAATCTAATTCTATGCAATTTCTATTTCCAACACCAGAGAAAATCAAGGAATTGTTTAGTGGAACTGAGCCATATCCCAACGTAAATTTCTTATAGAGGATTGATTAGATCAATTGGGGATCCATTAGTTACCAGTTGGTAGGCTATTGGTAGGTTGCCATTTTCGTCTTTTGGCTGAGCCAACTCTCTCTCCTCTCTCCCTTCCTTTCATTCTTGTTCTAGCAGTAGATGAGTTTCCAATCTTTAGTTCTAAACATTGTATTGGGTGGAGTTGATTGGGCTTTTGGAGGACCCAACTCGTCTCCAAATGAGCCTAGGTCCAACACGGATTCAAGTGGGTCATGTTCCTGTTGTAAGCGGGTCAAATGTATTATGTTCAAGCCCCCGCTCTCCTCCATTGATCCATGAGTAAATTTGGAGAACCAATTCGTCAATTCACTCTAATTGGGTCTGCTCATCTTCTAATAGTTTGTCTTCGAGTTTGATGCCGAGTCGAACAATGTCGTGGTAGCGATTAAGTTGGATAATTGGTAGGCAATCTTTCTGCATTTTTATTTTATTTTGACTTGACCAATATGCTAACCTCCTGTCCTGACTTTAGAAGACAAACCTGAAGGAAACAATCGTAGATGAGATTGACTATTTTTCTCTTATGTGTTATTTGTATCAAATAATAAAATCATAAGGCCTTTTATTTTCATCGCTCTCTTCTTTGTTATTTGTCTTAATGGTTGTAAGCCCATAAGGTTTTTTATTTCTCTCTTCTTTGTTATTTGTATTAAGGGTAGTAAATCCAATTTAAATCTATATCTTTTCGAGCTTAGTTTTGATTGGATTTCAAGGGCATATGAGGCCTAAACTGTAGTTTTATAGGTCTTTTGTTTCAACTTTCAAGACCCATCAATTGAATCATTAAACAAGTCTCAGTACTTACAAAGCTTGGAGATTCATGAGAAACACTAGAAATTATATTCTCCTCTTTTTTCATGTTTTATTCATTATTAAAGTCACAATTGTAAAAAAAGTGTTGGGGCTATTTTAATAACTTAACCGTCAATTTTATGTGTTCAAAATGATCTTATAGAACATATTGGCAAAATGAATATATTTTTTGCCAAATTATATTTTTGTAGGTTAACATGATTATTTTAGGGGTTATAAATGAGTGTTGTGAGCCTTTGGCTCATTCCTTAATTAATTTGGGCTAAAAATGGACTTTGAGTCCAGAAGCATCAACAATGGGTTGTTGGATAGGCAAATGGACAACTGGACCCTTCTTGGGCTTTCAGACAGTGCAGTGGGCCTTCAGCTGGGCCAGACTTTCAATCAAGCGGATCTAACCTTTAACGGGCCAGATAGACTCAGACTCTATCAATAGGATCTGGACTTGGATCCATCTAAACGGGGCAGATTTAGGTCCGTTTACTGGCCTAGATGTTAGATTGAGGTTATCCTAAAACAGTAAAACCTCACCAACCCGCCCAACATAAGCAATTGTACCTTTGAGTTTGAATTTTTTTCTTTTTCTTACGTCTAATGTCTACTTCAGTTTGACTTGTCGTGCTATTTTCTCACTCCACTTCAAAGGGTTTTAATCATGCCTCGCTCTTATTCCGAGTCGAGACACGTGAACTTAACTCAATATGAAGGGAAAGGGGCCTAGATTTTCTTTCTTTCTTTCTAATTCTTCTGACCAATTGTCCAATTTAATTAATTTCTAAAGACGGGGAAGTTCTCAAAATAATCCTATCCATAGAGCATGCAACTCAGCTTCATTTGCAAAGCAGCCTTCTAGCGGACCAGCTAACTGAATAATTTTGTCACGCCTTGACCCTCGAGCATGTGGTAATTCGGTATGAGCACAGATGGCTTTAAACATAAGTTTCGCCCGTTCTATATTTTAGACATTTGGAAATTTTTCTTTCAACGCTCCATACATTACATTCATCAATTCTCCTTACTACAATGGGACCTCCTATTCTCTCCAATATCATCAATTTTTCAAAATTTTATGGAGTTATTCAGTGTATAGATAGGGAGATTTGCACATATTCCGAAAATTAATCGGTTATTATAAGAATCTTGAAAACCATTAAAAAATTTAAGGCACACTGGGTCAATGTCTAGATAACTGAAAGATTCTAGGCCCCACATTTGAGAAGACAATGCTTGACTCTACCATACAGTTTTAAAAGGTGATTATTTGAAAGGAAATGCAGAGAAAGAGGAACCTTGGAGTTTTTGGGCGTTTATATGGAGAATGACAAATATTTTATTGAATTTATATAGTTATATTTTTTTATTTTTCATATATTTTGATAATATTATTTTTTATTTTAAAACATTTAAAAAATTTAAAAACATAATCTAATTTATTCAATCAAAGTGATTATTACTGGACCCATGTTTAAATTAGAGGTTTTGAACAACCTATTTAGTGGGCCTTGGAAAGTCTCTTGCTCTTCAAAAGGACCCTTGCTTATGAAAATCATGATCCCCTTTTCTTTGATATGCCATTTTAAAAGAGAAATATACATGAAATCTTAAATGTCATACTTGTTAAAGTTTCAAGATAATTTCTTATTTACATTCAAAGTACGAAATTAAGATATACTTTTGTTAATTGAATTTTAAAATGAGTCATTAAGAGACTCACTATCTTTATACATACGTAAACCATGGTTAATGAGATAAGCATTGGAAGGATATTTAAAAGAGAAAAATGCTAAATTCAGAATTTGTTATTTTAGTAAAATAACAAAAAAAAATATATTTAACATTCAAGGTGGGCGAGTGACAAGGTATAAAACTCGGCCTAGGCAAATATATCGCTATTATATATGGTGATACGTATTAGGTACAATTACTGTACGACCGATATAGGCCGTTAAACAGCCAATACTGTATAAAATAAGTCGTATTCAATTTTTTTTATTTTTTAGAAAATTTGTCATTCTAACTGTTTTGAATTTTCTATGGTGTTAAGAATGTTTAGATGCGTGTTCTTCAAGTGTGAAAGTTATTATCTATTCCAACCTCTTTTCTCATTTAGATATGTCCATTTTCAGTTATTTTCATCCATTTTTTTTTAAAAAATTATCTAGATAATAGTGAATTTGGGGTTTTTGTGTGAAAGTAATTTAATCAAATGATATGGAGTGTTTATGGAATTGAATCAAGATGACTTAATGTGATTGATATAGTTTTTAGGATATTTATGTGGTTTTCTAATTTATTTATTTTTTAATGTAAAATTCAGGTTTACTAAGATCAGGGGTTTAAAATTCGGTATTGGTTGATATATCGGTCGATATTTTTCTCTCTCCTCTCTTTTTTTTTACAAAAAACGACAAATATCAGAATATGATACTAAGATAATTCCCATTTTGGGGTTTCTTATGAAAAAAATTGAAAAAATGTTATACAAATGTTTATGGAATTAATTGAAGAGTTCTTAATGTGATTGATATAGTTTTTAAAGTGTTTGTGTGAGACTTTTAATATTCTAACATTTTCTTAAAATTTAGATTTTTCTAAAACAAGGAATTGGTAATAAAAGAAATATATCGTTATGGGACTACAACAAAAATGAATTTCATGTCAAGTGTCTTCTCATATTGATTTTTCATTTTCTAAAATAGAAATAACAATGTTCAATTATTTAGGACATATTTTATTTGTATAGAAATTTCAGTTTTTAATGATCTAATACTTTATAGAAACAACTATTTTTTTAATTAAAATGTACTTGTACTAGGTTTTTCATTTTCTCTCTATTTTTTGATAATTTTTCTAAAATTTGAAATGAATTTCAAAAAATAAGAAAAGACATTTAAATAGCGGTTCTAATAGTTTTACAAATCTTTGTATTTAAAAACTAATGAATAATTTAGATTTTTAATTAGTGTACTCTATTAAAATAAAAAATATTTCAAAAAAAATTTACAAAACATAGAAAAAATTGAAGCGTGAAGAGAAATTTTGAAGGTTAGATAGCGAGGGTCGGTTGCTTGGACGGAGTAGATCTGTTTGGAGGCCCTGACCTTTATTTGTGTGGCCAGGAATCGTGGAGAAGAGAAGGCGGCCATGTCTCACCCACAAAAGGGAAGAAATGTGAAGTATTTAAGGAGTTTTTTATTCATCATGACTCATCCAAAAGCCTAAATAATACTCTTATGTTTCATCATCATCATTCATGATGTGTATAATATACATTTTTTTAATCACTTGATCAACCCAAATTATAGGTAACAAATTATTTATTTTATAGCAATATTAGTTTATATTATCACTAGGATGTTGTTATATTTCATCAAATGAGTGGTTTGTGCAATATTATATTACGAGGTCTACTCTATATGAGCATTACTTTTCTAGTTGCAACTTGGTATAATATATTTTTTTTAATGATCGAAGGTGTTGAGGTATTTCGCTCGACATCTTTCGGGGCACAAATACACCCCTGTAAACATATATGTCGGGTTCAATCGATGGAGAAATACGCCTAAAAAAGTATTAAGAATTGACCTCAAGACATTATTTGTGAAAGTGAGAGAGTCTTGACCTTCGTGCAGCCCCTAGGTCTTGGCACAATATGTTATTAATAACATCATGTAGAATTCATGAACTATTATTTATGCATTCATCAATCTAAATTCTAAAAAGGAGAAATGCATGCAAGTTTTTCAAGAAATCTTGTCATCTCTTTTTACAATCCTTATGAAAATGTTTATTTTCCCTATTTTCCATCATATTTTCCTTATTTTTTATTCTTATTTTTGAAAAAATACAAAAAATAGGACAAAATGAAAAACTTAGGATGCGCATTTTTTTTAAAAAAAAATAACAGTTAATTTTATGGTGTTTACGAGCCTTTGAAAGTCGAAATTTTGATACGTCTTGAAAATTTGAATGTCCTAAAACTTTGAAAAATATCTGAAAATTATATAAAGAATGAAACTAGCATGAAGAAATACCTACTATAAACTTTATGTTTTCAAGTATTCCCTAGTGGTATGTATCCTCTAGTATAATTCATAATTTTTTTAATTTTTTTTTAGTTTTATATAAATGTCGGAATATTAAAAAATTACACAAAGAGTCTAAAAACTCTACCAATCACATTAAAGGATCTTTATTTAATTGTGAAATATTTGTATATCATATCCTTTATTTTTTTTAACAAATTCGAAAATGAAAAGTATCTTAGTAATCATGACTTTTATCAAATTCTCAAGAAAATTTTGAAAAAATTACACAATACCCTCCAATTTATGTGAATGATATTCACACATTTGCATTAAATGCCATAAGCACTGAATATTATTTCAGTAAATTATTTTAAAAAATTCAAAATTTTAGATTATCTTAGAGCTGAACTTGAAAAATTAATGAAAATACTTCAAAATGGTCAAATGGTCAAAATTGATTAAAACAATTCTAAATAACTCTAAAATTGAATAAGTTGCTTTTAAACCCTTTTAAATTTAAAAAATATTGATGAAAATAATTAAAAAAATTGGTTCAAATAGATTTTTAAAAGTAAAAATAAAAACCCAGTATCCTCTATACACTTGTGTAAATTTCCTAATGCACACACACCAATTAAATTTAGAAAGAGTGGCCCGTTAAAATTGGACGTGAATCAAATTCAAAATTTCACTTACTTCTTGACCATCCGCCCAACTCCATAAAATTTATTTATCATTTGACTCTTTATTTGATCTGTTGGGGATCAAACCCCTTTGACGAAGGCTCCTGTTCTATCATTGCCTGCAAAGCTTGCAGGAATTTGGCTAAAAGAGCCTCTCTGTCTTCCTTCTAGGGCCAAAGGGAGTAGGTGGGTGGATGAAGCAATGAGTGATAGCTTTGAAAATTAGGGTCTTTGAAGAAATATAATACAAATATATATGGATTTCTGCCCTGTATCTTTACATGTCAAAATCAAGAAAGAGTAGGTTTCACTCCTGTTGAAAAAGTCCATACTTTAGTGAGGTGAGCTTGCTTAGACATGGTTGTCCTACTAATCATGTCTCTCCACCTGTCATGTTTCAACAAAATATTAGAAGCAGGAAGAAACGATTCATGACACTAAGATAAGTAATTTAATAATCTGCACTAATTGAACATGATCTAAGGCATCTCACCGTATTAGAAAGAATTGTTTATTAAGTTGTTCTGATAATGTCCTTTGTTTCTCAGCTGGAGCTTATTCAATTGTTCATGTCATGATGCCTGGACTCGACTCTGAGACAAAGAGAAGAAATAAAAAGAAGGGAAATGGGGGCAGCCCACCACCGACTTTTATTACTTTTATTCACTATTCCAATAATTCCAAGGAGCAGTGATGATTCTGGAATGAGACAGGAGTGATTAGCACAGCAACACTCTACAGATAATGACTTATCAAATTTTAGAGCAAAATCAAGTAAAAGCTCCTCACAACTCACAAGTTCTTACTTAAAATTTGATAGCGATCATCCCACAGGTATTTTATATAATCTATATAAATTTTAGTGTATTATCAGTAAAATTTCAGTGAGCCGATTTACTGTTCATGTGAAGGGTAAAATTAACAATACACTAAAATCCATATTTAATTGGGAGGATCGCTACCCTTAAAATTTTTAGCAAGCTTTTTGATATAGAGAGAGTACAAAAGACCATATGAAAAAGTCTCTCTTAAAAATTTGGATCCACAATGCATGCTAATGCAATACTTGTTGGAATCATTCAACCTCTTACCAAACTCTCATATCGGATCATCTATCTTTAGTGTCATTTCTCTTCAATACATTTAAAAGTAATGATTAGAACAAAGAGATAATACTAATCTATATTTTAGAGCAAGAATTTGGATTAAATTAAAAAAATTACAAATGTAACATTAAGGTCTTAAGCACTACATGAATCACTTTCACACACATTACACTCATTTTAAACAACTTTATCCATGAATTTCATTTCACAAAAAAAATTATGAAAATTTTGAAAAAAAAAACAATTTAAAAAATGTAACACAGATAATCACATCTCCATTACCCTAACATTGAATGATTAAATAAATAAAAACAAAGATTTATTTCCAAAAACCTTTATTTTTCATTTATCTTAGACTAAAAAATTCAGAATAAATTAAAAAAATTACAAATACATGAGATAGAATATTTAAACATCATATTTATCTCCTAAAACACAAATGAGAAAGAAAAGTGAAGCCTTTAAAAGCTAATACCTTAATAATAGAGGGTTTCTACAAAAATCTTGTAAAAAATTGTATGAATGAAAGAAATATCGAAAAGATCAAACTTAAAATGGCTCGAAAATCACTTCAAATCGTATTTGAAATGGCCGAAATTGTGTATCAAACCTTAAGATCCACTATTTAGAGTATGAGTAAATCTATTAAATAAAAGTATTTGTGGCACATGTGACCTATTAAAAATTCAAAACTTAATTTAATTAAATTTATCAATTTATATCTTTAATCTCCTCACAATTTACTAATTTAAATTATATATATATATATATATTTAATTATAATTTTTATTTATTTATAATAAATTTTCTTACAAAAACACATTTCTAATAGACGATTAACACGGAAGCAATTTCTCTGTTTAAAGTGCACTAAGCCGACTTAGGAGTAGGCAATATTGAGCACGTTTAAGACTAACACGTGGCCTCCTCCGGTGGTCGGGCAGCAATCTTGGAATTTCTGGATGATGAGATTCTCCAACACGTGTAGAAAAGCAGAAAGAGTCAAATACATTTGCTTCTGAATTGTCGAAAGTACCCTTTCAAATGATGAGGCAAGAGAATAAAGACCTCTAATCAGTTGGAGATCAAGGGCAATGTCGTCAAACAAATTTTAAGTCTCTTTCTCACGCCACGCGAAATTTTGTCATAAACCACTGCCTCTCGCGATAATTTCAGTTGAATTTTTGTTTCCAAATTCTCACTTGTAAGGAGGGGTGAAAATCTCGCAAAACGGATTCAAGATTATCCAATACCGGCAAAATATCAGCCATATATCTCTCTCCTCAATTTTTTTTTTTTATAAATATTGATGATTAATTAATTTATTTTATTTTTCTGAAAAATAAAAAATAGACCAGTTTTTTTAAATAAATTTGGAGAACATAAATATAGGTCGATATCTTAGTCGATATTCAGCCGGACTAATATCGGTGTGGGCCCACAGTCTATATTTAAATAATTTTTTTAAAAAAAATGCTATCTACGAATATTGATCGATATTTGGTTAATACATATCGCCGGTATCGCCGAGTTATTGAGGGACTGATATTCTAACTGTACGGTCGAAATTTATATCTATGCTTGTAAGTAAAACATACAAAATTAACAGGAAAATTATTCCTTGTCGAGAGTCGTGCTTAGATTTTTCTTTTTTATTTTATTTTTATGAAATCAAAGCCTAGATTTATTTTTTATTTTTAGAATAAAATTTATAAGTTTATTCATAGTTAATTTATAACAATTTTTAGCTTCTGAAATTACTTTTATTTGAACATACATTTTTTGAGTAAATTATATTTAGTTATCTGAAATGATTCTAACTAAGAAATTTAATTATACGATTATTTAGAATAGCTCTCATGTTGAGTCTCTTCAATAAGATATTCTTAAAATAGTTAAAAAAAAAATACGTATACAATGATTTTAAATTTCAAAAACCTCATAAAGTGGAAGTTGATTTATATATTTATTTAAAATTAACTCATTCCAACTTTGTTACATAAATGGATCTAATGGCTATTATTATGGTTTCAATAGTTTCATTTTGCTTATCTAATTTGATTGTTTTAAGTAAGATGGCTAAGAAAGTTAAATCAGGTCAAACCTTTAATAGCATATTAGAGTTCAACAACTTCCAAACTTGACACAAATTTTATTTTATTATACTTGAAAATTCAATAAATAAAAAAAAAAAAAATCAACTTGCTCGAATGAAGTTTGTATTTTAAACTTTCAAATATTATATTCAAATGCCCCATTTCATAGTAAAATACGTTGGCCTACGAATTTGCCACATGTCTTATTTTAAATACTTATTAACAAATAATCTTATCATACCATCAATTCTCTTTATTTTAACCCTTTTATGTAGATTTAGTTAAAGCCTTTCAAAACTTTACAAATAAAATAATAACCTAAACTCAAGTCAACTATCCTCCAACCCTAGAGGCTTCTACTACTATTTATAAGGTACCATTACATGATAAATTTTAAATACAAAATGATGTGATACTAAATACACACTAAAACTTGTCTATAATTTCTTCTATACTGTCAAAATCAATAAAATTGAGTTCGTTGAATAAGTCATTGAAGAACCCAACAAATGAATCTAATTTGACATCGATAGGACTCTCATGGCCTAATTTATTTGTAGTTCAACGATTGCTTGTTGTCCTCAAGAAGCAAAAGGTTGCGGGTTCGAAGCTCGATAACTTAATCTTAGTGTGCTCTAGGATAGTGAACTCATCCGGAGTTTTACGTTGGGCATCTCATGATTTCTCACACGTAAATTTAAAAAAAAAAAAGATGAATTTTATTGAAAATTATAAAAATTAACTCAAATGAATCTAAACAATCTAAGAATTTATCAAATTTGTAGCCTCATGTATATGTTCCATGAGGGAATGATGGCACAAGGTCATGTCCTCCCTCACCACTACGAGGAAAATCCATATAGGCCCTTATCAAGTCACTTATATTTTTCCTTAGCAAAGGTCATCTCTTGGATTTTCACCATTGAAAGGTCTTTGAACGACCAATGAAAGTAACAATCTTCTCTACACCTCAATCATCAACCTTATAAAATATTTTGTAAAATCTCTATAAAGGTCCTATGCTTCTATTCTATCATTTTTTAAAAAAAAAAAATTAACAAATAATGCCTATTCTTGAGCAACGGTTAACTTCGAGTATAAAAAAGTAGAGAAAAGGAGGTTTTTTTGGTTGAGTAATTTGTTTGGTAATATTTTGATATGAGAAAATATATTAAAATGATATTATATTATATCATCACCTTCTCATGTATAAAAAAAGGAAGATTTCTTTCATTCTCTTATTTTTTATTAAAAATCTTTTGCTATTCTAGAAATAAGGCTTCAACTTTCTACTAAAGCCTTTTTTTTTACCGATAACAAAGAAAATTCATTCAATAGAAGGAACGTACAAAAAAAAAAAATAAGAGAAAAAGGCCTACAAGAATTAGACCCAAAGAGCAAGAAAAATAGGACAAGAAAGACAAATTGGAAAAAGAGAATCAAATGAAAAAACACCATAAACATGATTGTCAACTTCCAATTTGGCGAAATAGTTTGCCATTCCATTAGCCGAGCGTCTAACTTTGGTAAAAGATACTCCCAATCCTATAGCTAAATCCCTCACTTCTTGAACCACTTTGGCTAATCTTCAATGTGGACGCCTTAACCCGTTCGCCTATTTGATTATATTTGACGAATCCCCTTCTATGATCAGCTTGTCCTGCCCATGATCCTTCCAAATGACTAAGGCTCTCATAATACTAAGGATTTTCGTCTCATTCGATTCCTTAATGTCTATTCACTCATTCTACTAAAGTCTTAAAAGACATTTCTTTTAAAGATGAAGGTTGCCTTTAATAAAGGTATCCATGTATCCCATTTGACTAAGAGACGTCTCATTTGACTAATCGTTGGAGCATGTGTAAACCTTTTCTATCTCTACACTTCCAATACAAACTATGGAGAGTGACCCTATTTATGTTGAAGAGGACTTGATTCCAAGAGCTCATATAAACAAGAGTAGGCAATTGATCATCAAACTAACCCCTAAAGTTTTAAAGGCATTTTTCTGTTGGAGCACCGATTTCCTCTTTGACAAATACTTATTTAGCATAGGGCACCCATTCTAGCACGAGCGAAATATTTTAGGAGTCACAGAATGAAGTGAAATGTCCATTTTACCTCTACCGGTGCATAGCTCAACAAGTACCGATGCACCGGTATGCAGAACATATAAGTATAGAGCGGCATATAATAGGTGCACCGGTACTTATTGAGTGGTGCATCGATAGAGATAAAATGGGTATTTTACTCATCGAGGGTCTCTTAAATTTTTTTCCCAGGATGACCACCCTTTAGCATATGAGAATTAACACTTATTTTTATTATTATTATTATGTTAACGTTTATTAAAATATTTAAAGGAGAGCTTCTCTTACCTATTATTTCTATAACTAAAGTAAATCTTAAGATCCTCACTTCTTATTAAATGTAAAAACATTATATTATTACACTCACAGAGCGTTGAGTGAAATTTATGTAATGTAATAAATATAAAAAAATTCGATATGATAAATTCAATAACAAGGCGATACGATACTGACAGTGACAATATTCTCAGAGCTGCCGTGAGCTCGTGAATGGTTGGTCGGTCGACTGATCAATCATTCCATCCACCGTCCATTTACGATGGGGCCCACTTATTAGCCGTTTCGCTCTGCAACAGTCTGTCCCTCTTTCCTATAAATCAGGTACTCCACTCTCTTTTGCCGTATAAAGCATGAGTGATATTCAGAGGAGAAAGCGAAGGAGAAAGAATGGAAGGAAAGGAGGAAGATGTTCGCCTTGGAGCCAACAAGTTTTCAGAGAGGCAACCTATCGGCACGGCTGCACAGAGCGGAGAAGACAAGGACTACAAAGAGCCACCACCGGCACCTTTGTTCGAGCCTGGCGAGCTCAGCTCGTGGTCCTTTTACCGAGCCGGAATCGCCGAATTCGTGGCCACCTTCCTCTTCCTCTACATCACCATCCTCACCGTCATGGGCGTCAAGCGCACCGGCAGCATGTGCGCCAGCGTCGGCATCCAGGGCATAGCGTGGGCATTTGGGGGCATGATCTTTGCTCTTGTCTATTGTACGGCTGGGATTTCAGGTGGCCACATCAACCCGGCCGTCACTTTTGGGCTCTTCCTCGCTCGGAAGCTGTCCCTTACTAGGGCTTTGTTCTATATGGTGATGCAGTGCTTGGGAGCCATCTGTGGGGCTGGAGTGGTGAAGGGTTTCCAGAAGGGCCAATATGAGATCTTGGGTGGTGGAGCTAACTCTGTAAATCCTGGATATACCAAGGGAGATGGGTTGGGTGCTGAGATTATCGGCACCTTTGTGCTTGTCTACACCGTCTTCTCTGCAACTGATGCCAAGAGAAATGCTCGAGACTCCCACGTTCCTGTAAGCACTTCCAACCCACTCTTCTTCTTCTTCCGTTTTTCTTTCTTCTACACTGGCCGGGAAACCAGAAACTTCCCATTCTGGTGCGATATACAAATTACAAAATACTAAGCAGGCAATATGCAAAATATACATTATTATCTAGGGGGGGAGTGTGTAAAAGTTCTTTCTTGTTGGGAAATATTTAAAAAATTGATGGGCCTTGGACCTTATCAAGGTGGAGGTAGTAATTTCAACTAAGAGGGCTTCTCAAATTGCAAATTTTTATTGGGCTGTTATGCAAAACTTCTATGTTTCTTAAGGAGCGACGACTAAGGAGAATTACGTAAATTTAGGTAGCTATCTCTTTGGGTAATTGTAAATAAGTTCTTAATTTTCAAATATTAATAAAAGTGCAATAACTGAAAATATCTTCGTTTTTTTAATGGCCTAAAACATAGTAACCCTATGCAAAATACCCTTTTCATATTGAGGATTGCTGCTCCTTCCACTTTTCTTGTCTCCTTCGAGGTAGGACCACGAGATTTCTATTAGAAGGTTGATTTACAGTTGCAAGTTCTGTCTCACTTGGGAGTTTGCATAAAGGTCCCTTTATTATGGGTATTTTTTTTTCAAAAATTTGGCCCCTTAAAGAGAAGAGTGGAATAAACCTACGAGGATTGATTGACGATCAAGAAGATGTTAGAGGTCTTGGGTTCAAACACACTCAATACAAAAGGACCATTCCCTATGGTGTTATCATATGTGTAGATAGAGAGATTTGTGCGAGGTTAGTGAGGTGCTCTAAGTGGCCTCGATATTTTGGTCTTAAAAAAAAAAAAAAGTGAAATAAATTTTTTCGTTAGCGGCTGATATGCAAATTCAACTTTTAGGGGATCAATATTCTGAAGTCCTGTATTTCTTGGAGTGGGCTATATGTGTATGTAGGCAGGGGGCTGGAGATGATCATGGACCTAGATTGCAAACAATCTTACTCACCCATGAGGAGTTTCCACAGCATTTTATAAATTGTGCCTCCGATTTTTGTGATTTTCTAATGGAGTCTGGTTGTTTTGTTTGTGAATGGACAGATCTTGGCTCCTCTGCCAATTGGATTCGCAGTATTCCTTGTTCCACTTGGCCACCATCCCCATTACAGGAACTGGTATAAACCCAGCTAGAAGCCTTGGAGCAGCCATCATCTACAACAGAGATCATGCATGGGATGACCATGTAATCTTCTATCCTCTCATTTATTTGATATGAATAAATTCTCTCTCTCTCTAAAAAGAAAGAAATTACTGGCTTTGATTTCATGCTGTATAAATTCTTGTTCTATGTTCATGGCAGAGGTCATCTAAAAGATTGTTGGTAACATTTCTAAGTTAAGAGAATCTGTTGTTAGCAATAACCGTAGGACAATCTATGAAGCAGGAGTCGTGAGTTTGATTCTCACTCCACTATGTAGAGCCATTCTCCGTCAAGTTATCTCACTCCACTCTAAAGAGCCATTCTCCGTAGAGTTATCAGTGCTTGCGGTAGAGAGGCTTAAACATGGCCCAAGGATTAGTCGAGTATTCTAATAGTCCTATCTAATTGACTTTACCATTTGGAGTAGTCACAATTCTATTCATTATTTATAGTCATAGTTATCTTAAATCTTTTTATTAAAATATTATAGCTTGGAGAAGAATTATTAAAATAGCTCAAGTGATATCATGGATAATTACATTAAATTTTTAGCTTTAGGGTCTACATGTATTAGACGGGCACACAAGAAATCTATGTCTTATTCGAATTGAAGCTTGAACCCAGTTAAATTAACTGAATAAATCTTGTGCTCCTGTCATTCCATGCGTCATTCAGTTCATATTTTGATTATTCCTTTCATGGTTAAAGTTGAATCACTCTGTTTCAACATTCTCATGTGATTAGGCTTAAAATTCAACATCCTCCACCTCAGAAATCAAGAATCTGAACACTGTAAAAGAATATTCTAACTTGTTGATAAGAAATCCATGAATGTGCTAGATTTAAATATTACCCCGCAAATGGATATTCTTAAATCTCATTGGCGGGCCAAATTAATCTGTATTGGTGACCACCCACCATGTGAAGTATTTGGATTCCACAACTTTTTAATGATGAAAGCCTCTATAATGGCTTGCATGCACCTGTCATCATTGCGATGGAGTGTCAGTCACCATTGCCTTTTTTAGATTAGTGGGTTAGGTTTTACTTTTATTGTCTAATTTGTTTAAGGCCTAATCCTTTGTCTCTCTCTCTGGATGTGTGTTTGAGAGATTAAGTAGACCAATTAACTTATTGTTGTATTTTCTCTGTTGTTGCAGTGGATTTTCTGGGTGGGTCCTTTCATTGGAGCTGCTCTTGCTGCTGTTTACCATCAGATTGTGATCAGGGCAATTCCATTCAAATCCAAATGATAATCAATCCCTGTTTATTGTTTGAATAGGCCATGGGTATCTGTGATGATAGTGGAAGTCTTTTTTTTTTCTTTCTTTTTCCCCCTCTCCCTTTGTATGGATTTCCTACTTCTGTAGTAGAGCTTGGTGTAAAAGTGTAGGTGGTGGTGGTGGGCTTGTCACTCCTTTTTTCATTGTTTGGTCCTTCTGATTTTTAAACATGAACATCAGATTCCACTAAATCCCACTTGTTAAATAACTTATGATTTGTGGATGAAGTTGCAAGGAGAGATGTCTCTTTTGCTTGTTTTATTTCTTGTTCTTATTTGGTGCGTTTTCATTCGTTGGCATCATCTTTTTGGATTCTTTTATTACTTCTGTGCTACAAATGCTGTGAAAATGAGGTGCAAAAAGATGCCTCAAATGTGGTGGGGAAATCTGGAATTTTTCCATGTATCGGAAGATTCTTCACCCTTCTAAGATGACGCTAAATTAATCGCGTATTTTGAGTCTTTTTAAAAATAAGTTGATGTGTTTAAGAAGTGGTGTGTTGAGTTTGATTCATGTTCAACTTCAACTTCAACAAGCAACTTTCAGAAGTTGTTTACCTCGTGTCTATGGGATTGAGAGGGAGGCTTGTAAATGATCTAAACACTAGTCCTGTTAAAATTGTCTCATGGTGATATGCTTGAGCACTTTGGTTATAAAAAAATCTAAGTTACATATGAATTGAGAGGGAGGTTTGTACATGATCTAAAGACTCGTCAGGTTAAAATTGTCTCTTGGTCATATGCTTGAGTACTTTGGTTATAAAAAAATCTAAGTTAAATATGAATTGAGAGGGAAGCTTGTACATGCTCTAAAGACTGGTCATGTTAAAATTGTCTCATGGTGATATGCTTGAGTACTTTGGTTATAAAAAAATCTTATTTAAATATGAATTTTCAACTATAATTATTTAAATTGTTCAAAAATAGTTGTCTCATTTATATTAGAGTAGCATAAAGTGTGTTGAAAATGAAAAGGATTACATGAAGTTTTAGTTTTATATAGAGAGTTTTTTAAAAAATATAAATATTTTAAATGAGACAGAAGGAGTATAATTTTTCATAAATCAATTCATAATGAATAATTTCTTGTGGTTGTTCAATTTGATCATCTTATAAGGCTAATTGATGATTTGGCTACATTTTTTTGATGATTAATCGGTATGGCAATGTTATGGCTCTCTCTCTCAATATACTTGACTCTATATTAGAGATGAGATTAATTTCATGGGCATGTTCAAATTTCTTAATCTATAAACATCAGTTTAGTACTCAGAGAGTGAGTCGTTGGAGTTGATGATAGAAAATTTAAAAGAAACCATGTGGTTGATATTAAGATAGTGGGAGGATGGAATATTACTATAATTTATGGTTGTGATTGTGGCCTTCTAAATCACGACAAAAGCAAGCAACTAATGTAGTCAAATTAAAAATCAAGTATGAGATGCCTAGGGATACACTTATTTTATGATAAGTGTACAATCACTCCATTTAAAATAGGTACTCGTATGGTAAATTCCAACAGGCCACTCTCTATACGTAAAGATCCTTGCATGTGTGGATTTGAGAAATTTACACAAGTCTCAAAGATTAGTCGACTGAGACGCCTAAACACTTTATTAATACAAGCATTTTTTTTTCTTCTCCCCTACGAATATTAATAATTTTGCACTTAGAATAAAATTATTTTTTTATTTCTTTAAAAATGATATGTCATTATTTTACAATACAAACTTTTTTTTTTGTTTTTGTCTTGTATCGATGCAAAAGAGATTACATTAAAGTAAATAAAAATAATTCAACATAGAGCAATTTGTTAATCAAGAAAGTTCAAATTTTAAATTGAGTGAACCAAGTGATCTACACTTAACAAACTAAAGAATTTGAGAAAATAAACTATCTCATCCTACCCTTAGCTTAACAGAGATTTTGATTAAAATACTATCCATGACCCACACTCTGGAAGCCACTAATCATTGACATGTATAAACTTGATCACCCCATCTAAGTTAAACACCATTACAGCGTTTGTATTATCAGAACTATCATCACTGATGTTAAAAATATTTATTTTGTTTATTTATACTATTATTACAATAGAATGTAAGAGTTCTTATCATCACTGTTCCTAAAACTAGTATAACACCACTCAAGGGTATAAAAATCATGCATGCCGATATATCGACTGATATTTGGTATAGATATATTATCGATATTTTTTTTAATCTCAAAAAAATTACAAAAAATTCAGAAAATTATAGGCTTCATAGATATATAATTTTGTCATTAAATATCAGTCATTTACATGATCAAATATTATTTTGAAGTTAATGATATTGAGAATTTAAAATGATGAAAAGTTAATTTTTTTGCATGTGGTTGACCATTGGGAATCAACCACATTTTTTAGTTCCAAAAATTAGATTTTAAAAATTTCGAAATAAGAGAATAAATAAGTATTAAAATCTTAAATGAAAACTTTAGGTCTCCCTCATTTTTTTCAAGGAAAAAAATATTTTTTTGCATGTGGTGGTTGACCATGGGAATCAACCACATTTTTTAGTTCCAAAATTTATATTTTCAAAATTTTGAAATTGAGAAATAAATTAGTATTAAAAATTGAAATAATACTTTAGGTCTCCCTCTCGTTTTTTTCATGAAGAAAATAATTTTTTGCATGTGGTTGACCATGGGAATCAACCACAGTTTTTAGTTCCAAAAAATTTAATTTTCAAAATAGGAGAAAAATTTCGAAATAAATATCACTGATATATTTCACGATTTTTTTTTTAAAAAAAGAATTTTAAAACCGATATTAAATGATATCGGCCGATATATCAGTCGATATATATCTCATCGGCCGATATTTAAACTTATATCCTTTGGCACACTATAAACTATAAGAAAATTAAAAAAAAAAAAAAGAAAAGAAAAATATATGCCTTTCAAACGCATTGGACCGAATAAATGTTTCTTTAATGATCAATTAAATTCTAATATATTGGAGAAAATAGTTACAATCGTAAATATATGAGAATCGACTACAAAAGATCAAGTGATCAACTATTGGTTTAGTAATAGGTGTCCAACATTTGTTTTACTTTGATGGTGTAGAAGAGAGAGAGTAGGATGATTTGTGAAAGTGGGAGTCGAGGAGAAGACCCTAATGCATTCATTCAAAAATTTCTATCCGTTTTTTTTTTAAATCATCGTGGGACCCACAACGGGAAAAAATTAAATTAATGTGGGACCGACAACGGTCCAAAGAAATGGCGGTTGCAGCGGAGCAACGTATGGCTGCGATGTGTTGATCCCTTGCAGCGGATACGTCTCGTCTTGAGTTGTTAAATGAGTTTGCCCAAGCCGGTAATATGTTCGCCAAGTTCAGGTTGGATTCTAAGTTGTTAGAATAAGCCATTTTAGGTCTTTCGGATGCTGGCACCGGTGCTAGACAAATCTCTCTGGGCTTGAGACTGATAAATCTGGTCTAATCAAGGTGCTAACATCCCAGGTGGTGGTGGTGTGACAGTTGATGGAGGTTATAGGCTAGGACTGGGCCTGAAATTTCAGGGGCCCTAGGGCCAGCACACTGGTAGGGTTCCTAGGCCCTAGGAAAAGTGTATGGTGGGAGGCCTTAGTTCATTGGTCAAATTGGAAGACTAAGCAAGGGTATAAATCTCGGCCGATATTGTACGTATCAGACGAGATATCTCCAGTTTTCGACGATAGAGATATCTCGGCCGATTTTTTTTTTTAAATAAATAAGAATATCGGTTGTGGGTCCGGTTGATATCTCAGCCGATATTTGTCCATATCGGACGAATATCGGCTGATATTTATATTTTTTGTTTTTTATTTAAAAAAAACCTTTTTTATATTTTTAAATGATTTTTTTCAAAAAAAAAAAAGCCACCGAGATTTTCAAAAAAAAAAATTGGAAGAGAGAAAATCTCGACGGAGATCTCGGTTTGAAAAATAGCCTGAGATCTAGGCAAGGCCGATTTTTCGACCCCTAGGCCTAAGCGGCAGCCGATTTGGCCTTTAGCTAAGGTCGGCCCTGGGCTAAAAGGGCAAATGAGATGATGGTGGAGCTTAAGGGATTTGTCCTATTAGTTCTTCCATGAATCTTATGAAATGGAAAGCTCACATGAAAAATGACAGATTTTTTCTTTTCTCTGCCGCTACCCCCGCTCCTCTCCCCTCAAGCTAAGAAAAGCGATCACAGAAATGGAAGTTCACAAGTACATATAAGGGAATTCAAAGGAGTTAGAGTGATGTCGAGCAACCCACTTCAAGAAGCAGGAGTCCTGAGTTTGATTTCCATACCTCGGCCAATACGAGATGTATTGGCTGAGATTTGGACTCCTCCTCAGGTGATCACGCACAACTTTTCACATTCCCAAGGGAAGGCTCGCTTGACATAGGTTGGGTGAATACTTGTGCCCCAATTTTGGAGTCATACATTTTAATTTTGGGGCCATGCATCTCGCTCCCGTCCCATTCTTGAGGGTCATAGTTTCTAAGCTTGATAATGGGCCAGCTTTGTTCTGGGCTCTTCTTCATCTTAAGCCAGCCCATTTGACATTTGTATTATTTAAAAGCATGAGCCCTCCCACAACTCATTAGGCTCCACTTGTTTGATACCTTTGAAAATTCAAGCGTTGAGATCAGAAGGAAGCATAATGAACTACAAGTGAACTAAAATTCAGATTAAAATTAATTTTTTTGTCACTTGATCTTAGTAGTCATATTCATCAAGTATTAGATGAATGATGACTTTGACTAGTGAGATGAAGTAGCTAAAAAATTAGTTCTCAATTGAAATTTGATCCACTTATAGTTTATTGTGTCTAATTCAGTATGAATGGTTGAATTTTTTTTTATTAAATTTCAAAACAAAAGAAAAGAAAAATTGACCAAATGTACACACATAAATATGTCTAAATGGGCTGAAAAACCTAACGAACTTTCATTCGCTTATTCAATCGACTCGAGCATGTTCATTCAGCTAAACAGGATAAAATTTTTAGTCTGAACTCGAGTTTATAGGCTCTTATACATGTCGAAACCCTTTCCTGTATAACGAATTTGAGTAGGGCTTGAATTGGGTTTAATGCTCCATTCTCATTTGCATGAGCTATTTTCATGAACCACGGGTCAAAAAAACGCCCGAGATATCTCGTATCAGTTGTATGGGTGAGATCTAGGCTGATATCAGTCGAGATTTGTAAAAAGGAGAGAGAGAGAGAGAGAGAGAGAGAGAAAATATCACCCGATATCAACGAGATGTCGGCCGAAAAACAGTGGACCCGAGATCTCTCTCAGGTCCACCATTTTTTGGACCACCCTTGTCGTGAACACAGTGACTCCCTTGGATAGCTTACACATTCATGCTTTCCTAGCTAAGCCCACAAGCGCAGCTTTAGCGTCCGATACTGTCAAGTCTCAATATGGGTTACAACTTGGTCGGGCCCAATCTGTGCCGGCCCAGGCTTAGACCTGAAATTTTTTGAGTCCGATTTTACCTAAATAGGGCCCAGATCTAACTAAAGTTAAAAAATAGGACCCAAATTAAATTCCAAGCTCCCAGGCCTTCTCATTTTTTGAGCCTGACCTAAATCAAAAGCTTGAGTTAACATCTATTTTATATTTTATAATTGACATTAATAATTATTATGATTAATTAAAAATTTTAATCTCCTCTCATATTATTAATCTTATCCTTTCGTCTAAACTTATGTCTAATCATCTAGAAATACTTTCATCACTCTCCATTTCTCATGTAATTCTTTTAATTTTGAGAAATTAATTTTATTATTTTGAATGGTAAGACTTTGAAACGTAAAAGCTGTTTTCATTTTTTACCTTATTTTTTTGGCCTTATATATGATGCATTGATTATAAGTTATATAAAATTTGAGAACTTAATTGATGCGATAGATGTAATAAACTTAGTGGCTATAGTGAAGGAAAAAGAAATCTTGATTCAAATAATAAATCGTATTAAAAAGTGTTCACAAAAACAATGCACAATTATCGTCTAATGTTGTAAATTAATAGAAGTAAATGATTTAGAACTAAATTGAGAAAGGACTTGAAAACCCAAAGGCATACCCGGACCCTCATTTATTTTTTAGGACATGAGCTCAACTTAAAATAATTTAGGCCCCCATGGGCTTCATGTGAGTCTAGGCTCTGTATATTAAGTCCTGTTGGATAGGGGTTAAGTATCTTCCACATTTTTTTTTAAGCGGTAACAAGTATAAATATATTAAATATAAAGGATGGTATCAGTGGATCTAAAAGATTAAGACCCAAAGATAACCAAAGAAGAAGAAGAGAAAAGAATATAACCTCTACCAAAATACAGATACGCCAACATCACAAGAAACCACCCAATTCAGCAAGAAAACTGGCACCATGTCTGCACAACACGAAACTAAAAGAAAGAACTCACTAAGAATTCCAACTCCCAAAGAGGACATCCAAACACTACAAAAAGAGCAACAACCACTCCTCATACGTAGACGATCGAGACCCCAAAAAATCCTAATTAGAGACGTCATTTGGAAACTCGTCGAACTCCCAATCTCTTTCATAGCCTAATTTGTTGTCTACAATGAACATGACTAGTAATTCTATTCCTTTTGGAAGAGATGGAAATCAAAGATCTGTCTCTATCCTTTGCCGCCTGAATGTCAGAAATAGTTAGGTCGCTATTATTAAAAGCGATCTCCAACTTTTTATATATCTCTAAGATTGTTTTACCGTCATCTTCCGAATAACCCCTATCCTTCAGAGACTTTAAAGCATTATTCTCTGGTCCATGAACAGGTACCGAATCAATGAATGAAGAAGAATTGTCATCCTCAAGTACCTTCCACATTGAATGAAACAAGACTAAATTATTCATTAAACCACCCAAGCATAACATTTATAGATCCTCTTTGAACCTTAATTACAACTTACTTAGTAAAGTGGTAATTTTTAAGCAATTATATCTTTATTGTAATAATGTGCTTAACTCCCATGGGAATGAGTTGGGCTCAAGCTAAGCCAAATTCAAGTCCAACATGAAAGTGAAAAGCCCAATTGAAAGCTCGAGCTAGAAAATGAGCTTAAAAATAAGTAGCTTTTTACGATGTCTTTTGCTTAAAATGATAAAATCATGTTTTTTTTCCAAATCTCAGTCGCATTTTTATTTTTATTTTTAAATTAAAAAACAGAAAAAACGGACTATTCTTATTAAAAAATACTAGAAAAAAATATCAGCTGCTATCATCGCCGATATGTGACCAGCTGATATATTGGTGACGGGACACCGATATATATATATATATATATATATATATATATATATATATATATATATATATATATATATATATATATATATATATATATATTTAAAAAAATGTTTTTCAAAGTTGATATTTATGATATCGCTGATATCATGACTGTACGGCCGATATGTATCGTGTGATACCTCGCCCGAATGAGCAGAGCGCCCTTGGGCGGGTGGGCATGAAATAAGTCCCACATCGAAAGTGGGGGGAATTTGTTTGGGGTTTATAAGTGGCAGCCCTTCCTTACTTAGCAAGACGCGTTTTGAGGCCTAACAGTTGGGCCAGGCCTCAATCCAAACCCTTGCGGGCTCGCGTATGAGGGCCCAAAGAGGACAGTTTCTTGCTGAGTCAAGTCCTAAGCCAAGATTTTTCAGGTCGGGCCTTTGCATATCGTATCAGCCGATACATATCGACTGATACGATATCGGCCGATATTAATACCTAACCATCTCCCTAATAGATATCTCATATATTTTTAGGACCTCTACAAAATTGAGATGGCTTAGACTTTCACACTAACGGATGTATTAGCCCAAGTCTGACCTGAATAATAATCAAGCTTTAATTTTTTACTCTAGGCCCAATTCAATTATAAAACAGGCTGAAAATTTACTAGAAAGCCCACCTTTTCTAAGGCTGGACCCTTCAGACTGCTGGGCTTCAAGCCAAGTTGCGACTGCCAACCACAGAGATACTCCTAAACTTATAAAATATTCAAAACTCTTTAGGAAGAAGTTTAACCCCGGTCCCCCACCCCCCACCACCAACACCCCTTTAAAATTTAAATTTGGCTATTACTATTGATAATTGTGTCTATTTAAGCTTCAATTTCTATTATTAAGTTGTAAATGATGCAATGGAATTACAAGAACAAGAGGAAAACTCCTCTAAAAAGATCAAAGACAAAAAAGAGAAAGAACTAAAAAAATAAAAACTTTAATAATTTTCTTTATAAATTCGTTTCTCTATATGTATCCTTATTATTATTATTTTAATGACCAAGGTGTCCAAGCTTTCTGGAGCACCCGAGTGAGTCTTGGGACATCTGCAAGCCTCCCTACATCACACATAATGGATAACTCTAAGGAGAGTGGCTCTTTAGGGTATAGTGGAAACCGAATTCAAGACTCTCATTTCCTAAAGCTGTCTATATACCCTTATTTAAGGACCGACCTCAAAATGCTAAAAAAACAATTTTTAATCCATGTTACTATAAGGCTAGCCTTGTTTTAAGTGATAATATTCTAAAACAAATTCTCCTTTTGAGTTTCAATCTAAAGAAAAATGATGAAAATATAAATTAACAACTTACTAAATATAATATAACATCAATAATTTACTAAATTGATACTAATAACCTCTTTTATGTTATTACCTAAACAACTTCAAATAGTCACATTGCATTGATGAGTTTGAACCCTAATGGGCCCTTTTAACAACCATCTTTTGTCCATGTGATCATGTTTGGACCACATTAAATGGGTGGATGGAAAATTTTCTTTAAAAGGTGGAAAAATGAAGTGAAAAGAATCTGCAAATTTCAACCTAATTCCAATTTCAACAAAGAAGAAACTAGAAAAGAGGCCCTTAATGAGAGAGCCACAATTCATTGATGACTTGGAAAAAGGAAAAAAAAAAGCTTGGAAATAATTGTAATGGATCTTAGTTCTACCAACTTATGCTGCTGAGTTTGATATTGCATTTATCCCTCAGCTAACTTGGCGGTGGTGCTCTCTAATAATGAGTGTTCCGACAAAAGCCTTTCTTCTTGCCTCTAGCTTGTCTGATTAATGTTTTAAGTAGACATTTTGATACAAGTATATTCATGTCTTATTTTTCTTAATTTTATTTTTATTTATATGTGTAGGATAGAGGCATATGTTGAGATTCATTGATGAATTGTCAGATGTCGGGTAGACTTCAAATTAAAATGTGGGTCACTCTACCATGGTGTATTGTCAAATACGTATCAACGTGGGTAGACTTCTTGACGATATCGAATTGCCTATATAGAATACATATCGGATGAAATGTATCGGAGAGTCCAGGAACTTATCTAGTATGTTAAATTTATCTATAAATCTAGTACAACGTTTTGATTGTGGTCGTAACCTAAGCAAGTAAGGTTTTAAATATCAGACTTCACCGGTCTAAAAAGAGGTGTCAAAGTTTTTGTCAAATTGCATATTTATTGGTAAAATCTATATTGAGTGTTTTTTAAAAATGAAGTTCCTAGGGAGATTATAGCTTTGTAGAACTAGGTCTCATGAATAGAGTCTAAAAAAAGAAAAATTTAAATTTAAGAAATAGATGTGAGAATAACACCCAAGAATTTGATAGTGCTTCCTCAATTGAGGAGAGACCTGAATATTTTGCATTTATAGGAAAAATACATTATACAAATAATGAAAGACAAAATGTACAGAAATAGAATCTGACAAAAATGGTATGAATACGTTAAATTTGGTAACATCCCATCAATTAACAAAAGAAAATTGCCCATATAGATATAGTTGAACTGATAATCTCTTGTTTCAAGAAATGAGAGGTGTCAGGTTCGAGTTCTCATGACCTCACCTGATTTGTTCCAAGAGCAGTGGGTATCACTCGTGAGAGTTTTACATTGGATTTCCCATGATTTTCCACATGTAAATTACGAGGAAAAAAAAAAATGAAAACCCCTCCTCTCAAGCACTCATGCTCTTAGATTTGAGTTTCAAAGGTTGCCCTAAAATTTTAATTTGAACGGCCCGAGTTGGTTGAGGCCTATAACTTGGCTATGAAGAACGGGTATAAGAAAAGCATCAAAGACCTGTTTGTATTAGAAATGCTTTTTAGTGGTTAAAATAGGTAATTAATATTCATCAATACATCATCATTATCATTTATTTTTTCCAATTAAATTTATAAAAAAATCACTTACTCTGGCCAAAATACTTTTTACATATATTTGTTTGGTCCTCTCCCCTTTAAAAGTAGGGACACCTCATTAAATTTAGTTTGATTATTTGGTGTTTGAGTATTTTTTTTTTTTATTATCCAAACAAAGACATTTGCTAACTATGATCCTTTGAGAGATGTGAGTTGTGATTTGTGGACTGTGGAGCTCTGCAAAATGTGTCCTGATAACAGAGAATTTACCCTAATTATTGATGTTAAACCCCAAATTTAGGTTAAAATGGTTCAAGCAACTAAGCAAGTACTGCTGCCACTGAAGTATGGGCTTTTCATAATTCGATATGTATTGAACTTTATTTCGGATATATTAATTGATATTTTATTATCTACAGTAAACATATGTATAGAGAAAAAAATGAGGGTGAGCTTTTATATATATATATATATTTTTTTTTTTAAATAATGGTCATCTTTGTGGAGTTTTAGGTCCTAGAAAGTCGAAGTTGCGATACATTCTAAAATTTGAAAAATGAATTAAGACTTTGGAAAATATCTAAAAAATTTATCAGAAGGAAACCAACATAAGAAAACACCTAATATGAACTTCATGATCTCAATTATCTCCTAGTAACATTATCTTCTGTTACAATTCATAATTTTTTATTGTAAAAGTTTCTGAGTTTTATGAAGATGCCAGAATATTAAAAGAATTACATAAAGACCCTAAAAACTTTATCAATCACACTTAGGGCTCTTCATTTGTAGAAATATTTTATCATTTCATTCATTTTTTCGAAAAGAAAGTCGAAAATAGGAAGTATCTTAGAAATCCCAACCTTTATCAAAATTTCAGAAAAATCTTAGAAAATGACATTGTCATTCTAAAAATTATGTGAATGACAAAAATACATCTTTATTGAATTTCATAAGCATTAATATTATTTTATTAAATCATTTAAAAAAATTTGAAATTTGAGAATATCTTAGAGTCGAAACTTGAACAAATTGATGAAAATAACTGAAATTGTTAAAAATTGATGAAAATGATTCAAAATAACTATAAAATTGAACAAAGTTACTATTCTGAATGGCTTGAACTCGACCACAACTATTGTTGCAGTAAGGTTGCCCTACCAATGTCTTTGCATTTTTTTTTTTTGTCTTAATAGTAAAATATTTTAATAATATTATTTGATACATGTGAGATTTATCTTTTAAAAAAGTAATTATTTATTAATTTCTAAACTTAAAAATACATATGTATCATTTTTTAGATTTCATAAAATTATTAAACTCATTTTGGATGAATTAAATAAGAGAAATATGATAAATTTTATAAAATTTTAATTTAAGTGATTTTCATTTAATCCAATCAACTGTAGATTTAATTGTTGTACAAAGAAAAGTCGAGAGAGAATAAAAGATTTAATACTATGCTTTTAATTTAATTTTAAAGAACTATTTTCTAAATAATTTTTTATTTATAATATACATTATTTAAGGAAAAATAATATTGAACTATCTGCAAAAAAAATCATATATTTATCATTTTCTAAATATCCAATATTTAAAACCACATCAATTACCTTGATACAACAACAACATTAAAAGGGGGATTAGTAGCCCTAAATCTAGGGTGGGCATCCTAACACGGGTGTTATCTTTTAGGAGGCATGAGTTTTAGTGAACTTCTCATTTTGCCCTTCATCTATCTGCAGAAATCAGTTCACTTTCCAGTGAATCGGTTCACTTATCGGTGTGCCGGACAAGTGCACCGACTGGATCATTTGAAAATCGGTGCACCGATTTCTTTAGAGTCCAAATCTGGACTGGATCATTTTACACATAAATCGGTTCACTCATCGGTGCACCGGACAATGCACCGATGAGTGAACCGATTCACTGAAAAAGTGAGCCGACTTCTACGGATGGAGGCAAAGTGAGAAATCCAAAAAACCTGTGTCTACTAAAAGAGTATTCTCGTGTTAGAATGGTCACCCTAAATTTAGCCAAAAGGAGTTCAGGAACTGGGACCTTTTTAATCTTACCAGGTAACACTTATATGGCTTCACCCAAATATTGTTTAATCAAGCCATACTTCCCCCCAAAATTTAAAAAATAAAAGAGAATAAAATTCTTTAGCTCAAAATGGAAAACTAACAAAATATCTATAATTTCTTAAGTACAAGTGTAAGTAAATAGAAATAAAAACTAATAAGCAACAAAATAAGAGATTACAAATGGTAAACCAAAAGAAATGCAGTTGGTGATCATGGACTGAACAACTAAATTAAAATTTTCAAGAGACATAAAAAGGGCCACTCTCTATAGTCTATTGATCTGGACTTGACGTGTGCGAATTGGGTGGTTTACACATGCCCCAAAAATTAATCAAGTGAGACACATGAATATCTCGGTCTTAAACAAATTAGAAGGAAGAAAATGAAGAACCATGAGTAAGATTGCAAGGCAGAATTGTACAACTTTACCCTTGCCAGTGGTACAATTGTGGTTTAATTCTAAGTTTTATTAGATGCGGTTCAATTATCTTTATAACTTTTAAAGTTCAAATCTACAAAAACTCTTAACTACCAATGATTTAAAAGGGTTTGGACTGTTGACCCTCAATTACTTAAAAAAAGTTTGATACTTATTATGTTGAATTATTGGACTTTTTTTGTTATTTATAATTGTAATTAGCATAAACAAGAAAGTTTTGTGAGACTTTGATTATTAATTTTTTATATTTTATGTGTTTTGTATTATTTGACGATTTATAATTATTAAAATATAATTATATTTGTTATTGATTAATATTGTTTATTACAGTATGAAATTGATTGGCTTTGACTATAGTGGATCCTCAATTGAATCCTGTCCAACACAACTTTAAAATAAGACAGTTTGATCCAATTGGTTTTCAATCCATTTCAATATATTTACAGTACAAGTGCATCTATTTACTTATAAATGTATGAAATTGTAGTTGATGATGTACAAGTGCTTCTATTTATTTATTTATTTAGTATGAACTTGACATTTGATAGCTTTAGGAGAAAAGGAAGATGATTTCTTAAAAACCATAATATACAATTTATTAAGAAATCATTCATATATAGATATACCTGAAACATTGGGCCTGGCCCACTTCAAAATGGGCTTCAAAATTGAAATGGGCTTTCCTTCTAAAACTTTCAAAATCTTCTTTGCGGATAAAGGCAACCAGCGAAACAAATCTCGGTTTTAAAAATATCGTATCGGCTGATATCCGATATATATCGCCGATATAAGTTAATAAAAGTGGTTTTAAAAAAAAAATAGGAGGGAGAAATTTCTCAACCGAGATATCGGTCGATACCGAGATTTACATCCCTTAAGGCAACCTTCACTTCAGCTTCGGAACACCGAAATACGTATCAATACATAAGATCCCCTGCAAAGTATTAGCCTAGAAATATCAGGCTCAACACAAGGCCGAATTTCATAGCACCAACTAGATGACATGAATCAAAACCAACATAATTTCTTTCATGAAAAAACTTTTTTCAAAGAAGTAAATAAATAAACAACCTCATGAAATTTTGTAGAATCCTGGAAAGGTTCATGGGTTAAAAAACTGCCGGCCGATATCTCAGTATCTTGGATCTCGGCCAATATCTTTCTCTCTCCTACTTTTTTTGGGGCAAATATCAGCCGAGACTTGTAACATTGGAAAGGTTAGGCTCTTTGCCGTAGCTTTGTAACGTCTTTTAAATTCTAGCAACATATAATTTATATTAAAACATTTTTTGTCTTTTTTTTTTTGTGAAAAAAAAATGAATGCTAACTAAATGAATCATTTGGATTCAATATTTTGTATTTTCATTTGAAGCATTTTTCAAAATATAATAAAGTTTTAACGTTAACCTCCCACCACTAGGATAACAAAATTGCTAACGGTGTACCATCACCTAATCCTCTAATTTTTTATTCTAAACTCTAATGACAAAATATTATGAAGATTTTAAAACTTTGGACATATTTATTAAATGCTGAGACACATGGCCCGTGGATGATTTATATGATTTGTCAATGTCATATGAGAGTGAAATCATACGTGAGTACTAGATTTATATGATTTGACAATGTCACATATCAATAAAATTTATGTGGTGACGTAGAGATGGTACGAATGGATGGTAAAACGGCTTTTTTCCTTTTAAATGTAGTGCACCATAGTGAAAATTCATACTGAGCATCTGTTTTGAATTATTTATTAAAGCAGTTCCGGGTTAGATCATTTATTAAAATAGATCAATTCTGATCAACTCATGCAATCATGTTGGGTTAGATTTGCCAATTTTATACTCTTGTGATTAAAATTTCTTCATCATCAAATGCTAGTATGGATTGCAACTATATTTTTACTTTCTCGTGATGCTTTTAATGTGGGGGGGATTTATAATTACAAGTGTTTTTGCTAACTTTTTACCATTTAAATAATGATAGATAAAAGAGGTTACCTTTTCCTTATTCAATTTTATTTAATAAAATTTTCATATAATTGTTCTTAGATATAAATCAGGAGTTAGAGACTCAAGCTGATGTATAAGTATATCCATCACGTCGGGTTTGGGTTCCTAGAGATTCTGTTTTTGATTCGGGTTCAACCCATGGGTTGAAATTAGCCATTGCCATTGTATTGGACAAGTCAATCTTTTTAATAATTTAGAGTAAATATGAATATTCTAGTCAGCTAAGAATTTAACAACTTAAAAATGAAAACTCTTAAAAATTAGAAATAAGAAAATAAAAAGTTGAAAAATTAAATAATGGAGAACAAAATCAAAGAATTAGACAAAATAAATTACAATTGAACTATTAAGAAAAAAATGATTAAACTTGAGAATAAGAAAAATAAGTATATTTGTCTAGACATAACGCAATATATTTTTCTTGACCAAACATAACTATTTCATCTACTTTGATGAAAATAAGTTAAAATGACTAAATAGATCGAAACACAGTGAAACAAAGTGAAACAAAGATCGGAAAATTACATAAAAGTGTTTCATTTTTCTTTTTTTGAATTTATGTGTGGGAAATCGCAGGAAACCGAGCATAAAACCCCTACAGGTCGACACTGTCCTTAAGGCACATCATGTGAGGTCATGGAAGCTCGAACCTATCACCTCCCACTTCCTGAAATGGGAAGGCGGGAAGTGTTTCATTTTAGATTATATTTAAATGAAGCCACCAAAATGAAACGAAATTGATAAGTGTTTCATTTTTAGTAGTCTATTTTTCTTTTGATGCCTATAACTCTTCAGATCAATTTATACATTAGTTATTTTTTAATCTATTGCACCCTATTAAAATTTGCTTGTATATAAGATTATAATATTATTTTTGCTATGTTCACTGTATTGCTAAAATGATTTATTCAGAACTTCAGATCTTCGTGGGCTAATGCTGAGGCCAATACTTCAAAAATACATATCTGATTTTTTAAAATCTATTTGTATTTGCTGACACTGCAATAATATTTAAAATCATGAATGGTATTATAAACAATCATAATTTTAAAGCTAATTGGTTGGATACAAAAGGTTGGACAATAGAGAATGAAATTATTTTTTGTTTGTCACAAATGAAAAGAAAGTTTTTCAGAAAGTTCCCTTAGGTAAAATTGATTTTGGCTTTAAGAGGTTTTTTCTACTTTTCTGATAATAAAAATTGACGAGCATGAAAAATAAGGTTCTTCTCTCTTTTTAAATAGAACAAGGACTCTTTGTGAAGAAAACAAAAAGTAGACCCTTTCTTCTTATTCTAGGATTCTAGTTCCCTTAGGGCATGTTTGTGTGTAATATTTTATGTGGAAATGGAGATTAATTTCTACATTGAAAGTGTTTTCTATTGTTTCGTGTAAACCTTTTCCATGAAAAATGATTTCTACAGCTTGATCATTTTTCACAAGAAGTGTGGAAAAAGAGTTCATAGGGAAAATGGTCATAATGCAATTTCCACGACTTGTGAATTTCAAAACATATGACTCAACTCATGGACTAATCATGGCTTAACTTGATCGACAATCCAAGATCTAACCCAAACATGAGCTGTGACCCGATCCATGATCCATAACCTAATCCATAAACCATGAACCATTCCATGATCTAATTGACCTAATCCATTATCCAATCCATGACCCATGAACCATTCCACGATCGAGTTGACTTAATCTATTATCCAATCCATGACCCAACCAATCCAAACATTGTCTTACGGTCAACTTAACTAAACTTATGAACCAATCTACAACATAAGACCTTGTTGATGGTCCAACCTAACCAAACTTGGTATCTATAATGTATTACGCGACTCGTGACAAAACCAAATTCGTATCCCATACTGATACAAACATCTCTTATTCTGACCCAGTTGAAGATGAACCAGCCCAATTGGACCAGATCGATGAGATGACACTCCTAATTTATACCCGGATCGACGAAGGGAATAGAGGGACTCACGAGGATTGCCACATCATCCAGTGGAACCGCCAAGATTGGCAGGCAAGGATTGGGAAAGCTTCCATTTAATGTTCGACCATTGCAAAAGGAAATGAAGATGAAAGAAAAGCAGTCAAAAGTGGAAAAGGCGGTCCCAGATCTACAAACAGCGAAAACTGGGGACCATTGGATCATCCGACGGATTTGATTGGATCGTCCGATGGATTGCTTTGGATCATCCGGCAGAGAGCAGAATCAACTGTCTGAAAATCATCCGATAGAAGCTTCAGATCTTATCGGATCGTCCGACAGAAGACGGATAACGCGGTCGAATCGAGACCTATAAATTCAGTGCTAGCCCAGCCCACTCTAAGCATCCTAGACTTGAGTTGAAATAAAATTTGAAGCTTCGAGCTTTGTTTGGAGTTCTATCGAGGATTGAAGTAAGTTCTTTGGTTTGGTTCTTAATTTTTATTTATGATTATGTTGAGTTAAATTTTCTTTTAAGTGTTCGTCTGATTTTGCATGGAATTAAATTATTCATGCCTTGCTTTTCCCATCTACTTAATTAAATTTTCTTAATTTGGATTCGATTGAACACCCAATTTCATTGGTGAATGTGAATCTGTCAAGTTATCAGTAGTAAAATTGGTGTCATCTTTCTTTTCCTTGAGTGATCGAGTGAACTGAGAGAATGTCCCCTTCAAAGTTTAATTGAAATCCTTGATTTGAATCTCAAATCCAGATCTAAAAATTTATCCTCTTAAAAATCAGAAACCCAAAAAAAAAAAAAATCTGCAGTTACATATCTACATCTGAGGAATAACTGCATCACATACCTATCCATATCTCGATCAATGAGCTAACCTAATCCAACCTAGCTAATGAACTTCTAGGTAGAATTAAAATGAGTGAAGCCAAAATCTAAACCAATTGTAATGTAATCCTTATTCCATAGTACTACCATTTTAAGTAATACATAATGTATACAATTATTATTGTTGTTATTATTTATTATCATAATTCATTATCTAGAATTAGGTACGATTGAGTTATGACCTGCATCTCACCAATCTAACAATAGAAAGAATTCATTTATAAGTTATCATAGAAACATTTCATAGCACCGAACTAAAGACCCATAAAGTAATCGAGAAAATCCACTTTCTTGGAAAATAGTTATGCAGAAGCACGCCTTTAGGGTTAGATAGGAAATTTCAATCAGAAAAAATAGAGATTTTCTTTATTCGTTAAAACAAAACTTCATTCATTTTCAAATGAAAATAAAGATTTTGACAAAAACAATAAAAACGTTGGGATTTTCACGACCGAACGCAATACGACAACCTCCTCGCACAGGTGTCTAGAAATAAGAGGAGGAGACTTTTTTACATGACTCCCTCTCACTGTAACCCGTGGGCGGTGTGGCCTTTGTTTCTTTTAAGTTAATGTTTGCTTTAGTGAGTGAGGAAGAAGAAAATAAGTGTAAAGTTGGTTGATGTTGATATCTACTCTTTTAAGACTTAGGTAAGAAACAATGGCTACTAATGCCTTGCAATGTATAACAAATACACGCCACACAAATAAATTCAAGAAATTTTCATTATATTTTATCTTCTCCTTTAAATCTTCAAATTGTTCAGCTGCCAACGACTTCACCTCTCAACTTCCTTGGGCTTTTTCGTTTTGCTGTCGGCTACTGTGGGCCTTTTCTTTAATGATTTTAGTATTATTTTTTAAAAATGTTTATAATTTTTTACCCAATTGTAAGTTAATTTAAACTGTTGATCAAGACAGCGGTAAAAAGAAAAATACGGGCATATCGTATCAAATAAGACAGTGTATCGGCAATAGATACGACTGATTTATAGTGTATTTTCTCATTTTTTAAATTTTAAGAAAAATCCAAAAATATATAGGAAAATAAAAAAAATGAAAAACCTAGTATAAATATATTTTCAGTAAAAAAATAATTTTCATAAATGATGCCCCATCTGATTTCGACACATTCAGATTGTAATAGATGGTTGGAGTTGTGATAGTCAATCATGAATTTGAAAGCAGGCTTCCGTAACAGGGCATGCAAATGGGAAGCACTAATCTTATTGGAACAATTAAGGCAGCAATGAATAGAGCTCTCATGCCGAAAAAGTGGTGGTAATAACCCTTTTACCACTTTCCAAGGTGACAAGTCAACTTTGAGGAAAGGCGCACATATCAATGATTGAATAACAAATGTTAAAAATCAGTCTAAAAGTCAATTTAATTAGAAAATTGGTCAATGATTATAATTAACTCAATATATACTTAAATAATTGTTAAAAATTGGCACAAGTTCAATGTGTGTGTAATTTTACCGCCATTTTCAATCATCACTTTTTCAAATTGTGATCTTTAAATATCTAAATATGGCAAGGTATTGATTTTTTATGGCTATTCTAAAAGAATGTAAAAGTAAAAAAAATTAACTTGTTGAAATTTCTTAAAGTATCTAATTAATACCCAGACACTGAGTAACTCTACAAGAATAACCGTTTGAAGTTAAATGAGAATCAAATTCATAACTTCCATTCTTAAAATAAGATCCTTGCTATCACTTCAACTCCTTTGAATTAACATCTTATTATCTATTTATATCTTTATAAATTATTTCTAAAAATAAGTTCAATTTATATTAGGTGATCATCTTCTATAAAAAAATTGTTAGGGTTGAAATCGAGTCGGGTCGGGTCGGATTGGATTTTTTAAAACCCAACGTGACCCGAGTTACTAAAATATGGAATTCGATCCTACCCAACTCGAATTATAACCCAACTCAACCCGAATTCTGACCCGATCACCATTTTGAACTCATTTTAGTCTAAATTTAACTGTGTCGGATCGGGTTAACCTGAAAATCTTTCAACCCGACCCGATCCGACCTGAATTCAATGTGGGTTTTTTTCTTCTCAACCCGAGCCGACCTGCTGACCCGACCCGGTTGATTTCTCAGGTCGGATCATGCTGGTCAGTTCAAAACCCGACCCAAGTTTCACCCCTAAAAATTATTGTCTACTGGATCAAATTGCTCTAGTTGCATTTAAATTGGAGTTACATTTATTCAGTATTTTGTGATTGAGTGTCTTACGGTTGGCTTCTCATACAAGTGCTAATTAACTTTTTCAATTATTAACATCAATTGAGCAACAGTTCGAATAATCAAATAGAATCTATGAATAAAATTTAAAAACTTCAAGAAATTTACAACCAATTTGATTTATATAAAATTTATGGAGTTAAATGAATTTTATCGAAAACTCAGTGAGTTACTCCACTTATTTGCATTTCAAATTAGATTGAGATTTTGAAGTATTAAGTGTGATTGTGAAGAATGTAATGTATACCTGAGCAAATTAATCTCTGTAAGTCAGTAGTATAGCTCTGTAGCCTATAATTTTTGAGTGGCCCAAAGATTAAGTAAATCCAAGTCCAAATCATGATTAGCATAGTCATTATCAACAACTTAGACAGATTTGGGTGAATTACAAATGTTTAAGAATTGATTTACATGGAAGGGTTTACCCTTACAGAAGCTTAAACTGACCATGTAAAAGGAAAGTTGGTCAGCGGTAAGTCTAGTTATTCTATCTCTACATTATTTTTTTGAATTTACTTGTGAGATTCCGCGGGATACCCAGCATTTGTGATTCATCTCTACACTTTGAATGGTTGTTTGTGATTTTTTTAGAAAAGTAATTGCATAAAAAAATTATGTTAGTATTTTATTTATATTATTAAATTAACATTATAAATTTGGTCCTGTAATGAGTTGTGAAAATCTAATATTTTATCGTTTACATTAAAATCTTTATTTTTAATGAAAATGAATGAAACTTCGATAAGAGACAAAAACTTCAATTTTTTTGAGGAGAAAGGTAAAATTTCTATGTATATATTATGGTAAGATACTTCCATCTTATATTGGAGGTGAGATCAATCTTCATAGATATACAAAATTACTCACAAACCTTGTGTATGATATTAATCCAAGAAGAGTTGAATCTAAGACGGCTAATATATTATTCTAAATACTTTTGGAATGAAAGAAAATATATAGTTAACTTATTGTAATTTATGTAGGTTGAATAATAGCCATTTGGAAATATTTTAATTTTCATTTATTTTTCTTTAAACTAAAAATGCATGCTCAAAATGGGCATAAATGGCCTATGTGTTAATCAAAGTTTGTTGAACTGATAATTAATAGATAATCTATCGTGTTTAAAAAATAATAATTTGTGCACTAGTATCTTTTCTAAGACGGTGTAAAGGGACTATTCTGTTCTTCAATTTATTAGAATAAATTGAAAAATTAACAATCCAAACTATAAATGATACTCCATCTATCTCAAAATACTTGTCCTATATAAATTTTGAAATTATTCCAAAATTACTTGTCCAATTCCTTTATTTTTACATTAAATCAAAGCTATATTTGCTTACCGACATGGGTGTAACTCAGCTGCTTGTCTCCCGCCTCACGAAGCAAGAGGTTATGGATTTGAGTCCCATGACCTAATCTTAGTGTGCCGGTATCCTGCGGTTATCTACACGTAAATTAAAAAAGAAGAAGCTATGTTTACTATATTCTTAAGAAATTATTTTTTTTGAAATAGGACAAGTATTTTGGAACATTTTTCTAGGGAGGAAACCATTTTATTTCATTTTAGATAATTTGGAAATGAAGTTAAATTTAAGTTTTCTGTCTATATAGGTGTAACTCAATTAGTAATCTCTCACTTTAAGAAGCGGAAGGTGTCAAATTTGAATCTCCACGGCTTCACCTGATGTACTTTAAGAACAGTGGATGTCACGTGTGGAAGTTTTTCCCTAAATTTTCTGCAGTTTCTGTAAATTAAAAAAAAAATTAAATTTTCCAAGTAAGCCAAGCCAAAAGTAAAAAGCCAAAGCCAAAGCCGGTCGGTGATCCCAAATATTCACCACCGGCCAGAGAAGTGGTCTGTCTAAAAAGTAGGCTAATTGAATGTGAGGATGTGATGGTTTCAACTTTCAACAACTTGGACCCTCCTCGCACCTGCCCTAATTTAAACACTCAAAAAGCACCATCAACTTCAATTAGCCTCCTTTCCATTTTAACAATTAAATAAATATAGTGGCATCCACTTTACACATTTACATCCATTTTTTTTTTATTAAATTTGATCTAAACTGATGCATTTTAATAAATGATCTGGCGTAATAACTCCAAATCAATTTAAACTAATTTACAAATAGATAAATTTGATTTAAATTCAAATATAAATAAATAGATCTACATCTATTTATTCTTAAGCACATTATTGAGTAAAATTGACTCAGACCTATTTATATCTCATCTACTTTAATGGGTGAATTTGACTCGAATTGACTTGACCAAATTGTAACTCGAAATCAATGTCATTCTGATATTTTCAAATTTATCACGTTTTATTGATAAAATAACAATCACCATTAATATACTGACATTTATCGGAATTGCAGTAAATTTCCAATAAAATTGCAATAAATTTCCTATAATTTTTTTATTAATGTAGTTTATTATTATTTCTTACCTGCTAATTTTTTGATAAAAATTGAAAATTTGAAAATATTCTTATATTATCAGTGGGTACGATATTTGTAACATGCTCAAAATAGATGCAATCCAAGTGAGACCTGAGCCATAGCCACACCTAGCCACGCCTTGAATTCACCACAAAGTAAATCTACCGTCACTCTTCACTATTTTTCCTTCCTTTCACAGGCATGGCCACCTTTCCTCCTATTTAAATTTCCCATCTCCCCACTACCCTCCTCCTCACAATTCTCCCACCTCTCTCTACCTTCCTCTGTCTCTCTCTGTCTCTTCTGCAGCATATTATTCATGGGTTTTCAACGTTTTGAGCCCATCTCAAAATGCAGCTCAGAAGGACGATCAAACCAGACTGTGGCAGCAGATCTTGATGGCACTCTTCTTGTGTCAACCAGTGCTTTTCCATATTACATGCTTGTTGCAATTGAGGCTGGCAGCATTCTAAGGGGAATTCTCCTGCTGTTGTCGGTTCCCATATTGGCACTGCTATACATGCTCTTCTCTGAGGCACTGGCAATCAAGATGATCATCTTCATCTCCTTTGCTGGGCTTAAGATAAGAGACATTGAGATCACTTCAAGATCTGTCTTGCCCAGGTTCTACGCCGACGACGTGCACCCGGAGAGCTGGAGAGTGTTCAGTTCTTTTGGTAAGCGGTATATTGTCACGGCGAACCCGAGGATAATGGTCGAACACTTTGTGAAGACCTATCTTGGGGCTGACAAGGTCCTTGGCACTGAGCTGCAGGCAACCAAATCGGGAAGGGCGACTGGGTTTGTGAAACATCCTGGAGTTCTGGTTGCGGAGCTCAAGAGAGACGCCGTCCGGCGAGAATTTGGAGAGAAATTGCCGGAATTGGGCATCGGAGATAGGGAGACTGACTACGAGTTTATGTCTCTATGCAAGGTTTGATCATTCTCCTCTGCTTCACTGACTCCTCTGTTTCACTACTTCGAGTTACATATTAAAAGAACAACCCATTTCCGTTTTGTCTGTAGCACTTGTCACACGTTTCTTCTGTGACATTTCTAAAATAAAAACCCTAACATGTAAAGGATGCGGGGTGTAAGGGAAATGAAGCGTTACTCCTCTTTAACCTTGTTTGGTAACTATAACAAGGATAAAAAATCTTAATTTCACTCTTATTTACCTATCTACAACTTTTGAAAACTGTTTTCAACTAAAATTATTCATTATTGGTTATCCAACCCATGTTACCCACTCCTACAAAATTTACTCCTCATCTAGAGGAATGAGGCACGTAGCATCTTGGTCTCATTTAACCTCATTCAATGCAAACTGAACCCTTATGTCAAAATTTTGTTTCATATGTGGTCGGCTGTGTGGATAATGACAGTGCAGGCTTCGGGAGATTTGTCTTGTTAAGTCAATATCTTAGAGATACCCTCGTTATCCAAAAAAAAAAATTGTTTCATCTATAACATGTTATATTCATTGTATACTATATAACATTATAAAATAAATGAATGCATTGAAAAATACTAAAGCCTTCATCTTTAGAATTTGAAAAATCTATTTCATTTACATATATAATATATAGCTAGAATTTTTAATCAATGTAGAATTAGATTTAGATTAACCTACAAGTTCTATATTTGGTATAATAATGTTGACCTCTCATTTTCAAATATATGATATTTTAACTTTAGCATAATAATAATGATAATGATGATAACAACCTTACATTCATATTATATATATATATATATATATTTCTTAAAGCAACAATCCGACTGATCAATATACATCACAGTTCAAGTGATCTAATCACATAAAGTTAGGGTGACATTTATTCTATAGTAGTAAAAATGGATGATTCATTAATCATAGGAACTTTGATCTTAATTTTTAATTTTTCATATTAATTAATCATTGCATAAATATAATTGAACACACAAATCATATAAACATCAATAAATTTGAATTTATATATAAAGAGAAAGCAATAATATATATAAATAATATCGGTATGTTCACTTCTTCACATTAGAAGTGAGACTAATTTCACAAATAAATAATTGGAAAGATTAAATAATTGAATACTCTGAAACCATACATGCATTTTACATATTCTTTCCTAAAAATATTATATACTATTAAAAGGTAACAGCTAGAGTATATTATAACTTGCCAATTGGTGGCCCCCAAATGAAAGGTGGAAATGAGAGATGGTAATAAGTTGTTGGCATGGCATTGAATGGAAGAAAGAGCAGAGACTAATGTCTTTGTGCTGCTATCTATCTATAGTAGGTCTGCCTTAGGTGAATGGTCCCAATTTTCTCTCCCAACCACTTGTAATATCTACAAACAATGAATTCTATGTTTATCTTAATGATGATTTATGTAATATATTAAATTCATTAAGGTCAAAATTTAATCTCACTTTATGCTTTTAAGATTTTAATTATGATTTTTTTTTTTTTTGAATTTTCGTGTGGGAAACCGCAGGATATCCAGTGTAAAACTCTCACAAGTGAGCCTACTACCCCTAAGGCACACCAAAATTAGGCCATAAAGCTCGAACCCACAACCTCTAACTTCCTGAGAAGGGAGGCAGCCTGTTGATTCTTTTATCCTTCATCTTTAATTGTCTTCGTGTCAAAATTATTGATAAGAAAGAAAGTATATTTAAAACTTATTGTTCATGCAATAGGTTTTGATAGATCTTTAAAGGGTTCAGGTCTCCATTACCTAACCTTGGTGTGGCCTAAGAGTAGTGGGCTCACTCGTCGGAGTTTTACGCTGGGTATCCCGTGGTTTTCACACGTAAATTAAAAAAAAAAAGATTATACATAAAATATTTATTTATTAGGTATATAAGATATCATTTAAGATATAAAACTATAACTATCGAAAAAAAAGCATCAATATTCAACATAATTAACAATTAATTTTTTTTTTTTTTACATGTGAAACCTACTTTTTAATTTAAAAATATTGAATTTCTATGTTTTTTAGTAATTGGTGATGGCCAGTAAATGAGTAAAGTCAATTGCTTTTAAAGATTATTCTCGCTATTAAATTAATTTATAATAGATTAAGCGATGTTTACTGATAAGTTGAAGTCAATTACTTCTCAAATGGTGAACACCGATATGTTTTAATAAAAAGAAGTGCCCCACACGAAAATTAAATCAATCTTATTAAGTCTTCAATTAATTAATATTTTATAATTACCACGCATTAAGCTCTTCTTAAAATATGTCGAATATATTTCATTTCTTTTAGAGAGGAACATACTTTGCTTTGTTGCTCCAATTAGCTTGGCAACTCTATTAATTGTGTAATTATTTATTATTAAAATCTAATCAATTTTAATTTCAAATAAATTTTATTTATGGGAATTGATTAAAACACTATTTTTTATGGCCGGGATCCCTCACCTTAATGGCTTAATCACAACCATTTATTAATGATTTGTGGGGACTCAATCAATTCCATGGCCCATCATCTGTTATTATTCTGACAGCTAATCTTCCATACCAGATAGTGATAGAAACCAGAATTTCTGTACCTGCATCCTTTGCTCATCTAATGCATCAAAATCTTTGTAGTTTGAGATAGTGAATTTTAGAAATTGATTTGAGCATCACTATTGTTTACTAAATTAAATACTGAATTTTCATTTTGTCTTTTTTTTTATTAAAGTAAATTCATAATATTTCTATTTGTAATTTTTAATTTATTACAATAAAATAAAGAGTAAAATGAGAAGAGCATCTAGTTCTAGTAAAAACTAGGGTCAAAATGTTGGCCAACCAATATGTGACGTGGATATAGCGGTTTTGCCGGTACATATCAGCCATATCGGTTGATACATTTCTCTTTACTTTGAATTTTATTTTTTCAAAAAAATTGTAAAAAATTACAGAAAATCAAGAAAATTCTGAGCTTCATTTCTATGTAATTTTTTCAATATTTCGTGGTCATTTAGATATTTAAATATAATTTTGAATTACAAAGTTGAGAATTTTAAAATATTTTAAAAGATGTGGAAAAAATCTCAAAAATTCCATCAACAAAGTCTACTAATTTTTTGCTAATTTTCTCCTAATAACGACCATTTTCAACTTTTTATCTCATTTTTTTTATTTTGACTCTTAAATAATCTAAAATTCTTTAAAAAATGTGGAAAATTTTTATGCCTCAATTCCTATACTCGTCGCGTAGCTCTTGGAGTAATCTTTCCAACGCCTCTGAAATCACCTTGATATGACAAAATTATGACCATTTTATCAAAAACACATTGAATATCATTACCAATGGATATGCATCGGCCAATATTGAACCGAGACGTATCGGTATCGACCGATACTTGGTGAGCCTGCTAAGCATCATCACGTATGTCGCGGCTCTTTCTTGACCCATACTTTTAACTATAAGTAGAAGTACCATCAATTCACTTAAGTTTAAATCCTAAATGCTGCCTAAATGTCTATTTTACCAAAGACACAATCAACAATCCCCTGTTAGGGGCTCAGGGCTTAATTTGTTTCTGGGCATGGACCGGGCTTAAACCAGTCTACATTTGATAATACCTAATTTTGTGAACTGGATTCTTGTGCCTGAATTCTCATCCCTACCTGTTCCCGTATCAGATTTTAATCCTTGAAATGAATATATTAACTCTACAGATGGAATGATTCTCTCTGTTTTCAGTTCCTTCGCCAATCACCATTTCCTCCTGAGCTTCTTCTGTATACTAATTACTAAATCTGTGTGTTTGTGGTGATTGTGTGCAGGAAGGGTTCATAGTTCCGAAAACAAAATGCGAGCCGATGCCGAGGAACAAGCTCTTGAGCCCAATTATTTTTCATGATGGTAGATTGGTGCAGAGACCAACCCCTCTTGTGGCACTTCTCACCTTCCTCTGGATGCCCATAGGCTACTTTCTTTCACTCCTCAGAGTCTATCTCAACATCCCATTGCCGGAGAGAATCGTTCGCCACATGTATAAAATCCTCGGTATCAATCTAATTGTAAAGGGTAATCCTCCTCCATCCCCTCGGAAAGGCCAGAGTGGAGTCCTCTTCGTTTGCAATCACCGAACGGTCCTAGATCCCGTCGTCACCGCAGTTGCATTGGGGAGGAAGATTAGCTGTGTCACCTACAGCATAAGCAAGTTTTCCGAGCTAATTTCACCGATCAAAGCCGTGGCATTGTCGCGCGAAAGAGACAGGGATGCCGCAAACATCAAACGATTGCTTCAAGAGGGGGACTTGGTCATCTGCCCTGAAGGGACTACTTGTAGGGAACCATTCCTACTAAGGTTCAGTGCTCTGTTTGCAGAGCTCACCGATCGGATCATCCCCGTCGCAATCTCTACGAAGCAGAGTATGTTCCACGGCTCGACGGTTCGCGGGTTGAAACTGATGGATCCTTACTTCTTCTTCATGAATCCAATGCCTACTTATGAAATTACATTCTTGAGTCAATTGCCAATTGAGCTGACATGCAGTGGAGGGAAATCACCAATTGAAGTTGCAAACTACATTCAAAGGGTTCTTGGAGGAACACTTGGATTTGAGTGCACCAGCTTCACCAGGAAAGGTAAGTACGCTATGCTCGCCGGAACTGATGGCCGTGTTGACTCCAAGAAAGACACCGAGGCATAGAAACAGAGTAGAAATGCTGTATTATTCTTCATGTATTAAGACATAAAAGATGTGCCTCTTTTTATCTATAGATGATGCTTTTAATTATAATTATGATTTTGATAAATAATCCCTCTAAATAGTATTTTTTTTTAAATATTGTAAAAGGAAATTGTCTCCTAAAAGAAATAAATATTCCCATCAAATCTAATAAATGATTGCTAATATAACAATTTAAAAGCACTCAACCTCACTAAATATGTAAAGTTACTCAATTTAAATTAAATAAAACAAATGGCTAAAGGAGAATTCCTTATTTATTTCCCATTTCATCTATTTAAATAAAATAAATAAATATATTTAAATGATAATTATTTTTTATAATTAATATATTCTTAATTCCTAATTTAATTTAATAGGATTAGTAGACCCTTGTAAAGTGATCCATATTATAAAATTATAATTGATGTTAGCACTTATTTCATTGTACGAAATAACTTTATTTTAAAATGAAAATTAAAAGCCTCACTATTTAGAGAGGTTGCTTATCAAGATTTATATTGACCTTGTTAATTTTGAAGTCTTTCCAGTAATCATATGTATGTGATTTTAGACTATTAAAATTTGATCGTTCTAATGGTTGTCTCATGCCTCAGGAAGCGGGAGGTTGCGAGTTCGAGATATCATTTATAACGTCTTCTATCCATTCCTACCCATATTTGCAGCCTGTGATAAATGTGCAATGTCTGAAAAAAATTAATCAATCAAACCGCCTTTGAATTTTAGAAAGATAAAAAAAAAAAGAAGGAAAAATTGAGAAGGAAATGTGTGAAATAGAGAAGTAAATATATTGAAAAAAATGTGGAATTCATTGTGGACATTTTTGCCTAGGGTAGCCATTTAGGCACCTGACTTTTCTGCTACGAGACACTCTTTTTTAAATTTAGGGTGAAATTATCATTTTACCTTTCCGATATACTTTCGGACGATGAAAGATTTTTCAAAACCGAAAGGGACAAAATGATAATTTCACTCTAAATTTTGAAAAAAGATGTCTCCTAACAAAATAGTCGGGTGTCTAAATGGCCAACTTTTTGTCTATTTATTAGAGGTGATTCTATTAATTGTTTTTTCTTCAAATGAAAGGTTCACCACACTAGTGGTTGAGAACAGTGAAGCATTAGTTGAGGCTCCATTGTTGTTTCTTTAAGCACAAGGAGAGGCTTTATGTGCTTCACATGGTGATGGACCTCATCTTCCATGTGTACATTTAATACAAAGATGCAACTTACAAAACAAAAATTAAAATACAGTAAAATTATATATAAAAGACAAAAATTCAATTACATTTATTAGTATTTATAATGCAGGAGCATATAAAACTCAATAAAAATAAACATTTTTGTCACTTTAAAAATACCTAGTTACAAAATTGCCTATAACTTCTTCTATGTATGTCAGAATTATACGAACTTTAGTTTGTTGGAAATGTTTCTGAATAAACTTTTCAATGACTCTAATTTTATAAAAATATGATATCATTCGATACATTAAATATGTCTGTAAAAGTACCCCTTATTTCAGCCAATGGGTAATATGTAAAGAGAAAATTCAAAATTAATTTGCTAATCAACACTAATATGAAAAATACACATTGGAATTTCATAATTCATCTCAAAAGGAGGACTTAATTGAGAAAAGGAAAACTAATTATGTGGCCTATAATTGTCCATGGTCCTTTATTTATAGCCTAAGAGCATACAAAAATTATAAAAAAATTGACATGTCCATGACTTTAAAACACATATTTACAAAGTCATCTATGTATATCAGAATTGTACAAATTTAGATTTATTGAAATAGTTTATGAATAAGCTTTCTAATGAATCTAATTTCGTGTAAATCTACCATCGTTGATACTTCAAATATATTTATAAAGGTACATGATTTTAGGTGATTTGATTCAATGGATCATAATTTTAGCAATTCTTAGGTCTCACCTACTATTTTTTTTTTTTATTATTCTGTCGTGGATCAGCTGCTAATTTTTGCTGGGGTCAACTCAGTTCATGGATTTCTTGCAGAGGATGTGAGGTGTAGTCTGAGATTCACATGATTAAGGTGCAATGCAAAAGCAGTTCGCCTCTCCTTCATTCATTCGCTAACCACACTTTACTTGTGGCCCAGGTGTAAGGACAAGTAGTGTCGGATGAACATATATGGTCGGCTATGTCACTAAATGTAGCCAGTCATATAATTAAATAGTATTTTTTTTGATGACATGGCTGGCTATAATTTTTAGCCAGCCTCGTCACACGGTATAGTGTTAACTAGAATGGCTACTTTTTAATATTTTATTATTATTTTTTTATGTACATTTTTTTAACAAATTTAAAAGAAAATAAATATAAAGACATTTCATATTTTTTCACAAGTAATTAAATAAATTAACAAAACATATATATTTTCTCACAAGTATAAAATATTATTTTTAATATTTTTGTTTCTCAATAGCTATAATTTTAATTTTTTGTACAGAATAATTTTAATTTTTTGTACAGAATAATTTTAATTTTTTGTTTCTTATATATTTTGTTTACAAATGTAAAGGAAAAAAAATCAAAAGGTAAAGAGTTATTTTTTACTTTTTGTATAAAAAATAAAATAATAAAGTAAAAAAAAAATAATTATTTGCCCTAATATACAAATTATACCCAAAAACAAAACAAAAAATCCAAAATAATCAAATAAATAAATAAAAAGAGAAAATAAAAAAATCAAAAACTATATACAAGTTATATATATACATATATATATATATATATATATATATATATATATATAATATAATATAAAAAAGAGGAGAGAGAGAGAATGACTAAAATCCAAAATAATCAAATAAATAAATAAAAAGAGAAAATAAAAAAATCAAAAACTATATACAAGTTATATATATACATATATATATATATATATATATATATGTATATATATATATATATATATATATAAAATATAAAAAAGAGGAGAGAGAGAATGACTAGCTACACATCTGCTATCTTTAACCAGCCATTTAACCACAAATAATATAGGTTCCACCAATATCCACTCCGCCGATGCTCGGCCACCGCGACACCGCTTGCTCTAACATCATTTTAAAGAACATCATTTCAAAGAGAGACCCACTGCTACAAGTACAATTTCTGACTTTACCTAGCAAGTGGCAATGGCATTCCATTCATCTTCTTCTGTGGGCCAGCAATTACTAAATACAGATGTTTCTTTGCCTGAAAAAGAAACAAGTACCAAAAAACCTTTTAATAAAAGTTTAACTAATACGAGTAGGAATTTTGGTATCAATCCTTGTAAGAATTAAAATTTGATGCATACCAACTGGAATTCCAAATTATTTCTAAAATTTGAAAATCTATTTAAACTTAAATTCATTATGAGATTTTTTAGATAATATAGATATCTTCGCTCTATATTGAAGGCAAAACTAATTCTACTGTTATACAAAACCATATGCAAAGGTGTAGTTTTGGACTTCAAAATCGTACCTAAAGAATAAAAGAAAAATGATATTTTCTCTTTGGATATGATTTTAAATCAGTACCAGAGTTCATAAATTCAGATTAGATGAATCTTGATATATTGTTTGTAAAAATAGGTCGAGAAACGAAGTCGTCTAAAAATCCTTCTCCACAACCCACCAGATAAGACTATCCGAACGAACGTATTTTATACTGAAATGTTCGTTCGGACGATCTCATCCTCATAACGAACCAATGACAAAATTGTAATTTCACACCTAAAAATTAAAAACGGTGCCTGCTGATAGAAAAGTATGGTGTCTACATGTCCAACCTTTCATTTTACGTGAAAATGATCTCTATTGGATCTGATATTTTTTTTTTCCCTAGTATCAGCCATTTCAGCCCACTTTGAACAATAGGTTTCTATTTTTAAATAAATAGGAAAACTAATACATCACCGATATTTTAGCAGAAATGGGAAAAAAATTATGGCCATTATTTTTCCAATAAAATCCCAAAAAAATTTCTATTTCTGCACATAGCCTTCCTCTAGATCCAAGAAGGCAAAGTTTCAGATTTCGAAAGATTTTATTCTTTCTTTTTATTTTTCATTCTCTTTTATATATAAAAATAAATAAATAATAAATAAAGTATGCAACAGACAAAATTGGGATAAAGGGCTTGGCCCCTACCTCTGTGTATTCCATTCCAATCTCTTCAAATTCAAATGAATACCACCGACAAGCTATCCACAACTTGGATATATTCCAGGACATTCTATGCTTTGATATGCTTGATTGGTCAGAGATTGGTCCCATTCAGAAGTTACAGGGAAATAATAATAATAATAATAATAATAAATGAGTTCACCTGCTGAATTCAATGGTCCTTGTGGGACTAAATTCTGAAAGTCATTCAATGAAATAAATAATCTCACTGTAAAAATATCGTAAATTTTTCATTTTAAATGATTGGCCCTTATAAACCTCGATCAAAACTCCTTCAATTTGATCCTTTGATTTGTAACAACATTTGGAGGGACAATTTCTAGAACTGCCAAGTGTCAGCATCTAATTAAGCCAGAGTAGTAGGGTCCTCTTTGAAGATGTACAGATCTGATAGCTGCTCTAGTAGATCAAATACGACATAGCTCTTATAGAAAACTAATTGTCTCTAATAAACACTGTATAATCCTTCAATGAAGTACATTCCGTCCGTCTGGAAGATTTCATGTGCTCATATGAAGTAGTCTGAGACTTAACGCTGATACTGTGGTGCATCAACTTCCGATTTAACCTCAGTGGCACTTCTTCTTTAAGTTAGGGTTTTCATACAATTAAATGGTTCCAGTTTTTTGGTGCAGATAAGTGAACAATAATTCATCATAGGTACAAATAGAGTTGAAATTTGGGTTGGATTTTAATCCGACCCGTATGACTTGACCTGAGAAATCAATACGTTTGGGTTATATTTTTGTATATTTCAGGTCAGATCGAGTTGGGAAAATAAAAACCTATATGAAATTTAGATCGAGTTGAGTTGAGAAATTTAAAATTAACTTAACCTAACCCAACATAATTCGATTTGACCTGCGTGCACCAAGTTATAAAATACCACTTCGGATTGACTTAATTTAGCAATTCAGATTGGGTCGGAATGAGTAATTTGGATCAACAATTCGGGTCGAGTTAGGTCAAGTTCAATAAATTTTTGACATGAATTCAGTTTGATTTATTAAAAGCTGACCTGATTCGATCCGAGTTTCAATCTAACTATAAAAATAGTGTGATAGATTCAGACCATAAACTAAGGTAAAGGACAAGGGAAGATGTGTAAAAGTAGAGAAAGGAAAGTAAAGGGATAAAAAAAAATAGAAAGAGAATCAAGATTGAGAGAGAAATGAGGGAAAAGCAACCAAGGAAAAAGGAAATGGAAATGTGCGTGAGAGAGAGATGAAAGATTGGGGACATGGATTGAGATTCGGGATAGGTTTAGGTGCTAGGTTGGACCTTTGTTGGACTAGGCCTGGTTTCTAATAGGGCCCAATTTTGCTAGGCTTTTTATAGACTAATCCAATTTCAAAAAATGGGCCCAGTCTAAAAGTAGGCTTGTTAAAAAATTGAGTCCAATCACAAGATTGGCTCGAGTAGGTTCAATGCGATGTTGATTAGGAATTTTTTTTTTGTTAATAAAAAGAGTGTTACTGAGAAAAGAAAACATGGTAGGATAGTAGATGTTGTAAAAGTATGCAAAAGGTCATCAAGAATAGAGAGATTAGCTTACAGAGAATAAAGGAGGTTAAAAATAGTAATGTACAATAAAAAAGAAAAACAAAAAGAGAAATGACATAAAGAGTTTATCACATTAATATAAATACATATAATTAAAAAAATGTAAATGAAATCAAAGGAACCTGATCTAATTTGTGAATTCTACTGAATCATTGGACAAATTGAATCATTAATTGTTCAATGAACTAGTTCATACTTTGAGACCAATCACAACAAACTGCAACACTTAGTTAAGATTTTTTGTCCAGATTAAACCTATTTTTTGAATGAGTTAGATTAACTTACTCATATTTTAAACCAGATCAATCGTGTTTGAATATCCCTAACCTAAATTACACCTCTACAAAGGACATGTTGAAAATTTTTCATCTAGTAAATGGTTTTTACTAATTGAAAATATATAATAATAGGATTTCTTTTGATATTGGAGAATGAGTGACATTTTTACACTTGACAGTAAAAGATAATTTACTGGTAATCTTATCATAGGGACTTGATTTATCTTTTAACGCGCTGAATTCATTTCTGTATGACTTGGACTGAAATTTGGGTCGAGTAAGGTCGGGTTTTAGTAAACTTAATTCTAACTTACGTCAAAATTTATTGAATCCGACCCAACTTGATCCCGAATTACTCAATCCGACCCAATCAAAATTTCTGAACTGAGTCAACCCGAGTGGTGTTTTATAATTTAGTGCATGCGGGTCGAGTCGGGTTGGGTTGATTTTAAATTTCTCAACCCAACTAGACTTAAATTTCATGTAGGTTTTTATTACCCAACCCAACCCAACCCGACTCCAAAATATACAAATAAATAGCCCAAACCCTACTGACTTCTCAGGTCGGATTAAAAACCAACCCAAGTTTCACCCCTATAAAATAGTAAGGAAATCAACAGGACTGCAACTCTAGTGGGCTTGGTCAAGTTTCGAGCCTGAGGCACTTCTTAAAGTGAAAATAAAGGGTTTGAGTAGGACCGAGTTAACCTGAATTAGTTAGATTAGAGTCTGGTCCAAATTGTATTTGTAGCACTTGAGTCCAATTCAAAAGTCTAAATGTATTTATGGGCTCACTTGGGCACAAACTTGTTTATCTTTAAAATGGAATTTTCTTTTGTATCTAAAAATTATAAATTATTAGATTAGATAAAATTTAATATCTATACAAAATATAAATTGAAAAATTAAACTTTTTATAGTGTGGCTCATATTTGTACTTTCAGGCCAAGCCCATACCAACCAGAACTCTAATTTCGGCCTATTTTTTTGGGCCTAAAATTAATCCCTACTTGAGCCTTGGTCAATCAGAACAACTTTTTTTTTTTTATAAATTTTCATGAAGGTTCAGTTTAAGCGTGCCCCAAGTTGAACTCCTAAAAATCAATATCTTTTCATAATAGTTGATGGACCTAAACATTGCTCAAGCATGGGCTAAGCCTAAGGTTCAAATATCGGCCGATACATATCGTATCGGCCGATATATATCGGTTTTTTTAAACCGAGTAATATCGGCCGATACGATGATTATCGGCCGTGCATAACGAATATCGGCCGATATGGCCTATATTCGGTCCGAAATATCGGCCACAATATCGGCCGATATTCATAAATATCGGTATTTAATTATTTTTTTTAAAAACACCGATACGGTTTTTCACTGTTTTTACACGGTTTTCAACGGTTCAGGGTTTCACGGGTTTCACGGTTTTTTGCGGTTTTTTACGGTTTTTCACGGTTTTCAACGGTTCAGGGTTTCACAGTTTTTCAAGGTTTTTTGAGGTTTTTTACTGTTTTGTACGGTTTTCCACAGTTTTTTCACGGTTCCTATATCGGAGGAGAGAGAAAATGCCGATATCGGGATGAGAGATAAAAATATCGGCCGATATTACGGCCGATATATCTGTTAAACCGATATTTTGACCCGTGGGCTAAGCATTGTAGCAACTCCCGTTGAGTGAATTTATTTGAAGCTGTTAACTTTGTTTGTAGCTCCCAAATGAATTGAGTCCTATTTTGGGGTTTTTAATTTTTAATTGTGCTTGTGTTTGAATTTAATTTAATTTTGAGCATTGGTTTTTATTTTGCATGGTGAATTTAATCTCATGTCTTACATTCATTTCAATCTTTAATTAAATTGCAATTCCATAACCAAATTGGATTAAGAAAGTTTAATGATTGCCGAATCAATTAGTGTCAGATTTAAATTTCATACATGCAATGATTATTCAATTTGCATTTAATTGTGGATCTCAATTAATTGTATAAATCATTGCATTCAGAATACAATTCCACATTAATCTTTCTTAATTGAACACCTAGTTTCTTTAGTAAATTTTGACTCAGTCAAAATTATCCTATTGAAATTAGTGCAATCTTTTTTTTTTCTTGAAAATTGAGAGATTTGAGATTTGATTTTTTTTTTCAAGGTTTCCATTATCAAAATCCTTGATTTGAATTGTAGAATTCAAATCTAATAAAACTTTATCCTTCATCATATATGAAGATGTGTGTAAAAATTGATGATCCTCACATGTCCCATCTGTGGGATAGGATCACTTTTGCTTAAAAACTTGAAATTACTTGAACAAGTTAGTCCAAGTCGACTTGACTCAACTGAATTTCAAGTTAATGAGTTTTTCATTTTTTTTTAAAAAAAAAGAAAATTTCAATCTAGTTTCTCAATTAGATGGTATTTTGAGTTGAATCCAAGTTTTAAAGTGTGAAAAAACTTAGATGCTTGTGCATAATGACATCATTGCATTGATTTTTGGTTTAAATAGAAAATGTAGCATTTGTTGGTTCTTTAAGGGAGTTGGGCTACGCCATGCATTTTCTAACGTGTGACCCAAGCCTATAATGTTAGATATGCAACCTCAATCTGCTTATCTATAATAAGAAAAATCAATTTTTTTAAATATTTCTAAATGATTGGACGGTCTGGATTACCTAAGATTTAAGTGAGTGGAATATGGATGAATGGTATTTCTTAGTGGGAATTCATAATTTGGAGATTGTGATTGTAATTTCGTGTCACTAAACACAATGACTTGATTGAACCAAATGACTTTATAATTGTGTTTCATGCAAATACATGCAGTACTTGTCCACAAGTTATCTCTCTAAATTTCTCTCCTCTGTTAAACTGTTTCCACCAAACTCTCTTTGTCACTGCACTTTCTATATATGTTTCTGACTTTTGTCTTTCTTTCTTGTCTCTTAATCATATCTAGAATACCAGTGGCTTCACTTGGTTTTGTGCCTTCGAGCTGAAACTCGGTTTGGATCGGGTTGGGTTTTATGAATCCAATCCAACTTATGTCAAAACTTATTGAACCAGACCTGACTCGAATTGTTGATCAGGATTACTCAATCCGACAGACTCAAATTTTTGACCCAACTCAACTGGAGTGTTGTGTTTATAATATGGTGCACTCGAGTTGAGTCGAGTTACTTCGGATACAGGCGGATTGATTTTAAATTTCTCAATTCAATCTGACCTGAATTTCATGCAGGTTTTTTCTAACTTGACTCGACTCAAAATATACAAATACATAACTCAAACCCACTGTTGTTTAGAGTCGAATTAAAAACCAACCCAAGTTTCACTCCTCCTTCTCAGGCATATCACTCTCTGAAATAGATGGGGGATTTGTTCTATCACTATCTTCAATATAAAATAATGGAATAAGGTGGAGTATGTCCCCCTTGGTAGTGCATTTGACTGGAATTTAGTTTCTTGCTGTCATGAACCTAGTCTAGAAGATTTTGGCATGGCTGTGGGTTTTCTTCTGTATTCTTGTGACTACAATCTCTCTCTCTTCAGTCCTTTTCTCAAATAAATAAGTAAACAGTGAAATATTATTAAATGTGCATTTGTGCAAGAAGGAAATTCTTCAAAGTCTCGTTTCTCCCATTGGTAAAAACTAATAGAATATTTGGCATGGGCATTAAAAATAATTAATATAAAATATTAAAGAAATTTTTATGGTAGAAGTTTTTTATTTTTTTACCACAGAGGTGTCTGGGGCACTCGACTAGTCCTCACTCCTCAGAATATATGCAAGTCTGCTTACCTACACACTAGGTAAAATTATTAGGAGTGTCTCTCTGAAATGTGACGGGATTCGAACTCATTTGAGCAGCTTTACTAGTGAGATTAGTTAAATCATTTATCCCGAAAACTTTTGTATCCAATATGCAACAGCTCTAACGAAAAGGCCTATGAAACTTTATGAGACCGAAAAAACTATCTTGATCAGATAAATGAACTCGTGTTTCTTGAACCTTTAAATTTTGATCACTTTAAATTGGTTTTAATCTCTGTAATTGGGTCCTTTGGATCAAATAAGTTCAAGAAGGGCTACGTACGCCTTAATAAGTTCAATAAAAAAAAATTAGAGATTAAAAAGTAATTTAGTATGATGAAAAGGAGTACTAAAAAAATCACAACTTCATTTTTCCCATTAATTGTGATTTTATGCCTCATATTAATGCATTCACCTTCATAGGTTTCAATACTTTAATATTAAAAATAATTTAAAATGACTAAATGTTTAGTAGCTTAAAAAGTACAGATCTTCTGATTCAATCAATTTGTACATTCAAGACTAAAATTCAAGAATAGACCTTTCATCACATGAGACGAAAGGCCCTAATTGGGGTGTTAGCTGGGGGCTATATTAGGTTGAGAGCCTAATCCTAGCTACCAATGTTAATTTTTTTTAACTTAGGCTGACTAATTTAGGTTGGATTAAATATGGTGATGTGTCAACGCATGTAAATAAATAGTCAATAAGATCTATGTGTATTGTGTTAACTTATTTAATTTGAAGTTATCAGATAAACATATAAGAAAGAAAATATTATCTATGATATAAATACATGATTTAAAATTTTAGATTTTCAAAAATAATTTAGAATATGAAAATTTGAAAATATCACTGAATTAATTCAATGAAATTTATTTTTTATTTCATATTTATATATAGAATGTTTAAACAGAAAATTCAAAATGAATTCTATATTAAAATATACACTATACCAGGGGTTTAAAAATCGGCCAGGCCGATATATCGGCTGATATGCAAATATCGGCCGATAATTTTATCTCTCCTCCCGATATCGGCATTTTCTCTCTCCTCCCGATATCGGCATTTTCTCTCTCCTCTGATATTGGAACCGTGAAAAAAACGGCAACAAACTGTGATGAACCATGAAGAACCGCAAAAAACCGTGAAAGCCGTATCGGACGGACCGTGATGAACCGGAAAAACCGTTAAAAACCGCAAAAAACCGTGTAAAAACCGTATCGGTGTTTTTTTTTAAATTTTTTTTTTTAAAAACCGATATTTATGAATATCGGCCGATATTGTGACCGATATTTCGGACCGAATATCGGCCATATCGGCCGATAATATGTATATACGGCCGATACGATATGTATCGGCCGATATCGTTCGGTATGAAAATGCCGATACATATGGGCCGATACGATATGTATCTGCCGATATTTAAACCTTAGCACTATACACACATGGGTGAAGCTCACTGGTTGGCTCCCACTTCAGGAAGCGAGAAGTTGCGGATTCGAACTTTCATAGCCAAACTTTGGTGTGTTCTAGAGGTAGTTCGCTCATTTGTAAGAGTTTTATGCTGGTATCTAGCAGTTTACCAAAAATAAATTCAGGAAAAAAAAATGCACTATACACGTTTATCCTATTTCTACACGTTTATTTCGTTAAAATAAATTCAGAAAAAAAAAAAATGCAATATACACGTTTATCCTATTCCTACACGTTGATTTCGTTCACACTATACTTTCTCATTCCTTGTTGACATGCTTTTTCTCGAGTCATCGGTACTTGTGCCTAGATGGCAAAAGTCTTTGGACGGTAAGACGATGATCTGCATTTGTGAATTTCACACTCATCTTATTACATTAATCAAGATTTAAAATTATAATGTTAAAAATATAAAATAATTAAAATTTAAAAATTGAAATAATAGATTAATTGTTCTAATTTGAGTATTTTTTGTACCTAAGTATATTTAAAGAAAGACATTTTAAATGAATCATTATTACTTTATGTAATGATGACCTGCTGCATTCTTTATCATCTTATTTGTACACGGTGACGACTCATCTCTAATGAATGAGAGGTTTGATTTAGAATCTATTAAAATAACTGTTTCAGATAAATTATTTTTGTTAATACTATATAGATAATGATAAGAACATCAGTAATTTTATAACAAAAGATATTAATATACTTTTATATCTTTTAAATGATGACAAGTAGATCCAACATTAAATTCGACATCCGTTGCTATCAATTTACACATTAAGCACTGTCTCACAATAATTGATAATCTTTTTATTTTTCCCTTTATTTATTGAGATGACATTTGACTGATGTCCAAATTAATCGCTCAATTTAGATAATTAGAAAATCTATTTTTGCATATTTAGAACCAATGGCGGTTGATTTTCATTCCAAATATCTTTGTTATCTGATTTAACATATAAATATAGATTTTTTTATAATTCTATTTTAATTTTTAAAAGATAAAATAATATGAAGAATCTCTTTTTGAATAGTTAAATAACTTTTATTATTATCTACCGCTGCAACCAGGGGTTTAAAAATCGGCTAGGCCGATATATCAGCCGATAATTTTCTCTCTCTTACCGATATCAGTATTTTCTCTCTCCTCCGATATCGGAACCGTGAAAAAACAGCAAAAAACCGTGAAAAACCATAAAAAACCGCAAAAAACTGTGAGAACCCGTGAAAACCGTAAACCCTGAACCTTGAAAAACCGCGCAAAACCCCAAAAAACTGCAAAAAACCGCAAAAAACCGTGAGAACCCGTGAAAACCGTAAACCCTGAACCGCGAAAAACTGCGAAAAACCGTGTAAAAACCGTATCGGTGTTTTTTTTTAAAAAAAACTTTTAAATACTGATATTTATGAATATCGGCCGATATTGTGACCGATATTTCGGACCAAATATCGGCCATATCGGCCGATATTCTGTATGTACGATATTACTCAGTTTTAAAAAACCGATATATATCGGCCGATACGATATGTATCGGCCGATATTTGAACCTTAGGCTGCAACTATTAAATTCTCTTTGATCAAGGACTTGATTGTGCATATAGCTCATGAGAATAATCATTGTTTACCCCTATTGTCATGTTTAATTTTGGATTAGTAGTGATAAGAAAGCTAGTGCATTTAAGTAATAAGGGATAATGAATCGGAAGAGGGTAGAGTGATTGTCAAGAATTCGCCTTAATAAGTGGGAGTTCTGAATTTGATTGTCACTCTTCTCTGATACATGCATGCGGAAGGGCCTAAGGCCCACTCGATATTGTGTGGATCCTAATTGGATTATCCTATCTTAGCTTTGGTCAATCCACCCTTGTATATGGAGATAATTTAGGATTTGAATTTTGAATTTCTAGATTTTAAGAGTTTTAGGTTTAGGACTCTTAAGTGCCCAATTTTGATTGATTGTTGTAAGATAACCCAAATCCATACCATATCAAAATTGGACACTTAAACTCCTAATCCTAAACTCTTAAAATCTAGAAATTCAAATCCTAAATTATCTCTATATCCAAGGGTGGATTGACCAAAGCTAGGATAAGATAATGCTGTGGCAAGCATGCAATTAGGATTCACACAATATTGAGTGGGCCTTGAACTTAGGTGTGAGTCCGCATGCCTGCATCGTACTCTAAAAGGACTACTTCTCGTACATTTACCTAATGTGTGTGGATACAGAGACTTGAATAAACCTTAAATATTAATTGGGTACTCTAAGAACTTATGCCTTTGATTTAATTGCAATAAATTCATCAAATAATTTTAAATTAATCATACTATCTTTATAATAGAGATTTAGAATATAGTTAAAAAAATACTTATTCTCACTAACAACAAAATTTGAAATTTGAAATCACAGTAAAATCTTTTATAAAAATCTGTGGTTTAATATTTAAAAGTCTACTTTCTTCTATATTATGTATTTGATAAAAAAAAAAAAATTCATTCAAAGTGGTAAAGAAAGTCTAGAAACACCGGTGACCTCTCACAAGTTATCTTTCTAAATTGGTCTCCACTGTCGAACGGTTTTCACCAATTCTATGTTTGTCACACATTGTTTACACTGACGTTTATACGTTATTTCGTGTCTCATTCCTCCACGTCTTTTCCCACCTCTGCAAGTCTTCTTCTTCTTCTTCTTCCTCTCTCTTCACGTCACTGTACTGCACTGTATCTACCATCTGTCCACTATATATCTCTGCATTCCTCCACTCTCAAACACCCAGCATTCTCTCCTTCTTTCACTCTACCTCACAACATGGAAACCCAGACATTTGTTTTCTTCTTCACCGTTGCAACTTCTGCCTACCTTTTCTGGTTTTGGCACCTCTCTCGGACCCTAACCGGACCAAGGGTTTGGCCATTGTTTGGCAGCCTCCCCGGTTTAGTCGCCAACCGGGCTCGAATCCACGACTGGATCGCTTCCAATCTCAAAAAAAGCAGCGGTTCTCTCACATACCAAACGTGCACTGTGGCCCTACCTTTCCTTGCACGCAAACAGGGCCTCTTCACCGTCACATGCAACCCAAAAAACATCGAGCATGTCCTTCGAACCCACTTTGAGAACTACCCGAAAGGACCCGTTCTCCAGGCCGCATTCCATGACTTGTTGGGGCAGGGGATCTTCAACAGCGACGGCGACATGTGGTTTACGCAGCGGAAGACGGCCGCACTTGAGTTCACCACTCGAACTCTCCGCCAGGCCATGGCTCGATGGGTCCACCGCTCCATTAAGCATCGCCTCTGGCAGATTTTGGCCATGGCTGCTAATGATAACGTCGATGTCGACATCCAAGACCTTCTCTTGCGCCTCACTTTTGACAACATTTGCGGGCTCACTTTCGGTAATTCTGAACACATTGTTTGATTGTATCTTTCTAAGTACAATTTTTTTTTCGGATAATGATTTTTCCACCATCATTTTCTTTTATTGGATATTTTTTAAAAGAAAATTTCAATTTTATCTTTGCTTTGAGAAAGAGAAAAATAGTGAAGAAGAGACAAGCAAAAGTAAAAAGGGATGGTAGTCCAAAAATCACCACAGCTACTCTGTGTTTCATAGTCTCTCCATGGTATAAAAATCACTACCCTTGTGAATAGTGATTTTTGTAGCAAGTCAAAATTAAAATATCATTTTATAGAGTGCACATGAGAGAAAATGGTAATGCAAGAATCACTGCCCATTATTTATAAAAAATGATATTACAAATAAAGGAAGTAAATTCCTAAATTCAAAAATCTCTAAATGGGAAAATAGAGCTTTAGTAAATAATAACTAAGTAAATAATTAAATAAAGCATAACAAGATTTAAATGTACGTTAACAGGTAAGGACCCGGAAACCCTCTCCCCCGATCTACCCGAGAACCAATTCGCCACCGCGTTCGACTCTGCAACTGAGTCGACTCTCCAGCGGTTGCTCTACCCGGGCTTCTTTTGGAGGCTTCAGAAGATGTTGGGGTGCGGAACCGAGGGCAGATTGAGAAAGAGCCTCCAAATTGTCGATAATTACATGACGGATGCCATCACGGCGAGGAGGAAAGCTCCATCTGATGACTTGCTCTCCCGTTTCCTGAAAAAACGGGACGCTGACGGACATTTCTACACCAGTTCCGTTCTCCGTCGAATTGCACTGAACTTCGTCCTCGCCGGACGGGACACCTCGTCGGTTGCCTTGAGTTGGTTCTTCTACCTCCTCATGCAAAACCCACGTGTAGAGGGTAAGATCTTAGAAGAAATATCGACGGTGCTTAAAGAGACACGTGGTGAGGACCGATCCAAATGGGTCGAGGACCCGTTGGACTTTGACGAGCTCGACAGACTCGTTTACTTAAAAGCTGCACTGGCTGAAACCCTGCGGTTCTACCCGTCTGTGCCGGAGGACTCCAAGTATGTCGTCGCCGATGATGTCTTGCCGGATGGGACATTTGTGCCGGCCGGTTCGTCGATCACATACTCCATATATTCAGTTGGGAGGATGGAGGCCATATGGGGTGAGGATTGCTTGGTGTTTCGGCCGGAACGATGGATATCGGGGGGCCGATTTGACCCACCGGATGGATACAAGTTTGTAGCATTTAACGCCGGTCCTAGGATATGTTTGGGTAAAGATCTGGCATACCTACAGATGAAGTCCGTCGCCTCCGCCGTATTGCTGAGGTTCCGGCTACAATTGGTGCCCGGCCACCGGGTGGAGCAAAAGATGTCACTCACACTGTTTATGAAGAATGGGCTGAGAGTCAACGTTCTTCCACGGGATCAGTCAACCATTGGAGCTGTTGCTGCTGTTGCTACTGCTGCGTAATTTTCCTTGTTTTGTAATTTGAGTCCAAATTACTATTTTCTATGATTTAAATGTGAATGTTTGTGTTCTCTGTGTTTCTCTTATAAATTGTAATGGTCATTCGTATTCGGTTGTATGGAAGAGTTATTTTTGTTATTTAATTTGTCAAATGAATATTTATATATGTAACTGGTTCAGTTTACAATTTATACAGTGTCTATTTGAAACAACAAAGACTAGCATGTTTGGTGAAAAAAAAAATGAAAAATAATTAAGAATAATTTAATTCTTAATTTCTTTACACTTTTACTTTCTTTGTAAAGAAGTATTGTTTTGCTCTTTCCAAAATTGAATTGTGGGTTTTAATTGTAAGTAAAACTTTAAACAATTGTAGTTTCTTATTTAAGATCAAGGTATTCAAATGTCTTACCTGATTTAATTTTGAGTCATATATAAACTTTTCAATCTGTACACACTGGATACAGAAGAATGAGATGTGACCCTTTTTATCTTAAGGGAGACTGAATTCCATTCAATATTTTGGAGTTGAATCTTCAATTTTGACCCTTTTCAACTCCCAATTTCACCTTCTAAAAGGTAATAAAATAAAATAGTAAAAGTTACAGAAGGAAAGGAAAGAAGCCCTAAGAAAGATAGGCATGGAGTGGGAGACTCGATCAGTGTTCCTTGTTGTGTAGTTTCTTCTTAATTAAACATAAAAAATATTATTATAATGATGAACATTTTGAGTGATTTATTGGAATTTAGGTATTTAGTTATTGAATATCTTGACATTTATAATTTTTTTAGTATGAACAAGTTTTATAATGATATGTATTATAATTCACATTTTAAATTTTTATAGTTTATCATATTTTATTATTATAAAATTAAATAGAGGAAATTGTTTATGGTATTTTACCACTATCATGAATTTGACAACTATAGTTGAAGTATGAAATTTGAAAACGTTGGCTTTAAAGACAAGATTTTCATGACTGTCATGGACCAATCCATAATTGTTACTATTCATGATTTGAGAATAATTTCGTGTCACTAAACAGCAATGACCTCATGGACCCAAAGATTTCATTGGTACGTACGAATCTGCAATGCTTGCCCACAAGTCATCCTTCTAAATTTCTCTCTCTGTCGTTGAACCATTTTCACCAACTACACTGCCCTCTCTCTCTCTCTCTCTGTCTTTCTGTCTTGGGTCTGTCACTATCTTCATTCTTCAATATAAATTTGAACCCTAGGTATGTTTTCTTTCATGTCTTAGGACACGTCTTGACTGGGACTTTGTTTCTTGCTGACAATGAACCAAATTTCTCGAGATGTTTTTGGCATGCATATGGATTTTCATCTTATTCTTATCTCTAGAATCTCTCTCTTTGTGGCTATGGTCTGTCATTATCTTCATTCTTCAATATAAATTTGACACCTTGGGGTTTCTTACATGTCACGCCTTAACTGGGTCTTTGTTCTTGCTGTCATGAACCAATTTTCTAGGGGTTATACTTGACTAGGGTGAAACTTGGAACGCTTGAATACCTTGATGTTCAAAAAAGTAAATAAATTAGAGGGGTTAAATGAGGATTAACTCCATTACGCTCCTTAAACAAACGAAGCCTAGATGGTTTTGGCATGATATGGGTTTTCATCCTATTCTTTTCACCAGAATATCTCTCTCTCTTTCCGGCTTTGGTCTGTGACTGTCTTCATTTTTTCAATATGAATTTGACCCGTTGGGTTTTTTTTGATGTCTTAGGACCCGCCTTGATTGGGGGTCTTTGTTTCTTGTTGTCCATGCATACGGGTTTTCGATCTAATTCTTATCTCTACAGTCTTTCTTCATCCAGCCACATTTCTCAAATTAACAATTGAAAGGCAAAACAGTATAAAATAAGTAAGCAGAGGACGTATTTTCATTTTTACCGTCATAATATTAGGAAAATATAATTTTCAGTTAATATTGAGTTTTATCACTTCTTCCGTTATTATCGCCCAAATCCAATATTATTACAATAATATCGTGAAAATCTAATAATATTACGATCTTAATTACACTTTTTAAAAGTTTTAAAGTTATAACCATTGGTAATTTGATTTCATTTTGTCGATAACTTCCATGATGATATTTAGAAATGACATTTTATAATTTAAGAAATATTAGATAACGAATTATATTTATTTTGTTAAATAATTCTTAAAGTAATTTATTTCTTACAGTATATTTGTATAATTATAACTTATTGATGGTGATTTCAATTTTAAATTTTGTTTAGATGTTTATTATATTTATTATTAAATTTTACATGTTATTTCTTCATTAGATTTTCTTGATAATATCTCAGTAAAAACTTCAAAATTTGAAGATATCTCGAGAATGATATTTTTAAAGTTGATCACCATCTTGCTAGCAGGATGGACAAATCTACGGGAAAGAGAGTATTGAATACTCCCTCTGTCCCAAATTAGTTGTCTTATATGGATTTTAAAATATCCCAAAATAGTTGTCTCATTTATATTGTAATAGCATAAAATGTGTTGAAAATGGATGAGATCAAATAGAGTGCTAGCCTTATATAGAGAGTTCATTAAAAAATACAAATGTTTCAAATAAGACAAGTAAAATGAGACGGAGGGAGTATTATAATTGGTAACAAGCTAAGATTTGTGGATCATATACTATTCTTTTATTAAGACTAGGATTCTTTTAGTAATGGATATTCTTAGAAGTTTTTTTTAATTTACGTGTGGGATACAGTGGGATACCGCGGGATACCCAGCATAAAATCCCCAGTGGTAAGCCCACTACCCCTAGGGCACCCCAACGTTAGGCCACAAGAGCTCCAGAACCCACAATCTCCTTGGCTGCGTTTGTTTGAGGTGAAATGAGGGGGGAACACGAGTAACCCTCGGATTCCCCTATTTGGTAATGAGAGGGTAGAAGTAAAAAATCTGGATTTTACCTCCCCTTTGACAAATTTGAAAACCCTTTGACAAATTTGAAAACATAAAACCTTTGCCTCTCCTTCCCTTTGTATTCTTCTTAATCCCCTTCGTAGCTGAGAATGAAACTCAATACAATTCAAATTTCAATCTAACATCTTTATTTTTAAAATTTGTTAATTTATTTTAAAAATAATTTGACTAAAATAAATGAAATATTTTCAACATTATACTTATAAAATTTGATTTAAATAATTAAATTTGATAGAGAATAAAAATCTTCTTTTCAATTATTTGTTTTCATTTGTTTAAGTTTAAGGTTTTATGTGTTCTACGATACTAACTTTATAAAAATCCTCGTACTAATAAATTGCTTAAATTTATAAAATTAATAAATTTCATATCATTATCAAATATCATGCAAGTTAATTTAAGATATAAGGCCTTAATCAGTCACTTATATTAGAATAGAGTTTCCTTTTTAGAAAAAAAATATTTTTCGTGCAACTTCAGTAGGTGAATTCAAATCCAACTCACTCCACTATCAAATATTAGTTGGTTAATCCAAACAATTTAAAATATGGGTTGGTCAATTTTTTTTTTTTAATTTGAGTTAAAATAGGATGATGCTTTATAAAACACTCTCCTTATTCTTTTATCACTATGTGATGATTATTTAAAATTAATTCTTTATAATAAATATATTTTAAAAGTGGATATCTTCTTTTATAAATGTCTCTTTGCTTAAACATATCAATATAATATTTATAGGTTCAATTATGCACTTAATTACAATGGTTCGACTATGACCCAATATAAAGCGAACTAAATTAGTTGACTTGAATTGAAAATGAATTAGAATTTTAAAAATAGGTTCAGTTATATAGTCCAACATGGACATATGAAATATTTTCACTTATAAATGAATTTTTAGACTTTCTTACTCAATTTCACAATTCTTTTAATTTTTTTACAAAAAAAAATTGTATATATTATAAGATATATTATTATATAATATTATTACAAGATATATTGTTAATTTTTATGGAAATTTCTATGGAAAAAATTCCAATGTTATAGAGAAAATTTTATTTTTACTTTTATTTTTTTATATTATATGAATTTATTAAAAATTATGAATTCTTATAAAATTGTTAATATATCATGTTTCCTTTACTTACCGTTACCAAACAAGATTTTTTACCCTTAAAGTAAGTTCTAACTTTTCCACTAAATTATCAAATAAGATAAGGGTAACACTTGCAAATGGCATTCATAACTGATTACCTAACCCTCATTACCGATCTCTGGTTATCCACTCTTGCAAAATTTACCCCTCATCCAAACGCAACACTTGTTCATGAGGCGAGAGGCAGCAATAAAATTCATGAAGATTGACCCACTTTTTTTTATTCCGCACAAAAACATCCTTCCTAATTCATTAATTCATGGGAAGATACTGAACTTTTGTATTTGAAAAATGTTTCAGAAGGTATTTCAGAAGTAGACAGGAGATTAGTAGATTTATCCTTCATCATAATCTCCAGTATGAGTACTGCATTCAATATGAAATAATACAGTGTATTAGATATTTCATTTAATATCTCTAATAATAGAAAAGTATGAACTCTGACTCTTTATTTGCATATATCAATGTATTGTGTATGCAAATATTTATTTAATTCAATCTGTAGAAATCTTTCTTCCTTCTTCGTTATAACATTTTGTTGAAAACCCTTTTATTATTTTTTTAATATTGATGACACACCATATACAAAGGAGGGTCCGCCCGATGGGACCCTCCCGGTTTAATGATTAATTATCTGTGGATTTGGTCAAAATTAAGAGTTGCTAATTTTGAATGATAGACCTTTAGGGCTAAGTTCGATAATTAGGATTTAGTAATCTCTAATAATTAAAATAGTTATTATTAAAAATCCTTGCAAAAAAATGTTAGAGGCCTAGACTTGTTCAAGTCATTGCATTCTTTATATAGAGAAATGTGGGGACACCAGTGTCTTTAATAATAAGAGATAAACTGATCTTAGACGGTGGATTAGATTTTTTTTTTTTTTTCAAATTGATCTAAGATTAATTTAGATTTAAGTGAATCTAGCGGATTGATCTTCAGGCATCAGTTGCATTTTTTTGCTTTAGTCAGATCTAAAAAAGTATTATTTTTAAACGGGCTTTATTTTAATGACCTGGGCTGAGCCCATTAACCTCCAGGTTCAAATTTAAGAGCCAAGCCCTATTTATTTCAGGCCAGGTTCTTCGGGCTTTTAGAGTTTTGGGCTAAATTCCCATCCTCAAGTACAAGGGTATGTTGATACATGTTACCCAATCAAGAAAAGATAACATAAGATCCTTTTGAGCCCAGTAGGAATTTGATGTGAAGAAAATGAAAGTTGAGATTTATCAAAATGAAATTAAAAATTATCTGAGTAATGAAATGAAAATTATCATTTCAAACAATGAATAGGCTACAACCCATGTTTTGATTGATTGAATTCTCATGACCGAATGGATGGTGTCAATGAGCACATTCTCCAGGCCAACAGACTAGAATTTTTAATTATTTTTTCATCTTCCACCCACTTTAATTTTTTATCTGTATCTTATTAAGATGGAATATATTTAGATCGGCGTTCTTAGTTGTTGAGTTGGTCCATTATGCCATTCTTTGACATCATCAACACAATAGAAGGAAAAAGTTTCATCTATCCGAACCCTATTCTGATCATACCAAGCCCATAAGCTGTAAAAAGGGGTCTGAAACCTTTAACATGTATTACTTTACTAAGTCTTCTGAAGCTCCATAAGGTTCCGAGGCTTGTCCTTGTGGGTTATAGTTCAAGACCCAAGAATTTAGCCCAAAAACATGAGAGTCCAATAATGCTGACTTGGCCCACCATTAGAGGGGTTATCAATTACTCAAATGGAAATAGGGTTTTGACAGCAGTTGAGTCCACTGGATTCAGACTCAAATGTAGCTAATGCAATGATTCTTACAGACTCAACTGGGTCAATGCTTCTTTCCCACATTTTAACCTATTTCCATATGACTGCTAAGTGCTAACACTTTTTTCTAAGATATGGGGCCCGAAGGGTACTTAGGGTTTCTCTGACTCTTTCTTCATCCTCCATTTCTTCTCAATTCCAACAGCAACCGAGGAGACAAAGAAGAGAGAAAAAAAATCGTGGACCATTTGTTGTGCATTTCGCACTTGATTTGAAGTGATTTTTGGCCGATTTTATGAGATCTACACTGTCTAAGTTTGAGTTAGACGTTGGATCTTTCATTCGTGCAACTTTTCATAGGATTTTTTTCAAATAATTTTTTGTTTTTATTTAATCATTCAATTTTAGGGGTAATGGCAGTGTCATTTTGTGTGTTACGTAAAAAAGTTTTTTCTGCAAATTTTTCATTAATGTTTTTTGGTGAAATAAAAGTAATGGATGAAGTTGTTTAAAATGCGTGTAATGTGTTTGGGAACGGCCAATGTAGTATTTAGGATCTTAATTTAGTATATGAATGCTAGATCTCATGCATTTATGTTTTTTTTTTTTTTCAAAACTTTAATTCGAATTTTTGATCTAAGGTAAATTGACAAATTGGGGGTTTTTGAAAATTAAACTTTATTTTTATTAAAGCATTCAATTTTAAGGGTAATAGAGGTGTGATTTTGTGTGTTACATTTTTTTTAAATGTTTTATGCAAATTTTTCATGATTTTTTTTTGGTTAAAGGAAATTACTGGACGAAGTTGTTTAAAATGTGTGTAATGTTGTCACGCCCCGACCCTGAAGGTGGGCCCAGAATGTGATTGATTTTTTTTTTTAAAAAAACTAACACTACACTCAAGAAGTCTAACTGGGCCGGATCAACGGCTAGGCTCAAAGGTCACACATGATCTCAACATGTGCACTCAAACATAACCATAAGTTTACCCAAGAGACACAAACACAAACACATAATTCCAACACTAAATCATTATTAGAACATCAGAGTAACTACGGATATATGGTAGTTTAATACATCAAGTGCAAACAAACTAAGTACCACACTCGGTACTTTACATAAGCAAATGGTTTAAAGAACCAAAAATCAAAGATAAGGGAATTCCCCTTAGTGGGAATCCCAAAGTAACGCCGCAGCTTATTCACCCTAAGCTTCAAACAGAGGGTTCTCCTCCTCGGGCACATCTCCTGAAAGGTGAGTGGGGTGAGCTAACTAGCCCAGTGAAGAAAATATAACAGTGCAGTTTAATGAAATATCAAGTTAACTAAAACAATCAACATTTGCAATATAATATCTCATGCTTGATAATAAATTCTGAACATCAAGTATAATTTCATCATCATATATATATTCTCATCATCCTTTTCATTAGTGCTGTCATCCAACGGAACGCGTACATACTACTCTGAGACCATTGTATTAAGTCTCGACACGGTTAAAATACATCCTTAAAAGTACATCTCTGGCCTTCACATGGCCGATACTGACACTCCTCAAATCAGCAACTGTCGACACCCCTGGTCAAGTAGACGTAAACCATCTCTCAGACATGGCCGATATTGGTTCAATAGTAAATGGCACATGGAAGCAGTATTACATATCTCATATGATTAACATCATAAACATTTCACAATTATCATAAGCACTTCTTACAACAGTGCATCATGTCTAGGCACCATGAGTGAGTTCATCAACTTGAAACCACTCATTATTCAAGATCCATCTCATTAAAAATCTAATTACACCTACTGCAAAGTTAAGTTCCCTCACCGAAAATGTGTGGTATTGCGGTCTCTGTTCAACAAGCAAACAAGTGCACAATCATTAACAGGTCAACATACATAGCATCCAAATGCATACATACAAGTAGTATTTCAAAACCATACTTGTTTTCCCAAAAATCTCCAAGGTAAATGGAATTTAGTCTCCTACTTAGTTTCAAACAATTTTAAGTTACAATAAAATAATAATAAGATGCTCAGTCTAAAACTCATATTGTCTTCTGGGCATGACCAGATTGACTTATTGAGTTAGGTCTAGATAGTCAAGTCACTTCTCAGTTGTCTTTTGGATAGGACCAGATTTGACATGTTGAGTAAGGCTTCGAGGTCACTCAGTGCCCGACAAATATTACGTCGCCCTAGAAGTGAAGTCACTCAATGCCCGACAAATAAAGTCAGCGTGGAAGTGAATATAATAGTATATACACTATATTAATAAGAGAAGAGGGTTGATACATTTTTAATTTGTTAAAGGCATAAACATCACATGCATCATCAAACAATCAAGAGTTTACATTAAAAAACTGAGTTCCTCAGAACATGCCTCGGAACCAGGTACTGTGGCTTCGGATCATCTGAACCACTATCTAAGCTAGTCACAGACTTTGGAACTTGGGTCTGTCTTCGGACCATCCGAAGATCAGGTCTCAGATCGTCTGAAGGTCCTTCCGAACCGAAAAACAGAGAAAACAGGTCTCGATGGGTCTGTGTGTCTCGGATCATGCGAGTGAAGCTCGGATCGTCCTAGAGGGGTTCGGTCCTTCCGAACATGACTCAGAACATCCAACAGAACAAGGGTAGCCTCGGATGCTTCGGGACTTCGGGCTGAAGCTCGGAACGTCCGAAGGTCACTCTCGGACAGTCCGAAGGGGGTTACCCTTGGACCGTCCGAAGCACAACTCTCGGACCGTCCTAGAATCGTCTTCCTCCTCTATTTGCAACAGCAGACAGTAATGGGTAGTGACACATGAAATACGAATCAAGAAACAGTGGGTTTTCTGGATTCGATTTTCACATCCAACCGGTTAGACGGACTCCTCAGTGAGTCCTCTTTCCATAGGGAGTGGTTTAGAGCTTTAAAACTTAATGGGCCATCGGATTTAAACATTAAAACCACACTGGTGCAAGAAATCCCATGATTTTTCTTAAACTTCAAAACCATTTTACTCACTCAAAACTTGGCCAAATTTGATTTTTTTTTTTTCCTAAACCAGTTGAAATTCAAAGAGGAACACAATGGTTACCTTCACTCGAGTTCTTGGGCTGAAAATCTGGTCATTTTGAAAACTTTCCTTCTAAGCTTACAGTTGAGAAATCACTTTGGAAAATAGAGGCCGAGAGAGGGAGTTGGTTTGAGAAGAGAGCGGAGAGACTGAGAGATGAAGATCAACTGGGAGGAAATCAGCTGAGCTGAGGAGGGCTAATTTATAGAAATTTTGATCAATGCATAGGAGGCCAAGCCTGAGGCTACATGCGGCTGTTGCATATGTCCCCAACAGTAACGGTATTGTTGGGTGACTGGTTGCAGATCAGTCCCTCTAGACTTCCGATTTTGCAAATAGGCCCCTATTTGATAAAAACTTGATTTTTAACTAAAAACAATACTTGTAAAGCTCAAAAAATTTAATCCAACCAGACAGATAAGTTGGGTTTTAAAAACTCAAATCACCATAAAAATTTGGAGATTTAAAACTTACTAGAAACCATAGATTTAAGTAAAAATCATAATTTAAAACTATTTACGTAATTTAACTTGTGTTTAATAAAACAATTTAAAATCCTCATTTTTAGAGTTTGAAAGAATAAATTAGACCATACTAAAATGGTCTAACATAATATATTTGTTTAAAAAATTATCTCATTTCCAAAACCATTTAAAAATATTTATTTCTCCCTTTGGGGTTTTGACAAGTGGTTTTAAATATTATTTTCTGAAAATAAAATTATTTTAAAATCAGAAATAGGAATCCTTGATTAAGGAAAATAATATCATCTAATAATAAACAAATAATAACACAATTTATAAAATAATAAAAATAAGTGGTAAATTACCATTTTGCCCCTCCAGCTGGACGAGCTGGATCACTGAGCTTAAGTGCTCAGATTGGGCCACACCTGAGCTTTTCACAAAGCTCTAACCATAATCTTCGGGATTAACCGGTATAAAAAAGATTTATTAAGCTAAAATCGCCTAATCTTGGTCAGGGTGTTACAAATGTATTTCTGAATTGTTGATGTAGTATTTAGGACCTTAATGTAGTGTATAAATGTTAGAACTTATGCATTTCTTTTTGAAAAGAAAAAATTATTCTGAATTTTAGGTCTAAGGTAAATGAAAAATTGGGGGTTTTTAAAAATTAAAACTTTATTTTTATTTAATCATTCAATTTTAGGGGTAATGGAGGTATGATTTTGTGTGTTACATTTTTTAAATATTTTATGTAAATTTTTTGAATTTAAATGTGGGAAACCATGGGATACCTAACGAAATATCCCTACGGGAGAGTCCATTACCCCTAGGGCACATTAAAGGTTAGGCCATAGGAGCTCAAACCTGCAACCTCCCGCTTCCTGAGGAGGGAAGCTACCAGTTGAGCTACACCCATGTGGATTTTTTGCAAATATTTTACGCAATGTTTTCATGAATTCTTTTTGGTGAAATCAAAATCCATTTTGATGACGTTGTTTAAAATGGGTGTAATGTGTTTGGAATGGTTGGTGCACTATTTAGGACCTTAATAGTATATAAATGCTAGATCTCATGCCTTGATTTTTTTTAAATTTATTCTGAATATTTGGTCTAAGGTAAATGAAAAATTGGGGGCTTTTGAAAATAATTTTTTATTTAATCATTCAATTTTAGGTGAAATGGAGGTGTGATTTTGAGTGTTACATTTTTTTAAATGTTTTTTCTAAATTTTTCATTAAATTATTTTGGTGAATGAAATTTAATGATGAAGATGTTTAAAATGGATGTAATGTATTTGGAAATGGTTAAGGTAGTATTTAAAACCTTAATGTATTGAATAAATGTTAGATCTCTGGCAGTTCTAATTTTATGTTAATTTAATCCAAATTTTGGCGCCCCCATTCGGACACCCCATTTCTCTGCCACGGAACACTCATTTTCAAATTTTACGTATAAATTACCATTTTGCCCACCCTTCGAATGATTATACAGTGAAATTTTCACATCCTTAGAACCATAGAATCGTTTGAAGGATCATAAATATCCTTGATGCTTACAACAAAAAATTTGAACAGTAAATTTTTCCTTTTTTTAAATTTTAAAGTTATTTTTTAAGCACTGTGTATTCTCAAAATTTCTCAAATTAAATATCCGGACTAATTACGATAGTCTGATAAAAATACTTTAAGAATTCAAGGTCTTTTGACACTCCCGAATGCTTAAAACACAGTATTTTACAAATAAGGTATCCTTTGGCTGTGTGGAAAATATATTTGGGAGTGTCAAAAGACTTTAAAGTCTTAAAGTATTTTTATGAGTTTATTGTAATTAGTCCGGATATTCAATTTGAGAAATTTTGGAAATACACAGTGCTTAAAAAATAACTGTCTATGTTGTCGATATCTCCTTTAAAACTTTAAAATTATTTTTTAAGCACTTTGTATTTCCAAAATTTCTTAAATTGAATATCCGGACTAATTACGATAGCCTGATAAAAATACTTTAAGAATTCAAGGTCTTTTGACACTCCCAAATGCTTAAAACACAGTGTTTTACAAATAAGGATATCCATTGGCTGTGTGAAAAATATATTTGGGAGTGTCAAAAGACCTTAAAGTTTTAAAGTATTTTTATCAGGTTATTGTAATTAGTCTGGATATTCAATTTGAGAAATTTTGGAAATACACAGTGCTTAAAAAATAATTTTAAAATTTTAAAGGAGATATCGACAACATAGACAGTTATTTTTTACGCACTATATATTTCCAAAATTTCTCAAATTTAATATCCAGACTAATTACGATAACCTGATAAAAATACTTTAAGACTTAAAAGTCTTTTGACACTCTCAAATATATTTTCCGCACAGTTAAAGGATACCCTTACTTGTAAAACACTGTGTTTTAAGCATTTGAGAGTGTCAAAAGACCTTAAATTCTTAAAGTATTTTTATCAGGCTATTGTAATTAGTCCGGATATTTAATTTAAGAAATTTTGAAAATACATCATGCTTAAAAAATAACTTTAAAATTAAAAAAAAAATTACTGTTCAATTTTTTTTACTCTATAGTTCGAAGAAGGATGTGAAAATTTAACTGTATAATCGTTCGAAGGGGTGGGCAAAATGGTAATTTAAAGGGGTGTTTCGTGGCAGAAAAAGGGAGTGTCCGAATGGGCATCCCATATTTTTGGTCAAAGGTAAATGAAAAATTGGGGGTTTTTGAAAATAATTTTTTTTTTTAATTTTTTATTCAATTTTAGGTATAATGGAGTTGTGATTTTGTAGTTTACATTTTTGAGAATGTTTTTTTCCAAATTTTTCATGATTTTTTTTGCTGAAATGAAATTCATGAGTGAAGTTGTTTAAAATATGTGTAATGTGTTTCGGAATCATTGATTTAGTATTTAGAACCTTAATGTAGTGTATAAATACTATATCTCAAGTATTTCTATTTTTTTTTAAAAATTAATACAATTTTTTTTTGTGAGGTAAATAAAAAATTGGTGGATATATGAAATTATTTATTCTTTTGGTTTCATCATTTTTTTTTTTAAAGTTTAATGGAGGTATTATTTTGTAAGTTATGTACTTGAAATTTTATTTGTTATGGATGATGTTGTTTTATGAAATTTTAAGTGTAACCGAAGATATTGTATCATTTAGTGTTTCAATTTCTTTGTTCTAATTATTATTTTTAAATGTACTGCAGAAAAATTGAACCTAAGATGGATGATCCAACATGGGAGTAATTATCGGTCAAATCACCTGCTTACAGGAATACATCGAAGGTAAACATGATAATTTGGTTAAATATCAAAATACCACAGAACAACATGCAAGAATTTGCAGAACTATGATAGATAGTGTAGTATAGAAAAAGAAATAAAAAGCCATGGTCGAAGAGGAGGCCATGGAACATGTGATAGATGACATGTACATCGTGTCACAGGAGGAGGAAGTTTTGCCCCTAGCTAGTAGAGGAGTACATGATCTTACTAGGGGAGAGCCAGAAGAATCTCGAGACTTACGCAGAGCACTAAAAGAGAGTCGTTGTGAGTTTGAGATGGGGGTCATGAGCGTGCATGTGGTTTAGGAGGTGGTTAAGATCGGCCGAAGGAGACAGAGAGGTGATTTAGGTGGACCTCCATGAAGAAAGTGTTTAGCAGGGGTGGCCGACATGCATAATTTGATCTGGATTATGCTGTCAATTTTGGCATCCGTAGGTCCACTGGATCCTTCTTGGGATAGGATTGTTTCGTTGAGACAGAGGAGGATTGATTAGGCCGTTGGGGATGAGGCCAAGGATGCAATAGGAACTGCCTAGATGTGCATACGGCTTGCGAGACATTGAGAACCATACTTTAGGGGTATTTGTTGGGTGTCGGTTGTTTCAAAGGTGTTCTTAGCTTTCTAACTCCTTATGAGCAGATCCGAGAGTGAGTTGAGACTTTTAAGAGGGCTTGGGACCATACATGTGTGATGATTATGATTATGGGTGGAGGATAGATGATGAAAGAAGGACAGAGAATTTCCTCATCTACAGTCATTTTGACACAGTATTCCATAGGTTGTATGACACATTATTATCTCAGTAACGATGTAGATTTATCATGCGATAAAATGTTAACACTATGTGAAGAATTAGATCCCTACAATTTTGTCCATATAGTGATGGACAACGGTTCAACATTTAAGAAAGCTAGGCATGATGTCTCCCTTTAGTGATGGACAGTTGAATTTTATGAAGGATTAACATATATATGTTCATTCGTTCGAATGAATAGTTTGGTTCATTCGAATGAATGAACACTCGTTCGAAGAAATGAAAATTACACTAAGGTGTTCATTCAGATTAGTACATTCATTCGAACGAATTGAGAATAAACTAAAAATTCGTTCGAATGAATTCATATGCTGGGGTAGAATGATAACTTCACCCAAAATTTCGAAAACGGGTGTGTAAAGACAGATTTTCTAGGTGTCTGTATGGCCACCTATTTTATATATATAACAATTTCACATGGACATTTCTTGTGAGAGACAAAATTTTCTTTTGCCAAATGGGGCTCACTTAGGCCATACTAACACCCTATATCCCCTCACTCCCTAATCTACTATATGAATTGGATCCCTACCCAATTTGAACTTATCCTAAATTACTCTCACTATCAGAGTCGATCCTGACTTAAGGCTAAATCGATGGTTGCGTAATCCCTCTCTCATAAACCCTCATCCCACTCGAATTTGACCAATGACCTAGGGCTCTTACTATGTACTTTCCCTAGAGCGTAGGGCTTTGAAGGCCGGTCATGCTCGTTATTACATTAAAATCTATTAAAAACACTCCTTTAAAAGTATAAATTTTGAAATTTAATAAACTTTATCTTTTATAATTAATATCATTTGATAAATACCTTTTAAATAGAGTCCACCCTATCCGCTAGCCCCAACCGATGTAAGCAATGTAGGATCAGGTACACAATGCTGCACATGTTGGATGCCGTGCAACTGAAAGTACACACACAAGTGTACACATTTAATAATTTTTACCATCTGACATTATTATTGTGATTCCACAACTAACTGTACGTGAGAACAGAAGCCGTACGATTCCCCAAGGGAAAATTGAGAGTGAGAGAGAGTCTATCCCCCACCTAGCCTTGTTCACGAGCTGGGTCTGGGGTAGGCTTCATCCAAAGAAGTCAAAGTCTGCCTTTTAAAGTTCATTTATTTGGAATTCGATATTATTTTTATTTATTTTGATTTTATAATTTAAAAATACAACTATATATATGTTAAAAGTAGAATTAAATACATACCTATCAGTATTTAAATTTCAATTTAAATCTCAATCTATAGCCACTTAATCTTAATAATCACAACTGGCAAACGTCCTTCAAAGATTTGACTCCCATTAATTTTGATTGTTAAGATTAATTGACTAAATATTAAAATTTGAGAAAAAAATTTAATAAATGGTAGAAGTTCAGGTCTTTTTTTAGTTTATACAAGTTATATTTTAAATGTACGAAACAAAAGTTAAAAAATAACAACAGTACCATACGGGTGTTAAAGTCCAATAGACTGATTTTGAGTAAAAGTCGTGTCCAAACACATTTATTTAAATGGAATTTAGGTCCATTACAGATTTAAATTCGGACAAATGAACACCTCTACCCCAATTACCCACCATGGTGAATTTGTCACAGAGTGAGGGAGAGAGAAGAAAGTGAAGGGTCATCCAATTGGCAATTGAATATTGAATTTGGATTGTTTGACATGGGTACAAGAAATTAGCAAATTACTATGACAACAAATAAATCATTTCTTAAATTAATTTACGTACAACAAGTCAACTCAATTCTAATTTTTTATCGATATAATATAACAATAAAAAAATGAATGATTTCTATCATGAAATCTCTAACCCTAATATTATAGAAAATTAAGAATGGAGCTATACTTGAATATAGAAAGATAAGAAAAAATAGAAAACTTTGAATAAATAATTTTTTTATAAAAGTAAATATTACTTTATTAAACACAATAGTCTAATCAAACTCAGATCTTCTAGTCTAATATTTAAAACTTAAAAAATGAGCTGCTAGAGTGGGTTTTAGGAGCTCAATTTCAACCATCTATTTACCATAGTTTAAGTTAGATGACTATACATGTCTAATTAAAATAATTAAAAAAAATTCTTACATCTATTTTTTTTTAAAAAAAATTGTAGAGTTATTAAATTGCTATTTATAGTCAAAGGTTATATCTTTTATGGACTTGGCAAAACTGACTAGACATGATTAACTAATTCATTTAATAAATGACCTAAACAAATCCAAATTTATTTATAAATAGATAGACTCAACCGAATTCAAAAATAAATGAATAGGCCCAGTTAACCTGATTATGTCCAATTTATATGCAATACATGCAATTATATGATATCTACAGTTATTTAATAGAAACTTAATCCATTTAAATTAAATAAGAAAAATTGAACTTGATCCTATCCAACCCATTGGGAAAATTAATATTTTATGTCAATTTAGTGATGTCCATCGTAAGGAAGAAAACCTTAGGATGAGCTAAGAAGAAGAAAAAACCTTTAGATGCTGACGGTCTTTCAGCCGTTGACCTTGTCTGGTCGGCAGATTTGGTGGAGTACGGACAGACATATGGTTTCTTTATCGTATAGTTGATGTCACGAATGGGTTGAAAATTGAAATTTAGAAATATTTTTTTTATTGGGTTATCCATAAGATAACTTTAGACTTGTCATCTATAAATTTATTCGAAAATAATAAAAGAGTTTTTCGTTAGGTATTTGATCAAATAAGATCAAATAAGAACGTCTAATTCCAATAGAACTTATAAAATACCCTTAAACGGGAATAGGGCTAAGCGGAGCTAAAACGGTTTTTTATGAAATGGAAAATGAGAACTATTAGCTCCACACGAGCTTTGTGAATAAGTTATTATTTGATAATGAGAAATGAATATAAACATGATCTATTGAACTCATAATAATTCATTACCCTCGAGTAATTATTCAACAAATATTATGGACCATACCAAAAACTAAGAATCATCAGTAGTGAATCAGTCTATAATAATCAATGTCATGTATTTTAATCTTATTTTTAAATTAAATTATTGAATGAATTTTAAAAGAAAATTTGGAATTTCATATAAATTTTTTAAATTAATTAATGGATAATTTCTCTAGCAACATGACTGTTAGTAGTTTTCATTTTATAGAATCTATAGATATCCATAATCATACAAAATTTTCTTACTTGTTTTGACTATGTAGATGGACCAGATTGAAGCCAATGGTCAGACGACATGGATCCAACCATGAACTTCACTTTTATTTTAAAAACTATTTTAACTATTTAATATAAGGTCATTAAATAGTTGGTTAAATTGAAATATAAAGTAGCCAAAAATAAATTTTCTTGTTTTTTTTTTTACTTTGAATATGGTTAGGTGAGAACCAAAATTATACTTAGATGTTGATTATGAAAATGTGACATGAAAAATAGTATAACATTCATTGCATGGGAGAAGAGAAGGTTTCTCTGAGTAATTTAAAAAGGGTTAGGGTTTATTTCAAAATATGGAAACAAAGTATAGTTTTTTTCAAATTAAGTAAAATAATGGAGCTTCTTTGAAAATATCACTTGAAAATATTTTGAATTAATATTTGCAAATTAATCAACCATGCATAATGATGGGTATCCTCGAGGTACCTTGACCCAACAAGACTAATCCTCCAGTACCCAAATCGTCATTGCCCACACAGCCGGTCCGAATAAATCAAGTGATAGCACCAAGGTTTGATCTCAAAATAAGAGAGAGCAACCTACGTCAAGGACCACTTGGGTTACACTCCTAGTGGGTTATACAAGATGATAGTTAATAATAACTAGTGATGGTAATTTTTATTCACTGATTAATTTAATTTTTTTAATTATTCACATCAAAAGTCTGTTTGAAGGGACCCAGTTGTCTCCATCTATTGTGACGATAAATGACTTAAATTAAAAAGAATTATTACTGCAACTTGGGCATATAATACAGCAAGTGGAGAAGAAGACTATCAGACTATCATCCCTTCTCCTTCCATGAAACTCTCAAAGAAGACTATTAGGGCTTCTCCTTCCATGAAATTCTCATGACTTGCCTAATAAGCGAATGATTCATAAAGTTGAAATGTCGCAAATATCGATGATATTTTCAAATTTACTATATTTTTATCGAAAAAATATCATTACTGCACTAATAACAATTAACAAGAATTTATCAGTGCTTCGATAAACTCCTTATAAAATCACATTAAAACGCGATAAATGGTAATATCGTGATAATATCCTGATAAATTATCGATAAATTCCTGACAAATTACCTGTAAATTACTTGTTATTTTTTTATTTTTTAATGTTTTCATTTACTATATTTTTATTTTACTTTTTAAATATTATATTTCTCATGAGATTTTCCCTTTAATTTCCCTGTGAAAATCCGAGAATTTGAAAACATCTCGATCTTATTAATCATCGTTAATATCTCGAGAACGGTGTTTGTGGCAATGCTTCGAAGTACATTCATGTTTGGATGAATATTATAAAACATATATATGGGGTATAATTTCTTCCAGAGGTATAGTATAACATGTAAGTGAAGGCAGGGGTGGAAAATTCGGTATCGGCCGATATTTTTCTCTTTTTTTTTTTTTTTCAAAAAACGTATCAATATCGGCCGATACGTATCATATCGGCTGATATCTCGACTCCTGAGTGAAGGTAATGTGTTGTTCAATTCATATAGTCAATTTTCGTTTGATACATCAATTATTGATCATTTAAACATTTGTAGTATAAATATTTATTTAATAAATTTATTTTAAACATTTCTCAAGGTTCTTTTTTTTTGAGCGGTAAAGAAGACGTTATCATTAATAGAAAAAGTACAAGAACAAGAACAAAGGCCTACGAGAATTAGGCCAAAGAAATAAAAGACAAGACAAAAGAAGCAAAAAACCACTGCTACACAAAAAGAAGTAAAAACCAAGCTACAGTAAAAGGACACCCAAAGTCGATCCATCTACGCCATTTTTGGCAAAAAAATCTGCAACCCCATTTGCTGATCGACAAATATGAATGAAGGAAACTTCCATGCCCTTGATAATCAAGGTTCTAATATGAAGACTTGATAATTCACATTGTTTCCAATCAGACCATTGTGTTGAATATACGAGACTCAATCAAACTTGAGAGAGAGAGAGAGAGAGAGTTTAAATTTTAATTTAGTTGACTCTTGTCTTATTTACTGTTGAGTTAATTATATTCACTATAAATATTTATAGAATAACCTAATTATTAATAAAATATTAAGAATTAAAATGATATATAATGTAGGTGGAGGTCATTTATTTCTCAATTCATATTATTTTAAAAATTATGTCAATTTCACTTTCCTCTAGTCAATTTTCATTTGATTCATCTCTTATTAATTATTTAAATATTTGTATGTGTGAGTCGGAGACTCTATCAAACTTAGACTTTAGAGAGAGAGAGAGGAAAAAAGAGTTCATCTATTTTTCAATTTATAGTCAGTTTTAGTGACTTTCATCTGATTAATTTTTATTATTGAATTAAATATTTTAACTATAAATATTTATAAAATAATCAAATTTTGAATAAAATACTCAACAATTAAATAGTTGATAGAGCTAGATAATTTAAATATAAGAGAGAGAGAGAGAGAGAGAGAGAGAGTTTTGTTTAAAAAATGATATAAGAGTAGAGTAGTAAGAAGGTGAAAGAGATTTCATAGACCCGAGAAATCAATGGTTTGGGTTGTGTATTTGTATATTTGCGATTGGGTCGGGTTCGGAAAATAAAAACTTATGAAATTTGGGTCGGGTTGGATTTCGAATTGACTCGGATCAACAATTCTGATCAGATTAGGTTGAGTAATTTGGGTCAGCAATTAAGGTCGGGTCGGGTTGGATTTAATAAAAAATTTACTTGAGTTAGATTGAATTTATTAAAACCCCGACCTGATTCAACCCGAGTTTGAGCCCCATGTATTAGCATAAATAGTAGGATCAGCTCATTCTCTCACAAGATCTGTATCTTCTTGATTCCTCTGTCCTGATTCATGACAATGAGTGCTCCATGCAAGAATCTAGTTCCATTTTTCCCTTTCTTTCTTCATGTAATCCTTCTCTCCTGCATGGATTTGCCACTATCGTTCAGTGCCACCATCTTCACAAATCAGACAGATCATCTGTCATTGATTGCATTCAAGGATCAGATAACTGAAGATCCTCTCGGTGCATTAACTTCATGGAACTCTTCTCTCCATTTCTGTGACTGGTATGGAGTAACTTGCAGTAGCAGACACCAACAAAGAGTGAAGGTCTTGAACATCACAGTCAAGAGGTTAGTTGGCTCTCTGTCTCCCCACATTGCCAACCTTAGCTTTCTCAGGTTCATCAATCTCTCGGGCAACAGCTTCTATGGAATCATCCCACAAGAAATCGGTCGATTGCGCAGGTTACGCTATCTGGGGCTGAGCGGAAACTCCTTGGGAGGTGAAATCCCAATCAATCTCACTCGCTGTTTCGATCTTAAAGTGATTGATTTGTATCAGAACCAGCTGGTAGGAAAAATACCGGCGGAACTTGGTACTCTTCCTAATCTAGTTCATCTGTATCTTGGCATCAACAAACTTACTGGAGGAATTCCCCTGTCACTCGGCAACCTTTCATCTCTTACAATCCTTGATCTATCACAAAATGGTCTACAGGGAAGCATCCCTAATGATCTGAGTAGATTGTCAAACTTGACATCCTTTCAGGTAAGTGAAAATCAACTTTCAGGTACGATTCCTCTAATGATTTTCAATATATCATCGATCGTCAGTATCGATTGCACGGCTAATAGACTTCATGGACTCATACCTCGCGACATAGGACTCACATTACCCAATTTGGAGAACTTGTATGTGGGTGGAAACCAATTTACAGGGCCCATACCAACTTCATTGTTCAACGCCTCTGCACTCCAAGGAATTTATTTTGGCCACAACAGGTTTACTGGATCTATTCCTTCCAATTTAGGGAATCTGCAGAGTCTTTGGAGGGTGAGTTTCAGCCAAAATTTGCTGGGGAGTAAGGGTTCTGCTGAAAATGACTTGGGATTCATCACTTCATTGACCAATTGTACTCTTCTTATGACATTAGGTGCAGACAATAATTTCCTCTCTGGTTCACTGCCCAAATCAATAGCAAATCTCTCAATCCTATTAAGAAATCTCCATTTAGCAAATAATCTGATATATGGAAGCATACCCACAGGGATTGAGAATCTCCTCAGCTTGAATTTATTGTCTTTGAATGATAATCTTTTGATGGGTACTATCCCGGCCAGCATAGGGAAGCTTGTTAACTTGGAAGGACTGGGATTGGGTTCAAACAGATTAGGTGGGCAGATTCCATCTTCCCTTGGAAATCTCACTCGTATGACTCTGCTTTACTTGCATGGAAATAGTTTTGATGGAGCTATACCTTTGAGTCTCGGATACTTCCGATTTTTAGAATATTTAGATCTCTCACAAAATAAACTCAGTGGTAGCATACCCAGAGAAGTTCTGGCCATATCCTCCACAACTCGTTATCTGAACTTATCACACAATTCATTTACTGGGTCTTTGCTCATGGAAGTCAATGATGTGAAACAGATCCAGGAATTGGATGTTTCAAAGAACAAGCTATCAGGTGAAATTCCAAGTGGGATTGGAAGTTTTCATAGCTTGACATACCTTGATATGGATAGTAATTCATTTCAAGGAAACATCCCTGCAACTTTAAGTGGTTTGAAAAGTATCCTATTCATTGCTCTTTCAAACAATCACTTATCTGGGCAGATTCCAAAATATCTAGGGAAATTCACATTTTTGCAGTATCTCAATCTATCTTTCAATGATCTCGAAGGCGAAATACCAAATGAAGGGGTTTTCAGAAATGTGAAGGCAATTTCAGTGACAGGAAATAAGAATTTATGTGGAGGTATCCCAGAGCTAGAACATTCCCCATGCCCCAAACAATCTTCGAACAAACAGGGGATGTCAAAAGCCACTACAAAAATTGTAGTTATCACTGTAGTTTTGTCAATAATTTTGATATCCTCTGTCCTTTTCACAGTTGTATTGGACTAGAAAAAGAAGGAATGAACCTTCTTCAATTCCATCCATGGAGGACAAGTGGCTACAGATTTCTTATGCAGACCTCCTTAAGGCAACTGATGGATTCTGCGAAGCAAATTTAATTGGTGTGGGGAAGCTATGGGCATGTATATAAAGGGGATTCTAGATCAAGATCAAATGGTTATAGCAGTGAAGGTACTCGACCTCCAAAAACAGGGAGCTTCTAAGAGTTTCACAGCTGAATGTGAAGCTTTGAGACATGTGAGACACCGCAATCTGGTGAAGATCATAAGTGCTTGCTCGAGCATTGATTTTAAGGGCAACGATTTCAAGGCACTGGTTTTCGATTACATGCCGAAGGGAAGTCTGGATGAGTGGCTGCATCCAACAGCAGTTGAGCAGAACCAGTTTCAGAGTTTGAACCTGATTCAAAGGCTGAATATTGCCATTGATGTGGCTTCTGGGTTGAATTATCTTCACCACAATTGTCAAACTCCCATTGTTCATTGTGATTTGAAGCCGAATAATATTCTTCTGGACAATGAAATGGTTGCTCATGTTGGTGATTTTGGACTATCGAAATTGCTTTTTGAAGCTACAGATGTTGGCTCTCACAATCGGACCAACTCCATTGCAATAAAGGGATCCATTGGATATGTGGCACCAGGTAACTATTCCAACTTAATCTCACACAAACACGAGCGCAGATCTTCCATATATTGGGATAGAATGTATGGAAAAATTTATGCTCAAGTATCTGAACCATGGTTTTGGAGATCTGCAGAATTTTAATCTCTTCATATCTCTTTTAATCCAAATAATCTGCTGTTTAGCCTACTTATACACACACCCATAACCTTATGAATTCAATCTTTATCTAATTTGTCTCCATTCATAGATAGGATTACACCTTTAATTAAGCTCATGCTCTCTTAGAGCATTAGTCTTTAGGGCTTTGACAAAGGTCTAGGGTTGAAATTTGATGAAATTCGACTAGGTCTTCTAAGAAACTTTGACTCAATTAAATTGATTTGTACAAACTAAATCAAGAGAATTAAATTCAACTCAACAAAATTAAGAAAACCCAAATTCAAATTTTGCAAGAATTGATGAGGTAATCTTCAAATCTCTCACAATTCACAACAGGGCCAAAAGAGAGAAGGCTCTATTAAGAGGAAATTCAACTTTCTTATGGGCCACTTAACTTCTCATTTTCACTCTGAAGTATAACTAGACTATGCAGTACTCGATTCAACTCGAGTTCTGATAGGATACATATATCTATCAAAAAACACCATCTCCGTAGTCCCACATTGCATGATATACATGTGTGTTAGTCGCCAAGCATAAATTTTTCTAACTAGTTTATCCTTGTGACCTTAAGTTAACCCCATGTAACAGTGCATGAATGATCATTGCTAAAACAAACATACACCATAGCCTATACTTGGCATTAAAAATGCATTATGCTGATATGTATCAACATATAAATCGTGTCAGTCGAACAACTGAATTTATGTACGACCGCAACACACAAGTGCTTGTGGCCAATAAGATTTGGCCCTCGGAATTCCACAACGATTTGACCGATACACCACTGTATTAGTCAAATTGGTTACCCAAGGTCGATACATATACATATTATAACTTTATCTCTCTCTCTATATATTTGTTTTAATTTGTAGGTTATGTCCTTTCAACTATTTATGCCATTTTCAATATTCTAATGGGCTATGCATCTCAGAGTATGGAACAAGTGGTGAGGTGTCTACACAAGGTGATGTATACAGTTATGGGGTCCTTTTATTGGAGATGTTCACAGGAAAGCGGCCAACTGATGAGATGTTCAAAGATGGTTTGAGCTTACACAATTTTGTTAAGATGGCCATTCCTGATCGAGTTCTGCTCGTTGTAGATCATGAAATCCTTCAAAAAGAAGAAAGAGAAGTCCAAAATATAAGAAGTAGGATGTGTGCATGCTTGATTTCTCTATTTGAGATTGGCATCTTGTGTTCTTCTCAATCACCAAAAGAGCGATTGCAAATGAAAGATGTGGCAATGAAAATGGTTGGGATCAGGGACTCATATCTTGGTGTTGGATTAGTTTCCAATGGACAAATGAAGGCCTCAATCATGGAAGAAGGAAAATCGTACCTAAGTAATTACTAATTGTAAAGGATGTATAAAATAATTTAAAATGCAAGATCATTATTGACATTGTTTATCTCATCATTTTAGAGTTTTTTTTTTTAATACCAAGGTATTCTAGAGTACCTGACTAATCCATAGGACATGTGCAAATCTCTCTACCCATTTACATAGATAAAACTACGGGGTGTAACCCTTATATATTGAGAGTGACTTGAACTCAATACCTACCGCATCTTGTGCAGATTCTTGACCGTCAAGCCAACCTTCACAGTTCTCATCTAAGTTTAGAGTTGATTGCGTTGGATTTAAAATGTTTCTTCTTTTCATGGGTTGATTGTTTGTCTAACATCAAAAGGATTTGAACCCACAACCTTTGAGGTTCTAATAATTAGGGCTGAAATCGGGCCGCCTCGGGTTGCATCTTTTTAAACCCAACCCGATCCGAACTTTTGACCAGGACGTCTTGACTCGACCCGACCCGAATTATAACTCGGCTCAACCCGAAACCCAGCCCGACCCGTATTTTGAACATACTTTAGCCTACTTTTTACCTTCTCGAGTAGGTTTGATCGGGTCAGGTCGGATTAACTTAAAAATCTCTCAACCTAAACCAACCCGAATTCAATGCGGGTTTCTAACTTCTCAACCCGACCCGAGCCGACCCGTTGACCTGACTTTCATGACCCGACCCGCATAATTTTCGGGTGGGGTCATGCGGGTTTGGGCCAAAACCTGACCCGAGTTTCACCCCTACTAATAATGTACAATGCTCGATTCAAATTACAATATATGCTTATATATTTTGATTTTGTGAACTTTTTATCTTGCTAGAATCATAATATTGAATGAAAGAAGTTCCTTTGTGATCCTTGCATCATCTCTTACTTTATAAAGAGACAGATTAAGGTAACTATCGATTAAATTTTAGCCATTCATTCGTTAACACGTTCTAATTTCTTTCTGTGCTGGCAGGTGGAAAAAAGAAAAAAAGAAAATTTTGTTAGAAAAGCTAGATTCAAAATCAAGAATTAATTTCCTGAATTTGAAAGAATTGACGTCATATTAGTATTAAAATTTGAGAAATTCATATTATAAAAGACTAAAACATCGGAAAACAGATTTAAACATGGAACTTGGTCAGTTGCATTTTTTTGGCCTAACATTTATATTATTATCTAATAGCAAAGGAAATTTTTAAAAAATAACTAAAAATACAAATGGGGTTTAATGATTAAATTGTTAATTTTGAAGGATATAGTTCATTTTATCTTTAAATAAAAAAAAATTGAACAAAATCTATAAAGTAGAGAAATGCTTATTTACTGGTTACTCAATTGAAGCATATGCCTCTTCCTATTGAATAGAAACTAGTAATAAGTAGGAAAGACTCCTTTTAAATTTTAAGTGTCTAATTGAAAGTTTTCTCCTTCCTGCCTTTGTTGGAATTTACTTTTCATATCATGCTTACTATAAAATTTAAACAATTTCTTATGAGAACAAGGATAAAATTATTTACCGATACATATCATAATTTTGGCTGTCAATACATATCGCATCAGTCATATCGGCCAATGCATATGTTTTAAATTAAAAAATAAAAAAAATTCAACCCTTTTCAAGTTGAATTTTGAACATTGGATATGATTTAAAAAAAAAAAGCAAGCAAATTCTCCAAGTTTGAATGATATTTTTCAATTCCAAACATATTTCTCCTAAACTTTGAATGAGTTATTTTCATTTTTATTTTTTTTGAATTTGAAAAGATAATCTCAAATTAGAGGGTTTTTTTTTTTTTGTGAAAATAGCTTAATGAAATAGTATTTACTATTTGTGGAATTTAATGGACATGTGTTAATCTGATTGACATACAGTGATTTTTCTAAAAAAATTAATTAAAGCCAGGTTTTCCAATATATTTCTTATTTTCAAGTTTGTAGTGAAAAATTAATAGAATGATATACATATATTTGTATAATTAAATAAAGAGTTAATGTGTTTGATATAATTTTTTGAGTATTTGTGTGATTTTTAAGAATTCAAAATAGGACTCAACTCACTCGAGAGACTCAAAACAAACTTAAAGCTGGTGAGTCGCCTGAACTGGACCTACTAAAATAATTTGCATACCCTTCTATTTAACTTATTTTTAAGTAAAAAAAGGAAATTAAAAAAAAAAAAAAAAACTCAACTCGGTGAACTCGGAGTTAATACTAATCATTTGATTTAGTCCATCAACTTTAGCCAATGACTATTTCATTTTCAATAGTTTGGACTTGGGCTGCGGCTTTAGCCTATCCACATGTAAAATGAATGATAAGCAGTCATCATTGATTGTACATAAAATAAAATTTGACTTATTTTCTTATACAGTTTAACGTTCACAAACTGTAGATGCAAGGAAGAATTTGATTACCTCCATATTTATATTAAGATGATTGTGATTAGTAGACGAATTACTATGGCTATGGATAATGAGATGAAATTAAGAATAAAATAGAAAATTCTATGTAAAACCAATAACAAAATAGAAGAAAAACAAGACAAGAGTTAATTGATTAAATTTTCATTCTTGATGTTCAACCCGATCGGATCCAACTAATGTCCAGCCCTGTCCAGTCAACGAAATGAACTGAGTTCTAAGTTGGATCAAGTCTCAATTAAGTAAAAAGATCACAACTAAAACATGGCTTGACTTGCCAACTATTGAATAAGGGCTTGGGGTTGGGAAACTTTGGTTAGGTGGTCACGTGGACTAGAAAATACACCAGATTTCCTTTTCTGGAATGAAAATAAAAGAACAGTTAATCAAGTCCCACTGGCCATTCTATTTGTGTATACATTGGTGTGGCACAGTTCAATTTCTCAGGAATTCTGACCATTGTTTTAATGGACCATCTTCAATACATTAAATGGCATCCATAATGGCCTAAATTATTGCATGTTCTGCCAAAAAATGTACAGAAATTTGTGGTAGCTTGAATGAATTTGATTATGAATAAATGTGATGTGTCTGAATTAGAAATAATTATTCCCATTTTCATCTTAAAGAGGTACAAGGAAAGGAAATATTAGAAAGAGCAAACACCAAATTCTGAATCAACTCTATTCCGTTACATACTGCATAAACTCCATATCGGCCTCTAAAGCGGTCATCGTATCGGGTGCCAAGCACACCTCCAAGTCGACACTTCCACCGCCTTCTCGGCCTGGGAAAGCCGATATCTTGCCGTCAAACTTGTTGGCTCGGCCACTGCGGACTGCCACCGGTCGGCCCCACCCGAAGTCATTGTCGTACATCGGAAACCGGGGAGAGCTCCCCATTGTGATGGATGCCCCATCAAAATTTCCCAAAGGGAAGCATCTCGGCTCTCTCTCCCAATCCTTCACACCCCGGCGCACTGTAGCATCGTTGTGGGCCACCACATTCTTGTTGAGTAGGCCCGCACACCAGCTCAGATCACGTGACAGGATCTCCCCCACCGAAGCAACGGTTGGGATGCTCTGGATCGCGTTGCCAAAATATAACGGGTCGATACGCGGCTCCAGTCGGTGTCGGCAATTAACTGCCATCCGAAATGTTGTGTTCACCGTAGCGGGTGGTTCCCTCGCCCTCGTAACGGACCTCCACAGCTGCGCAGACAGCGATTGGAAAGATGAAATCTCCACCGTCCGATCAACTCTGTTCTTCCAATTGTTATTACTCTGCTTGCCCGGAATCTCTGCCTCTGTGCCACTGTAATCAACAGCCCCACGTCGTGAATTCCGGCCATTGGCATGGGATTTCAGCTTGAGGATAGCCTCCCGGCTGAACCGGAAAATCCTCTCTCGGAGCTGCCCGCCGGAGAATGTGACATTGGGCCCTCCCTCTGGGAATTCCAGCACCGCCTTTGATTCGCCGAAGAAGTTCCGGGTGAAATCGGGCGTGCGCGATATCCGCTTGACAGCACCGCCAGCCTTGCAGACCTCAGCAAAAGTGTTGAAGAAGTTCCAAAAGGAAGTTCCATCAGTGACTGCATGGTTGACAGCGCAGCCGATGAATACGCCGTCGGCCAGCTCGGTGACCTGCACAGCGAGAAGGGAGTGGAAGTGGCCGTTATAACTGATAGCTCCATCAAAGGCGTAGGTGAAGAATTTCCTGAACGAGTCGGGGACGTCAACCGGGGAGAGGAGGTCATTGATGGTGACATCACTGGCATTGGCGTGGATAAATTCGACACCGGCATCATTGCAGGTGATGAACACATGACCTTCCGAGTCGGTGAAGAAGCGACCGGCTAATGGGGGGAAGTGAAGAAGAGTGTGGGAGAGAGAGGATTTGAGAAGGGAAAGAAGAAGTTGAGAGGAGAAAGTGGGAAGGTTGAGCAAGACTCCCTTTTGAATGTATTGACATGAGAGCATTGGAAGATCAGAGACAGAGAGCTTCAGATCTTCAAGGGTTGATTTTTGAGTTGGATATATCATACATTTGGAAACAAGTTTGGGAGCAGCGAAAGAAAGAGGAGGAGGAGACATTACGACAACTCAGTTGCAATTTTCTCTCAATCTTTTGAAGAGAAAAGTAATGAAGAAGATAAGTCTGGTAATCAGAAACTCGTTCTACCCATTAAAATCTTCTTCTCTGTTACTCTGCTACTACTCTCTCCTCTCTCTGTTATATAAAGAGAAACAGAGTGAGTTGGGTTAACGTAAGTTGATGGCTTGGGTTTCTCATTTACTAGGTTTTGCTCTGTTTCAGTGACTATTATTTGATGCTTTGCCTCTTTAGTTAATACTTTGGCCTTTATTCAATGCTGAGATTGAGTCCACCATCAGCAACTTGACATGCTTCAGTCAAGTTAAAATAAATAATATTTAAAATTTTAAGGTATTTACCTAGGAATCATGGATCCTTCTGCGAATCTCCTTCATTACTTCTCGAGTTTCACGTCCCCAACACTGCCACTGCCACCACCTCCTCCTTTCTTATTTCTTAATTACTTACTGTAAACGCCTTGTCCACCTCATTTCTGTAAGCTGTACAAGTCTTCATGAGAGTTGATGTTTCCTTCTTCCTCTGATCCTCCATTATTGCAAGGTACTCTTCCACAATAAAATTAGAAGCAACAGGTGGATCTGCTTATAGAGTGAGGTCGGTGCTTCGTTTTACGTTTGGAATCTTCCCTGTTGCATCATCCCTCACAAACATGCATCTCCCTGGGAGTGCAACTTGAGTTGGAATAAAACTCCACGATCTCAAAATTTGAATAATTTGAATTTGAATTGAGTTGAGAAATTTAAAATCAACTTCATCCGACTCGATGTGACCCACTAAACTCAAGCATACAAAGTCATAATATAATAGCAATTAAGGTTGAAACTCTGATCGAGTCAGACCAGCACTCAAGTTGAGTTAGGTCGAAAATTCGAATCAAATTCAGTCGGATTCAATAAATTTTAATATAAGTTGGATTGAGTCAAATTTCAATCCTATATCTACTTAATCTTTCTTGATAGAGTTCATTTGATGTGTTGGTTTAAATTAATATAAATTAAATAAACTGATAAAAATGAGTGTCTCTTGGTTAGTTTAAGGATTTTTCAAGTCATGTGAGTGTTAAGTGAACAATAGATTGTGAAAATTAATTTCTTAAAATTTAATAGTAAATGTCAATTTCTAAAGTATGGAATCCATGGCATTCACAACCATTGTAATTACAAAGTAAATAAATAAATTTTAAGATGGTCTTTAAATGTGAGAAAAGTATGTGCCGTAGAGAAAGTTGATTTACATGAAAACTTATCCACGAAATATAGAGAACTGCACTTAGAGTTGAAAAGGTTTGGTCTTACTTGATATGTAACTTCTTTTAATATTCAAAACTATCATATTGATATGTATTTTTACTAATTGAATTAAAAAAGAGTCATTTAATTTTTTATTTACTTTTCATGGCAGATATAAAAAAAAAATTGATTTTTTTTATAAATAATAGTATATGAAAGAAGCCTTCTGAATATATATCACTTCCCCATCTTTTGTTATCCAAGTTAATATAAACTGTGGTAGAAAAGAAAAAATATATATAGAAGCTTCTACAACTAAAAGGTTACGGGTTCAAGATTCCATGGTCTAATTTTGGTGTGTCTTAGAGATTGTGAGCTCATCCATAGGAGTTTTAAGCTGAATATCCTATGATTTCTCATACGTAAATTAAAAAAAAAAAAATAGTATAAAAGATAAAATTAGTCTTCTGTCACTGGTTGTAGTGAATGGCATTTTTGACTCGGAGATTTTCTGGTTGGAGTGTGAAAGATACACGTTCATGCACCCGTGTTTAACCTGCATGATTCACCCACCTTGACGTGTCAAGACTCAACACAATGACCCAACAAAAAAACCCGAGTTATTTAAGTGTGAAATTCAAAATCCAGCCGTTGCATGTACAGGAAAGGAAAGGGGTGGTGTCGCACGTGAAAGCAGAAAAGGAAGAGAGAAAGGCAAAGATAAAGAGACAGAGACAGGGAAAATGTTTCCTTCCAAGAAGATTCAAGCATCATTATTTAATTTATGAGAATGACTTAATTTCTCTTTTTTGTAACCCTTCTTAAACTACGGGAAAAAGAAAGAAAGAAAAGAAACAGAGTTTTCATCTTCTTTCCATCGAATTCGAGGTTGATTCTGATGGTGAGAGGCCCTCGAGTCAATGCACAACCAGTAGAAGCAGCATTTACAAATTACTACCACTTTCTCAGTTTTAGAAATCAGACAGACACCTCTCATATTCATTTGGACGGCAGTGGACGGTGGAGACCATCGGTTCAATATCAATTCAATTATGCTCAAAGATAAAAAATAAAAAAGAGAAAAAATATTCTACTCCCTTACAAAATAATCATATACACTTTTAAAATACGTGAGTAAAATTCATCTTTAAAAACCGACTTTAAAAGAGATGGTGTTCATGGGCTTATAAATCCTGAGACCCAAAGGTCCACTTGCGAAGTAGCACTTTGCTAATACTATTCCTCAGCGTCAGGATTGGAGACATTCGACTCTCCCCCTCCACGTAGGGCTAAAAACTGAATTATAAAAAGAGGGTGTCCATGCATATATAAACCCCATAATCCACAGGCCTACAGGTGATGTGGGACATAATAACATATACTACTTTAATAAAGGTTTATATAAGATGTCATATGAAATTAAAAAATTGTCCTTGAGATAAGGCAGCGCCGCCCCCCTTTGACACCCCTGCAAGCTCAGTACAGACTTCGACCTACGATGATGCGAGTCACATCAACAATATATCCCAAATGATCAGGTTCACGTATCCTGACAACGAAATTGTTATCATCCTTGCAGACATGCTCTCTCTCTCAAGGATTGCAACGGTTCTGGCATCTTCCTTCATGGAGAGCCCCCGTGATCCCTGACCTTTGTGCCTCGCTTCGGCTGTGCTGTGTCTCCATGCTTTGTTTCTGCCTGCGCCAGAATGCTTCGCGGGTTTTGAGCTCTGTTTTTGTATGGCCTTTCTTTTGTTTTGTTTTGAGTCTAATCTGGGCTTCGGCCAAGTGTCATTTATGTTTTGAGCCCCTTCAGGTTGTGGGTTTCTTCCGTTGTATATCTTTGGGCTTCCGCCTCTTTGAATGAAACTTTGCTAACCTTCATTCTAAAAAAAATTGTGATCAACTCCATGATTTCATATGTATGCAAATCAATGTCAAAATCTATCATTTGAAGAGGCATTTGGGGGTTCCTAACACTACTATTTGACATGACAAAACTCTTACCTACAATCTAAGGTCCACAATACTAGCTCAAATCCAATTTCGTTGTACTACGAGTGAGACTCCACATTGACAATTCAAAAATCTAATTTAATTTTTTTGAATTTACGTGTTGAAAATCGTGGAATATCCCAGTGTAAAACTCCTACAGGTGAGCCCATTCCTTTAATTTAATTAACCGGCATATGCTAGCTCAAAGTCTACCTCAGGTCTAGCATGGAGTTGGGCTGGGCTACAATGTGATGTCTACAATCTTCACTATATTTCACTTAAGTGACTTCACCATTTTATAAAATGGGTGAATCCAACCAATAATTGTCATATTGGACATTAATGGGTTAACTTGATCAAACTCATTTCACATTTTAGATAGGTTCGATTGTTATTTTTTAAAGAAAACAGTAAATTTTGGTAATTCTAGAACTGGAATTTTTTTCAATAATTTGATAGTTAAATGATTCTTTATTCATTCGTTATTTTTTTTTAACTATGAGATGATATCCACCCTCAAAGAAAAGCTTGGATTAAGAGCATAAACATTTTATAAATCTCCTCTCCACTTACTCCACGAAGCTCATAGATTCCCAAATAGCAAGAACATTGGACTGTAGAATTAATTATAGTTTCATTTTCATTTCAATATTCATGGCCGGTTTCTGCAACTGTTGCCGTTGTATTAGGAAATATTTCAATGGATCTCTCTCTTTGGTCAAGTTTCTCCCTTATTGTCCTTTGTTTAATGCAGACTGGTTAGGTCAACTAGTCCTACATTAACAATTATAAACAGATAAAGATGATTTGAATGTAGGCATTCCATGTCACCTTCCACATTCCCACTCCTAATACAATCACAACGACCTATTCTTATTATATTTACCTTTGCAGTGCAAAGAAGAAGACAATAAGCTACAGTAAGAGAGAGAGTCTAATATCTGAACTTGGAGATGGTAGATAGTAGCATCTGAGATATGTATGATCCATTGAACTCTTCATGACTTTGGTCTGAGTAGATAGTAACATCTGCGATATGTATGATCACAACGACCTATTCTTATTATATTTACCTTTGCAGTGCAAAGAAGAAGACAATAAGCTACTACAGTAAGAGAGAGAGTCTAATATCTGAACTTGGAGATGGTAGATAGTAGCATCTGAGATATGTATGATCCATTGAACTCTTCATGACTTTGGTCTGAGTAGATAGTAACATCTGAAATATGTATGATCCATTGAACTCTTCATGACTTTGGTCTGATGGTCAAGAAGGGTTTTTTTTTTAAATGAATTCCTATCTTAAGTTTGATTCATGCTCAAAGCTTTCTGGGTCATTCTTCATGGGTTACTCCTCATTGAGATTTACGAGTGTGAGTGGATTGAGAGGTTTACACTTTTTTTGAATGAAAGGTTAGTAGTATGACATTCAAAGGGAGGCCCGAAGAATTTACAAGTAAAGACCCACAACCCGGGCCAGCCAAAAAAGGCCACAAGAAATTCAAAACTGAGCCAAAGACCAGCAACAGAACAAGGCATCTAGCCAAAAACTAAAAAAGATACAGTGATATGGGCTAAACAGAATAAGAGTAAAGACCCGAAGAATTTACAAGTAAAGACCCACAGCCCGGGCCAGGCAAAAAAAGCCAAAAAAGGCAACAAGAAATTCAAAACTGAGCCAAAGACCAGCAACAGAACAAGGCATCTAACCAAAAACTAAAAAAGATACAGTGATATGGGCTAACAAAAGAATGATTGTGATACCCTGCCCAGGTGTGGACAGCACACCATCGATGTGGGACATCGGTGGAGAAAGAAAAGAGAGGAGGGGTTTTAAGAAGGCCAACCCCTCTTGACTTCATGTGACGCGTTTTGGGCCTTGGCCATGTGGGCCATGGCCCAAATGCAAAACCGTTTGGGTTCGAGCTGTGTGCGAGACCCAAAGCGGACAACATCACACTGAGTCAAGCCCTAAGCCCTGTATTCAAGTCGGATCGTTACAAATTTGGTATCAGAGCCGAGTTCAACACGCGGAGTATGTGGGCCTTTCTCCTTCCCCTGATGTTGTCGAGCCGAGGGCAGCTCGAGGCCTTAGGCGAGATGATTGTGATACCCCTGCCTAGGTGTGGGTTGTGGGCAACACACCACCGATGTAGGGTGAGTCCCACATCGGTGGAGAAAAAAAATAGAGGAGGGGTTTTCAGAAGGCTAGCCCCTCTTGACTTCATGTGACGCGTTTTTGGGCCTTGGCCATGTGGGCAAGGGCCCAAATGCAAAACCGTGCCGGTTCGAGCTGTGTGCGTGGCCCAAAGTGGAAAATATCACACTGAATCAAGTCCTAAGTCCTATGTTCGGGTCGAGTCGTTACAATGATGCTCCGGAAAGTTCACCCAGTTACGAAGGGAGGTCTTATGGATAGGGTCTACTTGAGAAATAAAATTGCAGTTGAAGGAAACAAGGAGATTTAAAATGGCTAGAATTAGACATCTATAATTCCACCCATACGGCCGCCGTTCCTAGCTAACAGAAAATGATTGGGAGGTTTACACTTGCTTGTGAGAGTAGTTTCACCTTCGATATGAGGTGGGAATACCCATGTTACAATAATAATAAAAAATTATGCATTAATATTAATATCTATGTCACTCGTCAGATTTTGCGAAAACATTGGATTCATCAGGTAGGATAGATCAAAAGAAGAGCAGCGATGAACTTTATACATTTTCTAATCAAGTATCAATGATAGTCAATACTTAAACAAAATCTAAAAAGAAACATTTGTACATATGTGTACAGAAATTAATCAACGGTTTAGATTTTTATTTAACAAATCTCATATTTGTCAAATCCCATCATTTATTAATCAATTTTATTATTAAAATGACTACATAAGATCATTTCTCGTTACTAAAATTAGAAGTGGTATTCGGATAGATTGGGTTGGCTACACGTAATAATAAGTTTTGTATCTAACCTATCTAATCCGACTCAAATTTTAATTACTAACCTGACCCGACTCGACTCGACTCAAATTTTATTTTATTCTAACTCAACAAAAATTTCTAAGAAAGAAATTATAAAAATGAGAGGAAAACTGTTCTTAGTATAAAATGAAAAATAAGTGAACTTTCCTGTAAGCTATTAAACTATAAAGAATTGAGAAAATAGACTAAGTTATTTTAACTTTAATGAAATACATAAACTAGAATTCATAAGAAAAATAAATAAGATAATTATTTAATGTTAATTCAATTTGGTGTACTTAGGTCGGGTCAAGTTACGTCGTTGGGTCAAGTTGATTTTAACATCTCAACCCTGTATGAGCCGAACTGCATACGATTTTTTCTGAATCCAACCCAACCTGAAATATACAAATACATAACCAACACCCACTGATTTTTCAAGTCGAATCATAAGTGTTGAATTAAAACCCAATCCAAGTTTCATCCCTATAAATTTCATAAATGCTTTATAAAACCTAAGCTCACTTTTAGATATTAGTTGCCATTGTCACGCCCCGATCCCTCCGGGTCCACTGACATCAGACTTTTTTTTTTTCTAATACGATACTGAGCCTTTGCGAAAATCATTTTAATACATGGACTTAATATCTCATATGACTAAGTTTGTATCTGACATTTGGCAGCCTCGGATCCAACCATACCTAGCCGGTAAGAATCCCAGACAGATGGAGGGGTCACCATGGGCCCGCTTAAGACCCAAAACCTCGACAGATTCCACCTTGACTTATAGTATGTGGATACACTACTAACCAACATGTAATCTATAACTTGACCTCTCAGGAAAGTCCAAATAGAAAATGTCACACATGATCTACCTAACATTTACCATCAATCAATTCTATCAACATCAGAATTGCACATCAGAAACTGAAATAGACTTTATTACATCCTACAGTGTCTAAAATGAACACCGTAAAGGGCTTATTAAATTACATGTTCATACGTATAACGTCTAATAAGCTAAACATAAAATCCCAACATTGGATAGATAGTTAGAGGGTTTCCACCCTTCACTACAGCTGAAGATCCTTCCTGTCTTTCGTCCCCCGAGTTTCTTGTTTCGTAAGGGTTGTGAGCTTTATAAACTCAGTGAAGATAAAACAACAGAAAGTTCTAGATAATAAAGCATATTATCAGCATAATAAACATGTTATCAAATAACAATTTATACACTTAGAAATCATATAGAAATAATGTCAACACAGTTATCTATCATGAAATGTCATTCCTTTCTCAAAAAGATACCCCCACCAAATAATTTCTACGGATCTTCCCTAGCCGCGAGTAATACGTTTCCTATACCGCCGGCAAATTCTTGCTTAGTGCTTCACACAGCCCGTATTTTAAATACACCTCGTACCAATTGCCCTCCACGAGCTAGGTACTTCATACATTGGTGTAAGGTAATTTGATATGCACAGTACACCAATCAATATGCACATCAACACATGAATTTAAACATAATTGTCGACCTACATAATACCTCTCACACATATGATCATAATAACCTCACTCAGTTAACATAGATTCCTAAGCCTTCTCGCATAGAATCATAATACTAATATCAGCAATCAGTATTTAACTATACTATGCTGGAAAAACTAAACACAGATTAAAAGCCCACCAACGGGTTATATTATAACACAAATAAGTGTTACCGTTCTCTCCAATCGGGTGTTTCTACCCTATACTCATCATTTATCGCATAGATTAATTATCCTGCAATACACACAGTTATACACAAAATGCATATTCCTATTAGAATCACAGTTGGATACCTGATCTATTATCAGATCACTAACATCACAATACCAAGTAGTCTATAGGAATAAGTGAGTTCCGTACTTCGTTTTAGGATGGCTAGATGTCGACATCCCGAAACACTCTCATGTTCACGTTTCATATGTAGAAACTCATAATCACCTCCTTACGTGTGAACAATGTCGGTATCGCATTCTAATTCAATCACTTCCTTTCTGTCAATAACAATGACCACGGACATCCATTTTTTACCGTAGAGCTAATGGTGGAAGAAACATTGTATTGAATACAAAATGAGATGTATTTTAGTAAACAGTTTTTCAGTAAATACAACATATAATAACACTATATACCCATAATATATACTCCTAAGTCTTTAAAATATCATGACAATATATTTATAGAGTTTTTTTCTTTTTTTTAAAAAAATTACGATTTTACCCCTGAGCTTAATATGGAGTAAAAATAAACCTACAAGTGGTCTAAAATAAGTACTTTTAAGTTTAAACAACATAAAATTCATTTTTGAAACCTTTCCAAAAAATTACGTTTTTGTCTCAAAAAAAATCCAGATTTACCAGAATGCCCTTGGGCACTATTCACAAAAATTACGAAAATGCCACTGTAACTGTTCACCAAAATTATGAAAATGCCATTCTGGTACTATTCATAAAAATTATGAAAATGCCACTAGTATTGTTCATATAAATTACCAAAATGCTTCCACATGAATAGTGCGCCGCAATTAACAGTGAGGTGCAAGTTACTGTTCATTGACAGATTTTTCAATTTTTTTTGTATTTTCTTCTCCGATGTATATAGAGCAAACCGTAAGACATTTTCTGACGAAATTGAATATCTAACTTCCTCTTAATGAAGTCTATAAACTAAAATATTAAATCAAAATAAATACTTATAGAAATCCTCCAAAAAATTAAGACTGTAGTTATAGAGCAATAGTAAACACCCAGCAGAAGAGAAAATCTGAAAAATTTGAAAAAAAATCTGTGAATTTGTGATTTTAAATGTAAACCGAGTGGACCTATTTATAGGAGTTTACAAATCACTATTTGAGATTGGTCATGTGAACCCTGCCCCTTGGATCCGTCGGTAGTATCTCAACTGTTGATTATTGTCGGCAGATGAAAACCTTATCATTCACCAACAGTAAAATTCATTGTTACCTTAATATTTTTCTTCGATCATATTAGACCATAACTCGTAAAAATCTAATACTGTAGATGTGTTGAGAACATGGGGTTTACTTATGGTGGAACGTTCACATTTTGTTTTTACACCGAAAATGGAATATTTTTCACAAAGTCAATGTTTTAATAAAATAGACGGCTTATAATCATCGTGATTTTGACACTTCGAAACAAGCGTTTAAAATACTCATTTCGACATTCTAAAAATGTCAACGAGTTTGATAAAATGCAGATCGACTGTGATTTGAGTTTGTCAATTTTTGGAATACAGGGTATCTTGAAAATTGAGGCTTTTAGATAAAAGTATGTGTAAAATACACGTTTCGAGAAATACTCGTGAAATTTCGAAAATACCACTGAGTAGCGTACTCAAAAGCTTAGTATGTGTGTGAATTTCAAGATCTGAATATATCAGAAGAGTGGTCTTTCACACTCAAGAAGTTTAAAAGACATTATTCATGATTTTTATATATAAAACAAAAGACATTAAGTAATGTCCAAAATGCCCTCCGAACTTCGTCGAACTGGATCAGTAAGCAAACTAGCTCTAATCCGGTCACGTAATACCTTTTCGGGAAGCTATTTCTGTATTTTATCATATTAACCGGTCAGAAAGCTGAGTTAATGATTCTAAAAATTTGTCATTTTCTAATTAAAGGTCGAATTGTTACAACCATATTTTACAATTAAAAGAAGATAAGAAGAAAATTTCTAAGACAAAAAAGTTTAGTACAAGAGACAAGGAGACAGCGATGGCTCTCTCTCAAAGTGGTGGGGCCTACTTCTCTATGGCGCATGTGCTGAAGAAACAATAATTACGTTAATACTAATCATTAGATTTACTCTACTCAATCAACTTTGCCAATGACTTTCATTTTCAATAATTTAGAGTTTAGCCTACTAAGGAATAAAGAAAAAAATCATCTCATACATACCTATTTACGAGTATATCGGCAATTTATTGATGACACAGTGCTCTTTCATATATTTGTTATTATTTTCAATTAAATATCTAAAAACTTGAATGAAATTTATTTTTATAATCAATATTTTAAAGGTGCCCATCTTAACACGGACATTATCTTTTAGGAGGTATGAATTTTTTGAATTTCCTATTTTGCCCCCCCATAAATCGGTTTACTCTCTAGTGAATTTGTTCACTTGTCCGGTGCACCGATGAGTGAACTGATTCATTTGAAAATGGAAAGAGTCCAATTTGGTGCACTAATCGGTGCACCGATGAGTGAATTTATACACTGAAACGTAAATCGATTTCTATGAATGTATGGAGGGCAAAATTAAAAGTTAGTTAAAACTCTTACCTACTAAAAAATAATGCTTGTATTAAGATAGACACCCTATTTTAATTTATGTTTAGGATCTCAAGTTAGAGGTTGGGCATTTCCACGAGTCACCTAGGAATCATGGATCCTTCTGCAAATCTCCTTCATTACTTCTCGAGTTTCACGTCCACTGCCACTGCCACCGCCTCCTCCTTCTTTCTTATTTCTTAATTACTTACTGTAAACGCCTTATTCCACCTCTGAACTGAACCTCCTTTTTTAATTGATAATTATCCCCTTATCACACCTCCATTATTGCAATATACTCTTCCACTAATAAAATTGGAATCAACAGGTGGATCTACTTATAGAGTGAGGTCGGTGCTTTGTTTTACGTTTGGAATCTTCCCTCACAAACATGCATCTACTTAATGTTTCTTAATGGAGTCCATTTGATGTGTTGGTTTAAGTTAATATAAATTAGTGAGTGTCTCTTGGTTAGTTTAAGGATTTTTCAATCATATGAGTGTTAAGTGAATAATTGATTGTGAAAAATAATTTTTTAAGTTTAATAGTAAATGTCAATTTCAAAAATATAGAATCGATGGAATTTTCTTTTAGGAATCACAATAAGAAAGATGAGATTACAAATACATAAAAGAGGGTCTATAAAGATTAGACCAAAAGAAAAGAAAAAAAAATAAGCAAAGAATATTCGAATAAAAATAAAATACAAATCAGAGGAAAAAAATGCCCGCCCAATGATTTCAACTCTCAATTTAGCAAAATAGTCTGTCACGCTATTAGCTGATCACCCAACTTTAGCAAAAGATACTCCCACCCCTTTAGCTAAATCTCTCACCTCCCTAATCACATTGGTCAATATCCAAAGTAGGCGCCATAATCCCGATGCCCATTTGAATGCATTTGTCGAATTTCCTTCTATAACTAAAATGCCTGGACTGTAATCTTTCAAGACGACAAGAGTTGGCCTAATGTTAGGAATTTCTATCTCATTTGAATCCTTGATATCCATCGACTAATTGGAAGTCTCTCCTTTATGATTTCTAAGCACTCTTTCAATCTCTATTAGACCCGATTTCCCTCTAGAGGCTACATTGATGCCATTTGACAACCATTGTAATTACAAAGTCAATAAATAGATTTTAAGGTGGGGTTTAAATGTGAAAAATCATGTGCATATCACGTCACGTCATATATTGTTCGAATAGAAAAAGCAGTTAATATAATATTGTCAAGTAAATTAAATTAGTGACCTAATAAGCTATTATGTGTTAGTAATAAGCTATTATGTGTTAGAAAAGAAAAGAAAATATAGAACCTTCTTCAACTAAAATACAATAAAAGCTAGAATTAGTCTTCTTTCTCTGGTTGTATTAGAGAAAATAAATCAATGACGTGGCTCTTTGGTTTGGCTTTTTTGACTCAGAGACTTTTGGGACTCGGACATTTTCTGGTTGGAGTGTGAAAGACACATGTTCATGAACCCGTGTTTAACATGAATGATTCACCGACCTTGACGTGTCAAGACTCGAGACAATCACCCAAAAAGAAAACCGACTTACTTAAGAGTGAAATTCAAAATCCAACCGAGTTAAGAGTGAGTGGTATGGCATTTTTTACTCAAAGTTTTTTGGTTGGCAGGAGTAAAATTCGGATGGGTTGTGTCAGATTTCAATAAATTCAATCGAATTCATTTCAAAAATTATTGAACTTTATCTAACTTGATCAGAATTGGCAACTCAAATTATTCAATCCGAGTGTCACTCAACCTGATCTGACTCGATCTAAACTTAAGATAAATATGAGTTAGCCATCATAAGGTTGTACATGACAAAAATCCGATCATAACCCTTTCTTTTCTGCATAGCAAGGCATCAACTCTGCTTGATTTAATCTAACTAACCAATTTATCCCAGTTTCTACCACCAAATGAAATTCTTATTAAAACTTCAAACTACATTATTGTAATGCTTATATATAAGCATTTTTTGGTAAACATAATTATGATTACCAATTGACCACTGCATAGACGCCTCAAACTTTCAAATACACAATCAGAAATGATTCCAATAGTTTTCATGGACAATAGTTTAAAAAGAAAAAACTAAATGATTCCTATACATTAAACCATAATAGATTTAGGTGAGAAAACAAATTAGAAAATGTCCAACTCGATTTAAATTTAACTTCTTTTTTTTCTTCAATCTAAGCTGACTCTAATTTGAAAAAATGTATAATCTACATCACAATTTTTAAAGTCGAGTTAAAAGCCGACTTAAGTTTTACTCTAATTAGAGTGTGAAAGTCACACGTTCATGCACCCGTGTTTAACATGCATGATTCACCGACCTTGAGGTGTCAAGGCTCAATCCAAAGACCCAACAAAGTAAACCGAGTTAAGAGTGAGATTCAAAATCCAACGGCTGCATGTACAGGAAAGAGACAGTGTCGCACTTGAAAGCAGAAAATAAAGAGAGAAAGAGAGAGGGGAAAAGTTTCCTTCCAAGAAGATGCGAGAAAAAGAAAGAAACAGAGGCTCCTTGTCTTTCCATAGAATTCGAGGTTGATTCTGATAGAGAGTCAAGTCAATGCACAAAGCAGCATTTACAAATCATTGTCATAAATTTGAGATATTTTTAGGGATATTTTCTATAATATCTACACTGATTTTTACTGTATTATCTATTTTATTTTTTTGAATTAGTTCGACGAATTTTTCGAATCACTTATAACAAAAGGTTCGGCAAGTCGATTCGAAAGGCAAAATGGGCAATACAATAAAATCCCGTAGTTGGGTTACACAAAATGTCGGTTGGAGGATCGTTGGCCTATTAAGATATTTTCAAATTTTTTATTTTTCACTAAACATGATTGAAAAAAATCTCGTAGGAAATATAAAATTATAAAAATTAAATTAAATGAAAATATTAATAAAATAAAAATCTTAATAGAGAATTTATCAAGAATTTATCCCGATCTAATCATGATATTATCATTTATTAAAATTTTAACATGATTTTATCGATAATTTATTGGGAATTGACCACCGTACGATAAATATACGTTACTAATGTTATAATAATATCTTTTCGATAAAAACATGATAAATTAAAAAATACTGCTGATATTTATGATATAGTTACAAATGGTTACAAATTAGTGCCACCTTCTCAATTTTATAAATCAGACAGATCTCATATTCATTGTGTACGTAATGACTTCTCTATGAATTATCATTCTAATTTATTATTATTGAGTCTGCTATGAATTATTATTTTAATTTATGCATATTTATTAAAGAAAACAGCAAATTTTGGTATTTTTAAAACTGGATTTTTTTCAATAATTTGATAGTTACATGATTATTTATTCATTCCTGAAAGAAATGCTTGGATTAATCACTCCATTCCTATCCATACTAAGCCATGAAGTTCATAGACTCCCAAATAGGAAGACTGGAAGAACATTGGACGGTAGAATTAATTATAGTTTGATTTTCATTTTAATATTCATGGCCGGTTTCTGCAACTGTTGCCGTTGTATTAGGAAATATTTCAATGTATATCTATCTCTCTTTGATCAAGTTTCTTCGCTATTGTCATTTGTTTAATGCACAAGTGATTAGGTGAACGAGTCCTTCATTAACAATTATAAGCAGATAAAGATTGGGTGAATGTAGGCATTCCCTGTCACCTTCCACATTCCCACTCCTAACACAATCACAACCACGTATTCCTATTATATTCACCTTTCCACTGCAAACAAGAAGACAATAAGCTACAGAAAGGGATGTGAGAGAGAGCCTCTCGCGTCTAAACGTCGGTTGCAATAACAGAATCATTCGTCACAAATATCTTCTCGAGATATTAATGGTGATTGATACTATCATGATATTTCTAAAATCAAGGTGTTCAGGCCTCTTAAAGCACCTGAGTAATTTTTGAGACATGTGCAAGTTTTTGTACCTGCACATACCGAGTAACTCTACAAGGAGTGGCCCTTTAAAGTAGAGTAGAAACTGAATTCAAAACTCCTCTTTTTTGACGTAGGTTAACCCAGGGGTCGAGATATCGGCCGATACGAAACGTATAGGCCGATGTCATAGGATTTTAATCCCAGTATAATATCGGCCGTACAACAATCATATCGGCCGACATGGCCGATATCTCGCTGAACCATATCTGTCCAATATCGGCCGATATGATTAATATCGGTATTTTTTAAAAAAAAAAAAAAATTCAAAATGGTGATGGTCTCGGGTTAAAATATCGGCCGATATCTGCCAATATTTACATTTTCAATTTTTTTTTTAAAAAAAAGTTTCTTTTTCGGTTTTGTAATATTTTTTAATTCAAAAAATAATAATAAAATAATACCGATATTTAAAAAAAAAAAATCAAAAAGAGGAGAGAGAATAATATCGGCCAGCCCGTTTTTTTCACCCCTGCTCCAACCCCTTTGGGTTCGTAACATTTGAGATATGCATCACTCATTGATGAAAATTTTAATTTTTTTTTTTTATGAATTTCTGCATACATATTAATATCTATATCACTTATGAGATTTTGTTAAAATATTAGATTTATGAGGTTGGATAGATCAAAAGAAGGGTGTGATGAGCTTTATAAATTTTCTAAGCAAGTATTTTTTATTTGTTTAATCCAATGTTTGGATCTGATACTCATAAAAAATCTAAAAAGAAACATTTGTAAATGTGTATAAAGAAATTAATCTAACAGTTTAAATTTTTAGTCTGTAGATCTCACATTTCTCAAATGCTATCATTTATTACTCAATCTTATCATTAAAATGGCTAAATAAGATCATTTCTCGTTACTGAAATTAGCAGGTGGTAATAGGCTAGGTTGGATTGACTCCAAGTAATAACAGATTTTCTATCAAATCGATCTAATCTGACTCAAATTTTTAATTACTAACTTGATTCAACTCGAATTTATTTTATTAAACTCGACAAAAAAAAAATTAGAAAACTAAGAGGAAAATTTTGTTTTTAGTATAAAATGAAAAATAAAAATTGTCATAAATAAAAGAATGCATTCTCATGAAAAGTGCAACTTATTCTGAGGAGTCCATCCAAAATATTCTCAGTCCATTTTGTTCTTGAGAAAAAGGTAAATGGTCCCAAAACAACAACTTTTATGTGCCAGCAATTATGCGATCAAAATTAATTAGATGCGCATCAAAATAAATTTTGAATAAAATATCTAAGGACTTTTTAAGAGTATTCGACTAATCTTTAAACACACATTAAATTTAAAAAAAATAACAACTAATAAACATAAATACGTGTAGAGAAAAGAAAAAGATTTACTTAGAAATGGGTTGCATCATTGATTTATAGAGGGGTTTAAATACCGGTCTCGGCTGATATATGGGCCGAGAAATCTCTCTTATTTTCTTTTTAATCAAAATCATCTCAGATATCGACTATATATATTGAGTGATATATATCTGATATCGCCCGAATATCAATAAATATCATTACTATTTTTTTTTCCGCGTATCAATATTATTTGCCATATTTTACACCTGATATGGCAGAAAAGAAGATAAGAAGAAAATTCCAAATTAAGACTAAAAAGTTTAGTCAATGAAGTTTAGTTAAAGATAAACGTGGGTGTCTCTCAAAGTGGTGGGGCCTACTTGTCTATGGCGCATGTGCTGAAAAAAACAATAATTAAGTTAATAACTTAATACTAATCATCAGATTTACTCAATCAACTTTGCCAATCAATGACTTATTTCATTTTCAATAGTTTGGACACGCGGGCTGCCACTTTAGCCTAATCAAGAAATAAAAGAAAAAATCATCTCATACATATCTATGTAAAGTATATCAGCTTTATTGATAATTTATTATTAATACAGTTTTACTCGTATCTAGTTTTTATTTTTAGATATATAGAAAAATGATAAAAATTTAAAAAAAAATCTAGTGTATACATATTTTTTTTAAATAATTGTTATTTTTATAAAGTATTAGATCTCTTAAGAGTGAAATTTAAAATAAAAATAAAATTTCTTAAAATTTTAAAAATATAAAAATAAAATAAAAAATAAGAAATCAACAAGAGAGAGGACACTTGATATTAAAGTTATGGTTTCTGGTATTTGGCTTGGCGATCAAGAACCCTAGCACCGATTAACCCTCGGACATGTGCAAGTTTTCCACACATACCGAGTAACTCTACGAAGAGTGCCCCTTAAATATTTGCAAATATAGATTACATGAATTTTTAATAGAAATTTTGAAAAAAAAAACCTCAATCTTTTTTCTTAATATGAAAAAAATAAAAAATAAATTATATTATAAAAGACTAAGTTCTTTATAATTTTTACTCAAATTTAACACATATTACATAGATTTAAATTTATAGTTTCAAATTTTTAGAGGAGAATGGTTGTATACCACATTCTACTGTACAAAATAAAACTAAAATTCTAAATTTATCAAAATATACTCTCCAGGCATCTCACCCGATTAGTCTTCTGGAGTGTGTGAAAACCCCCTCTATCCAAATCATTACCCTATTTTTACCATGAGTGTCACATATTAATTTTTTTATGGCCATTTTTCATTTAAGATATGTTTTAAGAAAAAAAAATTAATACAGCCGTTAGCATAATCTTTTTAAGAGAAAGTATCCCATCAATATATTTCAATTTGAATTTTTCAATGGGTATTATTTTAGGAATGTATGGAAATAAGTTCTTCATAGTTGAAATGAATCTTCTATTCCGACGTCATTTTCATGAAATTAAGTATTTATGAAAAAATTATGAATTTTAATAGAAGATAGTAGTTATTTGAGATACTAGAGAATATGGATCCTCCATTTTAGTAGCCAATTTTGTATTTAGCCAACTAAAGCCTCTTTCTGATTTTTAATATACAAAATAACTCTTTTATGAGAATTCCAATTTTGTAATTTTCTTCTTCTGTTTAATTTAAAACTATTAATCATGCATTTGAGGCTTATCATAAAAGATAGAAAACCTTTTTTTTTATATAATACTTGAATTTATGAATTTAGTAAATAATTTAATCCTTAATTGTTTAATAAATAAATAAACAGGACCAAATAATAGCCTGAATTCATCCTCAATTTAAATTTAATCCATTAACAATTTCAAGGGAATATATGTGATGGGTCTGAATTAGAGATCATTAGTCTCTTAAGTCTTAACATAATTAATTCCGCATCCCATTTTTCATCTGAAGAAGTACACATGGAAAGGAAATAGCTGAAGAGGAAACAACCTATTCCGATACATACTGCATAAACTCCATATCGGCCTCTAAAGCGGTCATCGTATCGGGTGCCAAGCACACCTCCAAGTCGACACTTCCGCCGCCTTCTCGGCCGGGGAAAGCCGATATCTTGCCGTCAAACTTGTTGGCTCGGCCACTGCGGACTGCCACCGGTCGACCCCAGCCGAAGTCATTGTCGTACATCGGAAACCGGGGAGAGCTCCCCATTGTGATGGATGCCCCATCAAAATTTCCCAAAGGGAAGCATCTCGGCTCTCTCTCCCAATCCTTCACACCCCGGCGCACTGTAGCATCGTTGTGGGCCACCACATTCTTGTTGAGTAGGCCCGCACACCAGCTCAGATCACGTGACAGGATCTCCCCCACAGAAGCAACGGTTGGGATGCTCTGGATCGCGTTGCCAAAATATAACGTGTCGATACGTGGCTCTAGTCGGTGTCGGCAATTAACTGCCATCCGAAATGTTGTGTTCACCGTAGTGGGTAGTTCCCTCGCCCTCGTAACGGACCTCCACAGCTGCGCAGACAGCGATTGGAAAGATGAAATCTCCACCGTCCGATCAACTCTGTTCTTCCAATTGTCATTACTCTGCTTTCCCATAATCTCTGCCTCTGTACCACTGTAATCAACAGCCCCACGTCGTGAATTCAGGCCATTGGCATGGGATTTCAGCTTGAGGATCGCCTCCCGACTGAACCGGAAAATCCTCTCTCGGAGCTGCCCGCCGGAGAATGTGACATTGGGCCCTCCCTCTGGGAATTGCAGCACCGCCTTTGATTCGCCGAAGAAGTTCCGGGTGAAGTCGGGCGTGCGCGATATCCGCTTGACAGCACCGCCAGCCTTGCAGACCTCAGCAAAGGTGTTGAAGAAGTTCCAAAAGGAAGTTCCATCAGTGACTGCATGGTTGACAGCGCAGCCGATGAATACGCCGTCGGCCAGCTCGGTGACCTGCACAGCGAGAAGGGAGTGGAAGTGGCCGTTATAACTGATAGCTCCATCAAAGGCGTAGGTGAAGAATTTCCTGAACGAGTCGGGGACGTCGACCGGGGAGAGGAGGTCATCGATAGTGACATCACTGGCATCGGCGTGGATAAATTCGACACCGGCATCATTGCAGGTGATGAACACGTGACCTTCCGAGTCGGTGAAGAAACGACCGGCTAATGGGGGGAAGTGAACAAGAGTGTGGGAGAGAGACGATTTGAGAAGGGAAAGAAGAAGTTGAGAGGAGAAAGAGGGAAGGTTGAGCAAGACTCCCTTTTGAATGTATTGACATGAGAGCATTGGAAGATCAGAGACAGAGAGCTTCAGATCTTCAAGGGTTGATTTTTGAGTTGGATATATCATACATTTGGAAACAAGTTTGGGAGTAGCGAAAAGCAAAGAAGGAGAAGGAGACATTACGACAACACAGTTGCAATTTTCTCTCAATCTTTTGAAGAGAAAATTAATGAAGAAGATAAGTATGGTCTTCTCTGTTTTCTCTGTTACTCTCTCCTCTGTTTGTGGTATCGATGGTGGTCGGAGTGAGAGGATGGAGAGGGATATATAAAGGAGGAGAGTGAGTTGGATTCATGCACTTGGGGAGATGCTACTGCTTGAAGTTGTTGGCATGGGTTTCTCATTTACTAGGTTCTGCTCTGCTTCCTCTCTCTCTCTCTCTCTCTCTCTCAGTCTCTCTGTCTTGTCTTTTTCTCTTTAACAACTACAGTTTGACTCTTTAATTTGTGGTCAATCACAAGTGGCTACGGGTATGTTAGTCCAGAGCAGGGTTTTAAAAAGCGTTTTTGGCCAATATATCGGCTGATATTTTTCTCTCTCCAGTCGATATCGGCTGATATCGGCCAATATTTTGATATTGGCCGATATAATACGGCCGATATTGTGAATATCGGTCAATAATGATATATATCGACCGATATTCATTAGCTCAAAACAGATACATATCGGTCGATATGATATGTATCGGCCGATATTTGAACCCCTGGTCCAAAGTGTTCTATATTATGGGTCCATATATTGTGTAGACGAGAAAAGAAAGAAAAAAATTAACATTTAGATAATAGTATGGTTTGGCCTCATGGTAAAAAAATCCGTCTCATCAAATGGAATTTTGAATTCAATTCACGTTGAATGTGGAATTAGTCTCACCTTTAATGTGGGGTAGAGATAGTCATGTTATCCAAAAAAATCATATAAAGATAGTATGGTATCGTAAACGTCAGTATTTTTTACATGTGTGGATCTATTTAATCAAAATTCTAAATGGGAATTGTCTTTTTATCAAATTTTTAAATATAATATATGTTGTTTTTGTGTTATACATAATACATTGATCTTCAAAAATAATTAATAATATCTATATTTTCTTCTCTCAAGGATCATTTCCGTCGAACTTATTTTGTGTACGTAGACTGAAAGATTAGATTTATATATAATCAATTAATTAATTGTTCAAAATAAGATGATGGGAATTCGTTTAATTGATGGGCAAAATGATTGGGGTTCATTTACAAGTTGCTCGTGTCAAATGATTCAATGAATCATTCATCTAATCATTCTTCTAGGGTTTGCTGTACAGATTAGAGAAGACAGATGCATTGACACAAGCCAATGAACGTCCCACTGCTAAACTAAGTCAATACCATACAAAGACAGGTGGCGTTTTAGGGTGGAAGAATTATTCCTCCTACATGAATTCTTCAAATAAAACAAAAAACGAGGGTGGAGAATTTTTAGATAGGTTATTATTTTAAAACAAAATTTAATAACATAATTAATTATTATCATTTTAAATAAAAATCTTTAATAAAACTTTTATTCTTTTAAATACATATTTTGTTTTTAACTATACCTATTGGATAATATTTAAAACGATTTGAAAAATATTAAGGTATTAGAATTCCAAAAGTTTATTTGGCTTAAGATTTCTACAATCCATTTTATTTGGTTTGGTATTGCCATATGATAATCCTTTTCAATAGTTCTAGAAATTGAGTGATGGATACATGATAGTATGATTTGATATAAGGTGGTGAAGTTCTTTGAAGAATTTTTTAGAAGAAAAGAAAAGCTTCCTCTTAAGAGAATAGCCCCTAATTTCTAAGAAGAAAGAGGCAATGGAGCCTAGTCAAGATTGAATAATAATGGAGTTAGGTATCTCAGATAAGATACTGAAAATACTTGTTATATGGTAGGATAACATGTAAATTAGCTGCAAAAAAAGTTGGATTTGACTGTGGATCAAAAGATGCACCCAACTAAGGTTGGATACCAGTCTCAATTCTTATTGGAACCTTAACCATTGTTAGGTTCTGCAGAGCCTCAACTAAGATGCACCCATAGCTGCAAGTCAGGTCCAAATTTTTTAGAGAGCAATTTTTTAATTTTCATATTACATTTTTTATAAGTTCTAACTGAGGCAGTATATAATGTCTATTTTCATGAGAGAGAGTGAGAGCAAAAATTGCTCCGAGGGTCACAGTCGTTGTTTAAAAAAACCTCTATGTCTCCTTGTATGATTGATATGTGATTTCTATTTTTTCGATTCTTGTTTGTGCACTTTTATTCTCAACAACCATTACATTGCGCACATTGATTACAATAGTGCCCATATGAGCTGATACTTACTGCATGAAAGATCAGTTAAAAAAAATCTTTTTAGTAGCTTCCATCCTCTCCTTTTATGTTGTTTTATTGATCTGTTTTCTAACTCGTTGTATTTGAAGAATGAAATTGATAGGATGATATTAGCACGAGAACAAACATTTAAGAGGTTGTTTAGTAAAATTTATAAAGAATGATCATCTACTAAGAATTATCAAACTTCTAGTCTAACAATAACACCTAATGAGAGAGAATTAAAAAAATATTAGTTGATGGTCATTACGCCCATTTGATAAAGAATCTAGTAATTTTCTGCTTAGTTACTTTATTTTTCCTTAAAATATGATTATTTGAGTCATTTTTATCATTTTCTTAATTTCATCTCATAAATAATTTCAAATTCAATAATAAAGTGTGGATAAATTTTCTATTCAAAGATGATTGACAGAAACCATGATTTGGGTGGATCTAGATTGATAAAAATAAAGATGATTGAGACAATTTTTTTTTATTGTTTTAATTACTTACTATAAATAGTAGGTCTAAACATAATAATTGTAATTTACTTCATCTTCTATGTCAAAATATCATATAAATCAAAAGTCTCTTCTTGAGCATCTTCAGAATGGCTATGGATAATGATATAGTTGCAATCAAAGTTTTTTTTTGAATTACATGTGAGAAACTCAGACACAGTCCTACTGAAACCTCCACGAGTGAGTCCACTACCCTTTAGGACATACCAAGATTAGGCCATAGGGAGCTTCGAACCTCCAACCTCCCAGCTTCCTGAGGCGGGAGGCAACCTAGATACTTGATTTTAGGTGGACGTATGACTGAAAGTGTCTTTGTATTGTCCGAGGATTTGCAGGTTAATACGCAACGCATCGTATCTGCCGTTGTGTATCGACCTACAAATTTTGCTACGTATTGACTGATACACAACATATCGAATCCATACTTAGACCTAAGGTTTCACCGAACGGAATTCGTTTTTGGATTCAAGCACATCCGAACCTATTGCTCATTCTTATTCTTTTCTTTTCTTTACATTTTGTCTATTAAACAGCTCCGAATGGTTTGTTGGGTACTTGTAGAAATGGCAAAAAGGCTTTTTATTGTAAATTAAGTTAGCAAAACATTTTACAAATTAAAAATGCCATTTGATCTTTCTTTTTTTTTCACTATAAACTAGTTCGATATGTTGACTATGATTCTTGAGACTTTCAGAAATGTGTTCTCTCTTTATAGATTTGAAAGACTCTTATCCTCCACTAAGTGAGTTGGTGCATTCAACCCACTAGACATCCCTAAGTGGAATACAATTGCACTAATTATTAGGCAACTTTCTTGTCCTATTCTCCATTGGCATAAAAACATGACATAAAGGATTATCATACATTTTTCATGTTTGGCTGCTTTAAACAAATTTCTCAACAAGGTCTTCACTCAAATCTTCTTTGTTATCATTGTACCATTGATCTTGAGGTCTTGTTTGCTACTGTTCTTAATTTTAGAGGACAATCAACTTGTCCTTCTTTTTCTTGAAAAGTATCTTTCACCTTTTGACTTTTATTAAATTTATTAATTCTGGACTCTATTTTATAATGTTGTTAAAGTTGATTCAGCAATCTATGTCATCGGTTAGAATTAGTTTTGATTAATAGAAAAAAGAGGATATGAAAAATTGTAGAGTTAAACATTATAAAAGATAGTTTTATAAACTTGTGATGTATTTGATTCATTAAAAAACACAAATATAAATGACTTCATATACCTAAGTCATGTGAAAATAGCACTGACTGGCTGTAAAGATTAGTTGGAGACGACATCAGGCTACAGACTGGCTATGGGCGGCGAGCGTCGATGAAAAAATGAAAATTGAGAAGAGAAGCGGAAGAACATCAGTGGGTTGTGATCTATGGCTTTTCCCTCTGCTGAAAAAATGTTACCGGCAGTGGGAGAGGAGAAATTGTTGACTCTGAGTGAGGACTCTAGAATCGAACAGATCTGATATCATGTGAAAATAAAATTACACGGTATCTCTCTCTAAAGAAGAGATCATTTATTTATAATTAAAAATAAAGATGGATAAGATCAATTCAAGATAATGTAGATGAAGTGGAAATCTAATTCAAATCTAAATGAAGAAAATCTAATCCTATCTTAACATTAAGAATTATAGTTTAACTCAAACTTTAAACGAGAGACAATAATGAACTCTTAATGTAATTAGATTTCTAATATATCTTAATATTATGGATACTAAATCTTTGATAAAGTAGAACAAAAGTATAGATAAAAAGTCACTTTATATAATAAAAAAAATAATTGATGATGATTGAAAGTTTTGGAATTTAGAATTTGCATATTGATGAAATCCTGTATCGAGACAAATTAACTCATTCGAGGGTATCAGATGAAAAACAGTTTGAGTATATGATTCTAGGGTTTTGAAAAGAGATAGACATAAATATGAACTCTTAGTCTAATTAAACTTCTGATATGTTTTAATATCATGGATACAAAAATCTCCTTTTCTTTTTCTTTATGATCAAGGTGTTTAGGTCTCACCTGACTAATAATCGGAGCATGTGGAAACCTCTCTACCCATACACATCGAGCAATTTTATAGAAAGTGGTCCGTTGGAGTGGAGTAGAAATAAAAAATAAGACTCCTACTGTCTGAGGCAGGTTCTTGACCATCACTCCAATCCTTTTGGGATTCGATACTAAACTCTCTCATTAATTAGAATAAAAGTATGAAGACAAAAAATCTACTTTATGAAAGAAGAAAAATGATTGAGGATGATTGACAGTTTTAGAATTTAGAATTTGCACATGGATGAAATCTTGCATTGAGACATATTAACTCATTCCAGGGTATCAGATGAATATCAGTTTGAGAATATGATTCTACTGGTTTCGAGTTGCTACGATAAGAAAAAAAAAACATTGGCAGAGGAAAGAGTTCCTCGATCATCTAACTGTTGAGAGAATCATATCCCTCATCAAATTTCCAAGCCCACCACTAGTGCACGGTGCACTGACTCAGCACCTTTAATCAATGGAGGGGACCGAGGCTCTCTAAACCACAAACACAAACAGAAAGGCACTAGCATCTCTTGTGCAAAAGGAAGCTACTTACTGACTGAACCAATGGATGTAATATCTGACTGACCCATTGTTCTTCTGACCCAAAAACAAAAACCCACCTACACAAACACAACCTAAATCAAAATTATTTAGAAGAACCTCATCACTTTAAAGTGCTAACCTTAAGAAAAGAAAAAGAAAAAAAAAAAAAAAAAGAACTCTCCTTTATTAAGGAAGACACACTAAATCCTCTGTGTATGTTATTCTACAAGTCTAAAATTATTGAGATCTCATCACATGTCTAATGGAGTTCTGCCTCGAGTATAGTCTTTGGAATGAGCCAACTTAACACACAATATGTTTAAAGTGTTAGCAATGTCTCTCATCGCATGTGAGCCTTGAGGTTATGGGGTAAGCACATGAGTTCCTTCTCTTTAGTTTGGTTTTAAAAGTGAGTTCTACTCGTGTGTTTTAACAGATCTGATATTTCATGTTTCAACAGTTCAGGAGCTTCTTGCATAAGTACCTAACCATCAATATTAAAGTAGACACTATACTCTCTGCATTTGAATATGACTACTTGGTGCTAATGGGAAATCCATTATGTGAAATCCATTATGTGAAAATTACAGATGAAATTTGCAGTGTCTTCCTCAATCGATCTAAGAATGGACATTGAGATTGAAATTTTTGAAGGAAAATTTTCTCCGCTCTTAGATCGATTGAGGAAGATACTGCAAATCTCATGTGAAAATTTATTTTTGATGATTATTGGCCAAAATTTTGAAAAGTTTGACATAAATTTCTTAAATAATGAAATTTATTTCCATTCGAGACTTGTAGGCTGAATGTTCTGCATCAGTGATTAGACAATTCAAATTAAAAGCTTGTTCCATCATTTTCACAACCATTGATTGGATGGAGATAGCCTCCAACTTGGACTGAAATTTCAAATTTCCATGCTGCAGCTTCTCCTCATTTGCTAGGGTTACTTTAAAAAATGAAATCAGTTTTTGCAAATATTTGAGTTAATTCATCAATATACATAAACTTGATATGTTCTGTCATTTATCTCATTAATTTAAGATTTGTATTTATAGTTTGATTTGACAAATTATTTTGTATGAGTCAATGATCTATTTAAAGTCCAGAGGACTATTCTTACACTACAAGAGTGAGCCTTTCTACTTTTGCTTAGAGTTTATCAGCTTGATTAGATCTTCCGAAGTGACAAAAGTCTAACGTTAGTTAATTTGATAAACTAATGGCTCCATATAACACTTTGAGACACCTTCCTCTTAATAGGTAGCTTTTGAAAGTGAATTTTACCTCAAGAATGTCATCAAGTCATGTTTTCTAACATGATTTCAGAGCAGGTTTAGCGTGCAGTCATATGGTTCAGCTACATGTGAGGGCAGGTCTGAAGTTTCCACATGCAGTCACAGAGTGCAGCTGCACGCGTGTGAAATTTCCAAGTGCAGTCATAGGGTCAAGCTGAACGTGGGGAAGATGTGAAGTGACAAAATACCACATCAGTTAATTTGAGAAACCAGTGACTCCATATAACACTTGAGGAATCCTCCTCTTATTGAATAGTTTTTTTTAGTGAATTCTACCTCAAGAATGCTATCAAGCCTATAACTTTTTAACTGATCTTATAAATGATTTACGAGGGCTTTGTAACAATTGAGATTCAACTAAAGAGGTTTTTATTTTTTTAATTCAGACGGGATAAATACCATAGATGTGTGCTTTTGGGTGTTCTTTAATAAAAAATTAAAATGCCTTTTTATTACGTTTCTATTGAATAATTGATGATGTGAATAAGTTAAAAAAAAAAATAGATGATTTTAACTTAAATGAAATTAAGAGGCTTAAATAATATCCATTCAAAACTGAGTCGGCCTATTCAATTGAAAAACCACTAAGTTAGTCCATAGATCTAATTTCTTTAAAAACCAACTAGGGTTAACCTGAATTGGTAGAATTTAAGAATCTAAGGCCACACATGAAAATGGAAGAATCATTTAATCAAGATTTGTACTTAGTCTAATCAGATGTAACAATGATCTTACAATTCGGTCAACAAGAACCGTATCCATCCACAACATTAGTGGCGTCACCACTATCTAGTAATTGAGATAAAGATAGTGGGCCACACAAATCTTTGATCTTTAGAAAAAATCAAGCATATTATATTTTGCATATCTCCAATTTTGTGCCTATTGTCATTCAACAACATATATGTATTTATATATTATTAGACAGTAAAACAATCATCTCATCCACTCAGACTATAAAGGCTTGTCACCCTCATTATTCAAATTTTGGGATACTTTTTTGAGAATTAATATAGGGTATTTTTATCCAAAGTTAGAGCTACGTTTGATGAGGCGTAAGAGAGGGAAAGGAGATGTTTTTCTTATTGGTTATTTTTTTATTTATTTTTTAACGATAAAGTACTTCAAGATTCCACATTTCTCCAGATATAAGAATGTTGAGTAAAACTTCAGATGCACGTAAATTTTATTGATGTAATTATACTAAAATTTTATATCTTTTAACCATGCATCAACCTTTTGAATGAACTCATCAACTTGAACTAAATGTATGGACATGCTAATGAAGAGGATTTTCTATTAAACATATTACATAAGCCAAATGGGACTTGACATAAGGCACAAAAATGTAAAAGTTAAGTATGTAATTTAAAATCAATCAAAATTTAGATAATTTAAGAAATATATTTTCATTGATAAAATAAGATTATCCTTTTTAATCTTATATCCATGTATGAATGAACATTTTCAATGTATCCATTATATAGGGTCAAAGTGAACCTCCATGTATTTGCAAAAAAATTAAAATTATTCGCCGCCCTAGGCAAACTCCCACATAGATGTAAGTATATGCTCCTAAATAATTTTACAATGCAAAATCTTTGACATGGTTTACTTGTGGCTAAATTTTTTGTGGAATGACCCACATAAGTGTAGCTCAACTGGTTGCCTCCCGCCTCAGGAAGTGAGAGGTTGAAGGTTTGAGTTGCCATGGTCTAACCTTGGTGTGCCTTAGGAGTAGTGGGCTCATCCGTAGATGTTTTATTTGGACTTTGTCTTAGTTTGCTATACGTTAATAAAAAAAAAATATTGTGAAATGGTGTGGCTAAATTTTTTGTGGAATCAAATTTGAAATTAGATGTTGACATGAGCAAAGAACCAATGTTTTACACTTAAAAATGTGAAGATATCCACCTATGTCACAATTAACTTCAATATCATTTTCCTCAAAAATCATCCCACCAACTTTTTTTTACCTATTTAAGATGGCTTTTAAATCCTATATTCTTATCCTACTTTATCAAAATGTACTCTTTGTCATTGCCACATTGGGCACTCTATCATAAAATCTAGACTTAAAATATTATACAATGATCACTTCCCCACTAGCACTCGCAGTATCAATGTGTGCACTTACGTGTGAAACCCATTGTTTAAATTGCCAATTTAACCTTTGAAGACATTCTTGTGTGAATATCTGTCTAACTAGAAATCATTTTGATTAGATTAATCATGTTATATTTTTTTATCTTTTTTAAAATCTAAATATTTTAAATTCTTTTAATTTTTGAATTCTACGATTTTTAAAGGGTAGCGATCCTCCCACAGGCATTTTGTGTAACCCGACATGGGTTTTACTAGATTGTCCATTTTGCCCTTCGAACCAGCTCGCCGAATCCTTCGAATCGGCTCGCCGGATCACTGATTGGATCACTGACCCTTCCACTGCGGTATAAACCGGCTCACTAAAATTTATTTAAGTGAGACTGTTTTTTTCATACAGAACAACAAATCGGATCACTGAATTTTTTTTTAAATGCTTTCGTACAACAGTGGAAGGGTAAAATGTGTAATACTCTAAATCCCGTGTCTCGTTACACAAAATGCCCTTGGGAGGATCGCTACCCTTTTCAAAAATATAGTTTTATCAATCTAATTAAAATAATTTTTAATAAATCTAAAAAATAGAACTTTTGAATGAATTAATTGACACCATAAATAATATGCTCAACTCTAGTGTCCTGATGATCATTGTATCAAAATATTATTCCTGAATCAGTTGGCTAAAAAGTAGGGCTGAAACTCGAGATGGTCAAGGTGGGTTTTAATAAGCTCAATCCAACTCATGTCGAAACTTATTTAACTCGATCCAACTTGACCCTAACCCGACCGATTCAACCCGAGTGCTAGTCCAACCCGACCTGACCCGAGTTTCAGTCCCAATTGCAATTGTTTTATAACTTGGTGCACTTAGGTCTAGTCGGATAGAGTTGATTTTAAATTTCTCAACTCAACCCGACCCAATTTTTGTGGATTTTCTCGACCCGAAATGTACAAATACATAACCCAAACCCACTGATTTCTTGGGTCGAATCATACAGGTCAGATTAAAACCCGGATCAAATTTCATCCCCACTAAAAAAGGCTTCAATTGTAGGGTAGAGTGCTAGACGACAAACAAGAATTCTTCTATGATGTGCATTATAAGATAAGGTTTCTAATACATGAGGGCTTTTCTTTTCTTTTATTCATTGTATTTGTTTTTTTAGAAGACAACAATATAGAAGGGCTCCAGCAAATGCTGATTGGTCGGAATTTTCCTGAGTGATGCCATGAGAAAAATGAACACAAGCAAACATGGAAACAATAATACCTAGCTGAAAGGAGCAGATTTGCAGATAGACATTGAATCCATACAGCTTTTCTTAGAAAAGAATCCAAACAAATGTATGGAAAATCTTCATCGATATTTCCACCATAAAGTTGGACATCAACACAAGCTACAAATATTATAATTCAACCAATGTTGGTTGTTAAGCAAATACATTGATAATTGATTCGATGTTGGCACTTGTGTCTCTTATGATGAGCCACCAACTTGTCCTTTACATCCATGCCCTAATGTCCATTTGAGAAACTGTGGAGCCCTCTTCCATCACTGCTTGCCATTGTATTCTCATGTCCTTTTCCTTACAAGTGGGTCCCAGCATTTGATCATTGAGATTGTTGATCTGATGGCCTCCCCAACATCCAGTTTTCATTCTCCCATAAAGATTGATATATCTGTACCTACCAGAGGTTATCCATACACAAAGAGCTGTCAAGGAAGAGATGCAATTGGCTTAAATAATATGATTTTCTAGTTATATATATTCCTGTTGAAAGAAATATATTTTGCATTGGGTAACTCAATGTAAATGTAGAATTCAAATATTTAACTCTGAACGGAAGAAACAACGGCTGATATATTCAAAGAAATCAAATGTTACACAACCAACACCAGCACCATATATTAGTGTTCTCTGTTTGGGAATCTTTCAAATGTTTTCTTACTTTTCTATAATAAAAGATGACTACTGAGTGGCTTGCATGTAGAAAGAGAACAAAAGGATATATACAAGAGGATGTAAGTTGCAGACACATGACATAGAGAAAAACCACGGATCTTGAGATGAGACTGCGATTAATATTTTTTTTATAATCAAGGTATTCGGGCTTCTTAAAATACTTGGTATTTGTAAGTCTTTCTACCCACACGAGACCGAATAACTTTACGAGGAGTGATTCTTTGAGGTAGGGTGGGAGTCGAATTCAAAACTCCCACTTCTTAAGATGGGTTCCTGCCCATCACTTCAACTCCTTTGAGTTGAATTGTTACAATTGATCTAAGTCATTTTCTCTTGGTTCTTTGCAAGACTTGTCATTTCTATCATCAAAAGTCTCTTTGTAAAATGAAAGAAAAGAAAAAGAAAAAAGAAAAATACTGTTTGAAATGGTTCAAATTGATCATTCTACATAAGTTGTTCTTTTTTTTTTTTTTTAAACATTGTCGACTAAATATTATTAAAAGGAAGGAGTACAAAGAAGGGATCCAAGTATAGGAGATATATACTCAGAACCGAAAAGAAAGACAAAAAAACCAAAAATAAGAACAATATAAAAGAAAACAAGATACATCAAAATGACAGCCCCACAATAAGCAAATTAAACCTCCAATCCCAACTGTCAAGGCTGAGAAAATGAAAAAAATTCCAAGGATGGACTCTGTAGCATAACACCAGATTTCGCTAAAAAGTCTGCAACGCAATTTGCCGATTGAGGTGTATGAACGAATGAGACACCACCTGATCTGCACAACCTCCAAATGTCCCTAACAATACCCATCAACCTCCATGGGGGAATTTTTTTTTATTAGCCCAAGATATGGCATTAGTTGAGTCATTTTCGATAATGAGGTTACCGCTCTTAAACTCAAACCAAACTTGCAATGCTCTCCTAATTGCCCTCAATTCATCTTCATTTGACTCCATCTGCCCTATTGATTCGGAAAAAAGCTGCCATCATTGTACCTCTTACCATCATGTGACACACATCCTATACCTACCGGCCCTGGTTTACCTTTTGCAGCCCCATCTACATTGAATTTGCATGAACCTAGGGGAGGCGCAACCCACTTGACCAATCGTTTTTTGGCACTCTACCCACACCCTTCATACACCTATCCCAAGACAAATAAAAATCCTCCAGTGCAAGACCCCGAAACTCTTTACACACAGACAACCAACCAATCACTTACCATTTTGCCTTCTCAAAAACATCTTTTTAGGTCTCCCTTTTTTCCCTCAAAGATCCTCCCATTCCACTCCTTCCAAATAGCCCACGAGACAATAAAAGGCACCATCTTCCAGGCTACTCTAAGTCTACCTCTAAAGGAACCCCCCATCCAGGCCACATATTTCTGTCCAAATTATTTTAAAACCCATTTCATTCCTCTTATTCCATAAACCATATAAGTACATATTTGAATGGGATGGAAATATGAATATACATACATCATAATTTACTTGAACTTCTCCATTCCTATTCAGCACTAGTTCATGTTCAATTAGAAAAGCCCAGTTTAGTCTCTCTAAATATGGGATGCTCAAATACAATGTTTTAAAAATTCATCCATGGATCAAATTATTTAAGAAGGTTGGATCAGATAGAGTTCAAAAGTTCAATTATGATCGGATAGAGTGCAGCAGGCCAAGTGGGCTCAAAGTGGATAATATCATACAGGGTCAAGCCAAGTTGTTACAAATGGCATCAGAGCACGTTTCGACTCTCTGCATGTGTGGGCCCTCTACCTCTATGATGTTGTCTGTGTGGACCCTCTATATGTGTGACATGAAAGAGCGGGGGGCGACGTTAGTTTAAGGGGGCTAGATTGTAATATCCGCTCCTGGGCGAGTAGGAATTGTCCCACATCGCCCATCTGAGCTAAGGTGTGAGGGCTTTATAAAGTAGTGAGCACACCTTCCTAGCATGAGGCCTTTTGAGCTTGGCCAAGTGGACCGAGTCCAAGAACATAACCGTACGAGCCAAGTGGGCCCAAAGCAGAGAATATCATACTGAGTCGGATCGAGTCGTTACATCTTAATACACACTTTCATAGAAAAATGTGTAGTTCACACTAATTAATAGTTCAACGGTCCAAAATTGTAAGTTCTAAAGGTTTTGCAGGTTAATGAGGATTAACTGCTTCAACCACTTCAAATTGTCGGTCATTGAAGGTTTTTTAGAGATTGAACTTTGTAAATGTTTTAAAATTATTCGAATTTGAACTTTATAAATATTTTAAAATTATTCAAACCATGTATGGTAAAAGTCATAGTTGAACAAGAGTTTTACTTTTTTGAAGAAAGATACAAATTTTAAAAGATACTCAATATCTTTTTTCTTTTTTTTAAATATGTGGAAATCCATCGACTCCATTTCATGATAATCATAGGTAAAATCCTGGATCCATGACACCATCCACAAACACCATGGATCAGATTAGCCACCTCAAAGGATTTAAGGATAAGACCTCCTACACAAGATGAGAATATCAAACTACTCGAACAACTAAAGCATGTGACTCAATCCTACTTGAACATAAGATTTTGATCTTAGTTAAAGGTCCTTTTTTCAATGAGAAAAGGTTGGTGGTGTGTGCATCAGACCCAACCATTAGCCACATATGCACAAAATGGGTACATGAGGATCTTATTGACATCTTGGTGAATCATTTCTAGCCACATATGTACAATATGGGTCCATGAAGATCTTATTGACATCTAGGTGAATCTTTTCCTAAATTCTCCCCCTTTCGTACTTCTCCAATGGTCAAAGGGTAAATCATTTACTTACCAATACCTATCAGGGCAGGTAAGCAACTCATGTGTCCATTTTCTCCGTTGGCCTGTTTGGATGAGGGGAAAATAAGTGACTTGTTGATTTTGTGCCCGACAGGCTGCAGCTCCTGCTTTGTGTTTCACCAGAGAAAATTAGAATCTCTTCTGAATATCTTTCACCTTTTTCAATTGATTTGAATCTCATATAAAATCACCTGAAGCAAAATTAAATGTAGTCATTCAAGCTATTGATTTGATAGGGTCCTTTGGATGTTGGCTGGTAGTGGGATTTAGATTTAAGAGAGACCTTATGCACTTTTGCTCAATTGTTACTAATTTGGAGTAAAAGTATTCTGTAGTAGTGTTAATACGTTTGTATTGATGCAACACAATGTATCAATTGTTACAAGTTATATGTATTTATCGTTCATTTGTTTGGACTTTGACTGCAATGGATTACTATTGTGGTTTAGATTTTTTCGTACTGTTACCGTCGATAAATATACATTGAGTTTGAAAGATATTTTAAGATTATGTATCCTATAAAAAAAAAAATCAGATTTACTGAATTTGGAAATCACAATTTTTTGAGAATTCAATGAACAATTGAAATGAAGACAGTGTGAATGAATTTCTAATTCAATAGTGAGATTAATTCCAAATAAATTTAAATTGTATAGGGATACAGTTGATAGAGTAGGTAAGTATGAGAAAGAGAATATGATCACGCATCCATATGGGCCCCACATGGGGCAAGGGCTGCAGATTTTGTTTCTACTGAAAAGTGAGTAGGGATAGGATTGAGTTAGGATTAGGAAGGTAAAGTAGCTTGACTCGTCTCCATTGACTAGGGTTTGGTAATTGGCAGTGACAGGCCCAAGTTTCCACATTGCAACTCAAATTGGAATTGCTTTTTTCTTACCCCCATTTTAACCTCATCCATTCCTATGAATATCATTGCTCGTGTAATTGATGTTTTACATTTTTTTCACATTTCTTTTTATCATGGGTTGAATTTCACATTCCTATAAATTTTATTTTCTATGGAAAAAATAATCCATAAGATAATTAACTTCTATGAAAATATACTGAGACTCCGTTTGATTGAGGGTGGTATAAGGGTAACGGGAGGTTATCCTGCTTTACCCTTGGGTAGGTAAAAATTCATTTTTATCTCTTCTTTTTCACTTTTGAACACCATTTCCTTCCAAAAGGAGTTTTCATATTACTTAAGATAACCTCTCGTCAGAGATAACTTCTGTAAAATTTACCTCTCATCCAAACGCAACCTATTCTACCTTATGTCATACAATAGAAACTCAACGTTCTTATTATTTTGCCAAAATCTTCATTGTTGTTGAAAACGAATCAAATTGTTATTTTTATGAGTGAGGAAAACTTCTCTCTTTTCTTCATTAAATTTTCTTCTACATTCATGAAATATAGATTCTGTGAAAGAAAAGAGAATGGTCTCATTTATTTTTTTTCTTAGCAAAAGTCATTATTGTATAAAATAAGAAAGAAATGTCTTATTTTCTATTTACTTTTTGTAAGCTGAAAAAATGACAAGCTACGAGTAAGGATAATTGTTTGATGAGTCAAGTTTGTCTCAACTAGGGTAAGTCTAAATCAACTCCGTATTGACCCAAAATGACTCGCATTTTGTAAAGTTTGTGTTGCATCAGAACACTGGTTTTCGTGTGTGGATTGGAAGGTTTTTTCATCTTTTTATATCAGAACACTTGGATACTTTGGTTTTAAAAAAAATATATCAGAACACTCGTTTTTATTCATCTTTTTAATTTTCCATGGGTTCACAATGACTAGACACCTGGCTCAAAGCTTGTAAGGACACATTATGTTGGGCTTGAGGCCCACCTAGGCATAGGTCCAAAATCCAAATAGGTAGCTTTAGAGAGTTAAATCTTTATATTAATACAATGTAATGGTAGGATTGAAGTAGAAAAATTCACAAGAGAGAATTAACAAGGAAAACCAATAAAAGAAATCGTGTGTGATTGATTATAAGGCTAGACTAGAGAATTGGGCTTGCAGTCAACAAGATTGAACTTATGTCCTACTCTAAATTCCAATAGAATAGAAAATAAACTTCACTACTAATTAATTGTAAAATATAATATGTCAAATTAAACTTCTCTCTAACACTGTGGTTTACTACATTTTTCTACTTTTTAACATTTTTGTAAAACAAGAGAATGAATTAGATGGCTATTTTTGAGATTTAAACAGGAAAAGTACATTCAATATATCATAATTTTCTTAATTTATTTCATTACCACATGCTAATCATGAGTAATATGTTTCATATTCAATTAACTGGTCAGTGAATGATTGGCAGACATAATCATGTTACACAAGAATGAGATTAGCAATATTCCTTTGCTTTTACAAATCTATCATTTTGTTTCTTGATCCCACAATAATTGTTTAATTGAGAAAAGGGAAACACCATGTGTGGTGTGCTATGGATAAAGTTGAAAAGCAAAAACTTTGACTTGTAATTTGCTCACCATTTTATTTTATCTTCAATTATAATAGATTGATATGGTCAGGGGATTAGTCTGGGATACCAAATCCATGATTTAACAGGTTCAATGTCAAGTCCCTACTGATGGAAGAATTACTAGATCTATTTGGGAGGGGGCAGCACCACCTAGGGTCCAAATTTTTGTTTGGTGTATCCTAAAAGAGAAGATTCTTACCAGGTCAGAACTGAGAAGGAGAGGGTTTCTTAGGTCCGAGGATGGTCTCAATTACTGCCTTTGTGATTCATCACATGAGGATAGTGATCACCTTTTTCTTAATTGTGCAATTGCAAAAGGGTTGTGGTTAAAGTTCATCAACTTTGTGGGTTTCCCTTGGGTGTTTGCATCGTCCATCGTAGAAACCGTAGGCGCTTGGAAATTGCGAAGGTTGAAAACTAGAATGGAAGTTGCTTGGCAAACGGTTCCTGCAGTTATGCTATGGACTTTGTGGAAAGAAACAAATGAGAGAATTTTTAAAGGTATACCATCTAATGAAAACGATCTTTTCTAAATTGCCGAAATGGAGATGGTTCGTATGGTTGTTAGCGGATCCAAAATTCAAAGGTCTGAGTGTCAATGAACTTACTTTATCTTGGGAGGGTTGTATGAATTTCCACAAAAGAAATGTTAAACTGAAGGAAAAATGGGAACCTCCTCGACAGGGTACTTTGAAATTTAATATTGATGAAGCGGCAAGAGGGAAACCGGGGCAGGCGGCATTGGACGAGTTTTAAAAAATCACAAGGGTGAAACTTCCATAATGTTCAATGAATATGTGGGTATGAAGGAGTCAAACGAGGCAGGAATTCTTAGTATAAGGAGAGCCTTAGTCATTTGGAAGAACCATGGGCAGGATAATTTGGTTATAGAAGGGGATTTGGCAAATGCATTCAAATGGGACATCGGGATTGAGGCGACCACTTTGGAGATTGGCCAATGTGGTTAGGGAGGTAAGAATTTTGGCTAAAGAGTTGGAAGTATCTTTCACTAATGTTGACCGATCGGCTAATGCGATGGCGGACTATTTTGCGAAATTGGGAGTTGACAAACACTTTGAAGGCGTTTTCCTCATTTGATTTCTCTTTTTTTTTAGCTTTTCTTTTCTATTTTGCTTGGTCTAATTCTTGTAGACCTACTTATATTTTCTAACTCTCCCTTGTATTCTCTCTTTATCTAATGAATTTTCCTGCTAAAAAAAATAGATTGCTTATGGAAATGAGTTTAAGTCAGCTGCTTTATACCAATTTTCATTATTGTTAAGAGTTAGTATCAATATGCTCAAGGGTTGGATTGACGGTCAAAGACCTGCTTCACGAAACGGGGATCTTGAGTTCAATTCAGGCTCAACTTTAAGGAACTACTCCCCATAGTTGTTTACTCGATGTGCTCGGAATTGGCAAGTCTTAACATGCTCCAGGAATTAGTCATGTAAAATCCTCTGCAGGTGAGACACCTGAACACTTTAGTCATGAAAAAAAAATTATAATCTTTATTTCCATCTTGATCAAAACTGGGTGGTAGCCAGCCCACTCTGCAGTTCACATTGCTAAACCAGATAGCATTGGGTTTCACTGATAAAGCTCAGAGGAAGAAAAGCAAGGCTGAGACAGGGTCCAATGAGGCCAAGATAGCTGAAATGACATCTCTTGAATGAAGTTGAAAATTGAAATCAGACTAGGACTACAATATGATCCTGCATGGTAGTGGTGATCCAATTCAGCATACTTTTCAGGATTCTGGTCCTCAACTAGATCCAGCCAGGGTCATCATCTTCTAAGCTGGGTCCAGGCTCATCTTCTTCTTTCATGCAAGGGTTGAAACTTGAAAGGGTTCATGACAGGGTACAACAGGCTAGTTTTTTTTTTTTGAACGGTAAAGATTTTTTTTTTTATTATGAGGAATTAGTTTTAGTATTTTGAGTAGCATAAGTTGAAATATATAGGCTGCTTATTTTGGAGCTTACTTGTTTAGACTTTTTCATGTTAAATTGATTATAAGTAAAATAAAAACTTGTGACTTAAATGATTTGACATGCAATAGAGTTAGTCGCTATGATGATGATTTGTCAGATGAGAAATGACTTTTAATCTAAATGATGATTTCTTAAAAAAATTGTATGCAATAAACAAAAAATAACTATCAGTTAATGCTATAAAGTAATGTTACTAATTGATTTAAAACTGAATTGAGTAAGAATCTGAAAAAATATAAAGGCCCAAATAGGCCCTAATTTATTTTTAGGATCCAATCCCAACATCAAATAATTTAGGTCCACATGGGCCCAGCCCCATATTTACAATCTGGGCTCTAGACCCGATCTAGCCGGCCCAAATTGCACCATGATGGCACAGGGGTAAAAATAAAGGCCCATCGGGATCTCAGCAGAGACGCCGAGATCTCGGGCCCGCCGAATATCGGCAGATATCTCGCCGATCTCGGGCCCGTCGAATATCGGCCGATATCTGCCGATATTTCTTTCTCTCTCCTTTTTTTTTTTTTAAATCTTGGCCGTATCGGCCAATATTGGTGAGATCTCGATCATATCGGCCGAGATCTTGCCTGTACTGCAGATATAAGATGTATCGGCCGAGATTTTGACCCCTACGATGGCACTACTGTAAATGAGTGTTTTGGGGTTTATGGTAAAACACAGAGTGAAAAACTATTAGTTCCATGACACTTAAGACTGGTTATCGATGGTATCTTAGTTTTCTAAAAAATTGATTGACGGTGTTTGATGCTTTAAATTATAATTAGTTTATTTTTGAAGTAGATGAACATTTTATTATTTGCACCTCTAAAGAGACTGAGGCAGGGGTACAGATATCGGCCGATATCTATCGGTTTTAAAGAGCCGTTCAATATCAGCCGATACGTAAAGTATTGGCTGTACATCATATTTATCGGCCGATATGACCAATATATCGGTCCGATATTGGCCGATATGATTTATATTGGTCCGATATCGGCCGATATGATTTATATCGGTATTTAAAAAAAAAAAATCAAAACAGTGATAGGTCCAGGTCGAAATATCACCCGATATCGGCCCAATATCGGCCCAGATATCAGCCAATATCTACATTTTCAATTTTTTTTTAAAAAAAAAAACAGTTTCTTTTTTTGGTTTTTTTATATTTTTTAATTCAGAAAAATAAAATAATAAAATAATACCGATATTTTAAAAAAAAACAAAAGAGGAGAGAGAATCATATCGACCAATAATTCGGCCAGGGCGTTTTTTGGTCCCCTGGACTGGGGTATTCATTTTCAGTAAAGAGACTGTACATTTAGCATAGGATATAACTCATTGAAAACTCCTCATTCTAACATCAAATTTTGTAGTCAATGCCCTTATTATTTTCTACATATTCCATCGGATAATGCGTTTCTTAGTTTGAAGGACGTGACACTTAGGATCTCATGAAAGAGTGTCATAGAATGATTCCTAGAGTATATAAATGACTTTTAATGGTTTTTGTCAATGGTCTTTGGATTTTCAAAATATTTTCATTCTATTTTCGTCACTATTTTCATGTAATTTTCTGTTTGTGATATTCCAAGACAATCGGGGCTACTACAATTTTTGGGGTAATTTTCGCAATCAACAATTTTAATTGTAATAGTGTTCAACTCTGATTATGCAAGTTCTGGGTCAGGACTTGCTCTGTGCATCACATCATTTTTTTCTAATACGTAGAAACTCGCCGATCCTATTTTGTGGTGTTCATAGGTAAAACTTTGGATCTATGACACCACCCACAAGCACCATTACATCATTTTGATGCTGTACTATAATATTTAGATAAATACAACCATAGTTATTATTGGAGGAGAAGAAAAAAATACATTCAAAAGATAGAACAGCCGAAATGAGGTCCAACAAAAGAAACAAAGAGGACAATGAATTAAAGGCCCGTTATAGTCATTTGATTAGGCCCCAATAATATCAGTTGTGTAAACTACTATAGGACTTCTCACACTGTGAACACCATCGGACCATACCAATGAAGCAGAGAGTTTAGAAGCCTCCGGCAGCCTTCCTGCAATGGTCACAACAAAGGATTTCGTCTCATTCAATGACCTGAACGATAGGAGATTTGGATTCACAGTGATTTTGAATTGGGGATGACCGTTAACCGTTGCTTTATAAATGGAATTCTGGGAGCCAACATTGGTAACTGATCTTGAGAAGTTGCCCGAGAACTGCTCGTTGATTGGAACAAATAAAGCTATTGAAGGGTAATTGAGATTTGTTGCATTTCGGCTTCCTACTTTGGCACATGTTCGATTCTCTCCGGTAATAAGATTGATTTCTTTTGCATTGTAACCTTCATTGCATAAAAATTGTATGTAGTTGTATTTCTGTGTGTCATACACTAGACCAGGATCGACGGCCTTCACTGGGTTGATCTGTCCAGCTCCATAAGCAAATTCGACGTCCAAATGTTTGCTAGCTTCCAAAGGAGTAGCTAGGGAAAGAAGGGCATGGAAGTTAGCTAACATGAATTCCTAACATGAATTCCCGAAATCATATGAAAACATGCTTGAAATATTGGAATTCGGTACAATTTATAGGACTTCCACATGAATTCCCTGTTTGGTGAATATCCAAAATCAGAATTCTGGAATCCCACAAAATAACAACTTCAGGAGACCCTCAAGTCATTTGTGAATTAGCACATGAACACTCATGAACATGCATATACAAATGAAATGCAACGCTTTCTAATGTTAATGCAAACTTCCTTATGTCATTCTTGTAAGTTTTTAAGAGAATTACCAGTAGTCATGACAGCAGATTTGATGGCGGCAGGTGACCATTCAGGGTGAAATGTCTTAACATAAGCCGCTGCACCAGAAACATGTGGGCAAGCCATCGACGTCCCTGATAGAAGATGGTATTTCACAGATCTTTTGTCTTCGACCACTGACAAATGGGCAACAGGCGAAAATGAAGCTATGATATCGACCCCTGGAGCCGTTATATCGGGCTGTTATAGAAGAACACTATCAGAAGAACAATAACTTCACTTCTACTAGTGTTCGGTTTAAGCAGAAACACTACATGCAAGTCACAACTGAAAACAACCTTGAGTATATTCTCTGAAATATGACTTGGACCTCTGGAAGAGAAGGCAGCAACTGCTGGGGCTGTCGAATCATGGGTCGACTCACTTCTTAGTATTTGCACCTGAGGTTCCCTGTTGATGGAAAATTAATAATGTTAGATCATTTCGACGTATTCAAATCTAAAGAAATTGGTTTTCTTACTTTGTGTTGTCAATATATAAACTGATCTTGTAGCTATCAATGTGGTCCATGAGTGTAGCAGGCAAAGGATAAGTTGTAGAAATTTCACTCGATCTTGCATCTTCCATGATTTGTCCTACTGCAGCTGTTGAAAAAGCTTTTTCTCCTGTGTTCATTTGTTCACAGAAAACAATTTTCCCCTTCACCAATTTCTCATCTAAACAACCACAAAACCTGAAACAGAGGATTATTTTATTTTTCACCTTATAAGTGAAGGAAGAACTAGTTAAAAAAAGAAAATAAAGCAGGTACGCATATTAAATATGTACCGGGCATCTGAGTAGTCGCAATGGCTTGAAGCATTTGCTGCATGTACCAAGGGAACCATTTTGGTTGAGTTGAATGTGTTGATTGCTTTGCCCTAACAATTATGAACCAATTAGCTATCAAACAAAGACTGCTATTTCAATGCACACGAAATAATATGAAAAACATTTGTTCTTATGCATTGAAGCATTTGTTCTTAGGATCCCAGTACCTCACAAGCAATGGGAATCAGCAAACTAATAGTTAGAACACTACAGAGCAGATTTGAAATGACAGAGAAGTTGCAGAACAAATTCTTAAAGAGATAGGAAGTGATTGAGATTGGGAAAATAGAAGTACTATGATGTTAATCACCAGAAAAGCAGTGTCGTTTCCAATTACAGCTTTGGTGATGATTTTCCGGTCAATGGTACTCGCTGCCACAGTGAAGATCCAGGGGGCAATACTTACTAAACTTTTAGAGCTAGGACCAGCATTACCAGCAGACTGGATGGTGAGAATACCCTTTTTCATGGCATGAAACGCACCAATGGACATACCATCAATGGAGTAATTTGTAGGATAACGATTTCCGAGTGAAGCAGAGATTATGTCAACACCATCAGCAATGGCATCATCGAAAGCAGCTAAGATACTGAAATCGGGGCAGCTTTGATCCCCGCAGACCTTGTACACTGCAATCCTTGCAGATGGCACTGCTCCCCTCGCATTCCCTCCAGCAAGACCAGAAAGACTCACTCCCATCACCTCCCTACCAGCAACAGTGGATGCAGTATGTGATCCATGACCCTCAATGTCCCTTGCAGAGTTTATTGTAATTCCAGGAGCTTTGTAATACCGAGCTCCGATAAGCTTACTGCAAGTTGTATGTTTCAATAAGTTAAGAAACTCTTTGAAGTATTCAATTTTACAAATTATTGTCAACTCGTTCTTTGGCAATCCTTCAGGACATTGAGTGAAGAAATTAAAAGATTGGGATGGTCCATCATGTATCTTCTTCATGCAATCCACTTCTATTATTACTTATCAGAGAGTTGATTGCTTAATTTCAAAAAATATAATTGTAAAGATGTCGATGGCAAAAAAATTCACTAACATGAGGAGCTCTAGAATTGATTATCAGATGAAGGATCCTCTTGTAGACTTGGGCCCTAAAAGATCCCAACTCGGCCAAAGATCAATGAAGGTTTGCTATACTACGTTTTCGATACATTTTGGACCCAGACTTTGAGAACTTACTAAGCTTGGTGATGTCCAAGATCATAAAGAACTAGGCATGGTTAATCATCAACTTTTCATTTTCACATTAACAAAGAGAGGAAATTACTTGTTGCAAGTGAAATTCTCCTTAGTTTGGCAAGTGCCTTTCCATTTCTTTGGGGGAGGGCCAAATCCCTCATCATTGAAGCTTTCTGACTCCGGCCAAACTCCGGTGTCGAACATACCAACAATGATATTACTCTCTACAACTGGTTCTCTCTTTACAGTTACTGGAAAACCAAGGAAATCCCAAGACCTTGTTGTATGAAGTTGTAGCATTTTACTTGGGAATACAGATACCACACCTTCCATGCCTGCATAAATGATGCACAAGTCTTATAATTGAAGATGAATGAAATTGTAACTATATGAACCTTAGACCAACCTGGATCAATACTGAACATCACACCTTAGACTTGGCCGAATACCGAGTTGAGTTGGAATCGGTCCAACTTGGCCAAGTCCCACAAAGACTCATTTAAAAACAAACTTAAAAAGCAGAAAAAAAAGAAAATTCATCCAAGAAAATTAAAATGTAAGTTCTCATCATTTTCATGTATCTGTAATTTCTAACATCTCAGAACAGTTACGACATGTTAAAATTTACAGTAAAATAAAATGAGTGAGCAGTTACATAAATCTGAAACCAAATTCATGAATCTATGCTATAAGCATTACTAGAGACAGTGAAATGAAATAGAAAAATAAAGAATTGTGTCTCCTTTGAACAATTATTTTTTTTTATGAGAAAATAAATCATAGGTTTCATTGGAATGGTGGTGAGAAGCCTTTGTCTATGAAATAATATGTTTTATATTTTTTTGAAATGGTTCATATATTAAAAGATGAAGAGGCACCAAAGGTGCAAATACAAAAAGCACAAAAACTGGGAGCAAAAAGAAACAAAAAAAAAAAACATGAATCTAATAGCTTAAACAAGATCTACACATTCTTTCCAGACTCTTAAAATAGTACGGTAGAAATGTTCCTGAATTCCTAAGAGAAGCAGCCTAAGAGGCGCACAAACATGATAAGGAGAAATCATTAATAAAGCACAAAGAAACCAAACACAACCATTTCATCACTGGTAAGATGACAAAGTAAGAAACTGGTGAGATATGACACATTCCAATAACCAGATTTAGAGGTAAGAAGTTCACCAAGAAATAATTGGGTCATATCAAGTTTATTAGGCCAACCGTTTATTGAGTCGAAATTTTATTTTTTTAAGTTGGATTTGGGTCAGGTCGGATTGTGGGTTTGGTCATGTTGTGGGTCATTTTTGGGTTGGTTTAAAGTGCAGGATGAGCTTTGGATTGGGTCTGTCATGAATCAGGTTCAGGGCTATTGGATCTGGGTTGAGTCTACTTGATGGATTGGGATTGGGTTTACTGGAAGAAGGGTTGCAGGATAAAGTGAGGTTTTTTTCTCTTTTGCTTTTGCTTTTTCTTTTTTGTAGAACGTAAGATCAGATTTCAGATGCACCAATTTCAAATTTCATAGGGTATGAGGAAGGGAAAGAACTATGCAAAAATTGTTGTTATTTTCTCACATGTGAAAATGGATTCCTATGAAAATACTGGCAAACAAATGTATGCTAAGAAATGATTTTCAAAGAAAAACCTAATTTTTCTATAAAAACTAGAGAGCAAACAAATGTGAGTGAATACCCAAAGCCTTAAACTTGGTCATACAATCTCTAAACCTTCAAATTTGGCCTCTTCATCAACTGGTAAAGATAACTCTCCAAAACTAGTGTCCTTAGCTGCTAAATTCACCTAGAAAAAAAATAAAAATGAAATCCAGATGGAGAACAACAACCAAAAGAACTTGACAAGGAAAATGACAAACAGTGACCCTAGAGTTTGTTTGAATGATTTGAGAGTTCAGTTAGAATAAAAGAAAATCAAATTTCAAATTGTTCTTCCCTATCCTCCCACACTTGAAATGGAGAGCAAAATGAGGAGGAATGTAAGTTATTGAAAATCCATAGGTATTGGCTGAGTCATTTGCTCAGCCAAATGACATGCAAATCAAATGACTAGTTCTTACAATAAGCTTGAATACATCTAAGTTTGAGAAACCTCCTGAATTGAAGTTGACTCAAATTAGGTCGTCAGACGGCCAAGAATACGCCTCAAGAAGCAAGGGGCTTGTGTTTGATTCACACTCAACCCCAAAGGCCCAAAGGACCATTCCCTGTAGAACTTACCCAGTGTGCATAGATTGGGAGGTTTACACATGCCTCGAGGATTAATCAGGTGAGACGCCTAGACACCTTAGTTAAAAAAAAAAATTAAATCGATGCTAAAACCATGCCGCAAACTACCATCAATTCACTTACTTGCAATCTTTAGTTGCTCTTGATATGTAAGATTTGCTGCAAATCCATTAAAACTCCTCTTGTAACTATATATTAAAGAGTCCTCTGCTGAACTACCATGAGAGAAACAAGAGAAGAATCAAATTGTTACCATTATATAGTATTCCAAAATCAAAAGTTGTGGCTAGTCATTCTAAAGAAATTTAGTTGTAGTCTGAATTCCAATAGCTCCCTCATGATGGTTGATTATCATGGAATGTCCTGTATATTTGATCAGAGGATGAAAATCATTTAAATTAAAGTGCTATTAGGGCTCACCTACAATCAACCCCCTTATGCAATGATATGTGAGTCAAGATTCTCAACAAGCTCATCTTAAATAACAAATGGCATGTGGAGAAGGAACACCAACTCAAATAAATTAAGGAAATGCATCTTTCAAAAGTTAAAATTGAGACTATAATGGTGAGATCTGTTTTGGATCTCATTTCAGTTTTGTCTTTATGACGGAATATTTCACTAGTCCGGCTGTTTCAGTATTGCATTTCAAAAAAATAGTGTAAAATTAAAAAAAAATTAAAAAATATGATATAATATGAAGAAAATACTCTAAACTTATTAAAATGTTGTGATTAGTTCTTTTCGTCTTTCACACTAAGCTATAGAAATAAAAACATAAGTTATAATTATATACCTATTCATGCTCCTAATCTCAAGTTATAGTAGCGTAATTATCAAATAGTAATTCAAGATGGTTTGAATTTTACTCTAATAGGAATCAAATAAAATAACCCACTAAAACACCCTAGAAACAAACGTGAATTCTAATTTCATTTAAAGCCAAAGGTCAAAACTGGAATTTTAGGGACTTCATCGGGTGAGAATGATTCGTTCCATCACCTTATTTCGTTTATAAATGAAAATCAAACATATAAACATGGGACATTCGTAATGTGAATCTCAATTCTATAATATTTGATGAGACTCAACTCAACTCAAGTTAGATTGGTTGATTTGTCTTAATTAGAATCTCAAACAAGTCACCAATTCGATTTTTTAGTAAATCTAAATTCTTGCATTTATACATTTAGCAAAAATAAAGAAACAAATATAAATATATTTTTTTTCTTACCTATCTTCAAGAACATCATTTAGAATGTTGATGTGGTGAGACCGAGGTGAATATTGATTCATTGGCAAGGCTGGAAGGGCTCCCATGTACACAATATAAACCTAAATCACATTCAAACGTATAAAGTAAGTGTCTATTTGTTCACATCTATGACTTTCCTGCATAAAATAAGGATATCTATGATAATTTAGATATTTATCAGTCTAATATTGGCCATATTTCAGAATCTACATCCCTTTTTACTAACAATGGTGGTCTTCACCTCTCTTTTTATCAATATTTTCATGAACAATTGATATTTATTGAATATATTCACCCGAAGAGGTTGGAGTGATGATCAGAAATCTATCTCAAAAATCAAAGTCCTGCATTCGATTTCCACTCCATCTCAAAGGGTTACTCCCTTTAAAGTTACCCGATGTGTATATGGAGAGAGACTTGTACATAACTTAAAAATTAGTCAGGTACTCTAAGTAACCTCGACACCTTCTTATTGCATATATTATCTGTAATGAAATTTAATCACTTAAAATGGTTAGATATAAAAGAGCTTACCTTTCTCTGTTCTTGAAGGGCAGCACAAGGACTAAGATCATCTGCTAGAAGGGTGGCAAGGATAAAAAGAAATGAAGGATGGTGTCTTATTTTAGCCATTGATTCAGACTATTTACCACTCAAATGCTTTAATGGTGAGTGGGGAGAGAGACAGAATATATATAGACTGAGGAAATCAACTGAGAAAAGAGATTTCCACAGTATATACATTGGATTTCATCAAATCTCTTTTTATTCTTTTTGACTGATAAAGGAATCCCTATTAAAGACATTCCAAAATGGTTCTTACAAAGAAAGAAGGAATGTAGGCACCATTTATTTGACAAGTAATGGAATAATTACATCTCATTAATTGGAGCCACCACATTTGTATTTTTTTAGTTTTTCTCTCATTTATGAAATGTCACTTCTGCCCTTCTGCAAATAATACCATAGAGGGGTAAAAATGTAATTTTATGCATGACCGACATTTTGCAAGAACGTGCACTCTAAAGTAAATGAATTCCTTTATTTTGCAAAAGCAAAATAAATTTTTTATTTAAGTTATCATTTGGGTCAGTAAATTCTATCATATTGAACTTTAAACTGAAAGACATTTTTCGTTGTTGGATTTAAATTCATCAAAATCAATAGTACAATAGTAATTAATTTCTATCCATTTGGATCAACTTCATAATTATAGTACCATAACTAAGAGAATGGGTTAAGTTACCTTACCATGGTTTGTTGGACAATCACATCTAGGCTTTCAAATTTTATATTATGTGTGAGATCTACTTTGGACAATTTCATGAATTCATTAAAAATTTAAACATTTACATGAGATAAAAAGTCATTTAAATTGAATCATTGAAGGCATCTTCCTTAAGTTTGTTAATAGATAAAAAAAAAAAAAAAGGGGTTAGATGGTAGTTTAACCAACAAGCTATGAGTAAAGATATAGCTAAGGGGGACTCCAAGTCTCACGTGTTGGATGGTGCTTTTGTTTTATTGGAAAATGATGGATTATACCCTTCTATCTAATTTTTGCAATATAGAAGGGACCATTTTGGATCAATTTGGTGGGTCCATTTAAAAGATTTAAAAACTTGAGTGAGACTAAGGATTACTTGATTGGATCTTTAAAGTCATATTTTTGAAACTATTTAAAATCAGAAAAGAGTACAATATTAATTTCCCCATGTGCATAAGTGTATTGTATTACAAATGAGATAGTGATGGATCCATAAGGTATTTCCTCAAATAGGTTGCTCGACAAAAGTCTCCTTGACTAAATCAATCAAGGCATGCTTTTTAAGCACTTCAAAATTTGGTCAATTAAAATTATTTTCTATCTTTAAATTTTCTTTTTTTGAATTTACGTGTGAAAAACCATGGGATGCGCAGCGTAAAACTCCCACGAGGTGAGCCCACTACCCTGCAACATCTCGCTTTCTGAGGCGGGAGACAACCAGTTGAGCTACACCCATGTAGGTAAACTTTGCGGCCTTTAAAAACATGGTTTGATTGACCTTCAAGGTATTTTTTTATAGGACCTCATACTCTAATAAAAACCTTTCCAACAGAACCATCATAATCACATTTGTTGGCCCCATGTCTAGATGTGCGGTGTAATACCATAAAGGCATAAACACCATTGTGGTGGTAACCAAAATTGAGATAGAAAATGATAGTTTTTTATCTCATCTAAATGCATCAAAATTATCACCATCTCAAAGTTGATTTTGACTTAACTAATTCTAATGGTTAAAAATAGTTCTAATTCTAAACTTCAATTTTATTAACATTCTATCATATTACATGTTCCGGTTTTGACTCCATAACAGAATATTCCGATGTTGCTATCATTTCAATGTTTTATTTGGGAAAAGTCGGAATAAAATTTTTCAAAAGGTTAAAAACTATATAATAAAATATAAAGACAATAAAGAAAACTTATAAATATATAATTTAATTATTTTTTATAATTTTACACTAATCTACATAAGTAAAAACATAAATTGTCATTAAATAACTACTTATTTTGTAATTTCAATTTATGATAGTGTAATTATCAAATACTAATTGAAGAATATTTGAATTTTACCCTTTAAATACAAATTGAATTAGACAAAAAATCTTTAAAATACCCAAGAAATATAATTGAATTTTCATTTTATTCAAAATTAAAAGTCAAAACAGATAGATACACAGGGTCCATTTCATTTTTTTCTCAATTTTTTTTCATATAAATTAAAAATAAACCATATAAAAAAATCAAAATTTTGTAGCACTCATATTTCTACGGCTACAATGACAATAATGTCAATATAATCAAATGGGGCTCAAATTTTATTGTCAATGCCCTTATTATTTTCTACATATTCCATCAGATAATGTGTCACATCTTAATATTTTATTGGTGGCATCTTCTCCATGGAAACCAATGTTGCTGATCGTGCTGCCACGTGATGTATTTTGATCTGGCCTTTGGCCTCCCCTTTCCTGGGCCTGGGTTATTCTCTGTCCTGGGCCTTAGGATCTTTTCTTTTTTGCCTTTCTGGGCCTACTCTGCTTCATTTATCTGGTCCGAGCTGTGGGTATTTGTATATATTTTTGGGCTTCTCCGTTTTTTTGACTGAAATTACTAACCACCATTCAAAAAAAATACTTAAGCTTAGAAACTTTTAGATAAATAAAACCATAGTTATTATTCAACGAAAAGAAAAATACATTCAAAGATAGAGCAGCCGAAATCAGGTCCAACAAAAGAAACTAAGAGGACAAAGAATTAAACAAAGGCCCATTATAGTCATTTGATTAGGCCCCAATTAGGGGTGAAACTCGGATCGGGTTTTGGCCCGAACCCACATGACCCGACCCGAAAATCATGTGGGTCGGGTTATCAAAGTCGGGTCAGCCGGTCGGGTCGGGTTGAGAAGTCAAAACCCGCATTGAACTCGGGTCGGATTGGGTTGAGAGAGTTTTAAGTTAACCTGACCTGACCCGATCAAAGGAGACCCAACCCGGTAAAAAGTAGGCTAAAGTAGGTTCAAAATGCGGGTCAGATCGGGTTTCGAGTTGAGTCGGGTTATAATTCGGATCGGGTCAGTTCAAAACGTCTAGGTCAAAAGTGGTCTAGTCAGGTCGAGTTCCATATATGAATAACTCGGGCCAGGTTGGGTTTTAAAAAACCCTACCCGGCCCGGCCCGATTTCAGCCCTAGCCCCAATAATATCAGTAGTGTAAACTACTATAGGACTTCTCACACTGTGAACACCATCGAACCATACCAATGAAGCAGAGAGTTTACAAGACTCTGGGCCAGGGGTCGAAATCTCAGTATCAGCCGAGATATCGGCCAATACGAAATATCTACCGATATTCGGATATCGGCCGATATATTTCTTTCTCATAATTTTTTATTAAAAAAAAAAAAACCCACCAATATCGGCCGATATCGGTGATATATATCTGATATCGGCCGATATATACAGGTTTAAAAATCGATATTTACACCCCTGCTCCGAGCAGCCTTCCTGCAATGGTCACAACAAAGGATTTCGTCTCATTCCATGACTTGAACGATAGGAGATTTTTAATTGGGGACGACCGTTAACCATTGCTTTATACATGGAATTCTAGAAGCCAACATTGGTGACTAATCTTGAAAAGTTGCTCGAGAATTGCTCGTTGAGACAGTCGTGACTCTCATTACAATTTTCACTCTCACTCTCTCACAAAAAGAGACATTATTTACTGTCCCAATAATGTCTTACAAAAAATGCAATATAAAAATTACAAAGTTACCCTCCAAAAAATTCGTGCTAGACTTGCAGCTATGAAGATTGAATCAGCAATTCACATCTAATAGTTAGGCTCCACAAAACTTTACAATAGTTAAGGTTTCAATCAGAATTGAGACTAGTATCCAGCCTTAATTGGGTACATCTTTTGATCCACAGTCGAATCCAACTTTTTTAGCAGCCTAATTTACATGTTATCCTACAGTAGTAGGTTTTAGCATTATTTCATCACAAGTATTCTCAGTATCTTATGTGAGATACATAACTCCATTGTTATTCAATCTTGACTAGGCTCCATTGCCTCTTTCTTCTTAGAAATTAGGGGCTATGGAGGAAGCTTTTCTTTTCTCTAAAAATTCTTCAAAGAACTTCACCTCCTTATATCAAATAATACCATCATGTATACATCACTCAATTGCCACACCAAGTTATATGCAATGCATTTCTAGAAGTATTCAAAAGGTTATCATGTAGCAATACCACACCAAAAGAATGGATTGTGGAAATCTTAAGCCAAATAAACTTTTGCAAATCCTAATGCCTGGATATTTTTTTAATCGTCTTAAATATTATCCAATACGCATAGTTAAAAACAAAATAAGTATTTAAAAGAATAAAAGTTCTATTAAATTGGTGAAATAAATCCAAGTGACTTACAAATAAGAGAAGTGGATGATATGTATAGTATTATTCAACATAATTTTTATGTAAAAATTTATTGAAAATTCTAAGAAAGAAGAAAGAAGGATTCGTTCATACTTAAATCAACCCAACTAGACTTATGTGAATGTATAGTTTTATATCTTTATAGAAGAATTATTCCCACCTTTTATGTAAAATGATAATAATTATGTTATTAAATTTTGTTTTAAAATAGTAACCTATCTAAAAATTGTCCACCCTCGTTTTTGTTTTATGGAGAGACTCGGTCCCCTCCATTGATTAAAGATGCTGAGTCAGTGCACCGTGCACTAGTGGTGGGCTTGGAAATTTGATGAGGGATATGATTCTCTCGACAATTAGATGATCGAGGAACCCTTTCCTCTATCAATGTTTCTTTTTTTTTTTTTTTTATCGTAGCAACTCGAAACCAGTAGAATCATATTCTCAAACTGAATATCATCTGATACCCTGGAATGAGTTAATATGTCTCAATGCAAGATTTTATCCATGTGCAAGTTCTAAATTCTAAAACTGTCAATCATCCTCAAATCATTTTCTTCTTTCATAAAGTAGATTTTTTGTCTTCATACTTTTATTCTACTTCATCGGAGATTTTAGTATCGAAATTCAAATGGATTAGAGAAATGGTCAGGAACCCGCCTCAGAAAGTATGAGTTCTATGTTTGATTTCTACTCCACTCCAACGGACCACTTTCCAGAAAATTGCCCAATGCGTGTGGGTAGAGAGGCTTACACATGCCCCAAATATTAGTTAGGTGCTCTGAAAAACCTAGACACCTTAATCATAAAGGAAAAAAATGAAATTTTAGTAACCATGATAAATTTAATAATACTAAGAGTTCATATTATGTCTGTCTCTTTTCAAAACCCTAGAATCATATTCTCAAACTGTTTTTCATCTGATCCCATGGAATGAGTTAATATGTCTCGATACAGGATTTCATCCATATGCAAAATCTAAATTCTTAAACTTTCAATCATCATCAATTTTTTTTTTTTTTCATTATATAAAGTGACTTTTTATCTATACTTTTGTTCTACTTTATCAAAGATTTTATGGATGATTTTAGTATCCATAATATTAAGATATATTAGAAGTCTAATTACATTAAGAGTTCATTATTGTCTCTCGTTTAAAGTTTGAGTTAACCTATAATTCTTAGTGTTAAGATAGGATTAGATTTTCTTCATTAAGATTTGAATTAGATTTCCACTTCATCTACATTATCTTGAATTTATCTTATCTATCTGTATTTTTAATTATAAATAAATGATCTCTCCTTTAGAGAGAGACACCGAATAATTTTATTTCCACATGATATCAAAGCAGTTCGATTCTAGGGTCCTGACTCAGATTCAACAATTTCTCCTCTCCCACTGCTTAGTAACATTTTTTCAGCAGAGGGAGGAGCCATAGATCACAATCCACTGATGTTCTTCCAGCTTCTCTTCTCAATTTTCATTTTTTCGTGGACTGCTCGCCGCCCGCAAGCCAGTCTGTAGCCCGATGTCGTCTCCAACTAATCTTTACAACCAGTCAGTGTGATTTTCACATGACTTAGGTATATGAAGTCATTCATATTTGTGTGTTTTAATGAATCAAATACATCACAAGTTTATAAAACTATCTTTTATAATATTTAACTCTACAATTTTTCATATCCTGTTTTTCCATTAATCAAAACTAATTCTAAGCGTTGACATAGATTGCTGAATCAACTTTAACAACATTACAAAATAGAGTCCAGAATTAATAAATTTAATAAAAGTCAAAAGGTGAAAGATACTTTTCAAGAAAAAGAAGAACGAGTTGATTGTCCTCTAACTTAAGAAAAGTAGCAAACAAGACCTCAAGATCAATGGCACAATGATAACAAAGAAGATTTGAGTGAAGAACTTGTTTGAGAAATTTGTTTGAAGCAGCCAAACATGAAAATGTATGATAATCCTTAATGCCATGTTTTTATGCCACTGGAGAATAGGACAAGAAAGGTGCCTAATAATAAGTGCAATTGTATTCCACTTAGGGGTGTCTAGTGGGTTGAATGCACCAACTCACTTAGTGGAGGATAAGAGTCTTTCAAATCTCTAAAGAGAGAACACATTTCTGAAACTCTCAAGAATCATAGTCAACATATCGAACTAGTTTATAGTGAAAAAAAAAAAAGGATCAAAAGGCATTTTTAATTTGTAAAATATTTTGCTAACTTAATTTCAAATAAAAAGCCTTTTTGCCATTTCTACAAGTACCCAACAAACCATTCGGAGCTAATACACAAAATGGGAAAAAAGAAGAAGAAGAAGAATGAGCAATAGGTTCGGATGTTCTTGAATCCAAAAACGAATTCTATTTGGTGAAACCGTAGGTCTAAGTATCCATCGATAAGTTGCGTATCAGTCAATATATAGCGGGAATTTGTAGGTCAATACGCAACTGCAAATACGATGCGTTGCGTATCAGCCTGCAAATTCTCAGGCAATACGAACACAGTATCAGTCGTACTGTTGCGACCTGTATCAGTCAATACGGTGTCTATAACGTTGAAAAAAAAAATCAATGCCCGTAATGGCCCCACCATGTTTTTAATGTCGTTTTTTTTTTTCATTCATCAGTAGGAACAACTTAGGAGGGATGGTATTTTGAGAGAAAAAAGAAACCTCATTCTCAGCTATTTCGAGTTCAATTTGAAGCGATTTTTGCCCATTTCGTGAGATCCACACCTTCTAAGTTCGAGTTCTTCATTAGATCTTTCTGATCCAGGAGGATCTACATGCATAGTCATAATCAAATTTGGATTATCAAACGTCAAAGTACTCATCGAACATAGTGCCTCTAATAAAATGGGCATAACTTTGTCATACCGACTCTGATTGAGGTGATCACAGAGGCGTTGGAAAGAGGACACAGAGATCTATGCGATGGAATGTTCAGGCGCTCAATCAGTATGAATGACCCAAACCTTTACAGGTGTTTCGACATCGTTTACTCTTCTGAAATCACAGTCAAAATTTGAGTTTTTATTTTTTGAAACTTCGACCGCGAATATCTCATTATCCATGGTGATTCTCAAGATGCTCTAGAAGAGACTTTTGATTTACATGGAATTTTGAAGTAGAATATGAAGTAAATTACAATTACTATGTTTAGATCTACTATAAATAGTATTTAAATTTATACTAAGGAATTAAAACAAAAAGGAAAATTGTGTCAATCATCTTTATTTTTATAAATCTAGATCCACCCAAATCATGGTTTCTGTCATTCATCTTTGAAGTAGAAAATTTATCCACACTTTATTATTGAATTTGAGATTATTTATGAGTCAAACATAAAATAAAAATGATAAAAATAACTCAAAATGATCATATTTTAAGGAGAAATAAAGTAACTTCACATAAATTACTAGATTTTTAATGAAATGGGTGTAGCGGCCACCTGTATCAGCGGATCGATTTTTTTCCCCACCGTAAAACCGCATGACTAATGTGGTAAATGGCCATCAACTAATATATTTTTTTTAATTCTTTCTTATAAGTTGTTATTGTTAGACTAGAAGTTTGATAATTCTTAGTAGATGATCATTCTTCATAAATTTTACTAAACAACCTCTTAAATGTTTGTTCTCGTGCTAATATCATCCTATCAAATTCATTCTTCAAATAGAATGAGTTAGAAAACAGATCAATAAAACAATATAGAAAGAGAGGATGGAAGCTACTAAAAAGATTTTTTTAATTGATCTTTCATGTAGTAAGTATCAGCTCATATGGGCACTATTGCAACCAACGTGGGCAATGTAAGGGTTGTTGAGAATAAAAGTGCACAAACAATAATAAAAAAATTAGAAATCACAGATCAATCACACTAGGGGACATAGAGTTTTTAAATGGTTCTGTTCTGGTACGTCTATGGGTTCAAATCAGATCTATTATGATCAAAGGCAAAAAATGAAGAAGAGATGATTGTGACCCTCGTTGCAATTTTCGCTCTCACTCTCTCTCACGAAAAGAGACATTATATATTACCTCAATTAGAGCTTATAAAAAATGTAATATGAAAATTATAAAATTGCCCTCTAAAAAATTTGGACTTGACTTGTAAGGTACATCTTAGTTTAGGCTCTACAGAACCTAACAATGGTCAAGGTTCCAATCAGAATTGAGACTGGTATCCAACCTTAGTTGGGTGCATCTTTTGATCCACAGTCAAATGCAACTTTTTTAGCAGCTAATTTACATGTTATCCTACCGTATAAGGTCTTAGCTCTATTTTATCACAAGTATTCTCAGTATCTTATCTGAGATACCTAACTCCATTATAAATCTTGACTAGGCTCCATTACCTCTTTGTTCTTAAAAATTCGGCGCTATTCTCTTTAGAGGAAGCTTTTCTTTTCTTCTTAAAAATTCTTCAAGGAACTTCACCACCTTATATCAAATCATACAGTCATGTATCCATCACTCAATTACCACACCAAGTTATATGAAATGGATTTCAAGAAGTATTCAAAAGGATTATCATATAGCAATACCAAACCAAATAAAATGGATTGTAGAAATCTTAAGCCAAATAAACTTTTGGAAATCCTAATACCTTAAAATTTTTTAAATCGTCTTAAATATTATCCAATAGGTATAGTTAAAAACAAAATATATATTTAAAAGAATAAAAGTTTTATTAAAGATTTTATTTGAAATGATAATAATTATGTTATTAAATTTTGATTTAAAATATAAGCCATCTAAAAATTCTCCACCCTCGTTTTTGTTTTATTTGAAGAATTCATGTAGGAGGAATAATTCTTCCTCCCCAAAACGCCACTTGTCATTGTATGGTATTGACTTAGTTTAGTAGTGGGACGTTCATTGGCTTGTGTCAATGCATCTGTCTTCTCTAATCTGTACAGCAGACCCTAAAAGAATGATTAGATGAATGATTCATTGAATCCTTTGACACGAGCTACTTGTAAATGAACCCCAATCATTTTGCCCATCATTAAACGATTTCTACTGTAGAGACTTGACTAACTCACGTCACTTAAAAACAACATTTCCCCCTATCTTATTAATTAAAATGTTCAAATGTCTTATCTGAATAATCCTCAAAAATATGTAAATCTTCCCATCTACTTATAATTGATAAATTCAACGGAGAGTAGTCCTTTTGAGAAAAACATATAAATACTTATGGCCCAACCTTCGTTATGCCCTAGGGGGAGTGGAATCACCCATGAGAGTTTTAGTAGGACTATATCTGAGGTTCCCATACGTAAATCCAAAAGATAATTAATTATTTTTGAAGGTCAATGTATTATGCATAACAACATATTATATTTAAAAAAGACAATTCTCATTTAATATCCACACACAAAAAATACTGATGCATACGATACCATACTACCTTTAAATAATTTTTTTGGGATAACATGGGTATTCCACCCTACATTGGAGGTGCGACTAATCTCACGGATTTGTGTAAACCTCTCAATCCACACACACACTGGTTAAGTATACAAGAAGTGGCCCGTTGGAGTTAAGCGTGAATCAAACTCAAGAATCTGCTTTATAAGACATGCATCTTGACCGTGAGGCCAATCCCCTTTATATAATTTAGATGATAATAAGTGGATAAAAAAGATATATTTAATATATATATTTTTTAACGAAGGGTACGATATCATTCAAAGAGAGGGAAAACATTTCCAAATATACAGAACACACCACATGATGGTGCAAAGAATAAAAACAACAAAACGCCCACATTCCGGGCCAAGAAACCCAAAAAATCACGTGCAAATAAAGGGGCAGAGCCCACATTTACAAGTTAGAAAACACACCAGAACCCAAAAAAGATATAATTGGATTATGAGAGGTGTTAATCCAATCATGAAGTGATGTAGCACACGTGTCCAAACCAAACCAAGCCAGCGATGGAAGATTTCCGTCCTGATTTTTCTCACCGACGAAGAAGCAGATTGAACAACTCTCGGGATTTCTCGATTTCTTCTCCTTTCTATTTCGTTTAGGATACTGTTTCTATTTCTTTTAGGATACTATTTCTTTTATTTTCGTTTTTATTTTTATTGCTATTTTTAGTTTTGGATATTTATAAAACCCCTCTCTAGCTTTGTAATAGAGAGATTTTGATAAATAATATTTAATTTGGGTTTTACCCTGTATCTTCTTCTTTCTCCCGTCGATTCGGATTTAATCTCCTTTCTTCTGCATCTTCTGCTACCTTCTTCTAATTCTATCTTCTTCTTCTATTTCTTTAATCTTCTTTCCATTCTCTCTCTTCTTCACTCTTTCCCTCGTTCTACTGCATCCGACACCGCCACACCACCACGCTGCTGTTTCCTTCAACCTGCAACCCACATCTAATCCCAGGTATCCCTCCATCACCGTCACGCCTGAACAGCCATTCCCCTACACGGCCAGATCTGATTCCATTCTATCCATCATCCCTTCCGCCGTTACTTCTTAGCCTTTCCTTCACCTTCAACTTCACCTTCACCGTCCACAAGCTTCTACTTCCAGACGCCAAAACCTTTCATCGTTGATCCCATTCTCTGTTCACCAACAGAGACCCATATCCCTTTCTTTTCTTTCTATCTTTATTCCCATATTATTTTATTCCACATTCATTAATGTCCCACCAACCAGCCCACATCTTTGACCAACCCAACTTCACCATCGTTAAACAAGCCTTAACCCCATCAATCTTTTACCTTTCTTAATTGCCAAACTACCATTTAATTATCATTGACCCATTTAATCCATTTAGCCACATCAAAATTCCTTTAACCCGATCCCCGCTGCGTCAAGTAGTATTCAGAGCCTTGATTCAAAAAAATAAAAAAACCCAAAAGATCCATGGCTGCCAATACCAATCCTGAAGAAAATCAACGTGTCACCAGAGCTGAGATGAGTACAGTTCAACACTCCATCGAAGATTTGCGAGTGATGATGCAACAACTCCTCAACCGCGACAATCGACGTGATCGTGACAATCATCGTAGGAGACCCCCAGTTCGACCCGAGTATGAATCTAACGATGAGGAGTCAGTAGACAACCGTGAGCCTCCGAACAATAACACTAATAAAAAAATACCGTCCAAAGATGGACTTACCATCTTTCAATGGTCAACTACATGTCGAAGGCTTCCTCGACTGGCTCTCAGAGGTCGAACTCTTCTTCGATTGCATGGAAATCGATGAGGCGCAGAAAGTAAACCTAGTAGCCTACCAACTCAAGGGCGGAGCATCCGCATGGTGGCAACAGCTACAAGCCGCCCCAAAGCGACATGAGAAGCGTCCTATCAATTCATGGACACGAATGAGAGAGCTACTGCGGACTCGCTTCCTTCCTGTTAATTATGAACAAGTTCTTTTCGAGCAGTATCAGAATTGTCGTTAGGGTAATCGTGCAGTTTGTGACTACGCAGAAGAGTTCTATCGCCTTCCTGCCAGAGCTGACTTGCCTGAGACTAAGGCCCAACAAGTCTCACGATTCTTGGGTGGTCTTCGCGTTTCACTCCGCGATTGCTTCATGTATCAGCCTGTTCACACCTTGAGCAAGGCAGTTCAGTTGGCCACGACAACTGAAAGTCAGAATGATCATTCAGGAGGAAGGAATGCATCAATGGCTAAGCACACCCTACCATCGACTTCTTCGACTCCCATACCAGCTTCAAAGCAGGATTCTCAATAGGGTATACTTCCTCTACCGGGCATACTCCCAACGCCAACAATTGCGCCACTAAGGGTTTTTTACGACAAAGACACATGGAAAAACAACTCATACGCTAATCTAATGCCTGGAAAGTGCTTTCGTTGTGGAGTAGCAAGGCATCACTCTAACCAGTGCCCTCGGCGTCAACCAGTTGCCCTCACAACCAAACATCCAACAGTGGAAGGTCAAGTGGAAGACATTGATGATGGTGAGGAAGATATTATCGAATATGGAGACAAATGACATGCCTTAGTGGTTCAAGAGATGTCTACTAATCAAAAGCAGTCAATCGACATCTTTAGAACCCAATGCATGGTCAACCAAATGGTTTGTGATCTCATCATCGATAGTAGAAGCATTAAGAACCTCGTGTCCCAAGTGGTGGTAAATAAGTTGAATTTGCCGACTCAAGAACATCCATCTCCCTACCTCATTGTGGATGGATTAGAAGTGTGGAAGAACCAAAAGTTACGAAGCAGTGCCTCGTCTCCTTCTCTATTGGTTAGGACTACACAGATCAAGTCCTTTTTGACGTCGTACACATGGATGTGAGTCACATGATTCTTGGACGACCATGGCAACACCATGTTGATTATATTCACAAAGGTCGTACAAATACCATCAGCTTTTACAAAGATGGAGTGCAAATCGTCCTCACTCCAATGCGAGGGAAGGAACGTCGTCTGCCGAAACTCGAGAAGAAAGAACAATTCCTTGTAGTCAAATCCAAGTTTGATATCTTGTTGACTCAAGGACGAGTCCTTTTTTCAACCAGGGGAGATTGATGTAGCACACGTGTCCAAACCAAACCATGCCAACGATGGAAGATTTCCATCCTGGTTTTTCTCACCGACGAAGAAGCATGCCGACTACAACTCTCGGGATTTCCTGATTTCTTCTCCTTTCTATTTCGTTTAGGATACTATTTCTATTTCTTTTAGGATACTATTTCTTTTATTTTCGTTTTTATTTTTATTGCTATTTTTAGTTTTGGGTTTTTATGAAAACCCCTCTCTAGCATTGTAATAGAGAGATTTTGATGAATAATATTTGATTTGGGTTTTACCCTGTATCTTCTTCTTTCTCCCGTCGATTCGGGTTTACTCTCCTTTCTTCCGCATCTTCTGCTACCTTCTTCTATTTCTTTAATATTCTTTCCATTCTCTCTCTTCTTCACTATTTCCCTCGTTATGCTGCATCCGACACCGCCACACCACCATGTTGCTGTTTCCTTCAACCTGCAACCCACATCTAATCCCAGGTATCCCTCCATGACCGTCACGCCTAAAACAGTCGTTCCCCTACACGGCCAGATTTGATTCCATTCTATCCATCATCCCTTCCGCTGCTACTTCTTAGCCTTTCCTTCACCTTCAACTTCACCTTCGCCGTCCACAAGCTTCTACTTCCAGACGCCCAAACCTTTTATCGTTGATCACATTCTCTGTTCACCAATAGAGACCCATACCCCTTTCTTTTCTTTCTATCTTTATTCCCATATTATTTTATTCCACATTCATTAATGTCCCACCAACTAGCCCACATCTTTGACCAACCCAACTTCACCATCATTAAACAAGACTTAACCCCATCAATCTTTTACCTTTCTTAATTACCAAACTACCATTTAATTATCATTGACCCATTCTAAATTCCTTTAACCCAATCCCTGCTGCGTCATGAAGTCTCCGTAAGGATCCTTAACCGCCAGTTACAAGAAAGGGGCTTTGAGATAGCCATTAAGGTGATTGGTGCACCAATACATTTATTCTTGATGCAAAATAAATGAGTGAAACATCTATTTAGCCCAAAAATTGATAATTTAAATTGCAAAACTCAACCGTCCCAAAAATCAGCTTGACCTTTTTTAGGCTTGATTTCCAAAAAAAAAAATACTTAAAATAAAGTAAAAAGTTAAAAATAAAATACCTAGCCCACAAAACTTTCGGATCAATAATTAAAAAATACTACTTTAATTATATATTCTATTTAATCTCAATTATATCGCTTTATGAACAATTTTCATTTTCTTATATAAATAATTAGTTATTAAATTTTATAAAGTTGGTTAGAATCTAATTTAATATAAAATATAATTTATTTTAACTTGACTGAAAGATGTCAAGTTAGCCGAAAATGGAGTACGTCAATGGCTAGGGATGCAACTCGAGTCGGGTTTTGGCCCGACCTGCATGACCCGACCCGAGAAATCATGCGGGTACGGTTGAGAATTTCGGGTCAATGGGTCGGGTCGGGTTGAGAAGATAAAAATCCGCATGAAATTCGGGTCGGGTCGGGTCGGGTTGAGGATTTTATAACTTAACCCAACCTGACCTGACTCGACCCTGCTAAAATTAGTCTAAAATGAGTTCAAAATGCAGGTCGGGTCAGAATTTGGGTCGGGTCAGGTTGTGAGATTTGGGTTGAGAACTCGGGTCGGGTTCCATATACCCGACCCGAGTTGCAGCCCTAAATTGAGAATGGCAGACTCAATCTCAGCATTGAATAAAGGCCAAAGTATTAACTAAAGAGGCAAAAGCCACATGTGAAGTGGCCGCTAAATGAGAAAGCATCAAATAATAGTGATTAAAGCTGAGCAAAACCTCCTAAATGAGAAACCCAAGCCACCAACTTCAAGCAGTAGAATCTCCCAAGTGCATGAACTCAACTCACTCTCCTTCTCTTTATATATCCCTCTCCATCCTCTCACTCCCACCAAAGTAACATGGGATTTTAATGATTAGAACGAGTTTCTGATTACCAGACTTGTCTTCTTCATTAATTTTCTCTTCAAAAGATTGAGAGTGAGTGAGTTGTCGTAATGTCTCCTTCTCCCAAACTTGTTTCCAAATGCATGATATATCCAACTCAAAAATCAACCCTTGAAGATCTGAAGCTCTCTGTCTCTGATCTTCCAATGCTCTCATGTCAATACATTCAAAAGGGAGTCTTGCTCAACTCTCCCTCTTTCTCCTCTCAACTTCTTCTTTCCCTTCTCAAATCCTCTCTCTCCCACACTCTTGTTCACTTCCCCCCATTAGCCGGTCGCTTCTTCACCGACTCGGAAGGTCATGTGTTCATCACCTGCAATGATGCCGGTGTCGAATTTATCCACGCCGATGCCAGTGACGTCACTATCGATGACCTCCTCTCCCCTGTCGACGTCCCCGACTCGTTCAGGAAATTCTTCACCTTCGCCTTTGATGGATCTATCAGTTATAACGGCCACTTCCACTCCCTTCTCGCTGTGCAGGTCACCGAGCTGGCCGACGGCGTATTCATCGGCTGCGCTGTCAACCATGCAGTCACTGATGGAACTTCCTTTTGGAACTTCTTCAACACCTTTGCTGAGGTCTGCAAGGCTGGCGGTGCTGTCAAGCGGATATCGCGCACGCCCGACTTCACCCGGAACTTCTTCGGCGAATCACAGGCGGTGCTGCAATTCTCCGAGGGAGGGCCCAATGTCACATTCTCCGGCGGGCAGATCCGAGAACGGATTTTCCGGTTCAGCCGGGAGGCTATCCTCAAGCTGAAATCCCATGCCAATGGCTGGAATTCACGACGTGGGGCTGTTGATAACGGGAAAGATTACAGTGGAACAGAGGCCGAGATTCTGGGCAAGCAGAGTAATGACAATTGGAAGATCAGGTGCCAGAAAGGAGTTGATCGGACGGTGGAGATTTCATCTTTCATGTCGCTGTGTGCGCATCTGTGGAGGTCCGTTACGAGGGCGAGGGAACTATCCGCTACACTCAACACAACATTTCGGATGGCAGTTAATTGCCGACACCGACTCGAGCCACGTATTGACCCGTTATATTTCGGCAACGCGATCCAGAGCATCTCAACCGTTGCTTCGGTGGGGGATATCCTGTCATGTGATCTGAGCTGGAGTGCGAGCCTACTTAACATGAATGTGATGGCCCACAACGATGCTACAGTGCGCCGGGGTGTGAAGGATTGGGAGGGAGAGCCGAAATGCTTCCCTTTGGGAAATTTTGATGAGGCATCCATCACAATGGGGAGCTCTCCCCGGTTTCCGATGTACGACAATGACTTCGGGTGGGGCCGACCGGTGGCAGTCCGCAGTGGCCAAGCCAACAAGTTTGACGGCAAGATGTCGGCTTTCCCCAGCCGAGAAGACGGTGGAAGTGTCGACTTGGAGGTGTGCTTGGCATCCGATACGATGACCGCTTTAGAAGCCGATGTGGAGTTTATGCAGTACGTAACTGAATAAGGTTGATTCAGATTTTGGTGTTTGCTATTTTAGTTATTTCCTTTCCTTGTACTTCTTAAGATGAAAATGGGAATAATGATCTCTAATTTAGACACATCGTATTTTAGTTATTTAACAGATGTATGATTGTCTTCATTAGAGCTGATCTCCCATATGGTGAATCAAAATCAGACCAAGCACTAAATTGGGCTAATTACATCAGAGAATCAAAAACACCCAGATAATTTTAATTTATTTTAATCTCAATAACTATGTGAAATTAGTATATTCAGATGAAACTGTAATTTTTGAAAAAAAAAAAAAAGAGTTAAATACTTAATTCTTTATAATTAAGTCATAGAAGTGACACACACGAAGACATGAGAAACACAGTAATGAAGAAGTTATGGTAGTCGATTGTGGCAGACAGGACTTGACTCTAATTCACAAAAATCACATGGCAGAAGACATGAAAAACACGTTAACTACGACTTGACTCTCTAAATCACATAAGTGAAACAACAATTCTTAAAAGAAAAAGAAAAAGATAAAGATAAAAAAACATATAGATAATTTTAGTTCATCATAAAATATTACTTCCTCTGTCCCAAAATATTTGTCCTATATGTATTTTGACATTGTTCCAAACTACTTGTTTACTTCATTTATTTTCAGCTCCAATTCGCATTCTAATGTGATGGGAAAATGACATTCTTTTACAAGCTTTGACTTGTCCAAATAATAAAATATCAACATTTGACAATGATATTTTATAAAATGATTCTTAAGAAATAAAAAAATTTGAAATGAGGCAGGCGTTTTGGGATTGAGGAAGTATTATTTTAATCTTAATAATAAAAAAAATGACTGAACTATGTTAAGACACAATAATTTTAGGATATTAAGGGTAATGATTTTTGCACCGACAGTTATATGATTTGTGCACCAATTTTTGTTTATTTCCAATTTTGCTTGTGTTGCACTCTCTCCGCTGAAAGAACTAAGTGTTTAACTTCTTATTAGGATAATGATTTTTGCACCGACAGTTACATAACTTGTGGACCGAATGTTTGTGTATTTCCAATTTTGCCCGTGCTATAATTAGTACATTGGGATGACATAAAAATTCTAGAAAAAAAATCATCACTTAATTGCTTGAGATTGATAAATTGACTCTAAGTCACGGATAACAGCTAATGAAGGAAAAGATGCGTGAGACCGAGGACTTGACTCTAAATCACACATAATTCCAAAAAGAAAAAGAAAGAATAATGAAATGAGCAAGTCAAGATACTCAACCTATATAATCCACACAAACAAAAATATTAGAAAAAAAAAAATCAACATAGATTTGCGTGGTTATTTTGAGTTGAATCTAACTTATATGAATTAAAAATGTCAATTTTAAAATTTATTTGAATTGAATAATGTGATCACAAAGATTAATTTGAATGAAACTGAAGTAGGTGAATCATAAATCCGATGAGACTAGCCCAATCAAAACAAATCAACTTTCTTAGTTCTATAATAATTCTAAAATAAAATGAAGTTATAACACTTGATTATGTGAGAGCTCGACTGAGTCATGAATGAAGTATAAAATTATGTTATTTTTTATTGAGATTTGATATTGAGATTATTCTTTGAATGGATCTTGAACCTCTTGTGAGTGAGTATTGTATAAACAGAATAATATGATTAGGTGTGTTTGAAGTTTTACTCCTGTATGATAATCTTATCTCATAATTTTAATTTTTTTAGAATTAATTTCTTATATTTATTGACACTAAAATGATTATGATTATATTGATCAATTAATAATGAAAATTTAGACACTTCACATCAATATAATTATCTATCAAGTATACTTAATTATATAGATCTATCTATCAAGTACACTTAATTATATAGAACTCGTGATCCATTTGATAGAAAGTTAGGTTAGAGACTCTTAAAAATATACATAAAAAAGAGAGAAATTAATCACACTGAATTCCAAAAAATGGAGAAAACGAAAGAAATTATTACACATTGATTGTGAAATCGAGAAGACGATACAAGTGAATAGATGACTCTACAGCAAACATCTAAATTCATGGCGTAGAAGTAAAAATATAAATAGAGAAGAGTATAAAAGAAAATACACATCCATCTCATTGTTATAGTCCTATACTCTTATATCATATAAAATTAGTTTTATAAAAAAAAAATTATATATCCTCGGGATAAAGTGATTTTTTACTTGTATAACATCTATATTAATTTTTTAAATATAACACAAATGCATGTGAAATACATAAAAATTTATAATAATCTCTTTATTAAAATGGGCTCTCTAGATTTTGAATTTTCAATATTTAAACTTTAACAAAAACATTGGACCAAGTCTTTATTAAGGTGAAAAATAAAGTTAATCACACATAATTTTTACAAGAAAAGGAAGAAATTATCATACATTGATTTTGAAAACCAAAAGAATCATGAGTCAATAAAGTGACACAAGCGAATAGACGCTACAGCAATGTCTAAATTCATGCCATGGAAGTGTGGATGATGGAGTCTTTGCAAGATTTATCTTAAGTAAGTCACGATATTTAAATAAAATTTACTTTTTAAATTCTGAATATTAAAAATCTTTAGTTAATTACTTCTAATAATTTTATATATTATTCTAAGTAAACTGAGTCATTAAATCTCGTGAATCGATTAAGTGAGATTAGAGTTTTCAAATTGAACTCATATGCTTGAGTCAATTCAGTCTAATCATATATCTGATTATTAGATAAATTAAACTGCATGCAACTAAATGTTACACTATCTGATTGAGTAATTAGTGTCCTTGACAAATATGAAATGATTAATTCAAGCCAAGAGTTAAAAGGTATGTGTTGAGTCTTGCATGAGAAGAAATGACATTTACAATTTCATTTCCTTTAAAATGGATTGATAGTTAATTTAACTTTTTTTTCAAGTTATAAATATGATTGGACGATTGAAGTTCTATGATAATGAGAATTTTTGTATTTTTTTTTTTTTTTTAAGACCAAGGTATTCAAGCGTCCCACCTCACTGATCCTTGGAGCTTTTATAAAAAAAAATTGTAGTTTCTAAAACTAACTCGATCCATCTAAGCTGATTTTGCCCCAACTAACTCACTTCAAAGTTGCAACTTACATTGGAGTCACTTAAACTTGACTGTCTTGGCCCAAAATACAGACAAACTAACTTGATACATTAAAAATGAGTTTAGTCTGAGTCAAGTTCGAGCTTTGCATAACTAAATTCGTTCAAATAAAACATATTATTAATATATATGTTCATTTATTACAAAGCCTAATTTATGACTTAATTTAACCTAATCCAAATTGAACGACCTAAATTAAAATGGATTTTCACAATGAGTTGATTAATGGACAGGCCAGAAGAGTACCAAGATATGAATTGAATTAAAGGGTAGTGATCTAAATTTAACATGAAAAATATGAGGATTAGACTTTCAACCCAACCCTCGGCCCAAGTTACACTCTTATTTATAGGGCTGAAACTCAAGTCGGATCAGATCGGGTTTTAATAAATCCAACCTAACCCATGTCAAAATTTATTAAACCCGACCCAAATGGCTGACTTAAATTACTCAACCTGACTCGATCATAATTTTTGACCTGAGTCAACTCGAGTGCTATTCTATAACTTGGTGCACTCAAGTCAAGTCAAGTCGAGTCGAGTTGATTTTAAATTTCTCAACTCAACTTGACCCGAATTTCATACGAGTTTTTATTTTCTCATCTCAGGTCCAACCCAAAATATACAAATACATAACCCAAACCCACTGATTTCTTGTGTTGGGTCTTGCTATTTAGTTTTAAAACATTAATGGATCAACAGAAGATATGGTCTCTGAGTAGAGGTGTTCATTTGTCATAATCTTGCACGCAATCAGCCTGAATCCGATTTGAATAAACAATCTTGAACAAGCATTTTTGTTCGATGGGCCAGGTTCGCACTTTACTTAAAACCGGTCGAGACCCATCAGACTTTTAGGCATTTTTAGACCCAGATTCGAGCTCAGGAGCTTGAGGGGTATTTTAACAATTTTATATTATTATTGTTATTTTCTGAGAAAAATGTTTGAAAAATCAAACAAAATTTAAAATTTGCACGGATAGATCTTCCAAAGTAATGCATACACTCTCCTCAAATAGATACACGGAAGAAGGTAGAAACTCGTGCATGACCCGCCTCGATGATGGACTTTCAATTTCTCGGGATTTCTCAAATTTGAAGATTATAAATTTAAAATTTTATTTTATTTTTGCTGCGAGCTCTGACTTTTACATAGATTTCGAAAACATGTTAGAAAACTAAATTCATGACCTAGAATGTCGATTTCTTGTGTTTAAATTATTTGAAAAGTGTTATTTTGTGTTTTAATTTATTCGATACATAGTCTTCTTTTTTTTTTTTAAATAATAATAGTAATGATTATAATAATAACCTTAGGCAAAACCCCCAACCCGACCTCATTTCTTTTCTTTTCTTTTCTTTTTTGGAATGAAGGTAAAATTTATTTCATTCAAAGAATAACAGAAAGCGAACAAAAAGCCTGGGAACAGGCGTAGAAAAATCGCCAGGCCCGATATTCCGGCCGATTTTTCATATCGGCCGATATATCGGTTCATCCGATATATCGGCTGAACTTTTTCTCTCTCCTCCTTTTTTGTTTTTTTTTTTTTAAATTCTAAAAAAATACAGTAAATGCAGAAAATTATGAGCTTATTGAATATGTAATTTTTTCATAAAATATCGGACATTTACATCTTCTAATATATTTTTGAAGTTACGATAGCGGGAAATTATATAATTAGTAATAAAATGGTGAAAATTACAAGGAAAGGATATAAATGAGGAAAATTTGTAGAAATAATTTCATAATTTATTTTCTTAATCAATGAGTGTTATTTTAAGTTATCCTTCAAATACATAGTACTTAAAAAATAATTTTAAAGTTTTAAAGGAGATATTGACAACATAGACAGTTATTTTTTAAGCACTGTGTATTTTCAAAATTTTTCAAATTGAATATCCGGACTAATTACGATAACCTGATAAAAATACTTTAAGACTTTAAGGTCTTTTGACACTCCCAAATGTATTTTCCACACAGCAAAGGGATATCCTTATTTGTAAAACACTATATTTTAAGCATTTGGAAGTGTCAAAAGACCTTGAATTCTTAAAGTATTTTTATCAGGCTATCGTAATTAGTCCGGATATTTAATTTGATAAATTTTAAAAATACACAATGCTTAAAAAATAACTTTAAATTTTAAAAAATAAAAAATTTACTGTTTAAAATATTTAAATCAATTTTAGTGTATCATTCGAAGGATAATCCTTCGAATTGAATTATCGTTCGAAGGTTTTTTTAGCAAGAGGGTAAAATAGTAAATTGCACATAAAATTTAAAAAAGGGTGTTTCCTAGTAGAAAAACGGAGTGTCTGAATAGGGAGCCTAAAGATATTAGATGGTAAATATAATATTAAATTATTACAATAAGATAAATAAATAAAAATATTATAATTTTTACTTTCAGTGTAAGTAAATATTGTATTTAAAATAAAATTTTATTACTTTTCTTTTAAAAGTAATTTTTTGAAAAAATATTACGTTACACATATGAGCTTCTTAGTAAGCTCAGGTGAGTTATTTACTTTTAAAAAATACATGTTCACTTAGAAACCCTAATGCTTCTTTTGATACCCTTCTTCTCTTTCCGTCTCTCTGCTAAACCCTAACCGCTGCCGCTCTCTGTATTTTTCCCATCAACGAAGAAGAAAAAGAAGAGAAAGGTAAGCTGTGAATGGTGTACCGATTTTTCTTCTTCAATCTTTTCTCCATATCTTATTTTTTCTCTTTCCATTCTTTCTAGTCCCATTTTTTCTGATATTTCTAAAAAAAAAGCTCTTTTTTTTAAAAAAAAAAACTGAATTTTTAAAATTCGGCCGATATCATGACCGAATTATCGGTCAGAAATTCAGTCATATCGGCCTAATTTTTTTTGTATAGTATCGACCGATATAGATCGGTGGTCAAAAAATCAATATAATTCGGCCAATACGCACAGTATCGACCGAATTTTTGACCCCTGCCTGTGAAAGCCATTGCAGCATCAAGTCATGAACTTCCAAACCATGTGGGGTCCAACTCGTTAAAATGCAAAACCCTAACTAAAACCCTAAGTCCTTTAACGGGCCTGGGTTGGGAAAGCATATAAAAGAACTCAGGTTGCCCTAACTCCTTGGTAACATTCATCAGCCTCCTCTCCCATCATCGTTACACAGCAGAAACCCCCAATATCAAATCGTCGTTCAATCTGATTCCTCAAGCCCAGCCTCTACCGCCCAGTCTCTCAGGTATTTTCGTCTCTCTCTCTCTCTCTCTGATCTGAGGTAAGATTTCTTAAGTTTTGATTTTGGTTCTCTTATTTGCAGTCATTTGTTGTTTGAATCTGAATTTTTAGATAAAAAATTTCAAGTTTTTATCTCAGTATTTTTTAGATTTCAAAACAAAAAGGGCCGAGCTCAACCATTCTTGCCTCAACCCATCTTGCTTAGCCAACCTTCTTCAAAGGTTTTTTATTATTATTGATGAATTTCTTTCTTTGTAGTTTGTTTTAATTTATCCTTTAAATTGCTCGTTTAGGTATCAAATTGGATGGTTGCTTCTCTCAGCTCCTTTTTGCATTTATGTATCAACCGTTGCCTTGTTTCATTTAAAACCATTACCTTGCTGCCTGCCCAATTTCCAAACCATCACCAAAATTTCCCCTTTTGCTTACTTGAGTACTTTGACTGCCCCTCAATCCTTCGACCTTTCTCCCTTGACCAAGTCTGATATGTGTGTAAAATTAGACAAAAATATGTTGTCTTCTCTCTCTTGAATGAGGAGAGACCCAATGTATATTTCATTTATAAAGAAAATGATACAGGAGATAGAAATGGAAAGAGTGTAATTACAATAATAAAATCACACAATCAGTGGCACTAAGTGAGGAAAGTTAGCTCTAATACTCCCCCTCAAGGTGGAGCGTGTATGTGAATAATGCCCAGCTTGCGGATCAAAGCATGAAAAGAATCTCTGCCCAATGGTTTGGTGAAGACATCAACAAGTTGATGAGAAGAAGGGATGTGGCGAGGAACAATGAGGCCTGACTGGAGCTTCTCTCGAACAAAGTGACAATCAAGTCCAATATGTTTTGTCTGTTTATGAAAAACAGGATTGTTGGCAATGTGTAAGGCGGCTTGATTGTCGCAAATAATATGATGGGCGAAAGATGAGTAATACCAAGATCACTGAGCAAGTACTTCAGCCATTGGAGTTCACAAGTCAAAGTGGTCATGGGGCGATATTCAGCCTCAGCAGATGAGCGAGCAATTGTATGTTGTTTCTTGGTCTTCCAAAAAATGAGGTTGGAACCGAGGAAGGTGCAATAGCCAGTGGTCGATCGGCGAGTGACGGGGCAACCGGCCCAATCGGAATCACAATAACCCTGCAAATGGAGACTGCTAGAGGAAGATAAAAGAATGCCTTTACTGATGGAACCCTTCAAATAGCGAATGACACGGTGGGCAGCATCCAAATGAGCACTACGAGGAGAGTGCATGAACTGGCTAAGAATATACACAACATAAGTAAGATCGGGCCTGGTTACAGTAAGATAGATAAGGCGTCTCACGAGGCGACGATATATGGTGGGATCAGGAAGCAAAGTCCCATCATCAGGTGATAGCTTCAACTGTTGTTCCATGGGAAAATCTGAGATACGTCCGCCGAGTAATCCAGTGTCCTTGAGAATGTCCAAAATGTATTTTCGTTGAGAGAGAAAAATACTGTTTTTGGAACGAGCAACTTCAATGCCAAGGAAATATTTGAGACAGCCCAAATCTTTAATATAAAATTTCTCGTCAAGAAAACGCTTGAGGCGTTGAATGGCCAAAACGTCATTGCTAGTGATGATGATATCATCAACATAGACCAAAACAAAGGTTGAAGAACTGCTGGTGTGAGATGTGAACAATGAATAATCAGATTTAGATTGAGAAAAACCAGCTTGAAGAAGAGTAGAAGAAAATTTGGCAAACCACTGCCGAGAAGCCTGTTTCAACCCATAAATAGACTTGTTCAGCTTACTAACCCGTTGCTCCCCCTGTTGCACAAAACCAGGCGGAAGAGTCATATAGACCTCTTCATCAAGATCACCTTGTAAGAAGGCATTGTTAACATCAAGTTGGTGAAGGGACCACTGCTTGACGGAGGCAATAGAAAGAAGAGCACGCACATTGACCAATTTGGCAACTGGAGCAAAGGTGTCATGATAATCCAACACTTCAATCTGAGTGAATCCTTTGGCAACTAAGCGAGCCTTATAACATTCAATGGAGCCATCTGACCGGTACTTAATTTTGTAAACCCATCTACAGCCAATGGGTTTCTTGTTGACAGGAAGTGAAGTGAGGCTCCAAGTATTATTCTTTTCAAGGGCTTCAATTTCTTTTTCCATGGCATCCTTCCACTGGGGAGACTAAATAGCTTGAGAGAATGTACGAGGCTCATCTGTGGAACAAATGGTTGAAAGAAATGCTCTATGTGCAACAGAAAGGTTAGAAGTATGAAGATAATGAGAGAGTAGGTAAGGTGTACCTGTCAACTCGGAATCGGAAGGAGAGAGTAGACGCTCATGACAGGCAATGGAGCAACGATAATCAGCTAGATGAGGCGGTGGGCGCCGAAGGCGGTGAGGCCGAGCTGCGGTTGTTGGAGCAGCAGGAGGTGTGAGTGAAGGCAAAGCATCGTTGGGCTGGCTTGGAACAATAGAAGAAGCTGGAGTGAATGGTGGGGGGACTGGTGGTGTGACTGGTGTGGGAGAAGGAACATCAGGAGAAGGTGAAGGAAAATCAAAAACAGGGTCATCAGATATGGGCAAAGGGGTAACATGAGAGGGTTGGGAGGAAGACAAATCATGGTAAGGAAAGACGCCTTCATAAAAGGAGACATCACGAGATGTGTAAATGGTTTTAGTGGCTAAGTCAAAAATGCGATAACCTTTTTGAGCATAGGGGTAGCCAACAAAAATACCGAGTTTAGCTCGTTGGTCAAATTTATATTTGATGGCATGGTTGTGACCAAAACATAAACTGCCAAAGACACACAAGCGAGAATAGTCCGGTTTTGAGTGAAACAAAGCTTCATGCGAAGATTTGCCTGATAAGAGTGGAGTGGGCATTTTGTTGATGAGGTAAGTAGCGGTGAGGACACACTCCCTCCAAAACTGTAAAGGTAGGGTGGCTTGGAAACGAAGAGCACGAGCAACCTCATGAAGGTGACGATGCTTGCGCTCGACAATTCCATTCTGTTGTGGAGTGGCAACGCAACTGCGTTGATGTATGACCCCATGGGAGGAAAAGAAATGCCGCATAGCAGTGGAAAGAAACTCAGTACCATTATCCGAACGAACTTGTTGGATAAGGGGAAAGAGGTCACCACCAGTACCCAAATGAATGGAGTGAATATGAGAATGAAATTGAGTCTGGACCATGGCAAAAAAAGATTCTAAAATGGCTTTTGTTTGAGATTTGACATGCATAAGATAAAGCCAAGTACATCTAGTGAAATCATCGACAATAGTTAAAAAATAATGAGAACCATTTAAAGATGGTTGAGAAAAAAGACCCCATATGTCACAATGAATCAAAGAAAATGGTCTACGATTGGTGATAGAACTAGAAGGAAAGGGCAAACGTGTTTGCTTGGCCTGTGGACAGATTTCACAAATTATATTCTTTGAACAAGAAATGACGGGAACATGTTTAGTTAAATTGTGCAGACTGCGATGATTCAAGTGGCCAAGTCGCAAATGCCAAAGATCAATGGAGGGGGGTCGGAGGATTGTCAGTGTTGAAGCCGCATAGAAATAGTAAAGCCCCTCATGAACGTTACCCTGTCCAATCGTCTTCCTCGTTGATGGATCCTGAAAAAGACAATGAGAAGAATAGAAAGTCACCAAACAAGTGTTGGATGTTGTAAGTTGACTTACAGATAAAAGATTAAACTTAAAAGATGGAAGAAATAAAACGTTCTCAAGCATAATGGAGGGTGAAAGATGAACAGTGCCAATATGAGTGATAGATGCAGAGGAGCCATTCGGAAGCTGAACTGAGGATGGAGAAGAACAAGGTTTGTATGAAGAAAATAAAGACAAACTAGAACACATATAATTACTTGCACCAGTATCAATAATCCATACAGAATGAGAAGGAACCGTGAGGGCAATAGCCTGCTAGGCCAGCCTGAGAATGGAGGATACCTGAAGAAAGTGAAGCCATAGAATAGAAGCTATAGAAGCCAAGCTGAAGAGCCAAATAAGAAGAAAATGTGGCAAATCTGGCACTCAGAGGAGAGCAGCTGCCTTAAAGATTCTACTGAAAAGAACCGAACCCCAATCCGACTGCAGAAAGAATCAATTTCCCAAATCCTTCGGTCTTTGTTGTTTTTTTTTTTTTAACAATCTTGATTCCAGATCCCTTGTAAAAGCACGGGCTGCGCTTGCTGCAAAAGGGAATGGAGAAGATGCTGCAAGTCGTGCGGATGCTGAGAAGCAAGACAGAATGCAGGGAAGCTGGAGAGACAGCAAGCAGCAAAAGACCCGATTACGCCAAACGGGCGTCACTGGAACCCAAATGGGGATGAGGGTGCTGCACAGACGGTGGAGCTCCGATCGCACAGGCAGACAAAAAAAATGATGGCCGAGCGCTGGTTGCAAGAATGGGGTAACTCGGGATCTGACAGGGTTGGCAGCAGATCTGAACCGTTGTGGCTTAGGGCGAACAAAGGGCAGGCGTGGCAGCGTCCGTGGCGAGCAGAGCTGCTGGTCGGCCGAGATGCAACGGCGAAGCAGTCAGGAGATGGGTACCGAAAGAGGCGTCGTCTGGAAGCAGATCGATGTGCAGAAACGGCGAACAACAGAGGTGTCGTTCGGCAAGAGAGAGCCAAGAGCAGAGCGGAGATCGTTAGAGGCGGCACACGAAGACGGAGCCGGAACAGGAACGGTGGCTGCGAAGAATGGTACCAAAATATTATTTTTTTTTTTTTTAAAAAAAAAAAATTAACCTAGGCTCTGATACCATGTAAAATTAGACAAAAATATGTTGTCTTCTCTCTCTTGAATGAGGAGAGACCTAATGTATATTTCATTTATAAAGAAAATGATACAGGAGATAGAAATGGAAAGAGTGTAATTACAATAATAAAATCACACAATCAGTGGCACTAAGTGAGGAAAGTTTGCTCTAATAATGTGGGACCCATTGGTTACTTGACCGTGGTTGACCAGATCTCGGCCTAGATTTTATTTATTTGTCTTTTTCAAAGCTTTGGTGGTTTTGGGCTTTATTCATTCTATTGTCTAAATTATCATTTTTTATTTCATGTATTTTAAATATTAAAATGAATTTCAAAAGAATTTTGGTCTTTCCAGATACCTTATTTATTTCTTTGAAGAATGTTTAAATAATTGATTTTCATTGATTTGAATTTTTTTTTATCATAGGTGCTTATTTGATCTCGTTTGAACTACAAATTTGCCGTTTTAAAATAAAATAATAAATGTTTGGTAACCGAAATTTAACGTTCGAGTTTCAAAATTTTATTATTGCAGCTAGAGGGAGACCCCCTTCATTCCAATAGGCCCTGATTCATCAATACACAGATTTCATCAACGCATTTAGGTGAGGGGTTTCTTACACTGCTTTAGCATATGCATATGCACATTCTTTTTGTTGATATTTGGCTCAATTTAACTTAGCCCATCACTGAGTTGGTATTTATGGCTCTATTTAACTTAACTCATAACTGAGTTGATATTATTGTAAGGTGGAGATAGTTGAGAGCCTTTCCTTTTATATATGTGATTACTGCTTGTATAAAAAAAAAAGGAGAGAAAAGGAAGAGAGAATAGACTGCACATTGTAACCTCTCATTTTGATTTAGTGAAAACTCTTCCTTGTCTTACCCATGGACGTAGGCATTTAGCCGAACCACGTAAATCTGCGTATTATTGATTGTGTGATTGATTTTATTGATTGATTTTCCGTTGTAAAACTCTACAATTGGTATCAGATCCCGAGTTCAATTTTCTCGGGATTTGAAGGCGAAATCACACAAAACTTTTGAGCACGAAGGTGTTTCTCGGTTTGGTCTCAGCGGCTATCGCAAATCTGAAACAGATCTGGATTGGTGAAGGCCTAACAGCTTAGGGGGTGGTAATAAAAAAAAAAAAAAAGATCTGCAGTTCTCGGCTGGAAAGGGTTCCCTTCAATCCATCGGCTAAGGGGTTTTTTCTCCAAAGCATCAGCCGCCAGATCTGGAATAGAAGGGTTGCACAGTACAAGCCAGCCGGCCGGAGGCAACATAGAGGCGTTGTTCCGAACCGAGAACAGAAGGGGTTTCGCAACGGCCAGAAGAGGAATTCAGCTTCGACCTTAATCACACGCAGACGAGCAGAGAACCCGAAACCCAACCAGATTTCAGCGCAACAAGGCAGGCCGAGCTGCAAGCAGTGGCAGCGGAAGGGTTTTCCCCATCCAGATCTGAGATCTGGAGAGAGGCAGCAGCGGCGAAACCCAGAGAACCGAGGAAGGCGGCCAGCGTCCAGGCACAAATCAGTAGATCTGAGACAGAGTAGCCGGCGAAACGCAAAGAACTGAAGGCAGCAGCCGGCGGTCAGAGGCCAAGCAACAGTCGAACGCCAAATTTGGGGTTCTTTTCAGTTCGGTAGGCGCGGCAAGCAAGGGTTTCTAACCCAGTCTTCAGCAGATCTCCTCTCTGCAGGATCTCTCTCTGTTCAGAGAGCCGCCAGCAGTCCATCGGAAGACAGAGGGGTTGTTTCTCGGTTTGAGAAGCAGTTACCTTGCAAAGGGGCTGAGCAGAACCTCTCCAAGAAGGGTGCACGGCAGCCAGTGAACAGGAAAGAGCTGCAACCCGCCAAGTGTTTGATATATTGCCTCTTACAAGATTCTCTCTTTGTTTAAGAGAGGAGGCAAGTACAGATCAAGTGTTTGATCAATTGCATCAAAAGAGTGTTCTCCTTGGTGGTTGGTTGGAGTTTGCAGCCAGAGGAAATAGTTCTTAGCCACCAACTGTTCAAACATTTGCCCGTGAGAAGAAGAAGGAGAAATACAAGAGAGCCCGTAAATTTACTAGTTTGCTTTCCACAAATTATTTGAGCAATAATAGGAGACTCGCCCCCTGAACCTTCAACCTCTAAGTCTTCAACTGTATCAAGAACTATGCTTTCGAATACAAAGTTTGAGGTGGAGAAGTTTGATGGAACAAACAACTTCGACATGTGGCAATGCGAAGTTATGGATGTCCTGTATCATCAAGAGTTGGATATTGCTCTACAGGATGAGAAACCAAAAGATATGGAGCAAAATGATTGGGTGAAGATCAATCGCCAAGCTTGTGACACCATTCGGCTTTGTCTCGCCAAAGATCAAAAATATTTTGTTATGAAAGAAAATTCAGCTAAGAAGTTGTGGGAGATGTTGCAAGACAAGTATATGACCAAGAGTGTCGAGAATCGTCTCTATCTCAAGAAAAGACTCTTCCGATTCGACTACAAAGAATGTACTTCTATGACTGAACACTTAACAGCTTATAACAAAATTCTTGCTGATTTGCAAAATTTAGATGTTGAAATTTTGGATGAAGACAAAGCAATATTGTTATTGAATTCCTTGCCTGACCATTATGATCACCTGACTACCACCCTATTGTATGGGAAAAATGAGATTAAATTTGAACTTGTGGTGAATGCATTGATCAATAATGAGTATCGAAAAAAGGACAAACATGCCCAAAGATACTCAAGGTCAGAGGCTTTGACAGTTAGAGGCAGGTCACAAAACAAGAAATTTGGTAATCGGTCTAAGTCTCGTTCAAAGACGAGAGGAGCATCAACATCATCTAATAGAAGAAACCTTGCTAGGGATGAGTGTGTGCCTTTTATTGACAGAAAGGGCATTGGAAAAAGGATTGTCCAATATTGAAAAAAAATGACAAGAAGAATCCAAAAGCAAATGTTGTTCATGTTATAGATGATGATACTGAGTTAGCAATGATTGGCTCATCATTGCCACACCATTCTGAGGAGTGGATTTTAGATTCGGGTTGCACTTATCATATGTGTCCCAACAGGAATTGGTTTTCCAGCTTTGAGGAGTTGGATGGTGGATCAGTTTTTATGGGTAATGATAATACCTGTAAAACAAAAGGGATAGGTAAAATCCGTTTGAGATTGCATGATGGAGCAATCAGAGTGTTGACAAATGTTCGATATGTACCAGATTTAAGAAAAAATCTCATTTCATTGGGTGCTTTAGAATCCAAAGGTTTGAAAATTACCTTGGAAGGTGGAGTTCTAAAGGTTGTCATGGGTGCATTGGTAGTGATGAAAGGTACCCGACAGAACAATTTGTATTTCTTGAAAGGAAGTATTATTGTAGGTGGAGCAGCAACAGTCACTGATAGTAAAGAGGATATTGGTTCTGACACTACAAAATTATGGCATATGCGCTTGGGGCATGCGGGTGAGAAAGCTTTACAAGGTTTGGTAAAGCAAGGACTGTTGAAAGGTGCTAAGACTTGCAAACTTGGATTTTGTGAACATTGTGTTCTGGGCAAGCAGACTAGAGTCAAGTTTGGCACAGCTATTCATCGCACTGAGGGGATACTAGATTATGTTCATACAGATGTATGGGGACCTACCAGAGTTGCATCTTTGAGTGGTAGGCATTGGTTTGTTATTTTTGTTGATGACTTCTCTAGACGAGTGTGGGTGTATCCCATGCAACACAAAAGTGAAGTCTTGGATGTGTTCCTGAAGTGGAAGAAGATGATTGAGACTCAGACTGGTAGAAAAATCAAAAGGCTCAGGTCAGACAATGGTGGTGAGTACAAGTCAGATCCATTCATGCAGATATGTCAGGCAGAGGGGATAGTGAGACATTTCACAGTCAGCGACACTCCGCACCAGAATGGGGTAGCAGAACAAATGAGTTGTACTTTATTAGGGAAGGTACGGTGTATGTTGTCCAATGCTGGATTGGACAAAGCATTTTGGGCCGAGGCAGTATCATATGCATCTCATCTCATCACATCAATCGGTTGCTTACAGCTGCAAATGAGGGTAAAACACCCATTGAGGTATGGTCTGGAACACCTGCTACAGATTATGATTCTTTGCATGTATTTGGTTGTCCAACATATTTTCATGTCAAAGAAAGTAAATTGGATCCTAGAGCCAAGAAAGCTATATTCTTAGGCTTTAGCAGTGATGTGAAGGGATATCGACTTTGGTGCCCCGAATCGAAGAAATTGATTCTTAGCAGGGATGTTACTTTTGATGAGTCTGTTATGTTCACTCAGAACAAGCATAAGGTTGATCAGAAGGAGAACAAGACCAAAGGTGTTCCACAACAGGTGGAGTTTGAGGCTCCAGTGACTTTAGTGATATCTGTTCAGACAGGTGATAGTCTCACAGATGATTTAGTTGGTGAGGACACAGTTACAGATGAGGCTCCAGTTCAGGAGTCTACACAGCAGGCAGACTCCATTGCAGTCAGTAGACCAAGAAGAGAGATTAGAAAACCTGCACGGTTCACAGACATGGTGGCATACGCACTTCTAGTTGTTGATGATGATATTCCGTCTACATACAGTGAAGCTATGAGAAACTCAGAAAGTGTAGAATGGAAGTATGCAATGAGTGAGGAGATGCAGTCTCTTCACAAGAATCAAACTTGGGAGTTGGTACAACTTCCAAAGGGAAAGAAAGCAATTGGTTGCAAGTGAGTATACACCAAGAAAGAGGGTTCTCCAGGAATAGATAGTGTGAGATTCAAGGCTAGCTTGGTAGTTAAAGGGTATGCACAACAAGGAGGGATAGACTACAATGAGATTTTTTCTCCGGTTGTTAAGCACTCTTCTATTCGTATTTTACTAGCTTTAGTTGCACAGTTTGATCTTGAGTTAGCACAACTCGATGTCAAAACTGCTTTCTTGCACGGTGATTTGGATGAGGAGATATACATGTTTCAACCTGATGGTTTTAAGGTTACTGCAAAAGAAAATTTGGTTTGTAAACTGAGAAAGTCGTCGTATGGTTTGAAACAGTCTCCAAGGCAGTGGTACAAGCGATTTGATCGGTTTATGATAGGGCAGAAGTACACAAGAAGCCAATATGATCATTGTGTGTATTTTCGTAAGCTACGTGATGGTTCCTTCATATATTTGCTTTTATATGTGGATGACATGCTCATAGCCTGTAAGAGCAAGTTAGAGATTGACAATTTGAAGACTCAGTTGAGAAATGAGTTTGAGATGAAGGATCTTGGGGAAGCCAAGAAAATACTTGGTATGGAAATTGAAAGAGAGAGAGTGAAGGGAACAATGTGTTTGTCACAAAAACAATATCTGAAGAAAGTATTACAGCGTTTTGGTATGGATAAAAATACAAAACCTGTAAGTACACCATTAGCCCATCACTTTAAGCTTAGTGCTTTGATGTCTCCCCGCACAGATAAGGAGCGTGAGTACATGGCTCAGGTTCCATATGCGTGTGCAGTTGGTAGCTTGATGTACGCTATGGTGTGTACTAGGCCCGACGTTTCACAGGCTGTCAGTATAGTGAGCAGGTATATGCATGATTCAGGAAAGATGCATTGGCAAGCAGTGAAATGGATTTTACGGTACATTCTGGGTACCGTAGATGCTGGTTTAATGTTTGAGCGGGATGATCAGTTTGGTCGACATGTGGTTGGTTATGTGGATTCGGACTATGTTTGTGATTTGGATAAACGTCGGTCTACTTCAGGCTATGTGTTTACACTTGCTAAAGGGCCAGTGAGTTGAAGGTCGACGTTATAGTCTACAGTTGCTCTTTCTACTACTGAGGCAGAGTACATGGCAGTAACAGAGGCCATTCGTGAGGCCATTTGGCTACATGGGTTGCTTAAGGACTTGGGTCTTATACAGAAGCACGTGGATATTTATTGTGATAGTCAGAGTGCTATTCACTTAGCAAAGAACCAGGTTCATCATGCACGAACAAAGCACCTCGATGTCTGTTTCCATTTTGTTCGAGAGGTTGTTAATGAAGGTGTTATTCTCCTTCAGAAGGTTGGAACTGCAGATAATCCTGCATATTTGAGCACCTTCGGGTGCATTTGAAGGCAGCACAATTTGTTTGTTCACTTGTGTTTGTTGGGCGTGAGATTTTCATGCCAAGGTGGAGATAGTTGAGAGGTGAGGAGGAGATGGCCTGCAAATCTCGCCAAGGTGGAGATTGTTGATATTTAGCTCAATTTAACTCAGCCCATCACTGAGTTGGTATTTATGGCTCTATTTAACTTAACCCATAACTGAGTTGATATTATTGTAAGGTGGAGATAGTTGAGAGCCTTTCCTTTTATATATGTGATTACTGCTTGTATAAAAAAAAGGAGAGAAAAGGAAGAGAGAATAGACTGCACATTGTAACCTCTCATTTTGATTTAGTGAAAACTCTTCCCTGTGTTGCCCGTGGACGTAGGCATTTAGCCGAACCACGTAAATCTGCGTATTATTGATTGTGTGATTGATTTTGCGCTGTAAAACTCTACACTTTTTATATACTATTGGACATGGAATGCTTTGGGAATAGGGATCCCTCCTTATGTGAGGCACTCGGCAAGGGAAAAATCATTGCAATAAGTTATATGGCTGAGGGCCACCCAGATGCATTCGTGTCAATTGGTTGAGAGGTATCTGGATGGCACGATGTAAAATTGTAAAGATAATACATGTTTATACTTGGCTATGCGTTGTGTAAGTGTATATGAAAACATGCTGTCCATGATAACATTTTGCAGAATCATGCTTAAATGATGATATGGATGTATGGTAGAAATACATGTGATAGACCGTAGATGTTACTTTCACTATTATGCCATGGATATTATGTCATATGTTTGGAATGATAACATGTGTATGAGTAACTGACAATGCATGTAGCTAGTACTTGAGAGGTGCTAGTGGGACTTGGATACTAGACTATGTCAAGATCTAGAGACACCCTTACTATGGTGTGGGAACTTAGGGTGTGAGTAGATATGAGAGACCGTGTGTGGAATGCAAGGTTGTGGGTGTTGGATCTCTCGGCACATGAGTATGGAACGATATATGACCTATAGTGTATTAGACGGCTGAGTCTACCGAAGAGCATTGTTAGGCCATACCTTTGGTAAGGATGGGTCTGACGGGGGTCATTTGTCCTAGAGGTGTGGACGAAATTAGATACCCTTTGATGATGGAGACCTCTCAGGGGCCAAACGGGTAGAGTGATAAGCCGCCCAAGCTATAGCTGAGAGGTTGTGATCGCTATAGAGTGTCTCTCAGGGGCCAGACGGGTGGAGCGACGCATCACCCGAGCGGTAACTGAGAGATAGAGTTGGTTAGTGAGACGTTTCGGGGGCCAGAGGGGCGGAGCGACACATTGTCTGAGCTGTAGCTAAGAGATGATGACGGTTGTTGAGTATCTCTCGGGGTCCAGACAGGTAGCGTAATATACCGCTCGAGCTGTAGCTGAGAGATATAGTTGGTTAGTGAGATCTCTCAGGACTAGACGGGTGGAGCGAGACATCGTCCGAGCTGTAGCTGAGAGGTGGTGACAATTGTTGAGTATCTCTAGGGGTCTAGACGGGTAGAGTGATATACCGTCCGAGCTGTGGCTAAGAGATAGCGATTGATGACCGGTATGTATGGAGACTTGGTGTTTTGACCCTAGGATTGGGATGTTTAAAGGATGTGCTAAAGGCTTGATTGGAATTGGGTTTGTGTGCTAGGTATAGGGTACACCTTATAGAATCATGCATGTAGACATTCTAGTCATTAGTGTGTCCATGAGTTGTATGTAGTGTATGATCATTAGATTGTGGTATATGCATTTCCCTCATTGGTCATGTTAAGCTCATCCTTTACCTTTCAGGGGTTGCAGAGGAGGCTGGACCAAGTGGCTCCCAGGACCAGCTCTAGGGAGTTGTAGTTGATAGCTAGTTTTAGCTTTCATTTGCTTTTGATATTTCAGTTGAAAGGATTCATGTAGTGAGAACATGATGTAGAGAGATTTTTATACTTGTTATTGAAAATGATTGTAATGACTACTATATACACGACACCTTATGCTTATGCTTATCTTGGGATCTTGGGTTTCATGCTTTATATTTTGTTGTACTATGGATGGTATGGGTTGGTTAGTTAACAGGAGGGATGCTCCCTGTCTTTAAAAGGTGTTCCCTGTCTTTAAAAAAAAATGTACCCGAGATGGCATTAGATTGTTTTTGTATTTGTATAGGAGAGAATGTGCCCATAACGGAACTGTGTTCTATTCCTCTTTACGTATTTTCCTCTTACTCTATTTTTTCTTGTTTCGCAGATAGTCTCTGTTTCCGCAACTATGCATGTTGACGAACTCGCTTGCGGTTACGCTGCTCTCATCCTTCACGATGATGGCATACCCATCACTGTATCTTTCTCTTCTTTGCCTTACTTTCTCTTTTCTATGCCGTCTGGATACGTGTGATTTTTTTCAAGTCGCCAATCTTCAATTCAACATCGTCAAAGCCATTTGTCCCATCACATGGTGGCTTTCTGAATTTTGGCTTTTTCACAGAACTCTATATATAAGATTGGAACTCATGTTTGGATTTGACGAGATGTTTTATATGGGCAAAAAATTGTTCTCGTTTCGTCCACTGTCACCCAAATGAGGAATTGGTTATTTTTCAGTAAATGATTTCCATTATTATGCATCCAAACAAAGCCTAAGGAAGATATGTTTGTTCTTGCTCTCATCTTTATTGGGTTGGTTTGGTGTCTGCAGTCGGAAAAGATTTCTACGTTGGTGAATGCCGCAAATGTTAAGGTGCAAGCTTACTGGCCTGGTCTTTTTGCCAAGCTTTTGCAGAAGAAGAATGTTGATGATCTCATCTTGAATGTTGGAGCTGGTAAGCCTATTTTCTATGGCTTCATGTTTGTCTAGTTACTCTCTTTCATTGATTAATTAGTATTTCATGCTATTTTTCTTATGTGTCTTTGTTTGGTTGTAACCATGATTCTCCTAATTGACTGTACTTTTCTGGGAGATAACCATTTTAATAGTTAATATTCCATTTGGGTTCATTGAGAGGAAATTCTTCTTTGGAAAAAAGTTATTTACTAAAAGTAAATGCATTCTTAATGAACATGTAGAGATTATACAGGTCATTTAGCGGTGTGACTACCAATGTAGAGTTATTTTTGGAGACAAATGGTCTAAACGTTAGAAATGAAACTAAATTCATGAGTTGTTCAGTCCATTGCACATATTATATTCTATGCATTTATAAAGCTTTCCAAACCCTAGCCCCTGTTTCCTCTTCTGCAGCAAAGGCAGAGAAAATCTCCCTTCCTTTTCATCTCTCTACTTTGGAAGAAGAGATATCTTCTCCTTTCTCAGATTCTTTTCCCTCTTATTCTTTATTCTATTCCTCTTTGGGTATTCTTCTCTTGCGAAGCATGAGAGCAACGTAACCACAAACGAGTTCGTCAACATAAATAGTTGCAGAAACATAGTAACTGTGAAACAAGAAAACACTGAGCAAGAGAAGAATACCTAAAGAGGAATAGAACAAAGAAGAAGAGGGAAGAGAATCTGAGAAAGGAGAACATACCTCTTCTTCCAAAGTACAGAGATGAAAGAGCAAGGGGGATTTTCTTTGCCTTCGCTGCAGAAGAGGAAACATGGGCTAGGGTTTGGAAGGCTTTATAAATGCGTAGAATATGTGCAATGGAGTCTAGGGTTTTGCTCTGTGACTATCTTGTGTTTTCCTTCTCTGCCTTTAGATGCCCAAGCAAAGTTGTTATCTTTGGAGAGAATCATGAGGAATTTCTTGTGGGACGACCAAGAGGATAAAAGAAAATACCAACTTGTGAGTTGTATTAGGATTGTCTCCCTATTGGAGCTGGCGCGGTTGGCGCTTGGTCTATAAGGAAGCTAATGTTGCTCTTCTTTCCAAATGGCTTTGGCGCTTTGGCGATTAGGCAATGAAGGTGATTCTCCTTGGAAGACGATCTTGACTCAGAAATACAAAGTGGGAAATCAGGGATGGGAGATAAATCTCGTAGTTCGCAGAGCATCTGGCATGTGGAGAGCTATTGCAACTTGTGTTGACATTTTTAAAGAAAAAAAATCAAATTTAAGGTGAGGCGAGGTAACAAAGTTAAGTTTTAGACAAAACCCTGTTGTGACAGTACCACTTTGGCATCCCGGTTTCCTTCTCTTTACCGTTTATCTCAGTCCCCTGCTGGTTTCTTTTTTGATTTCTATTCAATTTGAAGTGATCATGTAGTTTGGAACATTCTCATGAGGCGTAATCTTTCTGACTCAAGAGACGACAACTTTTCAGCACTTCTCCACATCATTTCTTCCTACTGAATCCAATTCTCTACTGAGGACAGTCTTGTCTGGTGGCCGGATCCGACTGGATGCTTCTCTGTTAAATCTTTGATCAAGTGGAATAATCGGGAGACTACTCTTGCGATTGTCAACCCAGATATGTGGACTTCCAAAGCTCCTCCTCATCCAATTTGCTTCACTTTGGGGAAAATTCTGACACAAGACAACTTGCCTGAAAGAGAGAAGATCATTGTTAGTGCTTGCCCTTTCATTGGCCCTTCTCCTTTGCAGTTTGGAATTCTGTGTTGGACAAGTTCGATGTTCTTTGGGTTATGCCTTCTACTTTGGTAGAATTATCTTATGCTTAGATCATTGTTTCGGTCTCTCCAAAATGCTCCTTATTGGCGCTTGGCTTTCTTTGCCATTGTGTGGAGCTTATGGTGGGAATGTAACAATTGGATCTTTAAGGATTGCGCCGAATCGGTTGAAATAGTTTCTACCAGAGTTTTTGCCAAGTGTGCATCTTGGGCCTCTCCTCTCGTGGAACTCAAGAACATCTCTACTAACGACATTTTGCGTGCCTGGAAAGAAGGTGTTGACTTAACTTAGCTACTTATTTTTGTTTTATCTCCAGTTTCTAAGCTTTTCCTGGATGTTTTGGGGTAGCGGGTTTTTATTGTTTCTTTTGTTTTTCTTCTTTGTACTTATACATCTGGTGCCCTTTTCTTCTATTAATTTATTAACCATTCGGAAAAAAAAAAAAAAAACCACTGAATTCACAAGTGTAGCTTTAGTGGAAAAGTGATACACATACTACTTATGATGAGTGTATTAACTCTAAATTATAGAGCTAAAAAAGGCCGTGTGAGGGACAATTTAAAGATAGCCTCATTAGAGAGAACATAGGGAGAGAAACTTGTCAGTAGTAGACTAGAGATGACCCTAGTTTATAGAGTTCAGCGATTATAAGTTGGAAGCACACTGGGGAGCGGCAGATGCACACTGGGAAACTAATGAGAAAGAAAGATGTAGAGAAAAAGAGAGAGAGACGTCAGTGGAAAGAATTGTTTCTTTGTGTTGTATTTCTGTATATAACGAGAGTGCATATCATTATAAATAGATTACATGGAACCATTCAAGGTGGCTAAAACGGAAATAATAAAATGAATAATCAATTTACATCAATCACAAATCTAATTGCAACTAATGATATGATCTTGGTCAACTTTCTCGAATTGACTGCACACTCTCCTGCAAGCTGGTCAAAAGATATCGATTATGCCAGCTTGCCTAAAACTTCTTGATCGAACTGTGATCGAGAAATTGCCAGTGAGAACAATATTATCAACATAAACAACAAGAATCATCACAATAGAGTTGGCATGATAGACAAATACGGAGTGATCTGCCCGACACTGAGAGAATCTATATTGCGCAATACAACATTACTGAATTTGATTTTTTGAAGCCATATATATCCTTCCTAAGTTTGCAGATAGGATGTTGCTCCTCACAAACCCAGGAGGTGGAAGCATGTATACTTTTTTCTTGTAAATTACCTTGTAGAAAGGCATGTTTTACATCTAACTGATGAAGAGGCCAATTGACGAGTGGTAGCAATGAAAAAAAGTTTAACGGTGGAGAAGGACTGGCTGCAAAAAAAAATCCATCGACAAAGAAAAAGCTGGAAATGGCCTGGAACTGTGAGAAGTCATCCAAAAATAAAAAGGTAGAAGGGAAGAGAAGATCTGCTACAAGAAACCTCAAAAATCTAATCAGCAGATGTCGCTGGATTCATGTGATGAACATTAACTCCAGCGAGAGGAATAGTAAAATGGGTGAAGAGTACTTCCTAGAAATTGCAGAAATCATTCCTGGTTGATACCATGTAGAAACTAATTAGAAAGAAAGAGGTAGAGGAGAAGGGAAAGAAACGATTGTGGAGAATTGTTTCTTTGTATTGTATTTCTGTATATAAGATGGAGAGTACATGTGTAAACAGATTACATAGAGCCATTCAAAGTAGCTAAAAAGGAAAAAAATAAAAGGAATAATCAATTTACATCAATCACAAATCTAATTACAACTAATGATATAATTTTGGTCAATTTTCCCGAATTTGTTTCCCAACTGAGAGAATGTTGGCAAGTGGTGATAATAATGAACCAAAAAGGAAAAAAAAAAGAATAATCAATTTACATCAATCAAAAATCTAATTACATTTAATGATATAATTTTGGTCAACTTTCTTGAATTGGTTTCACAACAAATGTGATATCAGCAAATGCTGATAATGGTGATATTGATGAACTAAAAATTGAAATAGAGATTGGTTTTATCATTCTTTTAAATGATTATTTTCCAGGGAAGTACTTGCTTTCCATGTACTTCTCTATTGAGCATAACATGATTCTTTCCCAGGAAAGTTCTTCCCTTTACCCTGCTAATAGGGCATTTGGTTATAGGATTTTACTTTTACTGATTCTGTATTCTTTCAATGGATTCTTTGCTAGGGGGAGGTGGTGCTGCTGTTGCGGTTGCAGCACCTGCAGCTGGAGGGGCGGCAGCCGCAGCTGCTGCTCCTGCAATCGAGGAAAAGAAGGTGATCCCTTTTTTTACTGTGAATTTTTTAGAAAGTTATTGCTGTGTATAAATTGGATATTTATTCAATATGTTATTTGTTTCAGGAAGAACCTAAGGAAGAGAGTGATGACGACATGGGATTCAGTTTGTTTGATTAGAGCTCTTTGGATACTTCTTGCGTCTCCAGTTTTAGATATTGGTAATTTTTTTGCAGTGTCTTGTTAGGACGTTTCTTTTTACTGTCTGTTAATGAATCTTATATCGGAACGAATTCAAATTATAATTTTCATGTTTGGATATTTAGTTTTGGATCTTTCTATTTAAAGAATGTGGAAGAAAATGCAATATTTGTTTCAAATTGCTTCAGTTGGGAAGATAGATCCAGTTGTTAAATCTCACCATAAGTGATTCAAGTGGTACAGTTTGCATGGTATCACAGCAGGATTGATTCATATTGGTTTAAAAATTCTACCATTCCCATGGAGGATAGAAGTTTCTGGGTATTTTAGATTTGAGGTATGGAAGTCTTGGTTGTGATGGATTTTTTGGGCTTTTGAGTTGTTGAGGGCACTAGGGTCTTTGGATTTTTTGTGGGCTTTAGTTTATTATTATCATCATTATTTTTCAAAATTGGTTTGAGTAATTATATGCCTTAGCTTTTAATGAAATAGTTATGGTCATAGCCTCAATAGGGTATGAGGCAGGGAAAGAACTATGCAAAAATTGTTGTTTTTTCTCACATCTGAAAATGGATTTCTATGAAAATACTTGCAAACAAATGTATGCTGAGAAATGATTTTCAAAGGAAAACCTATTTTTTCTATAAAATCTAGAGCAAACAAATGTAAGTGAATACTCAAAGCCCTAAACTTGGTTTACTGTGAAAGACATACATACAATCTTTAAACCTTCAAATTTGACCTCTTCATCAACTAGTAAAGTTAACTCTCCAAAATTAGTGTCCTTAGCTGTTAACTTCTCCTAGAAAAATAATAAAAAAGAAATCCAGATGGAGAACCACCACCAAATGAACTTGATAAGGAAAATGACAAATAGTGATCCTAGAGTTTGTTTGAATGATTTGAGAGCTAAGTTAAAGTTGAATAAAATCAAATTTCAAATTGTTCTCTCCTATCCTCCCATGACTTGAAATGGGAAGCAAAATGAACAGGAATGAGTTGTTGAAAATCCATAGGTATTGGCTGAGTCATTTGCTCTTATCAGCCAAATGACATGCAAATCAAATGACCAGATCTTACAATAAGCTTGAATACATCTAAGTTTGAGTCAGCTCCTCAATTGAAGTTGACTCAAATTAGGTCGTCAAATGACCTATCTGCCTCAAGAAGTAAGAGTCTTGTGTTCAATTTACGCTCGACTCTAAAGGGTCACTCGCTGTAGAATTGATATGGTGTGTGTAGATTGAGAGGTTTCCACAAGGTTTAAAGATTAGTTGGGTGAGATGTCTAGACACCTTGATTTAAAAAAAAAAAAATAGATCGACTTTAGAATCTTGATACAAATTACTATCAATTCACTACTTGCAATCTTTTGTTGCTCTTGATATGTAAGATTTGCTGTAAGAGCCCTCTGCTGAACTGCCATGAGAGAAATAAGAGAAGAATCAAATAGTTACCATTATATAGTATGTCAAAATCAAAAGTTGTGGCTAGGCATTCTAAAGAAATTTAGATGTCTTTCTTCCAATAGCTCCCTCATAATGGTTGATTATGATGGAATGTCCTGTATATATGATCAGAGGATGAAAATCATTTAAATTAAAGTGCTATTAGGGACCCTTATGTTCATATCCAATGATATGAGTCAAGATTCTCAAAAAGCTCATCTTAAACAGCAAATGGCATGTGGAGAAGGCACACCGACTCGAATAACTCACATGGGTGTAGTTCAATTGGTTGCCTCCGACTACAAGAAGTGGAAGGTTGTGGATTCGAGCTCTCATGGCCTAACTTTGGTGTGTCCTAGGAGTAGTGGGTTCACCCGTGGGAGTTCTACGCTGGTTACCAAGCAGTTTCCCAACAAGTAAATTCAAAAAAAAAAAAAACTCGAATAAATTAAAGGAAATGCATCTTTCAAAAGTTAAAATTGAGACTATAATGATGAGATCTGTTTTGGAACTCATTTTAGTTTTGTCTTTATAACGAAATAGTTCAGTGGTCTTGCTGTTTCTATGTTGCATTTCAAAAAAATAGCCTTAAATAAAAAAAATGATATAATATGAAGAAAATACTCTAAACTAATTAAAATGTCGTGGTTAATTATTTTTCGTCTTTTCACACTACGTTATACAAATAAAATATAAGTTATCATTATATACCTATTCATGTTCCTAATCTCAAGTTAAGTAGCGTAATTATCAAATAATAATTCAAGATGGTTTGAATTTTACTCTAATAAGAATCAAATACAATAACTCACAAAACACCTAGAAACAAACGTGAAATCCATAAAATATAAACTGCATGAAATGAAAATAGCTTGATTAACTACAATTGGATCAAATTTCGACTCAAAATTTAATTTCTAAGCACTCTATCTTAATTGTCAAAATCATCTAATTGTATAAATTTAGGAGAACTAGTAACTTTGAACACTAAAATCTTTAGAATCTTTAATTGGTATGGTTGAAATATCTATGTGCATGCATAACATTTAAAAAATACATATATAAAAACAGTAGAGTAGAATGGATAAGGCCGACAGGGGTAAGGCCCTTTCCAGTTGGAACAGATGAAAATGGTACCACAACAGCCCGGAACAAGCCATAACATTGTCTACTACCAAAGTGCAAGCCGTTCCATTCCCCTTTTTTAGCCAGAATGGAATGGAATTGATTGCCAAGATTGAGACCCATTGAGGTTTTTTAGCCATTATTTAGATCCAGACAACAAATTGTGATTCAAATAAAGATTTTGTATTTCAACTTGGGTCAGCAGCGTAGGATTCAACAAATTCCCATTGTATCCATATCAACAAGAAAAGTAGGGCTGAAATTCTTGACCCGACCTATTGATCTGAAATTTTTGACCCGATTTGAATTTTAACTCGATTCAACTCAAATTTTATATATGTATAAGCCGATATCTAGGTCGATATTTATCCGATATGGGCAAATATTGGCCGATACGCAGAGTATCGACTGAGATTTATACCCCTACTTATGCCTCGGTCTCAAGCCCAAAAGTCTAACTAACTGAAGGGCCTAACTGAAGGGCCCTAACGTAGTCAGAGATTAAGCCTGAGCTAAAATCATCTAAAGATAGTTGTATTAGATATTTTATATCCAATAGTATCACATATTTTGTAATATATTGTACTTTTTTATTTGAACTTTGATGACCCAAGCTCAAACAGAAAATTGGGATTCCGGTTTCGGCCATGGCAGGATTGAAAGGGTTAACTGAACACGAAAATATTAGAATTCGTCTGACAAAATGAGAGTTTTAAGTTCGATTTACATTTCACTATAAAGGGTCATTTTCTATAGATTTGCCTGATTTGTATAGTTGGAGAGACTTGCACATGTTCTGAGGATAAGTTGAGTGGTCTAAGAGACTAGAACACTTTGTAAAAAAATAAAAAGAAAAAAATAGAAAAAGAAAATATTTTTTTCGAATACATGAAAATTCACCGACACCACTTTGTAGTAATCAGAGGTAAAAAAATTTAGATTCATGACACTACCTACAAGCAGTTTTGATCAAGTTAAATACTCCAAGAGTTTAAGGGCAAGATCTTCCACACAAAATGAGAATATCTAACCACTCAAATAAATAAAGTGACAATATAAATAAAATTAGAAATTAACTTTCACTTTTTTTCTTTTTTCTGTTTTGAATTTACATGTGGGAAACTGCAGGATACGCAGCGTAAAATTTCTACAGGTAGACCACTACCCTTTAGTTACACCAAGGTTAGACCATGGGAGGTTCGAACTCATGACCTCCTACTTACTGAAGTGGAAGGTAATTATCTGAACTATACCCATATAGATTAAATTGGGTGGAAAGTGACAAGAGAGAGTAATTAACTTTCACTTTTATACGTGCAAGATCATGAAATCAAACATCCTTCAAACACAAAAAAAAAATTGACTGCCCGTGATTTATACCTGATGTAGACACTGTTGAAGTCAAATCAGCCATTCATCAAGTCTTTATCGGTGTAAGTGGGGGCGCAATCACTAATGATTCCTTCCACACTGCTGAAGTAACCATGGTAACAAATACAAACCATTCCACAATTATAAATCACTGACATCATTGACAAGTAATCATGACTGAGGAATTTTATTGTGGGCCGTGGTATGTTACTAGATAAGTTGTAGTGGTTTTTTTTTTTAAAAGCTATTCTCAGGCAGGGTTTGTAGAATCAGAGATGGGAATCAGTAGATTTTTCATTTTACTTTTTATTTTTATTGTATTAATAATTTAGAAAAGTAAAAAATCTGCGTCCGTGAGTCAATCGCTCCAAAATGGCGAATCGTGAATTTTTCTTGCATTTGGTTTGAGTTTTCAAACAAAACTGTTTCTCGGTTGATTTTTACAAACAATATATCAAAATTCATTTACTCTGAATTTTATGAATTCTGGGACTGATTTTAAGTAAAAATGATATAGTTTTAGACTTCAAAAATCGTACCTAAAGAATTAATAAGGAAGGTTATTTTTCTTAAATGTTTTGAGTACGCTTTTTAAATCCAAAACTATACCATTTTCATTTAAAATCAGTCTCGTAACTCATAAAATTCAGAGAAGATGAATTTTGATACATTGTTTGTAAACATCGGTCGAGAAACGGCTCGTTTAAAAACCTAAGCGAAAAATCCAAGGTGATGAACGAACCTGGCTCGTCGTCTTGGAGTGATATATATAAGGCTGTTTTATATGGGCAAATATCGGCCGAGATATCAGCTGAGTCCACAGTCGATATTCTTTTTTTTTAAAAAAAAAAAAGAAAAAGATATTGGCCGATTTCTTTTTTCTCTGGCCGATACGCACAGTATCGGCTGAGATTTATACCCTTGGTTAAGGGCACTAGGGTCTTTGGATTTTTTGTGGGCTTTAGTTTATTATTATCATCATTATTTTTCAAAATTAGTTTGAGAAATTATATGCCTTAGCTTTTAATGAAATAGTCATGGTCATAGGGTATGAGGCAGGGAAAGAACTATGCAAAAATTGTTGTTTTTTTCTCACATGTGAAAATGGATTTCTATGAAAATACTTGCAAACAAATGTATGCTGAGAAATGATTTTCAAAGAAAAACCTAATTTTTCTATAAAAATTAGAGAGCAAACAAATGTGAGTGAATACCCAAAGCCCTAAACTTGGTTTACTGTCAAAGACATCCATACAATCTTTAAACCTTAAAATTTGGCCTCTTCATCAACTAGAAAAGATAACTCTCCAAAATTAGTGTCCTTTGCTGTTAACTTCTCCTAGAAAAATAATAAAAAAGAAATCCAGATGGAGAACCACCTCCAAATTAACTTGATAAGGAAAATGACAAATAGCGACCCTAGAGTTTGTTTGAATGATTTGAGAGGCAAGTTAAAGTTGAATAAAATCAAATTGTTCTCTCCTATCCTCCCATGACTTGAAATGGGAAGCAAAATGAACAGGAATGAGTTGTTGAAAATCCATAGATATTGGCTGAGTCATTTGCTCTTATCAGCCAAATGACATGCAAATCAAGATCTTACAATAAGCTTGAATACATCTAAGTTTGAGTCAGCTCATCAATTGAAATTGACTCAAATTAGATTGTTAGTCTTGTGTTCAATTTACGCTCGACTCCAAAGAGTCACTCTCTGTAAAATTTACATGGTGTGTGTAGATTGGGAGATTTACACATGGTTTAAAGATTAGTTGGGTGAGATGTCTAGACACCTTGATTTAAAAAAAAAAAAAGGTTGACTTTAGAATCTTGGTACAAACTACCATCAATTCACTTGCAAGCTTTTGTTGCTCTTGATATGTAAGATTTGCTGTAAGAGCCCTCTGCTGAACTGCTATGAGAGAAATAAGAGAAGAATCAAATGGTCCATTATATAGTTTGTCAAAATCAAAAGTTGTGGCTAGTTATTCTAAAGAAATTTAGATGTCTTTCTTCCAATAGCTCCCTCATAATGGTTGATTATGATGGAATGTCCTGTATATTTGATCAGAGGATGAAAATCATTTAAATTAAAGTGCTATTAGGGCTCTCCTACAATCAACCCTTATGTTCATATCCAATGATATGAGTCAAGATTCTCAAAAAGCTCATCTTAAACAGCAAATGGCATGTGGAGAAGGCACACCTACTTGAATACCTCACATGGGTATAGTTCAATTGGTTGTCTCCCACTACAAGAAGTGGGAGGTTGCGAGTTTGAGCCCTCATGGCCTAACTTTGGTGTGTCCTAGGGGTAATGGATTCACCCGTGGGAGTTCTATGCCGGTTACCCAGCTGTTTCCCAACAAGTAAATTCAAAAAAAACAAAAACTCGAATAAATTAAAGGAAATGCATCTTTCAAAAGTTAAAATTGAGACTATAATGGTGAGATATGTTTTGGAACTCATTTTAGTTTTGTCTTTATAACGGAATAGTTCAGTGGTCTCGCTGTTTCTATATTGCATTTCAAAAAAATAGCCTTAAAAAAAAAAAATTTTGATATAATATGAAGAAAATACTCTAAACTAATTAAAATGTTGTGGTTAATTATTTTTCGTCTTTTCACACTACGTTATACAAATAAAAATATAAGTTATCATTATATACCTATTCATATTCCTAATCTCAAGTTAAGTAGCGTAATTATCAAATAATAATTCAAGATGGTTTGAATTTTACTCTAATAAGAATCAAATACAATAACTCACAAAACACCTAGAAACAAACGTGAAATCCATAAAATATAAACTGCATGAAATGAAAATAACTTGATTAACTACAATTGGATCAAATTTCGACTCAAAATTTAATTTCTAAGCACTCTATCTTAATTGTCAAAATCATCGAAGTGTATAAATTTAGGAGAACTAGTAACTTTGAACGCTAAAATCTTTAGAATCTTTAATTGGTATGGTTGAAATATCTATGTGCATGCATAACATTTAAAAAATACATATATAAAAACAGTAGAGTAGAATGGATAAGGCCGACAGGGGTAAGGCCCTTTCCAGTTGGAACAGATGAAAATGGTACCACAACAGCCCGGAACAAGCCATAACATTGTCTACTACCAAAGTGCAAGCCGTTCCATTCCCCTTTTTTAGCCAGAATGGAATGGAATTGATTGCCAAGATTGAGACCCATTGAGGTTTTTTAGCCATTATTTAGATCCAGACAACAAATTGTGATTCAAATAAAGATTTTGTATTTCAACTTGGGTCAGCAGCGTAGGATTCAACAAATTCCCATTGTATCCATATCAACAAGAAAAGTAGGGCTGAAATTCTTGACCCGACCTATTGATCTGAAATTTTTGACCCGATTTGAATTTTAACTCGATTCAACTCAAATTTTATATATATATAAGCCGATATCTAGGTCGATATTTATCCAATATGGGCAAATATTGGCCGATACGCAGAGTATCGGCTGAGATTTATACCCCTACTTATGCCTCGGTCTCAAGCCCAAAAGTCTAACTAACTGAAGGGCCTAACTGAAGGGCCCTAACGTAGTCAGAGATTAAGCCTGAGCTAAAATCATCTAAAGATAGCTGTATTAGATATTTTATATCCAATAGTATCACATATTTTGTAATATATTGTACTTTTTTATTTGAACTTTGATGACCCAAGCTCAAACAGAAAATTGAGATTCCGGGTTCGGCCATGGCAGGATTGAAAGGTTTAACTGATAACGAAAATATTAGAATTCGTTTGACAAAATGAGAGTTTTAAGTTCGATTTACATTTCACTATAAAGGGTCATTTTTTATAGATTTGCCTGATTTGTATAGTTGGAGAGACTTGCACATGTTCTGAAGATAAGTTGAGTGGTCTAAGAGACTAGAACACTTTGTAAAAAAATAAAAAGAAAAAAATAGAAAAAGAAAATATTTTTTTCGAATACATGAAAATTCACCAACACTACTTTGTAGTAATCAGAGGTAAAAAAATTCAGATTCATGACACTACCTACAAGCAGTTTTGATCAAGTTAAATACTCCAAGAGTTTAAGGGCAAGATCTTCCACACAAAATGAGAATATCTAACCATTCAAATAAATAAAGTGACAATATAAATAAAATTAGAAATTAACTTTCACTTTTTTTCTTTTTTCTGTTTTGAATTTACGTGTGGAAAACCGTGGAATACGCAGCGTAAAATTTCTACAGGTAGACCACTACCTTTTAGGCACACCAAAGTTAGACCATGGGAGGTTTGAATCCGTGACCTCCCACTTACTAAAGTGAGAGGTAATTATCTAAACTACACCCATATAGATTAAATTGGGTATAAAGTCACAAGAGAGAGTAATTAACTTTCACTTTTATACGTGCAAGATCATGAAATCAAACATCCTTCAAACACAAAAAAAAAATTGACTGCCCGTGATTTATACCTGATGTAGACACTGCTGAAGTCAAATCAGCCATTCATCAAGTCTTTATCAGTGTAAGTGGGGGCGCAATCACTAATGATTCCTTCCACACTGCTGAAGTAACCATGGTAACAAATACAAACCATTCCACAATTATAAATCACTGACATCATAGACAAGTAATCATGACTGAGGAATTTTATTGTGGGCCGTGGTATGTTACTAGATAAGTTGTAGTGGTTTTTTTTTTTCTAAAAGCTATTCTCAGGCAGGGTTTGTAGAATCAGAGATGGGAATCAGTAGATTTTTCATTTTACTTTTTATTTTTATTGTATTGATAATTTAGAAAAGTAAAAAATCTGCGTCCGTGAGCCAATCACTCCAAAATGGCGAATCGTGAATTTTTCTTGCATTTGGTTCGAGTTTTCAAATAAAACTGTTTCTCGGTTACTTTTTACAAACAATATATCAAAATTCATTTATTCTAAATTTTATGAATTTTGGGACTGATTTTAAGTAAAAATGATATAGTTTTAGACTTCAAAAATCGTACCTAAAGAATTAATAAGGAAGGTTATTTTTCTTAAATTTTTTGAGTACGCTTTTTAAATCCAAAACTATACCATTTTCATTTAAAATCAGTCTCGTAACTCATAAAATTCAGAGAAGATGAATTTTGATACATTGTTTGTAAACATCGGTCGAGAAACGGCTCGTTTAAAAACCTAAGCGAAAAATCCAAGGTGATGAACGAACCTGGCTCGTCGTCTTGGAGTGATATATATAAGGCTGTTTTATATGGGCAAATATCGGCCGAGATATCAGCTGAGTCCACAGTCGATATTCTTTTTTTAAAAAAAAAAAAAGAAAAAGATATTGGCCGATTTCTTTTTTCTCTGGCCGATACGCACAGTATCGTCTGAGATTTATACCCCTGGTTAAGGGCACTAGGGTCTTTGGATTTTTTGTGGGCTTTAGTTTATTATTATCATCATTATTTTTCAAAATTAGTTTGAGAAATTATATGCCTTAGCTTTTAATGAAATAGTCATGGTCATAGGGTATGAGGCAGGGAAAGAACTATGCAAAAATTGTTGTTTTTTTCTCACATCTGAAAATGGATTTCTATGAAAATACTTGCAAACAAATGTATGCTGAGAAATGATTTTCAAAGAAAAACCTAATTTTTCTATAAAAACTAGAGAGCAAACAAATGTGAGTGAATACCCAAAGCCCTAAACTTGGTTTACACATCCATACAATCTTTAAACCTTAAAATTTGGCCTCTTCATCAACTAGAAAAGATAACTCTCCAAAATTAGTGTCCTTTGCTGTTAACTTCTCCTAGAAAAATAATAAAAAAGAAATCCAGATGGAGAACCACCTCCAAATGAACTTGATAAGGAAAATGACAAATAGTGACCCTAGAGTTTGTTTGAATGATTTGAGAGGCAAGTTAAAGTTGAATAAAATCAAATTGTTCTCTCCTATCCTCCCATGACTTGAAATGGGAAGCAAAATGAACAGGAATGAGTTGTTGAAAATCCATAGATATTGGCTGAGTCATTTGCTCTTATCAGCCAAATGACATGCAAATCAAGATCTTACAATAAGCCTGAATACATCTAAGTTTGAGTCAGCTCATCAATTGAAATTGACTCAAATTAGATCGTTAGTCTTGTGTTCAATTTACGCTCGACTTCAAAGAGTCACTCTCTGTAAAATTTACATGGTGTGTGTAGATTGGGAGATTTACACATGGTTTAAAGATTAGTTGGGTGAGATGTCTAGACACCTTGATTAAAAAAAAAAGAGGTTGACTTTAGAATCTTGGTACAAACTACCATCAATTCACTTGCAAGCTTTTGTTGCTCTTGATATGTAAGATTTGCTGTAAGAGCCCTCTGCTGAACTGCTATGAGAGAAATAAGAGAAGAATCAAATAGTCCATTATATAGTTTGTCAAAATCAAAAGTTGTGGCTAGGCATTCTAAAGAAATTTAGATGTCTTTCTTCCAATAGCTCCCTCATAATGGTTGATTATCATGGAATGTCCTGTATATTTGATCAGAGGATGAAAATCATTTAAATTAAAGTGCTATTAGGGCTCACCTACAATCAACCCTTATGTTCATATCCAATGATATGAGTCAAGATTCTCAAAAAGCTCATCTTAAACAGCAAATGGCATGTAGAGAAGGCACACCGACTCAAATAACTCACATGGGTGTAGTTCAATTGGTTACCTCCCACTACAAGAAGTGGAAGGTTGCGGGTTCGAGCCCTCATGGCCTAACTTTGGTGTGTCCTAGGGGTAGTGGGTTCACCCGTGGGAGTTCTACGCTGGTTACCCAGCTGTTTCCCAACAAGTAAATTCAAAAAAAAAAAAAAAACTCGAATAAATTAAAGGAAATGTATCTTTCAAAAGTTAAAATTGAGACTATAATGGTGAGATCTGTTTTGGAACTCATTTTAGTTTTGTCTTTGTAACGGAATAATTCAGTGGTCTCGCTGTTTCTATGTTGCATTTCAAAAAAATAGCCTTAAATAAAAAAAATGATATAATATGGAGAAAATACTCTAAACTAATTAAAATGTTGTGGTTAATTATTTTTCATCTTTTCACACTAAGTTATACAAATAAAAATATAAGTTATCATTATATACCTATTCATGTTCCTAATCTCAAGTTAAGTAGCGTAATTATCAAATAGTAATTCAAGATGGTTTGAATTTTACTCTAATAGGAATCAAATACAATAACTTATAAAACATCTTAGAAACAAACGTGAAATCCATAAAATATAAACTGCATGAAATGAAAATAGTTTGATTAACTACAATTGGACCAAATTTTGACTCAAAATTAATTTCTGACTATTCGATCTTAATTTTCAAAATCATCGAAGTGTATAAATTTAGGTGATCTAGTAATTTGAACACTAAAATCTTTAGAATCTTTAATTGGTATGGTTGAAATATCTATGTGCATGCATAACATTTAAAAAATACATATATAAAAACAGTAGAGTAGAATGGATAAGGCCGACAGGGGTAGGCCCTTTCCAGTGGGAACAGATGAAAATGGTACCACAACAGCCCGGAACAAGCCATAACAATAGCTACTACCAAAGTGCAAGCCGTTCCATTCCCTTTTTTAGCCAGAATGGAATGGAATTGATTGCCAAGATTGAGACCCATTGAGGGTTTTTAGCCATTATTTAGATCCAGACAACAAATTGTGATTCAAATAAAGATTTTGTATTTCAACTTGGGTAAGCAGCGTAGGATTCAACAAATTCCTATTGTATCCATATCAACAAGAAAAGTAGGGTTGAAATTCTTGACCCGACCTATTGACCTGAAATTTTTGACCCAATTTGAATTTTAACTCGATTCAACTCAAATTTTATATATATATATATATATATATATATATATATATATATCAGCCGATATTTACGTTGATATTAATCCGATATGGGCAAATATTGGCCGATACGCAGAGTATCAAGTGAGATTTATACCCCTACTTATGCCTCGGTCTCAAACCCAAAAGTCTAAATGACTTTTGGGCCTAACTGAAGGGCCCTAACGTAGTAAGAGATTAAGCCTGAGCTAAAATCATCTAAACATAGTTGGATTAGATATTTTATATCCAATAATATCACATATTTTGTAATATATTGCACTTTTTTATTTGAACTTTGATGACCCAAGCTCAAACAGAAAATTGGGATTCCGGGTTCGTCCATGGCAGGATTGAAAGGTTTAACTGAACACGAAAATATTAGAATTCGTTTTACAAAGTGAGAGTTCTAAGTTTGATTTATATTTCACTGTAAAGAGTCACTCTTTATAGACTTCTCTGGTTTGTATAGCTAGAGAGAATTGTACATGTTCTGAGGATAAGTTGAGTGGTCTAAGAGACTAGAACACTTTGTAAAAAATAAAAAGAAAAAAATAGAAAAAAAAATATTTTTTTTGAATAGGTGGAAATCCACTGACACTATATCAGAGGTAAAAATTTTAGATTTATGACATATGAATTAAGTTAAACACTTCAAGAGTTTGAAGAGAAAATTTTCTACATAAGATGAAAATACCTAACAACTCAAATAAATAAAATGATAGTTCAAATAAAAGGGTGCCCATATAGACACCGACGTTTTCTGCCAGCAGACACCGAATTTTAGATTTTAGGTGAAAATTACTATTCTACCCTTCACGCATGAAGGAATCGATCGGTTGATTCCCGAACGAGTGGAAGAAAACAGCAAAACAGATCGATCGCATGATGCAGCGATCGATCTGTTTTCGAATGAAAAAATCAGCAGCGTAACAGATCGATCGCACGATCGTGCGATCCATCTGTTTAAAAATAATTATATTATTTAAATAATAAAATTTCCTTTAAAACTTTAAAGTTATTTTTTAAGTATTGTGTGTTTTCAAAATTTCTCAAATTTAATATCTGGACTAATTACAATAACCTGATAAAAATACTTTAAGACTTCAAGATCTTTTGACACTCCTAAATATTTAAAACACAGTATTTTACAAATAAGGGTATCCCTAGGGTATGTCAAAAACACATTTAGGAGTGTTAAAAGACCTTGAAGTCTTAAAGTATTTTTAGCAGGTTATCGTAATTAGTCCAGATATTTAATTTGAGAAATTTTAAAAATACACAGTGCTTAAAAAATAACGTTAAAATTTTATCTTTCCTTTAAAACTTTAAAGTTATTTCTTAGGAACCGTGTATTTTCAAAATTTCTCAAATTCAATATCCGGACTAATTACGATAACCTAATAAAAATAATTTAAGACTTCAAAGTCTTTTGACACTCCTAAATATTTAAAACACAGTATTTTACAAATAAGGGTATCCCTAGGATATGTCAAAAACACATTTAGGAGTGTTAAAAGACCTTGAAGTCTTAAAGTATTTTTATCAAGTTGTCGTAATTAGTCCGGATATTTAATTTGACAAATTTTTAAAATACACAATGCTTAAAAAATAACGTTAAAGTTTTATCTTTCCTTTAAAACTTTAAAGTTATTTCTTAGGCACTGTGTATTTTCAAAATTTCTCAAATTCAATATCCGGACTAATTACGATAACCTGATAAAAATACTTTAAGACTTCAAGGTCTTTTGACACTCCTAAATGTGTTTTTAACGTACCCTAGGGATACCCTTATTTGTAAAATATTATGTTTTAAATATTTAGGAGTGTCAAAAGACCTTGAAGTCTTAAATTATTTTTATCAGGTTATCGTAATTAGTCCAGATATTAAATTTGAGAAATTTTGAAAACACACACTGCTTAAAAAATAACTTTAAAGTTTTAAAGGAAAGATAAAACTTTAACGTTATTTTTTAAGCACTGTGTATTTTTAAAATTTCTCAAATTAAATATCCGGACTAATTACGATAATCTGATAAAAATACTTTAAGACTTTAAGGTCTTTTAACACTCCTAAATGTGTTTTTGACATACCCTAGGGATACCCTTATTTGTAAAATACTGTGTTTTAAATATTTAGAAGTGTCAAAAGACCTTGAAGTCTTAAAGTATTTTTATCAGGTTATTGTAATTAGTCCAGATATTAAATTTGAGAAATTTTGAAAACACATAATGCTTAAAAAATAACTTTAAAGTTTTAAAGGAAATTTTATTATTTAAATAATATAATTATTTTTAAACAGATCGATCGCACGATCGTGCTGTTACGCTGCTGATTTTTTCATTCGAAAACAGATCGATCGCTTGATTTTTTCATTCGAAAACAGATCGATCGCTTCGTCGTGCAATCGATCTGTTTTACTGTTTTCTTCCACTCGTTCGAGAATCAACTAATCGATTCCTTCATGCGTGTAGGGTAGAATGATAATTTTCACCTAAAATCTAAAATTCAGTGTCTGTTGACAGAAAATATCGGTATCTATATTGGCACTCCAAATAAAATTATATGAAGAATTAACTTAATAGTGATACTTTCACCTCTATAAATGCGAGATCATGAGATCAAACGTCCTTCAATAAATAAAAAAATTCATTGCCCATGATTTATACCTGAAGTAACAGTGCTGAAGTCAAATCAGCCATTCATCAAGTCTTTATCAGTATAAGTGTGGGCGCAATCACTAATGATTCCTTCGACACTGCTGAAGTAATCATGGTAACAAATACAAACCACTCCACAATTATAAATCACTGACTTCTTTTCATAGACAAGTAATCATGACTGAGGAATTTTATTGTGGGCAGTGGTATATTACCATAAGTTGTATTGGCTTTTTTTTTTAAAGCTATTCTCAGACAGGGTTTGTGGATACAGAGATGGAAATGAGTGGATTTTTCATTCTACTTTTCATCTTTGTCGGATCGATAATTTCAAAAGGTCAAAGGTCTGCGTCCCTGAGCCAATAACTTCGAAACGGTGAACCGTGGATTTTTTTTGCGTTTGATTTGAGGTTTCAAAGAAAATTATTTCTCAATCGATTTTTAGAATTAAAGTATACTCTAAAATTTATAAATTTTAAAATTGATTTTAAGTGAAAATAACATAATTTTGAATTTAAAAAATTATATATAAATAACTAAGAAAGAAAGTTATTTTTCTAAAAAAATTTGAATATGCTTTTTAAGTCAAAACTATATCATTTTCACTTAAAATCAGTCTCGGAGCTCATACAATTCATAGAAGATAATTCATGATACATTGTTGTAAAAAACGGTCGAGAAACGACTCATTTGAAAACCTAAACGAAAAATCCAAGGTGATGAACGAACTTGGTTTGCCGTCTTAGAGTGATCGGCTCGCCGGTAACACTCGGTGAGCCGGGTTCCTTCATTAACCGTGGGTTTTTCGCTTGGAGTTTTAAATGAAGTCATTTCTCTATCGATTTCTACAAACAAGGCATCAAAATTTATCTACTTTGAATTTTATGAAATCCGGGACTGATTTTAAGTGAAAAAAGTATAATTTTGGCCTTCAAAAATTATACCCAAAGAATTAAGAGGGAAGACCATTTTTAAATTCTTTGGGTACGATTTTTTAGGTCAAAAACTATACCATTTTCACTTAAAATCAGTTCCGGAATTTATAAAATTCAGAGTAGATGAATTTTGATACCTTATTTGTAGAAATAGGTCGATGAAAAACCTTGTTTGAAAACCCAAGCAAAAAACCCACAGGTGATGAACGAATCCGGATCGCCGTCTTGGAGTGATCGGCTCGCGGGCAAGATGTTTTGGCGAGCTGGCTTCTCATTTGGGTGAGCCGATTTCCCATTTTGGCGAGTCGGTTTCTGACATTCCATTCTTTTTTATTTTCTAGTACGGAATGTGAAGTGGAAAATGGGAAATCTACTAATTTCTATATCCAATTACACAAAATGCCCGTGGGAGGATCGCTACCCTTTTTTTTTTTTTGCAATTTTTATTGTTTGTTGATTGGCGTAACACATCTTCATCTGTATCTCATAATTAATATTCTTTTAATCACTGAAGCATTTTACTTTTATTGAATGATTGAGATCATCTTTTCAATTTTTATTGTATTCTATTATAAATCAAATAATTTAGATCTATCCCAGCAATAACGTGATCTAGATCTATTTCATAAAAATCTAATCTAAACAAAGATTGTTTCTTCAAGAGTTTTGCAGTTGGTTAATAAATTTTCATATTTATATTTACAGAAAGTTTCAATTTCAAATTCAAATTCAATAACAATTACTTCTTCTTTTTAAATTTATACATGAGAAATCATAAGATACCCAGCATAAGATTCTATAGGAGCCTACTACTTGTAGATCACATCAAGATTAAATTATAAGGGTTTAAACTCGTGACCTCTCACTTTCTCATATAAAAGATTAAATAAAAACTACTTTGAAATCGACCGAGTCAAAGAAGTGACCTTTTAACTCTAAAAAAATTCTATCTTTGAGAAAAATTTTAAAAAATCTGACGATTTTGATTCCATTATACAATTGTTTGAACTGTAGGTTATTGTTCAAAGATTAGTAGTTTTTACGAAATCAACAATTTGAATGAATTGATAAGAGATGATAATGATTTGATAAGAGATGATAATGATATGCCTTCACAGCAGAATGTAGAGTCATGTCATATAGCAATTAAGGAGGACTTTAGAAAAAAAAAATATCTGTCTGGGACAGAATAAAGTGAGCAATCAAGTGTAGAACCCCTGTCTATTGCATGGAGAATAAAACCCTTTAAATAATATAAACCTTATAAATTCGTAAATAAAAATTCAGAAGTGATAGAAATATCAGTATTTTTTAATCAGTGTAGCTTGTCTGATTTGAAATAAGAAAAAAAAATTCATAGATTCATTTGTGAAATCAATAATTTTATATAATATTTAAGACATTATTCTCTCAATAATTATTTTTTAAAAGTGTATTTAACTTTAAAAATGTTATAAATTAACGATTTTCAAATATTGTATAAGAGAAGCTTAATTTATGAAACTAACGATTTTATGTGAAGACGATTGTGAAGTGGTAAAAAGTTTCATATCGATTAATTTATAAAATTAATGATTTTATATAATACGTGACTGATTTTTAATTAACAAATCATGATTTTTTAATAAAAGAAAAAATAAATATAAGAGTCATACATATCCACAAGATATGTGGTGCCGACATGACAACAAAACTTTTTAAGTAAATCTAAGACTTTTCAAAGTTTTTAACAAAAGTTGGGCCCTCTTGAAATCAAAATTTTGTATATACTATTCATCAAGTTAATGGGTTGATATCAAATCTCAATATGAAAGATTAGAAAACTTAATCATAAATATTACAAATCACAAATTCAGACTAATATCAATAATTTTTAATTTAATTAAAGTTATATTTTGTTTCATTATAAATGGTGGTGATGCCTTCATTTTTCACAAATACAAACATCTTCTGTTTGTGTTTTATGTCAATTGTAAAAGGAAAAAAACAAATTAAATTTAAAAAATAAGAAAAATACAATATGGATTAATGAGTAAATTACTAAATTATAATTTTGAATTGAGTGAAGCAAGTGGTCCAATGGTCACTAAATTCAGACAATCCAAACTCTAGCCCTAACAGGTCATAGTATAGGATTAATGACAGCCAACTAATTAAATGATTGATCACTTTGCTTAGACTTGACAGAAGGTTTATTATATTTGAAGCACAAAGCATGCCCATGTTTAAAATATATTTCATGAATTTATTTTCCAGCAACCTTACTTTCATTCTGTTAGATAATAGATTAGATACCATAATTTGTTTGATGTGCTCGTTCATATCTGTCATCTTCTCCAAATTTACAAACAAAAAATTCCAAGAAAATCTCAAAGACAGACAGATATGTTTATATCTGTCACCCTCAACACATAAACTTATGTTATAATTATTTTTTTTCATACAATAATGAATGATCTATGGTATATTTAGTTTTGTAAATTGGTAGGTAAGATTTGTATTGAATTTTTTTTTAAGACAAATGTGTCTACGCTTCTTAAAGTACGGAAGTAATTTTTGAAACATGTGTTAACCTCTCTGTCCACATACAAGATTTGTATTGAATCGACTCATGGGTATCATCATTTCGAGTCAAAGAAGTCCACATATTAGACATTTTCCAAATTGGTAGACATCTCTCCATCATAATTATCATCAATACTATATATATATTACAAAGATGTAAGAGCCATTCCTTCCTATTAAAGACCATGTTCTCTATCCAACTCTTAAGTTAATAGAGTTTTATCAATTTATTTTTTGATAAAATGACTATAGTAAAAAAATTCAATATCAATACTCATGCTTCTCAAATTAGTAACTCTTAACGTTTTAATATTTTTATAAAGTGAGAGGTTGTGGATTACAATCCTCATGGTTTAATTTTAATTTGTTTAGGAATTTAAGCGAGAGATTGTCAGATTCAAACCTTTAAAACCAAAATTTCCTTCATTAAACTAAAATTTGAATCCTTTTCAATCCTTTAACTAAAATGAGAAGCATTGAAGCTATAATTTTAAAATAAATTATCTAATGTCTGACGTGATGTTGATTAGAGTGGATTTTAATTAAAAATATAAGCACCCATCAGTCCATCACAGCAAAGACAGAGACAATTAGAAATGCCAAAATATGATTAAGACTTCAAAGAAATGGTTTACTGTACACACTACACTCGTAGGGTAGCAGGGGATCTTGTGACTTCATGCCAGTAAGTGAAAATTAAATTACACATGTATTTGTTTACAACTAGAGGATAGACTTGTCCTGTTTAATTCTTAATGCAGAATATTTTCTGTCAACCATTGTCTTTAAGTTGAGAACTTTTCTTATTGGATCCATAATATTGTTTAGGGCTATGAAAAGTATTCTCTAGGGTTGTGGGAATCAATGCACTAGGCTAAGTGGTCTATTCAATCTTTTAGGCCCTTAAATGTATATATTAAAAAAAAAAAGTAAAGCTATAAAGTTAATTACTAGGCAAATGATTTACATCCATCGAAAGTAGACAGTGATACCTCCACAGATATTTTATAATAAAACACAGAATCTAAAGTATTGCTCATCTAATCTTTTATTACAGTACAAAAGTATTTTTAAAAAATTTAATAAATTGATCAGTGATCCAATTTATTATTCTTTATGAAAAACAATGTCAATTAGATAAATTTCAATAATTTAGTCAGTGAACTGATTTATATCATAGTGGAAGAGTTAGTGATCTAGTGAGCCGATTCAAAGAGTTTGGTGAGTCAGTTCAAAGGATAAAATGGGCAATACAGTAAAACCCATATTGGATTATACAAAACTCCTATGGAAAGATTACTACTATAAAATATAGATTGTTGTTGATATGAAAAGAAAGTGAAAAATATTAAATAAAAATAAAAGATATATTTGAAGACTTTCATGAACTTTAATCTCAAATAGTAAACAACTAAATTTTAAATTTAATTTAAATTAAAGTTTTTTTATAAAAAAAACTTTGAAAACTATAATTTTGAATTAATCTCAAAATTTTATTTCTTTTATAAGTTAGGAGTCCTAAGTACTAAGTAACTAAGTCCCATGACAACAGTGGAAAAAAACTTTCTGGTGTCAATCCTGAGTCCCACGATAACAAGGGAATTTTTTTTTTAAATTTAAAAAATCGGATTTTTTAGGTGGACCTGTTGTTCACGGTTTAAGGGTTGATAATGAAACCCGTGTTGACCCACGGGCCAACAAGGGTTTTGAAGGTTTTTGACTCCAGACGTTTTTAAAGATAGACCGACCCTTCATGTCACTCGTATGAGATATTCTGACTAAAATAAAATTTGTGAGAGCATTACCACTCAAAATCACAGTTTTTGAGATATTTTTTATTAAAAATCCTCTTTAAATTAGAAGATAAAACTCTTAGGAGTTTAAGATTATAATATGCCACAATTTTTTTCCTCCTTAAATGAAAATAAAAATATAAAAAGATAACAAGTTAATTGAAAAGAGTGTGATAACTTTATAAAATATCTAATGAGTACTTTATCATTTAATTATATGTATAGTTGCCTTTAAAAATATTATCATCTATTCTCATCTTTATTATTAAAATAACAATAATTTCTTATACATAATAAAGCAACATAAGTGTTTTTTCTCTATTATTTTTAATATTAAATATCTAAAAATTTTAAAAAGAAAAGGCACAATCTCCAAAGTTGTGTTTGCTTTATACAAAAGGGATCTTAAGAAGTCATGTGTTTGTCGGCATGTCTCAGTGTGGTATCTCTGCTTAAATCCTCCTTAACGGTTTCCTTCTTTTGCCTTTGCATGCTCGACAAATCTGCTCATTTTCAATTTCACTTGATCGAATTACTCGAAAATCACGAAGGCTATTACGGGTTTGCATGTGGGCCTGTTCATTTTTAGTTGTAGCCATGTGCTCGCCTGGGCCTAAAATTTAATTTTATTGATTTTTTATTGAAAAAATACTGTTATTATAATATTATTGAAAATTTATTATCATTTTCACTTTTAGTAGTGATCCTCCCACGAGAGATTTATCAAACCAGACACGAGTTTTAATGTATTGTTAATTTTACCATTTGTATGAACAGTAAAATAAACTCACCAACCCTTTAAATGAACAGTAAAATCGGCTTGCCAAAATTTTAGATTTACCGGCTCACCAAGTTTAATCTTCACATGAACAGTAAAATCGGCTAGCCGAAATTCACATGAACAGTAAATCGGCTCACTGAAAATTTATTGTTCATGTGAAGCGTTCAATTATATTATTCATGCGAAAGGTAAAATTGACAATACACTAAAATCTGTGTCGGGTTACATAAAATACCCATGGGAGGATCGCTACCCTTTCATTTTTATCTGTAAAAATGTGGTAGAAACAAGATAAATATATGGTATTAATGCTAGTTTATTTTTTAAATTTTAATACTCCCTCTATCTCAATTTAATTGTTTAATATGCATTTTGGGATTGTTTCAAAATAATTGTCTGATATGCCATTTTGATTCTGTCTCTCTATTTATCTGCTCTTAGAGAAATTTCATAAGCCTTTTCAGAGCCTTTTCTTAAAAAAATCAGAATTTTAATATGAGATAATTAAAATGAAACAGACGAAGTAAAATATACTATCAATGTTGTATGGAATTTACGTTGAACTTTTAAGTTCTAAATTTCTATTTTTTCTTCTATTCTTTTTTTAGTTCAAATCTTCTCTTATTTGAGATTTGACGATTTAAATATTTTAACAATTAACTTACATATATGCTAGCCTGGGCCTTAATATATTGAAATTTCTGTAGCATTTCAAAAATTGAATTTTATTTCAACTTCAGTTTGATTTACTTTATAAAAAATTAGTTTAAAAACTCCTCAAGTGCCTATCCTGTTTATGAAAGAATCTTTCTTTAAAAATATTAAACATGAAGTATTCTTGGCGATACAGGACCAGAGATACGTGAAAACCGAGGGCACCTGTGCATGACCATGACAAGCAGAGTCAGGAGCAGGGGTCAAAATATCGGCCGATACTGTGCGTATCGGCCGATATAATTCGGTTTTTCAACCACCGAATTATATCGGCCGATACGTATAGTATCGGCCGTACAAAAAAAAATTCGGCCGATATATCCGAATTTTTGACCGAATTATCGGTCATCATATCGGCCGAATTTTAAAAATTCGGTTTTTTGTTTTTTTTTTAAAAAAAAAAAACTTTTTTTTTCATAATTAATATCGGCCGAGATGACCGATATATCGGTCCAAATCTCGGCCGAATCTGGGCCGAATCGGCCGTTTTCCCCCCCTGAAAACAGTAAATCTCGGGCCTGGGCCCAACTCAAGTTCGGCGATATTTTTCCGATATATCGGACGATATCTCATGTCCGATATATCGGGCGAGATCTCGGACGAGATCTCACCTGTCAACCAATTTCTCCCCATCACATCTCTGTGTACAGCGGACTGCAGGATTCGGCTGGTCCGGCATGCCTGAATATTTTATTATTTTTTTTAAATCCAAAAAATCGAACCGGTCCAATTTTTTCCTATAAATACCATTCACCTACATCTAAAATTTCACACCTTATTTTCAAAGAGAAAATCAGATTTTACTATTTATCTTTAAAAAAAATTGCACTCTTCATTACTTGATTTAAGTAAGTTCTAAACGACCCGGATTTGTTTGAAACCGAACGATCCAGACCGTTCAAAGGTTTCTTCATTTACAGATCTACTGATCTTGTAAGTTTTGTAATTTATTTCGATTTATCTGTATTTTATTTTAATTTTTTTAGACAAAAATAACATAAAAGAAGTTAAAAAATGCTTGAAGTTAAATAAGATATGTAGTAATAAAAGCTTTATATAGGTATTATAATTTTTTTTCCATCTTAATGTATCTGTAGTTAGTTTTTGTGTACTTTGTTAGTTACTATTTTTTTTCATTTATTTATTCATTTTTGTTAACTATTTCAACATAAAATAGCATAAATGAAAAAAAAAGTTAGAAAATGATAATACCTATAAAATAATAGATGAACATTTTTCATTTGCTCTTAGTTACTGTTAGTAACATGTTAAAATTTACAGCAACATTTTTTACATTCACTTACTCCTTATTTTAATTATTTCATTATTATCTATGGACTATGATATATAAATGTTAGTAAATGGTAAAACCTATAAAATAATACATGAAATTTTTTTATTTGTTGTTATTTAATGTATACTAACTTCTTTTACAGGGATGAAATTTTTTCCTTTTATTTTATTTCTTTTTGTAATTATTTCATTATTATCTATGGACTATGACATATAAATGTTAGAAAATGGTAAAACCTATAAAATAATACATGAAATTTTTTTATTTGCTGTTATTTAATGTATACTAACTTCTTTTACAGGGATGAAATTTTTTCCTTTTATTTTCTTTATTTTTGTAATTATTTCATTATTATCTATGGTCTATGATATATAAATGTTAGAAAATGGTAAAACCTATAAAATAATACATGAAATTTTTTTATTTGCTGTTATATAATGTATACTAACTTCTTTTACAAGGATGCAATTTTTTCCTTTTATTTTATTTCTTTTTGTAATTATTTCATTATTATCTATGGACTATGATATATAAATGTTAGAAAATGGTAAAACCTATAAAATAATACATGAACTTTTTTTATTTGCTGTTATTTAATGTATAATAACTTCTTTTAAAGGGATGCAATTTTTTCCTTTTATTTTATTTCTTTTTGTAATTTTCACCATTTTATTATTATTTATATAATTTCCCACTATCGTAACTTCAAAAATATATTAGAAGATGTAAATGTCCGATATTTTATGAAAAAATTACATATTCAATAAGCTCATAATTTTCTGCATTTGCTGTAATTTTTTTGGATTTTTTTTTTAAAAAAAGAAAAAAAAAAAAAACGGGGAGGAGAGAGAAAAAGTTCGGCCGATATATCGGCCGAACCGATATATCGGCCGAACCGATATATCGGCCGATATGAAAAATCGGCCGGGATAACGGCCCGGCCGATTTTTTTACCCCTGGTCAGGAGTAAAAAATTCAGCGTGGCCGATATTGATAAATTTTTCTCTTTTTTTTTTTTTTAATTTTAAATATCTGTATTATTTTATTTTTTCTAAATTAAAAATTATAAAAACCAAAAAAGAAACTGTTTTTTTTAAAAAAAAAAAATTGAAAAAGTAAATATTGGCTAATATCGGCCGATATTTCGACCCGGACCCATTACCGTTTTAAACTTTTTTTTTAAAAAAACTATCGATATAAATCATCTCAGCCAATATCGGACCGATATATATCGCCGATATATTGGTCGAGAAATAGATTGTACGACTGATAAAATATGTATCGACCGATATTAATCTACACTGAAAAACCGATATATATCAGCCGATACGTTTCGTATCGATCGATATTTGTACTCTTGAGCAGAATTCTAAATGTTTACTTACTATTTAAAGAAAAATAAAAGAAAAAAAAACTAATTTTCTGTCATGTGATCTTTGGGAATGGCTCCTCTTTCCAGTTTTAATCCAAGCATCCTCATCGAAAAATGGTTTTCTCTCTTAGCAATTTTACCTTGGATTCATGAGTATATGGGTTTCCTCTTCTTAAAAGATGATATTTTAATGATGAATTCTACTCATGAATTTTAACGTAGTACATAAAAATAGGTTGGGTTTCTATCTCCAACCCTGTATAGAGAGAAAGAACCGAGTGTCTCTAACCTTGATGTTGAGAGAGTGTTAGCAAAATCTCAAATCGTGAGTAGATCTTTGGTTTATGGGATTGATAAGCACATGGATTTCCTTAGTTTAATAATTTATTTTTAAAAATAAGTTCTACTTATGAAGTTTAAGTTCTTGACAACCACTAATATAATGCTTGAACTATTTAGGTGAGAAGTTACTAAAATCTAAAAACAAAGAATTAAATTTTCATTGATGCCTCAATCTCAAAAACTTACAGAGGGTGCTCAGGGTATCCAATCTAAATTATTGAAGTTCTAACTTTAGACTATTCCAACCATTTGGATAAAGACAATTGAATGATTTAGTCTTCCAAATTCCAATAATACCCCGTTCTAAGTTTTGGATGAGTATGCTTAGATTGCCATTCCAAAACGGAGAAGAAAACAAGAATAAAGAGATTTTTTTATTTTCCAACAATTTAAGATTGGTTTTCCTTTTTCTTTTTTTCTTTTTTTTTTCTCTTATGTCTCTTTCTAACTTAAGGTTTGGAAGATCTCCCTTTTTTTTTCCTCAAAATTTTTCCTTTTTTAAGATTTCTCTTGTTAATTATAACATGGTGTAACTAAACTCAACTAGTAATCTCCTGCTTTAAGAAGTAAGAGATGTCGAATTCGAATCCTATGACCTCATCTGATATGCTTTAAAGATATTTAGTCAATTTAGATGTTTTGTCTTCTTTCAATGTGATTGCTTTAACCCATTTTAAAAATTAATGGACACAGTGAAAATAAAATGGTGATGGCTGCTGGTGGTGGTTTAATAACTCCAATAATGTTCATTTCCCATGTTTTCAGTCTAAGTCTCTTGAGCCCTTTTTATTTTTTGCTATTGTACTTTTCTCTTATCATCTCAATTATTTGTCTTAGTTACATTTAAAAAAATAAATCAAATTGTAGAGTTAGCTTAACAATAATTTTAATAATTCAACTTTTTGAGTTGAGTTTATTCATTTAATTGGAATTGAATTCGAGCTCTCATGGTCTAATTTTAGTGTGCTTTAGAGGTAGTCGGCTCACCTGTGGAGATTTTACGCTGGGTATCCTGTGGTTTCCCACATGTAAATTAAAAAAAAGAAAATAGAGTAAGCCAAATCAATGCACTAATAGACAAATGAGAGTATGAGTTGATATTTCATCAAATCCATTAATTAACTTTTCAACTTTAATCAGTTACAAACAAAATCAAAAGTCAAAACATTTAAAATTAATTATAATCACCTATTATTATGAATTTACATTTTAAATGTTCTTAAATATAATAGTTACCTTATGTCACATTTCTCGAACATAAAAAAGGGCTAAAAATCTTAAAATACATTCATTTATCAATTAAATTTGATGTTAAAGGTAAATGGAGCCTACCTAATACAACTAGACAAATGGGTCCATCAATGAGTGACAATAGCTACAACGTAAAGGGCATAATGCTTGGCTCTATAAAAATTAATTATGTAGTTCGAAATAAATTGTTTAATAGCAATAACTTATTAACTTAGAGAGGTTACATAGCTTTGAGCCTTTGATAACTTAACTATCAATACTAATGTAGACACATATTTTCTCCGTGATTCAAGAGTTACACCACGGAAATAAATCTCGGATTTTAAAATCTTGATATCTCAGCTGATACGATATATATCGGCCGAGATTTGAGATATCGGTCGATATTCGATGTATCGACAATATCTGCCGATAAAGGTGGTTTTAAAAAAAAAAATAGAAGAGAGAAATTTCTTGATCAAGATAAGAGCAAATATTCCGAGATTTAAACCCCTGAGTTACACAAATTTCATTAATCTGAATATTATATTAAAATTAAATTATTCAATTTATAATTTATATCCTTAAAAATATAAACTATAAAAAGTATGATACCAAAACATAGTTTTGTTTAAATTATAGTTTATATGTATGTAAATATTTATAAAATTATAGTTTCTATGTACACAAACTGTCAAAAGATATTAAATATTCCACAAATAATTTAAAGTCGTTAAAATTTGGAGCGATAAAACAACATGATTTATAAGATTAGATTTAGTGAATTTTATGGAGTTCTACATTTATGTTAAGAACTTTTAATGAATCACTAAATGGAGTAGAAGTGTTTCCAATATGAATATGTATAGAGTAAGGTCTCATCGATTTACTTGAGGTGTGTGGATAGGAGGTTTTCACACACTCTGAAAGACTAGTCGAGTGCGACGCTTGTACATCTCTGGACCTAAAAAAAAAAAAATGAGATAAAAATTGTTAGAGTTTAAAAGACATAACTTCTATGATTGAATTGATATAATTTTTTGATGTCATGTTCAACGTGAAAGACCCTAGAGAACCAACTATAAGGGGCAAATGACTTGAAAAAATGACATGCAGATAAGAAAAGATAGATAGCTTAAAAATTGACTTCCACAATTGAGTCGAGATAATTTTGTTTAGAGTCGTGCACAATTAAATATCTTTGTAATAGAACCATTATATTGGATAAGAATGGATCAATCATTTAATAAATTAGTGGTCAATATTCATTTGAAGAGTCCAAATTAAGTGCAACTTGTCAAATGGGTCTCACTTAGTCCATTTTCTTTTTTCTTTTTTTTTTTTAAATATTAAAAGTTATAACATATCAATCATATAGATTAAAAGTACATTCGAATGAACTATTTGAAACAAATTTCAACTTAAAGAATTCTTTTAGCCAATTAACTCTAATAATTGAGATCATCATATGTTCATAAACTTTTTAAGATCATTTAGTGATTTTGACTATTAAAATCAAGTGATTAAATTTTAATTTTAATATTGAAATATAATCTATTTATAACTCATTAAATTTAATTTCAAACTATATATATTTTTTAAATTTATGTATAAATAATTGTAAAAAATCCAATGTAAACCTCCATAAATAATACGTATTACGCGTAAAAAATTATATAATTGACTTATTCTTATCAACAACAAAAGTAAAAGAGAGAAGGTAAAAGGCTAAAGGCTAGTTGTAGCTGAACAACTAAAAGTTCATATGTCAAGATCGTTGGGAAGTTTCTTCCTCCCAAGTCTTATCAAGTTTTTCATTTTTAATTACATTTATTTATGTAAAGGATAATAATTCAAGGCATTTAAGTGAAAAAAATGAAAGGTCAAGCAATTATGATGAAAAATTTGATAGCTCCAAGAAAAGTCCTTTTCAAATAGCTATTGAGTCTAATGGCCTAATCCAATATAATGGAGGCTTAGGTCTAGTTTTACTAACATGGGTTACTTAAAAGGGCACCAATGTTTTATTTTATTTTATTTTATTTTTTAATATTTTTCTCTTGATTGGATGATGTAAGTAGGGATACGTGGCACATTTAAGACAGTTAACTAAAGCTGCATCTAGAAGTTGTTAGGACTTCGTGCCACCTTAGTACAAGCAAGGGATGCCCTACACTCTATAATTGAATTTGAGTTTCTTCTAACTTTGTGATTAATTATTCCTTTTGACTTTCTTACTAAATTTGTTGGAAGATTTTAAGAGTTTAATTTTATTTTTTAGTCTAGGTAAGATTTGATGATTTTTTTGTGAGAGATAAATTGAACCAGAGGTGAAATCCGATTCAGATAATCTAACTCAAGAAATTAAGTGAGTTGGATTTTACATTTTTTAAATTAGGGTCAGGATTGAATTGAAGAAAAAAAAAATCCGAATTTAATTCAAATTTGGTCGGGTCAAGCTTTTTTAAAATTGACTTGACTCGGGTTGACTTATGTCATTATTTAGTTGAATTGAGTCAACAATTCAGATTGAGTTGGGTTGAGCAATTTGGATCAAATTGGATTGAGTTCAATAATTTTTTATATGAGTTGAATTAGATTTATTAAAACCCTGACTCAACTCACTCGAGTTTCAACTCTAAATTGAACCTATGTCAAGATTCAGATTTTCTTTACATTTTTAAACTCACTTACCACTGTTTATTTTGACTTTAACTTTTTAAAATCTAAATATCAAATATTTTCATAATTCTAGATTTCTAGAGTAATTTGAACCAACAATTACATTAGATAAGACATGTCAAGTAAAACTATTAAGTTAATTATTCAATTTTATCATTCTAACCTAAGATACTAACATGATGAATGATAAAATAAGATGAATGATAAAATAAATCTGAATAAAATCATTGTTTGAGAGGGGAGAGATGGATTTTCTATATAAAAATTTTTAATACCTTTTGTAAAAAGTTGCATGGCCCTACCAATGTGTAGATCCTATTATTATGAGCTTTTTTTGGGCCCTACCAACGCACAAATCCTATTATTATCAATGGGTTAACATGGTTAAACAAATAAGTTAAAGGGAAGATAGAAGCAAATATTGGAAGTCCAAAAATAATATTTCTATATTTTGTTTAAAATTTTAAAATGACAAGTTTTAATATAAATTAATATTAATTATATGTTAATAAATTTGATTATGTCTTGTCTCTTTTCCTAAATCAAAATGCAAATAAGCTGTCGAGTTGAATCTACTAAAAAAATTTGAGTTAATTCAATTTTTTTTTCCTTTATCATGAACTCAATATCTCATATCATTAAATGGACTTTTACATTGGGAATTTTTCCATATTTTTTTGAGAATAATTAAAAATCTCAATTTTGTAACTTGAAAACCCCATTTGAATATTTAAATGTCCGTTAAATAATGATAAACTACATCAAAGTGAAGCTCACAATATTCCTTTTTTTTTTTTTTATATTTATATAGATTTTTTTGAAAAAAATTAAAAATAAAAAGCAGAAAAGAGAGAATTGTCAAATCCGTGCCTCATACTAAGGTTTATCTTCAATGGCTTTGGTTCTGCTCGTAATTTGATCCAGCTCTAAAATATCAACTCATACTCCAACTTGTCCATTTGTTAGATTGATTGATCTAGTAATGAAGTCGACCTTATCTATTAATTAAATGAACTGAACTCAAAATATTTGTTAAGTAGAGTTAACTTTATATCTCAGTTTGAATTACATAATCATTCATTCATTAAAGAGTTACGATTTACTACCAGTGTTTGCAACAAGAAATGCAAAAATCGCCAAAAGTAACTAAAGAATAGGGGAAAAGATTTTAAAATGAGATTTGGTGGTTGGAATGAAATGATTTAGTTCAACTCTATCGTATTATTGCATAGAAATAGGGAAACTTAACAAAAATTGACTAAAAATGGAAAAAAGGTTATTTATGATTGAATTTAGTGATTTTGAAGAATACGACTGTGATTCTCTTTTATTAGTATCTAAAAATGAAAGATTCTATATAAAAAATTATGAATTGAAGAAAATTATTTTATGTAAAATTTTGACTAATGTTGCTTAAAGAGCTTGTGCTTTTTACTAGTATATATAATGAATAATACGAGTATTCCTTCTCTAATGAATAATACGAGTATTTTTCTTTTACATTGGAGGTAAGAGTAATCTCACAAATACATAAAAGTATAAAATCATATGTAAATCTGATCAACTGAACTACCTGTATATAATATATAAATACAAAATTAATAAATGTAAATAAAATATAATATATAATGTTGGATGACTTGGATACATCCTTAGAAGTTCCAAGTGTCATTTTTTTTTTTTTTAAACTTTAGCATAAAAGACTCGATACCTAAAGATCAAGTCTTGAATCGTGGGTTTTGAACATTAGTTGAGTTTTCCAAAGTTATTGATTGGAATAATATTTTGTTAGTTCATTATCTATTTTTTATTATGATTAATTATTGATTTTGATCCTAGTGGGCCAACCATGTCCCACTATACATATTGATGTTAAACTAGTAGAGCAAACATAAAAAATTCATTCATCCATGATTTACTATTTATCAAGACTTTGAATTTATAATGAATTTAAGTTGTTGAAATTGTTGTTATTAATTTTTAAATTAGTTCTAATACTTACAATATTCATTTGATATATCTTTATATTATTATATTAATTATTACAAATAAAATAATTATTAAACTAATTCACAATCTACCTTAAAGGCACCATTTCCGGCATTTACGAAATCCACGTGGCTTGTTACAACGGATTCCATATCTATCGCTTCTTTTAAAACGACACGCACGCACTTTCCCCATTGAATGCGTTACAGCTGTCATCTGCCTTCTGTAATTTTTATTTTATAATATAAAATTCCCACCCGATACGAAGTATTTACAAGCAAATCCTGTTCTACAAAAAATAAAAAATAAAACAGATATCGAGTGGACTGAGCGCAGCAGCTGTTTTCAGACACAGAAAGACTCATACAACCACCAAACCGAAGGCTCTGTCTCTCTCTCCGAAGGAGAGAGTAAGGAGGAAAAGAGATTCGATCTGGACTGTTCATGGATTTCGCAAGATGCAATCTGAACCATAGATCGTCATTTCAATCGGAGGTACCGAACTATCGAAAGCGATGAAGGATCCAGCGGTGTTCATGGCGGATTCTTCCATTGATTTCTGCAGCAGAGCTGCTTCTGCAGCTTTTCGAGAACTGAGCGCCTTGAAGTGGAAGCTGTTGATGGGGGATTTGATCGGTTGAAGCTCTCGACGTCCCTTTCTTGAGTCCTTTTACATCTTTCGGAATTCGGACGGTTCGATTTCTTGGCGGAACAGGTGTGGATTGAGGATCTGCAGCTTTGGAGATTTTGATCTTTTACTGGTTCTTATTTGCTTGATAGATGGACGATGAGTTTGCATCTCGATGTATCAATTTCTCTGCGGATACGGTGCGAATTTAGGGTTTTTGAGGGTATAACTATAGGAGGTTTAAACCTCTGAATCTGCAGTTTTGGCGGTTCTGGATTTTCTTAAAGGTGCGTAAAAAGCTTGTAGAATAATTGAGAAGGCGAGGAGTGATCTCATCGAGGATCAGGTGCCGATTTAGAGTTTTTAAGGCGAGTGGAATCTGTAGTTGGAGTGTGCATTTTTGGTTTTTTCGATCTTGGATTTACTGATTTTGATGCGCTTGAGGTGGACGTAAAGCTTGGAAGATGAGTTGATAGTGGATCAGTTCGGCTTCCTGTTTTAAAGGCATTTTTGACAGAGTTTGTCTTTTTTTTTTTTTCCATTGGATTGCTACTTTTGGAGGAGCTCCGATGTCACGTTAATGCTGGTTTCCCTCAGTGTTGTTCAGGACAATTTTTTTTTTTTGCGAGTTCTAAGGTTTTTTTTTTTTTCTTTCAATTTTTCTTCAATGCTTTTCTAATTGGAATTCGTAATCATCTTCTTATTCCCGTTCTTTTGAATTATCTGCTGATTATGTAGGAGATAGTATGCTTGTCTTTATCTGCAAAGTTGTTAAAAGAATATTTGTATTTGTCTTTTGATTGGTTTTAGGTGGAAGAACGTTTGTTGAAAAGTTTTCAGCATCTGAACTTCTGAGGGCCTGTTGTGAAGGTTTTTTTAGGCATGCGTTTTTGTATGGTTTGAAGGGTTAGAGGAGCCGTGTTCAAATTGGAGCTTTGGGACGAACAATTGTGATATAGGTTTTTTCTGGTGTCTTTGAACTTTATGAATTTTATCCATTAGTGAAGTTTTATTAATGGAGAACCGGAGTTTCAGCAGGGCAATGAGCTTTGACCTTTTAGATGTGAATCTAGAGTGTGTTATGTCGTATTTAGACGACCCACGCGACCGGGATGCTGTTTCTTTGGTGTGCCGGAAATGGTACAACATAGATGCGGTGACACGGAAGCACATCACCATTGCTCCGTGCTACGCAACCACTCCTGCCCGTCTCAGGATGAGATTTCCACGTCTAGAGTCCTTGAAATTGAAGGGAAAACCTCGGGCGGCCATGTTCAATCTCATACCAGATGATTGGGGAGGATACGTGGGCCCCTGGGTCAACGAGATCTCAGAAGCTTTTAATTGCCTGAAGTCACTCCATTTCCGACGGATGATTGTGAGGGATGTGGATCTGGATGTTCTTGTTAAAGCTCGTGGGCACATGCTCCAGACACTTAAGCTGGATAAATGTTCTGGCTTCTCCACTGATGGTCTTCTAAAGGTTGCACGTTCTTGCAGGTACTTTCCTCTATAATGAACATTGAAAATTTTGAGCTGTGAAGTTATTTCATCCTAAAATATGATCAACAATGTAGTTCCATTCATATAAAATGAAAGAGTGGCTCTGGTCGAGCGGTTGCTTGGTTGGCATGAATTCATTTCCATGGACATTCAGAAACGTGGGATTTTGGTCTGTGGACAACACGTTGCAGTGTATCAACTGATACATAATGCATACCAGCCATGGCTGGTATGTGTATCAGTTGCTTCAAAAGATTACCTTCATTGGCCAGTAACTGCCGTTATATAGGTGATCAAGATCTCATGACATTTCTGAGAATACAAAAGTAAAAAAAAATTCCCCACTATTTTTTGCATGCTTTTGGATTTTTAATAATTCCCGGGGCTTAAAAAAATTCATATTGATATTATGTGATATGGATAGTATACTGTTCTTAATCCCAGTGAATATCAATTTTTGGCACCTTTCAAAAAAAATATATCAATTTTTGGCTGGCCAATTTGCCTTCCAACACCTGCAGTGGAAGTTTGTTGGGTAAGAGCCTGTGAGACATTTGGTAAATGTTTCTTGCCTGCAACAGTTTTGAATGATGTGAGTATGTGACCATACAAAAAAGGAGCATTCTGGAGTAGGGGTTTGGAAATAAAAAATCAGTTTCATTTGATGGTTGCATTATATCAGATTGCTAAGGACCAATTTTAAAATTTTTAGATGCCTAATCTCATCTCAGCATCAGGATAGGGGGTTGGTGGACCTCACAAATCAGCCATGTGTTTGGTGATGGCATGGTCTTTGATTTGCGGGACACAGTTTTTTCAAATATGGTAAAATGAGAAAATTGCAAGGTCTTGTCTTGAGGGAACTTGTGGTTAGAAAGTTATAATTACCATTGAACCATTTTTCTATAATTTGAACTCTTGCATATAATCTTTAGCTTCTAGGTGATCATTCTAGTTCAACCCGGTTTATTTCTTTATTACTCTGTCTTTAGTTTAGTTTATTTTCTTGGTTTTTTTTCAAAAGGTTCTCAACCTTCTGTTTGTCAATCATAATTTCTTCTTTTTGGCCAAGAACGCTCTCATTAACCATTAAAAAAAATCTCATTAAGGAAAATGGGGAAAAAATCAGGCAACTAACAAAATGAAGCTCTAGACTTCATTGGGAAACAAAGAACTAACTCCAAGAAAGCCTACAACTTCAGAATAAGCTCTCTCTCTTAGCCTCGGAACTCATATCCCTTAGCCCAACCCTAATCTTGATCTCATTTGATCATCAACAACATCAGGTCTCACTGTAATTAGCAACAAACATCTAAATCACCATGGGGATATAATCCCACTCCATAGTGGGACAATCTGGTGTGATCTTGGATAGGTAATCTGCAACGAAATTTGGTGCTATGTTGCAGTGACTGAATCCATACTGAGGGAACCAAATTAACTTGTCCCTGAATCCACCTTTAGGTAAACAAATTCCCCAGAGATGGAGATGCTTACCTCTTCATGCCTATGAATGTGGTATTCTAAATCACCTTCCATACTAATATTTGTTGCTTGTATTTGCTGGTGGAGATTATTTCTTTTCCAGAGTGCAAACAATTAGGTATTCTCTCTCTCTATGTAAACATCAATTCCCTAGAGATGGAGATTCTCCTCTCTGAAGCCTATTAACACAGTATTCTGAATCACCTTCCATGATAATATTTCTTCCTTGTATTTGCTGGCAGAGATTAACACCCTTCCAGGAGTGCAAACAATTCTCCATGCTTGGGTTGGTCCAGTTCAAAATACCACATTTTCCACAATGACAGTCCTAAATCACTTTCTAATAAATCTTCAATCTCACCAGTAGAGGTCTAGGGTAAAGACGAGCCATAAAAATCTTAACTTAAAACTGATTATGGGCTGGTCGATGCGAAATTTGATGGATCAATGGTTTGAGGCTCTTTGACCTGAAACTTTGTCTACTATTTACCTTCCATTCCATTGAAGCAACCTCAACCTCTTTTCCTCTTGAATAGGTGATTCTCTACTGCATATGCTTGTTCTAAATTTGGCTTAACCAGATTGAGTCTCAAAAACTAGTTGTGTAAATTATGAGGCATAGAATTTAGTCAATTCAATTATTTTTTCCCTTTATTTGACTCAAGCGACAAGCTTCAAGGTGGATAATATACTTTGCAAACCATGCTAAAAGCTCTTACCCTCCCTCTTTTAGATTTTTTCTCACTTTTTTTAAGGAAATGATCCCTTTTTCAAAAGTTTCGCTTTGATTCTTTGCAAGTATTCTTGGTGAAACAAAAAATGTAACTGTCTATACTGGCATTTATGTCGATCATAATCAAAGATCACTTCCTTTTTCTCCTTTTACAATGCCTAATGGATCTATGCTTAGACTCCTTTGACCTTTTCAAAATTAATTCCTTCCAACAAAGGATGACCTTTGTTGAATGTGGCTTTTTAAAGAACTCTATTTTTTTTTTTAATTTTAACTGCATTAAAAGAAGAAAGGCACCAAAGACGCACAACAGGAAGTACAAGGAAAAAGAAAAAGAAACCTCCAACTCTTTACACCCAATATGGAAAAACCCCCAAATACATGCCATCTAACAATTAAAACAAACCAATGCACTCTTTCCAAGCTCTCAATATGTCAGAAATGGAAAAATCCTGGAATTCTATAAGGGAAGAGGCTCAAGTCGCACATTTGGCCTTAACTCTGCGACAAACGTCTTGGAGGCTATCAACACTTTTCATAGAAACCCTATTGTTGCGTTCCTCCCCAAAGGCTCCACAAAGTAGCGAAAAGAGCTAGCCGCCATAACACCAAACATTTGGAGATGTTAGAGATCTCTCACGCAAAAGACAACTGAGAAATTGAGGAGGGCATAGACTATTGAATATCAAACTGGTTCAAAACTAAGCTCCAAATAAGCAATGAGAAATGATAGTGGATAAGGAGATGGTTCACGTCTTTAGAGGCTTGAAGGCAAAAAGGCAAGTGCTAACCAGAACTCTTTCCCTCTTGCACAGGTTGTCTTGGGTGAGAATTTTCCCCAAACCCAATGCAAAAAAAGAAGAAAGAAAACCTTATAGCTCGGGGAGGAGCTTTGGAAGACCAGATAGTAGGGACTCGTTGTTGTTGTGAAACAAACCAAATCACAAATCAAACAAAACACAAGCAAGAAGAACACAAGGATTTACGTGGTTCGACAAAATCGCCTACGTTCACAGAGCGTGATGCAATTCCACTATGAAGAAAAATCCCAGACAATACAAGGATTACCCAAACCTTTCCCTTTGTCCCCTTTCCTCACAGTCCTTCCTTCCTTCCTTCCTCCCTCTTACCCAGAGAAATCTACACTCACAGCTAAGGAAACCCTAAGGAGAAAGAGCCCTTATATGTTTGTGCATACATGAAACACAACTGGGCCTGGTGAGCCCTTCATAAACACAGGTCATGCCCAATAAAAGGCCTTTTGAGCAAAAAAACCAACAAATCTCCACCTTGGCGAAAGAAGTCGACCCTTTAAAGAATGTTGCCCTGTGTTTATAACACCTCCACCTGTTGTGCTCCACATATAGTTCTGCATCTTGTGTAAGATGCCCATCCCCATGTCCTGGGATGATCCACCAGTCTTCAGTGAGAAGGACTGATCAACCCTTGCTCAAAGGGATCCACTTCGAACTTTGCCGCTGAGATTCCTGTCACTGCCATTTTATACCGCACTATGAATACCTCACACTGCCCCTGTCAATTCCCCAATAAGCAAATCAACTCTGGTCACTCTGTAGACCTACTTGTTGCAAACGTACAGGCGAAGACGGATCTGAATTCTGAGTCCAGATGACTCCTGAAATTGCAAAACAGTCCTGTCCGTTGATTTTGCCCAATCTTGTACTCTGGATTGAAGGGAGTTCTAGGTTGACTCGCCCTTCTGTTGTTCCTGTTTCTCTTGACCCGAGAAACCCTAATATTTGCTATTTTGTTTTTTTTCTTTCACAGAGACAAAACGTCGAACACTTGGCATACAGAAACCTTGTTTCTAATCTTCTTGTTTCTCTTTACCTAAGAAACCCAGGTTGCATCCTTCCTGCGATTAACGGACCAGATCTCTTTCCCCAGCCAATCTACCGATCTCCACAGCAAACAGACCTTGCTGTGACTTTTAGGAAAAAAAAAACTTGAGGCTTGCACTCTGCACCGATGATTGAAAATCCCAAGTGCTGCGCCTTGGGATGGTGCCTTAATCTAAAGTGTTTACTCCTCTCTTGCTCGAGAACAAAGCCAAGCACAATGTACTCTGTGTATCTCGGCTTCTTCCTGTTCTCTAAGTTCATTCCTTCTGTTTCTGGTTTTCCTGGAAAAACCCAAGTGCGCACAAAACAATGGATACCCCTTTAACTTGGCCGACGCTGTACTGTTCTCGGAAATCTAGAGATCTTCTCGTTGCTGTTTCAATGGAAACCCTACAATGCACGACTCTTGTGCAAAAAATCTAAGAAAAAGATGCTTCCTCCAATCTGTGACTTCCTTTCCACCCCGAATCCTAATCCGGATACCACTTGTTGTGAAACAAACCATACAAACCAAATCACAAATCAAACAAAACACACACAAGAACAACCAAGAACACGGGTATTTTACGTGGTTCGGCAAAACCGCCTAGTTCATGGGGCGTGCATCAAGATTCCACTATCAAGAAGATCTCAGACAAATTACAAGGATTACCCAACCCTTCCCTTTGTCCCCTTTCCTCACAGTCCCTCTTTCCTTCCTCTTACCCTAGAGAAATCTGCACTCACAAGTAAGGGGAACCTTAAGGAAAAAGAGCCCTTATATGTTTGGGCATACATGAAACACAACTGGGCCTGGTGGGCCCTTCATGAACACATGCCAAGCCCAATAAAGACCTTTTGAGCTGAAAAACCAACAATTGTGGGACATGATCGCATTGGTTGCTCCAAACATAAAAAGACTTCATCGAGAAAGCGCCTGAAGAGTCCGACCATCGATACAAGGAATCCTCTTCCTGAACCCAGATTCGCACAGAGTTGAGAAGAAGCAAGAGATGCGAGAAATCATTTGTTTCAGCATCAGACAAGTTCATGTAGAGGCTGATATTACATATAATTTGATATCCAAACACTAAGTAGAAACCAAAGATAAGACTCTCAAGAGAGAGAGATAATAGGTAGAGGGAGGAGAGATGATTAGCAACTGGGGTGGAATGACACCAAAGATCAATCCAAAATCTAGCTCAATCTCCACAACCGACTTTAAAAGGGATCCCTTGCTTGAATCAAACTGCACAACCACTGATGGTCCTCCACATTCCAGAAGCCACGAATAAGAAAGAAGTTTGTTGCCTTAGAAAGGTGGAGACTGAGAGCTTAGACAACCATGATGAACAAAGTAGGAGAGTGGGGGTCTCCTTGGCGAAGGTCGTGGGGGCTTTGGAAGATACCTTTAGCAGATCCATTAATACGAATTGAAAAATACGTTAAAGAGACGTACTTTGCATTCCAAATGCACCATTTCCTTCCAAATCCCATGTTGGAAGAACAAACTGAAGGACGCTCCAATCAACCATGTTATAGGCTTTCCCTAGTCAATTTTACAAATTAAACCTTTTCTTTTGGACTTGCATTTGGAGTTGATGCACTCGTGAGCAGATATGACAACATCCATGATTTTCATACCATCCATTATCGCCTACTGAAAATGAGAGATAAGGCTTGAGAGGAACACCTGCAACCCTATTGGCAAGGGGATTAAAAAGGATCTTGTATGGGCTTCCCTTATGACTGATCAACCGAAAATCCCTGAGCGTAGAGGCCCTACCTTTTTTAGGAACAAGGGCGGAAAGAGTAGCGCCAAGCTCCTTAGAAAGTTTGCCCCACTGATGAAGCCCCTCACAGAAAGAAACTAAATCGGGCTTGACTACTTTCTAAAAGACCTTGAAGAATGCTATAGAAAACCCATTCGGACTAGGAGCACGATCATCGCTGAGATCCCTAACCGCATATTTGATTTCATCCACAGTGAAAGGTCTTAAGGAGGGGAACTGTTGTAGAGGGAGATAGATTTGAAAGGGAGTCTGACAATAGGCAATCTTGCCAAAGGATTAGCACAGTATAAGTCTTGAAAAAAATTAACTATAAAGGAAGTGATAGCATCCTTATCGAAGATTATAGCATCGTCAATGGAGGACTTCGTCGGGCCTTTTTTACTTTGGGCCTCTCCCCTTAAGCCCAACTTGCTCCCTGAGTCCTCTCTTACCTGGAAGCTGTTAGGGACTTGGCGCGCCTCCCAATATTGCCTATCAGAAAAGATAGAACACCTTGGGAGCTTGTCAAATTGATCTCTTCAGTTAATTACTCTTACCTCCAAAAAGAAAGCAGTGGGTAGAAGGCGGATCTGCAATGATGAGTCAGCTTCCTCTTGATGTTTCCATTTCGGTTTTTGACCATATCCATTTCCGGCAAGCTTGAGTTGAGATCTCAAGATTGTCTTATCTATAACTGCAGTTTTTTTTTTTTTGAGTTTAGTTTTTTTTTTTTCTCTTGTTCTCTATACCTGCACCTCTGGTGTTTTTTCTTTATTAATATAGTTATCATTTCAAAAAAAAAAAGATTTGACGCGGTTGTTGTATGTGGAAGTATGGCAAGGAAATATTTTGTATTTCTATCACCATCTTTAATCCGCTTGTCCTGGGACCTCTGTTTCCATTCATTGTCACAAATACTGTTCTCAGGATATTAACGACAATTGGTAATATCGGGATATTTTCAAATTCTCGGATTTTTACTGAAAAATTAATGGGAAAATCTCATAGAAAGTATAATATATAAACATAATAAAAATATAATAAATGAAATACTAATAAAATAAAAATATTAATAAGGAATTTATCGGGATATTATCGCTATATTACTGTTTATCGCGTTTTTAATGCGATTTTATTGGTAATTTACTGCAGTGTCGATAAATACTTGTTATTAATGCGGTAATGGTATTTTGCCGATAAAAATGTTGTAAATTTGAAATTATCGCCGATATTTGTGACATTGCTTCCATTTAACCTCTTATTATTATTATTTTTACTCTTAATTTGATATTGATCCTGAAGCTCCTTGTTTAAGAGATAATCCTCCTAGGAAAGGTTGCATGTCTGCTCACTAATGTCGATTTGGTTAATACCATTGAGGTGGGAAGTAAGAGACTTGGCGAGAGAAGCCAAAGTTAGAGTGGTGCCAATTTTTTCAATTTGCTCTTCAAGAACTCCATCTTTTGGGAGAGAATGAATCCTTTTCTACTAATAAGATTGCATTTTGACACTTTTCTACAACAAGTTCCTTAAAACCTTTCTCTTTCAGCCAGTAGAGTTCAAACCAAAACGATGAGGGTCCCCATGATTCCTCAAAAGTGTCAAGTACCAAAGGCCAATGATTAGAAATGGGAAGGGGGGAAGATAGTCATGTGAGAGTTACTGGAAATCTCCGATCACTCTGACGATTTTAGGAATTTTGTCAATGTGAGAGAGACTAGGCTTGTCTTGACTGTTGGACCATGTGAATTCTCCCCCAGACAGAGGAAGGTCTACTAAGGAGAGTCTAAGATGCAATCAGATAGTTGGCGCATAATGGTTGGTGACCTAGGAACACCTGTTCCTTCATGAGGAAACCTGATGATGTTGAAATCTTGGCAAAGTACACCAACAGTCACGCCACTGACCACAGAGTCCATCTCCAATAGGAAAACATGCTTTCTCAAATCATCACAAGGACTGTAAATTGAAGTTGAAGGACTTGATGAAATTCTTTGTTGTAGCTCTTTTTAACGGGTCTCCAATACCTCGAACATTCCAAGAAAGGATCTTCATGGAGAAACGAAACCTTAGCCATCTCCTCAACACAACTCTCAACTTCTGAGGATTCCCCTACAACCTTCTCTTTTCGCCGACTGTAATTGACTGTTGAACTCAACTTGTTGGGCTCCCGGGAGGTTTAGTCCTTCCATTTGGCCATTGGAAAGAGTTGTCCAAAAGTTCGAATTTATGCAAGATAAGAAAGGAGACCTCCTTGGCTTAAGCCCAACTTATGCCCGACCTTGACCATTCAAAGATCAACCCAATCAGAGGGAGAATCGACACTTGACAGCAGTATTGTTAAAATCGTCCGAGTTGCGAGTCAACTTGCATAAAAATCAAAATTTGCCCATAATCGTATAAGTTTTGGGTCTATCGCAGATTGTGCGATTCAAACATGGTGAATCGTTAGATCATGCGATTTCAGACGAAGAGGGAAAAAAAGGGAAAAGGAAAAAAAAGAGGGAAGACATGTTGTAGGATATTGTGGGACCCTGTAGACCATGTGGGCCCACATTCTGGACAGAGTTGACCAACATAATCCTAGTTTAGGAAAGTTGACTCAAAATATATCGACAGTTACACGTTTGATTGTAACTGATTCTTTATTGATTACTTTCCTTTTTAGCCACCATGAATGGCTCTCCTTGTATTGTATATACATGTATCTCTATACGTTTAGAATAAGAAAAATATGAAAAGACAGAAGACTTCTTCTCCAAAACACTGTGTCTCATTTTTATCTTCTTATTTTCTTATTATAATTCCACAAGACCGTGCATGGATTTGGAAAATGGAAACTGAACTTTTTGCATGCCTAAAAGTACCTCTTTTATTAGAAGTTTTTTATCGATAAATACTCCTTGCATTCGTCGTCCCCTGAAAGTCTGGGTTTCTCCTTTGCATCCGTCCTCCTCTGCAAGTCTGGGTTTCTTCCTTGCATCCATCGCCTAGCCGTCAAGCCTTCCAGAGTTCTAGGTATGCTTCTTTTTTTTTTTCGCTATTCTTTGTTACCGTATTTTTCTTCTCTTCTATGGAAAACTTCTGGCCTTTTCATTTTTCCTCTTCCCTCTTTTTTCTTCTTCTCTTCTTCGTCGTCGTTTTCTGCATCTTCTTCATGCGACTCTCTCGAAACTTCTTCCTGCTATTTCTTTTTCTTATTTACAACAGACGGAAGCATATAGTTTTTAATAAAAACTTAAGCTTAAGCTTACATGTCCTCGCCAGAGGACGGTAAGATATTTTATTGCTTTTTTTCTCCACCATTCGTTTGGAGGACCTTTTAACATATATATTTTTATTTTTATCTTCGTTAACATGTTCTTTTTATCTTTGATCAAATTGAATTTGTTACATGTACTCGCCTGCACATAATTTCATCACTGTAACATATTGTAATATTTTATAATATTATAACTGTATATAGCTATATATTTCAGTATTTTGTAATTTATATTATGTAATACTGTATTATAGTTATTGTATTCATTATAAATATAAAAATATAGTTTTCTCATAATAGAAAATAATTTATACACTTGACATTTATGTTTAAATCTCATATTGATATTTTTTGTGTCTTTTTTGTTGTAGATGATTATTTATGAATTATGATGATTTGAATTTTAGAATGTAAAAATTTAACTAATAATACATTTTGATTTAAGTTTGCATTGGTACATTTTGTCATATACTCATGTCTTTGCATATTTATTTATATATTATGAGGAATTGAACAAATCATCTTATTATTTTATGTCATTTTATATGTAATTGTAGTATAAATAATAATTATAGATAAAAAAGGTCAAAAATGTTATGACTCTTATGATTCTACGATTCACGAGTTACACCTCTAGACCGATTCACGATACGATTCGAGTTTGACAAAATTGCTTGACAGCCTCGGCAAATTACTTGTCGTTGGAGTGATTCGATTGGAAGGGAGAATTTAGTTCCTTTATACTATATTGGCTTCAAACGTCTCCATCCAACCGACCACTATAGACGCAGGGAAGGGGGATTGATTAGTGACATACGCAAGGGATGGAGAGGGGAACTCAGCTACAACTAGACTAGAGAGATGGGACTCGACACATCCTAGAATAACAACCACCACTCCCAAATGGAAAACTGACTGGGCTTTTGACAGAGGACTACTGGCTTCTGGATCTGCAACCCTTAAAGGTGTTAAGCCACGCTGAGAGGGAGAGATTGTTACCATCAAAGAAGTCAATTGTTCCTCCATCCCAATTTAGTCTTCCTCAATGATACCATTAATCTTCAATTTGTATATGTAATTGTTTTTCCCTATGAGTGGCCGTGCAATGGTAGGTGGTTAATATTCCTATTTTGTTTCTATGCTATGTTTCTCCCTCATTTAGTGGCAAAATGGCAAAGCTTCTTTTGGAAGATAAAAGGTCAGATTGGTCTAGGAGTTTCCTCTTCTTCTTCGCAAGGGTGTCTTTTGGCAACTAGGAAATCTTGAACCCAAAATATTAGGAGAGAATAATCTCCAAATGAAACTTTGGTGTTGGCCTTCACAATAGGAGGGAAGGCCCTTACCTAAGTTGTTCATGGAGATGAAAGAGGGCTCCCAATTTAATACTCGTTTTGAAAACACTAAAATCTCCTCATTTAACCATATTTATGCACTTTAGACTTTTTACTTTTTTTGTTTGAGCAGTGACAAAAAGTATTAAAAAATAAGAAGAATTACAAAAGGATGGTATCAGGGTCAAAGAGACAAATAACCCTCCAGAAAGAAAAGGTCCATGAAAGGACCACTCCTAAAGAACCAAAAGACCCCAAGAAGGCAAAAAGCCAGTGACGACTCTAACAGAACTCCAACCAAACTCTCTCCAACTGCCAGAACGCAACCCAAACACCTTTAGGCTTTTTTACTTTATCATTACCATCACCGTTTGTCGCATCCTCATCTCTTTAGGGTTGGTTTTTTGAGTTCAACTCTTCTTTTCAACCCATCATAAATCAAAATATCCATCTCTCCATGTTTTATCATGTCTTTCTTTATCACTGCTCTCAATTTTTTTTAATAATGTTCTTCTCTTTTACCTTCTACTTGTAACCTCTCAAGACTTATTGGGGCTGTTACCAATCTTCTATACTTGAGAATAGACAACCTTAGACAAAATTTACTAATTTTGTCATTGATTGAGGCTATTCATTAGGTTTGCTAATGGGGTAATTTCCAATTCTCTCTTTTAATGTTATTTCACTCATCAATTTTACAATGCATATCTTATTTACTATAACTTTATCTATTTTTTTTCCCTTCATTGGCCAACTCTCAACTCTCAACTCTGTAAAGCATTGCTTCATTGCTCTACTAGCTTATCTATACTTTGCCCACTCTTTTTATGCTAGTGGTTATGTCTGCACCAAATCCTCCATAAGATTCCATCCCTCCTTTGAACTTGGATTTTATTATAAGAACTATACATAAGCATAGATCTTTCAAATCCACTTAACCCGGCATCATTGGTGGGCTCCACATGGAGCTGTTATTATGAGAGCATTGTATGGGGTGTGCAACTGAATGCTACCCTATATATATAGGATCACATGAGCACTTGAGTACAAGTGAATTGTGGGGCTACAATGGACTCAAATGTACTTCATCCCCCTCTAAACCCACCTACTTCCCTGTGAATTACGCATATACCGAATTTGAAAAGAATTCAACTTTTACAGCCATTGATCTAACAATACGTTTCAACTGTCAAATAAAGTTGCATTTTTTGGCCCATAAAAAACATTGCTTCACTCAGCTGATTAATATTTTTTTTTGAAGGCACATATACAAGCCATGAACTTTTGAACCCACTGGTCCATGTGGGCCTAGGTGAACCCCACCTAGGAGTGCTCAAATTAAAACTCGAGCACTAGTGCCTAGGTTATCCAAGTGTGTGTATTATTTATTTTTGTATTTATTCAAAGGTGAGAACAATTTCATCAGCTAAAATATCGGAAATGTGGATAGCATTTGAGGTAGGTGTCTGTTCCTAATACGAAAGTTACTGGAACTCAAACGGAAAATTATGCTTTATAACAAGGGATTTCAGTTTAAAGAAAAATCAACTAGTAAGCAAGGTATTCCTTTGGACTTGTATTTAATTGTGTACAAAACGAAATCTTGCACATCCTTGATTTGGACAATGTTTCCAACATCCATAAGCTCTAGCTTCTTGTTTTTGTCCTTTGCTCACTTTCTCTCCTCTCCCTCATCTCCCTTTTAATTCTATCAAGAACTCTCGACACTAATGAGGGGGTTATCAAAGACAATGAAAGACTTAGCAAGCGGAACAGATCTCTTTTCACTCTTAACATCTATGATATAATATGAATTGTCAAAATAAGAAAAAGAAAACAAAAAGGAGAACAAGATTATTCACATTATACTTTGCAAACTCATTCTCAGGGGAGAGCTCTTATATATATGGAATGATAATTCATTCAATTTTGATTTCTTTTTTGCTTGCTCCGTTTGGCTCTAGGAATTACTTTAGTTACTAGATTCTGTAATATGGCCTTGTTGGTCAGTATGCCAGATGATTTACTTTGTTGTTTCATGCTTCTGCAGATGTCTAAGAACTTTGTTTTTGGAAGAGAGCTCTATTTTGGAGATTGATGGCACATGGCTACATGAACTTGCTGTGAACAACACTGTTCTTGAAACACTGAATTTCTACATGACAGAGCTCAAATGCATCAATATCCGAGACCTTGAACTGATTGCCAGAAACTGTTGCTCCTTAAGTTCTTTGAAAATCAGTGATTGTGAAATCTTGGATCTTGTTGGCTTCTTTCGTGCAGCAACAAATTTAGAGGAGTTTGGTGGAGGTTCATTCAATGAACAAACAGGAGAAGACAACCAGTACTCAAGTGTCTCATTTCCTCCCAAGTTATGTCGAGTTGGACTCAGTTACATGGCGAAGAATGAGATGACCATATTATTCCCGTGCACATCTTTGCTGAAGAAGCTTGATTTGCAATATACATTTCTTGATACTGACGATCATTGTCAGTTAATTGAACGATGCCCTAATTTAGAAGTTCTTGAGGTAACTTTCACAAACTTCTGTTTCAAAAAGAAAAGTAGATGTCCCTTTTTTCTATTTCCATGTCTCTATGAAGTGTTTTAATTGATTAATGCAGTCATTTATCATGTGAAGAGTGATATCCTATCACGAATTCATGATCTTATAAAGCAGTGTCACATGTAAGATCTGAGCTATTTATCGGGTGGTCCTATTGTGGATCTAACTTGGATCAGATTAAAATCTGACTGGTCCATTAATTAGTTCACGGAGTATGCTTGATTGGAGGGGAATAAACCAAGTAATGTGCTGGTCATTTTCGTTCTGCCATGTTTATAATGGGCTTAACTAGATGAATGTTTGGAACCTTTTCTTTATGTCTGGTGCAATCTCTTCTTTTTTGCTTGTGGATATCCTATTTATTTTTTGTTTTCCTTTTTTTTTTAATTGGTTATCCTAAGCATAGTTGCCAGAGAAATGTTTTGAGTATAATAGTGTAAGACAACTAGTTTTACATTTAAAAAAAATTACAGTAATAAATGGAGCATGAAATGTATGCTTGACAGCATGAGACAAATTATTTGTGAATTGTGTCTCTCTCTCTCCACCCTAGACGCCGTTCCCCCACCCTATCCCAAATAGAAAAGGAAAATAAAATTTCTTATCAAGTGGTTTCCTGGTATCTTTAATCCTAAGAGTGTCTCTTTATTATGTCTTTATTTTTGGTCGACTGAATAAACATTGGTTCCATGAATTTATGCAGGTTAGAAATGTGATTGGAGATAATGGGCTAGAAGTAGTTGCTCGTAACTGTAAAAAGCTGAGGAGACTTAGAGTTGAGCGTGGTGAGGATGAACAGGGTATGGAGGATGAACATGGAGTGGTTTCTCAGAGAGGGCTATCTGCCCTTGCACAGGGCTGTCCAGAGTTGGAATACATAGCTGTCTATGTATCGGATATAACAAATGCGGCACTGGAAACTATTGGCACTTTCAGCAAGAACCTCTGTGACTTTCGGTTGGTCTTGCTTGAGAAGGAAGAAACGATCACAGACTTACCACTGGACAATGGAGTTAGAGCCCTATTGATGGGTTGCCACAAACTGCGGAGGTTTGCGCTTTATCTTCGCCCTGGGGGTTTGTCAGATATTGGTCTTGGTTATATTGGAAAATACAGCACCAACGTAAGGTGGATACTTCTGGGTTGTGTTGGAGAAACTGATCGTGGCCTTATGGAGTTCTCATTAGGTTGCCCAAGCTTGCAGAAACTGGAAATGAGAGGCTGTTGTTTCAGTGAGCGTGCGTTGGCTCAAGCGGTGATGCGATTGACTTCATTGAGATATATCTGGGTGCAGGGATACAAAGCATCTGCGACAGGCAGTGATCTTTTGGCAATGATCCGTCCATTTTGGAACATAGAGCTCATCCCTCCGAGGCAAGCTATCTTCTATGACGAGTTTGGCCGTCCTAGTGTTGCTGGCCCTGTGGAGCAGCCAGCACATATACTTGCATACTATTCCCTTGCTGGGCAAAGGGCAGATTACCCCGAAACTGTCGTCCCTCTGTTTCCATCATCATTAGAGAACTCTTGATTGTACATCTCCTCCTCTCTCTTCTCCACTTCTGTTGGTTGGCTGTGGATGCCCTGGGTAGGTTCTGTGTTGATAAATCTTTCCTGTATCATTTACAACCTGTTTGCAATCTTTGCCTTTTATGCTGTAATAAAATAAATGCTGTGATTGGAAAGTGTTTTAGTTGAACAATGCTCCCATCCCATTTCAAACTGGCGTTGAGCTTCTGGCACGAGGGACCTACTAAACTCATTGCATTTCATGTCTTTTGTTTCACATCTCAAATAACAGGTCTCTACCTGTTGTTGGTTAGGCAGCGTTGGGAATTTCATGAATGTGAAAGAAGCATCAGTTTTGGCTTCACGTCCACATGGTCTTTGATTGTTTTGATACTGCAATTGTGAAAATGGAGAGATCAACTGGTCCTTTCCAAGTGTTCAAAGCTGCAAAAAATGGCCGTGACGCTAAATCCCTCTCTTTTTTCTCCTGTATGATTGCTGTTACCATATCAATCTTGACTGGACATATCTACATCAAAATCCAAGGTACAATGTGTTTTGGATGCTCCAGCTTTTGAAAGTGTATACTGTTACAGGTTGGTTATTTCATGCTTATTTCGCCAGTACTGCTTCATTTATCCACATTACCTATCCATGGGCTTCCTCACTCTTCCAGTCAAATCATTCATATTCCAAGCATATCACTTACCCATCTCTTCTCCCTCGTATGATTGAATTTGTCGGGGATGTCCCCGTTTTCCCTTTCGGTTTGATATTTTTGTTCGTCATGGATGTGCAGGGGGAGTCAATTGCTGATGAATACATTGAATTCTTCCTCTCGTTATGATTCCTGTTCGATTTGATTGCTGTATCCATCCATTGTTGTTAAATCAGTGACAGCAGGTTCACATGGGTGGACTAGGGGTTGAGAAAACGGTCGAGGCCGATATGTCGACAAATATATCATATCAGCTGATATATCGGTCATGAATTTTTTTTTTATTTTTACTTAAAACCATCGATATCAGACGATATCGGCAATATATCGAATATTGCCCTATATCGGCTGATATATATATATATATATATATATATATATATATATATATATATATATATATATATATATATATATATATATATATATTTAAAACTGATACATATCGGCCGATATAATACGTATCGGCCGATATTAAAATCCCTTACTGGAGTAAGTTGGTCAACATTCTTTGATATCCAAAATCAGAAAAACCAGTAACCATTGAAGCTTTGCTGGTTGAAGATGATACTTTTTTACTCATCTCTGCACTTTTTTATTTTTATTTTTATTTTATTATTTATTTGATTTACTAACAAACGAGGGATAAAGGTTTTTTTTTTTTAAAATTTTGGCGGATCTTTGGGAGAGGTTGCTGCTTTTGTTGATTGTACCTCTTAATTAATTCTACTTTGACATACACAAATTAATTGGTGGGCCTTGGTGAAAGGCAAGTGATACATTTCTTTCACTTTGCCCTAGAATGTCTTTTCCCTTATATTTTAATTAATTATGAACACATATATAGATAATATATATGATGCAACGCCATATCGGCGGAAGCATGGGTTTTGTGAAATTGAGAGGAAAAAAAAGAAGTCGGATTGGCCTCATATAAATGCTTTTTGGGGTGTAGAGAAAGGGTACCCTTTCAGGGCTGTTACAAGCTAAGCTAGTAAGCTTGACTTGGTTTGACTAAATTTGAACTCTTGAGCTTGACTTGGTTTGACTAAATTTGAACTCTTGACCTTGTTAGTTTAGGCACCGAGTTTAAGCTACTATTTGCCTTGCTCAACATGATGAATTAGAATTTTTTTTTATGATCAATGTGTTCAAGCCTTTTAGAACATCTGACTAATCACGCCTCTATTTATACATCAGTAATTCTATAAAGAGTTTAGAATTGAATTTCGAACTTATGCTTCTGAAGCCAAGTTTCAAATCATCACTTCAGCTCTATGATGTATATGGTCATCTCTCAAGAGGGCAGTGCACTTTTTAAAGATTTCAGGTCAGTGCACTTTTTTGAAAAGATTTCAATTGCATTTGTGAGGATTACGACTTGAGGAGCGAGTAATAGAGAGAGGGACTCTCTGTTTATGTGCAAATGACATCTCATGTCAACGCAGTTAATATAGAAATGTAGTATTTAGAAAAATGAGGGGCTGCTTTAGGAGGTGATTTCTGTGGCAATTGCACTCACGTACAAGATTAGATTGCGTGATGTTAACTCTGCAATAATTAAATTCTTTAAAAGACAGATTGTGGAAGCGAAGTAGATTATAATTTGGAGTATAAGTAGAATTCAAAAAGTTTGTCTTAAATAGAAAATGACAATTATAATAATGATAAGATCTATCAAATTCAAACAATGTCTCTCAAACCCATATGTGGGTCTGTTTCTACCTCTTGCATGCGTAGCGCATGACATATTAAATGTTTTTTATGATGAAAGTGTTCAGACTCTTAAAGCACTCAACTAATATTCGAAACATGCAAATCTATCTATCCACACATTGGATAAATCTATAGAGAGTGACCTTTTAGAATGGAGTAAAATTTGAATTCAGAACTCTCACTTTTTGAAATGAGTTCTTGGTCATTATTCCAACTTCATCGGTTAAATGTTTTATGGTCAAAAGTCAAAACTGACCTTCATTGGATTGGATTGTAGCAACCGTCCATGAGTGGTTCTTAAAATGTACATACCTAGGGCATTTAATCAAAATATTCATTTCATCCTCTTGATTGATTCCACGGACATCAATTCAATTGGCTTCAAAAGAAACATTTCATATCTACATTTGAGCAGCAATCCATACTACCGACGATCTCCATCATTTCACCAACAATCCAAAAAAAAATTCGGCAGTCCCCATCATTTCAAGGTTCTACAGAATTTGTTAAAAGCATGATTAAAATGCTGTCGATTGCACTATATTAACATCTGCAGAATAGGATTCCATTATAGAAAGGATTAGAAAATGAAGTCATCATCAGTAAGATCAAAAGCCTGTCTTATGAAGCAAAATCTCAATTTCGATTCACACTCAATTTCAATGGGTCATTCCTAGTAGACTTAACCGATGTGTGATTGGTCTCACCTCCAATGTGGAGTGAAGATACCCATGTTATCCAAAAAAGAAAAACGTAATAAAGAAAGGTTTTTTTTTTTTCCAAAGAATAAAGGGTTAGCCATTGTACATTTGTGTTGGTGGCCAAAATATGATTTTGAATAGAAAAGTAGGAAAACGATTCACCATTTATAAATTCCACATTTCTCCAGTGCGCAGCAGAATGTATGACCTGCAACAAAAATTCAAACAATTCGTAGGGTATTCAATCCAAATGCAGCCTTAAACAAGATTCTGCTTGAAGAAGGGCTGGGAAAAAGAGGAAAACAATGTGGGAGTCTTTAGTTCGATTGTCACTCCACTCCAAAGGGTCATTCTTCATAGAGTTGGTAAGTGTGTAAGTAGGGAGGCTTGTACATGCCTTGAGTAGTAGTCAGGAGGTCTACACAGGGGGAGGGGAGGGGGAAACAATGGTCATAATATAAGGTCAGGTCGTTCATTCCCACTACTGGAGACTGGAGAGAATCTGGGATCCCATTTGATGACGTTTTAAATTACTAAACCGCCCCAATTAAGAAAGAATCCAGACCCAGTGCTCCTAAATGAAAAGCTAGATCCTCTGATCCCCACAAGAAAAGTGTTAAAACACAATTCAATGAGATTAATCTCCGGCTTGGTTGGCAAGCAAGGGTTGCAGATCCATGATACCATTAGGGTCAACAAGTAAACAATAAAAATTTGAGAAAACGGAAACAAAGCAAAACAGGCTAGCATCCTTTCCAGGTATTTACTAAAATCTTTTCACTAATAACCCTAACTGGGATATGTCTCTGTCTGAAAGGACCGATGAAAAGAGAATCTAAGCATGAGATGCTTAATAAGTGGAATGCAGACTCAGCCCCGACTAAGATTTGGTGGTCAAGTTGAGTCAACTAGGCTATTTTGAAGGTATCAATCTTGAATGAAAGGTCTAAGAAATCAAAAACAAGTATAGAAATCAAAGTAAATGCTACGTGACTCAGCCAAGTTGGAAGCCCATCTGCTGACATGGCTTTTCATCTGATTCCAACTTCCATTTTCGCCTAATGAATGGTCAAAAACCAACCAGGAATTGACCATACGTATCGGCGCCAAACTTACCAGATTTGCACCCCACCAATCCATCCATGTGAACTGAATTATATAAATCATTTGCTCTCATCTGGGATTGGATGGACTACAGACACAAGCTACTAATGACCTGTGAAATGGGCAATATATATCAGATATAAGGTTTGTGATGGCAAGAACAAAACAAGTTCCAACTGTGACGATGATAGACAAGCAATTATACTCAGGAAGCTTAGAAAGATTATAATTGTTCAAAGAATATGAAACAACACACCAGAGATTAAGATGCAGAATCTGAATAGAAGAGCCTCCAATGGTTCTAGATTCTGATGAAATTGGAATACAACTGATGGCATTTAAGAACCATATAAGCAACTTAGAACAAGCTCTTACTACTCCAACAATCTCAGCTGGAAAGGCTTAAATGAAAGAACATCTGAGACATGAAAGAAAGAAAGAGCACAACCAAGCATCCAACACGTACTTTCGAAGCTGTATCTTTTCACTATACCTTCTCCAAATTCAACAAGTACTTTGGGAGCTGTATCTTTCACTATTTCTTCTCCAAAACTTTACAATTCAACTCCTACAACTACTTAGTTCGGAAGATATGAATATAAGATCTCACCTATATCTAACCTTCAGCATAACCCAACATCCTTCTCAAGCATATAAATCAAACTTTGATACAAGAAAGAATCTTCAGCCCGCAGCCAGTTCTTTGTGCCAATGAAACCTTTGTTCTAAAACATTCCACCTTTCATCCTCAAAGTAGATACAATTCCATTCCCTCTTCTCAGAGGGTCAAAGACTAGAAGCCACCTCAAGTAGTTCCCATCAACATGTTCACATAAGCAGAACGAAACCAATGAAACAACATCCTAAAAGGAAAAAGAATTCAATTTTTGATTTAATGAAGAACTTATTGGATTGGTATTTTATCCACGAGGATGTGGCTGATATACCATACCCTGGGGCCTGACTTGAGAGTCGAGAAAGTCGCCTCTTTGATAATTTGGCACCTGCATTTTCAGCCCATATGAGGTTATTCCATAAAGAGGCTGCTCGAAGGGATTCCCTTGTCCATGAGGTGCTGTTTGGCTGAAAACCATAGCCGCATCACCTGATTGCTTTGAGTCAGTTGATGATGGGAGTTGGTCTGGTGCTTTGGGCACACCAGCCAAATTGTTCTGCATGGATAGGGAGGAAGACTGAGATGGTGAAGGGGATCTTTCGTCAGTGAGATTGACAGTCGTGATATCATGAATGCTGGATCGTCTCTTATCTTTACCTCCTGAACATTGCCTGATGAAATACTTCTGAGCATGGCTAGCGACTTGAGTTGGCGTCCTTGTGATGACAAAATTCCTGGAAATGTTCCTCCAGTCCCCTTTCCCATACTTCTTAAGACCCATCAAAAACCGCCTACAGTCAATAACCAAAAACTTTGGTCACTTTTTGCTATAAAATCCCAGTGCAATTCAGAAGCAATACTCACAAGATTCAAAGTCGTTTCTAGACTAAAAAGAATGTTATCATCTCATAACAAACTTGAAACTATTACGTAACAATAACCATTTTCAAACTACATGGCATTTGGATGAAGGCCAATCAAAAGCAGCTGCAATATTTTTAGCAGGCATGTTTATATGTTCTGCAGTGTTTATGGAAGTAGGAAATTGGAATCCTATCTGGTTTTCTGCCTTTGCAGAACAAATGATTATTAGGACAACAATGTCCAACAAAATATGATGGTTTTGTGCCACACTGGCAATAGACAATGGATATACAATGAAAAGAAAACTACACTAAAAATAAAAATTAAATTCTGACTTCAAATCCACACCACCTCACCTCTGGATTGAAAATTGGTTCAAAGTGTGGATTCGTGCCAATAGCTTTTGACATTTTAAATTGACATTTATTCAACGAAGTTTAAAAATCCCAGAATGATGAAATAGGGCTTTTGCTCACCCCTCTCTAGGGCAGGTAAGGTGGGATCAAACCAATGATACTCAAGGTTGCAATATAGTCTCACTTATGATAATTTCAATCTTTATCTAGCATCAAGAAGCATAAAGAACAGAGACTTTATCTGGAACAATGGATAATTACCTATGCTCATCTTCAGTCCATGGAACTCCCTTCTTCCTTTCCTGATCAGGCCGAGCAGCCAACCTCTTACCACCGGCAGCATACGATGATTTCAGCCCATCTACTTCATCACGGTTTACCCATTGCAATGTAAAAGAGGAGGTACTGTAACCTGGAATTGGGATCAAACCAGCTTCGATACGGCTAACATCATCTTCCAAATCCTTGTAATGTTTCAGCACATCTGCAGTTGTCTTGCCCGGAATCATTTCCGCCACTTTCTGCCATCGATCTGAGGTGTCCTTATCATAGAGTGCAAGAGCATTCTCAAAGAGTTTGTTCTCTTCATGGGTCCAAATTGTGTTTTTATTCTCATGAAGAAAACAATTCGAATTGTGCATATATGATGCAGGCAAAGCAATTCCCATTTCACACTTCATCATTCTGATATCAGAAGCAGAGTTTGCACTGATAGGAAATATATATAAAGAAAAAAAAAAAATCAACAACAGTTCCACAATTCCCAGAAATTTCTTAAGAAAATTTCCGTAATTTGAAATGCTCTAATGGACATCATTTCAACATCAGAAGCAGTGTTCACACTATTAAGAATTAGAGAACAAGTAAACAGTTGTTCCACAGTTCTTATAATTTTCTAAACAAAGGTTCCACTTTTCGACAGACACCATTTCATGATTGGAATCAGAGTTTGCATTGATAGGATTAGCAAACACATCGTTCTCAAGATATGTTTGATAATGTGAAATGGTCCAATGGACATCGTTTTGAAATCAAAAGCAGAGTTCATACAACAGGAATGAAAGAACATAATCAATAACAGTTCCAAAATTTTCATGGTTTTCTGAGAAAATCATTGGCAATCCATAGTCCAATACATCATCTCAAAATTGGAAGCAGAGTTTACAGAGATAAGAATTAAATATCAAGTAACATCAGTTTCACAATTTTCTGCCTTATATAAAAATTGCTTCAGCAATGCAAAACATTCCATTCCACTAGAATTTGTACTGCAAAAAGCTGAAATGAAACCCAATTGATTTGTGCAACTCCGCAAACATTCTAAAAGAAAAAAAAAGGATGAAATGCAGAGAAAGGGCAACAAATTGAGAAGCAATTTGAAGAGAATTAAAATATCCTTTCTGCATAAGAATTTCAGAGGGATCTAACAAAAACCCATCTCCCCAAAATCATTAAAAAAAATAGAGAGATGAACTAAAGGTACTTCCATTAAATCTCGGAAACAGCCAAAAGAAGTAAAAAAAAAAAATCAAGACCAAGGTGAAGCTTTTATAAATAAAGCCCAAATAGATGGAAGAAGTTGAAGAAATCGACCTTGTGAGAGAGCCAAGAACATTTCTCTGCAGCTAAAACTGCACATAAGGACCCTATAACAACACCCAAGAGATTAAACCGAATAAGTAAAAAGAGCTCAATAGGCAAAAATAGGGACAAAAAACAGCAACCCAACTGATAAAACTCAAATCAAATGATCAATGAGCATGAATATGAAGAACTGGAGCAGGAAATTGAGTAAGATTCTTTCTCCTTTGAAAACTGAGCAAACAACTGAAAAGATGAAGGAAAATTGCAAAGGGCTTTTGAAAGAAATGAATCTAAATTCCCTTACCCATTCCCCTTTAAGACTTCTTGGGATCTACAAACAAACAGAGAGGAGAGAGAGAGAGGAAGGCTGTGGTGAGTTATGATTGGGTGGTGGTTGAGGCCACTGGTTAGAGATGGAAAAGCATCTCTTTCTTCTCTATTTATTATTTTTTCACATATTAAAAATATCTTCCAATAAATGGCGCAGGCGGACTCACTTTCAATTATGTAGAGGTCGAATTCATTGCAAAAATAATTTTTTAATATACATGGGCCATTGATTTTGAAGATCAGTGTCACTTTAATTGAAAATTTATTTTCATCTATTATTATAAAAAGTATAATTTTCTTTTGAACTTTTATTTTCAAGATAAAACTAAATAAGATAAAGATAATGAAATGGTGATGATGAAATTATAAATTTTAATTTTAAAGTAAAAATTCAGAGTTAATCTTATCAAGTTGAAACTTATATAGAGAAATTAAAAAAAAAAATTAAAAAAGTTAGAGTAATGACTATGAACTCTTCTCATTTTATAGTTCTGACTTAAATTTTTACTCAATTTTAAATGGTCATTTCTGACAAACTTATTCTACTTCGGTCATAAAAAAATTATAAATAGATTTGAACATATTCTTTTGCTCAATAAAGTATTATATCTAAAATTTAAAATTTTAGTTGAAAATTTGAAATATCATGTTTATTAGAAATAAAAATATTTATATTTTAATTTTAAAATGGTAAATTTATTACAGGTGACCAAAAACTCTCTCCTTTTTTTGAATTTTTAATTAAATTTATATATTAGCGAGAATGATTTATAAGATCAAGATTTTGTTGGCAGTCAAACTTTCTCTCTTAGATCTAAATGTGGGTCATACAGTTATCTTCATCCTTAATTCTTTATTTCAAAAATAAATTAATAAACAAATATTTACACTTTCATATTCAATCGAAGTGTGGGAAAGAGTTTCAACGAGTGTCAATGGTTTTTTTTCTTTTTGAAGGAGCCATATTTTATTAGATCCTTAATTAATTTGATTAATTAAATATTTATAATTATTGAACTAAAATCGTTGTTGACATTGGAATTTTATATAAGTTTAGAAAGATTTGACTAATTTAAACTATATAAATAATTGCATATATTTTTTTAAGTAAAAATTAATATATGTAGTGTTTGTATACTTGAAGGTGTTTGCATACTTGAAGGTGTCTAGGATTTTTAGAGTTCTTAACTAACTCTATGAAGACCTTTAGGGTGGAGTGGAAAATTCTTAAAAGGTTCCTTTCATCATTCAAACTCTTTTAAATTTAGTGGAGAATGTAGTTTTAAAGTAGAAAATGTAATTTCGTCTATCTTTTCATAATCTTAATTGAAAACCTTATTTACAATTCCGTATATATTATTGGTTAAGAATCACAATTTTATATATACTTATTTAATGGCTTTTACTATTGACACACTTAAAAATTAAGATACACGCAAAGAGCATGAGTTCCTTGTCCCATATCGTTTAGACTGATGGATTAGTGCTCGTATATAAGTTAGAGTTTTTTCTCCTTATAGTTCAAAGCCTTTTGGAAGCAACTTTGGATTGACTCGCCAATACAAAGTCGTGTATGTCCCTATAAATTCAAAGCTGACAATATTGTGTTGGAGAGACAATTTATGAAAAATAAAAGCTCACATATATAAAATCCAATTTGATACTAGTCTGACTTTTAAAGTCCATTGATCTAACACAATGATGTTTTATCCTTAGATAAAAATTGAATTTTAAGGGCTTTAAATATCATGGTTTCTCTTATCCAATAAAGTTGAAAGTTTTAGGAATCATATATAAGTGAAGCCTTTCAAACCAGCTCATCCATATGGGTTCAAGTGCGGCCATAGGAGAATTTGCACCAAATTTTGTTCAAACTAGCTTTAATGAGACTTTCGTGAGAACGACTAATATGCACCACCTTAGTCTACATGGATGGATGAGTTTGAAAGGCCTTGATTTATATATAGTGCCTATGAAATTTCGTTTTGATTTGATGAGAGAAGTCATATTTTTTAATCTTTTCAAATTTTAAGATTCATCAAGTTAAATCAATTGGCTTTAAAAGTCAAATTTGAGTCAAATTGGGTACATGTACACTTCACATAGGATAGATGGTGGTGAGTGGGGTGGATGAGGGGGGGTCTCATGAGAATTGTTCTTAGAGAATATATACATGTATGTATGTAAACAATTTTCGTTTAGAACAATCTTTATGAGATTTAATGCAAATTTTGGTTTGTAGGGCTCACAATAGACTTAATGGATCCAATCCTCCCTCAACCCACGTGAATTGTACACATACTCAATTTGACTTATAATACTTATTGATCTAACTTTATAAATTTTAAATCTTGAAAAACACGACTTCTTTTATCTAATTAAGATGAAAATTTATGGGTAGTATATATAAGTCAAAATTTTTCAAACCCACTCATCTAAGTAATTTCAAGTGACATCAATTAGTTGTTTGTACGAAGTTTAGTACAAACTTATTTTACTGTAGAACTCCTACATATATGAGTAATGCTGAGTAATGATCATATCTTGCCAAGATGAGTGGAATGAGTGAATACACCATACATTTTGAAACAAACAAATTTAATCATTGATGAATAACTACTAAAAAGTTAGATGGATAGAGGATTCACTCATGATAACTAGAGATTCTACAATCATCTTAAATAATTAGATTGAATGAATAGAGCAAGCACTTTACAAAAAAAAATATAATTAAAAAGAAACTAATTCATTTTCATATTTTTTTGAGATCTGTCACGAACAATCAATGGCTCACAAAAAAATCCTAAAATTAAAATGACCAAGTGAGAATTCAACTTTTAATATATGGCCCACTTTATACTTTAATAACCACCCTCCCTCTTGAAACAGTTAGATTAAGAATGTTGTACTTTTTATAAAATATTATTTGCAAACTAATTTATTGGAGATCCTTTGGTATTTTTTCACTTCTATATTACAATAAAGTAAATAGCTAAAGGGTCAATAATTTTTTTATTTAACTCTGTCCAGAAGGAGAAAAATATTGAAAATTTACTTTTCAATAAGCGATAAAGTCTTTTCTCTACAATTTAAGATGAGTTTGAATGAGAGGTAAATTTTACAAGGATTACTCGAGATTACCCTTGACCAAAATTACTTCCTATATTATGAATACCCTTGATTTTTTCTTTGGGCTATTGTTTCTTCGGCTCATTATTTTGTGCAGAGTTCTCTTTTGCATTTGTCTCTATATTTTGCGTGGGCTCAGACTGTGGGTTCCTCTTTTATATATTTTTGGACTCCTTATTCTTTGAATGAAATTTACTAAACATCATTAAAAAAAAATACTCTTGACAAAACAAAGAGTTTTTAAAAGTGGGGACAAGATAGATAAAAAATTAAATTTTATTCTTACTCTATTATTATCAAACAAGGGCACTCAAGATAAACTTCCCATTACCTCTTATTACCTCCCTTTACCCCCCAATTTAAACGCGGGGCATTGGACAAAATTCTGACACGTTAATTGAAACACCAGAATCCAGGCATTCAATGATCTTCCAACAACACTGTTGGCCCACCATTAAGAATCAGAGCAATATGATAACGTGCACGAGGGCCTTTAGGGAAATTTCATATTAGAGAAATGATTGTAGGGTGGCAATATAGACACCGCATAAATCTGCCAGGAGACACCGATTTCCGAAAATTGAGTGGAAATTACCATTCTGCCCTTTCCGCGCGAAATCGTGCGATCGGTGCTGCAACGCCATTTCGCGTCGATCGATCGATCTGAGGCGTATACGCTTGATCTGAGGCGTATACGATCGATCGATCGATCCGACAGTTCATTTTCGAATCGATCGATCGATCATAACACGGGTTTCAGTCGATCGCACGATCGATTTTAACTGAGAGGTCGACGGTTTGACAGTCGACCGCTCCCACCAAGATCGATCGCACGATCACATACAATCGTGCGATCGACTGTGACCCATTCAAAGATCGATCGCACGATCACATACAATCGTGCGATCGATCTTCTGTATGTGATCGTGCGATCGATCTTCTGTTTAGGGCAAGATCGATCAATCGATCTTCTGTTTAGGGCAAGATCGATCGATCGATCACATACAATCGTGCGATCGATCTTCTGTTTAGGGCAAGATCGATCGATCGATCACTGTGATCGTGCGATCGATCTTAACTGAGAGCTCGACTGTCAGACAGTCGACCTCTTATCTCAAGATCGATCGCACGATCACATATGATCAATCGATCGATCTTCTGTTTAGGGCAAGATCGATCGATCGATCACTGTGATCGTGCGATCGATCGATCAGCTATATATATAACCGATCGATCCTTTCGCCCTTTCCTGCGATTCAACCCTCGAAACCGAAGACCCTTTCTCTTCTTCTTCTCGAACGATCGATCGACCCTTTCCTCTTCACCAAATCGAGCTCACGATTCTCCAAATCGTGCGATTTGCCCTCTCTGGAAACACTTTCTTTCTCCGATTTCATCTTCGGATCTCCGATTTGCCCTCTCCGGAAACCCTCTGAATTCGTCTTCCTCGCCGGATTTCCGGAAACCTTTTCTTGCCTTTCTCGGATTTTGTCTTCCTCGCCGGATTTCCTTCACAGCACTCCTTCACATGGCATCCAAAGCGTCTACATTGAGAGGGAGAAAGATAAAGGTACCGGCTTCATCTAAAAGGAAGAGAGCGAGATTGACAGAGACACCACCTAGGGAGACAGAGACCTTCGACCCGAACCACTTCAAGTCTTTGGAAGCCGCCACACTATACCGAGAGGATTTGTACTCTCGGCCGATGATTTATGGTAAAATCATGGACCTAAGCTTTTTTTCTGCATTTGAATAAAGAATCGATGAGTATATTTACAGACTTGGTGGGGAGGTTTTTTGGGAATAAAAGAAGATTTTTACCCAAAATTGGTGAAGGAATTTTATGCAAATATGTCGGAGGACCGGACGAGACACTCCATAAAATCCAAAGTTAGGGGGACAGAAATTGATATTTCAACTGAGGCACTGGACAGAATGTTTGGGTTTCCCAGTGCCACTATTTCGAAATATGAACTAAATTCATGGCCCACCGATATTGATGGATTCGTTTCCTCGGAGGCCATGACCCAATTGTGTGGGCGAAGTGATGGTGCCAGAGGAGATAAGATCGGGCTTATGGAGCTAACCCTAGAGGCCCGAATTGTATATTACATTATTAGGAAAAATATTTTACCTAGAAAAGGGCTTAGTAATCAAGTGCCGTATTTTGATAGTTTATTGATATGGTGCATCTTGAATGGGAAACAAATTGATATATCCTTCATCATAATAAAACACATGACTGCATCTCGTAAGATTAGAAAATGTAGCATTCCATATGGTTTATTTCTGTCTTACTTGTTTCGATTTTGCGGAGTCACCCTCCCCCTGATGAGAAAATAGAAATGAAGAAAACCGATATATTTGATGCGTCTACTTTGGGCAAGATGGGATACAAACTCGACAATGCACGTTGGGTTCTCAAAGTAGAACATCGTCCTATTGAGGTTGAGGCACCTGAGGAGGGTGACATACCTGAAGTTGGGGGGACTGAGGCGCCTGAAGTTCAGGGAGCAGAGGCACCTGAAGTTGGGAGTGGTGAGGCACATGATACAGGAGTCAGTACTAAGCTGATTCTTGATAGTATAGAAAAATTGAATGAAAAAATTGATGTAAAATTTGCCGAGATTGAAGAAAGGCTTATGGGCAGGCTTGAAGGGATGGTTGATGAAAAATTAGGTGAGATGGAAGGAAGATTGATTAGAAGGCTTGAGGGATTGGTTGACGATAAATTGGCTCAGATGGAAGGGAGGATTAATGCCACAATTGATAAGAAAAATACTGAGTTGGTCGGAATGACGATGAGAAGGCTGAATAATTTGGAGACTCATACGATAGACTTAATGAGAAACTCTGTTCTTTTATTGCAAAAAGGAGGAATAAATTCACAACTTGGACGCGATTCAGGAACCGGGATCATCAGATGTATGCTAAATGAGAAGAATATAAAGAAATCATGGGGGATAGCCTCTTCGTCCACTGACACGAGTCAGGCTCTCTCGACTGACATCCCACAGTCTCGTGCGACTGGCGCCACTCAGCCTCTTCCGTCTGGGCCCATTCATCCTCGTCCGACAGGCCCCACTCGTCAGGTGCGTTCGACTGTCCCCAAGCATAGTGCGACTGGACGTCGTCCATTGGCACCAACACCTCCTGATCCTGCACCAGTCCCTTCTTCATCGGCACCAGCACCTCCTGATCCTGCACCAGTACCTTCTTCATTGGCACCAGCACCTCCTCATACTGCATCTGCCCCAGTTTCTACATCTGCACCTGCTTCTACATCTGCTCCAGCTCCTGCTCATATACTCTTTTGATATTCATATGTAACATCGTTTGTCAATATAGTGAATGTTTTTTTTTTATTACATCGTTTGTGAATCTTGAATGAACATAGTGAATGATTTCTTTTTATGAACTATTTCATCTATTTGAATGAACATGGTGAATAGAATGGTTTGTTTGTAAACAACTGAATGCACATGATCGCTAATATCAGGATCTCTAACATCACCAGAGGTATATGTTGAATCGTCATAGAAGCCATAAGAACCAGTCGGATGTGAATGGTCTGTCACTATATATGGGACCCTTGAGTGGTCTGACACTAAATATGGGTTTCATGTATTGTCGCTAAACATGACACCTTTGAGTGGTGGTCTCTCACTAAATATGGGACCTTAGAGGGGTCAGTCAACAAGTATGGGACCTTAGAAATCAGATGGCCTAATTAAAGAAGAGTTTTAACTATTAGTGAGAAAGTTTGTCAAGGAATGCTGGAGTGAACGACCAATGCTTGTTTAATCCAGAATTCCTTGACAAACTTCCTTACTAATGGTTAAAACTCTTCTTTAACCAGACCATCTGATTTCTAAGGTCCCATACTTGTTGACTGACCCCTCTCTGAAAGGTCCCGTGTTTAGCGACAATCCACTCTAAGGTCTCATATTTAGTGAGAAACCATTCAAAGGTCCCATGTTTAGCGACAATCCATGAAACACATATTTAGTGAAAGGCCCACGCAAGGGTCCCATATTTCGTAACAAACCACTCAGTGCTGGATTAATTTAAAAAACAATTGTTGCTTGAATACATACTTCAGTACATCGGAATTAAAATTAATACAATTTTTTGGAAATGAAAAACATTCTTACAACTGAATACACGAACAAATGATAGACATCCATCACTGATTCCACTAATGGTGTAATTCGTCAGGATCTCTAACATCACCAGAGGTATATGTCGAATCGTCATAGAAGCCATAAGAACCAGTCGGCTGTGGAAAAAGGAGTACGTGTTAGTATTGTTCACTTTATTCTATATGAATGAAAATGTAAATATGTATCTTATGTAAACGAAATTTACTTCGGAAAATTGAGACAAACTCGTTGCCTGCGATTCAGGGTAATAATCATTAAATGGTTGAGGTAAAGCATTTAAATCTACACTGCAGGATGACTGTGCAGCACTTCTATTCGGACATGTTCTCTTCGTATGACCAATATTTTTACATAACCCACATCTTCTTCCAGTCAATTGATTCTCTACAATCTCAAACGCAGAAGGATCTCGTCTTGTAGATGTTTGACCCTTTGAGGTGTTTGAACCTGGATGACGTCCTCTGTTGTACTGCATAATAGGTTGGCTGATATGCATCTCATTACTGGCAAGATCTTGGATATGATCTCGGAGCTCCTCTTGATCAAATGTAAACAAGTTTCCATATTTTTTCTTAATGGTTTCCCAGTGTACATCTAATTCATCTCCGGGTCGATTCATTTCAATGTTCAAGTCATCAAATGAAATCAAATCGATTCTCCATTGTGGATGGATCTGATCCAAATGTAACTTGTTCATAAATTGCATTCTGTGAGCACAAGGTAAACCCATAGAAGCTGTAAACTCATGTGTACAATTGGGTAAAAATGACATGTTTATGAGCATAACATATTGCTTGTAAACCTCAGATAATGCAAATTGTGATAGTCTGCCGTTCACTTCATCAAAAAAAGGAATCGAAACAGTAAGAGCAAACCGGATTTTCTCATCCTCCGTTTGAATCTTGAACTCTTGAAACTGATTTTCAATTGCATGGGATATCTTCCTTCGGACAACATATAGATTGCTAGTGGAGTTAGCTATATATCGTTTTAACACTGAATGTGCAGTTTCAACCCTTGAAGTTGCTGCATTTTGAAAATGTAAACTCCAACCGATCCATGCCTTGACGAATTGCTTCTTATGTGGGGTTCATGTGCGTCTTATATAATTCACTGCATCCGAATAATGTCGAAAATCTTGTTTGAATGCCTCAAACGCTTCATTAAATGCAACTTCGGATGGAGACTCGACGCATTCATTCCATTGAGTCAAAAATGCATTCCATTCTTCCACTTTATTGAAAAGAGGCTTACAATGAGCAAGAATATTCTTATTGATGTGCCAAATACAAAAGATATGTACAGCATTAGGGAACTCTGAATCAATGGCATTCTTTAACGCCAAATCTCTATCTGTCAAAAAAACTTGTCGATCATGATTTACTCCTAATACCTTCTTGAACATCTGTAACGCCCATACGTAATCTTCAAATTTTTCATTCCTCATAAATGCAAAGCATGAGTAGAAAGTCTTGTTGAAACTTGTGATACCAACGATATTAAGCAATGGCATATGATATCTGTTGGTTTTGTAAGTGCAATCCATGAGAAATACATTATTATAGGTCTTCATAAGTACAACTGACAGTGGATGTGCAAAGAGAAGATGAGATAAATGACCTTAATGTCATATTTGAGAAAATATTGGTAACCACCTACTTGAAGATCTTCTAACAAGGCTTCAATTGAAGTACGACCTCTAAGTTGCTCTTTTAGAACCGATGACAAAAAATTGTACAAATCAGTAGATGATACTCCAATCTCTGGATTCTCGTTTCGAATGGTCGTCATAATTTGTCGGGGTGGTACATTGCTATTATACATTTCAATGATCATTCTCTTCTCCTCATCTGAAAAACACCTTGTACTCGGATGACCTACTAATACGCTCATCAGATCATGATTGTGCTCCACATCTTTTATAGTCAACTTCCATGACCCATCAACAATTTGTTTCCCTCTCACTTGAAATGGACAATTAACAAGGCGAGAATATGCTTTCTTCTTCCTCTCATCATCTTTCAAATTAACTGTGCTACGATATGTACCCCCTCTATCGCAACAAAAAATAACTACATTGCTTCTATTGCATGACCTCTTAATTGTAGCTACAAATCCTTGCGCAATGGAAACCTCCTTAACATGCTTCACTAAATCGTCACGACTTGAAAAGCACCTCTCAACAAATTCATTGTCAACAATATCATTCTCAACAATCTCATCATTTTCACAATCCATAGTACTAATTTCAAAGAAATTTTGAGAGTCTTGGGTTTGAGAAAGAGTTACCTTTGATTCCGGTTCGGAGATTGAGAGAGTAACTTCTGAGAGATACTTTCGAATCAATATAGGTGATTTGAGAGAGTATCTTCAAATAGTGGAGTGGTTCGTTTTTTAAAGCAGGTTTGGGGTTTCAGGGAAAATAGTTTGGAAAGGAGTTTGAGAGAGAGGGGTTTGAGTGAGAGGGGTGTAGAAAAGGCTTTGAGGAAGAAGATTTCGAAATCGGGGAGGTTTTGAAGGAGAAGATTTCGAAATCGGGGTTCTGAGGGACTAGGGTTTCGAAAGGGGCGAGATGAAAACGAAAAATGAGAGTGAAGAGAGGAGCGATTGAACTTATACTTAGTTTCGCGTGATCAATTGCACGATCACAGTGATCGATCGATCGATCTTGCCCTAAACAGAAGATCGATCGCACGATTGTATGTGATCGTGCGATCGATCTTTGAATGGGTCACAGTCGATCGCACGATCACATACAATCGTGCGATCGATCTTGGTGGGAGCGGTCGACTGTCAAACCGTCGACTTCTCAGTTAAAATTGATCGCACGATCCCATGGAACCGTGCGATCGACTGAAACCCGTGTTATGATGGATCGATCGATTCGAAAATGAACTGTCGGATCGATCGATCGATCGTATACGCCTCAGATCGAGCGTATACGCCTCAGATCGATTGATCGACGCGAAATGGCGTTGCAGCACCGATCACACCATTTCGCGCGGAAAGGGCAGAATGGTAATTTCCACTCAATTTTCGGAAATCGGTGTCTCCTGGCAGATTTATGCGGTGTCTATATTGCCACCCATGATTGTAGAATGTTGAAAACTTGAAATTATTGTCCAACATTTTTTATATCTATTATTAAAAAAAGTGAGGAGCATATTTTTCTTATATATGCATTTATAGAAAAATTAGTAGGCAGAAAATAATTTTTTGATTTAAAAATTTTTTATATTAAATTTTCTATTTTTCTTTTTAAATTTGTGTATGAAAAATAGTGGAAAACCCAGTGTAAAACCTCCACGGGTGATAGCTATTGCTCTTAGGGGCTCAAACATGATACCTCCCGCTTTCTGATACGAGAGATTACCAGTTGAGCTACACTTATATGAGTACAGGTGTAAAAGAATCTCAACCATATATTTAAAACTCCCCAAATTTAATCATAAAAGCTTATCTTACATTTTTTAGTTAATTTTTGTACAAATTTTCTCTATTTTTAGATAATAATATAATAAAGTTGAACTAAATCCTTTCAGTTCACCAAATCCCATTATAGAATTTCTTTCTTTATTTTTTAATTATTTTTAATAAATTTTGTGTTTTTTGTTATCAATATAGAAGTAAATCAAAATTCTTCAACGATTGAGCGGTCAAAATTCATTTGAGGGCCACATACACAATCTTTTTATAAATAGATATAGTAGAAAGATTATTATATACTCCAAAATGTATTAAGGTATACACGGAGTTCACATAACATGTTGTTTTTTTAGTAATGGTGATAGTAATAGACTTCAAAAACTTAATTTTAGATGTCAGATCATTAAAATGAAATTTCTAAAAATTGATTTCAAACTAAAATTTTATCTACTTATATCTAATCGACCAAGTTTAAAATCCATATAATTAGTTTTTAATTAAAAAATTAGTTGAATAGTATGATTAGATTACTCTTTTTAAATTAAAAGCTAGTTCTTCATTTGATTTCTTTCTTCTCATTTCTTTATTCAATTCTTTTACATTAAGTGATGAGTAACTAAATTCCTATTACCCAAAATACATTGAGCTTTGTCAAACTACTAATGAAGCTCTTTAATGCACTTTCAATCTAGAATTTTCTATTGCTCTTGTTTTTAAGAGGAGTAGCATTTCTAGATTATATTCCTTCATTAGTATTTTTAAATGCCTAATTAATTGAGGTCTAATGACACAACTAGCATTCTACATTAAAGCATTCAGTATGGAAATTACATAATGAAGTTAAGAATTTGATCAAGATGTCTGAAGGAAAATTTCCTCTATTCCAATTCTGTCCATTTCGAGTTTGTACTGAGAGAAAATCTTGTGAAAAATATAATATTTAAAAAATAATAAAATATAATAAAATAAAAATCTTAATACCATTCACGAACAACTAACAATAAATCCAGAACAAACAATATATTAGAATGTAATACAAATATTTTAAATCATTATAAAAAATTCATTAAGATTATTGCAAAGATTTTTTAATAATAAATTCATTGGTAATTTACCTGGATATTATTGCGATATTACAGTTTATCTCTTTTTTAATATAGTTTTATTGAAAATTTACTACAGTACCGAAAAATACACGTTATTAACGTGGTAATGTTGTTTTTATGATAAAAACGTGATAAATATGAAATCGTCACCGATATTTATGACATTTATGAAAACTATAGCATTTTTTTTACCATTTGTTTTCACATTACTCCAATGTCTCTAGCTTATTGTATTTCCACTAATTCAATTTTGTCATCTGTGTTATTGTCTAGTATGGAATTTACCCAGTTTGCTTTTTCACTTTTAATCTTTTGAATAACAATTTGTAGGATTGTGGAGGCATTTGTGGAAATTTTTTTCACCTAATTTCTTCAGTTTAAGATGGGTTTCTAGATTCACCCTTTTGTTTATTGTCAACCCTGTCATAAGTCTAAGAGGTAGAACCCAAATATGGAAATGTACCATAGTACCAAAATTTCCCTTTAATATAGTCTTTTATTTTTTACATTAATCAATCTTATTAATGAAAAATAAATCTGCATGATTTCCTTTCTTTTCCATTTTTTGTCTTTCTTGTCATCTATGTTGAGGGTGTTGTTTCATCTCTTTTCACTTACAGGATTAACCTCTTCACTTGTTGCACATCTTGCTCTTACACCCATTTTCTTAACATTTATATATTCAGTTGCCTTATTAAGCATTGGGTTAGGATTATCTATCTTTAATGATTTTGATTTGGTATTTAACAATGAACTCATGTAGAAATGTGTGATTTTTTTTTACTCAAGAATTTTTAGACGAGAGTTATTTATTTATTATATTTATTTTTATTGTATTTTGAATATTTATATTTTCACGATATTTTCTAATTAAATTTCTAATAAAATCTTGAGAATTTAAAATATCTCAGTATTAACCATTAGCATTAATATTCCAAGAACGGTGTTTGTGACATTAGTGCCTACTTGACCCAAACCCATATCCAACCCAACAAAACCCTGATCTGATTCAATTAAAATTCAATCCACTTCTAGCCAAACCTAAACCAACCCTGCAACATGACACAATCCAAAGCCAATCCAAGAGCTAATGCGGCCCAAAATTAGAATTTCACTCATTTAGAGTCAACCAAATTTGTCCATATTTAGAGGGATAAAAAATCGGGTCATTTGACCTAATCTAAATTTGACGTGACCCGAATATTTCATTGATATTTGGTTGAACCTCCTAAGTCCTAACTCTCAATTTAGCAATGGAGATGAGTTATATCTTAGTGAGTTTTTTTTTTTTTTTTAATTTCAAGTTTTATAGTGACTTGAATAGATTTTCAAATTCATTTTGAACCATTTTTATGGTCTCATACATTTTTATAGGCATTGGTAGGGCCCACCTATTCTATATTTTAATGATGAAATGGATTGAATCGATGTAGTTAGATTTTCTTTGATTAACTACTGAAATTATGGAACATGGCTGTTTTTGGACGGGAGGTAAATTTCTTAGATGTTACTTGGGGTAACCCCTGAGCAATATGAAAACCAGGTAAAAAGTTAATTTTTTTCTCTCTCCCCCTTGGCTTTGTTTGGATGGGCGTAATGGAACCCTCCATTACCCTTGTTTGGTAATGAAGGGGTGAGGGTAAAAATTCAAAATTTTATCCTTCCTCTTCTCTTTTTAAAAACCCTTTAGAGCATGGGGGTTTTCATTAAACTCTTACCTCTCTTTGCACCTATGGAGTAAAAATATTTTAAAATATTTTATAATTAATGAATATTATTTAATAATTATATTTCATAAATTTTTATTTTATTTTATATATTATATAGATTTAATAAAAATTATTAATTCTTATAAAATTGTTAATATGTCAGGTTATCCCTTTTTATAGTTACCAAACAAGATTTTTTTCTCAAAAGGTAAGTTTTAACTTTACCCCTATAATTACCAAATAAGATAAGAGTAACACATGCATAAAAGTAACTCCTATTCAAAAGTAACCCTTACTCAAGGGTAATCCCTATAAAATTTACCACTCATTTAAACCTAACCTTAGTTACCAAACGGGAGTAACCAGGGGTAATCTCCCATTACCCCATCCAAACGCAGCCATTGTGAAATATATATATAGAATCGTATGATGATTTTATAGACTTCTTTCGTCTTGCTCCAATCATCCTAATTTTTCTTTTTACATTTGTATCCTCATATCATATTATTAGGATAAGCAAGAATTGTTAAGGTTGTTAGTATATAATGTCAATTAGTGATTTGATTTGTTGAATGAGATAAACTTTGTGTTGTTACCTATGATATTCCATCTTTTTATGTATATATATTCTTGCTTTCTTGAGATACAAGCTGATTACAACATTCTCTTTAGCAGTTTTACATTATTTCACAAATTTTCCATCTTTTAGAAAGTTTAATATCTTCATTGGAAAAACTTGATTTATTAGAATTGGGATTTAAAAATAAATAAATTTACATAGTGTAATGGTAGGGAAAGTTTAGCAAAATTTATAATAGATTGGATAGACTGATGGAGTACTCATTAATCCAACAATGAGCAAAGTGTAAGAGATTTTGGAATTCTGTACTATTATCTTTTCTCAATAGGAGAACATGTATAAATGTAAAAAAATACAATGAATCTCTCCCTCACTCTCTCATAATTTACAGAAATCTCTCTTAGCTAATCTTCCCTAATTTGTCTCCTAATGACTCATAATTTACATAACTATTCATCAATCATCTCCTGTAATTGCATCTTTTCCAAAATCAATATACACTATGGTTGCCTTTAGATGAGGGGTACAAAGGTGAAAACAAGTGTAACTCTCATTTACCCCAATTTGGTAACGAAAAAAAGAGGTGAGAAAACTCCAAGTTTCCCCTTTGAAATACAAATTTGAAAACCCCTTCACTATAAGAGATAACCACTGTACCTCTCTTAGGGTAAGGAAAAATAAGAGAAACTCATGTTCAAGAAAAACCTTGTAAAATTTATCTCTCATTCAAATGCAACATATATTACATAACTCTAACAAAAAAGTAGCTCTTACTAGAGAACAATGTTATCAAAGCCAGACTAAGCCGCGGTAGACCGGCATGATCGCGGTTCTGTCCAACTGAAAAACCTAGTTTTCAGTTGGACCGCAGAAAACCGCCGTGAACTGTGGTTTTGTAGATAAAACCGTAGGCCGTGAACCGTCGTGAACCGCGGTTCGCCGATTTTGATTTTTTTTTTTTAATTTTTTTCCCTTCAAAATATCAAAATTTAATATTAAAAAATAGATATACTTGAAATATAAAGTGCCTTACCATTTCTATCTCACATCCTTCACCATCTTAGTATATTATTTAGAGTTTAAATGTTATTTGTAAAAAGTGTCTTACTTAATGTTATTTGAAATATTTATATTATATTATTATTTGAAATATTTATATTATATTATTATTTGACTAGCTTTGACCACGGTTGTACTCGGTTGAACCCAGTTGAATCCAAAATGCTTCGAAGACAATTTGTTAGATGGTCCAGTTCTAATAACATTGCTAGAGATCTTACCAAATAGAGTAAAAACTCTTTTAGAAATTTCAAATAAAAAATTTAGACAATTAAAATTGGGAAAAATGAATAATACAAAGAAATATAAATAATTCACAATTCATCCCCACGAGCAAATTGAGAAAGTCCTCTTAACTAAATATCCTGAACTTCTAAGAAATAAAGAAGTGTATTGGGCTCAAAAGGCAATAAGAGATTGACTTAAATTAGGTTACAAAAATGTAAAATACTTCCCCACCCTAACCATTATAGTGAGATCTAATAATTAAAATCATAATAATTTAGATGAAGAAAGGAACGTGACATCAGATAAAATGCTAATATCTCTAGAATTTTCAAAAATAGAAATGAATATATTGGGAGTTTTACAATCTCCATCTTGGATAAGTGCTTAGATGCAAGAAGAATGATACCATAAATTTTATTTTTTTATATGATTGAGATGTTCAGAATCTTCCTAAAACACGTGATTAGTCCTTGAAACATGATGAGCATATCTTTGAGATAAATTTAAGGATAACTAGGACAATATATGGGTGAATGTGATGATGAATATATACAATTTTTTTTTCAAATAGGTACCCCCAACAAATATCTTAATAGGACCTCAGTTCTAATAGTCTCCAATGTAAAAATAGAAAACAAAAAAATCAACCAATACAAACTCATAAGCCTTTGTAGTACAATCAACAAGATTATTTAAAAGATTATTGTCCACAAGCGTAGGTCTTCATTACATAACATTTAACGAACCACGACAAGCTGCCTTTGACCCTAAAAGACAAGGTTCTAACAACATCAAGAGACAATCCAAATGATAAGACAAAAAATAAAAAATAAAAATAAAAAGACAAAATACTTGTGGCTTGAATTAGACTTTGCAAAGGTACAAGATGCTTTGAGTTGGAATTCTATCAAGGCTTGTTTAGAGAATGTGACGTTTAATAACAGAAAGTCATCAATATGGATTATGAATTTTATTACAAGCACAAGCTTACAGATTTTGGTTTACTGTTCTCATATAATTTTGCAGTTGAAAGAGGTCTCGGGGAGACTGGGAGGCCCTTTTTCTCCGTATTTATTTAGTGTTCTAGTCGAAACATTATCAATGTTTGATAATTAATGTATTTAGCCTTCTTCTGCAACACTCAGTTAATCTTTAGAGAACGTATAAGCCTCTCTGTCCATATACTAGATAATTTTAAGGACAATGGCCTTTTAGGATGGAGTGAGAGTCGAACTCGTGACTCTCATTTTATGAAGCAGACTCCTAACTATCACTCCAACTCCTTTGAATTAACATTACTAAGATTTATCCACAAAATGCTAAATCAAAGTTACCTATTTGGAAAGGTTGTGGAAAGGAGAAAAAAAGTTTCATGTTTAACCATTTGCAGATGATTTAACCTTCTTTTCCTAAGACATGATGATGTTTTCTTTATAAGAAATAAATATGCAAAAGAAATTTAAAAAATTTATTGAAGGCTTTAAAAGTGAAGTTGGACAAAGAATTAACAAGAAAAAAACTATTCTTTTTCAAAAACACAAACAATAGAGTGATAGAAAAATAATGGAAATATTTAGTAGTTAACACAAAGTGGATGAATTCAAGTTTGTAGGAGTTAACATATCAATGCACAATAGAAATTGGATAAGTTATAAGCTGTATAGATGAAAAGATAAAAAAAGAAAAATCTTGGAGAGCAAGCACCTTGTTCTTTGGGAGTAGAAGAATTTTGCTCTTCAAAAGAGTTTTTTATACAATACACAATTACTAGTTGCTGGAGTTACTCCTCTTAAAAATTGATGTCACAAATATCTATGATATTTTCAAATTTATCATTTTTTTTATCGGCAAAACACCAATTGTCATTAATATCTTAAAATTTATCGGCACTACAAAAATTTCTCATTAAATTCATGATAAATAGTAATATTGCGATAATATACCAATAAATTTCTTGATAAATAGTAATATTGCGATAATATACCAATAAATTTCTAATAAATTCCTGGTAAAATATCGATAAAATTCCATATTGATATTTTATTTTATTAATATTTTTATTTATTATTTTTAAATATTATATCTTTTGCGAGATTTTCTCATTAATTTTCTGGTAAAAATCCAAGAATTTGAAAATATTCTGATATTACCAATCGTCGTTAATATCTCGAGAACGGTATTTGTGACTATGCTAAAAACTAGTCAGAGTGATAATTAAGGTCTAATTAAATTCATTTGAGAGAGGAGAGATGATAAATCAAGAATGAGTCTGCAAAACTTAGGATTCCTAATCAATTTGACTCGGAAATACTTAAGAGAAAAAGACCTTTTGTGGGTGAAACTATTAAATAAAATATACTAGAAATACAATATTTTTTATCAATATAAAAGAAAACAGAGCTAATGGTCCTTAATATTGTTGGAAAAAATCTTTAGAATGGTATTTGTCCTAAAAATGTAACGACCCGACCCACCAACAGGGCTTAGGGCATGACTCAGTGTGATATTGTCCATTTTGGGCCTCGCACACAACTGAAACCCGCACGGTTTTGCATTTGGGCTCGAACCCACCTGGCCCGGTCCAAAAGGCCTCACACATGAGTTACATAGGTGGCTTCTTAATAAACCCACCCCCCTTTTCTTTCCCACCGATGTGGGACTCTAAGGGAGGGGCAGGGTATCACAAAAAATAAAATAAAATGCCTCCCTTATAAGTTAATTAAAAGAAAACTGCTTGCTCTAAAGAGGAATTACAGATTTGTCCCAAACATTAACCTAATATATACGGTTGAAATTCAGATCGGATCAGATCGAGTTTTAATAAATCTAATTAAATTTATACCAAAATTAATTGAACCCAACTTAACACCTCAATTAATTAAAATAAATTTATATCATTATCAGATGAGATCGAATTTTAATAAATTTAACTAAATTTATATCAAAATTAATTGAACCCAACTTAACACCTCAATTAATTAAAACAATAATTATGTAAGAGAGTGCTTCCTCATGAAGACACGACAATCTGTCCAAATGTCCTTTTCTTAAGAGGGGACAGAGACAAATTTAATGATGTCATTGGATTTGGTAAGAACAAATTGAAATCTATAAACTCTGATAAGCACTGGAAAGAAGGAAGGTTTCATTATACTTACGCGTTTGACAGTTCTTAAGGTGTATTAAGTATAATGGTTAGAATATGTAAATTATACTGCTTCACTTAAGAAATAATATGGATGTTAATGAAGATAAATATTATCCACATAAATATTTTAAATTCCCACTTACAATATAAATACACTTGTAAATTCTATTATGAATTGAGTGTTTAACAAAATCTTGAAGGTTATGTCACAGTGAATGGCTCCAATTGCGGTATTCTTCGACGTGTGGTAAAAAATCAATTTACCGATATAGATTGCCATTATACCCATATCAACGAACCAATACGTATTAGTTACAACATGTTAATACACATATGTTTGCATCCGTCAATTATCCATTTGAATTCTAACTACAATATACCGACATATTGCGGGCCAATATCTCGACTTTAATTTTCTCAATACATTGCAATCCGCTCTTGGACGTTTTCCTCTGTAAAATACACATGGGCTTCCAACTTTCCATCGAAGTTGAAAGAACTGAAAATAATAATATTTTTCTTTTATAATAATGAAATCCAGCCTATCTCTTCTATCCATGGTTTGCTCTTTACTCTTATTTTAAAGAAGATGCTGTACAACTGTACTGTATTGTGACCTATAAATGTGATTGCAATCATTGTGGTATAGAACGTGCAAGTAAAGAGCTTGTTATCTTTAAAAAATGTCATAGAATGTTTATCAAAGAAAGGTATTCATAAAGATCACGAGAGGGATACTACTAGAATTGATTGGGTCATGGGTAGTTTGGGCAACCCATGGCACTGTTCCATGATAAATTGAAACAATTTTATTTTATTTTATATCAGTAAATTAAAACATCTTTCTTAAAATAGAAAAATAAAATAAGAGAAATTTTTTATAAGCCAGTGTATAATGTTAGTAAAAACATTGACCTCCGAATCAATTATTAATCCTCCGGCGAGAAAACAATATATTTCTCAGTCTCTATCCTTTATCTCGTGTGTCGGATGGTGAGTATCATCCGTGAAGGTTTTACGCTACGTTTTCTGCAATTTCCTACACATAAATTCAGAAAAATAAAAATACATGATTTAATATTAGGTGAACTATGACTCGGTCACAAGCTGAAATAAAAATGCGTTTTCTCTGGTTTGTCCCTAAGGACAGTGGATATCATCCGTGGGAGTTTTTTTACTCTGCGTTTTCTACAATTTCCTACACATAAATTTAGAAAAACAAAAATACATGATCTAATATTAGATGAACTATGATTGGATCACAAGCTGAGATACAAATACATTGCACCGATATTTATATTTTTATATTGGCCTAGATATCAAATATCGGCCGATATTTATATTTTTATATATATTTAAAAAAAACAGATTTTTTTTATTTTTTTAAATGAATTCTTTCAAAAGAAAACCACCGAGATTTTAAAAAAAAAAAATTTGAAGAGAGAGAAATAATCTCGGTCGAAATCTCAAGAAGTCCGATTTTTCGACCACTGATGTAACCTCAATCTGGGCCAAGAAATGGGCTTAGCTCAAAAGTAGCCGAAGGAGTACAATTTAATTGGACAATCACATCTCTTATTTTTTTAGGAAAAAATTGTCTGCCGAGTTGAACCAATCTCATACAAAACGGGCCCAAATCAAACTGCATTAGTTCCAGGGATTTAAATAACGTATCGGCGATAGATTGTGCTGTTACACTTGTATCACCGATACAATTTCTCTCTCCTTCAATTATTTATTTATTTTTCTCTAAAAATCCAAAATATTACAGAAAATCAAGAAAAAATTAGGCTTGTATCATTATTTAACGGTCATTTAAACATCAAAATGGGGCACTCAAATTACGAAATTAAGATTTCAGTAATTTCTCAAAAAATTTTAAAAATGCTCAAACTATCTAGAAAAGTTGAAAATAATTTTTGGTAATTTTTTCACAAAAAAATGATGTAGCTAATTAGTATAAGATGATTATTTATAAAAAAAAATTACTTGTATCTTAGAGAAATAGTTGTAAACATGAGAAACAAATGGATTTATATGTAAATATTTGAAAAAATGAAATGAATAAAAATAATTATAAAAAATGAGACATATAATAATGAATAATAAATGAAAAAAATGAATTTCTATAACGTGTACTTGTGTAGACTTAAACGTATTGGAATTGTCTATCTTCAAAACTTATATAATGTATGAAAAAGGGTATGCCACAGAATGTCCAGTCGATCAAGACAAAATAAGATAAAAAACTATAATCAGTATGGATTGAGTTAAGTAAATTACATTTTATATTCAAGAATTGTATGGGATAGACGAAATAAATAAGTTAAATGGATAGATAAATAATTAGGTGGATTAGACATTATATTGGGAGGAGATGTGTTTTTTAGGCCGTGAGTGTGATGGGATGGGAGGATTTCCGAACATGGGACACTGTCAAGAGAGATACTATCGTAGGGACTGTGATACCTCACCTTGCCTCCCACATCGGTTTGGGAGAGAGGACGTTGGGTGGTTATAAGAGGCCACCACCCCTTGTACTCGTGTGTGGCCTTTTGGGCCGGACAACGTGGGCCCAGACCCAAATGCAAAACCGTGCGAATTCGAGCTGTGTGCGAGACCCAAAGCAGACAATGTCACACTGAGTCAAGCCCTAAGCCCTATGTTCGGGTCGGGTCGTTACAAATTTGGGATCAGAGTCGAGTTCAATACTCGGACTGTGTGGGCCTATCATCCTTCTCTGGACGCCTGGAGTTGTTGAGCTGGACCGGAATCTAGCCGGGGACGGCTCGAAGATTTAGGAGGGGTGATTGTGATACCTCACCTTGCCCAAACTGATGTGGGAAGAGTCCCACATTGGTTTGGGAGAGAGGAGGTTGGGTGGTTATAAGAGGCCACCACCCCTTGTACTCGTGTGAGGCTTTTTGGGCCCGACCATGTGGGCCCGGGCCCAAATACAAAACTGTGCGGGTTTGAGCTATGTGTGAGGCCCAAAGTGGACAATATCACACTAAGTCAAGCCCTAAGTCCTGTGTTCGGGTCGGATCGTTACAGGGACCGGGGAGCAACGTAATGATATTGACCGATACAGCTGACACAATTTTTGCAAAGCCACAACGATACGTTTTGGCCGATACACATCATCATCATCTTAGAAGCGTTACCTATTGGCTAATATGGATTATATCAATGCATAACAAGACTTTCGATTTGAACGCATTTGGAGTTGACCTCGTCATTAGATTAAAATCCATATAAAACTGACTCCATTTTGGATGCTGAAATTTGAACCTTTAAAAATTATAATTTTCTAAATTTATTAAACTTGATTTTTCTTGTGAAAAACATCATTTCTTAAATATATTTCAAATATACATGTAAATGGCTTCATTATTATCCTAATAGTGGCCATCCATTCTGCCCTACAAAACATGACGTCTAAGAGGTCTCTTGTATAAAAGAAATCCCATTTTAGTAAATTTTATTAGTTCTGTGTGGTTCCTGCTTTGTATTTTATCTAGTATGACACTATTAAGTGTAACCAGGGGTCTGAATATGAGCCGATACAAATCGTATCGGCTGATATGATACAGTTTTAAAACCTTATCATATCGCCGATATCTTGACCGAATCATATCGGGCAATATCACAATATCGACCGATATCGGCTGTTTTTGTTAAAAAAAAAAAAAGGAGGGAGAAATTTATCGGTTGAGATATCGGCCGATAACGAAATATCGGTCGATATCTCGCCGCTACCATTTTTTCGACCCCTGAGTGCAACAGTACAGATGGATATGTATATTTGTGAAGGACATAGACAACATATTAAGATATTAAAAACCAATTAAATGTAGATCATCACCTTTGTCCATTCAAAAAATCACTTTCTTTCTCCTGATTAAAGCCTATGACCATTTATATTGGTGCAATTAGAATGAAGTTTACTGTCACATAGACCATATATCATAAATGTCATGCATTCAGTTTAGCATTAATCTCATTTTTATCCAATAATAATGAATAACACTAATAGACTAATACCCTTTCTTGCACTTAAAAATTTTTGAATTGAAAATTAGACTGAATAATTAGAATTGCTCAAAATTAGTTTCAATCTACAAGTGTAACTTTATGATAATCTGGCATAAAAAAAGTGGTCCACCGATATAGTTGGCTGTTACGCCCGTATGCAATGGTCACACCTGTTCGACAACTATTCTTCTCTTGTCCGCACCCATTCAGAACCTGTCCGTCACTCGTTGAGGCCGATACGTATCGACTGTGATTTTTTTTGCTACGTTATGGTAGATACACAACATATTGATTGCATTTTTTTATGCGTCATGATAATGGACCCCAGAAGTATCTCTTGTGGCCCTCTTTTTAGGGTTTTAAATTACAAGATAAGATATGACATGTGAGAAATTGAGTAATTATTTTGATGGACTAAATCTCATCTTATCATTAATCCTAACTCTTAATGTTATTATTTTAAAGCATAATTTTAAAAATTATCAACACAAAGCTTATTAGCAAATGCAGATTAGCCTAATTCTAAGACTTTTTGACTTTATAATTTTAATAGATCACAACCATTTATATAATATACTTATTCTCATTTATTAAAAAGGTATAAATGGGTATCTTTTAAAGAAATAATAAATGTGAAGTTGAAATATTGAACAACTTAAAGTAAAAAAATTAGAAATTGTTGAGATTGAAATATCAAATATCTAATAAATGGGTTAGATCAGATGGTTACCTCCCACCTCCTGAGACAGGAGGTGCAAGGTTCGACTTCTACAGACTAATCTTTGTGATGATTTAAGAGATAAAGGTAGTTCAAATCTCACAGACTAATCTTGATGATGTCTTACTCGGTAAAAATACTCTCCGTAAATTTAATAGAAATATATCTGAAATTTTCTACACATAAATTAAAAAAAAATCTATATAGATGGAGTCCGTGAATTAATTAATTAATAATAGAGTGCTTCATTTTAGAAAAACCCTTCAACCATATAGAATAAGAAAGGGACCAATCAATGGAGCCACGTCCAAAGATGAAGGCTTGAGCTCTCTTTTTCTTAAATGAGATTGAATGAGTCTGACCCTTTGGAAGGGTAGGCTGATCACCATTGTCAATGGATATGACGGTGACTGAACAAAATAAGTCGGCAGAGACACCTTACCATCCATTACTGATGGAATCTGTATTAATGTCAACTTGTTTGCTTTTGCCTGCTTGCTTCTCAGGTGGGCCACATGCCTATAATAAATGTAGATATTTAATATTCTTTTTAAAAGTTAAACACAAGTTATCTGTAGATTCATCATTTCCATGCGCCTCTTGTCTCTTTATTACTAATATTTAAAATATAATTTTAATAAGCTAATCTTTATCTTTATAATAATTACAGTAGTCTAAAGGATTCTTTCAATTTTTGAAGTGTGTACAAACTTTTTTGTTTATACACATTAAGTAAATTTACGTGGAGTAATATTGTGGTGAAATGAGAATCGAACTCAAAATTTTTATTTTTTGAAGTGGATTCTAAGCCCCATCAAATTATTATCTTTATCAACCGGTTAAAAAGAAGTTATTAAGATTCAAACATAACGTTATGGTTGCAGCTTGCAACAATATGCCGCTATTAATTAATTTTTAGTTGCAACTTGCAATAATACGCTGCTATTAATTAAACTTTGGTTTGAGTTTTCTCGTAATTTGACTTGTGGATGACATGATTGCATTCAAAATTTTATCCAAAGTCCTTGTACTCGAAAAGAGACGAGAGTCTTTGAGTTCTGTATCATTAAAAAATTGAATTTATCAATTATACCGTATAATTAAAATCTTTGATGCGTTTGTTGATATTCTTATAAAATAAATATTTAGTAGAAAAACTTATTTTGATACATTATGTTGATAGAAAATCATTTTCTACACTAAAAATCTTCTTGTGTTAGATTGTCACCTACCTGCTTAAAGAAAATTAATAAACGGGTTTAGTTGGATTTGATTAATCTATTATAATCCACTATTTATTAAAATTGATTTAATAAATAAGTTGAGATCGGAAGGTATTGGATGAGTCAACTATTTAATAAATGAGTTAATTGGATAAACCATTCAAGTTAAGTGTGTAATTTGGCCAGATCAACTCTAATGAATGAGTTATCTCAAGAGTGGGTTGGTTTAACCCATTTAGTGTTATTTGAGTTGGGCCAACTGTTCAAGTTGGGTCAACTAGCTTAATTAATGATTTTGTGTTACATGCAGGAAAGATTAGATAATCAGTTAATAAATAAGCTAAGGGTTAATTCACTTAAGCTTATTTTGACACTCAAGTTAATCTATTTAATAAAAGCGGGCTATACAGATACCCGATTTTTCTGCCTCTACACACCCGATTTTTTTAAATCGGGTGAAATTACCATTCTATGCCTCCGTGTTCTATCATCCGAACGAACTGTTTCAGTTCGTTCGGATGAATATACTCGTCCGAATGAACTGTCAGTATAATTTCTGTTCGTTCGAATGAATATACTCACCCGAACGAACAGATCAGTGTAATACTCATCCGAACGAATAGAACAATGTCATTTCAGTTCGTTCGGACGAATGAACTTATATATGTTTATTCGTTCGAATGATCAGTTTGAATCATTCGAGCGAATGAACATGTATAAGTTTATTCGTTCGAATGATCAGTTTGGATACACCCTAAAAATAGTATGTTCCTTTGATGAGTAAACAATGTGACATGGTAAATGTCAAAGAATGTTTAAGTAAGTGTGGTGCACAAGACACACAATGTGACATGGTAAATATCAAAGAATGATGTGGTGCACAAGACACACAATGGAGAGCTAGTTCTAGAGATACCAAGTATCAGTCAACAATTCCTCAAAGTAATTTTGGCAACTCATGCAGCATAGGTCCTTAGTGTGCTATTTTGGATTCTGTCTTGAAAAAAAAAAGCAGTGTCATGTTTGCTTGCAGATCTCAAAGCAAATCAGCTGAATATGGGGATGTAGCCAAAACATGTGCCAAGTCTAAAGAGGACAAACTTGAGGAATATGGGGATGCAGCCAAAATATGGGCCAAGTTTGAAGAGGACAAACTTGAGGAATATGGGGGTGCAGCCAAAACATAAGCCAAGTCTGAAAAGGACCAGCTTGAGGAAGTGAATGAGAATACACATTCGTTCGAATGATCCTAAGTGATCATTTAAACGAATGAACATAAGTCCGAACGAAGTGAAATTGTACTGTTCAGTTCGTTCGGATGAATATATATAGAGGGGTATAATAGTAATTTCATTCGAAAAACCAGGTGTCTATATAGAGTGCCTTTAAAAAATTGTTTAGAACATATATGGGTTGAATTGCCACTTAAGATTGCTTGATTGGGTAAACCGTTTTAATAAGTGGATCAAGTTAAGTATGAGTCTATTTTTATTAAACTTTTGAGAAATGGGTAAGTAGGATTGACGCAGTTAAACTTGGCTAGGTGCTCAAATTTGTGAATTATTTAATAAATTGGTTTGAATCTGTTGGATCTTCATTGAGTTAATTTATTTAATAAATAAGTTAAGTTAGATTAAATTAAATTACATTAACTTGTTTACGTTTGATTTATTCATGCCAACTCATTTAATAAGTCGAGTCAGATATAATATGATCAAGGTGTTTAGGGTATTTACCTTGTTAAGTTTCTAAGAAAGCATTTCCCCTAACTCTCAATGAAAAAATGTTTTTTCTTTCCATTTTTTTTAATTTTTCAGAAAAAGTGGCTCAAGAATTATATTATTTAGAAAAATAGGTGGAAATAAAAATATAAAGATCTCAACAAACGTGCCATTAAAGTTCTAAGTAATTGTATTCATATAAAATGAACTATTTGGATTTTCTTTTCAAATAAAAAATCTTAAACGGCTATAAACATTGTAGTCAAACTTGTCGATTGTGGTACGTTTGTTTTGAATTATCGTATTATAAAAAGGCTTATTTCCATGTTTTATTTGTGAAGAGACGAGAATTTTTAATGTTTAGACTTTAGAGTTTTGGAGGGGAATCTATCATTCTAAATTTTTAGGCGCGACTTATAGACATCTGGATTTTTTGTATCTACACACCCGATTTAAGATTTTTGAGTCAAATTACCATTTTACCCCCGTGCTTTTACTCATCCGAACGAACTGCTCGTTCATTTCGGCATTTGTTCGGATGAATGATTCATCCGAACAAATACCGAAGTGTAAATTTAGTTCATTCGAACGAATGGGCAGAACAGTGTTCATTCGTTCGAATGAATGAGTTGGTTCATTCGAACGAATGTATCAGAGAGCAATAGAAAATTACAGTCGTTCTCTGGAATGTCATTTGTTTGAATGAATCAACCCGTTCATTTGAACGAATGACATTCGAGAGCACTGGTATTTTACACTCGTTCACTCGAATGTTATTCGTTTGAATGAATCAACCCGTTCATTCGAACGAATGACATATATATGCCCACTAGTTCGAATGAACAGCTTTATTCATTAGAACGAATTAACATATATACGTTCATTCGTTCGGATGAATCATTCATCCGAACGAATGCCGAAATGAATTGGCAGTTTTTTCGGATAAGTAAAAATGCGGGGGTATAATGGTAATTTGACCTAAAAATCCGAAATCGGGTGTGTAGAGGCAGAAAATTCGAGTATCTATAAGTCGTGCCAATTTTTATCATCAACGTATATTTTATAAGATACAGTAGGGCTGAAATCAGATTATATTTCTTAAAATCCAACTCGACTCAAGTCAATATTTATGAAATTCGATTTTACCCGACTCACCCGACTCAATCAAATTCTAACTCGACTCGCATTCTAAACCCAGTTTAGCCTAATTTTAGTCGGGTCAGATTAGTTTAACTTAAAAATTCCTCAACTCAACCCAACTCGAATTCTATGTGGATTTTTGTCTTTTCAATCCAATTCGACCGGCTGACCCGACCCGCATGATTTATCGGGTTGAGTCATGCCGGTCAGGTTGGTCAAGTTCACGTATTACATATTTCACTCAATGTATTTATTACTGGTATTCTTATAAAGTTACAGCCATTTTTAAATAATGGGGTTATGTTAGATAAAATATGGTTTGATCTTGATCTCCATCAAATGTATAGTTCAATTTAAAAATTATATAAAAATAAGTTGAAATTTTACACATAAATGAATTAATTATAAATTAATTATTTTAAATTATTAAATTATCAAAAGTTCAATTACATTTTTAATATTCATAACTCAATTTAGGCCTAAAATGGAGCTGCTGCTTAATGGTTATGAAGCTCGAATATATGGAGGAATGATCTCGTCCTCTCATCGTAATCTCAAAAATAACAGGCATGAGCAGTTTTGGTGTCAGCGGTAAGCCGGTAACAATATCGTTCCTTTTTCTTTTTTCAAAATATTGTCTTTTTCTAAATTAAAAAAATAAATTGAAAGAAGGTTAATTTTAAAAAAAAAAATTTAAAATCAGAAATATCAGCCGATATTTGACCTATAACGACCAAATTGGCCAAGATATTGACTAGGCCCACGAATAAATAAATGATATTTAATGATATTATCGATTATCAGCTGAAATCACGTACCTACGGCACCTAGGGCAGAGATTGTAACCCTTATTTGGGATATATGAAGTTATGGACTCCACTTTTTAAAATTTAAATTGTTTATTTATCTTAAATATATATTTTTTAAAATTTATAAAATTATAAAATCTATTGTTGGATGAATGAATGAAAGAAGTGTAATAAATTTTATAGATTTTTTATTTGATTCATTTAATGTTGGATTCAATAGTTTTACATAGTTTAAAAAATATTATTATATAATTATACAATTACATTTAAAAATCTAATATAACTTAATTTTAAAAAAATAACTTCAAATCAGTAGTCCTCTCATTAACTTAGGAAAGTAAACACATGACATTGAAATGTGGTTGCTTTTTTTTGTGTATGCCAGAGTTGTTGAAGGGAGATGTGACTCTTTTAGATGTATTATAGGCATGACACTGGACTTCTGGGCCATATCAATAAATGCAATTCCTTCTAGAAAATGTTTAAAAAATAATTAAATAAAACTTTAAAATATTAATATTAATGGGCTATTTTGCATCTATGGCTATCTCCCACTCTCAGCTATTTTGGAAGTGAGTGAGTCAGATCTATGTAAGGGCAAAGCTTAGATTCAAATCTCAATATATATATGGTTGATAATTTAGTCATATTATTGTTGGTAATATTAATTAATACTGCATAATGTCAGTTGGAATTTTTTTTTTTTTCAAAAAGAACACTGTTTCGGCCATTTTCAAGTTGAATTTTGTATTAAATATGGTTTTAATAAGGTTGAGAAGTAAATCCTTCAAATATGAAAGGTATTTATCAATTTCAAATATTTTTTCTTAAAGTTTGATCATTCTATCACATATCTTTCACTATTTTGATATATTATTCAGAGTTTAAATATTATTTTTAATATTTATATTAATATTATTGGTAAAAAATAGTTTACTTAATTTTATATATAATATTTATATTATATTAATACTTGACTCCAGTTGAACCCAAATGTCAATTCTGATAACATTGACTGATTCTATGAACTAAACAAGGTTTTTCTACACTACCTTAGTCTACATTAGTTGGCTATCAGAATTGATTTCTATTTATACCTGTGTTCGGCACAACATTGCTTTTATTGTGCACTCTGAGTTTTCACGAAAACTATTTCAAAATCATTGTTCTTTTAGGTGGCCTCACTTCTTGAAAGGAAATGAGTTCCGTGTGGTTCTTAAATGTTTGTAATGAAAGTTGAAATTTACTTTTTTTTTTTTTAATTAATCAAACGAAATATTTTAAAAGAAAGAAAATATACAACAGAGAGACATACACCCAAAACTACTATAATATACAATAACTCTATTATAATATACAAAGACCCCATTAAAAAAAAAAAATCAAAATAGGCCTTGAGGAAAATTCATAGACTATAGCCCCGTGAATTACAATTGTTTGTCAAAAAATTTAGGGCAGCACACTCATTGATGTAAATCACATTGTATCAATAGTGGTGCTATTTAACCATCAAATTGAATATTGCATTAACTGCTCAAACATATTAAGTGTGGAATTTACCTCTATATTACCTAAATGATGAGAAAATAAATTGATTATCAACTAAAAAAATCATAGCTGACGTAGACATGACTGAAATTCGTTGGTTTTGTCTAAATGGGTCAAGTCCATCAAAATCGGGCCGTTTCATCAAACAGGTCTGGGCCCGAGTGCACTGATTGGGCCCATTTGAAAATGGGCATTAAAATGAAATCAACCTTTCTTGCCATCATTGTTGGGATTAAGGGAAACCTCCACTTTTCACTCTAGAATGCATTATTTAGACGAGATCAAGTTCGCCTTTCATTTTAACAATTAAAAAAAAATATTTGGATTATGATTGGTACAATACATCAAAAGATTCTCGTTAAGTGTCATGATGATAGATCAGTTGGTCTAAACTTTTAGGATTAGAGTAGAGGTCAGGGGTTCAACTCCTCCTGAATTTACTTAATACACAAGGTTTGTGGGTGGTTTCATGTATATGCAAGATTAGTCTCACATCCAATATAAGGTGAGAAAACCTATGTTATAAAAGAAAGCGTCTCTAGTTATACCGAATAAAGGTGTTCAGACACCCCCGACGTCATTGTCATCAGCCCTTACAAACTTGTTCTATAAAATCAGCCCCTACAAACTTGTCCTTTATAACAAATAAAATGCATAATTTGGGTTTTAGGTGGCGATTATGAGTTAGATTTGGTTCTTATTGACATGGTAAAAAGATGGCAGGATACATGGAGATAAGAGTGGGTCAAAATCCTTTTCTGATTCTGCAGTATCAACACTTACAAATTTGTCTTGCAACCAATAAAAAGTTGTCCTGTTCAATGGCTCTAATGCACATTTTTAGTGGCCAATTTGGATGGAGTTTAGTTTCAAATTGAGTCATGGGGTCTATTTGAGCTATGTGGAGTGTGGATTGAGTTTTTATTGGAAAATATGTAGGCAAAAAAATCGAATTTGAAAAAATTGGAGTGTTTACAAGTATGCAATACAAATGGCATTGAACAAGTATACATCATAAAAAAATTTGAGCAGGAGACATTATGAATATGCTTTTAATGATGTAAAATGATCAAGCATGTCAATTGATCAAACAATTTAAAACTACGATTATTGTTTTTTTTTTTTTATGACCGAAGGTGTTTAGGTGTCTCACCCGACTACTTCTTCAGGACATGTGCATGCCTCCCTATACACACATGCTGAGTTCATGTAGTGGGACCTTACTCTTTACATATCCCATTGAGAAGTGACCCTTCATTGGAGTCACCAGGGATTAAACTCAAGACCTCAATTCTGAAATCTTCTGTCTCAACTACTTGGCCAACCCCTTGTTATTACTACGACTATTGTTTAAAGTTAAAAATATTTCAAAGTGAAGATATCAAGATCAAAACAATATTTTTTGTCATGCTAAATGTTTGAACTCAAACCCAACATTATGGGCTTAGTCATGTAATACTCACTGCTAATGCATTTGGAAGACAATCTTTCAATCCCAAATGAAATCTTTTTTGAAGTATAAAACAATCTGATTAATTATTCTTGAGATCCTTTGGAATTTCAATACATTGAAATAGATATAAATGCATACATACAATGGATTATCAAACAACAAAAAAGGCGAAAAAAAAAAAGACAAAATGTCTTCCATCTTAAAAATCTTGCTGTGTTTATTTGCTCTCTCATTTTCATCTCTTTGCCTTTACTACTACTTTGTACTGGCTGAATTTGGAGCTTTGAGTTGGCTAACAGGTTGGAAGATCACTTGGAGGTGGTAAAAGTGATTCATTAGGGCCTTTACCATTGTCCACCAAAAATGCCATCTTAAGTCCCCATGAAGTATGTACTTCTAGATGACAATGCAAGAACCAAATACCTGCAATCATAATAGAAAAAAAAAAAAATTAACAATACAACTTCATTTAAATTGTTAGTACAAGAGGTTTACAGGTGGTTTTGTCCATCAGTAAGATGAGTCTCACCTCCAATATAGGGTGGAGATGTTAGGACTGGGTGAGTGAGCAAGTCCTTTATAAATCCCTAAATCTCTATCTACACTTCCAATGTGGGACTTGTTCACAGCCAGCCCCACCAACAATCCTCCCCGAATGAGGTCAGCCATCCTTTCCACCTAGGGGATCTGCTGAGTCCACATGAGGTATCCTGAGATCTGACTCAGATACCTCTTGTTAGAACTGTGTATCCATCCCAAAAGGCTAGCTCATTAGGTGAAAAGACCCAAGTCCTTTATAAATCTCTACATCTCCCTTTACACTTTCAACGTAGGACTCGTTTGCATCCAACCCCAACGGGGATACCCATGTTACCCAAAAAATAAATAAATAAAAACTAGACAATGAAATTATCACATTTTTGAATTATGGATGAGACACTATAATATGTGGTTTAGATTATTTAAAATCTCCAATCAATCATACCTGGGTTATCTGCTCTGAATCTTATTGCTGTCCATCCACCCATGGGGACCCCAATTGTGTTCCTCTCAACTGGGTCGACAAGATTGAAATTGGCAGGATCAGTCGTTGAATTAAAGTTCCCCAATCCCTTTCCAACCCCAAAGAAATTGTATCCATGCAAGTGAATCGGATGGTTCTCAGGGGCGATAAATCCTGTATCTTGTAACACAACTTGTACTGTAGAGTTGTAAGCAAGCCTATAAACTTTGGTACCATTGTTGGTTTGCATGTTTGTAGGGAGTGTACCAGTATAATTGAAGGGAGTGGGAGGATTGCCCGGGAAATCTGTGGTGAAGACACCACCTATATTGAAATAATGTGCTTGAAGGATTGCAGTTGTTGGCATGACAAAGGTAACATTGTTGACACCTGCAACAACCCGACTACCATTGAGGCATGTCGGGCAAGGATTAACACCCATGCCGACGGCGAAAAACAGGGAATGATCAACAGTCAATGGCACATTAGCCGGAAAAAGTTTCGAATTTAGGCTGCGAAGAGAATTGGTGAAGTTGTTCGCGACCGCTGTGGCATTTGTGGGAGGGGGAATTGTGAGGGTGGTTGCAGATGTTGCGAGCGTGCCGGTGTAATGTACTACGGCGGTCGCAGTTGCATTGTCGACGGCAACAGTTGGTGTGTCCATGAATGGAGAGGCAGTGACAAGGTATTGTCCAGAGCCCTTATCAGCAGTGAGAAGAACATTAGTTGTCTGGCCAGGGGCAATGAGCAGAGTATCAGTCTTAAAGGGTTTGGTGTAAACAGCATCAACTTCAACAACAGTCATCAAATGTCCAGCAACTTTGAAGAAAAGCTCTTCATTGAGTGCAGCATTGATGAGGCGCAGCATGTATGTCTTGCTGCTCTCAACTTTTAATTTGTATCCATCTGCATATAATTTGAAAACATGCCAATGATCTCAAAACAGAATTCAAGCTACAAAAACTTGTAAATCTATTAGGGCCATTTCAATTTTTTTTTGTTGTTTTTTAGAAGTAGAACTTGGCAAAGTTGATTGTAAATTTTGATGGAAATCATCAAATTTATAGCTTAATTCTTCAATCTGAGCTGGTGTTCTACTAGAAAGGAAAAAATAAGTATGGGTTATTGAAGGTAAGTGAAAATGAGTTGGCTAGTCAATTTTCAAGTCGCTGTCTATTTGATGTATTGAAAGATTTTATATTCACACTTTGCTTTAGAGACTCTCCTACCTAATATATTGTTGTTGTGAATTGATAAAAAGTCTCACTTCTGTTAATTTGTGAAATCAATAACTCTATATAACACTTTTATCTCAATGACTAGCTTGTGTGAGTGAGTTCTACCTCATGAATGTATCATGTTATGGTTTTCTAATATAGTATCAGAGTAGATTCTGCATGCAGCTATAGGGTACAGCTACACGTGAGAACATTGGTTAATTTGTGAAACCAGTAACTCTATATAACACTTTAAACACCTATCTCTCTAGTTTTTGGGAGTGAGTTCTACTTCAAAAATATTATGAGGTCATGATTTTCTAATAATTGTAACATTAGAGACTATTGTTACTCTTGTTCCTATGGTGATACATGGGATATTTTATCAAGTGAATGTCTTCCTAGTAGCAGGTCCTAGGAAGAATAGGAAAGATTAGCACTATCAATATTTGAAGATTATTGGAAGGACTCTATTTCTATGTTATTACCTTGTGAAGAACAATTTGAATTTGGAACAGGCCCGGGATGTCCATTGATTGTATGGGCATCTGAAACATTTGGAGCTCGACCGATTTGCATGGCTTGATTGATCACAGCTTCAACATCTGACTTCCACCACTCACCTACAATGGGAAAATATTTTTTTAAAAAAAGAAAAGAAAAAGAGAATGAAACATAGACAAAGGTGTGAATTGAGAAACGAGATTTGCTGTGTCTTCCTCAATCAAAGAGAAGAAGAAAATAGTAGGTGCCAATCTCTCTCTCGCTTTCAAGTATGATTCCGTTCGGCGGAGGAAAGAATGACATGCAATGGAAAAAAAGGGAAAGCAACTGCGCTTTCCTTCAAAGGGTTTAGGTTGATATCATGTGAAATGAGACACGGGATTTGTCGTGTCTTCCTCAATCGAGAAGAGAGCCTTGTTGAATACTAAAATTTTATCATTCTTACCAAGAATCACAACTACTTCTTTATCAGGCTTTGGGAATGGATAGGGAACATGACGCTTGGGCAGTATAACAATGGCGCCGTGCACTGTTGCTCTTAGCCATTGAATGTGAGCATGCCACAATAATGTGCCTCTTTGTCCTGTGATGGTGAAGTTGTAAACATAGCTTTGCCCTGTTTGTATCGGACACTGTGTGATATATGAAGGCCCATCAGCCCAACCCGTTCGAAGCTGCCTAACCCCATGCCTATAAAATCATCAAACTCTCATTACTCAATTTACTTCAAACAATCATAAAAGTGGATTATGACATAATTGAAAGAAAAACTAAAGCTAGAAAGCCAACTAATTTGAGATAATGGTTTCTATAATAATAGTAATTATCACCGTCATCATTATCATTATTGTTATTTCTCCGTGAGCTTCGCCTCATTCTTGAAAGTCAATTTAAGCTATATTAATGTAAACGGCAACATGTTTGCTTAAAAAACAGAGAGAGTGCCTCCTTCTATCAAAATCGGAAGTGTTCTAATTACTATTCAATCAAAATGTTTCAACGAATGCTCAAGTTGACTCGATTGAGCCAATGTAATGACCATATCCCACCCAACACAATATTGTCTGTTTTGTATATCACATGTCTTTATTACTTTGCTTTGGGATATGTGCCCATAAACAACCCAAAAGGCCTTGTGTTGAGTGACGTAAGGATGTTACTTATATCTAGGATCTAGACAGCAGTGGGACAATTTCCACAGTCTGAGCGCCATTTTGGCAATTTTCTTCTCCCTAATCACTCCCACAGTGATGGGCCTCTCCTCGTCTTCCATCAGGTGATTTTTCTTCCTCTGTCCGACATGATTCATTATGGGAGTCACCAATTCAGGATGAGAGAAGCGTGGGTCAAGGGGACTTGCTCAATCCACATCCATGGTTCCCCAAAAGGGTAGAATGTTCACTTACAGATGCACCTACTACTTATTTTGGAATTTCGGAGGTAGGTCTTACAATTACAATTTTATCCTTCTAATTTAGAGTTGAAAATATTAAGTCTTAGTGGGGCAGATTAGTCTTTTGCATGGGGTTCATCTTTTACATATGGTGGGAGTCTGCTACCACACTCACCAGTGGATGGAAATGTTGTGCTGGACGTGGTTGGTGACCTTGACGAGCACGTTATCACCTTCTCTTGCATAGAGGGTGGGACCTGGGAATTTCCCGTTTACGGTGACGATTGGCTTTGTTGAGCACAGCCTAGTGTAGTTCCTCTGCACAACCTGCACAAAAGTAGGAAATGTGTGATAGATATTGTAAGACTCAATCCCTCATCTTGGATTTAATCTTCAACAATGAAATAGTAACGCGAGAATATGGGATCCATAAAAAGACACGATAGATAGTAGAGTGAGAGAATCAATGTTTTTTTATACAATTAAAAAAGAGAAGTAAAACTCGAAAGACCAGAGATTAGAGCTTTAGTAAGGATGATGAGATACATAATGCATTGTATTAAAGGACATTCCTCTCTCGATTGATTTTCCATAAGTGTATTCTGGTATTTGTCGGTTTCCCAATCATGAGATTGTAATTGGTTTATTGATTAATTCTCTCCTTTAGATGGACTTGTATTTTCTATATATATTCACTGGTATGAGAAAGGCAATTTAGTCATTTTCTATATATATTCATTGTCAAAACTTGAAATCAGCTCAAAGTCCTTTCGAGTAAAAAAATCAAGTCAAGTTTTTTTTTTTAAATAAAATGAATTCATTGTCTTGTTCAACTCAAAACGACGTTGAGTTGAGTTGATTCGGATTGACTCCCTAGGTTCTTTTCGAATTTTTAAAAAATGATAATGACATACATACTACAAAATCAAATCCCCTCAAAATCAAATCACGCTGCTCAACATTTATGAGTCTTACCCATGAGCGACACCCATTTTAATGCTTTATTTCATGAACTAAAAGTACATAAAAAATGCACTTTATTTACATTTGAAGCACCTCAAAAACCATCAACAAAAAAACAATTATATAACTTATGATAATCAAAGTTTTCAAACATTTTTTTTTATAACTTTCAAAACACACAGATAAAATCAAATGCAGTATCACTCAAAGATCAATATATCAGCTGACTCACTTAATTTATTTTTTTTTTTAAAAAAAAAAAAACCCAAACAAGGTCCAAAATGAGTTTTAAAACCATGGGTGGTGACCACAACTAGCCATGCATGGTGGATACCTTAACCTTTCTACTTACATTGAATTTGTAGTGACGAATCCTGCATTCTGCAACGTAAGGAAGGAGAAAACAAGCCAATATCACCATTATAACTCTGACCCATGCTTCCATCTCTCTCTCTCTAGCTTTCTCTCTCTAGATTTCTCTCTCTCCCCTGCTCTCACTCACTCTACTTCTGTGTATTGCTCTCTTTGGCAGATTGAATGAATGATTGGCCAGCGCATCCTTTTAAAGAGAGGTGATTTTTGGCTAGCATGTCATTTTTCCATGTTAGGTGGATTGGATTCTTCAGAAACAAGATTTTTGTAGAGAAACAATGTGTTTATGTAATAGATTTCTTGCATATTACATAATGCTCATGTACATCAATCTCCCAATGAACCCTCTAAGCAAAGTTATTAACATATTAAAGTGTCATTTTAGACATATTAAGGTGATAATTATAAATGGGTTGGTGAAAGTAAACTCAAAAATGTCTTCCTCAAGCAAGATTTCAGCATTGGAGCTTGCTAAGTTTTAGGAAGAAAATGGGTTTCTTCTTCCATTCATCCATTGCCATTTTTGAGAAAAAAAGACCATCCATATCCCTTCATCTGTTCTAACCACCAGTCAGTGCTAATCCAGCTGCCTGACCTTCATTTCACTCCAAGAGAAGGATCAGTGTATTCTTTTAAAAAAAAAATGAAAAATATAATCAATGATTAAAGAAAGAAGTCTATACAAATTAGTATCTGGTAATTGTCAATCAATCCGGAGTAAAATCAGGAAAAGATGCAATATATGTTAACAGTATGTTTACCAAACTGTATCTTCACATTTTACATTCAATTGGAAATGAGGCAAATCTAGTAAAACCTTGATGATATCATTTAGAATGATTGAAGGTGATTTATGTCACAACTCGCTGCAAATTAACCAAGGATACATAATTTGGGAAATATGGACCAACTTATTTGAATGATACTGATAAATATCGGATATTTTCAAATTTATCACGTTTTTATCGGCAAAGATACATAATAATGTGTATTTATCGGCATGGTGGTAAATTCCCGATAAATTCGTGTTAAAAATGCGATAAATGATAACATCACGATAATATCCCTATATATTCCCGATAAATTCCATATTAAGTTTTTTATTGTATTAATACTTTAATTTAATATATTTTTATTATTTTTTAAATATTATATTTTTTGTGAGATTTTCCCATTAATATTCTGATACAAACCTGAAACTTTGAAAATATTCTGGTATTACCAATCGCCGTTAATATCCCGAGAATAGTATTTGTGAATATGAATGATACTACCTAAAACTTTTTTTATCTATTAGCAGTGTTTTTCAAAATCTCATTTTTCATAAGTTAAATTTATATATCCACCTTATTGAAAATATAAAATGGAAGAGTTAAACTTTCATTTAATAAAGTCCAACTCATACATTACTCAACCACTGCATTACTGGGTTACGAGGTTCTTTAAGAGTTGTGACTCTATTTAAATTACATGATATTTGGTAATGAGGTGGAGTTTCTATTACTCTAAAAATATATATATATATATATATATATATATATATATATATATATAGTTATTAATGATAAATTTTAAAGAAAGTAATCTCAACATGCAAGTAAAGACACTTGATTTAAATTATGTAGATGGTTAAAGTGGAACTCCTCATTAACTATCTTATCCTTGTATAAATATGTTTTAAGTAAAAATTATTTCTAATTTCACCATATAGATAATCTTTACTTCAAAACTTAGTCTATTGACTCACCATCTCAACTCTTCTTGTTATTATGTATAAAAAAAATGATTATCCATAGGATATTATTATGCACAATCCCACAAAAGGTCTTGCTTGGAAGATGGCAAGCAATTCATTGAAAATATCAATTACCTTACTAAAAATTTATAGGTTAAATCAATCAAATCATAATTTTGAAGACCCCCAAATATTTAATATAACAAGCATTTACCAATTACAGTAAAACCTCTATTATGTAATATGGCTGAGACCATATATATATATATATATATATATATATATATTATAGAGGTTATTAAATTAGAGGATCTGATAGTATTCTTTTCTAAAAATCTCCTTGAAACTCTCATTTGTAATTAAAATGTCATTTTGACTTCTTTTTGTGGAAAGAAATCACTCCATTCATTCTTATAAAGTTCTTATTCATTGAGAATAAAGTGCATGCACTGTCCCAAACAATGTAACAAATATCTCCGATATTTTCATTTTTATCACGAAAATATCGACTAAAATAACTTTTGGATGTTAAAAACCCGAGTTTATTGCGTCTGCCGTTTTTAACGGTAAATTCCCATTAAAAACACGTTTTTATCGTGAGAAATGATAAATTCCCATTAAAATCGCGAGATTTTATCATTAAATTCCCGTTAAAAATGCTTGGGCCAAATATATATTTTCTATTTCTTAAATATCATCTATGTTTTCAAACTCCAACCACATTATTTATTTTTTATATTTTTTAAATAATGTATTTTCTGCGAGATTTTTCCGTTAAACTTCAGATAAAAGCCCAAGAATTTGAAAATATCCCGCTATTAACAATTGCCGTTAATATCCCGAGAACGAGATTTGTGACAATGGTCCCAAAGAATGAGAAAGTTTATCCATAAGTCTATCTCACATTACATTTTCAGAGTTTAGATGATGTTGTTTGTGAGGTCCTTAGTCACTTTTGTACTAATTTTGTATTATGAATGTATGGAATATTCGTTTACAAAATAGTTGGGACAATACATTTTTTATTCTGAATGTATTGAGTACTAAGTTAGAGAGATTCATTACATTTTGTATTAGCCCAAGGTCGGGATCCAGCTGCCGATATTATTTTACACAGATTATAACTTTATATAATACTATATTATAGAGAGTTTACTGTATACATTGCAGAAAAGTCCATTAACCAAACATTTTAGTGCATTACATGAATAAATTTATACTCTATTAATGTTGATATTATAGAAATATGAAGCTATTACGAATCTAATGAAAATGACCATATTAAATTGGACTAACCTTTAAGCCAACGTAAGTGTGTCATATTAACCTAAAATAGATTAACATGCTAAATTATTTTATATTTGCATTTCACTTGTATATTTTTTAAAAGCTATACTAAGGAAAAAACAGCAACAACTCAGATATGATTTTTCTTAACAAATATATGATTTTCTTATAAAATCATGATGATTAAGCAAGGTTTGGTCAATGTTCATCTACTTACTTCTTTTACACGATCCTGTAGGAATCTCCTACTAACTAAAGATTAGGACCCAAGTATCATCCATAGAGGAAGTCAATTGTGTTTTCTTTTTCATATTTATATATTTAAATTCGAAAAATAATAATTCATTTATCTCTCTATCTCATACTTTGGTTTATTTTCATATAAAGTCTACAATAAAATTATCTTAATTTGATAAAAAAAAAAAGTCATTGTTTTAGAAACTACAAATTTACAAAGTAAAATGGAATTTAAAATGAAAAAAAGGTTATAGATCCAAAACAATGCCCTAAACTACTATTATTTTAATAAATCCATCCCCAATATACTTAGACTAATACAGCCAAAAAATCATCTTTCAAACCTCATGTAATGTTGGGGGGAGAAACTACAAAATACCCAGATCAGAGTCCAATCTTTTAAAACTTAGATCCAACCTTTTATGATTTTTATTTGATGCATCTCTCTATTAAATTAAATATGATAGAGACAAAACATTTATCCAATGGTTTATTTTTTATCTTAAAAAATCAAAGACTAACATGATTCAATTGGTCCCGTTTTTAGTAGTATATTGGTTTTCATAATAATCTATTCATCCATATATTTTATGTGCTCATCAGATGAAGACACTGTCGCCATAACCCATCAGAACAAAGAGCCTTTTCAATCTAGGGACCTACAAGAGAAACCAACATCAATGTTGCGTTTGGATGAAGGGTAAATTTTATTGGAGTTACCCTTGACCAGGGTTACTTTGAATATTATAAATACATTTTTTGTTTGGAAAAAGTTTTCAAAAATGATAGAAAGAGAGGTAAAAAGTTGGTTTTTTACTCCTATCCAATGTTATCAAACCCGATCCGACCCGCGGGTAAACCGTGACCCGGGTGGAGCATGGGTCGGGTTATTTTAAGACCCTTTTGGATTAAAAACCCTTTACGACCCGTGGGCCAACCCAGTTTTTCTAATAAACCTGTGACTCTTGACCCTTGAAAACCCTTGGTTTCTTTAAATGAAGAAAATGAAGATGAAGATTTGGGTTTTTTTTTGAGAATATGATTTTTGAATTATTAATTTTTAGTATTTACAATTGAGTTTATGAGAAGAAAAAATTTTTTTTTATGAAATATAACTTTAGGTAATAATTTAATATTATTTATAATATTATATTAATAGCACGGGTTTGACCGGGTTTGACTATGGGTCAACCCGGTTGAACCTTATTTAGCCCACCCTCCTTCAAAACTGGTCCCTCCACGAGCTGAGTTTTAAAACATTGCTCATATCGTATGTCCAACGCATTAATCATGGAATGAGACTTTATAGTGATTGGACAACTATGAAATAAATTTTGAATCTCTGTGTGAGAAAACCTCACCAACCAAGTCATCTAAACCATCTAATCCATCAATCAAGCATTTGCTGTTATATTAGAGGTTGCAGCCACCAAATACCATACAGTGCAGTGGTGTCTATTACAATTTCACAAACTTATGCAAGTAACATACAACTTGTTTCTGGTTCAACCTAACTCCACCATGCAAGCAAGGTTACGAACTTTAAAAGCTATTTCCACCCAAACACCTCATCATACTACCCAACACATTCTCAGAAAACCAATCCATTTACAGATTTTTTGGCCCTTTTGGTAGAGAATTTATTTCATGAATCATGATATATAAAAATATATAATATTTACAAAATTAATATTTTTAGGATTTATATTTGTAACATCTCTACCCAGCTGTGAGCGGCAACCCTTCCCATTGTGAGGCCTTTTGAGCCTGCTCATGTGCACCAAGGGCCCAAAGCGAACAATATCACGATGAGATCGTGTCAGATCGTCACAATATTGATCATGTGTTAAGATTTAGCTCCATCAAAGCTTACTACTACTAGGCAGCAAGTCATAAAAATAATCGAGGGGTCAAAATTTTGAGTTTTACTCAAATTTATTATTTTTAGTAAATTTTTACATTATTCTTTTAATATATGGGTTACTCAATGTCTAGTTATTTTGAAAATAATTTATCAAGAAAAATTCTATCTAAATTTTTTTTACAAATTCTTATTTATGAAAAGTCAAATATACTTGGGGTTTTTGCGTTTCTGGATTCTTTTTTTATGTACTATTATTCGAGGGAGTGGGCCTCAAGACACCCGCTTCATGAAGCGAGGTCTTGGATTCGATTCACGCTCAATCCCTCCATGTCACTCTCCGTAGAATTACTCTTCATCGGCTTAACTAGTAAGTGTGGATTGAGAAGTTTATACATACTCGTGGGAATAGTAGAACCTTAAAAAAATATTCTTAAAAATTTCTCTAGCATTTTAAAATCACTACATGCAGTAATCCATACCATGACCCATGGCCCAAATAGCAAAATGTTTTGAGTTTTCTATTTTTTTTTTCTGGCCTTTTGATGAGTGACTGGGTGACTGCCAAAGGGACCATCAATGAAAAGTTCAGAAAGATTACCCTTTTCATCAAGTGGGAAAATGATTGAAGGGTTGTGACTTGTAGAATCACTAAGAATTTTGGGCCTGCATTTTCCTAATATGGGCCCTCTAGTGCTGACCCGGTTAGGACAAGTTGTCAACCTTAATATGATGGTACGAGAATTTAAAGCTTCTTTTTGAAGTAAAGTTTTAAAATTCAATTAAAATGAGGTATTTTAGATTTTTAGTAATTAAAATACCATTTTGCAAAAAAGGAAAAAAAAAAAAAAAAACATAAGAAGAAAAAAGGTATCACCTCTCTTAAAAGCATATGCATGTAACAAAGAATTAAAGAGAGAAATTTATTTGAGTGACTCTAACTTCTAACAAAATTAAATGCATGACAAAATTAATTACGCTAAAAATATAAAGTTTGACTAAAGCAAGAACTTGACAACCAATGCTAGATTAAATTCTAAAAGGAGTTATTTAATTGGTTCTTCATTCTAATACAAGCTTGAAAAATCTGAAATATGCAATAAGTCATGACGTATGAAAGAAGTTGTGAAATTATTTATTCCGTTACAGTTTAAATGTTTAAATTATATTGATATACTCCGTATCATCTAAGTGATTCCAATGGCCAAATTTTAAGTTGTTAGTATCAAGTCATGATTTTCTAACATACATATTATTGAGGGATAGCGATCTTCTCACGGGTATTTTGTGTAACCCGACACGGGCTTTAGTGTATTGTCAATTTTGCCCTTCGCATGAATAATAAAATTTCGGATAGCTGAGGAGAATTTCTGCTAGCCGATTTACTGTTCATGCAAATTTCGGTGAGCTGATGTTACTGTTCATGTGAATTTCAGTAAGTCGATTTTACTATTCATGCGAAGGGTAAAATTTTGGCGAGCCGATTTTACTATTCATGCAAACGGTAAAACGAGCCGATTTTACTATTCATACAAACGGTAAAACGAGTCGATTTTACTGTTCATTTGAAGGGTTGGTGAGCTGATTTTATTGTTATGCGAAAGGTAAAATTGATAATAGACTAAAATCCATGTTTGATTATACAAATCTCCTGTAGGAAGATCGTTATCCATTATCGAGTTCTAAGTCTCCTTCGCCTAATCTGAATGATCCAGATGATCTAAATAGTCACCCATGATCTGTTTCTATTACATCAGTGACGGGTGAGATGTCTTGAAAACATATTTTTATAATGGATGTTTATAAATATTCTGACAGACCCAATTTGACTGAAACTACTTTGGCACATCTTGAGATTTAAAAATTCAGAATTTGTCCCCCTAATGAGAGAGAGAGAGAGAGTATGAGGCCTTTGTCTGCAATGATTCTGTCCAGTTAACACCATAAAATAAAGCTGTGAAATGGTTCTGTCAAGTTAATACCATAAAATAAAGCTGTGAAATGGTTTTCATGTATGGTAAAAATAGTTGCTGGTTGGAAAGGAGACTCAGTGGAGGGTGAGACCTCAACACCACTCAACAGCGACGACAGTGACACTCCCACTCGCCAATCAAAGTAGGAATCTTCCGTAGTTTTCTCTCTTTTTCATATGATTGGACAGTGTAGTCGGTGACTTAATGTGGTTTTTGTTGAGAATTTCTGAATGTTCTTGTCAAGAACTTCTTGAAATGGCCAGTGTTGCTTTAAACGAAGGCAAAGGAAGTTGCAAGGAGTTTCCTTCTCTCTTTCTAGAAGGCGGCTTTCGGAAGAGAATGGTTTAAATCTTCATTCAAATTACTAATTAAATTATGTATATTACAAGTAACAAATTTATCAAGAGCTCTTTTTTGAGATTGAACTAGTTTTTTTTTATTCTCTTTTTTTGAAATTTTAGAAATCCAAATTCACATTTTCTAATAGACATTTATGATTAAAAGATAATTATAAATAAGAAAAAACATTTACGACTAAAGAATAATTAAAATGAACAAAAATTGAAAGGTTAAAGAACAATAGAGTCTGGCACTATGAAAATAAGAGAATTGATGAATGGTTGTAATATCCTTTATTATTCTACCAATTCATTAAAGATTTTTAAATTAAAAGTCACAACTTGATCTGCATGATATGCAGAGAGGAAATATAATGTCAGACTTCAAGAATAAGAGAGAGAATAAGAATTGTAAAGTACGAAACAAAAGTAACATAAATCTCAATTCAGACTTATAAAAGGTCTTTATCATTACAATTTCCAAAATTCCAAAATTATCATTTATTTTTTAATTAATTCAAAATAAAAAGGTTTTGTCAAATGAAGTCTGAAAGCCTTATTGTAATCAAAAGAAATCAGCGATGGGCGTTGTTTGCAGAGAGAAATTATCTGACCTTTTTTTTTTTTTTTTTAAGTTTGAAAACCCCAAAAGGTGTGGCGTTGGAGACTTGGATTGCCCAAAAGCCCTCGAACGCCTAGTTTAGAGAGCTCTCTTTGATCCCTTTTTTTTGAAAAAAAAACTCAAACACCCAAATGTAAGGAGATGGCTGCCTGAATTCCAGACATTGGGGTTTGTATACGAATCAGAGAGTGGAGAGAGCTCTGCTCTCTTGCTTCCTCATTCTTAATTTTTCATAAATAACATAAATAACTAGAATAAAAGAATGTAATAAAACCAATTTTTTAAATCAACCCATTTACAAAATACTAAACTAACAAATTAATTTAAAGAAAAGCTAACCAGAGAATGAAAGAGGAAGAAAAAGTAAAAATGGTTGATTTCCAAGCTCTCCAAGAAAAGGAGATTAGAAGCAGAGCCGACATTTGGTCCTCGAAATTAGGGGTTTTATGGTAACTTATAAGGGCCTTTTAATACATGGGCCTTAAACGGCTGCTTTTATCACTTAAGGGTAGAGCCGGCCCTAGACCATATGTAACCAGTCGCTCACTTGGCTTCTTTGGAGCTTTACAGGTGAAGAAGTCACCTGTTTGGATGAAAAATAATAAGATAATCACGGTGCTCGTCTTCTCAAAAAGTGTGGTCTCGAGTTAATAAATACCTCGAGATTCAAAAGTATTGAATTGGGTCTATCATTTAATAATTAGGTCAAGTGGGTTAATATGTTTAAGTTTCGTCAAGTACTCAGATTAGATTAACTCATTTAATAAATAAGATATCTTAGTTATAAGTTGGATTGACCTATTTAAAATTATTTAAGTTGGGCCAACTCTTTTAATATATGGGTCATTTCGAGTTAGGTCAACCTGTTTAAAATAAATAATTTGGATTATGGGCAAGTAGAGTTAGATCAATCGTTTAATAAATATACTAAATGTTAGGTCAACCCTATTGAGATCGGTCAAATAAACTCGTTTAATAAATTATTTAGGTTAGAGGCAACCTGGATTAGGCTCAGCTTGAGCCCGTATGACAAGCCTGAAACATTTTAATTTTGGGTTGAAGCTGGGCTCAGGCCAAGTGTAGGGCAAGAAGGCCCAAGTTAGATTTGAAAGTTCAACTTTTAGTCAAATTTTTAAAACTTCGTATTTTATTCAATTAATTTTATATAAAAGTATAAAATTTTGTAATATATAATTTATATTTTAATAAATAACACAAGCACATCTATTTTGTTGTAAAAAAAATCTTGAGCCGGAATAAGCTGCTTATTCATTTTGGATTTGTACAAATTGGGTGAAGTTGAGTTTGGGTTATGGGGCAAGAGTTGAATTGATCCAAAATCTAGCCCTTTTAAGTCCAAATTATAAGCCTAATTTAAGTAATGTATGGGTTGGATCAACTCATTTAAGATTTTCTACTTTGAATAAATCTATTTAACGAGCTGGGTCAAACTCGTGCGTGTAATGTTCCTAGAGGTGAGCTTCATAAATTTTTTTTTTGGCAAAGCATTTTCTATATCTCATCTTAGAAGAAAATTTGACTCTGTTTGATAAAATTTGACTTTGGAGATTAAGATTTTTAAGAAATTTTGTACAAAAAAAAATAAAAGTCTAAATTTAGGGTTAGAAAGATCAATTTTTTCAAAGGAATATGTAAGCAAACAAATGCCATGCAATTTCTATAAAACACCTTACTCCAAGATACTTGATTGGATTTCATGATTGATGGATCCAAATTTTCTTCAAACAAACATACTCAGAAAGACATGATTGGATTTAATGACAGATGAATCCAAAAAGTCTTCACTGCCAAATAATTTTGTACATCAACGGTAAGATTGTACTCCTTTTAAGGGTTCATGGTACTCTTACTCTATCAGTAAATTCATTTAATTTTTTTTTTTACTTGTGGAAAATCATAGGAAATTCAGCATAAAATCTTATTTTTCAATTTTTGTATGGAAAACAGTAGAAAATCTACAGGTGATACTCACTGCTCTTAGAGCACACCAGGAGAGGTCATGGGAGTTCGAGACGGGAGATTACTAATTGAACTACACCCATTCGACTTGGATTTTTTTAAAAAAAAATTATTTAACTTTAGCATTGTTGTTCATTTCTATTGGGCCCACCAAGGTCCCACACCAATTCCCCAATAACACATATTCCTGTCTTATCAGCATCATCATCATTAAAAAATATTTGATTCTATTATATAGAGTTAATAACCATAATTGAATTTTATATATTTTTATATGAGTCAACTATGATTCACAAAACTTGACCTGATCAGCTGAAAACTGTGAACTAGTTATCAGTCCATTCCTATTTAGGATAACTAATAGGTAAGTTCATCTCAACTTGTTTGGACCATTTAGTAAATAATTTATTAAGATCTAAATAGATCATTTTGTTGTTGCATTTTGGATTTGATTTGATCTATTTTCTCTCTCTATTTGAATTTAGATGGACTATTTATTTGATCAATATAAATTTGATAACTAACATTTAATGGGTCTATTTGTAGTTAGGTGATCATTTGGTGGGTCAATAGAGAGAATATTTAAGCCAACAGTAGACCATTTGGTATGTCCATTTGGATTTTGATGGGATGGTTGGCGTGTTCTAGACCATTTTATAGTTAGGTGATCATTTAGTGAGTTCATTTGAGTTTGAATATAACATTTTGTAAATCTAATCGGAAAGAGTTGGCTTGACGGTCAAGATGCTCACTTCATAAAACGAGGTTTTGAGTTTGAATCTAACCAAATTCTTCTAGACTATTCTTCATGGGGTTATTCTCCATTGACTTACCAGTGTGTATGGATTATGAGGTTTATACCTATTTATGAGATTAATCTCATCTCCAATGTGAGGTGAGGATACCCATGATAAAAAAAAAAAATTCATTTTGTAAGTCTTTTGTGGTGGACATTTAGTGATTCATTTTGTTATCAAGGAATAATTTATCTTTAAAGTGAAAATTCTATTGATTTCATACAAATCAACTCAACTTGGCTGATCATTTCAGCAAGTCATGAGTGTGATTGCATAACTCGTTCAGACTCAAACAAGTTACTCACTCGAGTAGGTGTACAGATATTGGTTTTTAACAGCCGTGTAATATTGGCCGATACGTATTGTATCGGCCGTACAACCCATTTCTCCTCGTCCGATATGGCCAATATATCGGCGATATATATCGGTCCGATATCTGCCGAGATGATTTATATCAGTATTTAAAAAAAAAAAATTCAAAACGGTGATGGGCCCGGATCAAAATATCGGCCGATATCGGCCCAATATCGACCCAGGTATTGGCCGATATTCAAAATATCGGCCAATATCAGCTGATATTTACGTTTTCAATTTTTTTTTAAAAAAAACAGTTTCTTTTTCGGTTTTTTATATTTTTTAATTCAGAAAAAATAAAATAATAAAATAATACCGATATTTAAAAAAAAAAAAAAAAAGTGGAGAGAGAATCATATTGGCCAAATTATTAGCCGGGACATTTTTTGCACCCGTGCACTCGAGTGTCCTTTTGAATAAAAGTGTTTAGGATTTAAGTTACTTCACCCATGTCCCGATTGTGAAAACGACATTATGAAAAGAACAAAGTTTTCATGAATGTCAATTTCAATGAAATGGTTGTTTTTTTGGACACATTCCTATTGTTTTATTATATTTTTTCTTTGCCAGTTTGATTTTATTTTTTTATTAAAAAACTAGTAAATATAACAACCCAAGTCGTGGAAGGCAAGGCCTCTGCTAAAACTAAACAACAAACATACAAGTGAGCCATCTATTTTTCTAATGGAAAATCCAAAACACATCAAACAAATGTTTCTTCCACGTCACATATATTTTATTGATAATAAAACATTATAATCCAGCAATGGAAATGACCCAAAGGCTCAACTCGATAAAATTGGGTTCAGGCCTGATTTTTGGCTCAGGTTTTAAATGACTCGGTTCGGGTCAACTAGGGGTAATGGATGGAATGGATTGGATTGAGTATATGCATTGTCAAAAATTTCGTTCTAGGGATATAAACGGCAATTGTTAATAACATGATATTTTCAAATTCTCAGGTTCTTATCGGGAATCTAAAGGGAAATTCTCGAGAAAAATATAATATTTAATAAATAAATAATGTAGCCAGAGTTTGAAGATATAGATTATATTTCAGAAATAAAAAATATATATTTGGCCCAAACTGTTTTTAGTGGAAATTTTACGGTAGAATCTCGCGATTTTAACGAGAATTTACCATTCTCACGATAAAAAAAATAGCATTTTTAATAGAAATTTACCGTTTAAAACGACAAACGCGATAAACTCTCATTTTTACGTGTAAAAGTTATTTTACCAATATTTTCTTAATAAAAACAAAAATATCAGCGATATTTGTTAGATTGACTATTTGTAATACTAGGTTTTTTCTTTCTGACCTAATTAAACTAGAATTTTATTCAAATTGATCTATTCTAACTCAAATTTTTATAAGAAGTAGATAAAGTGAAAAATATTTTTTTAGTAGAAATGAAAGATAGGTGGCTTTGCTTTTCTTTGAAGCATTGGGCTGTGAGAAATGGAGGAAATGGAATAAGATCTTTGAACTTAGGTAAATGCATGAGCTAGAACTACTGGACTGAGAAGAGAAAGTATAGGATTTAATTGAATAATTTTTTCTAGGAAATACTTATCCTAAATTCAGATGTTGAAGGTCAAATCAGGTTAGATCATTTAGATTTTTTTTTTTTAAATATATTTTATATTAAAAAAATCCCTTTAGTCCAGTAGTCAAGAATCACGATAGATGAAATTAGTACTAGTCCATATTCAGTACGTCGTCATGCCTGGGTATTTTTTTCTTCTTGTTGTGAAAGAGAAATTTTCTCTGATTCTAAGATCAAAGGCAAACTAAAGAGTTTTATATAGAAAACCATTGAACCGACAAATTTTGCTAACACCAAATTTGTTGAAATTGATGTTATTCAATTTTAAAAAAAAAAAAAGTTCAAAAGAATTTGTTCAAAACAAAAAAAAAAAATCAAAATTAAAATAAAAGGAGCAAGTACATATAAAAGTCTAAGAGACTTAGACCCTATTGACGCAGAAGTCATGAGAGATACCCTATTATTATTTTTAATTATTCTTGGATAATTTTTTTTTTTAACATCATGAAAGTAAATCACAACCAATTAATTAGCGAGCAGATACATTTATTAAAATGTACATCAGTTTATACTGTTTTCTTTTTTTTTTTTAATTTGACGAACATCTCATGACAATTTATGTCTCTCTACAAACCAAATTATCAATGTTAAATGATATTTAAACCTAATATTATGAAGGCACACTCGTGATCTTAGACTTAAAACAAAGTAGTAGCTCTCTGTATTGAATATTATAGAATATTATATTAAAGAAAGCATTAACTTATGTAAAATACATCATTATCATTCAATTTGAACAACAGTTCATCAATATAAGTGAAAAAAAGTCAATAGTTTGCGTTAGCCCTTTCCACACTAATCTATTAAATTATCATGAATTTTAATAAATAATTGGTGAAAATAAATTATATGAAATGTTGCTAGCAAACATCTTCAGTGCATAAATGTCTTAAAGACGTCTTGAATGGAATTACTTAATTGATAGACATTCTTACTCAAGAACCAAAGATCTAAAGTTTCAATCACGTGGTAATTTGATGTCTCAGGCTTATAGAGGTCTGTATGGATCTCGAGTTTTGATGTCTCAGGCTTATAGAGGTCTGCATGGATCTCGAGTTTTACTTAATACCCTTATACTCAATTAAGAAGGTTTGCATGGATCTCGAGTTTTACTCACTACCCTTATACTCAATTAAGAAGTATCTCATTTGATAGATTTCATGTTCAAGTGTTTAGAGTAATATGCCACACGCCAATATACAGATGATCACTCTCTTTTTATGAGACTTCATGTCTAAAGTTTCAATAGTTTATTCACTTAAAATATGTGAGACTCGTATTTAATTCAAAATCTTATTGAGTTTTGTAACAAACAGAACTAATCAACACATACTGACTGACTTGTTTGTGTTTTTTTTTTTGTGTTTTAAACTTTGTTCTAAACTGTTCATCTGATTGAAACTCAATATCGACATAATTATCCAAATGCGGCAAACGATTCAGAAAGTTGGCATCATTGATGGTTTATACATTATGTTATTGCTAATCCATTTCTAGGCTATTAATTAAATGTTCATAATCTTCCAATTTGGAAATTTTGATGGGAGCACTTACACACACCCGGAAATCCTGCCTCTCCACACTCGTTTTTGAAATTTCGAGTGAAATTACGATTTTACCCCCGCATTTCCAATCATTCGAATGAATGTCCAATTCATTTTGGCATTCATTCGAATGAATGTCCATATGTAATTTTAATTCATTCGAATGAATGGGCCTCATTCATTCAAATAAACTAATCATTCGAATGAATGGGCTTCATTCATTCGAATGATTCCTTCAGATCCTTCAGCCGTTCATTCATTCGAAAGCAGGAAACAGTAACATTATTTAAATATTTATTCTTAAAACTTTAAACTTATTTTTTGAGCACTGTGTAATTCCAAAATTTCTCAAATTGAATATCTAGACTAATTAAAATAACCTGATAAAAATACCTTAAGACTTTAAGGTCTTTTGACACTCCTAAATATTTAAAACACAGTATTTTACAAATAAGGGTATTCCTAGGCTGTGTCGAAAATACATTTGGAGGTGTCAAAAGACCTTGAAGTCTTAAGGTATTTTTATCAGGTTATTTTAATTATTCTAGATATTCAATTTGAGAAATTTTGAAAATACACAGTGCTTAAAAATAACTGTCTATATTTTAAAACATAGACCGTTATTTTTTAAGCACTGTGTATTTCTAAAATTTCTCAAATTGAATATTTAGACTAATTAAAATAACCTGATAAAAATACCTTAAGACTTCAAGTCTTTTGACACTCCTAAATGTGTTTTCGGCACACCCTAGGGATACCCTTATTTGTAAAATACTGTGTTTTAAATATTTAGGAGTGTCAAAAGACCTTGAAGTCTTAAGTATTTTTATCAGGTTATCGTAATTAGTCTGAATATTTAATTTGATAAATTTTGGAAATACACAGTGCTTAAAAAATAAATATAAAGTTTTAAAATAAATTTTATTATTTAAATCATTTGAATGAATGAGTCTCATTCATTCGAATGATTCGTTCATTTGAATGAATGCTCATTTATTCGAATGAATGGGCTGACCAGTATTCCGTGTTACTGCTCAGCCCATTCATTCGAATGAATTGAAATTACACTTGGGCATTCATTCGAATGAATAATGAATGAATGTCAAAATGAACTGGGCATTCATTCTAATGAATAATGAATGAATGTCAAAATGAACTGGGCATTCATTCGAATGAATGGAAACGTGGGGGTAAAATCGTAATTTCACCTGAAAATCCAATTTCAGATATATAGAGGCAGAAAATCCAGGTGTGTGTAAGTGCTCCCAATTTTGATCTACATCACCAGACCATGGCCTCCAACTCAAGAAGGGGTGCATATGAAGAGCACAAATTACTCAAATATAGTATATATAAATTTGACATTTACCAAAGCATAATATTTATTTTATTAAATTTCATTTAAAAATAGTTATTCTATCTACTATTATTAATCTAGAATTAATATATTAGTATTGTTTCTAAAATAGTTGATCTAAGTTTCTAAAATTAGACTACATGTTTTGGGTTTGACTCTTTCCAAACTTATCTAATACACAAAGCTTGCGAGTGGTACTGTGTATCCATAGAATCAATCTCACTTTCAGTGTACTCGTGTTATAAAAAAAAAAAAAAGCACTTCGAGGTTTTATTGTTGATTACTTTTTTTTTCTTCTTTCTTTTTCTTCTCAATAAAGAGTTTGTAATCTTTAGTTGATTCTTGTGATGTGGCCCATCTGTGAGATCATTGGTTAGATGAACGGTTTGGATGAATACCCTTCAGTCACATCTAAAACACTAATGCAAATTTTCTCCAAATGAGATTGGAAATAACCATAATAATGCTATTCTTGTTACAAAATGTCTGTAATTTCAATTTAGGCCAAGTGATCAAATCAGTAGGTTAGGCCCACTTTTCAGCATTTTAAGTAATTATCTGATGGGTTGTACCTTATATGTGCAATTTGACTCGCCAATCCTAATCGATGATAGGTTCTTTGTGTATATTAACAACCTCAATTAAATATCGGTTAATAAATATTGACAATTTCTCTTATATAAGTTTACATTATTATTTTTATTGTGTAAATCTCACGGAGAATGAATAAAGATTTTAGTGTTTTTTATAATAAGAGATATCATTATACCTTTTCACTATTTAAGTGATGATAAAATGGATAAAAATAGAAGTCCCGAATCTCTTGTTATTAAAAATATTAGAACCTCTTTCACCAATGCGATGAAGCTATACTTGTTTTAATGAAAATATTAGATCCCCTTTCAATTCCTAAAGCCATGAAGCTATACTTTTTATTTTTAACTCTTGGAGTTACATAGCATTATTATTATTTTTTGAAGACCCTATTGAAATCTCAGACCCACCTCAACTTATGCCTTGGCCATAGCCCTTCTAAAATTCCTGAGGAGAGCAACATAGACCCCATACTCCCGGGCAGGGGTTAAGATATCGACTGATACGTTTACGGGTTTTCAGTGCCTTATCATATCGGCCGTACACGGTCGTTCTCGACCGATATGGTCGATATATATCGGTCCGATATCGGCCGATATTCATAATATCGGTCTTTTTTTTTAAAAAAAAAAACCAAAACAGTAGTGGGCCCAAGTTGATATCTCGGCCGATATCGCACCAATATCGACCCAGATATCGGCCGATATTTTCGTTTTCAATTTTTTTTTATTTTTAAAAAAAGCTTCCTTTTAGATTTTTAATTTATTTTTTAATTCAGAAAAAATAAAATAAAAATACCGATATTTAAAAAAAAACACAAAAGAGAAGAGAGAATTTTATCTGTCGATATTTGTATATCATCTGATATCTCGGTCTGGGTGAATTTTTCACCCCTGTTCCCGAGTAAAGATCTCCCTTCTTGAGGGAAGAGGCCATCAACTGAGCTATCCAACGGTGGATTGTTACATAGCATTATGATTATATAATCAATCTAATCTAAAGGGAGAGGCCATCAGCTGAGCTACTCAGCAGTGGGTTGTTACATAGCATTATGATAATACAATCAATCTAATCTTTCAAATTTGAATAACAGAACTTATTTGAGATGCATAGGTGACTTGTGTTTCTTATATAAAAAGTCCCACATCGGCAACTCCTTTTTCCAACAAGCGTTTATAAGCAATTGTGAGAAGCAACTCTGTCGCCGAGCTCAGTGACGTGAGCTTGTAACCTCAGTGGGGGCAATAAGGTGATGAGAACGGTTGGATTGTTCCTTAGGGTGAGGACCAGTCAGCCATGCTGACTCGCCCATTCCAAGTTGACAGCCGAGTTATGTGATTCAGGCGAAGGCTTGAGTTACCAAACTGGTAGAGCGGAGGGCAACGCGTCAGGCTGGTTCACAGAGCAGCGCAACCTCCCACTGTAAACAGTGGAAGGATAACGAGTCGGTGCTGACTCGAGCCTCAACTCAACCCTCTAGGGCAAATCTAACCGAACCATCACCTTTTTCAATTACTCAATTCCTGCTGACTCAGCTAAATTATAGTACTTTAAATTTTAATGAAATGAACGAGTCCAGTGCTTAAGCATCACTTTTTACATCTTTTATCATTGCCTTTTTCAATTACTCAATTTCTGCTGAGTCAGCTAAATTCTACTTTAAATTTTAATCTGATGAACGAGTTGATGCTTTACTCAGCCAAACCCATCATTTTTTACATTTTTTTCCTTTTCTTCTTTCAATTATGCTTTCTTTATTAAAATATCATTCTTTTTCAATTAATTAGTCAGTGTTGCCCACTTGCCCTTCACTCTATTTTTCCCTTTAAAAACTGTGATGTGTTTTTCATCTTCTTTTGGAAGGATAATGAGTCAATGTAGACTCGGGCCTCTCAACTCAGACCTTTTTTCAATTGCTGCTGACTCGGGTCCTTATTCAATTGTCTATTTTTATTGATTTTATGAAAGGTTAAACTCGGTCAAACCATGTTTATTTTGGTTGTTTGTGAAATTTTCCATTGATTAATAGCCTATTCATATTCTTAAAAATAAGTTAAAAAATCTTAGCATTTCTCTCAATTTTCTATAGTCCAATAGCCCCACTGGTCTGTATTAGCTGACGATACAACAAATATCGGATTGGTCGATACATTTGTCTCTCCTCTCAATTTTTTATTTTTTTACAAAACCAATAAATTTTTAGGCTTCATGATTATATAATTTACCATTAAATAGTGTTCATTTACATATTCAAATGTTATTTTTTAGTTACAAAATCGATAATTATCGTAAATATATGCTAAGTTCAGATAAAAAATAAAAACAAATTGTAAATGCATGAAATAATAAGTTTTAGCAGTAACTTAACATCTAGACAGTAACTAAAATATAAAATATTTTTTTTACATAATTATTGCAATGTTTAGACATTTTTTCGGATTATCGCAAATATATGCTATATTTGGATAAAAACATAAAAACAAATTGCGAATTCATGAAATATTAAATTTTAACAGAAACTCAACATCTAGACAACAACTAAAAAATTTATATAATTATTGCAACATTTAGGCATTTGTTTCAGATTATCTCAAATGTATGCAAAAATTGTAGACAAAAAATAAAAAAATTGCAAATGCATGAAATAAAAAATTTAGGCATTATAATTGCTTCTAGAGAAAATTTTAGACCTCATACACCATTCACAATAAATAAAAAAGCATTAAAAATTCAAATTTCGGTCAGTTTTTTTTTTTTTTTTTCAATTTCAATTTTTTCCCGTCGATATCTCAGATATCGCTTGAGATTTCGATGAGACATAGTGGGCCCAAGACGATATGATACATTTTGGGCGCTATTTCTTGACCCTGATTTTCCCGATATATTAGCCAATAAGATATGTATCAGCCCATATTTTCCCTCCATTAAAATTGATATGCAAGAAAAATATATTTCAAGGAAAAAATCTTAATCCGATCATCATAACTTTGTAATATGGGCTATAAAATATCAAAGGCATAATAATCGAAATTTTAAAGTCTAAAATTGCAAGATTAAAATAGTGAGACTTAAATATTACACAGACAATGTTTTTATTATTTTCTACATATTTTAACGAAAATATGTGACCCATTTTTTTATTTAAAAAAGAGTCTCATTAAATAAGTGAACTTCAAAACTTTAGAATTTTTCAACAGAAAATGTTATTTGAGCATATTGTTAATATATTTTAGCCGAAATCAGCTTAGCCCCTTTTCTATAATTTTGTTAATATATACAGAGAAGGGAAATTTTACCTTATGTTAGAAATTGAGGTTTTTACTATAAACCCCCAAAGTTTCTCATATTCCAATTTTTCACACGTACTTCCCAAAAAAAAAAAAACAAGAAATATTGAATTTTAATCTCCAACCAATCTTTTTATCTTAATTAGTGGAAATAAAGAATAATTTTGCCCACATGGGTGTAACTCAACTGGTTAACCTCCAGCATCAGGAAGCGGGAGGTGTCAAGTTCGATCCCCCATGGGCTTAACCTGGTGTACCCTAAAAGTAGTGGGTATCACGCTGGGTTTCCCACGGTTTTCCACATGTAAATTCAAAAAAAAATAAAGAATAATTTTCTTTAGTTCATAATTTTTTATATAGATTTTCTATTTTGTAATACTAATATAATATAGAAGAATCTAGTCATATTCTTCAAAATCATCAAATGCAATCATAAAGCTCCTTTTTTATTTTTAGTCAATTTTATATAAATTTTCTCTATTTTTAGATAATAGTATGTTAAATTTAAATTAAATCCTCCATACTCACCAAATTTTATTTTAGTATCCTTTTCTTATTTTTAACTATTCTTGGACAATTTTATCTTTTTTTTTTTAACATCATGAGAGTAAATCACAACCATTTATTTAGCGAGCAGATACATTTATTAAAATGTACATCAGTTTATACTTTTTTTTTTTTAATTTGACGAACATCTCATGACAATTTATGTCTCTCTACAAACCAAATTATCAATGTTAAATGATATTTAAACCTAATATTATGAAGGCACACTCGTGATCTTAGACTTGAAACAAAGTAGTAGCTCTCTGTATTGAATACATCATTATCATCCAATTTGAACTGCAGTTCATCAATATAAGTGAATAAAGTCAATAGTTTGCAACTTTGCATTAGACCTTTTCACACTAATCTATTAAATTTATCATGAATTTTAATAAATAATTGGTGAAAATAAATTATATGACATGTTGCTAGCAGACATCATGACTACATAAATGTTTTAAAGCCACTTCGGATGGAATAAATCAATTGACAGACACTTTGATTTAAGAACCAAAAGTTTGAAGTTCAAGTCACGTAGTAATTTGCTGCCTCTGGCTTATAGAGACCTGCATATATCTGGAGTTTTACTCAACACCTTCATATTAAAAAAGAATTGAGAGTCTTAGAATTCTCCGTCATGAAAAATAAATAAATAAATGAACTTCTTAAAAAGCATTAAATGATCATGGTATTTTTAAAAAAGAATATGATGAATGATTGTTCTAAATTCACTAGAAATATCGATATTTTTATAATAAAGAATACGGTGTATATATTTTTGTCTGTTTATCATTATTTAAATAGTAGAAAAAAATATTAATATATTTTATTATAAAAACACCAATATCCCTATTAATTCCCTAATGTAAATGAACAAACGCCACAAGTTCCTCTCGATGTAGCAAAATCTCTTTGTAACCACATATAAAGAAAAGGAATAAAATGACATAAACATGAGAGCAACAGCATATTGTACAATATATTAGAGATGCCGGAGGATTTCAGAAGTTTTCTTATTGATGTTATCGAAGAGATTCAATATAGCTGTGCTAGATTCTTGTTGTATATAAGATGAGAGAGGAGGATTCTTCTCTCAAATCCACACCCATTTGAGAAGAAAGAAGAAAGAAGAAAGAGAGAGAGGGGCTTGTCTCTCAAACTAGACATTCTCCTCTTTCCTGGAAAACTAACAGAATAACTTGGGAGATGGATCTTTGAAGAAGGTGAGAAATTCTGGGTCTCTTTATTTATTTTTATTTATTTATTTATTTTGCTTTTAGTTTTAGGTTTTCATATGCAAGGAATAATTTAGATAATATGGACTTCATACCATATCTTTTTAGAAATTTAATGGATGCATTTTAATTGAGTGGTTAATAGTTTTCGCATGAGTTCTATATTTTTTTCGTAACATGGATATTCCTGTAGGACATTAGAGGTGAGGCTAATTTCATAAATACATAAATCACCTGCAAGCTTCATGTATCAGATAAGCTTGGAAGAAGTAGAATCTAAAATCTTCAATTTAATCTTAAAAAATTAGACCAACTGAACTACTCGTGCAGATGTAAAACTTTCGAAGAGCTTGAGAGTCAACTTCTGAGCTACCTTGGGTTCTAAATTGACGGTAGACATTTAGGCCTAGAAAGCCCCTTTATAATGCATTTCAATTATAAGATTTGAAAGTAGGCATTTAGGCATTATATGTATAAATTTCAAATTTTACAATGAGATCAAGTACTCAAAAGTTTATTTAACCAGTTCTTCGTTGAGAAATTATTTATTGTGAATCATATACCTACTTTTTATTGAGTCTATCTTTATACTATTTTTTTTCTTCATACTCATTATTATCTCATGAATATTATTTGTACTCAATTTAAAATTATTTTGAGATATGTTTAATGTTGGATTAAGCTCAAGTTCTATCAATGGTTAGAAATTTTTATCCTTTAAAATGATTTTTAAAAAGTTAAATTTTACCAAACTTCCTATTTAATACAATATCTATCAAATAACTCATCTCGTTATAATCTAATATAAGAGTTGTAGACATTTAAAAATTTTGGGTTTTTAAATACTCATCGCCATTATATACTAGGGCTCATTTTTGAGAAAAATAAAAGAAAAAATCCAATAGTTTGAATATTTGCATATCACCTCTTTAAATTCAATAAGTATAAATTTAAATTTTAAATTTTGACCAATATTTAAAACTCTATATCCTCTCACGAAACTCTAGTGCAGTTATAGATTAATAATATAATGGAATCAGTGACATTATTCTGCTCTAATAATCCAACTAAATCAAGGATTTTATTAATATACATGACATGGTCTTTCATTTTTGTAGCGTTAATGACATATAACTACTGTGTGGCAAATGGGCATAGTGTCTATTGCCATATGTCATGATTTTAACACAATTTTTAATAAAATTTAACTAGGGTAATGTTGAGGCAGTGAACTGAGTGACCATTGGTTGCGAAGCGGAAAATTTAGGGACCTATTAAGGACTTGGGTCACTTCATCTAATGGGCTAGTCTTTTAGGATGGATACCCATGTCCTAATAAGTGGTATCAGAGCTGTAGAAAAGAATAATTGTGTATTGTATCAAACCCAAAGCTATTACATGTATTTATAGCTTTGGCAGACCTTAAGGCTATCACAATGAAACTCAAACACTTATCCTAATTTTAATCCAAATACATCTCTTCTTAGAGATAAATCCAAACATAAAATCTTAATTACATTATAATTCTAATATCTTAAAATATATTCCAACACCAAACCAACGCATGAACTCAGGGGATCCTCTGTTCGGACGGGATGGCCGGTAACATTCTATCCGCTGGAGACCTTGTCTGAGGGGAATTGTTGGGGCCGTGAACAAGTCTCGCATTAACGGTGAAGGGGTGATTTAAGGATTTATAAAGGACTTAGTTTACTCCACCTAAAGAACTAGCTTTTTGTGATAGATACCCCGATCCTAAGAGGTACCTCATTATTATTGTGCAAAAATTGCCCATTTCTACAGTTAAAATTTTGGACTTGTGGTGAACAAAAAGGTGATTAGGAAAAAAAAAAATTTGTCCACTCTCAAGGGGCAAAATGTCCATTGAGATTTGGGTAGGCCACAATTTATGGGATAATAAGGTGGCCCAAATCATAATTATTTTTGCCTGTTTGTTTAGTACTATAGTAGCAATTGAATAGAATTGCAATGGCTGTCCACCGGGTCCCACAATTGATTTGGTCAATAAGAAAGGACATTTAGGTCTCTAATTGATTAAAGTATAATTGCAGTCCAAAGATTTTAATTGGATCTGACCCTTATCTACAAATGTGTGGAATGATTCAACAATTAGATCCCAATTCCAAAAGAATTTGTTTCATTCATTTCATTTGATCATCGTAACTCTCTAAAAAATACTAAACATTTTATCTAACTATTCAAATTAGAGATTCTTGATTTGTTAGTTAGAATCATCAAATCAAGTTGAAATGATATATAAATTTACAATGGACATTACTTATCTAATTGCACATAAATTAGTAGATGGCTGAATGGAAACCCTTCTATTATGATATGGTCTCTTAATATTGATAGTCCATAGGCCAAGACCATTTTTGACAAACTCTATTTTTCTCATTATAATGGTCTATATTCAACAAAATCACGATATAGCAAAGTCACATGTAGACTTGTAAACAGATCCAAGTCCGGCCTATGGACTATCTGGCCCGGCCTGATTGTTAACCAAATGGGCTAGATCCAGGAGTCCGTTTATTACTCGTGGATCGATATTTTTGGACGGGCCACAGACTAGTCTGAAAATCGGTCGGACTCACTTAAGAAAATAAAACATACAGTAAAACCCTAACTCTCTTTCTTCACTCTCGTTCGCTCTGTCCATCTCTTTCTTTCTCTCACTACTTAGCGGCGATAAATTAAAAAGAACTATATGGTTTGACCTCCATGCTTCTCTTAATACAAAATAAAATGTAATCATAAATATGGCTCAAAGATGTAATATATAATCTATAGTCAGTCCAAATTACAAAAATACCTTTATACCTTAGGTATGGGTTTCACTTCCGAACCCTACAACAATCAAACCAAACTCACCCCTCCCATCTCTTCTCAAGAGCTACTCTATACTCCTGAAAACCCCCAATTAAGGTCGGTGTCCCTAATGGCTGAAAGCCACTCCAAGACACAACTTGCTTCAGAACAAGCCCACCTGATCTAATGGTGCCCATCTTCTTCTTGTTAACATAATTATATTTTGGAAGTTCATTATCTTACGACAGATTACTTGTAGTTGAATGCACTTCTGGTAATGTATGGAAGTCTCAATTCTTTCATATTAGGTACTGAAATGAGTTAATTAATATTTGCTCAAGTAGTATAATCACCAGTTGTTGTTACTTCCTTTATGCTTTGCTTGATTCACATATGAGAGGTATGGTCATGGCAAATGGTCATCATAATGAGAAAGACCTATCAGGACTTGGGTATTCATCTAAAGAGATTAGTCTGTTAGGTAGAGTGATCCAAGTCCTCTATAAATCCCTAGATATCCCTTTACACTTTCAATGTCGAAACTCAGTCAGCCTGAGACATGGCTCTGATACCATTTATTAGGACTTGAGTATCCATCCCAAAATACTACCCTGTTAGGTCGAGTGACCTAAGTCCTTTATAAATCTCTAGATTCTACACTTCCAATATGGGACTCGTTTGCAGCCCCAACAATACCAAATAAACTTAACAATCAGAAGTAATTTGATCCAACTCCCAAATTTGCAAGCTCTTAAATCTTAATGGGGATACCTAGGATCATCCATGAATCTGAATAAACAAGGCTACCAGTTCACCCAAGGTGGGATTCTATCTTTCAGTAATTATAGAAGTCACCATTGCATAAGAGGAATTTGCACAGTAATTGGACACAAAATTTTCTAATCTGATCCATTCAGTATACCTTTTTACTTGTTCTGTTTCTGTAACTTCATACTTCTGTTCTCAACGCAGAGTGCAGCTGCTGATATGTGGCCTATTTACTGATTTGCAGGTAAACCACACAGCTAGAACACAACAGACCACACTGCTAGGACTTCTTTCTCAAGAAATCCCATGGCTGAAGATGATAATGAAACCAAAGATAAGACCATTTCAGAAGAAGATGAAAAATATACGAAGGATGGGACGATGGACGTCCTCTATAAAAACCGAGCCATTAAGAAGGATACAGGAACCTGGAAGGCTTGCCCTTACATCCTTGGTATGGTTTAAAAATTCTGTCATTCTGTAACAACATCTACTTCCTGATCTTGTATCTATGAATTTTCTCATTTTGAATTCATCAAAATTCCAATACTTCATAAAACCTAACAAGTTCTCCACATTGCACATTTCATACATGAACCCTTACATGGGCAACAACCTTCTTTATCACCACTTGAGTGCATAATAACTCACAGGGATGAACGGGTTCAAAAGATATATGAAAGGAATGCGAAGGGACCAAAAATCATCTTAATTGGATTCATGTAGGTATGCTAGTTCAGTGCAAAGTCATTAGCGAAAAAGAAAAAAAAAGCCTGGGCTTTTGTTCCAACAGTTGTTGTTTGATAATGTGTGTGGGGTGAAGGGCCAAAATTGTGAAATGTGTTCCCTCTGTTATCTATCACCCATATATCAGGCCTAAACGAGTCATAGTTTTACAGGTTCACCAAATCAAGCACACCGTATGAAAATCTTCAATGGATTCTGATGATTGGTTTAAATGCTTTATGCAGGAAATGAATTTTGTGAAAGATTGGCATATTATGGGGTGAACTCTAATTTGGTCAATTATTTTGAGAATCGTCTCCGTCAGGGCACTACTGCGGCATCAAATAATGTTTCCAACTGGTCTGGGACATGCTACATCACCCCATTGCTTGGAGCCTTCATAGCTGATGCTTACTTGGGAAGATATTGGACAATTGCCACCTTCTCCACCATCTATGTTCTGGTAAGATATCTCTACATCCTCTCTCTCTCTCTCTCTCTCTCTCTCTCGAAGTGTTTAATGACAGAAGATAGAAGATACTCTGATATCCCAAGTTGGTGCTTTCTTGTTCAATTATAGCTCTGTTCCAAGTAGTCTGAGGGTGTTGATACTGTTGTATTTAGCAAGAGACAATCTGACATTCAATCCTGAATTTATACTTGTATATTTTTACTTACAGACTAAGCAGAATCTAATTGGATACTATATGGGCATAAGATTTTTAAGTATGTAATTATCATAGTTCTACTCTATTGGCTGATTTATGTATAATAAGCCTTAAAGAACCTCTGATGGATTAAGCCTAAATCAATGAACAATTGAACACAATGTTTTCAATTCCATGTAGGGGATGACATGGCTAACACTGACAGTTACCGTCAAGGGGCTAACTCCATCATGCCATAATGGTGAATGCCACCCGACCATGAAACAAAGTGCAGTGTTCTATCTAGCAATTTATCTGATTGCACTTGGGACTGGAGGAATCAAACCATGTGTCTCATCTTTTGGGGCAGATCAGTTTGATGACAATGATGAGTTTGAGAAGAGAAAGAAGAGCTCCTTCTTCAACTGGTTCTATTTATCAATCAATGTTGGTGCTCTAATTTCTGCTTCTGTGTTGGTATGGCTACAAATGAATGTGGGTTATGGATGGGGTTTTGGTGTCCCTGCAGTAGCAATGGCGATTGCTGTTGTGAGCTTCTTCTCTGGTTCTCGGTTGTACAGGCACCAGAAACCTGGAGGAAGCCCCCTAACGCGGATTTTTCAAGTTGTGACTGCATCATTTAGGAAAGTTCAAGTGAAAGTGCCTGATGATGAGACTCTTCTGTATGAGAATGCAGATGAAGAGTCGACCATCCAAGGAAGCCGTAAGCTTGACCACACAAATCAGTTCAGGTAACCATATTAAGAGCTTATGTTTTTCGATGGTGTGATCAAAATCTTATACTCTGTTGCATGGTTCTGGACTATGGCTTTTACAGTATAAATTAGAACATCAATAACTTGTCAAGTTCTTCCAACACTGGGAATAAAATAAGTGTTTAGTATGTCTCTGTTCATTTAATGTACATAATTCAACTTGGATTGGATGATATGAATTGTACAGATCATTGGATCCTAACAGAACAGAATCCAATCCAATTTCCCTGTCAGGTTAGGACTGTTTCATGATCCTTGTAATCATTTGAAAATGAAGAAATTAGTACATTGTGATTGAAACATGCATAGCTTCTATCACAATTGATGTGAGACAATTAGAGAGATTTGATCAACTAAATTGAATCTAGTCATGTGGATGCTGATTAACATCAATTCCATGTTCAACTTCTCAAATTTCAACAGCGTGTTTTAAACAATAATGCTGCAAACAGGTTCTTTGACAAGGCAGCGGTGGTAACTGAAACTGACAATATCAAAGGCAATGTTGATCCATGGAGGCTTTGTACTGTGACCCAAGTTGAGGAGCTCAAGTCCATGGTGCGGTTGCTGCCCATATGGGCCAGCGGCATCGTTTTTCTCGACCGTGTACAATCAAATGGGCACTCTGTTCGTCTTACAGGGCAACCTCATGGATGCAAAAATGGGGCCTCACTTTACGATCCCATCAGCATCCATCTCTATATTCGACACGATAGCCGTTATCTTCTGGGTCCCAATTTATGATAGATTCATTGTTCCATTGGCCAGACGGTACACAGGCCATGATCGTGGTTTCAGGCAGCTCCAACGAATGGGCATAGGCCTAGTCATCTCCATCTTCTCCATGGTGTCTGCAGGGATCTTAGAGCTTAAAAGGCTCCGAATGGTGAAGCAGCTGCACCACTACGAGAAAACACCATTGCCCATATCAATTTTCTGGCAGGTCCCCCAATACTTCATCATTGGTGCAGCTGAGGTGTTCACATTCATTGGTCAATTGGAGTTCTTCTACGACCAGGCACCCGATGCCATGCGGAGCATGTGCTCTGCACTCTCGCTTACAACCGTTGCTCTAGGAAGCTACCTGAGCTCTCTTCTTGTTACAATTGTCAGCCACATTACTACTAGGAATGGTAGTCTTGGTTGGCTACCGGACAATCTCAATGTGGGTCATCTCGACAACTTCTTCTGGCTCCTTGCCATTCTAAGTCTGCTGAATTTCTTTGTCTATCTATGGATCACAAGGTCGTATACATATAAGAAGGTGACCGGCGCTGCTCGAGGATAGCTCAACATACAGAAGCATGAATGTCTAGTTTGATCATGAAAGTATTCCCTAGCACATTTTAGAGACTGAAAAATGTGCACTGACACTGTCACACTTCAGGTTTGCTCCTGTTCAAGTTTGTATTTCAGTTCTATGTAAATGTTGTAAGGTGATTGCTGTTTGGAAATGTATCTTGTGTAAAAAGGAAACTTGAGTTTGGTCCCATTCTCAAATTTCATCCAGGGCCGTCTAGAAACAAATTAAGGCCTAACGTAAAAAAATCTAAATAGGGTCTTTTTTGTATTTAATATATTATTATAAGTAATATTTAATTAAAATTTTAATTATATATAATAAAATAAATTATTCTAGATAATAATTTTTTTTTTAACTTAAAAAGATTAGGATGCCAACAATAGAGCATTGAAAAATTTACCCATCCGAGTGAAATTAGCATATTCAGCAATTAAAATAGAATAAAATACTTTAAATCATCAGTATACTGAGTGGGCTGAAGTGCAAACATAGAGTGAGAGATGAGTTCTCTCTACTGCTCTTATCTTCTTCTTCTTTTTTATATAATCTGAATAATTTATAAACAATTAGCTGAAAAATGGTAGTGGAAAAAAAACCCAAATCATTTCCCTTTTTTTTTTCAATCCCATTTACAATATCAAATTTAACAAAACATTTAAGGAAAACCTATCTGAGAAACGAAATGGGGATGGAGGAATAACAGAGAGAAGGGTTTCCTGGACCTACTTTCATGTTTTAAACCTCTTTTGAAAATAATCTTAACAAGTTTTGAGATTAAAACTAGTTATAATTAAAACTAATATTACCATTAAATCAAGAAGTAAAAGAGATAAAATGATTAATATAAGAATCATTTACAAAAATCTGAAAAAGGAAGAAGAGGGATTTCGACCGATCTGGGTTTCAGAACGAATTTTTATTTCGATTTTAACAGGAATTTTCCAAAACTACCTTATGTCATAAATTCATTAATCCAAACTGTTTATCAATTATAACCGAAATTTTAAACTAAGAAATAATAAAGAAATGAAATGGGAAAGAGAAGGCCTTATCAAAAACTTGCAAAAGATCAGAGAAAGAGAGTGAAGATGTAATTGTTGGGCTCCAATAATCAGCAAAGAGAGAGGGGTTGAAGAGAGATTGAAAGCCTGCAAGAGAGAAACAAGAACCCCTTTTTATGGCTGCATCGAGCTTCAGCCCTCATAGCGAGAGACTTGGATGGGAGCCCAGCAACGGCGAGAGGGGCCTTCTTAGTCCGGGGGCCTAAGGTGATCGCCTTTCTTACCAAAGGGTGTAGACGGCCCTGATTTCATCATGTCACGGACGGGCTGAGCTGGGCCAGGCCAGCCTGGAAAAGCCCAACATAGATACTCTGCTAAATATGACTCCAATATATCAAATTCTCAATTGAAGCTTAAGGATCAGTGCTCAGCTCTAGTGCTTAATTTACGTACTTTGGACCCAGTTACTGTTAGGAAATGGGTATTCAACCCAAAGACTGGCCATTAGATTTGGGCAAAGAGAGAGAGATATCGGCCGAGATGTCGGCCTATATTTGTGGGCCCAAGCCAAGACGCCCAGATCTCGGTCCCAACATTTTTTTTAACCCCTGGTAGGAAGGATTCCCATACTCTCCCAAAGGGCTACTGCCCATAGAGTTACTTATATACGTGGATAAAAAGGCTTGCACATGCTCTAAAGATTAATCGAATGTTCTAAAAAACCTGAACACCGACAGAAACTCTTAGATAGTATATCCAAGTCATCCAAATTTGTGAAACTCTTAGATAGTATATCCAAGTCATCCAAATTTGTGGACCTCATTGAGTCACTGTAGGTGTGGAAAGGCATGAAAATTTCGTATGGGTCCACGATGTTATCTATTTGCCCTTTGAATTTGGCCACCTAAAATATATTTTACTCAGCCACTGCTTTCAATGGCTTTCATAGTTCACCTGATGTAATCATTGAACAGCCTCCACATAGACCATGATTTGGATGGTCGAACAATTATATTGTTCTCAACTTACTGAATATATAATTTCTTCCAATCAATCAATTGCATATATTTTTTTTAGTAATTTTATATGATATATGTCGGTCGATATTCGGACTTTATAACGTTGATTGAACTTTATCAGATTTTGATTGAAATCTTGATCATTAAAGTTCAAATTTTTCAATTTTTTTATAAATTTCAAGTAATAACCTAATATAATTAATTATAATGGAAATATAGGTTGAAATCTTATATTTTTTTCATTTCCACCAAAATTTAAAATTTAGGGCCCACATCTAAACTTACATTTGTAGTAAAAGGGGTTGGTGGCCAAGAACCTTCTTTAAAAAATTGAAGTCTCGTGTTCAATTCACGTTCAACTCCAAAGAGCCACACTCTATAGTTTTATTCAGTGTGTAGATTGAGAGAATTTTCACATACTCCCAAAGATTAGTCAAGTGACACCATATTTTTAATCCTAGTCCCATCGAAAAGCTCAAGTGTCTCCATTAGCCCAATTTTGACTTGACTTGGACATTTCCTCTGTGTCATCTGATTGAGGTTTTAGTCTAGCTAGTCATTAATTTGATTCTCAAATTTCCATTTTTTTTTTTTTTCTGCCTGAGATACTTTATTTGGGAAGATAACAAGAAAAATTATGCTGATGTGACTCTGATTTTTCATTAAAAATGTATTTATTGGAGTATAGAGACAGCACCTGAGGAATGAATCCTTCTCAGAAGTTTTCCTCTACAGGTGAAATTGCTCAAATTTTAAATAGGATTTATTGTTAAAAATCAGATGAAATGGGCAGAGGAGAAATGGCTTGAAATTGATTATTTCCTTTTTTTTAACAAGGGAAATGATTATCCAATAAGCACTAAATATAAGGTTAAGAATTGATTGATCACGATAAAAAAAAAAAAAAAAACCACAATGCCTAGGACCTTGATTTGATGGTTTAGTTTTTTTTAATTAATTAATATTTAAATTATTATTTCTACTTTTGATGAATTTTTAATTGACATATTCCTCAATCTAAAAGGGTTAGAGTGATGACTGAAATACATCTAAGGAAGTGAGAGTCCTAAGTTCGATCCCCACTCCACTTAAAGGGTCACTCTCGTAGAGTTATTCCGTGTGTGTAAAGAGTTACCCGATTTGTGTGGATAATGAAAGTTGTACATCCCTTTAGGATTAATTAGGTGGTCTAAGAAGTTTAGACATGATCATAAAAAAATCAATCTACATATTCCTCCTTTCCTTAATGAGGTCACTAGACCTCACCAACATCTCTTTATTTTATCTACATATAAAAAGATAATGTAAGGCGAAGCGGTTATGATTTCCCTTCATATTGGCATTACAAAAATTTTGAAAAAAGATTAGTTTAAAAATAGAGAAATTAAAAAAAAAAAACTGAATTTTAAGATGGGATTTAGTTAGTTGGAAGAATTTTGTCCAAACTTTATCAATACTATTATCTGAAAATAAAATACATTGGTGCAAAAATTTGACAAAATAGTAAAAGAGATTTTACGATTATATTTGGTGATTTTAAAAGATATTTCTAAAAAAAAAAAACGATACTTTGTACAAAATTTTGTAAATTAAAGAAAGAATTATTCACTATATCCAACCATTCTCAAAATGGTACTTATATTAAACAACTCCAAATAAATCGGATTGTGGCTATGATGATGTCGATGATATTTAGAATAAGTTTATTTTATATTTTTTTTAATTTACGTGAGGGGAAATGTAGAAAGTCGTGATATCCACTGCCTTTAGAGTATATCAGATTAGGCCACTGGAAATTTGAACTTAACACTTCCTTCTTCTTGAGGTGAGATGTTAACTTTTAGAATCTAGAACACTTTGAAGCTTATAATTAAAAATCTCCATCTTATTATTATTTTTGTTGATCATTGTCATGAAAAAGCGATGGTTGAGCTGATTCCCTCATCTAACTTTAATGAATCTTGTTGCTTAGGAGAGCAAAGATTCTCTACAAATGATTAGAGAAACGAAAATAATGCCCAAGCATTTGACCCAGCACACTAAATCTAAATTTTAATACTAATACAGTGTTATAGATGTTTAAGTAAGATTAAAAATAAAACCTATGTCATCACATATCCTAATCTATTCACCAATAAAGTTTTGCTTTGACTTAAGAGTTGAGATCCTTACTAATCTTGGAAAAGAGTGTAATTAACAACATGGGCCCAATGGGAATCCATCAATAATTAAATATTACAAAACAGAAACAACAAAAAGCTTAATGTCTTAAACTAGTTTAAGATGTAAATGTTGCTTCATAGTTTTGATTATGAATTTGAAATTCTAACTACCAACAGGCCTTTCTAAAGTATGTTTAAATATTTATAAAGTCATCACATACATATAGTGGATGATTAAAATGATTGGCTTTCAACAACTTAATATATGTTAGAGGATTAATATTTTTTAACTATATTTTAGCGAGTTTTGGTAAAATGCGCTGCTTGGACTTCTTTACTACGTTCTATACTATATTTTATAGTATTTGATATATATATATATATATATATATATATTCTAAGTAGAAAATGTGCTGTTTGTACAAATAATATTGGTCAAAAAAATTATCTGTCTCATTTTACTTGTCCCATTTTAAATATTTAAATTTTTTTAAGGAAAGACTTTCAAAAGGCTTATGAACTTCTCTCCACCCTCCTATAACTCTTTCAAAATACATATGAGACAACTATTTTGGGTCAGTTTCAAAATGCATATAAGATAACTAAATTGGGACAGAGAGAGTAATAAATAATTTTTTTTAATTAAAAAATTATATAATTTTTTTAATTTTTAATCTATTATTTTAAACTCATTAAATTTAATCATAAAATATATTTCTTTTGATTTTAGCTTTTTTTCATGAATTTTCTCTACTTTCATATAGTAATATAATAAAATTAAACCAAATGCTTTCAAATTATAAAATCTCACATTAAAATCTCTTTTTATATTTTTAGCTTTTTGAGGTTTTTTTATTTGTTGACTCCGACAGTCTCTTATATAGATAAAGTACATATATTTGAATTTTTTTTTCAAGTCTCAGCTACTATTTTGTGGGGTGAAAGAATAAGATTCTTTCAATGCAAATAATTTTATTTAGGTGACTTCTCTCGTACACGCCGTAGCTTAAAATACTTTTCAGATTTTTATCACAGTAGAGAGCCAATTAGAACTTTTTCAAAAAGATATTATTAATAAAATACATATTGATGTTGTATTTTAAAAGAAAGATTCAATAGAATTAGAATGTCATTAATTAGGCTAAGTTTCATCATTCTCTCCTAAAACACATAAGAAAAGAGTTGTGAAATACTCAATTGATCAACATTTTACCACTAAAAATGTTGGAAATGGTTCTTATTTATAGTAACCGCCATCTCATATATAGTGTTGCACCTAAGGGTTCGTCGAAGTCCAAAAAGTAAGAGGAAGCCGCTCGCAATCATATTAATTTGGCTACAATTATTTATTTAATAGTTCCATACACATAATTTAGTTGAAATTCAGATTGAGTTGGACTAGCAACTCTGATAGAGTTGAATTTGAACAATTTAAGCCAGCAACACAGTCAAAGCTATCTCAGATAGAGTTGAATTTGAACAATTTAAGCCAGCAACACAGGTCAGAATTATTTTGGCCTAGGTACTCCATCTCACATTTCTTAGCTTTAATCTTCCTTTTCAAAGTTGACATCAACATTTCTCCATTACCACCTCATACGACCAACTTAATTTGGTCGTGATGCAGGTATCGAACTCGCTGAATCCGACACAGGCCCAATCAACGACGAGTCGGCCCAATTAATTAAAATTGATGAGTTCATTCATGAAATGTATCGTTGGGCCGATGGCGAGAAGAAAGGGCCATTTTGAGTCCCATGACACCACTGTTGTGGGCCCCACTTTGAATTCAATATCTTCAGCTAAGTCACCCATGTGGACCCCACATCAAAGCCCAACCTTGACCGTGTATGAAAGAAGATGAGAAAGAACCCACGACTCCAATCTCACTGGTTGCAAATCCAGAATATCTTAGATGTTGAAGTAGGAATGGAAGGAAATTAAGGTAAAAAATAAAATAAGAAAAGAAAGCAAAAGAGATATGGAAGAATCTCATCAATAAAAAGATGGAGTAAGAAAGAGAAAAGGAAACACATGTTGCTGTCAACGATGGTGGGAAAGAAACAAGGAGAGAGAACAAATTGCTGAGCAAAGAAGGAAGGTTGGCAGTCCACTGGATGAGAGAAGCCTCTGTATTTTGATTTTTATTTTCTTTAATTGTTTTGTTTTCTTTAATTAAAAATAAGGCCTATAAATTAATGTGTTAGCCTTTGTTGTATTTACACTTGATTATTGAAATTTATGAAGGCTTGAAGTTTTTTCTTTCTCCATCTCTTCAGGACGACAAGTTGATGCTTTTTTAATTTAATTTGCTCTCATGTTGAATTTCATTTAATTTAGTATTAATTAATTGCATGATGAAATTCTCATTGCACTGATTAATGTCCTATTAATTTGAATTCTACAATCAAATTAATTTATCAAAAGGTTCTCCATATTTATACCGTATTTGAACTCGAGAATGGCGGATTTCTTTATCAGAATCAGAATCACTGATTCAACTTAAAACCTAAATTTAAAATATCAAATACAGATTGCATCACATTGCCTCTTGAAATTTTGTTCCTCTAAAGAAATAAAAAAAAAAAGTTGCACATTTATTAGAGAACCAACCCCTGATTGTGACCACCTATCAGATTGAGCATCGTCGCGTTGACCCTGTTGTGAATTATTTGTATGAAATGAACTATATTTTAATTATTTTTTTTTTCAATAATGTGTTAGACTTGTTGCCTCCATTCTTATGAATCAAGAATCATATTGATTTCCTTTCTTTCTCATTCCATTTTTCCTCTTTTACCTTCACCCACGATTCAAGACCAAACTTGACTACAATCATGACCTAATTGACCCATAAAAATCAATCCATTATATGACGAATCCCACCCATGAACTATGCTAACTCAACTTATGATTTGATTCATGATCCAATATAACCAATCATAGTATTTATGCTCTATTACAAAATTTAATTATAAAAAATACTAATTATAAGAGTAGATTAATTATAAAAAATACTCTAAAATTTAATCATCTTCATAAAATTAAAATTTCAATAATGCAACTCCATATTTTAAAACTCGTAAGAAATAAACCTCATCTAAATACTATGATTATTTTACACTTCTTATGAAATAAAGTCTTAAGTTTTATTCACGTTCGATTTTAATAGATTATTTCCTGTAAATTTAATCAGCATATAAATCGAGAAATTTACACATAAATCTAAAGAAAAATTCAGTCAAAAACTAAGTTTATGTAACTCGAAATCTGAGCCCCATTTTTTTTTTTTTCTTCTTTTTGGAAGGTTCAGAAGATGTTCTGTTTTCTAAAAGAGTGGGATAGATATGGAACTTTCTTACATAGATAAGATGGGAATGGTTAATGGTTCTTAAATTTAATGATTTTGAAAGATAAAGATTCCATGCCCAATTTTGAATATTCGTCGATTAGGGAATACAGTTTTGAATTTCTATTTTCACTTGCCATAAATAATTGGTGCTTCTTTAAGATTCCACTAAGTTTTAAAGTTAATTGGGGACAGCTAGAGAGTAAAAATGTCATAGGCACTTTTCATATCCTCTAAAGAGACAAAATTCATTAAATTAATTTTGAATTAGAACACACCTTTCTTCATGAACTGTGTAAAAAATATTAAAACATTGAAATTTAGCTTTGTAATTTGAATTTTGAAAATTAATTTTTCACAAATCGTTGAATTTATGTGAACTATCTTACAAAGGTATAATAATTTTGCTAGAGAAGATCAAACTTGGTATAAACGAAATTCGCATAGTCTTTCGTGCACTCATCTAATTTTTATATATACTCAGCTTGAACTTCATTTTAAATTAATCTCACTATTGAATTAAAAATCTATTTTTTCAGAGGTAACAAAATAAATTATATTAAAAAACGCCAATGCAAAAGATAACAAAGGCTTAAGAGAATTAGGCTAAAAAAAAGAAGAGAAAAAGCACAGAATACTAAAATAATAAACAAACTAATCTCCAGACATATGAAAGACGCCTCTAATCAAACCATCGACACCATTTTTACCGAAGAAATCCGCTACTCCATTAGCAGTCCTACCGATATTTCTCACAATGGTAATGAGACTCTATGGAGGGTGCTTCAGCCCCTTTGCCCATTTAATAACATTAGAAGAATCATTTTTTATTACTAAATTAATTTCCTCAAGACCTAAATTTATAGTCAAGGCTCTCCTAATACTAAGTAATTCCGAATCCTTGAGTCCCACATACTCCGAAAAATAGCCTTTGTAACACCCAAATCATTACGGAGAACTAATTTAAAATAGATTAACTCTATGTTGCGGTAGTCCAGTGTGCTGCAACAGTGTACGACCACAATACATTGATGTGTTGCTGCCAATACACAATGTATCGACTGAATTTTTATCTATCTGAGCTTCTGAAGGACACTAAGTTAATGGTATTATACTGTACTCGTAAATATAGAATTCATCAAATGAATGATAAATGATGAGGTATTCATTGAAAAGGTCATCTTATCTTATAAAAGATTATTATAATTGAATAAAATACATCACATTTTTTAATTTTTAAAATTTTTAGTTTTGTATTTTTAAAATAAATATAATTTGATTGATTCAATTAAAATAATTTATTATCATTTCATTTTACCAGCATATTTAAACACGTAGGATAATACTGCAGAGTGCAGACCTAGTAAGAGTTATCACCGGTTTTGTTTTGAGTTTTGTGATTAAGACGTGTGAATGCAAATAGAATTCTTTCAAGCTTTGCATGTGCGCAGTGCGCCGACGCCCACAGCTTTCCTTTGGCAACTACAGGTATTTGCCGGTCGCCAACTAGTTTCATTCATTTCTATCCATTATTAGATGAGGCCATCATGTGAATGGGGCCCACCATTTTGACTATCTCATGCTATAGAAGATAAGTCAGAAAAAAAAAAAAAAAGATAATCTAATGCTAAACCAACATTTAGATTTAGCAATATTTGACTTAAATCTATCAATTCAAATTGAATTTACTTTACCTTATCTACAGAAGAGGTAACCATGTAAGAGTCCCATACTCTTAAAACTATCTTCAAAGAGAATTTTTTTAATATGGGTGCCCTCACTTTATATTGGAAGTGAGACTAATCTTTAGTACGTATAAATTTTTCAATCCACACACTCATTAAGTCAATGGGAGAGTAACGAGAGTGGTTTGAAGGGATTAAACGTGAATCAAACTGAACACCTCACTTTATGAGACGAACGTCTTGATTGTCATGCCAATCCCTCAGTTTTATCTTCAAACAGATTTACTTGAGTGAACATTAATAAGCGACTCATAACTATTTAATTCATTTCAAAATTTGTTATTTTTATATTATCTTGCACATTTATAAATATTTTTTACATATTTTTTATAAAATAAATTTTAGAAATATTACTTTTTATTTTGTTTAACAAAAATATGTTTTGCTAGAATAATAAGTTGGATTGAATATAAATAAACAGATTAACTTATTTAAAATTATTAAAGTTATGAATTGGATAAAATATACTCAACCCAATTCTATTTCTTTCTACCCCAATGCTTCGTTTCCCAAAATTAGATTTGTGAAATACTTTCCTGATCTATTAAAACAACCTTTTTATCCTAAGTTGAATTTAAGATGATCGCTATTTTTTTTTAATTTTTGAAAGAGAGATTGTACTAAGGACAAACCTAAAAGAAGATAGAACAGGTGTGAGCTTCTAGGGTTAATTTAGAAGTCTTAAATTTGACTTTCTCGAGATTTATCTGATATACAAAATTTATAGATGATTTTGTATATCCATTGACGGTCAAATTAGTCTCACCTTTTATATAAAATTGAAATATCCATTATATATATAAAAGAAAAACAACGGCCCTTTTAACTTCTCAAATCTTAAGGTAGGCTCAACACACAAAACGAAATAGACAAGACTCACACGAGACCAAGAAAAGACTTTCTAACCATCAATTACACTTGAGTGTTCTCATCTTTGATAATATCCATAATATGATCCGGGATCTGATCTTCAACATCAAAAACAATGGGCCCAATAGCACAAATTCATAATAATTTAATCAACCACTTTGTTTCCGTTGCATAATTAAATATACATACTCTCAAAATTTCAATTCAAATTGTAAGTTCTTTTCATCCTAAATTGTCTCCATTATATGGCCCGTCTCTTAAGAATTACTTTTTTTTATAACATAGGTACTCCTATTCTACATTGGAAATAAGACTGATATCATAGATACATGAAATCAGGGTTTTAAATCTCGTTCAAGAAATTTCTCTCTTATTTTTTTTTTAATTAAAACCAAATCACCCGTAAATCTTAGTCTATCAGGTAAACTTGGGAGAAGTTGAACTAAAAATCTGTAATCTAATCCTAAAAACTTAAACCGATTAAACTATTCGTGGAGGTTTTATGCGTTCATAATAGAAATTATAACATTGTTGTTGTATTAAAGAATGGTTGATTTTAAGAATTATAAAAGTAGAAATTACTATATCCATTATTTGTGCAGTCAAAGGGGAACATTTAAGACCAATCCTTGACACCAAAAATACCACTTAAAAATGCCCAAAATGTTAATAAATGTAGAATTTGAGAAAAATGGCTCTTGGCCTCTCTCATTAGAGCAAGTGGTGTAGTGGCCATATGGCCAGCCACCGTGCATGTGCAGGTGTAGCAATGGCTAAACGTGGGGCTCACATCACTTGTGGCTAAATGGATGGCTACAGGTAGCAACCATGTAGCCAGCCATTCTCTCTCTCTCCTCTTTATGTATATGTATATATATATGTATATATATATGTATATGTATATATATATGTATATATATATATATATATATATGTATATGTATATGTATATGTATATATATAACTTGTATATAGTTTTTGATTTTTTTGATTTTTTCTTTTTATTTATTTATTTGATTATTTTGGATTTTTTGTTTTGTTTTTGGGTATAATTGTATATTAGGGCAAATAATTATTTTTTTCTTTACTTTATTATTTTATTTTTTATAAAAAAATAAAAATAACTCTTTACCTTTTGATTTTTTTTTCCTTTACATTTGTAAACAAAATATATGAGAAACAAAAAATTAAAATTATTCTGTACAAAAAATTAAAATTATTCTGTACAAAAAATTAAAATTATAGCTATTGAGAAACAAAAATATTAAAAATAATATTTTATTCATCGCAAACAATATGAAAAATTACATTTCTAAAAATATTCTCTTTAATTTATTTAATTACTTGTGAGAAAATATATATGTTTTGTTAATTTATTTAATTACTTGTGAAAAATATGTAATGTCTTTATATATATATTTTTTAAATTTGTTAAAAAAATGTACATAAAAAAATAATAATAAAATATTAAAAAGTAGCCATTCTAGTTAACACTATACCTTATGACGAAGCTGGCTAAAAATTATAGCCAGCCATGTCATAAAAAAAATACTATTTAATTATATGGCTGGCTATATTTAGTGACATAGCCAGCCATATATAGCCATCCCACACCACTTGCCCTTAGACACTGTTTATAAAGAAAATACAAATCCATCTAAAAGTAAAGAATCAATCAATAAATCAATAATAATCCCATAATTGAGAAACTACCACATAAAAGGACACACGCTTATGAAAAGTCAACTGCGTCCATTAATAATAAATCTACATAAAATTTCTATTAAAAAATATAATTTTTTTTAATAAGATATTAGTATTCATTCAAAAGAAGGGGACAAGTGTCCAGAGAAAACAATAAAAGATCCAATGCCCAGGTCAGCAGCGATAGGACAAAATATGTCCATACCAGAAACATCACCAAAAAAATATGAACAACCAAAGCCCACAACACGGGGCCAATCAAGCAAAACAAACTAAGAACTAGAGCCCAGATAGATGGCCCCAGACCAGACAAATCAACCCAGGATGTGAGGGACAATGTTGGCGAGAACGCAGGAAAATAACTTACAAAATCCAGGATATGAATACAAGTGTAATCAAATATAAATTAAAAAATTACTTAGAGATATGAATATTTCCTTACAAAATCCAAGAAAATAATTTGCACTTGTCATAAATCTATCAAGGAACTCGAGATTCAACTATTTAAATCATCAAAAATTTGTCGAATATCATGTATTTTTGAAGAAAAAATCCAAAAAATAATGAAGTTGGCAAAATTTTTAGAGGAGAGACAAGGGTACGGCCGATTGGGTGGCTTTGGGTGTTCTAATAGGTGGAGAAAAAAGACCTCGGGTTATCCATTTAGAAAGGAAAAAATTTCCAACTCAGTGGGGTCCACAATGATTGGGAAAATATTAAAAGAATTCAAATATCTAAGGTCCCTAGGTCCCTATAGTACTAATTTGTTGAATGAAGTGAAATGTTATTCGGCCAATACACACCGTAAGAATTTTATTTTATGTGTAATTAAAGGATTCAAGTTAGACTCAATACAAAGGGATCCTAATTCCTAGAATGTAATCAGTATCTCAGAAATTGTTTGATTTTCTCTGACTTCCAGAAGAATCTGAGCTATAAATAATAAAATAAATTTATATTCTGGTCAACTAAAAATGACAAAATCATTTATTAATGATTTTTATCCAAACAAAATAGTAAAAAAGAAGTTGACATTGAGTACAAAATTTGATGCAGTGGGCCATGAGGAATTCTAGCCGTAAGTGGCGATTCAGAGTCCAAGCAGCGAAAGAGTGAATCTTAGCTGTCATTTGAACCCGGCCAAACAAACGGTCCAGATACGTTTCCTAGAAACGTACGAAAGGCTTCAACCGTCTCCCTATTTTGGGGTACAGGAAGATGATGCCGCATAAAACTCTTCGATTGGAAGACTATATAAGATTATATATTTAATTAAATGGTATAAAAATATTGCTAATAAAAATTAATTTAGATTTTATCATTTTAATCTTATGTTTACATGTGTGACATATTCAACAACTGCTTTTCCTTTAATTTTTACATTTTTATAAGAATAAAAATTAAATTATAAATTATTCATTTTCAATCGTGATTTAAAGACTCTCAGGTCCATTGATAACAATTTATTTTTTTAGAGTTTGGGTTATGTATTTATCTATTTTGGGTCAGACTAGGTTTGGAAAATAAAAATCTATATGAAATTTAGGTCGGATTGAATTGAGAAATTTAAAATCCAGTCAACCCGACCCGACATAATCCAATTCAACCTGACTGCATCAAGTTATAAAACAATACTCGAGTTAAAAATTTGAATTGGGTTAGGTTGAGTCATTCGGGTCGACTATTCAGGTAGATTGAGTTGAGTTTAATAAATTTTGATATAAGTTGAGCTGAATTTATTAAACTTCGATCTGATTTGACCCGAGTTTCGGCCCTAAGTTCTTATCATTAGATAGATCTCATTTAAGTAATTTATAAGATTTTTATAATAATCTATTTACTAGTTAAATTTCATTATTATAAAACAATTTCAATCTTCCATCTCAACCCATCAAAATATATATATTTTTTTTTCACTCCGTTGTTCGGTTGACCTATCCCCCCTCACAAAACATGAGAACCTCAGCTTCTATACAGCTGCGTTAAAATTATGACATTTCCTAAGTTCCACGTGACATTCAGATTCTGATCAGCAAATGGACGGTGGAGATTCGATGACCTACTACACCCGGTTACTAGATCAGGTGAGACCTATAGCCAAATATGCGAGCGGGAATCGGGCCAAAATTGCCTTCTTTCCGCACTCTCAAAGTCTCAATTCCAGTCTTTCTTGCCTTTTTGTTCACACGAAACCAAAAAAACAAAAAAAAAAAAGATTCACTTCCCATGAATGAAAGATTCCTTTTCTGAATCAAAGAATCTTTATAAATATTATAGAATCATCATTCATTTCCGAATCCCCGTATACTATCTATATCCCAGCTCTTCTTCCATAACGGCGGTTTCCACTTTTTCCACTGTAAAAAAGGTACCAAAGCTCTGAAAATTGTTAAGATTTTCATCACTGTTTGTATGATTTCTTCTTCTTCTTGTGGCTTGGGCTGTTTAATTGTGAATGCATGAGTGTGATTTCAAATGAATAATTTTACTTTTTTTTCTTCTCAGATGGGTTTCATTTGCATTTTCTGAAGAAGAAATCTCCGTCCTCTGTCCAAAGGTACCCTGCTCTAAATATTCATGGTCTTTTTGTATTTTTAATTTTTTTTTGTTTTTATTTTTATTTATCTCTAATAGTTCTAGAGAAGGAATCTTAGTATACCATAGTCATGTACCATGCTCTAAAATTTAAGATCCTAATTATTTGATTTCTACTTTTTGTTTACAAATTTATTTATTTATTGTTTATATCTGGTAATAGGACAGGTTCTATTTATCATTCATACGAAGAAGCAAGCTGAGATGGTTGTTGGGATCGCTTTTTATTTTATTACATTAATTAATTAACTCATTTTTTAGAAATATATTATGTGGTTTTATATGTTGAAGAAAGGACTGCATTCAGATCTTTCCTTGGGTGTTTTGTATAATGTTTCCTGCAGAAGAGAGCTTTGTCTTAATTTTTGTTTTTGTTTTTGCTTATTTCAATGAATTTAAGGACTCTCTAACTTCTTCTTTTCCTACCCCCGCCCGTTCCTCTCGTGTTTTCTGATTCTTGTTGTTGGAAATTGGAACTGGTTTGTAACGGGAATTTCATAGATGGATTCAGTAAAGCTATGGACACTAAGATATGATGTGAGTGTGTGTTTTTTTTTTAATTTTTCCTTGTGTCTAATGTTGGATTTTGAAAACTTGATTTCCCCGTCTAGTTAAGGAGTGATTCTGAGGTTCATTTATTTGTAGTACAAATGCTCTGCTTAATTTTATTTTACTTGTTTGTCATTTGGGTTAAGTTTGGTTCCTCAAGGATGTGGATTCTATACCTGTGCCTTTTTATTATCTGCTTATATGGTGTCTAAAAGAAGAAGTATATCTAGTGTGGGATGGAGAACTGGCTCTATTCTGGTGCATGGAGAGAAAAGTACTTCACCAGAAAATAAACTTCTTTTAACCAAAAACTACAACTAGTTTGGTCCTTGGATCCTGAGGAACAACTAAAGAATCCTTCCTCCTCTGTTAGAACCTGATCTCTGTCACATTATCCTATTGCCACCAACCTTCATTACTTCCATTCCAGGAATTCTACATGCTGCAGTTTTTCCTAGCCATTGTCATTGTTTTTACCATATTCTTGTAAAATATGGTCCTTTAGTTGATTAAAGTCTGTCCATATTCATATTTTTAATTACTAACTATGGCTTCTTTTTTTTCAAAAATATATCCTTTTTTTTCAGAGGTAACGTAATGTTTTTTTTAAAAAAGAGTACAAAGTGGAAACAAAGGTCTAAAAGGATTAGACCAAAGAACAAAAAACAGCAAAAGAGCTGCAACAAGCCATAACCAAACAAAGATAACAAGTAGTAAGCCCAAGGTCCCAATCCTCAAATACAAAAAACCCCAGAAGCCGAATTGTTGATCCCATTTTTGTCAAGGAAATTAGTCACGCCCTTTGCCGACTGACTGACCCGAACGAAGGAGACATCCAATCTCGAAGCTAGGCCCCAAATTTCCCTTGAAATGGTGTTCATTCTCCATGGAGGTTGTTAAGGCCCTTGGCCCACTTAATTGTGTTTGTCAAGTCCCCTTCAATTACTAGTGGGCCATGTCCATAGACTTTCCAGATGGTCAAAGCTCTCCTAATGCTAAGGAGTTCCGCCTCGTTTGATGAGTCCTTAATCCCTACAGACTTCGTGAAAACCACCGATGAAACACCACAATGGTTCCTAAGCACACCTCCAATCCCTGCTGGACCTGGTTTTCCTTTCGAAGCTCCGTCCACGTTGAATTTCATCTCTCTTGTTGAGGTGGGCACCATGAGACTACGGGTCTAGTGTTCCTAACTCCGCCACTTAGCAACCCACCCAAGACGCTAGGAAATCGGTAGGTTTAAGCCCCCTAAATTCCTTCAAAATACATCTTCAACAACCACCATTGTCTCTTAAAATCCTTGTTTAAAAGGTACTCCATTTTTTCCATTGCAACTAGTCACTTCCATCTAATTGACTCTCTTTACGCATTTCATTTGTGTTTAAACTTTCTTGGAATCCAATGGTTGCACATATTCTATATTTTGAATAAGTTTTTTTGGGAAATAGATAGTGAATTCCAGTTTCTTTTTATCACCATTTACAGGACTGATGTCTATCACTTTATCCAGGTGTTTTAGATGAATGACAATACCAAAATTCTCATTTTGTATGGTGTAAGAACATTAGGCATTGGGACTCCCCTTCATAAGATAGTGGTCATTTTGGTCCACCATGGTTGCCCTGCTTATACTATCTTTTCTGGATGATCTTCACCCTGTCAATTGTTACACGTTGTGTAACAAATTCTTGTACCAACAAGTATTATTGAGGTTCTACTCATTATAGTTTAAATGTTTCTACTTCTCTCACAATGTTTTTTTTTTTTAATTTTTATGTCCATAAGTAAAAGGTCAAGGACACTGGATAATGTTCAGACTTGTAAGTTTTGTGGTTAAATTTTCGTTAGGATGCCTTCTAGTTCCCTACAAGTGTGGCATATAGTGTCAATAATATTATCCAGGAACACAAATTTCAGAGGCTTGCTAAGCATCTGTCAAGATTGCAGATTGGATGTGGGAACAAATATGTAAACCTTCCAATTTCTACACTGTTGAAAAATGAGTAGGATCACCCTACTAGGGTCACAAGATTATAAAAGGGGAGCTTCAGTATCCAAGTCAAGCCCTCTCTGTACGATGGTTCATTACTTCATTCCATTTATTTCTTCCCAGTCTTTCCTCTTTCAACTCCACAACACACATTCCATTCCTGACATTTATTATGAAGGCATTCTCACCACTATCATAAATGATGGTTTCCCACTATGTCATGCCCGTTATGTTCTCTTTCATATAAATATTAGAGCCTGGATGGTAGATACTTCCCTTATGTGCTCATATGAATTCGGTATTAATTGGAATTAGAGTGGTCAATGTGCTCGTTTGATTAATTGTTATTTTCTGCAAAAGAGGTTAGAGGTTGGAATTCGGTATTAATCTTTACTGTGCCTACAACAATTAACTAGTGCTCCTATGATCCCATGTCATTTTACAAAATGTTATTTGTGCTTTCCATTTGTTTCAGTATGTCTTGATAATTATCAGAAGTACACATATATAGATATAAATAAGGTTATATGTAGACTTAATTAATGTGATCTAGGCTGAAGCTATATTGGCATCATTTCAAGCAGAGGAGAAGCAAATGACCATGCTGCTATTTGAGCTCTCATGTTTCTGAAGTGCATTTATGCATGCAATCTGAATGACTTGTGTTTGCCACTAAATAGAAACCTTCATCAAAACCAGTTAGATTCACTGTTTGAATGGTCAATGCGCTCAACATATGCTATTCTAACTACCAAATCATAGCCATAATAGCGCTTGAGTACTTTTGACCAATAAAATGCATCTTTGTTTGAATTGAACAGTTTGGGCACAAATTTCAATTTAGTGTTGTCCAACAACTTTAAGATTCCAATTTGTGTAGTGGATTGGGTTCAGCCTCAACTATTGACCTTGACCTGACCAAATCTTAGTCGATACTACTTATTTTATCGTGGAAATGGTTGTGTTAGAGGGGGACGTGCATTATGGGTGACTCTCATGTTTTTGATCCATGTCTTTACATGTTTTGAAGAGGAATGACTTCATAACACAAGAAGATGAATTGTTCCTGTTTCTTTTTTCTTTTTCTTTTGTAGTGCAATTGATGTGAGTTCAAGAAACAACAATAACATCATCATCATCATCTAAGCCATTTATCTCATTAATCTAGTGTTGGCCTTCATATTTGGATTTGTGAAATTATTTTCATCAGCTAATTGTCTATCTGACACCCATGGGACTTTCAACTCACAGACTCTAGGCTACAACTATGAGCCTTTACCAGTTGTGCTGTAGTTTCTTGTCAAGAAACAACAACAACAATAAAATAAATATGCATATCAATCCTTTAATTTAATTTTGTATTATTTTATTTTATATGGTTACATTCAACTACTTTTGTCAGACACCCATGCACAACCACTCCCAGAATGTACTTAGGATCTACTTTTATCATTTATTCCAGGTTCTAATTATTGGCATTATTTATGTGGAATTGTAGGTGAAGTTCAGAATAGTAGAATAATAAACAGACCATATATATTCCTACATTGTGCTACGAACATGGCAGAAGAAGACAAGTACACAAAAGATGGGACAGTGGACATTCATAAGAAGCCTGTTCTTAAGAATAAAACAGGAAATTGGAAGGCATGCCCCTTCATCCTCGGTATGGATTGATAGTACTTTCCATGATCTAATACTCTCTCCCTCTCCCTCTCTCTCTCTCTCTCTCTCTCTCTCAAATATATTAGTTTCTCAGTCTTGATTTTGAAATTATGAGACCTTAAGCTTTGTGTTTCCACAGGAAATGAATGCTGTGAAAGGCTGGCTTATTATGGGATGAGTACCAATTTGGTAAACTATCTTAAGGTTCGTCTCAACCAAGGCAATGCTACAGCTGCAAACAATGTGACCAATTGGTCGGGGACATGCTACATAACACCATTGATTGGAGCTTTCATTGCAGATGCCTACCTGGGAAGATATTGGACCATTGCCTCTTTCTCAATAATCTATGTGTTGGTAAGTTCTGCTTGCAACTCCTGATCAATTTTTTTCTTGTTGATTATGATGTCGGTAAAGCACAATGAATAACTCTTATTGAGCTGATATTGATCTTTTGAACCTTCAGCTTGTCCCTGATGAGTCACCGATTCAAAAATTGTTGCATATCTTGTCCTGTATCTGAGGACCACCATAGGATAAACCATGACCTAATAAGTCTATGTTGCCCATTTAAAAAAAAAATAAGTCTATGTTGCACTGACTCTTTAAGATGTGTGATGCACCTGTGTTGGACATCTCTGGTCAGATTATGGATTCTTGAAGGATACTTCATGGATTATTCTATTACTTTAATATTGTTTTCCAAGATGTTGAACAATTATTACAAATTTCTTCTTTTGAAACCAAATGAAAATATTGATATGTTTCACTTGATTGTTTAGAGTAAAACTAGTTAATTATTTTCTTTTAAAAATAACTATTAAGTTAAAATTATCAAATATTATGCTGCAGTCATGAATCCTAGTTTTGGGATTAGCCGAATCAGACACCTTGTACTGGTGTTGGATTTTTATACCATACCTATGCAACATAGAATCCTTTAATTTTAATAAGGAATGTAGTTTAAGTCCACATTCATTGTATGCAAACACTGGAAGCTGTAATCTTTTCATGAGAACATAGTACTCAATTCTTTTCCAGTGTGTCTCTTTTCCCACTTAAGAGGTTACAGTTAATCAATGTTTATGTAACTGTGTTCTTTAGTTTTTTTTTTTTTATATACATTTGCATAAAATAACACCCACACTTTCCATGAACATGCTGTCACATGTTTTAATCTTCCCATTACTACATGTCAGAATTCCATAATAAATATAAAATAAAAAGGTATTGCATTATACAAAACCTGGCTGCTGCAATACATACAGGAACAAAGACCTAAACACCTTGGTACCTTTACAGTCAACTCCTATACTGTAATAATTTGTTTTGGACTCTTGGCAAAACCAAAATTTAGTTGGCTATCAATTGTATGAGACATGTTACTGTATATTACATGAACAATGCAATCCCATGGTTTTTTATTTATGAAAAAATTGTGAATTCCACATGTATAGTTTGTATGGTGAAGCAAATGGTTTAATTTATCATGTTTTCTGCATTTACACAGTACAAAGTAACTCGCACACACAAAAATCAGACTGTTGCCTTGTCGAGTTTAGACACCACAAATGTACTATCTGATTCAATAATTACTCACTATTTTTTATTCCTTCTAGGGGATGACTCTGTTGACGCTATCGGCATCAGTGCCAGGACTAAAGCCACCTTGCCATGCTGATGGCTGTCACCCAATTCATGTACAAGTTGCTATATTTTTTGTGGCACTTTACTTCATTGCTCTTGGGACTGGAGGTATTAAGCCTTGTGTATCATCATTTGGAGCAGATCAGTTTGATGAATCTGATGAATTGGAGAAGAAAAAGAAGAGCTCTTTCTTCAATTGGTTCTACTTTTCAATCAACATTGGTGCTCTTGTTGCCTCTTCTGTGTTGGTTTGGATACAGACTAACGTGGGTTGGGGTTGGGGATTTGGCATCCCTGCAGTGGTCATGGCAATTGCTGTTGTAAGCTTCTTCTCAGGAACACGATTGTATCGTCACCAAAGACCTGGTGGAAGCCCTTTGACGCGTATTGTCCAAGTTTTGGTTGTGTCCTTTAAGAAGTATAATGTAAAAGTGCCCTCTGACAAGTCACTTCTTTATGAGAATGCTGATGAGGAATCTCTCATCCAAGGAAGCCGCAAGCTTGAACATACAAAACAATTCAGGTAAATATGTACCAATATTTTGTTTACTTGTCATTCAAATTGTAAGAACATGAATACTTTTCTTTTGAGCGGTAACCAAGAGAAATATATTAAAAAAGAAGGAAACAAGAGCAAGAATGGAGGGTCTAAGGGGATTAGACCCAAGCAAAAAGAAAAAGAAGATACAATGAGAACAAAGAAAAACTCCTTTAAGCAGGGAGGAGAAAGACTTCAGAAAAAATATCCGAAACTCCAGGCTTGGCAAAAAAATCTGCCACTCCATTCGCTGCTCTGCCGATCTTATTGAAAGAGACCTCCATCCCCTCGGCTAGCATCCTTATCTCCCTAACCACAATGATCAATTTCGAAGGCAGGTTTTCTTTGACCCAATGCCCATTTGATTGCGTTTGTCGAATCCCTCTTCCATAATAAGTTTTCGTCAACCATACGACTTCCATATGTGCAGAGCCTTCCTGATGCTAAGAATTTCCGTCTCATTGGAATCTTTAGTTCCCACCGACTTGCTGAAAACAATAGACGTGATGTCCTTCACAGTTCCTAAGTACCCCTCCAATCCTTGCTGGCCCAGGCTTCCCCTTAGCAGCCCCATCAACATTGAACTTCCAAACATTCGGATTAGGCGGGTGCCAATTTTCAATGAGCTTCGTCTTTCTATTAACACCTTCCATACATTCATCCCACGATGAGATAAGATCTGAAATTTTAAGACCACTGAAATCTTTGTGTGAAAGAAGCCAAACACAGAGCCTCCACATCGCAGTTTGGATGAGATCATTGATATCTGCAGATTTACCTTCAAAGACCCTTGAGTTTCTCTCTTTTCAAATGGTTCATAAGATGACAGCTGGTAGAGTATTCCAAGCAAGTTTCAACCTAGGTGTAAGCTTTGAAATAAACCACGATTCCAGAGATCCGGCACAAGTACGATCAAGAAGCCATGATACCTTGAAAAGCTTGGTAAAGTGATTCCAAAGACACGAGACAAGTGGGCAGCTAAGAAACAAATGATCAATTTCTTCTTCCTTCGTCTCACAAATAGAAGAAATGGGAACCTCCTCCCCATAGAATAAACCTCTCCTTTTGAGTTCCAATCTTGTTAAAATTCTCCCTTTAAGGACACACCAAATGAAAATTTGGACCCTAGGGGGAGTAACACCTTTCCAGGCCAAATTGGTATTTGATACAACAATAGAATTCCGATGTAGAACCAAGTCAACCAAGGCTTTGACCGAGAAGATACCCGAAGAGTCCCTTGTCCAAACCAGTTCATCATCCTCCATTGGTGAGACATGAAATACCGCTAAATGATTTAGAAGATCTCTTCTGCTATTTTCCTCAAATTCTCTTAATTCCCTTCTAATATCCAGCTGTCAGGAAGTAAGATGTCTCTCGATTTTGTAGCTCTCCTGAACAAGAGCTCTTATGTTCCTTGAATCCTGTATAATCTTGGGTACACATCTTTTTAAGGCCTTTCTCCTAATCAGAGATCATTCCAAAAGAGGTTCTGTCTCTTTTTCCAACCATAGTTCTAATGTTGTCTATGAATAACCTACCTGTTTCCTGATCACCTTGTCCAATTTTCCACCAGGACCTAGTCATCGAGGATCCATCTTTCGCAACAAGCATCACGTAGAAACCACCCAGGTTGTCTCCTCCAAACCATACTGAGCTGACAACACACGAACCCATAAAGCGTTGCGTTCTCTCCCAAATCGCCACACCCATTGCACAAGAGAGCCTGGTTCCTCAGCCTCAAAGGAACTAAATCAAGACCACCCAAAGACTTAGGTTTGGTGATGTCAGGACCATGCAACCAAGTGGACCCTCTTTTTTTATTCTCTGTCATCCCACAGAAAATTTCTGAAAAGTTGTTCTATTCTCCTCGCTACTCCTTTTGGTATCTCAAAAAGAGAGAAGTAATATATTGGAAGGTTCATCAAGACAGATTTGATAAGGGTAACCCGACCCCCCAATTGAAAGATACTTATGCCCCCAACCCTCCAATCTTCTTTCCACTCTTTCAATGACCGGAGACCAAAAGGATTTGTTTCTTGGATTACCCCCCACCGGTAATCCAAGTATATGAATGGTAATTTGCCAACACCACACCCCATTACCATATGCTAGATCCTTAATAAAATCCTCATCCACATCAATACCGATGATGGTGCTTTTGCCCAAATTGATTCTAAGACCCGATAAATCTTGACGAACAGGATCACAGGAAAAAAAGTGTATCGTCCAGCAAACTGTAAGTGGGTGACAGTGGGGCCAGCCGTGGTCACTTTGAAGCCTTTGATAACAACCAAATCTTTGGCTTTTTCCACCAATTTGTTTAGGCTCGCTCCCACAAGAGTAAAGATGAAGGGAGACAATGGATCACCTTGCCTCAAACCTCTTTTAGCATGAATTTGTTGTATTGGAGAACGATTAACCTAAAATAGAGTAAGAGGTGTCCTCAATATAAGCTTTCATCCACTTACACCATTCACTCCCGAAACCCATCCTTATGAAAAGATAACACACAAAGGATCAATCCACGAAGTCATAGGCCTTCTCCATGTCCACTTTGAATTAGGATGCCCGATTTCTTGTCTTTGTGTCTCATGTGGACAAGCTCATTAGTAATTAAAACCCCATCTAAGGTTTGTCTATGTTCGACAAACGCCCCTTGAGATTCGCCAATAATTTCAGGTAACACTTTCTTTAGTCTTTCATGCTAACACCTTCGTTAAGAGCTTATACATACTCCCGAGGAGGCTAATAGGCCTATAATGAGAGAGATCCCCAGAACCTTCCTTTTTTGGAATGAGAGTAACTGAAGGCATTCTTCAAGCATCTATTGATGATTCCATCCCTGATGAAATTCCTTAAAAACTCTTAGGAAATCAGGATCCACTGTATCCTATCAAACTTTGAAGAACAGGAATACTTTCGCCTTTGAACTCACAAATATGCCCTACTGACGACCATACATGTTTTTCTGCTGATTTACATTTTTGCATGCATTCACTTAGGCTATGCTTGGATGGGGAGTGTTTTTTAGAGGATTCCTTTGGGTAAGGGGATTTCCTTGAGTAGGAGGTTATCCTGCTGATGGATTCTCTTGTATTTGTTTGGTAATTTTGTAGAAAAGGGTATGAGAAGCAACTAAAAGATGAGCAAAGAGGGCGGAGTGGATACTATGGTTTCTCCTCCCTCTATGGGAGAGAGAAAATTTAGGTTGAGAGAGGAAATGGGGAGAAAGGTGAGCCTCACTTTTTCCCTGACTAGTAAATGCCAAACTAGGGGAAAGGACAATCACCTGCACTCCCCTTCTTCCCCCTCGTCCAACCTGCGGCCTCAGTATCGATTTGAAGTGAGCCTCACTTTTCCCCTAACTAGTAAATGCCAAATTGGGGAAAGGAGGAGAATCTCGCACTCCCCTTCTTTCCCCTCATCCAACCATAGCTTTAGTATCAATTTGAAGGGAAAATCCATGTTGGTTGATCATGCTAGTTGATTAGTATCGATTGAAAGTGAAAATTCATGTTGGTTTATCATGCTATTTTATCAATTTTGGGCTGTACATACTTGGAACTTTTGGTTAACCAAACCATCCATATGATGAGCCCTTTTCTTGAAGATGCCAAAATTCTCTTATGGTCCCTTGGTGTGCTTGGTCCCTCATCTTCATGCTAGGAGACCCTTGAGGTTTAACATCATTTTGACCCCCCTACTTCCTTGTTGGTGGTACTTGTCTCCCATTTGTTGATTTCATTGGTCTCTCTTGATTGTGTTCTTTTATTCTCCTCTTCAGGAATATGTTGCTTAAAAAATGTTCAATGGCTTACAATGAATTTTTTAACAAATTTCAGAACCCATGATGATGGGTAATGATTTGAAGTGAGTAATAAGAAATCATGTAATGCTCCCCTATTGTCATATTTATGAGCTGGATCTTGCTTATCAGTAAATATTTGCTGCATGCAGCTTCTTCGACAAGGCATCGGTGGTTGCAGAAAAAGACGACATCAAAGGCACTATTGATCCATGGAGGTTATGCACTGTGACCCAAGTTGAAGAGCTGAAATCCATCATTAGGCTACTCCCTATATGGGCAAGTGGCATAATCTTCTCTACCTGTATACAGCCAGATGAGCACCATGTTCGTCCTGCAGGGCAACACTATGGATGCTCACATGGGTCCTGACTTTGAGATCCCTCCAGCATCCCTCTCCATCTTCGACACACTCGCTGTCATCTTCTGGGTTCCGATCTATGATCAAATCATTGTGCCAGTTGCAAGACGATACACTGGCAATGATCGTGGCTTCACTCAGCTCCAGCGAATGGGCATCGGCCTTGTGATTTCCATTTTCTCCATGTTAGCAGCTGGTATCTTGGAGGTTGTAAGGCTTGGCATGGTGAGGCGAAACAACTATTATGATCTTAAGCAGTTGCCTCTATCGATCTTCTGGCAAGTTCCACAGTACTTCATAGTTGGTGCAGCAGAGATCTTCTTTTTCATTGGACAGTTGGAATTCTTCTATGATCAAGCACCTGATGCCATGCGGAGCTTGTGCACAGCACTCTCTCTCACTACCGTCTCACTTGGGAATTATCTGAGCACACTTCTTGTCACGATCGTCACGCGTGTTTCAACCAGGGGTGGGAAGCTTGGGTGGATACCTGATAATTTGAACAGGGGCCACCTTGACTACTTTTACTGGCTCTTGGCTATTCTTAGTGTGCTGAATTTTGCTGTTTATCTTTTAATTGCAAAGTGGTACAAGTACAAGAGGCCGATGGGTGCAGTCCATGCATAGTTGCGCATGCTGATGCATCGATGTGTTGGCTCGTGTTCAAGCAATGTGTGCTGAAAATTGATGTCGCCACCAAGTTTCTTCTTCAGTTTATCTCTCGGATTTTAGGTTGCGTCTGGCGATAGATGAGATGTTCATATGAAATGCTGCCAGACTAAAGATGTTTTAAATTACATGAAATCATGTGTATTAGTTTCAAAGGTTTCTCTGGTCTCAAATTCAAGTTTACTTGTTTGGATGTTCTACTTATAGATTTCTTGCTCTTGATTTGCGAACACATTAACTTAGTTGCATTTGGCGATTCAATAATATTCAATTTCAAAATCCAAGAAGTGTCTCAGTAGTTGAGACACAGGACTTCGGGATTGAGGTCTTGGGTTCAATCCCTGGTAACTTCAATGAATGACCATTCTTCGTGGGATATGTAGATAGTAAGGTCTTAGTGCTTGAACCCAGTATGTGTATATAGGGAGGAGTGCACATGCCTTGAAGGACTAGTCGGGCGAGACACCTTCTATATTGAAAAAACAAAAATAAAAACTAATATTCAATTTCAAGTGTCTTTCAAGCCCATAGTAAATGGTGGAGGGTATTAATACAGAGAGAGTGATCTCTATTTTGTGAATAGCTATCTCATTTCTTCTTAATTTTTTAGCTTATCTAGAAGCTTTCTAATCAAATGGAGTGCATGATAGCAGTATTATTAGGTCAATTAGGAATTTACAGAAGTTCAACTCTCTCCCATCATCGTGGTGAAAATTTTGGTTGACTCTAATTAGAGAAGTTTGGTTGACTTGAATGTTCAACAAAATTTTAACTTTAAAAATTATGTTTGATTAGTGGTGGTTAAATAGACACATCATAAATGTATTATTTTCAGCGATGAAGAATCTCTTATTATATAAAACTCCATTAGGTTTTCTTTATACATTTTACCTACTCCATTCTCATCCTATTAGCTATATCGAAGTCTTAACTTTCAAAGATTCTTTCCTAGATCCTAAGTATCTAAATTGAGTGCAATGCACTATTAATTCATTTCCCAATTATTTGAATTGTTCTCTCTATCTTCTATTCCACTTTAAGTTACACTCTTTATATTTTGCCTTAGCTCTGCGAATTTTAAACCATTAATCTCAAAATTTCTCCATCAAGATTTCAACTTATTATTTAATTGTTGTTTTGTCTCACTAATAAATACTATTTCATAATTCTAGGTAATAATAGAAGTAGGAAAAATGGAGGGACTGACAACTTCAAATTTTTACTGCTATTCTTATCACTGAATAGAACCCCAAATCTTAAACATCCCCAAATCTTTTCTTCGGTTAGTGAGACCTTTAGATTTCACCCTTTGCCCATCTTATGATTATGTACCAAGCAGGTCCTCTGTTCTGTTCTACTTTTCTTTTTCTTTTTTCTTTCTTTTGAGAAATGGAGCTGTTCAATTCATACAACTGCCCCAATTCGACAATTGCTCCAAACTATCAAAATTTATCACTGTGCTGTAGAAAGTCATTTTCAATTTTAATCAATTCGTCCTTTCTCTCAAATCCACTAAATTTATATTAATATATTTCCGATTAAATTTCAATTTGACTTTGTAATACAGATCTCTTTCAATGACCTGCAATTTTAGAATACTGCATACAGCATTTGTGTTCCTTGTATTTCAGCACAATTAGTACCTTAAGGTGGTTTGATCGCGTACATAGAAGAACAGAGTTACTATCCTTTTGAGAAATTGAGAGTATGAGTAAATGGTACAATGAAAAGAGGGAGATCGTTAAAAACCTGAAAGAAATGGATAAAAAAGGATATTATAGATTGCGGAGTGACAAAATATATAGTTGATGATAGAGTAAAATGAAAGATAATTCAAAAAGCTGATCCTAAATAAATGAAAAAGCGAGGTTGCTGTGGTGATACCTTGCATTCATAAATCTTCATATCATGTAATTAACCAAATTGGATGAAAAGTAATCTTGGTAAAATGCATCGAACCCCAAGGTCACAACCTTTAAGATTACACAGTATACACCTTACAATATCTCTACAAGTTCTTGTCCAGCTTTCCCAATTGTAGAAGGCTTGAACAATTACTATAAGGCTTCCAACCGAACATCGATATTAGGAATTTTAGTGGTAGTCAATGAGCATATCATCATGATCGTCTGATCATTAGGCCATTTATCCCATCATTGTCAATGAGTGCATGCTAGTGCATAATGGATCAGTTGCATGGTTATACATGGGAGCATATAAACATCAGCTGTTTAGCACTTTAGTGACATGACGAAGTGTTGAGAGTAAATATCTTTTCTACCGCATAGAAATAATAATATCGAAAAGAAAACAGAAGTGAGAAAAGTCAATACAAAAAATCAAACAACAACATAGAATTTAAGCAGTTCTTTTTAGGTATGTTCACGAGTTCAACATCGATCCATTATACTCAAAGGTAAAATCAAAGAAGAGATAACTCTTACTCTCGTTACAATTTTCGCACTTTATCGTAGAAAACGACATTATATACTGTCTTGATTAGAGTTTACATAAGATTCTCCCATCCTGCATCCAACCTTGGCCATCAGTAGCACCATAGAGATGTTTGGGTCTTCATTGCAGTTCATTGCCAATTTATGCAAGATAGGCTTCTCATTCATCACCCCCATCAAGATCCATCTCGGATCAGTTAGGAGACTTCATGATGGCTAAGGTCGGATTCCCTACTTAAATTATCAAAGTGAAATAATGAATTTTGACTCGAGATTCTTGAATCCTAATCAAAGATTTTGAAACGAAACCCTAAATATCCAATTCACTCTTACTCTGAAAATAATAGATGGTTCTAATTTCGAAATCTAAATCAAAGATTTTGAAACGAAACCCTAAATATCCAACTCACTCTTACTCTGAAAATAATAGATGGTTCTAATTTCGACGAGGACAAATTCACTGAAGAAATTAGTTGTTCTAAGAATTCAATTTGAATGAGGAATTGAAAATCCAAATCTTAAATCTTAATACACTTAATTAACTGAAATTAATAAATTAAATATGCATGAATTCTAATCCGACAAGAATTCGGATTGAAAATCAAAGAACCTTCTATTAATCAAAAAGATAAGGAGAATACACTTCAAAGAGTACCTCAAGCTGCATGAAATTTAAAGGCATCCCAATATAGACATCCATGTCTTCATTGCCAGTTTATGCAAGATAGGCTTCTTTTTCCTCTCCCCACCAAGATCCATCTCAGATCAGCAAGGAGGCTTAGGAACCCCACCAAAGAGTTGGGGCTTCGGAGATCCCAAAAGGAAAAAGCCACTTGCTCTCTCTCTCTCTCTCTCTCTCTCTCATAAACATGACCGTCATTATAATCATCAACCATTTTTTTTGTCTATATGGACCAATAAGACAAGAACCAAATCATCAAAACTGAGTTGGAAGATCCAAAACAAGATTGAGTCAACTCGGTTTATCGAGTTTCCATACCCTCTGCCTGGCAGACCAGAGACACCATGCAACAGTAATGGAAACAAGTAACTAGGCTGTGTTTCAGTAAGAAGTTTAGTCAAAAGTGGATTTCTCTTGCTTTTAAGTGGGAGATGCAGAAGTGCCTACACTAAACACTCCAACTTGGATTTGAATGAAAGAGGAAGCCAAAAATGAGAACTCAGAACTACTCTACCTCTGATAAATCTTAAAATACCCTACTTTGGCTCTTTAAAGAAGTGACTTGTCCAGTTTTGCAGCCAAACAAGGAATTACCTGGTATATAGAAATTAGAAAGAAAAAAAAGTTTTCCACCTCACACTTCCTGTCCAGGAACAGCCCAATAATCAGAGAGAATGGATTGAAAACAATGGAATAATAACCATTCAATATTAAGTTAGGTTCAATAATTTATAACAGCGAAAAATAGTGTCAAGCTAGTGCTAGAAGAATGGTAAGAATAATCAGACAGACACACTTCCCACATAAGATCTCGGCAAGAATAATCAGACAGACACACTTCCCACATAAGATCTCGCCCATTTCATAAAACCCATTTAACATGAACTCCAACATAGGTAATTACATCTATGGAACTTGATAGTAAAAAGCTCCCTTTATTTCAATGAAGTAGCAGTGACAAAGCGCTTGGAAGGATACTTGACGGAAAAATAATTATAACCAAATCATTAATCATCGTGACATGAAGGATATATCTCCATCGGGATGAACTTGATAGCAGCAGAAATGGATGGCAATATGTCAGCAGTAGAAGTGAGAGCTTCTGAATGTACCCTACTCGTACCCAGGTGTTGAACCACATTTATGTATATAACTAGGATCTCCCTGAAGCAAGTAAAATTGTGTCAGAAGAAAATTACACATTAGGATGAAATGTAGCCAAAATCCCATCTAAAGAGCATGTACAAATGAATGTGAATGGAAGAGAAAATGCATCATTAGCATAAATCTATTACACCTCATGATGTTTTCCACTTACCATCTCCCATAATCACTTCATATTTCTAGACAACTACAATAGTAGTAAAATGAAGGGCCCTATCAACAATATTCTACCACATAATTACAATGAAAGTGAAGGGTTCCCTGCATCTTGTAACAAATTTCTTGAGGACTGACTGGCACAGTAGGAAGGTTCTCACAATTACCAAACTATAGGAAAGCATGTCTCAAAAGTGATAGAGCAGGCATTATAACTAAGCTATGGCTATGGAGAAAATTATTATTATGTCAATCATCCCTCTACCATCTATCATACCCTTTCTTATTACATCAATCAAAATATTTAATGGGCGCAACCACTTCCTTTAATAACTTTAACTTGTAATACTTCATTGCTTCTTTCAGGCTTTTATTACAAAATGGTTCTAGGGTTGTTCCCAAGTCCCCCCCCTCTTTTCTTTCTTCAACAACCATCTTAAGCAACATCCATAATATTTTCATCAATTAGAAAGACCTTTAGATTCATCTGGATTTCCCCCTTTTTTCTTCACTGTCAACATTGAACTCCAAATAGCATTGGAAACATGACTTCCATCTTATACAGCCTATTTTGATTGACGCCGTACTTGTTTATCACAAACTTTGACTGGCTTGCTACATTTGCACCCTTTGCCATCTTATGATTATATATAAATCAAATCCTCTGTTCTGTTCTAATTTTCTTTTTCTTTCTTTTGGGAAATGGAACTGTTCTGTTTGTACAACTACACCAATTCAATAATTGCCACTAACTATCAAAATTTATCATTGTGTGTGCTAAGTCATTTTCAATTTTAACCAATTCATCCTTCCTCTCAAACCCATGAAATTTAAATTCTATATATCCTACTAATTTTATAATTTTACAATATAATATAGAGCTCTTTCAATGGCCTGCAATTTTGGGATACAGCATACAACACTTGTGTTCCTTGTATTTCAGCACAATTAGTAGCTTAAGGTCATTCGGTCGGGTACATATAAGAACAAAATTTGTATCCATTCGCAGAATTGAAAGTCAAATTAGAAGGCAGAAGGAATCAATAAAAGAGGACATTATAGATTGTAGAGTGACAAAATATATGGTTCACAATAGAGTGAAATGAAAGAGAAAAGGCTGACCCCAAATAAATGAGAAAGTGGCGTTGCTGTGATGATATTTCAACTCAATTAGTTTTACCTTGCATTCCCAGATCCTAATATCATTTAATTAACCAAATTGGATGAAAAGTAATCTGAATTCCTAAAGCTTTTTTTTCTAAATGGTAAAATGCAATGAACCCCAAAGCCACAACCTTTAAGGTTACACAGTATCATCATCATCATCATCAAAGCCACAATCACATCTATTTGGGGTTGGTTTTTTGAGTTCTACTTTTCCATTTGACCTATCATACACCATCTCGTTTGTCACTCCATTATCTATCATATCTTTCTTTACCCCTTCTCTCCATGTTTTTATTGGTCTAACCTCCTCCTAGTATTAACTTCTCAACTCTAAGTACTAGGGATGTCTCTAGTCTTCTACTCACATGCCCAAACCACCTTAAAACACATTTTGCTCAGTTTGTCATCATCTATTTAGGCCTAACACAATCAATTCTAACCATATGCTTCATAGTTAAACCACTCACCCAACGTAACATGCACATCTCTGTCACTTTAATTTTATCTAATCGTCTTTTTTACACTCTTCAACACTTCGCTCCATTGAGCATTAAGATTACACGGCATGCACCTAATAATTTTTCTACAAGTTCTTGTCCAGGTTTCCCAAATGTGAAAGGCTTGAACAACTACCATAAGGCTTGCTGCTAAACATCCATAACAGGAATTTCAGTGGTAGTCAATGAGCATAATATCATCATCATCATCAAGCCATTTATCCCATCATAGTCAATGAGTGCATGATTGTGCAAAATGGTTCAATTGTAAGCTTATACATGATAACATATAGAAATCAGCTGTTTAGCACTTCAGGGACATGATGAAGGTAAAGAGAGATGATTGATCAAATGCACAAAAGGTTTATGTGTCAACTTGAACAAGACTCATAAAGAAGGAAATTATAAGAAAAAAGTAATTTATCAAATAATTGTCAGGCTTTTCCCATTAATGTGGCAGAAATTTTCCAATTCATAAGAACAGTGGCATTGTTCACAGAACATTACAGTACAAAATCAAGCTGGTCTACACAAATCACAGTAAGAGTAAGACTAAATTGTGAGTATGAGTTAGACTAGACACCTCATTGCTATGAATCCCGAATGAAGAAAAAATCATATATTCAAATGTACAAAAATATGACTTGTGAATGCACCATAGGCTTTAAAAAAAGTGATTGACTTGCAAGTTTGACTTGGACTTGGGCCCTCATCATTATGAATTCAGATTCTAGATTACTTCATACTTCATATTTAGTTTCTAAGATAACGCTCACCTCAAACTCACTCAGGGCCGGCCTTGGGCATAGGCGGCGTAGGCCGCCGCCTAGGACCCCTAGGTATAAAGGGCCCCCATACACATAAACTCCTTAATATACCAGTCACAAAGGGCCCCTGAAATCTCACTCCGCCTGGGGCCCCTGAGATTTTAGCGGATCTCAGGACCGGCCCTGAACTCACTCCAGTTCTTGAGGAAGTAAGATTAAACTGTGATTATAGGTTAAATTTGGCATGACATTGTTATGAATCCAGATTCAAGGAAAACAAAATCATATTCAAACAGTACACAAATCCATCTTATCAATGCACAATGTGCTTTAAAAAAGTGATCAAGTTGCAAGCCTGACTGGGACTGGAGCCCCCATCGTTATGAATCCAGGTTCTAGATTACTTCATATTTCATATTTAGTTTCTAAGATAACCCTCACTTAAATTCACTCCACCATCTGGAGGGGCTATACCTCACTGTGATAATGACAGCCAGCATATGTCCCAGTTCCTTGCTGGTTTAAGTCTAAAGAATAGTATGGCCAGATGGAGGAATCGGCAAAATCAGGCTGTGAATGGGATACAAGGTATTATCAAAACTTAAGTAATACTGGGTAGTGGTTTTTATTTCCTTATGTTGTACATTTGTCAAAGTTCCCAACATGAGTTGAATCTTCGCTCATATTTATTTCTTAATACTGCTACATTACTTACAAAAGAAAGAAAATCACTGTTAGGCTATTCCAAGCTCACACTTGTAAGCAATTTCAGATGATAACTAACTCCTCACATTTCAGACATACACATGAGAGGCTCATCTCTTCACTTCATAATCCATCTTAAAACACAACCAAGTAAAAACTACAAAGTGACAAGGATGCATTGCTAACTTCATATTTAACTTTAAAAGTTTGCTACTGCTCAGTAGGATCGAAGTCAATTTTCTGCAATCTCAGTAGAAACACAATCAAGTTTGCTACTGTTCTGGGATTCCATGGAGCTTGTGTTAATTCATAGAAACTTACAATGTTAGCAAGAAATGATTGGAGGAGAAAATTCATCTACATATCTACATCACTATCATCAGCTACACAACCAAAATGGCATCCTAAAGACATGATAACCAGCGATTGCTAGAAAAATTAATGTATCAACAACTTGAATGACAATCACCTGATTGCACAACCTTTGATTTAGTGGAACCACGGTGGCCTCCAAGCAGAAGAATCCGACTTCTTTAACAAACAACTGAAATCGCTACTTCGATTACCCCTCTTATCAAGTGCAATTGAAGAATGCCTTGCACTCTGGTTCATCTGTGATAAAATGCCATCTCTTCTGTTCCCATCATTCCCATTGGACTCCATAGGATATCTCATACTTCCAAATGCGTTATAGTTTAAGGAACTCCTTGAACTCGTGACAGTACTACTGCGGAAGAGTGTTGGATCAAATGCACCTTTTAATTGCCCATTCACCTCACTTCGCCAAGTCTCCGACATGCATCGGTCTACCACATTCCCCATATTATTGTCATTATCTTCCTCCTTGCTGCTGGTGCTACCATTGTCATGCTGTGGAGCCAACCCCCAAAATCTCCACCAACCAGGTTTCTTTGAGCCACTCTGAGAGGCAGAGATACCACGATAAATCGATTCAAAGCTTTCAAATCGGTCTTCTCTGAGAGATTTTGAATGCAAATTTGGAAGCCGTGAATTTGTAGTTCTGCTTCTGGGCATACAATCTGGAATGGCAGGTGAGACCTTTGAATTCAAAACTGCCGATTGGGCCTCACTAATTATAAGTGCTGCAGCGTTATGAGCCAATTTTGACCGCTCTAATCTCTGGTGCCGCCTCTGTGAGGGGGAATCTAAATAGTATTCTCTCGTCTGCAAGGTCCCACCAGGAATTTCAGGATCTTTGTGGGTCGAGTACTGTGGCAATTCAACAGGGATATTATTATCCCGCCTCCTAATTGCAATATGACTGTCATTCAGAAAAGAATCCATGAATTGAACCTGACGCAACGCCCTCCCTCCAATCAAATGCCCATCACAAGATGAGCGTGGATTATCAAAAGAACGCCGCGGCTTGTCCCATTTTCTCTGGCCTGCATCAAGGGATAACCTCGGGGATTCAGCGTCTACAGGTCTCTGATCAAAACCCATCACCCAATTCCTTGGATTGACATCTTTCTCTCTGAGTGTTACTGCTCCCGGCTGGCCTCCATTACTGCCCACCTTCTTCTTCTTCCGCCACTTCTGCAACTTCTTGCTGAAAACTGATGTTGCAGCACGGAAACTCGCTACAATCCCTGATGATGTCGTGGATGCCTTATCCACCTTCAAATTCTTCGCCTTTGGATCCACAACGCAGTAATCTTTCTTCATCCTCACCCCTTATTCTTCTTTCTGCCTCAAAACACCCAAAACATATAGGGCTCTATGACTGGCCACAGCCCTACAAGAAACTGTGCTCTCGTGGGGCTGGTTAGTTACTAGAATGTCACCGGCTGCTGTACCACTGAAAAGGGTGCTCTTGCTCGTGGAAGAAGCGACGTAGGCGAAATAGTGGTTGAAAATCCAGGTCTAGAACGTCGGAAGATTGCTATGGCGGTCGCTGATTGAAACAGAAGCCGGTCCGGTGATGGTGGAGGAAAGAGGAGGAGAGGTTTTGAGGAAGATAAAGAGGAGAAGTGCATAAAATAGAAGGAAGAGAAAACGGAAACGGAAATGGGAGAACGAAAACGGAAGGCATATCAATCCATCCGTTATTTTCTGACGCGAGAAGTGAGGAAGGCGATAATGGAAGGAAGACACTCTATTTCATCAGACGACAGCTCTCACTTTCTCTCTCTGCATTGAAAAGGAGGAAGACGATACTGGAAGGTCTCTTAAATTAAATAAAAATAGAAAATAAATCCGAATTTAGAGATTTAATAGAATCGGATGGGCTTTTCAAGGGTCAAAATCCAGCCCAGTCCATTACAAATGAATGGGCTTAAACCTGAGTAAAACTAAAGAGAGTGGCTCTTATATATTGAGAGTGAGATTTGAACTCATAAGCTCCCACAATTTATTGCGGTTCTTAAGTGTCAAGTTAACCCTCACGCGTTAACCTATATAATAGTTTGCAAGGTCATCTTCGAGTCAATTTGTCTAAGTGGAGGAGCTTAAACTAATTAAATAAATCCATGAAACCTATCAGTTTTTAGCCCATTTAGTTGCATGCATAAGTTCATTAAAAAGATCTTTCATTTAATTTGAAATTAAACTTGATAAACTATAAAGACACTATTTTAATCTAAAGTTCAATTTCTAGTGGCTTGGTATGAGTAATTAAAATTAATAAATATATCAGATTAAACTATTGAAGATGGTTATTTTAGGTCCAACATGTTAAAAAAAAAAAAAAAAAGTTCTCAAAAAGAGATTTAATAGATGATAAACAATGGTATGATGAAGACTAAATTGTGGGCAAGGTAGTTGATTTTGTTTTTAGTTCGATAGTTTAATATATATTACACTTTTTTAAACTATTAAGATTAAAGATTTTAAAGATTAATGTCTATTATGCTTTTTAACTAGTATATTTTTATAACGGAAGTATGGTTAGGATCCGTCCACCCAACCCAAATTTAACCACTATACACTTCTACCGTTACATGCAGAGATGCCTATATGTACATTTTTCTCTGACCTATGGAATATCATTTATGCCCAATATAAAAACATAATGCAAGAATATAATTTTGGTGTTCAATCTGACATAGTCCTGTTCAAGGGCCCAGTTCGGCTTTGTCAAAAAGCCCAAGCCCTTTTATATCCACAAAAGTATGAGCCCGTCAGGTTTATTTTGCATATTGAACTGTTTTTTATTTTATAATTTGAAAATTTAATCGTACAAATTAAAAACAAGACTTAAAGATCTACGATCATATATTCATTTAAAAACTCAATCTTTAGTCACTTAAGATTTTAATAGTCAAAGTTGACTCACGTCTTTGAAAAGATGTGACGTCTGGTGGCTTCGACCGTTACGATCCAGTGCTGAAAAATCGAATTTTGAGATTGAACTTTAAACGGGTGATAGTTTTAAAGTCTTTTTTTAATCTGTATAGTTAAATTTTTAGTTAAAAAAAAATATCAAATATAATTTTATAATAAATATGTATGAAAGTTCGATAGACCTCAACAGTTTCTAAGTAAGCTCAAACCAGCTCACCAAACAAAAAATAAAAAGAATTGATGTTTCTTTAAGAAAGTGACAGTCATCTTTGCTCTACATAGCTCTCACACTCCCTCTACAGTATTGACAAAATTACACAGGCATTCGTTATCAATTTCAATTTTCAAGATATCTTTTTATGATCGTAAGTACAGTGGTAACAAAGATGCATGCATTGAAAATTTGAGATGGATGAGTTGAGAACCTTTTAACTAATAAAATTGATAATAAATGCATTAGAGGAACCTTCAAATGTAATTTCAATAGATTAAGAAAATGAATAAATACCATTTAAGATTGGTTGAGTATATATAGATGATTAAAAGCAACCCTAATAGGGAAAATTGAAAGTAGGATGAGGAATGTTTCATAAGAGTACGAGAAATTTTTGAAGTGTCACATTGGTAGAGTAAAAAATGACAGAGATTATAAGAGGACTAAGGTGTCCAGGCATCTTTTACAGCAGGAGGCTAATTTTCAAGACATATGGAAACCTTCTTACCCACACACACCCGTTTAAATTTATAGAGAGTGACCCTTTTGAATAGAGTGGGAATCGAATTTAGCACTCCTGCTTTGTGACGTGAGAAGATGGAAAAATGGTTTATGATGGTTATGGTGATGAAAGTCATAAGTGTGATGGTTCAATCCGAGCAATTATTTATGGAAAATGAATCTCTATGATTATTTTGAAAAATAGAAAATAAGAAAATGAACTACTTACTACTAATGCGGGAATTTTGTTTGTCAAAATTTATTACTGGGCAAAGCCATAGTTGCAGAGTCTATTTCCTTGTTTAATGGATGTTAAACGTATTGGTTAGAAAGAACGTTTCAAGAAGGTTTTGTTTACAGATATTTTCTGTCTTTTATTAATGAAGAAAGTTAATGACATTTAACTGTGTAAAGATAAAACTGTGCTTGATTATTTATCATATCTATCAATTGTTTTAATGAATCTCAGGTTCGTTACATAAAAAATCTTCTGTAAAATAGTATATGCCCTTATTATCATGTAAATACTAATTCAAGGTCAAAAATCTTATTCTTAGTAATAGTAAATGCACATTAAAAATAGTAATATTCTATTACATAACAATTGACTATCTGCTGCAGTGAAAATATCAGTAATATTCTGTTTTTTTTTTTTTTTTTTGAGATCTGGAAGTGTCTAGGCGTCGCACAAAAATATCAGTAATATGAGAAACCATTTTTTAAACCTGTATTGAGTTGAATGATATTACTATACGGATCTAATGTGGAGTCTACCAAATGAGATAGTGATTGATCCATCGGAATGATTTTTTCCTTAAATATGTTGTACATCTAAAATCACCTTGATTATATTGATCAAGTCATTTTTTAAAAGTTATAATTTAAAATGATGAATTTTTTAGAGCTTTAAAAATATGACTTCAACAATTTGATCAAGGTGGTATTTTATGGACGACATATTGAATAAAAAATCATTCTAATAGACCCATTATAATCTCATTTAGTAGGCTCCAAGCCTAGATGTGTACGATAATACCGTGTGACCCCAATTCATAAGTGAACATCACACATTAGTAATTGGAGTTGAGTGAAATCGAACAAAATGTTCATTGATTCTCATATCTAACTCTTTAAAATTTAGATTTGAAGATCACAAGTCTTTTTTTCTAGGAAAAAAATTAAAAGCCTTAAGGCAGCAAACCATATAAAAACACTAATCATCTGTGATCCACATCAGACCACAGACACATGAACATCACTTGGTGACGTGAATCATCATCATCGTCAAATGCTAGAATTTCATCAACTTACCAACGTAAATATGCTAGTTAATGTTAACTTGACTCTCTTCTAAACTTCTAATCAAGTGAGAATTAAGACAACATTTTTATGACGAAAAAATCCAAAACCTCCACCTCTCTTCGAGTACGAAACCTTTGGATAAAACTTCAAATGACACAGCCTCCAGCAAACCAATTAGGTGACTCTAGGACTTGAATTTGAAACCTCTGATTTTCTGAGCCAAAAGAGAATTAAAATAATTTAATGGTCAAACATTCAAATTAATCCAGGGGTATAAATCTCGGCCCATACTGTTCGTATCGGCTGATATATCTCGGGTTTTCGACAATCGAGATATCTCGACTGATACGCATAGTATCGGCCAGAGAAAAAAGAATTGGCCGATACGGCCGAGATCTCAGCCGATTTCTTTTTTTTAAAAAAAAAAAATCGATTGCGGGCCCAGTCGATATCTCGGCCGATATTTATATTTTTTAATTTGTTTTTAAAACAACCTTTTTATTTTTTAAATGAATTTTTTCTAAAAATAAAAGTCACCGAGATTTTCGAAAAAAAAAAAAAAAAATTTGAAGAGAGAAAAAAATCCGGCCAAGATCTCGGCCGATACGGGACCGAATTTTTGGCCCCTGAATTAATCACACTTTTCATGTCTCATTAGCAAATTAACATATTGGATTGAAAAGGCTTGGAATTTCCTAGTCTGATCTTCATAAAGAAACAGAAGATCGGAGATCGAATTCACAGTAAGATGCCTTGATCACTGTGTAATTTCGATATTGATTTATAAATATTTTCTCCACCCTACTTAAGTGATATAGATTGTGATATTCATAACAGAGAGGGATAGATGAGTAGGAGAGGGATAGATGAGTAGAAAGAGGTATGATTGAATTAGACCTCTTTGTCTTTCGGGTCTCTATTGGTGATGATCCTTATCTTTTTTAGAAGAGGATCGGTGGTTTCGATCCCAATCCCTTTGGCTGGATGAGCTTCATTACCCTAATTTCTTTGCCTGAAATTAGGAGTTGTACCGTCAATACTTCACACATTGAATCTATTCGGATGGATCGGTGCCCTTTTGTGTCTCCTCAAGCATGTCTTTGGTGGTCAAAGAAAATATAAATTATCAATTCTCTTCACACTCTTCAATATTTCATCAATATTTCATTATAAAGAAACTTTAGAGAATAAATACTCTACCGAGAAATTCATTTGAAAATTTAAAACGCACGACCCATGGTTGTGACCCCCTTGCGATCAAACTAAAACCTTCACTCTTTTGCCCCCACTTAATTCAAGTTCAGACTTGGTGTCTTGTTTTTAAGGTTCTATTTGTTAAGAGTGAGTATCTATTTCAAAAGACCAGTTTATTAGGTAGAGTGATTCCAAGTCCTTTATAAATTCCTACATCTACCTCTACACTTTCAAAGTTGGACTCGTTTGCAGCCAGCCCCAACAATCTCCCCTTGAACGAAGTCAGCCAACTCATCCTCTTAGAGGATCTCCTGAATCTATATGAGTTATCCTAAGACCTGGCTCTGATACCACTTGTTAGAACTGAATATCCATCCCAAAAGACTAGCATATTAGGTGAAGTGACCCAAGTGCTTTATAAATCTATAGATCTTTCTCTGCACTTTCAACGTGGGACTTGTTCACAACCAACTCCAACACTATTGAGTCATCGAAGTTCGATAAAAAAAAAAACCAAGTTTACAATAGGAGGATGCTCGTACTTTTCTGATTGTTGAATATTCTTTTCGGGAGCACTTACACACACCCGAAAAATCTGCCTCTACACACTCGAAATCGGATTTTCGGGTGAAATTATGATTTTACTCCTATGTTTCCATTCATTCGAATGAATGCCCAGTTCATTTTGGCATTCATTCGAATGAATCATTCATTCGAATGAATCCTCAAGTGTATTTTCAATTCATTCGAATGAATAGGCTGAACAGTAATACGGAATACTGCTCAGCCCTATTCATTCGGATGAATGGATGATTCATTCGAATGAATAGTAGAAAAAGGCCCACCCATCCTTCCATTCATTCGAATGAATCGTTCATTCGAATGAAACGATCATTCATTCGAATGAATCGTTCATTCGAATGAGCGGAGAGCGGAACATTGATTCGTTCCATGGATTCCTTCATTCGAATGAATGATTCAGTTCAGATTACATAATTTTTTTAAAAAAAAATTTAAACTTATTTTTTAAGTATTGTGTATTTCTAAAATTTTTCAAATTGAATATCCAGACTAATTACGATAATCTGATCAAAATACTTTAAGATTTTAAGGTCTTTTGACACTCCTAAATATTTAAAACACAGTGTTTTACAAATAAGGGTATCCCTAGGGTGTGCCAAAAATATATTTAAGAGTGTCAAAAGACCTTAAAGTCTTAAAGTATTTTTATCAAGTTATCGTAATTAGTCCGGATATTCAATTTAAGAAATTTTGGAAATACACAATGCTTAAAAAACAATGTGCATAATATATTAAATAATAAAATCTCCTTTAAAACTTTAAAGTTATTTTTTAATCACTGTGTATTTCCAAAATTTCTCAAATTGAATATCCGAACTAATTACGATAACTTAATAAAAATACTTTAAGACTTCAAGGTCTTTTGACACTCTTAAATATATTTTTGGCACACCTTAGGGATACCCTTATTTGTAAAACACTGTGTTTTAAATATTTAGGAGTGTCAAAAGACCTTGAAGTCTTAAAGTATTTTGATCAGATTATCGTAATTAGTCTGGATATTCAATTTGAAAAATTTTAGAAATACACAATGCTAAAAAAATAAGTTTAAATTTTTTTTTTAAAATTATTATGTAATCTGAACTGAATCATTCATTGAAATCATTGGAATCATTTCGAATGAAGGAATCAACGGAACGAATCAATGTTCCCCTCTCAGTAGATTCATTCGAATGAATGATCGTTTCATTCGAACGAATGGAAGGATGGGTGGGTATTTTTTTACTATTTATTCGAATGAATTATCCATTCATTCGAATGAATGGGGCTGAGCAGTATTCCGTGTTACTGTTCAGCCCATTCATTCGAATGAATTGAAAATACACTTGAGGATGCAAAATGAACTGGGCATTCATTCGAATGAATGGAAACATGAGAGTAAAATCGTAATTTCACTTGAAAATCCGATTTCGGGTGTGTAGAGGCAGATTTTCTGGATGTCTGTAAGTGCTCCCTTCTTTTCTTGAATACCATTTTGATTTTCTTGTGGAAAAAATGCTAATATTATATACTTTTCAATTATATAGTCATTATTTTCCTAGCTGCCATGAAAATGGAAACTTTGAGTGATTCATTCAACCTGATATTTTAGTAAGGCTGCATATTCAAAGATTGACTTTTCCAATCGATTTTTGTCGACCAGCGGTCTATCAAGAAAAATGCGGTTTTAAAAAGAAAAAGATAAAACATAAATAAAAAGCAGGCTCTCACTTGAAAATTGTTGCATACTTCATGGATAGCTTTTCGGTAAACACAGAATGAGAGATACGAGAAATAATTCATCAACTTCTTACAGAGGTCTCCATTCTTGGAGGGATCAGTCCATGCATGATTTCTACAACCACATGGGAAAAACATCATGGATGCAATATCAGACCGCTCTGGGCTACTCCCCGTAGTTGCTTGTTTCGGTGTTTGAGATTGGGAGGCTTGCACATGCCCCCTCAAAGACTAGTCAGGTTAAAATTGTCCCGTCCCGATACAAGTGAGGCACCTAAACACCTTGATTATCAAAAAAAATTAAAACATCAGCTGCTCTGTGCACCACCTCTGGTTTCAGGATCGTTCCTCATTGGTGTCATGTTAAAACTCAGATGTCAGCTGTTCCTTTTGAGGCTGTAAATCACAAGGATTTTGGTGCTCAAGTTTCATTTGTAATCCATTCGTAGACAAGGGCGAACTACCGGTTGGTTTCATTGCAAACTAGAGCATGTGCAGCATACAGAATTTATGGGCTGGGAGGTTGGTCAATTATCCAAGTAAAATTTTCTTCCAGTCTACTACAAGAATATTTGGTTATACTTGAGACCTTCCACAAATTGCCTTTGACTGGATGACATAGTGATGAGTGAACCAACTCGGGCTAAAGATTTGGGGGTGTTAAAAAACCATGACTTAATAACATTTTTGAGGTAGAACTCTTCTCAAAAGCTAGTCATTGAGAGGAGAGAGCCTCAAATGATATATAGAGTCATTGGTTTCTCAAATTAGGCAATTGACCTTACATCAATGAAATATCTCATTGTTAAATGTCAATTGTTCTTTTGCCCAAAACATTTGACAGGCCTTCTTGAGGATTTTTATGTCTTCTGTTATGCAAAACTTTTAACCTTTAGATATTAGGACCTAAGCATCATAAAATTGTGGGTCTTTATGATAATGGTTGATTTTGAACTGCTTGGGTAGAAGAAGGGCAGGTGGAAAGAACCCTTCACAGGAAAGCAGGATCTCCATGAAGGGTTGGAATAGAAATCATTACCTACCATGGAACGCACCTTCATGGGTAGCATCTATTTTCTGAGAAAGCCACGAGAAACTTCTCTTTCTTGAAATTCAATTGACTTCGCTTGGCTTATCGATTTTTATTTTCTAGAATTATCTTCCTTGAAATTCAAATAATTTCTTTGGGCTATCAATAGTTTATTTTCCAGCAATCAAGGATTCTCCTCACTATCAGCCCAAGGGCTAAACCTAGTCCTTACCATCCCATTTGGCACAACCTTGTTAGTTTAAATCTAAAGCGCAATGAGAGGCCGATCAGTCACACTCCACTTGCATGATTTTGGTTTACCAAAGAAGAATTTATTCCTTCTTAATTCGAAGTTTATCTGTGTTCTTTGTTTTTCCAAGTATTCAGTGACCATTTTCTATCACACTTTTTTTTTTACTTCATTACTACTTTCTTCACAAAAGAAAAAAAAAAAAAAAAAAGGAGAAAGAACCAACCTGTAGCAATCAAGGCGTCAAGAGTTCTAGAGCCATGAGCACAAGGTGCACACCTAGGTGAGAGCATAAGTCTACTTAGGCACATTTATTTAGATACTTCGGTATCTTTCAACTCCACCACATGTTGTTAATAAGTAAGCTGATCCATATAAAAGTAGATCATATAGGTCGATAGAAACAACAATATCGAACAAAGAAGAAAATAGAAATAAGAAATCAACACCACAACTCAGAGATTTATATAGTTCTCTTTCAATACGTCCACGGTGCAACACCGATCCACTGTGCTCAAAGACAAGTTTTTCGCTCGGTTACATTTTTTCGCTCATAGCTCTCTCCCTCTCTCTCTGTCTCAGAAAAAAATATTATATACTGTGGCAATGTAAAATTACAAAATTACCCATGACGGATCAACAGTATATCACTGATTATCAGGCTCCATATAGTCTAACACTAATGTAGAGGTCTCATATCATTTTTGAACGGTCAGATGGGACATACAACCATGGCACATGCCAATTTTGAAATTTGATACTGCTCATTGAATCTAATTCAATGTCCTGCAGTCTCTAAGGAGGCTACACTACTGATGTAAAATCTGAAAGGCATCAACAAGCAGTGATTGGAAGAGAAATGGTATCTACATATTGGCATACACTCTCATCAACAATGAAATTTAAATAGCATCCTAAACTCATGAAAGCAATTGCTTGAAAAAATAATAAATCAACAGCTTGAATGAAGATCACCTGATTGGGCGACCTTTCTTTCAGAATAACCATGGTGGTCTCCCAGCAGAAGAATCAGGCTTCTTCGACGTACTCCTCAAATCACTACCCCAATTGCTCCTCTGCCTGCTGTCAATGGCGCTCGAAGAATACCTGGCACTCTGATTCCTCTCCAGTAAAATGCCCTTCTCTTCTCTTCTTACCATTCCCACTTGTCTCTACACCATGTCTCATACTTCTTGAACTCGCAACGCTATTACTGCGTAACAATTTTGGATTGAATGGACCTTTTAGCTCCTCATTTCGCCAAGTCTCCGACATACACCGCTCTATCACATTCCCCCTATCGTATCTCTCGCTGGCATAGTCATTATACTCGTCTTTGCTGCTACCGCTGCCACGCCGCCAAAATTTCCACCAACCCGATTTCTTTGAGGTACTCCGAGAAGCAGGGATGTCGTGATAAATGGGCTCAAAGAATTCCGACCGGTCTTCTCTGAGAGATTTCGAATTCAAATCTGGGACCCGTGAATCTGCAATCTTGGTTCTGGGGATATCATCTGGAATGGAAGGTGAGACCTTCGAATTCAAAACCCCCGAGTGAGTCTCATCAGTAATGGGTGCTGCAGGACTCCGACCTGATCTCGACCGTTCAAAACTCCTGCGCCGCCTCTGTGACGATGAGTCCCAATAGTAATCCCTTGTCTGCACAGATCCACCGGGGATTTCTGGATCATTGTGGATCAAATTCATTGGCATGTCAACCGGGATTTTATTATCCATCCTCCTGATAACAATTGGGCCATCTTCCACAACAGAATCCATGAATTGAATCCGATGCAGTTGCCTCCCTCCAATAGAATGCCCGTCACAAGATGATCGCGGGTTGTCCATCGAATGCCTTGGCTTGTCCCACGGCATCCGACTAGCGTCGAGGGACATCCTCGGAGGCTCTGCTTCAACAGAATACCGTCCAGAACCATATTCAGTCGTCTCCCAATTCCATTGCTTTTCATCTCTCTCCTCTGCCACTTCCGCCAGCGAGTGCCCGTCGCCACCCACCTTCTTCTTCCTCCGCCATTTCTGTAACTTCTTGCCAAAGACTGACGCCGCAGCACGGAAACCCCCAGCTACAGCTGACGACGACATGGCCGCCTTATCAGTTGTTGGATTCCTCGTCTGGGAATCCATAAAGGCGTAATCTTTCTCCATCTCCATCCTTTCTTCCCCTGCTTCCTCTTCTTCCCTAGCCTCAGAAAACTCAAAGTTTACAGCTCTGCGAGTAGCAGCGGTACTACCGTAAACAGTTCTCTCGTGGGGGAGATGGGACTGAAAATTTACGGGAATGTCACCCGCTGCGGTACCACCTGAAACAGTGCTCTCGTGGAGGTAAGACCAGTGCGGGGGAGGGTTGAGAATATGAGGTGGGACGTCAGAGGAAATCACGGGAATGTCATCGGACACGGTCGATTCAGGGTCAGCTTCTTCTAGAAGGGAGAGGCGGTCGCGGAGGCACGTGGAGCAGAATCCGGTCACGTTCGGTTGGGGGTGGTGGTTGCAAGATGTGGATTGGTTTTGACGAGGAGGAGGATGTGGTGGTGGTTCTAGAAACATAACAGTAGGAGTAGGAGGAAGAAGAGGAAGAGGAAGAGGAGGAGAAGGAGAGAGGGGAGGACAGTGCGCAGCAGAGGAGCAGGTGTGCGCATGTTTGGAGAGGTTTTGCTAAATGGAACGGGGATTGAGAGAATCCTCTGAAAAAGAAAGGCTACGGAGAAATGCTGTCGGGTTTCACGTCGGGTTTCCAAATCTCGCTGCAAAGCAGAGAAAAGCAAAAGTGTTCGCAATCTATTATATGCGCTTTCCTTTGCTTTGCTTTTCTTTTCTTTTTATTTTTTCTTTTTATTTTTTCTTTTTCTTTTTCTTTTTTCTTTTTTTTTTCCTAGAAATAATTTACTTTTTAAAATCATCTTCTATTTTGTTATTTTATTTGAACTTCATTTAATGGGCGATCTGCCACTTTATAAGCTGGACTATCATGGTGGAATCTATCTTTTCATTTTAATACTTAATTTTAACTTTTTAAGTATTTAATCTAAATTATTAGATAAATAATTATTATATTTATAATCAACTTCAATGATAGATATGAAAATAAATGAACCTTAAATAATTTTAAATTTAATCTCACCATATGAGAGAGTGAGGAAAATGCATTAAAAATAATTTAAAAGTATATGCAGACAACTTAAAATAACTAATATTTCTATATTTACCAATTTTAGATAATAGAGACAACAGAAAGAGACGGGCTTTTAAAAATATAAAAAATAAAGGTATTGTAAAATATAAGATGACACACATGTAATAGAAAAGAATAAAATTACAAGCTCGACGGGTCTTTTTCTGTCATGTTTGAGAGGGTGGACCATAAAAACATTTGAATGAAAAAGGAACTACATTGATAGAGATGTGGACCTTTCTATCAATTCAAATTTGTTTTTAGTCATCTAAATTTATCATTAATACAATTTTTTAATATTAAGTGTTCAATTTATTAATGAGGGTATTAAATAAAAATTAGTTTTTGCTTAATTTAAAGTTTAAACTTGAGAAGGAGAGTCATTAGTTCAATTTCGAAGGTTACTCCCATTAGAGTTATTTGTTATGTTGTTATGTGGAGATAATTCTACTCTAAAGAATCACTGACCGTAAAATTACTCTGACGTGTATGAATAAAAATACGTACATATATTTTGAATATTAATTAGGTGTTCCAAGAGATGCAGACACTAAAAAAAAAGTTTCAATTCCAGAAAAGCCCACTTAGAATGCAAGGTTCAGATTGATTTCTTCTGGTCCTTGTGGTCCTTTTCTAGGGTATAATGGACCAATTTCTCATGCAAGGAGTTTAGTAGGTAAGAATAGATTAACAATTTAATCTACTTGAACAATTGACAACGTGAGTCCCCATTATTTTTTTCAAATGACAGTGAAAATAGATGATATGATATATTCATGAGAAATTAACTATTATAAATTAGTTTAAAATAAATTAATGTTAACTTTTAATCACTAAATTAAATTATTAGTTGAATTTAAAAAATGAAATATAACAACAATTTAATTTTTTAAAAATTGTGATTAAAAGTTCACACAAAAGTTTGTAAATCAATTCAGATTAAATTATTTCTCCTCATTTATTTCAATTATCTCATCCCAATTTAATGAAAGAGGACAAAATGCTTATATGTGAAGCATAAATTTTATAGATCACACTCTCTACGAGATACATTATACATAGTTTATTTGTGGGCCATTAATAAGATCACAATTATCACCTTAAATGTACAATTTTCACTATCACAAAGTTAATTTTTGAAAAACAAATAATTTATGACAAATCCTGGCAGGAGAGTATCATTTATAAAAAATTCTCTTATATATTTACATCTTCGATTTTTTAAATATTGAAATTTTAATTTTTAATTTTTGAGTTTTCAATACACAATTAGCATTTTTACTTTTGACTCAAACTTTTTAGCCACTTAATAGCATTTGCATTATTAACAAAATATGGTCTCCAATTTATTAAAATCTATTCCCTCTGTCCCAATTTAGTTGTCTTATTTGGATTTTAGAATTGTCCCAAAATAGTTGTTTCATTTACGTTGGAATAGTATAAAGTGTGTTGAAAATGGATGAGATCACATGGAATGCTAACCTTCTACAGATAGTTTCTTAAAAAATACAAATGTTTCAAATCAGAAAACAAAAATGAGAAGGAGGGAGTATAATATCTAAATAATACATATTTAATTATTTCAACATTTCATTCTCCCATAAAATATTACATCGGCCTGATGACTGAAAAGTTAACTCTATGTGTAAAACTAATAAACTAGAAGCATAGTTAGAAAAAAAAAAAAATTATGACAAAGGTGTTTAGATCTTTTAGAGTATCCAACTAATCTTCAGGGCATGTGGAAGTCACCATATCCACATACACTGGGTAACTTTAAGGAGAGTAAGCTTTTGAAGTGGAGTGGAAATTGAATTCAGGACTTCCGCTCCAACCTCTTTGAGTTAGAAATTTAAATCATAAACACACATTTTGAAAACATGAAATTTGGACTCGACTCGAAATTCAATTGAGCCTACTAACTCAAACAAGCTTTTTAACTTAATTAAGAAAATCCAACAAAACTAATTAACTCACTCAATTCAAGTTCTATCAAATTGAGTCCACTCAAACTGACTATAACTAGAATAGGCATTTTAGGTGCATTAGGATGGAGGTGGTATTAAAAACTCATTAGACATTCCTTAAGTCTTAACACTATATTTAATGATATTGTTTAATCTTATAATCTTTTAAAATCATATTTAGAGTATAGAATGCCATTAGACTTGATTCACAATAGATTCTTTAGATTTTTTTAAAAATAAATCTTTTCAATCACTATAAATATCAGCAGAATAAATTTTAGAAACTGAATCGAACAATGCAGTTCGACCTGTTCGATCTAAACTAGTCTCTAAAAAGGTTTATTTTATTAAAAATTAAAAAAAAAATATTTTTTATTTATTTCAATTTTATCAAATTTTCTTTTACTGAAAAATTCATTTTTTACTATTTTCAGTTATAGTATCATGCTGCAATGAAATCCCCTTAGGGAAGGGTCCCTCTCCCCTAACATATTAGTCATAGTCTCTTCACTTCAAGCTATGTTCATACCTAAAAGTGACGAACCGCTGGTGCCTCCTTCAGAGACTTTTGCTAATAGAAGGCTAAACATAATATAATAATAATATTATTTTGTCATAATGTACTAATAACATCGTATTTCAAAAATATACTCTACATTGAATGTGAGAGTAATTTCACGAGGAGCAATTTCATGAAAAGTGGCCCAGAAGGATATGAACGTTAATCAAATTTAAGACTTCCCACCATGAAAAGAGCTTCTTGACCTTTAGATCAACCTCTTCTGAATTAAATCAAACCGTTATGTATAACGGTTTTACTAACAATTTGGTTTTTAAAACATTGATTGCAGCAATAGTGTGTTAAGAAGGCTAGTAACAATCTGGACCAGAAAATTGATAAGCCATCTCATGGGTGGAACAATGTCTCAAATATTTGATAGTCACTTGTTCATAAATTATTTAAACTGGTAATTTTCAACTACAGCATTTTGTAAAAGTCCTACAAAGTCCAAATTATAGCATTGAAATATGATTTTCTTTTCCACCCTTAAATTTATACCCAATGGTTACAAGACTTCTTGTTTTAGAGTAGGCAAATTAAATAGCTCACTTATCTAATCTCACTGTTGAAGAAAATTGAATTATTAAAACATTAAATATATATCTTCTTTTATTTAATATATATATTTTTTTAATTTACATATGGAAAAATGTAGGAAATTCAGCGTAAAATCCCAATGAGTGATATACACTGCCAATAGAGCACACTATATGAGTCCATAGGAGTTCACTTTATTGAAATAGTTTTTTCTAATAAATTTATATTATTCATTTTAAAAGTTTTATTGGAGGTATATATATTAAATAACTCTACAAAAGCAGTCTCTAGGTATTAAAGAACAATGGAAAAAGTATCGCATTACTACGAGATAGATACTCTAATCTTGAAGAGAGTTTTTTTTATCATTCGGGGAATAGATAAAGGGAAAAAATATTTGTAACATGATCATATAGTACATTTCTATTGGTGGGTACATGCACTTTTTTTTTTTTTTTAATAATTTGATGTTCAAAATCTTGAGGGGGTAAATACTAAATAGGGATGAGGACATTGGTCCAATAAGCTACTAAGAAGAAAAGTGGGTCAATGGTCCATGGCTTTAAGAGACATGTGGGTCTGTTACATGCAGCAATTAGGTGATGATAAGAGAGGGCCCGAAATTTTCTCTAAAAAACTAATGATAGAGGAAACAAACGCTATAAAAGAAGCACGCGTAAGTTTCGAGGACCTTCTGATATGATGGTTCTTCTCCCACACTTTGTGAGTTTGAGTAATTTAGTTTCCTCCAAAGTAATCTTACTAGGGGTGAAATTTGGATCGGGATTTCAATCCTGTAAAAAGTTATTGAATCCAATCCGATTTGATCTGAATTCTTTGATTCAACATGATTTTAATTTTTGATCCAATTCAATTTGAGTGGTATTTTATTACTTGGTATATACGGGTCAAGTCGGGTTGTGTCGGGTCGGGTCAGATTAATTTTAAATTTCTCAACTCAATCCGACTCAAATTTCACGTGGATTTTTATTTTTCCAACCCTACTCGACTCAAATTTCATGTGGGTTTATATCTTTCCAACCCGACTCTACTCAAATTTCATGTGGGTTTTTATTTTTCCAACCCGATCTAATCCAAAATATACAAATACATAACCCAAATCCACTATTTTCTCAGGTCGGGTCAGGTTAAAATCCAACCCAAGTTTCACTCCTATAATTCGATCTGCATGTCTCGTTCCAAGAAATTAATGAATTTAAGGTTATGTATTTATATATTTTGGATCGAATTGGGTTGAAGAAAAAATCTGCATAAAAGTCAGATCAAGTTGAGTTGAGAAATTTAAAATCAAGCCGACACCCGACATAATCCGACCTGACTTATGTGCACCAAGTTACAAAACAGTAGCCATTAGGGCTGAAACTAGGATCGGGTTGGGCCAGCACTCGAGTTGAGTTGGGTCAGAAATTCAGATCAGGGTAGGTTGAGTAATTCGGGTTGGGTTGGGTCGGGTTCAATAAGTTTTGACATGGGTTGGATTTGGTTTATTAAAACTTGGACCGACATACCTGAGTTTCCGGCCTACTTACCTTTAATGTGATGTGGAGATACCTATATTATTTAAAAAATTACTCATCTCAGTTAATCCAAGATAATATTATATTTGTATGATGGATTAAAATTTTAAATTTCCTTTCACATCGGTGAAATATAATTTTTTTTAAAAACGAAAATATTATTTAATGGGTATAGTTAACCAATTTGTTCAACTCAAGAAAACATATAATTCTGGGTTTTCCTCATATTCAAGTGTCACTCGAGGTAGATCCGAGTCTTAACAGATTTTTTTATTTGATCTAATCCAACATGAGATGAATTCTATTTTATTCAACTGGACTTTGCCTAAACTTCTGTAAAAATTTATAAAAATAAAATAAGAGGAAAAATATTTTGATACAAATTAGAAGATAAGAAAACTTAATTGAAGTATTGAAGTATAGAAAATTGAAGCAATTGTTAAATTTTTTGAACTTCGGTGAGGTATATAGGCTAAACCAATGGATTTAATAATATAAAGTATTTAAATGATGCTTTGTAATACAAATTAGGTCAAGTTCATATTCAAGACCTCTCTATTTAATCCGGCTTAAATTTTTTTGTTAAATCAAGTCAAATTAATTTTTTTTTTTAAATATATTTAATTCAGACTCAATCTTTTTTCAAAGGCGAATTAGGTTAAAAATTACTATTCCTGATATCCAATTATCCAGCACCCATGTAACTGTGCCCGTATGAACCCTAAAATGTGAGTAGCAAAGTGTTGTATGACTCGGTTGCAACGCGACCTCCTTAGTTCAGGTACTGAGTCACTCTTTAATATATGAAAGTCATGCAATCTCAAGGGATTATCTCAATTGGTTTGGGAGCAAGATCTCTAGAGGGAGGTCTTGAGTTCAAACCATGGGAGCTCCAATGAAGGGTCACTTCGTATGAGAATATGTATAGAGTAAGGTCTCATCGATTTATCCAGTGTGTGTGGATAGGGGGTTTTCACACACCCCAAAAGGCTAATCAAGTCCAATGCTTGGACACCTTCAGACCTAAAAAAAAGTACATGAAAGTCATGCTCCGAGGGGCATCTCAGGGAAAGGGTTAAGGCAGATGCTCTCTCCTTATTGTGGTTTTTCTATTTTTTTTTAAGACTTTTTCAACTTTGAGTTTCTCTTGATTGGATCATACAACTTTGAAATATATGAACAGAGGCTCAAAATTATATTTTCTTATTCTGACACTCATTTACTTCTTTTTTTAAAAATTATATTCCCATCTATTTGCATACATTTGAAGTTAATCTCAAAATTGACCTTATTTTGGTGTTGATCTTTAGATTCTTAAAAATTACTGTTCTACATTTTGGTACTTCGAGTTTCACTACGTAGTTGGAGAGAGTCACTTAACCGTAGGTGGAAAACATCAACAAAATAGAGGGGTCGAGAGAGGGAAGGAGATTTAAGTGGAAGGAGGCATTTGGATGAGAGATAAATTGCTTACTTTAAAGGAGAAGTAAAGTGATTATCTTTTTCACTAAAGAGTTTTTGAATTTGTGATGAGAGGGAAAATTTGAAATTTTCTTGCCTTTCCCTTCATTATCAAAACGATGGGATAAACTAGAGTTGCCTACGTTTTCACCCATCTACCTCTCATCCAAATGCAGTTCCAGAGGTTTTCATCCTTGTACGAAAGAGGATAGGAGTGGCAAATGTCAAATATATATAATTAATTAATGTGACAAAGATTGATTAACAATTTAAGTTTTTTTTCCGTAAACTCTTTAAATTTCATCTCTTGGTAACATTTAGAGAAGTGCCTAAAATTATTTGTCATATGTTAATATACCTACCTAAGTAAGTACTTGCCATGACTCATATAGAGGGTTTGATGCAAGGCTGTTCTTCAGAAATACTAGATACCACATTTGAGGTTCATAGATCCATGTTATTCTTGAATTTATTGATGAAAATATGAAATACCGCCTATTGTGGAAAACTGAGAGATACCCAACGTAAAATCTCTACGGGTGACCCTACTACTCCCAGAGTACACCAAGGTTAGGTCATAGGGGCTCGAACCAGCAACCTCCTGTTTCTTGAGACAAGAGGCAACTAGTGACATTAGACCCATGTGGTCATTTCTTAATAATTCAATATTCAATCCAACCGTAAATATCTGTTTGACTTTTATATATTGATAATGTTGGATTTTGCTAATCAAAATGGTGGAATAATTGTTAATAAATTGATTAATTTTTTTATGTTTATGACAATTTTAAAAGTATATTCATAGTCTGTTTAAGTGTGTAATTGACACCCTGTAGATTTTGATATTAGAGATTCTGAATTTAAGAGAATAGGAGAAATATATTCAGATTAAAATTTTGTTGTTTGATTAATATTGAACAATGATAGATTGGTTTTTAATATTGTGAAAAAAATTCAATGGCGATTTGATAGGAAATAGAGATTCACTTATAAAGAATACCTCCTAGCACAAAATCTGATATTTTTCCACATATTTACTTCTAATTTATTGCTTGTCAAATGTATAAATTGAAATCACTAACTATTTGAAGATTGATAACTCTATAAATTGAAATCTCTAACTATTTGAAGATTGAATACTCTAATATCTAAAGATTCAAGTAACAAATTAGAGTATGGAGGCTCAAATAATACTATTAAAAAAAAAAATTATGATCAAGGTGTTGCAGATCTTTTAAAGTACTCGACTAATCTTCGAACATATGCAAACCTCTCTATTCACACACCAGATACTCTACGAGAAGTAACCCTTTGAAGTATAATATTAGTTGAATGTTAAAAAGTTGGTAAAAAAAAATTAAAATCCTTATTATATAGAATTATGCAATTAAATAAAGTTCCATGCATACCAAACCATTAGTCCATTATTTTGCATATGGTCAATTCTCTCTTGCTCGTACACAAGGGATAGGACTGTAAAGATATTGTTCCCTAGTTTTGTTCTTTCTTTCAAATTCTTCATTGTTGTAGAAAGGCAAAACACATGTCACCATCACATGTCGATTATGTCTCATTACAGTCTCTCTACTTCTATTATTTTCATCCTCAGTAAGTTGGAAGCTCAAGTGAGATTCTACACATCAACTTCTGGACCAAAATACCTTAGGCTTGGACCTACACTAGGCACATTTCTCTGCTATAGTGTGATGCTTCCTTCTTCTCTTTATGTATGCTTCCTTAGTGGATTCTTGGTCTACTTGATGCAAAGGTGTAATCATTATTAGTGTGATGGACGTCATGTGTGGGTGGACGTATATAGATAGGTGCAAGGCAGTGTCATGTTAGATCATCAGCAGATTATTATGATAGGTGATCATTAGTATTATATCGAAAATAGACTCATCCAACGTGAGGTTGATAGTAGGATGCATACAGTTCATTACATGAATGTTTTTTTTTTAAAGTGAAGTTTGGAGAAAACAAAACCGTATGCTAATAAGAGCTAACAAAGCACATAATATCCATACAAATGAGGGACGGGTCATTACACTTATCATAACTGACTGAGTTCGAAATTTTTAGATCGTTTCTTACGTGATGATAATAGGCTGGAGTAAAAAATTGGTAGGCCGATATGTATCATTGATAAAGGTGTATCAGTGATGACCGTGGAGTAAATTAGCTTATCATGGTGAAGATAGTAGGTATATTGAGATCCTTAATTACATGATGCAAGACAAGGGTAAAAAAAGCTTTAACAGATAAATATCACCGATATAGATTCTTTCTCTCTCTCTCTCTCTTTTTGAATTTTTATAAAAAATTACAGTAATAGGAAAATTGAAAAAACTTAGTATGAGCATATGTTTGTTAAAAAATTATACTTTTCATGGAGTAGAGACCCTTTAGAGTTAGAATTTCAAAACAAATAATGTCCTAACAATTTAGAAAATATCTAAAAATGTTAAAAATAGAAAACTAATTTGAGAAAAAACCTGATATGAAATTTATGTTCTCTAGTATCTCATATCGGCCGATATTTGTGTTTTAAAAAAAATTAAAAAAATAGGGTTGTTTTTCATTTTTTATTCAAAAAAATAAATAAATAAATAAATAAATAACAGATATTTTGAAAAAATAAAATAAAAAGGAGGAAGAGAGATTGATATTGACCGATATCCGAGGTATATCGGACAATATCATTCAAAAACGAGATTTATACTCCTGACTTCAACGTTTTTTTTTCCACATGAAGTACCAAAATGGAAATTATCTAGAAAATTTGAATTTTATGAATATTTCAAATAAAAAATAACAAGTCACGCAGAAATCGTACAAACTATATCAATCATATTAAGACATTTTCATTCAATTTTATAAACACTCAGTAACATTTCATTAACTTATTTTCACAAAAAAAACTCCAAAATCGAGATAATCTTAGAGCAAAAATTCAAAAAAAAATGACGAATAATTAAAAAATGGACAATTCTTCTTAAGAAAAGTTTGAAATTGACAAACACCTTTCACACTTGAAGAACTTGATTCTATCCTTCTTAAAATCACACTCAATGCAATATTCAACCCGGAAAGAAAATAATTGAAAGTTGAAACAACATATTTTTCAAAAAAATAAAAAATCAAAATAATCGACACTACAATTGTATCAACCGAATTATCAATAGAGAGATTGAATAGGGCTTTGAACACCAACATAGTACTTTGTGGTTATTGTGTGGTTTTACTAGTATTCATATTGTGGAATGGGTTTCCAAAGTTTCATTTCTTCATATGACCCTATTATTGCACTTACAAATTAAGAATGAAATTTGGGAGTTTACGAAGTACATATTAATATATTTTGTTTTAAATATAAATAATAAATTCTTTTCATTTTTCTTCCATTATTCTTACATCAAATGCAACACATATCTAACAAGTAACAAACCCTATGCTTTAGCAATACACCAAAAGCTTTAGAGATGATAAAATATGAAAATTTGGGTCTTCTAAATCTATCTCATAGATCACCATGTTCGATGTTATATTTTAATGGCATTTATGACGGTTCTCACTTTGAACTAAGTAGATGGATGTGGTTCTATGGTTAAAGCTCTTCTAGTTGTTTTTACGTGGGATGGTAGAGTTTTTCTTCGCCACTAATGTCAAAGAAGTCATTGGTACTTAGTAAGGTTATTTCGTGCCTACCTTAGATGATATTTTTCGCTTCAAAAATAAATAGCCATTTTCTAAAGTTGTTTTCATTAAGATTTAAACTTGTTATAGAACCCGCTTTCGTATCAACTAATAAGTTTATTTAGTACATAACATGTAACTTAAAAAATTTAAGCTCTAAGTCTATCTAATGCTAGATTGATCCAACTTGTTCTTATTCTATACTCAATCAATAACAAATCATCAATAATTTTCAAGGGACAATCATGCAAACGTTTCATTGGGGAATGATCTATTGAAGGCTTATCTTATTGGAGGACTCACTTCTCATAGATAAAAACAAATGAAGCATTATAGTGGCTCAATTCAACCTTTCAATATAAAATAAGATAAAAGAATACTACAGTAGAAACATTGGAAACTTAACATTGTAGGACACTAGCACCATCAAAACCCTTTTTTTTATCAATAAAAGATATCAATGATTCAAGATCTATGGGTGGTATAATAGCCTCCCTAAATTGATTGCTAATGGAATCTCATGATTATGGTTCCTTTCTTTTTTGGTGTGCATTTCACCATATAATCCTATTCATAATAATGTTTTTATGTCGAGTCATATCTAAAATTTTTTATGAAAAGTAACTAGTTTTATAAAAAAATAAAAAATAAAAACTTTAAAACCTTTTACTTCTATGAAACTTCTATACATTTAGCCAAGCATAAGGATGAACATCGTTTAAAGTGAATGGCAGATTAAGCCATTGACATAACTCTTGGTGTTAAGGTGGAAAGATGGCAATTTTTTTATCAACAGATGAGATAGAATTCATAAGGGAAGTTTTAAAAAATTATATTAAATTCAAATTGACTTGAGCTTGATTTAACTTGGTTTTTATTCTTTATTAAAAAAAGTGAGCCGATTAGGGGTGAAACTTGGGTTGGCATGATCTGATAGAAGAAATTAATGGATTTGGGTTATATATTTGTATATCTCGGGTTGAATTGGGTTGGAAAAAATAAAATCTGCATGAAATTTGGGTCGGGTAAGGTTGAGAAATTTAAAAGCAACCTGGTCCGATCTGACCCGATTGCACCAAGTTATAAAACAACACTTGAATTGAGTCGGGTCGGGTTGAGTAACTCGAGTCAACAATACGGGTCGAGTTTAATAAATTTTGACATGGGTTGGTTTAGTTTATTGAAACCCGACCCGAGTTTCAACCCTCGAGCCGATGTTTCTTTCCAAGACCTCTCACATTGATAATCTAAAGGGGTTGGAGTAATGGTCAGAAATACTCCACAGGAAAGGAGAGTCCTGAGTTTAATTCATATTCCACCCCAAATGGTCACTCCTCGTAGGATTATCCGGTGTGTATAGGCAGAGAGGTTTGCTCATGTCACAAACATTAATTAGGTGCTCTAAGAAAATAAAAACACCTTGGTAAAGAAAAAAGACCTCTCACCTTGATGAAAATAGGCAATGGCTTTTTAGCAAACTAAGTAGAATAATTATTAGACTAACTTATCTACCAAATGAGAAAAAAAGATATTTATTAAAAAACTTAACCCGATTCTAAATCTTTATTCATCTCATGTAAAGATTAGAAGATGAATAACTTAAAATTCTTTCTTAAATAATTGGATAAAAAAATTAAAATTAAATAAAAATATAAAAATAGATCAAAAAGTTATCTTCATCTACTATGATAGTAGGACCTTAAAATCATGCCACATGCCCTTTGAGGTGTCTTCTGTACATGCTGTATGGAAGTCAATGTAGCATGTGTAGCAGAAAGTCCCCATGCCTCATATTAGTGGGGCAATGCAAATGTCCCATCGTCAATAAAAATCAATTCGTGGGTTATTGATTAAGAAATTAAATAGTGAGGTAACGGATTATTTAATTCGAACAATAATGATCACTTAATTAAAATGAAATTAAAGTCCAATTTTTACTACTTTTATAGATGATTTAATACAGATGATCTATAAAAATTAAAGTTCAACTAATAGTATTTTCTTCTAATCTGACAAGTTCAAAATTTTACAATTTCAAAATATGATAGTTGTGAAATACACTCTAAAATATTATAAAAACAATTCAAAAACATCAAAAAGAATGAGTGCTTTGAATCAGTATAAATCCATAATCTTGATCAGTTTAGAATTTTTTTTTTTTTTTTTGAATTTACATATCGGAAATCGCGGGATACCCCGCGTAAAACCCCCATGGGTGAGCCCACTACCCCTAGGGTACACCAAAGTTAGACCATGAGCGCTCGAATCTGCAACCTCCCGCTACTTGAAGCAGGAGGCAACCAGTTAATATTTTGTTTAATGCATATTTCTTATGTATTTGAACAATTAGACCAAATGGTTTATTTTTTTACAGATGCACATAAAGAATGATTCAGATAAAACAATTTTAATGGATTTGTGATTTTTTACTAAAAATGTCCTATTTATATGAAAGCTCTAATTGCTGGAAAATGAAAAAAAAAAAACTTTTACTGTTTTCTTACCAATCTTTAGGGTATCTGTAAATCTCTCAATCTATACACATCAATTTAGACTATGGGCTCTCAAGACCTCCTACATTATGGGCGGGTTTTTACCATCAAATCAACACATGGATCGTGATTTTTCAATTTATGTATTTGAATTAATGATTTGATACTTTTCTAGTGATAAAATTTTATCACATGATTGTTTATGCTTTTCTCATAATTACTACTTATGAATAACAAGTTGTAAAGAACCTTTGTCATTCGACCGAAAGCTTCCTGAGTTGGAACCCAAAAAGAATAAGGGCCTGAGCAGTAACAATCACCCAGGGGTATAAAATTCGGCCCATACGACTCAGATTTTGGGCGCGGCCGAATATCAGCCGATTTATTTATTTAAGTAATGACAAATATCAGTTGTGGGTCCAATCGATATCTCGGCCGATGTTTATATTTTCTTATTTTTTTAAAAACGGCATTTTATATTTTTTTTAAATAATATTTTCAAAAAAAAAACCACCGAGATTTTCAAAAAAAAAATTAAGGAGAGAGAAAAAAATCTCAGCCAATACGAAAATTCAACCAAAATCTCGGTTCGGCTGAATTTTCTACCCCTGCAATCAGCACAAACAAGAAATCTTGGGCTTCAACATGCACTTTAAGCCAGGGGTCGAAGGCCAAATACATATTTATATTAGAAAGCGAAGAGGTCCGAAGGCCAAATACAGATCAAGATAAGAGGCCCCAGGCCTAACCAAAACAAGTGAAGGGACAAGGCCCACCCAAAGGATCATAAACACATAAGCAGGAGATAGCAAACTAGATCTTACCTGAACCCACTAATAGCCCCTCCATCCAACTAAAGGCCACTTAACCCTCCTATTGTGATTAACTAATGTGAGCATTGTCACTAGCACCATTTATAATAGAGAGGATCGAATTGAAGATGAGCCAGCTCCAATTTAAGAAGACAATCTCGCAATTGTTTTCAAATCACGGTGAATTTGTAACGACCCGTCTCAACCCAGTACAATATTGTCCGCTTTGGATCAAAAAATACCTGCACGACTTTGTATTGGGCCCAGGCTCAAAACGTGTTATCCTGATATCATAGAGTACGCAACGGCAATATTGTCCTCTTTGGGCCCTCGGATCCAACCTCATTCGCTGACCCGACAATCCTCAAGGCTTTGTTCCCCCACACTGGGACACATTGTCCTAGTATAAGAGTACGTAGCGGCAATATTGTCCTCTTTGGACCCTCGCGTCGAGCTTCACTCGCTTATCCAGCAACCCTCAAGGCTTGTTCCCACACCCTGGGACGCATTGTGCTACGTTGAGGGGTACTTCCTCTTATATTCCCCCAGAATTTATGGCTCCTGGGCGATGTGGGACAATTTTCCACATCCACACGCCCGACTAGCTCTCTCTCTCTCTCTCTCTCCCTCTCCCTCTCCCTCTCCCTCTCCAATAGCATCCAGCATTGTTGGACCTGGGGACTGGACCTGAGGCATCTAGGCCCGGGCGTCACAGAATTCTAGCAGAGCAAACGTTGGTTCTAAATGGATTTCCTTGGAGCCTAAAATGTTCAATTTAATGCCTCATGGGCTTAGTATTGGGTTAGGCCTCCAATTTGATAAAATTGGGCCCAATTCAACTCTGGTCCATTTGCTGACTACAAAGACAAGTGACGGAAATTCTACATAGATGCCATGTCATTGGCCAAGTCATCCATCTGTCCAAAATTTTAGTTGCTAAAGAATCTCTCCTTCGAATGCCTTCAACGGATGAATCAACCTACATTTTAGTTGCCAAATAAAATTGGAAGGAGATTGGAAGTGGGTGGATGGCATGCATTAAGAAATTTTAGTTCCACAAAAATTGTAGTCCTAGGTGAGATTCATATGTTTGTTTTTTCTTGTTGAGTAAAATTTCTTTAGATTCTTCAATTGATTTTCAGGGCTCTATTAAAATCGGCAGAATTGAGATTAGTCTTGAGTGATCAATTTAATTTCTCCACCATCTCTAACTTTGATATTCTGAAGAGATCAAATTTCTATTTTTTATTGTCGATTCATGTTATTAGGCCTAACTTCGAATTCTTCTATTGAAGCCTTTGGCTTAGCAAGAGAGTTCATGAAATTGAGTAAAAATCCAGCCCACTCGTGAGTCGTGAAAGAGTTGGCCTACGATGGACTATTAGATGGCTCAGAGTTGTTCCTCAGCAGGACAAAAATTTCACTAATGGCTTTCAAGTCCTATTTCCTCACCACTTGAGTATTGGTAATAACATAATATTATACTCCCTCTATCCTAAATTAGTTGTCTTATATGAATTTTAGGAATTGTCTCAAATAGTTGTCTCATTTGTATTTGAGTAGTATAAAATGTGTTGAAAATGGATGAGATCACATGAGTGCTAGTTTTATATAGAGAGTTCCTTAAAAAATATAAATATTTCAAATTAGACAATTAAAAAGGAGCAGAGGGAGTAGTAAATATATCCTTCAAAAATTACCCTTTGATGCATCCTGATAATTATTTGGAGTCCAGTAGAAGCCCAACATATTTTGCCTTCATGGTAGATCTAGCAATGAGTTAGGTTGGATCGTGGTTGAGTCTAAATCGAGTTTGGGTCATTAATTTTCAATCCATTAATTATTTTTTAAATAGAGGTCAGTTAGGTCAATTCTATTTTGGGTTTAGGTTGAATCTACTAAACCCATTTATCCATTTTGGAATCCCTCCTTTCCCCTTACCATTTCTCCATTTTTCTTTTTTTAGAAGCTATCAATATTCTCCACTTTCAAATCTTAATCCTTCATTACTCAACTTTTTATAATTTAACTCATTGTTATTTCTAACATCACACCTAAAACTTCTTAAATTTCTCTTCATTCCTCATTTTTTTACAATTTAAGACCCACTAGTCTTGCTCACTTCACACCTAAAATTCTTTAAATTGCTCTGAGATCCACATAAAATTCTTCCAACTTCTTCTCAATGTCTCAAAGAGTAAATGTCTCCTCACTTTCCCAAGCAATCATAAACCATGTAGCACTCTCTCTTCTCTCTTATATATACAAATGGTCATTTTATACGAATTTGGAGGCCCGACTCAATCTCCAATCCCATGAGCCAATTATTTTGCATAGTTGGGCTAAAATGGAACCTATTTTCGATTATATTTTGGCACTTAAAAATTCTACACGATTTAGTGTCAATCTCGACATTGTTTTCATTCTATTAACTCATTTTCTTCGTCCATTTAATTTTAATTTGCTACATAGTGTAGGTCAGGGATTTAAATCTTGGATATTGGGTGATATCTCGATCGATAAATTTTTCTCTTTTTTTCCTTTTTAAAACCACCTTTATCTGGCAATATCTCAAATCTCGGCCGATACGATTTCCCTGATATAGATGTTTGCATCAAAATTCCACATGTTTTGTTAGCTCTATTTTGCTTTTTGTTGTAATTGTGACAACCCGACTCTCCTCTATTGTGATATTGTCCACTTTGGGTTCTACGTGGACGCCTGCATGATTTTACTCTGACCGGGCCCTAAAAAACCTCACAATAGGAGAGAGGTTGCCCCCAATTATATCCACCCTCATCCTCAGTCAGCTGGGCGATCTAGGAACTTTTTCTCATGCCCCAGCTACAACTGGTGGGTGTCACAGTAATGTTTGTTTTGTTTCTCTTTGTTTGATTGTGCTCTTTATACTTGTCTCTCTAGTGCTTTTTTCTATTAATATGATTATTATTTCAAAAAAAAAAATCAAAATTCCATATGCTTTAGTAGATCTTTATAGATTACATGATACATGATTATGGAAAATTTTTCATCAATCATCTTAGCTTTGTGAGATGATGATGCTACATGACAAATTATGTGATTCGATTTGTTTGGTCGTGAAATGAAGCTTGATTTTGCTACAACACTGCTCTTTGAGATGATTGAGTAATTAAGTTGCTAAAGCTAAACAAAGCTAGACGAGCAACAAAAGGGGGCAACCTCCTCAATAAGATGGATCTACTTCAGGTAGCAAGATAATGCATGGGTAGAGCAAATTTGACTAGGGATAAGACTCGCGGGTTTTGGAACCAAGGTGATAGGCACATAGATGGCTCATAAACAAGGAGTGAGAGTTTTGGAGTAATTCGATGGTCTGGCACACCAATACTAGACAATTTATGGTACAACCTATTAACGCCTTACCATATTCTCTCTTTCTCTTTGTATCACTCCTTCTAAGGAAGCCCCATTTTGTTAGAAAGATTTGGTTTTTCTTTTATAGGCACAGTGGCACTGATATGTAAGATTGAGTGTGATTTGTGTGGAGAAGTGTACTATGATATGCATGGGGACTTATTTGTGTATTATTTTCTTGAGTCCGATTTATGTTGGGGTACGAAAAAGAGTCTCACATCGATTGTGAGGAGAAAAATTTAAGATTTTATAAGAGAATGGATCACTCTACATATACGCTAGTCTTTTCAGTTGGAAGTTCAATGCTAACAATGGTATCAGAATTAGCCACAATATATGGGCTTAGAGATCCCCTAGTCGAACAGAATAATTGGCGACGTTCTATCTGTCCAAGAGCCTTGATCTTGTTACTCCCGCTCTCTGTCACTTTCGGTCTCTCTCTCTCATGAAGCGGCATTTTGACGATTAGAATATTTGAAGGATTAAGGCGTCGTACATCAGGTCACTTATATATAAAATTTTTGAGTCGGTTGGGTTGAGTTAGATTAATTTAAAAAAAAAACTTAATTCAATTCGACTTAAATTTGATTCAATTATTTTTCATCAATCCAATCTGATTCGTATTTTAATATTATATAACTCAACTTAATAATTTTTGAGATTGGGTCATGCATGTCGAGGTCCAAATTTCACCACTAATATTAAAAACCATTCATTCCCAAATAAAAACCCCTCAAAATTTAAAAAATAGCGTATTTGAATAATTAATGAGACTTGAAGAGGGGAGAGTAAGATGGACAGAAATCATGGAATTAGCATAATTATTTGATCACACAATCATTTCGTTTTTGTTTTTCTTAATTTCTTCCCCCTTTTTTGTTTATTTTAATCTCTCATCTCATTTCATCTCATTTCATCTGCATCTTCCCTCTACTCGACCCACACACCATCACACACACTAGCAGAGGCAGCGAAGCAAGTTAGAAACAGCGGATATCTTCTCTCTCCTCTTCTCTCTCAATGGCGCCGAAGAAGAGAATGGACAGTGAGAGCGTCCCTCTCTCTAAACTGGGCGTACTCGTCGCACAGCTCGAATCCGTCGTCGCTTCCGCACATCTGCAACCCCCAGACCCTCTCCTCTGCTTCGATCTCCTCTCCGATCTTGTCTCCTCCATTGACGACGAATCCAAGGTCTGCCCCTTTCCCATTCCTCCCCCTCAGATCTAAGTCTCCATCTCTCCTTCCCATCGCCAATTCATGTATTCACATCAGATTTCTTTTATCTATTTTCTTGTTATCTGTGCTGTATATGCCAAAGAAAGTTTGTAATGCCAGTTTAGCATTTTTTTCCTTATTTAATTTTTCCTTGTTTTAGGGCCTGTTCACTTAAATGTATGCACACTTGAGGAAGTTTAACAGAACCATTAAGGTGCATTTCCCTCCAAACACATTTATCTATGCGTTCAATCAATCCACTATCTATCATAAACCATGCGTTCAATCAATCCACTATCTATCATGTCTTTCTTTATCCCTTCCCTTCCCCTTCATGTTTTCAGCGGTCTACCCATCCTCCTAGTACCTACAACTTATATCTTCTATAAAATCTGGGTAGTTTAAACTTTAGAATTCCAAGCAGCACTTTTACATGAGAATTTCGAATCCCATGGAACTGGAATTTTTTATGGCTTCAAACTTGTCACCCTAGAATTCCTATTTCACAAAACATTGAATTCAAGGATGGGAATTGAGTAGTCCTATTAATTTCTAATCCTATCCAAGACTTCTAGCCTCCCAAAGAGGTCCTTGTTGTCAAAAGCCATGGAAAATGCAAAATCCCCTGATTCAAAAATCCATGCATCCAAACTAGCACTTAATGTTAGCTGCAGCATTTTCTTCCCGTTTGGTTGCATGGGTTTTGAATCATGGATTTTGATTTTCAAGGAAATTTAAACCTTAAGATGTTAGGATGGACATTAGATTGGATTGTTGACGTTCAAAACTTTGGATTTTACAAGTAATGTGAAAGCCAGCTCCTTACTATTGTGGATGTTTTGGAAATGTTAACTCGTAAAACCACTAATTTCATGGAAACTACATCTAGGTTACCAAATGGCAAAATAGACTTTTCTTCAAATGTGTTTTGAATGTCCACATGCTTGTTTCTATTTAATTTCCTAGAATGTGCATTACACCTAGCAACAAGTTGGGTCAGTTCATGTCTTTTTCGGTTCAGGTTTATTTCGGGTTCGGGTCTATTTTAGATCTTCTTAAATAGATTAAGTTGGTTTCTGGTTTAATTCAAGTTTGAGTGGGGTCAGGTTACTCATTTACCTAACAAAGGAGACTTTTCTAGCGAGAAACATAGCAAAACTACTACTTAAATGGGTGTGTAGACCTCGTAGAGTTGGATGTGTTGCATATAGACATGGCAACAATCGAGTTAGTTAGGTTTACCCATTTATAAACGGGTTTGGGTTGGGCCTACTCATTTATAAATGGGTTCGGGTAGGTTCTACCCATTCATTAAACGGGTCAAATCAATTCATTTACTAAATGGGTCGGGTTGGGTAATCGGGTCAAGTTAGATTTTGCCAGGTCTAATGTGCATCCATGTAACTGCAAAATTCATTTATCTTTCCTTCTTTTTCTTGTTTTCTTTCCTTCCTTGTTTGGAAAGGATCATTTCACCATAAGAGTTCACCTTAGAGTGTAGGATGTGGTTACATTGCAGGAATCTATCCAATTGTGCCAAAGGAAGTGTGAGGATGCAATCTACTCACTCATCATTCTTGGAGCACGACGTCCTGTTCGGCGCCTAGCCTCAGTGGCTATGGGGAAAATTATATCGAAAGGTGATGGCATTTCAATATACTCAAGAGCAAGCAGCCTCCAAGGCTGGTTATCAGATGGGAAACGAAGTGATCCACTCTCTTGTGCTGGTTGGTATCTCATACTTCTTGTGTTTTACCACAGTATGTTCACTGTTGATTGTTCACTTCCACTTAACCAGTCTAGGGGTAGAAAGAAACTATCTTTTGTTCCTTGAAATAAGTAGTTGGTTACAATGGAGGCAAGCTTAAAGTTGTCACAATGCATATCCTTGTTGTCCCTAGAATTGTATTTGCTTGAAAGTTTGGTCAATGTAGGAGGTAGTTTAAGGCTTGAGACCATTATGTTGATACTATAATGGAAATCCATTTTCATGACCTAGAATTTTTAGGTGATCTAGAACAATCTTTAGGAAAATATGAAAGACAAGTTACGAAGTATGCATCTATGTCCAAAGTGAACAAGATCCCGACACTTTTTTTTGGAAACATCTCCATAATCTCGTGGACTATATATATTTTCAATGTAGGAGTGGAACAACAAAATGTTTGAAGGCAAAAAGTGTTTGACAAGTGATACATTTGAGTTGACCAAGGTTAGAGTGATTTCTTGGGTGAGGGACAGATATGAGTTCATTAGCACTTTTTCAGCTAGTTGATTGGGATTGGCGGACTGTTTTGAAAAATCAGGGAGGGATAGGATTGTGGAAAGGTGGAGCCATTTGAGTCTTGATGTGGTGAAATTTTATATTGATGGTGTTGCTAGGGGCAAGGCAGTGCTTCTTGGGAGGGGGTATTCTTCACAATTTAGATGGTTAGGTGCATGTCTTTTTTGAGGCCGATTGGTTGCAAGGTCACATGAAGCAGAGTTGTTAGTTGTGAAAGAAGCTTTGGAGGTTTTTGTAGATTTTCAATAATGAAGAAAGAAAGAAAGAAAGGAGAATAATTATTCTCTTAATTGTATATTGATGTGTGTCCTCTTAGAGGATGATACAAGTATAAATAATAGAAACGGAGCCAATTAAGGTGGCCAAATAAGGAAAATACAATCATCATGCTTATCTACATTCAATCATACATCCTACAGTTGACTTGCCGAAATAGGCATCAATGGGTCCCACAACAGTTTTTGTAGTCAATTTCAGGGTAAGCTTATTGTGGGAAGGATTTGGCAAGCGCTGTTGGCTAGGCTTGGACTAAGAAGAACCTCCATGGAAACTTCTTTCCATTTACAGTGAGATCAGGCAATTGAGCAACTCCTTGGACATTCCCTTTGTGCTTGTTTGTGGAACGACTAATGGAGTGGCAGATTTTCTTGCATAGAGGGGCACCTTAAGATCAGATTTGTTGGAATTTTCTTTAGATTTATTTTTTTTCCTCTTTTTGTGTGTGTTCTTTTCCTTCTAGTAGGGGTTGTGTCTAGCTGGGCCATTCCCACCCTTTCTACTCTCTCTTTCAATTAATGATACTATATATGTTACCTTCTCAGGAAAAAGGTTGCTATTTTTATGCCTCAGAAAATAGTTTATATTTTTAATACTATATGGGTTTGTTTATCCATGGCTTATGCCTGATTAGCCCACAGCAAATATAAGAGATTCTCACCCCTTAAGAGGAAACATTGTTTGACTTTAGGAATTGTAATATAATTTAGAATTATATGTATTTCATGACATCGGTTTTTAACTCGTGCATTGTATCATAATTTCTGGAGCTAGGGATGTTTGTGATATCTGCAATAGCTTATCTTTTTCTCATTTCAAAATCCCTCATTGAATTTTTAAAGGTGGTGGAAAGGCTATTGGAAATATTGAGTAATGTGAAGGTGAATGAGGAAATGGAGAATGCATAGGTGTGGACAAAGGAGTTGTCAGGAGATTTTTCAGTTAAGGCTTGCAGTAAAGCATTAAATTAAGGGAACATGAATGTGGTGCCAATTTTAGTGGTATGGAAAAGCAAGGTGCTACATAAGGTTCAAGCTTTTTCTTGGGGACTAGGAAAAATGAACATGCTTACGAGATGCAATTTGGTATGAAGGAAAATATTACTTGAGGATTCTGATGTGTCTTGTGCCTTGTGTAGGGAGGAGGAAAACATTGATCATCTATTTTGTGAGTTTCCTTCTATGATGGAGTTATGAAATTGATGTACTTAACTCATGGAGTGCGATTGAGTGTTAGGTAATTCCATTCCTAGGGTGCTTGATAGTTGGGGATTTAGTAGTTTGGGGATGGGACATGTGGTATAGAACTCCATTCGAGTAGCAGTTGTATGGTTGAAATGAAAGGAGAGGAACTAGAGAATAATTGAGATGAAAGAGAGCGTGGGAGAGGTTGAGTTGGTCAATGTTAGTTAATTAGATGGATAATGATTGAGATGGAATTTAGGGGTTTCAAACTTGATGATTTTACGAGAGAGTGGAAGGATTTTGCAAGTGGGAGAATAATTAAGAGCATGATTACTTAGAGATGGGAGAAACCACCAGAAGGGTTGTTCAAGATTAATGTGAATGGTGTAGTGAGAGGAAATTGCGTTCAAGTTTAGTATTTTGTTTTCATTTTTATGAATGCTTCCTTTTTGGTTTATTTTTTGTTAGTTTTGTTGTTTGTGCTCTTTGTTTTTGCACCTCTGATGCTTTTTATCTTTTAATACAAGTACCATTTAAAAAAAAATAAAATTGCATTTGACTAGTATAGGTGGTGTTTTGCATACTGAACAAGAAAATATGATGATGGTATCAAGGATCCAAATGGGGCTGAGTTTAGTGGCTATATATTAGCCAGTGAAGTTGTGGTTGAACCATGAACAAGGAATTTGTAATAGAAGGAGATTTAGTGAATGCTTTAACCTAGGCAAGGGAAAAAAGAAGCTGCATGGAAATAATTATCAATTACAAAAGAAATCATTAAGCTTAGCAAATATAAAGAGATTTGTTTTAGGCATGTGAGATGATTTGCCTATAGTATGGCTAACTTCTTGGCATAGACAGGAGTCCACAAGTTGGCCATACTGTTAAGGAAACACATTAGCTTCTTGGATTTTCTTGGTCTTCCCCTAATGGTTGGCCCAATACATGATAACTGTTGGGTTTTATGGCTCAAAGCTCTTTTGGGCCTGGACTGTCTGTAGGGCCCAGTCTATGTTGTAGGCCTAGCAATATTTATACTCTTTCTCTAGGGTTTTCAGGAATTGTGAGGGAGAGAAAGAGAGACTGAGAAGAAGGGATAGGTAGGATTGGTTTGAAATCCTTGTAACTTGTCCGGTAACTTCTTTTTAGTGGAACTATCACGCTCCGTGGGTAGTAGGCGGTTTTGCCGAACCACGTAAAACTGTATTTTCTTGCTGTGTTTGCTTGTGTGTGATTTCATTTGTGATTGAGTGTGTGGGTTTATTGCACAACAATTGGTATCAGAGCTTGGGTTCATCGAATCCGGAGTAAAAAAACCACAAATCAGAGGGCTCCCTTCAATCCACTCACGTTGGAGATCTGGAACGGTGAGGAAAAGGGTACTGCAGATCAGATTTTGGGTGTTTTCTGAGTGTTTTCTGAAGAACCGATTCTGGAAGTTGCAGGCGGTGCAAGCTGCAGGAAGTGCGACCGTCGACAAGAAGGGTTTTCTCGAGTTTCTGAGAAACAGAGGCACTGAAATATGTTTGGGGTTTCCAAGAAGGGCTCAGATGAAGAGTTCTCTCAGTGAAGGATCTATCCTGACAAAAGGGGTTCTCGGTTTTGAGAACAAAGGGGAGGCAGAAGGAAGGGCCGAGGTGCACGCACAGATCAAGGAAGGGTTGACAGACAATCAGCCTTAGAAGGGTTACTCGGTTTGGTTTGAAGGGTGGAGGCCATTGCCTGGTGTGTAGACCGTCGGCAATAAAGAATCGATCACCGTTCTCAGATCTCTCTTGTTTTTGGAGAACGAAGATCTACAAAATCTCTTCCCACTGTCCTTGTAGATCGGAGACCGAGGGCAGATCTGGTTCAACTAGAGAAAACGAATAGTAGGGGGATCTGGGACGAGTTTTTTGCAGCAGATCTGGGAACGACAGCAGTTGCAGATCTGAGAGACAGGACCATCCGCAGGTTGGGGACTGGACGGGCGTCAGCAGGCAACAGAGCGGCGAACAAAGGCAGCCAAGCTGAGCAGATCTCAGAAGAACAAAGATCGGCCAAGGGTTCTCTAGGAAGACTATTCAGAACCCCACAGAGAAACCACTGTGTGCTGGCAGAAGGGGTTTCCAAAAGCAGCCTGAGCCCAGTTGGTCTTGCAGATCTGAGATTGAGTGCTTCCAAGATCAGATTGGAAGCATAAAGGAAAAATGTTGGGAGGAAGCGTAGATCTGCTTCTGGCATTGACTGTGCATCAGATCTGCAAAATAAATCAGTGTAGATTTGAGGAGGAGCAGGGAGATCTGAGGCCAGCAGGGCGTGCTCAGAACCACCTATTGGGAAAGCAGAGGCAGGCTATCAGAAACACAAGGCAGGTAATTGCTGTGAATCTGTCTCTCTCAGTCGGGTTTGCAGAGAGGCAAACCCCAGACATGTAGCCTTGTGTTCTCTGGGTTTACAGATTTGTGGGACCAGGAAAGAGAAGAAGAACCCCATCGCCATGGTAGGGTCTCAGTGGAATCTGCACCATAGATCAAAGGTGATTGGATCAGATCGGTTATAGATCAGGCAGATGTGAGACTGTAGTGTGCACTGAACAACAGAACTCCCTTCAATCCAGTGGAGAGCAGCAGGGTCGGTTAAGCATGCAACAACACAGAGTAAAAAACAGTTATGCACGACAACTGCTCGATGATTTGCTCATGGGGAAAAGACAGAGAAGCATAAAGAAAGAGAGAAAGGAACTTAGAGGACAGGAAAAAGTTGGGATACACAGGGTTCATTGTGTTTAGCTTTGTTCTCGGATTAGAGAGGAAGTATTCTCAAGACAAGGGACCGGACCGAACTGTCTGAGAATGAAGACAAGGTGGAGCAACTAGGCTTGCATTGCGGGATTTGTCTATGGCTCTCGAAACATGAATGGGATTTGGACTTTAAACTCCTTGATTATCTCTCTTTGAAGGAGTCAGGAGTGGGTCAATGGCAGTGAAAGAAATCTTGGCGGCAATGCTCGAGGTGGAGCCCAGTTGGGTTGATCAGTCTTTCTCACTAAAGGCTGGTGGATCATCCCTAGGGTGTGAGATGGGCATCTTACACAAGATGCGGAGTTGCAGAGGCAACACAGGTATCTCGGCGGCAATGCTCGAGGTGGAGCTCGGTTGGGCTAATCGGTCTTTCTCATTGAAGACTGGTGGATCATCCCAGGGTGTGAGATGGGCATCTTACACAAGATGAGTAGTTGCAGGGACAACACATGTATCTCGGTTGCAATGCTCGAGGTGGAGCCCGATTGGGCTGATCAGTCTTTCTCACTAAAGACTGGTGGGTCATCCCAGGGCATGGAGATGAGCGTCTTAGAGAAGATGTAGAACTGTAGGTGCTACACAACAGGTGGAGGTGTCATAAACACATGGCAACAATCTTCAAGGAGTCGGACTTTTTCGCCAAGGTGGAGATTTGTTGGGTTTTATGGCCCAAAGCCCTTTTGGGCCTGGGTCCAGGCCTAGTGGGCCCAGTCTATGTTGTAAACCCAACAATATTTATATTCTCTTTCTCCAGGTTTTCAGGAGCTGTGAGGGAGAGAAAGAGAGACTGAGAAGAAGAGATAGGTAGGATTGGTTTGAAATCCTTGTACTTATCTGGTAACTTTTTCTTAGTGGAATCATCACACTCCATGGACGTAGGCGAATTTTGCCGAACTACGTAAAACTGTGTGTTCTTGTTGTGTGCTTCTGTGTGATTGATTTGTGATTGAGTATGTGGATTTATTGCACAACAATAAACCCATTGAGGATGCTACATCAGGATTACAAAAGCTCCAGTTGAGATGATCCCTGTGGCTGGCTGCACAGTTCTAGGCCCTGGGTTCTACTACATCTAAAAGGCATGCTATATGTTCCATAGGTCATTCCAGTTGATGGGCCTGAGTGTGTTGAGCCAGCAAGCTCTTAGCAATATAAGGAGCAGAATTGGAAGGGAAGATGGGCCTGTTTCAACCGAAGCCATATTCTGACGTGAGATCAGATTATTAGATTGTACCAGTTAGTGAACGAGATCCATTAGTTCATCTTGACTAGTACATTTATTGACATAGATATGGGGTAAATAGTTCTATTAAATGGGCCTGGGTTTGATGTTGCTTCTGCTGGCAAACTTCCAGTTTCTACAGGTGGTAGCCCAACAATAACTTAGAATCTGCAATGGTGGTGGATGGAGTAAGTGGGTTGAAATATATTACTCATCATAAGGCTGGGTGGGCCAAAGTTACTTCAGAACCACAACAGCAGGAGGAGAGGCAAGATTTTGAAGATGATGAACAATCCAAGATAGTAAAATTGGGATAGAAGTCAGGTGTGGTCTTTGATGAAGGGCGTGATTTGAGAATCCAGCTAAAGGAGATGGACATCAGAGACTCTTTGCAGCGAACCTTTTCATAGAGGGGTTGCTTGAAGCCAAGATCCTCTGTAGGTAAGCTTGAACCCTTCAATATTATTCTTTCTCCCAAAATTTGTTTTAGAAGAATATTAAATTGAGGAGGAAAGGGGGCAACCAATAGTATAAATAAAGTCCATCTCATGGAATGACAGGGGTATAGGGAGTAGGAAGAAAAAGAGTATATCAAGAAGTTGGTGAAATATCACAAACTTGATATGATTATCATTCAGGGGACTAAAAAAAGAGATGACTAGCAAAAAAGACAATTCAAACGATCTGGGGAAAAAAGGAAGAAAGGATGGTTGTGTTCTTATAGTGTGAGATAGTTTGAAATGGCATATATTGGAGGATATTGTTTAGCCTAGAATTGTTTTTGTGACTTTGAAATGTAGGGCCTCTGATTTCGTTGCACAAAATAGTAATGTTTATGGGTTGAACGAGGATAGACAGAAATAGATGTTCTAGCAAGACCTTAATGTAAGCATGAGTAATTTTTCCATGCCGCGGTATATTGGACAGGATTTCAATGTTCTTAGATTTCCTAAAAAAAGAGACATTGTCTTTTCTCCTCAAATGGTCAAATTCTTTGCTTTCGTTGAAGCTAATGTGCTTCTTGATATTCCTATCATGGGGGGTGATTTACTTGGTCTAACCATCTGAAAATGGTGGCAATTTGCCACGTAGATAGATTTATCCTCTCACTAGTGGGTAGAGGTATGTAAGGATTTTTTTTTTTTTTGAGCGGTAACAAAGAGATTTCATTAAAAAGAGAAAAATTACAAAGAAAAGAAAGAAAAGAACAACAACATGCCTAAGAGAGTTAGGCCCAAAATAAAAACAAACACCCGAAACAAAGCAAAAAGGGAGGTACAACTCCACTAATACTTAGGCATCTATCCTCCCAACAAGTGGAATACTCCCAAGACTGATTCTTCAACTCCATTATTTGCTAAGAAGTCCGCCACTCCGTTTGCTGAACGACTGACAAGCTTGAAGAATACCTCTAGACCCTTGATTAGACCCTTTTCTCCCTCACTGGAGTGGTTTGCCTCCATGAAGGACGCTTCACCCCCCTAACCCACTTGATAGCATTTGATGAAGCACTTTCAGTAACCAATTTAACTCCCTCTAAACTCGCTCCTAAGGTCAAGGCTCTCCGGATTCTCAGAAGTTCCGCCTCATTAGACTCTATAAGATCATTTCTTAGTGCTTATGAACACATATCTTATTGATTGGGGCTCGGGCCTTTCAAATTCAATAACACCTGGTTGGAACCAATGTAACAAATACTGCCGATATTTTCGATTTATGACGATAATATCGGTAAAATACTGTTTTCATGTTAAAAACTGCATTTTCTCGCCACTGCCGTTTTTAATGCGAGAAATGGTAATATCGCTTTAAAAATGCATTTTTACCGATAAAATATGTTAAATTCATCTCCCACTTAACGAATGGGTAACTTGATAAATGCCCATTCAATTCTTTGACGTGTTTAATTGAATGGGTAAAAACACGAGAATTGCATGGGTATTTCATCGAGTTTTATGCACATTTTGTATAAAATTTTATTAAATTCTTTGACGTTTTGAATGCAATGAGAATTTATGAAATTTTATACAAAATTTAATGAATTGTTTGTTAAGATAAACTTTAAAATAAAAGATATTTGATAAATGAGGCAAAAAAAATATGTTTGAAATTAAAGATTTTATGATGTAGAAAATTTAAAATATTAAAAGGTTGAATAAAACACATTAAAATAGATATTAAAATGAGAATAAAATATAATATATATGTAAAATACCTTAAGTAATATATAGTTAATTATTTGAATAATGATTGACCATTTAAAAAAAATGAAAAACCTTCTATTATCAATGAAAAATAGATGAATGGGAAAGCATTTTACCATGGAAATTGAAGAGTGAAACATTAAAATAATTAAATTTAATATAGTTATTATTTACTATTAATTTAATGAGATTTTTTTTACAGGGATTTAGGGGAAGAGAGACTTGTGGATTAGTAAAAGAGAGATTTAAGGAGTTAATGAATTAATTCTAAGAAGTTGAAGAGAGTGTCACAAATATAAAATTTAAAAAAAATGAAAAACGTCAAATTAATACAAAATATGTTATAATTTCAAATCTTATATTATTTAGGCTGTAAAGACATTTGATGTTATTTGCGATATTTGTTGACTTTAATGATACCATTTACGTTTTGATGGTTTGTTAATTAAAACTTCAAATTAGACTTTCTTGATAGATGATTTGTCTTTTAATGTTATTTTGATATTTGATGGCTTCGATATGATATTTAGGAATGAACTCATGTAGAATTATATGATTTTTTTCCTCAAAAAATGTTAGATGAGAATTATTTATTTATTATTTTAAATATTTATAATTTCTGCGAGATTTTCCCATTAAATTTCCAGTAAAAATCCGAGAATTTGAAAATATCCCCTTATTAACAGTTGCCGTTAATATCCCGAGAACGATATTTGTCACATTGGCTAGAATCACGGGCTTTCTGGACTTGGTTAAGGATTGGTGGAACTGAGCTAAATGATCTTATTTTGGTGGAGGGGGGGGGTTAAGAAATGGTAGAATTTACTAAATGACAACCATATGCGTTGTGTGAAGCCTGAAGAGCATGCATGTATTGTTAGGCCTATAACAAGTTTAGCTTGGTTATAGTTAAATAGATGAGGCAAAATGTTGTTAGGATCCTAGTTCTTCTAAGAGTTTCCATCCTTTGAATTTAGATGGTGATTTTGTTCTAGGTGAAGTTCATGGGTAGAGAGCTGAGAGTGCATGGCTTATTACACAAATGAAGATATGATTTGTTTGTTTATGAGTTCAGAGCTAAAGTGCTTGTGTTGTTAAGCAAGTTGAGGAATGTTTCCTTTGAGATAGATCAATACCTCTTTTGGATTTGGCTATCTCAATCTCAAATACCTATCATCAGTATAGTGGCATTTCCTTTGGTTGATGTGATCAAGTAAAAACACAATTATCAGGATGACATCTTTTGTACCCTACATTTATTAATGCACCAATGGGGTGACTAAACCATGCTATGTTTCTAAAAAACAAAAAAAAAAAGATTACCATAAGATATTCATAGATGGCCTTCTAAAGACTCCATATTTTTAGATTTTCCTCTAATGGAGAAAATTGGGAGGATGATTAATGTAAACTTTTTTGTGCAAAATTGAGAAAAAATGCATCTTGATGTTAAAGCTGCTATACTGGCCCTGAGGTCATCTTCTTCTTCATCGTTTTTGGCTGTAATAGTGTTGTGAAGTTGAATAAAATCATCTTTGCCATTTGCAAATGTATCCAGATAATCTGCACTACACGAATGGGGGAATCCTTGAGCAACTGTGGGAGCTTTATACCAATCACTCATTTATTTTAAATTTTTAATCCTCAGGGGTATGAAACCCATCCGCAGTTGACATTTCTTCTCCTTAAGAAACTAACTCCCATGCTTGAGTTTCTTTCCCTTTTTGCTTGTGTCTAAGGTCAACATCTCCTCCATTGCTTGTTGCCATTTAGGATTAGATGGAGCCTCCTTTAGGGTTTTTGAACCACAGTATATCATTGGTACTGACGATTTTTTTTTTTTAGTATAGCATCACTCAAGAGGGAAAAAAGAAAAGAAAAGAAAAGAAAAAGCATTTAAGGTAAAATAATAATGAAATAGGATGGAAAGCACAAATCTCATTATATTTTATCTATTTTCTTATTTTTACCAAGATTTCTTATCCCAAGACGGTGATCTAGATCTCTTACACCAATATAGAGTTGGCAGCTACATTTCCTTATGTTTTGTGACGGCCCTACCCCATCGTGATATTTTTTGCTTTGGGCCCTACCCGACACGCAAGGTTTTGCTTTGGGCCCTGTCCCACATGGCCAGGCCCAAAAGGCCTCACAATGTGAGGGTTGCCCCCTCTCAAATAAAGCCCCCATCACCCAAGCTCCCAACTGATGTGGGACTTTTGGGTGGGAGTGCTACAATCCACCTCTCTTAAGACCAGAGCCGTCCTCGGCTCTGTCTCATCACACTGACAGAGGGTCCACACACACAGGAAGGCAAGTCACACAAGTAGAGAGCCTCCACAGTCCGAGTGTTGAACTGTGCTCTAATACCACTTGTGACGACCTGACCGTTCTCCATCGTGATATTGTCCGCTTTAGGCCATACCCGACCTGCACGGTTTTGCTTTGGGTATGGCCAAAAGACCTCACAATGGGGAGGGTTGCCCCCTTTCAAATAAAGCCCCCACCACCCAAGCTCCCAACTGATGTGGGACTTTTGGATGGGAGTACTACATGTTTGGTACCTAAATTCTGAAGTTTAGTAGTTTTTCATCTTTCTTTTCTTTCTTTGAAATATCTAGATTGGATTTATGATAAGATTTTCATGATTCCATTTCTGGAAAGTCCTACTTGCTTTGCAGTTTAAATTGTGTGGTGGGTCCAGTAATCTCCCTGTTTTGGTTTTTCTGGAATTTGGATTTATAGGTGCAGCACAATGCTTGGGGGAACTATATCGCCTATTTGGGCGGAGGATTACTTCGGGGTTGATTGAAACAGCCACCATTGCAGCAAAACTGATGAAATTCCATGAGGTATTCATTTTAATGCATTAGCCGTTTCTTTCTTTATTTTATTTGAAGCACAAAAGGAATCTGATAACTTTTGATGCTATTTATAAGATCTTTGTTCAATGTATGTTCTTTTATGTTCCTTGGAGAAAGTACAAACCTTCCTCTCCAGTCGTCCTTTTTATTCATTCCAGTTACCTTTTTTATGCAGGCCTATTTCCTCCCATCAGATTTTCTCCTGTCTTACCCATGAAGATGCAACGTGCTTTAGATGATTTGAAATTTTATGGAACATCTCACCATGTTCTTTGCTGTACTGCTAGTCATTCCATAATTTGTGCAAACAGGCTTTGTTTTACCTTTTTTTGATTTGTTTTGTTAGCTCTCTCTAAATAAGTTCTTGTGTTACCTCTAAAAAATGGTAAATAGGTTGTAGTGGAGGATCCTTGGAGCTCCAAATGTTTGATGTAACATTCAAACATTATGTCCGTGGTGTTTTATGCCCCATGATGCTAGAGATGGCATGGATTTGGCAAGAATACACCATGGATAAGACTCGGACATGGACTTTAATGAAGTATCCAATGCAATGAAGTATTCAAATCCAACACGATACAACATGGGAATGTTGCTTAACTTTGAAGCATCGTCATCATAAGCTAAAATCCCATATATTTGGAGTCGGCTTTCTGAGTTCTCCTTCTCCAATTGACGCTATCATAAACCATACTATCAATCACTCTACAATCTAAGATGTTCTTCTTTATCCCTTCAAAGTTTTCAGTGGTCAATCTCTTCTCCTAGTGCCCTGGATCTGTAGCCTCTCAATTCTACATATTGGAGTTATCTCTGGTCTTCTACTAACATGACCAAACCACCTCAAACAAGTTTCTCTTAATTTGTCATCTATTGGGCCTGTTCTTAAATTATCCCTAATGTGTTCATTTTTAATTCAATCCTTCAGGGTTAATCCACTCATCCACGTAGCATACGCATCTTTGTAGCTTTAAGTTTGTCTATTTGTCTTTTCTTTATTGCCCAACACTTTACTCCTAGAGATCTTTGAAGCTTCTGGGTTTCATATTATATACCTTTCATTTCCAATGATAATTTGACAAATTATGTACTTCTTTTCTAAATGGCTGGGCTTTGTGCAAAAATGTGGAGAAGTATGGTTCTCCGGTAGTTAGAGCTTGGTGGAGTTTGAATCGAGGTAGAACACTCGTGGGAAATATGTATAGAGGTAAAAGTAGAGTACTGGCTGGAAGTGGAGAGATGACTTTCTTCTAGAAGGATCTGTGGATGGAGGATATGCCCTTAAAGGAAATGTACCCTAGGTTATTCAGAATAGCTAGGAACGAACAAGCCTTAGTCTAGGACTATTACAAAGTTGAGGGCAATAATATATCCTGGCCCCTTGACTTTAGGAGAGAGCTAAGATCCTTTGAGAGTGGGAGCAGGGAAGACCTGTTAGTCCAGTTAGGTGAGTTTCCATTGTCTTTAAGAGAAGAGGACAAACTCGTATGGATGTGTGATTCATTGGGTTCATACTCGGTTAAGGCAATGGTAGATTTGGTCTTACAACGACAACACAATGTGGACTCTCTCTCTAGTCTAGCTTGGAAAAGCCTTGCACTCCCAAGCGTTTAAACTTTTGTGTGGTGCGCGTTAAAGGGAAAGGTTCTTATCGGAATGGACCTCAAGAGGAGAGGGCTATTGAGATTGAAGGAGGATCCTAGTTGCTCACTATGCAGATCAATGGATGAAGATGTCGATCACCTTTTCGCTAGATGTCCAGTTGCTTGGAATTTATGGATAAATGTCACGTACCTTTTGGATGTACCTTGGGTTTTCGGAAGAACTTGTAAAGGTTTAGTGGGATCTTGGTTCCTATCTAGACTTAACCATAGGATGAAGGCGGCTTGGACCACTGATTCCAGTTGTAGTCTTTTGGACCATTTGGAAGGAGAAAAATTCCAGAATCTTCTACTGAAAGTCAACGGAGGTTAGTGAGCTCTTTCAGAGAGTCAAATTGAGGCTTTGTGTTTAGCTTCTTTCCGGTAAAGAGTTCAAGGGACTCAAAGCCACCGATTTCTTTTCGTCTTGGGAAGGTTTCATGAGCGGATACCCTAGGAAGCCAAAAGCCTTAGTTAACTAGTACCCTCCTCAAAAAGGTGTCCTGAAATTCAATGTGGTTGGAGCTTCTAGGAAAAGTCGGGATCAACAGGAATATGAGGTGTTCTCAGGGACAACAACGGCCAAACATCCTTTGTAACGCCCCGTCCTGCCACGGGCGCGTTATCTCCCAAAAACGTAACCTCAGGCAACCAAAATTTGCACTTGCTATACTTTGCATATAGTTGATGATCCCTTAGGGTCTGTAGTATAGTCCTCAAGTGTTGCTTGTGCTCTTCCTCCGACGCAGAATACACCATAATGTCATCAATAAATACCTCCACAAACTGGTCCAGGTAGGGCCTGAAAATCCTATTCATGAGAGCCAAGAACGTCGTTGGTGCATTGGTCATGCCAAACGGCATCACCACAAACTCAAAGTGACCAAAGTGAGTGCAGAAAAGCTGTTTTTTCAATATCATAGTCTCAGCACTCTCACCTGATGATAATCTGAATGAAGATCAATCTTTGAAAAACATCTGGACCCTCTCAACTGGTCAAACAAGTCATTGATCCTTGGCAACGGGTACTTGTTCTTCACAGTCACCCTATTCAACTGCCGATAGTCTATGCACAGCCTTAAGGAGCCATCATTTTTTTCTTGGCAAACAACGCGGGTACGCCCCAAGGTGAAGCACCAAGCCCAATGAAGCCAAGAGTCTCCAACTCCATGAGCTGACTCTCCAACTCTAGCATCTCGCTGGCGCCATCCATCAGGGGTAACCGAAATGGGCGATGTACCGGGTAGCAAGTCAACAACAAACTCCACCTCTCTGCATGGTGACTCATGGGAGCTGCTTTAGAAAAACTTCTAGGAACTTTCCCAACTCAAGGTGGCTACCAAACTACACAGCTCCCCAACATCCGGAGTGAAAATTGCACCAAGCTGCTCAGCGAAAACATCACCTGCGAGTGAAAGACCCATCACCCGCCTATGGTAATAGTCCAAGGTAACCTGGAAGGAGGACACACAATCCATCCCCTGAATGCTTCCATGTTTACAATTACCATACCTACTATCTTGAAGATTACTTTCGCTAATTTCACTGCATAAGCTTCTTGCTCTATTTTCCCCCACAAATCACACGAAAAGCCAATCAAGAACCTCTCTTCTCCTAGGTATGCAAACGTTTTTCACCTCTTAAAACCTAAAGGAAGCATGAAGTAGTAGTTCCCAGGGAGTTCATTTAGGAAGATTGTCCACGAACACAATGAAAAATTCTTTCAAACAATACTTACATTCTTATCTGCATTCTTTCTGGAAACAATCTCTCAATCCTCTTATCTTGTTCTTATTCCTTGCCTTTGGTCACATTGGAGCATGATCTACCATCTGGTCCCTTTCATATCTAATTATTCTTGACATTGAAATGATAGCAAATATGGGTAGCACAAGGCTAGATATGGCTTGGGCCATGTTATTATCAAGATCGCTCCAACATGAGTGACCTCAGGCCCAAGTCTCACCAAAATTGGGGTTCATGGTTTGGAGAAATCCTGGCAAAAGTGTGTTGCTTTGTTCACACTGGATTACTTAAAATGCAATTCTACAAAATTCTAACTTTGTCTTGAAGTTAAGACCTGCGACTGATATTATTTGTATTACTATATTAATGAACCTTATTTTATGAGATGACCAGTTCTTTACCTAGAATTGGTTGATGAACCAGTGCGTGTCATGACATCCTGAACCTTTACTCTGTGTCTTTTCATGTTTTATTAGGAATTTCTCTTTCAAGAAGAAATGTTTTTTTTTTTCATAATGTTGCAATTTAATTGGTGACTAGAACCTCTAATATAGTATTTTAAGGTTGATGTGTAAACTATTATATCTTGAGCTCTTCATCGATGTTTTTATTTTATTTTTTTCTCTTTTTATTTCTTTTCCACTAAATGTTGCAATTGATGTTGTGGATGAATGCATTAATTGAAAAAAAGTAGTGGATGATTGTGTGTGGGAAACTATTGGATGCTGTTCCGGCCATGATTCATCTCCTTTCGTATAACATGTTAGATTTCTATTTTGTTCTGTGGAAGTTCTTTATTTTTAAACGGCTGGTCTATTGCATTTTGATGTAAATTGCAGGATTTTGTGAGGCAAGAAGCACTGCAGATGCTTCGGAATGCATTGGAAGGTTCGGATGGTGTTGGTGCTTCTGCAGCGTACACAGAAGCTTTTCGCATCATCATGCGTATAGGCGTGGGGGACAAATCATTTATTGTTAGAATAGCTGCAGCTAGATGTCTGAAGACATTTGCTGCCATAGGAGGTCCTGGGTTAGGAGTTACAGAACTTGATAATTCTGCTTCCTATTGTGTCAAGGCAGGTTCTCTAATTATTGAATTTTGCATCACAAATATTCATCTTCCTTAAGTTTTTTTAATTTTCACTCTTCTACTCATGATGTATCTGGATTTTGCTAATTGTCATTGTACTGACTAACTAGGCTCTTGAAGATTCTGTTGCATCTGTTCGGGATGCCTTTGCTGAAGCTTTAGGTGCAATTCTAGCTCTTGGAATGAATCCTGAAGCACAGGTATATTTGTTATCAGCTGAGAATCGTTAGATCCAGGTATTTTCTCTTGCAATGTTAATTCTTATAGCATGTTCTTGTTAGGTGCAACCAAAGGGAAAAAGTCATCCTACTCCAGCGAGAAAATTGGATGGTGGTTTGCAGAAACATTTAATACTGCCATTTGTGAAAGGTATAGGTATTTCCTGTCTTATTCCAGCTCTTGGAGGAAACACTTTTAAACATGATTCAAGCAAATCACTATAACTTAACCATGTCGGGCAGCTCTAAGGAGAGTGAGGTACCCATTTTCAATGGGGAGACTGCCCATTTATCATGAGATGGCTCTACATGGTTGGGTGAGATGGATAGAAGACTTCATAGATGATATAACTCAAGGGAAACTTCATAGATGGTTGGCGAAGCTTTTGGTTTAGTCATTGAAATTAACAAGAGGTATTGGACTTGTTGATGTTGGAATCAATTGATAAGAACCTGTAGCTCAACTGGTAAAGGCTCATTGTTGTAGTCTAAAGGTCGTGGGTTCATGTTCCATGGGCGTTACATAGGTATTCGGCCCATGGAAAACAATTTGCTAAATCCAATTAATGCCAACCTTAGATTGATGGCACAAATGGCTCTAATTTGATGATGATGTTGGAATAAGTTACAATAAGATCATGATTGAATTTACGTGTGGGAAACTGCAGGAAAACCCAGCGTAAAACCCCCACGGGGGATACCCACTACCCTAACTTGGTGTACCCTAAAGGCCGTGGGTATCGCCCGTGGTGGTTTTACACTGGGTTTTCCTGCGGTTTCCCACACGTAAATTCAAAAAAAAAAGATCATGAGTGAATTCTTAGTAGAAATCTGAAGGTATCAAGAGTTGGGTAGAAAACTATATGTAACTACTTGGGCTTGATGAAGATATAATCAATTAGATTGAAAATCATGTATGAGTCCTTTGAAGAAATCCAATGATATATGGAGTTCGAGGTAGGGGAAGTGAATGAAGATGCTTAGACTTACTGATTTTATAATTAGCTAGGCCTAAGAATAATTTTTGAGCCCCAAGCAAAAGTCCCCTAGATATTTGGATTTTTTTTGTGTGGCATGTGTGAGTGCATGCTTGATAATAGATGAATAGAATTAGAAGTCAAGGGAAAAGAATGTACAACTGAGAGGAATGCTGCTTAAGGAGATGTTTTTCTTGAGTGATAACAAAGATGATGTATATTAATGGAGAAAAGAAAGTACAAAAGGTGGGTCTAAGAGACTTCAACTTGAAAAAAGAAGAAACAACATAATGAACAACAAAAGAAAACCTCAAGAAATAAAAGCAAACAAATCAAAATACAATGTGAGCCCCTGCTCCATATATACAATGTAAAATTCCCATAAATGAGTCTCAACTCCTTAGATCCTATGAAAGTGTCTCGTCCTGGTCTCTGTCTACTCCCCACTTGGCTAGAAAGTTTGCAACTTTGTTTGTCGATCTCTTGATGTGAGAGAAGGATGCCCCTCTCCCGGCGCACATAGCGCTGATCTCCCTAGCTAACAAAAGAAAACCCCGAGAAATACCAAACAAATCAAAATACAACGTGAGCCCCTGCCCCATATATACAATGTAAAATCCCCATATGGCTAGAAAGTTTGCAACTTTGTTTGCCGATCTCCTGACGAGAGAGGAGGACACCTCTCTCCCGCCACACATAGCGCTGATCTCCCTAGCTACTCTCACTAGTTTCCAAGGGGGTCGTTTCGGCCCCCTTTCCCACTTGATGAATTCATTGAATCCCCCTCAATGACTAGCTTACCTTGGCCGTTGCCCACCCACAGAGTCAAGGCTTTCTTAATGCTAACAACTCAATTTCATTAGAATCTCTCAAATCTATTGGCTCTGAAAATCTAGAGATGAAGATCTATAAGAATCCCTCAAGACCCCCTATCCCCACAGGCCATCCTTTCATAGTTTCATCACTACAATCCATACTTACAAATATAGAAAGCGAAGGCGTTGCATAATTAATATTTTTTTTAGCAATTCACCTTGATCTCATTCTTTGAGAAGCCTATAAATTCTTTTGATGCCATAACCCAATGGATGATGGTCATTGTAACTCTTTTGATGATTCAGGCTTTGGATTGCACTTTATTAGCAAAGAGTCACCTACTGTATTTATTCCACAAAGTCCAAGCAATCACCAAATTAACCAACTTCCAAAGAACTTGGTCTTTCTTTAGGAAATAACCTAATCCCCAACCTTACAAGATAGTCCAAAAAGAAGCAGGGAGGATCCATGAAACGGAAAAGTGATAGAAGGAAAAGAATCACATGGGATATAAGAAATGAAAATGTAGGAGCAAATGGCTCACTGATTCCTTGTTGTTCCAATATGATTCATCATCTCTTTCATTTGTGTGACTTCTCAAAATTAGTTCTTAGTACACCCTAATTATTGAGAGCGAAGGGTATAGAAGAAAATTAGTTCCTAGAATGCACGCACGCACACACCTTTCCCCCCCTTTTTTTTTTTGAAGTTATAATTTTCTTTTTTCTTTTTTTGAAATGATAACTTCACTGAAACAAAGCAAAGGCACAAGGACTGCCAAAAATACAAGCAACACACTAATAGAAAGAACAATTGGGTTTTCTCTCATAGGGACAACTTAATTTTTTTTTTTTTGAGGTTATAATTTTTTTTTTTTGGTTGAAATGATAACTTCATTAAAGGAAAGCAAAGACATAAGAACTGCCGAAAATACAAGCAACACACTGATAGAAAGAACAATTGGGTCCAAAAATGCCTATAGTATGCCGATCATACAACCTTTTGAATTACTAATGAACCTTTTCCCCTGTATAATTGCTATTAAACTGTTCTAATTCCTCCCTGATACATCCCTAGGAAAATTTGGAATTGGATCTCAAATTGATGAGTTGGTGTGCGTTTATCCATGCAACACTCTTCAAATAGGAATCAATCTTCTGAAAGATCCTGGCTTTTGTGCTTTTGTGGGTCATCTAAGATCCTTTGTTTGACCTATGTTGTGTTGATAGTATAAAGAAGATAAAATTATTTTCTATTATATTAGTATTAATTAGTGATCCCAAGTCAGTGCCTTTCTTCTTTGATGAGCTCTTGGCACCAATTCTACATTTTCTCAGTGGACCAAGGAGAAAGGAGGGGTCAGCAGGATGAGGATTATGCCATGCGAAAAGCAAGCGGGTTTCTAAGATTGTGTCAAATAGATCACACTATTTCTTGATACTCACATAATCCTTGATGTTTCTTTCCACTTTTTAACAAGAACAATCACTGCTCAAAAAAACAAGAACAGTCTCGAGTAGGTGGGCATCAATGGTTGCTCACGCACCCAATTGTCTTCCCAAAATATATTTTCAAACCATACCCAACCATATATCTGTGCCCTCTTTTATTTTTTCCCCCCAGTGACATGCCCTGTTGTCCCCAGTTTAGAGATGTCATTCTAAATTTGAGTTCCCCTTCTATGTTTAACTTTCTACTGGGTCCAATCCCTCTCCTCCTCATATATCGTTGTTTTCATTTCTCTCCATAACTCCTCCCGTTTGTCCTCAAGATTCCACCGGACTTTTGCTAAAAGGACTGCTATCTTTTCACTATATCACCTGTCCTAAACCCCCTCTTTCTATAGGAAAATTTACCTTTTCCAGCTCACTAAGTGTATTTCCTTTCCTCCACCTACACTATAGCTTTCATTGGATCTTTTCAAGCATTCTAGCTATTCTTGTTAGGATTTTAAACTACTATAGATATTAAGTGTCACGCCCCGCCTTCCAACACCTAGACGGGCGTGATCTGACTGTACAAATTTATATCACCTGCTTCCCTAAACGGGTCTTACATAAAAAATCTGTGGGTACATTCAAAACAAACATAATTACATTCACAAGCCACCAAGATTCCTCAAGTGCACAACCTGCTTGAAGACATAACATCTCATTTGAGCTTCCAAATAACTTAAAGGGATAAATATCACTCACATAAGGATTTCTAAACGTATCACTTACTCATTCCCATACCAATCAAATTAAAGCGTTCTCAAAATTAATCCATACTTGAATTTATTATCTAAGTTTCCACAAATTAAAAATCAACGAATAAACAACTTTCTCAAAGTCTCAAATCAAATAAACAACCAATTTATAATCTAAATAATAAATTCTGCACTAACTAAGCGTTTCTAAGAATTCTTCATCGACTCCTCGCCTTCTAAGTTCAGTGGTGATTATTGCTCAGACCCAAATCCAAGGGATTGCCTGCAATGTAAGGAATGAGCTCCATGCCCAGTGAAGAAAACAATAACACAAACATAGCATATGATATCCCTACTTCCTCAATGATATTTCAAATAAACAAGAATAACATTTTATTTCATACTCATGCCTTTGCAAAAATGTAATGCTCAATGCCAAATGCCATATTCCAACCCATTATTACATCTAACTATATTTGGTGGCCTTCTCGACGAATCGAGGATAACATAACATCGCCTTAATGGCCTTCCCACATAAAGTGAGGATAACACAACCTACCACCAAATAACAGCTCTCATGACTTGTCACGGAAATCACACATCTTCTACCATAATGGTCTTCCCACTTAAAGTGAGGTTAACAACACTAACACCGTCGTGATCTTCGTGACAATCATGGATCGCACCCTCATACCCAATGCTATGAATATGAGAATGCTATGCTCAATGCCGACAAACATGCTTAAATATTCATAACATGCCTATGAAATTATGAATCTCAATCTAAGCAGATTATAACATCATACTAAATATCTCATTTGCCATAGTATGTATAAACCTTGAAATAAATGTAACAATAGTCCATGCATCATAATATTTGGATTATATACACCAACATCCAAATATGTCCAATCAAGGTTAATAATTAGATAATAACATACAAATAACCACCAATCTGCGAATATAAATCATTTGATCTTTCAACAATATTAATGGTTAGACTCCACAATCCGGGTGGACTGAGTTTCCTCACGGCTAATAGAATGTTTAGCCAAAATCTCCCTTAACACTACTGTGAGTGAACACCGGATCACAACCATTGTTAACATACACTCATTTTATTCTGGATCCAACAATTATATTCCAATCACACAACAAAATACAATATTTTCATTGCCTAAACACATAATAATATAAGGAATCATTTTTAAAAGTATGTAGTGAATTGTTTCTCTCACCTAGAATCGCGTGAAATGTATGGTGCTACCAAGAAATCCCAAGCTTTATACATAAGTCTTTTACTCCAAAGTTGCTGTAAATTAATTTGAATGTTCTAAGCCATTAAAAACTGATGTTTGTTAATCTCTTTAAGTTTCTTTTATTTACAAAGTGGAGGATCATATCCTACTGCCCCTTCTAAGGTAAATCTAAGGTCAAAGGCTTAGAGTGAAGGTCTCGAGTCTATACCATGCCTATTCTCACTTAATGCTAATAAGACAATAAAACCTTATTCGTAAAAAGGATGGGTTCTCCTTTAAATTACTAATACTTTTAATCAAATCCTATAAGTAAATAGACAGTTGGAGTCATAACTTTTAAAAATATACTAAATACTTTAACTAAATAAAACCATAACGATTACAAGGGTAGTAATGCCATTGAAGTGAAAACCATATATGTTTTGAAACAAAGGTCATTATTAAAGTCTAAAAATCATATATTTAACCCTTATAAAAATATAGAATGATAATTATATCGCTGAGAAAGACATGATAATAAGTTCAGGTTGTAGTTTAGTAGATTTATCATACATATATACGTGCACATACTGTCGGTTTTATACATATGACTCAAAACAAAAATAGGGGTTAGACATATTAGAGATAGTCACCAATCTGGCCCATTTAACAGTCACAAAACTGGACTGGGTTTGCTGGCCCAGTTCAGAAGAGTTATGAACTTTAAGCCGGCTTAGATTGCAAGCAGTTTCTGGGTTACTGCAGATTTTATACTTAGGAAAGCAATTGATAAAATTGTATGAAGATAGGTTGAAAATCTGGGTATGGATTTTTATTAAGTCACATCTTTCTTAATGCTCATAAATACGAGGTAGAAAAATCTCCAATACGTAAAAGGTTTTAAATAGAATACTATTATACTTCAGATATTAAAATAACAGAATATTTAAAAACTGATTGTAGATGGGAGAAAACTGAGCATTGATTTTATTTAATTCCCACTTTTCGAATTTGCTCAATTAATTTAAACGAATACAAGAATATTTTGGGAGGAGAAGGCATGGCCGAAAGGATTTGGGGTCATCAACCTATTCGATTTGTTTAACAAATTATACTCAAGGCCCCTAACTATAAATTCTGCAGTGTCAAATTTCAATTGGCAGATTAGGACAGATTCTACCTATGTTAGAATCAGTCCCAACTTATAGTTATTTATGGAAAAACTGGATAGTTACTGTTCACGGATTAGGGATTGGGACAGATCTGAGTCACTCCTTGCATCATTCCTATAACCGAGCATCAAACAAGGCCAATATACCTAACTCGAACAAGGTGGCTGGTTGGTTGGGCGAAAACCAGAGAGGGGTATGCACAGAGGATCCTACGGCAGCAACTACAGCCGTTTGGAGGGAGAGAAAGGAAATGGAAACTGAAAAGTAGATACATACCTATTTGTTGACGTAGTGTGAAGACACGGAAGGAGATGCTCGCCCCAAAGTAATGCTGCTCTGCTGCCTCGAACAAGAACTTGGTCTTCGAAGATGAAGGGAAGGAAAGGTACCGATGTATACGTGAGGGCAAAATAGGGGTTTTCCCTTTCCGCTTGGGGCTTTTAAGTAGATGTTTGGGTCGGCCAATCGTCCAACATGGAAGCTACAATTGGTTCCTGCTTTGGGATTTTGGGTAGTTTTCAATTTTGAAAGGGTAAGTAAGGATGAGTCCCAAACAAACAAGGAAAGGAGAAGAAATCCATCTGGAAAGGAAACCCATGGTGCGGCAGTGGAGTTTGTATCGGAGAAGAAAAGGGAAGAGAGGGATTTGAGGATTTTGTCCATCGAGACCCTAGGGATTTTACCGAAGGAGACGGAAGGGAGGAGGGTCTTACGGTAATAGGAATCCCATCCGTATATGGGATTTTTGGGAAATAAGGGGAACTTAATGGAAAGGAGGTGTGGGTCTTAAGGACCCACAAGACTTACCCAACTCGGGTTTTTTGGGTCGGGTTTCCCCTTTTGATTAATTTGTCAATCACTCATTAAATTTAGTTAATTAAAGTTGGAATAAAATACTTGCAATTGAAATTTTAACTTAGGGAAATTTAAAAGTATAAGTTGATAATTTATTTTCCATTCCCTTAATTTAATTCGAAGGGGATAAATTTGTAGATTCTTATTGAGGAGAAAATATATGATACCCACAAGACTTTTACCCAACTCGGGTTTTTTGGGTCGGGTTTCCCCTTTTGATTAATTTGTCAATCACTCATTAAATTTAGTTAATTAAAGTTGGAATAAAATACTTGCAATTGAAATTCTAACTTAGGGAAATTTAAAAGTATAAGTTGATAATTTATTTTCCATTCCCTTAATTTAATTCGAAGGGGATAAATTTGTAGATTCTTATTGAGGAGAAAATATGTGATACTAGAGTCTATTATTCAATCTCTAAATTAAATGGTGTTTTCTCCAAATAAATTTATCAATTTAAACTAACAATTAATTTAAACTACGATAATTTTCTAAATTAATTTTACCCATCACATTTGACCCGTTACCCCGGGTCGGGTCATTACATTAAGATATCTGGAGTTCTAGGTAGGGAAATAATGTTTGGTATCAAGTTCCAAATCTGCAAAGATGATGGGAGAAAAGGAATAGATGGAGTGATTAGAAGTTTTTGCAATGCCATCACGAAATTGAAGGAAGCATGTGAGGCGGAAGATGAAGTGAAATCCATGGTGCAAGCGTTGCATCCATTAACAATGGCATGGCCAAGAAGTTAAAAAAGGCTGTACATTTTGGCATCCCCACATCAGTTACGAAAGCTTCTGAATTCGACAATCAAGGGTTCCAAATCCATTTTAAATTTTGAATTTCACATGGCCAAAGGAAGATGCTTTTTTATAAGACCTTGTAGTGCAATGGTAGTTGCTAATTCTTGCAACCTCAAAGGTTGTAGGTTTGAATCATGTTACCAGTTCAAATAAAAAAAGGTATTGCAAAGAGGGGATGTTCCTGTCATTTTTCCTTGTCAAGAAAAATGAAGGGCGTAGAGGTGTGTCGAGATGCTCACTTGGTGGATATGTATGGACATGAGTAGAGTCAGGTAAACATATTCCACATCAGGGGTAAAACTTGGAGAAGTTGGCCTCGGCTTTGGGCTAACCTTAGCCTGGTCTTGATTAATAATCTTACGGCCCAGTCCCTGGTCTGGTGTAATTTGGTCAAACTGGGCTTCACTCAGTAGGATCTTTAAATTGTTAGATGCTTTAGATAGCTTCTGTCTCTGCAGTATTCATTAGATCGAAAGATGGTTGGACCCCAACATGTGTTGAATTGGGTATGTCAAGAAACTAGATCGTAGCTTGGAACAGTATATATTATTCATATCTAGTGACTTGTTTTTGATCAGTAATGTACATTGATAGGTCATGTTGTATGTAGTTGCATTTTTACCATTTTTATTTGTAGTTATCCTTTCTGAGTGTGTGCATATTTTTGTTAGGTTTGGTATAACGTGCTTTATATGTCAGTATATTTTTTTGGGTTGGTGTGCATTGATATATCATGCAATGCTTCACTGACATATCATGCATGTGATGCTCATGATTTTCATTTAAATGACGAAAATATTGCTCAAAATTGCAGCAAGTGGTGCACACTCGAAGGAGATGCGTGTTGGATTAACGTTATCATGGGTGTTTTTTTTACAAGTAAGACAAACATCTCTCTACTTGTTGCTCTATTTTCAGTAGAAGACTCTGCATCTGTTTATGTCGTTCAGACTTCTAGTTTAAATTTAATTTTATTAGTTGATATGCTCTCTCTCTCTCTCTCTCTCTCTCTCTCTCTCTCTCTTTCTCCCCCCCACTGGAATTCATTTCTTTAAATAAATTTTCACCATTTCTCTTTGGGATCATTAAATTGCATTGCCATAGTGATTTGATAGAACATTTTTTTTTTTTCCTGCCATCCTGGCATCCCTTACCCATGTGTAGACCTCACTGTGCCAACTTCTTGATTGGCAGTGACCGCAGTTAGGACTCACTTGGATGTCCAAGCTGTCGATGAAGAATTTTGAATGATTGTTCAAGCCACCCACCATGTTGGGTTCTTGAATTGCTGTTTACACTTTAATGTTCTTGTTATGGTTACCAATTCATGTGTTTCTTTCTTGTTTAACTAATCTCACTATTGAAGGAAAAACTGATGGTATTGTAGTATTTGAAAAGAACTGGGGTATCATGCCAATTGAGCATTGACAGCATTGACTTTTCTTTTGCTCATCATCATCATCATTCTTGCCACTTTCCCATCTATCTAGGGAGAAGTTTTTGAGTTTTAAGCTTCAACTCCACCTGTCATATGCCATGTTCTATGCTGAAGTTCTTTTGTTCAACTAAAAATTTAAGGAAATAAAAAGAGGTATCCGTTCGATTTAAATTTTTGAGCCAACTGTGTTATGACTTGAATTGGGCCTTCAACAGATTTTCAATTTTATTTATTATCCGTATGCCATCTTTTGTCAGTTAGCATGGATTTAGCATGGGCTTGAATGTTCTCATTTATGTTGAAAGGTTACTTGTTGCAGGGTATGCGATTCAAGTATCTCCTTCCAGAAAATGAGCTTCAGAACTTTGCACTTCAGGTTATGGATATGCTTCATGGGAGTTCTGAGGATGCACATGCACTGGTATTTCCATTGTGGATCTTTTCGTGTCAAATATTTGTCTTTTTAATCAAGGTTGAACTATATGCTGTATAAATTTTTAACTTTATGTTTCACCAGTATTTTTCATGTACATTAGTTGCTTAGTGCACATTTGGCTTTCTTCTGGGAACTTTTTTGGATGTCAGAGTATATCTGGAATCCAGTATATTAGATTCCTTGTTATTTATCTTTGGATGGATCATGGGTATCTGCAAAAGGTTTCTAGGCAAAACTGTTATCCTTAATCTTGGGGATATTGCATGCCTTCTTGAGAACTGCTTACCAGGGATATTGCCCTTCTTGAGAACTGCTTACCAGGGATTTTTCTTCCTGTAGAGCTAATTTGATGTGTTGGTATACAGTAATTAGGAGGGTGGCTCTCACTGAGCGCCTGTTGTGTAAGCCAGATTTTTCAGTGGAATCGTAAGAAAGCGTGGTTTCAGAATCCCTATAAAATCCCTTTGGCACCCCAGAGTTTAGTACTGAATGTATGGAAATCCATATTTTCCAATTCTAGAGCTTTTCTAGTTTTGATTTTCTCTTGTTCTTTTTGAATGTTAGTAGTGATTTTATTAAAAGAGCACAAGAAAAGATACAACAGAGCAGGAAAAAGGCCTGAAACAGGAGAACAAAAATAGAAAGACCCAGGCCTAACAAGCGGGCCAAGGAACAAAAAGACCCTAGGGGCCAAAACTGAGGAACACCTTACCTGGAGGATCAAGCTAACAAAGCAAACAAGATAACCTTTAGGAATTACGATTCCAGCTCACCTGTCACCACTTGGGTTTTAGTTACATTTCTTTTTGCCAATGAGTCAGTCTCTCCATTTTCCCCTCTCAGAATGTGAACAAAGGAGAAGGTACCATCCCTGCTGAGGTCAGTAATTTCCTCAATCACGTAGCTATGGCCCAAGGAAAGATCATTGTTAGAGGCCCATCTGATAGTGCAGGAAGAATCACCCTGGGCCACTAGAGGAAGGAGACTGTTTTGTATAGCCAGCTTGAGACTAAAGAGGGGAGCCTTAGCTTCAGCATTGTAAGCAAAACAGGGCTCACATGGGTTAGAGAACGCAATGATGGAGTTGCCACAATGGTTTCTAATCAGGACCTGGGGCCCCGAGAGCACACCCAACAAAAGTCAGCTTGTAGAAACCCGACGACGGTGGCTGCCAAGAGGGAGAAGGGAGTGCGGCAAGGATTGTCATTCATAACCTCAGCCCAAAAATGGAAGATGGACGAAACCTGTTTGAATTTTAACTTGTGGAGAATAGATGCCCATCAGGCATGCTTCCATTTATTCACCTGAATCACATTAACATCTATTATTGTGTTCCATCTAGAGGGATCAAAAGATAGTCATGAATGATTACTTCCACAAAATATGTAATACCCTGCCCTAAAAAGTCTCACATTGCTAGTGGCATTGGAAATTCCCTGGTATATAAGTAGTAGCCTTCCTCCTTCTAGCACAAGGCCTCCTAGGCAAGAATGGGCATGTATGGGCCATGTGCTAGGAACAAAACTTTGAGGGTTGGTGGGTATGGAGTGAGGCTCTACCCGAGGGCCCAAAGAGGACAATATTGTGCCGTTATGTACTCTAATACCCGTACAAGGCCTTTTGGGAGCAGCAGTGGGTTGGCTCGCCAAAGCAAATCTGTGCGGGTCCGTGTGTAGGCCCAAAGTGGACAATATTGTGCTAGCGGGACAGGTCGTTACAAATGGTATCAGAGCACGGTTCAACACTCGGACTGTGAGGGCTCTCTACTTGTGTGATTTGCGTGCCGGTGTGTGGACCCCTGTCAGTGTGATGAGACATAGCCGAGGACGGCTCTGGTCTTAAGTGGGGTGGATTGTAGCACCCCCACCCAAAGGTCCCACATTGGTTGGGAGCTTGGGTGGTGGGAGCTTTATTTGAGAGGGGGCAACCCTCATTGTGAGGCCTTTTGGGCCTGTGGGCAAGGGCCCAAAGCAAAACCGTGTGTGTCGGGTAGGGCCCAAAGCAGACAATATCATGATGGGGCATGGTCGGGTTGTCACAAGTGGCATTAGAGCATGGTTCAACTCTCTGCCTGAGGGTGTGGGCTTGGTTGTTGTGTGTGCAGAGCCAGGGACGGCTTTGGCTTTAAGGGGGGTAAATTGTAATATCCTGCCCTAAAAAGTCCCACATTGCTAGTGGCATTGGAAATTCCCTGGTATATAAGTACTAGCCTTCCTCCTTTCAGCACAAGGCCTCCTAGGCAAGAATGGGCATGCATGGGCCATGTGCTACGAACAAAACCTTGAGGGTTGCTGGGTATGGAGCGAGGCTCTACCCGAGGGCCCAAAGAGGACAATATTGTGCCGTTGTGTACTCTGATACCCGGATAAGGCCTTTTGGGAGCAACAGTGGGTTGGCTCGCCAAAGCAAAGCCGTGCGGGTCCGTATGTAGTCCCAAAGCAGGACAATATTGTGCTAGTGGGACGGGTCGTTACAGAATATGACCTTTCCGAGAAATTGGGTGAAACTGCCAGTTGTGAAGATGAATGATGAGGGAATTTGGGAGAGCATAGGCCACATTGAACCAGGAGAAAACATGATACAAGACCTTGTCAGGAAACTTGCAGTGAAAGTGGCCATTAACAATCAGTTGCTTGGAGAGAGAGTCTAAGCACACATCAAGTTTGAGATCGTGAATTCTGGTAGGCATCCCAGAAAAGAAGCCTCTCATTTTGATGGGGACAAGAGCAGTCCAAGCAAACCTGAGGGGACTGCAGATCAGGTCTTTATCTGTGATGATAGAATAGGATGATTTCACTGAGAAACACCAAGCTGTTTGGCATCCAAACCATACTGTCCTTTCTCCATGGGCTGATAGTAGCAACAGCTGAGGGATTGAAGGAAGTTAGAAAAAGATGATACCTCACAGTCATTAAGACTTTCTTTTGAAGGTGGGTACCAAACAATCAAATTTGAACTTCGGGAAAACAATCACCAAAGCAAACAAATTGGAAGAGATGTAGAAAAGATACAGAATTAAATCCTTCATCTGTCTATCAGAAAGCCAACAGTCGTGCCAGAAAAAACACTTTGTCAACCTGCCCCAACCTGAATCTGATATTTGTTGGATTTTGGCTCAAAAGGCCTGATAAACCTTTTGGGCCCAAGTCCAAACTTAGGCCCAGTTAGGTCTAGTCTTGTAACCTAGCCCACTTGTATATAATGTCTCTTATTTCCTTTTAGGGTAAGTATGTGAGTGTGCACTGTAGCAGCTGGGTGAGAGAAGAGCGAAAGAAAGGGAAAAACCAGAGAGAGAGAGAGAGGAGAGAAAGGCGTTAAGGGTTTAATCCTTTGTAATGGATTTTTCTTCTAGTGTATTCGTGTTACACGCTCTGTGGACGTAGGCATGGTTGCCGAACCACGTATATCTTTGTGTTCTTCTTTCTTGTCTTCATTCCTGTGTGTGTTTATGTTATTTATTTGTGGGTTGTTTTCTCAACAATTTGGTAGGAAGAAAGGAGGCTGAGCAGACCCCTTTCCAAAAGAGCGAAGCACCTCTTCAACAATTTAAGATCCAACCTCCGTTTTCAATCGAGTAGTTCTCCTATCAAGACAGGCTTCCATAACCCCTCAGAGATGTCTCCAATTCTCCAGTAGCCATTTACCAAGGAGCACTAAGTTCATGGATCTTATAGAGCGAATATCAAGCCCACCCCCGCCCACTGAGTGTTGCAAACTTGGGTCCAATTAACAAAATGGAATTTCCTAATGGTCACTTGAGCCCTATCACAAGAAAGATCTCTGAATTTTCTCAATGCTTTGGACCACATCTATTGGGCATCTGAAGCAAGAGAGGAAGTAGATGGGAAGACTTGTTAGGACTGATTGAATCAAGGTGAGCCTTCCACCATAGGTATCTGACCCTCTAACTGTCAAGGCGGGATTCTACCTTTTTTATTACATGATCCCACCAACATATTGGGACTTTACCAGCACAAAAGAGAAGACCGAGATAGGAGAGATGGAGACTTCCTGATGCGGTGCACCATCCTGCTGTGCTGCTGCTATTTTTCTTACTTGCTATTTCCAGTTTTTCTATTTTTGTGTGTTTATTTTAAGCAAGGGTTGCCTTTTTCTTTACTTGCTATTTCCAGTTTTAGTTAATTTTATTTTAAGCAAGGGTAGTGTTGTAGTTTTGCTTTATTTTATTTTAAGTAAGTGATTCTTTATATAAGGCTTTGTAGCCCTTTGGGCAAAGACAGTTTTTACAATGAAATAAAATCAAGATTGAGAATTTCTTTGCAAATCCTCTGCCGTGATTATCTTGGAGCGAATCCGAGAGTTCGGCGTGAAGCTGTCTCCCTTCCAGGTACTTGATCCTCTTCTCTCTTCTCTTCTTCTTCTCCTCTCTCTTCCCTTTTTCTTCTCTGTTTGCTTTCCCTTACCCTGCTGCCACTGCCAGCCATAGCCTGTCCTTGATCTTTCGCTAGCCTCTCAGCCCAGATCTGCCTTCCTACACCATTCAGAGCTTTCACCCCTCCCTAATCTCCTTCCCTTGCTGCCGCCCCTCCCGAAACTCACATCTACACCTGCTGTTACCCCCAAACAGTTCTTCTACAGGTGCCGTTAGCCCCTTTTGGACATTCTACATTCATCAAGAACCCAGCCAGACCTCTTTCTTAGGCCTTTCCCCTGTCCCAGATATCCCATACAGTTTCAAATACCGCTGTCCCAAGTTGTTTTGACTTCCTTTTCATATTACACAGTTAAATTTACCCTTGTTTGGTGAGGAATCTGTGTTTGTGTGATCTGATAATCTCCTTGGTTTTGAGAGCCTTCTAATTTTGAGCTATGACATGGTTTGGATTGTGATTTTATTACTTACATTGAATCCTCTGAATTTTATTGATTATTTGTGGTAGATTTTATTATTCTAATTGTTACTATTAATTTTAACTTTAATTTCAGCCTCATTTAGTTTCTTATTATTGCATAAATCGCATTTAGGCATTTAGGGTCACCTTTTGTCTTGTCCTGTGTCACTTCCAAGCTTGCGACCAAACTTCTCAGCTAAAACAGTAGCCTGGTCTTGATCAATGTTGATTATAATAATCTATGACTTGGAGAAGCTTACTTTGAGACAACTTATAGGCACTGGAGATTAGTTTTTAAGGTGAGAATCTCTTCAACCTCCACCCACAGAAAATACAGCAAGAAGTCCTAGCTGACCTTGTCATAGGCTTTCTCAAGGTTCAATTTACATGAGACACTAGGACTGCATTCTATTTGCTTGGAATCCATGGTAACTACATCACCATCAAGGATCTGCTGACTGTGGATAAAGCGCTTTGGGAAGGATAGATAACAGACTGCAGGACACTACTTAATCTAGTTGCCAGGACCTTGGCAAGCATTTTATAGAAGCTACCAACAAGGCTGATAAGACGGAAGTCCTTAACAGCTTTAGCTTCTTCAGACTTGGGAATCAAAGTAATGAAACTACCAACGTTATTGGAGAGCTTGCAGTTCGAATGGAAATCATTGAAGAAAGAGTAGAATGTCACCGTTCACTATCTTCCCAGAAGGGTTGGAAGAAAGCCGTAAGAAACCCTGTTAGGACTAGAGGGATTTATTCCTTGCCAAGTCAAAAACAGCTTTGTGAATATCCTTTTTCAAAAATTGCCTTCCAATCCTGTTTGCATTTTCTGGCCCAAGCATGTCAAAAATAAATTGTCTAGATTGGCTTCTACAAGGTCTTCTTTTTGTTAAAGCTTTTGTAGAAGGAAATGTTCTCATTGCAAATGTCAGTCCTTTTCAACTAAGGTTTGGTCCTGAGATTTTAGGTAAGAGATGTGGTTACACCTTCTGCTGGCCAATGCCATATGATGGAAGAACTTGGTATTTTTATCTCCTCTTTGCCAAAGGGATCTAGACCTCTGATGCCACTTAATCTCCCCTTTCCGAACTTTACGGTAATACAAAGACTTCAAGTCCGAGCACCTCTACTTGTCTACCTCTAAAAGAATGGTGGATTCTTCCTTTTGGTCCAACTCTTGTAAGTCAACCAGAGCCTTCTCTTTGATCAAAGAAATATTACTGTAATGTGTTTTAGCTCAGGATGTTTGCTTCCCTTTTAATGCCTTCAATTTCGAAGCTAAGATCGAACCAAGCCTACCAGAAAAATGAAAACCAGTTCACCCCTCAGCAACCAAGTGAAAAAAAAAGCCTCGCATTTCTAGCCAGGACTGCTCAAATCTGTTGATAGAGGGTTCCTAACTCTCACAGGCTGAATAGAGAAGGATAGGGCAATGATCCTAGGTAGGTTTAGGAAGGGCTTGTTAGATAACATCCGGGAAAAGATCTAACCACTCAGGAGAGATGATGAAGTGTTCTAGCCTTGAGAGAATATGAGCCTCCTGATGGTTGGACGAGGTAAACTGAGATAAAAAAAAGGGGCAAGTCTACCAATTCATTCCCACTAATCCACTCATACCTAGATCAGAGTCCACCCCAATAGACCTCTTGGACGGGAAGAAGACAACATTGAAGTCACCACCATAACAAATGGTGGTGTTCCATCTAATGTCCACCGAGCTGGATGTCCCACATAATATCCCTTGAAGGTTGGTCATGTGGGCCATAGATGTTCAATACCACCCAGGACTTTCTTCTCCAAATCCTTAAGAAGTATTGTGATACCCCTATGTTTGGGGGCGGTATGGGAGAGAGAAAAGCGCCAGTATGGGGTGCTAAAAGTTCCACATCGCTTAGTGGGGAAAGTGTGCAATGGTATTTAAGAGGAATGCCTCCCTTCTTCTAGCACAAGGACTTTTGGGGCGCTAATATGGGATAGTGCTCCAAGAACAAAGCTGCGAGGGCCCGTTTGGGCCCAAAGCGGACAATATTGTACTGGCGAGACAGAGCGTTACAAATGGTATCAGAGCAAAGGTTTAACTTTCGGAAGTGGGTGTGTTGTGTGACAGAGCCATGGACGACTCTGGTTTTAAGGGTGTGGATTGTGATACCCCTGTGTTTGGGGGTGGTGTGGGAAAGAGAAGCGCCAGTATGGGGTGCTAAAAGTCCCACATTGCATAGTGTGGAGAGTGTGCAATGGTAGTTAAGAGGAGTGCATCCCTCCTTCTAGCACAAGGGCTTTTGGGGCGTTAGTATATGATAGTGCTCCAAGAACAAAGCCTTGAGGGCCCGTTTGGACCCAAAGCAGACAATATTGTGTTGGTAGGACTGGGCGTTACAAGTCTTGTAGAAGACAACTTGATGCAGAGTCAGGCCCAACAGCCAGGCCCAGCTTCGAAGGCTCAGCAGCCAGGTCCAACTTCACCCTTTTGTTTTAAAAGGGATCTTAGCCCTAAGGCAGGAGATGGATGGAAATGAAATGAAAGAAAGCCGTAGCCCTCCATGATGTGCATGGTGATGATTTCCCTTTGAGGGTTTGGTGTGAAGCCAACATCTTCTCCTTCTCCTTTCTACATCTTCTTCAAGTATTCCTCTTCTACTTCTCTCCTTTTTCTTCTCTTCTCTTGTCTCTTCTTCTTCCTCTCTTCTTCTTCTACTTCTCTCTCTTCTTCTCTTCTTTTCCTCTTCTTTCCTTTCAGATCTACCCAGATCTGTTTCGCAACCCCTGTAGCCCTTCTTATAGTCATCGCAGACCATTCTAGACCCCTCCTTGGGTTTCGCCTCTCACCCAAAATCACTCTACAACCTTCGTTCCCTCATCTTTATTCCTCTACACCTGCTGTAAACCTCACTAGAACCCTCAAAAGCCTCTGCTGCTGCCTAATCCTTCCTTGTTCTTTGTTTCCGCCCCTTCCTAATCCCTTTTGAACTTTCACCCCTTCCATATAGCCTTCCAATTGCGACCTGAAGCCATCTTGGACCCATCCCAAACCCATACAGCCATCGCCATCTCTCTGCCATTCCCTAGATCTGTTTGCCGTGACCCATATCCCTACCATTGTGATTTTCGTAGCCTCTAAATCCACCCCTGTAGTCGTCATCACTCCTATTTCCCCTCTCTTGTAGTTGCAACCATCGCCTCTTGCAGACTTGAGTGCTAGCCTGCCCTTCCTTTTGCTGCAAGCCTTCCGCCCAAACAGAGCATTCACATCTGGCCCTTTCCGCCCCATTTGTGTCCCCTCCTTTTCTTTCCTCTTTAGAACTATATGCTAGTTAAAATCATATGTCCATTTCATTTAAAATCATATGGCCCTTTTAGTTAAAACCATTTCACCCCCTTTTTATTTAATTTTCATATAATTGTTTACATCTGATTCCAAGATTTGTGTGGTTATTTGTGGTGAGTTATATTAATTAATTGTTAGTATTAATTGATTATTTAATTTCAGCCCATGTTAGCTTTAGGGTGTATTATTTTCATCACATTAGGCATTTAGGGTCACCCTATCCCTTTTTCCCTGCATCACAACTCCCTTATTGAATTTATAGTACACCAAAGGATGTACGCATAGTACTCAAAGTGCTAGGCGCACTTAAAGTGCAAAGGGATCCTGGAGCCCAAGGTTCAAGGCACACTTCTAGGGAGTGAGCTTTTTTTTTTTTTTCTAAACACACTATTAAATATTTTTAAGCATATGTTATTTATTTAATTATGTATATTTTTTGTACCAATATAAAAATAATACTGTTGTTTAAAACTATTTCTAAGATATTAATGACAAATGCATTACCTTTTTTGAATCACTACAAATGAACGATGCAATATATATTATAAAGAAAATACATTAAATGCATCCATGGATAGGGAAGCTGGAAACGTTGCACACACCCCTTCCTCTCTCCCTTCTCCGACCATCCCCCTCCACCTGCCAACCCCATATCCCCCACCACTTCCTGCATATCATCCCTCAACCCAAATCCCTCAGAGAAACCTTGTTTCCGGCCTCTTCCTTGCTTCTCAATCTCGTTGGGAGCAGAAGAGGAAAAACTCTGTTTCTCTGTTCATTTCTAACATCTCTGAGCAGTTTTCTAAACTAGACATTTTTTTCCTATTCAGCAAATCTGGGAAAATAGTGGATAGTTTCATACCTTTGACCAGTGATCCAAAAACCAACCGTGGTTTCGTGTTCGTGCACTTCGTCTCTGAAGTGGAAGCTCTGAGAGGAATCATTGACATCAATTGCAGACTCTTTAAAGGGAAGAAGTTGGTAGTTTCAATTGGCGAAAGCACCCAAACCAGTAACCAAGCCCCACCGGCCTGCTCCGCTTCATGAACCATATCTTACCTCTGCATCTGGCAACAAATGGAAGCTCTCTGCAGCTCAAATGGTGTCTTCTCTTGTTTGGACAGTTATGTCAGACAAAGGAAAGTTGATCATCCGGCAAATATGCCGTTGATCAGCAGAGATTTTGAAACAACGTGTTGTTGCTTCACTATCGACTGAAGTGCTCTCTTCAGACATCCTTGCATGGCTTGAAGACTGGGGCTACCTTGGTCGAGTATCTGTGAGCTGGATTGGTTCTCAGATTGTTCTTCTTTCCCTTGAGGTTGGAGGAAGCCAAAAGGCTTCTTAAAGAATTTCCTATCCATCGTGATGCTCCTTTCTCAAGTCTCTGCTTTTGGACAGAAATCTGGGACCTAAAAAAAGTTTGGGTTCGGGTCACATGCATCTCCATTCGAGCCTGGTTTCTAGAATCTATCAGGGCTATTGTTGGATTTTGAAATAGATCCGAAAACAATCTCAGGATGTGACTACAGATTTGCACGGTTTCAGGTTTCTTGGTCTACCAAGCTTGAGCATCTTACCAAGATTCCCTTGAAAGTAGGTGAGCTAGGGCTGAATTTGGGCGTGCAGATTGAAGAAGATTCGAGCTCTCCTGATCCTCAGATGGCTGATCAGGTTGCTCAAATAATCTCCGACAACTTTCAATCTTCCACCTTCCGGTGACAACATCGTTCGTGGAGGTGGGTCAAAGCTCCTCCGTTCCTGCTGCCACGTGGCAGAAATCTCTTCGTCCTTGCTCTGAGAAGCAGCCTAGCTCTGAAAAGGGGCCTCTACCTCTGATTTCGGTGGGTACATGGATCCTTACCCAAGTCGTCATCATCATAATCATCATCGTTTGAGGTTGATGAAGCTTTTTCGGTGGAATCATTGTTCTCAGCCTCACTGTTCTGATTGTAGGATATTCTCACAAAAGAGGTCACTGGTGCAGGGGGCAATGTGTCTTCGACTTTGATCCTCAGACTTCTCTCAGAGTCCCCAATTTTAACCGGGATGGATTTTAGGGTTTCCAGAGATGCACTCTAGACAACCTTGAATCTAGCAAACATGAACTGTTTCCTGCTTTTCGTAAAGTTGTCAATGGGCAACACCTCACCCAAGAAGGCACCAATTGAAGATAACGTTTCATCTGTTCGGGTGACCAAATGGATATTGTAAACTCTAACCTAGACTTGCTTAAGGTCTTCAGACAAGTCCTAAACATCAACCTTAGAGAACAGGGCATGAATCAAGTTAGGAAGCTTGAAGAAAAGTCTGGAGCTCTTGTTTGAGACCTCAAAAGAGATGAGTACTCAAGAGGGTCCAATCAAAGCCACTTTGAAGTCGCCATAGCATCCCCAATCAGAGAGGATCCAGTCCTCCACCTTCTTGATATCGAAGAAGTCCCTGTGCAAGTGTGCGGCTAGAGACCTCTTCAAAATTTTTGCATTTTCCTCCACCAAGTCTTTGCCCATGATTTTGCATTTGCCTCTTATCATTATTAACCATCCAGATTTTCTTTGGAGTCTCTGGAACAATGAAGGGATACAGGGTTCCTGATGGTGGTCTCTTTGTCCAATTTGACAAAATTTGCCTAAGACCCGAACTACGGCACCTTGAGGTGGGGATTTGACTTTTTGACCATACTTTGCTGCTCCACTTTGAGTCTTTTTCACTAACTAGCTTCTCGTTTACTAGATATTGCTATGTTGGCTTCCACCTCCCCTGCAAATCGACTGAAAGCAAAACCTCTTTGTTGCCCTGAATCTTTGGAAGTAGGGATTTAGCTGTCAACGATATGCTTAGCTCGACTGTACAAGGTGAAAATTTTCAGTTTTGAGAAGTGATCCTGGATGTTAGATGTGAATAGAGATATGTAAGAATCCCTATCCTTCCCATCGACTCTTCCCACTGTCCATGTCTCCTTTAGCTTGCCCATTGTCCAGTTTCGGTTTTCTAGCGTTATTGGATGAATTCCAGCTGGTGCATTCTTTGAGGTTTTTTTTACCTAGTATTTATGCATTACTCATTGAACTTCTATGTGAGACATGTAGAAAGAGGCATGTTTATTTATTCATTATTTGTGGAGGAGAATGTTGGAGCCAAACACTTTGAAAATTAGTAGAACAAAAAAATAAAATAATGGAATGTAACTTTGGATTAGACAATAGTGAGGAGTAACATGTTAAAAATAGAAAACAACATAGTTGCTCGTTGTGTAAGTTTAGATAGTTGGGTTCTATAGTAGATTCTCAAGGAGGATTTTAACTCAGATATAAAGAATATAATATGAGCGAATGTGCAAATTTTAGACAAGCTGGTGGGGTATTATGTGATAAAAGAGTCTCCCTTCACTTAAAAGGATAATTTTACAAAACGGTTATTAGACTTGCAATGCTATATGGAGTAGAGTGTTGGGTGATAAAAAAAAGGACAATTAAACAAAGTCAGGATAGGAGATATGCAAAACGGGGTCGCTGACGCCTTTGCCAAGAATGGGGTGGATTCCAATACTGCCAGCGTGTTTTATTTATGAGTTTTCTTAGGAGATGGAGCTTTTGTTTTGATCGAGGGATTTGTTTGAATTTTGTACTTTGTTCCTTTTTCTTTTTGGCTTTTTTTTTTTTTGGGTTTATGCCTCTTAGACCCATTGATGCCATCCTTTGTAGCTTTTTATCATTAATATAATTATTCTCTTTGTTTTTTTTTAAAAGTAACTTCATTAATCAAGAAAAGAAAACAAAGGGAGCAAGCATAGGGCGCAAGCAACCCAATAAGAAGAAAACAAGAAAAGAGACATAATTATTCTCTTTTTTACCGCTCAAAAAAGAAAGGTCAGGACAATGGAGATGCGCATGCTACATTGGACGAGTGGTTTAATCCTAAAAGATAGATTTACAAACGAATGCATTCAGGAAAATTTAAAGAGAGCTCCGATAGATGACAAATTGAGAGAAATTCATTTGAGATGGTTTAATCATATTAGTAGAAGACCAAACATTGTCCTAGTGTGTAGAGTTGAGATGCTATGGGTAGAAGGCAGTAGGAGGAGAGGGAGCCTTTGAAAACATGGAGGGAAGGGATAAAAAGTGACATGTTTGATTGTAGAGTGACTGAGTGTATGGTTATGATAGGGTTAATTGGAGAAGTACTTATAAAGCCGACCACAGATGGATGGGATATTGGTTGATGATAATGATGATTATGATGATGAGTGTTAGGCCCACCTAACTATTGAAGGTGCATGCGATGTGGTTCCCTTCTATGGAGATGTCTACATGGGCCCTACCCATGGAATTTTGCATATAGTGGAATGTAGGCTAGGGTCGTTTCCAAGACTATGACTTCAATGGCTAAGGTTCCCTTCTATGGAGATGTCTACATGGGCCCTACCCATGGAATTTTGCATATAGTGGAATGTAGGCTAGGGTCGTTTCCAAGACCATGACTTCAATGGCTAAGGTTCTAATGTAAAACTCTTCTTAAAGAGGTAGTAGTAGAAGAAGAAGAAGAGGAAGAAGAAGAAGAAGAGTAGGAGGAGGACGACGAGGAGGAAGAAAACCACCAAAAACCAGCTACAAACATGAAGAATCTAGAAAATCACAAGCAATATATGAGAAATTCTATCTTAGAGTAGATCTCACATAGAATGGGAGATGAATGCTTCAACCTCTTCTCCAAAGCCTTCAAGCTACAAACAAAATTGACCAAAACCAAAGCTCATTGCCATGAGGCTTCCATTCATATTTATATTTTTCAATACGAAAAAAGCCCTAATGATAATCTGGGCCATGGAACATCAATTTCAAAACACAATTCTAACCATCTAAAAGCATTCAAAATACTCCTAACTTGTCACCTTATCATGCCCTAATGGAAAATAGGCTATAGTTTTTTTCAATGTGTACAAAACTTGGGCTTATTGGAGAGGTATGCAAATAACCCTTCCAACAAATCCAATTTCATGTCAACATATGAAAAATACCATTGTGTAAAATCACGAAAATACATGGAATTAATCTAAATGTAAAAGTAATCTAACAATTGATCTAAGTGGTAGACCATCATATCACCCACACCATAGAACCTAAACAATGATTCCAATCTATGGTGATGTTTATATTGTGGGCCCACATATGCAAGTGTTAGCATTTTTTTTGTTTTTTAAATTCAAAGTGAAATTTCTATCAATTGGGGCATGAATGGCATAACTCGTGTTCCAAGGAAAATCTCTCTACCCTCCTTGCTATGAAGTGAACCCCAAATGGTCTTGACCATTTCTCTCACCATTGTCTAGCCCTTCTTGATAAAGTTTATTGTAGATTAGGGCTTTAAATGGGTCTGTCCAGGTTAGACTTAAAGCTTGTCCAAGCCACCCCATTTCTTATTGGGCTAAGTATTCATGTTTGGATCCACCTTATGGCCTTCGGTCTTTCAAAATGAAAAAAAAGGAAGGCGGAAGAAGAAAATAGCATAGAAGAAGAAAAGGACAAAATAAAAAGAATAAGAAAAAAAAAAAAAAACAAACAAAAGATGGAAAAAAGGCATTTACATGTTTGTTGCTGCTTATGCTTTTGCAATTCACTGTTATTGTTGTTTGCTGCTTTGACTGCTCTTTCTTTCCTCTCGTAATAGCTCCCGCTCTCTCATTTCTCTGTCTTTCCTCTTTCTCTCTCTTACCTCGACCCTAAACCCTAGTACCTTTTTGTTTTAACATTTAAGATATTATATATTAGTCCCACAAGGCCGTGCCCGGGTCGAGCTATGCTCTATGACAGCTTGAGACCGTTTCTACATACAGAAGCCCGAGCTTGTTGGAAGCCTGTCAGGCTATGCAAGGTTAAATCCCTAGCTCGGCTGTTTGGAAAATACGAAGCCCGAGTCCTCCTGTTGAATCCAACCATTTGGATTGAAAGTTTTCATGATAAGATATAAGTGGACAAAATTTGAGCTTAAAACTCAATTTCTAGCCACTTGATTTAGTGTTCGAAGTCACTATACTTTTTTGTCTTGGTGATTTTTAAGGATGCCTGTTACTTTGACCATTAAAATCAAGTGACTAAAACTTTAGTTTTGAGCTTAAATTTGGTCTACTTGTAGGTCATCCTGTCTACTTTCAATTTAAATGGTCAGTATTTTAATTAATTTCAAAATAATTTTAAAAAATGGAAAATGGACCAGGTGTACTCTACACACATGTAATGGCTAAACGGGCCAAAAGCCCGACATGCTTTCATGAGCTTCTTGCAAAAGACTGAGCCCAACCCATTTATATTATTACCCTTGGCTGATATATGTGTTCAAGCCTGTTTATTTATGAAAGTTCAGATGGTTTTGGGTTGGTTCAGGCTGAGGAACACCCTTAGGTGTACTTGGGCATTCACTTTGGTGCGCTTGCACCTCGCCTATGTGCAAGGTGTGCCTTTGACTACTATGCTTTCCTCCAAAGGGCTATTATCCCTACTCACGTAGTCGTGTGCAGTGTGAGAGGGCTCTTTGGCCATTGTCTCTTGATCTGTGAATAGACTAAGATGGTCTACATTTTCTTAATCTTCACTTGGCTTTTCCATCAATGAACCTTTACTGGGCCACAAGCTGGATTGAAGGGAACAGTCTAGGGCTGAATCTCATTCTCAGTCGAAAATATGGAAATGTGATTTGCTAGTAGACAACTGTTTGAACCTATACCACAACCACTAACACATGCTAGAGTATCTAACTGATGTTGAGTTTGGCCCACCCCATCCTCATAAGCTTGCATATTTGCAATGAAGGAGGGTGTACCTACTGCAACATCACCAACATCTGCTGACACATTGGCAAATGCTGCTTAATCAACTTTCTTTCAGCTGCAAATGCCTGTACTTTTTATTTTTTTGAGCAGTAACGACGAGAAAACTCCAATACATTCTGATCTGGAGGGTGCCATTTTTCTTTAGGTTTCAACTTCCTTATAAAACCATTCATACATTCATCCCAAGATGACATGAGGTCCGTAAGTCTAAGGCCGCTAAATTCTTGTACTCTATCCTAAAAAATGAATTGATATCAATCTGGCCTCAGCTACGTACAAGCCTGGATGTGGATGAGTTTCACAGTGGCCTGGTGCCTTGCTTTCTGTTTACGTTTTCTTTTGACTGCTGCATTTGCAAATTGTAAATCTTCAGGGTGGTTCATCTGGTGATGAATCCCATGAAACAGCCACAACCAAATCTCCCTCTTCTATTTTGTTACTAAATTAAATAATTATGTCTGTGATGCTCTTTTCAATCTGAGAAGCTGTCTTGTGCCATTTTGTGAGCTCATCGATGTGAACCTCAAAATTATCGTATCTCCATTGGGATAACTGTGGACTTTCAAACCCAGTGGGACCTGTCATGGTTACCATCTTCACCCTGTTCCTTTTGGCAGCCAGGATAAAGGAGGACAATTGTGGGTGTAAGGAAGCAAGCCAACCTATGCAAACCTTTTGTCAAATCCAAATATGATTTCACTACTACATTTAGTGGGAACTATTTCCCTCTGATATCATTATCAAGTTAAGCTTAATTCTGGGATTGAATTGCCAATGCATTTGAGGCAGGAAGCTATTGCCAAACTAGAGTCTACATGTGTGTCCAATGGTTTTTTTTTTTTTTTCTTGGATTGTGGTTGAATGCATGTTAATCTGCAAGTTTTTGACACAATAGATGGTAATCTAATAGGAAGTATTTGTGATTAATCTATTATTAATTTTTTTTTTTTGAGAAGTTATTATTACACTTTAGTGCTGTTTGTCTTCTATTATTGTGGTATACACTATCTATACAACTAGTGTTTGTGCATCTTGTTTCTCTAAAACTAGTAATTTCATTGTTGAAGTGGCTGCAGATCATTTATATTTCATGTTAGTGCATTGAAATTAATCTATTAATGAGTCATGTTGATGAAAAATGTGTTTATTCTTAATGTTTTATGGCAATGCCTGTCCTATTTTCTATATGATATGATCAAACTGCTCATAAATTGTTTCTTTCTCTTTGAAGGCAGTGTGTTCTATACATTCTTAGAGTAGGTGCAACTGACCAGATGACCGAGCCTACTCAAAGGAGTTTTTTGGTTCTGCTGGGGAGACAGGTTTTATAACATGCACCTGATAACAGACACACACGTTCACAAGAATTGTGACACGCATGCAGATGCATGCACAAATTCACTTGCTGTCAGTCTTAATGCAGAGAATGCACATTCTTTTTGTGCTGCAGTTTTTCTGATGTGCAGTTGAAACAAATGACTCTGTTGTTTTGCAGTTGGAATCTTCTGATTTTAGTCCTGCCATGAAAGTTGCTGCATTACGTACACTTTCAAACCTTTTGACGACATTGGGAGAGGTGGGGCAAATTTGTGGTGCTATGAAACCCTTTTTTTTTTTTTTTTTTTAATTCTTTAATTATTGGATCCATCTTTATTCTACTAGGATTTTTCATTACAACATGCATCCTGACAGGTTTGTTGGGTCCAACTACCTCAAGCTGGTGTTGAAGCCATTTGAGTGCATTTTGGACAAGCCCACTTATGATGAGGAGCTTGTTGCTTGGAACTTTTGTGATTTAAATCGTGCATCAAATGGTAATGCCACAGTCATTAAGAAGAAAAGGAAAGAAAGAAAGAAATGACAAATAACTAGAAAGGTGGAGAACCATGCATATCCATTTCCTGGCCTATAGCACCCATCACTTGGCTCTCCATGGACCCATCACTTAGCTCTCCAGGTTTTGGAAAGACTACTTTAGGGGAGTGTCTCCACACCAAAATCTTCCCAGAATCTGGTCTGGCACACTGACCTCAATTTGATGCTATGATGAAATCATCAAAGATGTTGTAAATGCCTTTCCACAAGCATACCCTGTAGTTGCTTAATATCTTATTGCTGTCCTCGTCCTTTGATTATTTGAAGTTGGGTCGGGTCCTAAATAAATAAATAATGGCCCATATGGGCTTTTGAGTTTTCGAGCTCTTACTCAACTTAGTTTTAAATCAATTACTACTATAGTATGTATTATGAAGCTATAGTTTTCATTGTTTATTACACACATTTTTGTTAGGATTTATCATCTAAATAATTTTTTTTCCCAATACACAGATCATGATCATAGCTACTAATTCTTTCATATTTATCGCATTATTAAGTTCTCAAGTTATTATTTTACTTCTAATCAACTCATCATATACAAGTCCTATGTAAATGAGCTCCAAAATAAAAACAACCTATAGGCTTTAAGTTTCACCTCACAAAATAATACACTTTTCTTTCTTTTTCTTGTTTTTTATTTAAAGATAACTGAATAACCTGTTGAATAGGAGAGTTTTACAAGATTTACGTGAAGGTTTGGTATTTGAGATGGATGATACAACCCTTCTACAAACTTATATTTCAATTCTGTTCTGTTCTGTTCTGGTCAGAACGTTCCGGATTTGGCCAAAAAAGGGAACAGAATGGGTGCAACTTTGGTACTGGGTTCCGTTCCGGCCTAATCCGGGTGAAATGGGCCGGAATGCCGCGTTCCGGCCCTACCCATTTCATATATATATATATATATATATATATATTAAATTTGTTTGGATGGAAATATAAATCCAACCATATAAATAAATGATAGACTTCATGGGATACAACTGAAAAAAATTGAGCCTAAAATTAAATATGCAACCATTTGATCTTAATGGTCAAAGTTATCAGGCATTCTTAATTTAAGGACACTTGGTTACTTTGATCATTGAGATCAAGTGGCTGGAAATTGAATTTTAGCCTGAAATTTTAGTCCAGTTGTAGTTTATGGAGTATATTTTCACTTCATATGGTTTATTTTTATGTGTATGACAAAAAATTGAGAAAAAAAAATGAAATGGATCCGCTGTGCCTATGTTTGTTAAGTTTTTAATTTTGAAAAAAATGAGAATTCAAGTTTATTTCTTGAGTATTTTTTTGTCTAATTCAATTTGTAATTGATTATTATTAGAGTAAAATTTTGAAACATTTTTGAATTATTATTTGATAATTACACTATTATAAATTGAGATTACAAACATTAGTAGTTATCTAATGATAATTTATATTTTTATTTATGTAGATTAGTGTAAAATGATAAAAGTAATTAATTTAAAATATATGTATAAGTTTGTATTATTGTCTTCATATTTTATTGTATTTTTTTTATTTTTTGAAAAAGTTATGCCTTCTTTTCTGAAATGGAACACTAAAACGTCGGAACATTCCATTATAGAAACAAAACCGGAATGGGTTGCAGAACGGATCTAACAACTATGTCCCATATTGCATAGAAATCATTATGAACATTAAAGTCCTAAAACATGCATTCACTCTAGAGGAGAATCAACCAACAAGTTGTCCATTGAAGTTCCATTCTTTGCTAAGAAGTCCGAAATTCTATTGTCTGCTCTCCTAATGCATGGAACAAAAATGTTCAAAGAAGGCTTGAACTCTTTCTTCAGAATTATGAAAAATTCTACTTATCAATGTTGGTCGCCATTTACCCTTGGTTGCACCATCAATATTGAAGTTAAGGGCTTTTTGTGGTGGATTTATTTTTAATCTTTCCTATGTTTCTCCTTTCCCATCCTACATCCTCCGAAATAACTTTATATTCCATTTCTATGCCTGGTCTTGTTGTGCACATGTACTCGTCTAAACCCTATTAAGTAGATGCATCTTGGCCAGGTCAAATACCTCTTTCGCTGATTTCTCCTTCTGTTCGAAAAACTCAATAGTTGTGCTCTTTCCATAGAGGCCATGTGATTGCCGTAGGGACAGTTTTCTAAACGATTCTAACTTGCATCTGAATTCTAAATGGACCCTTTCCCATTTTATCACATTATCCTCCGGGTTATGCTGCATAAACACGTCAAAATATGTGACATCCCCACGTTGGACACTTGTAGACACTTGCATGCATGTCAGACACTTGTAGACGCTTGTAGGCACTCGTACTCGTTCTTACCGGACTACTCTAATGCCTTTTAACATTGTTTTCTAAGATAACTAAAATATTACCACACATCTCCCCTCTTAAAATCTCTGTCACCTAAATTTGTAGAGTAAAACTAGCATGTTATTTTCTATTGGTGCTATTTCACACCTTATTTTCATTTAAAATAAATATAGTTTTAATTTTATTTAAATATGGTGCCTTGCCCCTGTGTCCTATTTTTTTGGGGACATCGTGTTTGACACCTCGTACCCTATCGGGCTTTGACACTGGTACCTGTACTTGTGCAACTTAGCCTCCAGGGTATTGTTGAAGATTCAAGATAGATCATTGTCACAAATGGTATTCTTGGGATATTTTCAAATTCTCAGATTTATCGAGAAAATAATGGGAAAATCTCAGCCGAAAATATAAATATTTTAAAATAATAATAATAAATGAAAATATTAATAAAATAAAAATTCTTAAGACCAGTTCATGAACAACCTAACAACCAATTGAGAAAAAAAATTCTGTTAAGAAGGCTGATATTATCGGGAATTTATCGTGATATTATCATTTATTGTGTTTTTAACTTGATGTTATCGAGCATTTACCGTTAAAAAGGGCAACGGCAATAAATACATGTTAATGGTTTTTTGGTAATAAAAACTTGGTAAATTTGAAATTGTTGCCGATATTTGTGACATTGAGATAGATGGACCTCGGATAAGATTAAGTCAAGAATGGAGGATTGGTTGCCTCCACTTTGCCCCACACAGTGAGTAGGATAGTCCGACTATTGGATTTAACATTGACATTCAAACTTGACATGTAAGGCATCTGAGGATTCTGTACATGTACATATGTCATTGCCTCTTCATGGTGGCCCCATCCTTTGGTATGCCTTGTTAGGTTATGGTTTAAGCTCAAAAATACCTAGAAGGGCTTATAAATGGAAAAGTTATCCAGAGAGACCTCAAATGTAGACCTATGGTTGATCCAAATCATACACTATCACATATTTGTGTTGATCGGAAGATATCTCAAATTGGCAAGCATGCACCTCTTATATATGCGTGGAATTTCAAGGATTTGTACACTGATTTTGATAAAAGGAACACTATATTTTAATCAAATTCTGACTTTACCCTTATTAATTGGCTCCTAAATTCCCTCTCCCATTTCTCCTAGATTTTCCTCTTACCTTTCTCGTTCCCTCTCTTCTCAATAAAATCCCTTCCCTTCATCAGCTAACGACTTCATTATCCCTGCAAGTTGAGTGCCATGGGAACCGTCTTCTGCAAACTAAAATTCTAGTTTCAACATAAGATTGCTCTTTTACTGATTTGTAAACCAAGACGTTAGTATCTTTACAAATACTGAGCACCTCTCCATACCCCCTCAGGATTCACGACTACTGGTTTCAGCATGGCTGATGGACCTGTACAAACATATGCATACTTCCCATACAATCTGTAGTTTGATCCAGGACTGAAAACATGTGATTCATCAAATCCATCTTTTCCAACTGCAATTAAATTTCTCCTTCCATGTTTCACCAAATGATAAAATGACATTAAAAGTGAGATGTTCTATAAGGTCTGGCAAAACATTAAACTTACTGGTAAGATAGAAGCAAGTTGTGTTTTTCTTCTTGAGCTATGGGCTAGTGACTCAATCTATTTATCAATTGCGAAATAATTTTTATATATAAGATTCAGAGGAATTATTAACCTTAATCTGAAGATATACATTTTATCCCAAAGCTATATTAGCCATTAGATGATCCAGGTTGTTGATTTGATGGCCAGCATTATGGATTCCAACCATAGAAAGAGAATCATTCCTCTCAATCCATGTTCCACTAGTGCTCTAGGCATTGCATGTTTCCTTCTTTGATGCTTGAGAAGAGAGGGAAGAGGGGCTGCTGAACTGATTAAATGAGAGTGGAAAATAAGAAAGAGGGAAGGCGTTTAGAAAGGGAGGACCTTGGGAAGGAGGAAAATCTGGGAGACTTGGGTAGGGGGAGAGGAAATTTAGGAGCCAATTAGTAAGGGTAAAGTCGGAATTTGATTAAAATACAGCATTCCTTTTATCAAAATCAGTGTCCAAATCAATCCTCAAAAACATTTGTTTGACCTCCATTGAACCATCGAAGTTTGAATCACTGTACTTATTGGCCATGATAAAGCATTGGAGCTGAAATTTTATTGAACCCTATTCTGCCTATGACCTTCCTATTTCCGCACTATGTGATGGGCATGGATCTAGATGGGTCCTAAAATTAAACAGAGGCCTGGTTGATCCTATAACTAAATAGAGGTTTGGTCTCTATTTTGCCAAATGGAGACCCAGTCTGTCCAGATCTGTCCAGATAACTTGGTTATGTAAGTGTTTCGTAATTGTTCACTAATACTATTAATGATATGAAGTTTAAGCTTCAATAACATAATGACTTATCAGATCTGTTGATCACTAAGAAAGAAGCTATCAGATCCACTATGGTGAGACTGTTGGAATTTTGTTTCTCAACTGATTTAAGATCATTGCTTGAGTTTGCTTCCTGCAAAAGGCTCTCATATATATACTTTCTGTTATTTGTCTGGTTCTTTTGTCTACATTGGTTCATGACCAAAATATAAAAATTTCTTCCTTGGTGGCGACCGAATATCCTCTCAGCTGGCTCATCCTTGGATCTCAGGTTTGATGTTTGAGCTGAGTTAATTTAATCAGGAACACTTGAATGTGCTTATCTTCTCAGGAGTTTGTATGGAATTTCATTAATGACTACCATCTCTAGGCAAAAGGTGAATCCCTTAGATTGTTGGAATCTTGGAACCACTATCGCATGGCATGTGTTATGTTAGCTTTGGGGTGTAGATGAGGGGCACCAACTTATGGAGAAGCTTCATAATCTAATTTTCTGAATTCATATTTTGTTAGATTTGATTTGTCCTTATGCTTATGCATCAATGCTTTGCAGGTTCCAACAGAATTTAAGGAAGTTCTTGATAACACAGTCGTTGGGGCCTTATCTCATTCTTCATTACTTGTGAGGGCCTACTCACGTGAACCTACATATATTTCCCATGCTATTTTTTTTTTCTTTGTTTACCTAGATTTCCACTATTTTCTTTGTCCTATATTTCAATGATAAAAGTGAAATTTTTCTTAACAAATAAAGCCATGCTGGTTCTCAGTTCAAGTTATGAAAATTAGCTTACCATGTTGAAATGAAAACAAGTTATGCTCTCTCTCTCTCTCTCTCTATATATATATATATATATATATATATATATATATATATATATATATATATATATATTAGTATCAGTTGATATATTACAGTTCCTATGGCCTGTGGATACAGATATGTAATGGTATACTTGTTTATAAATATCTGTTTGTAACCTTGATATATTAATGGACAGTATATTATGAATATTGATTCACTGACAGCTGAAACTGGTATATACTGGTATCTTTTGGCTGTTGTAGAAACCATGTTGGTGATGTAGCAAGTTGTCTCAATTTAGGATTCTTGCTTTTAAGCTGGGATGTTAGTTTTGTATATTTCATTTGTATGGAATGTGTGAGGTGTAATTTTTTCTTTATCTGATAACATAATTAGGCTGGGAAAAAATTAACAAAGACTTGCATACTGAGCATTATGCATCAAAAGCTAAAAAGCTCTAGAAGCATCCATGCCTAGTGTACTGGTCTGCCTCTGTGTTTTGTGACTACAAAACACGGGAAAGGGAATGACTTGCAAAAGCTACTATGTATCTACTCTTTAACCTGTTAGAGAGCGTCCATGGGCAAGCAATGGAACTGGATGCCCATTTAATTGCCAAAAGAGAATCATCCTCTCTAATTGCTGGCAGTGATTCTGTCCTTTTTTTTTTTGCTTACAATCTGTTAGTAAAGCTACAAGGCCATCATAGTTTATAGGAAATTATGGTTGGATTGTTACCGTCATAATTTTCCTAACTACGTTGTTATGATAGCTGCAAAACGCACAATGTTGATGGAAAGTTGGTGCTCCAGGTTCGGACTGAAGCTGCTTTGACTTTGCGATCTTTGGTGGAGGTTGATCCCACTTGTCTTGGTGGTCTGGTTTCATATGGGGTAACTACATTGCATGCTTTAAGGGAAAGTATAGGAAAGGAAAAGGTAAAGTTGTTTACATGTGGAATGCTTGAGTTTCTATTTATCTTTTTGCAATGCCTTTCATTTACCAGTTACTTATGTGAATGATGAGAGTATTTCTTAGTTTTTTATTCTCATTTGCTTTTCAATTGTTTACATGTATGGGATGGTGCGGCCTTCCATAACTGGTTGAAAAAAGAGCAGAAATGGAAAAAGTTGAATGACTATTGGTGGGTGTCTATTACTTTCAAAAAAAGAAAAAAAAATGGTGGTTGTCTATTGATGGCTACATGATGTAAGAACAAGGAATGGGATTGAAGATGGATTAATTCATGCATATAGAGAACTAGAGATAACTCTGTAGAATAATAGACTGAAAATAGGGAAAAAGAAGAGATCGATGGAGAAGAATTCTTCTCATTTCCATATTATATTCATTGTGTCTCAAACTGTAGTTTTGTACACGTATAAATAACATATAAGAGAGCCAAACATGTTGGCAGAAAAGGAAAAAGAATCTAAAATCTAATTAGATAACTAATCTAGTTGACTATGCAATATACATTGAATGTGGACAATTTCTGTCCCGAAATGGGTCGGGACCCACAACACAAGAATGGTATCCGAATTGGGTTGGGTCCCATAACACTCCCCCTCAAGCTAGTTCGAAGATATCGAGTAATCCAGCTTACTAATAACTGAATCAAGTTGAGCTCGGGGAACAAACTTCGTGAAAATGTCGACAAGTAGAGCAGATGACTTCAGATGAGGAGTGACAAGCCGGCCTTCAGAAATATGTTGGTGAAGGAAGTGACAGTCAACTTCAATGTGCTTGGTCCTCTCATGAAAGACCGGATTGGAGGGAATGTTGGCCGGCTGATTGTCACAGAACATAATAAGGGGGTCAGTAGGAGCAAAGTCCAATTTTGTAAGAAACTGACGGATCCAAAGTAGTTCAGCTGTAGTATTAGCCATGGCATGACACTCAGCTTCAGCACTAGAGCGAGCAACAACAGACTACTTCTTGCTACTCCAGCAGACCAAAGGGGAGAGCCCAAGAAATCACAATAACCAGTGGTAAGCATCGGTCATCAGGAGAGCCAACCCAATTTGCGTCGGAATAACCACGGACATGTAGTGAAATTTCTCGGGCAAAGAACAATCCCCGTTCTGTGTGAGATTTAATGTAGCAGAGGAAGCGGAAGACAACATGAAGATGAGAATCCTGGGGAGCCTGCATGAATTAGCTGACCACACCAACAACATACGATAAATTAGGCCGGGTGATAGTGAGGTAAATCAATTTCCCAACCAGCTTCTGATAAAATGTTGGAGAATCCAGAAAAGTCCCATCTGAAGTAGAGAGCTTGGTGTTGGTATCAAGTGGAGTGTCAGCTGGTTTGCAACCAGAGTACCTAACATCTTGGAGGAGGTCACGAGCATACTTGCTCTGAGAAAAAGTAAGTCCCTGAGAGGAATGAGCAACCTCCATACCAAGAAAGTAACACAAGGGCCCCAGATCTTTAATAGCAAATGCGCGGTGAAGATGCGCTTTGAATGTAGAAATGACGGTCGCATCATTACCAGTGAGAACAATATCATCCACATATAATACCAAAATCATGACCACATCGTGATGGCGATAGATAAAGATTGAGTGATCTATCTGACACCGAGAGAAACATAAGGCAATACAACATTGCTGAACTTCTCAAACCTAGGCCCTTGGAGATTGCTTGACGCCATAGAGAGTTTTTCTGAGTCGACAAACAGAATAAGACTTTCCCTTTTTGACAAATCTAAGAGGAGGGAGCATATAGACTTCATCCTGTAAATCACCATAAAGGAAGGCATTCTTAACATCTAACTGATGAAGCGGCCTTGCATTGGTGGTGGCAATAGAGATCAAAATTTGAACAGAAGTAATCTTGGTCACAAGGGGAGAAGGTTTCCTGATAGTCTACCCCATAAGTTTGTGTGAATCCTTCAGCAACCAGACGAACCTTATAGTGAGCAATGGACCCATCTGGATAATGCTTCAAGGCAAATGCCAATTTGCATCCAACTAGAGTCTTTTCTGGAGGGAGAGGATCCATATCCCAAGTATGATTTGTTTCAAGTGCCTCTAATTCTTTATCCATAGCTGCCTTCTAGGAGGGGTCTCGAGGTGCAGTGACCACCCTCTTGAGAATCTTAACATTGTCCAGGGCTGTGAGGAAGCTGTGATAGGAAAGAAAAACAACATGATAGGAAACAAATTGAGCAAGTGGATGGAGAGTACAAGTACGCTTACCTTTCCGAAGGGCTATGGGAAGGTCGGACTCAGCAGTGTTGGGCGGATTTGGATCTGGGGCAGATGTGATAGTGGCGGCTGCTGGAGGTGGATTCTAGTTTTGTCGGCATCGATATACCAAAGCAGGCTTGGTAGTGCTAGTTGGAGTAGAGCGGTGGAGTAGTCTCTGCGGGAAGGAGAGGTAATACAAGAGAGGTGGATGGATCAGATGGTGCAGAAAAATATGGGACTGTCTCAAAGAAGGTGACATCTATAAACACATAGCTTTTGCCAGTGGTAGGATCAAGACACTTGTAGCCTTTGTGAAAGGGTGAGTGACCTAAAAAGATACAATGCACAACACGAGGGGAAAGTTTATCGCCAGAGAACTAGTGAACAAAGCAGGCACATCCAAAAATATGTAAAGGTAGAAGAGGAATATGTTTATGGGGTGAGAGAAGTTGAATAGGCGATTTGTCGAACAACACACGGGATGGCATGCGGTCAATAAGGTAACAAGAGGTCAGGACTGACTTAGGCCAGTATGATTGTGGATCATGCATGGTAAAGAAGAGATATCGAGCAACCTCAAGAAGGTGTCTGTTTTTTCTTTTCGCTACACCATTTTGATGTGGGGTAGAAGGAAGACAATTGTGATTCAACACCATGCTCATGCAAAAAATTAAGAAAGCAATGAGACAAATATTCTCCCATGTTATCACTTTGCAGAGTTTTAATTTTCAAATCAAAGTGAGTGGCAATCCAATTATAAAATGTCCGAAAATGTTCAAACACTTCAGGCTTATGTTTCATGAGATAAATCCATGTCATTCATGAAAAATCATCAATAAACGACACATAATATCGAAAACCAGAGAGAGAGAGAGAGAGAGGGTGATTGCCAAACATCAGAATGAATAATAGAGAATAAAGAAGATGCATGTTTATTCATAGATGAAGGAAAACAAATTTTAATATGTTTGTCATATTGGCAAGGTTCACATTCAAAATGCTTAAATGATAAAGAAGGAACAAGCTTCTGTAAACAGAATCACAGGGATGGCCAAGCCGGCAATGCCACAACCACACATCAGATGAGGAGGTCGAGCATGCTTCAGAAACACCAACTGGATGATCAAAAAGCTATAAGCATCCAACTTCATGTCCACCTACCAATCACCTGCCTCGTGGTTAGATCTTGATAGACACAATGAGAGGGGAAAAAATGGTTGAGCAATTAAACTGTTTGGTGAGCGCACTAACAGAGATCAAATTACGAGAAAAATGAGGGACATGTAAGACAGATGGAAGGTGCATGATGGAATGAAAGAGGAATTGACCCTTTACCAACAATGTTGGCCCAGTACCTGAAGTAGATGAGACAACATTGGAGATCTCGGGGTGTTGAAGATGATCAAGTCTTTGTAACAACATGTTAAAGTTCTGATGAGTCACTGGGAGCACCATCAGAGGAGGAAGTGATAGGAGTGGCAGAGGAGACATTTGCTTGCTTCGGACGTCCAGGTAGTTTGTAGCAGAATCCACATAATGGTTCATCATCTTATAGTAAGTGCAGAATCGAGACCCATTCTTTCGGGGACCTTTGGTGTCACGACGAAGGTCAAAGTAGGGGTCCTTGCCAGAAGCCCCCCCCGTGCTAGGAGAGGGCATGGAAGGATGAGTGGTCACCAAGGAAGACCGTTCAGCCGATAGAGAAGTGATAACCATGCGACGCCTATCATCTCGAAGTAAAGCAGAGTAGACCACTTCCAGAGACGGGAGAGGGCATTCTGCAAGCAGTTGGGCCCGAATAGGCTCAAAATCCTGATTAAGGCTAGCCAAGAACTCAAAGGTCCGTCATCGATTATGGAGTTGGTGATACAGAACAACATCAGCAGTGTCCACAAACGTAACAGATTCAAGTTGATCTAACTCGAGCCAACATGTCTACATCTTGGAATAGTACTGAATCAAGGAGAGCTCCCCTGTCGAAGGTGAGAGGCGGTCGGATATAACTCATAGAGGCGGGCGGAATTATCTCCATCAGGATACAAGGCTTTAATGGTGTCCCACACATCTTTGGCCGTCGGAAGGGTGTAAACAATACCACGAACATATCTCCATGGAGTGAAGGAGCCATGATTGGACCAAGGAGTTATTAGCTTTCCATGTGCGATATGAGGAATCAGTCTTGGTGGGTTCAGTGTCAGTACCATCAATATACTCTGACAGTGTTTGGCATCAAGGAACATCTTGGCGGAAGTGAGACCATTGGAAGTAATTGGTCTCATTCAATAAAACAGTGGTGATCTTGCCAAAATGTGGGGGTCCAGATGAAGTCATATCAGAAGCAGATGAAGAAAAGCCTCCAGAAGATGAGATCTTAGGGGGTTCCACAGATGCGGCCATCATCCCAAAGCAGAAATCCACAAGCAAGAGGAGTCCAATGAAAAAGCAAGTTGACAAATGCAGTAGGCAACAAAAGAGCAGTAGTAGATACAATCCTAGGCAGACCACAATAGATCTGGATAGTAGAGAACCCCACCAATCACAAGTCGAGTCAGAAAGAACCGCGTAGATACGAAATAGAGGCAGGGGCGAATAGAGAAATGCACAAAACCAGGTGCAAGAGGGCTGGATCGACTAAGATCCAAAGGAAAATACCAAAAACTGGGTTGCCGAGAACTGTCTGTGAAGAAAGGGGCTGCCAAAACCAACTATGCCGCTGATGGAGAGGAGTCTGGCCAAAGAAATCGAAAGCAAGACCACTGGGCGACTGCAATAGAGGTGATTGGAAGGTGATCCAACAAAGAAGACAACAGATCGAGACAAAAAGACCTCAAAACAGGGGATCTGGGCGTCACAGACAGGAATGAGAAAAACTGCAGGAAGGAGGGGGCCACTGATGATGATGAAGGGTGGGGCCTTCAAGTGCGATGAAGACTAGAGGTAGAGACTAACAACAGTAGAAGAAGATCCGCAGTGGAGAAGTGCAGGGGCCACCAGATCGAAGCATAGGAACCCAAAAAATTACGGTTTTGAGCAGTCCCGTCGCTTATGCAAGAAGAGCTCAAAACTGTAGGTTGATGGCTGCAAAGTGAAGATCGACCCCTACAAATGAAATGCCCTGTCAAAAGCGACAGGGGTATAGGGGGGATTCCTGTGTAAGAAACTGCGCCGGGAAAAAAAAATGGACGGCGGTGAAGTTGAAGAAATTGGAACGGCACAGACTGTTGGGACGACAGAAAAGCTTTGAAAAAACTAGAAAAACATCCAGGAACGGAAGATAGAAGGTGATTCACAACAGGTCTGCGTAGATCCGAGGTTGACGAGGGCTGAAGATGTTCAGTATTTCCATCGATGAATAGGAACTCCAGTGCGGAACAGTAGAATGGAAAGAAACTTCCTAAAGCATCCAGAAAATCGTTCTGGCTGATACCATGTAGAATAATAGACTGAAAATAGAGAAAAAGAAGACGAGATGTAGAAGAGATCGATAGAGAAGAATTCTTCTCTTTTCTATATTGTATTCAGTGTCTCTCAAACTATAGCTTTGTACATGTATAAATAACATATAAGAGAGCCAATAATGTTTGCAAAAAAGGAAAAAGAATCTATAATATAATTTAGACAACTAATCTAGGTGACTATACAATATACATTGAATGCGGTACAATTTCTGTCCCAAAATGGGTCGGGACCCACAACACAAGAATGGTACCCGAATTGGGTCGGGTCCCACAACAAACTGTTGCACAAAGCATTGAAGGGTAACAAATTCAAGGAATCTGCAAGAGGGAGAGCAAAATCAAGACTTGATATAAAGTGATTATCCTATGAGAAGGTCTTCAATAGGGGACATTTGGGAGGGGTTCTTTTGAGGGCTTTGAGAGGGGTTCTTTTTGGGCTTTCTTTTGGGTCTTCTGGGGAGTTTTTATACTGCCATACAAGATTATTCTTGGATGGTTCTTGGCCTTTTTGAAATTGTTAGGGATTCTTTTACCACTTCTTGAATGATTTTTGGCTTTTCCTCGAACTCTTTGGGGACTTCTAAATCCTAAGAGATACTTCGAACTCTTTGGGGATTTCTAAGTCCGTTGATATGCCTTCAACTCTCTGGGGTCTTATAGGTTAATGGAGATGCTTCAAATCTTTTGGATCTAGCTCATTGGAGAACATTTTGGTAGGATATAGTATCTAGTGTCCCTTTTCCTCCTTTCATTCTTGGTGTCGTTTGGGATCAATGTTACATTGAAGCGTGTTCTGAAGTGTAGTTTGGCGGTGTCTGCTCCATTGACTCTTAACTCACCCGGTAAGGCTTTCAATATCATTCTCATTCATACGTGTACTTAAATTTCTACAAATGGAACACGATCTCAGAGCATTACTTAGCATTCTAGTGGAATCTATAGCAAAGTGGAACTAAGTCTTTGGACCCTAGTAAAGGATTGGTCAATATTCGTAGATAGGTTTCACCATCATTTCCCACAAGTTTAATGTGCCTTTGGACCCACTGATGGATATTTTAGCATCCATGGACAAGTTGCACCATGAATTTTAAGTTTAAATGCTTGAACCTCTAAAAAGTGAGACAACTCTTTGGGATGCCAAGGGGAATAATCTGCATTCATGTGTGTAACCAACAAGGACATGAAGAATTGAAGCTGTAATTGTTGCACTTTGTTGTACTCTTAGAGTCTTAATTGATTATATTTCCAAATTCTAATTTGTGCTCAAGTTATATCACTTAAAAGGTTGCTAGCAATGTATGATTACTGCTGAATTCATTTTTCTTTGTTTCATGGCATCCATATGGTAGAACACTATCATAATATTTTATCAGGTGACATCTGTACTTGCTAAATACCATTCCATTCTTGCTGCACATGAATATCAGCTCTCTTATTGGTGTTTTAGCTGATACATGATCAATTTTTTGACCATGGTGGCATATAATTGTTTGGATCTGTGTTCCCATAACTTGATAATGTTTCTGTAGTTTTGAGCTTTTTGTTGGTGACTTTCAAGTCAGATCCAGACAGGCTACCCATTCAAATAAGCATTTAAATCAGTCCCTTAAAGGGGGCAATTCCAGGTGGTTGGTAAGATGCCCATGAGATTACAAGATGGTTTAATGAATGGTGCTTCGATGTGAATGTGTTTGATCTCAAAATACCTTCTTTCTACTTTGTCGTTTCCTTTGAGTTTAATAAAGAAACACCTTAAGGTTTAATAAAAGCAACACCCATTAATGGGAACATGTGACATGTTCGCCAAATGTGGTTGGAACACAATAGTTGTAATGACCCGACCCTTAAAGTAGACTTTCTATATCCTTTGCACACGTCTTCCCATTTTAAGATGCATCGTACGAGTCTACTGATTCCGAAGCTTGAATTGCACGATTTGAGATTCCAGCCTAGAATCGTATGATTACCTTCATTTTGCGAATTTGACTACGGTTTGTATCGTTTTACCTAACAATTCGAGTCGACTTGTACGATTTGACTCGCGAATCATTCGAGTTTGACAACATTACTAAGGAGAACCCGAAGGCACTCTAGGACCCCAAGGTCCGGGGCCTATGCACATTTTGGTTGGTTTCAATGACTAGTTTCATGCAATTGGTAGAATTTCGGTGATTGTGATGAGTATGGAAGCATGATAAAACGTGCATGTAAATTATGCTTAGATGATGCATTATAGTGTAAGCACATTGGATGGATTCTTATGCTTGAATGTTGTACTGTATAGCGTGCACATTGAATGAAATTCTTGTGTCTGTGTTGTAGAATGGTTATGAACTACCTGGTTGATTTGATCCACCATGTGATGATACGTAGGCAGCTGAGAGCATTGTGCTTCAGTCCGACTAAACTTGCTTGTTTATGAAATGTGATTAGTGTGGGTGAAATTCATGTATGTGTAATGTGGGAGTACGAAAATGAAACCAGTGTGCGAATTTCATGTATGTATAATGTGTTTACCTTGAAATAGAGACAAGTGCGTAAGATCTGTGTATGTGTGATGTGATCACATGAACATGAAAAACGTGTGTGAATTCCATGTAGGTGAAATGAAATTACATCAAAGTGAGACAAATGTGTGATATTCATGTGTATAAAATGTGATTACGTGTAAAAGAGACTAATGGGTGTGTAAATCATGTGCATTGTGTGATGAACACTACTCTGAATGGGGATGATTTGACTGAAACATTTGATAATGGGCATGTGGATTTACATAGTGGTGTGTTGTGTATCAAATTGGAGCTATGATATAATTGAGAACTTGTAGTTATGGGGAGAACGTGGTGGGAAGTGTTAGGAGAATTCCCCATTTGATTGCGAATATCTTAAATGTGTGCACTATGGTGGTGTTGATCACCAAATAGTGATGAGTTTGTGAATGCGTTGATAATGAGATTACTTATACGATTTGATGCATAATGATAGTGGTGAGTTTGTGAATGCGTTGATAATGAGATTACTTATGTGATGTGATGCATAATGATAAGCATGTTTATTTGATATTCTGGTAACATGTTGGTTGGATAACTATGATGACATGTGTTGTATGATAACATGCTATTTGATTATGTGATAACCTGAATTGGTTGCTAATGTTATAACATTTTGTACGGATAACGTGATAATATGCCCAATGACTTATTTGGTATCATGATATATGCAACTTGTGATCATATGGTATGCTTGGGTGATAACATGTCACTTGTTTTACTGAGAACATGCATAGAGGTAATTTCGCATACATGTAGCCAGTACTTCTAGGATGTTGGGATGTTGGTGGGGCATGGATACTAGGCTACATCAGGGCATAGAGAGTCACCTTAGTACATCATAGGTACTTAGGGTGTGGAATGGATGTGAGCGACTGTGACTGGACACGGGGATATGGGTAGTGGACATCTGGGTGTTAGCGTATGGGTTGGTATACTCCCTAGAGTATGTGAGACTGTCGGGTCTACCCGAGGATAATGGTGGATGTATCTCGAAGAGAGATAGAGTCATGTACGGGATGGTACACCCTAAGGGTACGAGTAGAGGTAGACCTTTGGGATGGTCAAGTGGGCTCCCTGGATGCCACTTGGGTTGAGTGTTGGTTCGCCCATGTGTTGGCTAGGAGGTTAATACTGATATGGTACTCAAGTGGGTGGTGGATGAGAGGCCTTATGGGAGCCTGGTGGGTTGAGTGATTGGGATGTTGGTGGGGCATGGATACTAGGCTACATCAGGGCATAGAGAGTCACCTTAGTACATCATAGGTACTTAGGGTGTGGAATGGATGTGAGCGACTGTGACTGGACACGGGGATATGGGTAGTGGACATCTGGGTGTTAGCGTATGGGTTGGTATACTCCCTAGAGTATGTGAGACTGTCGGGTCTACCCGAGGATAATGGTGGATGTATCTCGAAGAGAGATAGAGTCATGTACGGGATGGTACACCCTAAGGGTACGAGTAGAGGTAGACCTTTGGGATGGTCAAGTGGGCTCCCTGGATGCCACTTGGGTTGAGTGTTGGTTCGCCCATGTGTTGGCTAGGAGGTTAATACTGATATGGTACTCAAGTGGGTGGTGGATGAGAGGCCTTATGGGAGCCTGGTGGGTTGAGTGATTGTTCGCCCACGTATTGGCTGAGGGATGTGATTATTGAAGACAATCCCCGTGAGGCAGATGAGTTGAGTGTCTGTTTGGCCACGTATTGGCCCAAATGATGTAATTGTTGTGGATAGCCCTGGGAGTCAGGTGTGTTTAGTGGTTGTTCGCCCACGTATTGGCCGAGGGATGTGGTTGTTGTGGATAGCCCTAGGAGCCAGGTGGGTTGAGTGTTTGTTCGCCTACATATTGGCTGAGGAGTGTGGTTGTTGAGGATAGTCCCTATGAGCTAGATGGGTTGAGTGTTTGTTCGCCCACTGTGTTGGCGGAGGGATGTAGTTGTTGTGGATAGCCTTTTGAGCCAAATGGGTTGAGTGTATGTTCACCCACGCATTGGCCGAGGGATGTGATTATTGTGGATAGCCTCCTGAGAGCCAGAGGGGTTGAGTGTCTGTTTGTCCACAGACTGGCCAGGAGATGAAGTACGACTTGTGGCACCTGAAGGTGAGCCCGGGAGGGCTGCATTGGACATGACTCGTAGTCATGGATTGTGATGTGAGTTGGACACTAGGCTAGGATGCCCTCGGGGTGGGGACAACCTGTGGTATGGTGTGATTACCTGAGGCTATGACACTATAGTGGGTACGACTTGAGATGTGGTGTTGCACGAGTGTGAGACAATTGTCAATGTGCATGACTTGTGGGTTTGAGAGGCAAATAGTGGTTTTGGGTAATTGTCAGGGTTGAGGTCCATAGAGGACTAGGGACCGTGAGAGTGCCTAACGGTCGGACCGGTGTTTGTGTGGTCAATCGTTGGACTCTGGTGGCTCCAAGGGTGTTACTAAGAGTGGTTGTGGGTCCAGAAGGAGTATTTGTGGGTTCTACGACTCTAGTAGACCCGATGCATGGGCTGGTTGTGGTGTGCAGTGCAGGTTGTACTGGGAGAGTCTTAGGACTGGTTGGGAACTAGTGACTCTAACCTGGTTGGAGATTGGTCAGTGTAACCGTGGGTGGTTAGACTGAGGTGTATAGACACATGAGAGAGTTTCCCTGGGGTTGTATTGGGGTGGTTAGAGGATGTGTTGGAGGCCCGGTAGACGTTGGTCCAGTGTGTTGTTAGAAATGAGAAATGTTTTGTAGGATTATTAGATTTGAATGGCGTATATGGTAGAATGGAAGAGTAGAACTTAAAAAGCTGACTGAAGATGGAAAAGTGGCAATGAATGGCCTAGGAAGCTATAAATGAAGAATGTGTGAATTCGATAGTGTTCATACAATTGGAGTTCACTTTGAGGAAACTTGGTTCCTAGAGAAAGATGATTTGTCTTTTAAAGTTGCATCTCAACCAGTTGCTTCTAGTTCCCTAAGGAACTTGAATTCTCCATCCCCATTTATTTACATGCGAACAACACCGAAGTGTTGATCCTTTGAAAATGCATGGCATGATCATGTTCTTCAATTCCTTCCGAGCCATTGTGGACTTACAGAGTTTCTTAGGTTACTCTGCTATTGTATTTATTTACTAATAAATGTGTCAATTTAAGTCAGGACCTTGCATATTACAAATTTATAAATTATAGCTTGATGTTATTTTCTTGTAGCCTTATCGTATCTAATGAAATGTTGTGAAAATCGAATCGTATCAGAAAAATCGTTATAAATCTTGAACTGCAAATCGTGTATCGTAAATCGTAAATTTGTAAGATTCATAAGTGTTTTCCCTCAAAAATATTTACTATATGAAATAACGTAAAATATATCAAAATGTAATTATATGAGCAATTCTTCCAACTTTCTTTCAATATTAAGTGAATATTATGTAATTAGTTTATTGGAACATAAATTTCAATACTCCAACTCCCAAAAGTATAAGACCACTATATAATCTAACAATACTGTGAAAAGTAAATAATGAACTAAAAAGCCCTACAAAACTCGAAAGTACTTAATTGCCCATCAACTCAAGCCTCACCATTAAAACAAAATGTTTCATGCTTTCACACTCGTAATAACCCTATAATTCAATTATTTATACGAATCGTAAGATTTTTAATATTTACGAATCGTTCATCTTATCATATCGTATGAATTGTAAGATATGAATCATGTATCGTAAGATTTTAACAACAATGATCTAATGTTTTGTGTCTCACTAATATGGAATGTAATGATCATGTTATTGGTTATGAAGGACTAAAATGTGCAATGAACTTCATTTGGCTTGAAAGCTGTTTGTCCTTTTTGTTATGTAGTAAAGAGAATGAAGATCTCTAACCATTTTTGTCATTTCATAGGATGATCACTTGAAAGCTGCACTCGATTCGTTGCATGGGCAAGCCATAGTTCTAGGAGCTTTGGTGTCCATCTCACCAAGGTTACTACTTGGTTATCCTGCAAAGTGAGTTTTCTACCTTATGCCATAGATCGTCTTTTCTTATTACTTGGCACACCATACATCATCTTATTGTAAAACAGTTGCTAATATTCTTAGTCATATCTTAAGCTAATTTTCTTGTGTGCTTATGTTTTTGTGCATCCATTTGTGTGTATGTTTTCATTCATGCATTTGTGTGCTTATGCATGTATATACATGTGCATACATGCACTGCTGTGGGGGTTCTCTCTCTCTCTCTCTCTCTCTCTCTCTCTCTCTCTCTGTTGGAGGTGGGTGTGTGTCAGTTCATGTTTGCGTGAACAGGGACCAAATGACGCTGTCTATAATGAGTTCAGCTATATACCAGTGCTCTGCTGAATACACATGTATGGTACAATTATCTTGAGTGCTCTGAACTAAGTTAAGTTTAACGAAGCTTAATCGGTGGGGCCCATCTGGAAACACACCAGTCATGGAGGATGATGGGATGGTATGGGGCTTTTGATTTTGGGGGTAAGGTTTCAGTTCCATTGGTGTTCTTATATGAAGGATTTTATCCAACTTTTTGTCTGAGATGGATAGGGATATTGAACAATTCAAGAGGAAGAGGGTGGGGATTGGTTTGTGGGCTTGTCACAAGGGACCTGGTTGGTGCAAATATTGAGCTTTTATGTTGCCTAGTAGCGCTCAAAGCTCTCTTGATAAATGATCTTTTCATGCAATGGTTGTTAGGAGGAACTTGCACTCTGTTTTGCACTTTTGCCTAGTAAAGTGTGCATTTGTGGGGCCTACCTGGATGCATGCCATTTGTGGGGGATGGTTCAGAGTGATTAATGAGTGATCAACTGAAAAGATTTAAAGAGAGTCTGAATGATGGATTTTACATATTTTAGTAGATTTTACCATTACAAGCTGCCTTTCTAGTAATGCATGGATTTTAAATCAGATGCATCTCTTCTTGTTATTGTCATGTTAGTGAGATGCCATGGATAATATATAAAAATTAGTAGGGACCGTCCACTAACAAACTGATAGCATGATCATATTTATTTTTTTTTATTGGTATTTATATTGTATTCCCAGGTTACCCATGTCAATTCTTGAAGTTTCAAAGAAAATGCTGATTGGGTTTAGTCGTAATCCTATGGCTGCTATGGTGGAAAAAGAGGCTGGGTGGTTACTTTTAGCATCACTCATAGCTTCAATGCCAAAAGAGGTATAAAATAGTTAACTTTAATGTAGTGAAATTTGAATGTTATTGACATGAACATCTGTACATTTTTTTCCCAATACGTACAGGAGCTTGAAGACCAGGTTTTTGATATCTTGTCGCTCTGGGCTGCTCCTTTTGGGGGAAATCCAGAACGGAAAATTAAGCAAGCTGAAGATCTGACATCTGAAATACGGTTAGGACAGTTTTATTCTTATACATTCTAGAATAAAGGAATTATGATAATTTGCTAATGCATCGTATGGTTGTTTTCTCATTCTTTACAAGTTGTCTTTTCTCATTGTATATTTTGATGGCTAAACAATTTTTTTTTCTGCTTGTCAATCATTGGAAGATATATAAAAGAACTGCTTTAGGGAATTGTTTTGTTATTACTTCATTTTTTGCTTTTATCTATGATCCCTATCTTCCATTTGATGTTCTAATGTTGAGATGCTATAGCTATACTGTACATTTGTTTCATTGGCTGATTGGATGAGGAATTAATTGATCACTACTTCACTAGCAATGGGTGCTCTTTGTATTTGGACTATGTTCCTTAATCTTTTCCTCCCATCTGATTTATTTATTATTATAGCCCTTATTGAAGGTTTAGATGCAAGTTCAAGTCTTAGAACTTGAAAGTCCACAAATATGAAAATTTCAAATTTTTGATATGGGTGCAAAATGTTCTGAGTAGTGGGTCAATGACTTCTCCATTTGACACTAGTTTGTCACCCTTTTGAGAAAAATAAATGAGCACTCCACATCTTTTCTAACAGAAACATCATATCATTTTCATCAAAATGTATAATTGTGTACTTTAGGGTTCTAAGCCACATCCCTTCTGAGGTGCCCGCCAGGAGAATGGTCAATTTGGTAAGGGAGGTTAGAGTTTCGGCGGAAGGAATGGATGTATCTTTCACTAAGATCAGTCGTTCAGATAATGGAGTGGCAGACTTTTTTTGCCAAACTGGGAGTCGACAATCATTTCGCGCGTCTTTCTATTATGACATTCTTTGTTTTTTTTTTTTTGGTACATTTTTTTTTTATTTCTCATTTTTGTTGTTTTTTCCTGTTTTAGCAGTCTAATCCTTTTAGACCTTTTCTATGTTCTTATTCCTCTTTCCTGTTTTAATGAAATTTTCTTTGTCAAAAAGAAAAAAAAGCCACATCCCTTCCGGTGAAGAATTGCAAAGGTCCTTTATCCTCTCAAGGAGATTGAAAAAAAACAGGAAAAAAATTGAGGAATCCTAAACTTCTCTTGGTAGAGAACTGTTAATGTCCTTCATTCACTCATGGTGAAAAATTTGAACTTTCTCAAATTACCAAAGTTTAGGGATGGAAATCCATGACAAGATAAAGAATCTTGAAGGAGAACTTTAGGATTTCCCTAAACAAACTCTTATGAGAAGTACTAATTTCATGGAGATCTCAAGTTGTATAGCAACTCGAAGGGGTTGGAGTGATGGCTAGGAACCGACCTCAGGAAGCGAGAGTCCTTAGTTCGATTCCCGCTCCACCCTGAAGGGAAACTCCTCGTAGAGTTACCCAGTGTATGTGGGTGGGGAGGCTTGCACATTCCCCGAGGATTAGTCGAGTGCTCTAAGAGATCTGGACTCCTTGGTCATAAAAATAAGTTGTATAGTGACCCTCTATGGGCACTGTTAGCGTAAAGACCCTAAACAACATGATCTCCTATGATGTAAACCAGATTCTCATGGGTTTTTTATAGTTAACTCCTTCATTAATAAACTGAGATTTTTGGGGAAGTGCTTAAGGCAAATTTTAAAATCTGAAAGGGTGTTGCCCCTTTTAAGGTGAAACTGTTTGGTTGTTGGCTGGTTTGGAGAAATTCTGACAATAGATAACTTGCGGGTGCATCGTATGCTCATAGTTAATGCTTGCCCCCTGTGTTTGGCTGATGAGGAGTCCGTAAATGATTTGCTAGTACATTGTAGATTTGCGTATTAGATTTGGTGCTATTTTTTTTAGTTATTAGGGTTGGACTTCTATTTGCTGAAGTCTTGGTTAGATTTATTTAATGAAGAAGTTATTTTTTATGGCAATGCTTTTAGAAAGTCTCTTTGGGAGGCCACTGTTTTGAGCATAGTGTGGTCTATATGGTTGGAATGAAACTCTAAAATTTTTAAAGGGAGAGTGTCTTCTGCTACGCATCTTGTTGAAGTTATTAAGAGCAGAGTGGCTTGGTGGATGGTGGGTTCTGGATATTTGTCAAGCTTGGAACTCTGTGGATTTCTTCTTTCCTCAGTCAGCTATGTTTAGATCAGTGGTGTGGTCTCCTCCTGCGGCGAGTCTTCTTAAACTTAATTTTGATGGGAGTTATGCGCAAGAGGCTGGGTTAGCAGGCTATGGAGCGATTATTCGGAATGGTTTTTGTGGCTCTATGCTGTCTTTTGCGTGTCCTCTTCATAATGGGTCTATGTTATATGCGGAGTTATATGCTTTGTGGTGAGGTGTGTTGCGCTGGAAGAGTTAGGAGCTGTTGAGAGTATTTTAGAAGGTGATTCTAAGATTGTTGCCAGTTGGGCTGCGAGATCTCTTTGTCCTTGGTGCTATCTTGATATGATTGATAGCATTCGTCATTGCATGATGTCCTATGGATATTTAGTGTCTTAGGCCCCCTCGCTTGGCTAATTCAGAGGATCATGAGCTGTCTCGTCAAGGTGTTCGTTTTCTTCGGAGATTGTGAATATCTTGATGTAATTTGGGGAGTGTATTTTCTTGTTTTATCTCTGTTGGGTTGCTTGCATTTTGTGCTTGCTCCCTTTTCTTCCTTTTCTTCCTTTTCTTAATTAATGAAGTTATTTTTCCAAAAAAAAAAAATTAAAGGAAAGAGAGGATTTCCCTAGACATTCTCTTGTGGGAAGTAGTAATTTCATGGAGACCTCAAGTTGAATAGTGGCCCTCTATGGGGTGATGTTAGGGTAAAGATCTTAAATGATATCGAGAGAAGAATAGTTGCCTGGTTTCTCCAAGTTCTCCAAGATTTTTTCTTAAGCTTTTCCATTTTTTTGAAAGATTTAAGCTTCTCCAAATTTTCAAAGCTTTTCTTGGACTTCCCATGTTTACTTTGAAATCCCTCTCATGCATTCATCAAAACTTCTCATTCAAAGAAAGGAATGCTAGGATGATGCTTGGAGAGGAACAGAGTCGTCTCTGCAGGTGGGGGGTGCGACGACTATGCCTATCAGAGCTTCGGGTGTTGTTTCTTCTGGACAATCAAATAGGGAAGGGCCTCTGGTGTGGGGGTGTGGGTAACAACCGGAAGAAGACAGTCTAGGACTCCAAACTGAAGATCTTAGCTCTGCTCAAAGTAACCCCCATTGTGCTTCTGGTGTCCTTGGCATTGGTGGCTCGAATTTGATGGATATTTTAGTCCCTTTGTCTGCCCGTGATTCAACTCCTATTGGTTGAACAAACAGTAGAGGTTCCTCGGCATTAAGGGTATTTCTGGTGTTGGCCAAGTGAAAAATAAAGAAAAATCAAAGAAAATAAAAATTAGCTTGAACGGGGCAGACAAGGATTTGGACAATTTGCTAGAATGAGGATACTCAGAGGTACATGGAAGAGAAATTCTTAAGGTAGGGAGGCACTTGGGAATTAACTTCAATAATGATTCCCAAGCTTTGAAGAAGCTAGCTCTGATAGAGTCGAGGGGTCATTCTTCTTCTAGGTCTTCAAGGAGTTCTAGAAAGAAGATAATGGGGGTACTCAATAGAGGTACTCTCTCCTTGCTCAAGGTTTATAGTAGAAGAAGGGATTGGTCATCAAAAAGGAGTTTGCGGAGAGTACAGGTTTCCGAATGAAAATTATATCTTGGAATATTAGGGGTCTTGGACTCCAGAAGAAGAGAGGTGTGATGCGTCGCTTCATTCGAAAAAACAAGGCGGATGTTGTCCTTCTTTAGGAAACCAAAAGAGAAGAAGTTTCTAACCAACTGATGGAAATTTGGGGAGGTAGGGAGAATGGAGGTTTTAGCAAGCCTGCAGAAGGGAGATTTGGGGGTCTGTTAATCATCTGGAATCCGTCTATCTTCTCGGTTTTAGCCAAAATATTGGATACTAGATCAATCTCAATTAAAGGTACTTTGATTGAGGAGGGGGTTGAAATTTGTGTTAAAAATGTTTATGGACCAGTAGCTGAGGGTGATCGGAAAAACTTGTGGACATAATTAGAAGATGTTAAAGCTTGGGCTTCGCCTAAATGGTGCCTGGGCGGAGACTTTAACGTCATCAGGTATCAGGAGGGGTCAATGAGTGATTTCTCTAATTTCATTGGTAGATGTGAGCTAACTGACTTACCTCTTATCGGGGGGAGATTTATATGGTCTGATGGACAAATTAGAGGGGCTATGAGCAGGCTTGACAGGTTTCTCATTTCGGAGGATTGAGAATCTCTTTTCGTTGCCCGGTTTTATATGACTCGGAGGAGATTGATTGGGGTCGAAGACTTTTCGTTGTAACAATGCGTCGTTGCTGGATCCGAAATTTGTGGACCTTGTTAAGGTTTGGTGGGACAGAAGGGTGGGCTGGTTATGTTCTCTCCAGAAAACTTCAATGGTTGAAACTAAAGATTAAGGAGTGGGTTGCTACAAATGGGGAATCTGTGAAAGAAAGGAAAGAAAATGCAATCCTTGAACTTTAGCTTTGGTTAAAATTGGAAGAGAATCGTGATCTAGATGAAAGTGAAACAGTATCCAAAGAGGCTTTCAAAGCAACCTTTTGGGAGTTGAGGTTGGAAGAGGTGGAATGGAGACAAAAGTCTAGGGCCGTGTGGTTGAAGGAGGGTGATAAAAATACTAGTTTCTTTCATTCTTGTGCTTCCATTAGAAGGGTTGTGAATAGCATCAGATCAGTAGTGGTGGAGAGCTCACGCATGGCGTATAAGGCTAGTATTCGGGAAGCAATGGTACGTTATTTTTCATATATCTTTTGGTCGGCTTCTAACCATTCGCCTACCTCCTCTCTTATGCTGGATTGGCCTCCGCCTCCCACCTCTAGTCACTCTCCGAGACCTTTGGTCCTCGGTAATTCTTTTCCTTTCTTAGATTGTGATTTGAGTGTTTTAGATATTTGGAAACCTTGTGGTTTGTTTGCCTCCTCTTTTCCTCAAGCCTTGTCTTCCTTTTGTTGCTGCTCAAGTGCTTTCGTCAACAATGCTCTTATCCTGTGCTGCTACAGCTAGGGGGGGGAAAGAAGTATTTGTCCTTGGGGGATAGGGGGAATTTGATCAAGTCGGTTTTGACCAATTTTCCCACATACTTCATGTCTTTTTTTGAGTTACCGAAGGGAGTGGCCAATACTATGGAAAAACTATTTAGGAGGTTTCTTTGGGGAGACCAGGAGGAAAAGAGGAAAGTTCACCTAGTCATTGTTATAAAATCTTAGTACAGGATCTACCTGGGTAGAACGGGGGCCAGTGAGTTTTTTAGAGAGGCTTTGTATCTAGGTTGGAAAGGGTAATCGGACCTTTTTCCCGAAGGATTTGTGGCTTGGGGATAATCCTTTATGTGAAAGATACCCAAGGTTGTTTAGAGAAGCTAGGAACAAACTAGCTTTGGTTCAAGATATCTACTCAGAAGCAGACTGACATATCTCTTGGCATATTGAGTTTAGGAGAAATCTTTGGTCTTTTGAGGTGGAAAGTTTAAATGATCTTCAAGCCCAACTCGGGGAGTTCCTGCTAGATCTAGAAGGTGACGATGAGATCGTTTGGATGGGTGATCCTTCAGGGTTATTCTCGGTTAAAGCCATGATCGAGGCGGCTTCTCAGAATGACTTGGGCTCACTAGTGTCTCAGGCCATCATTTGGAAGAATCTCGCCCCTCCTTGAGTCCAAATGTTTACGTGGTGTTGTGCTAAAAGGAAAATCTTGATTTGGGTCTTATGAGAAGAGGTTTGATGAGCTCAGATGGAGAGTCCAGTTGCTCCGTTTGTGGGATAACTGATGAATCAATTGACCGCCTCTTGGTAACTTGCCCTGTGACTTGGAAACTTTGTAGCTATTTCTTGAACCTAATGGGAGTCTCCTGGGATGCTTTATTGGAGTCTTGGATGTTTCCCAACCTTGGCGCAAGAAGAAGGTTAGCTTGGATTACGATTCCAACAATGATCATTTGGTCCATTTGGAAGGAGAGGAATGCTAGGATCTTTGAGGGGATCTATCTAGAGTTTAGTGAGCTTCTGGAAAAAGCTAAATGGAGTCTGTGTGTTTGACTTTATACTAGCAAAGATTTGTAAGCCGGCGATCTCCTACAGTCTTAGGAGGGTTGTATGAATGTTTCTCCCCCGGAGCAGAAAAAATGGGTAGCGTGGTCCCCTCCTCAATGTAATGACCCGGCCCGACTTTGGCACTCTCTAGGGCGGGGTATTACACTCAAGAGGTAAACCTGGACCGACCGGTATAGGGGGAGTTCTTCGGGTTGAATTGGGAGTCACAAGAATCCATGGGAATTAAGGATTCTAGTGAGGCGGAACTGCTTAGTATCAGGAGAGCCTTGACTATAGGAACGGGTTTTGGGGAAGCTAAATTAGTTATCGAAAGCGATTCTTCTAATGTCATTAAATGGGCAAGGGGAGTGAAGCACCCTCCTTGGAGATTAATCACCTTAGTGATGGAGATTAAGTAATTGGTATCGGGCCGGGTGATTTCCTTTGTGCACATCAGTAGGGCAGCCAATGGAGTGGTGAACTTATTCGCTAAAAATGGAGTCGAAGGGTTGATTAGTGGTGTCTTTCACCTTCCCGGAGACTAATTCTTTTGTTTTTGGGGGAGCTTTGGTGTTTTCTTTGGTTTTTCTTTTCTATTTTTGTTTTGGCTTAATTCTCTTAGGCCTTTTGTATATTCTTGTACTGGTTCCTTTTACTAATATAATCTCTCATGTTACCACTCAAAAAAAAGTAGAGGGGCATGGTGGAGGCCTTTGAATGTGCTAGGTTGAGGTTGTGTGGTAAAAACGCTCCTCCCTCTAAATGTTGCAAGGGCTCGAAAGGCCCTCCAAATAGTAGAGGGTGGCCCCGAGTCTCCTATTTTTTCATTTTTTTCATATAGCTTGTTCATTCATTCCCTATAACTTTGTCATTTTGATTCTAATTTGACCTCAGTTTATTCCTTTAGAGAGCTAACTTTCTTATGACCTATGCAAGAGCTAAATTAATGACCTACACAATGCTTGCAAGTTGTGATACGTATAGATCAATAAGTGGACCCCACAAGATCATAATGTAGACATATGTGCCATTGGACAGCTTGTGGTATTTTAAGCTTTATTTTTTTCTCTCCAAACCTGGAATTTAGGTCTGTGAGTTGATTTTTTTCATTACCTTTTCAAAAAGAAGAAACAAAATTTCTTTAATTATTCATAGGAAGTACATAGTGATACACAAACAAATAAGAAAATACAATTAGGGCATTTTAGTAAAATAAAATTCTAGCCTGTCCATTCCCAATTAACTCAGTTTATTCTCCTTTTTTTTTTTTGTGAAAGGTAACTTCATTTATAAAGCAAAAGAATACAAGAAGGAAGGGCAACAAGGAGAAGCCCTCCCAAACAAAAACAACCAAATTACATCAATCTGTTAACAAATTCCTCATTTGAACATTTATTCTCCTCTTCTTTTACTTATTTTCCTATATTTTTGAAAGAAAAGGCATGGATCCTTTGTAGATTAATGGAAATTGTTGTAAACTAGTCTGTTCTCATTAAACAACTACTGCATTTATATTCATGCACATTAAAAGCAATAAACCCAAGAGATAAATTAAACCTCAACGGATTTGGAGATAATTCAAATCTCATAATCTTATCATTATCTAATCTATATCCTATCACCTTTCAGCCTTTTTATCGATGAAGCTGAAGGATTTATCTTCCACAGCTCGAAAGTGGCCTTTTGATTACCAACGAATGGCATTACTCTAGTCTTCATGATAACCACATGGCCTTTCATTCCAGTGTACCAGCTGGCAGCAGACCCTTCAGCCTGTTACCTTCTTATTTCAAAGGATACCATCAAAATCTGCTGCACCTGGTTTTCCATGAGCTGATCTGTCCACATTAAACTTTGATGTACCTGGTAAGGGTAGCATTCAAAGATCAGTAACAGGATTAACCCTATGGCAAGAGAGATTTGAAGCTTTATTAAGCAATCGATGTTTCTTTCAGGCATGTCAGCTGGTCAGCTGGTCAGCCAATAGTATGGCTTTCTGGCCAAGTTGGGAGTTTATACATAACAGGCTTTAATGGACTTATGTAATTAGATTTTGTTGTGGTTTCTATTTTTGGGCTTGTTTGGAGTAATTTAGTTTATTGGTTTCGATCTCTGATGAGGATTTTCTGATGGTGCTTCTTGTGGTACTAGTCTATTGTACCTTTTTGTACCTTATTTCTATTAATTACAATATTTTGGTGACCGTTCAAAAAAAAGTCATTTCTCCTCGCAGATGACTTGCTATTGGAGAGTATTAAAAATTAAAAGAACCATTATTCTTCTCTTTCTATAGCATTTCTAAACTGCAGCCTGAACCAATTGCCACCGTCAGGTTGGTCAGCTGATAGGGAGAGAATATTTCATACATCAATTTGCACTGAAAATCATAAAAACATGCCAGTACCTGAAGCTGTTGGGTTGTATGTGACAAGTCACGCCCTGACCCAAAACATAGGCACGTGACGTGGAAAAATCTTTCTTTTTCACACATCACACGTGGGAAACACGTGTGCTCTCATAACTCAAACGCAAATCCAATAAATGATCTTAAATACTATTAACATCTCAAAGGGGAATATAAATTCTCTGTCATAAAAGTTATCAGCTTTCTAGAATTTATTACAACAAATCCTCAATAAATAAATTGGTAAAATCAATATCGCCAATTCAAATTAAATAAATGGAATAAACAACTCAATATGTGGGACGTATAAAACAGCATGATAAACTAAGCTCTTTTTCGGGGTCCCTTGGACCCAGCCAGTGCAACATTACCTGAAATTGCAAGGATATGAGTATAAACAATACTCAGTGAGGAAATATGCATGCTACACACTCACTCACCCACATAATAATAATGTATGAAATGGAATATAAATAAGGTTATGCTATTATGTCATGCTATCAATCTCATCAATATGAATACAATATCCACTCAAAGACTCCAATCTCATCAACGTGAACACAATGTCCACTTAAGGATACCAATCTCATCAACGTGAATACAATGTCCACCCAAGGACACCTCTATGGAACGGGTTGTCAAGCATCATGATCCCTTACATAGGTCACGACTTACAAGTGGGAGATCTCCATACAACATAGATAATCTACCTCACCCTGCGTCCTTTCACCACTCTGGTGATTAAGTCATCTCTATGGTGATCAATATACGACTTACCAAGTTGGTACCGCCCAAGTAGGGCTCACAAGTAGCTAACCCTACGCAATCTGCCTTACTAAGTTAGTACCGCCCGCATAGACTCATGAGTATCTTACCCTGCGCAAATTGTACACCAAGTGTACAAAATAGTTGTGAGAGCGACCTACAGCGCAAAGCATGTGAGGGGCTATACTCCTCAGCGACAACCCCAAACAGCCGTACAAGCGACCTACAGCCCGAAGCAAGTGAGTGGCTATACTCCTCGACGGCAACCCTACAAGACCAAGTCTCATAACCGACGCCACCGTTCTAATATTGTACCTTGAACTAAAATCATCATCCTGTCACACCAACCTCCTTTAGGGAGTGGAACTCATACTAGTGGGGCCCAAGCAAGGGGATGGTACATCATCAAGTCCTATATACCATTTGGGTCTCACCCCAGCGCTAGTAATTCTCAATATCACCATGCCTATTAACACAATATCTCATACTCAGATCCTAGATAACCTCCTAGGCACACATCAGTGAGTGATACCAAAGGGAAGCATATTCATAATTATATGGGCAACATATATGTCATAATCACATCATGACCATAATTTCCCAATGATAGCAAGCATAGCGCATTCCATTACGTTTCATACATTCAACATAATTATCACATTGGGTTATTTTAAGGACATGGACTACACACCAACCCTGAGATCTACACGTCGGATTTATTTACACATATCCTTAGTCCTTTCAATTTATTCAACCCGTCTAATGGTGGCTTAACATCCTAAGTCCAATCACTCCCATTTCACAGCATAAACCCAATTAAATTCATCCATAAATCATCTCAGTCCTCACAAGGGTCTCCAATAAATATCACAATTTTCTGTCATCATAACAGGATAATAGGCATGCTACGAATCACATAATAGGGAAATTATAACATTTCATGCATAGCATATGGCACATCCATCCTATTTATCATGCATTAAACACATCAATAACACAGTACGTTCCCTAAATCAATGAAATAGCATACATGCATTCATACAATATGTGTGTAGCAATCCTCACCTCAAAATCACGATGTCTCGCATTGATCTTCGAGTCGTACCTCGACAAATTCGGGGTTCGAAAGCTCTAATCATGCCAAAAGAACATAATATACCATTATTAGTTCATGGATTAGGCCTAAGCACAGTTTAGAAGCAAAACTCCCAAGATTTACCCCTAATCTGGTTTAATGCCTTCAATCTAAGGGAAATCCTGAAATCTCCTCCCATGAATCATCTCCAAAAATTAGTATATACCCTTTTCTCCAATTTACTTCCCTTCCCATGGGTTCAAAACTCAATTTAAATTCAAATCTACACCCAAACAAGGTTTCATAACAAAAATCCCCAATTGCTTCCACGGATTCCTCTCCAAATAAGGCCTAAAAGCTATCACATACCCATTTTCAACACATCTCGTTAAGATATCATCAAATAAGAAGAAGGAGAAATAGAAGGATCATAGATCTTACCTTTGGAAGAGAAGGAACCGTGCAAAGGGGCACTCCAAGCGTAAGACAGCCGAATCCAATGCCTTTAGTGGGTGAAAATCAATAGAGGGAAGGTAGAGGAAGCAAGGGTTTGCTGTTTTGGAAGACGAAGGAGGTAAAATAAGCCTAATTTCGTGCAAACACGGACTTATGTACAGACTTAATATTTTAATAATAATTTTGATATTTTTTATTTTTTATTTTTTTTAATTTGTTAATTTTTCTATTATTTTTTATTTTTTATTATTTATTATTTTTTTTAGGGTCGGGCTATTACATGACAAGGCTGTGATCTCCACACCAGTTGAACACCCCCTGAAAGTAGGATTGTTGACATTACCATCCTTAAAGCTAATATTAGTATTTACTGCAGTTGTTAGTGTGTTGCATGTGAGTGCGTGTGTAAGAGAATCCTTTACTTTATGGGCTTTAGACACTAAAACCTTCGGTGTTGGACTTACGGCTTATGGACACTATAATCCTGGATGCTAGTTTTTGGTACTGCTATACGTCCCTTAGTCTTGTGTTGTGAACTAAGGCATAGCGGGCCTATTGTTGATATGTGGTATTACTATGACGTTCCACATTCATCTACTCATATTGGATATTGTGACAATAAAGGATTGAAGCTCTCAGTAGAAGTTGTTTATTTCTTTTAAGCAATTCAGCCTTTCTGCTTTATGCTCATCCTTTTAGTTGCCCATACCCGTAACTATCCCTTGAATTGACGACTCTTTTTGTAGTGTATGGTCTGCTGCAGTTGAGGCCCTGACTGCATTTATCAGAAGTTTTGTTTCTCCGACTTCGGCGGCCAATAATGGTGGGGTCTTGCTTCAACCTATGTTGGTGTACCTTAGTGGGTAAGATCACTTTACTGATTAGTAGAACTGAAATTTCATATTTTCTTTTAATTCTTCGGCATTCTATTTTCGATAAATGTTTTAGAATTACTGAAAAACCTATGATGGCAAGCAGGGCATTATCGTATATATCATTTGTAGCAGCCAAACAAGTACAGAATTTGAAGCCATCATTGGATTTGTTTATTATTAGAACACTAATAGCTTACCAGTCCCTTTCTGATCCATTGGCATATCAAACTGACCATCCTCAGATTATCAAGATATGTACGACTCCATTCAGGTAGATTAAGATGTTATGTGTGTTTTTGTTATTTATGTAGTTATCATTTTCATAATTAAAGCCTTGTCCCATCTGTCTGGGTTGGCTTTGTTTCTTTCTCATATTATATTGAATAGAACTTGCAAGAGTTGTAATTCCATCCTACCTCTTCCCTAAACATTCACTAAATTATTAGGGATCCATTGGGATGCGAAGAAAGCTCGTGTTTGAGGTTATTATTGGACAAGAGAGATGCATGTTTAGGTCCTTGGATCCCAGGAAGGTGAATTTTTCTTTAATGCTTTTTGTATTATATTGGTACTTTTTCAAACCCATCATCATTTTTATATATACTTGAACTTGTCTTGCTAAATATTTTTTTGATGCTGTTTACAATGCTGCAAAATATCCTGCTTACTAGTTTGCTTGCCCTATCTAATTGAATATTGAACTGTCTCCCTTCATCCATTGCCAACTTCAAGGGATTGGTTTGAAGATGAACTTCGAGCTTTTGAAGGTGGTAAAGATGGACTCATGCCATGTGTATGGGAGAAAGAGCTTCCAAGTTTTCCCCAGGTAATCATGCAAGAATCTCATTAGAAAATTGATCATTCCCTATTTTGTTGCTAATGTTTTGATGACTTGTTCACTTTGTCTTGGTGCTTGTGTTCATGCCTTCATGGCTCAGTAATGTACAGCAAGAGCCAATGGGGTGCATGTGTGACATTTGGGTCAATTGGTCTCAAATAAAAGATGGGCAGTGCTTGTGCCCCCAATTATGGGACATGTGGCTTATCTGATGAATGAACTGACTCATTCCTTGTTATGGTCAGGTTCGCAAATGGTTCTTCCTGGATTGTTTCCTGGATCTGGGCAATTATGTCATTGTTCAAGTATCTTTGCATTCATGTCCTAAAATGCTGTTATAGCAAGTATCAGGCTGCTGAAAAGAAAATAGTGTATAGCACAGTTGGCAACTGCTAAGTGTAGGCAAGTCTGAGCAGTTGTAGACTATAGCTGTATGGAGTGGGCAAGAGGTGGGCTAAGTATAGGAAAGCTACTAAATTATTGTATAATACATTAGTTCCATTGATTAAAGGGACATTTTTATATGAAGACGGTTAGACCTTCAACATTATATGGAGATGGATGTAAGGCAATGAAGGAATGGCGAGTAGCTAAACCATTGGTAACATAATTGCATATACGGTGATAGATATTGGATTGATGGCAAGAAATATTTTTAAAATTGGATTCATTGGAGGAAGCCTAAAGGTTGCACTAGTAGAGAGAGGGAAAAAAATAAGGAGTGTTTTTTAAGATGTTTGAGCACATGAGCCCTAATAAGAATTGAAGGGCTATAAGTAGAATGTCTTAGGCGAATGTGGAATGTTGGGCAATGAAGATAAGAACACAACGACGTGGTAACAATGATGTATATTTTAAGAATCATAAGTAAAATGGCTCCAACATAAGTTGAAACTTTCTGTTGGGAAGCAATCTCTAACAAGGTGCTTTCAAGGTGTAAATCCAGAGGGGGTTAGCATGACGGTTAAGAAGCTCTTCTCATGAAGGGAGGTCTTCACTTCGATCAACGCTGAAAACCCTCTGGCCACTCCCCATGGGGTTACTCCTCATCGACTTACAATGTGTGTGGATTGGAAGGTTTACACATGCTCGTGAGATTAGTCTCGCCTCCAATGTGGGGTGGGGATACCCATGTTACCAAAAAAAAAAAGGTGTAATCTTCATCGATGAAAGATCATCCATCATCATGTACATATATCATGCAACCTATTCGGGGTAAAATGGAACATGGGGATCATTTATTTGTAAATGCCCGTTTGCTAGCTCCATTTTGTTGTCTTTCCCTTCTGTTACTGGTTTCTCCTGGGGCTTTAACAATAACTTGGAAGACTATTGGTTGTGTTGGCAATGGTGACCATTTAGTAGTAGAGAACAAATCCTTTGGAAGACCCATTTCTATAGTGGTTATTTGGTTAGTGTGGAAAGAGCACAACAATAGAATTTTCAAAATAGAGGAGAAAACTAGGAGAATATTTTTTAGTCAACAAAGATAAGATGGATCATTGGGGTCAATGAGATAGAGGACTTTAAATGCTTCTCAAGTATAGACATCAAGAGGGAATGGAGGTCAATTTTAGTAGATTCTAATCTTAAGGAAAAAGATTGTGTACATATGGAAGAAACCCTCTCCAACCACTCTAAGGTCGTGTTTGGTATCAAGAATGATAAAGAATCATTGAGAATAAGAATGATTATGAGAGAGTGAATGTATTTGGTCAAAAGAATGGTTTTGAAAAAGTAGGTTAGAATGACTTTCATTCTTGTTTTTTGTGCCACTTTTGTTCTCCATGAAAAGGAGTTATTTTCATGCTGAATGGGAAATATTCTTATTCTCTCCTGAATGGCCAACCAATCAAACCCTAAAGTTCAATATAGGTGGAGAATGGAAAAGAAACTAGGTCTAGTAAGAATAGGTGAGATCTTATATGATTCAGAGGAAAAGGTTTGAACTTCGAGAGAGACTAGTGGACCAGAGGTTTTGTTTTTTGTTTTTTTTTTTTAGAGCAGTAACCAAAAAAAAACTTTATTAATAAGAGTATAAGAAAAGGTACACCATAAAGGGTATAAGTGACTTATACTAATAAAAGCCGAAAGTACAATGATAACAACCCACCCAAAATAAAATAACATAACAAGTAATAAACAAAAAGTACATCATGACCCCTATCCACCCCTAGTTTGGCTAGGAAATCTACTACACCATTTGCCAACCGGCAAACATGCTTAAATGAAACATCCATAGTGGTACACAACTCCCAAATCCTTCTAACTATAGGTATGAGCCTCCAAGGTGGCCTCTTTCTTCCAAATGCCCACTTGATTGTGTTTGCCGAGTCTCCTTCCACAATTAGCCTTCCTTGAACAAAACTTATCCGAACCTCTAGAGCCTTCTTGATCCCTAAAAATTCTGCCTCATTGAATCTCTCACCTCCACCGAAACTGAAAAGGAAAGAATAGTGCCCTCCTAACTGTGTAAAACCTCACCTATAAGAACCAGTCTTGGTTTACCCTTTGCTGCACCATCGACTTCGAATTTTGGCAGCACCTTGAGAGGCAGGTGACCAACCTTCCACTCTACCCGTAGTCATAGATCTCCTTTCTAAACAACCTTCTCACAACCTATAAATATCCATTGTAGAAAAACCTTTGAAGTCCTCACTAACCGACAACCACGCAAATAGTCTCCATATAGCACTTTCAAAATTTAGAAATGACTTTCAAGGAAATTCGAGGCTCTCTCTTAGATTTTTGGGAAAATCTCTTAATCTTGGATACTCTACATGTATTTTTTATGTTTCTGCTCCTTTGTTTTGTTGGAGTGAGCATTGCCCAAATGTCTTTGGAACATCTTTTTGTTCGATATTTCCTTCTTTAACAAAATCTTATTGCTACCTGTTAATAAAAAAAACTGCACATACTAACACACACTTTGACTTTTTAGGAAAACTTTTGAGTGAGGGACACTTTGCCAATGCTTTAGAGTGGGCTTCAGTAATGAAAAGGGCTAGATGGACACTTACAGCCACCTATAGGGAGATGAGGGAGCTAAAGAAAGATGGATGTTACATTTGTTCATGTGAAGAGAATAGGAAATGGAATGACAAACTTAATTCTCTACCTTCTCAGGAAAGAGCATCCATATACTTTCACACACATTGTATACACTCATTGGTTGAGTCTTCTATCTTAGAGGCCGCCCTAAAAGATACTTTCTTACTTTTTTCTCTTAATAAGATTACCTGTTATCTTTCAAAAAAAGAAGGTAATTTGAAAGAAAGAATTAGAAGGGATCATGTACGTAGACCTTGAAAATAACATAAAAAGATAGGAAAATGAGGGAAAGCCATTTAAGATGGTTTGGGAACATAAGCAGGAGACTCAAAAGTTCTTCAATATGAACAATTGGAGGGTTGCAATTAGAAGGAATGAGGGGGAGGCCATTAAAAGCTTGCATTCAAGGGATAAAGAAGGATATGATTGATTGTGGGGTAATGGAGGAAATTGTTTTTAATGGGGTGGAATCAAAGAGTAGAACTCTAAAAGCCCATCTTAGTTAGATGGGATTAGTAGCGATAATGATGATAATGATGTCCTGGGAGAAGGTGGAGGCTATTAAGGCTTAGAGATGTGGTAAGGCCAGACATGACAAATTATGGAGCATTGGATTATGATAATGATGATGATGTTCATGTCCTGGGAGAAGGTTGAGGCTGTTAGAAGCTTGGAGATGTGGTAAGGCTAGACATGATAAATTACAGAGTGATGGATACCTTGACTTTTTTTATGGAATTGAGGAGAAAAACTCAATGACCAATTCTAGATGGAGGAGTTAGTGGCTTCGATAATGATGGGATTATCAACAATCAATGAAAAATGGTATTTTAAGGGTAGGGTGAGGATTATTCTTACGCTATGAAATTCCATTAGTTCATTGTCATCTCTCGATTTACTAAAGATTCAATTGGTTTTTCTGAGATTATCGTGTAAAGAACTTGTAGAAGTCTATGCCATCCTAGAAAAAGGTTATTGCAATTGACTAGTTCAGCATGCTTGTGTTAAATGTGTTGCAGTCACGAAGGTTGTTGCTTTGAATAAGAATTTGTGTGCTTGCATGCTTATTTTGTTTCATGTTTACAGTTTCACGAACTCTTGATTCATCTCTCTTATAATGTGAACAATTTTCAAATATAGCATCTGATACTTGGTATTCTTGACCATATTTGTGCCCCCTTAAATGTTATCTAGGATTACATTTCATGTGGGAAAATCTGTTTTCTGATTTGTTAAAATTTTCTTATGTTGTCTTGTAGGTGTCTGTTTCGGTAGTTTGGCTGGACTAGGTTGCATTCTTGGCCTCGGACTAAATTTTTCCGATGCCCTTTCCTACACAACTTGTTTTCTTTAAAAAAATTAACCTATTTATAGTTCACCTTATTGAACAGCCAGTAATTTTTATTATTATTTTGTGTCTGCATGTTTGTATTCATGTCTTTGTATGTTGTATGCATTACTTCTTCCTGGACCTTCAACTCACTTTGACTTTTCTCTTTTTGTGTTTCTTTTAATGCTGACTTTTCCAAATTTTTTTTTAATTTGATCATGAAGCCGGTGACCATAAGCAAAATGGTGGTAAACCAGATGCTCTTATGCTTTGGCACCATTTTTGCAACGCAGGTAGATGCCTAAAGTTCTATACTCTCCTTTGGATTGTTGTTGTTTAAATTGATGCCTGATTATTATTGAATGTGACTTTTTATTATATCCAGGATAGTCGTGGGAAGACCATGCTTCTTGGTATGATGGAGCAATGTCTAAAAGCTGGGAAGAAACAAACTTGGCATGTAGCCAGTGTCACAAATGTGTGTGTTGGCTTACTTGCTGGATTGAAGGTATTTGCCAGATATAGTTTGTTTTGTATGGAATACACTGCATCTGTATTCATGCTACTTATCTACTTTTCTTCCTTGTGGTTTTCTTTCAGGCTTTGCTTGCCTTACGTCCACAAGCATTGGAAGCAGAGATATTAAGCTCCATCCAAACTATCTTTCAGGTATATATGCAATTAGATATATTTGATATTTGCTTTCACTCATTAGTTTTTTATTAAGGTTTCTTGCATACTTGCTTTTGACAGGGTATTTTGGCAGAGGGGGAAATATCTGCAGCACAACGAAGAGCATCATCTGAGGGTCTTGGTCTACTAGCTCGCCTTGGGAATGATTTCTTTACAGCAAGAATGGTCTGTTTCATGTTGGAACTGTTGTGCTTGCTATTCTCGGTTACACCATGATCTGTCCATATTCCTCAATCATTTGTGTCAAAACATGTTGAATTCTTGGTTATTTTTCTTAGAAATACCTATTTAATCATGATGGTCTAATATTGGTTCTTTTTTACTTTACCTTTTGTGATGAGGAGTCTGATTGGATTCAGAAACTATAGGAGAATCGAGGGATTTCTTCTTGTGCATTCTTTTTCTTTTATGTGGGGTGGGGTGGCGCTAGGAGAACTCCAATACAAGAAATCGTGCCACTTCTTACGAATTCTCCTACTTTTAATCACATCAATTCTACCAACACCATGGTGGAAATCTAATTTCCCTACTTTTTGTAGGGTGTGTCCTTCAATCAGTAGTATCCCCTTTTTAGTATCTGCCCCATGTAAATGCACCCGAGGTTTGTATAGCTGCCTTCCATTCCTGTGGGTGAACTTTGTCCTTTCTTGGTAACTTCATTAGTTTTTTTTTTTTTTTTGAGCGGTAACCAAAAGATTTCATTAAAAGGAGAAGAAAGAAGTACAGATATAAAGAAAGGGATCTAAAAGGATTAGACCACTACAAAAACAAAAAGAAAAAAGCACAAAACAAACAAGAAGAAACAAAAAACAGAAAAATACAAATAAAGAGACTCCAATCTCATAAAAAGGAAATGCCTGAAAAATGATTGAAAACTCCTAATTTAGCGAAATAGTCTCCCACTCAATTTGCAGCTCGTCTAATCTGGACAAAGGATACATGATGTAGGGGACACAAAAAAAAGGTAACCCTAAATGACTAATGCAAGTATGGTGAAATAAATTGATATGAACTTAATCTACTATGGCTGAAATTAAGTTCAATTAATACTTGCAATTTCAATAATAAATTTATCACAGACAATCAATAAGTTCTTGGAATCTTATGTAAATGAATATAGAATGATCCAAGCCAAGTCACCACTCACAATGGGGATCTCTCAAAACAAGAGGGTTGTCAGATCCCATGGAAGTGATGGCCTTTCGTCAGAGAAGGGCTAGATCTGGCTGTTTGCAGTAAAGTATGGGAGGAAATATGGGGCTGCAGTTAATAGATGGAGGTGAATGAAGATGCGGCAGCAAAAATGGGACAAGAAAGGGGTGGCGGCTGCAAGATAGGGGCTATGGGAGGCTAGGGCAGCAAAGGGAGAGCTTTTGGGAGATGGAGGCTGCAATAGGGAAGAAGGAAAGGGCTAGGGTTAGGGTTGAGATGGGGCGGCAAGAAGAGGGAAGGATGGTGGTGACTAGGATTAGGGAGAGTGTAGGATTTAGGAAGGGACGGCAACAAGAGGGAAGGATGGTTGTGAATAGGATTAGGGTTTGGATGGGTGCGGCAATAGAAGGAAAAGAAGGTGGCGGCGAGGGCTGGATTTAGTGAAGAAGAAGAAGAAGAGAAAAGGAGAGAAAGGAGTGAGATGGATAAGATAGAAAATACCTGGATATAGAAGAAGGCTTCGCACCTTTTTTCTTGACTTCTCGCCAAGGCTTGATTTCTCACCAAGAGCTCCAACACATGGAGCAATGCAATTTTTATTCAATCATCAATTAGCCCTAATGAGAGGGCTTACAAAAGTATTTATAATGTTTACAATAAAAAAGGACTAAAATACCCTCAAATAAAAGACATAAGAAAGCCCTAATTAGTAATTACAATAAATGACTAAAGTACCTCAAATTAAAAAAAAAAGACAACTAAACCAAAATAAGGAAAAATAACTGGAAAAATAAAATGACAAAATGCTATGCAACAATACATCAAGCCCAAGGCCAACTCTCTAGTCTCCCTGACCGTAGTGATCAATCTCCAAGGGGGACACGTTAGTCCCTTAGCCCATTTGATCGCATTTGCCGAATCCCCTTCTAAAATAAGTTTACCTTGCCCATGGGTTTTCCAGTTTGTCAAAGCTCTCCCAATGCTAAGGATTTCCGCCTCATTGGAGTCCCTTATACCCACCGACTCGCTGAACACTATGGAGGTGGTCCCCTCATGATTTCTACAATAAAATGATTAGCTTTATGCATTACAAGTTGGGCTAAGGGATCAAAATGACCTCCCTAGAAACTTATTATAGTTGTCAGTGTGATAAGGGCATTGTGTTTGGGTCGTGAGATCAGCTAATGGAGTGGTGGACTTTTTCGCAAAGAATGGGACTGGTTTGGTGAATGAGGGTGTCCTCTACTTTTGACCTTTGGGGATAGGGTTTCAAATTTTGGGACTGACTACTTCGAGAGGAGTGTTTTTGAACTCTTGTTTTCTTGGAACATCTGATGGCTTTGTATTTTCTTTTCCTTTCTACTTGGATTTAAGATTCTTAGACCCTTTGCATGTATATGTTTTGGACCCCACTTGAGCCTGCACGGCTTTGCTTTGGGCCCTGGCCCAAAGGCCTTGTGATGGGGAGGGGCTTGCCTCCTCAAATAAAGCCCCTACCACCCAAGTCCACAACCGATGTGGGACTTTGGGTGGGGTTATCACAATATGTAACACTTTCTTCTTTATTAAGATATTAGTCTTATTCTTACTGCTCAGAAAAAAGTTCCCCTGTCTGAAAAAAGTTCCCCTGTCTGTGTCAGTCTTAACTCATAGTCTTGCTTCTGACAAACAGACTCGTTCCCTGCTTGGAGAGTTAGGTGGGATATCAGATTCAAGCTATATTGGATCTATTTCATTTTCTCTTGGCTGCATTCATCAAAGGTAAAATGTTTTGCCTCTAAAGGAAACAAAAGGCTTCACTTCTTGATACTAATATGGAAACTTTATTCAATTCTGAATTAACATGATTAAGTTTTGATATTACCTGAAATGGACAAGTAAAGCATCTTATGCAACTGTGCCAGTATCCAAAGTTTCCTTTTTCAAGATCTTGTTATTTTATGATATCTACTAAGTTGAGGTTAGTGTTTGTCATTGTACCATGAAAAATCTAAGAGTTTGGTTGCACTATGTAGCAATCTTACATCTCAAATAATTGATCCTCAACCAAGAGAGTCCAAGCATCTATAGTACTACAGATCTGATAATGGAATTCACCCTTCTCTTTCTTGTTATGTGTTACTAGTTGTGTTACTGGAATTTGTAGGTGAGAAGACTTGAACTGAGATGCTAGTTTTGTAGACAATCAAGGATGAATTGCTGAGAGGAAAATTTGATAATTGTAGATCCAAAATGTCCAAATGTAGAGGGTCAAAAATCACCGGAACCAGAAAAGTAGATCAATCATTGGGCGATGATGATCCATGCATCACAAAACAAAGTTGTTCATTCCATAATAAGGAGGTTTAAACAGCGTTAGAATCAGGGGTCTGTCCCAACAATCTGAGTATGAATTTGTTCAAACTTAAGGTTTAGACCCACCATTACCACATTTCACCAAAATCTAACAACTTCCAATAACTACTAAGCTGAGTGTAAATTAGACAACGGTTTCGTCACCATGGCAGTGAGATGCAGTGTCCTGATACAACTGATATGTTCAAGATAAATTATCTTGATCAGGATAAAGATAACACATTATTTCTCAGAAATATTTAGTTGTTGGAGGGAAATATACTCCTTGACTAATGTGAAATTCCATGGAGTTGAAAAAACCATTGTTTCACTGAAATATTATTGGCTTTCCATTCTTTGTATTTAGAATTAGAAACTCCAAGTTCTGGAAAAGCCCAATTAATACAATCCAGTTTTTCCCCCACCTTGAATAAACATTTGAATAGCTTGTCATCGTACTAAATTGTTTCATTCACTCAGGGAACTGAAGTAATTTTAGAGATATCACTTAAAAAGAAGGGGAAAAAAAACAAACAAGAGGCGTAATTTTAAGGGATGAGTATTATGTGACCAGATTTCCAAGAGGTCCAAACTCTCCTATATTAGATGAGTTCCCCATTTTCCAAGAGAGGAAAAAAAAGGAGAAACCCTCAATTCACAGACATCTTTAAATTGAAGGACAGATGTATTGAAGATGCCAACATTCGTTCCTAAACTCCTCTTTTCTTCTGTCATTTGGTCTTCCTTCTCAGGGGTTTGTGGAAGCCCCAGATTCCCATTTATTGTTTTTGCCCTCTGTTTCCTCCTCCTCGCCATATAAGGTGCACATTTGCGAGGCTCCTTCTGGTAGGATTCCTCTTCTTATCAGATTGCACTTGACAAAAATCTTGCGTATGATTACCACGCATATGAAGACTTGGATCCTAGGGGAGATTTTATTATTCCAAGCCAACTTACACAGTGAGAGGGAACTATGACCACTACAGTAGACTGACCTAATGATCAACCTGGCTGAGAAGACCCCTGATGGATCATGGATCCAAATCCATTTATCCTCCTCGTCCAAGAACAACTGTGTTTCCCCTAGTAGCCTCAATAATGATTCAAGTAGAGATTCCTCAAATTCCTTTAAGGCCCTTCTAAGAATTACTATCCATCGGGGTACCCCCGTTTTTCATTAAAGTAGTCATTGACAATGGCATCCTTGTTCATTTCTACCCTAAATAATATGGGGAAAACTTCACCGAGTGTCCTTTCCCCAACCCATTTGTCCTTCCAATAAAGGATCAGGTTACCTTTGCCTACCAATCATCTAATTCCTTCCTTAAAAGATGCCCCTATTCTTCCCTCCCCGTTTCCTAATTTAGCAATGGTCTTATGACCGACAAACCCTCTATGGTAGCCCTACATCCTTGCTTTCACCCTCCTAGATTGTCCTCGTATCTAGCCACCAACATTCTCCTTCATTGAGCGCCCTTTTCGATGCAAACCTCCATACCCACTTGCAAAGCAAAGCATAGTTCCTATGCCTAATGCTAACTATTCCCAGGCCCCCTGCCTCCTTAAGGTTAGTAACTTACTCCCATTTTATCAAGTGAATTCTTCTCTTCTCCCGCATTCCGTCCCAAAGGAAGTCTTTGTATTTTCTCCAACTTCTTTGCTACTCCCTGAGGTACCTCAAATAAGGACATGAAGTATGTGGGGAGATTCACCAAGATGGATTTGGTTAGTCAATCTACCTTGTAGGGAAAGGTGGTTCTTACTCCACGCATTCAGTTTCTTATCAACCCTTTCTATCAATGGGTTCTAAAAATATTTAGATCTAGGATCCCCCCAGTGGTAGACTTAGGTAAGAGAAAGGGATTTTATCATTGCCACACCCTATCTCTCTCGCTAGTGACTCCACTGCCTTGCCCTCCAAGCCTAAAAGCCACTATGTCGCTTTCCCTAGATTAATCCATAGGATAGAGACCAACTCAAAACATCTTAAGACTGCTTTCACCCCAACCAATTCCTCCCATGACTCTTCACAAAACAATAGGGTGTCATCCTCAAGCTGTAGATGAATTATAGATCAAAAAGTTGGAGTAAACTCAAGGCCTTTGACTATATCCAACTCCCTAGCCCTTAATAATAGTCCATTTAGTGCTTCGGTAACTATCGTGAACAAGAATGGTGCTAACTCAAAGTAGTGCCATATACATTGATTGAATATTAGACTTAGGTGCTAACCCCAGAGGCTCTTTATTATAAAGATTACACGAACCCATATCGTGGTATGATTTATTGGTTTTACTAATGTACGTTTGCTTGTTTTGCTGTTCTTTCTGAAATGTTTTGTGTTCATGTGATTATGTCCTATAAAACCCAAAGCCACTAGCTTCACCTTCTTTTTGTTTGAGACCAACTTCAGCTTCTTAAGATCAAGTCATTCTTTGCACTCAAATTCCGAGTTCATCCTTGTCCCGAATCCACAATTTTAAGAGTTTCTACTTTCATTTATTTTTCATGCATGTATATGTGAAAATGTTCAGTTGACTATGTCGTTGCAACACCTCTCTTGATGTTGAAATGGATCCCTGCCTGAGTTGCACTTACTGTTGGATTCATTTTAGCTTGAACATGTTTCAGTTGAGTCTGCATAGGTCTCATCAGAATTTACAACAATACAACTGAGAAATTATAGGAATAGGCCAATATGTATGAGACTGAAATAAATTGCTACATATGGTTTTTTTAGAAATCCATTCATCTTAATTCTCTTCCATAATTCTTTTTCCATTTGTCTCTTCAGAGACATCCGATAAAATTGGAACGATACAGAGAAGATTAGCATGGCCCCTGCGCAAAGGATGACACAAATCGAAAAAATCCTTTTTCCATTTCAAATGTAGTGGAGAGTTTTTTATTTTTTAAATCAATCAGAGTGTTTTGATCTCTCTCTCTCCATCGTCGTCATCATCATCATCATGAATATCAATTGCCATTATCCCATCTATTTGGAGTTGGCTTTTCCGTCACTCTCTCTCTAGGGATTTTAACATGGTTTGTGTTCTAAAACTGTTGGATCAAAATCTATGGACACTATTTATCTACTACTTCATCAGGCTCATTCACATTTTTTCCTTAGGGTTTTTGCGTGTGTGTGGCTTGGAGAAGGTAGGGATGGTGGCACTTAAAAACAATAGTGGTAATAATAATATTCTTGCAAAAGAGATCATGATGTGCACAAGATGCAAGGCCAACACAGCTGAAGCACAAGAATACATCCTAAAACTGGAAAAATAACAAGCTAGCACAGCCCGAACATGAGAAAAATGGTGGGACTAATTTTCTAGTGTCTTTGTTGGTCTTATTTTGGATCAAAAACAAAACCGAACTTTTAAAGAGTATTTTGCCGTTTACATTCAATGTTCTTAACATTCAAATTCACATTTCATATATAAAACTTGTCAAGTCCTCTAGCTTTAAGCTTTAATTCTTAGATTTTTCCTCTTTTATGTATTCTGTGTTTTTCCTTTTCTTTTCCCCCATAGTTTTATGGTGCCTGAAATTAATTATTCAGGAGATTCAGCAAAGATTTTTCCTCTTTTATGTATTCTGTGTTTTTCCTTTTCTTTTCCCCCATATTGGCAAGTTTACTCCGTATTAGTCTCTTTCATATCTAATATGAGGCTTGAGTTGTAAGATTTTCGCTGCTCTTATCTAAAAATGTTCAACATGTGAACAACAATCTCAATCATCATCACCACTAAAGCCACTAATCCTAACTTGATCAGCTTTCTAAGTTCTTCTCTTTCATTCTATACTATAAAAAAGACATTTATGTTACCCCACAAATCTAGCAACGCTTTCAAGCAAATTCCCATTATATGCCTCTCTAAGTGTTACCCAACCTTTTTGGGGTAGAACTACTTGTATCTTTTGCGATATTGTTCACTTTAGATGGTGTTGCAACAAAGCATATCTCACCAAACATTTATAATGTATGGGTTATCTTATCACATGTTGATGGTGTATCCGCTTCTATGTCACTTTATTTTTGAACGGTAACTAAAATTTCATTTAAAAGAAAATATGTACATAGGAAAGAAAAAGGGTCCCTAGGTTCAGGAGTAATGAACCCAAGGAAGCTAGATACAAGATCACATGCCCTACTATAAGTCGAATAACCAAAACCAACAAACATAATCTTGAAAAAAGTATCCCGCCCTCCGCTTCTATGTCACTTAGCCACTGTTACCTGATATTCATTTTTTTGTTTTGTTTTTTGAGCGGTAGCAAAGAGAAATATATTAGAAAGAAGAGAACAAGTACAAGAGAAGGTGGTCTAACAAGATTAGACCCAAATAAAAGAGAAACAACAGAAAATACAATGAGAATATAAGAAAACTCCTCTAAACTGAAAGAAGGAAAACTCCTGAAAAAAGATTTGTAACTCTAAGCTTGGTAAAATAATCTACCACACTATTCGCTGCCCTACCGATCTTGGTGAAGGAAACCTCCATCCCCTCAGCTAGCAACCTAATCTCATTAATTGCATTTGCCGAATCCCCCTCAATAATGAGTTTTGCTTGACCATACGACTTCCAGATGTACAGAGCTCTCCTAATGCTAAGAATTTCCACCTTATTGGAGTCTATAGTTCCCACAGACTCAGTGAAGACAACAGACATTGTACCCTCATGATTTCTAAGCACCCCACCAATCGCCGCCAGCCCAAGCTTCCCTCTTGCTGCCCCGTCAACATTTAACTTCAAAACATTTTGTTGTGGAGGATTCCATTTATCTTTGGGCTTCCTGTTAAACCGTTACCTGATATTCTTATTAAACCGTAGTCCTTTTATTTTATTTTATTTTATGTATAAAGTTGAAAGTGTTCATTTGTGCATTTTTCATACAGTGCAGGAGGAATGGCATTATCTACCTTAGTTCCTGCTACTGTGAACGCAATCTCTTTGCTGGCTAAGAGTTCAAATGCTAGCCTTCAAGCATGGTCCTTGCATGGTCTCCTTCTAACCATTGAAGCTGCTGGGTTTTCTTATGTTTCACATGTCCAGGTACTTAAGTAACTAATGCTGTTAACGTAAGACTTGGTATAATGGTGAAGAAATTATTAGAGAATATCAATTTTTTTTTCTTTACAAATGTGCTAGTGTTTTCCATTACTTTATAGTATGTAAAATCTGTACATTACTATGCTTGCCTGGCTTCCATCATTGTTTCAAATCTTAGTCTCACATTACGCATTGACCAATTTTTGGCGAGACAATGAAAGAAATATTATAAAGAATAGGAGAGGAATATACAAGAGATTAAAAAGGGATGAAAATAATGCACCCTAAATCTAAAATGGGCTAAAATTAAATTCTAATTAATATTTGCAATTAGCTTATAAAACATTTACCACACATAATCATGCAAAATACTAAGAATCTAATGTGTTTAATGGGGAATATAGGGAAAATAAGCTACTAATCAATCCCAAAGAAGTCTCGTGTCATGGGTTAATGGCATCAATTAATGGGATGGACTTAATGGACTTGGGGCAAATGGATAAAGGATGACTTATGAAACTGGGTATTAAGCACGTGGGTAATAAAACTGGGTACGGATGGGTTAATGTTGTAGAAACAAATGGGACACAAAGGGCTCTGTTTTAGATAAGAGGGAGGCGGAAGCAAAGGAAAAGCAGAGGATGGTGGCGGAAGCAATTTTAGGGGATGATGTGAGGGGCGGCAACAAGGGGAGTGTCCAAAAAGGGGTGGCGATGGCTGAAGGAGGGATGAAAGGGTCTGGCGACAGTGGTAGGGGATAGGGAATGGGATGGCGACAAGAGTTATGGGCAGGGAGGGACTGACAAGAGGGTATAGGGCAAGGGAAAGGCTTGGCGACATGGCTTGAGACCTTTACGGGGTTCGGATGAGGGAAACAGGGCTTAGGACAGGGGCGGAAGGACCAGATGGGATGGTGACGAGGCGAAGTAGGTGATGGCTGCACAAGTAGGTGTAGAGGGGTGGTTTTTGGGGGTCGCGGAAACACAGTGAGAGAATATGGGAGGTGGCGACATGGAGGGGAGGGTCTACAGGCTGCAACAACAGCCAGGGAAGGAGACTAAAGAGTCACGACAAGTAGGGATGGGTTTTGGAGTGGTGCAGCAGTAAAGTGGTGGGTTATGGAGGGTCACGGGAATCACAGGGAAGAAGAAAAATAGAAAAGGAAAAGAGAGAGAGAAGAGAGAAAGAAGAGGAAGTAGAATACCTGTACAGAAATGACTTCTCACCCTTCTCCCTACCTCTCGCTGTGGCTTCTCACCTATTCGGCTACTTCTGTTCCTCCTTCGTTTCTTTCTTTTCTTTCTAATTCTCGAATGTATGCCTCTTTAGGGTTAAGATCCCTCTTTTAAAAACTTAAGTTGGCTGGGCCTAGCTCGAGACTGGGCCTAGTCCCAGTTGGTTCCTCTGCATCAGAAAGCTTCCTAAAATGGCATCTTAAGAGCAAATTAGGAAATTCTCTTCCTGTTAATTAGAACAGAAATAGATGTAGGAGGATGACAAGGGGAACAAAGGTACTGTTTATAATTATTATGGATAAAGTGCACAGTCATGTGGACCAAGAGAGTGGACTTAGTGCTCGTATAACATTTTTGAAGTGATTGATGCGGCTAGAGCTTATCTGAGGAAAGCCCAAACAGCAATTACCAACGATCTACAATTAGTTAAGATATTTGATTTCAAATATGTAAATCATCTAGGATGAGACTAGAGGTCTTGGGTTTGACTCCTCCCGGACTTAGCTAATACACGAGGCTTGTAGGTGGTTTCGTGTTTCCATGGGATTAGTCTCACCTCCAATGTTGGGTGGGGATACCCATGTTATCAAGAAAACGAAAGCATCTTATGCAAATACCAGCTCTTAAGTTGATTTCCCTAGCTTGGGATAGACTTGAAGAGATGCCTATCCATTTGCACAATAATATACTAGTATGTTCATATGCTTCTTAGTCTCTTAAGCATTCAACACACAAAGAGGAAACTAACAATAATAAATTCAATCAAGTAATATTCCACTTGGTTGATCGTCCAACTCCTATATTTGTAAGTAGAGTCAAACTATTACATGTCTACATCTACCATACTTTCTAGATTGTTCTAGATCATGTGTATGCATAATGATTGAAAGTATGAACCAAACATATCATAAGCCTAGACTCTGTCTACTAATTGTGACATAAGAAAACTGTAAACCTTTTGTAATCTTGAAATTTTTTGAGGCTTCATCCTTTGAGATAAGCTTTCATTTCCACTGTTGATGCCACATCACCACGTGCCACCAGTTTCATGAAAAAGGTAGACCAAACCATGGAATTGAGTCCTTTGCCAGTTTGCATGTTGTGACAATGATCTCATCTCAGAGGACTGGGCCATATTTTGGCATTACCATTCGCCCCCAGTAGGATCCAAGAATTTTCATTTTTGTTTCTAATTTATCTGCTGAAGCTTCCATTCGGGCCACTCCATCTACATTGACATTGTGAAGTGACATGGCAGTCTTGTGAAATCAATTCAATTAGTCCAATTAGATTTTACTCAAGTGATTAAAATTAAATATACATATCATATTTTGAAATGGTAAAATGATTTTATTGCAAGGAGGAAAGACAACACAGCTGGGAAAACGCGAGAAGAAGCGGACCAAAAAGATAAAGAAACAAAACCATACACCAGTAGGCCCAAAACAGACCACTGAAGACCTGGTGACAATGTGGATATAGTCCACCCCTTCTTTTACTGAATTACCCACCTTAGTGTTGACTGACCTTGTCTAACAGCCTCCCTGGGCAAGGCAGTCGCTTAGCCCACTGAGTACCAACAGCAAAGGAGTCCCTTTCTACTATGGCTCAGTGAAAGATAGAATCACCTCTTCCTGATCATTGCTGATCAGCGCCCCAAAGCCAGCTTTCTTCTTTCAGTGGTTGAACTTCCATCCCAGAGGAGTATGACTCGGTTCCTTTTAGGCAAAGAAGCACACCAACCTTAATCCATAAAAACATCTGAAACCTTCACTCATTAAGACCAGGAAGGGAAGAAATCCACCATGACGCCTTGTGTTTAAGCTGTCAGTTACTTCCATCACCTCTGGACCCTTGCCTCAGATTATTCTGTTATTTCTTTCCCTCCAGATGCCACATAAGATATTTGACATACTGTGATGAAAATGTGCTAAAAACATTGGGTCATAAGATAAGTGAAGTGGGCATCACAGGTGAACTATCAAGGAGAGGATGGGAAACTAAATTTTTACTTGTATTTTGTCACGTGCAATTCAGTCCAATCAATGTGTTGCATTATTTGTCAGCTAGTCCAACATATCAGTGTTTGGGTCGAGAATGATACACTAACTTGAGGCCATACTAAGGACTGACTTTAGGCCTTGGCTCAAGTTAATCATGGTTGAAATGGGGGCAGCTAAACATTGTATCACAATCTTTTTTTTTCTTCGAATTGTTTAGGTGAAACATCAAAAGTAATACTCACTTTTGATTTTTCTCAAGAACCCCATAAATCACAAAATGCAAAAGGGTTTTAACTGTGAACTGGTAGATTATCTTTGTTTTTTTTTCTTTTCTCATTTTTCTTTTGTTTTTCACGTATGTTTTGAGGACTTTAACAATTGGTTTACTTTCATTTTGCAGGCAGCACTTTTCCTAGCTATGGAAATTCTTTTGTCTGAAGAGAATGGATGGGTTGATCTGCGACAAGTAATTGGTCGACTTATAAATGCTATTGTTGCTGTCCTTGGTCCTGAGCTTTCCCCTGGTAGCACTTTCTTTTCTCGTTGTAAGGTATTATTTTGTGCAATTTGTATTGTGTCTACATTGGCATAGTTGAAACCCATTCAAACCTTTTTCTTTTTCATCTTGCTCCTGTACTCAATATGACTGTCCAGAGTATATTGATCAAAATGACTTAACCTTTCTTTTATGTGGTGTGATTTTTTCTCTCTCTCTCTCTCTCTCTTTTGTTCGGTTCAGTCTGCTGTTGCAGAGATAAGTTCTGGACAAGAGACATCAACACTGCTCGAGTATGCACTTACATAGTCCTTTAATTACTAGGAATTTGTCCTATCCATGTACAAAGAACTCTTTTCTGGTTTTTTTAGCATCGATGGAATTTAAGTATGCAGTAAACAATTGATTGGCAGGTGTGTTAGGTTCACACAACAACTTGTACTTTTTGCACCACAAGCTGTTTCTGTGCATTCTCATGTCCAAACTCTTCTACCTACTCTCTTTTCACGACAGGTGATCTTTGAAAAACAGTAGAATGTGATTACTGGTTTAACATGGATATTCTTTTTGACATAATTTTACCATGCTTACTAACAGCCTACGCTGAGGCATCTTGCTGTATCCACTCTGAAGCATCTAATTGAGAAGGATCCGGTAAGAAAATGTAGAAGCTGTTTGTCTGTTAATTTTGCTAGATTTATTTTCCTGATACATGGTTTCAATCATTCTTCTAAAAAAGTGCATCTTTTAATTGTTACCAATCCCAAATAGATGAGACAAATAGTTTTCATGATGATAATGACATCTTAATCTCAATTAGGATTGAAAATAACTTATAACATAATGACCAGTCAATACCAGGTACAGTGTGGAAGAGGGGGGGCGTAAAGAGAAGGTTCAGCAGTGATGAGTTACTTTCAGGTTAGGTAATGGCGAAGGTAGGATAGGGAAGCGTTTAGGAGCGGCATTAGATTCTTGGTTGGGAGAGCTGACAAGATAGTGTTTTGGAAATAAATGGATATTATTAGGTAGTCAGGGGCAGACTGACATGGTCAGTAAATTTTACGAGGTGTTTAAGCGAGTTTGAACTTTGAAGATTCTATTATCTAATTCCAACATCTGTGTCGAGGAGGAGGATCGAGGATTTGACGGGAGACTTTTCTAGGTAGTTTTCTATCAAGGCTATGCTGAGTGTTTCTATCTGTCGAGTTTGGAGTCTATCTCACCCTGCTCCTTAGTTTGGAATATAATAAAATACCACTTTGGATACAGGTATTCACTTGAGCTGCTGTTAAGGGGAAGATTTCGGTGAGGAGTAACCTAAGGAATAGGGGTATCCTTTCAGAGGAGATTTCTTTGAGTAGTGTCTTGTGTTGGTAAGGAGGAAGAGACTGTCGATCATTTAATGTGTTGATGTCAACTCTTTTTTTGAGCGGTATGTTGATGTCAACTCTTCAGAAAGATTTGGGATTTCTTCTTACACTGGATAGTCTGTAGGTGGATGCTTATAATGGGTCATGGGGATATAGTGGTTGAATGGCGGGGTGGTCCTTTCAGGGGCAAGCAGTGGGTGGTGTGGAACCTTACCCTGGCAGTTGTCTTGTGGTTTCTTTGGAAAGAAAGGAACCAGGAGATTTTTGAGAGGAAAGCCTCGGAAGTAGGGGAAGTCATCTGTTTTGTTCTTGAAGGGGGGTTCATGTGGAACCTTATCCCGGCAGATGCTCTTGAAGGCATCTGTTTCGTTCCACAGCAGCTTGATTATCACATTGTGCACTCTGGTTTTAATTTTTGACCAGATTGTTTTTCCTTCTGAAAACCACTAAACTTACTGTCATTTTCTTTTATCTTCGTCACTGATAGATTTTAATTTTTTTCACACAAAAATCTTTTCCTGAGTTTCAGCTTGAAGGATACCTAGGGAAACCCTTCGCTGTAAAAGTCCAACAGGAAGTCAGTTGTCTCCCCAGTTCCTACACACCATTTTCTCTTGAATGTCTGCATGGATCTGCTACATGACATGATTAAAAACCTTCTTTTCTTCATTTTATTATCATGGATTTGTTTTGTACATCTTTATATAAGCATATAATCCACTTAACATATCTATTGATTTTGATCTGTTCAGGTTTCCATTATTGATGAGCAAATAGAAGTAAACCTATTTGGTATGCTTGACGAGGAGACTGATTCTGAGTATGTCAGTTGTGCAATGCTCTTTCAGTGCATTATTTTAAATCTGCCTCTGCAAAACATAGCTACTTCAAAATTTGTTTCCTTTGCACTTCGTATTTTCATTTCTGCATCTGTAGGTCGACACAATCTACTTTAGCATTTGTTATTTACATGAGTAGGCCTAAATAACATTGAAATATCTAATCACATTTATGCCATTCACATTTTTATATAAATCCTCTTAGTGACCATATTTGTATATAAAATAGCCATAGACGAGTCTGTAGTATGGTCGGTAAGTGCTCATTGTTTCAACTATAAAGCTTGTAGATTCAAGTCATATGGGCCTCAGATAGGGATTTGGAGGAAATCCAGGCCGACCGTCTCCCGGCATGTTTTAATGAATCTAAAATTGAAATCGTCTAGGCCCGGGGCTTTGTCTCCCTCGATACTATCAATTGCCGCCATAACGTCTTCCACTGTGAACTCTCTCTCCAACCACTGCACTCTACCATCACTAATCCTCCTAAAATTGATCCTTCCAAAGTTGGTCGGGATGTCCCTCCCTCCCCCAACTAGACGGAACTTAAACTAGTGAAAGGAGAAGCTTGGCCTAGAGGCTGAGATATATTAGGATTTATTATATTTCCATTTATGGTTGATTATGATTGATTGTGTAATCTGTTAATTAGGAAATTAGGATTCCCAAATATTGGGAGAAATTATCCTTTGTACTCTATATATAATCTTACATTTTGTGAATTAATACAAGAGAGAATTACTCCTCTCATTACTTTCTACGTCTTCCTTAAGCGAAACTGTCGTTCAAGAAACCTAGTTTTGTGGGTTTTTGCTTCGATCCACGTGGATCTCCCACTTTTGCAACTGGGATCAACACCACCATAGTCACCCCTGGCCCACCTACGATCACCTAAAGTTGACTAAGGGTTTCAATCAAAGGTGGGGCCCCCTTTACTAGTTTTATAGACCTGCTGCAGTGACACCCAAGACCATTTTGGGAACTTTTCCTTAGATCTGAGTGGAAAAGGACCTTCTACACCTGGGGTTTGCACCACCACAGTCGCCCCTACCTCTATAGTGTATCTACAACGCTTCCTCCTCGGTTTCTGCTTCGTGGGGTCCACTCTTTGTAATGACCATCTAGCATGATATTGTCCGCTCTGGGCCTCATACACAGCCCGCACGGATTTCAATTGGCAAGCCAACTCAAGGTTGCTCTCAAAAGGCCTCATGCTAGAAGGAGGAAGGTTACCACTTATATACCAGCGTTCTTCTCCATGTCTGGGCAGTATGGGACCTTGAACATGTCTCACTGGTGAGATTCTAAGACCCATACACACTCCTCACAAATCCAGGGGTATTACAATCCACCTCCTTAATACTAGAACCATCCCCGACTCTGTCCCTTCCACAGGCCAGAGAGTTGATCCAATCTCTGTTACCATTTGTAACAACCCGCACTGCCCAGAGCCGACAATATCATGCTAGCAGGACGGGTCGTTACAAATTATAATACCCCTGTCCCATCTTCCCAGAATAGGAAGTCCACGAAACCCCACTCTACATGATCATAGGTTTTCTCCATATCCAACTTCAACAACACACCACTCATCCCATCCTTACGCCTAGCATAGATAATTTCATTGGCCATTAAAACACCATCTAATATTTGTTTCCACTTGATGATATTTCAATTGTAACAATTTCTTTCTGTGGTTACTGATTCAAAAAATAAAATAAAATAAAATAATTTCTTTCAGTGTTCACTTATTAGGTGATGTACTAGTGGTTGGTATTAAATCTTATCTGTACATCATGACCATGTTGATACTACCGTTTGGCTGATTAAACTCTCTTGGTATGCAATAGTGGAAAAGCAAACAATGTTATATGTTTTTCGTAGACACTTTGAATCATTAGCCAACATAAATGGTCATTGCTTGGTAAGGCAAATTTAATTTACATTAGATATATAGATATCATCCATAAAAGATGGGGTGGGGGTAAAGAAATATGTAGTAATGATATGAAAATTGTAGGCATTTGCTGTAGAAAGCGTGTGAGTAACCAATTTTCCCTTTCTCATTTTTCTACATGTTTTCTTTCTATTGTTCGTAGGATTGCAAGTTTGGTGAGGACCACAATTAGACGTTTATATTATTCATCATGTCCTTCACGTTCTTCTCATTGGATAACATTATTTCGTAACATGGTAAGGCTCCTCTCTCATATATATTTTTAAAATTCTGGTCCAATGTAATTCTGAAGTTTTTGATTTTGCACAAAACAACAAATATGAATTCAACTTGAGAAAAAGACTCTACAGCTTATTCTAATGATAGTTTTTAATTGAAGTGATCCATGATTGTGTTCTCAAGTGAAGAGATGTTCTAAATCTAAGATGACTCCTGATCCAGATTCTTGCAACATCAACTAGAAAGAATGTTGCTGAGCACGATCCAAGATCTTTATATAATCCCATAAGTGGTACTTCTGATGGCAATGATAGAATTATTATGGAGAAGATGATGAAGATATGATTGCCACCTCCGGTGACAGGCAGATGCAAACCTCTAGTAATGATGTGACTAATGTTCATCCCAAAAGAGACAGGCATCTCAGATTCCTAACTAGGCTTTTCGCTGCAGAGTAAGTGATCTTGAAACTTTGGTTGCCATTAGCTTTTTAGTGTTTTCCAAGTTGTCTTGTTTGAACAATTTGTTTTAACACCTGGTTTGAGACCTTCATAAAAGGATTTAAGATGATTATTCTTCTAAAGAGACTACTTCCTTTTTCTATTGTTTTAGTCATTACATCTACTAAACAATTCTGCCCAAAGTTGTATTCATCAGAGTTGAGATTCAATTAGTTAGTCTCTGCCTCATCATATACTAGTCATAGTTGGGTGGATGACATCTATCTGGGTGAGAAAGCTTACGTGCAAACCTAATGGAAGAATCCTCTTATATGTCATAGCAGCGAGCCACTAGAGAAAATGAAGGATGTGTTCATTTACATCTTGTTCTTCTTAATAATGGGAGTGGCTGGGGATTTACTATTTGGTAACATACAATGCAGTCAATTCATTTTGATACACATTACCTGAATAATCTGAGTTATGTTGCCAATCACAAGAAAAATCAAGGCATTGGCCACTTTAAGGAGGCTCTAAATAGTATTTAAATAGCAATCTAAGGTGTCATTGTTTTTGAAGAATTTTGCACTGATAAAGCGGTTACTTCTACATGGTATCTGGACCATAGAAAGTATATGAAATTAGTAGCTACTAAGCTTCCTTTGAAATCATGCCATATATTTGGTATCTATTTTGGGTGCAGAGATCCATGTCACAAATTGCATGAAATGACTTTGAATTTTATGAGATGGCATTTTTAATACCGTTTAGTTTTCCTTAGATAATTTCAAATGGTTATGTGAAAGGATTATTCTAATTAATGTATGTTATCTTGGATTTAGGTGTTTGAGTTTTATAACTACAGCTGTTGGGGCAGATCCTGCACATTTTGACCTTTCTTTGGCAAGGAAAAAACATTTTGCTAATGGTCATGAAAGCAATGGTGATTGGCTAGTCTTGCACACACAAGAGTTAGTAACGCTTGCTTATCAGGTCCTAAATATTCTGATTTACATTCATTTTACTTAGGTCCATCTTGTAATTCCAAGCTGATGCTTATGATTTTCTTTATGGACTAACCTTTGTACCTTTTGGGAGTTCCATTGTATTAGATGAGCACCAGCCAATTTGAAAACATGCAGTCAAAAGGTGTGGGTCTTCTATGTACCATTATGGACAAGGTAACACTTGTAAACATGAATTACTCTTGTGAATTAGTTCTATCTTTAGCTAATATGAAGCAAGCAGCCATGCAGGAAAAAATTAATGGAAGTGAACCTCTTAGCAAAATCCAGGCTAAGATCTGAATATTTTGTTCCCCTACATAAATTATGTATCATTACATTTCAAAAGAATATGTGTACAGTATGCTGAACAACAGATAGTATCCTGGTACTGTACTCCATGAGCCACATGCAGATCTTGTAGGACACAACTGAATGAGCTTATTTTGGTGTAGAATCATTTTAAAGGCCTAGTACTCATGTATTGATATTTGCAAGACATTTCATTCTGGTTTGCTTACCAAGTTTGTTGTTTTTTTTTTTTTTTTTTTGAGAGGAACTAGAAAAGAATATATTAAAGACAGCAACCATTACAAAAGATGCAACCATTACAAAAGATACAAAAGGCCTAAGACGATTAGGCCAAAACAAAAGTAGAAAATAAAAACCAAATGAAACACCAAAGCTCCCCAAAAAAGCAAGAGAATTAGTCTCTGGGAAAGTGAAAAACACCACTAATCAAGCCTTCGACTCCATTTTTAGCGAAGAAGTCCGCCACTCCATTGGCTGTCGATGTGCACAAAGGAGATCTCCCGGCCCTATACTAGTTCCTTAATCTCTGTCACTAAGATGATTAATCTCCATGGGGGGCGCTTCACTCCCCTAGCCCATTTTATGACATTAGAAAAATCGCTTTCGACAAATAATTTAACTTCCCCAAAACCTATTCCTATAATCAAGGCTCTCTTGATACTAAGCAGTTCCGCCTTATTAGACTCCGTAACTCCCACGGATTCCAAAAAAACAACCCTTGTGACTCCCAATTCATCACGAAGAACTCCCCCATCCACATTGAATTTGAAGTAACCTTTTGTCCAGGGGAGAAGCATTAATACAACCCTCCCAAGACTGTAGGAGATCACCGGCTTTCAAATCTTTGAAATCTCTGCAAGTACAAAGCCAAACACACAGACTCCATTTAGCTTTTTCCAAAAGCTCACTAAACTTTAGAGAAATCCCTTCAAAGATCCTAGCATTCCTCTCCTTCCAAATGGACCAAATGATCGCTGCTTGAATCGCAATCCAAGCTAACCTTCTTCTTGCGCCAAGGCTGGGAAATATCCAAGATTCCAATAAGGCATCCCATGAACCGGGGCAAACCCAGGAGACTCCCATTAGATTCAAGAAATAGCTCCAACGTTTCCATGTCACAAGGCAAGTGACCAAGAGGTGGTCAATTGTTTCATCAGCCATCCCACAAAGGGAGCATCTAGAATCTCCATTTGAGCGCAACAAACTTCTTCTCCTAAGACCCATCCTAGTCAACATTTTCCTTTTAACACAACACCACGTAAACAATTGGACTCTAAGAGGGGCGAAATTCTTCCAAATGATGGCCTGAGAGACTAGTGAGCCCATGTCATTCTGAGTAGCCAAATCGATCATGACTTTAACCAAGAATAACCCTGAAGGATCATCCGTCCAAACCATTTCATGTCGTCATCAAGATCCAGCGGGAACTCCTTGAGTTGGGCTTGGAGATCATGGCTTTACCAAGTTTGTTGATGTTGTACCCTTCATCATTCTGCACAATTTTGTTGGTTTTTATTTTTAACTCAAATGTTTTGTTCAATTCACTACATAATTATTATTATTGTAAGAAATTAAGCTCAACTTCTCTCTCTCAAATGATATATAATGTACAGTCAACATTCATCCGAAATGAGAATGAATGGCCACTTAAAGATACAAAAACATGTATACACCAGCTATAACACAAAGCAGAGAAGCAAACAGAGGTATAAGACAGCCTTGTGCACTCAATCAGTCAAGAATGCAGCTTCCCAATCTCTATAGGGCCCTTTAGTTGAAATACCCTGAGGTTCTTTTTTTTTTTTTGAAAGATGACAAAACAATTTATTAATATAAAAAGAAGTACAAAGAAAAAAGTACAGGCCCAACGAGTGACTGGCCTGTAACCAGTGTTTCAAATACAATTGAATCATAGGCAGATTGTTCCAAATCCTTCCAGTTGCCACAAAACAAACCAACATTAAATCCAGAAAAAGAATTTGAAGCTAAAGCTCATTGAATCATATTTGATCCGATTATTTTCCACAAAGCTTGGGTCCTTTTAGGAAAGGAACCTGAACCCCATTCAGAAATGATAACCAGTAAAGAAGAAGGAAGAACCCAAGCAATAGAAAAACATAAGAAATAGGACTAAATAGGCTCTACAAAAGGACAATGAATAAACAGATGATCAATAGATTCCTCATTTTTCCAGCAGAGAAAACAAATTTTAGGTTAGAAAATTCCTCATCATTTATTTCTTGTGGTAGGCTTTACAAGTTTTACTTGTCTAATTGACCCTATTATAAATCAATCATTCCATTATCCATCCTTTATTTCTCTATCCCTTCGGCCTTGCTGTTAATGATCTACCTCTACTTCTTCTGCCTATGATTTGTAACCACTCAACTACACTGGGTCATCTCTAGTTTTCGGCTTACATGACCCGGTTATCTCAATTGAGTTTCTCTCTTTTTGTCATTTATTGGGGCTATTTTTTAAACCATCCACAATGTGGTCAGTTCTAACTATTTTTTTAAGTTAATCAACTCATCCAACATAGCATGTGCATCTTCGTTACCCTTTATCTATTTGTCTATTTTCATTGCTCAACACTCTACTTTGTAGAGCATTGTATGTCTAATAATTGTTTTATAAAATTGTTCTTTTAAGTGGTGTGAGACTATTTTGTCATACAAAACTATGCTATCTTGTCCACATTTTGCCCATGCACTCCCATTCTATTAGTTATATTTAAGGCATATCCTCAATTAAATTCTACCATAGAGCTCAAGAATCTAAAATTATTCTAGTGTGATGCTAAGTCATTTTCAATTTTATTAGATCGCCCTTCCTATCCTCTATTCCAATAAAGATACACTCCATGTATTCTATTTTTATTCTACTAATTTTTAAGATAACTAGTCTTCATATGTTCTCCAAGACTACAACTTAATATTTAGTTGTTATTATGTTTGACTAATTAAAACTATGTCATCTTCAAAGAGCATACACCACGGCACTTCATCTAGCTTTCTTGATGTTAGGTTATCCATGATTAATGCAAATAAGTACGGTTTAATACAAATCCTTGGTTAAGTCCCATTCTAACCAATAACTCCACCGTCTCTCCTCACACACTTCTGATATTGGTGATTGTGTTGTTGTAGATATCCTGATGTAGAACATGGAAGATCCATCTCACGTATTTATATTTATTTCTTACTTAGCAAGATTGAGTAGATTAAGACTTGTTGTTTTCGTTTTAGAATATTAGCAGGAGTCCTTGTTTTGGTAGGATAAGTAGGATAGGAAAGCCAGGTCAGTGGCCTTCCAATCGAGTCTAGAGTCATTTGCTATTTTCATGTGCTTGTGTTCTTATAAATACAGATGGATGTAAGAGAGATACACACAATGGATTAATAAAATTTATGTTAAGGCATAGCTTTTTCCTATATTCTTTCTTCTTCTCCTATTTCTGCCACGTTGAAGACCATTCTATCCATTCATGCCTAGTTACAGGCTGATCCTTCATCAATTGGTTCAAAGCCAAGGTTCTTTGTATCCCTGTTATACAGAGAAGTTCCTCTTCAGAGACAGGCCCCTGCATTATCAAAGACGATCGTGGTTTCTTATAAAACCTCTTTGTCTATTTCTTTAATAAGCCTTGCCATTTACCTCATAATTCATTGGAGCTCAAATCATCATTCTTCTCCTTGTCAAAGTACCTAAATCATGACGCTATAAGTAATTTTGAAGTTTCTTTATCCCTCATTACTGCATTTGATAAATAAGATGTTACTACAAGGAATTTCAAAGTAACCTATATCTACAACTTTTAAGTGTGGAAAATAGAAGGAGAAAATGGAACAAAGAACTCTAGAAAGAATTCAGCAAAGAGTTGTACACATGGACCGGCTGCCTTGCCTTACATCCTGAGGGAGGGTGGGTGTGTGTGTGTGTGTGTAGAAAAGAGGAGAAAATGGAAAAAAGAACTCTAGAAAGAATTCAGCAAAGAGTTGTACACTTGGATAGAATGCCTTACCTGATGTGTACATGTGTGTAATTTGGGTGGGTCAGTCATACAAAGCATGACACTAACCCAACCCAATTAAAAATGGGTCAAGTTTTTTAGTGGACCAACCCCATACTTTAATTGGGTTGGGTTAGCCTGCCCATATTTTAGGCCAGATCAGATGGATTTGGGTTGACTTTAACCCAAATGGTTGACCATAACCCAAGTTGCAACCCTAGAGACAAGCCCCATGTCTAGGTTTTCAAACTATGCTTCTTTAACATGTTCTGTAACCATGCAAACGAAATCACAGTATGCAAATAAAATTTGGGGCGTGGTGGTTTGTGCTTCCTTTCTTAACATGTCCGGTAACCATGCAAATCAAATCATGGTATGCAAATCAAATCCTTGTTGTTATTGTACATTTGTTTTTTGCTTTCTCATTTTATTGTTGTTTTTCTTGTTTTTTGTCTAATCCTTTTAGACCCTATTCTTTGTACTTGGATCTTTTGTTGTATTTTTTATTTTAATGAAATTTTTCTATGTTACTGCTCAAAAAAAAAAATAGTATGCAAATCAAATTTTGGGGGTGATGGTTTTTTTTTTGTGTGTGTCAAATTGAATTGTTGTGTTTGTTTTGTTGCCAAATTGATTGTATTTAGTTTTGAGAAATCCTTAGGTTATTTTATTTGGATTATTTTTTTATTTTTTCTGTTTTTAGTTTCCTCTAGTGTTTCCTTCATTGCATAACAGCTATTCTTTTCTCCAATCTTGTTTTGTTTTCCAGTTTGGAAATGTTCCAGACCCAGAGCTTCCTGGACACCTTCTGATGGAGCAGTATCAGGTTTATCCCAACATATCTTCCTTTTTTGGGGTCTTCATGATATCTTTATATTTAGGTTCTAAGTCATATTTGCATTATGAGGAACTGACACAATTATCACATTCAACTTTTTTTGGGCCTTATGATAATACTACTTTGAAGACATGGCACTTTAATCAATAGAAATCTTTATGTTTACATTAGGCTTGTGCCCTTGCTAGAAGATTGTGTTTACTGATTAATTATACAACAAATTCAGGCTCAGTTTGTTTCTGCTGTTCGGACTGCCTTGGACACATTTTCTAGCCCTCTTCTTCTGGAGGCAGGCCTACTGCTAGCTGCGAAGGTTCAGATCATGAGCATTATCAGTTTCATGTTTCTTTGTTTGCCAATCTGAAATCTTAGCTGATACAACTAACTACAGATTCTAACAAGCAATATTACTAAGGGGGATCGAGTTGCTCTGCAACGCTTGTTTTCATTGATTTCTCGAACACTGAATGACTTTAAGGACATATATTATCCATCTTTTGCAGAATGGGTTGCTTGCAAGGTATTACTTTTTGCATTGTCAGTATGTTCAATTTTAAATTTCATTCATACTCTTCAAGACATGTTTACTGAGAATCATCAGTTCTAGTAGACTGGCTAATTTATGATTTTAAAATAAATGTTAATTCTATAATTTTTTTTGATAGATCAAAGTAAGACTTTTAGAAGCCCATGCTTCCGTCAAATGTTATGCTTACACATTCCTGAGGGAGCAGCAGAATGGATTTCCTGATGACTATGTATCACTGATACCAATGATATCAAAAAGTTCTAGTGTTTTGGGGAAGTATTGGATCCAGGTTTTGAATGACTATAGTCATTTGTGCTTTGGCTTGCAGTCTAAAAGTAATGTAAGTATTGCTTACAAAGAATTTATTTATGTTCACTCTAGCTTACATTTTATGGTTATTTTCTATTGTTATACAGTACAAACCCTTCCTGGATGGAATTCAATCATCATTGGTTTCATCAAAGGTACGACCATCTCTTGATGAGGCTTGGCCAGTTATTCTTCTGGCTGTTGCATTGGATGCAGTTCCGATGGCGTTTGATGCTGATGAACCTTCCAAGTCAAATATCGAGAATCATTCAAGAAATATCTTTCTATCTGGGCACAGCATGGTCAGATTGGACCTGATTGACTTTCAATTTGTTTGGGGATTTTCTCTACTTGTTCTATTTCAGACCCAGCAGCCTGTTATGGGCAAAAAATTGATACCTCTTCTTGGTTCCTGCGAAATTAATCCTTGTGGGAGTTCTTTAGTTAAAGAGCCAAATCATTCTGCCTCGAAGTCATATGAAACTGCCTTGCTGGCGTTGCAGTCTCTCTGTGCTGAAAGGTTTTTTAGTTTGCACTTCCTCACTTTAGACCTTTGCAGAGAACTACTACAGGTTAGTTTATGGTTTACTGACTCAAAACTCATGGTTGGAACTGAGGAATTTGTCTTTTTTAAGTAATTTCTTCATAGTCAATTTGAAATTGTGAAATTGTACCAGAGTTGTATTTGCTTTGTAGTTTGTACTACACAATAAAAGTTATAATTATAGCAACCGTGTTTAGTGAAATACATCAAGAAGCAGCTTCAGCAATCCCATTCTGTTTTAATGCAACCCGCTGCAATTGAAAACAATCAGGCCATAAGGTGTGATATGCATGAGATCTTTTCATGCTATAATTTCACTCTAATACAAACATTCTAACCCTTCTCTCGACTTTTCCATCCTGCACTCATTATTTACATTTCCCCCAACTAGGCCTCCTTTATGTTTCTTAGCTGCACATAGATACCAAACTCTCCACATCATTGCATTTAGCAATTTATATTTAGTGTGTGATAGATTGCTATTTAGAAATTTTCCTGTCTTTATTCCCATGATAAAGTTAAGTACTTTAAATGCCTACTATTTAGATTTGGATAATACGTATTATTGTCCATTGTTTGAATGAAGATAAAGATTTGTCTTATTTTTAATTTATTAATCAGTGTTCATTATCTTTTGTGATTGTAGGCTTTTCTGTACCTTGATCAAACTTCTGGCTCATGTAATGACCTTGTCATGCATGCACTTTCACAGGTAGAGGCATCTATTCTGAACTCATCTTTTTCTTCTTTCAAACCTGTAATTTCTCACATTGAAAAATATCTCTAACTAGCACTTTCTCTACCATAAGGAATTGTTGCAATTTTTAAATAAAAAGGAACTACATTTTTGAGCAGCAGCAAATACGTAAATCTCTAGTGCACTAGATTCTGCATCCAATAAAACAATCCCCCAAGGACAAAAAATATTCATTTGTATGGATACTTTAGGAGTTCATTTTTATATATTTTTCATTTTTTAGAATTTCCTTTTTGATTGAACAAAATCCGCTAATTTGGGATCAATTTTGAGTTGAAATATGAGTACAGCTTCCTCTTACACCTTTGTTGTCATCTGTTTTCATCATATCATATGTTCAAATTCCAATCACAAGTTTCAGGTGAGGTATCATATTTGAGACCATTGAAGAGTTGCAAGCAAAAGTGGAGCCCCAATAAGTTTTTACTCTGTTCTTGCAAAATTTCTTATTTTTCTTGATTTTCTCCGCATATGTCTTTGATCTATAAAGGAGTCTTTTGATCCATTAATTACTGTGGTTTGTTTATTTAAAATTATACAAAAAATATCACTTATACATTCTTTTACTTTTTTGCCTTTCTTTTATTTCTGAGTCATCACTTGAATATGACTGTTGATAATTGTAAGAGACAGATTATGGACTCTGTCATAATCTTCAGATCTACATGAATTAATTTAATTTCTTGATACTTTTAATTGTAAAATGATTGATTTTAGTTTGTTTACTTTCATTTTCTGAGATAAAATGCTTAAAAATTGTTACTTCTAATATTTGTCTTTAAATTGTAATTTTTTGGACTTATTCTTGTTTCTCCTGATTGTCTGAGATGATTATTACTTTGGATTTCATGGGATCTGCAACATTTTTTTCATGTTAATATTTAATATGAGATTGAATTTAGTTTGAAGCTATATAAGGAAATGGAATGACTTGAATGTAAATTGGCATTTGTTGATAATGTAGATTCTGATTTAGTCTTGAAGTTCTACCTTCAATGATCTACAGCCTCAGATGCAAAGTAATCCAACCTGATTTCTTTTGTTTGAACAGATTGTCCGGGTCTGTCCTGATGATTTTTTTGAATCAGAGGACTTTACAAATACTGCGAGCGAACTTTGTGTCAAGTATATTCATAAAACAATTCATAGGTAACTGATTTGTCCATGCTCCCAGTCCAAAGATCAGAAAGGTGTCCACATATGTTGTATGCTTTATTATTTGTTTGTTGTATTTGGAATAATCTCTGAACGTTAACACTGATCTACAATCTCATTTTGTTTTGTAGTAATGATCTAGTATCAAAAGATCAGGAAAGTTTCAAGGACCTGATTTCTTCATTATTCATTACAGCTGAGACAATAGCACACCGTTTGAATCCTGAGGTGCGTAAGAATAAACATGTGATGTAAGTGATGCTGTTGGGATGTTTTTAAGTATTAAGCATATGCAAATCAGTTTGTTCAAAGGGTTACCACCTTGTTACTTGCTAAATAAGCCACATTTATTGCTGCCAACATTTTGTGATGTCTCAAATGGTATTGTCGAATAACTTCATTCAACTAAATGGCATATCTGCAAGTGCAGAAGCAATGGAAGATGATGCTGGCATATCTATCAACTTCTTATGTGTGTTTTAAAGGAGCTTCAACTGTCTCAGTGGTTGTCGATAGTAATTTCCTTTGCTCAGAAGATTCTCCCCTTATTGAAAGAACAGTTTAGAGGTAAACATCTTTATTGTTACTAGTTTCAGATCCAACTTGTAGAAGCATCAATTATTTGGTTTCTGCATGATAGAAAACATTGTGATGCATCAATCAGATTCACTTCTCTCCTTCACTGAGATATATCAAACCTGTTATAATGTAGAACCTGTAAGCTTGAAAATGAGTAAAAGATTTCATCATACAGTTTCTTACGAAACAATAGATCTGCAATATTCCTAGTTCTAGTTTTGTGTCAAATAATGATTAGAACGGAATCTACATAATCTCACAGAAAGCGTTTCTATGATTTTTTTATTTTTCAGATAAAGCAATGCTCCATGATGATGCCATGACTCAAATGGAAGCCATTTTTGGAGCTTGGCAAAATGTGATTCTCAGCTTGTCCGAGTATTGTATCAAGGGTATCCATATCTTGGAAAATAAAAGGGACAGTTCATGTGAACTGTTACTACTGAAACTTGCTTTCTGTCTTGAAGAAGCATTATCACTTGCAAGAACAGCTTATAAAACTCAACAGCCAGGGCAGGGAAATGATAGTAACATGTTCTTTTATACCATATACAGACATTGCACCAAGTGCATCCATGTGGCTCTTACTGACTCCAATATACAGGTAAGTGAATGTCAAAGCTTGTGATATTTACCATCAATCTTGCAGCCAGAAGAGATGCTGACACTGTCCACAAATTTTGCACACAAGCAGGTTCAAATAGGTTGGATTGAATGTATTGAAGAGCCTTGTACAGAGAGGACTTAGCCAGGATCCAAACATTGAAAGCCACTCTTTCATTATGTTTTTCATTGGAGAGCTTTTTGGAGATATTTTCTTCCTAACTCTGCAGGTTTTGAAGGTGCTTCCTTTACAAAGTTTATGGCACAGGCAAGCTGGTGTTTTATTTTGATAATTTAGAAGTGTTATTTAATTCTTGTGATACAGGAACCAATCAACAAGGAGTCATTTGCTATCGCTGGTGAATGCTTGAAATTATTTGTTCTCCTGCATAGACTGTCACAAGGAAGTGAACATCAGAAAGCTGTTATGCAACTGCTTTTGGAAAGCATAATCATGATTATGTCCACATCAAGTGAAGCTCATTTAAAGGTTACAAGAAAATTCATTTAATCTAGTTTAACAGAAACTAGAAGTGCTTCATCTCCACAGTTGTCTCATAATGTGCTGATTTCAGGAACTTACAGAGATTAAGTGCTATGCCATGAAGCTGGTTTCTCACCTAGCTCAGATTCCTTCTTCTGCAATTCAATTTAAAGATGTTCTGCTGGCAATGCCAGCAACACGCAGACAGCAACTTCAGGTACGCCTCTTCCAAGTCAAACAACGTCTGCTCACTCTCTCTTCCTACTGAGCTAAACCCACAAACTTGCCTTCAATAATATATTGTCTAGGTAACTGTTCGTTAGAATCATAGTTATTGAGAAATTCATTTCCCCTGGATGTACCTATTTTTCTCACTGTCATATCCCACATTCATTTCATGCTTCAATATAATCTTTCCATACAATGAGATGCCTTTCGCAGCCAGTCCTCGTATGATACCCCTATCTGTTTCCCATATTGACAACTAATGTCAGAAGCTAAATTCTCCATCACAAGATTCATTCTCCTTAGTCCAGCATAAAAAGGCTTCTTGATATGAAAGAAAAAAAATTTATAGAAAGGATTAAACTATCTCCAAATATAACAGCTGAATTTCTTGGGATCTTTTTAATGCATAAATTTCTGATATAACCATCTATAAAGGAATATTTTCTTTAAATTATCCATAACGACATTAAGTTTATTTTGGTATCACTCATAAATAAATTAAAATGAGTTGATTCTGTGGGCAATGGTGGCAAAGGAGTGCATGGGTTATACCAATGTTGTCAAAATTGCACGAGTCGTGAGTCGACTCGATTCGGTACCTTAAACGAGTCGACTTGCATGGGAAATCGGAAATAGGCCAAAATTGTACAAATCGACAAGTCTACTATAGGCCTCAGATAAGTGTAAGTTTTTTTGCTTGTAAATTGATGTATAAAAGGTGGATGGCTGCTAATTTCGGGTATATACCAATTCACATGTGCTAGGTGAGTAAACAGTTTGGATAAATTATTGGAGGGCCCTACGTAGAGGTATCTACTAGTAGTCTCTACTGAATATTTTTCTATATACAGTACATACACATTAATACACCATTCATATGTATGTACATATGCATATACATGCATGCATGCATGCAGACGTACATACAAAAGTACCTAAATACACACTGTACGCATGTACATATATATGTTCATACATATGTACATTGTCGATTCCCTAAGAACAGTTCTCACAGATTTCTGTGTGCACAGTATGGTGGACCCCACCTAGGCCCACGCAGATGGGTGGATTGAAAGGTCTTGGCTCTTATATGGTGTCTATAAAATTTCATGTTGATCAAATTAGTAAAGTCATGTTTCTAAGGCCTCAAAATTTCTTTATCTTTGAATAGAAATTCATCAGGTTAGATCAACAGACTGTAAATTCATATTGGTGTCAAATTGATTACAAGTGTAATTCACAAGGAGTAAGTGGGTGTAAGGGGAGGGATAGATCCATGAATTTTACTATGGACCCAATAAACCGAAATTCGCATGAAGGTGTCATGCAAACTGGTCTTAGGGGAAGATTTACTCCTAGGCTCCCATCCTCATATAACAAGTTGAGGATTCCTATGTGAGGCCCACCACAGCCATGCAAAGGGGTTGCTTGGAAAGGTCTTTGCTTGAGTAAGATGCATGTGAAAAATCACCATAATTAGATAAGTGAAGCCATGTTTTTTAAGGTTCCAAAGATTCTTTTTTTTTTTAATGGTAGAATTCTTATGGTTAGATTAAACAAGCTTTTTTTTTTTAGCAGTAACAAATGGAATAATTATATTAATGATGAAAAGATACAAATGATGGTATCAAAGGGTCTAAGAAACATAAACCCCAAGATAGCCATAGAGAAAATAACAAAAGTACAAATAATGGCCTCCAACAAAAGCAAAAAATACTCTTATCTCCAAAAAGATCTCATAGATAAAACACACCTAGTAGCACTAGAGTCCACCCCGTTTTTGGCAAAAAAGTCAACGACCCCATTTGTTTATCTTCTGACCGTCGTGAAGGAGATCTCCCTTTCTGAACATAACGCTCTAATTTCTTTTACTTTGTGATCAATTCCATGGGGGTCTTTTTAACCCTGCCGCCCACTTTATTGCATTTTTAGAGTCCCCTTAAATGATCAGTTACCCCTTCCCATTGAGGACCAAATGGTCAATGCTTTCCTAATACTGATAAGTTCTGACTCATTAGAATCTCTCCGTCCTATGGATTCCGAGAAAACTACTGACCTTCTTCCGTTCAAGTCATGCATCAGACCCCCTATACCGGCCGGACTTGGTTTTCCTCTGTCAACCCCATCGACATTAAATTTAAATGTATCTGCTTGTGGGGGATGTCATGAAATTTGGACTCTGTGTTTCCTTGCCCCTGCTAAGACATCCATCCCAAGAGGTGAGGAGGTCTACTACTTTGAACCCTTTGAATTTTGCTTCGGACAATAGCCATGTGTAAAGCCTCCATTTAGCTTTTTTGGATGAGATCGTTTTCCTTTGTTTCCTTTAGTTCGAATATCATGGCATTCCTTTCCTTTAGATTAAACAAGCTTTGTAACTCAGGTTAAGGTTAACTTGAGTAAAGATCCAATTCATGTGGAGTAGGTGGGTTTCGAGGGAGAGGGATAAAGGATGTGATTGAGACCATGATAGGCCCCATTTGATCAAGGTCCTCAGATTGTTATTTGAGGCTTCAAGCCTAGGGGATCCTCATGTATATATATACATGTGCTATTGATGGCTAGCTTCCATGTTCCCCAACTCAATATTTTACTTTTGAACAACGTGCATGAGATTCTTAGGTATCTTTGTAGTAGACTACCTGTCAAAATTATGGAATTAAATGATCTCTTGGAAGTCAATGATCATGAGCTACCTTTGTACTTAAACGTGAGAGCATCCTAGTTTTTGCATTCATTTTGTTAGAACTGCACTTTCTATCGTAATATTTTGTAATTTATATTTCTTTCCTTTTTTGTTGCCTTGATTGGCTCTCTATAATCTATGTGTACTATTTTTCTTCAGAGTAGAATACAGTACATTCAGAAGAGGGAAATTCCTCTCCTCCACAATCTTTTCTCTTTTTATTAATATTTTCTTTTCCCAATATTATTACTCTACACTTTCTGCAATATATCTTAGTTCTTGCATTCACTTTGTTTATATTTTTAATATCCAGTTTATGGAGGGAACCTTTTCATATTCCTTTACCGACATGATTTTCAGGATATTATCCGAGCATCAGTTGCTCAGGGTCAGAGTGCAGTACAGATGATGCCAATGACTTCACCTTCAGTCATTAACCCATCAGTACAGATCAAGCAAGACCCTCAAGTTAGCATTTCTGTAACTGTAGCACCAGGCACGAAAAACATTGATTCCGTGGAAGATGATGAAGATGATTGGGATGAATTTCAATCTTTTCCTGCTACTGGAACTGTGTCGGAAGTGGATGAAAAGAATGCGGTCTCTGCTTCAACTGATGATGCTTCCATCTTGGAAAGCAATAATTACCAAGAAAATGATGTCCAGCAGTGCTTAAACCTCTCCCCTCTTAAGGCTGCTAAAGAGGTGGTTCAAGTATCACAGTTAGAGCTTTGTGAAAATTCCCAAGAAGTCTCTCATCAGGATGTTGATTGGGAAGGTTTTCAATCTTTTACTGCCACTGAGGCTGCAGCTAGTCCTCCAGTGGATGAAAACGAAGCTGTGTCTGCTAAAGTTGATGATTCTTCCATCTTGGGAAGCAATAATCGACAAGAAAATGAATCTCAGCAGCTCTCAAGCCCCTCTTCTCTTGAGGCTGTTGAAGAGGTGGATCAAGTACGACATCTAGAGCTCTGTGGAAAAGATTTCCAAGAGGTCTCTCATCAGGATGTTGATGGAATGGATCACCAAGAGTCCTCTAGACATGAGGCCATAGAGATTTCTGAAGAACTAAATGCGGCCAATGATGGAGCACAAATCATCAGAAGCCATGATGATGGGGATGATGTTCAGGGTTCTTCAGACCTGAAGCCCCCCCAGGATACTGAAGAATTGACCGTTCAACAGCCACTGTGCAACACTGTGGATTTAGTGATGAGCAGTGAAAGGGTTGGAAATGATAATCAGAATGAATCTAATCTGCATACTTATCAGGGGAGCAGAAGAAATGAATGTTGGGCCATGCTTAGTAAGTGGTGAAGAGAAAACGTGTACAGATAATGAGAATGCAGGGAATGACTGAAATGGTAGTCCAGTGATTTCTGGTCTGCAATCACCTGAGTGTGCAGACAAGATGAATGATGATCATCATGAGTATGGCGGGGAGGGTGAAGAGAAAAGATGATGGAACTATCTTCCAACTGCTTTTAATGACATTTTATTTGAACATTGAGAACCAGAGTGGCAACTAGCTTCTACATGGTGTTCAATTTCAAATCCCCAAGAAGCATAGGCAAGGGCATTGGTAGAAGATATTCAAATTAGATCTATGAATTATAGATACAAGAGGATTGCCTGGTTGAGCTTTGTGTAGCATTATTTGTCTGCCGGGACGCTATTTCATTCTCCTTTTAGCAGAGGTGTAGAGTTCAAATCAACCCAATTCTTTCAGTGGTGCAGTGTCAAGGCGAGTTGTAAAGGGATTCTTCGTTGAGTTGTGCAAGAAGGTTTGTATCTTGAATTTTAGAAGGCAATTTATTTTCAGGCCTATTTGTAGATCGTGTATCTGTCATTTTATTTGAGATGTATTAAGAGCTCTCTCTCTCTCTCTCTCTCTCTCTCTCTCTCTCTCTCTAATGCACACCTCTTTGTGGAGCCATGAGACTAACTAGTGCAACTGTCTCACTCCTAGTTTTAAAGGCGGCAGAAACTAATAGGTGTTAGGTCATGAGTTTAAGCCAGCTGAAATTATTACTTGGAATGGGTTCAATATTGGAAATGCTACTGGTGGACTGTCAGATTGAGTCTAACAGGATCATTCAAAACCCTGATTTTTAAACTTCAATATGAATATTTTTATTATTTTATTTCTTATTTGCAATTGGTGAGTCCCATGAATATGGAATGAATATGAAGACAATGGAAATTTTAGATCGTGTGAAATTATCAAAAACAGTGCGAGGACTGGCGATTGAGAGGGCTGTAAAGAGGGTCTGCATGAATATGGGATGAACAAAGTTTCACCTCTACTAGATTATTTTATCCTTATGATTTTACATAAACTGACTTAATGAACTATCAATTTTGTTTGTAATTTCATTTGCAACCAACGATCTTTCTTTCCACAGTCTGCTGTTTTCGGAATGGAAAGCAAGGAACAGCTCCCCGGCAAAAACCGAGGAGTCGCCGTTACAAGATAATCCCATGATGATGGCCTCCACAATCTTCCACACTTTACTGCAGAAATTGAAAGTCCCTTGGGGTGCTAGAACAATGGTGTAAGATTGAACCTAGAGCGGGGGTGAATAGGGCAATCACCAATTTTAATGATCTTTAAAAAATTCTTGATTAATCAAATGATTTGCAGCAGATTAATTTAGATTAATCAAGTGTGTGATAAAAGAGTTACAAATTAAAAGACCAATAACACAAGCATAAGACCAAATCACCCACAACATATATATATAGTGGTTTGGTTAAACAATTTACATCAACTGTTGGACTCACTCTCTCTATGGCTATCACAAATTCATTAAGTGAATAATTACACCCACACTAATAGATTAGAATTTCACCTAATCAATTGATGGGAATTTCACCGAACACTTATCCCTCTATTTTTTTTATAGTGATTCAAGCCCTTTGCTTTAATCCACTTCACAAGATTATGATTTAAATTAAAATCAAACACTAAGGAGCACTTGTCTTTTGATAGCTCAGCCTTTTAAATGTGTGCTTCTTGAAGATGTCCTTCCCAATGTGATGTTGATGTCGAATATGTGGTTCGTGTATGCTCAATCACAATCTTTGGGTAAGGTCTCTAGGATTTAAGATTCACCGATAGTTATCCTAGATTTGGTTTACTCTCTCTCTCTTGATCTCAATCAAGATGATTGGTTATTAGATGATTCACCAAGTAAAGTGCTTAGAAAGGAGGTTAGGAGAGGTTTCGGGTCACTAGAGATGCCTTAAGATGTTCCAAGTTGAAGGGTTCAACTCAACTGGTAAGAGTTTGAAGTTTATATAGGCAAACAAATGAATCCCAAGCTGTTACGAGCCATCGCTCGTATACCAACCATCGATCATGTGTCTAAAAGAGCCGTTGGAATGTTACTGTTGCGCATTAATGATTTTCCAAATGATAGAAAATTGACACAGACAATTGATCGTCATTTGGCGATGGGTTTCACGATCGGTTGTGCTGACAATTTTCAGTAAAGCAGCTGTACATTAAAATGGTCATATCTTGGTCTCCTGAACTCCGATTTGAGTGTTCTTGGGCTCTATGAAAAACTCTTTTAATGCTCTATCCAACCATGTTGATTTTACCAGTTGATTACTATATTTGGTTGGTCGAAAGAGACTCACAAATCATGACATTTTGACAGTCCATATTTTTCCAAGATATGTTCAGGAGCTCCAATGTTTTGGTCCTATTTTCTCTAGGCTTGGTCTAATCTTACCAATATGGGTTCTTAAGCCTAGGGAAGGTCCTGTCTCTGCGATTGGTCAGTGCGCCCGATATATCGTGCTCTATACCACACGATGGGTCGCCGCCAAACAAGTGGATCAGCCTGAGCCTGATTGTATTTTACTAGTGTGTTTTTAATCTAGGCTTCAGGCTATTGATAGCATGACCGATGTGCTCTACCCCTATCTCAACGATTGATCGTATTTGTACGATTGGTCGTATCATGAGACAACTTATGTTTGATAAACCTTTCCAACCAGAACCTTGGTTTTTTCTAGACGATGCATCGTTGTACCACGATTGGTCATGCCCTGTCACTGGTGATATGTCGCAGGGCACAATGTGTCGGCTTGACAGCAAACTCAATGGTTTTACATATTTCCAAGTTCGGTTCCAATTTGTGTCAAACAACCTCTAGGCTTTGTTAATTATCCATATGTGTTTTCTAAGCCTAGGCATGGGCATCTTATGGTGTTAGATACCACCTAAAGTCATTTATGGACTAATTTACTTTTGTGTAATTGCCATACACTTGTTGATCCGTTGAATATTCAATGATCTTCCACTCGAGCTTGATTCAACAACACTTGAGTCTTGTTCATTGCCTCAATCTTCCAACACAATGCTTCACCTAAGTCATGAAATTGACAAATAGGTGACTCGGCAAACTGAAGCACTAATAGAAATAATAACATCTTTAAGGTTCTCTTATACAGTTGTACCACTGGAGTGGTGGACATATGATTGTCACAATGTTTCATGTGTTTTGGTTTACAATATACTATAATGCCACATGACCATGCTACCCACGCGAGGAAAAAAAAAATTGGTAACATGGGTATCCCAAACCCCTATTGAAGGTGAGACTAATCTCATAGATACATGAGACCACTGGCAAATTCCATATATTAGGCAGATTAATCTAGAAACAAGGGTCAAACTCAAGACCTTTATTTATCCCAACCGACAAACTACCTGGCTAGGTTAGAATGCTGAACTGTCCCTGTGAAAATTGCGAACAATGAAATCGATCCCCAATTAATGAAGTTACTCTCTAAAATGCCATCAAGTGTTGACAGGGTAGGTTTCATTTGTACAGTATAATACTGCTTAGGGAGGTGAGTTCTCATGATTTCTTCTAGATTAGTCCCAAAATCATCCAATTTTCAACTCTTAATTGATTTTGTCAAATCCCGTTAGACAAGAAACAACATTTCTTACAGAAAACTACCTCACGAAATAGGCATTTGAAATCAACTTCCATGACTAGATTTGCCATTTGTCAGAAATGCGACATCAATATTGTGCTGCTAAAGTCCCACCGCTTGAACCCGACATGTGTATAGAGAGGTGTGCACATGTCTCGAAGGACTCCATGTCTCGAAGGACTAATCGAGCAATACACCTACACACCTTCAGTTATCAAAAAAAACACTGTGTTGCCAAAGAGTGATGGCCAAGTACTCACCATAGAAAGTAGGAGTTCTGAGTTTGATTCTTACTCTATTCCGAACAGCCATTCTATGTAGATTTATCTGGTGTGTGGGTGGGGAAGCTTGTACATTTCTTGAAGATTAGTCAGGTACTCTAAGAGATCTGAACACTTTAATCATAAAAAAAATATTGTGCTGTGAAAGCATTATCCATCTCTCTAGTTGCTTCTGACTTCTCTGAGGAGCTTTGATTTTGATTCTTTGTTTTTGTTTTTACTTTAGTGGAAGAAGGAATTTGCATAGAATCAACCAACCAAATCTTCTTTCCTCTCATTTTCTAAGATCACTGAGAAATGACAGGAAACAAACAGAAATTCCAAACGAAAGAGAAAATGGCATAAGTGTTCCATGGCCAATCAAGATCCAACTTTGTAGATTTCCAATATGCACAAATCCTGGTAGATTTGAATTTGGTTGCATATTGGAAATATTCAAGAGAAAAATTGGAGATTTAGAGACAATGAAAGTTAGTGTTAGAGTTTTAATTGAATTTCAAAAGAATATCGATAATATTGAAAATGAGCAACCTGGAGTTGCCATAATATCCATTGGCAATGGTCATATGGACAACACAGAAAACTGTCAAAATCGAATCTATAACTACGTTTCAATTCAAGATTCCCTTTTAAATCATCAATCAACCCATGTAACTGAGAAATCCAATCAAACAAAGTGAAAGATAACACAGAAAATGCAAAGGAGATTACTGTGGAAAGATGAAAGCAAAGTAAATACTGAAAATTATATAGAATAATACAAAAAAAAAAAAAATGAATGGATGCACAGCTGGAGCATCTAACAACCCACTCAATTGATCCGTGATGCCGGTTATGGTTGATCATATCAATACTCGACTCGACTCATTTATTAAACAAATTAAAAATGAGTTAATTCAACTTCATTTATTAAATGAGTTAATTTGTAATAATAAACTCAAATCAACCAATCTTAAATGGGTTCGTTAGATTGACACTTGACTCGTTTGTTTAATGGGTTGACCGAACATTATCTCATTTATTAAATGAGATAACTTTCAATAATAAACTCAAATCAACAAATCTTAAATGGGTTGGTTAGATTCACACTTGACTCGTTTGTTTAATGGGTTGACCGACCCAAGTACCCATCGATTCTTATTAGAGGTTAATGCAATCCAATCCTTTTATTAAATAGTTGATTTAACTTTATCCATTTATTAGCTGAGTAAACTAGAACAATCTTAACTACATCGATCTAACCATATCTAACGTGTGTCATTAAATAAATGGGTTGACTCAACACAAGTCCCTCGCTTAAATCAGTCGACCCAACTTAGCTCATTTACTATAAGGTTGATTTAATTCAATTTTTATCAAATTTGATCAATTTATTAAATGAGTTAACCCAATCAAACTAATACAAAATGATTTGATCAAGCTATACTTATTCTAACTTATTTATTAAATGAGTTGATCAAACTCATTTACTAAGCCAATCTTAAATTAGTTGACTTAATCTGACCTATTTGTTAAAATGTTCACCTAACTCAACTTCTGCCAGACCCAAACCATTTATTGAAAGGAATGACTAAATACAAACTAATCTATTTAATAAACAAGTTTACTATTAGAATCTTAAATGGGTAAATGGAATCTATATCTAATACCACTATTTATTAAATAGGTCAACTATCAAACGAAGCTTAAATGGATTGATTCATCTTGGCATTGAATTAATCTGACTCAGCTTATTTGTTAACTGATTTTTCTTATGTAGAATCATAAAACAATTGTGTAGTAAAAAAAGAAAGGAATATTAGAAAGAAAACCTAATTTGTAAAAAAAAAAAAAAACTTTTGTTATTCTATATTCTGAAAAAGACCAGAAAGCTTTAATAAATTCTTTGAAAAAAAAAACCCATTTCCCTCAATTCAACTCATGTATATGGATTTCAATCAATTTTTTTTAAAGTTGAAGTTGGGACATGTAGGATCGTATTTTTTCTATACAATATAAAACTATAAAAGTAGAGCTCTAAATTAGCTAAAATATAAAAATTTAAAGGCATATGACAATTTTTTATTTGACTTTTCACCTTTCATGACATTTGATTAGACGACTCAAATTATATATAAAGTGGAATTTCAATAGTTTTAGCTAATCTAGCCATCCTTTAATTTTCGTAATTTGGAGAGGACAAAAACATAGTCAAAATTTAATATTTAAAATGTCATCTTTGTCCCATTCAGATTCAATGTGCTTCATCGATTTAAATCCATCATTTTCAAGGTTGACGTTGGGTGTGATGGTAGACTCCATTCTACCTTATAAAATGAAAGTATTTTTTTAAATATTAAAAATTAATTTTGAAATTAATAAATTACAATTGAATAGCATATGTTGAATAGAGGCTACTTTGTTATGTAAAAAAATCCTTTCAAAGCCTGCACAGGTTAGCTCAATTATCATGCACTCTAGTTTAGGAGGTGAACATCTTAAGTTTGAGTCTCGTACCCACTCAATGCCTGTGCCTCAAATACAGTTATGTATATAGAGTTTATCCAATTTCTCATAGTAAAAAATAGATGAAGGTTTTGAAATTTTTTGTCAACAAAAAAATCTTTCAAATAAATTTTCTAATTAAAACCTATTTTCTAATTAAGTTTATTTTTCAAAAATCAATATATGTACCACACTATCAATTTTGAGAAGCTCTAAGGAGACTGCCGTATCTATTTTAAATGGAAATACTGCACACTTATCATGAGATGGGCTCCATATGATTAGGTGGGATAGAGGATAACTAACTTTGTGTGGTGGGCTATGAAAATCAATAGTTTTATAGTAATTAAATTTACAAAGTTTAAAATCATATTGCCACTAATATCATAATGAAGCTCAAAGTTTACAAAATTAATATCCTTCTCATTCTCTCCATATTCCATCCAAAAATATGTGTGGCTTACCTTAATATTTAAGAAGCATTTTCCCTATATAGGAAGACTTGAGAAGCCTCATTTTTATTAACTTTCTAAAGAAAATTAATTCTACAAGAAAATTTATCTTTTAAGAAAATAGATGTTATTCAACGTATGTCATAAACTCTGATATCATGTTAGGTCATGAAAATCTACATTTATATTTTTTGTTAAAATTCTTATCTTTACTAAAAAGTAAATGAAATATTATCTTGTCCAACTTTAAGTTACTAAAAATAACTATTGTGAATCAAGGCAAATAGGGTCAGGTAAGACTATTGATTATTTTCTTAGGGGGGGATTTTGCGATAGAAAACTTCTAATAGCTCTCGCAAACAAAAAAATTAGTTTTTAAAAGAGTTTGAAGTTGACTTTTTTAAGGAAAATCTTTCTCATTTCCTCGTTCAATTCTTTCTCTATACTAAAAAAATAAAAATTTATCCAACATTGGGTAGCTCAATTGGTTATTTTCCGCCTCTTGAAGCGAGATAATCAATTTGATTCCTAGCGACGTAAACTGAAGACTTCCTGTGTGGGTGTAGAGTTTTCCCTCGAAGAGTTTATGGGGACCTTTACCTCATAATTCCCCTCAATTATAAAAGAACAAAAAATTTGAAGGAAAAAGAAAATATTTGATATTTTATGTTCTTGAAAAAAAAGAACTTATTAAAAGGAAAAACACTAATTTTTTTTTTTTTTTTCACTTTTCACGAAGGCAAAGAGTCCTTTAGAAATTTTCATCAATTTTTTAAGTGTCATCAGGTGGACCAACTGCTTCTTCCATCTTCATGGTCCCCCCTCCCGGGAAAAGTCAGCTACAGTAGTTAGGAAGTATGGCCGGACCTGGGGATTCCGAAGATCGGAAGAGACGACGAATGGAGAACGCGAGGGAGTTTTTGACGCTGAACAAGGATGAATCGGAGAGAGTGTCGCGACTCACCGTTTTACCTCACCGAGTCGGCCTCGCCCAGAGCTTCTACGAACACTTCGCCCTTAAAGGCATCCGTGTCGACCGAGTCCAACCCGGTTTCCTCTCTTGCACCTTCCTCGTCCCTCCTCGCCTCACTGTAATCCATCATCCACCTCTCTCTCTCTCTCTCTCTCTCTCTCTCTCACTCTCTCTTATACAGAGACAGACTGAGTATTTATTGGGTTTTTTCCTCATCTATAGTAAGATGTGGAATTTTGATCAGAAGCTCATTTTCTTAGAAAATGTCAGTGAAGTTTTTTTATTTGTTTTATTTTATAGCAAGTTAATAATCACATATACTTCTTCATTTATGGAAGCTGGGCTTGAATTTTTGGCATGATATTTCTGTAATTTTGGTTTCTTAGTTCACGGATTATATGATTATGTTATTCCAATGAATGAATATAGCCACCCCACTTTCTTACAAATTGATACAAATGGCTGTTTGAGACCCAATAGTGTCTTACGTCTACAAGGTGGAATCTTGCAATATATCCTGATTCCTGACAGATCTATTGATAAGCCATCTCAAGGGCGTGATTTCAAGTCTCACAATCCTATAATGCCTGTGGTGGGTTTAGATTTATTCAATGTGTTCCTCAAATTGCAATTAGGTTGAATGGCTAAATGAGAAATGTTCATCCCTCATTGTGTTTAGGCCGTGTTAGTATAGATATCACATTAGTTAAGATACTATTTCTCAGAGGATTAGCACCAAATTAACATTGATCGCCTGCTGCAGCATTGCTGATAATGATTTGATTTCAGTTAGGAGAAATGGAAAACCGCATAGTGGATGGAGGAAAATGAAGGGATTTCTTGGAAAATAATTGTTCTGTGGAAAAATTGGTTAAACCATTTCTGATTTTAGTGAAAGAATGGTTATCTTCCTAGAAAGTACTTCCCATTCCAATGCCCTCTTACTAATGCATCAAGCATGGGCTTGACTCAAGCCCTATTCAAATAATATCAATATACAGGTATTATATATGTTTAGACTTTAGTCATGAGCCAAGCTCGATTGCAGGTCAGCTTGTCTCGTTTACAACCCTACCAATGGCCATAATACATGCTGTTTCTGAAATTCTTGTTATCTGATTGTTGGACCTTTTCTTCTGAGAGGTAATTATTGGACATTGTTTCACCTCGAAATGACCATTCTGAACATTATGTTCATTTTCTATTTGTAAATCATGGATCAGATGGTTACAATTGTCTAATCAGTGGTAATTGACAAAGTGATCCTTATAGGTCCACAAGACAGATTGCAAGGGCCACAATTAGCAGACACCATCAACAGTTCAGCTGAATAAGGATGCTAGTGTGAGTTCAGCTGTATAGATGCAGATGATTGGCACCAGAATTAAATGAGATTTCTAGAATATCAGGATTCTTCAATAAAGGTCTTAACGAGGTTGATGGGTAGGCTAAGTGTTAGCAGTTAGTTGAAATAATGTAGCAAGATGTGCTCAATTGTAGGGATTTCTATTGATTAAGAAACATATGTATGTTTTTTGGTTCGAAAAGGGGGAAAAAAAAGAGAGAAAATTTGCAGAATTTAGGAGGGAAGGTACCCCCTCAAATGGGACCAACTTCCCTTGTTCTTCTTTTTTTTTTTTTTCCTTCCTTACTTTCTGTTAGAAAGACAAAAAAATTCAAAAAACTTGGTTAGTCTGTTTGACCATCCAAGCAGCAGAACCTTACTAGATCCACCTATAGAAGTATAGAACTGTCCGGTCCTTGAACATCAATGCATTTGGTCAAATTTTAGTGTAGTACTGGACAAGTTGGTTCAGCAATGAGCTTAACATAGAGTAATCATTGTCATTCCCAAAAAAATAAATGTAGAGTTATCATTTATGAATACTTCAGAATTGAGCAATTCTTCATTGCTATTTATTTGGGTCTTCCTATTGAACTAGTCATTGAGCTTAGCCCAAATTTCAGGTTTTAGTGAATGAAGGTCTAACATCCTAACATATTTTTGGTGTGATACAATTTTCATTATGTATGCTTTAAAATTTCCTCTGCTGAATGGTCGTCTCCTTTTTCATTCAAAATGAAATCATTTCAGAATAGGATTTAGCAGTTAGCCTTTTTGGTAGTTTTCCAACTGCCAACACTTTTGCAGGGTGCAAATAGAAGCTTGTCATCAGGTGCCATTGCAAACCTTGTAGATGAAATTGGAGGTGCTGTTGTCCAAGCTGACAGTCATCATATGAAGGTTTCAGTTGACATGTCAATTTCATACTTGTCTTCAGCTAATGTGAATGTAAGAAGGCACTATGTCATCCCCCTTGCTTGTTTCTTTGCATGCATAGGTTCCTAAATCACCTCATACATGTGCTTTTGCACAATTATGCATACATGTGTTCATAGATGCAATTCCTAGCATTTATTTTTTAAAGCATGTATCACATAGGTAAGAAGTTGCTTCCCCACTTGCCCATACCCATGTGTACATTTATAATGAAACATACAAAGTACTTGACAAATAACATATTTGGTTTGTCTGGGTCATGAATTATGTAAGGTGAGCCTATTTTTTAAATTATGTACAGTTCTGCAACCTTTAATGATTTATATACAGGTGGCCATATTTTTCAGTAATCCAATATCATTCATAGGGATAGAAACGGGTTGGATCAGGACAGATCTGTGATGGGCCATATTTAGTTAGATCAAACGTGACCAGGTAAATAGGGGCCTATTGCTATCCATAAGGATGAAACTGGGTCAGGCTTGGGCTGGACCAGGTGAGGTTTCTATGTGGCTTTTTTGGGTCGGTACTTCCAGTGATTGGGTAACTGAGTTTATTGCCATCCCTAATTACTGATTTAGTTGCTTGGTGTCAATCCACAATGGACAGGTTGTGCAGGCATAAACATCAAGTTGAGGCCTCAATCATCATCATCTTCAAGCCATTTATCCCATCAATCTGGGGTTGGAATTTATATTTAGATTTGGCAAATTGTTTTCTATGGATCGACTGCCTATCTTATGCCCAAAATTGAGACCTCAATTGCATGGATTTGTTTAGCTCCTGGTTTTGAAAATGAATGTTTGGCACTGGTTAATGTTATTGTTGATCCCACCATTGTTAGAGTGTGGCTTTGGAATGAAATTTATTGAGGCTGCAAGCATCTTCTCAAACTCATTTGTACCACATGAACAGAGAAATAACGAGAAGGTGTGATATAATCTGGAATATTGGGTAGTGATATGGGGAGTCTTTAACTTTTTATAGAATCAGGCACTCTGTACTTCAGCATTTAAATGAGGCTTTTGAATGATGACATGTGCCAGAAGACAAGGAAATTTCTATATCTATTAAAAAATTGAGTCTCTAGATCACTAGCTGAAATCTAAAATCCAGATGGAAAACTATTAGAGATGTAGGGTTGAAACTTGACTGGAACAAAAAAAGATTCAATGATGGAGAACTTCCACATTTAACATTAAAATTGCAAATGCCACACGTGAGAGATCACATCACAAGAGGAGAATATGCATGGAATCCACTGTCCTTGAGATTGCAGTGGGGTTAATGGTAACCGAATACATTATTCAAAATTGAGAAAGTCTCTTAAACGTCACCTGCAGAAGAAAAATAACAAGAACCTTTCAATTTATGAAAGTGGATTTGGATTTGCTGTTTGCACATTGAAACATATAAATGTTCTTGGAATATTGAATCCATACCAAGTTTTCTTTTCATGGCAGATAGTGATTCTTAAATGGAAGCAGCAAGTGTAAACAAAGTCCATTGACTTCATCAATGGATATGGCTTTGCCTAGGCCCTCTATTGCATCTGAGAGTTCATTCTTTCTGTTTTGATATTGTTTGCTTCTAATTATTATTCATTATGTTTTTAAAAGAGAAAAATTTCAAGCATTTATATCACACCACATGATTTTAAATCTTTCAGTGGCTTGCTTGAATTGTGTATGGATTTTTAAAAGATGGGATTCAATTGTTTTAGGCTCCAAATAAGGATTTTGAAAATCTCTCTCCTCTATAGTTGATGAATCTTATGCTTGTTGCACCTTTTCACCTAGTTTGATGGTCAGCTTTCCTCTGTCCTTCTAATTTGTATGTCCATACCATTAATCTTTGTTTGATTTGCATTCTTCACTTAATAATTTATTAACTCGTTTGGTGGAAGTTGGCAGGATGAATTGGAGATTATTGCATGGGTGCTGGGTCACAAAGGAGGCTATTCTGGTACAAGTGTTTTATTGAGGAACAAGACAACGGGGGAGCTTGTTGCTGAGGGTCGGCATTCTCTGTTTGGTAAACTTGCAAGTAAAATCTAATCTTTCTATTTTAACGAGTAAAGCAATGAAGACATTTGGTATGAGGCCACCTCTGGGTGCATATAATAGCCACTGTACAGAAGCATATCAATCAGGGTAATAAAGGAGGCAATTCTGGTAGAAATGTTAATAATAACAGGTCAACAGGGCACATGTCACTGAGGATCAGCATTCTTTGTTTAGTAACTTGCTTGCTTCTTTGAGAGAAATAACAATCTTTTAGTGTGCTGCCAGCCATATATGCATATGGATAACCACCATGCACAGAAGTAAACAGGTGAGGTAGGAAAAGAAAGAAAAAAATGAGATAAAAGGCAGGGCCCTGAACTTAAATTGGTTGGGTAGCCCATCTATTTGGAGTTTGCACTCATAATTAGACCAACAATCCCTCCTACAAGTTAGTATATGCCATACCTCAAATCTCAGTAAGATGGGGGGGCCCTTGCTAGGTCTACTTTCTATCACTTCTTGATTTTTTGCTTAGGTACAAAATTCCCCGGTGGTCAAAATTCAAAATCACTAGAATGTATTGCATGATCCAAACGCTCAATATCCATTGAGATCTTTAGAATGAGATGTATTGAGCACATAATGGAGGGTTTATCAACGGCCATGGTTTGGATTGGTTTGAAAGGTTGCTTGTATGTGGTGCATAATTATAGGCAGTTTGCATAGGTATGGTTAAAAGGCAATAAATATTCAATGGTGCTATAATATTTGGGTTGACCCATTAAGGTTCACTCGGAATTAGGCCAAATTGGGAACAAATTAAATTCACAAGCAGGAAATAAGTGTGGAGGAAAAAGAAATAATGTAAATGTGGGTCTAGAAATGTGTTTTCTTTTTTTGTTTGTTTTAGCAGTGAGTCTTGATAAAGTGTTGTATGAAATATTTATTTCAATAGATTGCAATTTGAAACAGATAATCTTCTTCTTTTATGTTATTCTAAACAATTCCACAGGTATAGTTACCATGGATGCCCCTTTGTCTAGGATATGCAAACTCTGCAATGCCAAGTTTTAAACCTAGATTTCACTATATTGTTGTCAAGAGTTTATGAGACCGAACCATGAGAATTGCATGCATGTATAAGGTTGGCTTTTTTTGCAATAATGTTTACAATAAAATGAATGAACTTGTGTGTTTCTATTTCAGTATTATTGAAACCAAATGGCTGCAAATCAGCTTCATAAATGACTCGCCTTGGCTAGGTTGGTCAGTCTAAAGCTGACCTGATCTGGGCCCACTTAATGTAGGTTTGGGCTCTTTTGAACCCCATATGATTGGACTGGGCCTATGACGTCTGCCAATATAGAAATGGGCTGGGCTTGAGCTTATAGTTGCTTAAAGGCCCAACTTTTGGACAAAACTGACACTGAGATTGGGCTTGGACTTGTTTCCTAAGTTGCAGAGTGAAAAGTTTCAGTCAGTTTTGCCTACTAAGAAATGTTTTTTGCTTGATTGAGTTTCAACCTGGGCCCAGCCCATTTGCAGGCATCACATTCAAGTGATTTAATATAGATCTTTCATAATAATGTCCATAACTAAATCCAAGGGATTCGCGTGACGGTCAAGGCGCCCGTCTCACGAAACAGGGTCTTGAGTTCGATTCATGCTCAACTCCAACGAGTCATTCCCTTTAGTTTCTTACCTGGTATCATAGTAACAAATACCGTTCTCGGGATAATAACGGCAACTGTTAATAACGGGATATTTTCAATTTCTCGGGTTTTTAACGGGAAAATCTCGTGGAAAATATAAATATTTAAAAAATAATAAAAATAAATATAATAAATAATTCCTCTCCATATTGCCATAATAGATCTTTTTGTCGAGGCATTTTTTATGAAAAGTGGACACAAAGATCTAGAAAAAATATGAACATAAAGTTTAGAAAATAATAAATAAATAATTTATATAATGATCATTAAAATAATTGAAAGTGAAAGAATAATTTTACAGTGCTTGCATTTAACTACAAATTGATTGCCTAATGATGCTTAATAGATTACTCATGCTAAATCATATAAATGATTTCAAAGCCACACAGTATGCAGACTCATCGGTTACATTACAAATCATTAAAAAAAAAAAAAAAAAGGTACAGTTTCTAAGTAGGCTCCTTCAAGAATAATAATAATTTCAATTTAATAGTGCAAACAATCTCAATTTTTGAATTTTATCACATTGGACCCAATTTTACAATATACTGTAAGTATAATGTATAAACCCGGTTGCCAACTTGTCCCTAGCGTTCATGCAAGACAAGTATAAAGAATAAATAATAAATAATAAAGAATAAAGTTTTTTGTTAAAAGCTGTCACGTTTGACTTCTGAGTTGGGTTTCTTCCCCACACGGGTAAAGCATTTTACAGGATTCCAATTCGAACGAGAGTTGGAGAGTTGGTAAAGCTTGAGAAAGATGATGAAGAGAGCAGCCAGAGAGAGAGGATATAGAGAGAAAGAGCAGCAAGAGAGGATCAAGAGAGCAGCCGACGAGAGATGATCGAGAGAGCAGCCGCCGACGAGAGGATAGAGAGCCACCGGCGAGAGAGAAGATAACAGAGAGCGTGAGAGGTCAGACCGTCAGACGAGCAGAGGAGTAAAGGGGGAAAATTCGGAGGAGCAAGGAGAGGTAAGACAGTAAGAGGAGTTGATTTTGATTTTCAGTGGAAATGGAGGCTAAGCACCGTGGAATGGAACGAAAACTCTAGAAAAGAGGGGTTTTTTTAAGTCAGTTTGTTTGCCCGTGTGAGTGAGCCGTGTGAGGCGTGTGGGTGAGCCGTGTGAGAAGAGAAAAAGGGCCACCGGTAAAATCGCGTTTTTTACCGTTTCTTGCGTTAAAAATGTGTTTTTACCGATATATTTCCGATAATAACGACAACACCGTTAAAAACGCGATTTTAACGCGGTAACATTATTTTATCGGTATTATCGCGGTATAAACGAAAATACCGACGGTATTTACCACATTGCCTGGCATGTGTGGGATTAGGGTTCTTGCACATGCCCTAAGGACTAGTTAGGTTAAAATTGTCCACGTCTCAATACAGGTGTGACACCTGACACCTTGATCATAAAAAAAATTAATAATAATAATAATAGTAATGTCTCTAACGGATAGGCCCTACCCTATATGGCTTCTCAAAGTAAAAGGATAATGCATGAATAGGGTTCATCTTCCGTGAGAGACAATTCAATGTTATTTAATTTTGAAATTTTCAAAATTTTCTTAATTATTCACCTTTAATAAGATGTATAAAATTTGACTTTTGAAATGGCATACTAAAAATTCACCTCCGGTCATTCTAGTCATGTGATCTTGAACTTTGAAATTTAATGAAATAATTCATTGATTGTTTATGGCCAATTTTGCAATGCAACACATAATCATGTGAATACGGCCATGATATTTCAATAAGTTAAAATTTAGTATAACTTTTTTTAAGGGTAGTGATAAGTTACACCATCAAAATTAGTCGACGTACATCAAATAAAATAATTTTTTTCAAAAATTCTATTTTATTTTCAACGTCATTATGGGAAGGTATGAGAAAATGTGGAGAAAGTAATGAAGCTCAGGGTAAAATAGAATTTTAGAAAAAAATATTTCATTTGATATACGTTGACTAATTTTGATGGTGTTCAAATCACTACCTTTTTTAATTAAATAATTTAGTATTAGCCTTATTGAAAACTGTTTTTCTTATGCATATTTGAGTGCCTTGGTGCCCATAAGGTTTACATTGTTTTAGCACTGCAGTCTATATTTAAGTCTACTAGTCTTTGCACGCACTATGCATGTGGAATCTATTTTATTTGATTTCTATTTATTTTATTAATTAGACACTTATAATTATTAAATTGAACTTTTGTTACAATCTCAAGAGTTGGAAAGAGAATACCATAAACTGCAAACTCTTTTGGAGTTTTGAGACCCTATCGAAATTTCGAGATATCACTTTTTAAAAATAGGACATTTTGACAATTATGTTTTATAAATTTTTATTTTTATTTTTTATATTATATAGATTTAATAAAAAAATATTAATTCTTATAAAATTGTTAATATGTCAGTTTATCCCTTCTTACCGTTATTCCTACTCAAGGATAACCCCCGTAAAATTTACCCCTCATCCAAATGCATCATATTGAAAATATTAGCACATTTTTAAAATAAACTTCCAATAGAATAAATTGTTAACTACGTAAGAGATAGAGTATTGTGAATATCCCAACTTCCAATGGAGTATTCAAAAATGGGATGACAGATAAATTTTAAACTTTTTACCCTCAATCCTTTGTTACCAAATGAGAGTAACGAGGGGTAACGAGGTTATCCCCTCTTACTTCCATCCAAACACAGCTTAAGTTTATTTCCAGTTCACGTTACCAATGTGTTACCATAGCTTAAAACTATTTATCTCGTCAATCAATCTTAACATTCTATATAGAATTTTATTTTTTAAATTAACGTGGGAAAAATTTAGATTGAATCAATTTAGGCCATTTTTTACTTACGTGTCTCGTCTCGTTACAAGAGAAGGCAGGGCGTGACACCACCCTATGGTACGGTGGCCTCCCTCTTTCGACTCCTTTTTAGTGAAATACTTTTATGTTTGGGAGAAACCAGTGCTATTTAGCGCTACTGAGCCCAACGATTTGTTCTTCCACTGCTCCCTGAGTTATTTGTTTCTTCAAGGCTGTGGGCATTGGAAAGTTCTCACTTAGGATAACATTAGGGAAAGGGGTAGGACTTACGGATACCCTTTCGACTTGGTGCCTCGGAAGATGTAGATATCTTCTTCTCCGTTGTGCTTTCTTTTCATCGGTTTTTGTGTCACTTTGAGATCCTATGGTTAGCGTTGGCTGTTATAGACGGTGTACGCCACTTGTGAGAGTCCCACGTACTTAAATTCTTTAATATATGAGTTATAAAAGCCCCTTAAATCTCAGTCTAATCTACAGTTCATGCCATCTTCTATTGTTCTTTTGTTATTCTGCTGGAAAATTCCTCAAATTTCTTCTAAGTGCTTGTTGATGTGCCGTTTAACTATTCTCGCCACTATTTGGAGTTTATTGTAGGAACAAAACAACCGCGTCTTCAGAAATACTGTTGACTTTCAACATGTTTTGGCCAAATGCTCTCCATGGACTTCTTCTATCACTAATTTGAGAACATGGAAAAAGTGTCAAGTGCCCATGTAGACACCGCATAAACATGTCCGCATATATCCATTTTTAGATTTTAAGTGAAAATTATCATTCTGCCTTTCTGCGTGGAATCGATCAAATCGATTTGCAGTGCATTTTTCGCAATCGATTGATTACACGAGTGGATGAAATCGATCGCAAAATGTGCGATTGATTCTGTCGATTGATTGATAGCATGCTATTAATCAGTCGATTCATTAGGTAATTATATGAAAAAAAATTTAAAATTTTAAAGTTATTTTTTAAGCACTATATATTTTCAAAATTTCTCAAATTGAATATCCAGACTAATTACGATAACCTGATAAAAATACTTTAAGAGTTCAAGGTCACTCCCAAATGCTTAAAACAGAGTATTTTACAAATAAGGGTACCCCTAGGGTGTGCCGAAAACACATTTAGAAGTGTCAAAAGACTTTAAAGTCTTAAAGTATTTTTATCAGTTTATCGTAATTAGTCCGGATATTTAATTTGAGAAATTTTGAAAATACACCATGCTTAAAAAATAATGTTAAAGTTTTAAAAGAAAGATAAAACTTTAACGTTATTTTTTAAGCACTGTGTATTTTCAAAATTTCTCAAATTGAATATCCAGACTAATTACGATAACCTGATAAAAATACTTTAAGACTTTAAGATCTTTTGACACTCCCAAATGCTTAAAACATAATGTTTTACAAATAAGGGTATCCCTAGGGTGTGCCGAAAACACATTTAGGAGTGTCAAAAGACCTTAAAGTTTTAAAGTATTTTTATCAGGTTATCGTAATTAGTCTGGATATTTAATTTGAGAAATTTTGAAAATACATAGTGCTTAAAAAATAACGTTAAAGTTTTATCTTTCCTTTAAAACTTTAACATTATTTTTTAAGCACTGTGTATTTTCAAAATTTCTCAAATTAAATATCCAGACTAATTACGATAACCTGATAAAAATATTTGAATACTTTAAGGTCTTTTGACACTCCTAAATGTGTTTTCGGCACACCTTAGGGATACCCTTATTTGTAAAACACTCTGTTTTAAGCATTTGGGAGTGTCAAAAGACCTTGAAGTCTTAAAGTATTTTTATCAAGTTATCGTAATTAGTCCGGATATTCAATTTGAGAAATTTTAAAAATATATAGTGCTTAAAAAATAACTTTAAAATTTTAATTTTTTTTTATTTATTTAATTACTGTATGAATCGATCGATTGATAGTATACTATCAATCGATCGACATAATCAATCGCACATTTTGCGATCGATTTCATCCACTCGTGTAATAGATCGATCGATGCGAAAAATGCACTGCACAATTGATCGATCGATTCCGCACAGAAGGGCAGAATGGTAACTTCTACTTATCTAAAAATCGGTGTCTGATGACAGGTTTCTGCAGTGTCTATATGGACACCCTTAATTTAAAGTCTCATACTCTAGTTCTTGTTTCCTTTTTGGATGTATTGCGCTCTAGGTTTGTTCTTTTTATTTATTTTTTAAGTTGGTTGTATTGTACATTTTTTGTGCTTTTTTATTATTAATATATTTGTTATTACCATTTCAAAGGATAAAATTAATATTCCCTTCGTCCCATTTCAGCTGTCTCATTTAAAAATTTGTATTTTTTAAAGAACTCTCTATATAAGGTTATCACTCAATGTGATCTCATTCATTTTCAACACGCTTTATGTTAAACAGGACAACTATTTTGGGACAATTTTAAAATTCATATAAGACAACTAAATTGAGACAGAGGGAATATAAGGAAACATACAAAAGTACTTTAGATGAGCAAATTAATAAAATATAGAGTTGAAATAACTAAATTAAAAATGATTTTAAAACAGTCTTATTAGATAACAAAAATGAGAAAAACTCATTTGAAATATTTTAGTCATATTGTCATATTAAATAAAGTTAAGCACTTACAAATTGCACATGTGAATAGAAAAAATAAATTATTGGAAATGCAGAGACAAAGAAAAATATGATATATAATAGGCAACCCATGCATTTTCATTCATTCGAATGAACTGTCCGTTCATTTTGGCATTCATTCGAATAAATCCTCAAGTGTATTTTCAATTCATTTGATTGAATAGGCTGAATAGTAACACGGAATACTGCTCAGCCCCATTCATATTCATTCGAATGAATGGATGATTCATTCGAATGAATAGTAATAAAATGACATTCATTCCATCCATTCATTCGAATGAACTTACAATAAAATTCATTCAGTTGTCATAATAAAATTTCTTTTAAAATTTTAAACTTATTTTTTAAGTACTGTGTATTTCTAAAATTTCTCAAATTGAATATCCAGACAAATTACAATAGCTTGATAAAAATACTTTAAGACTTCAAGGTCTTTTGACACTCCCAAATGCTTAAAACACAGTATTTTACAAATAAGGGTATCCGTACCGAAAACATATTTGGGAGTGTCAAAAGACCTTGAAGTCTTAAAGTATTTTTATCAGATTATCGTAATTAGCCCGGATATTCAATTTGGGAAATTTTAGAAATACACAGTGTATTATTTTAATAATAAAATCTCCTTTAAAACTTTAAAGTTATTTTTTAAGTACTGTGTATTTCTAAAATTTCTCAAATTGAATATCCGGACTAATTACGATAATCTGATAAAAATACTTTAAAGCTTCAAGGTCTTTTGACACTTTCAAATGTGTTTTCGGCATAGCCTAGGAATACCCTTATTTGTAAAATACTGTGTTTTAAATATTTAGGAGTGTCAAAAGACCTTTAAGTCTTAAAGTATTTTTATCAAATTATCGTAATTAGTCCGGATATTTAATTTGAGAAATTTTGAAAATATACACTGCTCAAAAAATAACTTTAAAGTTTTAAAATAAATTTTATTATTTAATAGCAATCATTCGAATGAATATTGAATGAGGCCCATTTATTCGAATGAATATTGAATGACGCCCATTCATTTGAATGTATAATAAAATATTATTTAAAATATTCATTTGAATGTATAATAAAATATTATTTAAAATATAGACAGTTATGTTATTAAATAATGCACTGTGTATTTCTAAAATTTCTCAAATTGAATATCCGGACTAATTACGATAACCTGATAAAAATACTTTAAAACTTCAAGGTCTTTTGACACTACTAAATATTTAAAACACAGTATTTTACAAATAAAGGCATCCCTAGGCTATGCCGAAAACACATTTGGAAGTGTCAAAAGACCTTAAAGTGTTAAAACATTTTTATCAGGTTATCGTAATTAGTTCGGATATTCAATTTCAGAAATTTTAGAAATACACAGTACTTAAAAAAAAACTTTAAAATTTTAAAGAAGATTTTATTATTTAAATAATGCACTGTGTATTTTTAAAATTTTTCAAATTGAATATTCAGACTAATTACAATAACCTGATAAAAATACTTTAAGAATTCAAGACGTTTTGACACTCCCAAATGTATTTTCGGCACAGATACCTTTATTTGTAAAATACTGTGTTTTAAGTATTTGGGAGTGTCAAAAGACCTTGAAGTCTTAAAGTATTTTTATCAGATTATTGTAATTAGTCTGGATATTTAATTTGAGAAATTTTGGAAATACATAGTGTTTAAAAAATAAGTTTAAAATTTTAAAAGAAATTTTATTATGGCAGCTGAATGGATTTTACTGTAAATTCATTTGAATGAACAGATACATTCATTCAAATGAACGAATGAACAAATGAAGGTTATTTTATTACTATTCAGTCGAATGAATGGAGTTGAGCAGTATCCGTGTTACTGTTCAGCCAATTCATTCGAATGAATTAAAAATACATTTGAGGATTCATTCGAATGAATGCCAAAATGAACAGGCAGTTCATTCGAATGAATGAAAATGTGGAGGTAAAATGATAATTTGCCACTAAAATTCAAAAACGGGTGTGTAGAGATAGAAAAATCTAGTGTCTATATGGGCTTCCTAGATAATAAGGTGAGAGGTGACTTGAGTATTTCTAGGTCTTATTTTACATTTTTGTATTCGTGAAGAGATAGAGCTCTTAAAATTCTACATTATTAAAAAATAATTAATAAGGTGACTGGGTTTATAATTGACCTTTCAATTGAAGATTTTTTGCAAAACATGATGAAATTTTGTCAATTAATAATGCTGATGATGTGCTACAGAGAAAAAAAAAATTAAAACATGTGATGTGCATGAGAAGATTGGTCTTTTAAAATTGGCATCCCTGCTCTCCAGTGGTCTCCACGGCCGCCACCAATATATGCCACCAGCCACTGTCTCCCGCACTATTCTCAGTTGAACTTGAAAGAGAATCATGACTCTCTCCTGTCTCGATCGAGCGATTCACCTCTCCCGCCAGCCATTTCCGCCAATTCCTAACCCTAGAATTCATCCAAGCTCCTCTCGTTTCCCCATTCCTTCAGAGACCAAAATCTGCAGATCTCTCCGTTCATGGACCAACTCTTGCAGCAGAAAACCCCTTCCAAAACACGCTTCCCGTCTCCTCCTCCCGTCTCCGCCTAAGGTTTCTGGAAGCGAATCCCAGTCTTTTCCCATCGATTCGTCACAGCCGAGCTTCTTCGAATTCATCACCTCAGAGCGGGTCAAAGTGGTGTCGATGCTCGGTCTGGCACTCGCGCTCTGCAATGCGGACCGTGTCGTTATGTCGGTGGCCATCGTGCCTCTTTCTGCAACACATAGATGGAGCCGATCATTCTCTGGCATTGTTCAGGTAAATTTCGTTTTCTCAAATCTGGTTTCCTTCTTTATTCTCTTTCTTTCTTTAATTCTGAGAAGTTATGGTGGTTCTGTTCTTGAATTATGCTTGTCATTTGGATGATTGTAATGGAATTATATGTTTCTTATTAGAAATTAAACTAATCAACTGCATAGGAAGAGAATAGTATCCAAACTTTTTTTTTTTTGAAAGGTAACAATTTGTTGATAGAGAAAAAAATACAAACTTCCCAACTGATCCGAGACTCCATCATAGAAAGAGATAGCCCAACATTTTCAGATTTCTAGAAACACTTTGCTAGTTCGTCAGCTTTCCTGTTAGCTGATCTGGGAATCCAAACATTTTTTTGGGTCAGAATGGAAGAATCTCCAGACATTTCCACTTGTAATAAGCAAAGGATAAATGACACCCTTTTTATAGGCCTTTCATTATGTTTATTATTGGTACTGATTTTACACACAACTTAATACCCTTATGTATGGGTTAAATTTATAACACATCACAAGGGAGTTATTGTGTAATAACTCTAAAATTCAATTACAGACGGTTGCTTAACTAAATCCTAAACTTCCTAAACTAACTAATCTTATCAATACACCCCCCTCAAGCTGATGGGCTTACAAGCACATACAGCTTGTGTTGTAGAAGTTGAATTCGAGTCGAAGAAGACATCAACCACTTGATCAACAATAGTGATGTAGAGGACAACATGCTCATAAATGGGAAAATAGAGTGCAACAGTAGGCTTGTCAGGGTTAGAATTGTCCAAGTGATGGAAAAGAATTGAGGTAGGATAGAGATTGACATTCCTAATAGAATGGTGGAAGAAGAGGATGATGCCAAATCAAATAAAAAAACTGAGGGTTGCAGTTCTCACCGGGGGAGAGAAAGAAAGAAAGATAGCTAAATTTTAGTATGCAATATAAGAAGAATTGCATGAGATACGACCTCGCAAATTTAGAACCCAAGCAAGATAAGAGACAACCAATTTCATGCCTATAAATTGAGAAAAAGAAAGAGACAAATGCATAGAGAAAAAAAAAAAAAAAGAAAGACAATACTCAAGCTCTGTAAGTGAGAGAAAAGGTGCAGGCTATGAACTTTTGCAAGAGAAGAGAAAGAATAAAGTAGAACTAATTGAAAACAAATCATTCCTGAGTTCTAAATCAAGGGGATCCAAAACAAATCAAGTGGGATCCTACTTAAAATCTCGAGAGAAGGCAAAGTCAACGACAGACAGGAAGAAGACTGTGTCCTTGAGGCTAGTTTTGTTAAGAAAAATTAAAAGAACAAAGATCATCTCAAAATAGCAATTTTAGAGTTCAAGAGACAAAGGAAGTGGCATTTGACATGGGGATTCTGTTGCCACAATTGATACACAGAAAGAGAGTTGATGTGAGTTGAACTCTCTAGATATTAAAGAAAAAGTCAAAGAAGAAAAAGAGAAATAGAAGACTAGAAATGAATGTGAGGTTAGAGGTAAAAGGGATAGCAAACAAGAGTATGAATATTGGGATGGATAGAGGAGGAGATGTCTTCTAAGGCGTTTTCACTACCCATAATGTAGAGGGTTTTGTGGGGAGAGTCCATGCAGCCTGAGGATGTCCTCCACATCTTCATCCAAACGGTAGGAGAATTCATAATTGACAGTCGGCAACTTCACCCTCATCCTCGCTGTCTTTCGTCCCTTGACACTCTCTTTCTTGATTTTTCCAAAGCCTTTATCACTGTCTTGGTGGGTTGGAGAGGAGGGAGGTTTGGTTAGTTCTCCCAATACAACTCGGGTCTTCTTTGAGACAGGGAGTGGTGTCTCCTGCACAGCAATGCCCATCTTCTTGGCTGTTGTTCGGGTGATCATGGGACGAGTGGAGCGGATCCTAATCGGTTTTGTCGCCTCTGATTTCTTCGATTTCACAAAATCAACAGCGGTGTAACTTGCAGGTTTCTGCAGAGTGTATTGATAGGAAAAATTGGGGTCTGAATTTTCAGAGACTTTGGTGAAGGCTTGTTGGAACTAACTGATGGGTAACTGCAGAAGTCATTTATTTTTCTGTCTGTTTTTAACACCAAGAGGAGAACAATCTCAGCGAAGAAGTCATCCAAATTGCCTCCTGCTTGAGAACTGAAAGTAGAGAGATGGTAGACAGGTACCAGGAAGCCTTCTGCACGATGCTGGAGGAGTGGAAACCAGACGCTACCAGTTTACTATGACTGGGTCTTGTGTGCTGAAAAGAAATGGAAACTGAGAAACAATGAATCAGTGAGATTCCAATGGGGAGCAGGGAAGGATTGGAATTGAAAAGATGAAGTATTAGGAACAATAAAAGGGGCTGCCAAAAAAAATGAGAGTTATCCAAAAGGCTTAATTGTTGCATTTAAATTAAAGCTTTTGTAAAGGAAGGTTCTACAGAAGAAAACTGGTTGGTGTTAGGAGAGAGAGGGTGGCAGCAAGACTGATACACCAGATTCTACAGAAAATGTCATCACTGACAGTGAAGACTTCAAACAATGCTATTGAAACTGAAGAAAATACTTCAGATGATGTCAAAACAGAGAATGAGCAAAGTCCTGTTAAAGATCATTTGGATGGAAATGGGAAGGATGCAGAAGATGCCATCCAAGAGAGTGAAGTTAAGGGTACTGAAGATGCTGCCCAGGCAGTAAGCGGCAGTGAAAAGAAAGGCATGCGGCCTTTCTCTGTCTTTTCTTTTGTAGATTGGGAGGAAGGGGAGGTGATAACCAACTGGTGTTGCCTAGGGGAGGAGATGAGAGGAAAGTCTCTCACAATCAACCGTTGTCTAATACCATATTGGAACTGATTTTACACACAACTTAACACCCACATGGATCGGTTAAATTTATATCACATCACAAAGTAGTTATTAACTTATAACAGATAAAACAGACGGTTGCTTAGCTAAATCCTAAATTTCCTAAACTAACTAATCTTATAAATATTTATAACATGTCATTACCAAAATTTAAAAAAAAAAAAAAACTCTAAATGTAACTAAACCATCAAATCAACATAATAATGTTTTAATCTTAACCACCAAAGGGAGATGTGAATGAGTTGGATTCAGATCTGGAATCGGTCTCCACATGCACGCATGGTTGAAAGTAATCTGATGTCATTTGGTTGTACAAGTTTCCGAGAGTCTGAAATGGTGCTCCAACTGCTCTTAAGATTTCATTGGATATGTCTTTTGTAAAATGAAAAGACAGATTTTATTGAAAGGTACACTGCATGGTTGGAACTATCTGTACTTCTTGGGAAGGGTCATCTCTCTCATGAAGTATTTTCCTATGATGCACATACATGGCTGCTGTTATCACACAGATTAGGAACAGGGATATGACACTCCAATTCTCGAAAATATGGGTATCCTATTCAAATATATTTCTATTTCAAGTTCTTATGATTTTTTACTTGAAATATTTCAGCTGTGCTATTATTTATTTTAAATTTATTGAATGAGTTAGTCCTTTAAGCATGCTAAATGTCTTATAAGTGCCTATTTGTAAAGGTTCTTAGTAAGACCTCTTATACCTCTCTCATATGTCTTTCACAATAATATAATAAAACATTAAAACATATTTTATGTATCCTTAGAGTTTTAGGGTATCCAGCACAGGTACAGATGTCCAACACAATATGTTGAGCATTTATAAGTATCCAGGCATCTTAGATTCTTTATATCTGAAATAGTCACACAAGTTTTAAATTTCACTAAAATTTAGGAAAAACAATTCTGAACTTATGTCTATACAAACAACCGCTTATAACATTGTTTTATTATTATTATTATTATTATTTTTTAGAGTAGAGAGAACAAAATACATTTATCAATGCCAACTAATGTAACGGTAGGCAGAAACAGGCCCAGTGAGAGATTGCTGAAATTAAAAGAGTACAGATGGCTTTACAAAATTCAGACCAACAAAATAGGATTTAGGATAATGTAGCCCAACTTTCGCAAAACCGTTATACCTCGAACCCTTTATAGTATTTAGATACCCATACCCAATGAATGATGTTTGATACTATATTGTGTAAATGCTTTCTTCGACAAAGCTTTGTCTTCAAAAGTCCTGTGCTTTAAATCATATTGCACGTTGCCTAGAAGTGTTCCTTTAATGTGGATGCAATGATCCAGTAGGACATTGTTTTCTCTAAATTCCTTTTTATCATTGTCTGATTCTTTAGCAGTTACTAATGGCAGTCATCCTTCCTCTGGGGATATCTAGTGTCTCCCATAGTTGGAGGGGCACTTGTGGATTATTATGGGGGCAAGCTAGTCATGGCATGTGGTGTGACACTCTGGTCAGTTGCTACTTTTTTTACTCCATGGGCCGCATCAACTTCTTTATTGGCTCTACTTTCCATGAGAATTCTACTTGGTGTTGCAGAAGGTGTGGCACTTCCTAGCATGAACAACATGATTTCAAGGTAAACTGTCATTCAAAATTTCCCATCATGGAGATTTCTGAAGTTTATTGCCTGAGGCTAAATTAAAATGATCAACTTTGATAGGTTTCTGAAACTCCGTGAAGAAGTTGGTGAGATAAGATATTGACGTTGTTGCGCTGTGTTTTTATTATTGTTTTAGATGGTTTCCTCAAACAGAACGATCCAGAGCTGTTGGAATTGCAATGGCTGGATTTCACCTTGGCAGTGCTGCTGGACTGCTATTATCTCCCATCATCATGTCAAAGACGGGGGTGTTTGGGCCATTTGTAATATTTGGATTATTTGGATTTCTTTGGGTTTTGGTGTGGCTTTCTGCTACATCAAGTAGACCTGATCGTCATCCTCAAATATCAAAATATGAGTTAGACTATATTCTTAGTAAGAGCCAGAAACCAATGATGCCATCCATCAAGAACAAGTCAGAAGGAAGCAGAGCCATTCCTCCTTTCAAGATCTTACTTTCAAAGTTACCCACATGGGCTCTTATCTTGGCAAATTCAATGCACAGCTGGGTAATGTTTATATGTCTCTGCTGAGTTCAGGTTATTAAAATGATTTATTTCTTGTTGGAGTTGTCTGATTCTGCCTGGATATGATTGGGTGCTGACCTCTATATATTTTTCACCTCATCAGGGATACTTTGTTATTCTTACATGGATGCCCATTTACTTCAACACGGTAAGGTTTTGGTCTATTCCAGAAAAATGGCTGTGCAAAAATCTCAACTTAAGTATGTTTTCTGCTTCATTATTACTTAAAGAATGTTCATCACTGTGGGACAGATTTATCGTGTGGACCTCAGGCAAGCAGCATGGTTTAGTGCAACTCCTTGGGCTATGATGGCAATTTTAGGTTATGTTGCCGGTGCTCTATCAGACATGTTGATCCGGAGAGGTTCAAGTGTTACTTTCACTCGCAAACTTATGCAGGTAGGTTCTGAGGAGCTTTCTAGAAGAGAGAGACTCGGGTAAAAAGGAATATGGGTATTCCAGGAACATTTTATTTGATTAAGAAAACCAATAATGACCAAACTATACATTAATTTAGTTTAGGGAGAACTTTAAACAAAAAAATAATAATAATAAATCATAAAATATGACTCCAAATGTGGGGCTAAGTGTGATAGTTTGTAGACAGACCGTTTGGCCAGCCCCTTGTCTCTTGTATAGTTCTTTTTTTTTTTTCAATAAACATTGTTACCTTTTATAATTTTTAAATAAATACATAAACATTGTTACCTTTTTTCTTTTTCTTTTAAAAAAAATTGTTTAATGTGAAAAAGGCTATGATGATGATGCAGTTCGTGTGTATGGTATATTTGGGTAAGGGTCTCTTTTATAGATGTTTGCCAATTGGTCTTTGCAATTGGTATAGAGAGGCTTAATTTCTTTAGAAACGATTTCCACAAAGTATGAAAATTCAGTATCTTTCTCGCCTCAATTTGTGAAATACCTCACTCATGCATCAAACAGCCATTCCATAAAATATTTGCATATTCGTACATTCCTAATTGGGTTTCAAGAACAACTCCAAAGAACCGCATAGAAAATTTCATTTCTTTTATCTGCTAGCAAACGACGTAATGGACCTCGGTGTTGGAGTCTGAAGCAACCAAACAAAATAAGGAAGTATTTGTCTGCAAGCACTAAATTTATGAAAATCGTGTCCATCTTGGGGTATGTTAAATGGAAAGTTACAACTAACATAATCCTTCAGCAAGTAAAAACTATATTCATTTGATTTCTGCACCACAGAGTAGTGTCTTTTATCTAACCAAGGTGTTCTTTTTCTTTTTAATTTCCTCGAATGATTACTGAGACTAGAAAGTAGGTAGCAAAACCACAAATAACTCAAATTGACTAAGATCATTTAATCTTCTTATTCAGCTACCATTTTATCAGAGGGAAAACAAGGGAGAGAAGAGGGTGGGTGGAAGATGTTGAGAGAAGAATTTTTTCTTGGGTCTCTCTCTCTCTCTCTCTCTCTCTCTCAAAATACAAATTTTATTTTGATCAAAATCTGGTACAGGTTACATTAACTGATACACCCAAATACATGCAAAGATGTATAAGGACAACAGAAAGGAAACAAAACTTGTTGCAATGGATAGTTCACATTAACTGATACACCCAAATACAGACACAAAGACATAAACCAACACAAAGGAAACAAGACATGTTGAAATGAACGATTCAATGGAATTGTTCTTTATAATCTAGAGGTTCCAAAGGGCATCATGCTCAGAGTCTTTAACCAGAGTTGCTTTTGTTTAAATGTGCAAGGATGGGGGAAGCCCATTCTGAAAGAGCTTCAAATAACACAAAGAACTTATGAATCGTTGCAACCAAACGGCAAGGAGCTTACCTTGCAGCATTCTATGATGCTCTCATTTTATCTGCTTCTTTGCAACCTGTCACTTGCAATTTTTTTTCTATAACATATTCGATGACTTTGTAAGACGAGCATTAACCATCTCAATTTCAATTGTGCAGTCAATTGGATTCATCGGCCCAGGGATTGCTCTCCTCGGTTTAAATTCTGCAACAAATCCATCTGTTGCATCTGCTTGGCTCACATTAGCTGTTGGCTTGAGTTCTTTCAGCCATGCTGGTTTTCTTGTTAATCTTCAGGTGTGTGGGTTAATATTTGAAGCAAGTAATTAGTACTATAGTTCTGTTTCTTTCCTAATTTCCCAACATTGCTTTTCTGAGATCAGGAGATAGCTCCTCAGTATGCTGGTGTTATACACGGTATGTGGTGTTCACTTTTTATATTTACCCCCAACATAAAGTGATTACTAGATACTTCAAGAAACATTTTAGTCCAACATTGCATGTTTCTTCCCTGGTTACAGGGATGTCAAATACTGCTGGAACAATGGCTGCTATAATGGGAACTATTGGAGCTGGATTTTTTGTCGAGCGGATGGGTTCTTTTCGAGGCTTTCTGATGCTTACATCACTCCTATATTTTTTTAGTGCAATTTTCTGGTGTGTCTTTGCTACTGGGGAGCAGATTAATTTTGGCAAAACTGATCAGTAACATGCTAATCTGATGGTTATTTTGGCCTGCGTCCCCAACGTGGGAGTGTTGAAAGTGCACATGATTGTAATGAAATTGAAGATAGGGTGACCTGCAGGTGAATTCATCTCTACAAAAGTTGGCGTCGTCGTTGTCGGGTTGAATCTGTTGTAACTGTACAGAACTACTGATACATGTATCAATTGAAGTACTGGGAGATAGGGAATGGAGTAAACTTTGATGTGCCATGGAAAAGTAACATTGCTCTAGTGTTTTCTTCAGTTTCCCTTACTGATCTCTAACTCAATCTAAAAAAAAAATGAGTTTGGGTCATGGATATTCTAGAAAAACTTTTAACTCAACTCGACCTGTCCAATAAACTCTGGCTGGGTTTAATTTAGTTTGTATGGTCCAGTTGAATCCGTTAGACTAAATCAGCTTCTTAAATGGTCTAGGTTTTAAAACATTGATCTCAACGTCCCTGGAGCTATAAAGCAACCTAAATATAATTCAAAACGTTGGGAATCAATCTATTGACTAATCAACTTTTAGACTTCACAAATTATCATCTTACTCATTTTATTTATCAATTTCAATATTTTGGATTGTAAAGCCAGTATTAAATTTGGAACTTTTGGTGGCTTGATGGTATCACAATGGTGCTTCGGACTTGGTGGGCTTACTAATGCCTCTTCGGGCTTTTCTCTACTTCTTCTTTCTTTCTACTTTATTGTTATTATAAAATCTATTTTTATTTTTATTTTTTTCCTTTTCTTAAACTAAGCAAGAGTGGGGCTTCTAAGTAATGCAAGACTTGAGAAAAAGGATCCATTTGAAAGGGTATATGTAGATTCCATCTCTCATCCAAAATTTTCTTCAATCTCAATATCGAATTAAAAATAAAAAAAGATGAAATTTTAAGTTTTGTAGAAAATTTACCTCTAAGTTCAAATTTTTAATTTGGCTTCAAATTTTTAAAACAAAACATTTAAAGAAAGAATTTAGATTTTGTTAACAATGCAACAATTTCAAATTTTTTAGGAAATGCTACATCGCAGTTGGATGTAGATTGCACCTATTTGATGATTCATTTATCATTTACAACATTATTATCCATTTTTCTATCTATGAAACCCGTTACCAAATTTTATGAAATGTACACCTGTGCACTGAGTTGTGTGGTAGTACTATGCATATTTAGGCAGCCCACCAAATGGAGTGGTAATTAAGTTGTTGGTATAGGTCTTTTATTCAATATATTATCCATAAAAAATTATCTTAATTAGATTGATCAAGTCATATTTTTAAAATTATGAAAGTTTCTCTGGAAATCTCAATACGTATTTCATTGAGTAAGGCTTTCCACAGGTTGCCTAGAGCTACATCGAACAAAGAGCCACTAGTCAAAGGCTACTATAGTGAGTCAATGCCATCCCTCAAAGGTATATCTCTTTTAAATGACCCCATGGGATTTTGAGGCTGACCAACTTCTAGCATTAGAAAGATTATTAGGGGACTCACCATTGAGCATGGAGGAAGAGGACAAATGGATATGATCCATAGACCTATCTGTTATTTTCTCACGAGGTCCATCCTAACGTCGGTCTACTCTATTAAAAAGAACCCTCACCCGCCATGTATTTTGGCATGTAATAACAAGATCCCACCACAAATACAGGGATTTTTGTGTGCTACAATAGAGGTAAAATTTCAGTTAAATGCAACTTAAGGATTAGAAGTCTCCTACCAGAGGGGTCCTCAGAGTTGTGTGTTCTATGTGGAGAGGAGGAGGAATCTATGAACCACTTATTTTGTAGGTACCCATTCTTTATAGGGATTTGGAGATTATTCTTTAAACTGATGAAATGTCTGTGGGTCCAAAGTAACATGATAGAGAAGGTCTTAACATAATGGATAGGGGGACCTTTTGGTGGAAGGAGAAGGGTAGCCTGGAGGCTGATACCGTAGGCAATTTTTTAGATAATTTAGAATGAGAGAAACAATAGAACCTTTGAGGATAAGTCAAGTGAGGCAAGAGAAGTGTTTGAAAAGGCCAAGTGAAACCTAATATGCTTGTTAACCCTCTGCAAAGAATTCTTACGCTGCTCCTCAGAGGATATTTACCTGTCATGAAAAGGTTACAGGAAAGGGGGTAAAAAACCTAGGAAGTCCAGCGTGGATGGGTGAAGCTTAGAGTGGGCTTATTTAATGTCGACGGTGCAAACAGGGGCAAACCCGATCCGACAGGATTGGAGGGGTCCTTCGTGATGACAAGGGCATGATACTATTAACCTTCTCAGAATTTGTAGGGATCAATGTATCCAATGAGGCAGAATTGGGGGTGATTAGGCGAGCGACCCATCTATGGGCTAGTCTTGGATATGGGAACCTCATCATTTAAGGGATTCTGCTAATGTAATTTATTGGGCTAGTAGAAGGAAATATCTCCCTTGAAAATTAGTCAACATTGTTAGGAATATTAGGAGATTGTACAGGAACGGTGTCAACCCTTTCGCATATGCCGACCGTTCAGCGAACAATGTTGCTGACTTCTTAACTAAGTTGGAGTACATTGATCTCAATCAGTAGTAGAAATGTATAATTCTTCGCCACTAAAGGAAGTAAACGCTTCTTTGAGTTGTATGGAATTGGGGATTTCTTTTGTATGTCCATAGTATCTAGTCTCTCCTTATGTTACATATTTATACTTCTGTTTTTTTACGATCATGTATAACTCGTTGTACATGACTCCTTGTGCTCTTGTACATCACTTTTCATTAATAAAATATATTATGTCTCTCTCTCTAAAGAATTATTTCGATGCGTTTGGTAGCGAGTAGTTTCGATATTATATATTTTGAATTGAAGAGATTAAGAAAAATCTACTTAGATAAAAATCTTACTATTTGGTTGTCATTAAAAGAGATCATTGTTGCTAGAGTAGAGAAGGTCTTTAAAGATTAATGCATATTTAAGTTTTCACAGAATATCTAAATCTAGGAGATCAACTTATACAGAGTATCTTTCTAGCTCAAAATCTCATATATATATATATATATACTACCTATCAAACGCAAAGATTAAAAATCTCAGTTTTTTAAATTAAAACTAGCTGATCCTGGCTCCAAATCGGGACATTCGATGCATATGGACCCACATGTGGGCCCATGGCTCACTTGAGATCATGTGGAGCCCACATTGTTGAGGGGTACACGCCACATGCCAAATAAGTGTGAGACAAGAGGAGTTGACACTTAGCAGGAATTTAGCAATTCTAGATTAAATCTGATGGATGAAAATAATAGTAACTTAACATAGCATTCTCACGTATAAATTAATTAGAACTTTGATGAAATTTTAAACGTAGATAGATTATTCAAATATCTTTCCAAACGAGTCCACATCTAAATTTGAATTACGCATCCCAAGAAACGACCATTTTTGTCAGCATATGCACAGTCTGTTAGAAAAGAGAAAATTGTATTAATTAAAGAGTATTACACAACTATATATAGCCTTAGCTGACCCTAGGGATATTATACTTCTAATCTAAACAGATCTCTTAATAGAGATAAAATCAAACTAGAATCCTAATTACATTATAATTAGGATAATCTAAATATATTCCAATACGCCCCCGCAAGCTAAAGCGTGGATGAACGCGAAGCTTGAACGTGAAGAAACGACAGGTGAACTGCAAAAGTGGCAACTGACTGGCCATAAAGATTGTTGAAGATGCAGCTTTGACTGGCTGCAAAATATGTGTTTCTACGGCAAGCGTTGATTGGTCGCGAAATGACAGGCGGCAAACATAGATGGCGGCCTGAAACAAAGAACTTGGCATGGACGACGGTAGTGACCATAAGACAGTTGTCCGACAAAACAATGATCGCAATATGCGATAAATGCAGGTGACGAATGGCCTTGAAAAACAAGGAGCTGAAGCCATTACATCGATCAATCAGATTGGAAAGGCCAGCGAACAATAGTTGTAGCCATAAGGCCAACAAATGAGGGCTGAAGCCATGAAAGGCCAGCAAATGAGGGCTGAAGCCTTGAAAGGCCAGCAAATGAGGGCTGAAGCCTTAAAAGGCCAGCAAATGGGGTTGTAACCATGAAAGGCCAGCAAATGAGGCTGTAACCATAAAAAGGCCAGCAAATGGTTTGGGGACGAATCAGTCCTCCAAATAAAATGAGTGGATGAATTCCACAATAAATGGACACTAGTTGAAGAAAGGGACACACATTGTCCTTCTCCACCTACTCAGCTGCCTTTCGAGCAGCCTTGTTTTGTCGTTTCTCTGCTGAGGCTGAATGGTTGAAGTACTTACTCAGTGATCTTGGCATTTCTCATTCTTCGTCTATAACATTATTTTGTGACAATCAGGCTGCCTTACACATTGCAAATAATCCTGTTTTTTATGAACGGACAAAACAAGGTTGCTCGAAAGGCAGCTGAGTAGGAGGAGAAGGACAATGTGTGTCCCTTTCTTCAACTTAGTTGAAAATTTCGCGAACCATTGCCGGGAGGCCTGTTTCAATCCATAAATAGACTTGTTCAATTTGCAAACCCGCTGCTCCCCCTGCCTTGCAAAACCAGGGGAAGAGACATATAAACTTCTTCATTAAGATCACCTTGCAAAAATGCATTGTTGACGTTAAGTTGATGTAAAGACCAACGCTTAACTGAGGCCATAGAGAGAAGGGCAGAAATCGCCCAATAATGGCGAACTGCTACAGCAACGGCGATGCAGGCTGGTTTTAGCAACGGCGTCGGCAGAGGCGGAAGAGGCAGTGTCGGCGGGCGAGCAGGGAAAGCTTGCTGGGCAGCACAGGACGGTAGATCTAGGCAGCGGTCAGACAGTGCTCAGGAGAGAACTATAGATCTGAGAGCCGATGCAAGATGTGGTGTGGCGATCTTGACGATCGGATCTAGGTTTGCTGTTTGCATATCACTAGATCTGGATTTCAGATCTGCCAAAGCAAGCTCCAGATCTGGCGTTGGGAAGATGATCTGCCAAAGCAAGCACCGAATCTGTAGACAAGGCAACCAGCGAATGAACCTCGTGGCTGGCGGGAATATGGAGAGTCCAGATCTGGACGACGGGAGGCAGATCAGACAGTACATGACAGGACAAAGGGGTGCAGTTGGTCTGAAGAACACCCAGATTTGTTATATGTCTCAGATCTCATATCTGAGAAGGACGAGTGTCTAAGATAGCAGAAAAAGGTATCGGCAGCAGTGTGACAGGCCAAGCGAACGACGGTCACACCAGCAATGGCTCAAAAAATATCAGAGATCTGGGAAGGCAGGGAAGATGATTGATTAGAGAGCAACGCCTACACTGCCAGAAACTAGGTAGCAAACGCTGCCGGCAGGAAGAAGCAAAAGCACGCGGAAGCAAAAGTCTGTAACGTCCTCTCCCTTTGCCAGATTTCTCCTGGCAGAGGGAGAGAAAGAACGCACGTGAAATCGACTCTCAAACCAGAGTCGTAACTAGCTCTGATACCATGTTAGAAAAGAGAAAATTGTAATCATTAAAGAGTATTACACAACTATATATAGCCTTAGCCGACCCTAGGGCTATTACACTTCTAATCTAAACAGATCTCTTAGTAGAGATAAAATCAAAGTAGAATCCTAATTACATTATAATTAGGGATAATCTAAATATATTCCAACACAGTCACTATGAGATCCACCTCCACATGACATATAAGCCTCCAAATAAGCATCCACAGGGCATTCACTCTTCCCATGTCTAACACAAGCCCACAGGTTGTTGTGTTTGTTGCGAAGCTTCTCCATCCGCACTGGTTAGTTAAAAGCATCTTCATTTTTAATTCGACTAATCCCATCAAGGTGTTCTTTTTGTAAAAACTACATTAAAGTATAGAATTATCTATGTAGGTAAATTTTGGATCCCAATTCTCACTTATTTTATGTCTCTAATCTTAATATCCATTCATATTAAGGGTTTTAAAACAGTTTCGATTGTGTTTTCAATGGCATCAAGGCATGATATTGAAAGCAAGAAAACACTAGTCCAGAAAATATGGTAAAAGAGCAATACAGACAACATGACTTGTAATCTGTCTGCAAAGGAGAGCCGATGAGATTTCCAGCCGGAAAATTTCATGTTCACCAACTCAATCAAAGGCCCCAATGTCACAAAGTCTCATTCTGGAAGAAGCCAACGGAAGACAACAGGTAGTGGATAGGAAAAGACACTTCAGGCATACCCAGAATTCTAAGAACATCCGCTTTCTTGGAGAGAGCATCTATAGAGAAGAGCACACTTTAAACATTGTTAATACATCAATTCATATTAGGGGTTTCAAAAACATTGGTAATACTTACCTATCAATACAATGTATCATTGGTACTAGAGGCTAGCAATAGCTTATGTGAAGTCAAATTTACCCATTGCCCCCTCTAGTAATAATGATACTTGTTTTGGCCATCCTATTTCAAATAAATGCTTTAAAAAAGAAAATCCCTCTAAAAAGAAACTTAGAAAAATTAATACCAAAAATGATGACGAAAATACTGAAAAAGAACAATCTGATTCAAGTTCCTCAGAAGAAGAAGAAGAATATGAATCTGATTCATCAACTGACATTGAAGAAAATAGTCCCCAGATTCAGCTCATCAAATAATTCCAATCATGTACATGTCATTCAGATGATGAAGAATCTGATGGAGAATGGTCGATACCATCTGATGAAGATCTTGGTATCCACATTCGTGTCCTTACTGCCCCTCAAAAATTTCAAAATTGAGGGGAGGAGAAGAAGGAGAAAGTTCACTGACCAAAAATTTCCTATAAAGATGAAAATGATGATAAAACACCATATTATCCAAAAAGGACAAAAGAGAAAGAAACATTTCACACACCAACCTATTCCATGATTGATCTTATGAATAGAGCAGAAAAAATCCATACTATAAATAAACCCTTAACTCTCTCAGACTTACAAAGAGAATTAAATGATCAGAAGAGAGAACTCCGTGAATTAAGGATTGAGTTAACCAAAAAACAAAATGAGCTTGATGAAAGGTTAACTTGGTTAGAAAATGATGGTGCTATTGAAAAATACAGTGAAGAAAAATTTGTCCAAAGAATTAAAGGAGAAATTAGTAAAATCTTTACTGGTGTAATTCCTACAAAATGTATTTACCAACAGTGGAGAGTTCAGGTAAAAATAAAAATAAAAAACTTTGAGAAGATTGTGAATGCTATAATTGATACCGGTGCAGACTTAAATGTTATCAGACTTGGAATCGTTCCTATTGAATTTACGAGTGAATCAAAACAGTTTGTTTCTGCTGCTAATGGAACGACTATTTCCATAGAAAGAAAAATCTCAAATGTTCATGTTTGCATGAAAGAGTCTGTGTTACTTCACCCTTTATTATTTTAGAAGATATTGTTAATGATATACTCCTTGGATCCCCATTTATTCTTCAAATCCAACCCTTTTCTGTAACAACAAAAGGAATTTCTACAAATATCAAAGGAATTGAAGTAAATCTTGATTTTATAGATGATCTTTGTGAAATGAAAATCCAAAGGATAAATCAAGTTATTCGCCACTAGAGAAAATTATATAAATGGATTAAAAATGAAATTAAATGTGTCCAAATGACAAAAGAATTAGAGAAAAAAGAATTTAAAACAAAATTAGAAGAATTCACCAAACAGATTGAAGAAGAATGTTGTTCTGAATTACCATCAGCTTTTTGGAATAGAAAAAGACATATAGTAGGATTACCATATGTAAATGATTTTAATGAAAAAGATATTCCTACTAAAGCTCGTCCATCTCAAATGGAATGATGCTCATTTGAAGATTTGCTAAGAAGAAATCAATGATCTTCTGAAGAAAGGATTAATCAGAAAAAGCAAATCCCCTTGGAGCTGTACGGCATTTTATGTTGAAAAGACCGCTGAAATCGAAAGAGGAGTTCCAAGATTGGTAATCAATTATAAACCATTAAACAAAGTTCTTCAATCTATTAGGTATCATTTGCCTAATACTCAGGATTTGCTAAACAGATTAAACAATGCCAAAATATTCTCAAAATTTGATTTAAAATCAGGATTTTGGCAAATTCAGATAAAAGAAGAAGATAGATATAAAACTGCATTCACTGTTCCAATGGCGCATTATGAATGGAATTGTTATGCCTTTCGGATTGAAAAATGCTCCGTATGAATTTCAGAATATTATGAATAATATTTTCTCGTCTTACACCCAGTTTGTCATTGTTTACATTGATGATATTCTTATCTTCTCAGAATCTGTGATACAACATTGGAAACACTTGGGTATTTTCAAAAGTGTCATAAAAGAAAATGGATTGGCTTTATCTAAAAGAAAAATGAATCTCTTTCAGCAAAAAATCAGGTTCTTAGGATTTGAGATCCAAGACAGAAAAATAACTCCAACTAATAGAGTTATTCAATTTGCTGATAAATTTTCAGATGAAATTAAGTATAAAAATATGCTAGAAAGATTTCTTGGATGTCTAAATTATGTTGGATTTTTCTATCAAGATTCGGTAAAAGATAGAAAACTTCTCCAAGAAAGGTTAAAGAAAAATCCTCAGGAATGGTCTATCTATCACACTAATTCAGTAAAAAAGATTAAAGAAAGAGTTAAAAATCTTCCTTGTAGATGTTTATCTAACCCAAAAGCTTTTAAAATAGTTCAAACTGATGCCTCTGATGTCGAATATGGTGGAATCCTTTTACAACAAAAAGACTCAAAAGAAGAATTAATAAGATTTAATTCTGGATTATGGAATGAAGCACAAAAGAAATATTCAACCATCAAAAAGGAAGTTCTTGCCATAGTTATTTGTGTGACGAAATTCCAACATGATTTATTGAATAAAGAATTTCTGATCAGAGTTGATGCTAAAGCAGCAAAAGAAATTCTGGAAAAAGATATCAAAAATCTTGTCTAAGCAAATATTTGCTAGATGGCAAGCTATTTTATCAGTTTTTGAATTCAAAATTGAATTTATTAATGGAAATTCTAACTCTCTCCCTGACTTTCTTACTAGAGAATTTCTTCAGGGACGACAAAATGGCAAGTAGCTCTTCCCGGTTTATGAAGAAAAAAGGGTAAGAGAAATTGGCAGATCAAGAAGAAAGCTAAAAGGGTTTTACTCCGACAAAATACCCAAGTCAATCAGAATTATATCTTTACACCGGTAACAGAATTCTTGTTACTTCAGATTGTCTTATGGAAGAAAGATCTGTTGAAGATAATGTTTATTTTCTCTTTGGCAAGGGGCTTCATTATTATTCTCCTGATAAAAGAAAAACGAGAGATTGGTATCTCAATATTTTGCATCAGACGAAAAGTGTCCTCATCTTCCACAATAAGAATGCAAATGGTATCATCACTTACTCAAAGTTCACTATTCTCAAAATCCTTACTGAGGAAGATTGGGATGGTCCCTTGTACATGACAAAATCAGTCCAATTATAAAATTCGATTGAGTTCTTTAATTATTGGGATTATATTGATGCCTGGAAATTTGTTTTGATATGGCAAAATCGCTAGTATAATCATTCCTGGTTCATCAGATTCAAAGAAGAAAGCCCTGATGTCACTCCTATTTATCGTAATTTCTCATCTTGGTTTCTCTTCACTTGGTGGTCATATTTTGGTACTTCTCAGAAAATCCTTCCTGATAATTTTCGTTATTTGTTTATTAAGTTCTCTCAAGTTGAAGAAAAGGTTCCATGTGAAACCATCAATATGCTTCGCTTCTTTGCTAAATTTCATATCCCTTATATTTTCCAATGGAAGTTTAAAGTAAAAAATGATTTATATAGTTTACCATCTCTTTATCTGACTTTTTATAAAAAATGGTGGCCTAAGATTGAAAATGATACTTATGAGAGAATTCTGAATCAAATATCTCCTCCTGTTAAAGAAGAAATTCCTCTTCCTGAAGAAAAGCCTTTTGAGAATGAAATGGTCATGGCGGATCTCTTGGCCAAAAAGATTGCCAAAGAAATTGCTCGAGAAAAATCTCCTGAGCCAATGGGCATGTCTGTTGACTCCAGTCAATTTTGAAGAAAAGATTAAACAAATTTTAGAAGAGTATCTCCCAAAGAAAAAAGTTGGTGATCACTTATTTTATGTCTCTAATCTTAATATCCATTCATATTAAGGGTTTTAAAACTAGTTTCGATTGTGTTTTCAATGGCATCAAGGCATGATATTGAAAGCAAGAAAACACTAGTCCAGAAAATATGGTAAAAGAGCAATACAGACAACATGACTTGTAATCTGCCTGCAAATGAGAGCCGATGAGATTTCCAGCCGGAAAATTTCATGTTCACCAACTCGATCAAAGGCCCAATGTCACAAAGTTTGATTCTGGAAGAAGCCAACGGAAGACAAAGGTAGTAGATAGGAAAAGACACTTCAGGCATACCCAGAATTCTAAGAACATCCGCTTTCTTGGAGAGAGCATCCATAGAGAAGAGCACACTTTAAACATTGTTAATACATCAATTCATATTAGGGGTTTCAAAAACATTGGTAATACTTACCTATCAATACAATGTATCATTGATAATAGGGCTAGCAATAGCTTATGTGAAGTCAAATTTACCCATTGCCCCCTCTAGTAATGATGATACTTGTTTTGGCCATCCTATTTAATCAGGATGAATTGTGAACTAAATTAAATTTAGGTTGAGTTTACTATTTTTAATAATATTTTTTTATCTAACCTGAACTGAATTTCTATATAAAATTTTAGAAAAATTGTAAAAATAAAAATTTCAAAATTTTTACATTAATACAGGTTGAGCTAAGTTGACTAAAATATTTAGGTTAGATCAATAAAAAAAATTGAGTAAGGTTGGATCAAGTTAAACAAAAAAAAAAAAAAAAGAGTTATTAAAAATATCCAACCCAAACTAAACTTGACCGAACCTTATTGATAGCTCTAGTACCAAACTACCGATGATACATCGTATTGATAGGTACATATCACCAATGTTTATAAAACGGCTAGTATGAATGTATATTACGGTTAGAGACATAAAATAAGTGAGAATTGGAGCCCAAAATTTACCTACATTAGATAATTTTATGTTTGAATGTAGTTCTTACAAAAAGAACACCTTGATTGAATTAGTCAAATCATATTTTTAAGCTCTGAAAAATAGATGGTCTTAAATTATTTAATAAATCTTGAACTTTTTAATTCAAAATGAGCCATATTTTGGCTCCATTTTTACTGATTTTTAAAATATTTGACCAAACTTTGTTAAATATTTCAATTGATACTCCAATTAAAAAAATTCGGCTTGAAATTTATAACCGGGTTAACAAGTTTGGTAGTAAGATCTATGTATGAAAATGAGGCTCAATAAAAGTAATTTTTTTTTTTAAACTTAAAATTTTGGTTGCTTTGAATTATTATTTTAATTTTAATCTTTTAACTTTTATGAATTTTAAAAATATGTAAGGACCACAATAAATCAGCTTAAATAAAAAGTTTTGAATTAATCCCAATTGAATAAATGGCCTTATTTTTATAAATTTTCAAATCTTATAAACTATGTTTATCAAAATCTAAAAGTCCAAATTATAAATTTAAAATAATGAATTAAAATAAAAATTCATTCACAATCTATCCATGCTTTGCTGCACATATCTAATATAATTCAGATCTAATATTAAATAATAATAATTATATATTTTAATAAAAAAATTACTAATACAAACTTTATGTACTCATTTTCGTTATTTAAAAAATTAGATGGGAAAGTTAACTTCCATCCAAATGTATTAGTACGGAGAGAAAAGTGAGAGAAATGAAATACCAAATACCCATCGAGGGTAGAAAAGGAAATAACAATGGTGGTAATCGTTCTAATTTTTTAAACCCTAAAACTGCGAGAGAGATGACGAACGCTTACATGCGAGTGAAGGGAAGCAAGCATTCCAGGCATAGGCTGATGCTGGCCATTCTATCATCCACTCCTGGCCTGGACTCTGCTCACACGAAATCTCCGCCTCTGAAATTCAAAATTTTGAGTTGTAATCAATGTTATCATAATCGAATGGGCCATCTGAAGGTTCAGCCGGATTCAACTGTCTAACGAATTGTCTTCAAAGAAGGTTCACTTTAATCGGATTCAACCATGGTCAAACTCTACTTTAAATATAATATTATAAATATTATTAAACTATTAATTAATTTTTTTCTATATAAATAAAACTCTTATAAAAAAGATTTTTTTTCTTCAAATAACAATCAATTATGTGTTGTATAAAATTGAAAATTGATCATTCTTTTTAAAAGATTTCCAATTTTTAATAATCATTAGTTATTACGTTGTAAATATAAAGCATTTCAATAGACTAATATTTTCTAAATGTATGAGTGGTCTATTATACATTATCATAGATTGAACTTATAAATTCATTTTAACTTTCAAATCTATTCTAATTAACAATGTAATCGGTTATTATTATTTTTTTAAAGTCAAATCAAGAAAGTTACTTATCATGATATTCTAAGTTTTTAAATCCAAAATGAAATTTATTGTAATGATTATATTTTCTTTTATTTGAGAAAAGATTTTTTTTTATTAATAATAATTAGATAAAATTATGAGTTATAGGTAATTATGTTACATTGACATAATAAAAATAAAGAAGACCTTTTAATAATAATGATAATGGTAAAAATATTAAATGATAAATATAATATTAAATTATTGTAATAAGGTAAATAAAAAATATTATAATTTTTAATTTCAGCATAAATAAATATTATATTCAAAATAAAATTTTATTACTTTTCCTTTAAAATAATTTGTTGAAAAAATATTAGAGTATACACGTCAGCTCTCACGTGAGTTCCTGTTAAAAAAGACGGGTGTTCACTTGCAAACCCTAATGCCTTTTCTTAATACCCTCCTTCTCTTTCCCTCTGTCTATTAAACCCTCATCAACGAAAGAAGAAAAAGAAGCAGAGAAGAGAAAGGAAAGCAGATGTAGCTTTTTTTTTTTATTCAATCTTGTCTCCATATTTTCTTTTCTCTCTTTCCATTCTTTCTCTCCGCCGTTTCATTTATTCTCTTGTAGGGAGGGTAGAATCGCAGCCGCCGGCGTTTTCTTTAAAAAAATTCTCTAACTTTCCATTTTTTCCAAAACCGCGGCTCACGGCTCACGTTGTTCTAATTTCTTAAACCTAAAACTGAGCGAGAGAAGAAACTAAAATCCTAATCCCACAAACAGAGAGCCAGAGAGATGACGAACGCGTACATGCGAGTGAAGGGAAGCAAGCATTTCAGGCATAGGCTGATGCTGGCCACTCTATCATCCACTCCTCTTATAGTCGAAGAAATCCGATCCGACGACTCCTGGCCTGGACTCCGCCCACACGAAGTCTCCTTTCTCCGCCTCCTTGAGTCCATCTCCGACGACTGCACTGTCGAAATCAACGAAACCGGTTGGTCACTTTCCGTCTCTACTCACCTTCTTTTCCTCCCAACGGAAATTGGAATTTTTAGAATTTTAAAAAATTATCCAATTAATCCGATTGAAAGGAAATTACTTTCTTGGGAGACAACCATTTTTTACAAAAAAAAAGTGGTTAATTTCCTCTTCGTCTGCCCTGATGGAGCTGAACATTATGGAAGTTTTAGCTTCCAGGTGGTAATTCTGATCCTACCGAGGCAAAATTTCTTTTTCAATAATTCTGAGATTCCAGAATTGGCGTAATTTTCTAATTCCTGAACATTCTGAATCTCCAATTGTTCTTTAGCTTTCTACCAAATAGGATAGAGCCTTCTTAGCATGGAGTCCTTAGATGGATTTAAGATTCTTTGGAGTTTGATATTGCAAGAGTATAGATTCTACTGGAGTTTTATACGATACTTGGCCTTCTTTTTGGGCCTTTCTGCCATTGATGATTATAGCAACAATTAATCTTTTTTTTTTTTTGTTGGATTTAGGCACAAAATTGAAGTACAAGCCAGGAGTTCTGATTGGAGGGAAGAACCTCATCCATGACTGTGGTCTCAGCCGTTCCATTGGTTACTTCCTTGAGCCGCTGGCTGTGTTGGGATTGTTTGGAAAGAAACCTCTTTCGATAACATTGAGAGGTTTGGATAATTCAATTCTACTATTCTTTGATTAATTTAATTCCCTCTTTGTTTGTCTCTCCTAAGTTAAAATTTCTGGAATAAGGTTCGATTATGAAATTGACAGGCTAAAAGGAGGAGTAAATGAATCTACCCTTGCAAATAATAACATTGCAAACTCCAAATTTACATGCAAATTAGTCGAATTGCTAAGTAACTATGTTTTTGGGCAAGCACATCTGTCATGCATCAAATATTAGACTGCCTTTTTAACAGTCACTAAACAATAAACTTCCTTTTCTTTTCATGCCAATATAGGAGCAACCACCTGTCTCTGTCACTCGTTCCCAAAATGAATAAATAAATAAATGAATTGGTGCATTGTTTTTTTTTTTTTGAAGTGGTGAATATATTAATAAAAAGAGAGAAGCACTAGAGGTTCAAATACAAGAAATGCAAAAGAAAAGAAGAAAAAAACAGTTCGGCACCCCATTACACCCACAAAAAACTCCAAAACAGGAAAAGGGAAAAAGACACTTATGCAAGATCAATGCATTCTTTTTAGGCTCGCAGGATGCTAATCATGGAAATACTCCTGAATTCCTCTAAAGAAGAGGCCCACGAAAATCCGATTGGTAATAGATTGATAAAGTTCTGCTAAATTTCTTAACACTCTATTATTGCGCTTTCACTAAATACTCCAACAAGTGGCAAATAAAACAAGGTATCATAAAGAGGACTTTGGAGAGACCGAAGCAATGTCCCAAGCATAAGATAACTGAGCAATTGTAAAAGCCATAGCTCACTGAACTCCAAAACAGAAACTCAAACAACAGAAGAGAAGGGACAATGAATAAGGAGGTGATTCATCTCTTCTGATGCTTAAGGACAAAAAGGGAAAGCACTAACCAAAACTCTTCCTCCTTTGTGTAAATTGTCTTGAGTAAGAATTTTCCCCAATCCAGCAGTCTAGAGGAAATTGATAGCCCATGGCAGAGGTTTGGATGCCTAGATAGCGGGTTAACAAGAGCAACATAATCGATTTGAATTATTCCAAGTTTAGAAAGACGTAACTAAAAACCTACAAGCACGGTTAGGCCACCACAAAAGGTAGTACTCCTCATATACAAGGATCCATAGGAGCTAAGGATCTGGAGAAGATAAAAAAACTCATTTGCTTCTAGATCTGTTAGGTTACTCCGAAGGAGGGTTCCCACACAACCTGATCACCATTAAGTCTAATATGTAACCTGCCACTGATTGGAAAGGCAGTAAAGGGAGGGGAAGCGGGTAACCAGAGTGAAACTGTCACATCAAGGATATGTCTAGAACTTAATTTTGTTGCCATGCCCCGCTTCAAACTTAATCCCTTCTTTAAATCTGTCAACACTAGCTGAGATGGCTCTCTACATGCCTGATTCTCTACGAGTAGTAGGATTGAAGATCCACTCAGAATTTTCTGAAATTGTACTTGTAGATGAAAAGGGACTTCCATGGTGCTTCTTCCTCAGACCCAATTCTCCACAAGGACTTAGAAAGGAGAGCAACGTTAATGTCCTTAATGGGGTGAACACCGAGATCATCCACATCGATGGGAAGACACACTTGCTCCCTCCTCAAAAGATGGTCTTTCTTCTTGACCTCTTGGTCACTCCAAAGAAAAGCCTTTATAATTTTCTTCAAAGAGCATACTACCTTGTTGTGCATCTAAATGCAGATAAGAAGTAGATAGGTGAAGCTGAGAGAAGAGACTTCAGAAGAGTGATTATGCCTCCGAAGGATAAATACTTTCCCCTCCACGAGGCCAAACACTTATTGAACTTGTGAATGATGGGTTCCCACCGAGAATAACTAGGATAGACAATGCGCAGAGGAAGGCCCAAATAGGTAGATGGAAGAGATGATGACACACAACCCGAAGGCCCAAATAGAGTTGCAACCTCATTGTCGTCCAAGTTAATGTTGAAGATGTCACTTTTAAAGTAGTTGATTCAGAGGGAGGAGGAAAATTCAAACCCTCTTAGAAGTGAATGAAGATTCGTGACAAAATCCTCGTTGACCTCACAAAAATAATGGTGTTAAACTGTAAGTGATGGAACTGCAACAAAGAATCGCCAATTTTGAATATAAGGGAGAAATAGTAGCCTTAGATAAAAGTAGTCTTAAGAGCTTCCACAATCATGATCGAAGGTGCAGGAGATAGAGGGTCACCTTGAAAAATACCTGTGGAACTCTTGAAAAACCTCTACAAGATCGATTAATGAGAATAAAAAAGTGGGCTAAAGAAATGCACTATTTAATTCCATAGGCACCATCTCCGTTTGAAACCCGTGCCAGAGAGGATAAAGTGAAGGAAATTCCAATCCACCATATTATAAGTTTTTTGAGATCAAGTTTGCATATGATTCCTTTCCGGCAAGATTTATGCTGGGAATCAATACACTCATGAGCAGTGATGACCGCATCTATAATTTGCCGCCCATTTACACCGGCTAACTGGAATAAAGAGATAAGTTTGGGGAGAAGAGACTTCAACCTGTTTGCCAAAACCTTGGAATCTTGGATAGGATCTTATAGGGGTTGTCGAGAAGATTGATTGGCCTAAAATCCGAAAAAAGGAAGAGGCATCATCCTTTTTATGCACCAAAACAAAGAAGGTGACTCCTTCAATAGACTCCCTCTTTGGTGAAAATCCTCGATTAAATCAATGACGTCTTGCTTGATGATTTCCCAGAAGATCTTAAAGAAAGAAATGGGATAACCATCCGGTCCAAGGCCTCTATCTTCATTGATGTCCCACACAACATCTCTAATGTCATCCTCAAAGCCCCGTAATCAGCAATCTGTTGAAAGAGTTGGCCGAGTATAAATCCTTAAAGTAATTTAAGGTGGATGAAATAATATCATCCTTATCTGTCACCGTTGAACCATCAATTGTTCACCCGTCTATGAGCAAAAGTAATGGCATGAAAAAAATGGTGTTTTTTTTCTCCTTCTTCAAACCATTTATCTCTAGATCTCTGTCTCCACTAAATTTCATCCTGAATACTCTTGAACCTGTATTGTTCCTGCAGTTCATGACCAAAAAGGACATCTTAGTAATAAAGCTGGTTTGCTCACTAGGGTCAATTTGATTGATGTCGTTGAGTAAAGAAGCAAGCAATTCGGATAGAGAACCAAAACTAGAAGTGCACCAACTCTTCAGTTTACCTTTCAAGAACTTTAGTTTTTGATGTAGAACAAAACCTTTGTGGCCAGAAGGATTAAGTTTTGTCTACCAACCGGCAATAAGATTTCAAAACCTTTTTCCTTGACCCAACACAACTCAAATCTGAAAGGAGCAAGACCCCGTAACTCTTCAAAAGTATCAAGCACCAAAGGTCAATGATAAAAAATGGGACAAGGAAAGGCATAAATATGTGATTCTGAAAAACTTCTAACCATTTCGTCAATACTAGAAACTTGTCAATCTAGGAAAGAATGGGCCTCTCTTGGCCATTGGACCAAGTGAATTTCCCTCCAGAGAGCAGAAGGTCCACTAGCCCAAGAGAGCCAATGCAATCCGAGAAAAGGCTCATGATGGAAGTCAATCTCGTTACCCCAGTCTTCTCTCATCCAGGAGTCTAATGATATTAAAATCCTCACAAGTGCACCATCGATCACACCAGAGAGCACTAAAAGACTAAATCTTTACAAGGAAACCAGGCTTTCCTTGACCCATCACAAGGGCCATAAGGTGAGGTTAAGGTCTATGGCTGACTGGAAATGCGATCCTTGAGATGAACAGAAAGGGAAAACTCTCCAATGAAGGAATCTAATCTGTTGAATTTTCTAGGGTCCCAACAGATGATGATGCCACTAGAAGTGCCAATGGACCGTTTTGCTTCCCACCGAAAGCGACGGCCACTTCCACACGAACGGATTATCAAATATGAGGGGTCTTCCAATTTGGTCTCTTGGAAACAAATCATATCAGGTCTAAAGAACATTATGAAATTCTTCAAAGTAGCTCTCTTACCTAGATTGCCAAGGCCCCTAACATTCCAAGAAAGGATCTTCATGAGGATACCAAGTCAAGAATCTAGCTACTACTGATCAGAATTGAGGGTTCCACTGTTGATGCCTCTCTACAACGACTGTAGTTGACAGAGGAGCTGAGTCTGTTGAGCTCCCAAGAAGTGCTATCTTTTCTTTTAGAGTTCGATGGAGCTAGGTCCTTGATCGCTGCAAGATAGTATAGGAGGATTCCTTCCTTACCGTCAATGATGAGTCCAAGTTTGCGACCAACCTTCAACATTTTGTTATCAATCTGGTTGGGTGACAGGTACCTCTCTGAACTTCTTGACCTGAAGATGGATTAATGATGTTGGGAGCTTGGCTACACTGTTGGATATCGACTTCCAATCGCCAATGATGAGTCCAAGTTTGCGACCAACCTCCGGCATTCTATCGTCAGTCTAGTTGGGTGACATGTTACCTCTTTGAACTTCTTGACCTGAAGATGGATTAACAATGTTGGGAGCTTGATTGCACTGTTGGATACTGACTTCCAAATTCTCCCTCAAACTGATTTCTGATTTTTCTAATACGTAGCCATGTGGGACAATTGTGCTAAGGAAGGAGAAAAAAAATTCTTCAAGGGTAAGTTTCCCAATAAAGGAGCAACAAAAGTCCCAGCTTTTCTACAGTCTTGGAAAGATACAATGGGGCAATCTCAGGCACTAACAGTGATCTGACCAAAAGAGAGGCCAAAAATAGGAGCAGGGCTGCAAGAGTCTTGAGGCCTGGGAGATAAAATCAATGTCCCACACAAATGCCTTCTGGTTTCCTTCGCAAGTAAGGTGGAAGTCTGTTTAGGGGGAGTAATGTAGTGGAAGTGGGGAAGAAATCAAAATAAGTCAATCCCGACAAGTTATTGGGTCACACACGTGCGAGATATGACTTAAACCAAACCTTGGCACGGGGGATATAAAGGGGGTATTAGGGCTACACTTGGGTAAGACACGAATGGAAAAGAACAAAACGGGGAAAACTGGAACAGGGTGGCGGCGGAAGTGGAAGGAAGGAAAAGGGAAGAAGGGGATCGCAGGAAGAAGAAGATGGAAGAAGAGGGTTGGTACCTGGCTTAAGGTCTGCAAAGGCTTCTGGCTGCAAGAAGAGGGAATCTGGTAGCAGCAGAGGCGATGCAAGGGGGTGGCGAAAATAGAGTGGAGGACAGAAGCGACTTGCGATGATTGTATCACTGGGATAATGCCCAGATCTACCTGCGATGATGATTTCTCTTGGGATTAAGCCCAAGATCTGATGAGAAGACTGGAACCGGCCAACGAGAGTAGCCTGCAACAATGGCAAGGATTCGTCTGCAACTCAGGCAGAAACAAGGTAGGAGAAGATAAATAATAACTTGATAATTTCTTATTCAATTCATAATTTGAAAAGGGGCGACCTTTTGGTCATTACATACGCCTATTTATAAGAAAACAAACAACACGAAAATAGAAAAGACTCCTAAACTAATTAGGGAAAGTCACCGACCTGACTTTCTTGCTACACAAGAATTCTAAAAATAAAATATGCAAAAATACGAAAATAGAAAATACTAAATGGGTCTTGTGCGTCTCCTACATCAGGGAGGATGTTGTGGCGAAGGTGAGGCTTAGGTACTGGAACAGGGAGGTGAATATGGAATGGAAGGCTGCAAGGCCATCAATGGAGGTGACAGGGGGTGACTATTGAAAGAAGGGCTTACATGTCACCCACTGGGAAGGGGACGGAAGGGGCAAAGGAGAGGAAAGAGTTTCAGTTTGAATGATTAGGTTGTGATTTTGACTCGGCTTGAGTTGAGGAAGGCTTGGTTGAGTTAATCATTTTTGGGCTGGGAGAGAGAGGAAGGTTCAGAATGGGATTGTTTGAGTGGCTAGTCCTGAACTTGGAAAGGCTTGGGCTTAGGGCAAGAAGTTGGCCTTGGTTCGAGAACGCCTGAAAAAATGAAGCTGGGTTGGGCTTTGAGATCCATGGATGGAACCGGATATTTGAAACAAGCCCAACAAGCTGATCAAAACCTGGTCCACAAAAGGTGCGCCCAGGGCATTCCACACGCTTCTAGGTCTCTTGCATGTGGGGGCAGAATTGCGTGCTTAAAAGGGTCGGATGAGAGGTGGGTAGGGTTGGGCGAGGAGTTAGGTTGTTTTCCTTTTCTTCGCAAGTAGGGAGAGTTGATTCTACAGCCGGTACCTGGGTCTGACAAAGGGCGATGATCCGGAGGAGGAGTCTGACACACGACAACAATAATGGTGGGTTGATTGGCAGATAACACACCAGGGATAGCAGCAGGAGGGGTTACTTGCAGATAGGGAGAAGTCTGAGGAAGCTTCAACCTTTTGGGTGAAGGGCAAAGGAGTTTCTGCCACGTGGTAGAGGGGGCTCAGAGGAGGTTTGACTACCGAAAAGAACTCCACAGGCTTCTGGAGATGGAGCTTTGCCAAGGGCAGCACTGGAATCTGACGGAGGAGGCACAGTGGCCTGAGAGGGCAATTGAGGGTGGATCTTCTCCTCTGGCCGCGGAGGAGTAGCTTTGCCAAGTGCGCCACTGGAATCTAGTGGAACAGCCACAGTTGCCTGGGATAGGTTGATTGGGGGTGAATCTTCTTCAGTCTCCAATCTTCGGGGGAAAGGATTTGAGTTCTATAATACTCAACGACCAGAAAACCCGAAATCTGGCGAAACCGAAAGTGACTTCCAAAGGTTGTGCAAGGGTCAATTTCAGGAACCTTGCCGAGAAAGTCCCTAATTGCTTGGATGGATTTCGGGAACCAGGCCCAGAGCAGAATTCTTCTAACTCGAACCCAAATGGTTTTGAAGTCACTGTCTTCAGTGCAGAAACAACGATTGGAAAGGGGGTTGTCCTGAGTACCAACAGGTTATTAATTAACCTAGTAGCTTCCTCTTCCACTTCAAAGAAGAGGAGGGCATGCAAAGAGTCAATCCAGATTAAAGAGATGTCCAAGGCAACCCCAATCTGCGAACCAGGCCACAACATCAGAAGAGATTACTGCAGGAGAAGGGAACGTGGTGACATGGCAGCTCTTTAAGGTGATTATCTCATTGGAAACCGATTTGCCAAGGATGATTGATCTGCCTTTATCAATAGTTACAGTCCAAACTGAAGATGTTGCTGTGTGGGAGAAAGAAAGCTGCCCAGGCGCTCAGTAGTTACAGTCCAAACTGTAGATGTTGCTATGTGGGAGAAAGAAAGCTCCCCAGGCGCTGATGTAGCTGGGACAGGCCCGAATGGGGAGATTCGGAAGGCAAACTGAGTGGGGAGAAACGTTTGCTTGTTTCACCATCTGCACTGACAGCTTCTTGTGCTTGAAAGCTCTGCCATTGATATCGATGATGCCATGCAAGGCTATCCGAAACAGACAGGCAAAGCCTCGTTGGTTTTTTTATTCCCTGGACAGAGGTAATATCTACTATTTTTCCAGATTTGCTAGAGAGGGAGGAAATGTATAGTTTAGAAAAAGATTCAGGGAGATTGAAGATGAATAAGGAGAAATAAATCTAGATTCTTATGTTCCTTCCTGTTAACTTATGTCTTATTTATAGGGTTTTCTTTTCCTTCCCATCCCTTAGTCTTTTTCTTTATGTAGAGTAGATGAATGTTTTCTTTCCTTATTGCTCTCCACTCCTCTGTAATTCATGAATCATGATGTCAACATTAATTTGATATGGTAGAAAGTTCATATATCATGCAAACTGGTTAAAGCTGTAAGACATTTTTGTTGCTTTCAGGAATTACGAATGATTCCAAGGATCCATCTGTTGATACATTCCGAACAACTACATTGCATATGCTCAAGCATTTTGGAGTTCCTTTAGAAGGACTTGAGTTGAGAATTGTAAGCCGTGGAGCGCCTCCTCAGGGTGGTGGAGAAGTTGTGCTGGGCATTCCAGCAATCCAAAATAGTTTGTCGGTGAGCTTTCTTATATTATGTTGTTTTGTGTATAGGTTGTCTCCCCCATTTACTGTTGCTCCACCTAAACATAGTTCTGTCCTTCAGGCGGTTACTTGGGTTGATGAAGGAATGGTTAAGTCAATCAGAGGAGTAACTTTTTCCACTAGAGTATCTCCACAGATTGAAAATCGTATGATATATGCAGCTCGTGGGGTCTTTAATCGCTTAATTCCTGATGTTCATATATTTACAGATCATAAAACTGGTCCACAGTCAGGAAGGTATGCTTTATCACTGTTAACATGGTTGTAGACATGAAATGGCTAGACTGTCTGTGTGTGGTTGTGATGGCTTTAAAAGGATTTCCAACAACGCAATAACTCAGTGCAGGAAGAAACCAACTCAAGGTGTGGTACAGTGGGTTATTGTTGTGCAGTTAGGACCTTCTAAAATGGCTGCTCTTATGATGATGTATCAGTGCAAATCTGTCCCCCCCCGAAAAAGAAGAAAAATATGATTTGTCATTGTGGGACCTGCAAAATAGAAAACCTGAAGCTATTTTTTGGTGGAGATGAACTGCCAATGTGTTTTTTTTAAGTAGATGAACTGCCAATGTTGCTAGAACTCATCACTCTGTGATCCCCTTGTAGAAAATAGACTATAACTTTTATACATGTTAGGAGGACACAGACTTGGGTTCATTGGATAGGATTATTGGATAAGCCATGTCATGAATCCAATTTCATGTCAATTTAACATTTTATTAGACTTAGAAATACGATCATTATTGAGAATCATGGAAATTATCTCAACTAATCTAAATAATCTAAAAATTGTTCAAATTAGTGGGCCCCATATGCATGTTCCATCATAGCATTTGCATAAGGTATGGTTTCTATCCATGACTGATACCGATTTAATGGTTTTCATCAAGCTAATATGTAACAGCGCCTTTCCAATAATTTTGAAACACCTATTCTATCCAGAATGGACTTTTATAAAAAAATTATTTCTTAATTCTTTTCAACTTCTTTTAGACTTAAAACTAAAAGAGACCAAAATGGACCAGCCAATATAGAAAACTAATATATCAGCCAGTATGTAGAGGTTTTGGTCTAGGCAGATTCAGGGTCTGTAGAGATTTTGGTTTAAAACAATTAGCTTTAACTTATTTTCATGTTTTGCGATGATGCTCTTAGTCCTCCAATTATTTGTTTACTGTGTGCTGCTTGAATTTTTTAATTCACAGAAAAAGATTTCGAAATAAATTGGATCTTTTTTCAAAGTATTTTAGTGTAAGCATATTTTCTTGTGTTTTCTTTCTCTGCGTCGTGCACGTTCATTTCAAGCTTCCAGGCAATCTATTTCAAGTTGTAGAATGAGGATATGAGATGTCCCCTGTATCGTAATCATTATCGTCAAAGCCATTCTCCCATTTAGACTCAGTTTCTCAAGTTCCATTTTCCATCAATATCTCGGATGTTTTGTGTCAACCAGAGGTTCTGAACATGTCTTTTTGAGTTTCTAGATAGGTTTCTCAAAAATATGATGTCCCTTTGTAAAAAACAGAAAGGAGAAGCTGCCATTAGGGTGGATGCTTGATGATTGCTAGGATAGGTTTGTTTTGCAATGATGAGATTTGGACTCATCATGGGGTTCACAGAGTTTCATCTCATGGGCAGGTCACCTGGTTATGGCATATCTCTAGTTGCAGAGACTACATCTGGCTGCTTGATCTCTGCAGATACTGCAGTTTGTTATGCCCGTGGGGATGACAACATGGATGATTCTGAGGAAAAACCAGAGCTGGTACCACCAGAAGAGCTTGGTGTCCAAATTGCTTCTTTGCTACTTGGAGAGATTGAGCAAGGAGGTGTGGTGGATTCCAGCCACCAGGTCTGTGTTGCATCCAATATATGCATTGCAATATTCTTCTTTTTTATACGACGGTGATGTCATGTTATTTGAAATTTGTATGCAGGGCTTGTTGTTCCTCTTGTGTGCTCTATGTCCTCAAGACGTTTCTAAGATTCGGGTAGGAAAGCTCACACCATATTCAATAGAAACACTGAGGCATATAAAAGATTTCCTCGGTGTGACGTTCATTATCAAGCCAGATCCATCAACACACACTGTCGTACTTAAATGCGTCGGTTGTGGTTTGAAGAATCTGTCGAGAAAAATCTCATGAAGCCGGATGATTTATGTAATGTTCGTTGTGCACAGCGATTTATTGTTTCTGTTGAATTCAACGGAGTTCATGAAGCAGGATGATCAATGATGATCAATACAATGTTTGTCGGTGAAAATAGTGACCGAGTCCCTTCTTGACTTCAAAGGGGTTCTCCATTTCTTCACCATTGATCTGGTGATTTTGCTTTGTCCAAGTTACGTTATATAGTGTATCATTGGTATTTTAACATGATTCACTTTTTCTTTTCTTTTTTTAAATGCCTGTTGTAATTTGCCAAAAATAGATGGATTTGGGACTATAGAAGTTTTTCCTCAATGGCATGGGTAAGCTAAGGACCACCCAACGGGATTGATTGCATTGTACCCTCGTTCCCTTTCCTAAACAAGATTATCATTAAAATTTATTTATTGAGGTGCCATAAGCCGGTCCAATGCTTTAAAATTCCCCAAGTATCTGATGAGTCAATTTTTTTTTTAAAAGAAAAAACCCCCTTCAAATTTGTTGTTACCTTGCAGCAAAATTTTCAAAAAAACAAAAAGAGAGATTAACAAAATAAGTCATTGACAGTTACATTTATCTCTACGCACTCAATTTGTTAGCTCCAAGGGCATACAAGTCTTATCTTCCATTATAATTTTTTATTTGTTTTAATTTACGTACAGGAAACTATGGGATAAGCGTAAAACCTCCACGGGTGAGTTCACTACTCTTAAGGTTTACTAAGGCTAGATCATGGGAGTTCGAATCTTCAATCTCTTATTTTTTGAGCGGGAGGCAATCAATTGAGTTACATCTACGTGGGTAACAAATAATTTAAGATTATATCAATCATAATAACTCATCTCCATTAATTATCTAGACATTCAACATGCTTTGACTCGTGTTTTTACCAAAAACCTCTAAATGGGCACTCTCTTCAGCAAAACTTCTAAGATATGGGTTAGAAAATTATGACTGTCAAAAGAGGGTTAGCTGCAAAAATTAGTGGAGAAAGAAGAAGATGAAGGTGATTTTAAAAAATAAAATAGAATAAATAACTCGAAGTCAATTAAGTTCCCACTTTCTTAATTGGATTTTGAGTTAAGATCTCAAGCCTGGTTCCATTTGAATGTGTTTCTGTCCCCTTGTCTGAGTTGACTTATTCAACTGTGGCCGACTCGGTTCCACATTATATTTATGTAACAGGGCTTTCTTTGTGAAACTGCATTACTACCTTTTCATGTTAGCTCGGGCTTGGCCCATCCCAAGTTGCACCTCGCCACCTCCAAGTAAATGTCAATCATGTGGTTTTGGGCTTAGGTTATTGGGCTATGCGAAAAGAAAATATCTCCTGACCCAACAATCCACCTGAGTCCAGTTCTAGAAAAGGCATTGGGCCGAGGGCTTTTCTTTTCTTCTGCACATATAGCGTTTTGGGTCAGCTCAATTCAATCATTTACTCAACTTGATTCTGTGATATCTAGATATCCAATCCAACCTATTCCACTAGGGGTGAAGCTTGGGTCAGGTTTTAACTTTACCTGCATGATCCGACCAGAGAAATCAAGTGGGTTGGTTTTACATTTTTAAAATTAGAATTGGATTGGGTTGAAGAAAAAAAAAAAACCTTAAATTAAATTCAGGTCAAGTTGGATCAAGATTTTTTAAAATCAACCTGACCCAAACCACTCAAAAATTTAGGCCAGAAATTTGAGCCAGTACTTGGGTTGAGTTGGGTCTACAATTCGGGTTGGGATGAATTGAACAATTTGGGTCAAGCAATTTGAATCGGGTCAGATTCAATAATTTTTTTATATGGATTAGATTGGATTTATTAAAACCCAGTTTGACCTGCTCGGGTTCTAGTAATATATTCTACGAGCCTCAATTTGCATAGTTTGGTCTCCACATTTCGACGGAGGAAGAAAAGTTGAAAACTAACGTAGTCCATTTATAAAGATAGATGTGAGTAAAAACTTGGCGATCATGACAATACGAAATTCACCCCTTCATAGGTCACCATGTGGACTGATGCAATTTAATCAACCCCACAAGCATTTGATTTAATGGGATTGTGGGAGCACTGCAACTGTGGTGGATCTAAACCAAATCAAGCATTACCTATTCCAAAATCATGTGGTTGGATATTTGCAATTACAAGCGAGAGCAAGTCCTTGCATTGTTGGTATTTAGGCCTATTTACCCGAAGGAACTCACCTAAAATACAGGTATGAGCCCATGTTTTGATTCCATTAAATAATTAAATACCCAGGCAAGAGTTCATTAATGATGTGTACCAAAAAGATTAAAAGGTCACGTTAAAGAGACTTTAAAAATAACTAATTAAGAGATAAAAAGAGATATGATAAGTTATTGGGTCATAAAGAAATAATTTCTTTTTTGAATTTAGTGTGAAAAATTCAGACACAGTTCTACTAACATTCTCACGGGTGAGTTCACTACCTCTAGGACATACTAAGATTAGGCCATAGGAACTCGAAAGCGCAACCTCCTACTTTCTGAGGAGACACCCAGTTGAACTATATTGAGTGAAAGAAATAATTTTTGATAGGGTAAAATAAAGAATAGAATTTGAAAACATGACCTAAATAGATGGAACAATTGGCTAATACAGTTGGGATTAAATAATTATATATGAATTTAATTCCACAAATCATGTCATTGAATATTCAAATCTCGGCCTCGACCTATTACAGTCCTTACCGAGTACTCGGTAATGGATGAATATAATAATATTAAAAGATATAATTAAGAATAAGCAAATTATAAAAACATTTATGGTAGCCCAGTAGATGTTAAAGGAAAAGTTGTTTTGACAATTTGCGAATATACATGGAGGACTAGAAATGAACGTGGAAAGTTAAAAGGATTAGGGGTGTTTACGGGTCAGGTTCGGGCCGAGCTATGCTCAACAGTAACCCGATGCGCTCATTTATATACAGTAAAACCTCTATAATATAATATGGTTGGGACCATAAGTATATATATTACATTATAGAAGTTATTAAATTAGAGGTTCTAGCAATATTCCTTTCTAAAAATCTCTTTAAAACTCTCACCTAATCATTAAAATGTTCTTTAGACTTCTCTGTATGAAAATAAATCACTTCATTCATTTCTATACAGTTCTCATTCATTAAGAACATAGTGCTTGCACCATCCCAAAGAATGAGGAAGTTTAACCAGAAGTCTATCTCAGATTACTTTCCTAAAGTTTAGATAACGTAGTTTGTGAGGTCCTTAGTCACTTTTATAATAGCTTTGTATTATAAATGTATGGAATATTACTTTACAAAATAATTGGGACAATACATTTTTTATTTTGAATGTATTGAGTACTGAGTTAAAGAGATTTATTATATTTCGTATGGGTCTGAGGTCGGGACCAATTGCCGATATTATTTTAGACAAGTTATGACTTTATAGAGTACTACATTATAAAGAGTTTATTGTATGGAAGCCCAAATCCGCCAAAATCCTTCAGGCTTTGCAGGTTAAATAAAATAAGGGTCTGCCGTTTGGAAAAAATATTAAGCTCAAATCCACCTGCTTGGGGACATTAAAATTCCAACCATTCAAATTAAAAGTAGATATGATAAACTACAAGTGAACCACTCAATTTCTAATCAATTGATCTTAGTGGTCAAATCACTAAGAGTCCTTGTCTTGGGTGATTCTTAAGAGCATCCAATTACTTTTACCATTAAAATCAAGTGGCTAAAAATTGATTTTGATCTCAAATTTGACCCACTTTTAACTCACCATATTTATTTTTAATGTGAACGCTCAATCTTTTAATTAATTCATTCTTAAATAATGACTCAGGTACACAAGTACACATGTAATAGTTAAACCAGTTAAACCCTACAAGCTTTCACAGGCTACTTGCAAAAGCCTGAGCCCAACCATCTGTATAAATGGGCTCAAGAATTTAGCCTGAGTCTCGTGCAACATGCCAACATATGTGTTCAAACTAGGGTATCAAATTTCGGCCGATATTTAGATTTTTCAATTTTTTTTGGCTGTTTTTCAAAGAAAAAAATAATTTTTTCAGATTTTTTTAAAAAAAACCATCGATATTCTCTTAAACAAAATTGAAGAGAGAAAATTATTCAGCCAAGATCTCATTCGGGCCAATTTTTGTAGAAAGATGCAAGCAAGTAGAAGTAAACCGTCAAAAATAAAAACTTAGTTGGAAGGAATAACGAAAGGCATGGTAGAATGATGGATATCGGAGGCTAAAGCCTTCTAAAATTTACTCGAGCAGAAGATCTATGAGGAACTCGAACTTAGACGGAGTGAATCACATAAAATGGGTCTACAATCGTTTCGAATTGAGGTTAAAATGGCCGAAAGTGGGAGTTAAATTCTTTTCCCCAAACCCTTCGTTGTTGCCGACAGAAGAAGTAGGGGTCCAAAAAATGGTGAATCTGAAATCTCAAGTCCACTGTTTTTCGGCCGATATCTCGTTAATACATGCGATATTTTTTTTCTCTCTCCCTTTTTTTTAAAAATCTTGGCCGTATCGACCGATATAAATGACCGAGATCTCGCCCGCATGACCAATACATCTCATATCACTTGAGATATCTCAGCCGTAAAAAATCTGAGATATCTCGGCCGAATTTTTAATCCCTGAGAAGAAGAGAGGAACAAGGAAAATTTCTCTCATTCGGTGGGCCCATCCACATTTAAAAGAAAATGTTACGCACACCGACTAAGCTGACTAGGCCAATACGATTGCAATGCAACGGCCGAGTTAGTGTGCATAATGACACCCCTTAACAACTCCGCAACATGTTATATCGGACAATACATTGATATAAGCCCACATCAACGAACTCCACAACATGTTATATCGGACAATACATTGATATAAGCCCACATCAACGATTATGACAATCTAGTGCAAAGTTGTACTAATATTTAGTGATAAATAGATTTTTTTATTTTTTTTGCATATTTTAAAAAAGCTAACTACTTCTGCTGACGCTCTTCATCCAAAATAATAATATATGATAATGACCTTTTTGTAATTTATCTATGATGAGCTCCCAATTCATAATTCGGATCACTACTACTCACATTCGTGGGTAGTTGCACCAACCAAATGCACAGAACAAGCTGTCGATCTTTCAAAATTTAATTGAATCTAAAATATGGATTTAGATTTGGGAAATATTTATCAGTCAATATTTAGATCATATTTGTTATATTGACTGATATTTGTAAAAATTATTTTAAGTTTTAAAATAAAAATTAGGAATTAAACCCGTGAGGGTTGGCGTGACAGGTTAAAAATCCCAATAAATTTTGAGTCTCACTCTCAATATATAAGAGCCTCTCTTCCTAGTTTTACCCATGTGTGCGGGTAGAGAGGTTTAGACACTCTCTAAGGATTTAGTCAGATGCTCTAAGAGGTCTGGATACCTTGCTTTGAATCTCAAAAAAAAAATTAGGAAATTATAAAAAATAGTATAAATTGTATAAACCTAATTCCATAATTTTCTCAAAATATCATTCATTAAAATTAACAAAAATTGAGAAAACAGTAAAAATTGGATTTTTAGTAAATTAGAATAACTTAAATATTGAAACTATTTTTTTCTGTTTAACTTTTAAGTTACTTGATTTTTAAAGCCGTTTTCTTGATCCATTTTCAGTTTTTCATTTAAATGGTTTCATCTTAAAGGGAAGGGAGAAAAAAAAAATTCATGTATTTCATGCTTAAATTAATTTGATTAGAGATTAAGTGTCCCAAAATTTTATCATTAATCTAACTTTAAACTAATTTAAAATTTTAAACATCAATTTCAAACGATCACACAACTAAGTTTGATATATAGGCAAATTTCAACATTTGGACCTGTCTCTTATGGACTGAAAATTTTTTACCATTATATTTACTATTTTAACCTTAATTTAAAAATTTTCAGCTCCATCAAAATTATTCATGTTTTCGATAAGTGTTGAGATTTCAAAATTAATATGTAAAAAAAATAATAAATTTTGATTGATAATTTAATTTCATTGTTGATTTGGGGACAGATAAGTTGATTCAATGAGGTGCTACTTGAATTTCTAAATAATTTAATTAACTATTTTTTAAAAGACAAAAATACCGTTGTAATAAACGCCGTCCCATCTCTCTTTAAAAAAAAGGAAAACTCTACCGAGAAGATACGACCCACTTTATTGGGTCTGATACTCTGACGCAGGAGTCGAAAAATTGGTGTTGCCGAGATATCGGCTCAGATTTGTTTCTCTTCTTAATTTTTTTTTTTAAAAAAAAACTCGGGGGCCATTTTTCTAAAAAAAATCATTTAAAAAAATAAAAAATCAGTTTTTTTTTTTTTAAAAAAAAAAATATATATATATATATATATATATATATATATATATATATATATATATATATATATATATGGGCAAATATCGGCCGAGATATAGGCCTGGCCCACGATCGATATATTTTAAAAAAAAAAGAAAAGAAAAAATCGACCGACATTCGACCGAATTATTTTATCTCTGGCCGATATGCACAATATCGACCGAGATTTATAGTCGTACTCTGATGTAAAGATGGCTATATGAATAATTCTTGTGTGCAATTTCACCTCCATCTAATGATCATATTCTATGATTTTAAATTTTTAAAAATTAATAATCCATACTCATTAAAATTCAAAGGTTAAGATTATATGACTTTAATAATTAATTGATAATGAAACTTTATATATTTTATATCTATATAATCACCTAGTTTAATAGAACATAAAATATAAGAATACTTCTCTTTTACGTGGAATTGGTACTTTTAATTAAGTCAACTTGAGTTACAAGTCCAAGACTCGTGTACCCAACGCAATCCATATATATTTTAAGTCAAATTGAATTAATTCAATTTCAAAATTTTCTCAACACGTGAATAACTCAAACTTGGATTCTTTTAAGGCGGGCCAGTTGGGTTGGTTGGTAACTTACATTCCAAATTTTATTAATTAACTTCACATAAAATTTTATTAAATTGAGAAACTCAGTTAATTTTTTTTTTTAAAATGTAGAAAAAAACTCATCAACCCACTGAACTCGAAAACTTATCGAGTGAAGTTGACTCGGTCTGACTCAACTGACTTTTTGTTTTAATTTTTAAATATTTATGCAACTTTTCGGGACATCTCATCAGTCATCACATCCACATGAAAAAAAAGTGTGCAGAATGCACGTGTGAGTTCCCCATCACTTAAAAAAAAAGTGTGCAAAATGCACGTGGGAATCTACTCTCAGGCTCAGCTAACTACTCTACCTTTCAAGCCGCCGAAGAAAGGGCCAATGGCATCCTCACCGCTGACTCATCACATTCAAGGATCGGTGTAAGTTTCTTATACACACCGTGGTTTTGTCAAATTGTAAAGTTGCAAATATTCCTAGCAAATTGTCATCTCATCACTCCATGCATGGCTTTTTGCACGGTTGATTGATCCCACATTATAATTTAAAATTAAAAAAAAATGATTGAGTGGAGTCACAGTTTGACTCAATCCAATAAGTTTAGAGTAAGTTTATTAATGAATTTTACTAATCTTTTTAAATTGAATTTAAAATTTTATTTAAATTACTATCAAATCAAATGTGTATTTAAAATTTTCAAAACTATAGTCATATGTATAAGCGCATACATTAAGTAATTGATGAAAAATAAATAGATTTTGTGTTTGAATATTGATGTGACAAAGCACAAAATAATAAATATTCACATCGAGTTATTTTGTGTTGATATAGCATAGGCATCGACATATGAAATACAATATAGATTTTGATCTAGAAATAAGTGTAATTTCAACAATTATATAACAATTTAGAAAAATTATTCATTGTAAATTAGTTAATTATTAATTTAAAAAATATATATTTCAAAATAAATTTAACTTAAGTATCAGTTAAATTCATAGTAAATGTAAATGGGCTCTACAAAAATTAATTCTGGAATTCTCGTGGTACCGGTTCGAAATGTGTAAATTCACTCGCGATCACGTGAAGTCGTTGAACTGTTTGTAATTATAATCGACGTGCAAGGGTAATTCAGTCATTCGAAACTCCAATACCGTAATCAGTTGGACCGTTTCTTCGCCGTGTCGTGCGTACGCCGATACGCGGCTATTTTCCAGCGCACCAATTTCCCGTCCGACCAAAATACCCCTCTAGTGTACTTCCTCAATCCAGACTCTGTTCCTTTCAATCTGAACCGTCCAAACAAAAACACCACCAACCCAAAAACACCACCAACCCCTCTTCTTCTTCTTCTTCCCTCCCTCCAAACCCCATTTCCACCTATAAAACCCCCCCCCAATACTAAAAAACCCTTCAAAGTCCCAGAAACCACCCATCTGGGCCATCTCTACCTCTCAAACTCCAATGGAAGCCATCAACCCAATCAAATTCACCCTCTTTCCACGTTCTTCGATCGATTATGGAAAAACCCAGAAAGGGAAAATCGTCGAAATCCGTTGTAAATCAATGGAATGGCCGAGATTTGGATTTCATAGAGTGGAAAGAAGAGCAGGGGAGGTGAAGAATAGGAATGTGCCGAATGGTGTTGAAGAGCTGAGTGAAAGCTGGAGGAGAAGAGGTGGAGTGGCGGCGTTTTGCAGAGCAGATGGGATAGAGATAGGGAGGACGGTGACGGGAGGAGGAGGAATTGGTGGTGGAGCGGTAGTTCCAGAGAGGCTGAAGGTGGTGTGGCTGGTGGCTTTTGCCATGTGTCTCTGTAATGCAGATAGAGTGGTGATGTCTGTAGCAGTTGTTCCTCTTGCTGCTAGATATGGTTGGAGTAGCTCCTTTTTGGGAATAGTTCAGGTCTGCTTCTTATTCTTTTCCATTTTTCTATTACAGATGTTACAGATATGGAAATTTTGTTTAAATATATTTGCATTTTATTTATTTTCAAATAGTTTTTAATATTAGTTCAAATATTTTCAGAGAAGTATCCAAAAACTATGTAAGACAAGTTCTTTATTTTCTTACCCACAAGCTACTTTTTTAAAATTCTTCTAATTTAATCAGTGAAAATTGTATTTTTTTAATTTTTAATTTATATGTGAGAAACTACGGGATACTCAGCGTAAAATTCCGACAGGTGAGTCCAGTATCTCTAGGGCACGTCAAGGTTAGACCATAAGAGTTTAAATTCGCAACCTCCTACTTTCTTAAAAAGGAGACTAATTAAACTACATTGTCTTGAGACAGGAGACCAATTAAACTACATTGTCTTCAGAGATGCTTAGATGATAAACTCTGGCATTCAACTATCATAATTAGTTGAAACTGTAATTTCAACTATCATCTTTAATTTAACCCATATAAAAAAGCAAGATGGTTGAAATGATGGCCATTTACTTTGTAATATCAGTCTCCACTGAAATTTAACTTAGGGAGTTTGGTGCTATTCATTTTTTTTTTTCTATTATTCTTGTTGTTGTATATGTCATTATCAAAGCCATATTAAAAAATATATGAACATATTTATGCATACATTTTTTTTTATTTTTAATAAACTTTATAAAAGTTGTATTCTTTTCACTTTATAGTTTATTCATTATGCAATTTTCATTTATTTAGAATTGATTCTTATTTTTTTTCTTTCCATTTTGAAATTCATTCTTTTAAAATTAGAAGTGAAACTTGAGTTAGATTTTGACTCGACCCGTATAATCCGACTCAAAAAATATGTGGGTTGAGTTAAGTATTTTTTATACTAGGGTTGGACTGAGTTAGGTTGAAAGATTAAAAATCTAAATTAAATTTAAGTCAAGTTCGGCCTTCAAAATTCGACTTACCAGCCTTACCAGCCTGACTTAATATATGAATACTTTAAATTTTCATGTATACTTTTTAGATTATGATTTAATCAATAATCATGTTTATAAATAGATTTATTTCTTTGTATTTTGTAAAGTCTTTTTTATTGAATATTAAATCTGTAGAAATATTATTTCTCTTAGAAATGAAGAAATAAAAGAATTTAGTTTGTTTACAATTTATTTGTTATTTTTACAACATTTAATATGTGAAAATATTATTTAATTAAAAATTAATTTGGATTTTATGAAAAAAACCTTTAAATCAATCTAAAGTTGGGTTTGGAATTCGGTCGGGTCGGGTTGACTTTTTAGGCTAGATTAAAGTTGGGCTGAGTTTCAAAATTCTTTTAAACCTGGCCAAGTTGAATTGGATTCTAACGAGACATAATATGAGTTGGATTGAGTTGAGCAACATCTAATCTGACTCGTCCGAGTTTTATTTCTATTTATGATAATAGTGGCGATGTTACTTCAATTAATGATGATGTAATCTAGTTTTGTTCTTAAGTTCAGTAGGCCATAGGAGCACAATTCCAATGGTGCCTCCTCAACGTGAGACGTGTATCTCAAAATGTTCAGAATTCAGAAATTCATTTATTATAATCAAGATAGTAATTTATTCTGAATGTTGCTTGCAGAACTGGCGAAGTGACAGGGACATAGATAATTTTCATGTTATTATATTATATTTTGTATTTAATATATATATTTTTTTAATTTCAACTAGTTTAATTTAGACATATTCTCCAATCTAACAAATCGATATGGTTAACCAATATTATAAATGTCATTGACAGAATATTTTAAAATTTTGAAGTTGTTACTGTGATATTTTAAGAAATCTCATGAAAACTATAATTTTAAAAATAATTAAAATTATTATAAATAAATATAAAAATGAAATTGATACTTAAATTTGAAATAACCATTGATAAATTTGAGAGAGGAGAGATTTGAGTCAAGTGAAAGGATTTATGAATATATATAAGTATAAGAAAAAAAAAATGATAATATTGTGATATATCGGGTTATTATTGTGATATTATTATAGTTTAAAATAAAATTATCAATAAAATGAAAATTATCTCTAACTAAAATACTAATTAATATTATCAATAAATGCTAATTTCGTAATAGAAATGCAAAAGAAATAAAAACAGTGGTCGCATTTGTTACAATAAAAGCGTTGATGGTAGGTGGGACGTAAAGGGGCAGTCATTAGGAATTAGCAGGAAGGGCTGACTGAATTCCAAGTTGAACCGACTTGTGCCCGTAGTTGGTGGGTGGGTGTGATCAGAGGATCAGTCTCTCTCCTCTTTTTATTTTTATTTTTTATTTTATCTGAATTAAAAAATTAAAAAACAAAAAAATAGATTTTTTAAAAGAAAAATATTTTTCTAGAAAAAAATACATAATATCGGTCGATATTTGCGTGGGACCCAACACCGATTTTGATTTTTGTTAAAAAAATAACAATCGATGTTGTAGATATCCGCTGATATTTTGAGCAGATACATTTTCTAAATATCAGCTGATAGGATCTCTAGATTTTAATTATATTTTTTGACACGTGTTTTTAATGGTCTTACAAGATATATCATTTGAATCATATCTATCAGATCTACTAAACATAAAAAATTAATTTAAAAATTATATTATATTTTTATGATATAAAACTGCAAAAATGGATAGCTGAGATTGGATATAGATTTTAAGGTTCTTTGAAGTTAAAAAAAAAAATCTTTTTTGAGACTGAACCCTTGATTTTGTAACTTTATATCCAATATATAAAATAAAAATATTTTCATATTTATATTGATTTAATAAATATGATTCAAATGACATAGTTCATGATGATTGAGTCGTAGAACAAGACATGTGTCAACATCCACCTAGGAAAAAAATAAATCATTTTTCCTAATTTAAACCTTCCATGAAAAGTTAAACTCATGCAATCCTCAAAATGTTAGGCATTGAATAAATAGCCCAATGTCATAACCTTTTTTTTTTTTTTCTCTTTTTTTTTCTCATTAACCTCAGATAAGGTTTTAGATTTAGAATGAGGAAGTTGGTGCCATTTCAACCTCATAGGAGTTAGGTCAGCACGCCTGCACCTACTCTCATGAAACTCACCTATTATTGAAATACCCTTCTCAACTTCATATATTTGTTAACTTGCAAGTTGAGTTAGGCAGAATAGCAACAGGAAGACAATGACCCGAGTGACAAATAGTAAGGGTCCACCCCAAATACCAAATTCAAGCTACATAAGTTACATAGTAAACATCGCAAGGATTAATCATTTTCGTCTATTCAATCTAAGTTAATGTAATAGATGGCTTTAGTGATTTCATTTCAACGGTCTATTTTATAGTCTTAGATTGAATGATTAACAATAAATTGAAAATAAAGAATTGATTTTTATTGTATAGTTGACCTCAGCTCTTACTTCGGAGATAGGGTATTGTTTACTTTATTTGTTTTGTGAATTTTTTAAGAGATTGTCCTTCTAAGGTGGATTAGATCTCAAGAGAATGACCTTTCTTGTTAGCCAAAACCAACCTTGTGACAATTCATAATTTTAACCCATTTCACAAAATTAGAATGATCAAACGACTAAATGATGTTTGACTGTCCCTTCATTTAGATTATTTTTAGGAAATAATCCAAAAGATATTGGGTATGGACCACTCTAGGTTGTCTTTTAACTTGTTCACATCTAGGATGGCAATAGAACCCCAAATAAAGGACTTATCCAGTCTCCAAATTATTGAACATGGAGTGTAGATAACACTACAAACTACTTGAATTCAATCCATTAGTTGTAATATATTCATGTTCTACTATTTTTCTCACCACATATTTGGTGGCCTTCAAATTGGGCATGTAAGTGCAAATAACCTAATTCAAAAAATAGGGTTTTGATTAATGCTTTGACCCCTTTGCAAATTGGGTTTTTTTCTAAGTCTACATGTTTGAATTTTAGGCCTCTGTCTATGACATCTTAACCTAAAACTTTATGATATGTATCTTGCAATATTATGGAGATAACATATTTTCTAATATTTTGACACATAAAACTCCGATATATAATTTTGATTAATATAAATAAAATAAAGAGGTAGAACATGCACCATGCGTCCACTGATGTGACATTTGTTTATCTTGTTTAACCATTCTTTTGTCTTCATTCTCTCATTTCCTCCCTCAATCTAAACTCTTATTCTTGTCACTTAGAACAAGCATGCTAAGAGTGATAAAACTCCCAACACAATGTGGCATGTCTGTGAGATGAGAATCATTTATCAGACTAGGTTGGCAAAAAAAAAAGGTGTGTCCACAAATAAGTTAAACTCATGCAATCCTCAAAATGATTCAATGAGTTTAAAATCTATTTCCAAACTGATTCAATGCCTATACTTCAGATTGGGCCTCACTAGACACATGGAAATTCATAAATGAATCTCAACACCCGAGTCCACCAATTGGATCATTCAAGCCACAAGCCCATACATGCTCCATTAGCAAATGTAGAGCTATTGGCACTTGAGTTGGTAAACAAAGTAGGACATGCATATCTAAATCTTTTGACCAAAAGCTGATGTGAATGCACCTTCATATAATATGTGCCATGCACCTATGGCTTAGCTGATGAAAAGATGTGTAAGTCACATTTATTGAACAGTGGAAATTGGATTTTCTTCTAAAGATTTTATTAGAACTTCTTGCAGTCATCATTTCTGTGGGGGTACATACTCTCGTCGATCATAGGAGGTGCACTAGCAGACAGATACGGAGGGAAAAGGGTGATGTTTTGGGGAGTGGCCGTGTGGTCTCTAGCAACATTTTTGACGCCGTGGGCTGCAGACCATTCCACTGGCATGCTTTTGGCAGCTCGTGCTCTCTTCGGCCTTGCTGAAGGTGTGGCTCTTCCTTCCATGAACACTCTGTTGTCTAGGTATACTATATACTCTACCTTCACTCTCTTCTTCTAGTGCTTTGTACTGTTTGGTCCACCAAATACAGCATGAATTGGATGTTACCTGAAAACCATACTGATTTACTTCTGAGGTCCGAAATAATAGGTGAGAACCATTACTGTGATTTCACTTGGCCCCTATTCATTTCATTCCACACATTGCACCCTAACCATGCATTGTTGGGGCCCAGAACAGCTCACAAAATTCATTGTTAGACCATGTCATCATCCCATAACTTTACTCATTGATTCAATGGATCAACTGAAAAACATGAGTTTTAATTAGCATACAAATGTTATTCAACTTAAAAATATATCAACTTGACCAACTTTTTAGTTAGTAATTTTCAGAAAGATGATTCAGCTATAAAAGTGGTCTCATGATTTACATATGATACAAGGTTGACATTGTTTTCTATCTGTCGTTCTAAATAGATGGTTTCCAAGCCAAGAACGTGCAACTGCAGTAGGAATTTCCATGGCTGGATTTCAACTTGGAAATGTTATCAGCTTACTTGCAACCCCAATTATAATGTCGAAGCTTGGAGTTATCGGTCCTTTTGTGCTTTTCTCAACTCTAGGATTTCTCTGGTTGTCGGTTTGGGCTTTAGGAATAACAAATGATCCTCGAGATTGTCCACTGATCAGTAAAGCAGAGCTGCGGCTGATTCAAGCAGGGAAAACCATTACTTTTAAGAACAACAGCAAGCTTCCATCCATTCGCGAACTATTCTCAAAGCTTCCCACATGGGCAATTGTCTTTGCAAATATAACCAACAACTGGGTAAGAATGCAAGATCATCCATATATAATTAGTTCATAGCTGTTGCCTCGTCTCTGTTTTCACCTTCAGTGTTATCATTATAACTTTTACTAGTACAATGATGTAATTTATATTTTGCACGTCAGTTGGTGTTTACTGAAAACATAAATTGAGATTGTGAACTAATGGCAACCGGGTGGTGAGCGTCAATAGTCTTTTCATAATTGTGATAGAGTTACTGCCTGATTACCATCAGATGTTACAATGATCACTCTCATACACAGTATCCTAATAGGACTTTAAACTTCAAATTTTGGAATTTACTAAAATATATCCTCTGTTTTAAAATGTTTTTGAATTGTTTCAGCTCCAGTTTTTTGGTCTGATGTTTATATACTCATCTGACATCTACATATTTCCATAATACTTGCCTTGTTTTTCCCTAATTCTTGGAAATTAAGATGTCCTTGTATTTCCATTTTTCTATTTTAGATATATGGACATGTCATTTTTAAATGAAATCTTGTCACTGATGAGACATCTCAAACTTGCAGGGATATTTTGTTCTTCTCTCATGGATGCCAGTGTATTTTAAAACTGTGAGTACTGATAGCCTGCAAACCAAGAACAACTTAGCGAAAGGCCCTTTACTAGCATATGTTCAGTATTAAGTAGCCTTAGTTGGAACTCTGAGCCTTTTTATTGGTACAATTGTGCCAGTAGGGATGAGGACAACATATTATGAAAATTTGAATATTGGAAGCACATTATGATTTGAAAATTTTGAAGCACTCAAAGAGAAGCTTTTGGTGACAGGTATTTGATGTGAATTTGAAGCAAGCTGCATGGTTCAGTGCCATCCCTTGGGGAATGATGGCAATTTCAGGATATGTTGCAGGATCGATATCAGATTTCTTGATCAAGGATGGTTACTCTGTAACTTTAGTTAGAAAGATTATGCAGGTAATTACCTGGACTTTCTTTGTTATTTCAGCACTTACAGCATACAATAACACTTTCATTGCACTTGCTATTATCATTTCATCATGAAAGCATTTATCTCAAAGATTATTGAGGTCCACAAAGCTTTCTTTGTTGATGAGGCCACACTTGGATGCCTTGATCATATGATTCCGACGGTCCATTTGTTGGACCATACAAATAGATTATGTCAACTACATTTTTAGCCTCTGGTGGGATGCTGAGTTCTTAACATTGAAGAGATTTGTATTCTAATTCATTTGGATTGTGCAACAGTCAATTGGTTTTATCGGGCCAGGCATCTCTTTGCTCTTCTTGAATTACGCCAAAACACCAGCTGTTGCAGCCATCTTCATGACCACAGCATTGAGTCTGAGTTCATTCAGTCAAGCTGGATTTCTTCTCAACATGGAAGTATGTCTTATCTCCCATTTCTTTTTGAACTTCTATTATTGTGACTCTTTAACTGTTAATACCAATGGTTAAATATGGAAACTGTAAACTATTGTCATCAAATCATAAGATTCTTATAGTGTGTGTAAATATGCAAGAATGTACTTTTATGTGTATGTACCAGTGTGCAAAAACTCAAAACTCGGACTCAACTCAAAATCCCATGAGAAACTCAGCAGAGTTCTTTAGAAAAAAAAACTCAAAAAAACTCATCAACGTGAAATCTTGTCAAGTGTTGTCAACACAGACCAACTCGCCTGAGTTATTTCGAGTTTTTAAAGAATGGTCTGTACATACAAAAAACTGTGTAAGGGGAGAGGTTCATATAGAGGTCTCTCTATTGGGAAGTCTATCTGTATTATTTGTGTCAAGTCGGTGTCATCATGACCATTTCCCATCTAATAATAACAGATTATACTTTACTAATTTTAAGCATGATTTCTTAGTATGAATCAAAGGCCTTCAAAAGAAAGAGACAGAGACAATTACTGTTCTAAAGGAAAGGAATCAGATGATTTAATTTATGTCAGATTCAAATTATAAATCACGAGGTTTCCCAACTCAAGCATAAGATTCAAGTCTAGTTCCTCAAGATTCAGTTATCTCATAAATTGTAGGGCCTTTCATTACAAATTGTTGCTACAATTAGTCTAGACTCAGAAGTCAGCCTTTAGTAACAAATATTGTTAACTGTTCAGAAAAATAAATGATGTTAAAGGTAAATATATGAGCTAGTAAAGCCTCAGGAAGCGGCAGTCCTGAGTTCAATTCTCACTCCACTCCAAAGAGCCACTCCCAGTAGATTTACCCGGTGTGTGTGATTAGAAAGGCTTGCACATGCTCCAAGAATCAGTTGAGTGCTCTAAGAGGCCTGAACATCTTATTCATAAAAAAAAAAGAGCTAGTAAAGCCATCTATAATAATTTATAAAATATTAAGCACCTTCTAGAACATCCATTTGATGGCAACCTCTAACACGGGCCGTAAACCAAATCTCAACTTTTGAACATAAATGGAACTTATTTATTTCTTTACCATTGCACACATTTTAGAACCATGAAATCAGTTCCTTTTAGGCACAGTAATTGAAGGCTATGACCAAGCAATTGTAGAGATGCTTACGTTCATACATTCATATTCTCTTTTCTTGTTCATTTTTGCATTCATATTTGCATGATTGATGAACACGAAAAAAGAAAACGTACTACACAAGAAGTGATTCATTGCCTTGCTAAATTTTATCCACACATAAAACTTTTAAAACAATGTTGGTTTTTTTTCGAAATAGTTACTATATTAATAGAGAAAAGGCACCAGTAGTTCAAATACAAAAAACGAAGACACTAGAAAAAAAAAATAGCCCCAACCCGTACACCCAAAATTCTGGAACAATGCTAGTGATTTTGGTTGGGGTTAAAAAACTAGGCAACTCCTCATATTAAAAGTTTAAAACTTTTTTTTTAAGAAACAATTTTTGTTATGCTGTCTATGTGTACAAAATTCAATGTGCAGGACCATTTTCTTGATGTGATCTTGATCTGAAAAATTGCTGTTATGGTCATTTTGCAGGACATAGCTCCTCAGTGTGCTGGATTTCTCCATGGTATGCATTCATTTGTTTTGCTATAATCTTGTTACGTAAGGCAGGAATATTTTAGAGTTCATTTCCCATATAATGTGGAACTTGGTTTGACTTTTCCCCTCTAAACAATTTTCTCTCTTAGGAAAACAAACAACTATGCAGCAAAACACAAGAAATCACACAAAAAGACACTACTTTTACGTGGTTCAGTAGTGTGCCTGAGACCATGGAGAGATCGGAGCTACCTTCGAGAATAGGGTTACAATGCTCTTCCTCGTGCCTCTTTCAATACAAATGAATACCCATAACCCTAGAAGTCCTTCAAATGCACAATATATAGATGATGCTAGGTACAAAAGATTACAAAAATACTCTTATGCCCTAAAAATTGAGTAGGGGCTGCCCCTTCCCAACCCCAATTTAGGCACTGTGTCCAATATTGCCTAAATAACCACAGAGTGTAAGACATTGACACAACATTTTTAACCTTTGAAAGTCAAGCCACAAGGTAACATTTATCAAACTCCATGACCTTTGGGGCCCTCCACCTGAGTGGTTGGAACTCATAAATGTTTCAGCATTAACAAATATTAGGGATGTATATAGGACTCCTAAACTAATTGGCCTTTGGCCCATTTAATTCCAAAAATATATATAAAATGCTCAATATTTAGGCCTTGTCTGTTTGCCTTATATATGCATCAAAGAAATGCATGAGAATCTGGAATGCAACTCCCTCAATGATCATCCAAAACAGCTTTCCAACTTACATGCCTTTCCTCTGAAAGGGGAATCTGCACCTTTGATGAAAAAGTGGATCCACTGTTTGTGTCCTGGTGAAAGAAGTGAATGCAATGATCACCTCTTTAGTGTCTGAGCTCCATGTGCAACTTTATGTGCCCACTTTGATCTATGGTGATATGGTACCATTATATATGTCTAAGCTTAAATTTGTGAATTGTCAAAAAATTACCTTAACTAGATCAAGTAAGCCACGTTTTTATGCCCATAAATTTTGGCCACTCTAACTCATTTTTGATTCTCTAAACGGTGTAACCTTTTATAACTACGACCTGATCAATCCAATCAAAACATTATTTTGTCCCCCACATTTTCAAGTGTATATACCTTTCCAATGGAAAGTGAGCCTAGACAGGGGGATCATTCTTCAAGAAGTGATGGAAACAATAGTCATTGCAGTAGGCAGGTCTTGGATAAGCAAAGCCCTTGAGGACAACAAAATAGAATCGCTCAATGCTTCTTTCTAAGTGATCTCACATGGCACATCACACTCACACTATCTTTGCCGAGAGATGGGAGTATTCGGTGGAACCGGTGAACTACACTTGCTTCTGGATAGATGTGTGGGACAGATGGCTTGTGGAGTCGTGGTACCTGCTGCCCACCCTTCCTCTGCTTTGAGAACCGTGTGAACGGAGAGTGGGCAGACCACTAAAAAAAAGTTGATCCCACGTAGAACTGAATTATACTCTAAGAGATTAGTATAATTTCATGTTATAAGGTCCTTTTTTATAACAAGTACAGGAATTACATCAAGCTAAAACACAACATTTTTTTCTTCCATTTGATTGAACAGGGATTACAAATTCATTGGGGACAGGAGCAGCCATAATCAGCACAATAGGAACAGGTTATTTTGTGCAATGGTTGGGCTCTTTCCAAGCCTTCCTAACTCTCACAGCAGTTCTCTATTTCATTACCACCATCTTCTGGAATGTCTATGCCACTGGAGAACGCGTTTTCTTCTAGATTCCTGTGAAACTAAATTATTCAATTCTTTGAGAGAAAATAGTGTATATGTTTATTTATGCTCGCAAATGCGTGCCCTTTTCTTTCTTTCTTTTTATAGGCCAATTTTATATCGTAAGCTTACCGGTGGCAACTCCCTGCTTTAACATTGATCTCATCAACTGATTGTTCACCCTTGTATGAAATTATGTTTGCATGTGTATATGAATACATATAAAATTTTATTCAATTGTTTCTGAAGTTTGAGAAGCATGTGAGCTTGTGAAGTTCATGAGGTGAAACTCAAGAAGCTAGCTTGTTGGATGTGTGTGGCTTCGATGACGATGATTCTAAAGTTGTTAAGAGGATTGGAATGTGTTCATGTTTCATTTTTTGTTTTTGATTTGCAGTTGTCTGCCTGTTTGGTAGCTCATTCATTAATTGAATAAGAATGGTTTTTATTTTTGTCATGAAAAATTGAACTCCTCTCTTCCATTAACCATCAAGAAGGCAGCAAAGAGTAGAATGGAAGACATAGGCTGTATTTGGATTAGAGGTAAATTTTGTAGGGGTTTCCCTTATGCAGGCGTTTCCCTTGTTTGGTAGTTACAGTGGAAAATGTATAAGAGGTAAAAAACTTACCTTAAGGGAAAGGTAAAGTGATTAACTCTTACATTGAAGTGGTTTTCGAATTTGTATTGGGAAGGGAAAATTTAGGATTTTCTTGCGCCTTCCCTTCTTTATCAAATGGAGATAAACGAAGGTTACCCTTGTTTTCACTCCTCATCCAAATGCAGCCATAGTGTCATTTGGTAGCTTGAATCAATGGGATGAAAGGGTAACTAAACGAGAGCTGACAATTGGTCCATTCCCATTCTAAGTCATGTTTGGTAGCCAACAAAAGTTGCTTCCTCATCTTCATCCTCATTCTCATTCCAATTTTTCCCATGTCTCCATTTCTCTTGAGGATCTATAATTGTTGGAACTAGCATTCCGATCAGAAAGTATTGAAATAAAAATTATTAAATAATAAATATTAAAAAAGACTAGTGATTTTAAAGCAATATAAATTTTATATTGTTTTAGTATTTTATTATATAGAATTTCAGCGACAATGAGGACCTCCAAAAGTTGGAAAGAGAAAATTTGACAGAATATCACAATGCTTTAAATAGATTGAAATTATTCTAATATCAAAAGTCTAGAGTTAAATGGCTTAACGTGAGGATAAAAGTTCAAATTTTTATCATGCCACTACAAAAGTGAGAAGAATTAGAAAAAAAAAGGTAAGAGGTCCTAAAATAGAAGATGGAGCTTGGACTCTGGACAGTGAGAATGTGGAGAAAATGATTGTAGATCGCTTAAACAACACACTTGGTCCTAAGGAAGTTCTCACGGTAGTATGGGCTTCCAGCCCAAAAACTAGCTTGTTAGGTAGAGTGACTCAAGTCATTTATAAACCCCTGAATCTCCCTCTACACTTCTAATATGGGACTCGTTCGCAGCAGCCCCAACAATCTCCCCTCGAACGTCCTCCGGCGGAGAAAACGACAATGGCCATCTTGTTCGCCTGGGGAATCTCCTGAGCCCACATGAGGTAGCCTGAGACTTAGCTCTGATATTACTTGTTAGAACTTGGGCTTCCAGTCCAAAAGACTAGCTTAGGTGGAGTGACCCAAGTCATTTATAAATCCTTACATCTCCCTCTACACTTCCAATGTGAGACTCGTTCGCAGCAGCTCTAACAAGTGGATACATATACCCTACCTAAGAACATTATGATAAAAGTCCCTCCAAACTTTGATGAATATTTATTGTGCAGTATTGTGTCCAACATATTATGTCGAGCATTTAGATATAAGATTCATCTAATAGAATAGTATTTCATTAAAAATCACTTTTATTAAATCAATCGAGTCACATTTTTAAGCTCTATAGAATTTGATTAGTTTAAATTTTTAGTCCAGGTTTAAACCATAGCTTCATCATCTTAGTCCCCAAAACAGAGAATCTTGAAAGAGTTTAATAATTTAGGCTCATTATTCTTTCTAGAACTTTTTGTGAAATCATATAAAAAAATCTTATTCAGATACTAATTATTTACCTCCCAAACCTTATTTCCAGTTTTCACCAACTAAGTAGCTTTTAGATAACATTGTCATAGCGAAAGAATTCCCACTTGTTAAAGTGGGACTTCTTATATGAATGCAGATGTTTTTTTTACGACGAAGATTTACAGGTGTTTTAGGTGTCTTATAGCATTCGATTTATTCTTGGACATGTGCAAACTTCCTTATTCATATACACAGAATAACTCTACAGAAAGTGACCTTTTAAGATAGAATGAAAATCGGATTCAGAGCTTCTATTTCTAATATATGCCTAAAAGAGTTTTAACCTAAAAGCCAAGGTCTAGTTAATGGATCTCTAGTTTTAAGCTTCCATCCTATTAAGAGTCATAGACAAGATGGCCTTTTTATCTCTCTACCTCTGTAGTCTATACAGGGATCAAAAAATGGAATAAAAAAATTGACAACCCGACACATATTTTTCAATATTGGCATACTGGCAAATACATAGTGTATCAGGGATTTAGTATCAATATAAATTCTTTCTCCTATTTCTTTTTTATTTTTTGAAAAAAATATAAAAAATATGAGAAAAATAAAAAATCTAGTGAGAGCATATTTTTGTTAAAAAATTGTCATTTTTATGGAATATTAGACCATTGAGAGTCGAAGTCTCAATACAAATAAAGTATATCTCAAAAATTGGAAAATGTTTAAAAATTTAGGAAATAAGAGACCAATATGAAGAAACTCCTAATTAGAATTCATGTTCTATAGTATCTCAGAGTGATATGTATCTTCTATTATAATTCATAAAAAAGAATTGAATTTTATAAAAATGTTAGAAAATTAAAAAAAAAAAAACACAAACCCTAAAAACGAAATTAATCACATTAAGGACTCTTCATTTAATTCGATAAATATTTATATATCATTTCATTAATTTTTTCGTAAAAATTTTAAAATAAAAATTATTTTATGGAGAAACTTTCACTTCTTGTTTCCTAAACGCCCGGCCAGAAAACAAATAAAAGCCCCACTGTTTTTTAGTGGTTATCCCAAAATCCCAAATTTACAATTTACAGATGACATTATCATTTTTGGGAAAGGTGATGAAACAAACTGTTAGAATATCTAACATAATTTGGAGAAATTTGAAGTAGAGGCGGGTCAGATAATTAATAAACAAAAATCCCAACTAATATTAAGTAATTGTATGATTTGTATCAATGGTGAGGAGACTAGAATCATCAAAGAAAATCTTGAAATTAGGAATACATGCCAATTTTCATACTTAGGCATCCTAGTGGGGGTCTAATAAATTATAAGAGGATGCTTTAAAAACATAATGGAGAAACTAGCATCAAAGTCAGTGGGTGAAAGGTTAAATTGCTTAAATATGACCAAAAAAAAAACTGATAAACTTTTATTGCCATCGCCAGTCATTAGCCACTCTATGGATACTTTACAATTTCTAAATTGGGGTAAGTTTTAATAAATCTAACTCAACTCATGTCAAAATTATTGAGCCTAACTCAACCCATGTTGCTAGGCCTAATTGCTCAATCCGTTTTGACCCAACCTGAGTTGTTGGCCGACAGCTCGGCTGCGTTTAGCCCAAATTTGAAAAAAAAAAAATTAACAACAGATTTTTTATATTTTGGATTGGGTCAATTTAGGTCGAGTTGGGTTGATTTTAAATTTTTAAGCCCCGTTCAACCTGAATTCCATGCGGGTTTTTTTCCAACCCGACCCGACTCTAAATTTACTAGTATATAATTTAGCCCATTAATTTCTCAGATCGGATTATGCAGGCTAGGTTAAAACTTGGCCCAAGCGCCACCTCTACAGTTTCTTTTAACCTGCTAAATCAAATTCCTTAAAAGAGAAAGGAATTTTCCATGGAAAGGAGATTACCAAAACAAAGGAATGAATTCAATAATTTGGGAAAGGGAAGGTAGGGGGGGTGAGGGGAGTCCAGTGATTTCTAATGTGGGCCTATGATGGATTTCAGAAATAAAGTCTAACTTGTTAGAAGAAGTTCAATGTTATGGAATGATTTCTTTCAGATATAATTAGAATTGAAATTTGGGCTGATTAAGTCAAGATTTGTTCAAGATGGCCATAATTGTATTCGGACTGACTCAAACCCAAATTTATAACCTGATGATCATCATCCAACTTGGTCCTATTTTTGGCTGGACAATTTGACCAGATCCGACCTAACTAAGTCCAAAAGTGAACAATCGAGGAATATGTCCTCTTGTAGTTTCCAACTTTCCACGATAGTCTAACAATAGTGGTTTATGGGTATGATTAGTGCATGTAGGGCCCAAAATTGTCAATAAGCCAATTTCTTTCTTAGAAAATGGCTTCTAAGTAGTTGGGATGTCCTTTTCTCTTCTCTATGGAGTGGGGGAAATTGGGAGATACACACTGATTCTAGTCTTCCAATCCGCAAAAATAAAATATTGTGGTACTCAATACTCATCGTTTAAAAATTGCCGGCCTCCATTTCTGAAATGTGAATGGTGCACATCATAAAAAAATTAAGGACCTTTTACAAGGAAATATCTCAAAATTTGCGAATTAGGGTTAGTATGCCTAAAAATTATTGGGTCAGAGTGTCTCGTACAATTAGTCAAACCTTTTTTAAATCAAATTGTCTCAAATTCGTAAAGGACGGCACAGATGATAATTGTGACTAACTTTTTCAGAAGTACAACTACGAATGGAGGACAATCATGACTTCTGCGTTGGTATTATAAGTGAAGGTGCTAGATTTACGAATGCATATCGACCACAATTCGGCTCAAAAAATTAAGATTTTTCAAATTACCCCTTCTTTATTTATTGATTTCGTGGACATGGCATGCTTCTTCTGAACTCCCTCATCCTCTGTTTCGCAAATGACTTTTATTCATTATCAATAATTAGTAATTAAGGTTTTTATACGACAAATTCATGAATTATAATACTAGGACATATAAGTAAACTTATTCATAAAAATTAATGTGAAATTTCAATCACTATTCTTGGAAGAGTATAAAGATGTTACGTTTTACTTTTTAGATTCTTTAAAAAATTTAATTCAACGGTTGCAATTAAAAGTTTACACCAATTAATTGTGAACTGGTTCACAATGGATAGTTTTTCTATCCAAGCCCCACACAATGATTTCCAAGTACCTACATCCAGGTGCAAGCCTTGTGTATAAAGATAACTTGGGATGAATCAAACTACTCTACTCTAGTTAAAAAAACTCAAGTCAACTAAGCAACTTGTGCCAACTTTATTTGCTTAAATCAAATTAATAAAAAATTATAAATGACTTTTATTCATTATCAATAATTAGTAATTAAGGTTTTAATACGAGAAATGCATGAATTATAATACAAGGACATATAAGTAAACTGATTCATAAAAATTAATGTGAACTCTCAATCACTATTCTTGGAAGAGTATAAAGATGTTTGGTTTTACTTTTTAGATTATTTCAAAATTTTAATTTAACGGTTACAATTAAAGTTCACACCAATTAATTGTGAACTGGTTCACAGTGGATACTTTTTCTATCCAAGCCCCACACCATACGTGAGACTGATTTCCATGTACATCCACGTGCAAGCCTTGTGTATAAAGATAACTTGGTATGAGTCAAACTTATTCTAGTCTAATTAAAAAAACTCAAGCCAACTAAGCTACTCGTGCCAACTTTATGTGCTTAAATCAAATTAATAAACAGTTGTAAGTGACTTTTATTCATTATCAATAATTAGTAATTAAGGTTTTTATGTAACAAATTCATGAATTATAATACAAGGACATAAAAGTAAACTCATTCATAAAAATTAATGTGAACTCTCAATCACTATTCTTGGAAGAGTATAAATATGTTAGGTTTTACTTTTTAGATTCTTTCAAAAATTTAATTTAACGGTTGTAATTAAATGTTCACACCAATTTATTGTGAACTGGTTCACAATGGATACTTTTTATATCCCGGCCCCACACCATATGTCCATATGTGAGACTGATTTCCAAGTACATCCACGTGCAAGTCTTGTGTATAATGATAACTCGGGATGAGTCAAACTACACTGGTCTAATTCAAGAAACTCAAGCCAACTAAGCAACTCATGTCAACTTTATTTGCTTAAATCAAATTAATAAAAATTGTGAATGACTTTTATTCATTATCAATAATTAGTAATTAAGGTTTTTATACGACAAATTCATGTATTATAATACAAGGACATATAAGTAAACTGATTCATAAAAATTAATGTGAACTCTCAATCACTATTCTTGAAAGTGTATAAAGATGTTAGGTTTTACTTTTTAGATTCTTTCAAAAATTTAATTTAACGGTTGCAATTAAAAGTTCACACCAATTTATTGTGAACTAGTTCACAATGGATACTTTTTATATCCCAGCCCCACACCATATGTGAGACTGATTTCCACGTATATACACGTGCAAGCCTTGTGTATAAAGATAACTTGGGATGAGTCAAACTACTCTAGTCTAATTCAAAAAACTCAAGCTAGCTATGCAACTCGTGTCAACTTTATTTCCTTAAATCAAATTAATAAAAAGTTGTAAAGGACTTTTATTCATTATCAATAATTAGTAATTAAGGTTTTTATGCGACAAATTCATGAATTATAATAGTAGGACATATAAGTAAATTGATTCATAAAAATTAATGTGAACTCTCAATCACTATTCTTGGAATAGTATGAAGAAGTTAGGTTTTACTTTTTAGATTGTTTCAAAAATTTAATTTAACTGTTGCAATTCAAAGTTCACACCAATTCAGTGTGAACCGGTTCACAATGGATACTATCCAGGCCCCACACCATATGTGAGACTGATTTCCACGTACATCCACGTGCAAGCTTTGTGTATAAAGATAACTTGGGATGAGTCAAACTACTCTAGTCTAATTAAAAAAACTCAAGCCAACTAAGCAACTCGTGTCAACTTTATTTGCTTAAATCAAATTAATAAAAATTTGTAAAGGACTTTTATTCATTATCAATAATTAGTAATTAAGGTTTTTATACGACAAATTCGTGAATTATAATATATAAGGACATATAAGTAAACTGATTCATAAAAATTAATGTGAACTCTCAATCACTATTCTTGGAAGAGTATAAAGATGTTAGGTTTTAATTTTTAGATTCTTTCAAAATTTTAATTTAACGGTTGCAATTCAAAGTTCACACTAATTTATTGTGAACTGGTTCACAATGGATACTTTTTATACCCCGGCCCCACACCATATGTGAGACTGATTTCCATGTACATCCAAGTGCAAGCCTTGTGTATAAAGATAACTTGGGATGAGTCAAACTACTCTAGTCTAATTAAAAAAACTCAAGCCAACTAAGCCACTCGTGCTAACTTTATTTGCTTAAATCAAATTAATAAAAAGTTGTAAATGACTTTTATTCATTATCAATAATTAGTAATTAAGGTTTTTATGCGACAAATGCATGAATTATAATACAAGGACATATAAGTAAACTGATTCATAAAAATTAATGTGAACTCTCAATCACTATTCTTGGAAGAGTATAAAGATGTTTGGTTTTACTTTTTAGATTATTTCAAAATTTTAATTTAACGGTTACAATTAAAGTTCACACCAATTAATTGTGAACTGGTTCACAGTGGATACTTTTTCTATCCAAGCCCCACACCATACGTGAGACTGATTTCCATGTACATCCACGTGCAAGCCTTGTGTATAAAGATAACTTGGTATGAGTCAAACTTATTCTAGTCTAATTAAAAAAACTCAAGCCAACTAAGCTACTCGTGCCAACTTTATGTAAACAGTTGTAAGTGACTTTTATTCATTATCAATAATTAGTAATTAAGGTTTTTATGTAACAAATTCATGAATTATAATACAAGGACATAAAAGTAAACTCATTCATAAAAATTAATGTGAACTCTCAATCACTATTCTTGGAAGAGTATAAATATGTTAGGTTTTACTTTTTAGATTCTTTCAAAAATTTAATTTAACGGTTGTAATTAAATGTTCACACCAATTTATTGTGAACTGGTTCACAATGGATACTTTTATATCCCGGCCCCACACCATATGTCCATATGTGAGACTGATTTCCAAGTACATCCACGTGCAAGTCTTGTGTATAATGATAACTCGGGATGAGTTAAACTACTCTAGTCTAATTCAAAAAACTCAAGTCAACTAAGCCATTTGTGCCAACTTTATTTGCTTAAATCAAATTAATAAAAAGTTGTAATTGAACTTTTATTCATTATCAATAATTAGTAATTAAGGCTTCTGTACAAAAAATTCATGAATTATAATATTAAGCCATATAAGTCATTATAGAACACTGAAGAACATGAATTTCATATCAATTGTTCACTAATATTGGTTTTCTATTTTTTTAGAATTTTTAGACAGTTTTTAATTTTTATTACATACCTTATTTGTATCAATTTTTTTCTTAAAAGGTTTAAGGGTCTAATACTCTATGTAAATAACTACTTTTAACTAAAATATGTTCATCGTGTGTTTTCCATTTTTTTAATTTTTATTATTTTTTGTATTTTTTCTTAAAATTTAAAAAATTAGAATTTTGTCACTTTTTTTTTTAAGTCTAGAGGTGTTCAGGCGTCGCACTCAACTAGTCCTCGAGAATGTGTGAAAGCCCCCTATTTACACACACCGAATAAATTGATGAGAACTTACTCTATATATAGTCTCTAGGAAGTAAGTGTACTGATCACTGTGCTTTAAACTTGTGATATCAATTCTTTGACCAATTCATGAATATTAAGAGGGACATCAGATTCATACATATAAAATTATAAATCATTGTTTAATATCCGTGGGTTTCACTCCATTCACAGTAAGAGACACAGTCAACATGACTTTTTTTCATTTTTATATTTTCATCACACTTTGTCGATGAAGAATCACTTCCCGACAAAAAAAGATTTACATTAGAAAGTAGAAACATATACTAACCCCATAAATTTTTCTAACATATTGGAATAGAGTCTGATAAAATATAATATCAACCAATACAAGTGTACTTGTTCATGTTTTTATTTTTTATTTTAAAAGTAAAAATTAATCTAATAAGTCAACACAGTTCTACATTAATTGATACACATCATAGATTAAGAGTTTTATTAGATCAAACCTTGTTAGGTGAAGGTTGGGTTTAGAGTTCAACCGTGGTCAACTGAGTTAAACCGGTCATACAAGTATGATGCTCAATAATAATATTAATAAACTAATAGATCAATTAATTAATGAAAAATATAATATTATGCTAATAAGTAAAAAATATCAAATATAAAACACATAAAATATAAAAAATTAATAATCTTATCTTATAAAAATCTCTCATTCACACTGTTATATCATAAATAATAGAATAACACAATAATCCATTATAATAAGTTCGAAACTTTTCAAGGGTTATTGAGAGCCAATTATACCAACTCTTTTGAATGTGGGTCATTAAGGGTTTTTAATGGTTTGAACTCTGTAAATATTTTTGAGATAATGGTTAAAACATATTTGATCGCTTGGATTTTTAAAACATTGAGCCCATCTATGACAAATTCTTGAAGTAGCTCTTCAATAGAGTGATGTGATTACGATGTACAGTTGTATTTAAAATTTTGAAGTTCCAATGCTTGACCATCAAGAATCATCAAGTGCTAGGAACTTTCATTTCCGTTAAAAAATCACTTATGATAATGGGATAGGTTTCTTGTGCTGTACGAAAAATCAATTAAATAAATAATAAATACCAATAAAAATTGATAATAAGGAGCCCAACTGTCTATTTGTTGCTTAACACTAATAACTACTAAACCATATTAATATCAATTAAATAAAAAATAAATACTAATAAAAATTGATAATAAGTAGCCCAACAGCCTATTTGTTGCTTAACACTATTAACTACTAAACCATATTAATATCAATTAAATAAAAAATAATTACTAATAAAAATTGATAATAAGTAGCCCAACAGCCTATTTGTTGCTTAACACTATTAACTAGTAAACCATATTAATTAGCTAGATATGAACTTTAAAAATTGGTACCCAAAGACGGTTTAGTCTAAAAGCAATGCGTTTAAAAATACAAACAGTTGATTGAACACTTTTATAACGATGTGATTCACTCGATCAAACCGCTTTCAATAGATTTTAATCATATTGTTAGTATAACATCATAATAAAGTAATATATTGTATATTGAAAAATAAATTATTAAAATATTAAAAACTGAAAATTATATTGCACAAACAATGAAAATGTCATCTTCAATAAATGAGAAAAAAATTGAAATTAAATATAAAAAAATTATAAGTTGCTTTTGAACAAACCAAACCATCTTAAAGATCAAATTGTCTCGAGAACTAATTCAAATCCAACCAAGTTGAACCGGTCAGAAAAGATTTTTTTCATAAAAAGAGATGGTCAAGACCAATCAAATTGGTAAAATGGAATATGATCAATACTGATTTAGAACTGATGGTTTAGACAAGTTTTCTCAAACTTTCACCATTTTGGCCAGTTTCTTAGGACCAACTGTTCACGCCCAACCCGGCCGGTTCTGGACAAACCGGTTCAAACAGACCAATCAAGTCCAGTTTTTAAAACAGTGACCCAGGAAAGAAGCTAAAAAATTGTTCTGGATTATCCATGACTTTTGACTTGGCCCAATTTGTACCATGACTAATCAGTTCTCTCTAAACCACATACGATGACTTCATTGACTCGGTCATTTTGAAATACCAACTACCAGAAACTGTCTTCTTCTTCTTCATATATTCATGTCAGTCTCAGTGACCAGGTCAGGTCTATAATACTATAGAGGTGGAGTAGTTGATAAGGAAAATAGACATTTACCTTCGAATTCAAGCTAATAATGCAAAGAATTTCACCCATGCAGATATCAAGTCCCAAGCGCTTGAGCTTGAACTCAAGAAGGAAAGACTGTAATTCAGACACCCGTCATGGGTTCACATCAAAAGGAGGTTTATCACAATCATCGACTAATATTGGATCCTCCAACAAGCTCAAGCAGAGAAGGTTACCCAGCTTAAATTCTGTGAGGGCCACAGCCATAGAAGTCGCCGGAACATTTCTCACCTGTTTTAGTCCTAAACAAGATAAAGCTGTGAAGGGCGCTGTCCATAAAGCTGATCTCTATCAAGCCAAAGATAATTCATGTATGTTCAATCTTTGCTCAATTCTCATGTGATGGAAATTCATAAAATCATGGCAGGGTTTGCATAGAATTTTCTTTCTGATGAACTGCACAGTTAGATTTATAATTAATCTGTCTTGAAAATTTGGAACCTTCACAAGGATGGAGAACCATTCTTAAGTTGACTTCTTACTTAGTTCAAAAATGAACAAATAATTAAGAAAGTGTCAGCCCCTATCACAGAAACCACTTGCTTATTCACGTTTCGGCTAATGAAAGAAAAGGGCACACGCATAGAGTATATGTCAATGCAAGGATTAAACTCCTAAGATTCTCAAACCCAAGGATTCTCTGATTTCAAGAGATTTCTATTGTTTGGGTGAACAAACAGATCAATTTAGCAGTTATCCGAACAACAAAATTTTCCAAATGGAATAAAAGACAATTTATTCCAAGGATCACATGAATCCAGGAGTCGGAGAAATCCATCCATCGGAATATGCAGTTAGGAATGGAAGATGTGCAACTCCACTAAAACAGAGGAGACCCTCTAAGGCCCCCATTTCACAAGGATGACTTTCCTCATTCATTTGAAGGTGACTCCATTATTGACTTTGTTGAGAGAGACAGAGACACACACACAATCAATGGAAGCATTCCAAATCATAACCTTTTTGAATATTGTGGCAGAATGGATGATTGTTCTTCTATTTGTATAGGTGTCGATTTCAGATTTCAACAGTGATTTCTAGTAGGAAAACAGAGTACCCCACCTAAAAAAGCAGTGATAAGTGGCTCCCCTAAACAGATGGTTTACCTGGTAACAATCCATTCCACAAAACATTCAATCAGGAATTTAGTGCACGTTCAAGTGCACCTGTATGCCACTCAACTTACAACTAAAAATAACTTTTAATCAATTAAAGTATGCATTCAAATTTTAATGATACAATCAGTCAATTTGTAACCCCCCCTTCGGCTGACGTCCCACAACCCCACATGATAGCCACCAGTTACGCCACGGAAACTCAAACTTATACCATCCCGCTTCCTGAGGCAGAATTTGTTACCAGTTGAGCTACCCCGCATGGGGTCAGTCAATTTGTAGTTTTTTCCATTATTATTAAGTTGAACTAATGAAATGTGACTTATTATCTAAAATCAAATGATTGTATTTCAAGAACAGAGAGTATTATATTTGAATGAGGGCCATCAGAGGTGCGCTTATGATTTCATCCTTCTCAAGAGTGGATTATTGTGGTTTTTTCCACACTAATTTGTACCCTGCATTACATTTTAGAACTACATATAAGTAGACTGACTTGGGATCTCATTCTTCATAAGAGTTGCTACATTTTAAATTTCTAAAATTTTATCTCAATTAGATGAGTATTTTCAAGAAGAAATTGGTTTTTCACATGTATGGCAGTGTCATTGAAGGAATTGACAAGAAGCAACACTAACAGTTCGAAGAAATTCAAATACTCCAGTTCCTATGATTCAGAAAATGCACAGGCAGGAACATTGAAGTTCTCTGTTGCAGATATTTATAAGGCTACTGGAAATTTCTCTCTAGCTAACAAAATTGGGCAAGGAGGGTTTGGTACAGTTTACAAGGGAGTGCTCAAGGACGGGACTCCTGTTGCAGTAAAACGTGCAAAAAAGGTACGAAAGATGTTCTGAAGTAACAGGCATCACGAACTTTTCTTTTGGGTGATACAGAAACAGAATTATGCTCTTTTTCTTTCAGTAATACTTTCCATGACCAGCATTCCCATGCTTCAGCATGTACCCACATGAACATTGTTAAGACTATCTCCAAAGAGAAATGAAAGTGAGCAAAGTGTGTGTTTGTCTACCCACATGAATATACGTTCATATTCAACTAGAGCCGGCCCTGGGCATAGGCGGCGTTGGCCATCCCCTAGGGCCCCCACACACTTAAACTCATTAATATATAAGTCACAAAGGGCACCTGAAATCTCACTCGGCCTAGGGACCCCTAAGATTTTAGGGGATCTCAGGGCCGGCCCTGTATTCAACACACAATAAATGGCCTGGGTTGGCCAGGCGGCATGAATCTTCTTGGCATCTCTCTTCCAAACTATGGTACCAAGGTATGAATAGCAGCATGGGTATGGTTACAAGAGATAAAGAGTATGAGACGATTAGGGGTATAGTGTTCATAAAATATTAAATAGGTTTAGTATTCTTACTAGAAATATCGCCAATGCTGGTTTTACATTACTTTTATGAAATGGCTCGCTATTATGAAGTTCTGACACAAAATTCATTTTATAACATTCTTTTATACGATTATTGTATGGGAAATATGGTAAAATGAATGCAAAATTATATTATTATACAAGAATGCAATGGATATAACTGATATCATACACTGAATAGATGATGTAAGTTGGCATGAATCACAGCTTTATATATTCTGTGACATGAACTTCTTCGTTTTGCATGAGACCTGACTGAATTACTTTATGTTCTTTAAAATTATCCCTATTGACTCTATAATTATGGCAGAACATGTATGACAAGCGTCTTGCAACAGAGTTCAAGAATGAAATACAAACACTGTCAAAAGTCGAGCATTTAAATCTGGTCAGGTTTCTTGGATACCTAGAGCATGAAGATGAGAGGATAATTTTGGTTGAATATGTTGGCAATGGAACTCTCCGTGAACATCTGGATGGTAAGTCAAGTTAGATCTAAGAAACAAGAAACTAAAACATAAGATCTTAAAATCTGAAAGCATGAAGAACAGAACAACAGATCTACTTGCAAAGAAATCTGGACCAACTGAAGCAGATAGTACAACTCCTCGGCATTCTAGTCATTCTAAAGGCATTTCAATAACAATTTCCATAAGATGGTGTTACTGGATGGATCAATGTTTAGCATTTGGTTTCATCAAGTCCTAGAAATAAGTAGGATTGCAAGCTGTTCGATGTCTGCTCTTGCCCTCTTTTAGCTGAATTCAGGCTGTTTTTTGTCTGTATGCATGCCTTTATCCTTAAAAGCCCAACTGGATGGCCAACCCTCCAAGAGCCAGTATTTTCAATACAAATGGGCATATTTTAGCAACAGGTCAGAGTTGGGCACAATCATTTCATTTGGCCCAATAACTAAAATTGGCTTCATTAAGCAACCTTTTCCCAGGCAATTCGCAACACCATAAACAACTGATAGGAGAAAATGGTGAAAATTCTTCCAATAACCGAGTCTCTACAATTTCTTGATGCAACCAAGGCAATTTTCCAGTTCTAGAAATAGACATTCTAATCCTTGAGAAAATGAGGCAAAACTGCATATGGTGGTTTTGACACATTTAGTAAGGAAAGAAACAGCCTCAATAGCAGAAACATCCCTGTATAAAAAATGAAAGGTTACAAGTAGAAGCCACAAGAAAAAGAGGGAGGCCTTGAAAATCTGGATTGAAGGGAAAAAGAAGGGCAATGTAGACTCAGGTTGATGGATGATATGGTTTATTCTATCGTGTGGAAAAGAAAAACTCGAAAATCCAACCACAAACAGATGGAGAAGTAACGGTGATGATAATGACAGACTAATTATCTCCATATTCAACTTCATCAAATTCAAATTGCGGAAACAAACGGTAGTTTACATTGTTTTAATCTTTATTTATGTTGCCAATGGTGATTCCAATGATAATCAATGTGTTCATGTCACGCAGGCACTCGTGGAGATGGACTAGAGCTTGCACAAAGGCTGGATATTGTCATTGACGTAGCTCATGCAATCACCTATCTGCACATGTACACAGGTATGATCACCATTTACACTTTACCTATTTACAGTTTCCAATTTCACTTTCACTTCGTAACTTGGGATACATTCAGCACATAACACGGATATTAGATGTTGGAATCAGAGACTCTTGCCATCCAGTTATAACCACACAGAGACACACAGAGAGGCAGAGAAAATGTATATGTACAACTGAACCATGAGCATTTTTTTCCCGAAAAGGAAATCAGCCAAAGGTTGGTCAGGTTGGGCCAGACTCACCTCTGACACTACTGAACTTGCAAAGTTATCATTGTGTGGTTAAGCTGATTTATGCCTTATGGCCCCACTAGAAGATTGAGATCAGGTGACTGTGGCCTGAGTATATCCAGATTCTTTTGCATAGAGTTTGGAAGGAGAAGAGAATTTGAAGAGCTTCTTTTTGTTAAACACATGAGTAGAACTCTCCTTAAAAACCAGCTTATAAGGAGAGGGTGCACATGCACTTATAAACCCCAAGACTCAAAGGTCCATTGGCAATGTGGGCTTTGCTAACACTGTCCCTCAGCGCCAGGGCTGGAGACACACGGCTCTCCCCTCCACACAGAGCTAGAGATATGAACCCGACCCATTTTAGTGGCATGTTAAACACACGAGTAGAATTCATCCTTAAAAATCGGCTTATAAGGAGAGGGTGCACATGCATTTATAAACCAAGCCGAGTGTCTCCAGCCCTGGCACTGAAGGAGAGTGTTAACAAAGTCCCACATTGCCAGTGGACTTTGGGTAAGGGTTTATAAATGCATGTGCATCCTCTCCTTATAAGCCAGTTTTAAGGATGAGTTCTACTCATGTGTTTAACATGATATCAAAGTAGGGGGTCCCACTGGGATGGGTCGGGTTCATATCTCCAACCCTACGTGGAGAGGGAGAGCCTAGTGTCTCTAGCCTTGGCGCTGAGGAGGAGTGTTAGCAAAGTCCGACATTGCCAGTGGACCTTTGGGTCTTGGGGTTTAGAAGCACATGGGCACCCTCTCCTTTCAAGACGGTTTTTAAGGATGAGTTCTACTCATGTGTTCAATACTTTCGAATTCTCCATTTCATGACCAAAAGGAGGTTACACATAAAAAAATTTAGTAACCTCCTTTTGCATACTGCATAGTTTAGCAACATACTCACAGTTTTGTTGCTTCTATAGCACTGCAGAGTCCCATAAAGAGTTGAATTCTTATCAAAGTTATTCAATGATTTAGAGATTCGAGCACCTCTTAACTACATGTGTTAGCAATATTCTAGTAGATGATCAAACTGAACTTCAAGTAGAAAAATCTAAGGGAATGGTTACCACATCAACAACATCATATGCTAGTTGCTGACTCACAACAATCCAGTGCACTATAGCACCAACATTGTACGACACTGATTGCTTCATTGTTTCGAATTGTCCACATTACCTATCATGCCACAAGAAACAAATCATCCACATCATAAATCAATCATTAAACAATTTTCATTCATTTTCTTGACAGATCACCCAATCATTCACAGAGACATAAAAGCATCGAACATCCTAATCACAGAGAAAGTACGAGCTAAAGTAGCAGATTTTGGATTTGCTCGTCTAAATGAAGATGATTCAGGTGCAACCCACATTTCCACACAAATCAAAGGAACTGCCGGCTACTTAGATCCAGAGTACCTCAAGACATACCAACTAACTGAAAAGAGTGATGTGTACTCCTTTGGTGTATTGCTCGTAGAGTTAATGACAGGAAGGCATCCAATCGAACCCAAGAGGGAAATCAGAGAGAGAGTGACAACAAGATGGGTAAGGAGTTCAAACACAACACCATGCCCACATCTTGAATCTTCTTCTTTCTGCCACTCCAAAATATATCTTAAACCTGCAAAAGATGACAACTGTTGAGAATTCTCAGGTACTTGTGGACAAATGTTTTTTTTTTACCAGTAAAGAGAATTAGACTCCCACAAAAAAATAGACGAACAAAAACTCAAAACAAAGACATAAAGATAACAAGCTCCCCAAAACTGAAAAGCCACTATCCACCCGGTAAGTGGAAAGTGCCACGGGTTGCCCCTGCCACTCCATTTTTTGTAAAGAAGTCCGCCACACCATTAACTAATCTACTGATGTGTACAAATGATATCTCCAAACCCGTGGCCATGTCCCTAATCTCCCTCACTAAGGTGATTAATCTCCAAGGAGGACGCTTCACACCCCTGGCCCATTTAATGGCATTGGATTGTGAACAAACGTTCATCCTTACAAATGCAAGCGATGGGAATAGTTGTTGTATGACAAAATGTTGTTGTCAATAGCCAATGAGAGAGAATATTATACATACACCCATAAGTACCAGGGAATTTCTTAGCGGATATATGACAAACTTTAACTCACTTCAAAAAGAATAAATTGAGCAGAGGCTAATTTCTGTACTGTAAGTGCCTGCATGATCCAAAACTAATAATAACAGTAGAGGTACAGCTAAGATTGGTCCAACTGAAAAACTATGAAATGCAGATCACATTACAGTAAATTTGTGGTACTTTCCTCATCATGAATATGTATATGAGATGTTGCTTCCACATATGCATACCTGTATCAAGATTGCTCGAACAATAACTAGAAGCTAACATGTCACTTCCTTCACTACTTATTGGGACACTTGGGATATCTACATGTTTTCACAAAAGATATTCCTTCATTTTTCTCATTCAGATGGTGATATTCTGTTTGTTAAGAAATGGGTGTTCCGTTCATTAGTCCTTTGTGCAAAAGTGAGCACTAACCATTGTGCCATCGCCTCAAACTAGCCCACTTTACACTTAACCCAAACCCAAACAGCAACCTAGGAAAATGACAGAAATCTATTAGAATAGCATTTTCTGTCTTTTTGCTCTAATTTTTTTTAAAACCTAAAATCGTCAGAAGAAACCAATTGAGAGGCATTTTTGGATGTATGATCTCTAATGAATCCATTAGTCCTCAATCCTCATCATCAAAACCTTTCATGCAACAGGGGTCTTTTAAACAAATAAGGGCATCTTTGTTATTTACTTATTGCATTTTCCAATATATGAAATGACTTAAGTACCCCTGTACAGAGGAGTACAGACTCGCTGTTGCTAAATAATTTTTCTTTTGATAAATCGATACTAGACAAATTTTTTGATACCATAGATCATATTAAACAAAACATATTTTCTAGATCTATTAAAAACTAAAGTTTCTTTAAAAGGGGTTCCCTGGCTTTGGTGAAAATCCATTAAAATGGGTGGATAAGCTCGAATGTCTTTATTTTAATGCAAAAAAATATATATTTCTAGATTTAGTGCTATCCATTTTTTAAGCCTTATTGATAAAATCTTATTCTAAAATAATATTTTATATCTAAGTCAATCTAATTAGAGCCGTTAACATCTAAAAAGGATGTTTCCTTCATTCATGTTAGATGTACAGTAAACGAAGGGATCACCAACTCAGTCTTCGGGTTTTCTATTTTTGAGGAAGGGGTTTTTGGGAGTAAGTTGCACGCCTGTTTGTTTCTTTTTTATATAATATTTCTGCACAGCTTTTGTAGTCTCAGACTGCGTCTTTTGTTTGTATCTTATAGTTTATTTTGTTCTCTCTACTTTTTCTTCTTTCAATGAATTTTTACCGTTACCTCTCAAAAGAAATATACATTTTACCCTCAAAGAGATATGGCATCATGTAATCCAAATAAGATTTGATGTAAGAGGAACTAATCAAGAAAAGGTATGAGAACAGGCAATGCAGAGACTGAAAGAGGGAGACGTAGCTATGGTAATGGACCCAAGACTGAGGAGGAGCGAGGCTGCAAACCAGGCCGTGAACAAGGTTCTGGAGCTGGCTGTGGAGTGCCTAGACCCATCCAGACGATCTCGACCGTCCATGAAGCGATGCGCCGAGGTGCTTTGGGGAATTCGTAAGGATTACAGAAAGATCGAGCTCTCCTCCTCTTCTTCTTCTTGTTCTTCTTCTCGACGGTCCGGAAGCTTCTACGGCAAGCAACCGACGAATTCAGGAAGTTATATAAAGAGCTGCTAGCTTTTTGAATTTGGTTTGGGGAATTTCGGGGATGTTGAGTACATTCTCTTTCTGTAAGAATTGAGAGATTTCGGTAACCGTGTGTATATCTCTGATGTTTAGTACTTTATATCCGTTGTACTTGAGAATTGAAATCTACTGTCTCTGCTGTTTTGATTTTGGAAATATCTCTGACATCTTGATAAAATGTTTCAATATTATTCTTAATATTCTTATCTTTCAAATATTTTTAAAGGGGTAAACATTCTTTCACACAGGAATTTAATTTTTTTAAATTCCTATTTTACTCTTCCACTTTCACTTTAATTTTTGTGTGAGATGAAAAAATCTCCTATGTAAAAATGTGTATCTTGTTTAAAATATTTCTATAAAACTCAAACAGCAAAAGTTTTAAGCAAGAATTATCTAATTGCCTTTTAAATGAGTTTTAAGTTATGTATAGTTTTGGGAGTGATAGGATCATTTATTATTATAATTTATTTTTTGTTAAGTGTAAAATAATATGGTATCTTCTTTAACGAATGAGAGACTTTGAATTTTATTTAAAAAAAAAAAGATAAATATAAATAAGGCAGATAAATCAAATAAAAGAGAAAGTAAAAAAAAAAAACCATGTACAATCTTTATTTGGCTCAGAGAGAAATCACAAACAGTATTAATTTGGATCAAAGACAAGCTTCAGATTCAAACATATTATCCCCTCTCTTTCCTCTTACATCTTTTATTATATTCATAATTTGTAAGAGCAATAAATTACAGAAAAACTCTCTCATTAAAGCAGATAAGTATAGAAAAACTACCTATAACAGTTAGAAGGTTAATCCAATCTAATCCATGTTGTTTCTCCTGCAGAAACTAGTTCCTGCAAACTAAAATTGTTGGCTAACTTCAGAATGACTTGGTCCATGCCCCACAGATAGCATTGATTTTGGGTCTAACTGAGCCCATAACTGATGGTGGGTCACATTAGCTTCATTTGTCCAAATCCAACCTAAGTCTAGCCCAAGCTTGACTTAAATAAATTGGTTTAACAAGATTTTTGTCTGAGCTTGGGCTCGGACTTTTACGTCAGTTTATTTTTATTTTATTTTTTGAATAATCATATAGATTAAAATAATACTTAAAGACCAACTATCTGATAAAATTTTATCTTAAAAATTATTTTTTAGTCAATTAATCTCAAGAGTCAAACTTATCACACATCGTCTTTTTAAAGACGTCCGACAGTTTTAACTATCAAGAGCAAGTGTTTAGAAATTGAGTTTTGAATTAAAATTTTAATTAACAGTGGTTATTTAAGTATTATTTCAATTTTTACTGTTAAATTTAAAATTAAAAAAAAAATAGTGTCAAAAGCAAAATAAATAAACTTTAGACAATGGGCTCATACTTAGAAAATATAAACAGGCTCAACCTTTTCTTTTTACCAAGCCCAACCCGAATCCAGTCTGTGAACAGGTCTCAAAACAACTCAGAATCCAGCCTGTGAACAGGTCTCAAAACAGGTTGACCAAGCTTGATTAGCAAGTAAAACGTTTAAGTCAAGTGAGCTCGGGTAAAAGTTGAACCCGAATATAAGCTAAAAAACAAATATTTTTGTAAGAAGTGATAGGATCAAAAGAATAAAATTAAATAAATTGCGCTTCCTGCCATATAAAGATTTAATTATAAAAATTGATATTAACTGAACTATGTAATAAAAAAACATATGCAAGAGAGAGATTTGGAAGAAAATTCTTTCATTTTTTTCTTTCTCTAAAAATTTTCATTTACAGAGTCCTCTTTATGGTTCCCTAACTGCATAGAACCATCCACTACATGTAGTTTTCACTTTCGGACCCGTAACCCACTGTTTAGGATCCGTTTACCATAAATAGTAATTATTATTTATAGTAAGTCAAAAAAATAGTAAATATAATTTATTACAGGATATGAAAACTCGTGTATTCTCTATTAGAAGAGAAGTTATTTTATATATTAGAGAAATTGTGTAATAATACTTCAGTTATTTAAATCATTATTAATGTAATAAAACCTTTTGGCTGTGTTTGAACTTACCTCAAATGAGGGTAAAAATTCGAAAGATCATCATTCTCATCACCCTTTTTTAATAGCCCATTGAAGCGTGGGGATATTCAAGGGTGACCCAAGCTTAAGGGTGACCCCAGGGTGAGGGATGACTTGTAATACTCTAGCCCAATTTAGAGGTTAATTATAATTAATTGTGACTAATTAAATAATTTTTAGCCGTTAATTATGAATTATTTTCCTCTAATCGTGAAGACTATCAAATAAATTTTCCAACGGATCTGAAGTTTAACTCGATCCGAATCCGATAGATCTTTTAATTAAGTTTTTATCGAGTCCGATAGATCTTTTAATTAAGTTTTAAAGGTATATGGACAAGTTATAAATATAATAATAATATTATTTTATGCTTGAACCTTGGGTGCTATAGAAAACTTAGTTTCAACTTCAAATTTTATATTAGTAAATATTTTTAAATTATGGACCTAATGACATGCAATCTTGTTATTGTTTCGCTAATTTATTTTACCCTTAAATTTTTAAGTGGTAAAACCCCAATTTGATAGGATAGAGGAAGTCCTAAAAATATACGGAGAGAGTTAATACTCAATCTGTATTATAAGTAAGTTGTTTATTTCTTTACACTCCAAAATAGTGAGTTTTTTATATTTACTTTAAGCTATGAAATATGGGCCATTGAATATTCTTTCACTTGGAAAATGTGGTTTTTGACTTTGAAACACTTTGAAACTTACAATATTTTTATCAGACAAATTTACTCTATCAACTTATAAGGTTGGATCTTTTCAAAGTGATTTTCAAAATTAGGAGATCTTGTTAAAACGGTGATTTTTAGCAAAAACACTGGATTTTTTACATAAATTTCACTCCAAATTTTAATACCATGCTTAGTTTTTAATACTTGACCTAGTGGACCAATTGTATCAGTTTAATGGGATCCTGAAATAGCCAAATAAGAGATGAGATGTAGAAGTAATTAGTAAAAAGAAGATAATAATAAAATATTATAAAATATCTTAGGAAGTTAAGTTTTAAACCTACCTCTATAAATCTGTAGCTTTGCAACAGTGTATGGTGAAAAATGAGGTAAATGAAAAAAAAAAGATATATTAATAAAATAATAAAATATTTAATGCATGTTTATCAAAATGGTACAAGCTACTTTTGTAGCTTACAACGTGGGCGGCTGGGGTTTAGTCTGGCTACTTATTTAAGGTGGAGAAAAAGTAAAAAAAAAAACAGCAAACAAACCTCCAGCACCTCTTTCTTTCATTTTCGATCTTTTATTTTCCTTTCTTCCTTCGGTTTCAACAACAGCAACAAGCGTCGTGTTTTACCGCATTCCTTCAAGGGTTCTCAAACTTAGTCAATCTAAGACGGAATTTTGCACCCAAGGTATCAAACGATTCTATTCTTATTTTTATTAACTCCAGAGCAAGTTAGGAGTAGAATGACTTAGTATTGGGGGTTTAAAAATGCGATTTTCTAAATGGAGAGAGAAAATAGGTTTCCTCTTAAAATTTAAATTTCACTCTCAAGATTTGTATTATTTTACGTTCAAAATATAGTTTTCGACCATAAGTAAAATCAGAGAAAAAGATTAACCCCAGCTAACTATTGTGTGTTTAAATTCCTGTTATGTACCCGTCTAGGGCCGAATTCTCAATACCGTCTCCGTGATCCTTCCAGAAGGCAATACGGAGATAGGGCACTAAGTACTTTTATTTACTTTATTGTCTCTGTACCTTCTGAGTCTCTCACAATACGTTTCCGTGGTTCTTCCAAAAGGCAATACGAGAGAAGACATTGAGTACTTTACATTTTTCATTTTACTGTAATGTTTTGGATGGCTGACAACTAACTTTCTGACATAACATAAAAGAAGTAGAAGGAGCCTAGGTGACTCATTACACATATCACGTTCTCTAGAAAATAGCACGGGGTTTGAGAAATTATTATATGTAGATACTGATACATAGAAAATTTATACGTTTTACTCTATCTTATAATTTTTCTGTGAAAAATTCAACCGAAGAAGGTGAGGAGACTCGAACCGATGCTATACTGTATTGTATGTTAAATCCACTACACCAGACTGAAATATGACCCATGAACATTTATGATGGAAAATGCTATATAGGTCTAGAATACGAGACCTAACATTGCCTACATGTAAGGGATGTAAAATATTCTAACTGTGTAGAACGTAGGCATTAATAATGGTGTCAGGGAGTCGAGGACTTGTAACCTCTAACGCAGTATGGACTCATAGAGTGCCTTGGAATTGTGGGTAAAAACTGGGCGAATGCATTCGTGTTATTAAATATAGTTTTATATGTTTGTGTGAATATTAATTATTATTGATTGCAAGACTGCTGACATGAATATTTCAAGTGGAAAAATCAAAACCCATTGGGTTCTCTGGGGGTAAATCCCTATGTAAGAAGAGCACTGAGAGTTATGCATGGTTTTGCATTGTCATACATTTGCACAAAATGAGTGTGATATTAGGTTAAACCTGTTAAAGATAATAACTTTAAATAATTGATATTAGCCATTGGGCTGTAACTACTGATGTTGGTCGAGCGCCGTCTTAAACCACTTGGTTGGATGTGCTGGTACGCCGGATCGTGGAGACCTTATGCACTTGCAAGTTGCTTCATTATTTCCGTGGAGGAATTAATGTTAGTTCTGTTTGGAACTTCAAATGGAGGCTGACCCCTGTGTTGTTGACACGGCTGGAGACCGACCCGGTGGTAGCAATACGCACAAATCTAATTAAATACCTTAGAGAATGAACCTAGTGTAAAAATGAGATATGTTGATAACATACATTTCTATTTTGAGGCATGCACTGCTTAGTCATTGTTGCATTATATCCATTTGTTTTTATGGTGAGTTCTCCCCACTAGGTTGTTGCTCACGTCCCTTATAACGCAGGATATGAACCAGATGATGAATTGGATGGACCAATAGTGCCTCGTTGAAAGTCGAGGCTTAGAATTTCCTAAGGTTTTCCACATGAAGAAATCATTTGCCTGCTTTGAATGTGTCTACGTGTTTGTAGTAAATATGTTTTATATGACATAAGAACCTATGTTTGTAAGTTCTGACTTATTTATGTATATTACAGTAGTTTGTTGATATGTTTTTATATCATTTTTCACGTGGTTTAAGTGTAAGACCGGATGGAAAGTCAATTGGAGCGAACTGAACAGACAACACTTATTTTTTCTAGAACGATACACCTACACGGGCGATATATCGATAGACGTGTTTAACGACATGACGTAACCGACGATATATCAACAATGGTAGGTTAGTTGTGTCGGTCAGAATTATGACGGCTAAGTTAAGATTAGAAGTGGTGACTAGAATGTCAGAACACGCGTATGATTCACGTGTAAAGGAGATCGTTTACAAAAGGATTGATGGGTTAGTATTGTTTAAAAAAAAAAAATTAAGTCGCGTTCAAGGCCCATATCTGGGTTCGGAGCGTGACATGACCCCTGTAAAATTACCCTTCATCCAAACGCAACCTTTATGTTCTTGTTGAACTTTTTAGTGCGTTATGTGATTGAAATTCAAGTGTGGACATCATTAGTCATGTATAAGTTTGTAGTAGACAGAATTCTATTAGTTACGGTAAAACTTCCAATGATGGACGGAATTTAGAAACCAATAAATTTCTCTTGTGTGAGCATAGAGATCCCTTCTAAGGAAGGTTTAATATTATTGAGATGAGATTTTTAAAAAAAAATCGCATCTTGTGGTCTTATGTTGGAGTGGGGTATCACATCTTTTGATCAAATTTAACTATAATTGAACCTTATTTAACCCAACCATTTATTCAGACACTTACTTAGTTAGACATTTTGGTTTTTAAAACATTCATATTAAATATTAGATTATGAATATTCGAAAATATTAAATCGAAGCCCGCTAAGTACGTGTGAAGTGTCCAACGGCAAATACCAGTCTCGTCGATTCGTCGTTGTTCGCTTTCGCGGGAGCTCAAAAGTCCAAACGGACGACACGAACCGCGCTCCCCGCACTTCACAAAGGGCGGAGTACGTGAACCTCCGAAAACTACGCCAGCGGCCCACCTGAAAAGCACATGCGACTGCTACATGCGTGTCCACCAGTTTTCATTTATTTTCGACCCTTCGTTGTCCGCGCTTTTTTACACGTGTCTTCTTCCTCCATTCGAACGTCTCCCACTCCATTCAGCTCAGCTAGACACCCGGAACAAAGAATCGCTAAAAATCCCAACTCTCAGTCTGATATTTTCGATCCTCTTTTTTGTCTCTTTCCCCTTAAAACCATAAAAAATCATACAATCCAATCTCCATTTCCCTCTACTTCTGTCTCCTATCTCCACTCTCCACTCTCCACTCTCCGTCTCCACTGAAATATCTGCTAATATCTCTTCTGATTATCGGCTTTGATCTCCATTTTAAACACTAATTAAGTGGCCAAATGAGCGGTGCATTTGTGTCCTTTGTGGATCGTTGCGCTTCTCTTGTTTCGTTCTCGTTTCCTCTCTCCTTTTTTGCGTCGGTCACGTGACGAGTGTCTCGGTCTCGTGACCTTCTAGTACTTTAGGATATTCTATATATTCGATGATTTGGCTCGTGATGAAGTTCGAGAGAGTTTGAAGGAAGTAAAAGAGATTGGATCTGCAAGTTGTTCGAGATAATTTGGGGATTTTTCGAGTCGAGAAGTGATTTGTGAGCATACTTTTCATGAATTTTCCTTCGAATTGGTGTTATTCGATGTAATTTTGTCTGATATTTTATCATCTGTAGTTTTAGTTCTTCATCTCGTTTTTTTCCCCAACTGGTGGATTCTTTACTCGGAAGTCATTGAATTGACTGAGGTTTTACTTCAAATACCATGTACAGGCATTTAAATTGGCAACTCTGCTGAATCTTGTTTTTGAATCGGTATATTTTTGTGATTTTGGTGGAATTAAGATTTCGTTGATCTGCAATTCGAGTTCATGATGTTTTGAGTTTTTTTCTGGTGCAAATTGGTGGATTCTTTAGTTGAAATTTTCAATGTTTTTTGAATTGGGGGGTCTTTTATAATGATGACTTCTTAAATAAAATGTTTCGATGGATTTATTAAATAAAAAACAAAATTGAATGTAAATTTCTGATCGTTTGAATCTGGAGGCAATTTTTTTCTGCAACTCCAGTGGAGTTTCTTTTAAACTTGAAATTCCTAATTTTAATAGTTATTCACAAAAATAGTTTTCTGATGAATTTTATTTAATCAAAAAGAAATTTCGACTGTGCTTTCATGAAAGCAAAGCTTTTTTGAGTGAAAACTGTTCAACTCCCGTGCTGAGTGTTTTATTTGTATTTACTTTACTTTTTCGTTGAAGTTGATGGATTTAAGGAAAAAAAAAAAAAGCAGTTCTAATAATATTTGATGCATTTTCTTTTCCAATTCAATTCTGTTAATTTTTTGATAGTTTTCCTTTTTACTGGAGATCCATAAATTTCTATTTTCCTATGAGTATGCAGTTTCTTTCCTTCTTTTTTTTTTTTCTTTTTCTTTTGTGTGTACACCAAAAACTATTCTAAGCCATCCTTTCAACTGAGCTTCATTAATATGCTTCAGCAGGATCCCTTTTTTATTGTGTTGTCTGTTCTTTTTCATAACTTTTTGTAAGGCTCCCTATGGATGCTTGTAAGAGAAAGTAGTTTCTTCAAGATGGAATTCTGATATTCCAGCTAATAATTTTTAAGCTACGAAACACCAAAAGAAAAAGAAAAAAGGAGAGGCTCTTTTATCACTTTTGGAATAGCAGAACTACTTCTCAATTCTGATCTTTGGAGGTCTGCTAGAAATTACAGGCCCTAACTATCCAAATTCATGCAGATACCTGGTGTTAACTGTTTTTTTTAAATCAGTTAAAACTTAAAGCATAGTTTCATGAGTTTTACACTATCTGACATTTTTCCTTTTTGTTAGTGATCAAATAATTATTTGTGTATTGTGAAGGAGTATTTGCTATGGCAACTGCAACTGAAGTAAATGATGCTAGCAAGAGTTCTACAAAAATTCCTGCTGTAGCAAATCCTATGGCTGAAGAACCGTCAGACATCGCATCAAACATAAATTATCATGCACAATATAGTTCTCATTTTTCTCCATTAAAATTTGAGCCAGAGCAAGCATATTATGCCACTGCAGAAAGTGTTCGTGATCACCTGATTCAAGTGAGCCTTTGTTAGCACCGTCAAGTTCCATTCTCAATGTTTTTGCGCTGTCATTTAATTATCTATCTTCCACAAATGTTCTGTGCAACTTTTAAAATTCTGAATGCTAGTTTGTAATGATAAGGAGTAACTATATGGTCGGGAACCTTGGAAGTGTACATTCCCCTATTCCTCTTTCCTCTATGTATGGCGCATGTTGTCGGTGATCTGTTTGTTGATTATAATGTGATCTAAAGAGAAAGGGGATCCCTACATTCTTTCCAACTGGTGGACCTTCAATTAAATGCCTTGAATTAGAGTTTACTTATTTGTGTCACCAGTAACTTCCTGAAGAATTGGAGAGTAAAACGAATGAAGAAGAATTGGCACCTGCATTCTTTCAATTTAGGCTATCTTACAGGAATCTCCTTGTCTATAGTTGCTGCTGTCATTGCCACCTTTGGACCAACGAAGCAAGGGGCACAGGGTGTCCCACCTATGGAAATTGCAGCTCAGGAAACTGTTGTTCTTCTAGTTTAACATGATAGAGATGGTTTCATAGCTCTAGAACTTTTATCTGCTGGAGTGCTACATTAGTGCCATTTCTCAAAAATATCAGATGAAGACTGTAGCTATTACATTAGAAGTGTGCAATCTGACCTGAATGAACTAAATTGACAATGCTTGGATGTCTTGGAAAGTCCAGTGAGGCAGTGACTGTATTTCTGGGATATGTCATGTCCAGAGGCCCTCTTGGCAGATCAGGTGGTTCAGATCCACAGAATTCCAACTAATATAGTGGAGATACTGTATATAGAAAGAAACCACCCAGAATGTTGATTTCATGCAAGAACAGTAACCATTTTCTTCTCTCCTTTGGTAATTAAGTTTGCCTGGAGTCTGGACCTGAGAATGCTAGTGAATCCTTAATAACTCTACAATTCATTGAATCAGAGTCAATATCTGCTAGTTTTATTTGTTTGTTTGAAGGTACACTTCTCTTGAGGCTGTAACTATAGTTGTCATGATATACATATCAATAGAGATTGTCATGGAGAGAAAAAAAAAATTAGCTACCCTTTTCCCCTTATGGCATCAGTGTGCCAGATGGATTTCCTTTAAACACCCAGGACAATGTTTGGGCCACAATAGTAACACCAGGAGAAAATGTTGAGTTGATGAAGTAATAAGCAGTGACCATTAGTTATTTGTTTCTCCCATTTGGTGTATTTATGAAGCATATGAAGTCTATAATGTTTTTAATTAACCATGAACAATTGCAATTGTGTTCATTATTTTTTGTTTGGCTTGCTTAATCCAGTTGCTAATTAAGAAATTTAATACTGCCATTTCTGCAGCGGTGGAATGAGACATACATGCATTTTCACAGAACTGACCCAAAGCAAACATACTACCTCTCCATGGAGTATCTTCAAGGCCGAGCTCTTACTAATGCAGTTGGAAACCTTGATATTCGTGATGCATATGCGAAGGCTTTAAACAAACTCGGGCATCAACTTGAAGACATAGCTGAGCAGGTATAGTATTCTTTCATTGGTTCAGGTCTCTTACCCAACATTTTGTGTGGTCAGCTTGTTTTTATTTGTTGTTGTCCATGTGCTCAGGCATCTTACTCAATTTTGTCCAGAATGATGTCTTCCAACTTGTTTCTTCAAGTTCTCTTTTAATTGAGTCTGCTATCTTATGAATGAATTATTTTTCACTTCCTATTCAGTTCAGGCTTCTTATCTAATGGCCAGTGGTGCAAAAGGTCACTCCTTCCATGGGCATTGTTTCATTAACTTTGTTGATTTCCCTTTCCTTTTCCTTCTTCTGACTTCTTATTTTTGTAGGTTTTTTTTTTAAACAGAGACAGGAAAAAATATATTAAAGGTAAAAAGAGCATAATGCCAACTGGCTCCATAAAGCTACCAACAAAATGAAAAGACAAAAAAAAGGGCATCTCATACAAAAAACACTAGCTACTGAATGCTGGCACTCGACTGAAGTGGACTGAGAACTAGGCATTACTGAACTGGGAATTCTTGACTTCCTTTTTAGATCCCCTGGATACTGGCACTAATTTTCATATTTCCTCAAACCCTCGTTATCTTAGCGAGGGAACCTTATGATCAATTTGACTGGTACTTTTGAGGACTGATTGATTTATTCTGTTATCTGGATGGTTTGTCATCTATGTTTGGGTGAACTTCAGATAGTTTGATATTCAATCAGAATATTTTTTCATGAAGATGACTGACAGGGGGGCTAAATTCTATTCTACAGGAGAAAGATGCAGCACTGGGAAATGGTGGTTTAGGAAGGCTTGCTTCATGCTTTCTCGATTCCATGGCTACATTGAATTTGCCTGCATGGGGTTATGGTTTAAGGTACAGATATGGACTGTTTAAACAGAGGATTACCAAGGATGGACAAGAAGAAGTTGCAGAAGATTGGCTTGAGGTTAGTTTGGTGGTATAAGCTTGAGGCTGTATATTATTGCAAGTTCTGACACAGCTCTGTCCGTGTCTTTCTCTGAGTAAGTGCTGTGATTGCTATGCAGAAATTTAGTCCATGGGAAGTTGCCAGGCATGATATTGTATTTCCTGTCAGATTCTTTGGTCATGTTGAGTTCTCTCATACTGGATTGTAAGTATTTCGAATCATTTCCTTTGATAATGCTATTTGTTTTGTTGGGTGGCCGCTGGAAGGTGTTGTGAAGATCTGGGAGCATATTAAAAGTTGTACTAAAACATGAAATTGGTCTATTAATTAAATCTCATCTTCCTTTCTTTAATACAATTTATCAATGAATTTACTTTAGAACTCCATGTAGTACTTTTTAATTGACAGATCATTTCAAATGGAGAAGTCAGGGTGGTGCATATAATATTGAAACAGCCTGGGATGAAATAGGGGAGACCTGGAGATTGCCAGATTCTTGGGATATTCTTTTAAATTCATGGCATGTTTTAAGGCCCCTGAACCCTTCAGAATTTTTTAGGATATTTTAATCTTTGCCTTTTCTTGATGCATATGGCTCAACTGTAATAACAGAACTTCTAGAGACAAGTCTGCTCCTCCAATGGAAGTAGCTGAAAAAAAATCTAAAGCCAAGGTTATCTTGTGGAGTTATTCTTCTTTAGTTCAGCCACCTAACAATGTCAGTCTCTGAATTGTCCTTTCAAAGCAGTTGGAAGGTTTATCAGGGTCAAGAAATCCCAGAGTCACACAATCCAGATTTCGTATTTTTTTCTTTCTATGGTAGTATGGATCCTGAAACCTGAAGACAGGTATTGGAGGAGCTCTTCTGGATGCAGATGGCAGGTTCATTTACATGCCATAAGATTTTATGGGGCTAATATCAATGAAATGGAGCTGAATGCACTCCTGAAAGGTAGTAGAGGCCTGAACCTTCTTTATCAAAAGCAGGTTGAGATAGAAGAGAATTTTTTCCGTGTCATTAATTGGCTGTCAGGCAATTTCCTTATGTAAATGGTTTGTGTGTCATTGTATGCTTAAATGTTTGCATGTGAGTATCTTGCCATTTTTTTTTACCTCCAAAGTATTGAGAAAATCTCCATTTGACTTTAGATAAAATAAAATTGGCTCAAAAATTTACAGTCATATGGTGGTGAGGACCTATTGTACATATGAGAATCCAATACATGGGCATATATTATTTAAGAAAGTGAAACCTTAAAATCCAAAGTTTTATTCACTTCATCTTATTTCTTGCTGACATGGGAGACAATGAGTTGCTATTTGGTACATGTTGGCTGTGGTGCCTGTGCTTAGCTTCTTGTTGTTGTTGGTTACTTGTCAATCATTGCAACTGCTTTTCTGAATGTTGCATGGTACCTAGAGAGAGAGAGAGAGTTTCTTTTCTGTGGTTATTATGATATATGCTTCTGTATTTAGTGCATTAAGACGATGAATGTATCTGTTACATATTTTCACAGGTGAAGACAATGAATGTATCTGGACAGGTGACCCGTCAGGGGGATATCGGTTGAGGCAGGGGTTAATTTGGTAATGAGAAATATTAACAGTGGGTATGAAGTTAGTTCTATGGATTGGATGGGAGCAGCTCCTCCTCGTGTTCAGGCTTTTGTCTGGTGTGTTTTGAAGGGTAAGATCCTCACTAGGGTAGGGCTCAGGCACAGAGGCATTTTGAGTGGTGATGATGATCTATCTTTTGTTTTTTGTGGTTACTAAGAGGAGGATTTCAATCACATTTTTAATAAGTGTCCATAGCTAGTGCTCTTTGTTATAAGTTTGCAGATCCAATGGGTTTTTTTGGGGTAATTGGTGATTAGGAGAGCCTTGGGTTTGTGGATTAATTTTGGTCAAGGAAAGTTGATAATTGAAGGAGATTCCATGAATGTCATTAAATGGGCAAGGGCTAGCAAAAGAATGCCTTGGAAATTACTATTAGTGTTAAGGGAAATTAAAGCTTTACCGTTGAAAGCGGATGTCTCCTTTTAGCATGTGAGGCGATCGGCAAACGGGGATGAGAGGGGTGGTAGGGTTGTTTTTGCGATCCTTTTCTGTATTTGGATTGTAGTGTAAGAGTTCTATGTTTCATAGTGTACTGAAGGATGGATATAAGTCTCTTATACTCCATACTTTGTATTTCCTTCTTTCTTTAATATATTTCTCTCTTTCCGACTGTTCAAAAAAAAAAAAAAATGTTAGTGATCATGCTGGATTATGTTGGTAGGCATAGAATCCCTCCAGAAAATTATTTGCTTTTTATGTGATAACAGTTTGTTACTGATTGATAGATCATAGATTTATGTTTAATTGGATCTTCAGGAGCACATTTAGAGACCAAAATTATCAGATCCTTTTTCCCTTCCCATTTTCTACTTTCATGGAAAGCTCATTTTGTTGTTACCCATCCTCTTATGTTCACATATATTGTTTGGACAGCCGGAAGTGGGTAGGGGGAGAGGTTATTCAAGCACTGGCATATGATGTGCCCATTCCTGGATATAAAACCAAAAACACCATTAGTCTTCGTCTTTGGGAAGCAAAAGCTAGCGCCGAGGACTTCAATTTGTTTCAGTTCAATGATGGACAATATGAATCTGCAGCACACCTTCACTCTAAAGCTCAACAGGTATGCCATCTGATCTTCTGCTGATCAACTTTGATTATTTTTTTCTTTTTATTTAATATATGCAGTTTACTACAGCCATGTTCTTTAATGGTCTCATGTGAACCTGAATCAAATTTGATCATTGAAGATTTGTGCGATCCTATATCCTGGAGATGCTACAGAAAATGGGAAGATTCTGCGATTGAAACAACAATATTTCCTTTGTAGTGCCTCACTTCAGGTGTGTTTAAGATCTGATGTGGAGCCGATGTTACTTTGTTTTTGCTGTGTCTTTTCAGCCCTCAATCTTTGGCTTTATATTTGATTTTACCTGTTTGAGTGTTTGTAGTTACCTGGTTACTATCAAATTTATCCAGGATCCCATGTCTCACACTTCATTATAGAACTAACACCAGAGCGCCTACTTAAATCTGGACTGTTCTCAGTCACTAGCCCCCTTGTACTGTTACAGCTTGGAATTTCACCGCCCCTATGGGGTGTTGAGCACTCTATTGGATTTATCATCCATCTAATAAATGATTAATTCCAGTGGAGTTGACAATGCATGTGATATTTTAATGAGAATGGCTATAGAAACTTGAAACTTGAGATTGCCTCATCCTCCAAGACTAAACTATATTAGGTTCCAACACTCTCTTAAGTTGGACAGCTAATGTTTTCCCTGTCTGGTGTTTATATGGACTCAATTTTACTGATAGAGTATGAGATGCATCACTAGCTGATGTTCTCTTCATTTAGTAACACTGAAGCTTGTTAATAATTTTCTGCTGTACTTGTGGATGGTATTGCGTCGACATTTTGTATTTCCAAAGAACCAATATATCAGTGTACATGAGATCTATGAAATATATGTGAGACTGAGATCCTCAGCTACTAATATGGCAACTTGTGTCTGTAGTATAGTTGATCATGTATTTCTTTCCAGTCATGATGATTTCATGTTTCAACTGGTTCCTTATATCAATTAAAACAATTTCAGGACATCATTTTTAGATTTAAGGAGCGAAGAGATGGGAAGGGTCCATGGAATTGGTCTGAATTTCCTAACAAGGTTGCAGTTCAGCTGAATGATACCCATCCTACCCTGGCAATTCCTGAATTGATGCGTCTACTGATGGATGATGAAGGACTTGGATGGGATGAAGCTTGGGATGTGACCACAAGGTGCACTAGTTGAATTCCATGCACACATATTTTTCCATAGCTGAAACCCAAATTTACCTACTAATTGATTTGTGCATTTTCTTTTCCTCTTTTTATTTGATTCTTTAAGATGAAATCCAATTTATCTCATATCCTGTTACCCTTCAGGGCACACTGAAGTAATTTGTTCTCCTCCATTTTATTTTATCAGGACAATTGCTTATACAAATCACACAGTTTTACCTGAGGCACTAGAGAAATGGTCACAGGCAGTAATGGCGAAACTTCTTCCCCGCCATTTGGAAATTATAGAAGAAATTGACAAGAGGGCATGCTTCTCAACCTAGACTGTATGTGTCCTTATATCTTATATGACCTTTGCCAGTCATATTGAATCTTCTGTGCAGTTTATAACGATGATCCATTCCACCCGATCTGACTTGGGGAGCAAGGTATCCAGCATGTGCATCTTAGATAGCTCCAATCCTCAGAAACCAGTCGTCCGCATGGCAAACTTGTGTGTTGTGTCCTCTCATACAGTAAGAAAACCTTACTTGGCAATTGTATCCGACTCTTATACTAATGTTGCCATCTCCTGCCTGTTATGTTCCCTTTTCCTATTGAACAGATGCTATGAATGATAAGCAAGTGTTTGCTGAACTATGTCCATGTAGGTAAATGGTGTAGCTCAGTTACACAGTGACATATTAAAATCAGAGTTGTTCGCAGATTATGTCTCAATTTGGCCCACCAAATTCCAGAATAAAACCAATGGCATCACTCCTCGTAGATGGCTCCGCTTCTGCAGCCCAGAGTTGAGCAACATAATCACCAAATGGTTAAAAACAGACGAGTGGGTCACTAACCTTGATCTGCTTTCTGGGCTCCACCAAGTAAGTAGTGGTTATCTCTGAATGTGGCTAGTAATTATTTCTTCCGTCTAAGAATTTTTCCCTCTTAAATTTTCCTCTCTCTCTCTCTCTCTCTCTCTCTCTCTCTCTCTCTCTCTCTCTCATATTTCAAAAGGAAGTTGACTTTTAAGAAATTTCGTGATTGAATTTTGGAAATGCTTCTTACTGTGAAACTGCGTTTTCTGGTGTAGCTGGATTGGAAAATGAGTAGTTTCAAGTTTTTTTTTTTTTTCCTTTTTCATTTTTAATCAGTAGCTCTCTTCTACGGTTTGTTTATTTTACAGACAACTCCCAATCTGTGAAATCTTCAGTTTTTGTAGTCTTGTTGTATAATTTTACATGGCATAGCGTCACTGATGATGTGTTCAACAGTTTGCTGACAATGAGAAGTTGCAAGATGAATGGACATCTGCCAAGATGGCTAACAAATGCCGTCTGGCACAGTATGTATTTCAAGTGACTGGGGAGACTATTGACCCGAACACCCTCTTTGACATTCAAGTTAAGAGGATACATGAATATAAGCGGCAGTTGCTGAACATTCTGGGTGCAGTTTATCGATATAAGAAACTGAAGGTACCAAAGAGTTCATTTTACCTAAGAAGTTTATATTGGTAGTAGTCATTGCTGGTATGAGAACCTTCCTATTTACAAATCATTTTTGCAATTAAAGTTGAATTTTACACTTGGATCCCTTGTTTATCAAAATTATAGTTGAATATTGAGTTCTACTAAAAATCTTTGAATTTTACTAAAACCCTGTGATGCCATCCTATAGAAGGATGAATGTTTACTCATAACCTGGTCTGTGTATTTTCCAATCCTAATTCTGAACTTTTCACAACAATTGAAAAGATTTTTCGGTCATAAATAGATGGGATATTGGCAGATTGTATTTCGAATGTCTTGCGGATATTGAAATTACTATTTCAAAAATAACATCAGTGACGTGATTAATAAATAGTTTTTAGATTTTTTTTGTAAAGGACTCCTAAAAACTCCAAAGCTAGTAATTTGGTTTCGGATTTTTTTAATGAAGTTAGTTTGTGTGACAAGCCTACAACAAAGACACAGATTTTTATTAGTTTGCAAATTAGTAAACATCGGTCTAAATATCTAGCCAAACCCAACAATTTCATTATCTACAAATTCAGCCCTATTAGGGGGATATTTGTTTGTTTCTTGTTGTGTATGTAAACTCTTAAGTCGTATTATCTATAACTGAAATTATCTAGATGCTACCGATCACTGTAGGAGATGAGCCCTGAAGAACGAAAGAAGACAACTCCGCGCACCATCATGCTCGGAGGGAAAGCATTCGCAACATATACTAATGCTAAAAGAATAGTCAAGCTGGTGAATGATGTTGGTGCAGTAGTCAACAAAGATCCTGAGATCAGTAGCTATTTAAAGGTGTGATATTTCAAAATGTTATTAATAGCAAATGCAATTTTTACTTTTTTTATTGACTATAAAGCATTGGTATCAGTTATAGAATAAGTTATTATCAAATCTTTCATGCTTCAACCTAGAAAACAAGATTAAATAAAAATGGGAGATGCTAAAACTACACTGAAATTTTACCCTTTAATACCCTTATGCTAATGTGGCAAGTCAAAATTGGTTCCTCTCTCATTGTTACAGAAGAAACCAATCAAATAACTTGAAACATCAAGGAAAGGGTATAATTTGAGGGCAAGTTTAGCATTTTCTAATCAACATAGAAGTAGTTGGACATGAAGAAAATTCTAATATGGGGGCTTGGAAGATGGAATTACTTAACTTGTGGAGAGTGACCTCGGGTATGGAAAGGAAAAGACGAAAAATGAAATAAATTTTCTAATATGTGTCTTGCTATTTTTTTTTCTTTAAAAAAACTCTACTTTGAGGGGTTGATTCTGTAATCTGACATCCTAGCATGTTGGTTTATTCACTTTATAGGGGGTTCAGGTCAAACAAATAAAATATGAGAAGTCACTATATCTTTGTTCTTCATTGTCTTGTTGTCTCATCTATCTAGGACCGACTTTTCGAGTTTTACTTTTCCCCTCAAATCATCTTAATGGACATTTTCTTCCATTATTCTAAATCAAGCATGCCCTTGCCACTTTGTTCCAATCTTATACCTATTTCTTTATTTAAAAATATGTGGGGAAATTTTGATTAGAACTCCACTTTCATTTCATCTCAATCTCTTGATTTTCATACGTTCATGTCTAGAGAGAGAGAGAGAGAGAGAGAGAGAGAGAGAGCTGCCTGCTCACTACAAAATAAGGAAGCATCAATGAGCCTATCCAACATTTGGGTAGAGATGCAGGGCCAAAACTTATATTTAAGATTAAAATGTACACAGCTTTGTTGATTATACAATGATTTGCATTATAAGAAATGTTCATTCATTCTCTAAACAAAAGGGTTCATTCATTGCACCATTAGAAAAGGGTTCATTCCTTGCAATAGTCATGCTTTTGTCTTTTTGATGGGAAAACCTTGATTTGATCATTACAATTTTATAGTATTTTATGAGTTTGTTTCTTCAGCTTTCTGTCTGCCTTTCATCCAAATGACATCATATTCATACTACTGAAAATTTGTTGAATTTCCATAAAATTTCAGGTCATCTTTGTTCCAAATTACAATGTATCGGTCGCAGAGATCCTTATTCCAGGAAGTGAACTTTCTCAGCACATTAGCACTGCTGGCATGGAGGCCAGTGGCACAAGTAACATGAAATTTGCACTGAATGGTTGCATCATAATTGGAACATTAGATGGTGCCAATGTAGAGATCAGAGAAGAAATTGGTGAGGAGAATTTCTTCCTCTTTGGTGCAAAAGCAGATGAAGTGCCAAGGTTGCGCAAGGAGAGAGAAAATGGACTGGTAATTAGTTGCACCTGATTCTCTTATGATTTCAAGCCTGAACAGCATGACTGAACTAGATTTTCTAATGACCAGAACATCCTTCTTCCTTGCAGTAATTTGTAAAATTGGCCTTTACAAGTTTCTTTTCTCAGCAGGGATGTGAATACAATTCTATGAGTGTTTAGAGATTCAAATAGTATTTACAATTCTTACCAAATCGAAAGTGACTTTATTGAGACTCGGGTTTGGCAGTAAAGCTCTTGATTATAAGCGTCAATGAGGTTTAAGAATTGACAAGAGCTTTAAGACAGTTGATAAATGCTCAACATCACAACCCAAAAAGATTACATGTTCACATGTCCCCTTCCCTAACCCCAAGGCTGCGTTTGGATGGGGGGTAATGTTGTGGCGCCCACAACCCTTTCCATTCTACATGTAACCCCCTATTGCCCTTGTTTGGTAACTAAGGGGTAGGGGTAAAAAATCCCTCCCACTTTTGAAAACCCTTTCCAAGCAAGGGAATACCCAAGGTAATCCTTGGTCAAGGGTGACCCCGAGTAACCCCTGCAAAATTTACCCCTCGTCCAAACGCAGCCCAACTGAAAAAGAGTTCTTAGTTTTGAAACTTAATTTTAAAAAAATGGCACAAATGCTAATGGGAGCCTTGAGGTGAGGACATTCATAATATGCTGAAGGTTTGAGCATATACATTTGGGGTTCAACCTCTCTAACTTACATGTTGATTTGATGGATCTCATTGTGGATAAATGGTACTCCAAAAAAGTAACTAGGAATGGAAGATCCCTGTGTAGAATGTGAAACTGTTGCGACCCACCACCAGATCTTGGGGCCTGTGGGAACCTTATTCATTGGGACCCTCGAGTCTCCACAACCACTGCAATCCTGACCAAATCGCTCCGATTGAGTGGGGAGGAATCAGGGATAGTTAGAGAAACAAAGACGAGAGTGGGAAAACAGGGGAAGAACGTGGGATGTGGAAGGGTCTTTTCTGTGTATGTTACAGTTAGGAACTGCAACAGTGACTGTAATGGGTATCAACTGTAGTTAGGGAGTAGATTATGGTTACACATATGATGTAAATATAAAGAGGGGTTTTTTTTTATAATAATATGTAGAGAATTAATGAACTAAATTGAGTTTTGTTTCTGGCCCCTAAACAGAAACCTTTACTGTTAATCTGGTTACATCAATTTGTTGAGACTGTGGCTCGATTCAACAATATAGAGTCTAGATTTTCGATGACAGAAAATATAGAAGAGGCTGGCTTGAGAGACGTGTGAGTTGGACCTCATGTCTAAGCTTAGCAATTGCTGAAGTACATGGATCGTACACAGCAATTGCTGTAATGGGAATAGGAGTCCAGCTGAGGTGAGACTGCTGGGTTTCCTTATACATAGCAGTACAACTGTATGCCAGTTTGAATGGGACACGGAAAATCCAGTTTACACGGCAAAGAGATTTATCTTAAGTTATGAAGGGACTGATTGTATAGGGATATCAATGTGTACAAGGGTTGATGACACGTCAAAGATGTAGCCGAGTGAGTTGCCGCATGGTGAAGGGCCTGTTTGGCCTTTGATGCTACGTATGGAGATGGCATCTTGGTCATATGTGTAGAGGTTGCAGCAACACATCAGTGTGTGTGAGGTCACACGGTGGATGTGTGGGACACACCATGGAAGGAGACGCAGCCTTGCGTTCGGGGAGCACGTCGGGAGGTGCTCAGGGAACGCAGGAAGCGTGGAGGAGAGCAGGACAGAAGATGGGTTCTTCTAAGCATGAGAGTGATAAGAAGAGGGGTGTACAAAGTGCTCCGGACTTTGGATTTGGGCTCTAAACTCGGGGGACTTATTATTCTTGTACTTGTATTCTTCTTTTCTCTCATAGTGAAGATTTTTGTCGCTCTGTGGACATAGGCCAGAGTTGGGCCGAACCATGTAAAACTTGTGTCGTATGTGCTGTGATGTTATTCCGTTGTTTTTGGTTATTCCGCGTTATAATTCCTAACACAATTGGTATCAGAGCCCGAGATGACGGCATGTTTCCAAAAAAGAGAGGATAGAGATACTGAAAATAACTGTGCAAGACATGTCAATAGGAGTCTGACATTAGATACGGCCTTTAGAAGCAATCTCAAAGGACGACCGGTCAATTATAGTAGTTCGAGAGACTCTATGAGCCTTAACCAAGACTATCGTAGAATTATGAGTTCAACCTGAAGCATGGACACACAACAAGACCATACATCATGGAGAGAATCACTCCACTACAACCAACCATGCCTAACCACGATATATTAAAATGGATTTTCTGAGATACTCGGGAACAGAACCCACCGAGTGACTCAACTGGGTTGAGCAGTTTCTCAAATATCAGGGAACGACAATGAACCAAAAGGTGGCATTGGCATCTTTTCATTTAGAAGGGGAAGCCAACCAGTGGTTTCAGTGTCGGAGCAAACCTGACAGTACCAACAACAGTTTGAAAGACTTTCAACTTGCGTACAAGGTTGGCCAGAGAAGGCCCTGTTGGGGGTATTAATCTGATTGCATCAGAAACCAATGTATGTGTTTCTGTTTCTGGTATTGTAGGCAAGTATTCTCTCTTCCCAGAGCATATGCAGTGTGTATGGGAAAGATGGCAAGCTATCCTCTTTATATACTATGAAAATGTTTATGTTAGCATGCATTCTCTACTACAGAGCAGTGGTGCTTAGCAATCTGTGTTTCTTGGTATTTCATTTTTCTGTCACTAGTACATTTTCTGGTCACTCATCAAAGGGATTTAGAATTTTTGGGTATATCTTATCTAAGATACCATCGATTATCTAGATCATAATAACATCTACTTCACATGCTATTTGTACCCTCTGGCTGAGGATCATGTGACTCAGTAAATGAGGTAAGTACTTGTAAATCAATTCATCATTCATTTTCTGTATAGTATTGTCCTTTTTTTCTGTATCTTTGTTTTAATTTTCTTTTTAATAATATAATTTTGTAATCGTTCAACAAAAAAAAAAAAATCAATTCATCATTCATTTTAAAACAAAAATTCAATTCATAATTGTTCTTAGGCATGATGCGCTGTAATATTACTTCCATGTGTGTTTTTAACCTGATAAAACTTCTTGATATCTTCACTGATGTCAAAAGATCTCTCTTTTCACTAAGCGTGGTTCAATGACCATCCATGCTGCATGTGTTATGACGTTATGTTTATCTTGATTTGATTTTAGTCTTCGTGACATGTGGCAGTTCAAGCCAGACTGTCGGTTCGAAGAGGCCAAGCAATTTATAAGGAGTGGTGCTTTTGGCAGCTATGACTATAACCCACTCCTTGACTCCTTGGAGGGAGATTCTGGTTATGGGCGTGGTGATTATTTTCTGGTAGGGTATGATTTCCCTAGCTATATGGATGCCCAGGCCAGGGTGGACGAAGCTTACAAGTGAGAACACTGCAACATTTTTTCTTAATATCTCCCTGGTTCTTTTTGGTGTGCGGTCATCCATAAGTGCAATTTGTTTTAAGCAGAGACAAAAATAATATATTGCAATACAAAACAAAACCATACAACCAATAGATCCGCAAAAGAGGGATATATAGGAACATAAGCAGCTAATATCCACTCAGGTGGCAAGAAAATAAAATCAAAAGCCCACAATCCCATACACCCATGAAAACTAAGCTTAACACAACAATCACTTCGAAAGTTACACATGGTTGCAATCATTTCTGCTAATTTCCTCATTTGATATTAGGATAGATTTTCAAAAAATTGTTTGGCTGTCTGATCATGGTTAATAATATAAAATTGTTCAAGTCCAAATAATATCTTTAAGCATTTTATGAAGTATGAAAACTCTTAATATATGCCAATCATAGACATTCCAAGATCAACTTTGTTGCCTAGTGCTTGAATTAAAAGGAAATGATGTGACTTACAGTTTTTTCTTTTCTTTTTTGGTGTGTAACTGGTGACTCATTCAACATTTGGCTATGAATTTAGGAAGAAGATAAACTCACAAATGGAATTGGATGGAAATTTCCATAGAGATATTGTTATTTTTTATTTAGGAATTCAAGAACTCGATGGGTGGTGTCCTGATGTGGCCATTGCAGATAAACAGGACCATGGTTTGAGTCATTGTTACACACTTACACATACCTTTATTGGCAACTTCTAGTCAAGGAAAATTCTCACCAATTTTCCTGATATGTTCTTTCCTTGTGATATAGGATAAATCACTTAAAATTTGAAGATTTTAAAAATAAATATGGGTAAAATTAAATATGTTATTCTAAATAAATGGTTTAATGAAGATTTTGGAGGCTTTTACTGAAATACCATAGAGTTGAATATTAGAAGAAAAAAATTGAAAGATTACTGTTATTAGAAATTTAATCCCATTTATGCATTTATGGCTTCCTTTGAAGCATACCTCATCTTTTAAGTGCTTTTTCATAATCTCTCTGTTATTATTCCTCTTTGCCTTTTCTTTTTATTTAAATTTTGTATTATCAGAAAACAATTAAGGAAAATAAAATGTGGCTGGTACTTCTTGGTGTTTGGGGTATTCTGCAATATCAAAGTTTCACGACACAAGACACCACAAACCCTTGAATGTGACACATAGACCCTCAAATTTCTCTTGATGAGATTATCATAGCTCTGGATCTCATGATTTCAAGGCTCCAAATATAGGTGCTGAAATAATTATTAAGAATGTTAAAAAAAATGGGGTTCTGATCTATTGGTTGGTATTAGTCTGATTGTAGGTATATGTTTTCCCTAGACATTCTGAAGGATGAGTTGTAACCCTTTATGAAACCCCTCTTAACGACTGTGATCCAAGAGCTGTTTCATGATAGCACCGTGTAACAAAACCAAATAACTTGTTATTTTTCACACCCATAAATGGAATTGAACTTGTCCAATAGAATGGAAAAATCAATACCTGTGCTTTGGTGATCCCTGCAAAGCCGTGATCACTAGCCTGACAATGAATTCTCTTTTTTACTTCTTGATGATTATTTATGTGCATCGTGGAAATGAATGGAAGTGGAGAGCCACTTGATGTTTTGACCAAATAGCTTGTAAATCATTTGTTTTCTTGCATCTTGCATGAAACTTATCCTTGTATATGTCATTCTGTGCTTTGGTATAAATCAAACATCGTATGACCGTTATGGACATATTGAAACTTGACAACCTAACTGGATTTAGAGTGAGTGGTACGGATCATATTTATAATTTTCGGTTATTGTTTTTTGAGTGAGTACAGAAAAAATACTGTTTAGATAGGAAAGAACATACCACGATAAGATTACAGCCCAAAGATTGATTGAGCAAAATCTTAGATCACCTGATGGAGTAAATATTTACGTAGGATAGGAAAGATGGAAAAAAGTACAAGGGATCTTTATACTATTAAAACTCTTCTCCAAATTGATTTTCTTAGTAGTCCATGAATGCTTTATGCTGTTATCTGATCCTGTTAATGGTGCTTTCCCTGGACTATCATAATATATACAAAATCCTTACCATCATTCCAATCAGCTAACCTTGATTCTCATTTACTGGGCTGTGATTCCTGCCTCTCTATTATCTGGCCCGAGCTGCCTTCTCTAATTAGTTATTATGAGTCATTATTGGCTTTCCCTTTTCTTTTCCTTGAATTTGCTAGGAATTCTTCATTTCTTTATAGGGAGAGCTTTTTTTAGTCATCTTGAACTCTTTACTCAAATAATTGAATGAACAACTAAAACTATATGTTACTCAACGACTCCGAAGTCATATCTTTATTGAACATGGCAAATCATCTTTTAAGTAAAGTTGGACAAATTGGGTCCCAAATATGTTAGGTGTTTATTCATGTGAAAAAGAAAAAATTATCGACTGAACTATATAAGGTTTTCATTGCAGAGATAGGAAAAGGTGGTTGAAGATGTCTATCCTAAGCACGGCTGGCAGTGGTAAATTTAGCAGTGACCGGACGATTTCTCAGTATGCCAAGGAAATCTGGAACATCGAGAAATGCCCCGTCCCTTAGTTCATTAGACAGAAGGTATTTGCCGGAATACACAATTCCCCGTTTTTTTTTTTAAGCTGCAGATGACACATAAAGCCACAAGTCTGGCTTAGAACTTTCATATTTGAGAGAGCATGGTGCATGCAATTTGGAGAGAATAAATTATATGGAAGAAACATAGTAAATGTAATACGTATGCTGCTACTTGTTAAGTTCGGATGCCTTCGCTTGGCTTCAGGGTCCTAGTTTCATATTGTAATCTCATGAGTTATTAGAATCCATCTGTAAGTTGTCTTCATTTTAATTTGTTTACCATAATCCATGTTTTCTTATGGTGTTTCTAGCAGGGTTACAATGGGGCCTCAGGGTTTATACTTTATAGAGCTCAAGTCCTGATTACTGGGGCTGGTGAAGCCTCTGCACTTCCAATGGCTGGATTCAGTCACCCAAGTTAATTGGACATTAGAGCATCGAGTTCTCGAAATGGACTGGGTCAGGTCAATTTCCTCGTAATTCATCTTGCCTAACCCCAACCTCTATATTGATCATGCTTGCACCTTGTACTAGATTTTTAAATCAGGTCAAGTCCTTACGGTTCTAGACCAAATATATATAGATCCAACATTCAAATATATATCCCACCACTTTATATGTTTGAGTGGTTGGGTATCTCTACTTTCTGTGGGTGGTGTCATCTTCGACCCCTTAGGGCATCTTACCCGATCCATGGTGCTTGTGGATGGTGTTATAGATCCAAGTGTTTTCCCAATGATCACCACAAAATGGGGTCACCGGATTTCCATGGTTAAAAAAAAAAAACATTCAAATATATATATATATATATACATATATATATATATATATATATATATATAATATATATATACACGTTCCATTGGATACATGCTCATAGATCCACATACATAGGGATGAAACTTGGCTTGGCATAACATAGGAAAACTTCAAACCGTAACATAATCTCTCAAAAGAGTTGAGTTATTCAGTATAGATTAAATCAGGATTCCTTGTATGCTCTGGGTTGGAGTATTTTTTTATTTCATCTCAAAGGTTGGCTTTACGATAGGGAGCGTTATATATATTTATTTATTTATTTCAGTTATGGTTTCGATCTACATATTTTTGTTCAAATTTGTTCGCAATGGTGTAGCTGTTAAGGAAAGACAGTTATCACAGTGGACCCACGACGAAGAACTTAGAATCATCATTACAAGTTCACAACGAGTCGTATCATATCATAACTTGCCGTTGTTTTATTTATCTATAGATATTTTTTTTTTCATTTGACCCGATAAAAAACACATGTAATATGTTTGTTCACACCTTTCTTCTGCATTTATAATGATTTTACTCTCCTAGTTCTTTTAAAGATTTTTAATTCAAGTCTAAATATTGAGTTATCTTTAGTCTTATACTAAGATTACCAGAGTCTTAGAACGAATTTCTCTCATTTTTTTCCCTATTAGAATTATTATTAAAGTCTTCCTAATGTACTCATTTCGAATGCTATCATTATAGTTGTAATTAATCAATCTAAATATCGTCGTTGTACTTCCCACCCCCTATCATTTGTGTTTCCAACTTCTAGTCCTTAGGCCGATAGAGAGAATGAAACAAGCAGCAGCCAATGTCAACTCTCTCTCTCTCTTAAGCTACCAATTTCTTCTTCCTGTGTGAATGCCTAATCCACCGACATATTCGGTGGAGCATATGCATCTCCATTACTGACTTTTTGCATTTGTGAACTTCTCATTGTCCAACACATCGCTCTATAGAGCAGGGGTTTAAAAATTGGCCAGGTCGATATATCGGCCGATAATTTTATCTCTCTTTCTGATATCGACATTTTCTCTCTCCTCCGATATCGGAACCTTGAAAAAACCGCAAAAAACTGTGATGAACAGTGAAGAACCGTAAAAAATCGTAAAAAACCGTGAAAGCCGTATCGGACGGATCGTGATGAACCGTGGAGAACCGCAAAAAACCGTTAACCGCAAAAAACGGTGTAAAAGTGTAGAAAACCTTGTAAAAATTGTATCGGTGTTTTTTTTAAGGAAAAAAAATTTAAAAACCGATATTTATGAATATCGGCCGATATTGTGACCGATATTTCGGACCGAATATCGGCCATATTGGCCAATAATATGTATATAGGGCCGATACATATCGTATTGGCCGATATCGTTTGGTATGAAAATACCGATACATATCAGCCGATACGATATGTATCGATCGATATTTAAACCTTAGCTATAGAGTATGGCAAGTCTAACGGTCATTTACAAAATTGTCTCCTACGACGACATGAGACTTTTTTATCACTTGATACTCCATTGACTTATCCACATTTTGCTACCCTTGCTTCAAATCTATTGGTTGTTTAAATTGAGTCCTCTATATATTTCCACCATTGAACCTGAGTATTTGAAATATTGCAATGTAAAACTATATATGAGAGCATTGGATAAAACTTAAGATGTATTGTAACGATTCCTTCCGCTAACAAAATATTGTTCGCTTTGAGTCTAAACTCTGAACCCGCATTGCAATGGTTCAAAAGGCGTTGTGCGGGAAGTGATAAGGTATTAATTTATAAACCACCTCAGAAGGCAATGTCTAGACGATGTGGGACTTTTAAACTCGCTTTCCTTGGCGAATTTCTCTCATCTCCCCACGCACCCATGTGACTACATGTCATGAGATCGTGAACTTACTATGCTTCACGACAGGTGCGGGCCATCACATGCACACAATATCCCACAAACTACGGGTATCGAATGACTATAGGACTTAAATCTAGGACTTTTAATTCCTGAGCCAAAGCGACTGTCACTAAAGCCACTCCATGCTGAGGTTCACATTGTCACACTACATTGTTTCAAAGTTTAATCAAGTTATTTTTACCATCTCTTGCTTCACTCAAACTAAACTTTATACATTACTTCTTTAAAACTATAACCGATAAAAGCAACACTAGCTACGAGGAGATAATAAAAAAAAAAAAAGGAGAAGAGTGAAAGCAGGAATTAAAAGGAAAAAAGAAAGATAACAATAAAGTTTAAAAAATAAAAAATTGAGAAAGAAAAAAATATCAGACAAAAGAAAGGAAAATATGTAAAGAATAAATTAAAAAATAAAATATAATAAGTGCAAACAAATCATTTACTATTTTACTACTCCAAAACCCTCACCCACTATCCTTTACTTTTTACCCCACAAAACAACACTAGCTAGGATTTTTTGAAAGCTTTTATAACTTTAATATTTTTCTCATTTTACCCTTCTTCCTTTTATATTCCTTTACAACCTAAAAACAAGCCTCTCGCTTTTACTTTCGTGACTCAACTAAGCTAAGTCGAGTCACTTGACACAGTCGAGTTTTATGCAAGACTCGGAAAGTTTGTCAAGTTGAAAACCGTTTGGCCAGACAATTAAAGCATGGTTAGCCTCACTCAACCATGTGTTATAAATATAGCATGATAGATCTAATATACAATTAAGGAATCACAATCAAATAAAACACACTATCAAAGTAAGAACATATTTGTTTTTTATCTAATGAGAGCCAAAACTTTTAATCTTGACGATCATATTGAAATAATCACAACTGAAAAGCTTTACACAATTTACTCCTTTTAATTCAATGCATTGGATGGTCACACTATATTAGTTTATATCCTTCAAAAGAGCTATAAGGGATTTTGAAGTCGACCAACTCATAACCTTGGAAAGGTTCCCAAAGAACAATCAATTGTGGCTGTGGCTAGAGGAACGACATATGTATTTAATTTAATGATGTGTCAAGGATTTTTTCCTACATATCTAAATTATATCCCACTTTTCAAATTAAAAATCATTCGGCTAAGATATTCTTCTCCTTTTTTTTTTTTAAATGTCGGTCAAATTTTTATTTTTTAATTTAAGAAAAAAAAAAGAGGAAAAACGGCCTTCATTAAAAAAATGTGACTGGTGTCTACCCAAGTCGGGCATCAGTCACACATTCACATCCATCACGCTCCTACTCCCAATTGATGTGTTAAGTCTGAGAACAAGCTATCCAATTGACAGCCACGACATGATCGGACATCATTTCAAAAAGCTCTAAAATATTCTGAAAATAAATTTAGTTAAGGTATAAACAAGAAATGGGGGAAATGAGATCCCACATGAATTGATAATTTTAAGTTTTATCATTAATTATTAGATGAAAATAAATCATTAATTTTTTTAATTCAAAATCACAAGTTAAAATGATTAGATATAAGGCCCAAGGCTCGTTTCAAAGTCAACCTCGCTGGAAAGTGTCGTTAGAGGGGATTTCCATTTGAATGAATAATGCCAGCATGCCCAGAGCATAAGATTCAAGCCAAAGATGAACAAAACAACTAATACATGTGCAAGATATGCCACCACAAAAAAATAAAAGTAATAACAGGCAATAAAAGAGTTTTGGGTAATTTTGTACGTAGCTACAGTGTCTCTAGGATTTAAGAAAAAACCCATACAAACTACTGGTATGACCAACTGAGTTCTGGTAACTGGAGACGTTCCGTCCATATGATGCTGCCATCAGATCATGCTCCTCCCCCTTCATGGTGAAGCGGGGTTGGTGACAGGTGACCTGGATGTAGATCTGGATCGAGAAACACACACACTAGCTGCGGCTGCTGCTGTAACTTGGAGAGCGGCTCACACTACGGCTGCGAGAATAAGACCTCCTTGAGGAGCTCCTTGGTCTGGGAGAGTAGCTGTGGGAGGGACTCCGCCGCCTTGGCATGGGAGAGTAGCTGCAGGAAGGGCTCCTCCTTGAGCTTCTCCTCCCTCTGGGAGAAACACTGTAAGATACTGAGCGGTAGTGTCTCCGAGGATATGGTGACATGGAGCGGTCACGGTAATAGGACCTATATGCATCAGGTGAGTAGTATCGGTCACGCTTGTAGCCTCTCCGAGGATATGGTGACATGGAGCGGTCACGGTAATAGGACCTATATGCATCAGGTGAGTAGTATCGGTCACTGCCTGTAGCCTGGTGATCCACTGTAGCGGAAACGAGAGTATGAATGATAGCGCGAACCACCATGCCTGTAGTATGGAGAGTAGGGACGGTCCCTCTCTGGAGAGTAGCTTGGAGACCTGTAACGGGACCTATGCCTGTGGTAGGGAGAGTAAGAACGGTCCCTCTCTGTAGAGTAGCTTGGAGACCTATAACGAGACCTACGCCTACTGTAGTAAGGAGAATAGGATCTATCCCTCTCTGAAGAGTGTCCCCTGCTGTATGGGGAGTAGCTTGGAGAGCGCCGGCCAACTGAATCAAAGGAACACATCCAATAAATTAGGAATGAACAGATGAAACGTGGTTCAAGTAAACTCGCTGGCAACGGCTTGAACCACCTGACAGCAAAAGGCAGGGCCCAAAAATCATACTACGCAGAAGGCTCTATTAGTTGAAGCACAATGACATGGAAAAAGAATAAAAGCCACTGTGCCACATTTCTATCTACCAAGAGAGCAGGCCCATCTGATGCAAGCTGATTTGTGGGCACATGTCTAAATAAAGTTACGAGTGACAGGGGGTGGAAGAAAGAAAACAGCCATGGTAACAATAACTAGGAATTAGAAACAGTTCTCTTCTAAAGCATAAAATCATTAACAAATTCATCACCTACCATGGACAGTTTTCATACCAAGGTACCTTCCAGGGGTTGGAGTTCGCCCCCGTCGTCTCCTTGCCTGCATATAGCAATTTGACATCAAATGTTGAAACACAGAAAATCTCCTAAAAGAGAAGCAAAGTGCAAACCAAACAGACTGGATATGTTTAAGGAAAGAAAAAAAATGCCACAACTGCTCAAAAGAAATGCAGGGCATACAACCCTTTGGTTAAAAGTCTGTCATTTGCTTGAGGGAGTTTGATTTGTGATTTGTTTAGGTTGTGGTAAGGCTTTTGAAGTTTGGTGAAGAGCTGCTACACACAGCTACCCTGCTCTGCCAAAAACACTTGCAATTGAACATCACCATAGCTAAAGCTATCAATAGTTCCTTGCACATTTATAAACTGCTCAAAAGTAATAAACAATTCAACTGGGATGGAGATTGCCAACCCAACTAAACAGCTGTTCTTACCTTCTCCACTGTGATAACTCGACCTTCAAGAACAGATCTGTCAAGATGCTTAATACAGCGATTTGCGTCCTGAACAGTTTCCATCGTTACAAACCCAAATCCTCGTGACTCTCTAGTCCAAGGATCAACCACGAGATGAACATCACTCACCTGTAAAGAAGGTTATCCATTAGTCAAAAAATAAAGATCACTTGATTGATATAATGGAATGATAAAACTTGAACCTGAGCAAGCTTCTTCTTGAATGACTAACGGATACAGATGAAAGCTTATCTATGAAAGAAAACAAAGCAAAACGCATTTCTGGGATGTGGATGCCTAGAGCAGTATGAAACAATAAAATTGGGAATAGCACAAAAATTAAAAAATAAAAACAAGAAGAAACCGACAACAGGTAGCCAAATTATGGAAATATCATTTGAGATTGTTGAGATAATTTGGACACCACATACAAAAGACAAATCAACCCATATACACAAAATTTCAAGAACTGCAAGATAATTCTACTACTTGTTATCTTTATTCTTTTTCTTTTTTTTTGAACAAATATTTTTTTGAATGATTTTTGTGAACAAACATTTTCAAGGTACACTATTTCTAGGTGACCATTAAAGACATGCATGCACGACAAAGAGGAGGTGGTCATCCCCATCTCAATTTCGATGTTTACTGTATGAGTCACATAAGGAACATAATACAGTTGGATGATTCAAGGCTTGTCTCGGATGCATGTATGTTCCATCAAAATAAATGAGAAATTGCCCAATCAATTGTCTTGGCAAAAACAAACAAAAAAAAAGGGGAAAACGCGATCAAGAAATCCAAGGTAAGATAACGTAAACCAAATCCATAAAAAATAAGAGTACAAACTAGTAAAACAGAAATGGTTGCTGCAAACCTACTGCAGGGGCCTCTGGGTAGATTTAATATCAGAAAGAAATTAGAAGGTGAGACAATGGAAACTGGAAAGAACAGGCACCAAAATTCAACAAATGATCCAAGGTCAAAAGTCAAAGGCCATATCATAAGGTTCTCTCAACGAATGTATCTTCACTTGAAATAAAGGAAAATGTGGCATTGTCAATTTTCTAACCAAAAACAAAAACAAAGAACAAGAAAACAGGGTCAACAAAACCAAGGTGAGTAAACATATTAACCAAATCCTCAAAAGTAGAGAGTACAAACAAGTAAAAGAGAGATAGCTGCTACCAACCTACTGCTGGCCATTGGGTAGATAGAGAGCAGTGGAATCACAGAAATGACAAAGGAACAGGATAATGGTGGAAAGACAGCAAATTCAATAAATGGATTAAGGACAAAACTAGAAGGCCGTGCCTTTACACTATTCAGCAAATTCAAAGAAATATGTTTGTACGGTTAGAAATGGCTTAATGCACTTAATGAATCCATACAATCCTTGGCAATTAATTTGGATCTTTATAAGCCTGTGAGTCCTGTAGCGTCAACGGCAAGCTCCACTCAGACCTCAAGTGCAAATGGGACCAACAGGCACATACCAAAATTTTAGGTCAACTTAAGTAAAAAACAAAGTATGACACTAACATTCCAAAACCAAACTATGTACAGTTATAATAAGAAATGCACATCCAAGTATTGTAGAGGCACAGGGACTTGATAAAGGACTCAAATTATCACTTGTAAGATCCACCCAAGAATTAGAAACAGCAACATTGCTTAGATGCATCAACAATAATTGACTCTCTCATGCAGTCGTACCAAAAGGAAATGATTCAATTGAAAACAATTACCCATTTATCAAAGTGCCATCTTGTGCAGGGCAGTTTACAACTGAAGCAACACTACACATCAAAAAATTGGTTTTACCTTCCCACCTTCACTTGAAAAATGCTTCTCAAGATCTCTCTTTGAAACCCGAGGAGACAATCCTGTGACGTACAAATTGTTTCCAGGATTTTCCACATCACTAGAATCAAAGCTTCTGAAATCATATTGATTAAATCAGAAATGGGACTTCATCAGATTAAGGTTATAAAGAACTGAAATTATACAATGGACAACACTTATTACCTTGAACGACTCCTCGACCTCGATAAAGATCTTGATGAAGATCTAGCATACCGATGGGGAGAACGAGAATCATATGAATACCTGTAATTACAAAGTCAACTCTTGTAAATAAATCCATTAAGTAGCAGTCAACGTAGAAGCCATCCAAACCATACAACAATATGAAGGACTCACCTTGATCTTCTAGAGTAAGACATCTGCAACAAAAAAAAAAAAACAATAATGAATCAGTAAAATCTGATAGATGCAAAAAAGATGGGAAATAAAGAACCAACCCAAAACACACCAAATGGATCAAATAACAAATCTACAGGGAATGCTTATTACTTTTTCATTTGGAAACAGAGATTATCCAATCTGGGAATATGCTTATCATTTGACAAGCCTGAATAATTAGTCCATTTCAAAGAAAGTGTATGAAGGGAGCAATCAAATCTATGCCGTTCAAGAAATGAACAGTGGTATATGTTTTTACATGAGATGCACAATATATATATATATATAGAGAGAGAGAGAGAGCATTTTCAAATTAATAAAAAAGAGGCATGGGCTGTCATAAAGAATCACCAAGGCCCTTCAAGGGATGGATGATTTAGGAGAGAAACTTTTGGAATTAGGCACAACTAGAAAAGTCCTTTCTAAATACAGAACTTGGTCAGATTGGAACTAGAAAACTCCAACAATTCTAAATTGACCATTAAAAAACTAATTCCAAATAGAAAATACAATTCTGTCTAAAATCTGGAATATGCCAATACAATTATCTGTAACACTCCAAAGACCAAGGAAAACCTCTGACTGAGAAGTGAGAACCCTCAGACTAAAGTTGGTACGAAAGTCCTTTCACCACCTCCAGCAAAACATCCAAAAGAAGTATGCTGACATGGTGGATCCCTATCTAATGCCCTTAGGTCTTTGACCAAGCACTTCTAATTAGGGGGTGGATCAAGAGATCAGAGTCCGCCCAGAGGATAGAATAACAGGGAACAATGCACAATTGCAAAAAAGAATGCACAATTTTTACTTGGAATCAATTGCTATCACCTCAGGTGCACATTTGTTTGCTTTGAAATGAAAATAGGCATGGGACCTATTTCAAATGACCTTTTTCATGTTTGTTAAATAAGTGACCTCTGAAAACATATCTTGACATGCAAGAGAGACAGAGAGATGATAACCCTCAACTATCATGGCATCCTAATTCTAAGTGGGCTCAGTTGGATTTAGAACTTCTAAGTTTATCCACTTGAAAGGCACCAACAAGCATTCAACTTCTACATAAGAGTATACCTAGATATTGACAAAGCAAGATCTCATAAGCTTATATAAATTATGAGAATTGAGAATAACTGCGCCATAAGGGGAGCATTCTCCACATGAGGAGACCAAGCCCAAAAACTTTTGAGTTGGGTACAAGCCAAAATGTTTATATCAATAAATATTGGTATTTTTATTTTGGGAAACTAACATTGGCCCAAAAAAAATCATGTTCCAGCCAAAATTTCAGCAAGTTTCAAAAAATTTGATCAAATTCTAAAATAATCTTTTTACAAATTTCGGCTCATAAAACCAGTATGGCCGAAATATTGGTCAAAATTTTCACTCCCCCTAGGAACTGAAAATTGATTTCAACTCATATAGGTAAGTGGCAGCGGGATCCCTCTTATGCCATCATGTCAAAAAGACAAAGGCAAAATCTACTTTTAGATTTTGCCAATATTTCAAACAACAAACAATGTCACTGTTAACAAATCAACATAAAACTTCAAGTCCAATCACATCTCACATGCAAATCAATGTAGACAGGCTCTAGAATTGGAATCCCCAAATGGAGATAACCTGAGGGGCCTCCCAGAGGGCAGAGCACTATCCATGATTTCTTGAATCCAAAAGAAAATATCTAAAAGAGGCTTCTTGTCATTTTCCAAGCATGGATAATGAGACCCTTCTCTCTTTTTCATGAAATAAGGCCTTTTTATCAAAAAAAAAAAAAGAGACATTTCCCTCTTCTTCTGCCAGCCATTTCCCACTGGGGGAATAGGAAAATTTAATGACGAGAAAAGGCTTTCATTACTCAAGCACACATCACTCTTTCCTACGAAATAAAAAATTTGACGCAAACAACAAAAACATCAAGTTTCCACAACTTGACACAAGACAAGGCCAAATTTCATAGCACTCAGTTGGCTAACATGAATCGACCAAAATATATTTTTTTCTGCAGATTTGTTTTTCTTGAGTAGACGAAGGTAATGATTTTCAAGGGGATAATACACATTTAGCAGTCCCAAGTTTGAGTCCCATAGCCACTCGATGCCCGTGGCTTGCAAGGATTACATGCATAAGGAGTTTCACCAAATGGGAAATAAAGACCAAAGACCTAAATATTGGTTTAAGATATTGTTTTTGTCTTTGGGGAAGTTGTGGTGGTACTCCTAGTTAGATCCTACCCCGAATTGACATTAAAAAACCATCTAATTGTACCATTTCAATTACCAAACCAGGACAAGGATCAGACTCAATCAATCACCATGTCAAGCACTTGACACCAAATTTAGGTCCAGTGGACCAGAAAATCCGACAGATTTGACTAGCGGGACAGCTAATTAGTTTTATTATATATATACATTAAATTTATAGACATATAATAATTTTAATTTACTAAATTTCGTTAAAAACAAAAGCAAAAAGACAATTTTATTAAAAGGGATGATACAAATTCTTTATGACATTATTATTATTACTACAAAAGGAAATACAAATATCAACCAACAAAAGCTTCAGCAAGAAAATATCAAAATTTTCAAATTTCCAACCTAAATTGCGAAATAAAAAGTAAAATTATTCCTTTACAATTAAAATAAATGCCCATCTCCCAAGTTATAACACCCATAAAACAACATTTAAATTCATGACCATCATCGATAAACCAAAATTGAAATAAGACTGTAATCACATAACAGTTTCATATACAGTTGCTATGAAACAAAAATAACTGGCAAAAGGGTATCATAAAAATGATAATAAATAAAAATCCAAGGCAAATCAAATGCCGACATCTAATAATCTGTTCCCATTTACACATAAGTAGAGCCGCAAACCCCAAACGGTTGGATGCGATAAATCAGATCCAGATCTAAACAGAACACTATAAAAGTCATATATCGCCACCATATTCCAAACATTCAAAAACTAGGCTCCATTTCGATAAGTATAAAACAATTATACTTCCAGAAAAGAACAAATTCTTACATAAAATCATAGAAGCAATTCGATTTAAACCTAAAGATGATTATCCTCCATGAAAGCTACTTCTTTTTTCATTTAAAATAAAATAAATCCAAAAAACATTTTTAAGAAAAAAATTTCTTTTCCATGAATCCAAACAGACAAAGATGCTTATTTCAAAATCTTACCACGAAAATTGAAGGCTTACTTTCTTTTATCTGCTCCTCTCTCTCTTCCCTGGTCTCTCTGCGTAGATCGTATGAAATGAGAAGCGGGAGAAGGAAAGAGAATATATAGAAGCAGAAGCAGCGGCAGAGAAGCTTCTGGAGATGCGGACGCGAAACGAAATTAAATCGAGTTGAATCCGTCGAATTTGCGGGTCGACACGTCGTAAGTCGTAACCGTAGAAAAAAAGTAATCCGAACTCCGAAGTACGGAGAGCCGTGCTTTAGAAATGAGAGGTGATATCCATAAAAAATTAGTGCCATTGATGAAATTATATTTTTAAAGTTTTTAAATTTTATTTTTAATTATTAAATTCTATAATTTTTTAATATAAATTCATAAATTTAATATAAAAAATAAAAAATATATATTAAAAAAAAGTTATTTTAATAGACGATCATCATTTTGTCAGTAGACTCTATATTTAAATGTTTATAGTGTTATTATTATTCATTTCAATACACAGATAAACAACCTATAATAAATTAAATCTTTAACAACTAAAAAATAATATTTACAACATAACATAATTTGAGCTCATTAATATATTAGTTAATGTAAAATCTTTCAATGTACTTTTATTTATAATTCAAATTTACATAAAAAATATGATATTAGAGATATAAAATGAGTAGTTTATTAAATTTCTTTTACAATCCAAAAAAAAATATATATTTAGTTCAGATGATCAAATAGAATTTTTTATAATAATAAATATCTAAATGTCTTTTTTTTTTTTTTTTACTCTATAAGATAATCAGTCTACAAATATAATATGTTATCTATTAAAAATAAAATCATCTGTACGGACCTAAACTCGTGAAATCGACGGGTGGAATCCATTGTTTGGGCGAACGTATAAAATGCATCCTCCCATTTAGTTCTGTTCACGGGAGTGGGACCACTCAAAAGAAATAAGAAGAGTCTAGACTTCACTTTTCAAAGTAATTTTATTCTATAAGAAAGTATTTTTTTTATTTTTTACATTTCTCTTATCAAAATTAAAATATTTTATGATATAAGAAAATTAAAATATATAAGTGAATACTTTCATTTTATCATTCATTTCAGTTAATATGTAATTCTTAATAAAAATTATACACTTTTTTTTATGAATTTACGTGTAGAAAACCGTGAGATACCCAGTGTAAAATTCTCGCGTGTGAGCTCACTACTTCTAAAGCACACCAAAGTTTAAGCCATAGTTGAGCTACACACTTCTTAATGAAATTTTCAAAATATACAAAATTTCTTCTTAATAAATTGATTTTTTATACATTTTGACTGAAAATCGATTTCCGAAAGATATTTCATATTTTACTAAAATAAAAGGTACCAATTTTTTATTTTAAATAAGTTAACATTTTTAAATTTCGACCTAGAAGAATAAAAATCGGAGTTTTAAATTCAATCATTATATATTTAGAGTGATTTTATAGAATCGATTAAATCAGCATATATATGTCAACCACATAAATGAATCATCATATATTAATATAATGTGTGTGATTTTTATTTTCATTAAATTATAATTGTCATTTAAATTTGGTATAGTTATTGATTGTTCAAAAATATAAAAATTAATTGCCTTAAAAAAGTAATCAGTCTGTTGAATTGACTTTCGTCAACAAAGTTGTCTAATACATTTTTTTTTACACAATTTGATTTTTGTAGAAAATTATGTCTCAGTAATTATATAAATTTTAACCACAAATTTCACAGTTTAAAATAGATATGTAAGATATTCTATGATGGTTGAAGATAATTTGTGATGATTTGACAATTATTAATTTCATCATTTTAATTGTAATATTATTGTCTTAAATTCCACTTCTTCTTTTTTTAATTTACATATGGAAACTGTAGGATATCGCATGTAAAATTTTTACGGGTGAGTTCACTACGAGCAAACAAAGGTTAGATCATGGAGGTTCGAACCCATACTCTCTCACTTATTGAGACAGGAGACAACAAGTTGAACTACATCTATCCATCTGAACAATTAAAATCATCTAAAATTAAAATGACCTCCAACTTAATAGGATGACAAAATAAGAATATGGCCAAGACCATTGAATATTCACTCCTTTCTCTTAAATGATTGAATATTTATTTCTTAGGATTTTTTATTATTTTAATTTTGAATGGTTCATGTTTCAGTGCAATCGTAGACCAGTCTTTGAAAAAGAGGAATCATAACCCATGATGTTGATATATTTCCTTAGCCACTGGCAGAATATAATGGGTCGCATTTAGTAGAAACAAGACCATATATTTAGTGAAGAAATAGTAAAATATATTTTTTTCTTTTTCTTTTTTAATTTTTGCTAAAGCCATAACATCAATAATAGGAATTAAAAACATAGCTGACAGAGTTAAAATTTGACTATAGTTAATCTTAAGTTCTTAACAGTTGAGATCATCAAGTATTTTTTTTAATTTTTTAAGAATATTTGATGATTTTCATTATTAAGATCAAGTGTATAAAACCTGATTCTAAAGCTAAAATTTACTCTAATTATTTTTCGTTAAGTATACTTTTAATCTTTATAGTTATTTTTTCGTTTACACTTAATATTGGATAAGTTTAGCCCTTCTATTTATTCTCTTTTTTTAATTTCTTTAAGAGAATATCACACAAAGAGTTCTTGTAATACTAAACTTCTCTAATCTTCTTCGCATATGATATTCTTAGGTGTCTATCGAATAAATATTGAATTCATCGAAAAAACTTTAATTGTAGATGACTTGAACAAAATTATCTTGATCATTATAGAAATCATATTTTTTTAAACTCTTTAAATTTATTTTACTTTAAATTATTTATTACTTACTAAAGTTTTTAACATTTTAAATTACTATTTGAATCACTAATCATATATACAGTACATCTTTATTTAATAGTTCATTAAAAATGTTTCAAATAAATATACAATTTTATAAAAATTATATGTTTAATCTCTCTATTTGATATTACTCTACCGTAACAAAATTACGTACTCCAGTTTCACATGCCATCTTCTAAATCTTGTCCACTATTAATCTAAAACTATTACTAAATGCCATCATTACCATCTCTTGTCATTGCTCGTTTCCTAAGAGTAAATGTATGCTTATAATATAATAATGAGAAAAGAACATAATTAAAAAATACTTCAAATGAAAATAAGTATTTAATTGTCTAATTACCACTATTGTTAATATGTTTTGGTTATATTTTTAAATATCAAACAAACAATTTAAGTACTTGTTGTCATTTGAAGTATTCTTTCTTAATTACGTTTTTTTTTTTCTTCATTTTTATATTTTTATCCTATTGGCAAATTAGTTTTGCCACCTTTTGAATGGATGGTCCCTAAGTTATCTTTCTCCCATGTTGTCTTTAAAAGTAGGGTTGATGTAGATTGGATGGTTAAGATTTTAAATGATTTAAATTAAATATTTTATTTTAAATAAATCATCATAATAAATTATTTAATTTAATATGTAAATAATATAAAATACATATAGATATGATGAGCCTTCGAGTTTAAGTGAACCCCCTTGGATTTTTAGGTCAAATTAGCTCAAATGCTTGTTTTGCTAAGTTAGGTTGCCCAATGTGAGTTGGACCTAATTCAAATTGCATTTATCTTCATTTGAGCCTACTGAGGTTACATGTATGGGTTAAATATATAGTAATGAATGTGTTTGAAAGTTATTTATCAGAATGATATTTTTTGTAAAAATTTAATTCTACTGAATTTAAAAGTCATGATTTTCAAAAATAAAAAGTTAATATTTAAAATGCAGCCAATTTTGGTTAGATATTTAATTCAACAGTGAGCTCAATTTAAAATAGATTTGATTTGCTTAGTGATCCACTTCATTAGGGTAGATAGGTGTGAATGAAGGGAAAGAGAGTTTTATGAGACCTTGGTGGCCCTCACATAAGGCTTCGTACACGAGAGATCATTTCCATCCATGCAATCGATGAAGACAATTTTAAAACTAACAAGGGAAAAAGAGAGTTCCACACTGAAAGTTTTATGAGACTTACATTAAAATTATATTAAAGTGAGATGTAGCATATTCAAATTACCATATAAATCTCTACACATTATGATCTATCCATGAATTGAAATCATTAAAAATGTTCTCAATTATCCCACATCACCATTTAACAAAAAGGAAATTTAAAGTGGTTGATAAACTCTTTTTTAATTGAGGTTTGCTATTTATGGTGATCACAATCCTATATATTGTATTGAACATATAAATCACTATAGGATTAAGAAGATCCTCACAAAATACCCACATCTAATTATCATGACTTTATAACTTCATGATATAGATAATGAAGAATTAATAGCGTAGTTACTAATTTTGTAAGATCCGACATAGGACTATAATGATTAAATTGACGTAAAATTTTATCTATTGATGTTTATGTAAAATTAGTATAATACACTGTGGGTCACTTAAAAGAAAAATAGAGAAATTGTTGATATGGGCTGCGTTTGGATTGGGGTAAGAGGGGGATAACCTCCTATTATCCCTTGTTACCCTCGCTTGGCAATAAGGATGAAGGTAGAAGTTTGAAAATTTATCCCTTTTATCCCATTTTTTAGTATCCTTTTGGAGGTTAGGGTATTCACAATACCCTACTCTCCAATCTCCATTGCCTTCCTCTCTTTATTAATTATATATTATAAAATTATTTTATAATATATATATATATATATATTTGTATAATTAAAAAAAATAATATATTTCAAGTAATTAGCAATTTAATTCTGTTTGAAATTTATTTTAAAAATGTGTCAATATTTTCAATATGATGGCATTCGGATGAGGGATAAATTTTACGGTGGTTACCTTTGAGAAGGGGATAACTGTAAGTAGGGGTAATCTGACATATTAATAATTTTATGAGAATTAATATTTTTATTAAATCTATTTAATATAAATAATAAAAAAATATTAATATACCATGTTAGCCTTACTTGTAGTTATCAAATAATATTTTTTTACTCTTAGAGTAAGATTTTACTCTACCACTATAATTACCAAATAAGAGAGGTAAAATTTACTCCTCATACACGCAGCCATTGTGCATGTGGAATTAAAGCACAAATTTGTGCCAGATGTCCTTAATTCATTGGGCAAAGATGCAAGAACAATCTCAACAACTATAATAATTTGCTCAAGTTATAACAAATGGGAGAATTTCATATTTATAAAAATTTATATGAATATGATCATATAGTTAAAATAATTAACTCATTATAAATTTTTATATATCTTATATCTATGTAATATCTGATGTAACAAATAAAAGTAAATAGAGTTTAAAAATCATTTAAAGATAAAATTTGTATTGCGTCACATTGAGAAAGTCTCGCCATCGTTAACTCTCTTCAACAAACTAGGTCCCCTCTGTATAACTGTTTCCTCTTCATGCAGACTGACTGATTCCACCAACGTAATCCTCCTCCTTTCTCCGATCGCACAGGCCCGCCGCGAAAGAGAGACGAGAGACGAGAGACGAGAGACGAGAGACGAGAGAAGAGAAGCGTAGCAGCTTGGACATGGCGAATGAAGCTACGTCAGGGAAGACGCTTATGGATCTCATCACCTCAAATCCTTCTCCCCAATCCTCCTCTTCCCAAACCCCCTCCTCCTCTAATGCAGCGGCAGCGGCGCCACCTCCCACCACCCTCGGAAAGCCCGTCCAAACGGAAAAGAAATCCAAGAAAATGACCTTCCATCAGATCCAGAGCGACACCATTTCCGTCGCAAGAGCGCTCAATCCCGTCAGAGCCAATATTGGGCAGCACAGGGCGAAGAAACGGGTCTCTCTCTCTCATATTTTAGTTTTTTTCATTATTTGAGAATTTGATACTCGATATTTTCAAATTTACCAACTTTTTATTTTAGATAAAATACTAATTGTCGATAACATTTTGAGATTTATCGGCACTACAGTAAATTCTTGATAAATTCACGATAAATAGTAATATCACAATAATATCCTGATAATTTTTTGATAAAATACCAATAAATTCCATATTTATATTTATTTTATTAATATTTTTATTTATTATATCAAATAACATATTTATATAGATTTATTTGAATATTAAATTTTATTTATAAAATTATTATATTTAAAATTCATAAAAAATAGTTGACAAAATTTAAACTTTTTTTATTTTGTTTTTTTTTTCCAAGCTTAACTATTTATAGTCTTACATCATATGAGTACTATCTTTTTAAATATATAAATTTTGTATTGAAGTAGATTTAGAAACTATGATTGATAAATCTTAAAATATATCATATGTCAATTTTTAAACAAAATATATTTTACAATAGAGAACTAAGGAATCTTGTCTTATGAAAGGATGGGTAATGAGAAATTATATAGATTATGAGACTTATAGTGGAGATATTATAATTTCTTAACAGTTACTTTTAAAATTTAAAATTATTTAAATAAATATTTATTTTTAAAAGAGATGACCATCTATGATAATTAGTTAATCTGCCCTTTGTTTTAGTACTTACATGTTCAATTCTCAAATGAAAAGGTATTCATAAATTTGATGAACGACTAATTTGATCTCTTTTTAATAGTAAGTATCTGTACATGTTACAATCTAAAGAGATTAGAGTGATTACTAAAACCTGTCTTGAAAAACAAGTCGTTTCTCGATCTAGTCTTAACGTGTTGGGTTGCATGATCTTAAAAAAAAAAATGGTAGAATGACATAAATCACAGAGATGAAAAGACTTCTAAATTGATTCTAGGTTGAAACATATCAAACCAAAACCTCAGAAGAATCAGAATGGAATTCAATCTTCTTTTAATCTTTGATGAACCAAGTGAGAGAGGAAAAAAAACTAAATTTGAAAGAAAATTCAGATAAAGGCATCTAAGAAATAATTAAGTGGAAATAACACTCTGTGAGCACATTATTAGAATAATTTCTGTTGTCTCCTCTATCTGGGTGTTTTTTTATATTTTCTCTCCTTTCCATTTATGACCCTTGTTCTTTATTATCTAATACCTTCAAATTCTAATGGCCTCCCTTTCATTCTTTTTGTTGTTGTAACTCTTTAATTTTTATAAGAAGGTTATTTCTATATTTTCAAACCATTTTAATTAATTTCTCTTTTTCTAGGTTACTTTTAAAATCTCTATAATATAGTTATTTTTAGTGTTATCCCATTCATCTACTTTAGCATTTACATTTATATAACTATTGTTTTTATTGTAATTAAAGCACTTTTATTTTCGATAAAGGTAATGTTCCTTTAATTATTCACTAATTTAATGATCATATGTGAGCCCAAAAGACAAACAAAGTGTCCATTTTCATAAAAAAAAAAAAAAAATTAAAGTTTTTAAATCGTTGTGATTTTTTATTTCTATTTGCCTTATTGGAAAATCTTCAGTTAAACGACATCATCCACAGACAATTTCTCACTTGGGCCGTCATGTGGGCTCCACTAAAGACTGAAATTACACTCTCGTTATTACACTAATTTATCTCATGTGAATTGTGTTCTTACCCAATTTGAATCTATTTCAAATTATCTAATCATTATATTAAAATTCTATAAAAAACTAATTCATGGGCCCGACATAGTCCAAAGGCAACTATTACTACATTCCCTAGCTAAAAGGGACTCTTGTCTTTGTTGTAAATAAAGTATTGTCTATCTTATGGCATTCATAGATTACTTCTTTAATTGTAAAGATCTTTTATCACCAAAAACTCTATTAATATGCATACATTTAGCCGACTTGCTTCCATCTGATTAACTGTATTATATATGACCATCTAATTGATTCAAAATTTAGTTCAAGTATATAAATTTATAATAATGTGATATTAGATTATTTTCAATTCTAATCAAATCATCTTTCATGTTATCTACTCTATTAAATTTATAGTTGGTAATCTCTACTTTATTATTTTTTTTAAATCTTTTAACTCAGACAATTAAATATGATTTTAATTCAACAATTTAGTTCAAGTATCTAATTTTCAATTCTAATCAAATTGCTTTCATATTTTTTGATCCACTAATTTTACACCTAGCGTATAAGCTATACTTTATTATTTTTAATTTTTTTTTAACTCAAAAATTTTCCACTGTAAATCTAAATCACTTAATGAGTTCATTTATTGAATTAACTTTTTATCACACTAATTACTTTTATATCATTTGCGATAGTTTGAATTTTTAAAGTTAAATTCCCAACACCTTAGCAAATAAACATTTAGAATTAAAACAAATCCTTAGCTTCACAAAAATCATTTTTACAATGTCCTCATATATATATATATATATATATATATATTTTGTAATTTTAACATTTTTTCAACTTTTTAAAAGTGAAATAATTATATGCGGTTATCTTTATAATAAGTTAATTTTTTTTAACACTGTATCGTAGATTATTTTAAAGGTAATTAAAAAGAAAAACACTTAAGTTCATCCACTGAATGAGTGGTACAAGACTTTCAACTTTGAAGTATGCACAACATTTAAAAGAAATAAAAATTAAATTTAAGGTCACAAGTTACAGCATTGAATTCTAATGGCAGCAGAATGGAGCGCCAGGCAGAAATTTGGGGATTGATTCTTGTTCTAAGGGCGATTGAGCCATTTCTTCTGCATTTTCTCTTCCTCTCTCATTTCCTCTTCCGAGTTGATGAAGTGAGCCATGCCACCACCATTCGCCTGTAATGGGGTCGTTTTCGTGGGCGCCACGTCAAAGGAAGCCTTACCAACCTTTCTGGATGTCTATTTCCAGACTTCATAACTTGGCTTGCCCTTTCCCGTAGTGAATTTACACGAATACAACTCTTTTTCATTTTTAATCCTGAAGAATATGGCAGAATCTTCATTTTACTCAGGTTAAAAACAAACTTCCTCTTTTTGTGATTAATCCTAAGGAACAAGTGAAACTACATTGGTAGGATGGTGTTTGAGGTAATCCCTTTTTCTATAGAAGGAGGCAGTCTTTTGATCTTTTCACCACATTTCACCATTTAAACAGGTGAAAAAGTACCAGAGTGTGCCTCTTTGTATAAAAAATGAAGGCACCCAGATCACTATATAACTACATATATGCTTTTATCCACAACTTAATTGGTTTTGGCCTCAACTATGTAGTCTTATACGAGGAATAGGACCATCTCTCTGTTTGCCTTCCAACTTGTTATTTATATGCAGTGAGCAACCCAAAATGCTCTCTGCACGTTATTGGGACTAATGAATCTGGGACTAGTGATCTTTTCTTGCTAGTGTCAAGTCATTTTGTATATATGCACATGAGTTTCATGCTAACCAGATATGCTAATTTTTTATACTTATGCTGTATTCAATTACGTTATTTCATTCTCTGCAGCCAGTTTCTTATGCGCAGCTTGCAAGAAATATCCATGAACTTTCTGCAACATCAGATCAGGTATCTATTTAGTTGCTTCCATGTGCACTTTCATTCTTTCAGTATGAAACTTACAATGCGCCATCTTTCATGTTCCTGATGCGTAGAAAAACTCCCAAAAACAGTTGGTGCATAATGTATTTCCTAAACTTGCTGTATACAATTCAGTGGATCCTTCCTTGGCTCCATCTCTTCTCATGGTACGGTTTTCATCATTTATTACTTGTCTGTTTTATGTGATACTATCAATTGATTTGGTTGAAGATTTGAGTCCCTTGGATCTTTGCGCTACAATTGCTATTTTTAAATAAAGAAGCGTGTCTGTGCATGTGAATTTTTGGAGAGCCTAGGTGGTTCATTTAGCACAAAAAATGAACATTTAATATGACCATTGGAGAGCCTAGGTAGGTTCATTTGACACAAAAAATGAACATTTAATTTGACCATTGTCCATGGGTAACTTGTTGGAGTTTGTCCCCTGGAGAACCAATTAAAAAAATTAAATTAGTCCCTTTCTTAGATATTTATGGTCATTGTGCTCAGATCATTTTAGTTATGTGACAGCTGATTAAATGTGCATAACTACTAATTCTGCTCTGAGGGGTTAGAGGAGAGAATTTGTTGGCTAAGCTGTTTAAGGGAAAGTTGGATCTTGTATCTTTCAGCACCTTAAAGTTTCCATAACTGCAAGATTAGATAAGCACAGCTCAATCAGGGTATTGGCTATCTTGTTTGCAGTGGATGATTTTGCAGACTGATTAATGATTCCGAATATTTATCTGAAGCACAATAGATAGCATTTATTCTGCCCAGACAGGAATTTAGACTTGTTTTGAATTGGATGGATTGGTTATGGTCTCTGATCATTTCCCATTTTTTCAGCTTGGGCTTGGATGTGGAGGGATTTTTAGGATCTGGCATTATGAATGATTCATCTGGGTGAAGTTATCTTTTAGCCTCGACAATTTCATGATAGTGGTTTAGGTGAGGCATGGAATGAGTCCAACAAGGGATTTATCAGGAATAAGTTACAAGACTGCCAGTATATTGAGATTTGTAGATTGAAAATATCAAGAACTTTAGTCCAGTTGGTAGTCAAAATGAATTTTTGAAATGCAATTCAAATGAATCTATCCATTAGTTTTGAAAGTCCTAGATGTTAAATGTATTTTGAACTCTTGGTCTCAAGTATATCCATACACTGATATAACAAAGGACTTCATACTTTTAAACATGTGAAGGGCCAATATTGTTACACCTCAGGCTTTGGTTTAAGTAGATAAATGGCTAAGATGATGTCTAGAGCTACACTTAAAATTATTGCCATAAGCAGATGGAGTGACAAACTTCTTTGTATAGAATGGAGTATTAAGGGACTGTGTGCTTATAGAGTTCTCACTTGATTAAGTCTTGTTCCTTTTAAAGAACATTTTCCTTTCATATACTGGTCTATCTTGTATAACTCTCAAGTGTACTATTCTGCTCAAGTGCTCCACCAAGATACTTGTACATTTTTCCATGCTACCAATTAAATCCTTTCAATAAAAGGGTACTGTGGTAAGCAGGATTACTGGATTGAATGTGATATATTTCGACCCATTGCACCCTACTAGCATCTACTTAAGTGATAATCTACTGTTCAGATGCTTGCTTTACTTTGTCCCATTATTTGCTTCTCTCTTGTTTTTCAGGTCACAAATATTATTGTTATATTGGATTATCTCATATCTATACTTACATCATAAGCAAATAAAGAAGATAAAATGAATTATGCTCATTGACATCAGCATCATCATTGCAACCCAAAATCCTATCTATCTGGGGTCAGCTGTGTTCATCAACATCTTTCAAAAAATGTTGATCAACAAATTTCTACATCCAAAACTTGCCCAAATGGGTTATCAGCTTCATAAATATGAGCATCAACAGCTTTCAGAAAAATTATGTTGTTCGACAAATTTTCTACATCTAGGACTTGCCCAAATGGGTGAGTATCTCCTTAAACGTGAGTAGAATTAAACAAGATCATAGTAACTGATGTCATAAATCAAGCTTGAACCCTCATGAGTTGTAGCCAAGAATGTGGACTGTTTTGTCTGAACATTTCTTTTTTGGACCTTAACATAATTTTGTTGCTATAGAAATGATTACCTTATTAAATACATGAATCTATATTGTATTGGAGTATATACTGAAAACATTCAAAAGTATACTTCCCTATGAAGCACGGATACGTGTAAACCTTTGAGTATCCGTGTCGGATACGTATCTGACACGGATACGGCACGGATACATGTCGGATACGTACCCAATTAATTAAATATATTTTTAAATATAGATACGCCACCGATATGCATAGGTGTGCGAGGATAAGGCACAAGACACGGCCGGACACGCTACACGAGTTGACTTGACTCGGATGGTCTAGCGAGTCAACTCACAGAAAAATTGAAACTTCCCTATAATCCTTACATCGTGTGATCCAAAAGAATAAAGAAAAAAAGAGGAGAAAAGGGGGAAAAAAAAAGAAAAGAGAAATCGAAGATGGAAACAAGATGCCCGTAATCCTACCTCTTTCTTCTTCTTCTTTTGCTCTTCGTTTATTTCTTTTCCTTTTCTTCTTCGTTTTTCTTTTTCTTTTCCCTTTTTCTCCATCGTCGTCTTTGGGTTTCCGCCCTTGCTTTCTCTTGGTTTTCGTCACAGGTTTTTCTTTCGTAGGTTAGAGTGAGTTTTAGGGTTTCATGTTTTCCCTTTCTTTCCTTCCTCTCTTCTCCTTCTTGCGAAGCCTCATTTGCCTTCCTACTTCCGCCGCCATCGCACCCTTTATTTCCGCTGCGTTCTAAACCATTTAATCCCTTTCGTATCCTTTTACCCTAGATTCAACCCTAATTTCATTAACGATTTAAAATAGAACACATCTTAATTACATAATTATTATGATATTTTTTTTGTAAATGTCTGAATTTATTTTGTTGATATATATAAATAATAATATTAAAAAATAATACATCTCAATTAAATAGCAATTATTTAAAATAGAACACATTTCAATTAAATAATTATTATGATATTTTTTTTTTGTGAATGTCTGAATTTATTTTGTTGATATATATATATATATATAATAATAATAATAATAATAATAATAATTATTATTATTATTATTATTTTTAATTCGGCGTATCTTGCCGCACACGTATCCTAGTTTTTCAAAGTTTGCCGTATCCTACGTATCGTAATCGATACACGTACCCGTATCAGTGCTTCTTAGATACTTTCTTTACTTCCAAAATAAACCTGTTACCTTTGAAATTGTTATATGACTTGATGTTTGTTAATCCACTGACTTCCGCATAAACATAGATCAGTTTTTTCACATCACAAAATGTCACTGCCATTGATTTACCTAGTGTTCCTTCTCTGAAACATTTGAAGTAATCTTCAAGGTACTTTTCTTCTCCCAGATGCCCATAGAATGGCAATAGAAGTATCTGTTGTGGGACCCAATGGGACCCAACTCAGGACAAATTGACCCGACTATGCCTATTTTGGCAAGTCAACCGTATAGGTGTATACTTAAGTGTAGATAAGATAGACCGATTGTACTTTTCTTTTTTGGCCACCTTAATTGGCTCACTTTCTCTTATTTATACTTGTATCCTCTAAGAGGACAAACACATCAATACAACTCTGAGAATCATTATTCTTTGATCTTCATCTCTTTCTTTCTTTCTTTTTTCATTATTAAAAAACAACATAGTATCAGCCAAGGAAGATTCTGTTCTCTGATTTTTTGAGTCCTTTCAGTCTACCGTCCCTTTCTGCAGTCTTTCTCTTCTTCAGCGAAGATCACTGTTTCCTGCGAAAGTACTGTCGGCAAGGACCCATCTTCCCTTGCCGTTTTTGACAGAGCTATCCATCTGTGAGGGTGGATTTCTGTTTTGGACTGGTTTACTAGGGTTTATCTCAGATCTCTCTCCCAGCGATTTTTGAGATTTGGCAGCCCAGATATGCAGTTTTTTGCTTAGATCCATGTGAGCTCAGTTTCCAACCAAATCTTCTCCACTGTTGTCGCCCTTGGCCCACCTCCTCACTCCTAAGGTGGACCCCCACTTTCGATCAACAGTGGGCCCCTTGTGTGCACTTTTCTTCTACTGCTGCTGTACTGTCTGAATTTTTTTTTTTCCTGGGCTTCTTCTATTCAGACCTGCTGCTTGGGATCCTTTTTACTCCCCCTACTGGTGCATACTAATTTCGCCCCTACCTCTAGATCACATCAAACTTGGGTGTCCCACCTTTCATCTTCGGTGGACCCCATTTTTTCTTGTTTTCTGGGCTGCTGTTTGGAGGATTCCAACCAATTTTTTGGGATTTCCTGCCAGTTACTGCATCCTTAGATTACTTTGAAGGGTTTTTGGCAAAGGGCTGTGTCATTCTTGCTTTGTTGGTTCATCGGCTCAGCTTCTACGACTGCTCTTCTTCTGCCTTTGGCCTCTCTGCAAGTTTTATCTTTGCATTTTTCATGCTTGAAGGTTTCTTCTTGGGATAATGGCTGCATCTACGGACCCACTGAAGACCTCAGGGGAATCTTCTTACACTGATATGACTTCTTTTGGCACTCCGCATATTGGCAAGATAACCACTGTGTTATTGAATGAGACCAATTACTTCCAATGGTCTCACTCGGATAAAATGTTTTTTACTGCCAAACAACTATCTGCTTTTATTGATGGTATTGCCTCTGAACCAGACAAGAAGGACTCCTCCTACCGTACCTGGCAAGCTAATAATTCTTTGGTGCAGTTTTGGCTCCTTCATTCCATGGAAGATCATGTTCGTGGGACTATCTATACTCTTTCCACGGCTAAGGATGTCTGGGACACCATTAAGGCCTTGTATTAGGATGGTGATAATTCTGCTCGGCTCTATGAGCTATATCAGACTGCTTCTCACATTCAACAGAGGGAGCTCTCCCTCATTCAGTATTATTCAAAGATGCGGACCTGTTGGCTTGAATTGGATCAACTTGAATCAGTTAAGTTTGTGGGGCCTGCTGATGTTGTTCTCTATAACCAACTTCTTAATTGACGACGGACCTTTGAGTTCTTGGCTGGCCTCAACCAGGATTTTGAGCCTATTTCGGCCTAATTGCTTGGACAACGCCCTCACCCCTCTTTGGAAGAGGTCTACTCTGCCTTACTTCGAGATGATATGCGTCCTCTGGTTACGACTTCTATTCTGGTTGAACGGTGTGCCTTGGTGACCTCTTATCCTTCCATGCCTCCTCTATCACGTGGGTCTTCTGGTTCCCCGAAAGAAGGGGTCTCGGTTCTGCACTTTTTGTAAGATGACGAACTATTATGTTGATTCCTGTTATAAACTGCATGGCCGTCCGAAGCAAGCTACTGTCTCCGTCGCCTCGCCTGTTACCTCTTCCCCTGATGTGGTTAGCGACAGTGCCCTAGTTACTCGTCAGGATTTTAACATGCTGTTACAACGACTGGATCGTCTTCAACACAGTGAGGTTTCCAATGATGTCTCATCTACTTTAGGTACTGAGTCCTTTGTCAATCATGGCTCTATTCATTCTTGGATCATCGATTCCGGGGCTACTGATCATATGGCGGGTATGTCTAATCGTTTCTCTTCCATTTCTCCTGTCTCTTATGGTCAAGTTAAATTAGCTAATGGTTCCTCCACTACTATTGCTGGAAAAGGGACCATCCCTCTCTCTTCCACCTTGCACCTTCCATCTGTGTTACATGTTCCTCATTTATCTCGCAATTTGCTTTCTGTTAGTGCACTCACTAAACAATTTTATTGCTCAGCTACCTTCTTTCCCTCTCATTGTGTCTTTCAGGATCTGACCACGAAGCAGGTGATTGGTAGTGGTCTTGAAGTTGGAGGCTTATATCTGCTGCATTGTCCTGTTGGTGCTTCTGCAGCCTGCTCTAGCTCCTCTTCGTCTTATATATGGCTTTGGCATTGTCGGCTAGGGCATCCCTCTGACTCTGTCTTAAAGAAGATTGTTCATTATTTATCATTTAAGTAGTTTGAGTGTGCACCTTGTCAATATGGCAAAAGTAAAAGACCTTCTTTTCCTTCTTCTATGAATAAACGTGCATCTTTTTTATTTTCTATTATTCATTCGGATGTTTGGCAATCACCCTCTATTTCTCGCACTGGTTTTCGATACTTTGTGTCATTTATTGATGATTATTCACGCATGACCTGGATTTATATCATGAAACATAAGTTTGAAGTGTTTGATCATTTTCGCATGTTTATAATTGGGTTGCCACTCAATTCGGTTCTAAAATTAAAATTTTGCGTAGTGATAATGGGGGAAAATATTTGTCTCATTGTTTTGTTCAATTTCTGCAAGAGCATGGTGTTGAATCCCAACTGTCTTGTCCATCTACACCACAACAAAATGGTGTAGCTGAACGAAAAAACAGACACCTTCTTGAAGTCGCTCGATCTCTCCTCTTTACCATGCATGTCCCACAGTTGTACTGGTTTGAGGCTGTCCTAACCTCATGTTACCTTATCAACCACATGCCATCCCGGGTTGTGTTGGACAAATCACCCTTTGATCTTCTCTCACTTCATAAACATATTCCTCTTCTTCCATTTCATATTTTTGGATGTGCCTACTTTGTTCACCAATTCTCTGGTGATAAACTTTCCCCCTGTGCCGTGAGATGTGTTTTTTTGGGATATTCCCCATTCCATAAAGGCTATAAGTGTCTTGATCCAGTTACTGGCAAAACATATGTGTCTATGGAAGTCACCTTCTTCGAGACAGTCCCTTACTTCTCTTCACCATCTGTCTCTTCTCCAGTTCTTCCTCTCCTCCCTCCTGACTTGAGTCCTACTAGCTCTGACGTGCATCCTACTAGCACTGAAAAGCCCACTTTGGTATATCACCGCAGACATATCAGGCCTCCGCTCCTCGAGAACACCACCACGTCATCTGTTCCTAGCCCAGATCCTTCCCTTACTGATGCATCTAATCTTCCCATTGCACTCCGAAAAGGTAAACGTACTTGTACCTCTCATCCCCTTGACCATTTTGTGTCTTATCATGCTGTCTCTCCTGCCTATCACAATTTTCTTACAGCATTGGACAGCGTTAAGATTCCCAAGCGAATTGACGCCGCTCTCCGTGATCCCTTGTGGAAGGTAGCCATGGAAGAGGAACTCACAACCCTTGAGAAGAATCACACATGGGACATGGTTCCCCTGCCTCAAGGAAAAACTCCAGTCGGGTGTAAATGAGTTTTTGCTTTAAAACATAAACCAGATGGCTCCATCGCCCAGTATAAAGCTCGTCTCGTTGCCAAAGGATTCACAAAAACTTACGGGGTGCGCTATCAGGAAACCTTCTCCCCTGTGGCCATGATTACTTCTGTTCGCATCTTGATTTTCATTGCCACCACTTATGACTGGCCGTTGCATCAGTTAGATGTGAAGAATGCTTTCCTTTATGGTGATTTCCATGATGAAATTTATATGCTTCCACCACCAGGGTTTGTTAATCAGGGGGAGCCTCAGTCTGTCTGCAAACTTCGAAAAGTTCTATATGGCCTCAAGCAGTCTCCACGGGCGTGGTTTGAGAAGTTCAGCAGTGCACTGTTGCCTTATGGTTTCTCCCGATGTCAGATGGGTCACTCAGTTTTTATCTACCGTCTTCAGTTTGTGGTCATGATTCTAGTGGTGTATGTTGATAACATTGTCCTCACTGGTAATGACGCTATTGCCATCTCTACCTTCAAAGAATATCTACAGTGCACATTTGATATTAAAGATCTGGAGCCATTGCGTTATGTTTTGGGTATTGAAGTCGCTCGTTCTTCTAGATGACTTTCTTTATCTCAGTGCAAGTATGCTCTTGATCTCCTTCAGGATGCTGGATGCTCTGGGTGCAAATCTGCTGACACTCCATTAGATGTCAATACGAAGCTCTCCGCCGCAGACGGGACTCCTCTTGATAGTCATTCATTCTATCAGAAGTTGGTGGGGAAATTGATTTATCTCATTATCATACGACCAGATCTCTCATATGCAGTTGGTGTGTTTAGTCAGTTCATGCACGAACCATGTGATACCCATCTTCATGCTGTCTTCTGCATCCTTCACTATCTTAAAGCTCATCCTGGCAGGGGTTTGTTCTTTGCATGACAGTCTTCCCTCTCCGTTCGTGGATATTCAGATGCTGATTGGGCCGGCTCTCCTGATGATCGCCACTCAACAACTGGCTACTGTGTCTTTTTGGGCTCTCATCTAGTCGGCTGGCGTAGTAAGAAACAATCTGTTATTGCTCGCTCCAGTGCTGAAGTTGAGTATCGTGTAATGGCCAATATTACAGCTGAGCTTCTTTGGGTCCCCCAGTTTCTTCACGAATTGGGTTTTGCTCCAAGTGAACCGCTGATTATGTTTTGTGACAATCAGGCAGCTATTAACATCGCCTCCAATCTGGTCTTTCATGAGCGGACTAAACACATTGAGGTTGATTGTTACTTCCTACATCAACACATTTCTGAAGGCCGACTTCTCACTCCACATGTGCAATCTAAGGATCATTTGGCAGATATCCTGACCAAGTATGTTCCTCGTCATCAACTTACTTCAGTTGTTGACAAGCTGGGTTTGTTAGACATCTTCGAGTCAGCTTAAGGGGGAGTGTTGTGGGACCCAATGTGACCTAACTCAGGACAAATTGACCCGACTATGCCTACTTTGGCAAGTCAACTTTGTAGGTGTATAATTAAGTGTAGATAAGATGGACTGATTGTATTTTCCTTTTTTGGCCACCTTAATTGGCTCTCTTTCTCTTATTTATACTTGTATCCTCTAAGAGGACAAACACATCAATACAACTCTGAGAATCATTATTCTCTAATCTTCATCTCTTTCTTTTTTTCTTTTTTCATTATTAAAAAACAACAGTATCTTTCCCACTATAATAAGTTTCTTTGAATATGAAACTTATATATCTTCAGTGTCTCTGTAATTTCCAATTGCTCCACTTCTGTTTCACCTGAAGAATTTCCTTTACAAGAGCTTGATTGTGGATGGCGAATGCTTAACTCTTTGGTTTGAGATAGGAATAAGCTAAATGTTTCAGTGAAGAGCACTCTTCTATGCATCATACACAAGCCTTCCACCTGTTGCCCCTCTGTAGACATCTTGCAGGTCCTTAATCTCATTACTAATGGTTTTGAGCAGCTAATTAGCAATCTTTTGAGCTATGTTGCACAGATAGTTTAATGTAGGCAATTTGTCTGTGTTGGAGACCCATGTCTCCATCCAGACACTTCACTTCTATATGTAAAATCTGTCCCTGTCACATCAATGGTGTGTCCCTATCATATTCATGCTGTTTCCAAGCATCTTAGATTTTGACTAATCAAGTGGCCATGCAACTTTTGGTGGACAACTCTAGGAATAACTGTCATATAGTTCCAATGATGATTAGCCATTTTAGTCTTAATTTAATGTAGTGCACTATTCTCAATACAGTAAACACTGACAGATATTGTTGCATATGGGTCTAGACCGCAATCTATGTAAACAATTAAACATCCAAAGAAGTGTTCCTCATAATCAAATATTGTGGATGAGTGATTCATTTATTTATTTATGAAAAGCAACAAGAAATATGTCATTGATTTGACAGAAGGTATTGAAAAACATTGTTTCATACACTGAGAGGGGGAAGCTTCACCACCATCAAAGATTGAACACTGAAAAAAACAAGAAAAACACTTGAGCTCAAAATAGTCACTCTGTATAGAAATCCATTTATCCTATCAACACCAACCCACATTTTGCCAAAAAGTTTGCTGCCCCATTTGCTGACAATGATTTTTTCTTCTTGTAATTGTTCTTTGTTTTTTCTTCAGTTAGAACTATTTGGATTCCTTTTCCCCTTTTTTGCTTCGAGTCCAAAGTCTATAGTGTTAGAAAACCATGACTTGATAACAATCTTAAGGTAGAACTCACTCTCAAAAGCTAGTTGTTGAGAGGAGGGTGTTTCAAGTGTTTTATGGAGTAATTGGTTTCTCAAATTAACCGATGTGTGACTTTTGTCACTTTCACACCTGCCCTCACGTGCAACTTGACTATATGGCTGTATGTGGAACATGCTCTTATACCATGTTAGAAAATCATGACTTGATAACATTCTTGATGTACAACCCACTCTCAGAAACTAGCTATTGAGAGGAGGGTGCCTCAAGTGTTTTATGGAGTAGTTGGTTTCTCAGCTTAACTGATGTGGGAGTTTTGTGACTTTCACATATAGATCCTTCAAATCTCTTTATGCATGAACCATGTAACAGTTGCAATTTATTAGAATGTAATGCCACATAGTGGTTTTTTTTTTTTTTAATATATTTGCAGCTTCATCAACAATGTGAAGATAGGAGTGTCCTTCGCTATGTTTACTACTACTTGGCTAGAATTCTTTCAGACAGTGGTTCTCAAGCTTTAAGTCAAGGTGGTGGGATTCCTACACCAAATTGGGATGCTCTTGCTGTTATTGATGCAGGTGGAGGGGTCACCAGAGCAGATGTTGTGCCCCGAATCGTTGAGAGGCTTACTATGGAGGCCTTAGATGCTGATGTTGAGAGTATATAGCAGCTCTTGAACTTGACTTCTTAGTATTATAGTTTCTGTTGCTTACAGCTTAATACTGTTTTATGGTTATATTTGCGATGGTTTCTGCTTCTTTATAGTGATGTGTCATTTATTATAATTAACTGTTGCAAACTGTCTAGAAAGACATAGACACTATTGGTGGTACTTAAAGTTTGATAAAGGTGTAGACTTGACCTGGAGTTGAGACTGCTCAATGGTTCAGTTGACTAAGCTAAGTTGTCCTGTCCATTTGTCTTAATCTCTTGAGATGTAACTGCTCTATGGTTAAGTTGACTCATCTAAGTTTTTGATGCGGGATCGATGCTCAATGGCAAACGATCCGTCGAGATAACTAGCCTGCAACTGAGCAGGAAGAAGAAGAAAGATAAAAGGAAAAGATAGAAAGGCTAAGCCTTGAGTAATTTCATTCAATATTCATTCATCGTGTGCTGTTTTTCTTTCATTACATTCATGCATATATATAAGAAAACAAATAACTAGAAATATTCTAGGACTCTAAGTTTGGAAGGCCACGAAGGTGGTTTCCAACTCTACTACCTTCTAAACTTATTTTGGACTCCTAAACCAACTAGGAAAGCCACCGACCTGGTTTCCTTTCTAAACAGGGACTCTGGATCCTAGATAGGATCGAACAAAATAACAATAAAAATAGATACGAAAATACTAAATAGTCCTTGTAAGCTCTGCGTGTCCTACATCATACCCCCGATCTTGAAAAGAACTCGTCCTCGAGTTGAAATTGGCAAAATCACAAGGTACCAGACAAAGGTGGAGACCAATGTCGAAGAGTCTAATGACGATGTCGGTAACAACGTAACTTGCAATGCACGAACGATGACAACTTTCCTTCCGTGGGATGGAGAAGCCAAGAACCGCAAACAGGCGCAAGTATGGACGAACCAAGTTGATTGCAAGCATGGAGTGAGCACACAGTCCTGAGGATCTGTCGGGCGAGGTGTAACACCCCGATTTCTCAATGAAATGGATAATTACGAAAATGCCCCTGGATTTGGTGAATGTAATAATTATGATGTTAAATGAGAAAATAGTGGGTCCATTGCTAAAATTAAGATCATATGAGCACATTATGATTGTCAAGTTTGATTGGATGGGTAATTTCTCAATGAAGTGGATAATTACGAAAATGCCCCTGATGTATTAAATTAATTATTTTGTGATGTTAAGTAAGGAAATGGTGGGGCCCATTGCTCAAATTAAGATCATATGAGCACATTATGAACGTTAAGTGTGATTGGTTGGGCAATTTACATCAATTGGGTCAAAAATGGCTAAATGGGTCAAAGGGCCCAATTGGTCCCAATAAGTCAAAATGGATGATTTGACCATTGTGTAAGCTCAAATTAAATGGGGTTAAGCTGATTTGATTGGAAATCAAATGGAGAAAAATGGGTAGGCTTGATCCATATGTAAAAACCAATTACAAATGACCAAAATACCATAATTGGGTCATGGGGTCAAAAACGGGTCAAGGAGCTAAAAGTGGACCCAACGGGTCGAGTTGACTATTGTTGACCGTGTGAACCCTCAAGGGAGCTCAAACACGAGTCAAATCAGTTGAGTGGGACTGAGGTGAGTTGGAATTAAATCAAAAGGTGAGTTAACTCATGTGCATTGAATGAAATGCATTAAGTATGGTGAGTTGGACATTGAGTTGAGTGAGTCAAAATGGAAGTCAAAAGCGCTGTAAATTCAGTGAGTTAAGTGGAATATGAGGAGGTGTTGTGATCTCAAACAAACCAAAACAAGTCCCACACGTTGGGGACTTGTTATGGTGAGTTTCATGCAAAACATTAAATGGGAATATGGGGGGTTTCTATCCCATTTGGAAACCCCAAGCCTTCAACGTTGGAATGCCAATGGGTGCATTTGTTGGCAGCAAGTGTCCCATTGGTTTAGGCAAGAATTGATGAGGGAGTGGAGGGGTTTTGGGGGCTGAATTATTAAAGGAAACAAACACCATGTTGGCCATTTTTCACCATTGAAAAGCCAAGATTCTCCATCTCTCTCTCCCTCTCTCCAATTCATTTGCTTAAGTGGAACAGCAGAGGTTTTTGGCATCAATTATTCAAGCTTAAACCAGCAAGGAATTAAGAAAGAAGGAAGGAAATAAGAAGGAAAGGAAGCAAGGATCAAAAGGCAAGACAAGAGCTTGGAATTTGGTAAGTGTTTCATGGACTTTTGGATTAATAAAGTGGGGTATGCATTGGGCCATGGTCATGGCCGAATACACCAGTGTTTAACCTTGATTATGGAGGATTTAAAATGGTAAAAAAATAACCATTGGGTTCGGCCACCATGGAGGGCCGAACCCCATGCAAGAGATTGCTTGGTTTTCATGTTTTGAAACATGAAAACCATGGGTTTTATGGACTGTTTTTGGGTTTGATTTAAGATTCAAATACATGTTTTTAGAAAGGGTTAAAAACATGGATCTGAATGACATAGGGACTGAAGGTGTTATGGGTATAAAACAGCGGTTTAAAAGATGGAAATGGACCATTGGGTTCGGCCACTTTGCATGGCCGAACCCCATGGAAACAAGTGATTGTTTTTGATAGTTTTTGGAAATTAAAACCATATAGTTTGGGACTGATATTAGATGTTATTGTTGGATTTGGAATGCATGTTTTAAGGAGGTTAAAACATGGATTTCGGTGTTGGTTTCAGACCCAAGATAAAGGGTTAAATGTTCAAAACCAATTTCATGGTGTTCGGCCAATGATCATGGCCGAACCCTATGAAATTGGGCTAATTTTTGGATGTTTGTTTGAAAGGTAAAACCTGATTTTAATATACTGTTATTACATGATTATTTGAGGTTTAAAAACAGTAAACATAACCATTGGGTTCGACCACCATAGAGGGCCGAATCCCATGTAAAAGGATGTTGGTTTTCATGTTGTGAAACATGGAAACCATGGACCTTATGGACTGTTTTGAATAAATTTAATTAGATGGTTTCTAAGAGGTTTAAAGGCAGCAATATAATACTGATATTGCACGTTTAAATAACGCCTAAAGCATGGTTGAAAGACCAAGACATGGACATTGGGTTCGGCCGCCTTGAATGGCCGAACCCCATGAAAGTAAGTGATGTGTTTTGGTGAAGTTAAATTACTGTTTTGGTGGCTGGTTATGTGGTTGAACCATGTAATTCATGGCTGTGATAACATGATTAAATCATGTATAATCATGAGAAGTTGAGGGATCAACCAGATCAAGTGAACCCCATGGGTTGCTTTAAGGCTTTTATCTGATTTAATGGGGTAGTGTTGGTGGATGAAAATGAGGATTGGAACCAAGTGATTTGAATGGTTGTGAAGGGATTAAGAAGTACAAATTGGGTTCGGCCAAGTAGAATGGCCGAACCCCACTAAGGTAGTTTATTTTGATGAACTTTGATTATGAGCAAGATTAGACATTGGTTAGATCAATGGCAAATTTGTGAATACAAGCCAAATGAGGAGATTGATCAAAGGACTTATAAGATGTTTTAGGTCTCATATATGAATGAACATGTAAATAAGAGTATGATTTACTTATTGTTGCATAATAAGGTACCAAAAGTTGAACGACGAACGAGTCGTGACCGGATAAAGCCTAAGAAAGAACGGACGCTGAAGTGATTCTTTAGTAGGTTTCCTACCTTTTTGTAACCACATATGATATTGCCGTTTTATGTTGATTTCGATAAGTTATTTGAATGTTATGTTATATTTACAAATGGCATGTATGCATAGACATCTCATGCATGGCATGGGGTGATGATGTTGTTGTAACCGGAGGCCACACTCCGTCGGGGCGTCCGAAAGACCACTGTGGGGTACCCTGATGATGAGAATCCCATCAGGAGGAATCCGGAGGCCACACTCCGTCGGTGCGTCCGAAAGACCACTGTGGGTTACCTTGACGATGAGAATCCCGTCAAGTGATGGCTATGATGAATGGTGATGGGTGGGACTCATTACATGTTCATTTCATACATAGCATGTTTTATGGAATTTTGTCTCACATGTATTATTATTATATTATTTGCATGTTTTTGACTAACCATGTGGTAGCCCTATTCGGAAACACTACTGGGCGCGTTGATCTAACGCCCTAATTCTATCCTCAGAGGAGATTGCAGGTACAAGTAAAGGGAAAGGAAAGGTAGTTAACCGGGAGGGGAGCCAAGCCTAAGCGCTTGAATGAAGGACTGAACTACTTTATATTACTGTCTTTTGAATACTTTTGTGGGACATGTAATAATTCATTACTTACTATGGTTTGATTAGGTTAATAACCATTGGATGATTGATCTATATTAACTTATGTTTAAGACTGTTACTTGCTATCTCGTCTTTCTTTTCCGCAATTAATCTAGGTTTTTCCGCATGTTGATGTTAGTTCCATGTGTGATTCATAATCATGGTCTATTCCATGTACACATGGGTGGCCAGTTAAGGTTCAGACTTGGGTAGTTTGAACTTAACTCGCGTCGTGACGCCGCCCGCTCTCTTTCGATGTTTTATGATTACTTTAAAAAAAAAAATTAGACTCTGAAATTCTCGAAAAGGGCGGGGCGTTACACGAGGCACCAATGAGAGGAGAGGAGGTGGCAAGATAATGCATGAAGAAGCATAGATGAATTCTTGGTATCCGCAACACAATCGGGTGTGGGTACTAGAGAGGGTTGGGTAATTGGCGGTTGGGGGGGGGGGGCAGGATTGACACTCATTGGTTGCATCAACTGTGGTGCCGACAACACAAATGGCTCTGTCTTCGACATTGACGATGGCTGTGGGGTCACAAATTCTGGAATAGCATGCATGAACTCTGAGTCTAACTCTGGGACAGCAGGCACGAACTCCGATGGTGATTCTGGAGGAGTCAACACGCGTCTCGACATACATTTCGATGTGAACTCTTGCAGTAAATCTTATAAGTTAGATCGCAATTCAAGTATAACTTCTTTGAACACGGATTTAAATTCTTTGAACTCAGATTCCCTGACATAATGATCACCAGTGTTGTTGGATGCTACCGGGTCTGCGTGATGCGGGTAATCATATCGAGGAGCTACAAAGTCCAAGACACGATGGTTGGAGCGGGTCGGGGTTGGAAATAACGTGGTGATGCAGGAGAATGGGAAGAAAAAGGAACTGCATGGGAGTGATAGGGCCCATTATATGGGTTAAATGGGTATGTGATGGGATTAGATGAGAAGTAGGAGTAGGACCGGGTAAATGGTTTAATGAATGGGTGAGGTGGGACGCACGAGTAAGGCATTTATGGATATTTAATTGTGGAATGGTCAAAGAAGGGACAAATGGGCCTCGGGTGGGCACGTGCAAGTCGTTGAAAACAAGTGGTGTTACGGTCTGGGTGGGGAGAATTGGATTGGACCTTATGGGGTGGATGGAAAGAGGAAAAAACACTTGGGTTGGCTTGGGACAAATTGAAGTTTGGGTCACACGTGGGGGAGATATAACTTAAAGAGTGGCACGTGTGCTGAATGAATTAGGGCTAGGATGCGACTGGAAGTATTTGGGTTAGGAGAATCAGTGAAAATGTTATGGCAAAGGCACGGGATAGGTGGAAGGCACGTGGGGTTTAAGTGAGGGTTTAATAGAAAAGGGGAAAGGTGAAGGTATGCGATTGGGGTTACGTGGAAAAGAAAACAATGAATGGCGATGGCGGTGGAAAAGGAATGGGGACATGAAAGGGTTCGCAGCCAGGAGAAGGAGATGGAAGATGGGAAAGAGGGAAGGCTGTTTGTACCTTGATCTGGCGATGGGAGAGCCGAATCTGGTGGATGTAGAGACGAAACAAAGAGGCGGAAGGGTGGCTGCTTTGCTTCGAAATAGGGAGCAGAGGTGACAAGGGCGAAACTGCTTGTGTGCGATGGAAGGCACGGAAGCTGGAGGAGGGGGGGATGGAGGACGGATGAAGACGATGTAGCAGGGGATTTAACGGCAGCAACAAAGGTTTTTTTTTTTTTCAGAACCCCTTTTTTTTTTTATAGAAATGAGACTATGATCGTCCCTAATAATGCAGGGACCTGTCTCCGAACAGGGTCGTCTCTGTATAACAGAGATACATAGAACCTTACTCTGAACCAATTGATGCTGGATCGATGCTCAATGGCAAACGATCTGCCGAGATAACCAGCATGCAACTGGGCAGGAAGAAGAAGAAAGATAAAAGGAAAAGATAGAAAAGGCTAAGCCTTGAGTAATTTCATTCAATATTCATTCATCGTGTGCTGTTTTTCTTTCATTACATTCATGCATAAACATAAGAAAACAAATAACTAAAAATATACTAGGACTCTAAGTTTGGAAGGCCACGAAGGTGGTTTCCAACTCTACTACCTTCTAAACTTATTTTGGACTCCCCAACCAACTAGCAAAGCCACCGACTTGGCTTCCTTACTAAAACAGGGACTCTGGATCCTAGATGGGATCGAACAAAATAACAATAAAAATAAATACGAAAATACTAAATTCTCCTTGTAAGATCTGCGTTTCCTACATCAGTTTTCTTGTCCATTTGTTTCATTCTTGAGATGTTCAGTTGGTCAGGAAGTTTTATAAAATTTTCCCATGCATTTGAACTACTTTAAGTTTACCATGATCTCTTGAATCTTGTATATGGGCAGCTGGCTTTAATATTTGTAAGGTCAGTCACTTAGGTAATAGTTCCTTGCATGAGTTTTTTGTGTCGCAAGAATAGTGTTTGACTTTGTATTATTTGTGTTTTGAAGTCCATGCACGGAGACTTTCTGCTTTGAAGGCCCTTACTTTTGTTCCAACGAACAATTCTAAAATTTTGGCCAAATTATATGAAGTTGTGTTTGGTATTCTTGATAAGGTTTGTTCTTTCATTAAAATCATTTTTTTTTTAATTTCTTCTTTTCTTATTTATATATGGTATTTGAAAAACAGCTGTATATCTTTCTTCCTTTTAGTGGCAAATTATAGTTATATGGAGGGGGCGTATGTTGATCTCTCTCTCTCTCTCTCTCCCCCTCTCACAGGTTGCTGATGTGAAACACAAGAAAGGTGTACTTGGGAAGCTAGGAGGTGATAAGGAGGTAGCTTGATTAAACTGTTGTTTTCAGTTAGGAAGAATAAACATTTCATATTTGACAATAAACATTTCATGTTTGCATTTTATTGGAACTTGAAAGTGCTTGAGGTTTTTTTACTACCTAAGGAATACTTTGCATAATTAGAGTTTACATATAAGAATTTTCTAATGGTACCCTTTTTCACACTTGATCTTGGGATCTTATTTTTCTTTAATATCATGAGACTTGAGATTCATCATCATCATCCTCAAAGCCAAAATCCCATCTATTTGGTAATAGGTTTTCGAGTTTGACTTCTCCATTTGATACTATCATAAACCATACATTCAATCACTCCACTATTTATCGTGTCTTTCCTTATCCCTTCTTTCCACATTTTCATCGGCCTACCCCTCCTTGTACTTGCAACTTGTATCCTCTGTACTCTATGAATTGGGACTACCTTTGGTCTTCTGTTTACCTGCCCAAACCACCTCAAATGAGTTTCTCTCAATTTGTCTTCCATTCTGGCTATTTTTAAACTATCTATAATACGGTCATTTCTAATTTTACCTTTTAAAGTTGATTCAATTGTCCAATGTAACATGCGCATCTCTGTCACCTCACCCTAACTTTGTATGTTTGTCTTTTCTTCATTACTCAACACTGTGCTCCATAGAGCATTGCAAGTTTGATAACTATTTTATAAAATCTCCCCTTTAAATAAAATCTCCCCTCATCCTCCTCCAGACTTTATATGACTTGCTTTCCATTTTGAAGGCTACGCTCACTGCCCAGACCCTAACAATTTGGACTGGTCAAGACTCCATTCCGTAGACCCACTGATATAATAAATGCAAGGGTTTCCTTCAAAGAACATCTCTTTCATTACTAGCAGCAAGGCTTTGCTCCAAAGAGCATCTCTTTCTTTACTAATCTCTGGGCCATTTACATAACAAAGCTCCATTCCTATCCTTTTACCCCGGCACTCCTAATCCTCCATGCTTCTTTTGCTTTGTCACTTTCTCAATTTTACCAAAGGCACTTAATTCTTTTGCTATTGCCGTCTCATGAAAAATCTCTTTCTATCTTTTCTAGTTAAATCATAGTTGCCATTTGCATCTGAAAGAGGTACATTAAATAGATTGGTAGACTTGCGAAGGAAGATTTAATTGATGTAATCCTACCACTGAGAAAGATACAACTCCTCTTCCATTTCTCTAGCTTGGGCTCAAAATTGGGCTTTTGGCCAAGCTTGAGCTTTTAGAAGAATAGGCCTAAGTTTGACCCAATTCCAGATCAAGCTTGTCTTCTTGAGCTAATAATTGAGCTTATAGCTCATGCCCATATTTTTGGGTTCTTTTTAAGTGAGTTTCGGGTAGGTTCAGCTCAAGTTGCACCCTTACTTCATGATGGGTTCTTGTTGTTTTATTAGGATAAGGCTTATAAATAATTTGTACATACAAACTTCACAGGCTGCTATTCGGAGCAATTTGCAATATGCTGCACTTAGTGCTTTAAGAAGACTTCCCCCAGATCCAGGAAATCCAGCATTCCTGCATCGAGCAACACAAGGGTAAGTAAATCTTTTACTTTCTTTGCTTTTAGGTTATGCTAGTGGATATGGTCTGCCCGTTTTGTTTAATTCATTCTAACATGAAGTGGTTAGCTGTTTGTTGGCTGACTTTCAATTGGATAACTTTATGTTGAACCTTTTTAACTGTAGGGTTTCATTTGCTGATCCAATTGCTGTGAGGCATGCCCTGGCAATTATTTCTGATTTAGCCACAAGAGATCCTTATTCTGTTGCAGTGGCTTTGGGTAAGTTTATGAACCTTGCACAATTTTTGTAACGACCTGTCCCGCTAGCACAATATTAATTTTTGTAACAACCTGTCCCGCTAGCACAATATTGTCCGCTTTGGGCCTACACACGGACCCGCACGGCTTTGTTTTAGTGAGCCAACCCACTGTTGCTCCCAAAAGGCCTTGTGCTAGAAGGAGGAAAGCTACTACTTATATACTAGGGAATTTCCATGCACTAGCAATGTGGGACTTTTTAGGGCAGGGTATTACAATCTACCCCCCTTAAAGCTAGAGCTGTCTCCGGCTCTGCACACACAACAACCAAGCCTACACCCTCAGGCAAAGAGTTGAACCATGCTCTGATACCATTTGTAATGACCCATCCCGCTAGCACAATATTGTCCGCTTTGGGCCTACACATGGACCCGCACGGCTTTGCTTTAGCGAGCTAACCCACTGTTGCTCCCAAAAGGCCTTGTGCTAGAAGGAGGAAGGCTACTACTTATATACTAGGTAATTTCCAATGCCACTAGCAATGTGGGACTTTTTAGGGCAGGGTATTACAATTTTCTACTTTTTAACTCATGTAGTTACATTGAGATTAAATTCCTTGGTTAAGATTTGAGGAATGAAGTGGTACCTTATTTCTAGAAGCAAATTTTTTATAGTATTTATTAGGAAATAGAGAGAAGGTGAGATAAGGACATTGGTAATGCGGGATAGTTCAATGGTTAAACCTTGAGATATTTTGAGATCTTGAAATGCTTTTCTAAAAGTATAAGTTCATTGGTGATCAATGTTCTGTTTTTTTTTTTTCTCTTTTTCTTTCCACTGCTTTTGTCCATGAACTATCAGTTTGATAAAATTTTGCCAACAACAAAAATGGTTTTCCAACCAAGTATATGTGGTTATTCAATTTAGGAATCCTAATTTCATGCATCCATACTTACTATGCAATTCTTGCATACAGAACCACTTGCATGTTTATCCCAGTTTGTAAGTTTCAGTTCTATATTTGTGAATGTTGTAGTATTAATCTCAATGTTGTCTTGGTATTTTCAAAACATTTATCCAAGTATTTTCACAATATTCACCTAAACCCTCTACATTTTTCTACTTTTTGAAGTTCATGATTATTATTATTATTTTTGTTTTGAATGATGTAGAAGTTCATCATTTTGACACGTTTTTATATTTTATGGTCTTCTTTTTAATTTTTTTTATTAAATCTAATTATGAATGTCAACCCCAAATAGATGGAACAAATGACTTTGATGATGAAGAGCCATAAGAAGGGTGTTCAATTATATAGGCGTCATGGTTTGGGCAAGTTGATTATGGAAGGGGACTTGATTAACACTTTAAATTGGGCAGAGGGTAAGAAGAAAGTTCTGTCGAAATTGATGGCATGTATGGAAATGTAAGGAATTGGTAGTATCATTCAAGAATGTGAAATGGATGGCCTTGGCCAAAGCGGGGTGGAAAAGAAATGATCCTTTTATTGGCTTTATAAATTTTGTTTTTGATGTACTTCTAAATTTTTGGTTAAAAATGTGGTTCTTTTTAATGATAGAAAGTCATTTGTTATTAGTACCAACAATGCAAATTATTTGCATTTTGACATACACAGTTTATATCTTTCTTTTGTATTTAATGAATTTAATTGTCGCAACAATGGTATATTCATTCCCAATGTCCATGTAATGATTAATAACTCACACCCATCTCAGTTGAGATTTGTTTTTAGCTTCTCATTATATATATATATATATATATATAATTTTTTTTTTCTTACGGTTTTCAGGAAAGCTTGTGTTTCCTGGGGGCATGATTCTTTTTATCAATATTGTTTTGTACCAGCAAAACATAATTTGGATGTTAATTAGTTAGGTTTAGTAGAAAAATAATAATATTTCATTATTTCTACACCCTAAGCATGGACATAAGTTCTACCTAAATTGATCTGGCTCTATCTTGTGTGGAATCTATGGGTCTTTAAAACCTGTACATGGAATGATTCCATTGAGCTAACTTTTGGTGGGCCCATTATTTAAGAATAGGTTGTTTTCACACACTCAACCCAGGCTGTTGTTATCCATCCTGTTGGGGTCCACATACTGATGCATAGCTTAGTTGAGTTGCATATCCGTGCTTGGGTTACCATTTGACACACGTGCACACACACTGTGCAGGGGGCATGATTACCTATGCGAAAATTGTATAGGACTTGCCATGGGGCCTACTTTGGATTCATGGCTCACTATGGAGGTGGATGGTATCAGAAGGTCTATGCATGAATCTGGGTTCAATTAAAATCAGATTGCTTGGACTCCTATAGTCTCCATGGCCCAAATATCAATGGTGCTTATGGGGCCAGAAATTTTGATTTCCATTTTTGATGTCTGGACATTGCATCCGGCGAGTGATGTCTGGGTGTTATATTGAATGATGGGGCTTTTGTATTATTTTGGAGGTGGAGGAACAACTCTGGTTAAATCCCCAAAGTGGGTCCACAATGGTCCTCACATGATGAAGCATCCACCTTAAGTCTTGGCCATCTTGGAGGTTTAACCAAATGTAGGTATGGTTTGAAGAACCACAAAAATTTCAATGACAGACATGGTCAAGTATTGGAGGGCCCAGTTGGATGAATTCTAAATTCATGGCGGTGGTTGTATTTGAAAGATCCTGCTAGGATAGGGGTGTAGAAAATAATAACGAGAAAAAGAAAAGAGAGAGAAAATATTAGTGGAGAGCAATTTCTCTCTTTGTGGTGTATTGAATTGTATTAAACCGGAGGAGATTACAAGTATAAATAAATACAGAGAGCCAATCAAGGTGGCTGATTTTGGAAACAAATAAAATAATTGTTAATTACAACTAATTACAATTAATCATACACAATAGAGTTGACTTTCCATAATGAGAAGATTCTAGTCAACTATGGCGTAGAGGTGGGTCCCACAAAGCAGAAGTTGGTTCCACAACACTCCCCCTCAAGCTGGTTTGAAGATGTCCAATAAGCCTAGCTTGCAAACAACCGAAGAGAGTTGATTTCAAGGAACTGCCTTTGTCAGCATATCCGCAAGTTGATCTTTAAAATGCAAATAAGGAGTAAATAATCGGCCTTTAGAAATATGCTGACGAAGGAAGTGACAATCGACTTTAATGTGCTTAATCTTCTCATGAAAGACTGGATTTGAGGTAATGTTGATGGCAGCCTGTTTGTCACAAAACATGGTAAGTGGATCAGCAGGAGCAAAACCCAACTCAATGAGAAACTGTCAAAACCACAACAACTCGGATGCAGTATTAGCCATGGCACGATATCCTCCCTCAACACTAGATCGAGCAACAACAAATTGCTTCTTACTTCGCCAGGAAACTAAATGCCAAGACACAGTAGCTGGTGGGAGAACGACAATCATCAGGAGACCTGACCCAATCAACATTAGAATAGCCACCAACAGGACATGTAGGCTGATGTGCATAGAACAAGCCGCGGCCAGGATGAGCCTTAAGATACTGAAGAATATGAAACACAACATGTAGATGAGTGTCCCGTGGGGCATACATGAATTGGCTCACCACACTGATTGGATAAAATATATCCGGTCTCGTGATGGTGAGATAAATGAGTTTGTCCATGAGTTTCTGATAAAAAGTCAGATTATCAAGAAGAGTCCCATCTGAGGCTGATAGCTTGATGTTAACATCCAGTGGAGTATCAACATGTTTGCATCCAAAATAATCAACATCCTGTAGGATATCAAGGGCATACTTCCGCGGAGAAAGGGAGAGTCCTTGAGAAGATCGGCCAACCTCAATGCCAGGAAAATAACAGAGAGGCCCTAGATCATTAATATCAAATGTGCGGCAAAGATACTTTTTGAAGGTAGAAATTGTAGCATCATTGTTACCTGTAAGAACAATATCATTAACATAGACTACCAAAATCATCAGAACAAAGTGGAGTCTGTATATAAAGACTGAATGATCCATCTGACAGCGAGTAAAGCCATATGGTAACATTGTACAACTAAAATTTTCAAACCAGGCCCGTGGGGAGTGTTTGAGATCATAGAGAGCCTTTTTGAGTTTACAGATGGAGTGAGGCGCACCTTGCTTGACAAATCCAGGAGGGGGAAGCATTTATACTTATTCTTGAAGATCACCATGGAGAAAAACATTCTTCATATCTAGCTGGTGAAGGGGCCAGACATAAGTTGTGGCAAGGGAGAGCATGATGCGCACAAAGATAATCTTGGCGACATGTGAAAAAGTGTCCTGGTAGTCCATCCCATATGTCTGCATCAATCATTTGGCAATTAGGCGTGCCTTATATCTTGCAATGGATCCATCTGGATTATGTTTCAAAGCAAAGACCCACTTGCACCCAACAAGAGTCTTCCCTAGAGTTAGAGGAACCATGTCCCAAGTATTGTTCTTCTCAAGTGTGGCCAATTCCTCATCCATAGTAATTTTCCAGGAGGGATGTTTTAATGCAGTCTCAATCCTCTTTGGAATCTTAATGGTATCCAGGGCTATGAGAAAACTAAGATAGGAAGCCCTCCATAGCACGCTTACCTTTGCGAAGCGCAATAGGAGAGATCAGACTGGTCCGAGGCCGGTGGATTTGGATAACTGACAGATGAGTGGGTGGAGTTAGTAGCAGGTGGCAGTCGAGGCTGTCAGTGTTGATACACCAGAATGGGCTTGGTAGTGTTGGGGGAGCTAGGCTCTGTAGAGAGAAGAGGAAGAACTGGGGAGTTGGAAGAGGTAGATGGAACAGTAAAATAAGGATCTCGCTAAAAAAAGGTTACATCCATGGAGAGTTATGTTTTCCCAGTGAGGGGATCAAAACACTTATAACCTTTGTGAAAATGTGAGTAACCTAGAAAGACACAACGCACAACCCAGGGAGAGAAGTTGTGAACAAAGCATACACACCCAAATACATGTGAGGGAAGATGAATGATGGATTTATGTAATGAGAGAAGGTCAGAGGGGACTAGTTTTGTAAAATGCGAGAGGGCATTCGGTTGATAAGATAACAAGCAGTTAACACATCTTAGGGGCCAATAGGATTGTGGGACATGTATGGTAAAAAGAAGAGAACGGGCTACCTCAAGAGGGTAACAGTTTTTTGGTTTAACTACACCATTTGTTAATGTGTAGAAGGACAAGAGAGTTGAGAGTCTATACCATGCTTTTGCAAAAAATGTAAGAAAGGAGTGTGATAAATATTCCCCCATTATCACTCCGCAAAACATGAATTTTACACCCAAATTGAGTGTCAACCCACTGGTAAAAAGTGCGGAAGTGATCAAAGACTTCTGATTTGTGTTTCATCAAACATGTCCAGGTCATGCAAGAATAATCATCAATAAATGTGACAAAATAATGAAAATCAGTGTGAGATATAGTAGAAGATGCCAAACATCAGAATGTATAAGTGAATATGAAGTAGATGAATTTTTATTGATAGATGGGGGAAAATGAGATCTACCATGCTTGCCATATTGGCAATGTTCACACTCAAAATGACTAAAAGATAAACTAGGAACAAACTATTTTAAAACAGAACCTGTAGGATTTCCTAGACGATAATGCCACAGCTATACATCTGAAGAGAAAGAGGTCGAGCATGCTTCGGAGTTGTCATGGCGAGATTCAAGGAGGTAGAGGCCACCAACTTTACGATGACCACCCATCACCTGCTTCATGGTCAGATCCTGAAAAATACAGGTAAAAAGGAAAGAAAGTAACTGGAGTAATTCAAAGGTTTAGTTAAAGCACTAACAGATAATAAATTGCGGGATAAGTTGGGAACATGCAAAACAAAAGAAAGGTCCAAAGTAGGAGAAACTAGAACTGTCTCATTCCTAGCAATATTAGTAGATAATCCATTCTAGTTTAACCTTACCACATGAAACCGGTGAAAGGGAAGAAAAGAGGGTGGACATACCTGTCATATGGTCAGTGACACTAGAATCAATGATCTACGAATGATGGGAGACATGGTGTGCAATGTGCTTAGTACCTGACGGGGAGGAGACAACATTAAAAACCTCAGAGGATTGAAGGCGTTGCAGTTGTTGCTGTTATAAGAGAAATTCCTGTCGAGTCACTAGGGCACTGTCACTAGCCGTATTAGAGGAAGAAGCAGCATGAGGGGCAAGAGAGAGATTAGCTTACTTGGGACGACCGTGGAGCTTGAAGCACAGTATCAACATAATGATTGGTCATCTTCCAGTAGGTGTAGAATCTGGTGCCTTTCTTGCTTGGGCCCTTGTTGTCACGTCGAGTGTCAGAAAAAGGGATCCTTTAGACGGAGAGAAGGAGCCCCAGTAGGTGTAGGGGGCTTGGAAGAATGAGCTGTGACCAAGGCAATTCAGTCGGCCATGGAAGGAATCATAACAAGACGATGCCGTTCATCGCGAAGCAAGGCAAAATAAATCTCATCTAGAGTGGGAAGAGGTCGTTGCCCAAGCAGTTCAGGCTCAAAATCAGAGTTGAGCGCAGGCGATAACTCAAAAGTCCGACGTTGATCAACATATTGCCTATGAAGAATAGTATCTGCAGAATCCTTAAAGGCAATGGATTCAAGTTGATTCAGCTCCAACCAACAAGACCACATCCTTGAGTAGTACTGAATAAGAGACAACTCCCCCTGTCGAAGATGAGCAGTAGTCTGGGATAACTCATAAATACGGGTGTAGTTATCTCCATCTGAATATAGGGCCTTAATAGTGTCCCAAACAGCTTGGGCAGTGGGAAGAGCATAGACTAGACACCGCATATGATCTTTTGTGGAATGAAGTAGCCAAGACTGCACCAAAAAAGTTATTTGTTGTCCAGGTTTTATAAGAAGAATCATCTGCAGTTGGTGCTTTAGCAGTTCCATCGATATAAGATGATAGTTGTTTAGCAGTCAGGAACATTCTCGCTGAATGAGACCATTAAAAGTAGTTAGTCTCATTGAGGAAGACTGTCGTGATTCTGCCAATATGTGGAGATCTAGAAGAAGCTAGATCATAAAGAGGTGATGCAGAGGATGAAGCCATGTTGGTACTGAGTTAACAAATGAAGGAATAACACATGGTACAACAGTGAGAAGAAGCCAGGGGTAGGTAAACAAGCCCAAAAAAGACCCAGCGGAGCTCTATGCAGCAACTCAGGAGGAAGAACGCGTCAGATATGGGGGGCCCACCAAGCACGAAATGAAGTGGAAGCCTTGTGGATTGAAAGCACAGCTAGGGTTGACAATGGTGTTGTAGAGCCGACGTGCAAAAATGTTGTATGCACGCAGATCTGAAAAAAATCCCCAAAAAATGGGGTTTTTGGGCAGTGTTGCAGAAGTGCTGAAGAATCATCAAAATGAGCCCCATCTTTGACCAAAACCCTAGGTCAACAGTAGGCGAAGGTCGGTGGGTCAGGGGCGAACACTACTACCAAGTTGGAGCACGATCTGACTACTGGGGACGTAGATCGAAGTGAAAATCTCAAAAACTGTGGTGTTGGTCGTCACTGTAGTAGTGATAGAAAACCAGCAAAAGGGGCCCCACCTTGGACCGAATCCCTAGGTCCACCTTAGGCGAAGATAGGGGAGCCAGGGGCAAACACCACTGCGAAGTTGAAACACGATCAAACAACTGGTGACTCGGATCGGAGCCAAACTGCAAAGAAGGTTCAATGATGGGTCTCCTGCAAGAACGAAACTGTGAGCAGCAAAGGGTTGCAACAGTGGACCTTGGTGCCACAAACGAAGTATAGAGAAGAGATGGAGTAAGAAATCCACTATAGAAAAACTCACAGATCTGATCATCAGATGCCTCCGGGCTCAGGTGATGAACAGTAACTTTGGCGGGAGGAATAGTAAAACGGAAAATAACCAGTCCTTCTTTGAAACTGCAGAGATCGGTTCTGATTGATAACATGTAGAAAATAATAATAGAGAAAAAGAAAAGAGAGAAAATATTAGTGGAGAGCAATTTCTCTTTTATATTGTATTGAATTGTAGTTAAACAGGAGGAGATTACAAGTATAAATAATATACAGGGAGTCAATCAAGGTGGCTGACTTGGAAACAAATAAAATATGGCTAATTATAACTAATTACAATCAATCATACATAATAGAGTTGACTTTCCATAATGAGAAGATTCTAGTCAACTATGGTGCAGAGGTGGGTCCCACAAGTGAAGATGTGGGTCCCACAACTAGGGCCATGTAATCAGGTTGGTTGGATCATTGTAGGTATGATTTTTTGAAAAGCTACAAACATCATTGGAAAATGTAGCATACACCTATGTCAAGTTTCAATCTATTGACTAATGCTGATTGTGATTGAGGTGTGGGATCCAATTGGGTCATAGGCATGTGTGTGCAATGAGGGAGCGAGGGGAAGACAAGTATAGCATAGAGTAGGCTGCACAAGGTGGTACACTTGTTCCTAGACTGGCATAGTTCTCAGGTTATTGTGCGCGTGTGTTTTTGGTGAGAGGGAGAGAGATCTAATTGGGTCATAGGATGTGGTGTGCAAGGAGGGAGCGAGGGGGAGGAAAGTATAGAGTAGGCTGCACAAGGTGGTGTGCATGTTCTTCAGACTGGCATGGTGCTCAGGTTGTCGTGAGAGAGAGAGAGCAGAAGGAGATGTGGGAGCAGAAGGTTATGAATGCATATAGGTGTTCTCTCGACACATGATGCCTAAGCCCTCATAAATTGGGAAGCAAATGAGTCAGGGAAGGGGAGAGGGCTCAAATGGGCTCCACTTGAACCCAAATGATGAGGAGCACACCTTTCTTAAGGTGCAAAATAGCCGGCACACATACACATACCCAAAGAACAACATAAGAAAGGACCTATTCAAGGGCTTAACCTTTTTTCCTCCCTCCGACAGATGTACCAAGCCTCTTAACTTTTAATTGATCCTCCCATTTTTTTGAGTGATTCTTTGGGTTGAATCTTATTACTTGACATTTAAAGGATGAACTTTCTTGAGTTGGATAACCTTGCCTCAGTGTGTCTGGCTTTCCCTTGGTGGACCAACATTTTAAAATTTATGTGAGGAGAAAAAAGCCACATTGCTTTATTGTTTGTTATAAAGTGCTACCTATCTACTAAGAATAATTCTGTATAATTTACCTTCTCTTATGAATAAGCATGAATATCCAGGATCCTTGTTTCACTGAGGGTAACCAGATACACATGTTTGAAAATCAGGTCCACTGCAGGATGTTCTCAATTTGAAAGACATTCTTGCTAGAGTTTTCCTAGCTAGATTGTGCTATACTTTGTCTAGGGCTCGTGCATTGGATGGTAAAACTTCTGAACTGCCCTCCCTTTCCAGGTAGTGTTATTCCTAAGAATGTCTGTATTTATGGACAACTATATTTTTTCAGAAATGGACGACCTTAAATCTACATTTTCGTCTCTCCTGTATCAACTTATTCTTGATCCGAATGAAAGAGTCTGTTTTGAGGCAATATTGTGTGTATTGGGCAAATTTGATAACACAGAAAGGTATTTATCCACCTGAAAAGAGGGGGAAGAGCCGGGGTTGGGTGGTTCGTTCTGTTCCACTATTTTCCATGCATGCACATTCCATGACCATTTAACCGTGCCATGAGCTTATTGTAGGACTGAAGAGCGAGCTGCTGGGTGGATTCTATTGACTAGAGAAATTATCCAGCTGCCTGAGGCAAAATCTGTGTTGGGAAAGGATGAATCAAAGGATGCCCTCCCACCAAAGGCTGCAAAAGGCAAACGGTCAAAACACAAGAGACCACATCATATCATCAAGCTTGTATTGCGAAGGTTCATAGTCCTTAGTTCCTTGTCAGAGTTAACCATTGCACCTTCTCTCTCTCTCTCTCTCTCTCTCTCTCTCTCTCTCTCCCTCTCTCTTCGGTATTGACCTCTTTGTTTTATATGCTTTTCATTAGAGTGGAAAATTCTTTCCGAAGTTCCTCTCTCTCTCTCTCTCTCTCTCTCTCAGTTTTGACGCTTTGTTTTATATGCTTTTCATTAGAGTGGAAAATTCTTTCCGAAGTTCCTCCAGGCCAGTTCTTCATTCAGCAGCAAGAGTTGTGCTGGAAATGGGGAAAAGTAGAGCTGCTGCATTTGCTTTAGGCATCTATGAAGATGAAGGTGCCATTCTTCAAGCATATGATATTGGTTCATCTGATCTGGATGCCCATGAAACCTCAAAATCTGAAGGTAGTTTCTCTTTTAAATGATCCATTAACCAATAATACGGCATCCTGAGTGTGTTAGGTTCATCTTTGAACTTTTTTTAATGAAAATTTATTTTACTTTAGCTTACCACTTGCTGACAAGATAAAATAGCTTCAGAATTGAGTGGTGGTTACTGCTCCTCACTACAATAGATGAGCATTCACTTATGGTCACCAAAATTTGTCTGTTTTTTTTCTTTAATTTTGTGTTCATGAGATTCGTTATCGGCTAATCCCTTATAAAGGTGATCTTGTAATGTGCAAAGTGCATTCTCATCCAGGCAGTGGAAGGGTCAGATAGGTACTGTGCACCTTAATTTTTTCCTATGAACAATTTTTTTAGCCATTCAGAGTTCAGTATATGAACTGCACTAACATCTCATGAGTTTTCAGTGTTTTCTCTGGGAGTTCAGAAAATGAACAAGTCTGGTTGGAGGAGCTTTAATTGGAACCGTTGTCTCCAAACTGAACCATTGAATGGGTTTAGTAGTGCCCAAAACTTTTTTGACCTGGCAGTTTTGAGCATTATTTAGCTAATTTTTATGCTACTTGATATCATGGAGGGATGGATTTCCAACCTCTCTTCCATGGTTGTGGCACTATGTAGATTGAACTTTTTGAGTTTCAAGGCAATGACTAAAAAGCATTGCTCAAAAAAAAAAAGGTAATGACTACAAAGCTAGTAAGCTTGAACGTCATGCAATGTCAGAATCATGTCATGACTATATGATGTTAAATAATGTCCTTGAATTATATGCTTCTTTCTAAAATAAATTAACTGTAAACAGAATTTTGGTAACCTTTCTGGTTAGTTTTCTGTTACTTATCTATATCCTTTACTTGCTTATGAAGAATGATATGGGATTTCTATCAATGGGTATCTGATGGATAATGAAAGGATTCAACTTGATGTCTCAACTGATTCTTTCCTCCTATTTTGTAGTTAACCAGACTCCAAAGGATACTATTGCGAGCTTATTGACATCTTTAATGGAAGTTGTCCGCGTGACTGTAGCATGTGAATGCGTGTATGTTCGAGCAATGGTTATAAAGGCATTAATATGGATGCAAAGCCCATATGAATCATTTGAGGAACTGAAATCTATTATTGCCAGTGAGCTTTCTGATCCAGCGTGGCCATCAACATTACTAAATGATGTTTTACTAACTTTGCATGCACGATTTAAGGTACTTGCCAACTGCTATAACTGCTTATTACTTCTTTTTTTTCTCTTAAAATCCCAAGTTCATTGCAGTGTTTCTTACAAGCATATTTAGAAATTTCTCCTAGATTATCTTGTTAACCATTTTGAATTCCATTATTACTTTATTTATGTGTATAAGAAATCGTGGCCTGCAAATGGTCAAGGCCTGCTCAGTTCTATGCTGATCCAGCCGGCTCTGCACTACTTCTGGGCCAACTTATTAGACCAATTTTGACCCATTTACCAAGACCCCAAATGTTGGGGGCCTGTGCCTGATTATGAGTCGGATTTACACCTATCCTTTTTCATCTGAATTACCTTTTGATACCTTTTTAAGCCCTTTCATTATCATTGATCCCTTATCCCTAATAAAGTTATGAAAGTGATTGAAGAGAGAATTGTTGAGATGATTTTTTTTTTTGGAAACATTAACAAGGTAATTTTATTGCATCACCAAAAAGAGTACGAATAGCAGAATATAAGAGAACCACACTATGGCAGAAATTCCAAACATCAATACATAGATCTAACCAAAAACTCAGACCTCTCTACCCTTGCCTCAGCTAGAATGTTGGTCACCCCACTAGCCATGTGCCTCACATGTCTGAAAACATCACCTTGCCCATTAAATTTCTTATATCCATAATTATTGGGATTAACTTCTAGGGAGGAACATTTTTACCACTAGCCCACTTGGTGGCATTCTTTGAGTCCCCTGCCACTAACAAGCCTACCTAAACCTTTATCCTTCCACACGATTCTTATAGCTAGCAATTCAGCCTCGTTTGAATCTCTAATTCCCAATGATCCTATAAAAAGTATTTTACATTCTTCTATGATCATGTAAAATACCCCCACATCTAGTACCCCTTGCCACCCCATTCACATTGAATTTGAACCAACCCTTTCCAGGTGGCTCCCATCTCCCCCCTGTTGTAGGATATATTGTACTATAAGCTTTTGGCCAATTTTGTCAACTGTTTAGATTATTTCATATAGTTACTAGGAGTACCATAGGAAGTTGACTTCCTTTTTTGTATTATTTCCATTTATTTTATATTTTGGTGTTTATATATTCTCTTTATATCTTTCAAAAGAGATACAAAACAGAAATTATTCTTCTCCATATCTCCTTTATTTTACATGATGGTATTGGCTAGAACGCTTTTTTTTTTTTTTTCCTTCCTAAAGTCCATCGCTGCTATGATGCTGTGACACCCTTCATCTCCTTCTTTAGTAGGTGCTTCAACATTTTTTATTGGTTTTTTCTACAGCCACATGTTAGCATATTACATTTTTTATTCTTCGTTGGGTTCCTACAGATAGTTCCCTTTTCCCCAACCCTAGATCTACTTCGTCTGTCCACATTTAGTCTTCAGACCTCACCCGGCCTTGTCACCATTTTCCCTAGGGAACATCTATAAGTTTTGTCCAAGGTTATTGATTTTGGTGGGGCTCATTAAACCCAATTTTTGGATCAGATCTAGGGATGATAGATATGAGATTTTTTGCGCTGAGCTTTAATTTGATTGGATTTCTTGCATCTTCACTGTGATCTATACTATTAGTGTCAACCCTTTTCTATTATGCATCCTATTGGTTGGCATAATGTTTTGGAGTATGGGATCTACAGTTAACCCATCATTGGCCTTGTTTGGACAACCAGATCTACTGCAATTACTACTCTCTTTTTTTCTGTGGTTATTACAGTGCAGGACTAGTCTTTTTGCTGCATTTTGTGTGCTGATTTTTTATTGATTGCTTGGATTCTTCAACTGTCAAGCAGTATTTTACTAGTTTTTTTTAATATGTTGGACTCTACAATGTATTTTGGTGGTTCTGGACATTTTGGGACTAGAGGTAACTTTGGGCAATCATCTTCAGATACTACCTGTATAGGAAAAATCACCACTCCCCTTCTTAATGAGACAAACTATCACGCCCTGGCGCACGAGACACCTGATTATATATATATATATATATATATATATATATATATATATATATATATATATATATATATTTGTATTCTAACCATTGTCAACAATATCTCACACGTGACCAACGCATTACCATGCGTCCCTACACGTGATTCTCAACCACACAATGCGGAAGCATAAGGGTGATAGTAACCTAACTCAAAAGTTATTAAAATACTCATAACCAACTGGGGATTTAATACATAAATCAATATTACAAATTCCAAAGTGAACGTTTCTCTAGCAAGACAATATAGAGGTCTATCAGACTGATAGTATCAGGACTCTGATCAGCCCACGCCGCCTCCAAGAGTTATCTAACCCCTCCTTGAGTGAAGTCCGTGAAATTTGTAAAGAGTGAGCTAACCAACCCAGTGAGAGAAACAACACAAACATACTATATATATATATATATATATATATATATACACACACATCTCATAAGTGCACATACGTATACCATATCATGTTCTTCTCAACCAACACATGCATATCATAATCACAATACAATAACATGGATTATCAAACATCAATCAATCACATGTTAACACTAACGCACAATATACTATACTGTCCGACACAACATCCCATACTCAAGACTCTGCACAGTATACCATACTGTCAGACACAGTACCCCACACTTCTCGGTGACTTTCAAGGATAATACCATCATTGACGTGACAAGAAGCCACAATCAATGATGCCTCTCACGTCCAACAACCTCTGGTATCATATGTGGAGATTAGACTCTACTTCTACACAGAAACATACTTTAGCAACAGGAACTAGGTCCCTACCAGATCAACCAGAACATACCAGCATCACACCACAACCTTGGGTACTCAGTTTGGTCTCCCTGACCAACCGAAACCCTTTACCATCACGCTATAGCCACGGATCTCGATCTGATCTCCCTGATCCACTGGAAACACGCTCTCAACGCTGTAAACCACAAGCACTCGGACTAATCTCCCCTGATCAACTGGAACACATGACCGACTCAACCTCGACTCATAGATCATCGTGCTATAGTCACATATACTCCGTCTGATCTCCCCGATCAATCGAAACCACTCTCAGTGCTATAGTCATGGAGACTTAGTCTAATCTCTCAGACTGTCTGGAGTGCACAGATCTCTACAACTCTCTAAGATCATCGTACTATAGCCACGGGCACTCAGACTGATCTCCTCGATCAATCGGAACCACACTCTCAGTGCTATAGCCACGGGCACTCAGTCTAATCTCTCAGATTGACTGGAACATACATATCTCTACATCAAAGATCCACTCTCAACTGGCTACGTTTTGGAATGTGCGCCCATACACACATTCAAAATACCATAATGCTATTGGGATGTGCGCCTATACACAAATCTCAAAATGCCTTAAGGCTAGTTGAAGGGGAACTCCAACATCTTGCTCATCAAGTACTCGGGACCTATCAGGTCACCGGGACTACTCATCGAATATTCAGGACCTATCAGGTCACCGGGATCGACCTATCGGGCGGACAAGGATTGCCCTATTAGGTCAACTAGGATCGTGATGCCAGTGTATGTGGACGTGATCAAAATGTTAATTTTGACCCCGGTGGGTGCATTGATAAATTAGGAAATTTGGACCCTAAGTCAAAAGATGAAAATTTTATTTTCAATTTGGGTCCGGCCCAACTCATCAACTCCAATCAATTAGTTGGATCCCACTTCCGTGAAGCCAAACATGGGACGTTCATACAGTCCCAAAGTTTTGAAGTCCTAAATCTAATGTGATTTGGAGCTCATGGTTTGATCACTATGTAGTAATTACTAGTTTTATTTTTTGTAGAAATTCTAGTCCTAGTTAGAATAGGATTGGGTATTTCAGTTGGTGATTGTAATTACTTAGTTTAGTTATTTCCACCTTAGGTGTTGTATTTAATTTAGAACTTTATTATTTTGAAATTCGAAATTAGTATGTAGGAGGGTCGGCTTCTTCAAATTAGGGATTAGAATCGGTGGTTCTTTTCCTATTTAAAGAGTAGTAGCTTGTAATTTAGGTGGGGATTATTCAGTAAAATAAAATTTATTTTTAATCCATTGAGAATGTTATGAAATTTGGATGGTGATAATCCAAAGACCAGCAACTCAACTGCAGCAATTTTGCAGGGTGCTCAAGAAATCCTGAAGAAGTCAGGATCGAGTGGGTGGAGTTGAAATCATCCCAGTAACTTAGTTGGAAAGGAGCTCCAACATTCAAAGTGTAATACTGTCAAGCAACTAATGTTTTGTTGCTGATTTTGTCAGGCCCAGTTGTGTTCGTGTTAGCAATTTGTTTGTTGTTCTACAGGTTCAACACGATCAGACCCGAATACGACATCGGGTATTGTTGTCTTTCTTGGACTATTCATTTTGATTTATTTTGCGATTGGGTTATTCAGGCTAATATTCAAGCTTCCGCTATAATTCGAGGTTGGGTATTCTTAATCCTACCTAGCCTACATCAGATCGACCTATCAAGTTAATCGAGACCACTCATCAAACACCTTGGGACCTATCAGGTCAACTGAGAGTCTACCAAACCCACCTCGGCTAACCCAACCCACTGACACATACCTATACGTACAAAGAGATACCTCTCTCTTCGGTTCACAAAAAAACATGCATCTCAACAATATATGCATAATCGACATATTGGGAAAACATGCATATACTAAAAGCATATTACATCCAAAACACATGTTCACAAGGCGTATAAATCACACATTACCTCTCAAGTACACAACGTACCGCATGTGAAACACAGTCGTAAAGCGTATGAATCACACATTGCCTCTCAGTCATACAACATACCGCATATGTAATACCCCTGTATTGGCGAGAAAGGGATCCTTGAAAGTCGCCAGTGAAGTCGTGGAAGGTCCCATATCGCCAGTTCAGGAGAGTTGCATGGGATATAAGACGAGACTTCTCCTTCTTTTAGCACAAGGCCTTTTGAGAGTAACATTGGGTTGACTCGCTAATCAAAGCCGCGTGGGCCTGTATGCGTGGGCCCAAAGTGGATAATATTGTGCTAGCGGGACGGGTCGTTACTAATGGTATTAGAGAGAGGTTCAACGCTTTGCATGTGTTGGCTCACTATTTGTGTGGTGTAACGGAGTTGGGGACGGCTCTGGTTCTAAGGGGGTAGATTGTAATACCCCTGTATTGTGTGGGCGTTGTGGGAGGAGAGAAAAAGTCGACAGGGGGTGTGATTTCAAGTCCCACATCGCCAGTAAGGGAGAGTTGTCTGTGGGATGTAAGATGGAACCTCTCTTCTTCTAGCATAAGGCCTTTTGGGCCCAAGGGTGACACTTGGACCCAATGCAAAGCCGTGAGGGTTTTTCAAGCCCAAAGTTGACAATATTGTGCTAGAGGGACTGGTTATTACAGATGGTATCAAAGCAGGTTCTAACCCTCTGCCTGTGTAGGCCCTCTGCCTTTGTGTTGTGGCCGAGTCGAGATGGCTCTGGGCTTAAGAGAGGTGGATTGTGACGCTCCTGCCCACTTGGGCATGTGGGAAAGAGTCCCACATCGCCCAAGGAGGTGGGGTGTGGGTGGATTTAAGAGGGGAGAGCCCCTCTCGCAAGCAAGAGGCCTTTTGGACTTGGAAGTGAGCTGGGCCCTAAATGCAAAACCATGTGGATCAGGTGGGCCCAAAGCGGACAATGTCTTGCTGGGGGAGTCGGGTCATCACAAATGGTATCAGAGCACGGTTCAACTCTTGGCTGTGGGTGTGGTCAGAGCCGGGGACAACTTTGGTTCTAAGGGGGGTGGATTGTAATACCCCTGTATTGGCGAGAGAGGGATCCTTGAAAGTCGCTAGTGACGTCATGAAAGGTCCCATATTGCTAGTTCAGGAGAGTTGGGTGTTGGATATAAGATGAGACTTCTCCTCCTTCTAGCACAAGGCCTTTTGGGAACAACATTGGATTGGCTCGCCAATGCAAAACCTGATACTATTGTGCTAGCAGGACGGGTCGTTACAGCATATGAAGCACATATTCATAAAACGTATAAACGATATCATCCGGTAGACAGACTGGACCTTTCACTTCTGGGCATTTACTCCAATAATTACATCTGTTATTCCCAATAAACCTACTATATCCAAAATAAGATGGCGATTGTCCAGCTCCAATAAGACCACTTGAAATCTCCTATAACTCGACCTCAGCTGAACCTGAAAAATAGAGAACATGAGCCCACTTGGCCCAGTAGGGAAACAACAAAACCCACATACAATATCTGAAATACAGAAAATTAATTGATTCAGTTTGATAATTTTTCGACTTACCCGATTAGATCAATTCGAGTCCGGCCGATCAAAACGCATAGAATTTAAAAACTGTTTTTCTTCTTTTTACTGTTGCCTGAAACAAACTGATATTGTTCAGATCTGAAATATATTATTTCAGTTTGCTAAAACAAAATTAATTCGGCAGAAACTAAACTTAATTTTCACCGAAATTAATTTCATTCGCAAACTTCACAAGGTGATGATTTCTTAGTGAAATTTGAGACTTTTCTTGTTTTTTTGGAGAGAAATCAAGATCAGGTTTATATTTTTCTAATTAAGTTTCTGTTTGCCCAGAATAGGGTGAAACATTAATTGGCATTGAAAAGGGAAAAAGATTAGAGGAACTTCTTGATTTTTCAAGTGACTACACGATTCAGGTTCTCTCAAGCGTTGTAACTTGACCTGGATCCTAGTTTGCCATTATTTCACATAAAGGTTTAGGTAGGGGTTAAAACCAACCCTAGCCTTCATCAACTTTTGAATTTCTTGCTGCTCTTGGTCTCGAGTTACATTTATTAGTGTTGGAAAGGGAAGAAGATCCAAGGAACTTCTCGATTTTTTGAGCGACTACGCGATATGGTTTCTCTCAAGCGCATCGTAACTTGAGCTGGATCCTAGTTTACCATTATTTCACAAAGTTTTTGGTAGGCGTTAAAACCAACCCTAGCCTTCATCAACTTTTGAATTACTTGCTGGTCTTGGTCTCAAGTTTGAGCTTGTTCATGCTCAAATCCTTAGTATGAAGTGCCTGCGCTTCCTAAATATGGTCTATTCTACATTACTTCTAGATAAGTGGAATGGAATGTTATGATGTGTCTTCTGGTCATGGTCTGATTATTTTGCTCTTTTCTCCAAGGATCCATCAATTTCCTCCTCAAAAGTGAACTCAATACTTTTGATGATTGACTAGATCCTTCATCCAAAGGATTGGGGCCTCCAAATAAGTGGAACCAATTGCACCCATTGCAATATAACTGATCATTTTGTGGAAACTTGTACTTTGGATGGGAAACTTCTTCATCTGTAGGTTAATCACACATAGGTAGTTTCGTCATCACGTCTTGTGTCTCCTACTGATGTTATTCAGGTACCATGTCATGAATATGATTTTTTTTATGCACGATAGGGTGCAGTTGAGAAGTATCAATTCCTCTGAGAGAACCCAAACCTCGGTCACTGAGACAGGTAATGCCCTTTCTGCATTCCAAGTCACCTCTGGCAGTCTTCAGATAAGTGACTTGAGGGCAACAGACTATATAGCCAGTATGTCCCGTCTTTTTTCAGCCTTATATAATTTGTCTAATGAAATTGTTCAACTTGTTGATGGTACTTGTATCACTATTAGTGTAAAGGCACCATCTCCTTGTCTCTAAACTACTACTTTTTTTTTTTGAAGACCAAGGTGTCCACACCTCTTAGAGCACCTGACTAATCCTTGAGGCATGTGCAAACCTCTCTATCCACACACACCGGGTAATACTATGGGGAGTGGCTCTTTTGTGTTGCGAGTGACTCCGCATCTCAGGCGGTTCTCGACCTCCAAGCCAACCCTCACGGGTTCTCTAAACTACAGCTTTCTTCTACTTCGTTTGTATCTCATTTTATCTACTAATTTGATGGCTATTAGTTCACTTACAAACTCCTTGAATTGCACAACGACTTATTTTCCCACACATTGTGTCATCCATTATTTGGACATGAAGTGGGCGGTTGTTTCTCATAGTTAACCCTAGGTTTCCGGAGCCAAGGAAAAACCAACGTAGTCAAAAGCCATTTTTTTCAAAGCCTCTCATTAAAAGATAAATTCGATTTCCAAAACAAAAGCCTTCCCCATGAATTTCAATCCATCTACATAAAATCAATTGCAGTTTTAATGCAACTAGGAGTCTAGATTAGTGCTGCAAATTCCATGTTGACTTTGGTGAGGTAGTTTTAAATTTTTTTAAATGCTGCAATTTTTTTTCTTCAAAATTGGAACCTGGCACAATTTTGGTGCCTAGTGGTTGTGCTAAATAAAAGACAGCCTCTAGACATACCTGGGCACCAAAATTCATTCCCAACCATAGTTCCTATAGCTTAAATTTCTAATAAAATCGAAGGGGTCAATTGTATAGTGTTGTTCAACTTTCTATTTACCTTGTGAACTAAATTTCTTGGTCTTCTTCCTTTGTCATATGGATTCAGCTTAATGACAACTTCAATGTATACTTTCATAAGATGTGCTTTGGTTTGTATATTTTCATTTCATGAATATACTGTTGGACCTCATTCCTGTTCTCTTTGAAATTCTTAATCCAATCGTGTGAAAGAAATTCATGCTTTTTACTTGTTTAGGACACCTACTTAACTTTTACACTTAATTGAATTTTCTATTAGTGTTATAAACTTATAGTTATCCTAAATTGGAAACTTTTATTTATGACTATTACTTAATGCAAATAGGTTTACCATATGAAGTTACCTTTTATGTTTTGAGGTATTTCCTAAATGGAATTCCTTTAATCTTGCTAAGTTTCTCTAACGTTATGCATCATATGGCTTTTGTTGTCTCTAATATTTCTTTCATTGTTTGCTTATTAGGCTTCTCCAGATATGGCAATAACACTTCTTGAAATTGCAAGAGTTTTTGCAACTAAAGTTCCTGGAAAGATTGATGCAGATGTGCTTCAACTACTTTGGAAAGTGGGTTAATTCTCTTGTTACAATCATATGATAGTCCAAATTTTACATATTCTTTGCTTTAGTATTACTTGCTAATTGCCTCGTGTGGCACAAAGAGATTTCATTTTGTTATTCAACATTTTCTAGTAGGGTATAACATGTTATTTTTTTCCCTAGGTCTTTAGATAATTTGCAAAAGTTACATAAGTAACTGTTTGTCTGGAACTCTCTTTCTTGTTCATTCTCACCATCAAAACATGATACTTCTAGATCTGAGGGGTTTAAGAGCAAAACCCAACAACTCTGTCTTCTATTGATCATTTGATACTTTAGATGTAATGCTTACTTTTTCTGTCACATTTTGGTATTGGCACCTTAACGCTCTACTGTTTGAAATCCATTAGTCAACTTCAAGTTGCAATTATTAAATATTTTGGAAATATTAGAATTTATAATAAAGATGGCCACTGTAATGATGATTGATAATGCTGTTGTGGTGCTGATGGAACAAGAGATTCAATCACTTAGGGTGGTCATGCTATATAAGCAAAGTTCCTAGATGGGTGAATTTTACTTATGTACCCTCACTAGAGAAGCTGCAGAAACAGAGGACCTTGTGATTAGATGATGAATTTTGTCTTGTTACTTGTGCTTCATCTGTCACTATTTTACCTTTTCTTCCTCTCTGCTGCTCCGATCAAGGTATATCCTCCTTTACTTGATAGAATATTACCATTTCAATAAAACAAAAGTTAAGAGCTAAGTTTGGGTTTGAAACTTTGTGAACCTAGGAGGTTATCAGTTGTATAGTGGCGTGTCATATTTAGCGGACTGAGTTCACTCACCTGTATTATTTTCATTTCAGTTGTATGTATGCCATGCTTAGTGTTCTCTGTTTTTCAAAATGATTATTAGCAGCAGACTTTCCTGTTTTTCGAAATTAACATTTTATTTCATGTTGATGTTTGTGCGATATTTGTCTTATTCAATTGTGTGATATTCCTGTGTCAGCCTAGTAATGTTGACTAGTTTTATATTTTTTTTTTGAGCGGTAGAGAATAAATAACATTAATAAAAAGAAAGTACAAATACAGAACAAAACAAAAGAGAAAACACAAAGGCCTAAGAGAGTTAGGCGACTAGTTTTATATAATTAGTTTTGTAGAATTATGGAAAAGGATGGCTCATCGCTTTTCTCATTATCACCAGTATAAATAGAGTTGTACAAGCCTCTTAGAGAGGATAAGATCAAATCAATTACAATCCCTTTAATTAGGGACACTGATAAATACAAACATACACAGAGATGGAAAGTCAACACTTTCCATTAATATTCCCCTACAAACGCGACGGTGGTAAAGGGACGAGTTTGGAACTAAGTACTGAGAAGCGATGCTTCAGTAGAAGGTCTGAAGAAGTAATGTAACGGACCCAAATCTTTAATTTCAAATTCTGTACCTCGTCGGTGAGTGAAGGTCTGAAGAAGAGACATTTTATTACCAATCAAGATAATGTCATCAACATAAATACGGAGAAGTATAACACTGGATTCACGTCGATATGTAAACATCGAGCTGTCAGCTTTGCTTTGAACAAACCCTAGTTGACGAGAGAAAAGAGCTAAATCGTTGAAACCATGCCCTGGGAGCTTGTTTTAACCCATAAATAGCTTTGTCGAGTATGCAAACATGATGGGGACGATGTGGATCAACGAAGCCAGGCGGTTGAGTTATATATACCTCTTCAGTAAGAGTGCCATGAAGGAAAGCATTTTTGACATCAAGTTGGTGAACGGGATAGGCAAAGGTGACAACAAGGCTAAGAACAATGCGAATAGTGGTGGGTTTGACAACCGGACTGAATGTCTCGTCATAGTCTATACTAGCTTGCTGATGAAAGCCTTTGGCAGCTAGGCGGGCTTTGTGGCAGTTCGATACTACCATCAGATTGACATTTGATTTTAAACACCCATTTGCAATCAGCAGTGTTAGCATGAGATGGGGGTGGAACAAGAGACCAAGTATGTTGTCGGAGGAGTGCATTAATTCATCGGTTATAGCATGTCGCCTATTCGACAGACCGAACAACCTGAGTGTAGCAGGTTGGCTCAGAGTTTGATGAGGAGACCAAAGATGCAAATGCTTGTGGTAGTGGATGGTGACTAGCAAATGCAGCTTGCTTCTTAGACTTAGAAATGCCATCTTTAGCGGGTCACCATAGGATGAACATTGCTAGGAGGAAGCTGAGAGACACAGGTGAGGACGATGCCGCAGGTGGAAACTGCGGTGTTGTGAGAAGAGACGACTCTTGTGCAGCGATGGGAGATGATGAGGCAACAGGTGGCGACTCTGGTGACGCTGGGGGAGATGGTGAGGAGATTGTTGAAGGATGGGCTGGTGATGTTGGCATGGTAGGAGTAGCAGCTGCTGGAGAAGAAGGCATGGTGATGAGCGGGATGAAGATCACATCGGAGGATGGCGTGGCATGGGCCGCCTGGTGCGCGAGGCATAGGGAAAAACAACTTCATAAATAAGACATGCTGGGAGATGTAGACCCTACCGGTAGATGGATGAAGACACCGGTAACCCTTGTGCCAAGAACTATAACCAAGAAAAACACATTCAACTGATCTAGGTTGAAGTTTGTTAGTAGTATAATCTCCAAGATAAGGGTAGCATGCATAACCAAATGTGCGTAGGGAGAGGTAGTCTGGGGCGGTGCCAAAGAGCTTTTGAAAGGGTGAGGACCATTGTAGGAGTGGGGTCAGAAGGCGATCGACAAGGTGCACAGCTGTGGAGAGTGCTTCAACCCATAGGTTGGAAGGTAGATGGGAGGCAATAAGTAGGGTGTGGCCCATTTCCGACAAGTGTCGGTGTTTGCGTTCATCAAGACCATTTTGCTACGGGGTATGTGGACACTGAGAGACGGTGAGTAATTCCTTTTTGCGCACATAAGGTTTGGAAGGGGGCGATTATCATATTCTCGATCACCATCACTTTGAAAATATTTAATAGTAGTAGAAAAATGATTTTCAACAAATGCTAGAAAAAGTTTGAAAATGAGTGAAGACCTCCGATTTCTTTCGCATAGGATAAATCCAAGAATAGCGAGAATAATCATTAGTAAATAAGACATAATATCGAAATCCAGAAACAGATAAAATAGGGAACATCCACACATCTGAATGAATTAAATAAAATGGTGCTGGAGTACAATGATTATGAGCTGAAAACGGGAGTCGTGTAGACTTGCCCATAGCACAATGAGAACAAAAAGGAGAGTAAGAAAACTTAAAAGAAGATCCTAAACATTTATTATTAGCCAAGACTCGAAGCACATTATTTGAAGAATGTCCAAGACGCTGGTGCCATATTGATGGTGAGGAGCAAGAGGCGAGGAAGGTGTGGATGGATGAAGCGGTGGGCTTGATGGGGTAGAGGTCCTGCTTCACATCGGCCATGAAATAAAGGAGCAACAGTCCTGTAAGTTCACGAATAACAAAACCCCATGGGAAGAAGGTGAAACTACAGAGTTATCTCCGAGTAAATTGAGCAACAGAGAACAATTTTTTATGCATGTGAGGAACATGAAGCATAGGAGAAAGACGAAAAGTAGAAGAACCATAGAATAGAGACAAAGTATCAGTGTGCGCAATAGGAAGGGAGTCACTGTTACCAGAAGAATAGAATCATCACCCCTGTAGTCAGTCTTAGAGCGCAGGGAGTGGGCATCACCAGTCATGTGATGGGTGGTGCCAGTATCAGGGTTCCAGTTGGGGTCTGACGGTTGGGCGATCTGCATCCCGGCAAAGGTAGACGTAAGGTCCTCATTAGGGTGAGGGCCCGGCGGTAGAGCTGATAGCAGGAGGCTGCTGTATGACCAACCTTGAAGCACAGTTGACACTAGACAACGGAGGAAGGTTGGTGTCCGAGAATACCAGGGGAAGCAGGAGCACATTCGCGATTGCGATTGCCGCGGCCTCCACGAGCATTGTTGTTGGAGTAAAAATTGGAGCGATCGCCAGAGGAAGGACGACGGCCACGGCTGCCATGAGAAGAGTTCTCATGCCCACTGAGAAGAGAGAAGGGTGGTGATGGACACTTGCAATGTTGTCTGGTGTAGCACTCGGAGCCAGAGTGGCACTCTGTGACTCAAATAAGAGTAGGCGAGCGCGAAGATCGGTGGACACCGGAAGTGGGGGAGAGTTGAGGATTGCGGTGTAGAGCATGAAGTAATCAGGGCCAAGTTCCCAAAGCACTGACGTAACAAGGTCGTCGTTGGAGACGGGTTGGTGAATAGCGGCAAGAGCATCGGCAATAGATTTTGCATGCTGTAGATATTCGGAAATAGTCTTAGCACCTTTGGAAAGAGATAACACCTGAATACTCAAATGAGTTGCGTTGGCGAGAGAGTGCTGTAAGAAGTTACGCTGGAGACAATTCCAAATCTCACGAGAGGTGGAGAGTCCAACAACCTGGGCTAGCACTGGTTCGGAAAGGGTAGCAATGAGGATGTCGACGAGAGTCTGATCCATCTCAACCCAAGTGGTGTAGTTAGGGTTGAGGATAGGTTTGGAGGAGTCAGCAGAGGGAAGAGATGGAGGGGGACATGGGTGGGTGCCATCAATGAATCGCCTAGAGCTTTTGACCAATAAGGAACGGTTTGAGTTGGGCCTTGCCAAAGGAGGTAGTTTGTCTCCGTTAGTTTGATGGAAATAAGGTTCGAGAAATTGGGAATAGTGATTGGGCTCAGAGAAGAGGTGGAGGAGGCTGCAGATGGAAACCATGCGAGCGGGTGAAGAAGACTAGAGCACACTCGAGTCAACCACGAACAGAGTAGGGAAGCAGCAAGTTGCTATGGTGTTCCTCTTGTTCCTTGTTTTTTTGTATGTTGGTAGGTGCTAGGGTGCACGGGTCTGTAAGGCAGAGAAAACTAGGGGTGTCTCAGCAGATTCAGAAGCAGAGTGGCGGCAGTAGTAGAAAAGGGGGCTGGATCTGATTGGAGGCGCTGGCTGAGCGGAGCAGCAGCAAGACGATGAGAAAGTGCAGATCTGAGTGTGTTCTGACTGCACGTCTATGGTGTCTGCAAACCAGATCTGAAATAGAAGGAGACTGATGACGATGTAGGCTGCTCGAAGGGCAGCAGCATGGACATTGGTCACAGTGTATGTCGCAGATCTGAGTGCTGACGGAAAGGGGGAGCGATCTGAGGAGTAGGCGCTGGCAGAAGAGACGATGGGACGGCAGCAAGCAGTCGCTGCTACAGGGATCGACAAGGGCCAGCCGAGATGTAGATCTGGAGAGAAAGGGTGGATCTGAAAGAGATCGCAATGGGCTGCCTTGCGTTTCAGATCTGTGAAGAAGGAACGAGAGAGCGGCAGAGATTGACAGAGAGAGAGGCAGATGGAGGAAATCCATGAGAAGTCTGCAGGGGATATCCGATGCAGAAGGAAGGGAGAATAGAAGAGACTGCTGCTGTGTGAATCTCAGTCGTATGGGCCAGACAGAGACAAAGAGAAGAGGATTCGAAAAAAAAAATCTAAGAATCCCAGGCTAGCTCTGTACCATGTAGAATTTTGGAAAAGGATGGCTCACCGCCTTTCTCATTATCACTAGTATAAATAGAGTTGTACAAGCTTCTTAGAGAGGATAAGATCAAATCAATTACAATCCCTTTGATTAGGGACACTGATAAATACAAACATACACAGAGATGGAAAGTCAACACTTTCCGTTAATAAGTTTATTAATTTATTTTTGAGTTTCACAAGGTATAAAATCAATTGGCTATTCTTATCTTCATGTTTTTGATGTTCTATTTGTCATTTGTTTGGAGTTCTTGATACATGTTTTTGATTCGGATAAGTGAGCATTCTTGATACATGTTTGTTGATTTGCATCTTACCTATTTTTCTTAGACATGCCTTGTTGGCGCTGGACCAGATGGGAAAAACACAGCTCTGGAAGCAGTTACAATAGTTCTTGATCTACCGCCACCACAACCTGGGTCAACGTTGTTACTTACATCCATAGATGGAGTATCAGCATCTGATCCTAAGTCTGCTATAGCATTTCTGAGACTTGTGCAGGCAGCAGTAAGCACGACATCTGATTATATTTTTATTTCCTGAAGGGGACTTGTTGGTTATGTTATTTCTTTAAGATAACGTGTTTTCACCTGGAACTAAGCTATTTTACAGGTGTGGTTCCTTGGTGAAAATGCAAATTATGCTGCATCAGAATATGCTTGGGAGTCTGCAACACCTCCTGGTACTGCATTGATGATGTTAGATGCAGATAAAATGGTGGCTGCTGCATGTTCTCGAAATCCCACACTTGCTGGAGCTTTGACTCGTCTACAAAGGTGTGCTTATAGTGGCAGTTGGGAGGTATAAAATTCTCCCTGGTTTATCTTTTTCTTTATCTTCATCAAGTGTATTTTATATGGTTTCATGGGTTTCTAACTTTTGGGACTGACCACTTCAGGTTCGAATGATTGCTGCTCAAGCCCTTATAACTATGGCAGTCAGGTCTGGGGAGCCTTTTAGACTGCATATTTATGAATTCTTACATGCTTTAGCAAAAGGTGGAGTGCAGTCTCAATTTTCCAAGATGCAATTTAGTAATGGAGAAGATCAAGGTTCCAGTGGCACTGGCATTGGAGTCTTAATAAGTCCCATGTTAAAGGTTCTTGATGAAATGTATAAAGCACAAGATGATCTAAGCAGGTAAGAACTGAAGCTTTTTTTTAACAGCAAGGTAAGAACTGAAGCTTGAAGTTGTACAAAGTTTGGGTTTTCCTATCTGGGCTTTATCTTATTTATTTGCATGTTGATATGCAGAGACATACGCACTCATGATAACAACAGACAGGAATGGTCTGATGAAGAGCTTAAGAAACTCTATGAAACCCATGAGAAGCTTCTTGATTTGGTTTCCTTATTTTGTTATATTCCAAGAGCAAAATATCTACCTTTAGGGCCAACAAGGTATGCATTAAGCTAAAAGCCTTAGGCTGTTCAAAGTTCAAGAGAGAAAATTAAGAACATGACTTGTTTAGAAAATAAAGAAATAAAGCCACCCAAAACTTCAAAATTCACCATCCATCCATCAAATGGAAAATAATTGTTTTCAGGGAAGTGATAAAAATATATTATTTACGCTGGGTATCCTGCGGTTTCCCACACATAAATTCAAAAAAAATATATATTATTTAGGCTATGAGGAGGAAGGATGTACAAGTATAAAAGTGCTAACATATAACATTAGACTTGACATCAAGAAGGAAAAAATTAGTGGCCCACTCGTAAATGATCTGAAGGAAACACATTTCCCACAACCAAAGTCTTATCTTGACACTTTTTAATTTGCATAGCAACCATCAAATTTGTGCACTGTTTGGGGAAAATATCATCAATGCTAGCTACCGTATCATGGTTCATTCTAAATCTGGATTCAGGGCTCATTTTGGACATGACTTGGATTGTTTTGCTGGTTAGGTATGTTGGCAACTAAAATTATCAAAGATTTCTATTTTGTTGATTCTAATTGATCAAAAAGGTCACTTTTGTTCTTCCTCATCTCTAAATGACCCACCTAGTTTCAAATTTTTTTGAGCAGTAACAGAAAAAAATCATTAAATTAAAAATAGTACAATGAAATCAGGTATAAGAGGCTTATACCTAAAACCCCAAACATAGCTACAAAGCTCCAACCAACCCCTTAGGGAACCCTAAGATGTACATTAGAATCTCCTCACATAAACAAAAAGAACAGGAAACATGAAACAAAAATCAACAAAAGACTCTCATGCTCCCTATCCACCCCAAGCGTGGCTAAGAATTCAGCCACGATATTGAGATATTTTCAAATTAATTGATTTTTTATCATGAAAATATTGCATAAATTGAGTAATTAAGAATTAAGAAATATATTTTAAGTGCTTAAAAATGTATAAATTGGAAATATATAGAGATTTTAGGTAATTATCAAGATAATATCATGAAGTCTTGTGTTATTTTTACCATTGAAAAAAAACACTGATTTTTTAGTGATGCTTTGAAAATACCAAACAATATTATCGGAACATACAAATATCAAGATATTTATCAAATACCAGAATATTCCTGAATATGTTCTTTAGGGATGGAGCAAGTAGGGTTTGAGCTAGGCTTGTGTTGTGTTGAGCCCGATCTCAAGCTAGACATGAGCTTGAACGACGTGACTGAGCCCAAGCTCACTAAAATTGATAGGCTCAATGGAAAGCTCAAGCCTGATATAGATGTGTACATAACTTGGAAAAATGAGAAAAAAAATGAAAAAATACCATTTCACTAGCAAGAGAATGAAGAAATGGGAGGGGAAAACAAAGGATCTTCCCAACACATTTTAGAGCACAATAAAAAACTAGAAATCCTAAACAAACAAAACCTAGATGGAAAAAGGAAGGAATCAAAGAAAAATATCTTTCAAATTACATCAAAGAATAAAAGAATAAAAATTTGAGGGAAAAGTATAGATAAGAGAAGATGATTATAGGTAAAAAGTCATACACTCATACCTAATCATAAATTTTTAGAATCAAGGTTGGAGTAAATGAGAGACACTGGTGCCCTAGATGTAGTCCTAGACATTGTTAACCAATTTCATTTCAATTTGGCATCATATTAGACCTGAAATATGACCGTTATTGAAAATCACGAAAATTAACTCAAAATAAATCTAAATCTAAATAAACCTAAGGGTTGAAGTGGACAGATCGGGATCAAGGGATACTTAAAGCTTGGTGGAGGGTGTGTTAGGGTAGATCGGAGGTTGGCCATCTTTTTAGGGGAAGTCTCTGCCTCTTAGTTGGCAAGGGCAATGGGACCTTCTTTTAGGAGGACTTGTGGCTGGGAGATCGACCACTGAGGGAGAGTTTTCCAAGGTTGTATATGGCAGCTAGAAATAGACAGGCCTCGGTACAAGATGTGTTCTGTGCTGGAGTGCGGGATACTTCCTGGCTTTGTTATTTTAGGAGAGAACTAAGGTCTTTTGAGTTGGATAGTTTAAAGGATTTGAAAGCCCAACTAGAGGAATTCCCATTGGATTTAGAGGTTGATGATGAGCTGGTTTGGCTGGGTAATTCGTCCAGGACTTTCTCGGTTAAGTCCATGATCGATGTAGCGTCTCAAAATGTAAATGGCTCTCCAGCAGCTCAGAATTTAATCTGGAAATGTCTTGCTCCACCTAGAGTTCAAATGTTTCTTTGGTGTAGTGCTAAGAGGAAAATATTGACAAGGATGGACCTTAGGAGGAGAGGTTTGTTGAGGCCAGACGATATCACCAGTTGCCCTCTTTGTGGGCTGGCCGATGAGACAATTGATCATCTCTTAGTCACTTGTCCGGTGACTTGGAGGCTTTGGAGTTATTCCTTGAATCTTATGGGAGTTTTCTGGGTTTTTCCCTGTTCTCGGGGTGAGGTCATGGAATCTTGGTTCCTCCACAACCTTAACTGTAGAAGGAGATTTGCATGGATCACAATTCCTGCGGCGGTCTTGTGGACTATTTGGAAGGAGATGAATTCTAGAGTCTTTGAGGGGAAAACATCAGAGGTTAGTGAGCTTATTCAAAAGACAAAGTGGAGTCAATGTGTGTTTGGCTGTGTTCCAGCAAGGAACTTAAAAGACCTTAAAGCCAATGATCTTTTGCATTCTTGGGAGGGTTGTATGATGATCTTTTGCATTCTTTGGAGGGTTGTATGAAGTCTTTTTCTCGAAATAGGAAGATTCAGGTTGATTTGTCCCCTCCTCCTAGTGGGACTCTGAAATTCAACTTGGACGGAGCTTCAAGGGGTTAACCTTGGGCCGGTAGAGATAGAGGGTGTTCTAAGGGATCATTCTGGTTCTACTCGTGTTATTTTTACTGAATCTGTGGGGTCTAAGGATTCTAATGAGACAAAACTTCTTAGCATTAGGAGAGTCTTGACTTTAGGAGAGGTTTTGGGGAAAGAGAAATTAATAATTGAAAGTGACTCATCCAATGCTATTAAATGGGCCAAGGGAGATAAGCGTCCTCCTTGGAGGTTAATCACTTTAGTAAGGGAGATTAAGGAGTTGGTATCAGTCCGGGAGGTGTCCTTCATACACATCAGCCAAACAGCCAATGGGGTGGTGGACTTTTTTTACAAAAAACGGTTTTGATGGTTTAATTAGTGGTATCTTTCAGTTATCAGGATTTTGTTTTATTTTATTTTTTTTGTTCTTGTATTGGGCCTAATCCTCTTACACCTTCTGGAATGTGTCATATATTTGTTTCTTTGGTTTTTAATAAAGTTCTTTCGGTTACTGCTCAAAAAAAAAAAATCAAATCATTATCCATGTGCAATCATAGCATCTGCATCAGGGCTTGGATTCCACTAGGACTCATGTGGTATTAAACCTGGAAGTACATGTATACTTATATGAAATTAGTTGTTTTTTTAATAACCTTAGGGAAGTTGACCATCTAACTTGGTTGGGCCCTACATGGCTAGGTAGAATCTTCTAGGATAAGAGAATTTTGGGGAAACTCCTCCATCCAATCATTGGAGCTTTGTAGGATGGGCCATGAAATCAGAGTCAAATTTTCAAGGTCCAAGATCACAAGGCCAGTATGATTGGATGGAAGTGAATGTCTACCCATTGTATGTGTCATTTTCTTTGTGTTCTACCAAACATATATGGCCCACTTAAAAAATTAAGGGGAAGCCTCCCTAATTTTGCTCTTATTTTTCATTAGTCACCTAACAAGCAGGTAGGTCACATTGTTATGCTTAATGGCTAGCCACTTCCTATGGGAACCTGTGATTGCTTTACTGTTTATTTCTATGATTTTGCTAATACATTTTGCAAACTAAAATTTACTAGAGAGGTTTGATGTCTTGGGAGTTTTCGTAGATATATACTGTACTTTGGTGATGACCTCATCATTTCTGATTTCGTGTGGCTGTGATCTGTTACCAGTGCAAAACTTATTGACATCTACCGTGATCGACACAATATTAGTGTATCAACTGGTCTGAATGATCCAGCTGTTGCTATGGGGATTTCTGACCTTGTTTATGAGTCTAAAGAGACACATGCAGAACAACCTGAAGCAATTGATTCTGATCTAGCAAATGCCTGGGCTGCACAACTAGATGATAGCATGTGGGAAAGCAGAGCACCAGCGATGAATAGGGTGAGAACTAGCCACTTACTATTTATACTGTACACAAACATTTTCCCTTCAAAAGTGTAATTGTTTATATAGCTGAACATCTGATAGAACTTGCATTATGCTAAACGGATCTCATACAGATTAATTCCACAGAGTCAACCAAGAATGAGGACTTGACCTTGTTTGGAGCAATGTAAAGTTCCTTGACAAAAATATTTGTCTAGTTAACCTAGGTCTGAGTGTAATAGTGTAATCTTATGTTTTATGTATTCTTTAAATTAGTAACATATTACGTATCACACTGATCCTTATGTTGGATTTTCATAGTAGTGAACATATTCTTCATGACACAACCACATTCTTCCAAGCACCTTTTTTCATAAGGTAAAGAAATTGTGTTGCACAAGGTGCACCAGCAGGACAAGAAAAGGGGGAAAGATTGAAATAGCAGTATAAGAACAGGAACCTTTCCCCTGGAAAAGAAAAACAGTAAATCACACAAAGTAGAAAACCAAATTACAAAATGATATCCTGACAATCTCTAAGGGACTGTTTGTCTATTTCCTCAAGGAACGCAATTTCAGTGGAAAAAATTCTATTTTGGTTCAGTTCATGTCATTCGACAAGTCATATGAAAATCAACCTCTTGTTGGCCTATGAAAACCCGATGTTTTTGTTGTTCGTGTCAATATCTTTATTTTCATTGGAAATGAACGAAGAATTGTCTTAGCAAGTAAGAAAAACCTCCCTCTTTTCCTCGTTAAAGAAAGAGGGAAAGGTCTCATTTTTGTGTTCTTGGCAAAGGGCCTTCATTCCATGGGAGAACAGAGAAGATTCTCATTTTCCATGAGCTGGAAAATGACAAACAACCCCTAAGGTACCAAGGACCAATCCAAGTACAGTGTAAGTTCGACTTGGAGGTATCATCGGACACTTTAAAAAAAAACCCACAATTACCTCTTTCTTCCCATGAGCACCAACAGCCTCCCACAAGAACCATGTTCCATTTAATAGTGAACTTGGAAGAGCTATGAAAAACTATCCATGACAAGGAGTACTGCCGAGGTCCTTGGCACAACCTAATGGACCTTAATAGATCCCTAAAAAATACCTCCAACGCTTAAGAACAATGGATGAGCAAACTTGAAGATCATCTGGAGTTAGATGTGAGAGTGAAGATGGGGTTGGAATTGGAGCAGGGGAGAGTGGTCCTTGTCTGAGCGCTATGTTGGGATGGATATAGGGATCTTTTGTTTTTTGGGGGTGTTGCTATGGGAGTTGTCTTTTGTATTTGTACTTGGTGGGGTGATGATGTATTCTTCTTTGTTGGGGTTATGTAGATATTGTTCTCTGTAGGGGGGTGGTGATGTTTCTATGGTTTTTTGTGTCTTGTTTGTTTGGTATAAATATATTCTCTCTTTTTCTGTGATTGCACAAAAAAATAAAAAAATGTGAGAGAGAAGGAAGGAGCCGGGGGAGGGGGGGTTGCTTAATGGACCAAAAAAGATGCAAATTATTTGGTGAGCGACACTACCTTCAAACCACAGATAAAAGGAGCATGCCAAAAAGGATCCCAAGTGATCTGGCCATCAAACTCTATCGTCAACACTAATAAAGGTGATGAAGATTCAGAGAAGCAACTAAAAGATGGGAAGGTTTGGGCTTCCTCATTGAGATGTTGCGATGAAACCTTGGACGAAAATCAACTAAACCTAAGATTCTTTCTATCCATCAATGTCTTCCCTTTTTATTATTATTATTTTCCCAATTAACAGGAGGCTTACCTCATGTATGCTTTGTGTTAGGTAAATGAATTTCTTGCTGGTTCTGGAACTGATGCTCCTGATGTTGAAGAGGAAAACATGAACTCTAGACTCTCAGTTAGTTACAATGACATGTGGGCCAAAACACTCCTTGAAACTTCAGAACTAGAGGTATTATATAGGCACAGTATCTCTAAAAAGAGAACTTGAAGACTTGATTGTGGATTGTCTCTTGCTAGAAGTCTCAGTAAATTAGCAGGATGCTAAGTTATTCCATTTTGCAGGAAGATGATGTGAAGTCTTCTGGAACATCTTCTCCAGGTTCAGCTGGATCAGTTGACACTACAGTATCATCCCATTTTGGTGGAATGAGCTACCCATCCTTATTCAATTCACGTTCATCAGGCTATGGATCAACTTCTCAGGCATCGGTAAGCAAACTCTTTATGATGACTGTCCTGTTTCAATTTCTTATCCATTTAACCATGGAATATAAAAATGTGAGTAGCTTTGCTTGATTTTTCCTAGATAAAATTCTTTTTTGATGTTATTAAGGTATTCTTGTTGAAAAAAGTCACTCACGGTCTATCCATTTAAAAGTTTCATGCTTCATAGCAGGCACCAAAATACCTGATATAAATTTCTGCACTGAAAAGATGAGAAAAGTAGTTAAAAAAAAAAAAAGATGAGAGATGTAGTTCAGTGGGACTGTGAATACAAACTGACAAAAATGGTTCTTCAATAATTTTGATTCAGTTCTGTAAAATCTATTCCATGCTTGTGAAGTGATGGGCAGGAATCAAAAGTTTATGCCTGGATCAGTGATCTCCCAAATCATCTTGATGGGAATATCATACAAAGGATTCTAAGACTCCAAATGCTGAATGTTAAAAGGTACAAACCATGTGATTTCAATCCAAGGTGCAGATGTTTCCCTTGATTCCAGCTCGAGAACGAGTTCTTTTTCAAGACCTGGGGACTGATGTAGGACATGAAGGTGTAGCTAAGAAGCACAGATACGGGTACGCATATCGGATACGACGATACGGCAAATTTTGAAAAACTAGGATACGGGTGCGGCGGGATACGCCGAGTTAAAAAAATTATTATATATATATCAACAAAATAAATTCAGACATTTACAAAAAAAAATCATAAATTCTACTTTGAAATAAAAATTATTAGAAAATTATATTTTTATATTTATAATGAATACAATATATATAAATATATATATTAAAAAAAAATATATATATATATATTATAAAAATTAGACTATTAGCAATTTAGTATTATGAAAAGATATATATAATATGTTTAAAAAATATTACAATATTCCCCTTTTCTCTCGTGTCGTGTCGTGTCTGTTGCCGTATCCTTGACGTATCCGTATTTAAAATATGTTTTATTTAATTGGATACGTATCCGACACGTATCCTAGCTGTATCCGGCCGTATCCATGTCGGAAACGTATCCGACACGGATACTCGAATGGTTTCGGAGTATCCGTGCTTCATAGAGGTGTAGTCACGGGTGGACCACACTTCATTTTCTTTTATATTTTATTTAGCAATTTCAATTAGTATTTTAGTGTCATTAGGTTTCCTAATTAGCTTAGGATTTCCTTCTTAGTTAGTCTCCTAGAAATCTAGCTTTCCTAATGCAATTAGGATTTTTCCTTCCTTAATTAGTTTTTATTGTTTTTTTATATATACAGCTGCTATGTAATGAGGATCAACAACTCACGTATATTGAATAATGGAATGAAAATTATCAAGTTAGTATTATCTCTTCTTCTCTCTTTCTTCTTCCTGCCGTCAGTTGCATTCTATCCTTCCTTCTTCGAGCCTCGATGTAGACTCGGGATCCCCAATTTTGCCAGATCGCTTTGCCAATGTGCATCGATCCATCATCAGTAAGTGTAACGACCCGTCTCATTAGCACAATATTGTCCGCTTTGGGCCTACACACGGACCCCCACGGTTTTACTTTGGCAAGCTAACCCACTGTTGCTCCCAAAAGGCCTTGTCCGGGTATCAGAGTACACAATGGCACAATATTGTCTCTTTGGGCCCTCGGGTAGAGCCTCGCTCCATACCCGGCAACCCTCAAGGGTTTGTTCCTAGCACATGGCCCATACACGCCCATTCTCGCCTAGGAGGCCTTGTACTAGAAGGAGGAAGGCTACTACTTATGTACCAGGGAATTTCCAATGCCACTAGCAATGTGGGACTTTTTGGGGCAGGGTATTACAATCTACCCCCCTTAAAGCCAGAGCCGTCCTTGGCTTTGCACACACAACAACTAAGCCCACACCCTCAGGCAGAGAGTTGAGCCATGCTTTGATACCATTTGTAACGACCCATCCCGCTAGCACAATATTGTCCGCTTTGGGCCTACACACGGACCTGCACGGTTTTGCTTTGGCGAGCCAATCCACTGTTGCTCCCAAAAGGCCTTGTCCGGGTATCAGAGTACACAGTGGCACAATATTGTCCTCTTTGGGCCCTCGGGTAGAGCCTCGCTCCATACCAGCAACGCTCAAGCTTTTGTTCCTAGCACATGGCCCATACACGCCCATTCTCGCCTAGGAGGTCTTGTGTTAGAAGGAGAAAGGCTACTACTTATATACCAGGGAATTTCCAATGCCACTAGCAATGTGGGACTTTTTTGGGCAGGGTATTACAATCTACCCCCCTTAAAGCTAGAGTCGTCCCTGGCTCTGCACATACAACAACCTAGCCTACACTCTTAGGCAGAGAGTTGAACCATGCTCTGATACCATTTGTAACGACCCGTCCTGCTAGCATGATATTGTCTGCTCTGGACCTCACACATGGCTCGCACGACTTTCAATTGACGAGTCAACCCACTGTTGTCCCAAAATCCCCGGCTCTGCACACACAACAACCAAACCCACACCCTCATGCAGAGAGTTGAACTATGCTCTGATACCATTTGTAACGACCCGTCTCCCTAGCACAATATTGTCCGCTTTGGGCCTACACACGGACCCCCACGGCTTTGCTTTGGCGAGCCAACCTACTGTTGCTCCCAAAAGGCCTTGTCCGGGTATCAGAGTACACAGTGGCACAATATTGTCCTCTTTGGGCCCTCGAGTAGTGCCTCGCTCCATACCCGGCAACCCTCAAGGATTTGTTCCTAGCACATGGCACATACACGCCCATTCTCGCCTAGGAGGACTTGTGTTAGAAGGAGGAAGGCTACTACTTATATCCCAGGGAATTTCCAATGCCACTAGCAATGTGGGACTTTTTGGGGCAGGATATTACAGTAAGACACATGTAAAGTGTAAATGGGTCCTTATATACATATATTCTCCTTTGTTAGAAGGACAAGCAATACAATATACAGAGAATTGTCTCTCTGTCTCTCTTTTTTCCTTTTGCCTTTTTCCTCCATCTCTTTCTTTCTTTTCTCTCTATTTTCATTATAACAGAATGGGGATGTTATTGTCTCTTTGATATTTCTTTTAAGCATGTGAGGAGGTGTGCCAAGTGTTGCAGATTTCTTAGCGTTATAGTTAGGAGTGAATCCTTGGTTGATTTCTCATTTGATTGATGATCCTTTTGATACCATGTATGTAGATGTATTTCGATCAGGGGTTGGCAAGCAGCTCAAATGCCACTTCCCTATTTGTACATGTATTCTTTCCTCTCAATGAACAACTTCTTTGTTCTCCTTCAAAAAAAAAAAAATGCTGGACAAGAATATAACTATTTGTATTTTTTAACTAACTCAATATTCTCTTTTACCTATGACCATTTTGCTACTTTAAGAAACTTGAGCATTGATTGTCAGGTCAGTGCAAGAAGCATTTGGACACATTTGCATTGGGGAGTTTTCACAAGACACCAATGCAAATGAGCCATGTTAGCAATTAGTGTTGACCAAATATTTGAAAGAGAGGTCTTATCTAGAGGCTCACATTGCATTCCTGAATATCAGGAGCCTCAAACTCCCAATTCACATTGGCTTTTCTTAATGGCCAATATAGAAAATTGTGGATCTGATATCTCATACTGGTGTTCAATTCCTTCATGCATACATGTCACTACACAACTAGGCATGCTACAACTAAGGTAAATGGAAGAAAAAAATTGGAAGCTTATTTATTGAATGGTGCTCACCAAGTAAAGAAAGTTAGCTAACAAAATGCTGTGGATAGGTGACATCTCACAGCCTTTTCCCTCTGCCAGACATTATTTGAATTGTTATTGTTTATAAAATTGCATATTGCCCCAACCAGAATCATCTGGTTGGGTCAACAGTGGAATGTCAGATCCACTTGGCTGGAATTGGATAGTAGTTCTCTTCTATTTAAAAAATAATAATGTAGAGGATAAATTGGCTACTTCTTAAGCAATAGATCTTTAACCCTTCTTGTTCAATTCCAGAAATGTCTTTTTCAATGTCTAAACCTGTTATTTGCTTACATAGATAATACTGTTATGGATCAAAACAGAGAATTCTTACATTACTTCATTGTATCAGGAGAACCAGACAGCCATCACAAACAAGTTTAGTAACACTTGCATGGATACTTCATCATCAAGTTATGAGGGTCTAGGATCTCCGGTTGGCTCTTACTTTCAAGAGGATAAAATCCACTCTTTTTTTCAGTTGGGATTTGTCAGAATCTAATAATTGAGGCTGTTTCAGGTCAGAGAAGAACCTCCATCATATTCAAGGTCTGCTCTGCAGAGGTTTGAATCATTTGAGAACCCTTTAGCAGGTCATAGGGATCAGAGTTCCTTCCAGGATGAGGATGAAAATGCTTCTGAAAATCCACGGTTCGGAACGGCACTCTATGATTTCACTGCTGGTAGTGACGATGAGGTAAGTCAACCACTAAAAACCTCGCATGGGGTCTAAAGAGGGGAGAAAATAGTTTCAACTGACAATCATCATCATCACCATCATCACCATCATCATGAGTTGGAGCCAACACAGAAAGGGTTTATGTAGTTGGACAAACTCATTTCAAACTGTCTGGACATGCTAATTTTTCTATTCATGTTAACTAATCAACCCTGTTGTTTTGCCTTTGTAATTATTTGCTGTGTATCAAGAAAGCCCAGGAGGAATTGAATCGGATGACACTTTCCCATTTTCTGGGGTTAACTTTTTTTAGTTTTACTTTTCTATTTTGCCTTATCAGAAACCATTCCCTCCATCAACCAACAATCAATCATGTCTTTCTTTATCCCTCTTCAAGTTTTAATTGTCTGTGTCCTTGTACCTTCTACCTCAAACTTCTCAATTTTCTGCATAATTTCCGCTTTCCGTTTACTATTTATGAAACTAAACCATTTTAAACATCTCTCTCATTTAGTCATCTATTAGGCTATTTTTAAGGTTTCCTTAATGCTTACATTTCTAATTCTATCTTGTAATATTACTCATTCACCTTACTAAGTGCATCTAAATCACTATTACTTTTTATATTTGTCTTTTCTTTATCGCCCAACACTTCACTCTATATAGCATTTCAGGTTTAATCCTCCTAATAATCAAAGTGCCACTAATCCCAGACATTTGGGTTTGCCCTTTTAATGTGTGCTTTCTCAGATTTAATTGTCAGTATTCATTTAAAGATTGATGAAGATGTTATCCCCCCCCCCCAAAAATCCAACAACTGTGTGGTTCAATCTCCAAGAGGAGATGGATAACGATTTTATTATAGATGATGGATGATTACAGTTGTTGGACAGGTGTTGCTTTTTAAAGATTATCCAACCATTCCTTGTTGACTAAAGGAAGATTGGAGGAAAAAATCTGAATCAGAAATTGTATATCTCTGTATGATGGACTGTAATTCCTTTATAAGAGGAATACACGTTTTTACATGATGAGGAAATACACAAAAAGGGTAGTCAACTACAAGTTATGGTAGTCCGAAGGACTACACAAGAATATGGTGTTATGTTATAAAGGTCTTCTATACTACAAAAAAATGTACTGCTCCGACACTCCCTCTCAAGTTGGAGCTTAAAGAATCAACCAAGACCAGTTTGCAAACAAATTCCTGCAATTGCGATCACGTGATGGTTTTAGTGAGCATGTTGGCATGCTGATCTTTGGGCAAGATAGGGAGTGACATAATAGTAGATTTTATGTGATCCCATTTAAAATGGCAATCTACTTCAATATGTTTTGTGCATTTATGGAAGACATGATTTTTGAAACAGTTAATGGAAGACAGGATTGGAGGATATGTGCATATCAATTTGATTCTCACATAACTTAACCATCATAGTGAAGTGAGTAAAGCCTAATTCAAGAAGTTGTTTAACAAATAATGACTCATACATACTGCTCAAAAAAAGAATAATGACTGATGCATAGTATTAGCCATCGCCCGACATTTTACTTTTGCACTTGAGTGGGAAATAAGATTTGCTTCTTACTTTGTGAGGAAATAAACTTATCACGAAGAAAAATACAATAACCAAATGTTGAGCGGTGATCATCAGGCAATCCAGTTAGTCAACATCAAAATATGTGCAAACAAAGAGATCCCTGTGAAGAATACAAAATACTTGACTAGGATTTGTTTTGAGATATGAGAGGATACCAAAAGATTACTTGAAGGAGAGTCTTATGTGGAGCATGCGTAAATTGGCTTACAATTCTGGCAGCATGTGAAAAGTCCAACCAAGTGATGGTAAAATAGATCAATTAGCCAACCAACTTTTGATAATGACTTTGACAAGATAGAAATTCCCCATCTAACTGCACTTAGTTTGGCATTCACATCAAAGGGAGTGTCCACTGGTTTGTAGCCGAAAAAACCGATTTCACTTAGAAGATTGAAGGCATATTTTCATTGAGACAAACAATGATTTGTTCAAACCGAATGATTTCAATCTCCAAGAAATGACAGATTGGGTCTAGACACAAATTTCAAGAATTCAAAGTATTGATGCCACAAATTCTATTTAATTGATGAAATGTGGGCACAATGTTCTAAGTATTGGTGCTCAATAGACTCAACACCCTTTGTACAAATGAAACAACTTTGACCAAAAATTACATCGGGTTCAAAGAAATGAAGTTCAAATGGAAGAAATATCTTTTTTATTCTTGAATTTGTCTCCGATGGGGTCCACCAACTTGATCCACTTGATGGTGGCAATGATGTGGGAAGTGTTCTTGAATTAGTATTTATATGAAAAGTTAAATTGTCTGTGAGTAGAACCCAAACCACACTTATATGAAAAGTCCAAGTGTCCATGGACGGAACCCAAATCACACTTATATGGGAAGATTCAAGTGTCAAGGGTAGAACCCAAACCAATCTATAAGTATCCATTGGTAGAACCCAAACCATACTTACATGAAAAGTTCAAGTGTCGTAGAACCCAAATCACACTTCTATGGGAAGATTCAAGTGTCCATTGGTAGAACCCAAACCACCCTTATGAGATGATGCTAAGTGCCCTTGGAGGTAAACTCCAAATCACACCTCGAAATGGTGAAGAAAGAAGACACTAGGAGCCTTAAATTTTGGATCTTTCAAGGAGTATGAATCTCTTGCAAGACCCAAGCTCTTGCATTCTCAAGAAACACTTCCCTTAGAAACTCCTTTTCGAAAGACCCTTTGCACTCCCAAGTCTCCTCCTATCATAGCGAATGGTTTACTTTTGGATGGATCAACTCATGGAGGAAACCAACTATGAGTTGAACTCATGGGTGAATCCAACTGAGTTGAACTCGTGGATAAATTTATGTGCAAGTTAAAATCACGGTGAATCCAACTGCGAGTTGAACTTACGGATGGATTTATCCACAAGTTGAACGTCACAAATAAATCCAATTGTGAGTTGAACTCACTGGATGGATTATGTGAATTGCACTCACGGGTGGATCCAACTGCAAGTTGAACCCATGGATGGATTTATCTGCGAATTGAACTCACTGATGGATCCAACTGCAAGTTGAACCCATGGATAGATTTATCTGCGAAATTGAATTCACTGATGGGTCCAACTGCAAGTTGAACCCATGGATGAATTCAAATGTGAGTTGAACTTACAGATGGATTCCTATGCAAGTTGAACTTACGGATAGATTCAACCATGAGTTGAATTCATAAATGGATTCAACGAGAGTTGAACTTACGAATGGAATTTACTGTGAGTTGAATTCACGGATGGATTCAACCGCGAGTTGAACTTACGATTGGATTTAACCGTGAATTGGATTTGCGAATGGATTTTAGATTCAACCACGAGTGGTGGGCCTTGATCCATCCCTAATTGATCGTAGTTGGGCTATGTACAACATCTTTTGATCCATCCACTCAATCAAAGATCAGTGAATTGTGTTGGAAATCTAATACATTGAACTTGTAAGCATTGGGCCATCAAAAGTGGACCGCATCTTATATCTTTCGACCGACATGTCCGATTGTCGATCTATAAGTTGCAATTGGGATCTAACACATGGATCACCCAAATGAACTTGAACTTATGATCATCGGGCCATGAAAATGGACCGGTTCTTACATCTTTCAATGTAGTATGATCGTCAATTTGTAATATACGATGGAGGTCAAATGCATGGATATTAGAAATGGACTTGAATTTGTGATCATCAAGCAATCATGAGTAGGCTACAACTTGGATCTTTCCATCCACGTGTCTGATCGCTAATCCATAGGTTATTTTGGAGATCTAACACGTGGATCTTCGAAATGAACTTGAACTTATGATCATCGAGCCATCAAAGTAGACCGAATCCTATATCTTTTGATCCATACATTCGATCGCTGATTCGTAAGTTGTGATGGAGATCTAACACAAAGACCTTCGAAATGGACTTGATCTTATGATCATCAAGCCATCAAAGTGGGCCGAATCCTTTATCTTTCAATCCACTTATACCGATCATCGACTAGAAAGTTGTAAAGCCATCCTTGGACTAAGATGCATTACCAATCAATCTCAATACTTTCTTTGATCTACCAATTTCCACTTTTGATCAATCAGACCGTAGAAGGTCTAGATCGACCAAATCCTTCATGAATTTCAATTTTTTCTATTGGATTTTGAAATCTTGTTTGCTCTCATTGAGGCTCAAGTATGTGATCGGAGACAATTTTGTGTCAATAGTGGGCCTAGGTCTTTATTATCTCACTTAAGATGAAATTTTAGAGCAACAATAGAAGCAACATTATTACCGATGAGAATAATATCATCGACATAGACCACGATAACATACTACGAATATTTTTTTTATGTACAAAACCAGAGTAATCAAATTGACATCAAGAGAAACCACATTTCAAAAGAGCTCAACTAAATTTGTTAAGCTGAAGCTCCTTTTGCTTTATTTCTTTCCCTTTTTTTTTTTTTTTGGAAACAGAGATAATAAAAATATTATTGAGAGAACTAGGAAGTACAATGCAAAGCCAAAAACAAAAAAGAATACAAGGGCCAATCCATATATGGTCTTTCTTAGTCGACAAACCAACCCTTTCTCCCCATCTTATGAACCTAGGAGTTGGAAACATGTAGACTTTCTGTAATGACCCGTCTCACTAGCACAATATTGTCCACTCTGGGCCTCACACATGGCCCGCACGGCTTTTAATTGGCAAGCCAACTCACTGTTGCTCCCAAAAGGCCTCATGCTAGAAGGAGGAAGGCTACTACTTATATACCAGGGAATTTCCAATGCAACTAGTAATGTGGGACTTTTTGGGGTAGGGTATTACAATCTATCCCCCTTAAAGCCATAGCCGTTCCCGGCTCTGCACACACAACAACCAAGCCCACACCCTCATGCAAAGAGTTGAACCATGCTCTGATACTATTTGTAACGACCCGTCCCACTAGCACAATATTGTCCGCTTTGGGCCTACACACGGACCCGCACGGCTTTGTTTTGGCGAGCCAACCCACTGTTGCTCCCAAAAGGCCTTGTGCTAGAAGGAGGAAGGCTATTACTTATATACCAGGGAATTTCCAATGCAACTAGCAATGTGGGATTTTTTAGGGCAGGGTATTACAATCTACCCCCCTTAAAGCCAGAGCCGTCCCCAGCTCTGCACACACAACAACCAAGCTCACACCCTCAGGCATAGAGTTGAACCATGCTCTGATACCATTTGTAACGACCTGTCCCATTAGCACAATATTATCCACTCTGGGCCTCACACGCGGCCCGCATGGCTTTCAATTGGGAAGCCAACCCACTGTTGCTCCCAAAAGGCCTCATGCTAGAAGGAGGAAAGCTACCACTTATATACCAAGGAATTTCCAATGCAACTAACAATGTGGGACTTTTTGGGGCAGGGTATTACACTTTCATTTAGATCAATCGTGTAAAAAGGCATTCTTGACATCTAGTCGACAAAAAGGCCAACTGAATGTAGTTGTAATAGATTTTCAAGACTTGCCAGGGAAAAGGTCTCAACTCCATATCTCTAAGCCAAAGATATTTATGTAATGAAGAAATTTAATTGTAGAGACAAATCTGTCAATGAAATGATTACCTTTGTGCAAAGCAGTAGGCAACTTAGGGCTCTCAAGTGAAGTCGTCCCTAGATGGTAGAAGGAAATTGGATATTGTTTGGTTTGATATAATATGTTGTCTGATGTTTGGATCTTCATTGATACACAGTTAAAAGGCCTAGATGGTTTTGAAGGAGAAGAACCATCAAATAAGAAAGGAAAAACTATTATTTTAGAAATAGGAGAAGGATAGAGTCCTCATCTTTATTCCTTATTAGAAAAGTAAAAAAACTTCTCCAGAACTTAGACCCCTTTTTGCAGGAAAGAGAAGCCAAGGAAAGAACATCTTATTGATTTTGCTAAGTTTTATTAGAGTAGGAATGATGGTTATGGAGAAGACATACACATCCAAATACTCAAAGAGGTATAGAAGAAACAAAATGATGCTTAGAAAAATATCAATTGGAGCTTTATTTTGCAAGACATGAGTAGGCATCCGATTAATCATGCAACATGTTGTCAAAATAAGAATTACTCCAACAAGATTTATAGCAAGTCTCAACAAAAATGATTGCTCGTCTTATAGAATCAGTTTATCTTTTGCTTTCATTTTCTTCATAGAAGTTTCCTTTATTTTGCTTTAATTTCATTCATCTCTTGTGCATTGGATTGCTTGGGTTGTTTGCCTCATCAATGGATTATTGATATGAAAAGGAACCTATGATTAGACTATCATCGATCTCAATTTCTTTCTTCATCACCAATGGATAATGAATATATACATCTTTTATCACCTTTAGACTTGTTTAACACATTTTGGCTACTTTATAGTACAATTTCCATTTTAGCCCACAAGTCATTAGGGTTTATGTCTTTGTCCCAATCCTTGCTTCCTAACACTTTTTCTTCATTGTTCCCTTCCCACCTTAAAGTTCCATTTCCTTATTTTTGAAGATCAATCTCTCTGTTTTATTGTTCTACTTATAACTTACAGTGAAAAGCCTATGTTGAGTTGAAAGTTTTTCTCCTTTAATGACTTCACAATCCTTACAAAGTCTTTCCTTGCGTCTTAACAAAAAAAAAAGTCTATTTGAGCCCTACAATGCTGGCTTTTGAAGGTGGTCTTCAAAAAAAATGCTGACTTTTGAAGGTCACAAGGTGTTCTTTATTCTTTTGGAAATATGTGTTATCAATTATAAAATCAAAGGCTATCACAAAATTGAGGATTGATTCTCTCATCTCATTCTTTTCTCCATATCCATGCTCTCCATGTATGGCTATTTACCCATTATTTCTATTTCCTAAATGTGTAGTTAAGTCACTCTCATCTATTATATTTTCCTTAGTAGGTACAGTATATCTTGCACTAAATCGTCCATTGAACGTTAGAAGTCTTTTCACAATCTTGGACTAGTCTGGATTGAGGTGCACTTGTTATGATTGTTCCATTGGTTTTTCTCTTTACTTAAACTAGCATATCTTTTAAATCCCTATCAACCATCCATTTCTTATCTTATCGAACTTAAAAACCATCTCCTAAATCCTTGGCTTTGTTATCTTCACTTAGTCTCTTGTAAGCAAGTTATGTTTATTTTCCTTTTTGTTTCATAATGTCCATTAATTCTATGTTTTTTGTTGTCATAGCACTAAATGAAGGTTTTGAGTTGACATTCTTATCCTTGACCACATTTTTTGTCTAGCCACTTTCATTTTCTCTTACACACACATAAATTTGTTGCTTTAGCAAAGTAACATAAATTACTTTTTTAATTAAGTTATTATGTGGGCCAATAGACCCTATCATATTGAAGATCTAGCCATGAACTACTTCAAAGTTAGAAGTTAAAACCAAAACATGTTTAGCCATTAGATTTAAATTCTTCAAAATCAAGGGTGGTTTGGGTATTAATTTCAATGTATTTGGATCGAATGACTAACAATCAATTTTTCACTCTGGCATAGTCCACATTATATTTTAATATGATGGGACTTGGCGGCTCATCATATGGAGAGAGAGAGAGAGAGAGAGAGAGAGATTATTTTCTTAATGTGACTGTCTATGCAGCCCCATTAAATTTGGATAGAAGTAAATTGCTTTATTGCATTCAATCAAATTTTAGATTGGTTGTGAGTACAAATGATAGCATCATTTGGTGATTTACTAATTGGATCATTCTTGCAGTTAAACTTGACAGCAGGAGAAGAACTTGAAATTGAATATGAGGTTGACGGTTGGTACTATGTAAGTACAATAGTCAAAATAAACATGTCTCTGTGCTTAAAGTCAAAATGGCATTTGACTGTTGTCTGGGCATCTTTTTGACATTTGCTGCAGGTGAAGAAAAAGCGGCCAGGACGGGATGGGAAAATGGCTGGCTTGGTCCCTGTGCTGTATGTCGGTTCATCTTGATAACCCTTACGGAAAAAAAAAAAAAAAAAAAAACTTCCCTCTCTCTCTCTCTCTCTCCCATTTTTGACAGTCATGCTTAAGATGGTATTTGCACATATCGCTTCAAAGTTTTTCATGGCCCAACTAACAAGACTAGCATTTACCAGTTATTCACCCAGTATTCTTTCTAATTCATTACTTCTATCCTCGTCATTCCATTGGTTCTCTTCAAATCTGTCAGGACCTTTGTTGATTTGTTTCTTTTGGCAATTTTTTCATTGAACCCTGTTGTATATAAGTGTAGCTCCGGTTCATTTGATGCTAACCGTATTGGCTGTGTTTTATGCGAGGCTTTCCGATAACCAGTGTGCAATTTTTGTCTAGTCAATTCTTGCTTCTAATTGAAATGAGGTACTTGGTCGCGCGACATTTTCATCATTGTCATCTGAGCTATCATTCCATCATAATTGATCTGTGCAAAATGCTGAAGTTTCTTCAGATCCAGTGTGTTCAAGGCTTCTTCCAGAGCAGAAGAGTAAGATATCAAAGGGTTGGCTAATTCAGCCAGGTTGATTACTGTTCAGAGATGCACACTATTGTGAGACTCATTTTTGTTTTCTGAGCTCATCTGTGGAACAGTTTTTGCAGTTCATTTTTTATATAACGAATGCAAGTTCCCATTTTTGTTTTTATTTTTAAAAAAAATACAGTTTCTATTTGTATTATATTGAAAAATCAACTCTTCTAATAAGTCCAAAAATAAATAACTAATGGTCTTTGCCAACCTGGCAAGACCAAGCTAAAGTTTGTCACATATTACTGTATACAGTTTCTGTGATTATCTTTTGATTTTTTTTACTTAAAAATCTTTCTAGTTTCTTTAAAACTTTTCTAATTTCTTTGGCTTTTCTAATTTCCTACTTGGGCATACTCAGTCATAAGTTTCTTAGAACGTAGAAAGGTCAATGCTTGAATATGGTTCATCAAATCTCTCTGTTTTTGAATTAGCAGAACTATAATTTTGAAGGCCATGGATAATAAATAATTGAAATATTTTAAAGAGATCCCCAATATTATTATTTTATATAAAAAATATCATTATTTTTTTACATTATGAAAAAATCTTAGTTTTTTTTTTTATAAATTCTTTAAAAAGAGCTCTCTTTCTTTTAATTCAGCACATGCCACATGGATTTCAATATGGCATTTTGAAAATTAAAGTTTGTAGGCCCCATTTCTACAAATAAAAAAAAAATGAAAGTTGACTTTTAAAATTGCCGAAATTGGAAATTTTATGATATTACTAACTATTTTGATTTTCAATTTCAATCTTTAATTTTATAACTTTAGATTAGAAAGCTAAAAAAATTATATATAGTTAAGTTTTATGATTTTAACTAACATAGTGGTCTCTTTTAAGTTCTTATAATTGGATAACATTAAAAGTCATGCCTAAGGTTTGAAAGTGATAAATAAAAATCCATGAGCCATGTTTTAAAATTAGGAAATAGGCCTTTTTAAAAAAAAAGTATAAAAAGGTGGATATTTTTTCCTTACTATGTAAAGGCGATGGTTTTCTTTTAATTAAGTAAAACATATTGAGACTTATTGCAAAATACTCTTAAATAACTCAAATAAGATGATCACCTCTGCACTGCACTTGATTACCAAGCGTACCTAGGCTAGAGCTCATCAAATGGGTAATGAGATCTTTTTTAAAAGATCTTTCTTTGGATATGTGGCCCACTTAAAATTATATTGATGTGATTGATCAAACTATTATTTTAAAGGCCTAAAGTTTAGAGGTAAAAAAATAATTCAAAATGATCATAATTGAAGAGTTTTAAAAACATAACTTGATTAATTTAATCAAGATGAATTTTGTGAACTGTATAAAAAATTAACTTTTAAACAAGTCCATCAGGACGGAAATGGTAGACTCTATGCCTAAGAACCCATGCACAGGTGATCATTTTTTATAACTTGAAGTGATCCTTTTTAAGAAGCCTAGTCATTCAAAAAAAATTGAGAACCTTAAAAATATGACTGGATAAATCTATATTATATAACTTTTAGAGGACTCTATATTTAAGCTTAAATATTTTTCATTTCTCAATTTGAAGGATAAACTGAGATCATCAATAAATGCTTGAAAAAAACTTTTGGATCAGCTACCTTCCTTAGGCCGAGTATTGGTCAGCTTGCCGAGATTTTTTCTCTCTCAAATTTTTTTTTTTGAAAATTTCAGTGGCTTTTTTTTTAAAAAAAATCATTTAAAATAAAAATAAAAAAGCTGTTTTTATAAATAAAATAAAAATATCGGCTGATATCTAGGTCGATATTCGTCCGATATGGGAAAATATTGGCTGAGATATCGGCCAGACCCACAACTGTTATACTTTAAAAAAAAAAAAAATCGATTGATATTCAGCCTAATTATTTTATCTCTGGTCGATATTGTGCGTATCGGCCGAGATTTATACCCCTGGTATTGGTACAAATACCTCTTATCATTGTATGGACAGGATCGGCGAAGCCGATATGATATTCGCATGACTCAACTTCAATCAATGAAATTATCAGCTATTTTTTTTATCACAGTAATACATACCACAAGATAACATTATATTTCAAAATATTATTAACTTTTTATTTTTCTCATACTTATATAAAAACATAAATAAAAAAAATCATAAAACTATAGTCCTTCAATCTTCAAATTTATTAATAGTTATTTCAATTTTTGCTTCAATTTTATAAGTTAGTTTTATCTATATATTTATTTGTTATGCTTTTAAATTTTTTAAATATTATATGTTTTGCAAGATGGTTCATTTATCAAAAAAAAAACTTAATTTTTTTAAAAATAGTAGATGATATCTGTGACATTTTTAAAAACAACAATACTATTTCTTAATATTAAAACTAGAGGGAAATGAGGCCATTTTCTCTGATTTATCTGTTATTTTAATAAACCCATGAATTTTTCTTTTTTAGAAAGGAGATGGAAGAATAAGAAGGAAGAGGAAGAGGTTTCAAAGAGTGTTGCTTTGAAATTTGAATCAATCCAGTTGAATTTAAGTTCGAGTTCAGGTTCAAGTGTCGGAATCCAAGTTTGAGTTATTGCAAGGAGAATTTTTGATGAAAATATGAAGGCGGTCACCCCTTTTTTTTTTCTTTTTTTTATTAGGGCCCAATTTGCATTTTATTGTTAGATGAGACCATAATGACTAGATTAGTAGAGACAATGGAAGATCAATGTTTTAATTTTATAAATTATTTACATAAAAAAATTGAATCAACTCAACTTAGAGAGGGCCTTCTATTTTTATCAAGTATAAGTTTAGTGCTGATGGATTTACTTGAAAAATCACACAGATGTTAAGGTTATATAATATTATTACAAGATATATTGTTATTTTTTATTTGATAAATATTATTTAATAATTATGTTTATGTTAAAATTTAAATTTAAAATTTTTATACTATATTAGATCTGTTAAATGTCATTGATTCTCATAAAATTGATCAAATTTCTTTTACTAAATGTTATAAAAAATCATCTAAAAAATTATTTTCCTCTTGTACCTTTACAATTATGAATATCAAATAAGATAAGTAAAATAATTCATTAAGTGTACCCTAACAATATTACTCGTGGAGTTTTTATATTCTAATAATTTTTTTTAAAAAAGTAAGGAAAATACCTTAATAAAAAATCTTTATTCATCATCCAAATTTAGCCTAAGAGGCCTCATCTTAGACCTCAATCAAACCGCCACTTAAGTCATAAGAATGAAACTCTTCAAGCCACGTGTCCTAGTAAGATGACATGGGCCCCAGCTAGCCTTTCTAAAACGGGCCCTCCTTGAGGATATGAGCCTCTCTAGTTGTATTTTTAGGGTTTCCCTAGTCTCTCTTCTTTCCATCTCAGCTTTTGCTTGGGGCAAGCGCACTCTGGCAAGCACTCAACGCCGACTGAGACAGGGACGGAGAAAGAGAAGACTCTGATCCACCCGCTCATCCGCACCCGGTATTTTCGAAATAACTCTTCTTCTTCTCTTTTTCTTCTCTTCAATTTTTGTATAGAAATTCTTATTCTATATCTAAAATCTAAAATTTCTACTTTTTCTGTTTGGGATTCTAAATATTTTTTTTGATAAGCATTTGCAATCTTCTTTTCTGAAATTTGGATAGAAATCCTTGTTTTTATCTCAAATCTCAAATATCAAATTCCTCACTGTATGATTTATCTTTTCTATTATTTGGGATTTGTGCTTTTAGGTAAGCAGTGCAACTCGAATCCGCAGCCTTTCCTGTACTTTTAGTGTAATTAATATTGTATGATATTTGTTTTTCTTTTTCCTTTTTTTTTTTGAAAAATTCTATTGATGAATATGTATTTTTCGTCAGTGTTTGGAATTGGCGAAGACTTATTAGATCCAGATGAAGAAACCATAATTTTGGTAGCTGATATTTGGATTTTTCGTTTTTATCTTGATCAGGAAAAAAAACCAATATCTACTTTATTTGTATACCACACCATTCATAAATCACGTATACTTAGTATGACAATGAACACGCCTGTTGCAAAGAGATTTTTAGATAGAGAAAGTCGATCTCGGGGTGCCTTTTTTGGTATTCCAGAAGTTCTTCACAGAATCAGAACTCTCTGGGATTCCAAGTTATATGCAGCTATAAGAATCTGATAAAGTCTACATAATCTGATTCCACTTGGGGATCAAGGGAGACCACCAAACAGGTCCTAATGGTTTGAGTTCTCCAATCTTGGCATAGATCAGCAATTTTACCTTGGAAACAAATAGATACCTGTTATTAGTCACTAGAAAGCAAATGGACACATTTTATTTGCTTTCCTTAGTCATAATAGTCTCGATGATATGTTTTCCTGATTCTTCCAACTGTTATCACGAATATTCTTTTTTTGGGATATTATTGAAGGGAAATAGTATTGGGCTCTTAGCAAATTATAGATTTTGATTGGGATATTACTGGGAAAATTGGCGTCAAAAGAAATAGCTTAAAATAGTAAACATATTTAATTCAAATATATTTGAAAATCTTAAATGTATAAACTTTAAAATTGTTAGAGATTTTATTTAACTTTTGTGAAAAACATCATGAGCTCCATTACAATACATTGTAGAAACCTGTCATTCCAATTTCTGACAGTATTTTTGAAAATATCATAAAAATTTTGGAAAAAAATGCCAAGCTATTTATTTATGACAGTTGTTCCAATAAAAGAGAGACTATAATTTTATTTTTTTTAATTTGGGGGGCAAAAAATTGGTGGTGTTTTGCTACTATCTTTCCTTTTCAGATAGGCTTGCAATAACCAAACTTTGTTTTTGCATCTTTCAGGTGCTTGCTGCAATACCTGCTCGTTTCTCGAGCAGGCAAGAGTCTGATTTCCTGCAATCATGGCGACCTTTGCAAAACCAGAGAATGCTCTGAAGCGTGCCGAGGGTTAGTATTTCATTTAATATTGTCATTCTGTGAAGATTAATTGCAATCTGATTTTGATTGTTCCATTGCTTTACTGTTGCTAATTAATTGAGTGTATTTTGGTTTTAGTTGTGGATGAAGGATTGATGAAACAATAAATTTGCTTGTCGTGAATGTTTTAGCCTATTTTTTCTGTTATTTTTAATAAGACTTTCTTTTACTTTTTCCTCTGTTGCAGAATTAATTAATGTTGGTCAGAAGCAAGCAGCATTGCAAGCTCTCCATGACCTTATTACCTCAAAGAGATATAGGGCATGGCAGAAGACACTTGAAAAGATTATGTTCAAGTATGTAGAGCTGTGTGTGGACATGCGCAGGGGAAGGTTTGCCAAGGATGGTCTCATACAGTATCGAATTGTATGCCAACAAGTGAATGTGAGCTCTTTGGAGGAGGTTATAAAGCATTTTTTGCAACTGTCGACTGAGAAAGCAGAGCAAGCTCGAAGTCAGGCACAGGCCTTAGAAGATGCACTGGATGTTGATGATTTAGAAGCGGATAAAAGGCCTGAAGACTTAATGCTGAGTTATGTCAGTGGGGAGAAGGGACGAGATAGATCTGACAGAGAGCTTGTGACTCCATGGTTCAAATTTTTGTGGGAGACCTATAGAACAGTGCTTGAGATACTGCGAAACAACTCCAAGTTAGAAGCTCTGTATGCGGTAAGCTATATGGATTCCTTACCAGTAGCATATCTAACTTTACAAAAAAAGTCATTGCATTATAAAATGCATCCCTCGATTGAATAATCATGGAAGTTTGACTGATTCATTAAGATTTGGATTTAATTAACCTTCTTTTTAGTAAGAAACAAATCACCTAGTACTCTTATTAATGTTTTGCTTCTTCACAACTTTGAGAATTGTACTGGTGATGTGATAATGTTCCTCATCATATTGTAGATTGAATTGTGCTTTGTTCACATCCTAAAGATTCCTACCAGTAATATGGCTCTCTCTTTCTCTCGCTCAGAAACATGGTTTGTTTTCTCATGGATTGCATGTTGTGTGATTCAATCGTGTCCTTCACTTACATTTTTTATGCTTTCTTTCAAGTCGCACAAGAAAATGGAGTCCATGATTCATAAAACTGTTACTTTAATGACTTCTTTTATGCCTTACACAAACATGTGCTCAAATCAAACTTTACAGTTCTTGAATTTGGGAAGCTTCTATGTACCTTTGTTAAAAATGGCTTTTCAATTGATTTACATTTTGCATATTAAATCTTCCATTTCAAGCATGGCGATGTAATGGACTTATTGCACAAAAAAAGAAAAGTTGAGTTATTAGGGGGAGTTGGAGCGGGCTGGGGGTCCACATGTTCCGCCTTTTGTGTTTATTGATTGATTGTACTTCAATACCATCTTTGTTTTTGTGGTTTCTCATTAGAAGGGTTTGTTGTGGAAATTCTTCAAATTTTCTACTTATGAAGATTTGACAGGTTTTGATTCTTTCTTTGTTTGTGGTTTCATAGTGATGTATATATGGTGAGATTGGATATGTGATGCTTACTGCTTGCAGGACAAGTTGTTTTCTTCTCCTTTTTTTTTTCTTTTTCTGTTTTTCTAATTTATATATGTTGTTCATTGTGCATATTAAAAAAGGTTCTTATTATTGTAAGAATTGTACACTTGATAGGTGTGGATGTGGATAGGGAGTGGAAGTCAATTGATATGTTAGTTGTGGGATGTCATAGTTTTTGTGGTGAGTTTTGTACCTTTTTGAAGTGTACAAAAGTAGAAGTGTCTAACTGTCGTCTTGGAAAAAAAATAGAATTATGATATGATGATTAGATCACATTGCGATTTAGAATGGCATTTTGTTTTTCAGAATAGTGTCACTAGGCAGACCACGACAGTACCATTGAAAGTACAGTCATGTTTAGGGTCATTTTATGAAGGATCTGATTATTAAATCAAAGCAAATGTTTTCTGCATTCATCTGGTAAAAAGATGTTAAGATGACAATATTGTTCATGATTAAGTCCCATTTCTATTTACAATACCATTTTTTTTTTTCAGATATGTCAACTTGGTGAAAGTACCGTCATGTGATTAGGTGCTGATTGTCATTCCGTTGCAAATATAGGATGTGTTTTCTCAGAACAGGAATATCTTGGTTATGTATGCTTATATGATCAGGTCATGTATTTTGGATAATTATCTTGATAGTATTCAGCATCATCATTGAAGCTTGGTGAAAGTACCATCATGGGCTTTGAGGCCATGTGATTGGATGCTGTTTGTCATTCTGTTACAAATATAGGATGGGTTTTCTTAGAACAGAAATTTCTTGGTTATGTACGCTTATATCATCAGGTCATGTATTGTGGATAAATATCTTGGTAATCATCATCATCGTTATTATTATCAAAGCTTTTGTCCTATGTAAAAGTAAGTCATCTTGCTCAAGGCAAAATTTAGACATTAGCAACATCTTCATCATTATCATTAAGACCATTTGCATTATGTAGTGGGCCTTGGCCTTGAGTTATACTGTTCTGCTCAACCCCATTAAAAATCATGTTATCTGTCACGGGAAACATCATTTCTTACCGCATCTAACGGCTTCCGCCTTTTCCTGAGTATCTTCTACTTGTAACCATTTAATTTTTAATGCATGGGCTGTTTCAAACTTCTGAGGACAGATCTTGGAATCATTCTTGTGAATTCTATACTGTTGCGTTAAAATATGATGTGAATTTGACAGGTTTACAATTCTTTTGTAGCTTTTGAAATTTGAAATGTTCAGATAGTCTCGTGGAAGTTCCTCTTATATTATGGTTCATTATTAAAGTGATAGGTTCATTTTTTTTTATCAAAATTATTACATTTAACTTCATCTTACCCTTTTCATGTGCAGATGACAGCACACCGTGCATTTCAGTTTTGTAAACAATACAAACGAACAACAGAGTTTCGTAGACTCTGTGAAATAATCCGGAATCATCTGGCTAATCTTAACAAATACAGAGACCAAAGGGATAGGCCTGATTTGTCATTGCCAGAAAGTTTGCAGCTATACTTAGATACAAGGTTTGATCAACTAAAGATTGCAACTGAGCTTGCACTTTGGCAGGTTTGTGAGTTATTATCATGTACATGTATGTAACTTTGCAATACTGCAAGCTACTACTGTTACCTTACCATCATTCCTCTTTCGTTTGCTCACAGGAAGCTTTTCGTTCTGTTGAAGATATTCATGGTTTGATGTGCATGGTTAAGAAAACGCCAAAACCATCCTTGATGGTCATTTATTATGCAAAGCTGACAGAGATATTCTGGGTTTCAGACAGTCACTTGTATCATGCCTATGCATGGTTCAAACTTTTCTCACTTCAGAAAAGTTATAATAAAAACCTAACACAGAAAGATTTGCAATTGATTGCATCATCTGTCTTATTAGCTGCACTTGCGGTAACTCCCTATGATCACAAGTATGGAGCGTCCCATTTGGAGCTGGAAAATGAGAAAGAACATAACTTACGGATGGCCAATCTTCTTGGATTTAGCCTTGATCCAAAAAGAGACAGTAGAGAAGTGGTAATGTGGAGTTTTTTTTTAATATTTTTAAGGCAACATTTGTTATTTATTGCTTCAATTGTATCCTTCTGACAAGGTGTCTTCTTTTCCAGCTTTCACGATCATCACTTCTCTTAGAACTGGTAAGATTGGGTTCTTATTTTTTATATTATAATGTTCTACATATTTTTTTTTATTTGGTTTATGTGAAGGGAGTATTGATTTTTCTGTCTTTATATTTATGAGGTTTCTTTACACTAGTTAATGTGTGTAATTGGGGTTTTCTCTCTTGGGTATTTCATCCTTATGTTGCCTCTCCCTTTTTTGGTTTTTAATAAAATCTAATCCTCCTCTTCAACCCATAACCACTGAAAAACAAAATATGAAGAACACAACTTTATTGATTTATTGATACCAACAAATATTAAAAACACAATATAAATTGATTTATTGATACCTAATGAAGTCCTTTGTTAGATGGATTAGCAAATTCTGGAAGTTGATGTGAGATACGAAAACCTCCTTATGTGAGGCCAATGCAACTTGTATTTACCAATTTTGCTTAGGAAAGTAGGTGAGATATGAGAACCTATAAAAGGAAAAAAAAAACATTTATGAATATCTGAAACTTGAATTGCTGACATGAGCTGGTGGATCATGTTTCAGACTTAAGCTCTTATCAAGTTATTAAAAAACACTTGCTATAAGAATGTTCAAATACCTGAATTTTGTAAAACTGTGATTATCAAACTTTCTCACTTCCCAAGTTACTTGGATTTAATTTTTGATAGTTGTAGTTGTTCAGTCCTTTCTGGTTCACTTTTTGAACATGTTTTATCTGTGCCACTAGTGACATTGTTTGACCCATGAGTGATTGAAATTGAATGCTAATAAAGAGTGAATGTTGGCCCACATAATTTCATTTTTGTTAGTTGTAGTTGGTCAGTCCTTTCTGGTTCACTTTTCAAACGTCTTTCATCTGTGCACTGATGACATAGTTCAATTCACAAATGATTGAAATTGAATAATAATAATAAGAAGAAGAATAATAGAGTGAAAGTTGGTTCATATGACCAACCTTTCTTGTCAAATCTCAACTCAGAGACAAATAACTTCTACAAAATGAAAAAACCTAAGCTACAATTCTAGGGGTGGCTTTACCTTTTTATTGCCTCGTGTAGCCTGCTGTGTGTAACCCTAGAATCAATCTGTAGTGTGTAACCCTAGAATCAATCTGTACATTGGATTGAAGTCACATGTCAAATCCTTGGATTTGTCTAAAATCTTAATAAAAAGGAAGTGATAAAAATCTAAATCTATGTCAGTGCATCAATGTTTTATGACCCTTATTATAACATTAGCCATTAATTAATATAACCATGGGCCCCATTCATGGATTCTGGCCCCATTAGTTTCAAGAATCCTTGGCTATCAATATCTCTATATTTATAGATTTTGTATTTTGGCCCTTTGTTTGCCTGACTATATCCATGAACAATTCATCTAATGGCTAAAATGCATCTGTTATACTGTTGCCTACATCAACTACCTTTTTTTAATGGGCATCAACTGTCTATTGTTTGCAGGCTTCCAAAGGTGTAATGACTTGTGTTTCACAAGAAGTGAAAGACCTATACCATCTTCTAGAACATGAATTTCTACCATTAGATCTTGCATCAAAAGTTCAGCCTTTGCTGTCCAAGATCTCGAAGCTCGGGGGCAAGCTTTCTTCAGCTTCTTCTGTACCAGAGGTGCAACTCTCTCAGTATACTTCTGCTCTTGAGAAGCTCACCACCTTGAGAGTGCTGCAGCAGGTTTGTGTAACTCAATTTTTCTAAGAAAACATTAATCCTTTCAACATGTTATTGTAGTTTTTGTTAAATTGTGTCATACTTTTCCAGGTATCCCAGGTCTACCAGACAATGAAGATTGAGGTGCTGTCAAAGATGATTCCATTTTTTGATTTCCCAGTTGTAGAGAAGATTTCAGTGGATGCTGTGAAATATAATTATGTTGCCATGAAAGTTGATCACCGGAAGGGTGCTGTTCTCTTTGGTAATATGGTAAGTGCAAGACTGGACATGCACAAATTCTTTCATCTATGGTTTTACACTGGTAAGAACACTCAAAATTGTCTTATGTTGACAACTTATGGTGTTCTGGTAATGGTCCTTTCTGTTAAAAGATGTAAATTTCTATGACGAGCTTAAGTAATGGACCTTTGTGTGCTTTCTTCCATGACATGCAAGGTGGCACACACTGCACACTGTTTTTATTTGTTGGATCATTGCTATAGTTACTACATGGTCAAATTTGCTTCGGGCAGAGTTGGGAAGTAACAACATTATTGGGAAATTTGTTTGTGAAAAATCTGTATCTTTAAATGGCAACAATATGGCACAAATTTCTATTTTAATAGACCACCACCACCACACACCCACACCCACACACACTTGTGAAATTTGTCACAATTATTGGACCTTCTCCTATGGCATTGTGAATTCTACCATTCCACTTTAACAATTTTGGGCTATATTTTTCTGTCAAACCACAATATACTATGTCATATAGTTTTAGGAAAATGTTAGTTCCAAGCTCTACAATCTTATGATTATCTTTGTGGAGTTCAAAGTTGTGGATTTGGTAGAACAAAATGTTTGGTCCATCATTGTTCACATACTGCTCCTTTTTTAGATGGATTTAGAACTTGTGTAGACTCTGTATGTCTCAGAGCAACAAGTAGTCCAATTTGTATACTTCACACATCCGTAGAACTCATACTTGCTTTAGATGTCTCTTAACTGGTACAACTTTTATTGTCAGGATCTTGAGTCTGATAGGCTTCGAGATCATCTGACTATTTTTGCAGAATCTTTGAATAAAGCCAGGAGCATGATTTATCCTCCAGTGAACAAAGCATCAAAACTAGGAGATACTCTCACTGGTTTAGCAGAAGTTGTGGATAAGGAGCACAAGCGGCTTCTTGCTCGGAAATCAATAATTGAGAAACGCAAAGAAGAACAGGAAAGGCAGATGCTCGAAATGGTAATCATCTAATATTTTTTCTAATTCTACATTTGATAGTTATGTTGGACGTTGTGATCAAGTTCCTGCATAGAATGTTGATATCAATGAAGTAAAATCCTTTTTCTTAATATTATGCATTATCATCAATTAAGCCTTATCTATTTTTATCATCAGTGATGTGATATGATTAGTTTCTATGGATAATACTAATCTCAAAAAGTAAATTTGCTGTTGTTATTCACTAACATCTTAGCATTTATACAGGAACGTGAAGAAGAGTCAAAGAGGCTAAAACTACAGAAAATCACTGAAGAAGCAGAGCAGAAAAGGCTTGCATCGGAGTATACTCGAAGAGAGGAACAAAGGATCCGCAGAGAAATAGAGGAGAGAGAACTTGAAGAAGCCAAAGCATTACTTGAGGAAGCTGAGAAGCGTAGTAAAAAGAAAGGAGGAAAGAAGCCAGTTATTGAGGGGGTGAGCTCTCTCTCTCTCTCTCTCTCTCTGTGTGTTGTATACCAACCGAACATACTGGACAAAAAGAGATTGCTTTGGGCTGTGGCTTCTCTGCTGTTGCAGTTGCGCCTACAAGTGCGAAGCTTGTTGTATTGCTGTTAACAAGGACTTCCTTTCTGTGTCAAGTATCCTGTATTTGGAACCCAATCTCTGGCCTTAAGAAAGAAGGGAAGATTCCGATATACATAACAGAAAGAACAGAGAGGGGAAGGGATAAGAGTTAAGGAAGCATAATAATTTGTGAATTGTACCCTATAAAACACAAGTATACATCAAAGATATGTGAGTAATTGAAGTATCTTTTGGAAAGGAACAACAAAATGACATTTATTTTTAATTGTTTCATATGTACAACACAAGTATTGAAAGGAAAATTATCTAACTATGATCAGACCCCTCATTATTCAACTACTAACCAAGGTATTGAATTGTACCAAATCATTTCAATTTTAATTAATTTACCCTCCCTATTCTTAGTTCTGCCAAGGTTACAAATGTGTATTGTCTGTGTCGCTAATTTTCAAGAATTCACCTCAATAGTTTTTATCCATAATTCTTACTATTTAGTTGATTTGTTGTCCATGTAGTCTAGTAATATACTAATACTGTATCTGGGTACTTATATTGGATGTGCTTACAGAGGCATATCATTTATTTCTAAGAATCCATACATTATCATCAGTAAAAAAGGGTAAAAGAACTTTTCAAAAAAAAAAAGGGTAAAAGAAATGGTGCTGTCTGTGAAATGTTTTACCAACAAACATATAGGTATGTTATAAACAGGATATTGGAATCTATATCCTCGTCCTAGATTTTGGAGAATGCATTGTTGTATTCCCTTTTCTCCATATCCTTGTTTTCATCCTGAATAAATATCTGGGCATCACACTTTCCGATCATAAAAAATTGGCCATGTGTGCTCAACTTGTCACCTGACATAGGATGTAAAATGGAATCAAGGAAGCCATACTCATCCAAGTTGCATTGGGCTAGTTTAGTTTTTTTTTTTTTTTAAAGTTTGGATAGGACTAGCTCGTATACTTGAAAATAGTGTTTGATTCAAGAAAGGAGATTGCCTTTTTAAGAAAATTTGAGAAAGGAAATTGGGACAAAGTTCTCATACTATTTTGTATAGCGTTTGAGATTATAGATTCCATATTTAACTATTATAATTTTGCAGGACAAGGTAACAAAACAAACCCTGCTTGAGCTGGCTCTGAATGAACAACTCAGAGAACGGCATGAAATGGAAAAGAAATTGCAAAAACTTGCAAAAACAATGGATTACATGGAAAGAGCAAAAAGAGAGGAGGAAGCACCTTTAATAGAGGCTGCGTATCAGCAGCGTTTGGTAGAAGAGAAAAACCTCCACGAACGTGAGCAGCTGGTATGTTTCAAATTCTTCATTGGCTGAAGTCATTTTTTTATGCATCGCTATTTAAAATCTGACCATAGTTTATTTTACTAATCTGCAGAAGGAAATTCAGCTCAGCAAGCAACACCATGCTGGAGATCTTCAAGAGAAAAATAGGCTATCTCGGATGTTGGACAACAAGGTTGGTTTAGAATTTGTTCAACTTATTTTGCACTTGAATGAGGACAGGAAATCTGTCCATGAGGACAATCGGATTAGTACTGTATCACAAGTTATAATAGAGTTGAGCATCTATTTATTGGAGTCCACAATTTATCCATTCTGAACATCTTCATTGTGCTAATGTGCTCTACTGTAGCACAATAATTGTATTTACTGATTCCCCCCTCCCTTCTCTTCTCTCTCTCACACACACAAAGACAGATGCGCCAGTTCGCTCAGTGGTTCATTTGTTAGTCATCCCATTGGATGCACGTTCAGATTCTCATAGATGTATATTAAGATGAAATTTTTCCAAAAGAAGATTCAATAATTGAACATGTTTCCCAATTTCTCACGCATACATATGAAAATGATTATTTATGAATATTTTCTCCAGGGTGCAGTGTGACTTGTTTTATTTGGATAGGAAATTTATTTGTTTCGACTAAACTTTTCTTACTTATTATGACAAGTGTTGCATCACTGCAGTACTGTCTATGCGAACTCCATATCACTCTATTTAGAAAGACCAACAAGGTAGTGCCTAACCAACGTAACCAACACAATGTTGCGATTTGTGGTAGGACCAAAGTGACAATGCTGAACAAATTCAAGGTGGTGTTGGTGTTCTAAGCATCTTGACAGTTGGTTTTTTTTTTTTTGGGTTATTACTGTTTAGTTAAAGACTTTAGTGTCAAGGCCTTGGTGCAAGACCCTATGGTCGGACAAAATGGGCATTGCCTAGAGAAATGCCTCGTCAATTTGGACCACTTTTATGTACTATAGTGGAACCACATTGTTATGCAGGGTTTAGTGAAGAAAATTAAAGTAGACGAGTGAATTTGGTAGACAAGCCTGGAGTAATGAAGTAGATAGACTGGACAAAGTAAACCTGAAGTTTGCTTGAGAGATGATCAAGGGTGTTGCTTAAGAAGGATAGGCTAGCATACTGTCATCGAATGACCCCAATATGGAAAATTGAAGTTTTTTTGAACCCTTTAACAAACTATGAAATGAGATCATTAAAGATTGGGGTGTAGTAAGAGATGACTGCTTTGATGGAGGCTTGCATTTGATAGTTAGAGAGGAAAGCGATAACTTAGCCTCCACATGGATGGGATAAGATTATTATTATTACTATTACCTTTTTCCATACAGCTACCTTTTTCTCTTTCATTGCTATCTAAGAGAACTAAAAAAGGAAGAAGAAAAGTTGTCATTTCAAAGAGAGGAAAGATGAGAAATTTACAAGTCAATTTTGAAGCAAGTTGTCATTTCGAAGAGAGGAAAGAAGAGAAATATACTATCAATTTTACTGCTTCAAAAAATGTCTCCAATCTTTACTTTGTCACTTGCATGATCCTGGAGTTAAGAAGGATGAAACAACTCTCTAAATCTTAGTTACTTCATTTAGAACTATTAAGTTTAAAACTGAGGTGTGTAAGACTAAGGCATATGCGTTGGTTAAAACATCTTCAAGATCTCAAGAATATTCCTTACACGTAGGTCTGTTCACGGGCTGGGCTTCGTTAAAAAGCCTGAGCCTGTTTGAAGCCTGTCAGGCTTTTAAAGCTAAAGCATGAGCCCCCCGTTTAAAGTCCATTTATTTTGCACCTTGCACTGTTTTTATTTATTTATTTTAATTTTGTTTTGTAACTTGAAAATTAACCGTATAGATTGAAAGTGTACTTAAAAACCTACACCAGTTAAAATTCATTTTTTTGCCATTTGATCTTGATAGTCAAAGTTGGTAGACATCCTTGAAAAGTTTTGACGCCCGGTGATTTTGACTGTTAAGAACAAGTGGCTAAAGATTGATTTTTGAGATGAAATTTTAACAGATGTTAGGTTTTTAAGTCTGTGTTCAATATATGCAGTTAGATTTTCACTTTACAAAACAAAAAAATTAAAAATAAACATAGTACCAGATATGACCTTGTGATATATGTATATAATTTATAAAAAATAAACGGGTGTAAAAGACTGATGGGCCTCGACGGGCTTTATGTAAAGGCCTGAGCCTGGCTTGTTGAACAAAAATCTTGTTCAAATCCATTTATTTAAGTTGGGTCCAGGTCAGGTTTGGACAAATAAACACCTCTACTTACACCAAGGCGCAGCATTATGGTGTACCGATGAAATGTGCAAGTGTCAGGTTAATTATTTATGGTTTGTACTTGCAAATTCACTTTTACGTTAGTTTAACTACAGTTTTTTGTTGGTCTATGTAATACTAGTGACAGTGTTCATATTGTTGCAGAATATATTTCACAGCAGAATTGTTAAACGACGCGAAGAAGAATATAAAAAACTAAAAAGGGAGAGAGAAGAAAAAATAAGCAATCTTTTGAGGGAAAGAAGGGCAGAAAGAGAGAGGCTAAGGAAGATGATATTTTATCTTAGAACAGAGGAAGAGAGACTCACCAAGTTGCAGGAAGAGGAGGAAGCTCAGAAGCGTGAAGGTATACTTTCTTTAAGTTAAAAATGTTTTTGTTTTTCTCATTTCTGATTGTGGTGGGAACTCTTCTTTGATTGAGTGGTTATTGGGTAGGCAAGCATCTTTCACTCTTTTTTTAAAGAAAAAACTTGTCTAAATCTGAAGAGTTCTTTTTTTGAGCGGTAAAAAAAGATTTCATTAAAGAAGAAAACCAAGAACAAAGAAGAGCAATACATTATATAAGGAGAGATCTAAGAGACTTAGACCAACCCAAAGGATTACAACAAAAACAAAAGAGAGTAACCCCAAACAAAAACAAAATAAGAACTCTATCTTGCAGATACTGTTGGGACTGATTGACCCAGTCAATCAGCATTTTGCTTGGTCTGGAGTTTTAATATAGTAAGAGACTGATTATTGTGACATCTATTAACAAAAATATGGTTATATTAAAATATTGCAACATACTTCAAAAAATTGCAACAACATGAATATTTAATATTACAGTTCCTGCTAAAGTTGATAATTTTTTTAATATATCTCCAACTCAAGTTGGTGGCATCAACCCGATGATTTGTAGTGTTGAAAATTTTCAGAACTTTGAAGCTACATTGCATGGACTCTTCAAGATGTTTGATGCATCCATCACCCATTCTTAGACTCTTCCAGTACTTTTTATCATTGTTTTCTAAGATAACTATAATATTAACTGTGACACCTTTCTCTTATTGCAGCTTCATTAAAATATCAATATATATGAAATGTTCACCCGTGCATTGGGTCACATGGTATTTTCGTGCGCATCTGTGTGTAGGGCCCACCAAATGGGGTGATGATGGGCCTGTTGGGAAGGTCGTTCATGCAATATGTTGTCCACAAAAAATCATCACGATTGAATTGATTAAGTCATATTTTTAAAGCACTCAAAAATTCATTTCTTTAAATTAATTTTTTAATCCCCGACTTTATGGCCCAATGTTTAGTTTGAGGAAGTTTTGAGTCCATGGTCAAGGCATGGCAATATTCAGGATACTTGGTTACTTTTTTTTTCGAAGACCCAGGAGAAACCTCAGACCCACCTCAACTTACACCTCGGCCGTAACCCTCTTTAAACTCCTGGGGGGAGCGCCATCGCACCCACACTCTTTGGTATGGGCCACTGGGACTCGAACCCATGACCTCTCCCTTCCCGAGGGGGGAGGCCACCAGTTGAGCTACCTTAATGGGTAGGATCCTTGGTTACTAATCCAGACTCTATATCCTATTTCCTGATTATTCTATACTAGCCGGAGGCAGCCGTTTCGTGCAAGTGACGTAGGTTAAAAATTTATAGCAAATAATTCTTTCTTCAATTCACACATTTTTTTTACAAAATTTTCTATATTAATATAAAAAATCATAGTCATATCTTCCCAACTCACCATATTTAATCATAAAAACTATTTTTCTATTATTAGTCAATTTTTTGTATAAATTTCTCTATATATATATATACACATAAAATAGGTCCAAATCCTTGGAAGTTATCAAATCTCAAATTTCTATTTTTAGCTATTTTTTAGACGACTTTTGCCGAACTTTTGTTGTCTATTTGGAAGTAAATTGCAGCCAACACTGAACAAATCACCAAAATTTATTTGACGGTCACATGAACGGTCTTTGTTTAGATATAATATGATTCTTAATGGATGATTTTAATTGATCCAGCAAATGGTAGTTTCGAAACCTTCCAATACTCTTCTAACCATCATGCAAATCGATTGTGAGTTTTGCTGGAGCATCCCTTGTACATGGTGGGCCCATCAGACAATCTGTATGAAATGAGGATGCTACATTGCGACATCTTTGACTTGTTGGGCTGCTTTCTTTCTGATTAGCCATGGCCGGCTAGCAAGCCACTAAGGAATTGGTTCTGCATTGGGCTCAAAAAAGAGAGTTTCTTCAGGCATGTGGGCGTATCTTAGCTCCTTCATGTGCTACAACTGATGCCCTCTCTCATGCAATGCGATCGTAGCAAATGCATAGCTCCAAGCAAGGTCTACGATTGGTGTCAGAATTTTTCACTGATCAGGTGTGATCAGTCTCATCCGTGTAAGAATTAGGAATTCCTCTTCCAACTCGTCCCAGAATGGGCGTTATGACAAAGAACAAGAAGAAAACTACAGAAGAAATTTTGCGTGATGCACCCAAGTCTTCATAATTCCTTTAAATTAATTTTGTTTGGCACCTCCACATCCACTTATGTTGGTTTTTGTAGCTTCTATTTTCGTTACATTTTTATTCTTGATTTTTTGAGCATTTCAATGGTGGATTGCAGAGGCTGAAAGGCGAAAGAAGGAAGAAGCAGAACGGAAAGCAAAGCTGGATGAAATTGCTGAAAAGCAGAGGCAGAGGGAGAGGGAATTGGAAGAAAAGGAGAGGTTGAGGAGAGAAGCTCTTTTAGGAAAATCATCTGAGCCACTCCTGCGGCATGTTGAACCTGCCAATGGGGCGCGATTGGTGGAACCCATAGCAGCAACTGCTGCTACCACTGCAGCGCCCAGCGCTGGAAAATATGTACCTAGGTTCCGCCGTGAGAAGACTGAGGGCTCTGGTGGAGGCCCACCGCCAGAACCAGACCGCTGGGGCAGACAGGATGACCGCCCACCTCATTCCAATGACAGATGGCGCAGTGATGACCGCAAGCCATCATTTTCTTCTGGTAGTGGCCCAAGATCAACATGGTCGTCATCCAGGATCCCTCCACATGGTGCTTCTGATCGTTGAGGCCTCCATCTTATCGTGCCCCATTTATCTGCCTGGTGTGTTTGAGAGCGAAAATGGTAGATCTGCACAGCTTTGTAAGCGCCTGGACATTGTTGAGAGGTAACTTTTTGAGGATTGATTTAATGTTGGGACATTAAATGTTCTTTTACATTACATATTTAAGCAGTAGTTTTTTGTCCGAGCTTATGTAGTTGTATTTATGTTGCCTGGTAAGGCCGTCTGAGTTGCAACATTGGATTCTCTAAGTTTTTGAATAGCTGCCATCTTTAACTGGCTTTTGTCTTTTTCTAGTTTCACTGTTGGTTTCTTCTGCATGGCCTAATTTCTCATTTGATTAATTGCAGCCTTCCTTTTTTCCTTGGTTTGGTGGGCATCCTCTTCATCTTGGTCATGCCCTCAGCTTCTTCCTGAAATGGTTATTTTTTACTAGTTCACTAAAAATGGTATTTAGACCATTTTAGTGTGTTTTATACAAGGTAATCATGTTATTTTTAATGAATAATAATTTCAGTTTTCCTCGACTATCGTCGAGTGTAGCTTTTATAGAATAAGAGGGCATTAGGTGTTATTCCCAGTTTTGTGGTTTCGTGGGTGTATTGGGGTTGCGGGTATTTTGTATCGGTGTTTTGTCTTGTTTTTGTAATTGTACATATGGTGCTTCCTTTTCTATTAATATTGTAACCATTCCAAAAAAAAGGTCAGGTTAATCAATACACGGTCATGAAGGAATAAGTGCTAATTTAAACGCTTCTCTATTAGATGGCCAATTCATGACAATTTGTTGTTCAAATGAAATAATTGATTGAGGGGTTGAAAGTCGTGAGAAATCTAAAATTTCCTTTTAATCTTTGTAAGCATGGTTTTGAGGTCTGCTCTATTGGATACTTTACCTGATGAATCAGCACGTTGAGGTCATGTTTGGCTGCAAGAATTTTCCGAGGACGATTTGCCCACCAAAGTTTAAATTTCCTTGGTTTACTTATCCACCCCTCTACATTGAAGTCGATGTAAATGTAAATCTTTTACCATGATTGGGATTCTACAACAATGAAACTCTCACGTTTGTTGGACTTTTTCAGTGTCAAAGGCACTCTTACAAAGAAAGAACAAAGAGTTAGCTAAGAGATGGCGGAATTGATTCAGCAACCAGTGGTTTTACTAATACTGGGCACCTTACCATGGTAAATTTATCAGATTATTCTCGTCAGCAGCAGCACCAACCTTTAGTTTTCTTCTTTTACTCTACATGCACATTATTTTTCTTAAGTTAGCTTGATCCACTTAAGAGTTGTTTTCCTTCTATTTTGAAGATTAACACGATTTTGTAAAAGAAATCCAAGTGTGCATAACAATGGATGAGTAAATTTGGTAAATAAAAATTAACTAGGGTAATTGATGTTTAACGAGCAGATTGCGATTTTTTGAAAATAGTAAAAAATGAGAACCTTTTCTATTATTATATTGAATTTTTCTAATAATATTAAATTGAGACATTCGTCTCATAGTTCAAATAATCAATTTCTCATAGAGGATAAAAAATTAAATGAGGAAGAGATTTTTCTTGCTCAGTGAGATAACATTTCATTCATTTTCAACTAAAATAGAGTTTCCACAGAAAAAAAAAAAACATTATTGAGTTATGACCTAACACTGTTGAATTTCACTGCACTTCTTGAATGACGTGATCGAACTCGATCATAATTTTTTGGTTGTCATTTTTCAGCTATGGAAAATAAGATCCTCTTATTCCATAGAATAAGGACTCTTTGTTAAGTACAATACTTTCTTTTTCTAAATAATTCATTCCATACAAGGATATGAAAATTTAATGATGAAAAAAGTGACAATTTCTTGTCTTTTTTTCATTTTCAATAAAAATAAAGATTTTGAAGCATAACAACAAAAGTACTGGTTTCTATGAATCCTCAAATGAAATAGAGGATCAAATTGAGAAGCAGCTTCGTAGGCAGGATCAATACTCTTTTAACAAAAAATTCTCATTAAGGCCATTTTTGACATGTAGCAAAGGATTTAAAAAATATTGCATTGATCCACATAAAAAAGCTAATGATCGTCATCCGATGAACTTTACTTCAAACTCATTTTGGTTGAAAGTCCATCTCAACAAGTATAATGTCATCAAAAAGAAGGATCCCCTCATTACGATCTCCAACAATCAATAGCTTAAAATGTAGACTTAGTTGATTTGGATTTATTCAAATTTAGAATCATTTGTTAAACGAGTTAAGTCAATTTAAGTTTACTTCAAGTTCGCGTTGGTTCAGATTTGTGTTGAATTTACCCATTACTTGACTATGAGAACCCAGACTTCAGTTTCTTTTAAAGAGCTCACGTGAGATCTTTGTTTTAAGGATTTTTTTAGCACTCTTTTTAAGTTTTTTAAAGTTTTAAAATTATTTGTTATACTCTAAATTTTATTATAAATATAAATAAATAAATAGAATACATGAGAGGCAGAAAATCCAACTCAATAAAATGTGGTTGTCTAGGTCAGTCAATTGGAAAAATTCAATTCATTTTTAAATTTTTCAACAAAATATTTTTTACTTTAAATCTATTTCAACTAATCAATTAAACATAAATTAATAATTTACTATTATTTATAATATAATATTCATGGCCTGAGTTTGAGCAGGTTTGATCACAGTTGAAACTTATTTAACCCAACCACGGTCCGATTTTTTAAAACATTGGTAAAACCTTCTGCATTCAACACAGCTTTCAATCAAATCTGGGAACATGTTGATAGGTACACAAAGCTGGTTAAAACTGTAAAAAACGACATTGCAAATGATTATATCCTTATTTTCTGTTTATATGGATAAATAAACATTCAGGAAGGTCGTAGTTTAAATCCTCATTTACTCATCAAGCCTATACAGAGTCTAACTTTGAGGAAAGTTACTGCCTCTATCAAAATAAATTCTATACTAACCCAAGCTGCCAAAATGGGATCAACAAACTAAACATAACCAAGATAATTTAAAGAAAAGAAAATGAAAAAGAAGCAGCATCATTAAACTGCATACCACTCACTCCCTCTGCCCTTTCAACCGTGGGGTCATGAGTACTTGTGCAGGACAAGACGGTAGCAAGATATAAGAATAAGAAGAAGCTAGCCATGTTCTGATTTCATTTTCAAAAGGTGCAACAGCTTTGAAGTCTGCTCCAGGACCTCAACTAAAAAGAGGAAGATAAAATTAGTGGCTATAAGAAATGACAAAAACAAGTTAAATCACCTACCAAAGAACAAAATTAAGAGCTAAAGCATAAATACGATGCCAATCATTAATCTCATTACATTAAAAATAAATCTTATCTGAGCATTAACTGAGATTTTCAAGTAAAGACGAACGAAGAAAAGAGGAAAAATCATTTGTCAATCAAATTAAATGACAGACTTCTTTGTCAATGAAACAAATGCCAGACAAGTCCCAACCAACATTTGCCCAGTGATTCACTGATGGTGACCACAGGTTGTGTGCTGCTTGCCCATGGCAGTTAATTCACTAGAGTCCTACAAATCGAACAGAAGTCAATCCCAGTGGTAGAAAGGGACTTATCCTCGTCTACAAACTCAACATTTGAAGGGCAAGTTGAAGAATTGGAAACATACTTGCTTTGGCTCGCTGTCAGAATAATTGGCATCCCTCCTTAATGGCATTAACCAGATAGAAATCAGTGATCAGGCTGGAAATCTTTCTGAACAGGACCATCTCCTTCGTATCGACCTCCAAGATCAATACCGAGCCAAGAGCATCCAAGAAGTTAGATGGCAACAACAACCAAGAGATGGGTGGATCAGAGGAGGAGGCAAAAACACTAACATCTTCCATCTGCCCAAAAACACTAACATCTTCCATCTGCCCACAGGCGTGTTAGCCGCATCAAGTCCATCACCATTGACGATGTTACTGTTCTAGATAAGGAGACCATCACCTCTTCTATAATCAGTTTCTTTCAGAATTTGTATGCAGCTAATCCGTGGGAAAGATTGCCCATGGTAGGACTCCTTTCAGGTCTATTTCTCCTCAGGATGCTTCCCACCTTGAGCACCCATTCTTGGTAGATGAGATCAGATGACAGAGCCCCAAGTCCAGATGGTTTTCCAATTGCTTTCTTCCATATTTTTTGGGATGTGGTTAACGAGGATCTTATTGCTTTCATCTAGGAGTTTTACCAAAGGGGACACCTTCCCAAAGAGCTTGGGACAATCTTTTTGGTTCTTGTTCCCAAGAAGAATGGTGCCTCTTGGCTAAAGGATTTTAAGCTGATTAGTCTCCTTAGCAGCTCTTATAAGATTCTTTCTAAGCTCCATGCAAATCGGTTGAAGCACCTCCTCCCGGGCATCATATCTCCTTTTTTTGATCAATTTTTTTTCCTAACGCGGTGCCCTCCGCTCTAGGAGTTTGGCAACTCAAGCCTTCGCCCAAGTCACATAACTCCGCTGCCAACTTGGAATGGGTGAGTCAGCATTGCTGACTTGTCCCCAGTCCCCACCCTAAGGAGCGATCCACCCATTCTCATCACCTTATTGCCCCCACTCAGGTTACAAGCTCACGTGACTGAGCTCGGCGCATCATTTCTCCTTTTTAGTCAGCTTGAGTTGATGGTAGAAAGACATTGGATGCGGTTCTCTCGGCCAATAAGTGTATTGACTTGCAGCACAAAACCAAAAAGAAAGGGATCATTTGCAAGTTGGCCCTAGAGAAAGCTTATGATTGGTTAACTGGAATTTCCTCCAGTCATATCTAGCATGGGTGTTGGCAGAAAATGGAGTCTTAGATTGCTGAGTGTGTTTTGTCGGCTCATTTTCCAGCGCTATTCAATGGATCTTTCATAGGTTTTTTCTGCAGCTCTCATGGTGATTGCCAAGGGGAACTCCTCTCCAACTTTGTTCATAATGGTTACCGAAGCCCTCAGCTTCCTCTCAAAAGCGGCGGATTTCGAATCAGTGGTTTCAAGATTGAACACTCCTCCCTCCAGTTCCACCACCTTTAGTTTGTGGACGACACTATTATATTTTGTAATGGATCTTTCAAAGGTTTTTACTGTAGCTCTCGTGGCCTTTGCCAAAGGGATCCCCTCTCTCCAGCTTTGTTCACCATGGTTATCAAAGCCCCCAGTCTCCTCTCAAAAGCAGTGGATTTCATTTTAACCAATGGTTTCAAGATTGAGCATTCCTCCCTCCAGTTCCACCACCTTTAGTTTGTGGACGACACTACTATATTTTGTGAAGCCCAAGAGGAGTCAGTTAGGAACTTGAAGTCTTTGCTCAGGTGATTTGAGTGATCCTCCTCTTTGCAAATCAATTATCAAAAGAGTGAGGTTTTTGGCATTAACCTTGAAGGTGATGAGTTAGTTTGCTTAGCCAATCTTTTGGGGTATGAATCAGCATCCTGCCCTCCACTTACCTGGGCCTTCCTCTTTTCAACGGCTCGCCTGGTTTCTCTTTGTGGGAGCCCATCATCGCTAAGTTAAGCAAGCGGCTTGCGTCTTGGAGGGGAAAGTGCTTACCTTTGGCGGGTGGATCACCTTGTTGAAGTCTTTGCTTTCAACCTTGCACCATTGCACGTCTTCTCTCCTCTCGAAAAAATCATGGACTTCCTCTAGAATGACATGGAGGAATGGAAAAAGAGCACCTCGTTAGATGGCATCAAGTTTGTCTCTCCATTGAGGCAGAGGCCTTGGCATTCGCCCCATCAAGGATGTCAATGTTGCCCTCTTGTCTAAATGGCTATGGAGGATCATGTCTAAAGAAGAAGCTCCTTGGAGATCATTGCTTATTGCTAAGTACCAGATTGACAACCTCGACTGGGACATTTTTCCTTCTCGTAAGGCTTCGGGTATGTGGTGAGCTATTTGTGCTTGTGTGGAAAAGTTTAAGCAAGGTATCAACTTTAAAGTGGGGAGGGGTAACCTTATCAGATTCTGGACAGATCCTTGGCATACTTCCACCCCCTTGCTTCTCGTTTCTTGGGATGGGTTCTTCAGGCTTTTGGGCTTTGAGTTAAATTGCCATCCCTAATTATATCCTAAGTTGAAGGCAGTGAGTCATACAATTGGAAAAGCATTAAGGGTTGGATCCAAGGGGAGGAATGGAATAGACTATTCTACCCTGGAAAAGGTGGTTTATGCTAGGGCAAAGGACCTTTTTCACAAGTGTTGACAGCTATAGTTTTAAAAAATTCAGGAGTTATCATCATCATCTTCTTCATAGCAATTCAGTTGTTATAATTCTCATAAATACGGGTTTGAGAGAATTTTGGCACTGTCATTATTGAGTGAGAATGTAAGAGATGAATTTTAAAAATATGAAGCAGCTTACATTTTACTCGACAGGGTTTAAGTAGGGGTAGTTTACCAAGTGAGATATACCATATGGCTTGGTTTGTTGTGTTGTAGCAACTTTTGCTTTTTGTGTAGTCATTATTTATTTTTTCCTTCAGAAACATTCAGTGCATTTTTTTTCTTACTGTAATAAAAGCTCCATCACCATCTTCCTCTCTACTTTCCTAATTTCTTTCCTTTCTATTTCTCCATTTCTTCTATTACTTCTCCCTTCACAGCTGATTTGCACGAGTTGGCATCAGAAGCAACCAATTCATTGTGGGTAGCACTATATATGCATCACTTAACATTATCGCTATTCAACTACTATTTCTGCAAAAGAATGCTACCATTAGAGGATGTGCAGAAACAATATGCATCAGCAAGAGGACCAAATCCTGTTGAAGGGTAAATAAAAGAATGAAACATTACACTAACAGGTTGCTATATATTTTTGTATAGAAAAATGAGATCATTTTAAAACTACAAGAGTCTTGGGCGAACATTTTAAAACTACAATGTCTGCTAAAACCTAACAGAATTTTAAGACAACAAAAAATCAAGGTTGTTCAGTCTCCTTCCATCATAATGAAATGGATAATAGAACTCACATTAAGTAAGGTTGCGGCCATGAGTCACCTCTACTCTTGACACATCTTGTTTCAAATCATCTTCTTTTGGCATCTCTTGTTTCAAAGTTCCATTCAGATCCTCTGATTCCTTGGCTTTTGCAATCTCCTGCTTCAGCTGTTCATGTTTGTTAACCAACACTGAAGAATTCAAGGCCTCCGCAAGGCTCTGCTTGATTTGCTGCTTTAGAGACTCAATTTTATTCTTTGATTCTGGGTCAGGTGATTTTCCCGCCTTTGCTACTTCCAACTTCAGCATTTCCATTTTGTTTTTCAGATCTGATGAATTGACAGTGTCTTTGATTCCCTCATGAATTTCACCAGTCAACTCTTCTATCTTGGTCTTCAGATCTGAGAACGATGGTTGCTCATTTGAGTCATCTGCTATGGAGGGCCCCTGTTTTGATGCCACGAGCTCAATGTCCATATTCAGGGACTTAAACACATTGGTCAATGCAAATTCTATCTCCTTCTTCACCTTTACGAGTTTCTCTTTCAGCCCATCATCAATGTCCCCTTCCACTGATGCTCCATTTGCCATCTCTGACTTTAACGCCTCAATCTTTTCCTTCACGTCAGACTGATCTATGACTTCTTTAAGTTTCTTATTGATTTCCTGCTTCAGATATGCAAGTTTACTATCTTTCTCTGAGAGTTCTTTTGCTTTAGATATTTCCTTAAGCATATCAAGTTTATAATTCAAGCTTGCATAATTGGGAGCCTTTGATAGACCCTGGTTGAACTCCTGCTTAAGCTTCTCAATTTTTTCTGTCAAAATTGGATCCATGACCTGATCTGGAGAGCCACCTGCTTTTGAGACCTCCTTACGGAGCGTTTCAAGTTGGTCTATTAAGCCCATGGATTTAGCAGCTTCAGAAAATTCTAGTTCAACCGCTCTTTTCAGTTTCTCAATCATCTCATTTAAGCCCAACTCAGGAAGCTGAGCAGATGACTCTTTGGATATTTGAATTTTCTGTTTCAGCTTTTCAAGTTCATCCTCCAACTCAACTGTAGTAGTACCAAGGTCCCCCTTCTGATCAGCAGGCTCCTCTTTCTTCTTCATGTTGACTTTCTTTTCAGGTTCAGCTGGGATTCCTTCTTGAAACCCACCCATAGCACGGAACTTGAGCATGCGGTGCTGCAGAAGCTTCGGTGTGTCCATTTCCCGGAGCTCCTGCACAAGCACATGGTTTCTTTTAACGAGGATTTTGAATGGTAAGACATACATAACACTCAAAGATTATCATGGATAATGCATACATTCATCACTTCCATGACACAACGCTTTATCTGCTGAGAGGTCCAAGATGGATCAGTGTGAGCACCGCCAAGAGGTTCCTGCCAGATGGGTCGAAATTCTCAGAAGAATACAAACAACATAATAAAATGACCAAAAATTTAGACAGGAGAGTGATCAAAAGTGCAGAAATGAAGCTCAAAAGCCTCTAATCACGTAAGTTTCTTAATCAGATGTTAAGACGAACTACATAAATGCGTACAGACACCAAACCAAACTCCATAGTTATCTATAGATCACTTTGTTTCCCTATAAAGGATTTCATAATTATTTTCCTATGTTTAACCACAGGGGAACCTAATTACCATGCAGATATAGAGAGATATCAGGCAGGATTTGTGTCAACTACATGTTATCTTGAGGCTGGATAGTAACTTGATTGGCAACAAGGACATGTGCTTTCTCCCAGAACTCTATATTTTTTGTTGCAAGTTGCAGAAACAAGAAAAAAATGGGTATCCATCATTTGCAACAAAATTACAACTATACATTTGCCCTTTGTAACACAAAACAGTAAAATGTGATCATGTGGAGATGCTTGGTGGTGGGTGGGATTGGGGTAGTGGGGATTGATTGAGAAGTTCTCACTGAAACAGCAGATGTAGAAAATTCAAGCAGAGCCCAAGAATAGGTTTAAAAGATCTTAAAATCATAAATTCTGCTCCTCTATTTAATATATTGTGTAAATAAGGTTTAGTGAGTACGTCCACAAGAAAACTATAGTTTGCTTTAGAAATGACAACATCAGCTAGTGCAAAAAGTAGGACAGTTTGAAAAGATTGTAAAGGCAGCAGCACCTAGGTTGGGAACATCCCTTCACAACTAGAAACTAAATTTGAGTTTTGGCATTTCATAATGGCTGTTCAAATCCTCTACACCGTTAACATGGTTTAGCATCTCTTAGTGCCGCTTCTAGAAACCAGTAGATCCTTAATGAACAACAAAATTCGTCACATTAACTTACTAAATGAAATAATTGAATTAGCCATAGAAAAGCACAAGGATAAACATATTACAGGAATAACACCATCTGCAATTTTAAGCTTGCATAACTCTGAAGCAGTTATCCTCAACTTCTCAGCTGCCTGCACAAATATGTAGGTTTAGAAACATACAGTAGCCAAAGCAGATAACATAAGAAAAATCAAGGATATCAGGAGTAAATAAAGACCTTTGGAGCAGCTTTGGAACTTTTCCACAAGATGGCAGCACATGCTTCTGGGCTGTTCACATAAAAACAGATGAAATAAGAATTATAGATCAAAGCACCAGTTGGACTGCATTTAGATCAATCTTCAAGAAGAAATTGCTTTGACAAGATAACAACTTAAACCAAGTAAAGATTACATAATGAAAACCTATGAAATGAAATCAAACTAATAAACATTGTTAAGAAGAAAAGCATACTCTTTAAAATGTAAGAGGGAAAGAATTGATCTTGTGGGAAGCAGTATCCATGTTTTAAAGCATGAGAATTATAATTGTTGTAATCCTTCCTTTTTTTTAGAAAAAAAAAAGGTAAGAACAATATTTCAGTAATGTATACAAAAGATATTAGCTAAGGGCCCTTAACTACTTGGATCTGGAACCTTCATGCTGATGCGCACGATTTTGACAGCCAAACCAGTGATTTGGAGATCTCTCGAAAAGTATTGAGTGCTCATTTCGGGCACCTTTCCATCATCTTTCTTTGGCTGAGTGGTTATGAATTCAACTGAGTTTCCATTACTTGACCAAACAACCCAAAATTCCATCATTTCAACTACATTGAATGATCTTCGAATTGGTCAAGACTTTCTAGTGTATGGCCACTTCTCTATAGTACGAGTTGTTGCTTCATTAATAGGCTAGAAGCACGTAGACAAAGCTATTACAAGAGTATACAGCATAAGAACCATATACTGTAAAAAGGATAAAACATGTACTACCCTAAAATGCTTAAGGTAATGAAAAACCTTCAAACATTGTAGTCTTGATCTACCCATCTTATGCAAAAAGATATTCGTTTGCACTTCTCAGAACTAAATTGAAAGCAACCAGCATAGATCTCAAGAGTTCTCCTTAATGATGTAGCTTAAACACCAGTCCTATTCCACTTACACAAATTCCTTGAATCTCTTTCAATGGTGAGAAGACATTAAAAATAACCGCTTGACAATTCTTAAAGCACCACAAAATCCTAATATCTGCTTCGTCTTACTTCATCTTACTCAGTTCCTATTGGTCCTGAAAATGAAGCTGTAACAATTCATTCATCATAATGTGGAATTCTGCCTATGCATTCTTTGTCGCCCTATGTACATTAAATTACAAATTTGACTAATGAGGTCAATCACTTTTTGTCTTATTTGAAGTTGATCCACCTTACATCAATGTCTTCAAACTGCTTTTCAAATAAACAACTAAATCATTGTTTGAAAACTTGAAGACTCAGGCGAGTTGAGTCCATGTTTCAAGTTTTTGAACACTGAACTAAATAATGCCCTCAGTTAAATATGGAATTGGAATTGCTATGGTACTGATTAGATATAGCTTGTAGAATAGGAGCAGAATGAACCAAGTATAGGTAAGCTAGTCGGCTACATGATAAAAGAGTGCCATGCCAATTGAAGGGGCGATTCTATAACGACTATCAGGCCAACAATGCTACAAAGCGAAGTGTGGGCAATGAAGACAAGTAGACAAGGTAATGATGGTAGAGAAGTATATTTTAAGAATGACGAGTGGTGCAAAATTAATTAGAAATGACCACGTTAGAGAGACCTTGAAAATAGACCCAATAACCAAGAACAATGAGAATGATTTAAAGTGGTTTGGGCATGTATGTAGAAGAATACATGATAAATTGAAAGGCCACAAGTAGGAAAAAGAGGAAGAGCAGGAGACCTTTAAAAAACTGGATCTAAGGGATAATTTAGGATTTGATGGATTCACATAGGAAGTCCTCATATAAGATGCACCTTTTCTCCATTTTCACATAGGAAGTCCCTTTGACCATTTTTCTAATATTCTTTCCACATTTCTTGGAATTCTGAACAATGATGGATGACATATTTGGGAGTTTGGATGATCAGAAGATCAGGGCTAATTGTTCTACGATAAGCTAATTACTTCTCAAATCATTATACCATAGGATCCAGCATACTCTCTCTTTTGTAAATCCACAACCTTTATGGTTGCAAAAATGAGCACTTACCACATAGATTTATATGCCTGATTTGTCATCAAGGGAAGATCCAAGTATTGCACTGCTAATTTCCCTGCTTTGTAAATAATCCTCTTTTGTAAACATGTTTTAACCTGTTCTCTTTGGTAACTATCATTGTTGTCATCATCATCTAAGCCATTTATCCAATCAATCTAGAGTTGGCCTTTATATTTGGATTTGGCAAATTATTTCCATGGAACGATTGCCTATCTAATGCCCATTCTCTTTGATAACCATGAATTCATAAATAAAACCAAAAGAAAAACTTTGATCATTTACCAGCATAAATAACATTACAGACACCACCACCAAAAAAAGTCCAACTTTTGAGTAAACATTTGGAACTCACACACCATGACTGAGATAAATGGTGTATGAAAAATGGAGCCAAAAAATTGTTGCAATCAAAAGAAAAGTTCATGATGAAGTAAGCATAGGCCCTTGGAAATAATAAACAAGACAGCACAGCTGTTCTCTTTGTTCTCTAAAATTAACAGACTTCCACATGAAGTGATATTCTATATGAAACACATGATTTTATGACACACAAAACATTATTGTCAAGGCCGTTGGTAAACAGAAGGCAATTAAGTTATGTATCATGATTATGTCACCAATCAGCATGTCTAGAGAACTACTAAAGATTTAATATTAATAAAAATAAAATAAAATACACATTTAAAAGGAAGAAAATGCAATATGAAATCTATTTCAAAAAAAAAATGCAAAATGAAATTGTCGCCTCGGAATTTTGGGTACCAAAAAGAACTACTTGCAGATCAAATGCAAACAAGAATGAAAAAGTCACCTTGCAACAAAGAACACAGCATTTTCCAACATTAGTAGTTTATTAGCACATCCAATGGCCAGGGCACCACCAGATCCACCTTCTCCAATAACAATAGAAACGATGGGAACTTTCAAACCATACATAGTCCTCAAATTATGGGCTATGGCCTCACCCTGCAATAATGAAATATATTACACTTCAAATTTTATCAAACACAATCAGACATGCTCAAGAGCAGAAAGAAACACATACTTGACCTAATTCTTCTGATTTAAGGTCGGCATAAGCCCCAGGTGTGTCAATGAATGTAATAATTGGAAATCCATGGTGATCAGCATAATACATCATACGCAAAGCTTTGCGATAACTGTTTAAAAGTCAGCATAATGTCAGCAAAAACTTGAAAAGATTAGTGTCTTCCTCGTAAAAACTTAAAAAACAAAGAAAAAGAAGAAGAAGGAACTATTTGTGAACAAATTCATAATATGCTAGTGTACAACAATAGAAAAAAGGGACAAGGAGATGGGCACCTTTAAAGACTTGGGTCAAAGGGGGTAGGAAAAGGACATGATATAACAAAGAGTGATGAAGGATATAGTCTTCAATAGGGTAGAATGGAAACATAAGACCCAAAAAGTTGACACAGAATAGATGTGAAAATGGCTACTGATGATGATGATGACACAGAATAGGCCAGCAATCTTGTTTTCTCCTACCCTTCTAATGAAGGTTTGAACTTAAAACACTATCATTGGAAATTCTAACAGAGAATTCATGCAGACCATGATCTATTGTCCATAACACCCACACCCCTAAAACGAAAACAAACAAAGAAATGATAGAATAAAAGAAAAAACTAGTCCAACAAAATTTTTAAAAGAAAAATAAATAAATAAAACCATACCCATGGGGAGTAGGCATCCCAAAGTTGCGGTGAATGTTCTCCTTGGTATTTCTACCTTTTTGATGACCTATGAACATGTAAGTTCTACCATCTATGCTTCCTAAGCCAGTAACAATGGCAGGATCATCATAACCTGCACGATCTCCATGAAGCTCAACCCACTGGAAAAATTGTGAAGGGAAAAAGGATCTGAGATATCCTTTCTTTTGCACCTTACAAGATATTTATAAAAACTGAAACTTGAATATCAAACCTTGTCGGTGATTTTCAACACATGGTCAAGAAAAGTCGGCCTGTTAGGATGCCTGGCAATGCTCAGGCGCTGTATGGGAGTCAAATGTGTATACAGATCTTTCAGAGCCTGAAATCAACATTCCAGAAATGAAAAAATATATATCAATTTAGACCATGACTAGAACCCATGTACCTATGAACAACAACTTACAAATATGGTGAGAACCAGATTGCAATTGAAGTGAAATATGAATATGAACAAAACTTCAGACTTGATATTGGAGAAGTAAATGAGATAATAATGGTAGAATAAGGAAGATCATTAATTTTTTTTTAAAAAGATGAGAAAGCATAAGGAAAAGGTGCTTGATGCAGACGTTGTACTAAAGGAAGAAAGGACAGGAAGATGGCTCTAGCAAATTTATGTTTATTGTTTGTGTGTGCATATATGTGAGTGTGCACTGGAGAATCATTATCTACAGAACCAAGAAGCTAAAACCCATAGACTAGCAATGAACTCAATATCAAGTACATCAAGCAGTCACACTTTCTATTAATGACCTGCATAGCTACATTTGCAGCATCTAATAGTTTTGAGGTAACTCAATCCAATACTACAAATGTAGTAGCAGCAAATGGATAGACAAACAAATGCCAAGTTCCCAAACAATAGGACATAACAAACAGTTCACTTTGGTATAATTTTTCCTTCAAATGTGCTATTCAACTTCACATGTACTAAAGAAACTAAGTCAAAATCCTATAGAAACAATCATTACTCATCTCTTAAGTTTGAGAAACTTGCTCCCAGAAGATGGATGAGACTACTGCCACCAAGAACAACATCATTTGTGTGCTTTCACTTTGCTCCATTTCAAAAATGTATTAATAGAAGATAAGGGAAAAATCTGAACTGTCACCAATCAGGGCCCAACCATGAATAGGACATAGACAACAATATCCATGACTGTGTAATTCTATCTACAGTTGGTAGCGTACAACTGGGCACCTAAAGGCCATCACTTCATTGATCTCAAGTCCATCAAATTTGTTGGTTAGGAATGGCATGGTAGGAAAAGCAGATGATCAAAAATATCTTGTGCTCCTGGTAGTAGCTGATATCTTCCCAAGAAAGATAAAATTTTCCATTTTCCTACAAGATCCTGTAGACAGGTGTCTAAAATAACTACAGTAACCATCACCAGCATTCATATGAAAATGCTTTTTATTTTATTCTATTTTTCTGCAAATAGTAGTTTTACTTTTATCTCTCCGTTGCTCATTGTTGCAATAAAAAAATTGCAGTTTCAAGTCCTATGGATATCAAATAGTCAATTAGCCCATAGAAAAAATTTGTTGTTCTTGGACAAAATTGAAAGAAGTCGTCACGTTATCGCTTCTTTAGAATTAAAGGTGGTTTCGGCTCCTAGGTCAGTTAATTCGGCCGCAGATGCTTTGGCTTTTCAGGGGTTATTTTTACATTCTGAAGTTGTAACTAGATTTTGATGTTCTCATCTTTTCAGCTTTGGTGAGCTCTTTTCTGCCTGTTCTTCTCTTTTGTATTTTCTTTTGATTTATGAAGTTAACTTTCAAAAAAAAAAAAAAGGCTAAATTTTATAATGTTTCACCAATTGGAACTCTAGATGACAATTTCTTGAGCTGGTTATGATAAAAAATGTTATACTGTGATGAAACAAGTAATTTTACCTTCGTTAGATTCAAAACGGAGGCAGAAGCGGAGAGATCCATCAAGTTGCTGGATGGCAAAGAGTTTGAAGGGAAGAAGATTCAAGTGATCAGAGCCCAGTTTGGCCCTGATAACAGACAGAAGGTGACGGAGGAAGGAAAATGGATAGCACTCAGGGAGAGGAAAATATTTGAAAAATTACTTGATACTAGAAAGGAGATTAGACCAAGGCCTTGCTTCCGAACAGTCACACATCAGGATGGGAGATTGCTCCAGAAGAATGAAGAATATGTAACCAATTTCAAAGGCTCCCTATTGGAAACATGGATTGGGATGGCGAGAGAGGCCGATTTGGAGGAAAAGGAAGTCTCCAACTAGATTGTGGATGCATGGGCCTTAGACAAGAGGGTGGTTGTTCATCGTCTATCTCCTGGCCTTTTCTGGATCGTCCCAACCACGCAGAAAGATGGAAAAAGATAGGCTTTGGTGGTTGTCACTTTGCTGATGATCCTTTGAAGCGACACTATAAGTGGACAAAAACCTTGGGGCCGGTGGCAGTGGAAGACTGGGTTCGGCTGCATGGGGTTCCCTTGCATGGATGGAAAAAGAGACATTCCAAAAACTCGGCGAGTTGATGAAATCGACAAAAGGTGCTTAAACCTGGAAGTGGTGGAGTTTGTTAGGATGAAGATAATCCCCATCATTGATGCCCAAATCCCTCAAGATTTATCGTTGGACATTAGCAACATACGGTTCACAATCAGGGTCAAAATTGAACCAAAAAATTGGAAGATGGAGGCAATCCTCGCTAGGAGGAGTCGATCGGACTCCATCTCGATTCTGAGGATGTCAGTGGTGGAGGAGGTTGAGGACAACAAGGGTGACATGGCAGAGTTGTGTGTTGCTGAAGGGATAGGTGACATGCATCAGACCCTTTTCAACGTGGTGGAGAGGGACTAGCTGTGTGAGAAATCAAATAACACGAATAGAGAGAAAGAAGGGTCTGCATCGCCACGTCAAAGGAGAGGATCTGACAAAAGGATATCGTTGGCAGATTTTTCGGCGAGAATCGCAGCAAATACTCCTATCCGATCTCACGTAGCTGCATAGCTTGGGGAGATGGCAGGGGAAATCGTTGAAGGGGAAAGGCACCGACAGTTCAACATGGGTTTTAAATATAAAAAGGCACTGCAACTGGGCTCAGGTAGGGCCTAGTCCGACTTTAGAGCCCAGATCCTATCCTCAGTCCATCTAGGCTAGCTCCATTTTTTTGCCCAAGCCCATCTAGGCAAGTCCTGGGCCACAGTATGGATCCATTTTTAGTTGGGCTTTCCTATTCTGGCCCAAGTCCATCAAGGCAGGTCCTGGGATATGACTTGGGTCCATATTCAACGAGGCCTTATTTCTTTGCTGACTAGGGCACCTCGAAAGGGAATTCCCAGCAACAACGAGCTCAAGTAAAGGAAATTATGGAATCGAGGGATGTTGGAATTCATGGAGAGCTAACGGAAGGAATGAAGGAGGACCAAAGACTACCAACTGAGGATCCCTCTCCAGGCTAGGATTTAAATTTAGTCGTAGATGGAGCAGGCCTTCGTGGATCCCCTCTTATCTCTCCGAACCCAACTGAGATTGATAGGAATTATCAATGGTGTTTGGTGGATTGAACACACATGGAGTGATAGAAGGAAGTCATGCTTCTCCTTCGGATGATCTGAGCAAGAAAGGTTGGCTTGAAGTCCGAAAAAGTAAAGTAAATGAGAACGATCTTTCTCAAGGTGTTGTTATCTCGACGTCTCTGCAAAATGGGGCCTCTTCTCCTCTAGTGAACTGGGTTGATGAGGTGGCAGAAGGTGAAGGGAGGAAGAGTAGGATTCACAGAATCAACTGGCGATGGTGAAGAGTTCTTTAGACTTTGATGATGAGTAGGTAATCTTGGTGGCTGCATATTGGGAATCTCATCTCAAAACAGAACGGTTCAACTGAAAGAAATTCTGCAAGAATTTTGGGAGGAGAAAGAAAAAGAGGTGCAAGCTAAAAGAATGAGGAAGAGGGATCAGGAACTTCGTAAGCTTCAATCGTCAGTAAATTATAAACCAAATGCAGATACAGAGTTCGGAGTGGGGCATGCAGTATCTCTCAGTGATATTTATTTTGTGGATTTTTTTTGAATGGTGATATTTGTTTTGTGGATTGGTAGAGGCTTGGGGACCCTTACAATTAGAAAGGTTAGTAGGTGTGCTTTTCAGGAAAGCTGTAAGTTTGTTTTGTATATTCCTCCTTGCTCGGCCATCTCTTTAGCAGTAGAGCTATCTTTTTTGGGGAGTTCTCTTGTTGTAGTTTTTGTTGGTTTTTAGTCTTGCCCATACGTGGGGTTCTAGCTGGGTGTTTTCTTCTCTCTTTTTTCAATAAAATAGTTATCTTTCAAAAACTTAAGAGGAAATATAAAATATTTCTCCAAGCAAAAGATACATAATACAAATGGTTTTCTTGCACTATATTGTTAAGGTGCCAATGCTATCTCATGATCATTCAAAAAATAAAAGAAAAATGTTATCTCATGCTGATAGAAAATTTGAACTACATTCACCAATTTCTTGAGCTGATCATAATAAAGACACCATTTTAAATTGTTATCATATAAGTACAGCTATAATATATTAGCAGAAGTGTTGAGACAAACATGCAAAACACAAGTTGTAAATAGTTCCCTCTAATGTATTGCCCAATGTGGGAAAATGGATAAAATGGCTATCTCAAATCGGAAATGTGACATTCCATAGTAGTGATCATCAACTAACTCTGCTGTAGTGTTTAATCATACTGGTTATCAATCATATTTAATAAATGATACAATCACGTCCCACTTCATTGGAGCTTCCAAACAATGTGAACCATTTGATTCTACACAAGGTAAGCAGGGAATCATTCTTACTGCAACCACTATTCAAGAGCATACCTGCTGGTACTTAGATTCCAAAGAAGTGATCTGGTCAGTGAAATCAAGGCCAGTTTCATCAGCCATTTTCCGCACCTGCAAGCAAGAAGATAAAGAATCAGTTGTGAATTGAAACAAAAATATTATCCATTCTGAAAACCCACATCAATTGTCTTAAACCATAAGAGCAGGTTCCCATTCTCCATTGTTTGGGAGGGTGTCTCCTTGTTGCCCTTCCTCTTTGTATCCTTTTTGCTTTATAAATGAAGATACCTTTCAAAAAAAATATACAAACTGAGCCCTGACTGGCTGACCATGCATCTACCCACTTTTTCTAGATGTCTGCTTTTGGAACACTCAGACATGCTCCCGAAAACCAATGAAATCCAGTAAAAATTAACTGGAGAAGGTATTTTACAAATGCAACTCCATCTAATAGAGCTGAACATTCTTCAAAAAATAATCTGGATAAACAATCACATGTATGGTAACGGAAGATATATCCAACTGAATTTTTATAAAAGATTGCAGAACTCCAACTCCACCTTTTTTTTTTTTCAAATGGTAATGTGACTTGAACCTGTAATATTTGTTGTTGAAATACCGAAAATGCTAATAGTGCTTTAGGATATTGTCCAAATATGTCTAAACATTTTATTTTTTAAGACCAAGGTGTCCAGGTCTCTTAGAGCACCTGACTATTCCTAGAGGCATGTGCAAACCTACCAATCCACACACACCAGGTAACAGTATGGGGAGTGGCCCTTTTTGTGTTGAGAGTGACTTGAACCCAAGACCTCCAGCATCTCAGGTGAGTTCTTGACCACAAAGCCAACCCTCACAGGTCATATGTCTAAACATTTTAGAAAGACAATGTTTATGGTAGGGTCAAATAGAGAAGTATAAATTAAAAAAACCAACCCCAGATAGATGAGATTTTGGCTATGATAAATTGATAATGATGATGATGATTTTAAAAAGGCAACCTGCATACACATTCACATGGACATCGCCAAAGAGACAGCCAACCGTATTTTTATGCAAAGCTCATATACAGAAATATGCAAACCCAATCCTTTATTATATTTTAATGGGTAGCACTCATTACACCCTATTATGGGTGTACTGTACACCTAGTATGTGGGGCCCACAAGGATGTGAAACTATCATGGTAGAGGCAGGGATAGGAAGGCATTCATATGGATGAAAATACTATGACAAAAGTTTAATCGTATATCAAGGTTGGCATTTTACATCTCAATCCAACAGTGAATTTCAAACCGATGGAGTCGAACAGGAACATACCACATTTCATGGGGGGTTGGATAGATCAAATATGGGTCTCATTGTATGGAATAAATATGGGCTGTACACCACTCAATTTTAAGTTTTATCCTAGTTCAATGTTTTTCTAACCACAAACCACACAAAAGTATTATTGTGCTTTAAAATTTGTTTATTTTTATGGTAGAACTAAAGACAATAAATCAATGAAGACATACGAGAATTATGGGACAATAAGCAAGATATAAGCTATTTTAGAACAGAAAAATCCTACATTCAAAACAAGATATTGTTAAGGAATGACAGACTTACATCCATGATCTTTTTCTCAAGATCCCGCAGAGGTTTCTCAAAATCCAGGGTGACTGGCTTCGGCTTCTCCTTCAAAAGCTTGAATTCTGATAGATAACTGACGCACCCACCTTTAACATTAGGATCAACATCATCAGGATCAGGCCATGGATACTCATTCTTCTTCCACTTCTTGATCTTTGCCACTACTGCAAAATTCCTCTGTGCTGAGCTAAACCGTGTCCTTCCTAATAATCTCAAGGGAACACCATTAATTCCATTACTCGAGCTCCGGAAAAGATCCGAAGCACAAGCATTAGAAAATGCCGCAGGAGAGTGAGGCAAAGATGCCATCTTTCAAGCTCTGAATAGATTGTAGGAAATATTACTCAAAACGGTGGAAATGTAGAAGAAACTAATCCAAATTATCTGTAGTTGAACAAAAAAAAAAATGGGAAACACCTGAGGATCTTCAAATTCCAACCAACAAAGCTAGAAAAAAGCAGAATCAAGGAAAACGAACGAGAAAAAGCACTAGGACAACTGAAATTCCAACAAAATGAGAAACAACAACCAACAGAAAAAAGAGCAAAGTGAATTCAAAGATCTCAAAAGCACTGATTGATCCAGAAAACGAGAGACACGAAAATCCAACCCGAAATCACAGAAGTGGAGAAGAAACCAATCCAAAATATGGATAATTTATCAGGATTTAAAAAGGAAGGAGCAGAAAAAATGATCAAGCCAGTAAATTCGAAATGACAGAGCTAGAAGACCTCAGATACAAGGAAAACAGGCGGGAAAAGCAGGGGAAAGCCTCGGAATACGGGAATGGGGTGCAATGATGTTGAGAGCAGGTGAAATCAGGTGGAAATGAAGGGAAAATCAGGTGAAAGAGGTGGAGATTTGAAAGGAAATGAAATGCGAGGGAGGACGAGAAAAAGAAGGAGAGAATTTGGGGGAAATGGAGAGAAACCCTAAGAATGGGAGAAGAAAATATTAGAAGGAAGAAGGAGAGATGGGCATTTATTTATATAGTGAGAAGAAGGTAAGCATCGAGCAGATCGTCGGAGCCTCGTTTTGGTGTTGAAGGTGGGAAGCGAGCAAAGGTGTTTCGATACTTCTTATGCGAGGCATTCGTTTCTTTCTGAAAGCTGGCTGTCACCGTGCTCCTCGCGAGCACTTGAAAATGCTTCGGTTGGCACCCTGCCGGGTCGAGTTGGTTGGATCAGGTTTTCCGAACCTCAACCCTTTTAATAACATTCGATTTATCTGTGAGAAAACGCGGAAAACTCACTGTAAAACCTCTATACCCTTAGGTACACTAGATTAGGCTATGGAAGTTCAAATTTGACACCTTCCTTCTCCTTAGAAAAATCATATACCCATATTTGAACTCCAATATTAACTACTATCAGTGTTGAATTAAAATATACGACAAAATATGATAAATTGAAAGACCTTATTATAAAGTATCAGAATATTATCCATCATGATATAACGTTGAAATTTAATATTTTTTATTAGAATGGATTTAATATATAAATTTTATTATGTGTTACTATAACTTATAATAACTAATTTATTCATTCCTTCTACTCTAAATGTTTTTGTTTTGTAAAAGTTTCTCATTGATCATTTTTAAGTGGATATAAATATGTTTACATATACATGAAATTTTCTCATTTATTATTTGCATTAAGATACTCAATTCAAACTTTATTCACTAAATTATTAATTTGAATTGAACATAGTAAAGTTGGAAGAGCAATTTTATGTAAAAATCAAATTTACATCAATTTCTTTATCAATTTTTTTTAAGAAAAAACCAACTTCTTTATTAAATTGTCCTAAAATGTTAAACTTCACTTTCTTTTGTAAATCAATTCAAATTAAGTAAAAAGTTATTATTTTTTCTTTAAATGATCATACAAATAAAACTGTAAATCCAATCCTATTTTAACACTAAAGGATGAGAATGGGTCTTGGATAATTGAATTAAATATATAATTAAGAGGATTGGTTCATTCAAATTGTATTGGATGATTTAAGTCAACCATAGCTGGAGTTATACTAAAAGCTTTGTGCACAATAATTTTTTTCTTGGCTCCCTATGGGTGAAGGATCATTTTTCAGGGGTCACTCTTCTAGGGTCACTCTTCTGGGGTCACCCTTAAATACCCCATTGAAAGGTAATTTTTCAGGGGTCACTCTTCTGGGGTCACCCTTAAAAACCCCAAGTTTCAATGGGGTATTCAAAAAATGTGACGAGATGAGTGATTTTTTGAATTTTTACTTTTACCTAGGGTAATTTTTGAGTTACCAAACAAAGATACCTCTATCCAAACAGAGCCCTTGCGCAAGATGTGTAGAAGATTAAGAGTTACTTTTTTATTATTGAAAGATAGTATTTAAAAGAGTCTCCCACAAAAGAGGATCCTCCTTTCATTTTCCAATGACTATAGCAAGGAAAGAATATAAATTCTATCAAACATTCACAAGACTTAAAAGGTTAAAAGCTAATTTATAACATTTTTTTAGAGGGTTAAATCTAGGAAATACCTACGTGGATTGGCCGTCTATTTGGACATATAGTTCCATGTGAAGTTCATTTAATGATTAATTTAAATTATTAAAAATATGCTTCTTCTTTTAGATTGAGATCTATCTTAGATTGATGTTTATTTGATGTATCTTTGTCGTTATATGAGCATTGTAGTAAAAAAAATTATCCTTAGAAAATAACAGTTACAATGGTTCAATAAATTTTGTTTTTAAACAAACAATTTGATTGTCCTTTGATAAACTATCCACCTCTCTATTTTCATCGTCAAGAAGTACAATCCACTTGATATGCCATGTTAAACAATCTATGTAATACTCCATCCCAAACATTTACACATTATTAGTTGCATTGGAAATTCTCTGATATATAAATAGTAGCCTTTCTCGTTCTAGCATGAGGTCTTTTGGGAGCAACAGTGGGTTGCCTCGTCAATTGAAAGCTATGCGGGCCGTGTGTGAGAACCAAAGCAAACAATATCATGCTAGTGGGACAAGTCATTACAAATGGTATCAAAGGTTCAACTTTCTGCCTGAGAGTGTGGGCTTGATTATTGTGTATGCAGAGGTGAAGTCGTTACAATCTAGGTGTTTAAGCCTGACCATTAGTTAAACTCTCTTTTTTGAAAGATCATTAGTGACAATATCATTGTGTTATTAGGTATAATTATTCAGTACGAAAAATTACTGAAAGCTTTACAACAATTTACTTGATGATACTTAGATGATTTTATTCTTTGTCAGACATTGAAGATTTTTAACTTAATTTGCAATCTCACCTAAACTCAATATATAAATAGTGTTTTGCATTGACTTGACAAATGGGTGAGTTTATATATATATATATATATATATATATATATATATATATATATATTTTAAGACCAAGTATCCAAGAGTTCCACTTAAATTTTCAGGACGTTCCACCTGATTAATCTTTAGAATATGTGTAAACCTCCCAATTGCACACACTTAGTACATAACTAAGGGGAGCGACCCATATTGTGTTGAAGGAAAATTGATCCTAAGATCTCTTATAAACAATGGTGGAAATTGACCATCAAACTAACCCCTTAGTTGACTTTTATATTTAGATTTCACAAATTATTTTTATTGACTAACTACTTTATCTAATGCGTATAAGACTTGACCTACAATATGGATGTAACTATAATCTTTAAACAATTGTGTTATATGTTCTTATCTACTATTCAATCTTTCTAATCATCAAAATTAAGACTATTATTAGCCAATTATAATAGAATTAGAGAATGATTTACAATTATAACATTTGATACGATGATTGAAAAATTAAATAAATTTCATTTTTTACGGGCAAATGGCAAATGGATTCACATCATCTTCTTAAATAATCAGGCTAAGGGCCAATAGCCACAAAATTTGTCCTATTTTTCTTTTAAATCAGTGATCTCATGATGTTTACCTTGGTCTTGGATCAAATGTTGTGATGTGGCCCACTCATGGTGGCCCACATCAAAGGCATCTCAAGGAAAAGGGGACTATAATTTGGAGTGCTCCTAAGATGTATATGTTTAAAGACTTTCTTTAATGGGCCAGCATTTCGGTTTGGCAGTTGAGGCTTTGGTTTGCCATTCCTTTTTTTCCACAAGCCTCGGTCTCCGGGACAACACGTATACGTCTTCTAATGTAAATCTGCCGCAAGTCGATGATCTATTAGTGGCAGCCTGGCAGGTCAGGCCCGATCTTGATGGGCATGTAAAGTTTATTAGGGCCTATGATTAGGTTGGAGAACATAAGCCCATGTCTATTATTGCATCATTAAGGCATATTAAAGGTGAATTGTATTCCATTAACATGGTACCTTACCTACGATGGGAGTTGTCGGAGTATTGGGTGTTGCTATGTCATGTGCTATTTATTGTGCTACCGTATAAAATACTTTATTCAAAGATGGTGACGATGCATATACATTCTATATTCTTAACCCAACTCAATCCGAAAATACTTATTCAGTGGTCACGACTAACCACCTTTGGTTCTAAAAATATTTAGAGTTGATAAATGTTGGTTACGTTTCCTCGACAGAAAATCTGTACTTGGATCTCAAATTGATGGGTTGGTGTGAGCTATTGAATTAACTGAAGAAGCGGACACAAAAGGAATTCAAGTGCAAATTGTAGGGCGAATCGACGAAAAAGAAATTTTACGTGTTGAATGGATTAGAGAAAACATGGTTCTCCTACAAACCATTCTAGCTAAAATTGATCATTATTCTACCTTAATATTATTGTCAAATTCAATTCTAAACCAAGTCTGATTCAAATTACTTTAATTCAATTGAATATGAACTAATATTAAAAACACAAACTAATACACAAAAACCTTTCAAATGGAGCAATCATTGGCCATTACAATTGTTGGCTAAAGAACAAATAGTTAAGAGGTTGTTTGTCTTTCTTTTTTTAGGAAATTAACTCTAAAAAAATATTACATTTAGGTTCAATCCATGTCATCCGCAAGAGCTATGAAATCAGATATTGTGTTGAGTCATGAAAATATTGTTCGTACCAAATTCTTTATTTCTATTATAAATAAATAAAGCGTAGGAAACCTCGTTTTCTTCTTTATTAAATTCTTTGATCTCCAACTTAGACAATCGATTCATTAGAATAATAACGAAAGATCATTTTTCTTCTTCTTAAATAAATGCCCTTATCCTCTAAAAGAATATAGAAAAGTCTTATTATTTACTCCCTCTGTCTCAATTTAGTTATCTTATATGGATTTTGGAATTGTCCCAAAATAGTTGTCTCATTTATATTGGAGTAGCATAAATTGTGTTGAAAATGGATGAGATCATATGAAATTAATAGCTAAATATATCTAGGTAAGAATTGTTTTTTTACTCTTGATATATCCACAGTGTCATATTAGAATTGTGTGAGAGCATTTTTTGGCTGTAGGTGGAGTGATGGTTAGATGAATTAGCCGTTTTGAATTGAATAATTTATTTTTTAAAGAACTCATTTTTATATCATTCCTCTCTCTTGTAGTTATTGTTGTCTTATGAATTGGACTTATACTGAATTTGAGGTGAGACAAAAATTAGATTCAGCTATGGATGATTAGAATATTTTTTTCAAATTAAATTTATTATAAAGACCAATCTACCAATAAAAAAATAATGTTCTAATTCACACCAATTTATCTAAGATCAGAAATATTTTCTTAATACAAGATAATCATATGTGCAAACTCAAAGGTGAAGGTAGCAGGGAAAGATTTATCATGGGTTATTAGTGGCAGAGATCAACTCCATTTATTACTGTTTGATGTTATTCTGAAAGTACAGAAATTCAACAATAATAAAAAAAATAAACAAAATAGTGAGGTTGTAATAGTTGATTGATATTAATTTGGTTTGTATTAAAATTATTAGAAAAATAGTGGGTGTTAAGAATATCATTGATTATTGATAGAACATTGTTACATGACACCGGTGGGTTAGCTCGGATGGTTACCTGCCAGGTTCGAACTCCACCGACTAATCTTGGTGATGCCTTTAAGAGGTAGTGATACCACCAATGGAAGTTTTAGTACGAATATGTCTGAAATTTCCCACACGTAAATTCAAAATAAAAAATTGTTACACGATAACTGTACTCTATTGTCCCTATTTCTCTTCAAATTCACACGATAGCATCTGAAGTCAAATTTTCAAAAATCACTTTCAAAATAGTTATTACTTGATAAGAGGCTGAGAAGACATATATTATCACTTGTATGTATTGTAATATTACTTTTAGAGGTGAATATTAACTATATCTGTGTTTATTATACTCCTTCCGTCTCATTTTAGTTGTCTCATTTAAAATATTTATATTTTTTAAGGAACTCTCTATATAAGACTAGCAATCAATGTGATATCATCAATTTTCAACACATTTTATGTTACTCCAATATAAATGAGATAACTATTTTGAGACAATTTCAAATCCAAATAAGACAACTAAATTGGGACAGAAAGAGTAGTTTTGACAACTGGGTTGAAGTAATTAGATATGAGATTCACTTTATATTGAATTTAATCTCTTACAATTATTTTTTTAATTTTTAAAATTTAAATCTAATTTTTATAATTTTCATTTGATTGATCATCAATATTAGATTAATTATGATAGGTCAAAATATTTATTCAAAGATGATCTAATGAAGATGATGAGTGTAAATTCATTCTCTCTAATCCTTACCCTTTGGACCCATCAACAGAAGATGAAGAGAAGAAAGCTCCAAGCACTTAATTGGACTGTTGCATTTCAGCCTCTTTAGAAAAGAAGAATGAGCTGCAAAAGCCTGTCAAGAGCGCTCCTCTCCTACTAATGGAGATTGGACTTTCCCCTTCTGCAATCCAACAACTGAAAATCAATAAATTTGAAGCAATGGTATCAACTTTTGCCAAGACTTTTTTTAGAGTTAGTTTCGAATAACTTTATTTTTTATTTTTTATAGTATAAGTATTTTTATCTTATATTGGAGGTAAGACTAATTTCATAAAAATATGAAATCATCTATAAACTTTGTGTATTAGATAAGTCCAAGAGAGTCGAACCCAATGCTTTCAATCTAATCCTAAAAACTTAGATCAACTTTCTCTGTCGGCAGAAAAGATGTACAAAAATGGAGTTTTGGAGGAGGAATTCATGCAGATTGGGAGAGGGTTCTCTCTAGGCTATGTGTGAAAGATATTGCCTTATTTTTTTTTCTTCGTTTGGAGAAGCATTTTCCAAATGGATCGAGGTAAGTATTTTTGACATTTTTTCTGGTCATGTTGGGTTCCTTGCATGAGATTAGCTTTGATAAGGACTTGGATCCTCTACTGTATGTGTACTGTAGAAATATGATACATACACGTGAGGGGTAAAACTGGAGGCTTTTTTTTTTTTTTTTTTTTCAAATTTGTTTACGTATTTTGCACTTCTTTTGCATTAAAAATGACCAAAATACTTTTGATTTTGATTTTGCTGCTAATTCTTATTAATTTCATCAAAAAAATTCTAATACACATGTTTTTCTTTTCTCGCTTTTTATTATTACGGAGAAGTTATGGTTGAGGTACTTCCATCTTTTATCGGAGAAACCACTCTTTATTTATGTAAAAGGTGGCATACGGATCAAAGGGCACAAACAAAAATTGTCCTATGAACCACCCAACAAATATAGTAATCAATAAACTCCTTATTATGAATTGAGGGAGAAGAGACACTCTAAAGACGAGTCACCAAAAAAAATTGCAACGAAGAAATCACGGACAGTTCGTTTTGGCTGATACATGTTATAATGAAAATAGGGAGAAATGAAAAAAAAAAAAAAAGAGGAGGAAAAAGAAAGAAAAATGAGAGAGATAATTCCATGTATATTGTATTATTTGTACTTCTAACAAAGGAAGATTGTGTATATAAAAAGTACAAGCACTGGATCAAGGAGAGGAAAAAGAAAAAAAAAATCGGTTACAATCATTTATGATCAATAAAATCTAACAATATCTAAAAGTTAACTATATATGTAAAATGTGATACACTATTATAACTTACAACACATGACCAAACATATCAATATCGACCCGATATTGTTGGGTTGGCTAATATTCAAATATTTTTTTTTGTTATATTACTTCAAATCAAGAGTCTAGATATTAGTCTAAGTTTTTTATACTCAACTAACTTGACAATATGTAATATTGATCGATATGTATCACACTAATTGATATTTGAACTTTTGCTTCAAACTAGATCAATTAGATTCAATTGGATTTAGGTTAACCACACATAAGTAGTCATTAAGTTTGCCAACCATCCACGTCAGATTAAAACATAGGAGTTTATACTTCGAATAAGTATTTATATCTTTGATACTAATTTAAATAATAAAAATAACATGACAACTAACAATGAATATGACAAAAGTAAAATGGTTCTCTAAGAATCATATGCCTAAATTTAAAATTTGAATTGGATTCAAAATTCAATTGATTTGAGTAATATGATAAGTTTGTTTTTTGAAATTTTCAAATAATTTTTTTAGTCAATTCTCTAACATTACCTAACTTCTTTGATTGAATTCGACATCTTTAACATTTTAAATATTAATTTAACCATTCAATGGTCAATAGTTCAATACCAATTCAACCTAATTCAACCAACATGTCTATTCCAATTTTCAAAAATAGAGGGTCTATGAATTAGATCTAATTTTGTTTACATAGGGACATAAAATATAGCAAGAATATGAAATTAGAATATACTTCAGATATAAAATTAAAAAAAAAAATTATTCAAAATTAATTTAATTTAAATTTCATGATAAATTTTAAAAAGTTTGACATCAATTTTGCTTGAATGTACATTTATTGGAGGGATGATCTCCGATCTAAATTATTTAATTGTGTCACTCTTGAAATATAAGTCTTGGTTGAACTAACACCAAACTAGAGTTTTAACTTGGGCACCGGGGTTTTGATCAGAACAGCCATTGACTCATGAGATAGTGAAATATATGGGGACTCTCTTCCAATAATTATAAGACGTGTTCGTTATTATAAAAAATATTAATGCTCAAATAAAAAAACCCCAAAATTATAATTATTAACATGTAGGCGATGTAGCTAATAATTTGTTTGAAATTTGAAAAATTAATCAAAATAAATTAATAACATCCACTTTAACGCGTTTTAATGTACATGTTTTATTTTTATTAATTGATTAATAGTTTTATAAATCTCTCTTGAGTATGCTAATGTTTAATCTATTTTATTTTTTTATTATGAAAAATATGTATTTTCTTTAAAAAAAAAAAAAAAATTTCTTTGAAAAGGTATACTGTATTTTAATGTACACCAACCATAATGATAGAATTTTAGTAATTCACACTTTTGTATTATGTTAAAAATAAAACTAGAAGGCCTTTTTTAACTCATACTCTTTGGTATATATAAATATAAAAATAATAATATTAAAAATATAATAAAATTAAAGGAAATTAGACTAAAGTAGAATTGAAGTGGAGCGAAAAAAGATTAGAATATGGCACTAGCCTTAGAAAGATTCGAAATATATGGAAACAAATAAAGGGATTCTTGGCTATTTCTAGACTATTTATTTGCTTTTTTTTTTTTTTTTTTTGAATTTACGTATGGTAAAACTCAGATATAGTTTTATTAAAACCCTCATGAGTGGTACCTCTCATGAGACATAACAAGACAAGTGTATAGGTATTCGAACCTAACACCTCCTGCTTCCTGACACGGGAGATAATATATCATTTTTATAAATTGGTTAATTATAAATTAAGCTGAATTTGAACTAATGTAGACATATAGCCAACAAATTTACAATTTGCCTATTAATCGCTGAAGTATTGACCTAAAAAAATTAATTTTAAATTTATTGTTAATTCATGATCGACTTCCTTTTTCTCCTATTTTTAGGAGAAGTCAAATCTCCGCACTTTAAAAAAAAAATATTTGTTTCGATTTCTCTGTTTAAATAAAATATCTAGATAAAAAAGTTATGAAATCAACAGCTATAAATCTATAATTTCAATTTAAAGTACATGATTATGATAAATGCAATTACGTACGAGGTTGAATTAACAGATTTATTAAGCTTTTTGATGAAAAGAAAGGAGATTTTGTGTTCTTGTGATTATAGCTTTCGAAGTCGGCAGACAGGTGGATGATTGAAAAGGAAAGGAAATAACGGCAACACCTATAACCTGTTCCGTTGGACGGAGGATTCTCCTACGGCCACTCCATAAACGACCACACAAGATTCCCTTGGTGCTTTGAGCCTTTGACTGCATCAATAATAATTCTCATCTCCTATGTTTTAAACACCCAATCGTCAATTATTTTATATAATAATTTAATTTAATTATATTTTAATATCGAGTGAAACAATTTAAATCGTTTTGAATCAACATATTAATATAATATAATAATTATTATATTTAATAATAATTTATTAAAATATAAAAATTCTTATTACAATCATAATATTATAATAAAATATAATATTTTCAGTAGAATAAAAGAAGAGAAAAATTAAAATAAATAAATTGAATCTTCTTAAAAGATTCAACTATCTTTTTTTTCTTTTTCTTTTTTAATTTACGAGTGGGAAACCGTGATATACCCAACGTAAAATTTCCACAGGTGAGCCCACTATCTCTAGGGCATACCAAGGTTAGGCCATAGAGGTTCGAACCCGCAACTTCCCACTTCTTGAGGAAGGAGACAATCAGTTGAGCGACACTCATATAATTCAAGTATAAATGAGCCGAACTTGTGAGAGTTGACTTGATAGTCAAGAGCAAGGCTGAGATATAGGAGGTTTTGAATTTAATTTCCTTTTAATACAAAAGTGCCTCTCTCTGTAATGTTATCAGTGTAGATAGGGAGGTTTGCCTCAATAGCTTTATCTTAAAAAAACGAGTTTAGAGGAGCCGAGTCACACCGTTGAATTCAGGTTTTAAAAGACTCTTCATCCCATTTCCATCTCAACGAGGTACCATTGCATGTGGCAAATGCTACAAACTCACACATAGCATGTGGGGGCACACCATCTTTATCTCGTTCTAAATGCCCATCGATCCAGCTCTATGCTGTCAGTACATATTAAGGCAACACATTAATACCTCTATATTTATATTTTATTTAAATAAAATAATTTTATTTTATAAAATAAGTAGTTAAATAAATCCAACTTAGTTGAATAAATGGTTGTCTTCTGTATGAGAAAGCGGGAGATTGCAGGTTTGAACCCCCATGACCTAACTTTAGTGTGTCCTAAGAGTAGTGAGATAACTTGTGAAGATTTTATACGGGGTATTTCATGATTTTCCACACGAAAATTCAAAAAAAAATAATAATTAAATAATAGATAAACAATTTCATATTTGATGATCATTCTATAAATTTAGATAAAAGATGATAAATCTAAAATAGTCTATAATTAATCTTTTATTGATTTTTCTACACATCTCATTAATTATATACTTAATATTTTAATAATAACTTTTTAAGAGCATCTTACTCATTTTTTTTTTGTAAATCATTATGCGTAGACTTACTTGATTCAACTATGACAAGTGAGAGTAACTCTGGTATGTGATCCCAAGTCCCAACTGTTCTCCACTTCTCCTCTCACAAACCAAGTGCATGTATTATCGTGCGCCCTCGTGGCGCTATTATTATCCTACGCCCACCAACACCAGAAAAACTACTAAAACAGTAACAGTACAGTAAGAAGCTAAGTAGTGACCAGAGAGTGTGGAGACTAGAAGAAGAAGAAGGTGCTCTCTCTTTCTCTCTTCTTCTTCTTCCTCTTGTATCTTCCTTTGTTCTTAACAGGTTTTAGTCCTTTTAAATTATTTTTTAACTTTGAAATGGATTGTTCGGTTTAGATTTGTGAGCAGAAACGAAAAAGAAGCGGGAGATGGCGAGCAAGGTGTCGAATTTCTCCGATCTGATCCACCGAGTCGCAGCCTCTTGCTTGATGCATCCACTCGCCAGAGTCCGCGAAGCGAGTCCAGAAAGCCACCGGGTGGATGATGAAGACGGTGGGGAGGAAGAGAAAGGGGAAGAGGAGTCTCTAGAGAAAGAGAAGGGGAAATCCAAAAGAGAAGGAGGAGGAGGAGGAGAAGGAGAAGAAAGGGGGTTTAGGGTATGGGAGGAGGAAGAGGAGGAGGAGAGAGCAAAGGAGAAAGTGAGGGAGATGGAGATTCTGATGGTGGAGATGTTCGATTCGGTATCGGCAATGAAGAAGGCGTACGTTAGGTTGCAGGAGGCGCACTGCCCGTGGGACCCAGAGAAGATGAGGGTGGCTGACGTGGCAGTGGTGGCGGAGCTGAGGAGGCTGGGGAGGCTGAGGGAGAGGTTCAGGAGAGGAGGTGGGGGCGGAGGAAGAGGATTGGATCCGTATAGGGAAATGGGAATGGGGATGGTGGTGGGGCCGTACGAAGCGGCGGTGGAGGAGCTGAAGAGTGAGGTGAGAGCGAAGGAAGCGGAGGTGGAAGGGCTGAAGGAGAGGCTGAGGAAAGCCAGTTCGTCCAAAGGAAGGTTCCATCACTCGCATCGCAGGGTCAGCTGCGTCACTCAAGGCCAAGGTACTCTCTTTCTCAAATGCCCAGGCTTTTCAAAATATTTACCAAAATACATGAGGCTGCGCATTTTCTTAATTTCTGATAATCTCATTCACTGGGTGGGCCCAAATTTATCCAGACTCCATCAGTCCACGTGGTTGTGTTCTTATCGAGAAACTCTTAAGGGACAATAAAATATTGTTACCAAAAAATTAGAGCTAAGTGGGCCATACATGTCTTGGGAGAGGTTTGAATGTTTCAGACTTTGACTTTTTCAGGGATCTCATTTATTATTTATGTATTCATTAACTTTTTTTTATAATATAGGTATTTCTACTTCATTAAATATGAGAGCAGTTGCATAAATCTCGAATTCTTGAACGCCGAGATATCTAGCGAGATAATTAGGTCAAAATATCGACCTATTTCCACTGATTTGTTTTTTAAATAAAACAAATATCGGCTGTGGATCCAAGCCGGTATTTACATTTTTCATTTTTTTTTTAAAATAGTCTTTTTTTTTATATTTTTTTAATTTTTTCAGATTTAAAAAAAAAAACCACCGATATTAAAAAAAAAAATTTTAAGAAGAGAGAAATGATTGGGCTGAGATCTCAGCCCTCCCGATATTTGTTCTCTGAGTGAGAGTAATCTTTTATAATATGTAATGTTCCTATTGAGTGGTTCGTGATTTGTATGAAAAAACAATATTTTTATTTTCTCTCTTTCTCTCTTAAAAAGATTTGCTGATTCATTGATGCATGCAATACAGGCCAATACAGGCCAAGTTGCCTAATAATTCTTTTTTTTTTTTTTTTTCATATTTTTGAAACAAGTATAAATTTTTTGATGGCCCATATTCGAGATTTAAAATGTTATGTTCTGAGCCTATTTTGTTCATTGATTCTTTAAAACACACCAATAGATTTTATTTTTCTTTACAAAATGAGCAAATATTCGATGTCATTTAATGGCATTCGAATGGTGTCATCATTTATTAAATTTTGAAAATCTTAAAATAAAGAAATAAAAAATTAAACAAGCTCCCCTGGGTATAAAAAGAGTCATTTCCTTTAATAGATCGAGAGATTTACAGATATCTCATTAAATTAATGAGATGTGACTATTGGAAACTTCGGTTTCCAGATGTTAGAATACGTTGATCTTAAAAGAAAGAAAGAAATTAAAAATTTAAAAGAAATAAGAAAAAAGTGAGCAAAATAAGTAAATTACACCTCCATTAGATTTTAAAAGCCTCACATATTTGATCCAACTCTGAAATAAAAAAAAATAGCAAAGTTATATTAAAACGTCTTAAAAGATCTTAAAATACCGGTAGAAGCAGATTCCACCGAAACGCTCTCAAACTTTCCCCAAGTCTCCACTCTCCGCCGAAACTTAGTTCACCAACCTAATGACTTTTAACCTAGAAAAAAGATGCATAGACTAGTCTTATTAAAAAAATATTCAGTTTAATTTATAAAAATAATGTACTTTATTTTTTTAATAATTTTTTTGATATGAATAATTAAAACAATCGTGTTTTTACAAGCTGAAACGAAGTTATATTTAAATAATATGAATAAAAGTCTAACATAATACTTTTTATAAAATTACTTTTCTAAAAAAATAGACAAATGATCTCTCTTTTAAAAAAATAAAAAAATACTATGTATACTTTTTTATTCTCATTCAAATCATCAATTTATATTGTCTTGTTTATAATGAATTTAATGAATTTAAGACGTTCTATGAATATTGTGAATAATTAAACATGGAATCAATTATTTTAAAATTAAACCCCTTTCAATAAAAAAAGTGCCACTCTCCATAATTTATATCCAGTGTTTATAGATAGGGAGATTTACACGTGCTTTTAATGATTAGTCAAGTAAGATATCTTGATACCTTGGTCTTTAAAAAAACTATTTATGTAATGATCTTAAAATCATTTTTTTATAAAAGTAGTTTTAAAAAAAAAATTAATATGCAAAAAATCGGAGAATAAGATAAAGAAATGTTTTTTTTTTCCAAATGATATTCCAACTTCCACGGCCCACAAAAGCTACAACTTGCTTGCCACTGAGCATGCAAAAGTGCAAAAGCACCAAAGCTACCCGACGAATGAATCTTAATGGAAGGCCCATCAATTTGACAAATGGACCCCACCTTTTTCCTCTTTGTCCTCAACTGGTGGGCCCCATTCTATGCGTGCAGTCATATAAAGAAAGGAATCAAAAGCAAAATCTATCCTAAAGTCTAGTTAAAAGTTCATTTGTTTGGTCTCGATCCAGAATCACATGCCGCTCTATACTTAGAATATTGGAGGAATCTCATATTGGAAATGCAAGGCCAACTATATCAGGTTTGACTCTTAATTGATATAATATTGTGTAATCAATTAAGATAATATTATTTAATGGATATTTTAAAGAGGGGTACAGAAATTGGAGTTTAAACAATATTTACTCTGAAATCAATAACATAGGGTGGGACCAACTTTATGATGAAAAAAAAATTAATTGAATTGTTGATTATTGTCTAAAGTGAATTTACCAAATTATTTTAAATCTTAATTTTTAACATCAAAATCAAATCAATAAATATATATTCTAAATTTAGTGAAAACCAATTTATTTAAATTCATCAACAATGGACTTCACATGCTTCCTATATGTATAGATGGACAATTTGCTTGAGCTTTTTGTAGATATTGCCTAAAATCAATTAATATTTATATTAATTGACTAAAGTCATATATCAATGTTAAACTGTTTTTTTAGCTAATCGACCATATTAAAATTAAAGGAAATTTTAAATGTAGTTATGGTTTTTAATATTAATATATATCTTTATTGTGATCTTTTAAGTTATAATTTTAGAATAGGTAATGAAGCATTGATATTTGAATTTCTCTTTCAACTCAGAAACAGCTGTATTAGAGGGTTGTATTTTGATATATGTATATTTTTTTAACCAATTATTTAGGCATTTTATTCGACTAATTTTTGAGATATGTGTAAATTTTTATATATTTTTTTAACCGAAGTGTTTAAGCGTCTTATCTGATTAATCTTTGAAATATGGTAAATTTTTAATACGTACATAGTTATAATCGTGATTTAGGCACTACTTTTCTTAAATGAGTTTAAAAATAAAAAAAAAAAGATAAAAATCAAATACTATATGAATGATTACTTGGTCAAAATTCAATTGAGTCAAATATTATAATCAAATGAAATATAATAGTTCAATTAACTCTAAATTCAACTAAGTAGAATTATTTTAAATCAACTCATCTAAAATTTTCAAAATTTTAAATTATAACAAAGAAGCATTGGATTTGGCTGACCCATCCCTTTCCTCTGTCACGGCCTACAGCAGCAGCTGCGGCGGTGGCATCAACTCCCACCCAAGAACTATTCGTCTCGTGCATGAAGCAAGTTAAAGAGGCTTCCAAATCCTTCACGTCCCTCCTCCTCTCCCTCATGCGCTCCGCCCAATGGGACATCGCTGCCACCGTCCGATCCATTGTCGACTCCACCACCACTACCTCTCCACATTCGTCATCATCATCATTGTCATCGCCATGTTCAACCTCAGCAATCCAATCCCCCCACCATGCAAAACACGCCATAGAGTCCTACATCAACCGAAAAATCTTCGGAGGTTTTGAAAATGAGACTTTCTATTTAGACGGCAGCCTCTCCTCCCTCCTCAACCCAATCAAGTTCCGCCATGACTGCTTCTCCCAGTTCTCCGACATGAAGGGTATGGACCCTGCTGAGCTGCTAGGAATATTACCAAACTGCCACTTTGGCAAGTTCTGCTCCAACAAGTACCTGGCCATTGTCCATCCGAAGATGGAGGAGTCACTGCTGGGGAACTTAGAGCTCAACCGAGCAGTTCAGGCTGGGGCACATCCTCGAACTGAGTTCTATGCCGAGTTCTTGCGGCTGGCCAAGGCTGTGTGGCTACTCCACTTGCTCGCATTCGCACTTGACCCGGCACCAAGCCAGTTTGAGGCAAGTCGTGGGGCTGAGTTCCACCCTGAGTACATGGAGAGCGTTATCAGGTCCTCCACCGGGCGGGGGGCAGCCGTGGGCCAGAATCAGATGGTGGTGGGTTTCCCCGTCAGCCCTGGGTTCAAGCTCGGAACTGGGTCAGTCATCAAGGCCCGAGTTTTCTCGGTCTCCCGGCCCATCTCATGATGGCACTTGTAGAATTATATCAGTAAACTTCATTATGGCACTTTCTTTAATTTGAAGTAAATGATTAATGATTGAGTGAGATGCATGGAGACGATTGAATGAAAGATGGTTCATTACCTAGTCTCTAAGATGTGGGTCTTATGTGTGGGTTTTATGCGAGTGGCGCCTCTGATACTGTGTTAGGGGGCATTGTAAGCATTTGTTTTCTTCTTTTCTAGGTTCATTTTAGATTTGTGTAACAATGACATTTTGTATATGGTGAGACCAATGGATGTCATCACAATTTAATTTTTGTGTTATTAAGCCAATATTACAAATTTCCAATAGGCACGAATCATCTATTTTTTTTTTTAAATTTCCATTTTTTCTTCCCATGGCAGCCCAATTGTTTTGCTTCACCTTATCAACTACAAAAATTAAACTGTATTGGTCAGAAATTCGCCTCAAGAAGTGAAAGTTCTGAGTTTGGATCTCATCTCATTGCAAAGGGTCATTCTCCATAATTTTACTTGGTTTGTGTGGATAAGAAGATTTGTAAATGCCCCGCGGACTAATCTGATATTCACAGAGGTCTTCGGCACCTCGGTCATTAAAAAAAAAAAAGATTAAAAGAAAAGAATCCCTTCTGCTGGTCAGTAGGTCTTAAAAAATCAGCCCATCAAGACCTAAGTGAATTTTTGTGACGCTAGGGATTCAAATATTATAACTTGGCTACCTGCTTGCACTTCACATTCATCTAATGATAAGATGCAGCGCAAGTGGTTCGAATGATGCAAATGCTAAGCACCAAATTGTATGCTTGTCAACTCTTCAAGGGCAACAACCTCCCCTTTTATGAATCTGAACACTTCAAACTTGATCTGGATTGATCAGTTAGGAGGAAATAGGGTTCAAATTAGGAGGCAATTTTTCAATTCGACTTGTGAAACCACCCGACTAGACTTGAAAAAACCAAATTTGAGTTATGCCTTTCTTAAAAAAAATTTGTTAAATTGATCTGATACCGCCGAAGTTGAAATAAAATTAAAATTTAAATAATTTAATTATTTTTTACCTATTAATTTTAATCTATGTGCCCCATCGAGTTAATAAAATCTTACTTTATTGTCTCAATTTTCATATCTGAATGTACACAGATGAATAGAAGCCCTTTATCTTTCATTTTCTATTAATTTTTTTTTCTCTCTCAAATTTTATAAAAAAAAATTATATAAATTGAGCTGGGTCAAGCCGAGTCGGGTTGAATAAAATAAAATCAGTCCCATGTCGAGTCGAGTCAGTCGGATTGAATCATGTCAAACAAAGAAATTGTTATTATCAAAAGCCAACCTAAACTTGATCATTGCTCTCTCTAGGTTAAATTCATCAAATATGTTATTGGGTTTCAAAATTCAGTACACTAAGCCTTGACTATACCCACTACCCTTAGGCTGCGTTTGGATGGGGGTAATTTTTATAGGGGTTACTTCTGAGTAGGAGTCATCCTTGAATAGGGGTCACCTTTGAAAAGGGATTACCCTTATCTTATTTGGTAATTGCAGTGGTAAAGTAAGAACTTACCCTAAGGGTGAAAAATCTTATTTGGTACCTATTAGCATAGCTAATCTGATATATTAACAATTTTATGAGAAATTTTATAAAATATAATTATTAAATAACATTCATTAAGTAAATCTAATATTATCTAATTTTTATAGATTCTTTTTTATAACTATAATTTAAAATGAACACTTGTATTGTAACACTAAAAATATATATATATATATATATATATATATATATATATATATATATATATATATATATATATATATATATATATATATTATTTTAAATCTCAATAAATGAATAAAAAAATATCAACATATCTCTTCATAAAAAAATATAATTCATTTATTGGTAACGTGAAATATATAATATAATAAATTATTATAATAGTTTAATAAATCACAACAAATATAAAATTAATATTAAAAATTGTCAGAGGCTGAATTTTTAAAAATAGGACATTTTGACAAATATGTTTAATAAAATTTTATTTTTATTTTTTTATATTACATAGATTTAATAAAAATAATTAATTCTCATAAAATTATTAATAAGTCAAGTTACCCCTGCTAACAGTTACCCCTATTTAAGGGTAACCCCAGGTAACCCCTGTAAAAATTTACCTCTCATCAAAATACATCATGTTGAAAATGTTGATACATTTTTAAAATAAACTTCTAACAGAATAAATTGTTAATTACCCTGAAAGAGATTACCATGAACCTCAAACTCTTTCGAAGATTTGAGACTCTATCGAAATTTCGATATAATCACCCCTTGAAAATAAAATATTTTGACAGATATGTTTCAGATTTTTTTTTTTTTGTATATTATATAGATTTAATAAAAGTATTAATTCTCATAAAATTGTTAATATGTCAGTTTACCCTTACTTACAGTTACCCCTACTCAAGGGTAACCCTTGTAAAAATTTACCCCTCACCCAAATGCATTACGTTAAAATGTTGACACATTTTTAAAATAAACTTCTAATATAATAAATTGTTAATTACTCTGAAAGAGATTACCATGAACCTCAAACTCTTTCAGAGCTTTGAGACTCTATCGAAATTTCAACAGAATCACCGCTTAAAAATAGAACATTTTGACAAATACATTTCAGAAATTTTATTTTTATTTTTATATTATATGGATTAAATAAAATTATTAATTATTCTAAAATTGTTAATATGTCAAGTTACCCATACTTACAATTACCCCTACTCAAGGGTAACCTAGGGTAACTCCTGTAAAAATTTACCCATCATCCAAATACATCATGTTGAAAATCTATATAATGTAAAAAATAAATTGCTAATTATTTGAAATCTATTAATTTTTCAATTACATAATATATAATTGAAAAATAGAGGAAAGTACAGGATAAATAGGGCCAAGGTTTCCTTAAAAAATAGAAAATAAATAAAAAACCACTATTATTATTTTAAATTTTAATAAATGAATAAAAAAATTACATCTCTTTTCATAAAAAATATAATTTATTGTTTGGTGATATGAAATTTATCAGATGGAAATAATATAGTGCTTTTAAAAATAAAATAAAAGCCAAGTACACACCAAATAAATAAATAAAAAATTGTAAAAAAGGAATCTCATGAAACAACAAAACGGAGGGTAAGGAGGGGTATTCAAGAGTGAATACCCCAAGCCCCATGGGGTATTCAAAATGGTGATGAGAGGGGTAAAAATTTGAATTTTTACCCTCACCCCCCTGTTACCAAACAAGGTAACAAGGGGTAACGGAGGATTACCCCCTCTTACCCCCATCCAAACGCAGTCCCAGTGTCAGGTTGGGACTCCTGAGTTTGGCCAATTGCTGCAAGTCATTGTTGATTTTTATTCAACTCAGCTTGCTCATCTCAGACACATTTTCTTATTTGTTCCTCCCAAATACAGAACTGATTCTCAAATTTAAAACCCGGCCCTTATAGGGCTAAGCAGGGGTAATAATCTCAACGGATATGTATCGTATCAACCGATATATCTCAATTTTTAAAACCTTGATATCTTGGATGATACTATATATATCGGCCGATATTCGTGGTTTTTGTAAAAAAAAAAAAATAGGAGAGAAATTTATCAGCTGATACCGAGATTTCTACCCTGGGGCTAAGTACCAACAACCAAATAGTTCCATTGACAATGGATCTCTCTCTGTTTGCATAAAAAATTATCATTGAAGACCACCTGGAGAGAAGCAAACCCGTGATAAATCATAAATAAACAAAGAAATCCATAAAATTTCTACTCCAAAAGAAAAAGGAAAATTCGATATTGCAAATGGTTTACACGTAAAGCATACATTTCCAGCAGCCAATGACTTTGTTTCTTCTTTTTTTTTTCAAAATATTCCTAATCAATGAATATGAAAAGAGCTTTAAAAAGTAGCCTAATCTTATCAAAGCTACAAACACACCATCAATAATCATAACCAGGTGACATCAGCACATGATACTCTGGTGTGCCCCATGAAACACCTCGATTCATCATGCAGCCCACAAATGGAAATTGCGAACCCACAATTTTTCGCAACTTTTTTTGAAAGGTTCAGACATTACCTTCCCCCAGTGAGCAATAGTGGAACCTCAGTGTAATTTGAAAATAGAGGAGAAACCCTATGTTCATCATCCCCTTATCATTCTCATCATGAAAGCCATTTTTGGTAGTTTTTTTGAGTTCCAATCTTCACTAAATCCTATCAAAAGGTAATGCAAAATCAGTGATTAAACCACAACGGTATGGTAGTAGTCCCCAACAAAATTGCCCGCTCTACTGCCATCGTTGTGAGGCCTTGCTTGAGGAAATTGATTCATGGGCCATCACAGCTTTTCTCACACCTGAGCATTGGAAATAATCAGAAACATGATGAAGGATGATAATCATGATCATCATAGTTGAAGCCTTACCTATCAGGATCAGCTTCATTAGTACTACAATCAACCCTATCTAGAGCCATGTCTTTTAAAGATGATGAAACAATGATATAAACAACTATATACAAACAGGTAATATTGAATCAGTTAATAGAATGCACTTGTTTAAATCTTCATCTAAAACAGTACAGTACAAGTGGGGAGGGCCAGTTGAAAATAAGCAACACTGCAATTGAAATTAAATGAAGGTCTCCTATTAGCTGCCAACCTTTTGTTTAAGTTGTACAATGAGGGTTGTGGCATCTTAGAGTGTGTCATCAGGGTAAGCATCTTACACTAGCTTGTTTCTCCGAGAATAAATGCAAATTCAAGTGCTGGTTATTCCAGACAGCTAGGGGGAACATATGCTTAATGAAAACAAAAAATGAGTCATGAACCCCTCTCTGAAGATAGAAATTGTTCATCATCATCATCATCATCACAGTCATCATTCTAACAATCATTTATCCCCCCATCTAGGGTTCACATACATAATTACATTCAGAAAATCATTTTTCCATTGTTCTGTCTGCCTATCTGATGCCCATGATAATTAGAAATTATTATGTTCATTAATGTACAACTTGTGAGAAGATTTAGACAATCCTTCCTCCATGAGCTAAGGTTGTCAAATTATAATTCCCAACAGTTAAGATGGGCAACCTGAGCACTACAAGCTCCTGCTAGAACATAAGGAAAAACAGCCTAGTGTAAAAAGCAGAAAACCGAAACTGTCAGACGTACTGCTTCTGGTCTCTGTTCATACAATCTCAAAAATCAGGCAAAACAAATAGTAAACATAAAATCGTCAAAACCATTCAATTTTGTCAAGTGACCTATCAAACTCAAGAGAAGCAATGGTTTAATACCTAAACGGACTTGATGGTCCAATGGTCCTCATTCATGAAAAGAACTCACAATAAACCTGACAAGAAATGATCACATACAGGAGACCTGATGAAATGGCATCAGGGCCTGCGTCTCCACAGTTCAATCTGAAAATACTGTGTTGGAAAATTCTAATATTCATCAAAATGGATGGTGGAGATACAGGGCATTATAGTATTATGTGATTATTTCTCAAATCTGACAATGTAGATAGGTTTCTCTTCCTTAGTGGTTCCTTGATGACTGCTCCAAATCATGAATATTGAACTCCCTGCTTTCTTGTTTGTTGGTCATTTCTAATGATGCCCAAGCCCTCTGTCTCCCTGCATTCTGGCCATAACTTTTGCCTTATCTCTCAGTAATAATTATATAGCCTCAAAGCATCAATTATTGCCATGTTTGAATTTTCATAGAAAGGAGAGATTTTCACTTCTTTCTCAAAGAAGTAAACTCTAATTTTCTATAGAAAACACATCTTTTCCCTTTACTTTTTTTTTGAGTGGTAACAAGACGAATTATATTAATAGAAAAATTAAAAGGTACAATAACATCATAGGAAAAGAGAGTCTAGAAAGAGTGGACCGTAAAGAAGAATACGCATGAGATAAGCATAAATACAAAACAGCTATAAAACAAAAACAATCACATGTGCATCATCCCTACTCGAACTCCTCCTATCTCAAAGATAAAGCATGCCTGAAACGGGGTTCTCATCTCCATTCTTTGCAAAGAAATCTGCCACACTAATGACTGTTCAACTGATTGGGCCCAGGAAACATCAAGTCCCGAAGTGAGAGCCCTAATCTCCCTGACTGTGGTAATCAATCTCCAAGGGGTCACTTCAGTCCCTTAGCCCATTTGATTACATTTTCCGAATCCCCTTCTATCACTATTTATTATGCCCATAAACTGTCCAGATGGTCAAAGTTCTCCTAATACTGAGGAGTTTCACTTAATTTGAATCCCTAATCCCCACCGACTCTGTGAATACAAAGGATGTTAGGCCATTGTGGTTTCTGAGAACACCTCATATCCCTGTTGGACCTGGTTTTCCCCTAGAAGCTCCATCCACATTGAATTTCAGGATACCTTGTTGAGGAGGGTACCAGTTTGGCTAAGGTTTTCGGCTTCCTACAGTATCCGCTCATGCAACCTTCCCACGACAAAAGGACGGGTTTGAGTCCCTTGAACTCTTTACTAGAAAAAAGGCAAACATAAAGCCTCCATTTGGCCCTTTGAAAGAGTTCACTAACCTTCGTTGATTTTCCTTCAAAGATTTTGGAATTTCTTTCCTTCCAAATGATCCATAAGACTGCAGCAGGGATCGTGTTCCAAGCCGCCTTCACCGTAGGGCTAAAGTCTCGAGAGGAACCATGACTCCACTAATCTTCACAGGTACTGTCGAAGACCCAAGGAACATCCAACAGGTTAGTGAAATTTATCCATAAATTCCAAGAAACGCCAACACCATTTACACAGGAGGGCTTGATTTCTAACCTGTAGTGGGACAATTCCCAAGCCTCTCTTTGACTTGGGCTTTGTCACTTTTGACCAAGCAACCACGTATACATTCTTTTTCGCCTCCTTATCTCCCCAAAGAAATCTCCTGAACATCTGCTCTAGTTTTTTCGTTATTCTTCTCTGCATTTCAATGAGGGACAAGTAGTATGTTGAGAGATTCATTAACACATATTTAATGAGGGTTAGCTGTCCCCCAATGGATAGATATTTCCTTCTCCATATGGCTAGTCTCCTTTCTAAATTTTCTACAACAGGTGCCCAGAAACTTGCAAGTCTTGGATTCCATTGCACAAATAGACCTAGGTAGCTAAAAAGCAACTTCCCAGTACCACATCCTATCTCATCCACCAAGTCCTTAAGAAGTTCACCCTCGATATCAATACGGATTAGGGTTCTCTTGCCAAGGTTGATTCTAAGTTCGGAAACTAACTCAAAACACCTAAGGATCGCATTGTAACCTATGACTTCGTTTCTATTAGGTTCACAAAAGAATAGGCATCGTACGCAAACTGAAGATGTGCCAAAACCTCTAATGATTCCTAACTCTATGGCTTTTTCCACAACTTTGTTCAAACTTTCATGCACGAGTGTAAAAATAAAGGGAGAGAGTGGATCTCCCTGTCTCAAGCTTCTATTAGCTGCTATTGGTGGAGTTGGGGATCCGTTTACCAGTACTGAATACTTATTATCCTCCACACAGGCTTTCATCCATTGTCTCCAGCGTTGCCCAAAACCCATCCTAGCGAAAAGGTACCCACAAATGACCAATCAACGAAATCATATACATTTTCCAAGTCAATTTTGAAAAGAAGCCCCAGTTTCTTATCATTTCTCCTCATGTGGAGTAATTCATTGTAATCAAGATCCCATCCAAAATTTGTTTGTCCTCCACAAAAGCTCCCTGTGGTTCACCTATTATCTTTGGCAGCACCTCTTTTAACCTATCAGCCAACACCTTGGCTATAAGTTTGTAGACACTACTAACGAGACTAATTGGCCTGTAATGTGAGAGTTCAGCCGGGCCTTCCTCTTTGGAATGAGAGTGATGAAGGATTTCTTCAGTCCTCTATTAATGATTCCATGTTGATGAAATTCCTTGAAAACCGTAAGGAAATCTGGTCCCACTGTCTCCCAACAGGATTTAAAGAAGGGGAAGTTGAAACCATCAAGACCCAGGGCTTTGTCTCCTTTGAGGTAATCCAAGGCCGCCATAATCTCTTCTAAGGAGAACTTTCTCTTTAACCAAACCACACTCTCCTCACCAACCTTACTAAATTGGATCCCATCCACCATTGGCGAGGGGAACCACTTTTCGATCAAAAAGGAGGAAATGAGCTCAGAGAACAGTGAACTAGGACCCCTAGGTGTTAGGACAAGTGGCAAACCGTGTTGGGGAAATGGCAAATGCAAAATAGAAGGGATGGGGGAGGGAGCTTGCCCTCTGAAGTGATTATAGTAGAAAGGGCAAAAAAAGGGCGATTAAAAAATGAGAGTACATGATCTGAGTATGTGAAAGCATGAGTCCCATTTGCAGAAATAAAGAAGAACTGGAAGAAACGATAGTCAAGCGTTGCATCTAGAGAGGGAGAGCCCGGATAAGCCAAAGAAGAACATCTGAAGGTCCTGATGTCCAAAATAAGAGAAAGTTGGGGTTCCAATTACTTGGCTGGGATGAAGCTGACGAGAGGAGAAGGTGAGGCGGCCTCGCAAGCGAGATCTGTCACTTGAAAGACATTGGAGGAAAAGAAACCATGATGTCTACAAAAAGAAGGATCATGATGCATGAAAAGTGAGAGGGAAGGAGAGTAAACGGAGCCAAAGCCGATGGCGAGAGACCAATGTCAAGGGTGGGAGAAGGGGAAGCTGGATGGGCAGAGGTTGGCAATGGATGCTCAGAAGGAAACTAGAAGATAGCCGAGAAATGTCTCCTTACTGCTTCTCTAATACCATTCTTGTCCACTATTCTTCGGCCTTCTACTACAATTGATCTAATGCTATTGGACACTTTTCGAGCATTGGCACATGTGTGAAAGAATTTCGTATTCTTATCACCCTCTCTCAACCACAAAGGTCTAGACTTCTGTCGCTATTTCATTTCTACCGAACATAGACAATTCCAAAGGATGGCCTTACTGTTTTTCTTGGACGCAAGCTCCTCCTCCTCGAGGTTCTTTTCCTCGTCCAATATGTTCCATCCCTCAAGCTTTTGGATGACTAATTCTTTTCTTTTTTTCACTAGACCACCTGTGGACTTCGCCCAATCCTTGATCTTTGATTTTAGTGGGGTAAGTTTCCTTGATAATACAAAGCCACCCCATCTGTGGATTGTCAAACCCGTCCCACCACTCCTTGACTAAGCCCCCAAACTTGGGGTCCTCAAACCATGCATTACTGAAACGAAAATGTTTTATGCCCCAATCTATGTCCTCAGTGTCAAGCAATACCGGGCAATGATCTGAAATTGGGTTGTATAATTTTATCTGACTTGCATTGGTGAAGTGAGCGTCCCAGTTTGATGAAGTGAGGAATCTGTCAAGCTTGTTCATGGCTGCTCTGGACTATCCACTGAACCAAATGAATCGACTGCCAATGAGTGAGAAGTCGGTCAATTCATTCCTTACTATGAAGTCAGAAAAAGCCTCCACCTCCTAGTATACCCTCTTCCACCCTTCCTCTCCTATGGGTATCAGACTACATTGAAATCTCCACCCAAACACCACAAACTAGAGTTCCAGCTTTGGATATCATCTAGCTCCAACCAAAAATTATCGTCTAAATTATTCATTAAATTTCTTGTCTCAATAATTGCCATTACAACATATGAAAACAACATACATAAAAAACTTCATCCTGAATTTGTAATGTTAAGTTGTCCATATCAAAGAAAACAAACAAGGCTTGAAGTAGAATATTTGTGAAGCCCCGTCTGACTGGTAATCATGTTTTCTAACAGTCAAAAACAAGAGAAACAAAATTTAACAAGACACTCAAGATTTATTTCTGCATGTATGATGGTGAACATATGTTCTGGGGCATGTATGACAGACATTTTCATGGATCATTTATATTTTCTGTAAAGAGTACACAGATTCAAATAGCCTGCTTAGTATTGAAAAATAAGGATGAGCACTTTTTTTCTACTCTTACATGTGCCATAGTTAGGAAAAGTGGAGATCTTTCCAATCATGTATATTATCTTTCAGATTGTTTCATGAATTGTAATCCCCAAAATTAGGGGCTGCAATTTTAGTTTTACAATCATATATAGAGAGAGATCCACAAAGAGGAGATATAAATTCTCCCATTTTTCCTATCTTCTAACAATTGCTCTCTATTTATACTATGAACAGAAAAATGTCCTCATTCTTGTCTTCTGTAGTTTCCAGGTTACTTGATTTAGTGTACACCATAGCCCCAGGAAATGAGATATGAAGGAAATCATTTTAAGGTGGTTTTGGCATGTATGTAGTAGACTAAAACAACCCTCAGAAAGAAGAAGAAGAAGAAAGGTTACAAGTATAAGGAACACGGTCAGAGGTAAGCCATTAAGAACATGAGTGAAGAGATAAAGGATATGATAAACTGTAGGGATGGAGGATATGGTTTTTTATAAGGAAGAATAGAAGAGTACACCTAAAAAAGCTAACCCTAGATAAATGCAAAAGTGGTTGTGGCAATCCTAATGATGAAGACGATGGCAACAATAATGATAATGGCCCAATTAAATACAAGTCTTCAACATTTATAATGACGACATCAAATTCAGACACGAGTTTTTCCCCTATTCTAGTGAAGGTTTTGGATACTCCAGCCATAAATCACTAAGGCATGCTACTACATGGTACATGCATTATGTCATCATCATCATCAACATCAAAACCTTAATCCATCTAATATGGCATGTGCATCATATATCATCTGATGAAATGGTTAAATCCCAGCCTTCATCTAGCAGTAGCAGTACCCCTTCAAGCATGCTATTTTCTCTGGCTTCATATCATAAAGAAGATTGAATCACTCGGAAAAAAAATATTCTTTGCTATTGGTTGAAACTACTAAGGTAAAAAAAAAGGTAGAAACGCACTTGTCAGCCCCTTGGTAGACACTTTTGGTGACACTCGAGTTGATGTTGTTTGAGTTGACCTCTGTGGCGATTGAGGAAATGACGAAACCCTTGTCCTGAAAATCAGTAGTTTTACAATTTTGTATGAAGCTAAAATCTGGCAGGACTTTGTACAAAGACAAAATCTAGCAATCCCTACTAAAAGAAAAAGTATGATCCAGTGCATAAGTTTTGCACAATGATCTGGTGAGGAGGCCTTTAGTGCTGGACAGTGGCACCCATTTTGAAATGGATGGTCTATTGGCTTGCCACCCAAGTAACAAATATCGCCGGTATTTTCGAATTTACCACGAAAATAGTGGCAAAATACCGTTTTCGCATTAAAAACAACATTTTATCGTATGAAACATTTTTAACGGGATTTTTCCGGTAATATCGCGTTTTTAACGCGAGAAACGATATTTTTCCGGTATTTTGAAAAATACCAGCTATATTACCAGTAAATTCATCTCCCTTAGTTTAAAACAAAGGTTGTTTCACACGGGTGCACGACTCATGGCCCTCACGCACGAGTGAGTGATTTCTTAGAACAATGATGGTTTTATTGCAATTTGATGTTATTTGTTGATTTTAATGATACTATTAACCTTTTTATGGTTTGTTAATTGAAACATCAAATTAGGCTTTTTTGGTGAATGAAGGTGTATTTTAATATTATTTTGATATTTGATGACTTTGATATGATATTTAACAATGAACTCATATAGAATTATATGATAATTTTTTACTCAAGAAATGTTAGATGTGAATTATTTATTATTATTATTATTATTTTAAATATTTATATTTTCTGTGAGATTTTCCTGTTAGATTCCCGGTAAAAATTCGAGAATTTGAAAATATCTCGTTATTAATACTTGCCGTTAATATCCTAAGAACGTTATTACACATAAAACTTATGGACCAGTGTCTTGCATAAAATGGTTTCATACCATATTGTCGAGGCCTCACACAAGATTAATTGTAGTAGATACTGTGGGTTGGCAGAAAGTGGCAAAAGTATTCTCCAAGAATATGAAATTACAATGTAAACAAATTAGAAAAATCCAGCCAGTTATTATGTTCATAACAACTGCATTTAGTAGAGTCTGTGAAATTCAGTATAAGAAGACATTAACGTGAACTTAAAATTTCATTTAGATGTATGTAGATTGTCTTCGTTACTATAAAAATCTACTTGGCAAATTCCACCAAACTTGTTGCATTAATTGACAAGGTCAAGTCTCAAAATTTCAGTACGAAGCAGGAGGAAACAAATGTCAAGAAGCAACTTGAGTGCCATTGAATCTACTGGATTAACTGGTGTGCTTTACCAAGATAATAATAGTCTTAATAACAACAACAACAAAAATAATAATGATGATGTCAATCCAAACTTGAGTGTGGGTAGAATCTTTCTTCTACTCAAGTTAAAATGTAAATGGGCCAGACCGTGGTCCTAACATAGAAAAGAAAAAAAATACCATTTCAAAAAAAAAAACATAGAAAAGAAAAAGAATTTGTAGTAGAGTTTTAAGAAAATGAAATGCTCACATCTTCTGAGTGCCTTCATCATGGTTTCGACCTTCAGATTGAATGGTGAACTCAACACGGCCATCATTTTCTGCTCCCATAGAAACACCACCAACAGATATGTCGCTTAATCTCTCATCGGAACGTGTATGTCTCAAACCCAAGATCTCAACATCTGCAGTAAAATTCTGACCTGTATCCTCTCCAATGAGTTTTGGGTGGCATGAAGCTTCCTTTTTTTGCTTGAAATCATCTGCAGGATGATGGAAACTGGCCTCAGACTGTCTATCACTATGTTCAGAGGAATTGTCTGAATTAGATGCTTGTCTTCCAGTTGACTGAGTTCGGCTTCTGCGGGGGGGCCCACCATGGGGTGAAGGTAAGTTAGGGACAGATGCTATATGCCTCACTGAGCTTGTAGGACGCTTTTCACTATGTACATTGTGAGACTGAGTTTTGGGATCCTTGAGATGGTGCAGCTGTTCAATCTCTTCATCTTTCTTGGTGATTGCATCCTTGAGGGAGGCAACCTGTGGGATGAACATGTATATATAATAAAATGAGAGCCAATCTTGGTGGCTTAAAAAGAAAAAAATACAGAAAAGGATTATTTACAATCAATTATACAACCAATCAGATGTCTGTCCAAAATAGGATTATTCGTGTTAACTCTGTCCCAAAGTGGGTCCCACAGCACCTTATGTGTTCTGAAGTGGGTCCCACAACAATGCATTGCCAACTTCAGGACTCCATTGAGATATTGTTGAGGAAAGACTCCAGATTTTATCATAAAGCCATGAGTGTTAAATATCTTTTATTAGAAAATCATGTTTGGTGACCATTTTTAAAGCATCATGTCTTCATGCTGCTTGCATGATCTTAAGGTGAATACAGGTTTAGTAACAGATGAATGAGTTAAAGATAAAATACAACAATCAACCTGAGAATCAATTCTACTAGACCACCTGCCAGAAATCCCAATGAATGTTCCCGAGTCTGGCTAGCAGCAATTCCCTTGAAAATTATAGCATTCTTCTGTTTTTATAGATTGTAGATTTTTTTACAGAAAAAAAAAAAAAATTTGAAAAGGATGGTAGTAAATATTGTTTATAGCCTTCTCATCTTGAAACACGAATTCATTAACTCTATATTTTCTCTGGACAAAATCATACAGAACTGTAAGACCGGACAAGATATTGACAAGGACCTGTTCCATGAGTTCCCTAACATCTTTGCCTTCTTTGTTGCTCCGAGAAGTTCCCAGCTCAATACCAGAGACTCTTTCAGCAAACTTCAAGGTACTTAAAGTCTCAGAATATGATTCCAAATCTGGATTAAGCTGCACAAACATGAGGGTCTTTGCCTGACCACCTGCAAAGCAAAACAAATCAATGCAAATATTATTTAATGGAATGCAACCAATAATGACCCTGAAGGTAACCCTTTGTACCTAAAGAACTCTGAAGGATTTGAGTTAGTTTGCTGTTTCTGTATGGGACATGAAGACTCTTTTGTGCCAGAGCAAAGATGACGTCTCCGAGGGCAGAAAGTGATTTGTTAATGTGTTGTGCTTCCTTAAGTCTTTCTCCAGTTGCTTCAGAGCGATCTACTCTTTCACTTCCTGCGAGATCCACCAAATGAAGAGAACCACGCAAAGTAACACCAGTCTCCAAGTTTGTGCCCCGAACATGAACACTGACAACACTGTAAATACACATTATGAAAAGTTAATAGGAAAAGAAGAAATACACACAGAATCACAAACTATTTGTACATAAATAAGAAAAAGTAAAACCTGTGAGAACGGCTACTTCGTATGTTGAGAGCAGTGGCGCCTACAGTTCTGTTCATATGTCCAATTTGCATCAATTCCAGGACATTTGTGGTTGAGTTGACAGGGTGCATACTGGCATCAGGGACAGCAAGTCCATTGGGCTGGGAAGTGCTGCATATCCCAAGTGTGTGTACAAGTAGTAGCAGGAAACAGTTCTTTTAAAGGGAAAAAAACACATATACACACAAAATGAAAAAAAGAAAAGAAACAACTCCATTAAAATGAAAATGGGCTGAATTAAGAGATTATGTGTGTGCCTGCTCAAAGAAATGAGAATATTAGAGAAGGTTGTTTAATATGGTTACAATATGTTCATCGATGATCGGAAACAACCTCAACACAAAGAATTAAAGGCTACAGTCACAGGAACTGGAGGAGGGGAAGACCTTAAAGATCTAGATAGAATGTAGAGTGACGGAAAATATGGTATTTGATAGGATAGAATGGATATAAAAACTCAAAAAGCTGACCCTAGATAGATGGGAAATTGGCTATTTTGCTAAAGATGATGATTACGAGGTAGTGTTCAGCCACACACCCCATAAGGGGTTCTCACAGTGAGTCCCATGTGAGGGCTTATCTATAATTATGAGAGTAGCTTGGTTAGAAAGGTATATGCTTAAATATGGTGCATACCAAAATTTGGCCTGACAGTAACTCTCAGTATGGTTTGAAGCCTCAAAAAATAACAGATCGGGATGCAATTTTATCATGTTCCAATCCAACTGATGGTGTGACTTGGGTATAACATCTACTTGGGTAGGGATCAAGAATAAGAATGGGGTGGGAAGGGATGCAAACAGGACGAAGGCAGGCCTCAATGAGAAGTTCTCACCATGAGATACCGCTCAAAAAAATGTATCACAATAAGAGAAGAAAGGGACTTTGGGCAAAGAACATATAGAATGTTTGCAAATGGGTATCTTTCAGAAAAAAAAATGCTGGCAAAAGGGAATCATAATCAGTAGAGAGTGTTGGACCCAAGCCCAGTGGCAAAATTCCAATATCTACAAAGCATAAAACAATTCCCCAAGGCTGAATTCAAGAAACAAAATGAAGGATATCTCTTATGAGAGCCATCATTTCCTAGTAGATCACGCACTTGTTCATTATAAATTTCTACCATTTGAACTCCAACTTCATATTTAAAATTGGCACTCCTATTCTGGGAAATCTCAAAAAGATCGTTTAGAGCTCGGTAGTTGACCCCCCAGGTCTCTTTTGATTGTGTTTCTGGTCCTGTCTGGCAAAAAACATAATTTCAATGTCCATAGGACAGATATATGACAAAAAAAAGTAGCGCTATAACAAACATCACTGATAGAAAACTTGCAATGCGAAATAAGTAGTATTTTTCTAAGAAAAAAAAGTGCATACCATTGTGTATGTTTTCCCTGAACCAGTTTGACCATATGCAAAAATGCATACATTGTAGCCATCTAGTATGGTTCTTATTAATGGCCGAGTGTCCAAAAATACTTCCTCTGCAAAGATTTCAAAAAGAATAAGCACAAGAAAAATTCATTATTTTCTATAAGTGTTTCATAAGTCATATTTCTTCCACTGAAGATGTAATGGACATTTATAAGAAAGAAGCGAACACTGTCAATCTGACATAAGAGGTGGAAAATGGAACTTAACAAGCTGAACATACAGATTTAATGTACAATTGCTAAAAATTAAATCAAAGGCAACAACTTACAAAGAATATAAGATGATTCACCATTAAATTTCTTTATCTTTATCTACACAAAATGTTAGTTTGCATTCAACCTAAAGATGCATACCCTAAAAGAAACGAAACTTCTTCAAATGGTTAGAAACCCCTACCATGTCTCATGCAACTAAGAGATAGTCACCAGCACTCTTAATTTAGTTATATCACAACCATTGGTTCTTTATAGAATCGCAAGGGGTTCAAAAACAAATAAATACAGCTACAAGAAAATATATTTAGATACAAGGATAAAATACCACCATGATCTCTTGTATGAGTTTGAATCCATAGACTTCTTAAAGTTATGTGGTTATCCATAAGATTATTTTTCCTATATTCTCTAGAATTAATGAATAATTCTAGCTTGCCACCTCCATCAACCATCATCCAATATTTATGATTCCATCAATTCCCATCCTACTTGTAATGTCCCGTTCCGAGTTTTCCCAATTTTTTTGAGAGATTTTCAGATTTGCGAGTTGTTTTCAGGACCTTCGTGGCAGTGAGGAGAGTGTGGGCGCCGTGGTGGGCCCCAGTTTCCATGATTTCGAGTTCGGGAAGGACATTTTGGTAATTTTGTATTTATCACATAAATTGTCAAACAAAAAAAAATGTTGAAAATCACACATTTCCTCACTCGATGTCTGGCATTCGAGATTTTTCGGGCTTTTGGTTTCATCGTGTTTAATAAAATTCTTTCGTAAAGTAATTAATTTATTTTTAGCAAAAAAAAAAAAAAGAGACTGAAAACCCTAACCCCTAAAACCCCCAAAACCCTAGCTTGTTAAAAAACTCCCCATCCCGCCGCACTGTAGCATTTTTGCTACAGTGCAGCCGCCCACTCCCTCACCTCTATCTCTCCCTCGAAAACCCTAGAAGACCCCCTTCTCCTTGCAGCAACCGCCGCATCCCCTTCCCAGTCGCGACTCTCTCGATAACTCTCCTTCTCTTCTCGATCTCTCTCTCTCACTTTCTTTTGTCTTCTCTTCTTCCCCTTGATCTCCCTCTCTCGCCTCTTCTTCTCTCACTGTTCTTTTTCCCTCTCTGTTGTCACCGTTGCCTCCATCGCAACTTTCCCCAAGCTGCTGTCGCTGTCTAGGAATTTAGTTTTCTGCTCGCAGCCGCCGGATCTTCATCCTCTCCTCGCCCTTCTGTCAGATTGAGCTCCCTTCGAACCCCCCCCCCCCGGCTTGCTCGCTTCGGATTTTTTACTCAACACACACTGTGAGGGACTTATCACTGTTTTAGCATACATTCACATCTATCTAACCTTTAACCTTGGATATGTAGTGACTTGAATGGAGCCCTTCGTTTATTAAGCCATTCGGTAAGGGAACTGTCGAAATGAACATATGGCAAGGGATTCGTTCGGGTGCACTCACATCAACTAAATGCGATTAATGGAGAAGTGTAATCGGATGGATGATTATTTGAACTTAGAAACTTGCTGGTAACATGTTTGTTTAATTATTATATGGGAATAAACTTACAATGAGTAGAGTATGTGTTGGGTATTGGACATGATGGTCGAAATTTGTTGATAATATGTTCGTGTTCAATCATAACGTGTATGTGAATTTATGATGAAAATGAGATGTGTGTTGGATATTGCGTATGATACTCGAAAGTTTATTAATAAAATGTTGTGTGTTTATTTATAACATATGAACATGATCATGATGAGCATGGAGATATATGTATAGATAACATGTTACATGCTTTTGTAACGCACAATGTATGTGTCGTTGGTCTTGATTAATTATATCAAAGCATGATTATATTGTTAGACATGACCTTAATATCATGTACATGCATGGGAGGTAACCCACAACGGACAATGTGCCGTTGGGTGCTGAGATGGGGGAGTTATTTACATTTGTATATGTTTATGATGATATGATAGTTTAGGTGTTGGGAGGACTTCTCCGTTATGCTCAGGCGGTCGAGACCCCCATAGGAGATGTAGGTTTCCCCGTTGCGTTTCGGCGGTTAATGTGCCTGCCCCTTGAGATTGGCTTCCTCGTTATGCGCTGGCGGTCGAGACCCTCATAGGAGATGCTGTTTTCCCCGTTGCATTCTGGGGGTTGAGGCGGTTGTGTATTGTATGGTCTCTCATTTGTATTGGTACGGAGACCGGAGTTGTTGGAGGACTATTATGAGTTATGGAGGTGATGTCTAGGACTGGTCAGTGGGACCATTGGTTAGTAGTATATTTAGGCACTCATGTATAGAGACACTATTTCTATTATTATGTTCACTACATTCCATACATGTGACACATGTTATGTTACTGACACGTGATATGTTTTATCCCTTCACTGGATTGGATAGCTCACCCCTTACCTTTCAGGTATCCCGATCGAGGAGGGGGAGGGCGAGCCCCTTGAGCAAGCACATGGAGAGGAGCACTAGTAGTTAGATATATATGTCCATACTTATGTTTTAAATTTGAGAGACTCTAGTTGCATAGACTCATTATTACATGTTTGTTTGGATGACTGTAAAACTATATTTGGTTAGTCTATGGTTGTTTGTTATGTTTTTTTAGCACTGTGGACTTGTGGTTTGTTGAACGGAAGGTAGTTACTCCGTTTTAAAAAAAAAAAAAATTATCCGATATCCGTCCCTTGCAACTTTTGAGATATTTTGGAGATAACACGCTCATAGTGAGACGGGGCATTACACTACTATTGTATAAAAATATTTCTCCCATGACAATAGTACAAAACTAGGGTTTTTGTTACTTGCCCCTTCTCTTTTCCCTTCCTTTTCTCCTCCAAATTTGAAATTTCTATCATGGACCCTATCTAAATGAAATTACATGAGCCCAAGCTAGATCATCAATGAGCATAGGAAGGAATATGGTGATTCTTTTAGATATCTTTACCAAACAAATTTCTTTTTATGTGAGAAACTTTTTTACTTTTTTCTCTTTGTGACTAATCACCCATCTAGTATACTATACAAATAAGGGCCGAGAGAATATGAACTTATTGAAGGGGACATTATGGGACACCGGCAAAGAAGGATGCATCGGAATCTAGAATTTTCCTCGTGATAAATCCCAAAAATTGCATTTATATCCTAACTTTTATCAAGCATTATCACATTTATTTTGTTTTTATTTCTATAATTTATATGTGTTTTTGAGTTTTATTTAATTAAGATTATTGCACAAATTTTTGTTTCAGGAAGCAAAACCAGCTAATTTTATTAGCCCAAGTCAATTTTGCAATTCAACCTGAGTCAAAATTGAGCCAAGCCCAGTCAAAATCAAGTTGGAAGAAAATGTGTCGTTGCTGTGAAATGGGTCTGAAATAGATGGGGCAGCTTGACATGGGTCCACTGCACCCTTTGATTAATTTAGTATGATAGCCAGCAAACCCAGCAACCATGATGGATTTAACATTAATTCCCATTGCAACTCGAAGCTAATTAAGAAGAAAGAAAGCATGGGAAGCATTAGCAGGCTGGGCACAGCAAACGGAAGAAGCACAGGAAAGGAAAATTTGGGATTAGGAGATCCTGTATCAAACAGCTGGAATCCGATTGGAGGAAAATATTGCCGTTGCAAATTTTCAACTACAGGAAGGAAAGCCCAGCAGAGAAGAACGGGCAGAGACACAGCATGTAGCCGTTGGTGTGAATTGCTGATTTAGGCTTCTCATATTAAAGGATCCGCTGGAAGAAGATTTGGGCATCTCTCCCGTGAGGAGAGCATGAAGCATTATTTTCTTCTTTATTTCTTCTTTGGCTCTGGGTGTTCTCAGCGACAGAGAGAACACGCCCCCTCTTCTTTCTTTCTTCCTTCTTTCTTTTCTTATTTTCTTCAATTCCGTTTTGCAGATCAGCCGAAGAGAGGAAAGTGGGCAGAGCAGCAAGCGGCTGTTCTTCGTGGGTGCTTGAAGACTGAAACTGAACCAGTGAGAGAGAGCGAGGGAGGCAAGGCTGCTGCGTGACAGGCATCTGGAGAGAGAGAAGGGTCTCGATCGGGTGGATTGTGAGGGCAGCAACTGTTGGTGTTCGACCAGAGCAGAGGCAGCACGTAACATCAGATCCTTCTGGGATCTGGGAACTCTGGGCGGCGAGTGACACGCCCCCGGCTTCTCCTCAGTTCTTCTCAGCTCTGCAACAATCGGTGAAAAGGGAGGGACGTCCTCTCTTCATCCTCATGCATCTCTCTCTTCTTCATCCCTCTTCTCTCTGTCTTCGTCTCAGCAGGGAGAGAATCAGTCTCTCTTTTGATCGGCTCTGAATTGTTGGAGGAGGAAGTGAGCCGCAACGCCCGGGACAGCAAGCTTTTCCCTGTCTTCATTTTCTGATCATCGAGAGGACGGCACAGTAAACGGAAGTGGAACATTCCATGTTTGGTATTGTAGCTACCAGCATATCACTGTAGCACCTTTCGTTTCTTCATGATTTCGAGGAAGATGATTCTAGTTTGTTTTCATCTACGAAAATTATGTTTAATTTCTCTTTGGTAGTGCTTAATTGGAATTTTATTTTTATTTGATGTTGTGAACATTTTGTTTTAATCACGGTTTAACTTTCATTTTAAAATGTTTAAGTATTTAATGGCAATTATGAGGGAGATGTTCCACTAATTCTCAAACTAAGGTTAAAGGTGAAGTTTAATTATTTATGGGGTTAATTTAATTCAACAATTGATGTTTTGTTTAACTGAATGGTTTAATTTAATTTTGATCTTCATCACAAATCAATATATTTTGCTTGACCCATGTGATCTAGGGATACATTTAATATGCGGTGGACCCGAAAACTATGAAAGGAAAGAAGAGCAAACTCAGGTGAGTCTGCACAGAGAGAGGGGGCGAGAAAAGCACATAGACCGAATCGCAGTGATCTCTTCCTCTTGGACGTTCCTTGTTGGATAATAATTCTCTACCTTTTGCTTATTTCCCTCCATTCAATTACATGAGTCCTCTTCTAAATTGGGGGAGGAGATTACAATTGATGAAAAGGGAAAAGAAAATACGAATTTCAAATTTCAAATTAGATCATATCTAATCTAATAGATCAAATTGATTCAAAAATCTAATCTGCCAGCTTAAGCAAGCCAACGTCTAACCAGAAGATTCCTTCGAAATTTCCTCTTCTGAGTAGCCGATCCGTCGCTGAGGCACACAACATTCCCCTCTACTGAAAACCGTCGTCGTCTGCGACGACGAAATCGAAGTATTTTGCCCGCATACGGTTTCATGCGGCTTTGAGGCTGTTCTAAAGTATCTTTTAGAGTTTGCAAAGCTTCAGCTCAGCTTCGCAACTTCAAGTCCACAGATTCCACTTGGGTAGTGCCTTTGACAAACGAAACAAGCCGAGGTGGTGGTTGTTTCTTGCACTTTTTGGCCATCTCGGCCTCCATAATTCTCAGTTCAGACACTCTATCGCCTTGCCAAGTGTAAGATCGGTTTGCTGTTTGAAAGGCCATCATGAGGTGTTGAAATCCCAAATAATGGGTCCCAACGTCCTAAGCCATTGTGCACCTAACACCACCTCATACCCTATCAAAGGAAGAACATAAAATTTAGCTATGACGTGGAAACCTTGGACAGACAGCTTGACATCCTTGCACATTCCCTGGCACTTGATACGGTCGCCATTAGCTACAACCACATAAAAGGGCTGATCAGAGATGATGTGAAGACGAGACTTGCTTGCCACCCGAGGAGTGATGAAATTATGGGTGCTACCTGAGTCGATCCAAATTGTAACGGCTATTTGCCCAACAAAACCCTTCACACGCATGATCTGGGGTGCATGACCTCCGGTAATGGCGTGTAGAGATATTTCCAGTTGGTCTCCTGTATCCTCTTCAGTGTTGGAGTCGTTGTACGGATCTCCTTCAATTTCATCCTTAAGCCACTAACCTTCCATTAAGTACAGCTTTTGCGTTCGACACTTGTGGCCGGATGCGAACTTTTCATCACAGTTATAGCAGAGGCCTTTAGACCTATGTTCCTTCATCTCCATAGGGGTGGGCCTTTTAATGGGCGGCGTTGGAGCTGCTGGAGTGCCCTCAGGTTGAGTTTGACTCGAGAGCCCCATTTCAAATCGTGGTTTGCGCTTCCTTACATTAATTTTCTCCTCTTGCAGACGGGCCAGCCCAGCTACATCGGATAAGGTTGTTGGCTGTAACATGCGTACACTGAGCCGAATTTCTTCATTCAAACCTCCCAGGAAACAACTAATCATGAAGGCTCCGTTGAGGCCACTTGTGCTATTGGCCAACTCTTCGAACCTTGTCTGATAATCCTCGACTGATGACGTTTGCCTCAGCTTGGTGAGGGTGGCCACGACATCCTCATACGGTGAAGGCCCAAAGCGAGTCATCAACCCTTTAGTGAACTTGTCCAAACTGGAAATGGCATTAGACCGCTCCATCCAGCGGAACTATTGCAATGCCTTTCCTTCTAGATGATACGAAGCTATCAGGAGTCACTGGGTTAAAGGGGTCTGTTGATGAAGGAAAAATTGTTCCGCACGGTAGATCCAACCCGAAAGGTCAGTACCGTCGAACATTGGAAATTCTAGCTGAGTCGCCCAACCATTGAAGGAGTGGTCGGTCTCACCATTTCTCGGCGGTGGCCCCCTGTGAGGACCCACCGGAGTCTCCCCCATGTCAATAGAGTTAGGATTGGATAGCCCGTCGAGGCGTGTATCGACCGTTTGTAGACGGGTGCTCATGGCAGCCATCTGGCCGACTATCTCATCCATCCGTTTGGCTTGAGCTTCTAGAGTTTTGTGTAGAAGATGAAGGGTATCATCGATCTTTCCGAGGCGGGTGTCGTCGGCCATTGCAACCTTGCTTTGATACCTTGAGATGGACCCGGAAACTATGAAAGAAAAGAAGAGCAAACTCGAGTGAGTCTATCGAGAGAGAGAGGGCGAGAAAAGCACTGAGACCGATTCGAGGTGGTCTCTTCTCCTGGACGATCCTTGTGGGATGATAATTCTCCACCTTTTGCTTATTTCCCTCCATTCAAATATGAGCCATCTCCTAAATTGGAGAAGGAGATTACAACTGATGAAAAGGGAAAATAAAATATACATTTCAAATTTCAAATTCAAACTAGATCCTATCTAATCTAATAGATCAAATTGATTCAAAAATCTAATCTGCCAGCTTAAGCAAGCCAACGTCTAACCAAAAGATGCCTATCCAAGAAGATGTCTATCCAGAAAATCCAACCGAAATTTCCACTTCTGAGTTGCCGATCCCTAAGTCACTGAGGCACACAACAGAATGCTTGGAGATTATTCTTCTTGATTAACCATGATTTGTGGATGCTAGTGTGAATACATTTTCTTAGTCTTCTTAAATGAATGAAATAAGAAATTCAGGAACAAGACTCCACCCACCGTCGGACACTTTCCGGATCTCTATCTTAGAGCTATAAATCTAACCCTAACCTAGTGTGTGATTGTATTTGAGACCTTGTTTTGTCTAAAAAAATAATAACAAATTTAATCTCTTTGGTAAACTTTTGGTGGTTCCGTGGCGTGGCCCTACTTCATCGGGTGGTTGTTTTTCAATAGAAGACCTAGGACTAAGTTTGGTACATTTAACTAGTTTTTTTAGGGATTTTGCATTGAAAGCCAACTATACAACCATTAAAACATTATGTGTAGGTGCCATTCTTCTTTTTAGACCTCTTTAATTTATTATGAGACTGAGTTTGCCTACATTTTTATTTTACTCTTTGTTTAATATTAATTTATCTCTCTAACATCTTATGTGAATCATCAATATAGATTGCATGTCATTTTAAAATTCACCACATACATTTTTCATTCTCATAAAGGCATTTATTTAGCATTTAAATTTAGGGTTTCAAATATTTTACCAGTCATACATCAAATCTGCTGTCAAAGCTTGTCAAACATCACTTATGTCACATCCTCTCAATTTCCAAACCATTTCTCTATTCTAAATTTATACCCATTAATAATATAATTCTACAATTTCTCAACCAAATCCTTCATTCCTTGGCCCACTATCCATCTCATCATTTGAAGCTCTCTTGCATTCCCTTCAATGGCTATTTTTCTCTCCTAATATCTTTCCCATCTTTTAGCAAATCATTATGCATTTATTCATGCTATTCTCTCTTAAGCTTCTTCCTCTCTCCAAAACCTCTCCCATAAACTTAACAATCAATTATGCATAAAATTCATATAGATTCCTCTACATTCTCCCTTTCTCCTAGACTATCTTTCCCTTTAATCTCTTTCTCCACTTATACTTCCTTTAGTTGCAAATCATAAAATGCTTTATCCTTTTCCCTCCATTTCCCCATACCAGTCAATGAGCGGTCAATTGGAAAGCATTAAACCAAGGGGTTTTTTTCTCTATATTTTGCCATTGAATCACTAGGTAACAGAGTATGAAGTATTGAGCTAAAAAAAGATGGCTTCAAGCATGGGTGTAAAATTCGGTATCGGCCGATATTATTCTCTCTTTTTTTAAAAAAATGGCCGATATCGGCTGATATGATGCTGTTTCAAAACCGTATCATATCGGCCAATATTTGCACCATTGGCTTCAAGAATGAATTTCTATGTTTTCTTTCCATTTATTAGTCTACTAAATTGCTTTTACTTTTATTATGCTTTTATAATATGTAAATTATTAATAGAATATATTTTTACTTAATTATTTATTTTAATTTAGTTATAAAATTTTATATTTTATCCTTTACATACTTGTAAATATTTATACATTAAATTTCAATTTACTGAAATTTTTATTTATCTATGTTTATTATGTTTTAGACTGGTATTTGTATTTTTGTCACATTTCATCGTTTCACGCTCTACATTGGTTCAAAAGAATTTGTTTGATAATGTGTAAAGTTTTCAGCACTAGAGACATAATCATATGAAAATTTTGATATCAAATTCTAAAACTTTCATTTATTATTTAATTTTTTGAATTTTTCATTGCCACTATTAATTTCATTCTTTAATGAATCATTTATAAAATTAGAATAGCTTTTTATCTTTTTTCTTTTACCTTTAAGATTTTTTAAGTTATAGGACTTTTTTGTCTATTCATATTCATTTTGTATTATTTTATTCTTTGTAATGTAGTTTTCCAAATTTTAAGCTAGTAATGGAATTGTCATGTTTGAGCGCTACCAATTGAAGAAATGTGGAACATTTTCTTTAGAGTTTATCTCAATTAATTATTATATTTTGCAAATACTATTTTATATTTTCTTCCAAAGATCTTTGATTTTTTTTCAACTTTAAATATTCAAATACTTTATTTTATTCTTCTTTTCCATTTATCTTAATTTTATATCAGAGTTATCTATTTTCTATTTTATTTTTGCTCTTAATGATTGTAAAATTTTATTTTCTTTTATTAACATTTTCATTTTAATAACTGAAGTTCTATATTACCTTTTGTTCTTTATCTCCAAAATCTGGGAAGTTTAAACAAAACAAAAAATTGTTATATTTATTAATTTTCTTTTCTTTTAACAATTAATATATATTCATTTATTTTTTATATTTTTACTTTCTGTCCCGTGCATCACACATGTCTCTTGCTATTAACTATCAAACAAGAACAAAAAATAGAAGTAGGAGACTCTAACAAGAGACTCCACTCAATAGAATCTTCCTTCTAGAGAGAATCCCCCTGATATTTTTCTACCAACAAAAACACACCTTTATGCCCAATGATATGGCCTACCTGAGGCTTCTTTTACAAGTCAACACCATTCTGTTTAACTCCTTCACAAATATTTTTCTATTAGTCATATATGTATATTATTTTTATTTTTTGAATTTAAGTGTGGAATATCGCGGGAAACTCAACGTAAAACCCCCACGGGCGATACCCATTGCCCTTAGGGTAGACCACGTGAGGTCATGGAGGCTCGAACCTAGCACCTCCTGTTTTTTGAAGCAAGAGATTACCAATTGAACTACACCCATGTGAGCTCTTTTTCTTTTCCATCACCAATACAAACAATTTTTATTTAAAACATGCATATATTTAAATTACTTCAAATATGGTGAAAATGAATTACCCTCTTAAAGTTGACATCACCAATTTGATAGCTACTTGAAGGTGTCAATTTTGATTGAATGGTCTCTTTTATGCAAATTATGATAGATGAAACATACAACGTAAATAAACAAATAGTTAAAAAAGAACCTTGAGTAGCCATTGGACCGAAGACCTTATTAAATTTAAACATCCGTTGGCCATCTTTTCCTTGTTTGGAGGGATTTGCAACGATCAACTCTCCATCCTCACCAATATAGTCTATGGTTGACTGTTTTCCAGTTTGTCCAGGAAGAAATGGCCTTATCCGACAGTATACTCTAATCTTTCCTATCCAAGAAAACCGAACAAAAAATGAGGTAAAAGATAACAAAGAAAATCAATGATTTGGTAATCTATATTGGAAGACAAAGAAAGACCTTTCAAATCTTGGACGTCATTATACAATTTTCGATTCTCAGAAAGAACTATTTGATAATTTTCAGTTGCGTTTGCCATCTGTTTAAGAGTAATCCCTGCAAAAGGTTTGACTTATGAAAAGCATGCCAACAGAAGTTCCAAAAAAAGACTAAAAAAAGAATTTGATAGTGATTCTGACACAAATCACTGAATTCCTCCTGCCAGATTTGTTGTGCGTTGTTGATTTCATTTTTGATGGACCCTGAAGACGCCCGCAATTCCTGAACAGTGACATAATCAAGTACATCAATTTGAACATAGAAGTAAATAAATAATAACAACATTGTTAAACATGAGGTAATGGTAACAAAGATGTGAATTCTTAGATGAATGTGTCGAGTAGCATTAAAAGATTAGTTAGGAATGAACACATTAGAGACACTTATAAGTAGCCTAATAGATAAGAAAATGAAAGATGTTAAAAGTGGTCTGGGCATGTAAATGGAAGACCAGAAGTGAATCCTGTGCAAGAGATTGAAATGATGCAAGTAGAAGGAATTGAAGGGTTAAGGAAGGATATGATGGATTGTAGGGTAACAAAGGGTAAATAGAAATGAAGAATTCATAAAGCCAACCCCAAATAGATGGTATTAGTTCCTTTGATGATGATGATTGTTAAGCGTAAGTTACCTGCAACATTTGGAAATGGTAACCAATGGAACTTTGGTAGCTACGCTCTTTTTCATTCCAAGTTTGAATTTTTGATGCAGAAATTGCCTCAATTTCTTTCCTATTCCTCAGCTCTGTTAAAAGGTACTCAACTTCTTTCAACTTTTCTTCCAACTCCACTTTTGATTCTTTGGCTTGTTTTTCTAGTTGCAAGCAGCGTTCTTCATATGTCCTTTTTGTTGTTTGTAGTTCTTCCTTTATTGCTAAAGTGGCAAGATCACTACTTTCTTTGTCCCTCATTAGTCTAACAACATCATGCTCCTGAAGTTGAGTTTCCTCGGCCTGCTTTTCTAGTTGCAAACAACGTTCTTCATATGTCCTTTTTGTTGTTTGTAGTTCTTCCTTCAATGCTAAAATGGCAAGATCACTACTTTCTTTGTCCTTCGTTAGTCTAACAACATCATGCTCCCGAAGTTGAGTTTCCTTGGCCTGCTTTTCTAGTTGCAAACAATGTTCTTCATATGTCCTTTTTGTTGTTTGTAGTTCTTCCTTCAATGCTAAAATGGCAAGATCACTACTTTCTTTGTCCTTCGTTAGTCTGACAACATCATGCTCCCGAAGTTGAGTTTCCTCGGCCTGATTTTTTAGTTGAAAACAACGTTCTTCATATGTCCTTTTCGTGGTTTCTAGTTCTTCCTTCAATGCTAAAATGGCAAGATCACTACTTTCTTTGTCCTTCACTAGTCTAACAACATCATGCTCCCGAAGTTGAGTTTCCTCGGCCTGCTTTTTTAGTTGAAAACAACGTTCTTCATATGTCCTTTTGGTGGTTTCTAGTTCTTCCTTCAATGCTAAAATGGCAAGATCACTACTACCTTTGTCCTTCGCTGGTCTAAATACACCATGCTCCCGAAGTTGAGTTTCCTCAGCCTGCTTTTCTAGTTGCAAACAACGTTCTTCATATGTCCTTTTGGTGGTTTCTATTTCTTCCTTCAATTTGAAATTGCCAGTTCACCATTTTTCTTCTCCTTTGTAAGTCTTACGAAATCTTGCTCCCCAAGTTTGTTTGTATCTTCTATCCTGGCCTTCTCATTCTGAAATGAGCAAAATCATAATCATATTTAGAAGAAGAAACAATATCAATAACCACGTATTAATAAGATGGATAAAGTTTAATTAGTATAAACTTTACCTGACAACATGTAAACAGTAAGACAGATCTAGGCAGTTCACATTTCTAAGTAAGGTACATAATACAACACAATTGCAACGCAGCTCATATCAACATTTGGACAGCCCTCACTTGGACCATCTATTCAGCCTATCATACATGAATAGGTTCCCATGCAAGAGTGAGTGTAGAGGATTTATCCATACACTCCATTGTGGGCCCACAGTTCACCTATCTTGGTCCTACACATGGGTTCATCTAAATATCTATGCTTATGGCCCACAAAAAATCATTTTGACTAGATTGGTTATAGAGTGCATAAAAAAATATTCTACACGATAGGTGTATAGGATCCTGACTCGCCTATGGTAGGCATACGAACCACTTTAGCTTTGCCTATCACTCTATTGGAACAAAGCAAAGAGGGAGGCTGAATGGAGAAAGGAAAGACACAAGGGCGGTCTTGCTTGGGGCGAAGGTTGCTGGTTCGCCCACACAAGAAGCACCCAGACTTGGGCACACTGCAGGATTTTACTTGCTTCATAAAAGTCTTTTTTCTCACCCACATGTCCCTTCCCCTTCTGGGGGTTGGAAGATTTAGGGTTGCCTTGAGGGTTCATTTTCTTGACACTCTCGAGATAATCCACCATATTCATAAGAGAACCCCATGATCCTTCCGTGTGGGAAGATGAGAGTGTTAGAGCCAGGGACGGCTCTTGTCCAAAGGGGGTGGGATTGTAATGGCCCGCACCAGTGGAGGGTGCTTGTGTGAGAGTTCAGCCATGAGAGATTTGCGCCACAGAGAATGCACACAAAGTCCAACATTGCCTAGGACAAGAAGTGGAAAGTATATAAAACTAACTTCTCCTCCCTTCTAGCACAACTGCGTTTTGGGCTCTAGTATGACACTTGAGGCCAATGCAAAGCTGTGAAAGTGTATGGGGCCCCAAAGCGGATAATATTATGCTAGTGGGACGAGTCGTTACAAATGGTATCAGAGAATGGTCCAACTCTCTACCTGAGGGTGTGGGCTTGGTTGTTGTGTGTGCAGAGCTGAGGACGACTTTGGCTTTAGGGGGTAGATTGTAATACCCCGCCCCAGAGGGGTCTATAGTGTGGAGCGTGCCCATGGAGAAAAAAGTATCACATTGCTACTTGCATTGGAAATTCCCTCGTATATAAGTGGTAGCCTTCCTCCTTCTAGCATGAGGCCTTTTTGAAGCAACAGTGGGTAGACCTGTTAATTGAAAGCAGTGCGGGCAGTGTGTGAGGCCCAAAGCGGACAAATATCATGCTAGCGGGACGGGTCGTTACAGAATTTCCCCAGATACAGAGCAATGCACAACTCAATGAACTCACTCCCTTTCTCTTCTGCTGCCTTTTACGACTTGGCATTAGTTGCTGCTTGTTGGCAAGGTGTATCTACGTCTTAAACTATAAACAACTAAACATAGATTTGGAGTTTATTCCTTTTCTTCTTCGGCCCCCCTTTCTTCCTTGCTTTCGGACAAGTTTCCAAAGGAATCAAAGCTCCGTCGGCTTAGTTGACAATGCAAATTGACATGATCGGGTGTTCTAAGCATCTAAGTGGCACCGGTCCCAAAATCTAGATGTCCAATTTACACGACGGATAGAATAGGTTGACCAATCAAAATTAACATAGCATGTCAAATAATGTAAACAAGATACTTTGAGATGAAATTTATGTTGTTAGAGTTGCTTTTACATTGAAACTATACTTGGAAAGTTTGAAGAAATAAGAGAGGATAGGTTGCGAGACTCTTGATTTTCTATTGAGCATATAATCAAGCAATTGTCAACATCTTTAAAACCAAACCATAGATCAAGTTGTTCTAGTAGAAACGTGTAGAAAGAGGTTCAACCAAGGTCCAACCGTGGGTAAAACCAGTTAAAATTGTGATGTAAATATTACATAAAAAATATTTATAAAAATTAAAATATCAAATACTATAAAGAAAATTAAAAACCCCAATTTTATATGAAAATTTCATTCATCACCAATGCATTGTTTATCTTAAACTAAAAAGACAAATAATTTTTTACTTCTAATAAAAATGAAAATATTGAAGTTCTAAAAAAGTTCCAACAAGTGTGACTCCTATCATTTTTCATATGATGGAGTTGAATTATGACTAATCTAGACTCTCCTCCATGCACTTTTTTTCCTCATTTGAATCGTCAAGCATTTCAATTTGACAGCCAACAAATTAACGTCCACGATTAGATTAATCTCTTTTTTGTGAATAATAAAGCTTAGGGATCTTGATATCAAGAGTTATGATGATCTGGTGAGAATAAAATTTGACCAATAAAATTATGATCAGATTATATATGCGTCATATAAACCCCACGATCCATATCTATAATAGTATGCCCTAAGTAACAGAGGTGCGCATACACTTCATAAGTTAGGTCTAAGACATGATTATGGTGCATTAGAGCCTTTCATTACTCTTGAGGGTCCATTTGTCAAGGTTTCCAATATAAAAGAGCTTGCAAGTTTTGTTTTCCCATGGAGAGAGAGAGAGAGAGAGAGAGAGATGTTTGTTCTATTGTGCTGCTGCTAGGGATGGTAATCATCATTTTCCTTATTTTTTTTCCTTTATAGTTCAGTGGTGGTTCAAATGTTAGTCATTTGAACTGTGAGTTATGATTTTCAACAATCAAATACGAGTTTCAAACCACAATAGAGTTTTTCAAGTAATCAAACCATCAAGATTCCCAGTCATGGTTGAACCAACAATTCTATCATGTTTTCAAAACATTGGCAACTGAATGACCTAATCGCATGATCTTTATTCCCCCTTTTTTATTTTACTCAGGTGTTTTTTTTCCAGCAGTAACAAACATGATTTCATTAAAATAGACATGAAGCTACATAGAAAAAAAAAAGAGACATGGATTCAGAAGTAATGAACCCAAGGACTAGAAAGAAAAGAGAAGTACAAAGTAACCGCCCCACAGTTACAAATATCAAAACCAAAAATCATAATAACAAAAGAAAGGCACCCCATCCCAAAAGCCTTATCCCCATGAGCAATAGATGGTAGACACCCTGGATTGTTGAGTCTACTCCATGTTTTGCAAAGAAGTCCTACAACACCGTTGGCCGATCTGCTAACTTGAGTGAAGGAAATTCTCCAACTGCTAAGTAGAACCTTAATCTCCCTAACCACTATTACCAGCTTCCATGGTGGTTTCTTCACTCCCTATACACATTTGACTGCATTTGCCAAGTCACTTTCGATGACTAGTTTGTCCAACCCTAGGAATTCCAAATAGTCAAGGCTTTCCTAATGCTGAACAGTTCCACCTCATTCGATTCTCTCCTACCTATCAACTCTAGGAATACAACCAAAGGCTTCCCAATGTGATCATGTAGGACTGTCAATTCCTGCACGACCCAATTTCCCCCTAGCTGCCCCATCCACATTGAACTTGAAGAACCCCTGTTGTGGTGGCGTCTAGGTGGTTAACTTCTTAGTCTTTTTAGGCGCTCCGAACATAGCACCCTCCCATGATTGATAGAAATTCGTTACCTTGGACCCTGAGAAATCTTTTCTTGATAAAAGCCAGGTGCACAATCTCTACTTGGCTTTCTAAAATAACTACGCAGCCCCCAACTCCTTTGATTGAAAAATTCTTGCATTCCTCTCCTTCCAAATAGTCCAGAGGATTGCGATGGGAATAGTATTCCAAGCCATCTTCCTCTTAGGTTCAAGGTGTGAAATGGACCATGAGCACATGACCCCATTGTAGGTACTGTCGAGTAACCATGGTGTTCCCATGAGATTAAGGATTTTTTTCCACAATTGATCTGCAACAAGCATTTAAAAAAAAAAGATGGTCAGCCTCTTCCTCCGTTTGGTTGCAAAGGGAGCACTGGAGGTCATCTTCCGAGTTGAGTAAACCCCTCCTTAAGGCTACTCTAGTGAGTGTCTTTTCTTGTAAGAGGCACCACATGAAGGCTTGTACTCACGAGGGGGGCTAGGTTCCTCCATGTTAAGCCAGGAAATGAAGCATATTGCTTAACTTACTAACCCTCCCCACCACTAATCTGACCGAAAAGACTCCAAAAGATTTTCCCTGTCCAAATTAATTTGTCTTCCTCCTCAATGGACAAAGGGAAGTCCCTCTGAAGGGTTTCCAGACCTTCTAAAGTTTCCTGTTCGAAGTCCCTAAGGTGTCTTCTAAAATCAAAGTGTCATTGAGCTTGACCTTCCTCTAACCTATATCGATCGCTTACAACTGCATCCTTGTCTCTTGCCGCCCTGTACAATCTAGGGAAGACATCCTTTAAGGGTCTTTCCCGAGCCACACTTCCTTCCATAAGAGGGTTTGATCTCCGTTCTCTACCAGGTGTCGTATATTTTCTTTGAAAGCACTACCCACCCGGCCCTCCCACTTTCCTATCTTCCATCAACTTTTCACAATATGGGAGCCCTCCCTTTCCACTTTGTCTCCTAAAGACCATCCTCCTCTCTTCCCTATTCCATATCTAGTTGTTAGGACTCTTGCCCATAATGCTTCCCTTCTTTTCTAAACCTCCAATTCCACTTACATAATAATGCTTGATTCCTTAATTGAAGGGGAACAACTCCAAGGCCACCTTGTTCCTTAGGTTTGGTCACTTCAGGCCATGATACTAGACGAACATTTTTTTTATCTTGTTTGTCGCCCCATAGGAACCTCCTAAAACATTGTACCAATTTTCTTAAAATTCCTTTGGGAATTTGGATTATGGATATGTAATAGGTGGATAGGTTCATAAGTACTGATCTAATGAGAGTAAGTCACCCACCTAATGATAAATACATCTCGCTCCATCCGTCTAACCTTTTCTCCGCCCTCTCTACAAATGGTGTCCAAAAGGATTTCGATCTTGGGTTCCCGCCCACCGGTAGCCCTAGGTATTTAAAAGGCAAGGTCCCCATGGAACACCGAACCAGATCTGCCATTCTCCACACCTTCTGTTCCTTCTCCCCAACTCCTATAAGGGCACTCTTTCCTAAACTCAGACACAGCCCTGATACCAATTCGAAACATTTGAGTATCGCCTTATGTTCTCAGCTCAATGCATGATTAACCTAGTTTAAGGTTCAAAGAGGGATATTCAGCAGAGAGGGATGATCTTTGTATAAAATGCACTTTTAGAAACCTATTCCTCAACACCAAGGAAAGGCATATTCATTAGATATTTTTGTAAGTTACCAAGGAATATCTCTAAATCAGACATCTTGCGAGCATGGAAAGAATGTGCTGATCTCGCTTGATCTCATTCAGATTTTTGGCTTGCTTTTTGGAGTTTTCTTTTATCTGTTACTTGTCATTGTAGCTTTCAGTCACTTTCTATTTTTTGTATTTGCACCTCTACTGCTCTTTATATATTAATATATAAACCATTTCAAAAAAAAAGTTACCAAAGAGGGACAATCAATGTATGGAAGAGATATTTCATGTGTAAGATTCTTGACAAGCTAGAGATGACATGGCAAGCAGTATAAGCACATATAGCAATTGCTAACTAGGAGCATGATAAATAGAAAGCAAAATGACAAGCAAAAAATTAGCGACAAGAAAGCAATGTGAGAACAGACAACGGTCACTGCTTAAAAGCATGATAAACAAATAAAACAATGACAAAAGAAATTTTTGTACAATTTCTTATAATATATCCATGAAGAACAGTTCAAAGATCAGTATTGGACCTTTATCTGTTTGAGCTGGTTCATGATAAGCTGTAACAAGAAAAGTGAAGTTTAAATTTCAAACCAACAGAGCAAATACAATGGTCCAAAATGTAAGTTTATTGTAAGACATTCACACACAGACACACAGACATGGAGGGAGACAAATGATCAGGTGCAAATCATTAGATTAGATGAATGTGATCCAGAATTTGGAATTTTCCATTTTCCAAGTTTTCATTCACTAGTTTAAGAATTAAGATACCAAAGTATTCTATATGCCCCAAATTTTGTGTCAGCAACACAATGCCCAATAGTTATCGAAAACTTCGGGATTCCGGTAGAATATGCTATAATTAGGTCCCACTGACTTGGGATTGTTACATTTGGAACAATTACAATTTGTTTACACTTTCATAGGAAATATGTAAAGTGTTGCTATAAAATATCTTAATATGATCAAGTTCATAAATCATCATATAGCAGCTGGAATGCTTGAAAGACTACTCCATCTTATAAAAATAAGAGAAATGATAGCATAATTAAAATGTTTCAAGAATTTATTTGATAGGAATGGCATAATTAAAATGTTTCAAGAAAAACCAGCTGATTGTGATTGGATGTCAAGAACAAGGACCCATCCATAACTGAACTCATTTCATGCATTCATTCCTTCCCTGAATATATATATATGATCCAGGATGGCTTAAATTTTAATTAGTTTCTATATATTTTGGTCATTTTCTTGTTTTTTCTTTCCAAAGGTGGGACGTCAAGCAAGGCAACCAGTTCTTCTGTTCAACTACTTGCCAGATCACTTGTAGAGTTCTACTTTTTCTTTGATGGGATTTTGGCTTTGATAAAGATGATGATAGCTAAAATTCCACCCTGATTTTATATACGGATGGCCATGTAATTAGGGACCTTGAAAACAAACATTTAGAAAAAGTTTGATCTGATTGTCCATTTTGAGGGCCCTTGATTTAGTGGCTGTCAACATCCTTTTTTATTTTCTGCGTGATGCTATTATCCTCCAGTACCACATAGCCCCCTACTTGAGCCCCTTTTTTACATCCCTTTCATTTTAACTTGCATCCAATTGGCCGCACTTGTCTATTTTTATCACAACTAAGTGTATAGATGCACATGTATTGTTATAAAAAGATACCTGGCTTTCCTCATTTGTGCCAGTTGCAAGTGCTTCAAGTACTTTGATTCTTGATAGATACCTTTCTTCACGTGCTTTAATGAGATTATTTTGCTGTAGACATGTATCACCATGGAGAGATCAATAAGCATTTGAAATGTTATGCAGAATCCCAAATGCGTCTTACATTTCTTATGTGCTGAGCTTGAGTTGAAATCCGTCGCTCAATCTCATGCACAACTTTTCGTAATAAGCATGCTACACGCTGAAAGGAGAACAGGGGAACCAATTGTTACTCATATTATATACCAAAAGTATCGTCATCATCATCTTCGAAGTGCTTGTTCATTCTAAAAGAGAAGTGATGTTTGCATTAACAAAGCGTCATGCACATAATTAATTTCATGTAAAGACAAGTAGACAATTCAATCATAAAGTAGCTCATTTGTTCTTTGACTATATACCTGAGGTATTTCACCATTCTTCCTTTCAATGCTTTCATCTAGAATCCCATTCACAACACTCATAAGTGATTGAGTTGGGGCATTCTGTGGATGGACAAGACATTAAAAAATGACAAAATATCCAGCAAAAAACATTTTATGGAAAAACTAACATTAAGTATTTTCCAAGACCAATAATGGTATATGACTGCAAGAATTTACATCTAAACTGTTCAACTTCATCATCTCTGAAATCCTTGCTGCAGGAAGATCTGAATAACGTCCTTGTTTCAATTGAAAAACCTCATGGAACTTCTGTCCAGCATGATGTAACATTGCAGTTGCTGGTTCTGAGAAAAGGGGAAAAAACTGCCCATTAAAGAAAATTTAATTTTTATAAACAATGAGAAAAGGTTTTGTCTCAGATCATTGTACAAATGAAACCTAGAGATCATTGCATGAATGCAAAAGGCAGTCAAATTTTGTGTTACTTAATGAATAGCTCACTAGAAACAGCTCCCATAGAAAGATTGAAAAGGACAAGCACAAGAGGAAAACCTTTAAAGACCCTATTGTGTGGGTGAGAGGAGGGAGGGCAGTGTTAAAAGAGGACATGATAGAAGATAGACAGAGAATAAGGCCTTCGAAAAGTGTAACTCAAAAAACTGACTCAGATAGAGTGACAAAGGATGCACAGATTTTGTAGGCAGCATAAATATATTTTGCTAACATGTCCATGGACAAACAGAAAGGGCCCCCTTACAAAGACTGAAAGGCTATAGGTTGCAAGGACAAGGACAAGGGGGAGACCTTTAAAGACTCAATCTGGATGGGTAAAGAAGACATGATAGAAGGTATAGTGAAAGAGAATATGGCCTTTGATAGGGTAGAATTTAAGTATAACACAAAAAGCTGACCCTAGATAGATGGGAAATTGGATGATATTATTTATTTATTTTGAGAGGTAAAAGAAAAAATAATATAAAGGAGAAAAAGGTGCAGCATCAACAAGAAAATTAGACCAAAACACCAATCAGTTTCAGTACATAATGGAACAAAAGCACTAAAAAATGGCACAACAGTCTCCCACAAAATTGTCCACTGAAAAACCTTAAAATATCACGAGATAGTGCCCATTCAATGATAAAATACCTGATCCACAGAATCAGATTGGATGAGGGAGAGGCCTTCCCATAAAAAATGCTCCCTATTACAATCTGACCACACTGCCAAATGATTGCAAGAGGTTCCAGCTTCCTAAGGGCCTGGCCTTTTTGTGGTAAGGACCTGACCCAGACCCCCAACCATGAAGGAGGGCTGTGAAAGAGGAGGAAAGAACCCAGAAGAGAGAGAGAGAGAGGGAGGGAGGGAGGGAGGGAGAGAGACAGAGAGAGAGAGAGAGAGAGAGAGAGAGAGAGAGAGAGACCAGATTGGGGACACAAAAGGGCAATGGAGGAAAATATGGTCAATGCATTCCTCACAGTTCCAAAAAAGGGAACAAATGTTTCCAAAGGCAATGGAGTGGGATTTAAGATTATCCCGAGTGAGGATTTTGTAAGCAGAAGACCAACAAAGAACTTGATTTTGGAGGGGGTGAGGGAGGGCCAAGCACCTTTGCAAGGGAAAGAAAGGGGCAAAGAGGGGATGGGTGATTGGATGATGATGCTGATGCTGATGCTGATGCTGATGCTGATTGTAAATACTCTGAAGTAACAATCTGAACCTTGACCAACCTCAACCTAGCTAAACCATTTGTAAGGAAGAGGTTCCCATCCCATTTAAAAAAGAAGAGAACAAGTTCTTGTATTTGCTTTTTACTTCTTTCAATTGGCTACAGTATGCAAGTTAAATGTCACTTCTTTTAAGGCAAAATTTCATAACCTCTGCAAAATCATGTAAAAATAGCAAGGATCTAAAACTCCTCAATGCATCAGTATCTTAAATTATTTAAAGTAAATTCCATTCAATTCATTCGTTAATGAATTCATACTTTCATTCAAATTCCACAGCACATTTTTCTTTCAAAGTTGTTCATCATGATTTTAAATCCCATCTAACCAGATAAGAACTAATTGTACCTGCTGCTATGGGACTCTGCAAAACACGCTGAAATTTTGTATCTGGAGAGCTACAACTCCTCTCTTCTGGAAAAGAATTCAGTCTTTGCATTGATCGGTTCATCCGGACACCATTTATAATTTCTGAAAGATACAACCTCCTCAGTTGTCTTTTAAATTTAGTGGTTGACTTTGTATCATGAATGTCAGTTGCATTCATGTCATCTCTAAGGATTAGAAGGCACTCCACAACCGCTTTCATAGATCCCTGGATAATAGATCTATAGAATCATGAGGCAGAAATAATAACTCTCAATGCAGAAGCCATTCATGGGTATCTATAAATGAGATGATGCTTAATACATGCCCTTCATGACCCTGCCTATGTGGGCCCATCAATAGTGACAGTGATTAGTTCATTGGGAGGGTTTAAGGTTCAACATATGACGGACCAAAATTTATTTTTTAGATCAATCTAACCATGTTTTTAAGCCTGTGAAATTTAATTCATTAACTTTTTACGGTCTTTAAAATCATGGGTTGATTGATCCAATCAAAGTGATTTTGACTAGGTCATATTTTCAAGTTCAGATCTTTTCAATGGCTTAATGTGACCATTGAAGGGCCCCAAACTGGCAGGTTCACTAGGGGTGCAGCTTAAGGACGGATGCAAGGGATCATTAGCTTTTATATGTGCAGCTTAAGGAGGGATACAAGGGATCATTAGTTTTTATATTTAGCATCTTCTTGTATACACTTTGGAGTGTAAATATGTTTTGTATATTTGAAAGGGCAGATCTCACTTTTTTGTCAATCCTGATGAGGACTTCCTGAGACGCTAACAAACAAAGATGCATCAGAATCTAGATTTCACCTCATCATGGTTGAATGGTGAATTTCTGCACAATCCCTACATGTCTAACAATGGATAGAGACAGATCCAGACATGGATAGCCCAGATTGTGCTTGGATCTAGCAATGGATATGAAGATTTGGCTTGACCCATCCATTTACATCATCTGAGTCATTCATTTTCGACCAATCTGGTTGTTGATCCAGCACCATCTGAGCATTTGTCTTTCTCATATTTTATTAGTGTTATATTATGTAGTTTATATGTGGTTTAAAATTGTTAGAGATACATATTCTTTTATTTATGGTTTTAGATTGTCCACATGTGAGCTTTAAATCACGTGTCTAGGTTTTCTAAAAGTCTTTCTTCTATAAATAGTTGTAAGAGACACTTTTGAGAAAGATAATGAATGAAGAAATTCAAGTTTTTTCCCATCTGCAGATCTAGTGTGATTTATACCTCCTTGGTGTGAGATCAAGGAACCTTGTGTAACTCAAGGTACAAATCATTTTTCTTCTCTTTCTCTTTTTCTTCCATTCCCTTTTCTCCTCTCTTTTTCCCTACTTTTTCTCTATTTCTACGGTTTATTTTTGTCCCTTTTTCATCCAAACCATGACACAACCCCACCATCGGCCACCAAAACCCCAACGGGACCCATCAGTCTGTACAACCATACAACATGCCCATTTTGGCCTGTTTTGCCTAATTTTAAACTCCAACTTCTAGATCCCAATCTTAGACCTACAAATCTAACCCTAACCTACTTTATGAACCTATGTGAGACCTTCTTTTGCTTGAAAATAGAAAAAAAAATAACAAACTTAATTTCTTTGACAAACCCTATGTGATCCTATAGCCTTATTTCATCCCTTGGGTGACTAATTTTTTAATCTAGAAAACCTAAGACATGGTTTGGTATAATTTAATTAGTCTTTTGAAGGACTTTGCATTGAAGGCCAGCAATACAATCTTGAGAGCTTTATGTGTAGGAGTCCTTCTTCTTTGTAAATCTCTTTGATTAATTTTGAGTGTAAATTTGCCTTAGTTTTTTTTATGCTTTGTTTAATATTAATTTATCTTTCTAACATCTTACGTGAATCATGGATATAGGTTGCATGTCATTTTAAGCTTCACCACACACATTTTGCATTCTCATAAAGGCATCCATCTATCATTTAGATCTAGGATTTTCAATATTTTAGCCTATCATACATCAGATTTGATATCAGAGCTTGTCCTGCGTTAAATCCTAATCTTCCATACACCTTACCTACCCTTGAATTGTCAATAAAACCCTTTGAAACATCCAAGTGATCTTCACCATTAGATTTAACATATTCATTATCAAACAGAGAAAAAAAAATTGGATCTTAAGATCAAGGTTTAGGATGATCATATAGGTTTTACATTTTGGAGGCAAAACACTTAAAGAGATTAAATTGCATCCCCATAACATCTCTAAATGGTGGGTTCTACCCCCTAAGAACCAGGCCACACAAATTTCTGCATGGACAACCTGTTGAAGCCCATTTGAGCCCACATGAATAGGTGGGTTTAAAGGTCTTGCCTTGTATATGGTGCGTATAAAATTTCATCTTAAATAAATAAGTAAAATCATACTTTTTAAGGCCCTTAAAGTTCAATTTTATTTAATAGTGGAAATTCATTAGGTTGGATCAATAGGTCACGTTAACTCAAATTGGAGTCTGAGTAGGTGCAATACACCAAGGGTAAGTGGTGGGACGAAAACTGGGTCCTTGATGGGCCCCACAAGCCCAAGAAGCCAAGATCTCAAGAAAATCCCATGCAATCTAGGGCTTGCGAGAAATTTGTTGGTTATATTCAAATATAGATAAATACATGCATATTGGGACTAATGTTTTACCCATAAATGTATATATCTACAAATAAGGAACAATGTAGCGCGAGCCACTCACACCATACTATAGGATGCAATGAGAGGCTCACCTTCATGCACAGTCGATAGATAGAGGCCTAAAACTAGTCATGTTCACGGGTTGGGTTCGGGACAGATTCGAGTCGGGCTTTGTCAAAAAAGGCCCGAGCATGTTATATCTACAAAAGCCTAAGACCATCTGAAGCCCCAACCCATTGTTTAAAGCCAATTTATTTCGCACCTAGCATTGTTTTTATTTTGTAATTTGAAAATCTAACCATACAAATTGAAAGTAAACTTAAGGACCTCTGTCAGTTAAAATTTCAATTCAAAAATCAATATCTAGCCACTTGATCTTAATAGTCAAAGTTGGATGACATCCTTAAAAAAATTCAATGCTTGGTGATTTTGACCACTAAAATAGCGTGGCTAGAAATTGATTTTTGAATGAAATTTTGACACATGGTAGGTCTTTAAGTCTACTTTCGATTGTACAGTTGCAATTTACAAAGCAAAAACTAAAAAATAAAACTAGTTCCAAATACAACCTTATGATATATGTATATAACATAAAAATAAATAAATGGGTCTAAAAGCCCAACGGGCTTCGATGGGCTTTAAGTAAAAGCCCGAGCACGGTCCGTCAGACAAAAATCTTGTCCAAGCATGTGTATTTAAGTAGGTTTTCAGCCGGTCATTCGCCAGGTTCGGACAAATGAACACCCTACCCAAAATTGACCTTAACTAGATGATAATAGCTATTAAGAAGCCTATGAATTCTCAATTGGTGGTTAATCGAATCAAGGCATTTTGTGTCCATAAGAAACCAAGGATGAACAATTCTTGCCAAAGAAGCCCCATGTATGTAAGCTAGGCCCAAAAAACAGCATGCAACATCTTAGGGTTGCACCATTCATCCACATAATTTCCTTGCAGAAATGGTAATCAAGGTTCAAATTCTTAACACAACATTGTGCATTGCATTGGAACTCTATATACTAATGTTTTTTTTTTTTTTTAAACATTAACTGATAAATTCCATTAAAATAGAGGGAGAGTACATAAGAAGGCACTGAGTATAGGAGAGATATACTCAGATCGATGAAGAAAAGCAAGGAAAAGAAACAAAATAAGGCAAGGAAAGAAAGAAAAACAATAATCCAACATACAACAAGTATACCACCCCAACAATAAAACCCCTAAATCCCAAGGTTGGCAATAGGAAAAATTCCAGAGCCGGTATTTATAACTGAACACCCGCTTTCGCCAAGAAGTCTGCAATGCACAAGCTCCAAATGTCCCTAACAATACAGACCAACCTCCACGGGGGAAACTTCCTATTAATAGCCCAGGAGATGACATTAGTTGAGTCACCTTCGATAATGAGGTTACCGCCCCTAAAACTTGACCAGATCTGAAATGTTATCCTAATTGCTCTCAACTCAGCCTCATTTGACTCCATTACCCTCACTGATTCAGAAAAAGCTGCTAACATTCTACCCATATCATCATTTAGCACACCCCCAATACTTGTCGGCCCTGGCTGCACCATCCACATTGAATTTACAAAATCCCATGGGAGGTGCAACCCATTTAGCTAAGCGCTTGCTGCCTCTACCAATCCCTTTCATACATCCATCCCAAGATAAATAAAAATCCTCTGGAGCTAAACCCTAAAACTTTTTACACACGGACAGCCAACCAATCATCTGCCATTTTGCTTTCTCAAAAACATCTCTAGAACTACCTCTCTTACCCTAAAAATCATTCCATTGCGCTTTTTCCAAATTGTCCAAAAGACGGCGAACAAAACCATTTTCAAGGCCATTTTAAGTCTACCTGTAAAAGGGCTCCCCATCCAAGCCACCCAGTAAGTCCTCCACTCCACTTCCAAAAACTCACGAGCAACCAAACAAGCCTAGGAACAAAAACCACATAGCTCCCATGAATCGACACTTACATAATAGATGGTCCATCGACTCCTCTGCAACCTCACACAAAGTACAAACTGTCGAAGCCTCTTCTGGTATAACATGTCTCCTCTTAATATTACTCCTCACAAGGATCCTATTTTTCAAAGCCGACCACACAAAGAACTGGACTCTAGGGGAATCTTGTTATTCGAAGCCAAATTTCAAATAGGGGAATGAGAATGAGATTGTTGTATACACAGATCGTAAGATTGATTTTACTGAAAAAGACCCAGACGGTTCCAAGGACTAGATCCATTTGTCCTCCACCCCAGCCCACAACCTAATATCACTAAAGATTCTAGTCAACTCTTGGTGGGAGAACATCTCAAATTCCTTCAAGGTCCTTCTAAAGGGAATGATCCATTGTGGTGCACCATTGACCTCTCTGTAGTAATCACTGACCAAAGATTCCCGATTAAGAGCCATCCTAAATAGTCTGGGAAAAAGTACCATTCATGGACACTCCCCCACCGAGATATCTTTCCAGAACATCACCCTCAGACCATTGCCAACCTGCAGTCTAGTCCCCCTTCGAAACGTTTCCCCAATCTTTCCTTCACCATTCCCAATCTTCATTAAGACTTTCACCACTGATGCTCTAGCAACTCTACTACCTAACCTCCATTCCCCAAGGTCATCCAAACCATATCTCGTTGATAAAACCTTTCTCTAAAGGGCCTCTTTCTCCGACGCAAATCTCCACAACCATTTACTAAGGAGGGTATGCTTCCCATCTCTAATACTATACAATCCCACCCCACCATTCTCCCTTGTGTCTCTAGTCTCTTCCCAATTCACTAGGTGGATTTTTCTCCTGTTTTCATTTCCTTCCCAAAGGAAGTCTCTTTGGATTTTCTCTAGTCTTTTTGCCACCCCTTTAGGTATTTCAAACAAGGAAAGATAGTAAGTGGAGAGATTCACCAAGCATGATTTAATTAGAGTCCATCTACCCCCAGTTGAGAGGTAAGATTTACTCCAAGCATTCAACTTTTTTTTAATTCTTTCTAGCACAGGTTCCGAAAACACTTTTGATCTCGGATTCCCACCAACTGGAAGACCAAGATATATAAAAGGAATCTTGCCAACAGCATACCCTATCTCCCTTGCCAATCCCTCAAGTTCCTCCGTCTCAACCCCCAAACCAATGATGTTACTCTTTCCTAGGTTTATCCTCAATCCTGATACGAGTTCAAAGCATCTTAGGACCGCTCTTACCCCAAATAGTTCCTCACTAGACGCTTCGCAAAATAGTAATGTATCATCCGCAAACTATAAGTGACTAATTGACCAATTACCTGGTGAGACCTCCAATCCTTTAATGAGATTTAAATGCTTGGCCCGAAACATGAGACCATTAAGTGCATCGGCTACTAAGGTGAAGAGAAATGGGGATAACAGGTCCCCCTGACGTAAGCCCCTGGTGGCAGAAATTGATTCTGTGGGTGAGTCATTCACCAAAATTGAGTAGGATGACTCTTGGACGCAAGCCCTCAACCATCTCCGCCATCTAGTGCCAAACCCCATCCTTCAAAATAGATAGTCCACAAATTCCCACCTAACATGATCATAAGCCTTCTCCATATCCACTTTTAAAAGCACACCCCTTAGGCCATCCTTACGTTTCGCGTGGATAATCTCATTCGCTATCAATACTCCATCCAAGATCTGTCTCCCCTCAATAAAAGCCCCCTGTGATTCCCTGACTAACCCTCCTAGGACCGAACTAAGCCTCGCAGCTAGTACTTTGGCCAACAACTTATATACGCACTCCACTAAACTTATCGGTCTATAGTGAGCAAGCTCTGAAGCTTCTTCCTTTTTGGAGATTAAGGTTACCAAGCAATGTTTAAGGTTCTTGTTTAAAATCTCTCTTCTATGAAATTCCTTAAAGAATCTTAGGAAATCCACCTTTATAATATCCCAGCACCTCCTAAGGAATTTGAAATTGAAACTATCAGGACCCGAAGCCTTATCCCCATCTATGTTGTGGAGTGCCTCCAACACCTCTACCTCCTCAAACTCCCTTTCTAGCCATGCTACCTTTTCAGTGGTGAGAGAGCCAAAGTTAACCCCTTCAAGAAGAGGATAGCAAGAATCCTCCTAATCTCCCAATCTATCCCTCCCAAAATTACTAAGAGAAAAACGGATCGGTCTAGGGTTAGAAGCAGTGATCTCTTCTCTAGAGGAACCAACCTCAGTTCTCCCACTAGATCACTAGATCTAGGCCCATCTCCCCTAGAGGCATGGAAAGTATTAGTAGGAACTGAATGGGAAAGGACAAAAGGTTGGGTAGCACCTGGACCAAATAGAGTTGATTCCGAGACATGTTGTTGGCCAATACGGCTGTCGTAGGAAGCTGGAAGAAATGAGTGAGGTGGCGAGAGGCGCTCTCCTCCCCCGCTAAGAATCCCCGCTGAAGATGAGTATACCGATAAGTCAAGTCTGTTGTTGCCCCAAGATGATGGTGCTGAAGACGCCTAGAGACTTGCTGTTGGACTGACAAGAGGCGCCACTGAGCCTCGTCCGGTATAGACTGAAAAGGATAAAGAGCAAATCCCAACTCGACAGAGCCAGGCATAATATGTGCGTAACTATGAGGAAAAAACAAATGAGACAAGGGTGAGGGAGCACCTGCAGGAGGAGAGAACCTGGCAATCTGATCTGAAGGATGAGGCATAGCATGGGGGAACGAATCAGACACAGTCGCAGGCACTATAGTCGGAGGCAGTGAGCTCCTCCTGGCCAGACTACCTTCACTATTTGGGGCAAAGATGGAAACAAAGTGACCCCTAACTGCTGCTCTAATCTCATTTTTTCAATCCAATCTCCTCCCATTGACCAAGACAGATTTCAACATATTTATCATAGCTCTTGCTTTAGCCATACGATGGAAAAATTTGGTGTTTCTGTCCCCATCTTTCAACCAAGTTGCCCTCGACTTCTGTCTCCACTCCACTTCCTCCCTCCTGAGTAAGCCCCACAGTTTTGACATACATAAATGTTTCTCTAAGTGTTCCTCCTCCAACAAGTCTCTTTCTTCCTCCAATCTTTCCCAATCCCCAAGTAATTCCGATACATGGTCCTTCTCCTCAAGTAAGCTGCCCATTCCTCTTTGCACCACACTTTTATCTTAGACTTTAACAGTTTCAATTTTCTATGCAAACAAAAGCCAGCCCACCCCTCAACCTCAAGTTAATTCCACCACACTTTCATTTTTACTAAGAACTCCTTATGATCCAAGCAAGTATTATTGAAACAGAATGTCTTGGGGCCCCAGTCATCCTCCATGCTGAGAAGAATTGGCTAATGATATGAGACTGGTCTTCTAAGTTTAACTTGCATTCCACCACTGAAAAGTTCTTCCCATTCAGCTGATACTAAGAACCTGTCCAATCTGCTCATAGAGGGACTCCCGTGATCCATTCGACCACCATGTAAATCTACCACCCAACAATGGATAATCTACCAGTTGGCAAGAGTTGATGCAATCTGAAAATTCCCCCGAGTATCTCGCAGTGCGACCCCTCCTCTCAAAAGGAAATCGTACTGCATTAAATTTCTTCAGTTGAAAATTTTCTTCCTAGAACTGTATCTTTTCCGCCTCCTGAATGTGGACCATATACATTAGTAATCATCACCTCAACATCTTCCTCGATCAATTTCCCTTTCACAAAGAGAGTTATATTACCCATGATTGACTCCACCGCCTCAAAACACTTCAGATTTCCATAGTATAATGAGACCACCGGAGTTTCCCGCAGCTGGTTTAGCTCTCCAAGACGCTGATCTAACTCCCCAAATCTCCCTAACATCCTTGCTAGTAAACTCTTCTCTTTTTGTTTCTTGGATCAAAACCAAATCAGTCTGATTTTTTCTGAGTATCCCACGAATAGCTCTCCTTTTTAGTCTGAGGCCCAAGCCTCTCACATTCTAAGATATTACTTTCATTGGTTAACCATTTTCTTCCCTTGGATCAAACCTTTCTTCTTGGAGGTATACATTTTTAGAAGGTTTGATGTGCCTGTAGATTCCTTCCGCCTTGGTGCCCTACCCGAATGTCTCGAGTCCAAAGATCGGCGATCTCTATCCTCTATCAATTTCAAAGCCTCTTCAGCTGAGTTTAAATCCAGAAATTTGATTCCCATCTTGCTTCTTGCATACAAATTTTTTCTTGCATCCTCTTTACTGCACCCTAACTTGGAGGCTAAAACAGTCACACCTGCTCGGTACACCTTACTTTCACCATCAGTGTTGATCAAGTCCACATCCAATGACTTCTCCTTCAAAGAAGCAGTATTAGAGATCTTGATGCTGCATTTTACAATTTCTTCTTCAGAAAGAACTTGAATTTCGTCTTCCACGTCTGCTTCAAGCAGGAAAGATGGAGTGCTCTTTGTTTTCTCAACCTCTGAGTCAACCCCGTGGCATAGATCAGGCATAGAACATGAACGAAGGAAGGTCGAAAAACCCTGTCTGTTCCTTGTAGACCGCCAACCCGCCCTTTCTTCCTCCTCGGAATTGAATTCCCCAATTTCTTGCATTCTTGTAGACGAGCCATCAATCCCTACCAACTGATCACTTTTTTTTCTTTCACTGTTTTTTCCTTTCAATTTTTTTCAGCCATTATTTTTTCTCTTCTGTTCCTGCCTCAGTTTTCTCTTTGTAGGGATCAAAGATTTCGCCTAGGTAAAGAGAGGGTCATCCTCTTCCTGTTCTTCGATTAGTGTTGTCTCTACAACCTCTCTGCGCACCTGTTTTTTTTCTTTTCCAAACAGAATTTTCGCTGTGGAGGAAATGGAGTTTGCCGCAGTATTCTGCTTAGACAAGGAGGGACTCGGGCTTGAGATAGCATCAGGAACTGTGTCAGTCGTCTTCGAAGAATCCAGGGAGAAGAGTTCTTCAGAGTTTGCTGGCCCACGAAGGTGTTGTAGTGCTGGATTTAGATTTTGGGCCCCATCTTGGATCCAATCAGCAGGCAGGCCTTGATACTGGGCTTTAACTAATGAGTCCGCATGAAGCAAAGCCCGGTTCTGATCCATACCCGATAAAGGCGAAAGACCCTCTAAGGCTCGGGACCCGACTTTTGAGTCGCCAGCTATATCCCCACTAACTTTTCGACTACCGCAGCCCTCCTTTTCCTCTCCGCATTTATTTTCTACCTTATCTTCCGCCGACCCTTTCTGTCTATTGGATTGAAAGATGAAAGGGATAACTTCCTCCAGCGCTTACGACACCGAAATGCCAGAGGGACGATTGCGTGTCTGAATAGAGAAGTGCTTCCCGCCGTCTTCCATCAGCGGTTGATCGTCTCGAGATTTGGAAGTGTCAGAAGGTGTTTGGGTCTTGGGATCCCCAACGTCCCCCGTGCGACTCCCCTTCGTCCGGCGAGGGTTACTTCCGGAGATCTAGAATTCAAGGAGGAACTCTTGCCAATATGCTCCTATTTTCTTAGGCCAATCTTCAAGTACCCAATCTTCAACATAGGAAACCTCGCGGATCTGGACTTTATGGACTCCATCAGAAACCCTACTTTCCACTTCCGATGGGATGGGTTTGTTATTGTCCACCTCCACCAACAATCTCAGAGCATAAAAATCTTTCTTTTGGAGATTATCTTCCTCAATCTCAATGATTCTTCCCTGAAGACTTCCAAAGGTAGAAATGGAGCTTTCGTCCCAAGCCACCAGAGGAAAACCAAAGCAGTGGATCCAAGTCCAGTGAGCCGACGGAGATAAACCCAAGTGCCAGAGTTCTGTGGATGAGAAGAAACCAGACCATACTGGGTTTACCAGCCATTCCTAAGCCTCCTCCGATGTCCAAGTTGAGATAAGGAAAGTATCATCACCAAGCCAGCGTACTACTGAACTGTTAATGCCAAAGTCTTCACAAAAGAGTCGAACTTCAGAGGGAGTGATATGGCGATCAGTTGATGCAACAATGGATCTAGATAACCACACATATGCCTCATCTAATGCCTGTTTCGACATTGAGATATAAAAAGAAGGTGTCTTTTTTAACGGTGGAGGAGGTTCCTTCTCCGTAGATCTCAGAATTTCCTCCCACGATTGAATCCGAGACAGAGTTGGATTTGTTGTTCTAACACTAGATTCCAGATTAGGGAGGTAATTCATCATCTTGGATTGGTCGGATCTTGGGACCTCTGTAACTTGTTTTTTTTATCCTTCCCAAACAAAGCCTTTTGGGTTACAATTTGTCTGTCACCAATCCAGCTACGGTTGGAGCCCTTAATAGCTCGCATTGCCGCTTCCTCTCCACATATCCTCACGAATGCAAATTTCTGGCCCTTTAGAGTACGCTTCTCTGGGATATAGACGTCTGCCACACGACCCCACTTGTTGAAGAACTCCCATACCCCTCTTCTGGAGACGGAATCAGGAAGATTCTCCACGAAGATGGTGATTGCTGCCGCTTGCTGGTAGCACCTCTGCCGCTTGTTGACGACGTCCTGCCACTTTGATGCCTTTGAATGGTGATTCTCGCCCCATGCTTGCCGGAAGCCTTCGTCCAGGTAATCTCTCTGCTCCTGAGCTCTAGGTCTCCACTCTCTCCTCATTTTTTTTAGTTTTGGAAAGAAATGGTTAGAAATCATTTCATAATGACATTGAAATTTGAAAAATCGATGAAATGTGATATACTAATGTTCATCGATGGAATTTCTTTAGGCCATGCTTGATTTAATTGATAATCATTTTATGACATTACCCTAAGTCGTATTTTTTGGTCAAAAACTGATTCATTGACCCTTAATGGTCCAAAAAAAATTGGCACAACAATAGCCAATTCTGTAACGACCCGACCTGATAATTCGGGGTTTTAGGGAGATTAGCGTATCTCTAAAGGTGTTTTCTGGGGTTTCAGTAGCAGTGGTTAGTGCTTGGGCTCTCTAGCAAGCCCAAGTTGGCCCAATTCCAAGCTCATGAGCTTAAGGGGCATTTTAGTAATTTTACACTTTGTGTGCTTATTTTGAAAAAAAATATTTGAAATTACACTCAGAACTTAGAAATTGAACAGTTAGATCCCCGACATTGCACACACCTCCCCTCAGTTAGAAACACTTGAAAAATATAGAAACCCGCACACACTCCCTTTTGATGTTTTGATTTTAATTTTCTCGAGTTTAAAAAATAATATTTCAAAATTCTCTCCAAGCTTTTGTTTGCAATGAAATGGTATTTTTAGGTAAAGTATTTCTAAAGAATTTAACAAATTTTTTTGGAATTTTAAAAGAGGTGTTTTGAATAATCGAATTCCAAAATTCCAAAACTTTTAATTTATGTCTACTCTTTTAACATCGAACTTCTATTTTTTAAGCAAAACAAATTTTTAAAATTCAGAATTTTAATCTGAACCCTCATTTTTATGATTAAATTATTTCCTTGAAGTAGTTAGGCAAAAAATAAATATGAGAAAACATCTTAAAAATCCCCAACTCGTGTGGGCCCTATGGAACCCACACCCCCTTGTCACGGTAATCCTAATTTCCTTTTATCGTATCTTCTCTCCTTTTCTTTCCCATACGCCGCCCAACCCTCCTTCCCTCAATCTCCTGACCATCGGTTGTCACTGAAGAAAATTCCAAGTGTGAGTTTCTCATCTTTAGCCTCATCGTATCCCCTAAGCTTAACCCACCATTGAAGCCCATTGAAGCCCATCTAATTGTGCCTTCCCCAACACAAACATGTCACAGCCTTCCACCTTTAGCAGCCAGCCAACCAATGAGTTTTCTAAGGTATGCTTTTGATTCCCTTGCTTAGCATACTTCATTAAATTAGTTTTGATTTAAAACATTGCAAACAGTAACTGGCCACCTTAGTTGTCAACCTTTTCTAGCATTTTCCCTACTTGTATTTTTATCCACCTTATTTTATTTAAAAGTATTATTTTTATTATTATAACTTTTAATTGTTGGTTTTCTTATTTTATTTTCATGGAGTAAAGTTAGAAGTTTTCATTATTTAGTTCCATGCTTTTATCTTCATTTTTATTCAGTTTTAAAAGAAAACAAAGTAATTTCTAGATACTTTGGACTTTCTTATTAATTGTTAGTTTTTGTTTCTTCAATCGGATTCTCATTGAATCTAATAATTATTATTATTAATATTTCTTTATTATATTTGATTTCCTTATTTTGACAAAGAGGTAGTGTGTATGTTTTTTTTTTAAAAAAAAAAAATTGACATTTGATTATGGAGTCTTGTTTTTTTTTTTTCCTTACAAAAATTTGAAGCATCAAGTCGACTTTGTGTAAAGTTTTTCTTTTTCCCAAATAGCTTTGGTTTACCTTGGGGATGTCATCCTTCTTTTTAATTTAGTTTATTTGACTAGAGTATCTAATAACGTGGGTTTTGAAAATGATTTCTTCTTAGCCTATGTTACCACATTTTACTCAATCGAATTAAAATTTGGTCTTTCCAAAATAATTTTTGCAGATAAAGAGATCTCTTCAATCCAAACTGAACCTTATCACACAGTTTTCACTGACACATTAGGTGAGGGGACTTATCATAGTTTTAGCACGAATTGCATATATCAAATGTGTATTCCCAGACACAAAGTGCCCGAGTGGAACCCTCTATTTATTAAGCCACTTGGTAAGGGTGAACCGTTGAAAATGATTAAATGGCAAGGGGCCTATTCGGGTGCACTCCCGTCCACTATATACTATTGTTGAGAAATTTTAACTGGACGAACGGATATTTAACTTGATGTTTGGAAGATGTTATGATACATTGCATGTTTACGCATAAGATGCAAATGAAATCATGTTGGATATAGAGGTACGTGTTTAAGAATTGTTATGTGCTTGTTGACTGCATGACGAGGTATGTTGTTGATATTGGTATTATGTCAGAACATGTTTGTGTTGTCATACATGATCATGACACCATGTGCATGCATGGGAGGATTTGTTTTATGTGTATACATTCATGATGATGAGATGAGTTTGGTTGTTGAGAGGACTTCCCCGTTACACTCCGGCAGTCGAGACCCCCATAGGTGATGCGGGTTTCACCGTTGCATTCAGGCGGTTAAGGTGCATGCCCTTGAGATTGGCTTCCCCGTTATGCTCCGACGGTTGAGACCCCAATGGGGGATGCAGGTTTCCCCGTTGCATTCCAGCGGTTGAGGCGGTTGTATATTGCGTGGTCTCCCGTTTGTATTGGTAGGGAGACGGAGTTGTTGGAGGACCATTGTGAGTTATAGAGGTGATGTCTCAGACTGGTCAATGGGACCATTGGTTAGTAGTACAGTTGAGTACTCATGTATGTAGAAATCCATTCTATTATGATGTTCATTACATTTCATACATGTGATATATGTTTGTGTTGCTGATATGTGATATGCTTTATCCCTTCACTGGGCTAGTTTACTCATCCCCTTTACCTTTCAGGTGCTCCGATTGCGGAGGGGCCAGGCAAGCCCCTTGAGGAGGCACCCGGAGAAGAGCAGTAGTAGATAGACAATTTCATAATTATATTCATGCTTTAGTTGACAGATTCTTGTTGTTATAAATCCTTTATTGTGTGTTGTTTTGTTTTGGATGACTGTATAACCATATTTGAACCATCTATGATTGTTTGTTATGTTTCTTAGCATTATGGATTTGTAGTTTGTTTAGCGGGAGGTAGTTACCCCGTTTTAAAAAAAAATACCCGATATTCGTCCTTTTGTGATGTTTTGAGATATTTCGGAGATAACGCGCTTGTAGCAGGACGGGGCGTTACAAATTCAGCCCATTTTAGGCTGATTTTTTCAAAAAAATCAATAAATAATTTTGGCCCATATCCAAAAATATTGCCCATTTCAGCCAAAACATTGGCTTCGTTGATATTTAGACAATTTTCTTTTGTTGAAAGAACATATTTTCAATGAAAATGTATATTGATTCTTTTCCTTTCAAGAGACTCATTTGCAAGGAAACCACTTTCCTATGGGGGCAGATAGGAAAGTTGTTTCCTATCCCCATTTTCTTATGTGTGGAAACACACAAACATAGAAAAGAATAAGTTAGTTGTCTGCATATTGAAGAGATGATGACTTCCAAATTCACATCCACCCTTTGCAGTCTTCCACATCCCACCCAAAATTTAGTTCTACTCAAAAGTATTATTTGTAAGTTGGAAATGAAAATACCTTATTTCTCAGCATTACCAGAAGGCAGAAACTACCTTACTTAAATTTAAACAAGGAAAAAATAGAAAGGAAAAAAAGGATGTATTAAATAGTAAAAATACCTTCTCCAAGTCAGAAACCTCAAACCCAGGCAAGCCCATATCTTCTATAACCAAAAGAAACTTCTTGACATAATCTAATGATTGTCCCGCCGAAGCTCCTGGATCCTGCAAAAAGGACACATAGTTACATAAAAGTTCATATATCCCTAACTATTTTTAGGTTAAAAAAGTTTAATATATATATATATATATATATATACATATATTCTTAAAAATAATAAAAACAACAATAACTTAACCTCAGGCACTGAATCAGGACTAATTTTATTCAAAATATCACAGAAGACTGTCCCATTTTTCAAGAATACCCTCAATTCCTCTTCTGAAGCTTCAGATGAAAGCTTTTGAAGGGGGTACATAGAGTTAAGCCACTCCACGACAGCTGACAGCCGTTTATCTGTAGATCATATCAATACCATCATGGTCCAATATGGGGAACCGTGGGTGGGTGGGTGGGTGTGTGTGTGAGAGAGAGAGAGAGAGTCAAGCACATAAGATATAAATCAATAGAAAAAAGAAGTAAAAATAAATAGATATGTACATTATTCCTCAAAATAGAATAAATAAAATGACATAATGCCATAAAACAGTACATTTTTATTTAAGGGAAACTATTTGGCAAACTAGAAGGCTTGAGTTGGATAATTTTTTGAGAAGGGGGCTTCAGTTAGATATTGCTAGCAAGGTGGTGTAGTATTGGCGAAATAGAGACACTAGGGCAGCATTGTGCAATCATAGTCATGATGTAAAGATAAGAGACAAATTAAACTTGAATTGCTATATGGAGCTGAATTTTGGACATCAAAGTGACATGAAGAAGATGAAATAACTGTTTTAGAAAATAAAAATGTATTGTTAACATGAATTGGTGGAGTAACAAAAAAATATAGAACTAGGTATGAGTACATAAGAAGATATCTATAGGTGGCTCTAGTAGAAGGGAAAACCAAGTAATTCCTTTAAGACTAAGATGATTGAGCACATACAGCAAGGAGCAAAAACAACCTTAGAATGATACAGTGAAATAAAGGTAGAAGGGGCAGCTAGGGGCAAACTGGACCAGCAAGCATTAAGGGAGTAGCTCCTAGCTCTATGGGAGACAGGATATTTTATTTTTCAGAACTGGTAGGTATTAGCGACTCAGATGAAGCAAAATCATTAGAGAATAGGAAGGCATTGCAGCTTTGAGTGAGCCATGGGGTTGGGAGAGCTAGTGATAGAAGGGGGTTCAGGTGAATACGATCATAGGAGCCAATGAAAAGAACCTCCATGGAGGTTGATAGCGATGTCTAGAATGATTTGGGATTTGTGCTCACAGGTGGAAGTGTCCTTCAGTCACATCTAGAGATCTACTAAACTGAATTGTTGACTTTTTGGCCAAAATGGTAATAAGAGAGAGTGATATTGTTGTCTTCTTGTAGATGGATCTGTTTTATGCTTTCTTTTGTGGGGGTGGTATTTGTATGGACTTTTGGGAGTTTCTTGGTATTAGGCTCTTATACCACGTTGGTGCACTTCTATTGAAATTTTCCTTTTATTAATCATTTTTGTTAATGTTTCAAATAAAAAAAATTAGAGTGAAATAAAGGGTTACAAAAGTTCAAGGAACTAGGTGACAAAAAAATGAAGAGATAAATTGATAAATAAATAAACAAGCAGAGAGACAGATACGTATATGCATACATATATACACTAACTAGGTTCTCATGAGCAACGTCGCGCTTGAGCAACAAAGCCCAAGTGGGGCCACCTAAGCCCCACATACACCCCCTATCCCCTCACATCATACCCTACCCATGAATTAGATCTCTGGCCAATTTGAGCTTATTCTGAGTTGATCTCTCCATTGGATTGAAATGCATACAAAATTGTCCCCAATTTGCCCATAAATTTTGAACTCTTAAAAATCATGGCTTTTGAAATCCAATGGACGTGATTTTTTATGAGAAGCGTTATTAAAAAAGATACCTTTCTAAAGGACCCCACCCTTGTTCACATAGGACCACATACGGACTATTGCACATGCACAACACTAGCTAGATGATCTAGGCTCATATCTATCTATTTGTCTATATATATATATATATATATATATACCAAAACTCCAATAAACCCAAGTGTAGTCGACATTTCATTTTACATCACACAAAAAGATAAAATACTTGAAAAGTTGCATTGAAAAAGGTTACAACACCCATATGATGTAAATGACAACAATTACTAGAGAGAGAGGGGTCAAAAAAATAACATGTTAATATGGAGTCACAAAGATCACTAATTAAGATTAGGTTGAGTGGGAAAAAATGACACGTAAATGTTCAGCTGGAAACCCTTTATACATTAATACATTCAATATGAGAATGTTAAGCTAAAATCCTCATATGGGTTTTCATGTGGGGTTCACACTAGCCCCATTATCACCTCTTTTCCATCCCACATCCATTACAGTACCTGTGAATTGGATCCCATACTCAAGTCACATGTTAGATTGAACTTGATGAAATTGCTACCCTATCTACCGTTGAACTTCGGGTCCTTTATGTCCATGGCTAAAGTCATTATCCTTCCACCATGTTGATTTTTTATCATCACCGTACTCAAGCATAGACCTTTTTAGTCCACACACTTTTGATTATAGATGGACTCCAAAGCTCAAATTTAACCAATGGATGGTGGACATACATGCCCTCAACTTATCATTTCTTATATATGAATGAGAGAGAGAGAGAGAGAGAGAGAGAGAGAGAGAGAGAGAGAGATTTCCTAACCATTTTTCTCCTTGACGCTCAAGTCAAGGTTGACAGAATTTGAGCTGCTGAGTTTTCCACTTATCGGACGAGCTCCAGGTGATAAATACATTGTGCTATCTTCAACAAAGACACAATTAACTTTAGGCATGTGATTTATAGAACAAAATGTGCTTTTAGCAAAATACGTTTAAAAAAAATCACCTCAAAGAAGAGCTAGTCCGCCTTGATCCACAGCCACCCATATTCAAGACAATGCAACATTACCAAAATCTTCTCAACTGATCAATCCCATCATCAATTTCTCCTCTTGTATAGACACTCTCAGGGTCAGCACTATTCTACCAAATCTGAGAAAATGAAATGCAGCCAATCATGACTCCAAAAAAAGAGACCTGTAAAGATAAATAGGTGATTGTCTGGATACCGGAATTTCAAACAAGGTTTTAGGTTTTCTTGGAATCCGTTGGAAAGTGCGTTTAAGGGGCCAAAATTATGTAGTTGTTTGGATGCAATGAAAGGAAATTATTTTCTTGGAAATAACTATGTTTAACCATAAATGGTTGCACCAATGGAATTTTAGTTAAAACTGGGCATTTGCCAAGAAAGCATTTCCTTTCCATGCATCCAAACAAAACTTGGGATGCCTATTTTCCAAGATTCTGCAAAAACAACTTCCCCTAGTGCAGATTCTAAGAAATTGAAATTTCATTCTCCTAGTTCGTGGATTCCAAGAATTTAAAATTTCCACGTTAAGAGGTAGATCATAAGAACGTCAATATTTCGGATGGCGAAGCTCCATTCAACCCGGGCGGACTGTCTGCCGGGTATAAAGCCCGATATGCGGAAATGCTGAATTAACGGATCAAAATAACAGAAAAGAATCTTTTATTTAAGATAGGTGGACCCTATATTATTTAAGATTGAACTGTTAATATATATTAAAATTATTTTTTTTTAATTATTAGAATTAGAATCATCAAAATTGATTATTATTTTCAATGCATTTTTATTAAATGACTAAGTGGCTAACGAGAGAAATTATATGCTATAAACTAATTTACAACAAATTGATGTGAACTTTTTCAATCACAGTTTTAAATGAATAAAATTTTATGAAATCTTATTTTTTATATATGTTTAATAATTGAAGTCAAAGTAATAATTGAAAGTTCACATCAATTTTTATAACTCGATTCACAATGAGTAGTTAATAATCACTTTTTATCTCAACTTTTGACTCTAAAGTATTTTATAATCACGTCTTTAACATATAAATTTATTATATGCCAACAATTTAAAAATATGAATTTTGTTATTATAAGCTAAGGGTACAGAGGTTGTTACTTTAGTATATTCCTGAATATGGTGCCATTCAATTATAAATTTGAACTGTTCAAAATATTGTTTTTTATTTTCATTTAATTGATGTCTCTTTGATATTTTCTCACCATAAATTAAATATTATAGGAAAATAATAATTTTATTTTAATTGTAAAAAAACCAAATACTACTTGATGGCTCCCATCTTTATAGTTTCTCTTATGATCTATTTAAATATTTAACTATTTTTATGGGATGAGTTTTATCATCTAAGAGTGTCCATTATAACATTCAAACTTTTAAATTAATAATTTTACATAAAAAAAATACATTCAAATAGTCTTACAAGCGTTGACCACTTATGAACACTCATTTATATTTTTTTTTTTAACTAAAGTGTATCGGTCTTTTAAAATACTCGAGACACGAGCAAATCTCATTGTCTAAATACCTACACACAAATAATCCTAGGAGAAGTGACTTTTTGAAATGGGACAAACACCCATTCAATAAACTAATATATGTAACAAAAATCTTTTAACATGCCATTACTTTAGAGATGATACTAATGTGTTAGCTTCACTTCTAGTAACTTATAGTAAAAAAATTTGATGAGAGTAATTTTAATTAAAATATATTAAACTAATAATTATATCATTATTGTTAAAAGTGATCTTTAATCACAAATTTTGATTTTAGAATTTTCTACAACTCAATACGACAGAATTCATTAACTGCCGGAATATTTTCAATAAAAATCTAATCAACCCCATAAAATAATAATGATTTCGCTATCTACCAAAACAGCTCCAGCCCAAAACATGAAATATTTTAAATGAAAAAAGGAAAAAAAAAACTAAAAAAAAAAAAAATACAGAGGGATGTAGAACTAGAAAGAATGAGAAAGATGATAATTACTCTTACCTCAAGTTGCAAAAGAAAATGTGGATTTCTCTTTCCTTCCTTGACTGGGACGATTTGAGGAAAACAAAAGAGAGAGGAAGAGAAAGGAGAAAGAAAATTGGGGTGGAAAGGGAAAAGGAATGGGAAATTGGTAATCCAATCCCTAGCCTGGAAATAGCCGATTTGGGTGGGCAGATTTCTCTTTAGACGGAGGCATCGGCATCTGCTTCTCTATTTATAGATCGTGAAAGAATTTAAAGCAGTCCATCCGAGAGAGAGAGAGAGGGGGGGACAGACAGAATTTGCCGTTGCCACCGGCAGAAGCGCGCGAAAACCATGTTACTTACTTCCACGTTCCCAAATAATTTTCATACATGACGAGTGGTGAGTCATTAGGATCCAATATATTCAATCTAGATTTAAAAATTAAGATCCAAATTACATGTTATCTCTTCAATCAAAATATATTTAATACTAATCGTCATCTGATCATTAATTTTAAATGTCTAGATTCGATAATTATAAACAGTACTCATTGCGTTCCATTTTGATATTATCAATTTTCAACACATTTTATACTATTCTAATATAAATAAGACAATTATTTTTGATAATTTCAAAATCCATATAAGATAAATAATTTAGAACAAATGGAGTATTTGATTTCAAAGTACTTTACAATTTTAATTTTAATATAATATATATTTTTTATGATCAAGGTGTTCAAATCTTTTAGAGGACTCTACTTATGTACACTTCGTAAATCTACGAGGAATAGCACTTTAGAGTAAAATAAAAATCAAACTCAAGACTCTCACTTTCTGAGACGGATTCGTAATATCATATGTGTTACAGGCTTACAAAATTTAATATATACTAAAAATAATTTATACTACACCCGATAGGATCTCTTGGTTTGAGGTGCAATGCACTTTAAGTGATCATGTGATATAAAAATAAGATAGAGAGTTTAATTTTTCTACGACTTACTTGATACACAAGATTTATCGATGGTTTCATGTATTTGTGAGATTAGTTTTACTTCCAATGTGTGGTGAGAAAACCTAAAAAATAGATTAAGCACATGCAAAATTAGATCAATATTAGAGTTATAAAGTAATAAATCAGGTCAAGTAGAGACTATAGCAAAATAGGTCTAAAAATTATTATCCAACACATTTTAGAATTATTAAGTAAATAAATCAGATCAAGTAGAGACTACAGTAAAATAGGTCCACAAATGACCCAACTCATCTGAAAAAATAAATGATTTGGACCTAGTCTGATTAATTAATGTCACAATAATGATATTTGGGTTGATTGGATCATCAATTATATGAATCAAAGAACTTTCTCTAGTGAAATATCGCATGCAATTCATGAGTAAGGAACTTTGGAACTTTTGAAATAAAGATCAATTGTGTTATACAATTTGCTCTATTTCACCTTTTTTATTCTAAAATATATAGTCAAGCACTTTATGAAATTTATACTATAATAAAATGAAAGGAATACATCATTTTACAAAATTAGGCAAGCAAATATAAAAATATATTAAAGATATCAATTTTCTAGTTATTATTCTTATTTTTATCATATAATTCATAATAAGATTTTTAAGTAGAGGCTGGTGGGTCGAACCTTTCTTCATTAGGGTTAGGCTTTAAAGGTGGTCGAGCCTTATTCTACAACTTATTTGGCACACCTATTTACTAAATTATTTGATTGGCTTGGGTTGAATTATTTTTTATCTTAGGAGGAAAGTTTTAATGCTATCGCAATAAGGTCAATCATTTTTCATAAGACCTAATGTGTGGGACCACTTGTTATAGAAGGAAACAATTGAGTCTTTATCGTGCTTGTTATAAATATTTTGTAACATCACTAAAAATACTAAAATAGTTTGAGTAGTGATTGAGTCATTCTTTTTTTCGTACATAACAAAAGATGTTTTCTGTACTTTCTACCACTTAAATGTGACGTGTGTGGAATAAAATAATAGAGTGTGTTTTTATATAAAAATGGAATGACTAATATAGCCCATTAATCATTATTTTATATAAAATGTGATATATTAAGGTAAGATTGATATGATGCAATTAAAGTTGTGGACACATTTAAATTATATTTGTTTTAGGAATTCTGCATGTGAGACATTTCTAATCAGGATGGGTCATTGGATTCCAATGTCTCACTATTTTTTTTCTTTTTTGGATGAATGTGTGAGAAATTCAGATACAGTCCTACTAAAACCTCTACAAATGAGTCCACTACCCCTAAGACATATCCAAATTAGGGCATGAAAGTTCGAATCTGCAACCTCCTACTAATGTCTCACTATTTATTCTCCATTTACATGCCTTTTGTGTCCTATTTCAATTTTACCTTATCATAAGGCATATGTTTCATCACTCCACACTTTAATTATTTACCATTTCCTTCTTAATTTAATCGATTTAATTCTTTAAAAATTTCCTATTTCCTCATCCTTGTCGCACAGAGTGCTTCAATTCTTTTAATGGGGTTGCTTTTGTAGGTTGCATGTTTGTACTGTCTAATTGACATTCTCAACTCACCCTAACTCGAGTTGCTGGCTCGACCTAACTCGAGTTGCTGGCTTGACCTAACTCGAGTTGCTAGTCCAACTCGACCCAAGTTGTTGGGCCAACAACTCGACCAGTTTTTAGTCCAAATTGGGGAAAAAATGAACAATATGTTTTTATATTTCCTGAAACTTGAATCATATTGGGTCAATTCGGGTCGAGTCGAATTGATTTTAAATTTCTGAGTCCCGTCCAACTTGAATTTTATGCTAAGCCACAATTTGCAAATGATAAAATGGGAAGAAAGAGAAGAGTGGTTTGACACAAGACATGTATTTCGGCACTGTGTTGAATAAGGTCGCATGCATATTTACATAGGAAAAATGTCGCCTAACAATGACATCATAACCCTTCAATTACGATAAATATTAGAGAGTAACAATAGTTCTAACAACAAATTTCATTATAAGTGGATATTCTCGGAATCTCACAAACACAGAATATCTCAATGAAAGTTTTAAAATTTATCCCCAGTTGCAAGTGATATCACTTTAATTCGATGTCAATAGGATTCAAGTCAAGCCAATGTTTTAAAAATTGAATATTATATTAAACTAATTCAGGGTCGGCACTGAGATCTCCTGAAATCTTAGGGATCCTAAGCGGAGTGAGATTTTAAGGGTCTTTTGGGACTGGTATATTAATGAATTTAAGTGTGTGGGGGACTACGCAGCGGCTTACACCGCCTATGCCTAGGGTCGGCCTTCAACCAACTCTTTTGAATAGTAAATGATTAAGGGTTTTTGAGAGTTTAACTTAAAATACATTTTTTAGATAATCAAGCTGTATTTAGTAAAAATCAAAATTCAACCGAATTCAACAGCTAAGGTGAAATTTTAAAACAGTTGCCCAAGTCCCATCTTTTAAAACTCCGCCATTTTCATTTAATTATTTTAATAGCTTTTTTTTTATTCTTATTTGCTTCAGCCAATACATAGGTCACTTAAAACCTTAATCCAATTATCAAATTCACACAATTATTATCATAGATTCATAGGCAGTGACACTTATTTCAAACTTAGTTCCTCGTGCGCATTCACATTAAAGTAATAGAATAACCCACTGAAGTAAATAGTTCATCCAAGGGAGGTCTCCCACCATCAGATTTTGATCCAACGGCTACAATTTCTTATCTTGTAGCATGGGCCAATTTGCAACATCTGTTGCGAATAGATGAGAAAGGAAGCAATCTCTGGGTCTCTCAGCCTTTAACCGAGCTGAAGTCCACCCAAAGAAAGCGAAAAGGAGAAGAAAATCGAAGCAGTTTGGAAAGAGATTTTGCATTTCCAAGGAGAGCATTTTCTCTGTTTGCGACTTTCCAAGGAAAAGGAGAGTAGAGGAGGAAGATATGGAGGACGGTGCCAGCAACGGTGGAATGCTGTACCACGAGGTGCAGGAATCCAAGCTCTGCGCCGTCCATTGCGTGAATACCGTCCTGCAGGGCCCCTTCTTCTCCGAATTCGATCTCGCAGCTCTCGCCTCCGATCTCGACATCAAGGAGCGCCAGATGATGCTCGAAGGCCGGCCCCCCACCGGCACCGGCAACGGCAACGATGATCTTCAGAACCTTGGTCCTGAAGAGGAATCCCACAACGTCTCCATGGACGGAGATTTCAGCATCCAGGTCAGTACTTCATCTCTCTCTCTCTCTCTCTCTCTCTCTCAGTATGCGCCAATTCTGTTGCTTTGTTCCGAGTCCAATTGAAATGAAATTAAGGTTCCATTTCAAAAAAAAGAGAGATTGAAATGAAATGAAGGTTCTTTTATTGGTTTTTTGTGACGATTTGGCTTTTTATCATTATCATCGTCATTTATTATGTTATTTTTTAGAAATTATAACATGACTGGAATCCGAAAACCTCTGTGGTTTTAATTTTAAGCACCCCCAAATTGTCCCAGAGGTTCTTGTCAATTCTTTGCAGCTGCTGTTGTTATTATCGTTACTACTATTGTAATTAGCAGCGGACATTATTCAAACTCATAGCCTTTAGCCTTTCACAGAGCATTCATCATTGAGGAATGATAGTGTATAGGAGACATAAAGGTAATAGCCTCAGGTCTTGTAACTCCCCCAATCAAAGATCTCATATTTTAATTTTTTTTGATATCAAAATGAACGGTGAGATATGGGGCCTGACCGTCTTACCATCAGGTCTTCTGCATGTGATCTTTTCTCATAAGTAAAATCTAAGGAATCATATGAAACAAATTCGCACTTGAGTTCTCATAAAACCACATCAAGCTTCTAATGCCAATAATTTCAACAAAAAAAAATTCCATTGATTATCGATGAGAACTTGTACAGCAGTTGGCAACTGATCTTTATTCTAACCATAAATGTTGAGGATCTGAGTCACATTACCATGTAGACAAACTGCTGTATTGTATTCTTTCCTTGATGTCAAATTAAAAACAGAAAGGGCAAGAGGTTGTATCACAATTAAAATGTGATTTTCAAATGAATGGTGGAGATGCAAGACCTGATAGTATTACCATTAGGGTTTTTTTTATGCGACCCTTCCTATTTATTTATTTACTTGAGATGATAAAATCACTAGGATCTGCAACCTTTGTGGCTCCAACAATGAGCACATGCAAATTGTGCTACAAGTCTTGTTGATAGTCAGTGGATATTTTGTTGGAGATTATGGTGCTTAAAAACTCAAATATGGGGTTTATGAGAAGTGATACTTTGAATTTATTTGATGCAATTTCTTAGAATTTAGATATTGTCATTTATTAAATTAATTTGTGATGGCAATGTGATTTGAGCCCTCAACATTTGCTGCTTCAACAATGAGCACTTGTCATTTGCACTTGAAGTCTTTGCTATTTCTTGGATTTCTAAGTACAAGGCTTTAGGCTTCATGATCTTTTCTTATCTCAATTTTTTTTCTTAACTTGTCTGCACTAGTATAAAAAGAACAAACTATAACTCTATGGAGTAAAAAAAATAGGAGTTTGGAGAAAACTATAAAAACTGAGAAATTTGATTTTTAATGAATTTGGTGAATAGGAAGAAAGTGTGTTAGAAAATCGCCCGTGTTTTACATCATGAAATGATAGTTTTGTTGGTCTTATTTCATTATTATCATCATGACCATTTTCTCATTTGTTTGGGCCAGCTTTGTGGGCTTTGTGTTTCCACTCTACCTTATCAAAGATATATTTGTAGTAGCCCCATAATCTATCGCGTCCTTACTCCCGCAATTCCTAGTACCATCCACTTGTTATGCTTTGATTCTTGGTCTTTTAAGTATGTGTCCAGAAAGCCTGACTTCATTTTCTCCTCTATTTGGTTGATCTTACTTGTTGGAAAGCTTGAAAAGTTGATCCCATATAGATTGGATGAAAACTTTTATGATGATGATGACGACGATGACCTTGACAATGACAGTTGTTAGAGAAAACTGTTACCAAGTTGTTTTACTACAATTTTGTTTGATTCTAAGTTGATTTTGTCATTGTTTGAAGGGCAAGACTACCGTAATCTTAGGCATACAATTCGCTTGGTTTTACAGGTCCCATGTGGGGCCCATCCAATGGTAAATCTTAACTCTTAAAAAATATTATTTTATTCTTTAAATTTAGATCCAACCTGGGTTGATGTCCATTTGATGGATTCTAACTGTTGGATTGATCATGATAGGTAATTGTATTTATTCAATGGTTCTTTTTATCTTAAAAGAATCAAGGGCTATTTTTTTTTTGGCAACAGTAACAAATGGTTTCTTTAAATGATGAAGAGGATACAAGAGAGATAGATCACGTATAGGAGAGGTATACATGGCTATCAGAAGAAATACAACCAAGAACCTCTAAGAACTCTATGTAAAGTACACCGTATATAATATAGATACAATGTGGAGTTCTCCATCTCCCCATACACCCAAAGAGGGACATGATTAGAGCAGCACCATTGCAGGTCTATGTTTTAGTACTTCCACTTTTGTTAGAAAATCAACAATAATGTTCTCTGACCGAGGAATGCCCCCGTCCTACACAACTTTCTAATGTCCCTAAAAATGGTAACCAGTTTCCATGGGGGGGACTTCCTATTACTAGCCCAAGAGATGTCATTAGTTGAATCAAGCTTCAACAATGAGCTTACCATTCTCAAACCTAGACTAAATCTGAAGTGCCTCTTGATTGTTCTCAGTTTCGTCTCATTCGACTCCATGATACCTAAGGGCTCAGAAAAGCTAATAGCATCCTACCCCTATCGTCATGCAACACCCCTCCTATTTCTGTTGAGCCCAGTTTACCTCTTGCTGCCCCATCCACATTAAATTTAAAACAGTCTTGAGGTGGCACTACTCAATCAACCTTGGGTTTTCTATCTTCCCAACTCCTCTCATACACCCTTCCCATGATAGGTAGAAATCCTCCGGGCCAATCCAGAGAACTCCTTACAAATAGAAAGCCATCCTATTAAGTTCCATTTCGCCTTATCGAAAACTTATCCTATGGATCTCCTCTTATCCTCAAAAGATCCTCTCATTTCACTCTTTCTAAATAGCCCACGAGACTGCAGAGGGTACCAACTTCCAAGCCGTCCTAGATCTACCTCCGACCCTGCCCCCGCCCGGCCCCCCGCCCCGCGACCACTCCCTCCACGCCTTTCCCTATGGCCATGATCATCCAAATAGCCTAAAAAAGGAACACCATACACCCCACGTGACCGAGACTCACCTAATAAGTGATCCACTATCTCCTCTTCCTCCCCATATAGAGTGCACACTTCCAAAGCACTTTCTGGGAGGATACTCCTTCTCCTTAAATTATGTCTTACTGAGATTTTCCTCTTTAGAGTCGCCCACATAAAGACCTGGATTCTAGGGGGCACCTTGTTATTCTAGGCGAGATTGCACAAGGGCAGTGGGTCCAGGTTTGCAGCATATGCTGATTCAAGGATTGGTTTTACTGAGAAGGATCCAGATGGATCCTTATACCAAATCCACTTGTCTTCATCCTCGAACCACAACTTGGTGTCCCCCAAGAGAGTGATCAAGGCCCGGTGGAGGTCCTCTTCGAAACTTCTTAGGGACCTTCTCTAGGGGATAGACCACCGATGTGCATCACCGACTTTATTGTAGTACTCACTAATCAGTGTATCTTGATTCAGCGTAGTTTTGAACAGTCTTGGAAATGACTCCATAAGTGGCCTCTCCCTCATCCACTTGATAATTTGAGTTGTGATAATCTGTCCATTTGGTCTCTCTCTCTCTTATATATCATAAGGTGAGATCCACCCTCTAACACGGCCCTTCAAAGCACTTGGGCTTTTGAACCAGGGCATGTAGTAGACCTGCCCTTGTTTGAGTGCTCATTGGAAATTTGCTTATTGGCTTGATGTGATTGGAGTGGAAAGCAGACAATAAAGGATCTTGTTTGACTCAGTCTCTATTATAAGTCTTGTCCTACACAGGACACACATGGTGAATGCATTTGTAGATCAAAATGAAGTGCCCCGATTGAGAGTACATCCAAACCGGTTGTAGGACTGATCATTCTTTGCTTCAGTGGTTGGGCTTACAGCAGACACTTCGAAATTTCCAAATTTCATTTAAGCATGATGTCTTAACCATGTTCAACTTGTCAAGTTGTTGTCATGCCCCTACCATGCAACTGACCCATGGCATGCTGCTCAATGATTCTCCATGCGTCATTTGTGTACCTCAGAGATCCTTCTTAATGAATAATAATATGCCGCATCTTTGTAAATAGCCAACTACATGACTGTTGTTGGTCATGAGGAACCTGATTAAGAGGTTAATTTGCCCTGCATATCAAGATATTCCCCAACATCTAACCGAATTAGATTGTCAGATTGGTTTCAGTGAGAAACCATCACCATCCTTGCAATGACAAGGGCTGGTGGGTTACAATTTCTCTCTCAACTGTCAAGACCCAGTGAGAAGATGATGTCTCCATGTGTAATATGTTTTGTTTTGTTTTTTTTAAATTTAAACAATAACTAAATTGTATTGGGAAAAGAATGTACAAGGAATTCAAAGGTAAACCAGAAGTGTAGAGAAAGGGAAATGAAAAACCTGTATAAGAGGACCATACTGGGCAGCAACAAAATGCAGAGAATTACAAAAGGCATATAAAAGAATCAACTCCCTCCACTCCAACTTTGGCTAGAAAATATTAGCTAAATCATATGAAACTATCAACCTTCCTTGTCCATTGTCCTTCCATATCTTCCCAAGGCTCTTTATCCCCCACAATTCTACACATTTGAATATTTAACCCCCAATTGGATAAAAAAGAAGAAGAGTTTAATCTTGCCCTTATCATTATGTAGAACTCTACCCATCCTTGTCAGACCTAATTTCCCCCTAGCTGCACCATCCCATCAAAATTTAGGAACACTGTTCAAGGGCAGATGTCATCTCTCTAAGATTCTCTTCCTCCCCCTGTTTCTGTCAATACACTCCTCCAGTCTTCCTGTGACCTAAGGAAGTCATTTAAGAGATATCTTTGAACTCTTTGTACAACATTATCCAGCGACATAGTGTAATCTTAACCTCCTCAAAGACCTCATCTGCCAACTTATTGTACCTTCAGATATCCTCGAGTTTTTCTCTTTCCAAATAGACAATAGAATGGTTGAGGGGATTGAGATCCATGCAATTTTCCCCTTACCTAGAGTGGTCCCCATTCCAATTGGATAGGACCTCACTTACCTTTCAGTGGAAAACCTAGGAACTTCCTGTCATCCTTAAAAATCTTAACCACAAATGTGCATTCACAAGTAAATTGTCCCCATCTACTGGATTCCCATGCAGAACACAAGACACTTCTGGTTCCTCTGGAATGGTTCTCCTCATGTTGCATCTTGTTGATATGTTAATACCTTTTCCATAGTGGCCCCTAACAAAAAAGTTGAACTCTAGGCGGTGCCTTTACCCTTCCATGCCAATACACAAATTAGTGGCTGTTAGAATACCTGAATCCAAACATCTAATACCAGTTGTATGACTCCCAAAAAGTTGTTCCATAATGATCTTCCTACATGAAGTCCTTGGGGAAAAAGTCCCTCTGATCTGGGTTGTTTGTGAAAAGAGATTCTGGCATCTGAAAGAAAACTCGCAATATGTACCCGAACAGGGGGTTTGAGGCACTGATATTTAGTAGGTTGATGGAGGATGTGAGACCCCTTCTTCTTTATATATATATATATATATATATATATATATATATATATATATATATATATATATATATATATAAAGAAAGCCTAAAAGGTCTGGTCATTGTTTGAGCCCTCACTGGAACTCTTTTCTAGGTTTTTGGTTGGTATATATTAGCTTTGTTGCTAGTGCTCTGCCTCATTGTTACTTTGAGACCGCCCTCTCTCTTGTTTATTATTTCTAACTAACAAAAAATTCCTCTCTCTCTCTCTCTCAAAAAAAAAAAAAGGCGGGATAATTCACTTAGCATTTTAGCTGTTTGTCACAACCATCGTAATAAATTAATTCCAGTCTATTAAAAAACAACTATGTAAGTCATAACAAATGGATTGCCCAATCATATGGACCTAGATGTGGGTCCGTATGGTCATTGATGCATCAACAACAAAACGACAACAACAATAGAAATAATATCCCTTTTCAAAAAGTAATAATCTTCATTTGAGAAAATGTAAGGTTTTTCAGAATGGAATCAGGTATAAGGCAAGGTGATCTATGAATCAGGTATAAGGTAAGGTGATCCATTGTCTCCCTACCTTTATGTGATAGTGGCAGAGTCGCTTCACCCTATGTTACAGATTGTATCTATGCACGGCTTGATTCATGGTTTTCAGGATGCTCGTATGGAGTTTCATATTACTCATTTGCAGTATGCCGATGATACCATATTGTTTCTTAAGGCTGATGCAGAGGACTTGAGGTTGGTTCTAGCGATTCTATTAAGGTTTCAGCTGTGTTCGGGTTTGAAGATTAATTTTGTAAAGAGCGAACTACTGGGGGTTAATGTTAATTATAGCTTGTGTGTTCAGTTGGCTTCCCCTTTGTAAAGGGAAACCAAATAAGAGATGTTGGGATCGGGTGGTTGAAAAAAATAGAGAAAAGGCTTTCTTCTTGGAAGAGAAGGTATCTGTCGATTGGTGGTAGAATTGTCTTAATTAAATATGTTCTTTCTAGTCTGCATGTATACTTTCTGAGTGTTTTTAAATGCTCGACTGCTGTTCTTCACAAGTTGGAGAGTATCCAAAAAAAATTCTTGTGGAATGATGATAGGTTTAAAAGAAAGGGGGGTTGTGAATTAGGCCTCTTCGATTATTTAATATTGCTCTCTTGGGTGGTTGGGTTGACGGTCAAGAAACTCCTTTCATGAAGGGAGCTCTTCAGTTCGATTCACGCTCAACACCTCTCTGGGCCACTCCCCATAGTTGCTTACCCGGTGTGTGTGGGAATAGGAGGCTTGCACATGCCCCGAGGACTAGTCGGGTTAAAGTGTCCCTTGTCCAAATATAGGTGAGACCCCCTGGACACCTTGGTCATAAAAAAAAATTGCTCTCTTGGGCAAATGGTTATGGAGATTGGGGGAGTCCTCTGATGGTCTTTGGAAGCAGAGTGTTCCACAAAAGTACAGATTAAGCAGTTTAGGTTGGCGAGTAACTGTGGATAACATAATGGTATCTGGCTTTTTGGAAGGGGGTCAGATCTATCTATTTTCTTTTTAACTCCTATATCAAGTACCGTGCCTATTTTGGGGAGCATGTTCTCTTTTGAAAGGACAGATCGGTGGGCGATGCTCCTTTGGCCTCCACCTTTCCTATCCTTTTCTTCTTAGCTTTAGATAAAGATGCTAAGATAAGGGTGTGTTTGGAGATTCATCATGGCAAGGTTGTTTAGTGTCCACAGTTTAGAAGGTAGTTGAAGGATTGGATGTTACTCATGGCCCAGTTGTGTAGTGTATATATAAAGGTTGTCAAAATCGAATCGTATCGTGAATCGGTATAGGGGTGTGAACCGTGAATCGTGAATCGTAAATTATAGAATCGTAAGATTCATAATGTGTAACTTAATTACATCACCTTTATTTCATATACATAGGTCATGTGACTCATAAATAAGAAAATCGAATAGAAAAAGAGAATAAATGAAAAGAGAAGAACTAGCAAGACACAGAAGACAGAAAAATAGAGGAAGACGACGAGGATAAGAAGAGAAGAAGAAGAAAACGAAAGTAGAGAAAGAAAAGAGAAGAAGGTTTTCACAAGAAGAGATGAAGAAAAACGGAAGTAGAGAAAGAAATGTTAGGTTTGTGGAGCCTGATTGTTAGATTTTTAATGAAGGTGAAGAGTCTTTCTTGCTTTCTATGCAAACTCGATAGAAGAGTTATACTTAAATAAGTATCATGCAAAAAGTTAGGTTTTATTTTTCCAAAATTTCTTTATTTTTTTCAAAAAAAATTGTCTTTTGCTCTTCTTTTCTTTCTCTTGTATGAATCGTACGAGTCTACGATTCATACGAGTCGAATCGTGCGATTCACGATTCAGGTAAAAATCACACTGTTTTTTGGAGAGTTCGATACTTACTACAAGTTGAATTGTGATACCCAACGATTCGATTCGACTCGACTCGCGAATCGTGCGATTTTGACAACCTTGATTTATATAATGGGGAGTGGTGGTGATAGGTGAATTTGGGAACCAGATCCCCATGGGTTATTTTCAGTTAAATCCTTTTGTACTAAGTTGATAAATGTTGGGGATGTGCCTAGGGTGAATTTGAAAATTTGGAAGAAAGTTGCCCCTTTCAAGGTGAAGGTGTTTAGGTGGTTGGCAGGATTGGAAAAGATTTTGACAATAGATAACTTGCGAGTGTGTCAGATGATGATAGTTAATGCTTGCCCCTTGTGTTTGGCGGATGGGGAATCACTAAATCATCTTCTGGTTCATTGTCGTTTTGTGTATCATATCTTGTGACACTTTTTCAGTAGTTAGGGTTGGACTTTTGTTTGCTGAAGTCTTGGTTAGATTTGTTTAATGAAGAAGTTGTTAATGGTAGTTCTTTCAGTAAGTCTCTGTGTGGCCACAATTTTGTGTATAGTGTGGTCAGTCTAGCTGGAAAGGAACTCCAAGATATTCAAAGGGAGAGAGTTTAGTGTTATTTGAAGTTACTAAGTGCAGAGTGGCTTGATGGATGGTGAGTTCTGGTAAATTCAGGGTAGTTACAATCTTAGATATATGTAGAGCTTGGAACTCGGTGGATCATTTCTTGCCTCAGCCCGATCCAGTTAGATCAGTGGTTTCGTCTCCTCCTGCGACGGGTCGTCTAAAGTTTAATTTTGATGGAAGTTGCTTGAGAGAAGCTAGTTTCGCCGGCTATGGTGGAATGATTCGTAATGACTTCGGTGGCATTGTGCTGTCTTTTGTAGGCCCTCTTCAGAATGGTTCTGTGCTAGATGCGGAGTTACATGCTTTGTGGAGAGGTGTGGTGGCATTGGAAGAATTATGAGCAATGGAAAGTATCCTAGAAGGTGACTCTAATCTAGTTGTCGGTTGGGCTGCGGGTCTTTGTCTATGGTTCTATTTGGATAAATCATTCTATGTTGTCTCATGGGTATTCTTGGGCTCCTCACTCGGAAAATTCAAGGCGGATGAGTTTGCTCGTCATGGTGTTTCTTTATCTTTGGAGATTGTTAATTGTTTGATGTACAGTTGGGGTTTTTGTTTCTTGTTTCTCTCTTTTTGGGTTGCAGGCGTTATATGTTTGCTCCCTCTAGTTGAGGTTTTGTATCTCTTTTTCCTTGATTAATGAAGTTACCTTTCAAAAAAAAAAAAAAATTATATGACACGAAAGTACAAGCCCCATACTTTTGAAAACTGTAAATTTGTTAAAAAAAAAAAAACACTTTGCCTAGCTAAGCAACCTGGAGCACATGGAGTCTTAAAATGAGCCATATGTTTTATGGTTGGAACCATTAAGCATGGCACTCCACAATCTTGGAAGGTTATTTGAATACCTGTCTTGTACTTTCCAGTTGTTACTGCAGTTATTCTTCTACCATGTTAATCTCAATGCCATTTTTGTACTTTCTGATTTGTGCTGCAATTATTCATTGTTTTCCAGGTTTAACCTCCCACATTGCAAATATAATTGTGTATTTTTCTGCGACCATGTATAATGCTGAATTACTGATGCAGTTTTTGAATAACTGATGTTTGATCTTGCCTTTTATATTCATAAGATGCTTGCCACACCTGTAAAGATTCTTTTCTAGTTCTTTTCTAATGCGGGCATCTACCTGTACCTATCCCCCTCCCTCCTTCCTTCGCTTTCCCCCTCCTCAGCAACTTTTGGGATGATATTGTTTACCGTTAGTCTCTGAGATTGTAATTGTTATTAATGCTTCTTGAACCTATTGGTTTTGGTTTTAGCTTGAAATTAATGACAGTATCCACTGGCAAATTAATGCCCAAAACATTAGAGAGGGCATCTTATTTCAATGTGTTCATCCATCAGCAGTTTATTTTACCAAAAACACCACTATTGATTTGCAACATAAACCATAAACAGAATAGAAATCAAGCCATGGCTGTGAAGAGATGAAGATGAAGATCATATGGTACATCATTCAATGTTTTACAAAGTATGTGTTTGCTCTCTTGTGAAGAGAGATACATGGTAAGTCTAAATAATAAAAAAAGTACAGCCATGCAATGAATATAATAGTTTGTACGTCATGTATATTTACAAATATGTTCCTCACACCCTTATGATTTTCCTAGGGTGTGGTGTATTCACACTTGTATAGAGTTGATAAAAAACACAACAAACAACACGAGCAACAATTCAGAGTTCTAGGGAATTCACAACTCTGTCTTGTTAGGCACTGGCACTGCAATAACGAAATCGGCAACAGTCAACTGATCAATGGCCTGCTTAATGCCAATATATCATAAGTCAATCCCTCTCACACCTCTTCTCCAGCACTCTAGCCTCTTAAACATGCAGCCTTGTTCTCTGTATCCCACCTACAGTTCTGTCAAGTTCAGATGATGCTGTGTCATCATAGATATTTAAGATGAAGCTCCCAAGGCTTTTAAAGTTGATCCTAATAGATTGCAAGTCTTAATGGCTTAAGTGGAAAATTCTTCCACCATGTTTATGGTTTAAGTAGCCTTGAATGGAATTGGTGCCAGTGCTTGTGTAATGATATTGGAAACTAGACTATCGGCTTGGAAAGGGCCTATGATAGAGTGCTAGAGAGATTGATGTGGCTAATGCCAAAAGGAAATGCATCCCAGATTATTACATTGAGTTTATAGAAGACGTATGAAGTGGTGACAACTGGTGTGAAAACAGTGTGGCAAGAAGGTCCGGTTTCTAGTAAGAGTGAGACTTCACTAAGGATCCACTTTAAGTCTGTATATGCTTAGTAATGGACAACTGAAATTTAAAATCTAGGAGAAATTTCATGAGGTGTGTTATTATCAGATGACATGGTACTGATTGGGACGCAAGAAATCAATTAAATAATAAGTAGGAATACTGTGAGGAAAGTTTTTGAGATGAGCAGCTTAAAAGTAGTAGAAGATAGAATATATGGAGTGTTTTAGTGTAGTAGAGAATAGGGAGAGTGAGCTGATTAAAATATGAAATGACCTAGTATCACACTACAATCAGTTTAGATTCTTAAGCTTAAATGTTGAGTCAAAGAAAAGATTAAATCTAGATATAATTGGTAGGATAGGAGCAGGCTGCACCAAGTGTAGCAAGCTACTTTGATGTTGTATAATAAAAGAGTCATGTCAATTAAAGGGAAGATTTTATGGAACTCTTGTTAAATTGATAATGTAAGGGGTGTGCCGATGAAGAAAAGTAGACAAAAAATTGTTAGGTAGTTGCACATATTAAGAATTTAAGATGGACATGTAGAATAGCTTAAAAGATCAAACTAGAATGATCACATTAGAGAGACCTGGTAAATAGCTCTGATAGAAGAGAAATTGAGAGCGAGTCATTTAAGGTGGGAAGATGGGAAATCTCTCTTGTTCAAGGAATTGAAAAGGTACAAATACAAGGTACATGTCGGGCAGAACCAGAACTTTACATGTCGAGGGGCCAATATATAAAATGCAATTTTTTGGAGGGTACATCACTTAAATTTTTTTACATACCTTAGGTGGGGTTTTGTAGAGATCTCTAAATTTCAAGGAGAGTTTTTAAAAACTTTGGGGGGCCGTGGCCACTGCCAGCTCCCCTTGGTTCTACCCATGGTACAAGGAAGAGAGAGAGGACACTGAAAGCCTAGAAGGAAGAGATAAATAAGATATGATAATTGTGAGCTAACGAAGAATATGATTTATGACAAGGTAGAATGGAACAATAAAACTCAAAAAGGGATGACTCCAAATAGATGGAAAGTGACCAAGATGACGATGGTATGTGCTTTCACCCCTTTTTCTAATTCTCCATGGAAAGTGGCTTAGATTATGATGTTATGTGCTTTCGCCCTTTTTTTTTTTTAATTTCTCTTTGTATCTTTTTTTTTGGTTATTTTTGAGTTTTCTGATTTTTTCTGGTGTCTTTAGAAATTACTAAATCCTTTTTGCCAAAACTTTTTGAGTTCTATTAGTACATTCAAATCTAATATTTATCACTGGCTTATGATAGGGTATAATGGAACAGTGAAAATAAAAAAGTTGACCTAGATAAATGGGAAAGTGAAATTGTTGTTTTGATCATGATGATGATTTCTTGAGAAATTACTGAAATAACGTGTTGAAATGTTGTGGCAACATTGCTCTTACACTTAATTTTTAGCTATTCTAGTCTTCTCCCTTTTCCTCTGGTTTTAGATTTTTTAACAATTTCTTCTTTTTTTTTAAAAAAAAAGAAAGAAAGAAATTGATTCCATTTGTATGGGTCAGCCAGCATTATGAATTGGTTCTGGTGTCATGACATGGTGTTGGTTCCAGCAGTGTGTCTTATGGCTGTGCTGAGGATATCGATGGGTCAATGGACTCAAAGACAGTCATCATTTCACTAAAACTAGTTACCTGCAATTAGATTGGAAGTTTATATTATCTTTTGTGCCTAAAAGCGACAAACCAGAATGTTTCAGTTTTGTTTTAAAACAATGTTTATGACCTCAATCCTTATGTGTAACTTCACATTTAAGTTCGTAATGGAAGTTTTGGTCATTTGCCTCAAGGTATGCTTTCTAGCTTGTAAATCCAGGCCAATTATGTTTAACTACTTGGAATGCATTGAGGATAAGATCCTTCCTCGCACCTAAAGGAGAATAAAGTTGAATTTTCCACCATTGTTGATCTCCCAAGTGCTATATCAGGCAATCTCTTCAAATTGCCTTAGCATAGTGGAAGCTGGAGATTCCCAGCCAGATTTGTTTTAATTTGTGCACTGTATATCTCATGCTGGATCCCCAATCTATGAGACCGAGAAACTTAAATGACCAACTTCTCCACATCATATTCCTTAAAAAAAGTATATGTATCATATTATACCCAATACTTTATTATGTAAAATCCATTCCTCATTGTAGCCATGGTGTACTGCTTCTGTACCTGATACTTCATCCATTCACACTTTCCATAGTTCTTTTTGGAGGACTTTATTCAGACCCACTCTCTGATTGTTCATCTTCTCCAATTGAATTTATACCATCGTTATCCAAATAATTCATGACCATAACATAAATGCATAAACCTCAATGAGATAATTTAGGAAGGACAAGAATGGGTACATTTTTTAGAGGAACTGTCCACCTTGAAATGTGCATAGCCGGTTTTACTGTGCAAAGGCCACGTGAATTGGATGGCTGCCATATACGATGTTAGAAAATAGGCTACTAGAGAAAGCAATTGTCAAATACAATGGGTCGAACAGAAAACAGAAGGAACAATAGTACCTGGAAATTTGTTGAATTTTAGCAGAGATTCATCTCAGGTAAACTTGGTCAACGATTGCAGTGAACTCCTACGACCAAGTCATTTCCAGGACATATTCTTAAGGACGAGTTTCAACCCTTAGGAGGATCCCTAGAGTGATAGGTTCTCATCAGAATTGTGACCATGATAAAACGAGCCATTCCTCCGACAGTCGTTGATGTGCAGTTGCACTCTACAATTGACAGGATCAGATCTCCAACAATATTTCGTGCCCACGGCTCGGATGCAAAGGCAGAGATTGATATTTTTCTGTTGTGAAAATGAAAGAAATTCTGTGTTTTTGGAACTCAAAAATATGGAATTTTTAAAGGAAATCCATGTAACTAGCAAAAAGGTTTGGTGCAATTTAAAGTATGTAACAGATAAAAACTGAACTACTAATAATTGAAAACGACAAAAATGGTCACCACAATTAATTACGAAACAGAAATTTGGAATTAATTTAGTTATAACAATCACCATTAAAATTGTAACTCAAAAACTCGATTAATTTTAGCAATGATTTTTTTAGCTATTAAAAAATAAAATAAATTTTAGCAAAAACTGGGCCACACTAATCAAGAGCTGGACCCCCCCCCCCCCCCCCCCCCGCTCTTAGAACTTGGGATTAGCACCTCGTGTGTAGGATGCATGTTGCGGATGAACGCCCTTGTTAAACGGTTGCCGGTTTGGGCCAATTTAAGCTCTACTATGGTGGCCCGACTCACTTGCGCGTATATGTACGCATTGTCTATCACTCAATAGACCCGAGTGAGGGCTTTTACTTATATGCCCACTTCCAACTTTGCTCACAAGCAATTTGTGACTCTTGACAGGCACCCCACATCACTTCCCTTAGCACTTGCTTTTTAATGAGGGAGGAAAAACTAAAATTTGAGCCAAACTTTAAAACCCAAGTGAAAATTTTTAATGGATTTCGATTTTTTTTCTTTTAAGTTTATGATGAAACACCAATCTCAACATAGGGATATCCTACCAAGGGAGTACTTTGTACTCTACATGAACAGTTTAATCAAGTGATTCTAATTGTCCATGAAGGGCATGAAACATGGATACTTAAACTGATTATTTTGGAGGAGCTGGGATTATACAAATAATTCTAGGTTGGACAAGAATAGATGGAAGGAATGGGGGCATCTGTTCCTATTATAGACTTCAAATTCAGCATAGATAGGAGTTTAAAAGGTAACCCTGGGCTACTTGGGCTTGTGTGGTGATAAAGAGGATAAGTGGAGGGACAAGAACTTGTAGAGCACAGGTGGGAAGTGCTCTGCTGCAACCATAAAAGCTTGCAGCTTTGACTAATGTAATCATACAAAAGTGATGAAGATAGTGGGTGGCTCTGTAGATGTTCTCCAGTCTGGTCAGTAGCAGGATTTGAATAGGTGCAAGTTATGGCAGTCAAAGTAGGTGTAAAAATAATGAGTAGTAGTTCCATGGGCCAACGTTGTTAGGGGGAGGGCCTAAATTATCAGCTGTGTGAAAGTGGTTGCTTGTATGATTTCGAGACTCGTCTATATTGTTCATAGGATTTTAGGGGCGTGGCTGCCTATTTACATGTTTTTGAGCTCATACTAAGGGGTGGCTAATTTTTTGGCTGATGAACTTGCCAAGTCTGGGTCTAGAAGAATTGCAATGCTATGCTTCTGAAATGATGTTTGGTGTGGCAAGATTCCGTTCTGGTTAATGGACTGCCATATATAGTTTTCCATTTTCCCAGAAAGAAATGATCTTCTGCCATGCATCCATGTGGAGTGCTTCCAATATTTGTGAATTATGGTGGGACCTAGTTTTGATGTACCATAATAAAATTGAGAGCTTTTTTTTGCAGGATCATAAACTTTTATCAGCAAAAAGGAAATTTTGTTGAAAAAAAAAAAAAACGTCCCTCATGTTGTAGGATATTGTAACAATATGTACTTTTTTTTTTTTTTTCCGTCCATGATCCTGCAAATTCAAATATTTCAAAAAATGGAGTAGAGAGATACTCTCCACCATTATAATTACACAGTATTTTGATAAAACAACTAAACTGAGTAGTAACCCATTATGAAATATGCAGAAAAAAATACATATGGTTACAAATCCTACAACATCTCATCTGTATGGATGTGTCTGGTCTTACAGATTTACAGATTCTGTATCTCATACCATTTCACAAATCCAAGTTGAGACGTTTGCAACTGAAAATTGTAAGAAACCACAGAAGCATAAACTTGTTGAAGCTAAATATGGCTTGTTACTTTGTATCTTGCAGCTAAAACAACTGCTTACCTAACAATCAGTCTCAATTCTAAATGGTATACAGTGGATTGACACCTTTATTTTTGTTTGCTAGTTGATAGGTACTTTTGGATATTGGAAGGGCAACTGGCTCTTGAAAAACAATTTGAAAAATCCATTATGAGTGCCATTTCCAAATAAACAGGAAAATGACTTTGATGATGTAAGTTAATTGGTACTTTGTTTTGATTTGCATTTTCATAGATTGGTTCTTTTCTTTCCCTGTGTCCCTGCAGGTTCTGGAGAAGGCTCTTGAAGTGTGGGATCTACAGGTCATCCCTCTAGACTGCCCTGTTGCGGAGCCAGCCCAGATTGACCCCGAACTCGAGAATGCATTCATCTGTCACCTGCAGGACCACTGGTTCTGTATTAGAAAGGTGAATGGTGAGTGGTACAACTTTGACAGCCTCTATGCAGCCCCTGAGCACCTCTCAAAGTTCTACCTCTCGGCTTACCTGGACACCCTTAAGGGCTTTGGATGGAGCATTTTCCTGGTCCGTGGAAACTTCCCAAAAGAGTGCCCTATCCCATCCTCTGAAGCTTCCAATGGCTTTGGACAGTGGCTTTCACCCGAAGATGCTCAAAGGATCACAAAATCCTGCAATGCAACTTCTCAAGCCACCCCACACAGAACGGACTTGTCACAGCCTGCTGGTCAGTTCCCCCAGTTCATTGATGGAGCGGATGGTCTTTCGGAAATGGAAGAGAAGGATCTGAATGCTGCTATTGCAGCCAGCTTGATGGATTCTGCTGCAGTGCACACTCAAACTGGCATGCCTCAGGACAGCAATCAGTGAGAATGAATGCTGTTGAGATACCTGGATGCATATTGGTTTATCTCCAAAACTCTCTGAGTTAGTTTCCATGTTCAAGGTGCTGTTTACATTTTCTATTTATGGTGTAGGTTTAGCACCAGTTAAGGAGACTTTAAAAAGGGGTAACCAATATACATTCAATGTGCGACGCCTCTGGTATAAGGAGTACACAGCCATCCCTATTTGGTGAGAATCTCTGCAACTCCATGGATCAGAGTTTCAAATGATAGGAGTGAGGGTTTTTGAAGTTATTGTAATGAAACAAATACAAGAGAACTATTTTATGTTGCTATGGTTCTTTGCACCAGAGACCAGTATTTCTCATGTTCCCCCAATAAAATCATGTCATTGAAATTGTAGGAAATATATCTCACAAGGCTTGTTAATATGCAACATTGCTCAACATTTAAATGTGGCATTGATGTGGACCAATAAAAACATATTTTTATAATAGAAAAATCTTACAAGAGGCAGGTGTGGACTTTACACCCAGAAAATAAAAAGAACACTGCCCAAAAACTTACAAAAAGAAGAAGTTCCGTTATGATTTCCTTCCGCCCTACGTTTTGCTTTGATCTGTTAAGTTGCATAAAAGAGACATCTCTCCATGTACGTAATGCCCTAATTTTTTTTCACTACTGTTATCAGGGAGGACGGTTGCAATCCCTTGTCCATTTGATTGAAACCTAGCCTACTTATTAAATTGGATTACTACTTTTCAACTCAACTCAGATTTTGGCCCTTATTTAACCCACCCATAATCCACCCCATTGTGAATTCAGATCAATCAATTCAAGTTAGATTAAATCAGGTCATAGGTCAACCCACATAATTGAGTCTATATATTATATGTTGGTATATAAGCAAAGAGTTATCTATAAAAATAAGTCTCCACCTTAATCACTGTGAAGAGTTAGGTCTCAAAAATCATCAAATTAACATACACAAAATAAGGTGTGTGTATGTGCATGCATATAAATTCAACTAATTATTACAAGTTAGGTTATACAAAACATAACTCTCAAATTAAAAATGGATCAAGTTTTTTAATTTTTTTTCCTAGACTAAACCCATATTTTAAATGGTTGGATTAGCTCACTGAGTTTGAATTGACCCTAACTCAAGTTACACCCTTAGATTATGGTCTTCAATTTTTTATACATAACACTGTTTATCATAAAATTCAATCATACTTTTCTTTACATATACATATTCATTGATGATTCATGGTGGAGGCCAATGATCTCACTACAAATCATAACGTCTAGCTCCACTTGTAACATGGCCAGAGTTCTTCGTTACCCATCGTTAATGAAAACCCAAAACGTCTTGAGTCTTACCATCCATTACCATTATCAAAAGTTGAAATAAAACTAGTGTGGATTATGGAACTTCTGAAATTTTAGAATAACAGCTTCTCAAGAGAATTTGGAATTCTAAGTATTTTGACAAGTTATGAAATTTGAGAAATTTCATCTACATAATTCTAGATAAACCAAATAATGGATTTTGACAACAGAATGATAGCAAAGAGTTTTCCCTCTTCAAATTTCCCAGTTTTGACAATTTTTAAGATCTTCTAACTTTATTTTCAAGCTAACCCAACCCTAGCAAAGATAGGTTCAGTTGACTCTCATTGGCTTGAAGCTACTTTGATTTTCCAAAATCGAGTTTCATTAGAGAAAGGATTCAATTCTATGTGTCTTTTTTGGGACTCATATGTCGTTTCATTTGAATCATATTTATTAATATAAATATGAAAATAAATTTAAAAAATATTTCTTTATATAAAGTCATAGAAATGAATTAGATTTTTTTTAACTTAAAATGACTTTGAAATTTATGTCCAGGCTCAACTATCCATTTTTACAGGTTTATATTATAAAAATAAAATATAGTTTTAAAAATAAATTTTTACTGAAGAGTTGTGGAGTTCATTCGAACACTAATCAAAAATAAAAAAAACTTTGCCCTGAACATACCAAGGCGCCAATACCAATCCTTTCTCTTTCCATTAAGCCACTGAACTTAAACCTTTTGAGTTTTGATTATGGAAAATCAATCAACATCCAAGCACAGTATTTTGGACGTTTACATTTCAGAAATAAAATCGCTTCTGTTATATTCATGACTTTGACTTTATTCTTGTTTTTTGGATTTTATAGTTTTTGAGTTTTCTGGCTTTCTATCGTACTTGGGGAGAGGTGAGGATTTTGGGGGTTTTTTTCGTAAAAAATTAGATAATTTGACATTGGGGATTTGCATTGGCTCCAATCGTTTAAGATGATAATCTATGATATTAGTTTTTCAATAAAAAATAAAAAATAAAAACAGATTTTTTAAAGTTTAAACACATCTACAAAGAAAGAATACCACATTTTTCTTTTTTTGTTTTTCGAGCATACCACCTTGGTGCACACTTCCAATGTGTAATTTGCCAAAAAATAAAATAAAAAACATCAGCAATGGAATTCCAGTTTGGCTGTGTAATTTACCAAAAAAATAAATAAAATCAGCAATGGCATGGCACAGTCCTACTAATTTCCTACACGTTAATTCAAAAAAAAAAAAAATTGTCATAAGTATAATTTAAACTCGATGTAAAAAATGGTTTTTTTTTTAAGCAAATTTTTTGATGTAACAAATGGTTTTAATAATTATAACAATGTTTGTGTGGCCCCACACTCGAAACAATATCAACGGTTAAGGATCATTCAATTTTGATGTAACAAATGATTTTAATAATTATAACAATGTTTGTGTGTCCCCACACTCGAAACAATATCAACGGCTAAGGATCATTCAATCAATGTGATCTTCAGTCCTTTACCTGTTGGGCATATTAGTGAGCACTATTTTCTTTTATGACCAAGGTATTCAGGCCTCTTAGAAAATTCAATTAATCCTTGAAGCATGTACAAACTTCTCTATCTACACACATTGAGTCACTTTATAGAAAGTGGTCTTTTGACGTGGAGTGAGATTCAAACTCAGGACTCTCGCTTTCTTAGGCAAGTTCTTGACCATCAATTCAACCCCTTTGACTCAATACTACTGCATGTGATTTTTTCTTTTCTTTTTTTAATTTATGTGTGGGAAACTATAGGAAACCCAGCGTAAAACCTACACGGGTGATACCCACTGCTCTTAGGGCACACCAGATGAGACCATTGATGAAACCGTAATTGCCGACTCCCAAAGAAACTAATGAAGGACATAATAGTAATTCCTACTTTGCATTTCATTCGTAAAATCATATCCCCTAATCATTCATGATTGAGAAGCAACATATACTTGTTAAGTAATCAATCAGCATTGAGCAATAGTAATTCCTACTTTTAATTGCATGATTTAAAAGATTCGAGTATAACGGGTCCAAGTGAAGATGCAGAAGTGTCTGTCAAACTTCTTAGGAGATAAGAAACTTCTGAATGAGAAATGATCCTCATGAATGGAAGGAAAACGGAATCCAAGTTTTCTTACCATTTTCCACTTACTATTAGAAGTAATATTTTACCTTGACATTTTCACTCCTTTGATCTGTAGAAAATCATTTTCCTTTTATACAACAAGTGACAATTGTTGTTAGATAGTGTTGTATCTAAATTAGAGTGACTTGGGACAAGGAACTTTAACTCACTTTGGGAGTTTTTATCCACTTCACTTGAATCTCGAAAGTATGAACTCTAAGGAGAAATAGATAAGGTGTTGTATAGTTGATAGAATTTCAAGTTAAGTAAGCCAACAAAATTTTTCAATTTTTTTCAAAAACTCAAATGAACTTCTGAACTCGAATCCCTTCGAGTCGGCTATAATTTACCAACCATTAATAAAATATGCAGGTCTCACCACATTTATGAATGGTGATGTTAGTTAATATAAGAGAAAAGCAATTGATTATACTTCTCCCAATTCTCATCTTGTAATAACCAATTTTAAGTTTCTTAGATTTTGTCAAGTTCCTTTATCTAGAGGAAGAGCATTTCTCACCTGAAAACAACCTTCTATTTTCAGGCTCCAATAGATAAGCTTTTCACTAATTTAAAAAGGTGGGCTTGGACTTGTGTGTAAAAAGATCGAGTGTCCTTCGGCAGGTTTTGACTTTTGATATTACAAATGAGCTCAAGCTCAAATCAGGGGTAAAAAAAAATGGGATTACTGAGATATCGGTGTCTCGGCCGATATCTCTGTCTCTCTCTTAATTTTTTTTTTTTTTTAAATCTCACTGTGTATCAGCCAATATCAGCGAGATCTCGGCCATATCGGCCGAGATTTATACCCCTGGCTCAAATGGGGAGAGACCAGCCCAACAAAAATCCATGTAAAGATTTTCTTCATGCCTTTGGTTTCTTTGCTTCGCCCGGCTGTGGTTTTTACTTACTTGTAAATTCTTCGGGTCCCCTTTTTTTAATGGAATACTACTAATTGTCTTTCAAAAAAAAAAAAAATCCATGAATAGGTCTAGTTTTGTGTTCCTCCAAGTATTCAAGGTGACAATTGGCAATTCAGTAACACAATGAATTATAACTAAGCTCAGAGAGATAAAATCAAAGGAAGAATCTTATTCCAAATAAAATATTCTCTCTTTTGTAGCTCATCCAACAAATCAATCATATTCAGAAATAATTAGAAGCGAAATAACGGTATTCTTACAACAGTGGAAAATGAAAATAGAAAAAGGAGAAGCAAATCAAATGAACTATATCTTGAAAATTGCTTAGCCATTTTTCATATCACCAGAATTAAATTTATGGCAGTCCCATTGCTGGTGGGGAGGTTATCATTCTTCTGCCCATGTCCAAACTGGCAGGAGAATCCCCAAAGAAAATCTCTACATCAAGCTTCCAGAGGTTCACTTCTGAAAAACTTCTTGACCTGTTAAAAGACAGGAAGAAAGAGAAAAAAGGCATAAAAATCAAGAAGTTCGAGCCAGTGGATTTGTAGTGAAGCTCTGAAAAATGTACTTTGCTCCTTGACAGAGAAGGGAGAAGCACATGAATGTTATGAATTGTAAAGACAGCCTCCATAAAAGACCATTGAGGTCTCCTGGACCCTTCTTGTCAAGGCCACATGGATCCATTTTCCACTCATCCCTAATTAATACTCTAGAATTGGATCTCTATCTGTGTGTGTGTGGTGGGTTGGGAGGGGGTGGGGGTGTTTGTGGGGTTGAAAGGAAACACATGAAGTTAATTTACCTGCTCCAAAGTAAGAAACATAATCACATTCCATGATCCTAAACGACCAAAATTTGGGAGGAATCCTTTGTAAAAGGCCAAAGGTCCCTGTAAACAACGACCATTAGTTATGACAAATATAACAGGAGATGAATATCAATTTTGCAACATCTATATAATAAAACATAGGAGAAAGAAAGAAGGCCGCTGAACACATTGACCATTAGTGACTTGAGCCCATGGCATATTGGTGAGTGTGCACTTGTGCAACGGCAAAGGTTATGGGTTCGAGTCAAAATGCTTATCTTTCAACATAAGGAAAGGAATAAGAAGGAAATCTATTATAGGCAATAAATGTTAATCAAGTAACATCACAATCATATGTTTTTGTCATAAACACATCTAAAATGCTGACCTCAGCTAGATGGGGAAAATGGACCACAACTTAAAAACCCCCTACCACAAAATATAGAAAAAAGTTGCTTCACTCTATTTTCAAAAAGCCTAATTTGCAAATGAAAAGGGGGTGGTTTCATGCTGAGTTCTGGCAATCTCAGTCATTTTTCTTGCAGTAACCAAGTGATTTGTCCTTCCTTTCGTTAATAGGTATGGCATGCATATATAAAAACATTCAATAATTAAGCTTCTCTTCCAACAAATGACACTTGTTAGAGAAATTGTTCAAGAACAACTATAACAAAAGTTCTTTATCTGGAAGTACGTACATTACTCTTCAAGACTTATCCTAGAGAAGAAGAAAGTAAAACATACATCATTCTTCAAAGTCTTGATGAAACAGTCAAGTGTATTTTTGTATGTTGAATCTCCCATCATTCTTGACTTTACCTGTGAGAAAACAGTGAAACTTACATTATCTATCTTCTACAAGATAACTTCAAGCAATTCCTTGACAAGCCAATGAGTGCAATCCAACAACAAATTTGTGTCAACCATTCAAACATTCCTTGCAGCTATTTAGAGGCTACTTGGAATCTTGGAATTTTGCTCTAGGTGGATCTAATGGAGCAATTTTTAAAGCAATCCTTCATAACAATTTTGTGATGCATTTGGAGCATGGTATAGAACAATTTTGTGATGCATTTGGAGCATGGTATTGGTGAAATTTGAATCTTCAGACATCAACCATATATCAGCTCACATTGCCTTTTGATCTGTTCCTAAAAAATGTTTCAAAATCTTAAAAGAGGGAAAAAAATATTTGCCATATTATTTCACTTATACATACAGTAAAAGTTTTATATTGGAACATCGCAGATATTGTACCTCTATCCTAACAATCAATGGCATAGCAAATTTTAGAGTATTTGTTTCAGGTTGTTGCTGTATTTTCTAATGTCTCTTCAAACATAACTGACGGCTAGGCTTTTTTCATGCACCCTCAGGATTGAGCGCAGCCCAAGTTGTACCCTTAAGACCAGATTTAGACATTCACTCAAATATGAATACTGCACAGTCAAGAACAGAATAATTTGTAATAGAACGGCTTGTGATCGATCCTTAGAACATTGACCTCTACAGATATTGTTGATAATACGGAGAATGAAGACCCAAGCAAGTATACCATTCAAATGAAAGCAATGTGTATATTAATACACCTGCTAACGGATTCCTCTTTAACCACTGAGTAACAGTGGCTAATTATAAACCCGATAATGAAGTCTTCGGTAGGCTCACAATCTCCAACCTGCTAAAACATTTGGTTATTCTGAGTGCTAAATTGGTAATTAATTTGTGAATATAAAAACATCTTAAGTTAAAGATGACAGATATCTGTCATCGGAAGATTTCTATTTGTCTTGGGAAGGATGTATGAAAGGGGTCGGTAGAGTTAGAAAGCGTACGGTTGAGTGGGTAGTGCCTACCCTAGGATCATGTAAATTCAATGTAAATGGGGCAACAAGGGGTAAGCCTGGGCCAGCGGGAATAGGAGGAGTGTTACATGATGATAGAAGTAGGATGTTAGTAGCCTTTTTCCGAATCAGTAGGGACAATGGAGTCAAACGAGGTAGAATTGAGAGCAATCAGGAGAGCACTTCAGTTTGGTCTAGGTTTAGGAGCGGTAACCTCATTATCGAATGTGACTCGACTAATGTTATCCCTTGGGCTAGTAATAAGAAATTCTCCCCGTGGAGGTTGGTATATATTGCTAGGGACATTTGGAGGTGGTGTAGGTCGGGAGGCATCACTTTCACTCACACAACTCGATCAGCAGACAATGTAGAAGACTTCTTGGCGAAAGTTGGTGTGCATAAACAAAGACCAGTTTTGGAAATCTTTTCATCTCACCGGCCTTGGGAGTTAGGGGAGTAGGGTCCTTCTTAGTGGATCCTGTGTTAGGAGGATTGTTTTGTTGTATCTTTTCTTTTATTTCATGTTTTTTTCTTGTTTTTCCCGTTCTTTTCCTCTTCCTTCTTGATTCTGGGTATATCTCTCCTATATTTGGATCCTTCTCTTAGTACTCTCTTTTCGTTCAAATGGAAAATGTTTAAAAAAGAAGAAGAATACAGCTGTCCATGGAAAATGAACAATAGTCTTCTAGTAGTTTCAATGTTTTGTTTTTTTTTTCAAGTGCCTTCTTCCCCCTATCATTTCTGAAGGCTCACAGTGGATGTTTCACTGGTTGTCTCCAGAATTTGGATCAATAAGGCTAACATTTCAAAGTAAGATAAATGATTTTAGGCATAAGAACTCACAGGGTTCAAGATTCATCAACTTCTCCAGTTTCTTTTGGAGGCAAATATCATCAAGAAGAACTGGGTATTTAGTCTTTATCAAGAATACAAATTTATTAACATACAGAAGTACATCTTCTTAACATCATGAAAGCAAACCTATGGGTGACTGCTATATGATTGATTTTAGTTCCTCGATTTATTCGTTTTAATTATGCATTCCCTAGAAACAAACTTAGCACAAAAATCAAAAAATTATGAATAGAAGGTATTAGAAGAAGGGGAGACCATTAAAGACATTGATTGATGTTGTAAGAGCATGACATTATAGATCATGATTAAGAAAGTGATTGTTGACGGATCAAATGGAAAACTAGAACTCAATAGCTGACAACAAATAGATGGGAGAAATGGCTTCAAACATGATACTGGATTATGCATTCCCCTATTTCCAAGAGCACCACAAGCTAAAACAACACCACCTATGACATGAATGAAATCTTACGTTTCACCCACTCTTCATAAATGGTCTGGATATTTTGTCAAATGCAACAGAGAGCCAATTGTGAATAAAAAAAAATTAAAAAATCTTACCACATCAACAGGTGATCCAATGCAGACTGCAAAAAATCCTGCACCTAAGCCAGCTAGCAGATGGGTAAAAACACTATCCATGAACCCTGGAATTTGCAATAATGTCTGCATTAGAAGAATTAATGAATAAATAAACAATTAAATCTATCCACTTTAATGGTAGGAAAAATGACACAAGAACTACGAACCAAGATGTGGACAGGTCTGTAACTGAGATTCAGTGTTGTATAAGTTACCTGTTTCACTTGATCATAACTGGCTAATTCGGCAGCATTTATAATTGCATTTCGTGCAATATTAGGCCCAAGCCCAGTCCACAGAGCCCCAACTCCTTCCTGAAATTATCAAAACAAAATTAGTAAGAGTTGAAACTTGAAAGGTCAATTTGATAAAATGGAAAATTATTAGTACAAGCAAAACCTGTTTGATAATAGTTATATAAGCATTTAACGCTCCAGAGTAACGCCTTGGTGCTCCAGGTGGCAGCTTTCCTTCAGCTTGAAGCCGAACTTTCACAAGATCAGTTGGATTAGCCACCATAATAGCTATAGCACCTGATTGATGTTACAACTGACCACTTAGTATGTCAAAAAGACAAGTGGAATGGTTACATGAGTTTAATTTGTAAACTCCAAGTTGTAAATTAAGCTAAAAAAGATTGGCACGAATATTGATTATTTAAATTACAAGATTATATTTTCTATCGAGATCACATTTCCCAGAGAGAGAGAGAGAGAGAGAGAGAGAGACCAATAGGGATATATCATTACCTTCTTCCACTTCATTGGAATTAAAAGTAAGAGCACCTTTATGTCATAAAAAATTCAATACCTACCATCTTTCAAAAAAAATTCAAAATTTACCAGTAGTAAATGCAGCAAGTATTTTCTTGGATAAAGGAACGTCTCCAATAAAGTCATCACCAACATAAAAGGATTTAACCTGCTCATAATGCAAATGATGCCGAAACATCAGAAATTTAACGAGTACACAAACAAGAGTAGTGTCAAATAATGATAGAAATCCATGTAAAGAAGTTCAAGACAAACCAGTTCATACAGTCCGATTCGCAGCCCACCATACAGGAATTGGCGATGTAGTCCTGGCACAATGCCTTTCCAGAGTGCTGGCAAACCTTCTTCCCTGGCAATGGTAGCAATAGTGTCCAGCATTCCTTGGTATTTGGGTAAACCCACTCCATCCCCAGAGGCTGCCTTTTTCTGTAGTTGCAACCTAACTTTAGCGGTGTCCAATGGGATCGTACAAAGCTGCAGGAATCCATATAAAAAGTGAGAGGGAGAGCCATTAAAGTTCAAAATATGCAATGGTTTGATATAAACTGAATTACCTTTGCCAGTATGTGTGAATGAAAATAAATAATCAAAGTTGGGCCTTAGGGATCCATGTCATGTACTGTGACTTGTGACTAAGGATGTTTTCCAAACTAAATTGTTTTTGCTGGATAAAGAAACAAGCATGTTTAGAAAGAGAAATGTGCAACTCATTACTTAGGCCAACATCAAACATTTCATAGGAGTCATATCAGTTTAGGATCAAAGAGAGGTTGCACTAAAAATGAGTTATAGATAGAATATACATTGCAACATTTAGGTATGGCTTTTGAGCCATTATACATGTTAAACAATCTAGCACATACATGCACAATGAATGAGCAAAGAACAGAAATCAATAACAATCAATCCTCATAACCGGACCTGACAAAAATAATGACTGACTAATACATCAGTCAAGTGCAGAATCTGAGATAAACTCATGATACATGATGTTAAACATCACCAGATGCTTATTTAGTTATTTTGTACATAGATGCAGTTACATTCTAGTATGACTTACCATGTCCTTTCAGACAGCAAGCAGATATACTCAACTATCAACTCTGCAACTCATTTCAAAGTACATGTTGTGACATTATACATTTCATTCAACTCATGCCATGAATCACAAGAATTGGATCCACAGTCTTTTTCAGAGAGGTTTATAGAACATATTTCATAAATTTCATTGTTTAAATAACACCGATAAAAGAGGAAAAGCCTTGATATTTCCAATAAGTTCAGCATCATGTCTTACTCCAAAAGAAGTTTAATTTGCTTGATAGTGATATGATATGATAGATAAATATTCTGAACATTTGCAACAAATAAAACAGGAAAAGTCCAGATACTGAATAATTGGAGAAAGAAGTAGGATCAATATAAAATTATAAATTAATAAAAAGAGAAAGGAAGAAATTAATAATTTTAGCTGAAAAAATGCATAAATTTAGGAAAATGATGAGAAATTGTTACCAGAATCACAAGAACAACTACAAAAAGTTAATATTAAAATTCTAAAGTTTTACCAATCATTGAATTGCAGTGAAGTTCTAAAGCTCCATTTTTTAAGAAGTATCTCTGAATTAGACACTCTAAATCAATTGAAAATAACATAGACCGCCACACACTGATAAAATGATCTGTCTGCACAAATTTATGCATACATTTATATAGCAAATACATGGAAGATAGGAATGTCATTTAAGAAGGTTTGAATAGACAGCCAAAAGTTTGAGCATAGCCCTGGTAAAAAGAGTCAAAGGGCTACCGCATACAAAATTTTCACAAAGGTAAGTGGAATCCGCAAATTGGTATATGAAGCGAAAGTATAATTTGACCATGGGTACAATCAGTTTTAAGTGTTAAGCCAGCACATCCACTTCGAAAGACCTAGTTACACTCCTTTTACAAGTGATAAACTTTGAGCATGAATTACTATATTGAAAGATTACAGAAATTTGAAAGAAACTTCAAGTTACATGAGTTTACAAGCTCAAGTTTCATGTTCAAGTTGGTGGGACTCAGAACATGAATCATCTAGTGGGTTTCAAAGAATTATGCATTAACGATTCTTGGAACATACTATCCCTTGCTGACTCACCATTCAGCTCTATCTCTATGCATGAGACAAAGGCTCTTGAACAATCTTTCTCTATAAATGAAATCAAGCAGTTTGGAATCTTAATGAGGACTGGTCTCCCAGACTGGATGCTTTGCTGTTAGCCTTTTCAAGGAGTTCTGGGTCACCTTGAAGGAAGAACTCTTGGCCATTATGGAGGAATTCTAATCGAGGATAAACTCTCTAAGGAGGCTTTTGCTACATTCAGGGACTTCGAACCCATTAGCCTTTTGGGCAATGTTTATAGATTTTAGCAAAAATCTTGGCCAATCGCCTGAAGACTGTTCTTCATGAAGTGATTTGGCCTTTCCAAGGAGCTTGTGTTGAAGGTTGACAAATCATGCATACGGTTCTCAAGCTCCAGAATGTCTAGATTCCCAACACAATCAGAGGAAATGAATAGTGTACAAACTCAATGTAGAGAAGGCATAGGATATGGTTGACTAGAGTTTCCTCAACTTCTCTTTAGCTAGCATTACGATTAGGGCCTAAATGACTTGCCTGAATTTCAGAATGCATCTCCTCAACTCACTTCTCCATTTTGATTAATGGATTCCCTAAAGACTATAAAAATCTCCAGGGGCCTCAGACAAGGTTATCCCCTATCTCTAGACCTTTTAGTACTTGTCGTTGAAGCACTCAAGAATCTTAACTTTAGAGCAACCATTCAGCACCTTATCCAGGGGTTCCTTATTAACTGTACTCCTCTTGATACTAATGTTTTCTACGATGACAATGGCAAACATATAAAAATTCTTTGAGCCTTCCTAAGATGGTTTGAGTTGGCCTTTGATTTGTGCATCAATTAGCATAAAAGAAATTTAATGCATCAACATGGAATTGGCTGAAGAGTCCCACTTTGCAAAAGTTTTTGGGTGTGAAGCAGAAACTCTTCCTTCCACCTACCTTGGCCTTCTCTTTGCATTGGCACTCCCCATTAGACTCCTTGGGATCCCATTATTACAAAATTCAAAAAGAGTTTAACCTTTTAGATTTTAGAAAGCCCACTCCAAACAGGATAATGACTTTGATGATAATTTATAATGGAAAAAGGATCAGGACTAAGCAAAGGCATAGGACTCCATTCTTTTAGATGGGACTGAATAATAGCCTACTTGTGCTCCACAATATATCTTCATACATGATGGAGTTACCTTCTAAAACAAAAATCGGATCTTCATTACATGATTCGATGGAAACCACATTGGTTCAATCAACAATGGAAATGAAACTCCGCACGTGGTAGCTCAACTGGCAAAGCACTCTAGATCAAGAAGCAGAGATCCTCGGTTTGAGTCCCGTAGTACCCCGATGCCTGTGGCTTGCAGGGGCCTGCGTGCATCTGGAGCTTATCCAATGCCCTCGTACCCAGGGAGAGATGGGAGTCTTGGGATTCTTTGTCATAAAAAAGAAGTGCAAAAAAAAAAACTCGTGATGAATGGAAGTTTCTAATTACCCATTGTGGGGCCCTCTAGTGAACATTGTGAATCCTAACAATCCAATCACGTAGATGTGGGAAATGGATGTCAAATAATTATAAATGATAGAAAGGGAGGTGTTTGGAGTTACATCTTTCATAAGAGCATTAAAGAGCGCACACACGAAGGCTCCCAAACAAAAGTGCTAATGGGGGAAAACACACAAAAAATAACCAAAAATTATTATCTATCTGAGCTAAGGTGATGATTGTGACCCCTTTCATATGTTTGTATTGCAACCACCCATTTTATACCCTTAGATAAGATGGCTGACAAACTACAATTTTTTTTTATGACCGAGGTGTCCGGGCCTCTTAAAGCCCCCGACTAATCCTTGGGGTATGTGTAAGCCTCCCTTCTCACACACATTGAGTAACTCTACATGGGGTGGCCCTTGGGGGTGGAATGAGAATCCAACTCAAGATTCCCGTTTCCAAAGGCGGGTTCCTTACCATCACTCCAACCCCTTTGGGTAACAAACTACAATTTGTATATGCAATCCATCTTTATCAGTCCAAAAATGTCACATGTATAGCGGTGACAATAAATCATTGAAAAAAAATGATTTTTAATTTCGACAAACAACATATTTTTTAATTTGGCAAAAATCACTTCAGCTTAAATTCCTTATCAGACCTTTTTCATGGAAATGGTAATGATGAATTTTAAATAAGCACCATATTTTTCTCAGTTAGAAAAATATGGTGTCTCCCTCATCAAAATAGATTATGTCCAAATCATAAACCAAACCATAAATTTGGAAATAAAATAAAACCTATGAAAATAAAAGGTCAAAATCAAACAATTGTGAGTCAATTAGAGATCAATCAATCAAATAAGAAAGAAAAAAAATCCAGAAAGAGAGAATGAAGGTATCAAAAGAAATAAATTAGAAAGGGAACTTTCAGTGATCAAAGAATCATTAAACGTCTGCTCTAAATCTAAGAGAAATGATCGGTTGAGGATCTTAAAATAACTTCTCGTTGAGCAGCATTTCCTGGGGCTCATCTTAGAGATAATTTGAAAAGGTAAAAAAACCAGCTCAAATGGATCATTCAAGTAGGGCTTAGAAATCCACAAATGATTAACGGTGTGGTACAGCTTAGAGTTAATTGAAGATGGGTATCGTTCAGAATTGGATCTCAGGTGCAAGAGACCTGATCACAGTTAATTCAGGTCCTGCACATCCACCATTCATTACTAAAATTTGAAATTTTTAAGTACTGAGCTTTTATCAGTGGATAGTGGATATGCCAGACCTGATTGTGACAATCAGGTCTCCTGCACCTGATCATTTCTCGGATCAAAATATAAAATCGAATGGGGATCCAATTCAAGTGAAGATAATGGATGTGATGGGGACAGGTGTAAATATGAGCCATGAAAAGTGCTCAACCGAGATCTCATTTTAACAGAGATCTAAATAGATAATGGGTAACTTTTCCTGCACTAAATCTAGCAATTTAAAATAAGAAAATGAGAATTAGACAGAGAAGAAGAAGAAGAAGAAGAAGAAGAAGAAGGAGAAGAAGAAGAAGCCGACCTCAGCGAAGCAGGCAGCTAGAGCGCTGCTGGCGAAGGATCCGACGAAGGAGATGTCGGACATGAGAAGACCAGAAAATGACTCTCCTTCACTTTCGCTTCGTGCAGTGGAGGAGAAGAAGATCGATGACTGAAGAAGTGAAGACGAGAGAGAAAGAGGAGCAGAGGAGAGAAGTAGTGAAGAAAGAAAAAGAAAAGTAGAGAAACAACGTGTTCGTATTACGGGAATCGGGGAAGAAGGGATACAAATCGTCTTTTTCAAGCGAACGTTAAGACTCTTTTTTGTTCTATTAAAATGTTAAAATGGATCTCATGAAATAATGAAGCATGCCATTAAATTTTTGGCATATTTATAATATTGAATCTAAATTTTTTTAAAAATTCAAAGTAAAAAATAAAAATATTATTACAACATATTAAAATTTATCTCAAAAAAATTTCAAAAATTTAATTTTTCAATTTTACTCTATCATAAAGTATAAATTAATCACTCTACTGTTGACTTTTTTATACTCTCTCAATAATTTTAGGTGTCTACCTCTTCTTTCTAATATTTCCAACTTTCTATTCTAAATTCATTTTCAATCTTCTATTTAGATGTCCAGACCACCTTAAATGAATTTCTCTCATTTTGTTGTCTTTTTTTACCATTAACTATTCAACTAAAATGAATTCAGATTAATCACCATCTTAATATTACTATTTTAAATTATAAATCACTGATATAGGCCTCTCCTCTAATTTTCTTTTATGAAAAAATAAAAAATAAGAGAAACTAGGAAAGAAAAATGGAAAACCTAGGGTAACAGTACTTTTTAAAAGTTTTAGACCCTTGAAAGTCAAATTTACAATAAATTATCTCTTGAAAATTTGAAAAATATCATAAAATTTTGAAAAATGTCTCAATATTTTATAAAGTAAAAAACTAATACGAGGAAATACTTAATACGAAATTTATGCTCTCAAATATGTATATTTTATAAAGTAGAAAACTAATATGAAAAAAATACATATATGAAATTTATGCTCTCAAATATGCATATGTATCTTCTATTTAATTGTTTTATTATAAAATTTTGAAATGTCATAAAAATTACACAACTCTACAGGAAATGGCCTTTACTTTCTAAGGTGAGTTCTTAACCGCCACTCTAATAACTTTGGGTTAACCCACTTATATATAGATTTCTTAATTAACTTTTTCTATCATGGAATGATAGTAACCAATCTTATAAAGTTCAAAGATGGAATTAGAATAGTAAAGAAACTAAAGACATTTTTACAGTTTCTCATGAATATAAGTGCAAATTTACAAATTTGATTAACTTGACAAATCGCCATCCCTAATTCTAAATTAATTAAAACATCAAATATATCACCACTGATCCTAAATTAAGTAAAAAATCAAGCAGTGGGCCCCACTTTTTACTAGAGTGGATGAACAAATGAGTATCCATCCACATGGTTGATGGAGTAGAGAGAGTTTTGGACAGGTAAGTCCCCACCAAAATAATAGACTCCTCACCTAACAAACAAGCGCGTGGTGCGCCCATCATTGGCTGTGATGCTTGAAAATTCTTCATGACCAGATGTTGTCCAAACTGAGTTTTGATCATAACTCACTGAGTGGAATATGTTTATACGTACTCAGTCTGGTTATAGTTTACGCGGGGCAATTTTTGACTCACTCATGAACCAACCCGACCCAACTCGAAAAAAATGGGATTTGGTTATACATTTTTCAAATAAAATTAAAATTGATTTGACCCATCCTGACTTAAAATAAGTTTGGGTTGGTTGAGAAGAGGGGTCCCGAACTTCACCCGAATTGAATTAAAGTTAATATTTAAAAAACAAAAAAAATATTTTTTTTATCTATTAAAATTAAAAAAATCTAAGCCTATCTCAATGTACTCACATGAAAGGAAATTCTTTTTTAGCTATCATTTTAAGTAAAAATATTTTTCTCTGATTTCCTTATTATTTTTTTTTAATTTTATATAAATTCAGGTTGGATCGGGTTGAGTAAAATAAAATTCGGACCAGTGTCACTAGTTAAAAAGTCTGGGATCAAGTTGAGTCGGATTAGACAATTTTTTTGTTATTACCTATAGTCAACCTGATCCGACCCGACTCAATATCACCCTTAGTTTGAGTTGTTACAATATTTATTGTCCGAAAAATTATTGTGTTAATATTATATTAAATGTTCTAAGCAAATAGCATTTGTTGAATTTGTACTCCTTTTCTATGAAAGAATAGACGGAAGAAAGAGCGAAACTTGCAAGCTTTTTAGTGGGCCCAGTCTCGTCAAATTATGAGCCCATATCAATGTGTTATAGGTCTTTTTTTGTGATGAGTTGGGCCTTAAAAGTTCACATTAGAAGACCCATTTGTTGAATAAAAGGCGGAGTTACAAAATCCGCATCATCATCCATGTTATATTCTAATCGGATGTTGTGTGGGTAGTTTAGAAGGCTTTAGGCGGGAGCAAGTTTGGACCACAAAATAAAAATGGAAACCATGCAGATAGCAACAATCTCTAGGGTGTGTGTGATCCCATGGAGAAGAGTTTGGACTTTAAAATCAAGCAACAGTTCACATCAAAGGTTAGGATTCACCCATGACATATTTATGATGTAATTTTTTATTTTTTTATTTCTTGAATGATGTGATAAAGCTACATAGTTAACTCCTATTGAAGGAAAGTTTGTTTAGTAGTTTAGGCCCAATTAGCAAGGTTTCGTGTCACGGGTCGAGACTCCACAACCCGACAATCAAATATGAAGGCCTAGATTCAGTACCAAAACCTATGTTCGTCAAGTTTGGCCATGCCTTCTGCACAATTTTGGCACCGATCTTCACCTTTATAGTTGATTGTCAGGTCATGGAGTTTCAACCTGTGACATTTGGCATGCATAGCATATAGGATTTTTATTTTTTTACTTTCCAAAATTCCAAATTTGTAGCTCTAAAATCTATAAATTGGAGCATTGGAATTAGAATTTGAGAAATTTAGGAGCATTAGGAATCTCTCCTTTGTACCGATCCTTATTTTTGGTTTCTTTTGAATCTAATTTAAAATTGTGTTTAGATGATTTTAATTTTAAGTAATTGGTTGTTTTTATTGCAACTTGAATTTAATTATTCAATTTTTGCATCCTTTCAATGTTTGATTAAAACTGATTCCACAATCCAAATTTAATTAAATAAAATTTCAATTTGACAATCCAAATTTAATTCATTAGAAGGTTTGTAAAATTTCAATTTGAATTTGTGTTGGATTCAATTTCATGCATACACTAGGTTGTTTAATTTGCTTTTAATTTGTGGATTTGATTAATTACATTCAAATTACAATTCCACGTTCATATTGAATTCATTTGAATACCTAATTTCATTGATAACTTTGTTTAAGACAAATTATCCTAGTGGAATTAGAACCTATCTTCCTATTTCAAGGTGACGGTGAGAGTTGAGTTTTCCGAAGTTTCAATTATTGAAGTCCTTGATTTGAATCTGAGTATTTGGATCTAAATTCTATCTGAGAGTCTTTGGAAGTGTGCGAGTTTTTCTTGCATTTATGACCATTAGCCTTCATTTGCACTCGGGGTTGGATTTTTCCTCTATATTAATTCAGCTCATTTTTTAATAACAAAAAGCCCAAGTTAACCCATAGCTTGTCAGGCTTTTCAAGATTAAAATTCAAGTCTGCCCATTTAGAAAAGTACTAAGCCCAAGCCCTCCAATTTGAAACCATTAAAAATGTAATTTTTAGATTAAATGTAGAAATAGAAAATTACAAGTGGATCAAATTTAGATTTATTTCTAGCCATTTGACCTTAGTAGACAAATTTACTAGGCATCCTTAAAAACCACAAAGAGAAAGATGCATAACTACTGAGATCAAGTAGTCAGAAATTGAGTTTTGAGCAAAAATTTAGTATACTTATAGCGCATCAAGTCAAATTTCAATACGAATTGCTTTTTCTTACAAGTTTCAATATAAGTTAAAAAAAAAGAAAATGGATACATAGACCATATCAGGGGTTCGAAAATTCGGCCCTGCTGATTTTCAATGGAGATTTTTCTCTCTCCTCTTTTTTTTTTTTTGAAAAAAATCATTTAAAAAAAATAAAAAAAAGTTATTTTTTTTAAATATAAATATCGGCCTAGATATCGAACGGGCCCATGCTGATATTTATTTATTTTTAAATAAAAAATAAAAATCGGCCTAATATCGGCCAATTTTTTTTATCTCAGGCCGATACGCACCGTATCGACCGAGATTTCGACCCCTGGACCACATATAATGGTTAAATGGGTCAAAAACCCAGATGGGATTTTATGGGTTTTTTATAAAAACCCAGATGGGATTTTATGCATGATGGATGTTTATCTAAATGGGTTCAAAATTTAATTTAAGCACGATACATTTTTTAATGACAAAAAACCATAAGACCTCACTTCGCTTTGAATATAAGGGTGTTAGATAAACTCCGGATGCGCCCACCCAACACTGGGTATCCCAACTGGTTGCCTCCCACTACTTTCAGTGAGAGGTAATAAATTCAATATCTGGTGACTTTAACTGGGGGCACTTATGTAGGTGTGGGGTGTTCCCCCTAGGATTTTAAGAGGGCGAGGCGTACGCACACCTTTGAACAATATGACTACATACCGTCAAGGTGAGCTTGAGGTTTCCATCTCAAAAAAAAAAAAAAAACCAACTCCAGAATGCACCCCCTACAAACCACGGGCATTGAATTATTAAAAAACTCAAATCTAAAGACCTCTAGTTTCTGAACCAAAACACATGCTAATTGAACTATATATGCTTAAACATGTTTATTGATGATGAATTCAACCATTGATGCAATAGTGGACAAACTCTGCTTAGATTGACTTGACTCATGACCTGTCAACTTGATTAATATGTATTCACGATACAGCCAAGATATGAAGTATCGACCACATATGGCATATATAAAAAATATAGTTGATACATAGGGTGGGCTCAAGTTGGGCTTTTGTTTGCTTAACTCCAAGCCCATTTATATTAAACTCGCTAATATATTTTTTTTATTTATTTACATATGGAAAACTCAAATAGAGTACTATTAAAATCATTACGGGTGAACCCACTATAACAATCATTGCAGTATTATTCGTTGCTTTCAAAAGTGAAACTTGACACCAACTTTCATAAAATAATTCCAAAAGAATAAATTGTCAAACCATTGTAGCCCATCACACTTTCTTATATTGTAAGTCAAAGGTGGTGGATCTTTGAAGTGGTAGCTAATTCTCTTAAATTACTTTTGAATATGTGAGAATAAAATTAGATTATTTGGAAACAAAGATTTGTAAATAATAAAAGTCATCTTTTAATCAAATAATTATAAATGTCCAATCAAAATAATTTGTAGCATTTATATTTGCTACAATCTCTGTTTATATCAGTGTAAAATTACATGTACCAATATAAGAAATCTTGCCAACATCAAAATTATGGACTAGGGCAACGATGATATATTTCGGCCAAAATTTTGGACATTAATTTTTATTTTACAAAAATATTTATCAACTATGATTTCAAAGAATTTATTGAAATTTCAACAATGTCAATTTAGGCCGAGTTCTAAAAAATCTACTATTAAAAAAAATTATATACTTCCCTCTTGAAATTTAAACAATATCATCTAAAATTGTGTAAAATTTGGGAGTCTAGCAATAATTTTTCTTAACATGTCACTTGTCCTATTTTTAATAGGACTGAAACTTGGGTCGGGTCGGGTTGGATTAGATTTCAATAAACTCAATTCAACTCATGTCAGAAAATATTGAACTCGATTTGACCCGACTTGAATTGCTGACTTGAGTTACTCGATTTGAATTTTTAACTCAATTCAACTCAAATATTATTTTATAACTTAGTGTACTCAGGTTGAATAAGATCAAATCGAATTGATTTTAACTTTCTCAACCTGATTCAACAAGAATTTTATGCGAGTTAATTTTTTCCAACTTAAGTCCAACTCAAAATATAAAAAAACATAATCTAAACCCATTTATTTCTCGTGCCCAAGCTTTACCCCTAATTTTTAATAATTGTTTTTGTTAAATTAGGAAATGTATTGGGTAGGACTTTGCCTTGTTCGTGAATAGCACGGCATAAGATGCCGTTTCTATGCACGCTATTCAACATATTCCTATCAAAGATAACAATGATTTGATGCGACTTTCTAACTTGAAGATGATAAAAGTTTGTTTGAATGTCACTTTCTCAAAACTGTTATAGATAAAAACGGGACGCCGCGCAAGTGTAATTTACTGTATTGGGCCTAAATTTGGAATTATTTTTTTTTAAATATAATATTCAAACACTAATTATGTTTTAAAATACTACATATATCATTCCCAAATATAAAAAATTGTTTTAATAAATTACATTCATAATAACACTTACCTTAAAAATTTGGAATTAATTTTTAAAAATTACAAATATATAAAATGTAATATTTAAACACTACATTAAATTCTAAAACACTATATATATACCATTCCCTTTTTCTAATTCATGGGAGCATAAGTAACCTATCAACTCTTAAATATTCATGATTGATAGATTTTTCCCACCTTTGATGCTAGCAACAATTTAGTTGAATTACTCGGTCAAATACCAAATAATCTTCTCAATAACCTAGAGAAGTAGAGAACGTGAAGTTTCTCACCATTAACCCCTCATTTAGTTAGTGTTAGCCTAAATTCGAATAGAATATGTTTTGATGGATGTTGAGGCTATGAACGAAATCCACATTTGAAGTATAAAGGGAGATTTAGAGATTTATAAGAGATTTGGGTCACTCTATCTAATATGCTAGTCTTTTGGGATAGATATTCATGTCTTAACAAGTGATATCAGAATCCCTCAGGCTACCTATGTAGATTCAGGAGATCTCCCACATGGATGGGATGATTGTCCTTGTTCGAGGGGGATTGTTGGAGTTGAGAACGAGTCCCTCATTGAAGTGTAGAAAGAGATCTAGGAAAACTCAGTTCACCGTTTTAACATGGTATAGTGACCGGTCCAGAGAGATATGAGTATAAACCAAAGGTAAAAGATTCAGTTGATACGTTGAGTATCGATCGTAATATATCAACCTGGGAAGGGCTACAATGTATCAACTGCAATTCACTATAAGTTTTCTCTCAATTTTCTTATTTCCTAAACTTTAATTGAACCCATTGAGATTGTGCGAACAATCTTTTGCATCACTAAGGTCAAGTTAAATCAATTGATTTTTTAACTTTAATTCAATTCAATTTGATTTAATTTTCAACTCAAGCAATTCAACCTAATTCAATTTTAGTTTAGATTTAATCAAGTCAATTTAAGGTCAAGCAAATGAACAACTTTAATAACCTTGTTGAGAAGTTACTTCACTCCAATCTATCGTACTGAAAAATCCTCATGTAGCTTTTACACTTATTTAACCTGCATGGGTAGCTCGGTCTAACCTTTTAGGAGCAAACTAGAGGACTTGAGTTCAACTCCTCTCAAACTTACCTGATATATGAGGCTTGTAGATGGTTTTGTATATCAGTGGGATTAGTCTCACTTAAATTTTTGATTGATCAAATTATGTGTAACAAACCGCCTCTTACTTGTATGGATATTATCTGTTTTGCCAGCCTATGCTAGCGCACAGTTTTGTTTTCCCCAAGCTTTCATTGGGAAAAGACCTCCATACAACGAATTGTAAGCATCCTACCTATGAACTAAACGTTGGACAAGTCCGTTTTTGATCTTGGACTAATGATCACCTACCATAGTAGCCTGCCAATGTCATAAGCTTGCCTCACATCTGCTCACATACACCCCCCACACATGGCATCCATCACAATCCCCTCAATTAGAAACTAGTGTCATCCTCGACTCTGATACCATTTTGTGACAACTCGGACGTCCATCACATTATGCATATTTACATTGTTACCTTGTACCGGTCAATGAAAAAATATGACAACCTTGTGCATACGTCCATTAGGTCTATTATTAACTACACAAACCAAAGTTTATATTAAAGTCTCATGAGCCCTGATCTTAGGAGAAATTTATTATAAAGGGAGTCATCATCTGAATTCCACATTGCCCTTTATAAAGCCACTTATTAGCATCTAATTCATCTAAAATCCAAACAAATGTAAGGAATTTTTTATACCTAAAATGACAAACAACTCACACAAATCCTTTTTTTTTTTAACAAAAATACATTCAGCAAAAAAATAATAGATTTGAAATATCAAATTGAAGCACCACTCTTGATCCAATCTTGATTTTCCCACCTAAACACAAAACTATTTATGATCATAATAAAAAAGAGAAGAAGAATAAAAAGAAAAAAAAAAATATAAGAATGCATGGAAGTAAATAGAAGGGTAGAAATGATAGAAAAAGAAAGAAATGTAAGGATGCACAAAGGGAAACATAATGATAGAAATGACAGAATTGTATACAACAAAGAAAGAAATGAGAAGAATTTGAGTGAAGAAGTAACCTTTAGTTTTGCATGAAGATGAAGTAGAGATAGAGAAATGACAAAGTATTGAAGTTCATGGTAATATTGAGGAAACTTAGAGAAATTTGCCTATGGAAGGCTATTCAAGTGTGTTTGAGGAAAACATTTTTTCAACAATTATATATCTGGGGAACAATTGTCTTCATCGAGATCTTTCAAGAAAATTATCTCAGGGAGATAACCTCAAAGAAAGGTTTTGCTCCTCGAGTAAGTTAAGGGAAAAGACCTCCCCTTGAGAGAATTTAATTGATAAGAGAGGAGTCTGGATATATGACACGTGATGTACGGAAGATTTTCTTGTTAGAATTTGTTAGAAGATGTTTATAGAAGAAAGGACTCGAGTATCCTCCTATACTATCTAATCATAAGATGATAAAATGTTTGCACATCTAGCCACTCATTATTCCACATGTCAATAGATCCAAAGTTGCCAATTATTATAAAATCCCATTTTTTCTTATGCTAAGGAATGATGACATTTCGTCTAAGTATGAGAGAGCTCTTTAGTGATTTTGTATCTTGAAGGATGTTTGCTTAATATCAACAATCAATGTAATCTTCTGTTGAGCACTGAAAATTACCATTTTACCCTTTAATTTTGGATTACTTAGCCTTTGATTTGTGAATATTAGATGCGTTTAATAGAGTTTTTAAGTTTTGCAGTGTATTTGTGAGAATACAAGAAAAATGAATTAAAATGGAGAAAAGTGGGCCATAGTCCTATTTTTGAAAAGTTTATAATTTTTACCACCTAATTTTATTTGGAATTATTGTAAATTATTATAATTCAGATCCAAATATGAGAGTTTGAATTATAATAATATTTTTTAGACTGTGTTATATTGTAAAGGTGGTAGAAATTTATAAACACACAAATGGACCCACTGTTCGAATCTAAAGCCTGAAGACAAAGTCTGCAATTGGAAGCTAATGAGCCAAAGTCCACTAGTATTCCAGGCCAAATAAAAGTCCAAGTATGGGATCCAAGTCCAAAAGACCAAGTGGAACCAGTGAATTTCGTTTGAAAGATGGTGCATTATCTGCAAAATTCGGTGCTTGAAAAAGACAGTGGATTTGGATAAAAGAGTTTGAACTGAATGAGAGATAAGAAAGAGAGGGATAAGGAGGAACAGAGATAAGGAGATAAAGGAGTTAACCGATCTCCACAGAGAGAAATTTTGAATTTCAATGGATCCCTTATCTTGGTTGAATTTGAAGGGTCCCTTATCTCATCTCTTCTCACTCCTATAAATTGATGGCTTTGGGTCCATTGAAAGTTGAACCGGGCAAGACACTGAAGGCTGAAGTTGGACGACGAAAGACAGAGAAAAATAAATAATTTCTTGTAAGTTATTTTATTTTTATGTCAAATCCAAAAGAATTGTATGTCATTTCCAATTTATTAATAAAAATTCATGGCAGTTGTTTAGATTTATGATGATCCCAGTTATTAAAATATTAATAGTGATGATTTGCATTTTATTTTTAATTCTTTTTATGAATATTATGTAAGAAACTATTTTAGAATTTTTTTCAAGGAAAGTAGAACCCCTATTAGGATCAGTGGGACTTGCCGTCTTTCCAATCTAAGGTTCGTATCAAGAACAGTTGTTTTAGATTTGGAGAAACACAAGTATAAAACCCGCTCAAGCCTAAGGCTTGAATTGAAAAAAAATCTAATTTAAAGGATGACATAAAAATTCTAATTAGAATTTTAATAGAAAATAAATTTGAATTATATTTTATAACTCTAGAACATTTCATAGTCTAGGCCGTGATTTTATTCTTTTTAAATTGGATAATATGCCACGTCGATGTTTGACCCGATTCCATTATAGATTATGTAAAAAATTTATTCTTGATTTATTTTTCTTTTTCTCAAAAATTCATCAGAACTATTCATTGTTTTAAATTAAGATTATAACTAAATGTTTTAGAAAATTATTTCTTTAAATCACATCATTTTAAATAGTGCGATTTTTTTTATTTCGTACATATATTTTGTAGATTTCCCTTGGGTACGACCTCGCACTCATACTCAATACTATAAATCGGTTCGTACGCTTGCGAGTAATTTAAAATTTCACATCAAGTTTTTGGCGCCGTTGCTGGGGAAATCTCGAAATAAAATTATGTGCTATTAAATTATGTGATTTTTGAAAATAAATCTAATACTGCAGATATGTCTTAATTTAAAATTTCATCTAACTTAGGAATTTTTTTAATTAAATAAAAAAAATTTAAAAAAAAATTGGAAGAAAATTTGACTTGATTTAATTTTTTTTTTTTTATTTCTTCCATTAGTTGTAATTTTAGGACAAGTGCACTTAGATTAGTATTATGCATTTTATTTATTTTATATTATTTTATTTATTTATTTGAATCAGAATCTTCACCAAAGCTTTTATTGTCTGTTTTGCAGGAATTTTATTTACGCTGCGCTTAAAAATCAATGGAGATATTCACAACGGGCTAAATCTTCACCAAAGCTTTAAATTGCGCGCTTAACAAAAAAAAAAAGAAAAAAATGCTGAAAATATGCATAAAAGGCTAAGGTGAGTTTTTAATTTTTTCTTTTTATTTTATATATCTCATGCATTCATATATATTTATTTAAGGTGTTCTTTATTATTGTTTGCATTTAATCTGTCAATGCATTTAGGTTGTTAGTATTCATGCATTAGTTTAGATTGTTTTATTAATGTTTGTATATTTGTATGAATGTTGTATGGTAATTTAGGACTGCATTTTCACAATATTTAGAAAAATAAGATTAGTAAAATTGGTTCATACATTTTCCTAATAAAATCAATTAAGGAACCATCAGGCTAGATTTTAGGGTTTCATGCTCAATAGGAACATTTTCAATCTAAATTAATTTTTGTAACCGGTGAATATTTTTTTCTTCAATTATGATGTCTAGGATTAGTTCTGTCACCAAGGTGTAAAGAGCCTAAGGATAAGTGGAAACTTAAGAAGATGTCATGTGCTCCTCCACTTACCTGGGAACTTACCTGGCCATGATTGTGGTTAAACTCTCATCGGAGACTTAGATTATTTGGAGAGAAAAGTAGGAGCCAGTTTAGAGACCTAGGTTAATTTAAGTTTTTATTTTTAGTTTTAGGTCATTTATTTTGTTTGAATTTGTTTTGGTCTTGTTTTGTCCTTATTGGTGAAAATGAGTGTTTGGAGACGCGATTCGACCAAGCGATTGGTTAGAATTGAGTCCCCAAATTGTGAACATCCAGTCAGTCATCAAGCCATTATTGGCGACAGTAGGGTTTGTGGGGTCATGGCAATTTCAACGTTAGAACCTACATTAGAACCCAATCGTTGTAACTATGGTGAGGAGAGTCTGACCTGTTAAGTTGTGTTATCTTATTTGTATAGGGGTAATTTAGGGGTAATTTAGTCCTTTTGTTATGAGCTTACCTTGTATATATATTATTGTTAATCAATGATAAATCTATGCTTTTAGATTCTATCATGGTATCAAGAGCCTGAGGTTTTGATTGGACACCGGCGGAACTGTTGCAGCAAGTTTTTTTTTTTGGGGATCGACCCAAACAGTGTCTTAATTTAGGGTTTTGATTTGCATCCGCCGCTGCATCCTTGCCGCGGGTTTTGCTTCGCCTCAGCCGCCTCCTCGCCGAGGGTTTTGATTCGCATCAGCCGTCTCTCTTCTTGCATCGTCGCCGTTCCCGTTCTCGGTTGTTCTTCTGGATCTTCACCGCCGCAGCGTTTTGATTTGGGTTCCGATTGTCTGTTTCCGTCCGCCGTGAGCAGAGGGATTTGTGGTTTGGTTTCGCTGTTCCGTCGGCTCCCTGCAACAGCCGTCTCCTGCGCGTCGGTTTGGTTTCGCTGTTCAGTCGGCTCCCTGCAACAGCCTTTGGTTTCGCTGTTCCGTCGGCTCCCTGCAACAGCCGTCTCCTGCGCGCCCTTCGCCTGCGATTTGGGGGTTTCTTGTTTGCCCCCGCCGTCGAATCTGCTGCTCTGCTCGGCAGCCTCATCTCCGGTCGCCTCCCTCTCCTGTCGCTGCTGCCTCCTTCCGATTTGGGCTTTCCTTTCTGATCTCTGCACGGCCTCCGATCGCCGTCCGCTCGCTTCAGATCTGTGTTTGCACCGTCCGTCGTCTCTGCCTTCAGACTGCGCTTCCACCGACAGCCTTCAGACTGCGATTCCGCCGGCTGCCTTTCGCCTTCCACAGTGCTTCCACTCGCCACATTCCGCCTTCCGACTGCAAGTTTCGGGTTTCTTGTTTTTGGGCTTGACCAATCCATCTGCCTCAACCGTACGCCATCAGTTTGGGATTTCTTGCTTGGCATTTTGCGGACACTTTTTTTGAATTTTTTGTTTTGGTGCTGAGGACTTTCCAATGGCGGGTGAACGTGACGATTCTCTCCAGGCAATTAGTGTGAAGCTCACTGATAGTACTTACACTTATTGGGCCTATGTTATGAAAATTTTTTTGACCGGCAAGAACATGTGGGGTTATGTTTCTGGGGCTATTGTTATTCCTACGGACACTAAGGCTGCGGACTATGCTGCTTCCTTGGTTACTTGGACCACTAATAGTTCCAAAATCATCACTTGGATCAATAATTCTGTTGAGCTCTCCATCGGGATGCAACTTGCCAAGTTCTCTACAGCGAAAGCAATTTGGGATCATTTAGAGCGCCTGTATACGCAGTCCAACTTCGCTAAGCGATATCAACTTGAGAATGATATTCGCTCCGTTCGCCAGGGGGACATGGGCATTCAGCAGTTTTATTCAGTCATGACTGGATTCTGGGATCAACTTGCATTAACTGAGCCTACAGGCCTCAGTGCCATCGCCCTTTATTGCACTTATAGAGAAGAGGGGCGACTCGTTCAATTTTTGACTGCTCTTCGAGATGACTTTGAAGCACTTCGGGGCTCCATTCTTCATCGTAGCCCCCTTCCCTCTGTTGATGCAGTGGTCCACGAACTCTTAGCTGAAGAAATTCGTTTGAAGTCTCATACGGCCAATCGTCTACTTTCTCTGCCTAGTCAGACAGTTTTGGCAGTGCCCTCCCGGTCTCCATCTAGTTCACAGAATCGTCAGCGCCAAGGTGGGCGAGTTGCTAATACTGATTGTCGTTACTGCAAACAGAAAGGTCACTGGAAGGCCCAATGTCCTCTGTTAATGCGCAGCCAGCCCCAACAAGGGCCGCCTCCTCAGCCACATCGTACCGCCCCTGTTGTTCCGTCTGTGCCTGTGCCATCACCTTCGACTCCTTCCCTCTCCACCCTTGCAGATCAGTTGCAGCAACTCCTCTCTTCTCACCAGTCTAATGCATTGTCTACTGTTTCTCCTTCTCTAGGTTTGGTTCATTCCGCTTCTTCAGGTATTCCTTCTTCTACGTGGGTCTTTGACTCAGGTGCTACTCATCACATGACGCATGATGTTTCTTTATTCTCATCTTTATCTCCTTCTTCCTCAGATGTTTCTGTCTTAACTGCCAATGGTGCTTCTTTGCCCTTGGCAGGGGTTGGTTCCATTCTGTCTTCTTCTTTGCACCTTTCTGATGTTTATTGCATACCTCATCTTACTCTGAATTTGATTTCTATTAGTCAACTATGTGATTCTGGCTATATTGTTAACTTTTCTCCCACTTCGTGTTCTGTGCAGGATCCTCATTCCAAGAGGCTGATTGGGACCGGCCGTAGAGAATGAGGATTATATGTCTTAGAGCGGCTCCGTGTTCCTGCTGTCGCTGCTTCTTCAGTTGATTTATCATCGTTTCGTTTGAGTCCCAATTCATCTAGTTTTTATTTGTGGCATTCTCGTCTTGGTCATGTTTCTAGTTCCCGTTTAAAGTTTTTAATTTCTACAGGAGCTTTAGGGAATTTACATAGTAGTGATATTTCTGATTGCAGTGGTTGTAAACTTGCAAAGTTTTCTGCATTGTCTTTTAATAAAAGTTCATCTATTTCTCTTGCTCCTTTTGATTTAATTCATTCTGATGTGTGGGGACCAGCCCCTCTTCCCTCAAAAGGGGGGTCTCGATATTATGTTTCCTTTATTGATGACTATTCTCGGTTTTGTTGGATTTATTTGTTGAAACGTCGATCTGAATTTCTTACTATCTTTCAAACGTTTCGTGCACTCATTCGCACGCAGTTCTCTGCCACTATTAAATGCTTTAGAGGTGATCTCGGTGGAGAGTATACCTCTGGTGCTTTCTCTGATTTGCTTGCCTCAGATGGGACTGTTCATCAGTCCTCTTGTACTGATACTCCCGAGCAGAATGGGGTTGCAGAGAGAAAACATCGACACATCATTGAAACTGCTCGATCTCTGTTACTCTGTGCGAGTGTTCCTAGCCTCTTTTGGGGCGAAGCGGTTCTCACCGCCACTCATGTGATTAATAGAATTCCTTCTGCTATCACTTCTGGCAAATCCCCATTTGAACGTTTATATGGCAAAATTCCAGACTATTTCTCCTTGAAAGTTTTTGGTTGTGCATGTTTTGTCCTTCGTCCGCACAATGAAAGCACCAAATTATCTGCCCGGTCTGTCCTGTGTGTTTTTCTTGGTTATGGTGAGGGTCAAAAAGGATATCGCTGTTATGATCCCATTGCACAAAAATTATATGTCTCACGTCATGTTGCTTTTATTGAACATATTCCTTTCTATTCTGTTCCTTCTCATTCTAGCACTCTTGGTATGTCTGAGCTTCTATTTATTGACCCATTCTCTCATATTGATGATTTGTCTGTGTCTGATCATGTCCCTGCTTTGCCTAACTCTGTTCCTTCTATTTCTTCTACTCCTGTTGATGTTTTGCCTTCTACAGATATTTCTCCTCCCTCTCCTACAGCTGCATCTCCTTCGACCTCTGCTGATGAGGATCTTGCTACTTCTCGTTACCCTCCACGCATCCGTAAGCCTCCTACTCGATTTGGCTATTCTTTTGATGATTTTGCTTATTCATGTTATTCCTCTTCTTTTTCTTCATTTCTCACTTCCATTCATACTCTCTCTGAACCAACCTCCTATAAGGAGGCTATTTGTGATCCTTTATGGCAACAGGCAATGGATGAGGAACTTTCTGCATTACACAAGAATGGCACGTGGGAGTTGGTAGCTCTTCCTTCGAACAAACGTACAATTGGTTGCAAATGGGTGTATAAGATTAAGACCAGGTCTGATGGTTCTGTGGAGCGTTATAAGGCTCGCTTAGTGTAATAGCCCGAATTTTCTAATTAATATATATTTGACATTTATTGATTTTAAATTGAATTTTAACATAATGGAATGCCAAATGGACCAAATTTTGGGACAATGGCCCAAGGATAGATCAATTGGGCCATGGATTGGATGAAATCCATTTAATGGGTCAATGAGGATTAAATCGGGTCAACGATGGTCAAGTGGGCCCGATAGCCATGTGGGACCCAATGGATCAAAATTGGTCCAAACTCTAAGGCAAAGAGGTAGAAAATAAATTGGTTGGGCCGTGGGCCCAATGGTGGGCCAATTATTTTAAAAAGGGTGAATTGGAATTAAACCCTCTAAGTTAGTAATAAAATGAAATTGCATGACCAAGTGGGGCCCACCTCCACCTCACCAAGTGAGGTGGCGTGTGGACCAAGGCAAAAGTGGGGCCAATCATCATGGTTGACTTGGTCAACCATGGATAAATTGAGAGGACTAAGGTGGATTAAGGTGAATTAATTTGATTAAAATTATTGTAAAATTATCTAAGTTAAAATTAATGGAATTAAAATGACATGGCCGAGAGGGGCCCACCCCCATCTCATCAAGTGAGGTGGCGGGTGGGGTAGGTATAGGTAGGGACCGTCCACCATGGTTGACTTGGTCAACCATGGGTGGATTTCTTAGATAGATAAATGTTATGAAATTAAATTGGATAGAAATTAATTAACCTAAGTAAGGATTTAATTTAATTAATTAGGTTGGTCAATTAGGGTCAACATAGGACAAGTCAATGGTGGTTTCATCTCATTGAAACCACCTAAGAAAAACAAGAAAAATACCATGGACTTGGGTGGTGGTTTCATCTCAACCACCACCACTCCAAATATGGTGACCCACACCCAAATGAGTGGTCAAAGAGGGAAGACCCAAACCACCCCTTTTCAAACACCAAAAAACCATTGGCTTGGTGGTGGTTTGGTCTCAACCACCACCACCAAGGTCAAGGGAGCCCATACTTTGGTTGGTGGAGCCATAATGGTGGAGTGTAGTTTGGTCAACCAAAATGAGATGTGTTTGATCTCATTTCTCATCTCCTTTCCATCTCTCTCTCTCCCTCTCTCTCTTGCACTCTCAAAAAACGTCCCTTGCACTAAGGAAAAGAGAACAAAGCTTAGAAGAAAAACTTAGAAAGAAAGAAGAAGAAAAGAGAAGGAAAAGATTAAGTCTTGGGCCACCCCAAGATCAAGATCCTTGAAGAATTTTCTCCCTCATTTCCATACTCTTTCCCTCTCAACCTAACCCTATCTTAGCCAATCCAAGCATGTCCCACCATTGATCAAGCTCATCTAGCCGATCAAACAAGGAGAGGAAGAAGAAAGGAGGCCAAAGAGGTTGACGAGAGTGACAAAGACCGAAGGAGTCGTCGGGCGGTAAGATTTCTTTAAACAAGATTTTATTTTAGGAATATAAAATCCATTTCTTAGACTAAATGTGGCCAAAAACGTGGTGGGCCATGGATCTAAGATCCATCAAAAGATAAGATAAGAAATGGATAAAAATGGAGGAATGGATTAAGAAATGGAAGAATGGAATTTCTAAATAGAATTTTTAAGTCTTTATTAAGCATAGGAAAATGGAAATTTTGATGGATTGGATGGACCTTAGGGTTCGGCCATGTAGCATGGCCGAACCCCATGGTAAATGGTGATGAATTTATTAAGATGTTAAGGTTTGAAAATGATGGAGAATGGTTAGGGTTTCAAGGGTTAAATGTAGGCAAATTTTTGGAAAAAGTTTTATGATGAAATCCATGGATGATGTTTTAGAATTTTTTTGGAACTATGGTGATGGTTAATTATTTTTATAAGAATAGAAAGATGGAAAATGATGGAGAAAATGATAGTTGTAAATGGATTTCCAAAATGTATGACACAAGTTTTAAATGGACCAAATGAATGATATTAATGATTTTTAAATGGAATTTTTAACAAGAAAAATCATGGACAAATATTCATAGAACTTTGGTCTTAAATGGCTCTAAGAAAGGTGGGCCATGAACCATGGGTTCGGCCATGGTGTATGGCCGAACCCTATGGTAATGGTTTGAGATTTTTAGGCATGGAAAATAACATGGAAGAATGGGAATTTGGATAGATGAGTAAGTATGGTGTGTGGTAATCTTTTTGATGGAAATGAAAATTTAGATGGATTATTTTGGGACAAAACTTAGTCTTTGAAAATGGTATCCATAAAGGTGAACCTTAGGGTAGTGATTAGTGGATTTAATAAATGGAAAATAATGTAGAGGAATACTAGATTTTAGTGGATTTATAAAAATGATATGTGAGGTTTTAAATGGGATGAAAATGGGGACTTGAAAGGATAATTTAAATTCATTGGAGATTGGATTAAAGGGAGTAAGATGGACCCAAGAAAATGAAGATAGGGTACCATGGGTTCGGCCATGGTATATGGCCGAACCCATGATCCCTTTGTGGGCCACCTTGAGGGCCAAATGTGAAAGGACATATGGAGTTAAATGTTTTTCAAAAATTAAACAATAGGTGGCTGATTTTGGATATGTTATGGAATTATAAATGGGTCTAAGTTATGGATGAAATTTAGACTTAAAATAGACATAAGTGGGTGAATGATTAATCATAGAGGAGAGAGTGACAAAATGGTAATTATTAGCCACTTTGAAGAACCCTATGTTGATTAGAAGTAAAATTCAATGCAATATGAATGATGAAAAGAAACGTATAGATGCTGCGTTTTAGGCTCGCTCATTTGAATATTCGAAATGGTCAAAATCGGATTTTATGTATGTGATTAAACCAATGGATAATGGGCTAAGTTAAGGGCCGATTTTCGATAAACTTATGATGTAATTAAAGATCATTGAATGGATCTAGAGTTATAACTAGTTAAGAACTTAACCATGGATAACGTATGGACTAATTCGGTAAATATAATAGGGTATCGGACGTCGCAAACGGTACGCGATCGGCGACCGGATTAACGAGCGGAAAACGTAACAGAACGCTGCACGGTATTCGGTAGGATTCCTACCTCTTTGTAAGCGATGGATATGTGATGGTGTTTTAAATTATTATGATTTATCTTATGATGAATTTTAAATTATGAAGCATATGGTTTATATTTTAATATTATGCATTATATGACTATGTATGATATGTCAAGTATATGGGATACATATATATTACATAGCATAATGCACTACATCTCATGCATGGCATGGGCAGAAAAAAATAAACAAACCGGAGTCCATGCTCCGTCGGGGCGACCGAGAATCAGACATGGGGATTGCCTAAGGGTTATAACCGGAGTCCATGCTCCGTTGGGGCGACCGAGAATCAGACATGGGGATAGCCTGAGGGCTATAACCGGAGTCCATGCTCCGTCGGGGCGACCGAGAAGCAAACATGGGGAACAGGATATTGTATGATCATACGGATAATGGGTGGGACACATGACATAAGCACCCATGACATAGCATTCATCACATACTTATTTTATTGTATTTTATGTTATCGGTATGTGTGTATCACTAATCCATGTGCTAGCCCTACTCGGAGTCCTACTGGGCGCGTTGACTAACGCCCTACTTCTACCCTAGCTGACGACGCAGGAGAGCCGGGGAGCGGTGGACATACCGGAGGCCAAGCTTAGGAGCTTTGGAAACGCATTCCTAGTTATTTAAGTTTGTATTTTGGAAATGTAATTTTGAGTAACTCAGCGCGTCGGACTGTATAATTTTGCATTTCTTGCGATGGTTTGGACTTTACTTATGGACGATGATATTTTGTGATATAAGTATGAACATAGGGGCATTTTGGTAAATTAATGTTGTACCTTCCCTTCTATCTAAAAACTGGTAGGATAGACTTTATTATCATGTTCCGCAATAATCGTAATCCACGAGCTCACCTCCTACGCGTGAACCATTCTCGTGGACTTAGTTCCGCGCACGCGTGAGGTTGGCCAGTTAAGGGTCGGGCTTTAGAAGCTCGGACTTAACTCGCGTCGTGGCGTCCGCGCCCTCTCTCACTCTTCTATTTCAAAAAAAAAAAAAAATCGACTCTGATTTTCGTAAAATGGGTGAAATAGGGCGGGGCGTTACAGTTGGTATCAGAGCGAAATCAAAAGAATGAATCTCTCGAAGTAGGATTAAGACGGTTGCATGTCTCACTGACAGCTAAGAATCCCAACTGACCGACTTTTCGGAGTCCGCTGCACGGGGGCCGGATTAATCTACTTCGATTGACTCAGACTGAAACATTCAATCTGAGCGCCACATTTGACGTAAGAAAATGATAGTAAGGGAAGTGCAATAAACATAACATTGATTAGATTTATCAAACGTAGGAAAATTTCCCCCAATTTCACAAAAATGGACAAACATAGTTAGATGGGAAGTTTTCCCCAAACCAAGTATGCTTATTTGGCAACTTTCCCCAAATGAAAGAAACAATATTCAATACTTAGGAATTTCCCCCAAAAAAATGAAGTATACTTAATCAATAATTCTTCCCCAAATTGAAGGAACATTTGATACTTAGGAAAATTATTCCAAACTATGAACATGACAATGATTGTGAAAGAACTAAGTCAATATGTTTCGATGACTTAGGAAAAGATGCCGCCAAAGAGAAGAACCCGTCGCAACCCCCGAATGGAGAGAGAGGTAACACCCCCTCGACAGGAAGAAGAGGTACCACCACCTCATACAGCCGAGGGACAAAATAGTATCAACGTAGAAGGTGTACCTCCCGAGTTGAAGGACATAGTTCAAGCGGCAATCGCTTCTGCTCTACAACAACATTCAAGCGGCAATGCGACCGCCAGCGACTCCAATAAACGAAAGATGGTCAAGGACTTCCAACAACAGCACCCTCCCTACTTCAAGGGAAAGGAAGGGGCTGTGGGAGCGGAACACTGGTTAAAAAGGATCAACCAAATCTTGAATTTGCTCCAGATTTCCAATACTTCTGATAAGATCTTATTCGCCACATCCCAACTGATCGAGGATGTCGGTAGTTGGTGGGAAGTGGTAGAAAAGCAACAAGCATTGATACCGGAAGGAGAAAGGATACCCATGACATGGGAGTGGTTCTCGGCCACCTTCCTAGAACAATTCTTTCCGGAGGAAGAAAGAGAGAGCCAGACTGAAGCTTTCATCTCACTGGTACAGGGCAACATGACAGTGGCGGAGTATCACAGAGAATTTCTTAAACTGTCTATCTATGGGTTCTATATGGTGGATACTGAACACCGAAGGGCCCGTAAGTTTGAACGGGGCCTTCGGCCAAGCATCAAGAATAGAGTAACCATTTTCAAAGAGCCCACACTAGCAGGGGTGGTTAGCAGGGCCACCATTGCAGAAAAGGAACTAAATGAGATAGTGCGGTTCGACAACCGGCGAGGGCAGGGTGGGCGGGGAACATTCCAACCCAACAAGAAGTTTCGCCCAAATAATAGCAGGCCCTCACCCTCCACGGGATCTACCGGGAGCTTTCGCCCTAGTCAGCCTTCTACATCAGCATCAGTCACACAGGTTCCCCGGGGTGGGAACACCTGTTATCAGTGTGGGCAACAGGGCCACTACAAGAGAGAGTGTCCACAGACTAGCCGACCCTCCAACTTCAGGGGCCCTTTCCGCCCTCCAACTAGACCAACGCAGTCGCGGGGAGGCAGAACACATAATCAGGCGGGGCGGGCACCAAAACCTGCTGGATCTGGACGACTCTTCACCATACCATCTCCAATAGCAGTGGACCGTTCAGTGATGCAAGGTATGGCTGTAATTGGTAGTTCCTATGCTGTTACTTTATTTGACTCTGGAGCATCACATTCATTCATATCTGCTGCATTCATATCTGCCACGGGTACACTAGTACAAAACCTGTCCACATCACTCACCATTGTATCCCCCGTTGGAGACACATCATTAGGGCTAATATGTACGGCATTGAACACGGAACTCGCGGGATTCAGATTTGAGTTTGATTATTTAGTAATCGATATGGTGGAATATGATGTCATATTTGGCATGGATTGGTTGACTACATATCAGGCCCATATTGACTGCCATCTTCGTAGGGTAACATTTTGGTCACCCGAGGGAAAGCGGTACATGGTACACGCTGACAAGCAGGGTATCCCTAGAAGACTGCAGGAGGAATTGAACCATCTTGCCTTGAACAGCCTCAGATTAGATAAGGCACCAACGGTTGAACTTCCGGCGGTAGTAGCAGATTTTGCCGAGGTATTCCCAATAGAACTCCCTGGTTTGCCACCCAAGAGGGAGATAGACTTTGAAATAAAATTATACCCCGGTGCCGCTCCAGTATCATTACCCCATTATAGGATGGCACCAGCTGAGATGACCGAACTGAAGAAGCAAATTGATGAACTGCTCAGACTAGGCTTCATTCGAAACAGTACATCCGCATGGGGAGCCCCAGTATTATTTGTGAAAAAGAAAGACGGTACCCTACGAATGTGTGTGGACTATAGGAAATTAAATCAGTTGACTGTTAGGAACAAGTATCCCCTACCCCGGATTGATGATCTGTTTGATCAACTTAGGGGTTCCTCTCATTTCTCTAAGATTGACCTGATGTCTGGATACCATCAAATTCGGGTTAGAGAGGAGGACATAGAGAAGACTGCTTTCAGGACACGGTATGGATTATATGAGTATGTAGTCATGCCGTTTGGACTTACTAATGCACCGGCGGTGTTCATGGACCTAATGAATAGGATATTCCGTCCATACTTAGATCAGTTTGTGATCGTATTCATCGATGATATTCTGATCTACTCTAAAAGTCAGAACGAACATGCCGAGCACGTACGAATAGTCCTAGACACCTTGCGGAAGAACCAATTGTATGCCAAAGCCAGCAAGTGTGAATTTTGGCTACCTGAAGTCAACTTCTTGGGGCACATCATATCAGAGGAAGGTATAGCTGTGGACCCGGCTAAGGTAGCAGCAGTCAGGGAATGGAAAGCGCCGACAAATGTGACCGAGATCCGCAGTTTTCTGGGATTGGCCGGTTACTATCGGAAATTCATCATGGACTTCTCCAAGATTGCAGCTCCACTTACCCGACTCACTCAGAAAGGAGTCAAGTTTGAGTGGTCCAATCTGTGCAATCAGAGATTTGAGGAGTTAAAGGAGAGGCTTACGACCGCTCCTATTCTGATCTTGCCAGAAAGAGGCAGAAATTATGAGGTGTACTGCGATGCCTCCGGTGAGGGACTGGGGTGCACACTCAGTCAAGGTAATCGTGCGGTGGCGTATGGATCGAGACAGTTGAAAATTCATGAACGCCATTATCCCACACATGATCTAGAACTAGCAGCGGTGGTCTTCGCTCTCAAAAGTTGGAGACACTACCTCTATGGTGAAAAGTTTGAGGTGTTCTCGGATCACAAAAGTTTGAAGTACTTATTTGATCAGAAAGAACTCAATATGAGACAGCGTAGATGGATGGAATATCTGGCGGATTATGAGTTCGTACTTCGGTACCATCCTGGCAAGGCGAACAAAGTGGCGGATGCTCTCAGCCGTTTGTCACATGCGACAATAGCCAGCATGATCAGGACGGAATGGGAGGTACTGAATACCATCAGAGAGTTTAAACTCTACCTCAATAATCATGGGACTATATATAATTTGATCATACGATCCCACATGGTCTCCGAGATTGAACGGGAGCAACGGACAGACCCAGAAGTGGAGGAGATTTGGGCTAAAATGTCTACCGGTGAGGTTGTACCGGAGTGGGAATTACGACCAGGACAGGGTCTTATGTTCCGAGGTAGGACATACGTACCTAAGAACTGTAGAAGAGAGTTGTTGATTGAAGCACACCAAACCAAACTCTCTATCCACCCGGGCAACACGAAGATGTACCATGATCTTAAGAGGCACTATTGGTGGCATGGACTTAAGAAAGACGTGGCAGAGTTTGTTGCTCGTTGCTTAACATGTCAACAGGTTAAGGCAGAACATCGGAAACCGCCAGGCTTACTCGCACCCTTACCAATACCAGAATGGAAATGGGAACACATATCCATGGACTTTGTAACAGGGTTGCCAAGGTCATCCAAGGGCAACGATGCAATATGGGTCATAGTGGACCGGTTGACCAAGTCTGCACATTTCCTTCCCATCAAGATGACAGATTCATCAGAGACTTTGGGTCGACGGTACATCCGGGATATCATCAGGTTACATGGTATTCCCCGGTCTATTGTATCCGATAGGGATGGCCGATTCACCGGCAGAGTATGGCAAGGCTTGCAGTCGGCTATGGGAACCGATGTATTAACTAGCACAGCATTTCATCCACAGACTGATGGACAGTCAGAGAGGACGATACAGACACTGGAAGATATGCTGAGAGCATGCATGCTAGACTTTAAGGGTGGATGGGAGGATCATCTGCCACTGGTGGAGTTCTCTTACAATAACAGTTACCAGGCAAGTCTCCAGATGGCTCCGTTTGAGGCCTTGTATGGTAGACCGTGTAGATCACTAGTGTGTTGGACAGAGGCAGGTGAGCCTGCGTTGATCGGACCGGATTTGGTTGCAGAGACTACAGCGCAGATTAAGCTGGTACGGCAACATCTACTCACTGCACAGAGCCGTCAGAAGAGCTATGCCGACAAGAGGAGAAGGTTCCTTGAGTTTGAGGTGGGAGACTTAGTGTTCTTAAAAGTCTCGCCACGGAAATGGCACATGAGGTTCGGAAAGAAAGGGAAACTGTAGCCTAGATTTGTGGGGCCGTTTCCAATACTGAAGAGGGTGGGAGGGGTAGCTTATCAGTTAGCGCTCCCTCCACAGCTGTCATCTCTACATGATGTGTTTCATGTGTCCATGCTGAGAAAGTACAATCCTGATCCTTCTCATGTGATAAATGTTCAAGACATCGATGTACAAAGCGACGTGACATATGTGGAGAAGCCGGTCAGAGTTATTGAAAGCGAACAAAGGGTGTTACGGAACCGCGCCATCCAGTTCGTCAAGGTGGTATGGGAACGACATGGCAGTGAAGAAACCACCTGGGAACTTGAGTCGGAAATGAAAACCGCCTATCCGGAGCTCTTCGCATGAGTTATTTTGGACCCCTACTTCGCTCGAATTTTCGGGACGAAAATTTCAAAAGAGGATTCTATTGTAATAGCCCGAATTTTCTAATTAATATATATTTGACATTTATTGATTTTAAATTGAATTTTAACATAATGGAATGCCAAATGGACCAAATTTTGGGACAATGGCCCAAGGATAGATCAATTGGGCCATGGATTGGATGAAATCCATTTAATGGGTCAATGAGGATTAAATCGGGTCAACGATGGTCAAGTGGGCCCGATAGCCATGTGGGACCCAATGGATCAAAATTGGTCCAAACTCTAAGGCAAAGAGGTAGAAAATAAATTGGTTGGGCCGTGGGCCCAATGGTGGGCCAATTATTTTAAAAAGGGTGAATTGGAATTAAACCCTCTAAGTTAGTAATAAAATGAAATTGCATGACCAAGTGGGGCCCACCTCCACCTCACCAAGTGAGGTGGCGTGTGGACCAAGGCAAAAGTGGGGCCAATCATCATGGTTGACTTGGTCAACCATGGATAAATTGAGAGGACTAAGGTGGATTAAGGTGAATTAATTTGATTAAAATTATTGTAAAATTATCTAAGTTAAAATTAATGGAATTAAAATGACATGGCCGAGAGGGGCCCACCCCCATCTCATCAAGTGAGGTGGCGGGTGGGGTAGGTATAGGTAGGGACCGTCCACCATGGTTGACTTGGTCAACCATGGGTGGATTTCTTAGATAGATAAATGTTATGAAATTAAATTGGATAGAAATTAATTAACCTAAGTAAGGATTTAATTTAATTAATTAGGTTGGTCAATTAGGGTCAACATAGGACAAGTCAATGGTGGTTTCATCTCATTGAAACCACCTAAGAAAAACAAGAAAAATACCATGGACTTGGGTGGTGGTTTCATCTCAACCACCACCACTCCAAATATGGTGACCCATACCCAAATGAGTGGTCAAAGAGGGAAGACCCAAACCACCCCTTTTCAAACACCAAAAAACCATTGGCTTGGTGGTGGTTTGGTCTCAACCACCACCACCAAGGTCAAGGGAGCCCATACTTTGGTTGGTGGAGCCATAATGGTGGAGTGTAGTTTGGTCAACCAAAATGAGATGTGTTTGATCTCATTTCTCATCTCCTTTCCATCTCTCTCTCTCCCTCTCTCTCTTGCACTCTCAAAAAACGTCCCTTGCACTAAGGAAAAGAGAACAAAGCTTAGAAGAAAAACTTAGAAAGAAAGAAGAAGAAAAGAGAAGGAAAAGATTAAGTCTTGGGCCACCCCAAGATCAAGATCCTTGAAGAATTTTCTCCCTCATTTCCATACTCTTTCCCTCTCAACCTAACCCTATCTTAGCCAATCCAAGCATGTCCCACCATTGATCAAGCTCATCTAGCCGATCAAACAAGGAGAGGAAGAAGAAAGGAGGCCAAAGAGGTTGACGAGAGTGACAAAGACCGAAGGAGTCGTCGGGCGGTAAGATTTCTTTAAACAAGATTTTATTTTAGGAATATAAAATCCATTTCTTAGACTAAATGTGGCCAAAAACGTGGTGGGCCATGGATCTAAGATCCATCAAAAGATAAGATAAGAAATGGATAAAAATGGAGGAATGGATTAAGAAATGGAAGAATGGAATTTCTAAATAGAATTTTTAAGTCTTTATTAAGCATAGGAAAATGGAAATTTTGATGGATTGGATGGACCTTAGGGTTCGGCCATGTAGCATGGCCGAACCCCATGGTAAATGGTGATGAATTTATTAAGATGTTAAGGTTTGAAAATGATGGAGAATGGTTAGGGTTTCAAGGGTTAAATGTAGGCAAATTTTTGGAAAAAGTTTTATGATGAAATCCATGGATGATGTTTTAGAATTTTTTTGGAACTATGGTGATGGTTAATTATTTTTATAAGAATAGAAAGATGGAAAATGATGGAGAAAATGATAGTTGTAAATGGATTTCCAAAATGTATGACACAAGTTTTAAATGGACCAAATGAATGATATTAATGATTTTTAAATGGAATTTTTAACAAGAAAAATCATGGACAAATATTCATAGAACTTTGGTCTTAAATGGCTCTAAGAAAGGTGGGCCATGAACCATGGGTTCGGCCATGGTGTATGGCCGAACCCTATGGTAATGGTTTGAGATTTTTAGGCATGGAAAATAACATGGAAGAATGGGAATTTGGATAGATGAGTAAGTATGGTGTGTGGTAATCTTTTTGATGGAAATGAAAATTTAGATGGATTATTTTGGGACAAAACTTAGTCTTTGAAAATGGTATCCATAAAGGTGAACCTTAGGGTAGTGATTAGTGGATTTAATAAATGGAAAATAATGTAGAGGAATACTAGATTTTAGTGGATTTATAAAAATGATATGTGAGGTTTTAAATGGGATGAAAATGGGGACTTGAAAGGATAATTTAAATTCATTGGAGATTGGATTAAAGGGAGTAAGATGGACCCAAGAAAATGAAGATAGGGTACCATGGGTTCGGCCATGGTATATGGCCGAACCCATGATCCCTTTGTGGGCCACCTTGAGGGCCAAATGTGAAAGGACATATGGAGTTAAATGTTTTTCAAAAATTAAACAATAGGTGGCTGATTTTGGATATGTTATGGAATTATAAATGGGTCTAAGTTATGGATGAAATTTAGACTTAAAATAGACATAAGTGGGTGAATGATTAATCATAGAGGAGAGAGTGACAAAATGGTAATTATTAGCCACTTTGAAGAACCCTATGTTGATTAGAAGTAAAATTCAATGCAATATGAATGATGAAAAGAAACGTATAGATGCTGCGTTTTAGGCTCGCTCATTTGAATATTCGAAATGGTCAAAATCGGATTTTATGTATGTGATTAAACCAATGGATAATGGGCTAAGTTAAGGGCCGATTTTCGATAAACTTATGATGTAATTAAAGATCATTGAATGGATCTAGAGTTATAACTAGTTAAGAACTTAACCATGGATAACGTATGGACTAATTCGGTAAATATAATAGGGTATCGGACGTCGCAAACGGTACGCGATCGGCGACCGGATTAACGAGCGGAAAACGTAACAGAACGCTGCACGGTATTCGGTAGGATTCCTACCTCTTTGTAAGCGATGGATATGTGATGGTGTTTTAAATTATTATGATTTATCTTATGATGAATTTTAAATTATGAAGCATATGGTTTATATTTTAATATTATGCATTATATGACTATGTATGATATGTCAAGTATATGGGATACATATATATTACATAGCATAATGCACTACATCTCATGCATGGCATGGGCAGAAAAAAATAAACAAACCGGAGTCCATGCTCCGTCGGGGCGACCGAGAATCAGACATGGGGATTGCCTAAGGGTTATAACCGGAGTCCATGCTCCGTCGGGGTGACCGAGAATCAGACATGGGGATAGCCTGAGGGCTATAACCGGAGTCCATGCTCCGTCGGGGCGACCGAGAAGCAAACATGGGGAACAGGATATTGTATGATCATACGGATAATGGGTGGGACACATGACATAAGCACCCATGACATAGCATTCATCACATACTTATTTTATTGTATTTTATGTTATCGGTATGTGTGTATCACTAATCCATGTGCTAGCCCTACTCGGAGTCCTACTGGGCGCGTTGACTAACGCCCTACTTCTACCCTAGCTGACGACGCAGGAGAGCCGGGGAGCGGTGGACATACCGGAGGCCAAGCTTAGGAGCTTTGGAAACGCATTCCTAGTTATTTAAGTTTGTATTTTGGAAATGTAATTTTGAGTAACTCAGCGCGTCGGACTGTATAATTTTGCATTTCTTGCGATGGTTTGGACTTTACTTATGGACGATGATATTTTGTGATATAAGTATGAACATAGGGGCATTTTGGTAAATTAATGTTGTACCTTCCCTTCTATCTAAAAACTGGTAGGATAGACTTTATTATCATGTTCCGCAATAATCGTAATCCACGAGCTCACCTCCTACGCGTGAACCATTCTCGTGGACTTAGTTCCGCGCACGCGTGAGGTTGGCCAGTTAAGGGTCGGGCTTTAGAAGCTCGGACTTAACTCGCGTCGTGGCGTCCGCGCCCTCTCTCACTCTTCTATTTCAAAAAAAAAAAAAAATCGACTCTGATTTTCGAAAAACGGGTGAAAAAGGGCGGGGCGTTACACTTAGTTGCTAAGGGTTTTAGTCAGGAATATGGTATTGATTACGAAGAGACTTTTGCCCCTGTTGCGAAAATGACCTCCGTCCGTACTTTACTTGCAGTTTCTTCAGTTCGTCAATGGCCTTTGACGCAGATGGATGTTAAAAATGCCTTTCTGAATGGTGATCTCTCTGAAGAAGTGTATATGCTTCCTCCTCAAGGTGTTGTTATATGGTCTCAAACAAGCACCGCGTGCATGGTTTGACAAGTTCTCCACCGTGATTGAGTCTCTTGGCTTTCACTCTAGTGCTCATGACTCTGCTTTATTTGTTCGCTCCACCGCTGCTGGTCGTATCCTTCTACTTTTGTATGTTGATGACATGATCTTGACAGGTGATGATTTTGATGGTATTGCCCTGTTGAAGTTACAGCTGCACAACAAGTTTGACATGAAAGACTTGGGGCCCTTACGATACTTTCTTGGGATAGAAGTTGCCTCCTCACCCAAAGGTTATCTTCTCTCTCAATCTAAGTATGCTGCGGATGTTCTTCGCTGCGCTCGTATTACTGATACTCGACCTGTTGCCACACCTATGGAACTCAACGTTCATTACGCTTCCTCTGATGCTGTGCCTTTGCCAGATCCAACACTGTATCGCACTACAGTGGGCAGTTTAGTTTATCTCACTATTACGCGGCCTGACATTGCTTATGCCGTTCATATTGTGAGTCAGTTTATCTCTTCCCCAACCACTGTTCATTGGGCAGCCGTGCTTCGTATTTTGCGATATCTTCGAGGCACTATACATCAAAGTTTGTTCTTTTCTTCGTCATCTACTTTGGAGCTCCGTGCATTCTCTGATGCTGGCTGGGCAGGTGATCCTTCCGATCGCAAATCTACTACTGGCTTCTGTATTTTCTTGGGTGACTCTCTCATTTCATGGAGAAGCAAAAAGCAGGATGTTGTTGCTCGTTCATCTGCTGAAGCTAAATATAGAGCTATGGCTTCTACCACAGCTGAGATCGTTTGGCTTCGTTGGTTACTTGTAGATATGGGTGTCTCTCTCTGTGCACCCACGTCTATGTATTGTGATAATAAGAGTGCTATTCAAATAGCACATAACTCAGTTTTTCATGAGCGCACCAAGCATATTGAGTTGGACTGTCATTTTGTGCGTCATCATCTTCAGCTTGGCACGGTTTCTCTTCCATTTGTTCCTTCTGCCTTGCAACTGGCTGACTTCTTTACGAAGTCTCATACCATTGCACGCTTTGCATTTCTTCTTAGCAAACTCTCGATGATCAACTCGGTCCAATCGTGAGTTTGAAGGCGGGTGTTAAGTTGTGTTATCTTATTTGTATAGGGGTAATTTAGGGGTAATTTAGTCCTTTTGTTATGAGCTTACCTTGTATATATATTATTGTTAATCAATGATAAATCTATGCTTTTAGATTCTATCATGACCATTATACCATTTCTTCCCTACATAGAGCCACCCAAGTCACCTAAATCACCATAATCACCATCTTAGGTCAATTGTTGTGTCCGTCAGTCTAGAGTCAGTCTAGTTTAGGATTCTTGTTTTAGGTCCATTATCAGTAAACCCTTTTAAATACACTTAAACCTTAATTAACGTTGTTCCAAAAAATTCTAATTTGCACCTGATCACTGTGGATTAATGAACATTGAGGACAATGTCAAATTTAAGTTTGGGGTATCAAAATGGGATACACTAGTTGAGTCCAATAAAAAATAAATAAATTGAGTCTACTAAAAGTTTTTGTGAGTCAATAAAAAAAAATTAAAAAAAAAATCAAGGGAAGAGTAAGTGAACACTGAGACTACCCCTTGTGAAAAAAAAAAAGATTTGTTGAGTCTAAGTGATTTTTCAGCATTAATAGGTAAATAAAAATTTTCATATCATACTTTTTCGATAAGATTTTTATAGGATTTATATTCGGAATAAATTTACACAGCCATATTTAAATTGAGTTAGAAAAGAAAAATTTTCATGAGTCTAGTATTAAACAAAGGAATACAGCCACTAATATCAACAAAGGAATACAGCCACTAAAAATAAAAAAGAAAAAACTCGAGTATCCTCCTATACTATCTAATCATAAGATGATAAAATGTTTGCACATCTAGCCACTCATTATTCCACATGTCAATAGATCCAAAGTTGCCAATTATTATAAAATCCCATTTTTTCTTATGCTAAGGAATGATGACATTTCGTCTAAGTATGAGAGAGCTCTTTAGTGATTTTGTATCTTGAAGGATGTTCGCTTAATATCAACAATCAATGTAATCTTCCATGATTTTTTATGAATGAAGCTAGGTTGAGTCATTTTTTGCTTTCATATTCATCTCTACTTTCCTTTTCTCGCATGCAATAACCCATGCATTCTTTAAAGCATTGATTATTGCAAGACTTGAGCATTAGCAGTTTGTTCTTCCTCAAAAGGGAGAAAACAATTTGAACGAGAACTCTAAAACTAGTTCACTTTCTTCAATACAAAACCTCTTAGATCCCATTCACTTTCCAAAGATGGTTTAACCATCCACTTCGTACACCACAATCTCAACCCTCCAAGGAGGGTATGTGATGTCTTGCTCCCCGGGGGGGGGGGGGGGGGGAGGGGAGAGGAGATGGAGAGAGGAAATAGACAGTGATGCGCTAGAAGAGGGTGGCTCCTCAGTGAAAAAGTCCCATGTTGCCTGAGGTTGTCCTGGTCTTGAAATATAAGTGGCATTTTCCCTTCTCTCAGCATAAGACCTTTTGGAGTGTGTGTATAGGAGCACATCTTAATGCAAAACTGTGAGAGTTATTTGATGCTCAAAATGGACAATATCATGTTGGGTGGGGTTGTTAGGGTCAGTGGCTCTAATTCTTCTAATACTTAGGGGAGATTATGAGCAGTTGCTTAATATAATGGATTTCTAATTGGAAGGTTGTAAAAATTAGAAAATGTTAAAAAAGAGGCGGTTCTCGGCTGGGTATATTTGTGTCACGGAAGCGGCTAAGCATGAGGGTACTCGGCAACCTGCAAAAGGAAGATTGCAAGCAGAATAAGATACTATCTTATTCTGGCACTGACGTGTACAACAAGGAGATATTCTTATCTCAATAGGACCTTCTATTTTGATAAGGTAATACAGCCGAATTTGTCATACATGGAGGAGGCCTGTCTATTTAAATAGAGATAGCCAAAGAGAGGTCACACAGCAAAGCATAGAGGAGGTGCTCAGCATACACGGTACAGAGGGACGTGTAAGAGAGAGAGACTCAACACCAAGATCAGCGTGTTGGGCTGGCATACAGAGCAAAGGGGCGTCTCAGAAGTGCTCTCTGCTAGTGAGAGAAACCTAGCGACCAGATCTGGTCTTTCTCTTCTTGGTCGGATTAATACAGCAGAGTACACAGGAAGCACTTCAACATCGCCAGTTCTGCAGCAAGGCAGGATCAGGAAGCTTGGGTGTTGTCAGTCTAGGAGGAACACAACAGAGATCAGTCTACTTCACGTCGGTGATCGGGATCACGCGTGTTTCGGGTTTGGGTTATTTTTAACTCAATAAATATATCTCTTGTAACTGTGTTTGTTATTTCTCTCTTAATAAAAGGCTTTACACGCTCCGTGGACGTAGGCCGGTTGGGGCCGAACCACGTAAATTTGCTTGTGTTGGTTTGTGCTTGTTTTTCCCGTTCGATTTCTTGTTTATCACGCTATAAGTGCTAACAGGGGTATGGTCATTTCATTCATCCACCGTCTCATATTCCCTTGATGAACCACCCACAAGTTGAATAGAAATTACTTATATGCTACCTATCATTTTTCGTGTGTTCATACTTAGGGTAAAATTTTCGGGACCGGTCCACTCGATTTTTATTTTTACAAAAAATTCCAGTAAATTATTGGGTGATATAGCGGACGATATTTACTGATATTTTAAATATTAGCCGAAATTTTAGCCTAGATATCGATGAGACATGATGGACATATATGATACATATCTTATCTGATATATATCAACCTTGAAAATTCCGATATATATCGGCTGGTACAACCATTCTTTCATATAGGCACCTATGTTTCATACAACCATTCTTTCATATATGCATGGACAAAAAAACTCTTTTGAAACATAATATTGATGAACTGATAAGCAATTTTAAATTCTTTGTGACAGCATAAGGATTATTTGTCACAAATAGGAGGCATATGGGTTGAGTCTAATCAAGTTCAGATATGGTTCTTGATTGACATGAGATTTTTTTTGTTACTGGGTATAACTCAAATTTCATTTTATACAATCTGATAAATTCAAATCAACTTGAATCTTTATAAAAATACAAAAGTTAAAAATAGTATTAAACTATTTTAATTAAAATGAAAGACAAAAAAAGACCACTCAGATTATTTTCAGTGAGATGTTGCCTTCGGGACTTACAAAGATATGCAAGCCTGCAACACCAGCAGCATCAAAGGAAAAAATAATAAAAGGGAAATAAAAGGAAAAACGTGAACGGGCATAATAAGCAGCGGACAATTATTCCAGACCATTACCGCTGTCTCCTCAGTCTCTCAAAAATGCAAAAAAAAAGAAGATGATGTCTGTTGGTCATATAATGGAAGGCAGAGAGGCAAAAATGGATGATCAAGCAAAGTGTGGGGCCCACTTATACCCTAATCAAAACAGTGGGGCCTATGTAATTTCATTGGGGCCCACAAATTGACACGTGGATAATACACTTTTTTGAGGTCAAAGAAGATCCAAGCACACTCAATCAGTGATTGTTCCTTATTTCATGGTTGTGGAGCCCATGTGGAACAAATCTAAATCTAAATCATGATGGTCTACAGTTTTTGTAATAATTAAGATTGATACTAATAGTTGGACCAAATAAATTGCGATCGTTATTAATTTGTACTTATTTATAAATTAATTTGATGAAGATCATTTATAGTTATTAATTTATACTTATTTATAAATTTATTTGATGAAGATCATTTTAATTGTAGCTTTTTTTAATCAAGTTGTCCAGATCTCTTAAGTACTTTAGTAATTCTTAGAGCATCGACAAATCTCTCTATTTAATACATACTAAGTAATACTAATGGAGAGTGGCATTTTGTGTTTAGTGTCACTTAAACTCAAGACCTCCTACATCTTATGCAGGTTGGAGAAATTTTTTCATATTTTTATGAAGAGATTCTCTTATAATTTTTTTGACAATTATAAAGGTACAAAGGAAAAAATAGAGGTAAAGGATAAGAAAAAAATATAGTGATTTCTCCTCTCTCTTTATAGTAAATAAATTTTGACTTAAAAGAAATAATGAAAAGACTTACTTAATAAATATTAAATAGGTAAAAAAGAAAATTAATCACCATACTACTTTTGATGCACTATATATATATATATATATAATCATCTAAATTGACTCTAAATAGATGGAATTTTTTTTGAGGCTGCCATTGATGATCTAATTATTACAATAAAATAGAATTAAATAAAAAAATAATTTATCATGAGATGAGACAGTGTCCGATACTAATACAACATTAGTGCCATTTACCGGAGTGTCATTGATGTCTAGGAAGTTAGACATGATGAGTTCGAACTCCTTTGGACTAATCTAATGGCCTTTAGATTAAGAGTTATCATTTATGAAGATTTACGCTGAACTTTCTTATTTTTCAACACTTAAATTAAAAAAAAAAATTAGTGCCTTTAAATCGAATCTCAAAAAAAGTTGCCCTTCTATTTCTGGCCCTTTTTTCCGATGAATTCTACTTTTGATAATTTGAAATGTTGTATCCATATTTACGATTCCGTTTTTTTACTATTTTCCATCTATTAGAGGGACCCACACATGAACGACTGAGATCATCCAGTCACGTTTCCATCATCTAAGCTCGGTTGATCTCGACCTTTAAAAAACAAAAGAGAGAACGAATCGTGCTTTTCGAGCAGACAAATGCAGCCAACGAAGTCGGGGATATTTTCCTCAATCCGCTTTTTCCCAGTCGCTCTTATGATATAATCTCACCCTCCAATCCGCTTCCTTTTCCTCTGTGAGGTCCGTCCAACTACAAAATCCAGTTTTTTCACTATCTTCTCCCAATTCCAATCTCTCCTCATTTTTTTCGCGTCCTTTGATTGACGCATTCGTCTCTGTTGGAATTCCTTTTCTGCGAAAATCCGTTTCTTTTCCGGATCTGGATCTCAATCGATGAACTAGAAACTGCCTAAGCCGTGGAAAGTCCTTCTCAACGAAGACATACGCTTTTCAAGGTTCCGATCTGCGTTTTCTGTTTGAATAGACATGTTTTTCCATTTCAGAGTTTCTTTTCTCATCGTTTCCCTTATCAAATCCGGTTGTTTGTATTTTTACAGAGATTGAAGGCTCTGGATCTGCTTTTTAGAGTTTTGGTGGTTGATTTGATGCATTGGAGTTGAATCGGAGCTGTGTAAGTGAAGGACTAGGGATTTTTTGTTAGTTTTGTTCTTGATCAGATCGTAGCCGTCGGATCTAGTGCAAATGGCATTCTGCGGCACGCAGCAGAAGTGTAAGGTGTGCGAGAAGACTGTGTATGTGATGGATCAGCTAATGGCGGATGGAGCAGCTTACCACAAATCTTGTTTCAAGTGCAACCACTGCAAAGGAACCCTAAAGGTCTCATCTTTTTGTTTTTTTAAACTACTTTCGGCTTCCTTTGTTTGAAGATACGTTTGTTCGCTTCGAATTCTCTATGGATATAGTAAGTTTCAACGTCTGTTTGTAACTTTTCTGAGAAAATCGGTTTACACCTTTCCATTTTCTTCACTTTTCCCCAGGCCCCTTGGAGAAATTATTCCATTGTATTTCACAGATATTTTTTTCCTAAAATATCGGGATATTTCTGGATCAATGGATTTCTATCAGGATATATTAGAAAAATGTCGAGGAAAATAAAGGAACCTATACATTTGAACCTTTAGACGTGAAAATTCTCAGTATATAGGGATTTTGTTAACCTTGCTAAAAATGTCATTTTATTATCCCGTAAATATTGTAAGACATCGTGATGTTATCAGTTTGGTGATATTGTTTTGATAATATCAGATATGTTCTGACCTGGACCCCATTTGCAAGGAAAATAAACTTCATATTTTCTAATAGACAAAAACACCTTAGTTAAAATTCACCTTTTGCGTTTAAAAGTCCAAAAAAGGAATTTTAACTGAGGAAATTTTCATTAACCACAAAATATGCCCCTTTTATCAAAGTAGATGGTATATACGTCACGAACCTCTAAGATAGGTATTAAGATATTACTGGAAGATATGGTATTGGAATAATATCGAATTATAAATTATATTTTTTTAAAGATAAGTGGTGACTTAACCCACATCCTTTAGTTTGTGGCAAGCAGTATCCCATCCATCTGCTCCCTGTTTTTGTTTTTATTTATCGCTTGTTTGCCATCCTGCAAGAAGGTGGTACACAATTGAGAGCATTGAGCACAAGATAATGAAGTTTATAGATTAGGCATTTAAGAAAATGCAGTCCAATTGCAAATTTCTAGCCATTGAACCTGAGGGAAAGAAACGGATGGTTAGAAATGGAACCAGTCAATTCTTCATAATTACTATGCTAGATCTGATTCTTGAAAAATTATAAATAAATGATATTAGGAAAAGCGGAGGTTATCAAAGACATGGATTGCAGTGGTAAGACATGATATAATCCATGGTATATGGTGTGAGGGTGAGTATGATTGTTAAAAGGGTTAATTGGAAAGGTAGAACTCAAAAAGTTGACCCAGATAGATAGATGTGAGGTTATCTTGATTATGATGAGAATTGGCCTTCAGATCTGAGCCATGAACAAATTCCACAAACAACCACATGTGCTTCAATGTTGGTGCAAACTCCTACCAAAATGCGTGTGCCATTGCATATTTTTGAGAATGGGAGAGAGGATAATGGATCTTTTCTGTTTCTTGGCTCTGATTATCAGTTGCCTCTTCATTTCTGCAAGTACAAAACGGAGATGGAACTTAGTAACCTATCTTCATTTTTTTCCCTCGCTTGACTTTGAAGGCTAAGTATCAGCTCAAGGATGATATGTTTCTTCTATCTCGTCACTCAACAATTGGATATGAATGAGATGTGTACATTTCTTACTTTTGCTTCAGAATTCTGAGAGGAATACTCCTGGTTGTCTTTTCCTTCATTTGGTCTGAAATTAAATAGCTTTCATAATTCTAACACATAAATCCAAATTTCACTATTTTTGAAAGGACTGGTTAAAATTTCTGTGAATGCTATTCCTTTTATTTCTCTGTGAACATCAGTTGTTTTATGAAAATTATGATGTGGTCAACTGTGGTGTTTTAAGAATTTCCGGCTCATACATTGTAGAGGAAAGCCGTTATCTTTTATAGTTATCTTCTTTCATATTGATAAGAAATTAAATAGATATGTCATTAAATGTAAAACATGCAAGCCATACAATAATTTCTAAATGCTTTCCCTGAATCATCTATTGGCTGTGTTGTTTTCAGCTTAGCAATTATTCTTCACTGGAAGGTGTTCTATACTGCAAGCCTCATTTTGAGCAGCTTTTCAAGGAAACGGGCAGTTTTAGCAAAAGCTTTCAGTCTCGTGAGGCCTCTCTCATAGTGGATAGTGTTCTCTTGTTGAATTCTTTCTTAATTACTCTGTTTGATTCCACTTGTGTTTTACTTCTTTGGCAGCTGCAAAGTCGGCTGAGAAACTAACTCCAGAACTGGTAATTTGATATTTAGACTGTAATATCTAGCTTTATTTTCCCATAATGAATATTCTTTTGTCCCATTGGAAGCAATTTGTTGTTGAGAGAATGAGATTATGCGTTTGTGGTTCTTAATGCTGTATGTGGATTTCAGACTAGGTCACCTAGCAAAGCTGCCAGCATGTTCTCTGGGACACTAGAAAAATGTGCTACTTGTGGCAAAACAGCATATCCATTGGAAAAGGTTGGGTTCTAACTGTGAGATCCTTATTTGTTTTTTTAATGATTTTCTTGGAGAATTATGCCTAAGTTTTTATGGTTTCTGTAAGGGTAAAATTTTAGTACCTTACCAGAAATTGGAATTCAGGTTTTCATTCCATGTGTTGAAGCTAAACAAATTATGCAATTGGATGCCATATTGTAAAATCGGTTCCATTGGATGATTTGAAACTGTTTTTAGTATTTTGCTGCTTCAATATATTACTGAGTGACACCACATTGCCTTTGTTTCATATGAACTTTCTTCTACACCGCTGCTATGGTTCTGTATGCAATGATACTCTCCCTATGGAGAAATTGCAGCCTATTGTTTGTGTCTATGCTAATTTTTGTCAGTTTTCAGTTTTTAAACAAGAATCACTAGCCTTCTTTATCTAGTACTGCATGATTTTGGTAAGAAGGGGGGCTTGAATGAGATCTGGATTTAGTTTGAGATGGGTTTACCTGTAGAAGTTTTTCTTGGAAAAATGAAAAATAATAAATATAAAAACTACTATCCATCTTTACCGTGTTTTGAGGGATTCTTGTACTTCTCCATGACTGCAATACCTCAAAAAGGGTGCAATATTTATGTGTTTTCGGCTGTCTTTGTTATCTTTTATGGAGTATTTGCTGCATCTAACATTTAAATGTATTTGAATGTAGAACTGATTCATGGTAAATTCAGAAATTATCATAAATCAATTTCATTCAGCGACATGGACATCCATTTGTCAAACACGCAAATTATGTTGGCATATGGAACATGGGTCTAAATACGGGCTGATGTCCTGTGTATTGATCCGATGATATATTTAATGGGCTATGACCGTATCGGCCGATACGGCTGGCATGGGTGTTTTTTGTGGTTTATGATGCCATTAGATCATAGCCATTTATATTTTAGGCCTATACTAGTCATCGATTGCTAACTAAATACAAGATTGGCATCTTTTTTTTTTTTCCTCAAAAAAAAAAATCATTTTTGAGACACAGACCAGCATGTGCCTACTTCAGTTGATCCACTGATGCAGTCTGAGACACCAATGTGTATCAGTTTCCACTTTTTGGACCCATGATATCAATGTCATGAAGGTGAAGTAATCAACTGATAGAATTAAAATGGAAACAAACTGATTGGATTAGGAAATTTAGATAGTTTTTGTTTGGGTCAAAAACAAACCATAAGATTACCTAACATTTTTCCTCTCCTTTCTCTCCTCTCCTAATTACATAAATAAGAAACTGAAAATAACTGCAGACACTGCAGTCCACTATCAGTTTTAACTCCCCATGTATCCTTCCTAGTTCTGCATTACACGGTACTGCAGTAGCTGCTCAGTTTTGACTCAATCTGAGCCCATGTGTGACTCAGGTAGGACTTGGTCCAGACCCTACTGATTGCCGTTTTATGGGTCCTATAATCTGATGGGTCCCATCAATTCCTTCCCCCTTCAGACAAGCCTTGTCCTCAAGGCTGAGATTGGGAAAATTTCGGTTGAGCTGTGTTTCTTCATCCTGTTCGTGCTCTATCATGAGTAATTGTGCTGGTGTGCACTTTGTGACCCGGTTGGAACTTTTCATTGCAATAAAAGCATTGTCCTTTTTCTCTGTCTCTACATTTCACTCTAAACAATCATTTTGATTGGTGATGGAGAAACAGTGCCCGGCTGTCGAATGTCAGCTGTATGAATCATTGTATTTGTTGTTTTCACCATTTTATTTTGATGTTGAATCTGATCCTCCCTTATTGAGTTTGATGGCATGCCTCAATGAACGTGGCTTGAACATTCAAACTTCTCCCCTAATTTCCTTCTCTAATCCCCCAATGAATCCCCCTAAAAGTGCCTTCTCTGGCCAACCGTGGACATGTGTGGATAGTTTCTCAAATTCTTGTTGGTATATTCACAAACAATCCTATTTTGTCGAATTTTCAAAAGGGCTTCATCGAAGTCCTCATACTCGGTAGGTCCGAACCGGGTGCATAATTCGTTTATAAATGTATCCCATAGCACTTCTCCATAGGTCTGCTCTAACCACTGATACTACTGGTCAGCTTCCCCTTCTAGATGAAACGAGGCCAATGCAACCCTTTGATCAGTCGGCATCCCTTGATATTTGAAGAACTGCTCGATTCGGCTGAGCCAGTCAGTCGGCCAAGTTCCTGAGTATCGCGGAAAATTCATTTTTATGTAACGTGGTACAGCATGTCCTGCTGTTGCAGAGTTATTCTCACTGTGGACTACCTGACTATTTTCTCAACGATGTATGGTCCTGCTGTATATGCTTCGGATTGGACGCATAATTCTACAATAGCCTCAGTTAAGGCCCGTAGAGTCTCTTGAACCACTGCAACCAATCAGGCGTCCTTTGAGTATTGCTTCTAATGGCTGTATCTAATTGTTAGACTCCTTCCGACATTTTTTGCACATTTATTTCCAATCTGTATTGTCCCCTTGTTAGTGAGCTGCGACATGCCGTCGTCTCTGGGCTTTGATACCAATTGATAGGATTGAAATGGAAATAAATTGATTGGATTAAGAAATTAAGATAGGTTGTGTTTGGATAAAAAAAACCACAAGTTTACCCAACATTCTCCTCTCCTAATTAGGGGTGAAACTTGGGTTGGGTTTTGGCCTGAACCCGCATGACCCGACCCGAAAATCATGTGGGTCGGATTATGAAAGTCTGGTCAGCGGGTCAGGTTGGGTTGAGAAGTCAGAAACTCACATTGAATTCGGGTCAGGTTGGGTTGGGCTGAGAGATTTTTAAGTTAACAAGATCAAAGCCGATCCAACTCGGTAAAAAGTAGGCTAAAGTAAGTTCAAAATGCGGGTTGGTTCGGGTTTCGGGTTGAATCGGGTTATAATTTTGGTCGGGTCAAGATGTTTGGGTCAAAAGTTCGGGTCAGGTTGGGTTCTATAAATTAGTAACTCGGGCCGGGTTGGATTTTAAAACACCCGACCCGACTCGGCCCGTTTTCAGCCCTACTCCTAATTATATAAATAAGAAACTGAAAAATAACTGTGGACTGACTGTAGTCCACTACCCACTGTATCTCTCATGTATCCTCCACAGTTCTGCACTACATGGTACTGCAGTAACTGCCCAGTTTTCACTCGATCTGAGTCCTTGTGTGACTCTCGCAGGATTCGGTCCAAGGCCTTACTGAGTGCGCTGTTTCAGGGGTCCCATAATCTGATGGGTTCTATCATCAAACACTTGTGCAACATCTCATGATGCTGTATATCTCACATCTTCCAAACAAGAAACAGGATGGGTTTGAATGTGAGAGAATAGGCTGCATCATCTTTTGACTTTGGCTGTGGCTGTCTATACATCTACCATTTTGATGTATTCTTTTTATCTTCTCCCATCAGATTATGTTTCTTTCTTTGATTTCACCTCTGGTTATTTTTATTATTATTATTTTTTATAGTTTGGGGGTGGGGCCGGGGGTGTTATGATTGGTCAAATATTCTTTGCGATGTTTGTTGCTATTATAATTCTTATTTTTAGTAGTTGTTTTTTTTTTTTTTCCTTCTTTCAGGTGACTGTTGAGAGCCAGGCCTATCACAAATCCTGTTTCAAATGCTCTCATGGCGGCTGCCCAATATCACCATCAAACTATGCTGCCCTCGAAGGCATTTTATACTGCAAGCACCATTTCTCACAACTTTTCAAGGAGAAAGGAAGCTACAATCATCTCATCAAATGTGCTTCCATCAAGCGCCCGGCAGCGGCGACACCTATTCCGGAACTCTGATTTCATCCTATCTATCAACGTGATTTGTCGTCCAAGTTATGACACCATCGTTCCGTGTGTTTCTTCTTTTCTTTGTTTCTGATGGGAGTAGGCAAGTTGACTCTCTGGTATGCTACTAGCCTACTACTCATCTGTGTGGGAGTATTCCATCCATGTATGGTGCTCCATCAAACCCGTCCTCATATATCCGTTACGTGATTTGATTTTTGCATGTTTCATCTGCAAATGTGACCATATAACTATATAAAAAGATTTTGCTTGCAGTATGGTGATTGTGATTGCATTTAGTTTGCTTTCTATTTGGATCTTATCATGGCAGGGATGCATGCATGGTCATCAATATTTATGGCATGTTTATTGGTTTCATACGAAATTAAATTTTAATGGAAAAAGGATTGTAAATGAGAAAAAATTTCCAAGAAAATGACGGTGGGAATTGGTTTTCTAGTCTGATTTTTTTTTTAAAAAAAAGTTTCTGCTACTAACCTAAATAAGGAAACTGTGGGTGATTAAATGGGTTGAGTCTAGTTGGGTTAACTCATTTACTATATACGTCGTGATTAGTAGGTTTTGATTGGTTCTATCATTTATTAAATGGGCCAAAGTGTTTCAAGCGATATAAGTTTTGCCAAACTTGAGTTATAGCTATGGGTTGAGTTTGGCCTGTTTGGGATTATTTAGGTTGGACAAACCATTTAATAAGTGGGTAATTTTGACTTGCATCAACTTGTTTAATTAATGGTTTGATCATGTGCAAGTTGTCTTAAATCGGTTGAAGGTTGGATGAATAGGTGGTGCAACATGGGTTGAACCTAACTTGAGCCTACATGAAAAACCTAAAAAATTTGGGTTCGGGTTGACGAAGCTCCTGTTGAGCTCATTTTTTAATCCGAAATAGCGTATCCAAATTAGAATTTGAGTTGGGCCATATCTAAAAGATCAAGTTCGGCTTGAAAACACAAATTTGAGCCACTGTTAAGAACAATGAAGCCTTATTTAAAAGATTCTTCTAGTTGAAGAAATTGGATCTTGTTGTACTACTTTACTCATGTGGACCACATTAATAAATCAAGCCATTATCCTTAATGAGTGGGTTGGGTTACAGGTTTTAAGGCATGTGATATCAGGGTGAGCCCATATCATAGTGTCGTTTATTGAACTTTGATCTTGAGTATAGTGGCGCATCCAAGCCCAATTTATTAGCAATTCTGTACTCTTATGTTCTTATCAACCCTTCTAGAGTTTAAAAACTCAAGATTTAGGTGAAACATAATATTCAACTTGAAATCTAAAGTTAAAATAATATATTTAAAATGATGGTCACCTGCACATCAGTGTACGTCGTACTAATCCACACACCAAGACATGGGGCCCACCAAAGGGGGTGAGATTTCATTTTTTTAGAATTTTTCTGAGTTTAAAAAAAAAAGTCCGATAAGAGAAAAATATCAGCTCAATATCACCAATATTGATATATCAAACGATATATCGCAGGGGCGATATTTTCACCCTTGCTTTGGAAAGATCTTTTATCAAAATGATGCCCATAAGAAATCACCTAGATCTTACCAATGAAGCCATTTTTTTAAGGTTACAAAATTCAAAGATTAAAAATAATTTAAGTTGATCAAATTTTGAAGATCTTAAAAAACATGAGTTAATTTATTTTATCATGATTTTTGGTGATTTCACACTCAATGATCTTCCTAATAGACCTATCACTACCCTTGTTAGATACCTTGCACACCAATTTGTGACTGGTATAATATTTTCAAAGAGAATTGCTTCGTGTTGGTGGTTTGCTATTTCTTTTAAAAAGAAACTAAACAAGTATTCTAAGTTCTTAAATAAACTAGTACGTGTTAACAGTTTCTCTGTTTTCATCCAGGAAAATGATTTTTAATAAAATAAATTTCAAATTTTTTTTTTTTGGAAAATGACTTGGTAGGAATTTGTTTTCTTAATCTAAAAAATTTCTTAGATTTGCCACTAACTTAAAATTGGTTTATAACTGGGTCTGGCGTTATCCCATTTAATAAATGAGACGAGATTTAGGTCACGTATGACTAGATAAACCCATTTGTGACTTTTTTTGGGTTAGGCAAACCTATTTAATATGTTGGTCAAGTCTTGTACAAGTTGGATTTAGGCCAACAATTTGTGCAAGCTGGGCAGAGATTTGGACTTGCCCAAGCTTGAGAACAAATTGCAATTAAAGGGCCAAAGCAAGTTCACATCGACACAAATTTGTCAAATCGAAGCCCACCCAAACTATAAGACCAAGCCCAAAATATGTATACGTGTTTATTTGGGCTGAAGCTTATTCGGACCTAAAATGGAAGTTTTTTAATCATTCTATTCTCTCTCTCTATCTCTCTCTCTCAATTGACATAATAAATTATTTGCCACCTTACCCAAAATGAGCCAATGGTCAATAATTGTTCTAATGGGCCTGTAAAGAATGCCAAAGCTACAAAGCAGGAACTCAGATGTAAAATAAGTTTCTCTAGAAGCATATCAAATAATGTGTAGAAGAAAATACTATCAACTTACCAAAACATGATAAAGTTTACAAAGATATGACAGGCCATGCCACAAAAATGAAGAAACTAAAGTCAGTCTGTTATTCTTGAAGATTAAAGCAACTAAATCAACATAAATACACCATATAGTTGATTAAAGGAACAGAAAAAAATAAATAGCAAGAATGAAATGAGCAGCTCAAAGCATCCTGTCACAGAATGGCAAATAAACATCTATTTGCAAGAAGTTATGCTCAAGTAGTTCACGCAAATATCGAGAAAAGACGTAAACACTAGCTCGATAACTTTATCATGATGACCAAATTTCATATGTCAACTTCCAGATCTACTTGGAGAGGATAATGATGCCTAGGATAAATGAAAACCAAATGGTAGAGGAAGTAATGCAGAAATATGGAATATTCAAGTAATGGAAGTCCTCTTATCAAAAATTGTGTACCTTCGGCCCAAAATAGGCACTGGGATAGTCAAGGATCTAACTGCTGTCAGTCAAAAATCTTTTCCCCAGTTGAGAAAACTAAAAACACAAATGAACTAAATATGCAGAGATATCCGGGAATGAAGAAGACAGGTTTCCAGCATTCTGGGCTTGTAATATCCACATGAGAAGTTCTAGCAGCCTCAAGAATCTGGCCTGTGAGACCAACCCCCACAATGCCAGCAACTGTTCCTGCAGTGTTTGAAACTCCCATCACTATTCCTGCAAATCTTGGAGCAACATCCATATGGTTCACAGCAAACCCAGCTCTCCCTAGTGCCAAGAAGCCAAGAGAAACTGAAGAAAAAAATATGGCTCCAGTAGAAGTTCTGAAAATAGGGAGGGCCAGCAAAGCAGCGGCCGCAACAAGGAAACCAACTGTGTTCAAGAACTTTCTTGTTTTGGTCACTGACAAGATCCTTCGAGTGATCAGATGATCTGCGACCACTCCACCTATATTAGAGAATATGAACATGTTTAGATAAGGCAGCATTTTTGTGGAACCCATCTCTTGGAGACTAAGCCCAAGGCCTTGTTCAAAATATGTAGGTAGCCAATTCATCAGCACATATAGTGCATAATGGAAAGTGAAATTATTCACAACTATTGCCCAAACAGGTAAACTTAGAAGTATTCTTTTCCATGGGATTTTTGAGACACGAACTGGTCCTCCATTTTCCACTTTTACCTTCTGGAAAACCCCTTTGTTTTCTTTTAATTTTGTGATTGGCAATAAAGATTCCCCAAAACCACCAGCAGTAGCTTTCAGATCTAAACGTGGTGGGTCACTAGCATATCTAAACCAAAGAAGAGACCAAACAGCACCTAGTGCTGCTTCAACTAAAAATACGGATTGGGGACCATTTAACTTCACCAAGCTTGGGAGTACAAGCATACCAGCAGCTGCACCTAAGTACATGCCCGACATTGTGAGAGAAACAGATCGTGATCGTTCATTTGGTGGCACCCACTGAGCCAGAACTGTGTGGATGGACGGAAAGATAAAACCTTGTGCTACCCCAATGAGCAAACGAGCAATTACCAATAGATGGACTCTATTTGGGTCCAATGGTACTAAAGCACATGTTACTGACCATAATACAAATGAGAAATATAGAACACGCCTTCCCCCAAAAAGCTGTGCAGCCCATCCTCCTGGCACTTGTGAAATGACATATCCACAATAGAAAGTCGACAATATCAAACCCTTATTTGATTGATTCACCTCAGCAGCATCTGCAGCTACAGTGTATGCAATTGAGAAGCCCACACGCTCTATGTAGCAAACACAGGTGCAGATAAATGTTAGGAGTACAATCACGTAACGCTTTGGAAATTTCATCCTCTTCATATTTCACTTTTCATATGAATAAAAATTGCTTGTAGCTGCCCTGTTTCTGTTCCATTCTTCTCTCTGATTATATTTTGCTTCTATATAGAAATACCCAAAGCCCATACTCTCAGAGAATCTCAACATGGAAAATTCTGAAAGCTCGAGGTGGAATGTTTTTCAAACAATCATAGAGAACCTGTGGGGAAAACTAAACTTCAGGGAAATGAGTGAAACAAGAAAAAATGCATCATGAAAATCAAATGAGCTTAAAAATCATGTTGTAAGGTGGTGGGAGGCACAAGCAATTTTTTTATCCTTGAGCCAAGGATAGTCCATTATCACCCTTGAGTTTGTACATGTTAGAGCATGAGTGGTGATCCTTACCATTGAGAAGAAAAGACCCACTCCCCAACAGGATAGCCTTTGGCCAATGGCACAAATTGACAATGATAACGGCCAAGTATGGGAAATCATTCAACCATTGGCAGGATCCACTGGATTGACAGTACGGATCAACAAACATCAAGCCCAATATGTATAAAAGGGATGAAAATATCACACCATCACCATGAACTGAATCATATGATTCATCACAAAGTTCCAGGCCTTAAAAGTAAGCATGAAAGGATGGCAGTTCATTATAACTCAAATTATCCAGATGGCAAGAGATGAAAACTTCCAAATCTTCCATAACATACAAGTTAAGGATGGAATATCTCCTACAAACTCAAATATGATATGGCAAAGTATAATCTAGGCAATGAGCAAAACTCATGTCAACTGGAAGCCCTAATGGGTTCAATTACTCAACCACAAGAAACCACAGAAAATAGAAATTGAATTTAGTAGGATTTTAACCTTCCAGAATTCACCAGACCAATTTTTCTTATCATTAATTCTGGGAGAGCGAGTAGATCTCCTTAGAGACACATGCTGAAGATGGATGTAGACATCATCATATTCATGGGGATGCTCACCATTCATCAAAAAGTGACCCCAAGTATGCTCGTATTCAGGTTTAAGCCCAAGAATAACTAAAGCAATTCAAACTAATATGTTTCTTCTGTATGTCTAATTACTCATCAATGGTTCCAATAAATATTCGACCACTCCACATCCCACATTCAGAATGATAATAACCTGATGCTGTATGCTGTATGGGTGGGTGCTATATCTAGTAGGATTTGAAAATTCCAATTTTGATTGGTCAATCATAAGTTGGTCCCATAGCAATCAACTTGAACTTCCAATTGAGCCTCTTTCCTCAAGGCAGGATATTACTGGTCAAACATGTACGATGACGTTGACAAGATGTAATGGCTTGTCTTGTGTGTAAAATGTCAACAAGACAAGGTGGAGTGGAAGAGAGAAAGGGGGTTGCTAAAATCCTTTCTAGCCCCAAAGAGGACGCATGCAAGCATCTTAATGGACTTCATCTTGGCATTTTGTAAGGTGGGAGGGAGAGTTGGGCTCCATCATAGTGATGGTGGTTCTCTAAATATGCTACTCACCATGGCACCAACAGATAGAAAAGAAGTGAGAATGAGACTACTTGCTCGGTACATGAAGGGGGTTGTGGTCTGATTTCTTGATGTGGCACAGTTTTGTTTGATGTAAAGCCATTCCAACTGAAACATGGGAAAGCGATAGAAGACAAACAAGAAGATTTGTTTACTGTTCACATGGTCAACTGGAAACAAGCATACCTCCAAGTTCCATTTTGCTTGATGTAATGCCATTCCAATTGAAACAAAGGGAAAAAAATAGAAGACAAACAAGAAGATTTCTTCACTGTTCACATGGTTAGCTGGAACCAAGCATACCTCCAAGTTCCAACCCCCATCCACCATCCCCCACCCCCGCCCACACATGCGCACACACACAAAAAAAAAAAAACAACCCTCAAAAAGGAGGGAAAAAAGAGTAAGAAGTGGTGGCTCAAAATCAGTTACCTATTGGAAATACATGTAACTTTGCTAAGTGTGTGTATTTGGCAATTTGTGAGGGATTTTTTGGAGAGACATCATCATTAATAAGTACGAGGTTCAGCAGGATCAAAGGGATACTCACCCTCCAGATATTAGTATGCAATCGTGCTTTGACAAGTTCATGCAGGCTATTCAATTTTATATTACAACAATGGGTAACGTGAATCATTTTTTGATTGAATACAATAGGATGATTCTACATCTTTTTTTTTTTTTTTTTTCTCATGATGGGATTCCAGTTTTCTGGTGAAATTCCCATTGTTGTTCAATGTGGCTTCACACTGTAACTCCTAAGTTGTAGAAAACTATGACAGGATTGGTGGAGAGGTGGCTTAGTACCCACAAGTTAGACGCAACTTCTCAAATGCTGAAACTGATTATCTTGCCGCTTGCTGGTTGTAGTTATTGTGACAATTAATGCCTCAAAGGGAAAAAATTACATGATCTGGTTGCAGAATCCTCTGGAATGTTCTTGTTGAAATCCATTTATTGTTGGTCCAACAGAATCCTCTCCCCTATATTCTCTCCTTTTACATAGTGGCCCCAACATGGAGAATATTTTTGGAATAATCCTTGTATTTTTTATTTTCTTATTTTCCACATGGATTTTTGTAATTAGTAGAAATAAATAAGGGTGACAATGTTTCAAAATCCTATTAGAGGAAATTATTGTGCAATGTGAACTTAGATCTAGATCTAGATCTGGGAGCCCATGGCGAAGTGTCCAAGCTCAATGTATTTGGCTCTAGAAAAAACTATAAATAAGGGGTCCTTGGGTGCCTATTGACATCCTTGTTTTGTGTGGAATTTATTCCACTCCTTGTTTGAGTTTATCTTGAGAATTCTTGTTACTTTATGTTCTAAGTTTTCTCGTAATGTATTTGAAGATTTGATTTCCTTTGAGCAAATCTTTCATTCAAGGTGTTTTTGGTAAGGGTGTGAATTTCTTCCCGAGAGTGAAATTCATACTTGAGTTCACTTTGGAATTTGGAGTTTCCTCAATTCAGTTGAGTCCAATTTCCAACATATTAAATAGGTGGATCCTGAAGAAGGTTCCCTCACCTGTTCAATTGGGGATTTGAATTTTGGAATTACCTCAACTTTAAAAGAGCCAATTTTCATATTCCTTGAATTTAGATTTGTAAAAGCCTAATAGGTAGGCTGCAGCAGGTACTTCTTACCCATATTGTAATGGTTACATATCTAGCACGTTGTTGTGGCTGCCTTTGCAAAGACAATAAACTTTATATTGTTTTCATTGTTTCATTTATATCTAACTTAGTTGTGGGCCTGCATATGTCTCTTGATATCCTGTTTTGCAAAGTTGTGCTCGGAGGTGCACATCCTATGCGAAACCCTTATTTTTATTTTCAATAATGTTTAAGTTACCAATTTAAAAGAAAAAAAAATTAAGTTCTAACATAGAAGTTGGAGGAGTACCGTCAATTTGCATTGATCACCAACAATTGCAACTCAATCATTGTAATGAAGTTTTCTAGAAGGAACACAAATCCTGTTTTACTAATTTTCAAAAAAAAAAATGATACATTTAAGGTTTCTTTTGTTGAGATAATTAAGCAAATTGGTGTACTTTGACAAGTTCATTTCAGTTAAGTCTTTATTTAATTATTTATTTAGGAAAGGGGGTCTAAGGAGTTTCTGAAAAAAAGCTATGGCTGGGCCGCTTATAGAATTTTATTTTTTCCAGATATTATCCTATTAAAATCCAACTATTTAGTAATTACTCAATCACTTGCCAAATCAAGCAAAAAATATTTAACTAAAATGATGAATACTGTTCTAATGATCACTCAAAAATAAATAAGAACAACAATGTTCTAGTGCAGTAACTAAATCCTTTGAAAGTGGTTTAATCCCATTTAAGAATCATGTTTTCTGAACTTGAAATTAGTAACAAACTCACATTAATTCACTAATTAGGCAGTTCGAATCACCTAATTCACAAATTTGTCCCAATAACAGTAAGTCCAAATGGGTCAATAATTCATGGTAGTGGTTGGTGATTGTATTTGAGTTAGTGTGGAAATTGCAAATTACATCAGTTGAAATGCTATATTCCAAATTCTTGTCAAAAATCAATAATGCCAATCGACGTCGCTAATAGGTTTAAAGTAGAAATCAGAAAAAATGTACCCTCAAATACTGTGAATTTCGATTTCCCTGGAAAAGAAAGAAATCAAAAACCTATTTTTTCAAAATATTAAATGGAATGTAACTTAATAAATCTAGATTTGTGTTCAGTTCATTAGAATTCTGCAACTCTTTGACACTAAAATCCTCTGCAAATTCATTACATCACTCGAGATATCCAGTCCCCAGAACAAAACAGTCGTAGAAATCTGATTCCCTTTGTGAAAATAATAGTAAAGGGGAAATTACTGCTGAATCAAAGCCCAAACAGAAAATCAAACAAAAGAAGTAAACTTTCACCACCAACGCGAATTCAACCACCACTAAAAGATCACAGAGAACATATACAAAAGAAAGAAAGAAAATTCTTAACAAAACAAAATCCAAAAAACAAAACTAAACAAGAAAATCAAAATCATCCATTCATGCACAAAACAGCAAAATCATACTAACAATGAAAGCTACTAATTCGAGAAAAAAACCCAAGATGGGAAGACTCAAAAAGAGGCAAAAATATCCAATATTGCGAATATACCCATCTGGAAATCATCATAGAACAATAAGTCAAAGAACCCACAAAACCCAACAACAGATACACCTATTTTACCAAATTACCAGATACAGAAAACAAAACAAATCGTTGAAAATGGTAAGAAACGCACCTCAAATGGATGCACGACAGATGCATTTCTGTTCCGAATCATAACCCAGAAGAGAATTTACAGAGGAAATATCATTCAGAAGTGCAATTACGTTGAATGAGATGTAGAAATGATGCTTTTGTTGGTATTTTCTTCTGTCATCAAAGAAACGAGAGAGTGCAGCTGGCAATGCACATGGAATGGTTGAGACTTGAGACAGAAAGAGAGAGAGAGAGAGAGAGAGAGGCGGCTTCGAAATTTCAAGCAATGATACCAAAGCTCCAGAGGTTTTTGTTGTTTTTCGGAGGTAGAGAGAGTTTTTTTACTGCAGTGGGTATCTGCTCCAATTATTTTTGAGTAAATTCAAGGAAAATGCGTATAAAAGAAGTAAATAAAGAGAATGGCTCTGAAAACTGAAATATAATTATTGAAATTTATTATTAGACGAGATGTGTAAAAAATATATATAAAAATATATGAATAGAATGTGGGTATAAGTTTATATTTATTAAATCATTCTGATTTATATTATATAAAATCAATAGCTTACAACATTGGAAATTTTAAATATCAAGATTATAAGATTAAAATAAATTAATTATATAACCCTCTACATATTTATACTATTGTTGAATTATGAATCTTAATCTTATTAAAATGAATAATTGGATATTTGGATATTTAAGTTCTATTAAATATCGTTTCTTTATCAAATTTAGATATACACTTAAAATTTACTAAAGGAGGAAAACTCGTGGCTCGATTACGTCAGCTTAGTCACGCACGTGCACCACCAAATGATACTAGCCGCGATGTGACAGTTCTACCCATTTTGTACGGGATAAGATCTGGCCGTTGAAAACCATGCTCCACATTACCGAGAAAGTGGAACCGTCCATCACCCTCAAGAAGAAAAAGAAGAAAAATGGCACCGTTCATCGTGCCATTGGATTTGTACAAAAAATTATTGTATGATGGCATAAGTATGGCCCATTTTCAACCATTCTCAAGATAGATAATTCTATTTAAATTTAGAGGAAAATAATGAGTGATGAAACTCGGGTCGAATTTCAATAAACCCAACTCAATGATTTATAAAATTATTGAATCCGATCCGACTCGACTCAAATTGCTAACCCGAATTACTCAACTTGACCCTATTCGAATTTCTGACTTCACTCAATCTGAGTGCTACTCTATAACTTGGTGCACTCGGGTCGGGTCGGGTCGGGTCGGGTCAGGTTAGTTTACAATCTCTCAACTCGACCCGAATTTCATACGAATTTATTTTTTTCTAATATGACCAAACTCGAGATATATAAAAATATAACTCAAACCCATTGATTTATCGAGTGGGTCAAACGGGTTGAGTTAAAATCTGACTCAAGTTTCACCCCTAATAATAATTTTCAGTGAAATTTATGATATCTTAATGCACATTTTTATATTTAGGACTTATGGCCAGCCTCACGTATTTAATTTCCTTAGATCTCTACCTACCTTTAATTATACCTTTTTATAGTTTGAGTAAGGGGTCAAGATATCGGCCAATACTGTCAATACAAAACGTATCGGCTGCTATGATATGAGTTTTAAGCACTCTGTTTAATATTGGCCGATATGTATTGTATCGGCCGTACAACCTATTTATCGGTCGATTTGGCCGATATATCGGTGATATATATCGGTCTGATATCAGCAGATATGATTCATATCGGTATTTCTTTTAAGAAAAAAAAAATCAAAATGGTGATGGGCCCAGGTCGAAATATCAGCTGATATCAGCCCAATATCGGCCCAGATAATATTTACATTTTGATTTTTTTTTAAAAATAGTTTCTTTTTCGGTTTTTTTATATTTTTTAATTCAGAAAAATAAAAAAAAAAGAGGAGAGAGAATCATATTGGCTGATAATTCGGCCGAATTATCGGCAGGGGCATTTTTTGCACCGCACTTTGAGTCTCATGTTATAAATCTTTGAAATTTCAAAAATTAGCTAAAATATCAATCAAAACCTTATCACGTCAATAAAGAGGGTAAAATTGAATAATATTTTCATTCTTCTTTTACTGTCTATCTACTTTGATAAAATATTCTCGTATCAATTGAACTAACAATCTAACTTTTATAGTTTATTGATTCAACTCAACCAAATTTCATCCTCAAATAAAGGTCATTAAAAATATAGCTTCATTTGTTTAATCAAGATAAAAATTTAGATATAATAAACAAAAGGATGGTCTGATAAGCCATGTTAGATAGTGGGCTCCATCAGATGATCACAAACATATATGGATGGATAGATTTTCTCAGAGGGCTATCATATTATAAAAATAAGACTCATTGAATCGTGTCAAGTCATTGTTTTTAAAGAATTCAAATTGAACTATTGAATAAATATTTTGACCTGTCATGATTAATCCAAGAGTGAGAATGCATAAAATGTAAATTATAGAATAATTTTATAAATATAAATTCAAAAAATATATAAATTTTATAAATAAAATAATAATTTTAACATACTAGAATTAACGTTGGAGTCCTATATATACCCATGTTCTCAGGTGTCAAAAATTGCCAGGTACTATGGTAAGAATCCCTCAATTTGAATCTATTTTGAAGTGCATAACTATTGAAAAAATTAAATTAAATTCATAATTGTATCACTTCTAAAATTGTACTTAAATGATTTTATTTAAATTAAAATTTGTTAAATTCATTTTGAAATTATATCATTTTATATTATTATATGAAAAATTATAATTAATTATTTTTCAAAAATAAGAAAAGATATTAAATAAATGATTCACTACATCAACATAAAAAATATAAGCATGTGTAATTCCAACTTAAGTTTAGAAATTTTCATTTAAATTATAATTTTAATAAATTTATAATATGCTTCAAAATAATTTTATAAAAGTGTTATTGAATTTATATAAATTAAATTTAACAAATATTTTTTTGTTAAATCTGAAAGTATTTTAACACGACTATCAAGAGCTTTGAAGGTTATTTATTTATATACCAACGGTTTATATTTGCCCTCTGAAGGTGGTCCCCATGAACTAATGGGGCCAATAACTACTCCCACGTGACAATCGTGATCAGTACATTTATCATATTTAAGAAAATGTTATAATCAACACGTTATTGTTACGTGGTGTGAAGGGCTACATAAATATCACAATGAAAATTTGAATGGTAGAAATAGTGTAAGGGATATTTATATCTAGTTAATATTATGGTAATTTAATCTCTCTTTAACTTTTATAATGGTTGTTTTTTATAGTTTAAAATTGATTAGATGAGGTTCTTCTCATTATACATTATGATAAAGTACAATACATTTTATATTAGAGATCTATTTTAATCAAATAAAACTATTGAATCTCAATATCTAGCTAATAATTTCACAAGGGGCAATCCAATTGGTAGAGACACCAATGCCCTTGTAATTAAAGAGAGGTGAGGGTCTTGAGTTTCTTCGTCGTAAAAAATCATGATAGATAATATAATGTAAAAATCAGTTACTCACAAAATCCAACTCTTATTGGATTGGTATATCTCAATCCAACAATGAATAATTTTCACAAATGGTTGATATTGAGATTCATTAATAACTAAAGGGAGATGTTGAAATCATGTAACGACCCTACCTGACTCTTAGGTGTGTGTTGTCGGGTTGGAGCCCGATTGTCACGTGCTAGAACAAAACCTTGAGGGTTGTCAGGTATGGTTGGAGCCTACCTGAGGGCCCAAAAAGGACAATATCGCCACTGCGTACTCTGATATCAAGATGAGGCCTTTTAGGCCAAAGGGTGACGTTTGGGCCCAAATGCAAATCCATATGGATTTTTAAGCCCAAAGCGGACAATATCATACTGGGTCATATCGGGTCGTTACATATTCAAAGATTTTCTTTGGTTATTTTTACTAAATCACATTTTCTTTGCTTTATAGTCAAAATTTCAACAAAAGGACTTTGTTAATCTTTCCAAGCACACAAGATGTTAGACATCGAGATGTTCCTGAAATTTGGGAGAGAAGTAGCCCACGATGCACACTTGGTGATAACACGCCTTGCCACAATGTCATTGGACTCAGAAATACCTTTGAAGATCCTATTATTTCGTTCCCACCAAAGGCTCCAAACAATGGCAAATAAGGATAAGTTCCACAATGACGACCATTTAGGCGAGGCAGAAATAATGTGCCAAGCAAAGGACAACTCGGCCATGGAAGAAGGCATAACCTAAGTCACACCAAAAAGATCTAAAACAGAGTTCCAAACGAATAGTCTTTGTCGACGAGACTTGTGGAGATACTCATGTAATTAAAAAAAAATGAGGACCATGATTCTCATTAAAAGGTGTATGATTGAATATAACACATAAAATTCATTTTAGTTGATCAATCAAGTCATGTTTAGAATAAATATAAAATTTCAAAGTATAAAAAAATTATAGTGATATATTTTTGTGAATTTAAAAAATATAACTTAATTGATCCAATGAAAGTGAGTTTAGGTGGCATACATATTCAATAAGACCTTTCGAACAACCCACACAAGTACCATTGATCAGGTCCATAACTATTGTGTATTTCCTAAAATAATTAAAAGCTAAAATTAAAATTATTGTCTTTTTAGCAAAATCCAAATTCTTACTTTGAATGTTTTGTTATTGAAATAAAATTGAGTGAGAGGTCTGATATTTAGATACTCTCTTAACCCATTCATTTTCTGGGAGTCTTCCAAGCCCGACTATTGTCTAGTGCAAGAGAAGGAAATAATAAAATAAAAATATACTTTACAATAATGATAATAATAGTAATAATAAAAGAAAAATAGAGAAGAAACTAAAGCGGTTGTGAACTCAACCAAATTTCTGTGCATCTTAGAAGGTGGCCAAAAAATATTTATATGCATTGAAGTTTGCAATTTGACCGTTATCATCAGGGATTTAAAATTCAGTATCGACCGATATTTTTCTCTTTTTTTCTTTTTTTGTTTTTACAAAAACGATCGATATCGGTTGATATTGTGATATCGACCGATATATCGATATATCAGTTGAATATCAGTCTATATAATTCGTATCGGCTGATATTTGAATATCTGATTATCGTCTTTCATTTATAAACCCAATATTGATGAAAAAAAACAAAAACACTTCATTGGGGTCCACCCGTTATGGGCCCCATATACTACTGCGCATGACATTATCCTCCACAATGTCATAAACATTTCTTCAAGGTGAGGACTGAGCATTCAATTCTGCAATTTAAAAAGCAAAATTCTGTCACTAAGATACAAATTAATTATGCTTAACAGCAATGTCTTTTTCTTTATAAAACCTGCACATGGCTCAACCGACAAATGTGGACTAATCACAATATGATTGGAAGATGGAACACATTTAAATATAATATAATGGACTTTTACTGTTTTTTTTTTTTATAGTATATATGAAATGATATGATGATGATTGACATTGATTAAAGAATAATTGAAAGAAGCTGCACCATGCAGCTCCAAAAACATCTCATTCAATTTTATATTCCAACTCCATCCATTTGTTTGTTTGTCTGTGAGAGAGATTTTCTTCTCATAATTTATTGAGATGACAGCGGTTTATTGACTTATTCAAGCACAAACTCAAAAGCTAAACGGTGCACAGGAGCAAGGACTTAAATCTCGATATTAACAGAGAAATCTCTCTCTTATTTTTTTTTTAATCAAAATTATTGAGATCGAACAATATATATCGAATATCGCTCAATATCAATAAATTTCTTGTGTCAGCCAATATTTTTTTCCTGGTCCCATATCCCATTTGTATTTCATATTATTCAATTCCATTTATGTTCATTGTTAACCAAGTTCCTTATTTGACTTCAGAGATAAAAAAAATTGATTGATATGTATTATTTTTTTCATGACGGGTGTCTACGGGTCTCACCTATATTTGGACATAGGACATTTTAATCTGACTATTTCTTGGGGCATGTGCAAATCTCTCAATGCCATACACTGGATAAGCAACTACGGGAATGGCCCAGAGAGGTGTAGAGCGTGAATCAAACTCAAGAGCTCCCTTCATGAATGGAATTTCTTGATGGTCAAACCAACACCCTCTTAGGTTTTGAATTTTGATATGTATTATATTACTGATACATACCAATTTTATATATGTTGATATGTATTATATCATCGATGTACTAATAGTATCGGCTGATAGATGTATTTTACCGACCGTATCATATCAACTGATATTGCATAGTATTTGTCTTTTTTCAATTTTTTTTTTCAAAAATTTGTCACTTCGAGCATTCTTTGATTAAATCTTGCATTGGGTATGATTTTAAGAAAGTTGAGAAGTATGTTCTTAAAGTGTGAAAGATATTTGTCAATTTTTGCGATCATGTTGGAGAGAAAAGATTATGATAAATATATGCTAAAGTAACTCTGTTTTCATACATGGAACTGGTTGGCTGTTGTCAACCTAGAGCACAACAAATGCACTAGAAGCACCCGTAAAGCGGCTAATTGAGCCACCAATGCTCTTTGAAGCACCAAAATGCCTTATCCTGTAAACACCGGAAGCTGTTGTTTGAGGAATTCTCCACTCTATAGTTCCATGACTCTGAGAACTGAGATTAAATGGTCTTGACCACTTGAACCGGAGACACCAATCGTTGTCGTCGTAAACTGGGATCCATGTTTTGTTACCAGATAGAAATTCCACAAGAGAGAATGTACCATCAGTCATGAGATCATTTCTTGGGCAAGCAGACCAGAATGTGACCGTCACCATGTCCGATCGTTTGAACTTAGAATTTTGTGGAACGTCGGTGCTCACATCACCAAATTGGACACCAATAGGTGTTGTGTCGACGATAACCGGTGGAAGCAAGCCGATTTGATTGTCCAAGAGGTCTGGGGGCTGGGGACCTGGTTGGACACCCTGGCCATCAAGGAGAGCTTTTGCGAGCTTTTGGAACTCCTGAATGTAAGCACTGAGTGTATGTGGACCATATAATGTTGAGGCGCCCTGCAAATCCCAACAGTAAAATGCTGAAAATGGGTTATCAAAGAGATTTTAATGCCAATGTGGTCAGTCTATAATCTTCCTAACCAACATGGAATGAACCTATTAATGCCAATGGATGTATAAGACAAAATCAAGGAAGAAATGGGAGAGTTCTCAAAATTTTATCATCCAGTGTCTTATTTAAGTTAAAGTATCAGTGCACAAATCAATTCTTTAAGTGAAATAACCTCATCCTTCAAAATAATGGCTGTGATAGATGATGAATGGTTTGATACAATTTCCTACCGAAGACTCAAAAGTGGGAAATATTGATGGCCATTGTATAGCTCGAATCACATTTGCGACATCGAAAATCATTATAAAACGTTGTGGAATAGAAATCATGTAAAAGAAAAGAAGATTAGAGCGCCTAGGGTCCAAAGGACTGGTTATCCTGAAGGTAAAAGGATGTTCTGAAGTTTTCCAGATTATAAGATCACTGTAAATAGATGGTTATAAAACAAAATACAGAAATTGAAGGGGAAAAAAAATTGAAACTGTATATTGTTAGGATTTTCCATATTGAGAAGTTTTAATGTGTTTCTATCGGCAGTGGATACAACAAATAAACGGATCTCAAACACAGTACAACTGACCCACAATCCTCTTTGGAAAGAAATGGCACATCAGGATACAGTGACACCCAGATGAATGAGGCCATTCTAATTCATCCGGTAGAAAATGAACTAAAATTCTTTTATACTAGGGATTGTTGTGGGACCCACTTTTTTGCAACAGTAACAAAAGGATTCATTAAAAGAAGAGGAGGATACAAGAGAAAAAGCCACGTATAGGATATGTATACATGGCAAACAGAAGAAAACAAAGAAAAACATCTAAGAACTAAGAGAAAGAAAACCGTATACAGTAAGATACAATGAGGAGTTCCCCATCACCCCATTCACCCAAAGAGAGACATGATTAGATTAGAGAAGCGCTATTATGGGTCTATATTTTTGAACTCCTACTTTTGTTAGAAAATCAGTAATACTGTTCGCCGACTGAAAAACGTAAGTGAAGCTAATATCCCTCGTCCTACATAACCTTCAAATGTCCCTAAAAATGGTAATCAATTTCCATAGGAGAAACTTCCTATTACTAGTCCAGGAGATAACATTAGTCGAATCACCTTCAATAATGAGCTTACCATTCCAAATCTAGACCAAATTTGAAGTGCTCTCCTAATTGCTCTCAATTCCGCCTCATTCGACTCCATGATACCTAAGGGCTCAGAAAAAGCTAAAAGCATCCTAACCCCACGATCGTGCAACACCCCGTCTATTTCTGCTGGGACCCACTTGTTGTGGGACCCACATGAGGACACGTGAGGTCTCCCATTTAGGAAAGACATCTTAATTTATTTTATTAGTTGTATGATTTATTGTAAATCGATCATTCTTTTATTCCTTTCCATATTACCCACCTAGATTGACTCCCTATTTATTATTTATACATGCAACTCTTTTACATTCTACACAATCAATACACAGAGAATAATTATTCTCCAATCCTTTCTCTCTTTTCTAGTATTATTTTCTACATGGTATCAAGCAATAATTATTTCTTAAGTTTTTTTTCGACTCCATTTTACCTCTCTAGCAGATCACCTTTTTGTGGACTTGCTCTTCCGCAACTATTCATGGATTTTATTTTTTCTTTGTTCATGCGAGAGTCTCCTACAACTGTTTCTTCTTCGCCGTCGATATGCTTTTTCCGTCGAAGTACCTGCTGGTGGGACCCTACCTATCATTGCCCTTTTTTACAAAGCTTTTCATCCGTAGGGTTGGATATCTGTTTTCAAGGCTTTTTCTCGGGTTTCTACAGCTTCCTTCTTCCAGCGATTTAGCCCTTCAAGAAAACCCATTTTTCGGTATTTTGCTCAGATCTGCTGGCTCAAGGTATTGTTGGCTTTCGACCCTTCACTACTTATTCGCCCCTACCCCTAGTTTCAATTGCACCTGGTTGTGACACCGTCGACCAGCAGTGGGACCCACGTATCTGCATTCTCACAGTAACAATGATGCAGTCATCTCTTCCTTCAAACATTATCTTCAATGGACTTTTGGTATTAAAGATTCGGGCCCCTTCGGTACTTTCTTGGAATTGAAGTTGCTTCGTCTTCTCGCAGCCTCTCTCTCTCACAGAGGAAGTATGCCCTGGATCTTCTCCAAGAAGATGGCTATTCTGGCTGCAAATGTAACGACCCGTTTCGAGTTTTCCCGATGTTTGGAGAGTTTTCGTACCTCCAAGTTGTTTTCGGGACCATAGTAGCAGTGAGGAGAGTGTGGGCTCCGTGGTGGGCCCCAGTTATCTGATTTCGAGTTTAAAAACTCGAAGGGCATTTTAGTAATTTCATAATTTTTATGTATAATCATGAAAAATTTGTTGAAAATCACACATTTTTCCCGCTCGACTTTCAACATTCAACATTCGAGAAAAAATTTTTGGTTTTCAATTTCGTCGCCGTTTACCCTTTTTCTTAAAAAAAAAAAAAAGGAAAAAAAGAAAAAAGAAAAGAAAAAGAAACCCTAAAACCCCCCTTTCCTTAAGACCATCCCGCGGCACTGTAGCTTTCCAGCTACAGTGCGGCGCAGCCCCCTCACCGCCGCTCTCTTTCTCTCCATCGGTGATTCTTCTCCTTCTTCTTCTTCTTCCCTTAGCCTATTCGTTGCAGCTACTGGTCGTCGCCCCGAGCCACTTTCTTTTGCTCTTCCGTCGCCATCCGCTTCCCAGATCTTGCAATCAGCCTCGGCGACGAAGCCCTCTTTCCCTCCCTTGTCACCGTCGCCGTTCATCAGGCCGAAAACCCATCTCAGGTTTGCCCCTTTTGGTTTTCCGTTTTTTTTTCCCTTTCCTTCCCTCTCTATTTTCCGCGATTTTCCCTGGTTTTCCTGTTTTTCCTGGATTTTTTTTCCATGATTCCGTTTTCCCTTTTTTTCCCCTCTTTCCGACTCAGTTGGGTAACTGAGTCGGTTTGGCTGAGTCTCCAAACAGACTCAGTTCGAGCCCTAGGTTGGCCCAGTCTTGGACCCAGCCTGGCCAGTTTTCAAGGCCCGGCCCAGTTCGGCCCATTTTGGGCCCAACCCAGTTTTAGGCCCTTTTCAGTCCGGCCTCGTTTTTGCACTTTTTACCTTATTTACTTATTCATTCTTCCTTGTTTCAACAGACTGAGTTCCCTACATCCTTTCAAGCCGCTTCTTGCTTCGGATTTCAGACTTCGCACATACGGTGAGGGAACTTATCACTGTTTTAGCATGCATTCACATCTATTTAACCTTTAACCCTAGACATGGAGTGACTTGAATGGGGCCCTTCATTTATTAAGCCACTCGGAAAGGGAACAGTTGAATAAATATGTGGCAAGGGATCCGTTCGGGTGCATTCATGTCAACCATATATGATTAAATGAAAAATTCTGATCGGACAAATAAATATTGAAAATGATGCTTGAAACTTATTTATAACATGTGGAGTATTTAGTTATAACATGTGAATGAATTTATGATGAGAATAAGATATGTTTTGGATGTCGAACATGATACTTGGGACTTAATGATAATATGTTGTGTGTTATTTATAACATGTAATGAATTTATGCTGAGAGTAAGGTATGTGTCTGGATATTAGATATGATGATTGGAACTTGTTGATAACATGTTGGATGTTTACTTACAACGTGTGAATAAGATCATGATGAGTATGGAGATTTTAATTTTGAGATCTTGTTATATGCTTAAGTTGTTATACATGATCATGATATCATGTGCATGCGTGGGAGGTAAACCGCAATGGACAGCGTACCATTGGGTGTTGAAATAGAGGAACTAATTGTACGTGTATATGTTTATGATGATGTTAGTTGTTGGGAGGACTTCCCCGTTGCGCTCCGGCGGTCGAGACCCCATAGGAGATGCAGGTTTCCCCGTTGCATTCCGACGGTTGAGGTGTCTGCCCCTTGAGATTGGCTTCCCCGTTATGCTCCCGCGGTCGAAACCCCCGTAGGGGATGCGGGTTTCCCATTGCATTTAGGCGGTTGAGGCGGCTGTGTATCATACGGTCTCTCCGTTTATTTTGGTAGGGAGATTGGGGTTGTTGGAGGACAGTTGTTAGTTGTGGAGATTATGTCTCTGATTGGTCGGTGGGACCATTGGTTAATTGTGTAGTTGAGTACTCTCGTACGTAGACAATCATTCTATTATGATGTCTATTATTTTTTTTTCCTATACATGATATATATATATATATATCGTTGATGTATGATATGGTTATTCCCTTTACTGGACTGCTTAGCTCACCTCTTGTTCTCCAGGAGTTTGTTAGAGGACCCGATGTGGGCCACCGAGATGATGCCGCGGACTGGTCGGTAGATTATTGGTTGGTGATGCAGTTAGATCTTATACATATGAGCACCTCTTTTATCACAATATTTTTGTATTCATGTATATAATATCTACTTATATTGCTGACATGTGATATGCATTATCTCTTCATTGGGACTGGTTAGCTCACCCCTTACCTTTCAGGTACCCGATCGCAAGGGACTGGGAAGGGCCCCTTGAGCAGGCACCCGTAGAAGAGCAGTGGTTAGACATTTTATAATTATGTCGTTATTAGTTGAGAGATCTACTTTTTTATACGACCTCCTCTTTGTATGTTGTTTGATTTCGGATGATGTATAATTGTGTTCAAATAGTCTATGATTGCTTCATGTTATGTTGGTATGTTGAGCCTTATTGCTGGTTTTTGAGCGGGAGGTAGTTGCCCCGTTTTAAACAAAAAAAAAAGAAACTATACCCATTACCTATTCCTTGGTGATGTTTTGAGATCTTTCGGAGATAACGTGGCCGTAGCGAGACGGGACGTTATAGCAAACCCGCTGATATCCCGTCGGATATGAACACCAAGTTATCTGCATCTGATGAGAATCTTCTTGACACACCAAGTTTTTATCAGAAACTCATCGGCAAGATCATTTATCTCACCATCATTGAGACCGAACTTATCATATGTTGTTGGTGTCGTCAGCCAATTCATACATGACCATGGGACACTCACCTCCATGCTGTGTTTCGTATCCTTCGGTATCTTAAGGCTCATCCTGGTCATGGCTTGTTCTATACACACCAACATATTTGTCCGATTCGTGGTTATTCTAATGCTGATTGGGCCGAGTCTCCAGATGATTGCCGCTCTATTTCTGGCTATTGTGTTTTCTTGGGCTCACATTTAGTTGCCTGACGAAGCAAGAAGCAATCAATTGTTACTTGTTCCAGTGCTGATGCCGAATATCATGCCATGGATAATGCTGCTTCTGAATTGTTGTGGTTCTGACAATTCCTTACTAAATTGGGCTTTGCTCTTGCCGATCCACTCGTCATGTTCTTTGACAATTAGACGGCTATCAACATTGCCTCCAATCCAGTCTTTCATGAGCAGACTAAGCACATTGAAGTGGATTGTCACTTCCTTATTCAACATATTTCTGAAGGCTGACTTTTCACTCCTCATTTGAAGTCTAAAGATCAGCTTGGGACATTTTTACAAAATCAGTTCTTCGAACTCAGCTCGATTCAGTTGTTCGCAAGCTGGGATTACTTGACATCTTCGAACCAACTTGAGGGAGACTGTTGTGGGACCCACTTCAGGACATGTAAGGTGTTGTGGGACCCATTTTAAGACAGGGTTGACTAGAATCATCCTATTTAGGAAAGACATTTTAGTTTATTTTATTAGTTGTATGATTTATTGTAAATTGATCATTCTTTTATTCCTTTCCATATTAGCCACCTAGATTGGCTCCCTATTTATTATTTATACATGTAACTCTTTTACATTCTAGATAATCAATACAGAGAGAGTAATTCTTCTCCAATGCTTTCTCTTCTAGTATTATTTTCTACATGAATTAGATCCACCATATACATGGTAATGTTAACATACTTTTTATCTTCAAAGAAGCAGGAGAAGCTGGAAAGATTACCTGAAATATATTATCAATATGAAAACAAAGAGAGACATATATCACACATTAAATATAGGTGTTTATCACAACGGTTTGAAGAATAACTTTTTTCACACCTAAGACACTGATGGTTTTCATGATTATATTGAAGACTAATGTTTTCATTTCAAGATTGTAGGAATTTGTAATCTCCTGAACTCAGAAACTTTTTCCTCTTGCAGTATTTTCCAAGACTCAACTAACTATAGTTGTCATAGTTCTAACAAGGAGAAAAGAAATCAACTTTCTTATGATTGATTGATGAAACAAACCTCATATCTTTGGATCTGGTACTCCTCAAATGTAGTCACATATTGAGAATATGTATTTGTCAACCCAGCGATAACAACATGGACGTTGTTGAATTGTCCACTGCCACCACTAGTTAATACAGTTTTCACAGCATTGCGGAGACGCCTCCCAGCCATTGTGGTGAACTCTGTATAGAAAAGTAACATAATTTTTTTTTCAAAAGCGCATGGCATGCTTAAGGATCCAGTCAAACCCAGAGCAAGGCAGATAATTCCCTTTTTCTAAAGAGAACCTTGAATGAGGTGGTTAATCACAGGACTACAGGAGTAGGATGACAATGATGATGAAGTGATGAACAAGGCTCATGATATGTGAGGAACAGTCATGGGCGTATTATCTGCTCTAATACCATTAAAATTAAAACATTTCTCTTTGTTTTGGCAAGTAAAAGGCGAATTTGAGGTAAAAGCCATTGTTTCTTGTTATCGTTCCTTTGGTATATAATTCTTGTAGAAAGAAAAACAAGAAACAGCAAAGACACGTTCCACGCAGAAAGATAGTATGCTCCAAATAGTGAGTAAGAAGGCTTCAAGTGGGACTACAAACACCATGTTTGTATAGGGTATCTATAATCAATTTAAATCAACTTGAATAAATGCATGCTAGTAAAGGTAATAGGAATCAAAGCAAGCAGGACAACACACAGTGATAGCAAAAAATAGATCCAAGAAAGTATTTACTATGAACTAAAAGGGAGTGGGAAAAATTGAAAAATATGAAATTTACGGGTAAAAAAAAAAAAGAAGTCTACATGCCAAAATTTCTTCATATTAGGTGGGTGTAAGAAGGCTTCAAGTGGGACTACAAACACCATGTTTGTATAGGGTATCTATAATCAATTTAAATCAACTTGAATAAATGCATGCTAGTAAAGGTAATAGGAATCAAAGCAAGCAGGACAACACACAGTGATAGCAAAAAATAGATCCAAGAAAGTATTTACTATGAACTAAAAGGGAGGGAAAAATTGAAAAATATGAAATTTACGGGTAAAAAAAAAAAAGAAGTCTACATGCCAAAATTTCTTCATATTAGGTGGGTGTAAAGATGTTGGTCATTTTTAGTTGCAAAATTGCTTTCTCACACAAACAATCCATTATTCTCAGTAAAGTGGAGAAGGCTACTATACCTCCTGGTACACAGAGAATGACAAATTGCCCTATCTGCAATATCTGAATTGGAAGAATTGAAGGCTGCATAATTTGTGACCAGATATACTCATTAGTAACACTGATTAAAATGTAATGTAGGATGAAATCTGAGGTCATGTAAAAAATAGAAGCAAGATAGCTCATTTGGTTGCCAAATTTGTGACTCATGGAAAAGTATAGAGTTATAGATGAGAAGAAAACTGATGCGCAAAGTGTGGATTTGCTATCTCGGACATAGACTAAAAAGCTTCTAGTTGCATACAGCATACATGCAATGTAAAATTTATTTCTCTTGGATTCTGAAAGATGTAAGATTCAACTTACAGCCCAGGCATATGGTAATTTCATTTCACCAGTGTCAAGTAAAATTGGCTTTGGCTTCTGACAATCAACTTGCTCCTTATTTGGTGCTTTTAGTAGATTCCTTACCAATCTCCAGAAGGGATTACCCTGAAATAGCATAAAAAGATGAGTATTTTCCTTACTGATAAAGAAAGCCATAATAATTATTCTCTCAGTGACACAGTTAGTTCCACTGAGCTGTTTCTAGGAAGCCTTCCACAAGGGGAAACCTTATAGCAAATCATCCATCATACACATTGTATATCACCGCACATCAATAAAGGCCATTCAAATAGTGGCCTACGACATGGATGGAACCAATTCCATCGTCTTATGAATTGAATTTGGACAACTGCTCATTTTCTTCTAGGATTTCTATCTGATGCCACCAACTTGATATTTATAATCATTTGAAAGTGTGGTTTTCAGGCTATACTCCATCCACTGTGAAGCCCAGGATTTGGATAGACTGCATTAGTATGCATGGGTCATGTGAACAATACATGAGTAGACATTATCTTTTGCATTGGCAAATAAGCACTTGGAAGTCTAACCCTTAAGCGAGAACCTCAGGATAGTATTGCTTTGAAAATAAAGTTTGACTAACAAGATGGGTCAACAACATGGCAGTTCCTCATTCTTTTACCTAACTAGAAAATTAAAAAAGTAAGACTGACTAAATGAGCAACTTAATTTTATAAGAAACCCAATGACTAAGAAGAATGACAATATGTGAAAAAAAAATCAATTTCTCAGGTGTTCTGAGAATATGTGATTTGTATCAGCTCGTTACTTTTATCTTCCTAACCACGATTTATACCAAGTACCTGATTATCTCCCTGCTTGAAATCAAAAGCACCAGGCCCATCAGTGGTACCTGCAGCGAAAGCAAATCCCATGGCAGCAGGGCATGTTTTGACCACCTCAGGACTTCCTCCACTTGATGGAAGCGTGACCTCAAGATTTGAGAAATTCAAATATGTATGCCGGTAATCAACTTTCCCTTTTAATTGCTCAGATGCCGTGTTAAATAGATCCATGGCTTTCCTAAATTGCTTTTCTCCAATGATGCGTGTACTTTCAAATTCATCTGGGTAACTGGATCGGTAAAGAAAAAACAAGTAAAATAATCAGAACTAGTTCAACGTAACAAGGAACTTTCATGGTTCTGTGGCATCAAGATGGGTATAAATATCAAACATTACTGGACATAGATCCCTGTATAGAACGTAATCGTAAAATCACTATGTTAAACATAGTACTAAATAATCATAATTGCATTTCATGCTAATACAAATTTTCTATTGTTTGTATATAAACCATTGGCAGGTTTCATATATAAATGTTCACGGTATATAATGGACATGCTTGCATATTGGACTTCATGCAAGTCACCATGCATCGACGTTTAAAACTAACATAGTTGTCCATATTAAGGAGATGAATATACAGTAAGAAACTGCACAATGGAACAGGTAATTACCCTGGGCCACGACCGTAACATAACTCATTTTTGCCATTGCAAGTGCTGTGATTGAAATCACAAGGTAGACCAGTATCTATGCAGAATGCACCAAGAGTGTTTGGGCTAACATCTCCACAATTTGATTGACAAAATGCAGATACAAAGCTTGGTTTTTCACCCTGTTTGAGAGAATCTCGGGCATGCAGTTTGCCACTCGACTTTGTTACAGGCCTTCCACCAGAAGCTTGGAAAGAAGCTGCAATCCCCACTAACTTATCATCTGCAGAAAATAAATAAGCACATAAAACCATCAATGAAATATGCAACATCCTGACAATTTTGATTGGACACATGAATCCATGTTTGTAAAATTGTTTTTTTTGTTTTTACTAATGAAAAACCGTTCAGTTGGATGCAAACGTTGATGGGAATACAATCGATGCTTGCATATTGGAGGACCCAATCTATCCTTTTCCCCCCTTATTTTTAAAGAGAGAACTTTATTCCCTTAGTAGATGTGGACCAATTATCACTGAGCTTTCCTTTCACAATATATCATTGTACATTTGCTAGACATCGATCACAATGCTAGAAGGATGTTAGAAGGGAAATATTAGGATATGGGTCATCACATTGTAGGACCTACAGATAGATGAGTGTCCTATGAGTCTATTAGCACTGAATGGTCATACACCTCTGTTAAAAGTAATAAAACTAGGTTCTCTTGAACAAGCATGATACCAAATAAAAGCTCATAACTGATACTAACATCAAAACTCTTGAAAGACACTGTCTTAGGGAAGAAAACTTGAATTAAGAGGTACAAAAAAACTGGAAAGCACGTACAGTTCTCATGTGGTCCAGCAATTATGTTTGAAACTCTTCTAGGAATTCCTTTCCGCTTGAAATAGTTGGTTCCAAATGCATTAGCCCGCTTGCTTTCAACTCCTTTCAAAGTGCCATTTTCTTTGGCCCAGTCCTCCATGAAGCGTGCAGCAGCGCCTTTGTTGTCACCACTTATCAATGAATTTGTCCGACTCATGGAAGTTCCATGTGTAGCAAACCAGTTAAAACTGCCGACAGGACCCCATTTGTCATCTATAAACTTCAAGAGGGTAATTTCTTTATCAACGTTGTACTTATATTGGCTTCGTTCTGTTGGAGGATTGTTAAGATAAGAACTTGGACTGCGGTTTACACCAGCATCTAGGAGCTCACCTGTAACAGTTTGAATCCATAGCAGGCAAATCATGACATAAATTAAGTGGAAGAAACAGAAAATGGAATTCTCAGGAACTTGGCTGTCAATGGTAAAATTGGGTCAATGACTTGATTGACATGGTTTGAGTATGAATTGGATTCAGGTTGGACCAGGTCTGCATCCTGAGATCCAATACCAAATTGGTTTTAATCTGGTTAACCTTTATAGATTTGGGATGATAATGACTCCAGGTATAACCCATTTTTGGCCATTTCATCTATAGAAAGTAGATATCAGACTACGAAATACAGCAAAAAACCATCATCCTAGAAATTCCTGATGAAAACTATTGTCTGAAATAAATCACTTTGATGCAACACCATTTATAGGAATTTCTGCATCGAAGAGATAAGATCATGGTCAATGTGGGTAGAAAAGGACAACACAAATACAGAATCTTCAGTTTTACCTATATTTATAAAAACTGATCCAGGGCTGAGATTTTCATGAGCTTGAATAATGCTTTTCTCAATGCCAGCAACAATGACATCAAATGATTGGCGAACAAATCCAAGTGATGTTACTATGTATACCACATATTGGAGGTAACCCCCAGGCCCCGCATGACTGTGAATCCCACTAATAGCCACATTCTGCTCATTATATAGGTCCCCATACCTGGTAAAAAGGGACGACATAATATAAATTTTTGCAGAATGCTAGAGAACTGAGAACAATGTACTAAATCAATTTTAACACCAAAGTTAATGCTCTGTTGATAGGAGGGAAAATTTCTAGAAATCAATTCTAATCTTATGCATCATTATACAGGATAGGATTATAGAACTTTTCATATATTCCATCAATGCCATTAGCCTGCTTCTGAACTAAACCAGGGTCTTCTCCTGCTTACCACCTCCATAACATTAGTTAGCATAAAAGTTGTACGCACTACGATTTCTACGCAAGTAATGTAAACAGGAGTACATATTATGATTTTTCTAGAAAAGGAAAAAAACTAGATTTGCAATTCAAGAACACAAATCAAATTCAAGAGAAAACCATAAGGAGATATGGAGAAGAAATCAATGTAGAGTAGGGACGTTTGAGATAAACTACTAGAATATCTGATCTTGATTGACACTCAGCCAAAGGAACAAAATAGAAGTTAGATTCACATTTCTGTATGGAACTGAATGTCCGTTGAGAAAGATGGAGAAGCAAAAGTACGTGAAGAGAGAATTAGGAATGTATACTAAATACGAACTGAAGAAGATCACAAGAGGTTCAACATACCATTTGAATGGAAGTTAAAGAATATCAGTTATGATGGTCTGCACTTGCATATGGGACACGGGAATAGCCTCCACACGAAGATATGAAGTGCTTGAAAAATAACAAACTAAGAAAGGAATTGAGTCAGATGGTTTAAAATTTAAAAATCAACAAGACATGCAGAATATGCAGAGTGTGAGTTCAGTGGTTCAAGAGTACGGAGGATCTACTCAAAATCAAAATTGGTGCCACATTGTGGCAAACTCCATTACCTGTCAAAAAAGAACCATGAAAAACTCCATTTTGGGTGCAACTATAGGGAAAAAAAATGGGACGATTTTGTGAGGATGTTGTTAGTAGGATTACACAACTGATAGAAAAGTAGGATTACTTAAGGGTGGGCAATGTGGAAACAAGCCCATAGAGGTTGTTTATGTGATAGTTGAATTCTCTTTTATTAAAAAGATTTTTTGTAAGACAGTAGTTAGGCATGCACATTTATATGGAGATCAAAGCTTGACATGCTAGATTATCTTCTTACTCAACTACTCCTCACCTCCATCTGCATACTACAGATATTTGAAAGTTCAAAAACCTTCAAGTGGATCCAATAGAAGAGGATCAAGACAATGCCCATAAGATGGTTTGAGCATGTGCATAATAAACGATGAGACAGCTCTCTGTTTTAACATATGAGGGTTTTCCAAATTGGGAGTCGGCAGTCAATTTTCAGGCGTCTTCTTCTTATAACATTCTTTGTGGTTTTAGTTTATTTGTTTTGTTTTCTCATTTTCTTATTGTCTTTCTTGTTCTTGCGGTCTAATCCTTTTAGACCTGCTTCCTCGTACTTGTACCTCTGTTTTTGTTTTATTAAAACTTTCTTTGTTACTGCTGGAAAAAAAATAAAAAAAACATTTGAGGGTTTGCCACTTCCAGCTGCTAGGGGAAGGGCAAGACCAATTAAGGCATGAAATGTGGAAATGAAGACAGAAGCTGCAGACAGAGATGTCACATCTCTTACAAGGGATGAGTGGAGAAGTAGGACTCAACAAAGCCAACCCCACGTGGATAGGAATAGGCTTTGTTGAAGATGATGATGGTGACAACGATGTACAAGCTCAGAGGAAGAGCCAAAAAAAAATGCACACTGAAAGAGATTTTGCCCCAAAAAAGGATGATTGGAGAAGTAAATCTGACAAAGCAGTCCCAAATTGATGGGATTAGACTTTGACGAAGATGATATGAGACAACTAAATGGGGGGTATTTCTCTCAAAAGAAAAGCCCTCCTAAACGTACAGGAGAATTCTATAAACTACCAGGACATGGTCTACAAATAGCATCTCAGAGTACCAGCAAATATTCCTAAATTTCATTACCAATTTGCAAACAACAAATAAAGGAAAATAAACCCATATTGAATTTGAAAGTAGTGAACCAGACAAGCCATTAGCATATGGGACTGTTCAATAAATGATAAACAAGGAAACATTCTCATTTTACCAACATCAATAATTTTTATTTTTTTAATGGTAATAGGAATCAACCCTTCAAACTTTAAGGTTGTAACAATGAGCACTTGCCAAATGTGATACAGGGCTCAATTTACAACAACAATAATATTAAATTATTAATCTCCCAAATAAATGAAACAGGAGAGGTACATACTTAACAAAAAATAGTTCGCACTTCATTCGGTGTATGTTCAAGACCATCCAAACATGTCATCTCCAGTGCACACTGAATGTTTTAACACATCTAAAATGCAATAAATAATAATCATAGTTTACACTTTATGGGTTGGGGTTGCACTCTTAGATAGGAAATTCTAAGAGTCAGATGGCAACAGAATTGTGGCCAGTAATTATATTTGAAGCTTTCTTCAGATGCAGTGGGCTTATCAGTTTGGCATTCTTGATCATTAGTAGCCAGGAGCTGGTATGGCAATCTAGAAATTACTAGGGCAGAGCAAAAAGAGTAAGAAGAAAATGATGAAACGAGAAATACCTCGCCTTCAATCTTTCAAGAACTTTTATTGTGACTAGCTGTGAGGCCATGCATGCATCAAGATTTACAAAAGCTACACGACGCCCCTGAGGCTCTGATACAATAAATGCACGAGCTCGCAATCTAAAATGAACTCCAGAAGCAATCTGGTCACTACTAGCATATCCCATCATGTTAACATCTGCCGCAGGACCTGTAATGTCATAGCTTCCCAGTCCAACCAAGTAATTGGTATCTGAGAGCACTCCCCCACAATCCTTTAGAAAGAGAAATAACAGAAGCCAAAGCAAGATACTTGCAAATGGCCCCCGAACAAGCCGGTAGAAGAGAGTAGACAACTCCATTATGACAGCTAAATGCTTGAATAGATCCAATAGGCCTCACAAAGTGGTGATTATGTTGCTTCATCCATGATGAAATAGATCACTGTGAGTTTATCTCTTGATGGAAAGGATGACAAGAATTCATTGAAATTACTTCTCAAAGTAGTATCCTGAAAAAAAAAAAAAACTTAAATTGAAGTATTCAAGTTCTATGTTACATGGTTTCTTTGGAATAAGAAACCCATCCTGTATTGAGGTTTTTATGTCATATTCTTCATGTCACATCCAAATTCTCCTAATACTAAACTAAGACTGTTGTCTACTTGAAGTACATAATTCCTATTATGGGATTTTCTGTTCTGGAATTAGATTCTAGTATGGTACAGCATTTCCATACATGAGTAACTTAGTTTAAGTAAACATACAAACAATGAAAATTGAGCAACTCTAACACATACTAATTTGAAACTGTGTGGCAGCAAGTGCACTCAACAAATAAACAAGCTTTGAGAAGTAATCCACACGTGCTAATAACCTCGAAATCAGATTGGACTGGCCAAAGAAACATAAGATCTAAAGGAGCAAGTTGTCCAAGACAACTGTCAGACAATTCTAAAATTAAAAGAGCCAAATTGATGTAGATTGTCATCAGAAACCAAGTTGAGTTGGGTGCGAAAACCTGACAGCATCCAACAAAGGATTACATTGTTTATACACTGTTAATATTCATTTTTATTATAATGGCATCAGCTGAAATTAACCTATTTTAGACATTCCAAATGCTAATCCAACCTTGCAGATGTATTGTTATGAGCAAGTTTGCTACAATCAACAACTGCATTATTCATCATGTAAGGTAACATAAACTACAAGTGTTGAATACTGCACGAATGTAATCATATTTCTTTATGTTCACAATTAACATGTATATGCACTGACATTCAATGAATTAGATAGGAGATTTTTAATCTTCCGGTTGGACTTTTAAGTTGATGTTAGGTGATGCAAGGTTAAATTACTACAAAAGATATTGGACCATCCTTCCCAATTAGAACACTCAACTTCTGAGAACATGATGTAGTAGTCAAAATATGACCCTTGTATTACATGAACATATTTAACTTTCTAAAATTGAGTAATTTATCTGCTCAATCCATCAATCTTAGTGTTTAGATCAATAAATCAGACCCGTCTTGTGGGTCCTAGTATGGCAGTACTTTTCTGATGCTTTTGGATAGAAAACCATAAATCTAGAGCCTAGAATATAGTTAAAAAACTAGAAAAATACTCAGGTGAGTCAGTCCAATTTGACTCGACCAAATGGGATTTCAAGTCGAGTGAGTCAACAAGTTTTACTGAGTTTTTTCGAGTCGAATCCAAAAACTCAACCGAGTTACTCAACTTAATAAAATTTCCAGTCAAGACTGAGTTTTGAGTTTTTGAACTATGGCCTAGATCAAAAAGTTAAAATGCAGACTCAACTTGAAATTCAATCAAGTGTGTTCGAGTATATCTTAGTTTTTCTCCTCAAAAACTAATTTAAAACTCACCAACTCAGTTGACTCAAAATCCAATTGAATCAATCCAACTCGGAGTGCTTTTCTTAAGAGAGATTTTTTATTTTCAAGTTTTTGAACTATGGTCTAGTGAAAGACTATTGATTTACTTCTTACAAAAGGAAACAAATAAAACGAAAGAGCTACAAAGAGGAAGGAACAAAGAAAGGACACATCCACTAAGACACCTAAAAGATGGCCAAAAACGACCACTAAGAGCTCAGGTTAGATCTGCACATTCTTTCCAAGAGTCAAAATTTAATTTGATTACTGATTGTAACATACAATGTGAGCTTATTGGATGAATTAGATATAACACATATAATATTAAAATTTACATAGTGTGAAATTTAGACCCTTTTACTCTGCCAATCTTTCTATCTGAAAGGAGTCATATTTTTAACATCATATACCAAACATTTTAACTTGAATGACTAGAATGACCTAACGGCCTTAAACTTAATATGCACCCATATTCCAAAATTGCACACTCATTTAAATTTTAAATCCTCTAAACTGCCAAGTGCATCAAGAATCAGTAAAAAAAATTTAAAATATTGTATATACTGAGTCCACCACAAATCCCCGGAGAAAATACTGGATGTGCATCTGGGGGTTTCTGATGAACTTAGTAAATATAATATTTTTGACCTTTTAATCACAAAATGACCCATAAATAAAATACTCGTATCACTGCATGGTGAGACCCACATTTGGTGATCAAGGCCATTGGCAAGGTGGGGCATACCAATACCCATCCCTTGCCTTCTCAGCAGAGGGAGAAAGAGAACAAAGCAAAATCAGAAAATTTAGAACCACAGAAAGAGAACTCACCAGAGAAAAGAAGAAGAAGAAGAACCCCAAAAGACAGAGAGAAGCACAGGATCGCTGTCAGAGAAATCGGACAGAGAGAAGAACTGTGACGGACCGGTGAAAATATTACACCAATGCGTACGTATCTGTGTGTCTCTTCTCTCTTCTCTCTGTTCTGATCTTCTGGCTTTCTTGTTCTCATGTGTATTTGTCAGTGTCAATATATTTAAAATAAGAAAAAGAAGAATTCGCTCTCAAATCTAAACAAGAACAGAAGGGCAGGAACGACAGTAAATCTGTAATCGACCGTTGAGTGTGGACCAGGGGTAAAAAAATCGGCCGGGCCGTTATCCCGGCAGATTTTTCATATCGGCCGAACTTTTTCTCTCTCCTCTCCGTTTTTTTTTTTAAAAAAAAAATCCAAAAAAATTACAGCAAATGCAGAAAATTATGAACTTATTGAATATGTAATTTTTTCATAAAATATCGGACATTTACATCTTCTAATATATTTTTGAAGTTACGATAGTGGGAAATTATATAAATAGTAATAAAATGGTGAAAATTACAAAAAGAAATAAAATAAAAGGAAAAAATTGCATCCCTTTAAAAGAAGTTATTATACATTAAATAACAGCAAATAAAAAAAGTTCATGTATTATTTTATAGGTTTTACCATTTTCTAACATTTATATATCATAGTCCATAGATAATAATGAAATAATTACAAAAAGAAATAAAATAAAAGGAAAAAATTGCATCCTTGTAAAAGAAGTTAGTATACATTATATAACAGCAAATAAAAAAATTTCATGTATTATTTTATAGGTTTTACCATTTTCTAACATTTATATATCATAGACCATAGATAATAATGAAATAATTACAAAAATAAAGAAAAAAGGAAAAAATTTCATCCCTGTAAAAGAAGTTAGTATACATTAAATAACAGAAAATAAAAAAATTTCATGTATTATTTTATAGGTTTTACCATTTTCTAACATTTATATGTCATAGTCCATAGATAATAATGAAATAATTACAAAAAGAAATCAAATAAAAGGAAAAAATTTCATCCCTATAAAAGAAGTTAGTATACATTAAATAACAACAAATAAAAAAATTTCATGTATTATTTTATAGGTTTTACCATTTACTAACATTTATATATCATAGTCCATAGATAATAATGAAATAATTAAAATAAGGAGTAAGTGAATGTAAAAAATGTTGCTGTAAATTTTAACATGTTAGTAACAGTAACTAAGAGCAAATGAAAAATGTTCATCTATTATTTTATAGGTATTATCATTTTCTAACTTTTTTTTTTTCATTTATGCTATTTTATGTTGAAATAGTTAACAAAAATGAATAAATAAATGAAAAAAAATAGTAACTAACAAAGTACACAAAAACTAACTACAGATACAGTAAGATGGAAAAAAAATTATAATACCTATATAAAGCTTTTATTACTACATATCTTATTTAACTTCAAGCATTTTTTAACTTCTTTTATGTTATTTTTGGCTAAAAAAATTAAAATAAAATACAGATAAATCGAAATAAATTACAAAACTTACAAGATCAGTAGATCTGTAAATGAAGAAACCTTTGAACGGTCTGGATAGTTCGGTTTCAAACAAATCCGGGTCGTTTAGAACTTACTTAAATCAAGTAATGAAGAGTGCAATTTTTTTGAAAGATAAATAGTAAAATCTGATTTTCTCTTTGAAAATAAGGTGTGAAATTTGAGATGTAGGTGAATGGTATTTATAGGAAAAAATTGGACCGGTTCGATTTTTTGGATTTAAAAAAAATAATAAAATATTCAGGCATGCCGGACCAGCCGAATCCTGCAGTCCGCTGTACACAGAGATGTGATGGAGAGAAATTGGTTGACAGGTGAGATCTCGTCCGAGATCTCGCCTGATATATCGGACATGAGATATCGTCCGATATATCGGCAAAATATCGCCGAACTTGAGTTGGGCCCAAGCCCGAGATTTACTGTTTTCAGGGGGAAAAAACGGCCGATTCGGCCTAGATTCGGCCGAGATTTGGACCGATATATCGGTCATCTCGGCCGATATTTATTATGAAAAAAAGTTTTTTTAAAAAAAAAACAAAAAACAAAAAACCGAATTTTTAAAATTCGGCCGATATGATGACCGATAATTCGGTCAAAAATTCGGACATATCGGCCGAATTTTTTTTTGTACGGCCGACACTATACGTATCGGCCGATATTTTGACCCCTGGTGTGGACGAGGGGAAGTTGGGTTTAATAAAGTTTAGTGGGTTGGACCTTAGTGGGTTACAGTAGTCAAATTCGATGAAATCCATGCTTTTCTTAAGAGTGTTTTTTATTTTCAAGTTTTTGAACTATGGTCTAGTGAAAGACTATTGATTTACTTCTTTTTTTCTTCTCTTTTTAGAGTGCATACCCCATTTTTGGCAAATTTGACAGTGCAACCATCTCTCTAGACCATTCATCTGTCCAGTGATTTTGATTAGAGTTACTCCCCATCAGTTAAGTTTACAAGAAAAAGATTGTTTACAACTTCTTCCAATGATGATCTTGGAACCTGTCCCTTGCAATATGAGCCGTTTATCTGTGTCCCATTTAAATAGTAAATACAAAAAACAGTGATATGTCAAAAAAAAAAATTTGAATGGTTCATATGTATATTATAATAGATAAAGGACACGAGAGGTGCAAATACAAAAGGAAACAAATAAAATGAAAGAGCTATAAAGAGGAAGGAACAAAGAAAGGACACATCCACGAAGACACCTAGAAGATAGCCAAAAACGACACTAAGAGCTCAGGTTAGATCTGCACATTCTTTCCAAGCGTTAAAATTTAATTTGATTACTGATTGTAACATACAATGTGAGCTTATTGGATGAATTAGATATAACACACATACAATATTAAAATTTACAGTGTGAAATTTTGAGCCTTTTACTCTGCTAATCTCTCTATCTGAAAGGAGTCATATTTTTATCATCATATACCAAACATTTTAACTTGAATGACCAGAATGAGCAAACAGCCTTAAACTTAATATGCACCCATATTCCAAAATTGCACACTCAATTAAATTTTAAATCCTCTAAACTGCCAAGTGCATCAAGAATCAGTAAAAAAAAAATTAAAATATTGTATATACCGAGTCCTCCACAAATCCCCTGAGAAAATACTGGATGTGCATCTGGGGGTTTCTGATGAACTTAGTACATATAATATTTTTGAGCTTTTAATCACAAAATGACCCATAAATAAAATACTCGTATCACTCCATGGTGATACCCACATTTGGTGATCAAGGCCATTGGCAAGGTGGGGCATACCAATACCCATCGCTTGCTTTCTCAACAGAGGGAGAAAGAGAACAAAGCAAAATCAGAAAATGTAGAACCACACAGAAAGAGAACTCACCAGAGAAAAGAATAAGAAGAAGAAGAAGAATCCCAAAACAAAGAGAGAACCACAGGTGAGAAGAAGCTCCAGATTCGAATTTCCCCAGTTGAAGACTCAAAATAGGGAAGCTCAGATAAAATCCTGTGTATTAAGAGAATGGAATTCTCGAGGAATGGGAGAAATAGGTATTGGTTGATTGAACTTTTGATCCTTGGAAAGAGATCGCTGTCAGAGAAATCGGACAGAGAGAAGAACTGCGACGGACCGATGAAAATATTACACCAATGCGTACGTATCTGTGTCTCTTCTCTCTTCTCTCTGTTTTGATCTTCTGGCTTTCTTATTCTCATGTTTATTTGTCAGTGTCAGTGTATTTAAAATAAGAAAAAGAAGATTTCGCTCTAAAATCTCAACAAGAACAGCAAGGGCAGGAACGACTGTAAATCTGTAATCGACCGTTGAGTGTGGACGAGTGCAGTTGGGTTAAATAAATCAAGTGAGTTGGACAGTAGTCCAACTCGGTCAAACTTATGTTGTCAATATAATATTAATTTATTAATTAAGATTATATTTTTATCAAAAAATATTCTGGTCAGAAATTTGTACAGATAATTAGTAAAAATAGAAAAATAAAATTTAGAGTTAGATTATGAATTAGAATGATTTCGTCCATTCTTATCATATTATTATTTTAAAATTAGAGAAATTTGTAAAAATATTTAAAGTATGAATAAATAATTTAAAAAATATATAAAGAATAAATGTAGGAGGTCTAGATTTATATTTTTTAATTACTACATCTTCTCTAAACATTTTAGAATTTAAATTAGATAATAATGAATTAAATTGAAAAGGGTAGGTGGGCTGCCATTGAGTCACTCACTCCACTATCTAACTTTGTAATATGACATCAAAATCATTTACTCAGATGGGCCCTAATGTAGATAAAATAATCCTTGAATCTACTTCTATTGTGTGCTTCTAATTTGTAAATAAACCGTTCTGGATAATAATACGTGCATCATGAGTTTTCACTATCGTATACTGCTTTTAAAAGAAAAAGATCAAGAAAAAAGAAAGAGAAAAGAAAAGTAACGGTAAAATGGTTTACAGAAAAGTGAGAAAACGATGATTGAAAACTCATGGTAACACAAATCATTACCTTGTAATAAAGACTAAATTTGAATCAATTATTTCAAAACCTACCAACCTGCCAGAAAATCATCCAGTCATATAATGCCAAATTGCCGTGCAAGTTGGCAAAGGTCCCAAAGTGGCACACAAGTTTTGTGCACAATAGTTCACGCTTCAAAGGGCAGTTCACACTTAGCAGATCACGCTTCATTTCTTTCAGCCTTTTCCATAGATTGGAGTCTACCTAGAATGTTTCTCGTATACATCCTGGATTAGATATTTTTCTAAATAAACGACCAGCTGCATGATCCTTGTATATTTGAGAGCAAGAGAAAGAGAAAGAGAAGGAATAAAATACCTATGAATATGTAAACCATGGCGTGATATCTGCTGTCGTTGGAGATGATTTGGGGAAAAAAATCATGGAGAGGTGACGTGGTGAAGAGAGGGATAGGAGATGGAACGGAAGAAGGGGAAGCAGGGAATGAGAGAAGGATTACGGGGAAGATTCCATGTTCCCCCCCCCCCCCCTCCTCCCCTCTTTACTTCGTGCGCATAGAGAGGGAGAGTGGGTCAGGTGAGGCCCACTCGGGTTTGGAATTTGGAGTTTTAATAAAATTTTGTGTTTATAAATCCTGTTTTATCTTATTTTTGAAATTCGTGCAATCGGTGTATTTTGAAAATCTCAGTGTAACTAAGATAAAAAAGAACATGTGTAAAAAATAAATAGGGAAAACTAAAGTAAATTTCCAAATTTATATTGTAGATCTCCCCAAAACCCAAAATCCCGGATCGGGTTATTACAATATTGGTCTACATGAGCACATATTGGTTTGTATCGGTGTATCCAATGTGATACCATATCTTTGAGAGTGTTTTTTTTAACCAAGATTTTCAGGCGTTTCATTCAACTAATCTTCAAGACATATGTAGCGAGACATGTTTAATGAAAAATAATCCTTTAAAGTTAAACGTGAATCAAATATAAGGCTTCCGCTTCTTAAGACAAGTTCTTTACAGTTAGACCAACTCAACATTCTGGCCGAAGCCCATTAGAGATAATCCACTGACTACAAGCCAAATAATTGTAAGTGACCAATGAGTGGATTATTGGTTCATAAGCACCGAGAGTTGGTGTGAAAGCATAGAGAAGAGACAAGTAGACTCTACACTAATGACTCAGAAGGAGTGGATTCCATCACTACATTTTTATAATTTTATTTTTGGAATGATTAACTTGATTTGATGGGGTCAATTCTTAGTGCTTCTTTTGCATTTTATGTTCACATTCAATATGTTTCACATTTATATGGTTCGAGAAATGGGCACATCAACTTCACAAAATCCATTATCACATAATGGGTGCTTTTTAATAAGATGGAAATTGAAGGTGATTGATTCTGTATGCACTTAGGATGGAAAGGTGAATGAGATAAACATTAGGGGAAAGTCAATGTTGACATTGAGAGGAGGTGATTCAATAATTGTTTATACTTAAATAGGTGATTTTATTCTTTCTCTAATAAAAGATTTTTTTTTTCTTTTGATGCAAATCTTAGTGTTAAAACATTGCAACTTTGGCCCATCTCAAATTTTCAGGATCCACACCTTTCTTCGAATACGAGGGCATTAGATAAAACTCTAGATGCAAGCAACTCTTGCAAGCCACGTGCATCGGATGACAATTTGACATGAACTTGAAAGACCTCTAATTCCTGAGCCAAAGTGTCTGTCAGTGAATTATCCCGTGCAAATATATATATATATATATATATATATATATATAATATAATAAATATATATTGCATATGATAACTTGAGGTTCTCAAGTCTAAATCGTGGTTGTCTAAACTTGGGCATTTAGGTTAGTTCGGCTCTTAAATTATTGCTAGATCTAAAATCAGCTCAGTTTTAGAGAGGGCCTTGGCTTTGAGTTTGAAATTGTACCTTGGCTTAAGCCAATCTCACTGAAATTTTGTTTATTTTTTCATAAAGTTAAACCACGGGTAAAAAATACGGTCTACATGTTGTGTATCGGCCGCAACATATCAGTGCAGCTGGGGTTTCTATGGGTGCAGATGGAGGTTTATCGGGAATACCTTGATAGGGATTTACTTTCTTATCTAAATTTTTCTATGTTTATTTGCCACGAACCTATATAAGGAATAATTGGTTTGATAAATGGGTTGAGTTAGGGTTGCAATTTGAGCAGGCTAAACAAGGTCTAGCCAAGCTCTAGTCCAGGCCTGAATTACCTGAATTAATCAAATTCAAGCCTAGCCCCAAATCTTATTTGTAGGACAAAGTCTAGTTTCAACTTTGAAATGTATATATGGGCTTACATGGGCTCAGGATTATTTGGGCTTAAAACAAAAATCTTTTGCATTATTCTATAAAATAATAAATGATAGATTGCATAATGTTTACATTTAGACAAAATATAAATTGAAGAAAATTAAATTAATACACCATTGCTCAAATTTGGACTTTTGGGCCAAACCGAGTTTTCAGGTACTAGACCCAATGTGATCTAAATTTTGGCCCAAAAAAATGGACTGGACTTGAGCTTGGGTCAATCCGAACCTTTTTGTTTTTTATTTTTCATGTGGGCTTACGCTAAACTTGTCCCAAGTTGACCCATTTAATAACTGGTCAAGTTTGTTACGATTCAAGTTGGTCAAACTTCTGATAAATTTATCAAGTAGGGTCAGCCGGCCCATTTAAACTTAGCCATTTAGAAAGATCAGGCCACGATTCAATGGGGGAACTCATTTTGTAAATGGACTGAGTTGGGTAAACCCATTTAATTTTAGAAGAGCTAAGTTAATCCATTGAAAAAATAGGTCAGAATGGGTCAACTCATTTAAGTTTAGTTAAACCTTGTAAATCAGCTCAATAAACGGGTCTAGTTGGGTGTACATATGATCAAGGTCTTTAAAATTTATTTGGTCAAGTCTTTGAAAGTTTGCTTTCATAAATTTGCGAGAAAAGCATTTCTCCATAGTTCATGATAGATTTTTTTTTTTTTTTTACTATTTACCTAAGAATCTACATTCCTAGGAAATTTTGTGCAGACAAACATGGGAAAATCTCACTTTTTCAGAAATCAAATTTTCTTGGAAAAATATGTGTTAACAAACATGTACTTAGGGATTTAACCAAATAAATCTTAAGTACCTTGGTCATATGCATACCCGACTTCACCTATTTATTAATGGGTTGAAATGGCTCAACTAAACTGAAATAAGTCCATCCAACCTGACCCTTTTATTAATGGATTAACCTAATTCGACAAGGACTAAATGGGTTGACCCAACTCAGCCCATTTACAAAATGGGTTCACCTTATGGGTCTTGAACCATTTATTAAATAGATCAACCCGATGTTAGTAAATGACCAAGATTAAATGGGCCCACCCTCCTTACTCCATTTATAGGACCCAACCCAACTTATACCAAACTTGACCCACTTATTAATAGGTCAACTTGGGCCAGGCATAACCAAAGCCCACATCAGAAACTCTAAAAAAAAAAGTTTAGGTTCGGATTGATCAGGGCTAGGGTCAAGCCCACTTTTTGGGCCTAAAATTTTATGTCCTTATTAGAATTCGGACTAGATTGGGCCTAGTACATGAAAGCCGAAGTTTGGCCCAAAATCCTAAATTTGAGCAATGATTTATAAATAATTCTTAATTTAGGTCCCCATAAGCCTGAGCCCATATACATTTTGGGCTTGAAATCGGGCTTGGTTCTAAAAATAAAATTTTGGACAAGCTTGGATTTGGTTAATTTGGGTTAAGATGGGCCTATGCTCGAGCTTGGCCAAATGCAAAACCCGCCCGGCCCGATCAATTTGCACCTCTAACTCGACCCATTTATTAATCAATTTTTCTGGTTACCGACAAACAAACATAGAATACTTCCCAAAGATCGAAATTCTTGATCAATGGAGGAACAATATCACCCAATAAGATACCAAAGTGGATGATTGACTCATTCCAAATTTCTTATATTAGAAAGTAAATTCATTCTCATTAGAATCCATTTTCCTGTTAGAATGTATTTTCTCTAGAAATTAACAAATTTGCCCATATTTTGTTGTCAAAATAGGAGCAATGATTCACTTCAAGAAAAAGGAGATCATTCACCTCATGATAGGTACCAGTTGAGTAAAAACTTGAACTCTTGGAAGTGCTCATAAAAGGGTTCTTTTCAAGTAGAAATTTCTGATGGAGAGTATAATCACTTCAGTTTATGAGACTAAACCCGGCTATAAGAACAATAGTTCAAACTCTAGTCTGAATTCATGATAAAAGATTGAAATCAAGTAACTTCGTGTTTGATTTCAATCGAACTCACCTTACCAATTCTTATCAATCTGTTTTATCCCATCTTAATGGAACAATATTATATAGACTATGAACTGATTGGCTTGCTTCTCTTTTTATAATTAAATTAAAATGCTTAGTTCTGTGAGAGAGATTGTTCATACATATGTTAGCTTCACAGGACATACCTTTCAAACAATTCTAACCCTCTACATGTTAGGACCTGTGCTTCCAGCCCAAAAGACTAACATGTGAAGTGACTTAAGTCATTAATAAACCCTTAGATCTCCCTCAATACTTTCAACGTGGGACTCATTCGCAGCAGCCCCAACAATCCCTCCTTCAAAAGAGGCCTTCGGGCGGAGAGAGCGACGCCGGTCATCCTATTCACTTAGGGGTCTTCTAAGCCAACATGAGGTAGTATGAGAAATGACTCTGATACTACTTGTTAGGGCCTGGGCTTCTAGCAAGTTAGATGGAGTGATCCAAGTCATTTATAAATCTCTAAATCTTCCTCTACACTTCCAACGTAAGACTCTTTCGCAGCAGCCCCAACACTACACACAATATCCCTTGATTCATTCTTAGTGCTGAGTTTGATTTCCAATTTTTTTAGAAAAGATCAGACAATTTACACTTGACTAGCTTAGAATCTTTTTCTTTTTTAATTCATTGATCATGCTTCTTGAAAGGAGGTATGGGAGGGTTACTTCTTAAAGATTACAATCAAATTATTCATTTATTTTCAGAGTGTTCCTAAATCCATTGTAAATGAAGTTAAGAGGTCTTCTGAAAGGTTGTAGGGATAGATCACTTTTGAATTTAACTTGAGTTCATGTCAGAGGTGATTCTCACGTGTTGTAAAGTGGATTACGGAACATCAGCCAGTTCCTTGGAGGTCAGCTGATTTTTTGAAGAGATTAGGTATCTTAGTGATGCACTTTATTATTTAGTCACTCATTTAGTGAGATCGTTAGGGTTCGTGTGTTGGTAAGGACACGTTTCAAGAAATGAGAGTTATGAGTTTGAATCACATCTCACAATAAAGGGGTCACTTTCCGTAATTTACTCAGTGTATATGAGTAGCGAGGCTTGCACACGCCTCAAAGACTAGTTGGATGCTTTAAGAGGCTCTGAACTCCTTGTTCATAAAAAAAATTAGGGAGATTCTTCTAAAAGGGTTTTTCTTACGCTGAATATCCCACGGTTTCTCACACGTAAATTAAAAAAAGAATTCTATTTTGATATATTCATTCAGCTATAAAAAATTAAAAGAAAATTTAGAGTTGAAACTATTGTCCAGTGAGTTCGGGTTTTAATAAACCCAACCCAATCTATGTCAAAATTTATCAAACTCAATCCGACCCGAATTGCTGACTCAAATTACTCAATCCGACCCGACCCAAATTTCTACCGAGTCAACCCAAGTGTTATTTTATAACTTGGTCCACTCAGATCAAATCAGGTTATGTTGGATCGAGTTGAGTTGATTTTAAATTTCTCAATCTAAATCGACCTAAATTTCATGTGAGTTTTTATTTTCCTAACCTGACTCGACCCGAAATATACAAATACATAACTCGAACTCCTTAGAATTTTCGAATTGACTCATGCAGGTCAAGTTTCACCCCTAAGAAAAATAAAAGAAAAACGTTGGATGGCAATTTCTCATCCAATCAGACATCCTAACTTGAAACCAACCCCAAGTAAATCACGAGCTGCGTGTGGAGAAAGTTCTGACACAGTACTCCACTTCACAATTGATTGAGATTTTGAGCAAGTAGATTGACAATTTGACATCCGACAACATTCACTACCAAAAGAAAATTGATATCTAACTTGCTTCTAAGCCTCCATGAGTTGGATTGATGGCACCGGCCTCGTTTCTTATTTTCAAATGTTCTGAGAAAAAATTATAATGGGCTAGACTGTCGAGGATCCTGATTCATGATTTTGCTGAATGTCTTTTAATTTTAATTTCATAACTTATAGTTGGGCCTAAATGCAAGGAAACAAAGGAAAATTGATATCTGGCTTGCTTCTGAGCCTCCATGAGTTGGATTGATGGCACCGGCCTTGTTTCTTATTTTCAAATGGTCTGAAAAAAAATTATTATGGGCTAGACTGTTGAGGATCCTTATTCATGATTTTGCCGAATGTATTTTAATTTTAATTTCATAACTTATAGTTGGGCCTAAATGCAAGGAAACAAAGCCTTAAATATACCTGCATATTCACCATTGATACCTTTAACCTAGGTCAAAAGATATTTTTATGGTTCTTAGTTTGAGTGAATATGCAGGATTTTTTACATTGGGTATCATGCGGTTTCACATATATAAATTTAAAAAAATATATATACAGGATTTTTTTGGCATTAGGTCTGCTTGCAATACTTTTTTGAGTTGTATCTTCTTTTTTACCTTCCACATTTTATATGATTCATGAAAGATTTAAATAGATGAGGTTGACTTTGAATTGATTATTTGACCAATGATTTTATGTTTTGCTCTCTAGCTCATATCAAGATATCGACCGATACGTTGTGAAAAATTAGCAGGTACAACACAATGGCCGATATGCAATGTTGTGTTGTGTCTACCATAAATTCGGCTACCACAGTGTGGACGTGGCATTACAGTGCATATCGGCTGCAACGTGCACCACATTGGCTGACGTTTAAAAAAAAAAATCCATGGAGCCCACTCCTTTTTCGCTTCTCTTTCTCTTCCTCTTCCTCTTCCTCTTCCATGCTTTCCGAACAAAAAAATCCATGGAGCCCACTCCTTTTTCGCTTCTCTTTCTCTTCCATGCTTTACGACCAACGGAGAGAAAGATTTGAGAACCCTTTGAGACGTTGAGCACTATTGTTACCCATTTTGTGAGATCTCTACTATTCAAAGTTGAAGTTGATTTTGACATTGGATATTTCATTTGAGTAAGTTTTTATGGGATTTTTGAAGAACTCTGTTTATCAATGTATTAGCTTGTAAATGCCTCGTTTTTCTTTCTTATTTGTGTTTTATGAAATTTGAAAGTATATTAAAGGTTGAATATTTCATGCTTTTTGAGTTATTGTTGGAGAATCAAGAATGAAATTCACAGAGGATGTGTGAAAATGTGGATTTTTTAATATAAGAATGGTGGATTGAATAATCAGGAGACTAATGTAATGTTCAAATGTTAGATCTCATCCTATCTATATCTTGATGAGGCATCTATGTAGGGAAAGGACAAGATAAACACCCAATCCATTCAGCAGCCAAAGTTTTCAACGGACAAGATAAACACCCAATCCATTCAGCAGCCAAAGTTTTCAAAGGGTTATTAGTTGTTCTAATCCCACTAGGTTGATTCAAGTCGAGTTACTTAGACATCTATGAATAAGAGATGATTAAATACATGAACGGCTACTGTAATTGATTAATGAGCCCAAAAAATAAGAAACTGGCCTATCAAACACAATCAAATGATAGAATTGCATCTTGTTTCTTTAAAAAAAAAAAAAAAGGTGACCATCCCAATACGGGAGTTATCTTTTAGAATACACGATTTTTAATGAACTTTTCATTTTGTACCTCATCCATCCACAGAAATCGATTCACTTTTCAGTGAATCGGTGCACCGGACAGGTGCACCGACCGGATCACTTGGAAATCGGTGCACCAATTTCTTGAGAGTCCAAATCGGTAAATCGACCGGATCATTTTACATATAAATCGGTTCACTTTTCAGTGAATCAATTCACTAAAAAAGTGAGCCAATTTCTGCGAATGGGAGCAAAGTTGGAAATCCGAAAAACCCATGTCTACTAAAAGAGTATTCCCGTGTTAGGATGGCCACCCAAAAAAAATTGATAAGATCTAACTCTACAACCTTACTCTCCATTTCTTGAAAAATAGAGATACCTAAAAAACAAAAAACCTATATGAAACCAATTTAGCCTACTCAAACAAAATAAGAATGTGTTTTTTTATAATAATTAAGGTGGTCTGGTCTCTTAGCAGGGCCGTCTTGACCATTAGTCAAGAAAGGTGGTCGCCTTAGGCCCCAGATGAATGAAGGCCCCTTTTGTCGTGGCTCACTGTGTATTTCTAAAATTTCTCAAATTAAATATTCAGACTAATTACGATAACTTGATAAAAATACTTTAAGACTTTAAGTTCTTTTGGCACTCCCAAATGTTTAAAACACAGTCTTTTACAAATAAGGGTATCCCTCAACTGTGTCGAAAACACACTTCCGAAAGTCCAAACAACAAACCGTAAAAACCGTTGAACTCCAAATTTAAAGCTGAACAAATATGTGATATTTAAAATCTTAAATCTTCCAAATGATTGTTTACCAAAAATAGGTGATCTTTTCCCATCCCAAATCCCGTCCCGTCTTCAAAAAAAAAAAATCCAGTTAAACAATCATTTAAAAGATCTACGTTTTCAAATTTCATATATTTGTTTAGTTTTGAATTTGGAGTTCAACGGGTTTCACGGTTAGCCATTTGGACTTTCGGAAGTTTATTTTCGGCACAGCCGAGGAATACCCTTTATTTGTAACATAATGTGTTTTAAATATTTGAAAATGTCAAAAGACCTTAAAATCTTAAAGTATTTTTATCAGGTTATCGTAATTAGTCCGGATATTCAATTTGAGAAATTTTGAAAATACATAGTGCTTAAAAAATAATTTTAAAATTTTAAAGGTGATTTTATTATTCAAAACTATAGGAATTATATAGTTTTTTTTAACTAATGCACTATGCATATGTAGACCGTCCGGACGTATGGAATTTATGCATGAACTCCAAGAAAGCCCCATGTAAATTTTTTGTCTTAGGCCTCAACTTGTTTCTAGACGGTCCTGCCTCTTAGAGCACTTGACTAATCATCAGGGCATGTGCAAGCCTCCCTAGTCCCTACCCACACATACCGAGTAAGTCTACGAGAAGTGGCCCTTTCAGTTGGAGTAAGAATTAAACTCAGGACCAGGACTTCCACTTCCTTAGACGAGATCATGATAATCACTCCAACCCCTTTTGAGAGTGGCCCAAACAAGAATGTTCGCATTTTGTTTTCATAAGAAGTTAAAGATAATCTCAACTTTTGCAACATTATTTGTTGATTTTCTAGAAAATTGGAGATGCCTTAGATGCACAAGAAGAACCCATATAAAATCAACTTAGTCTACACAATCAAAACAACAGTGTTTCATCTTCATTTCCTAAAAATTGAGATAATTTAACCATACAAATTGTTTTTTAGTTTTTAATCTAAAATGGTATGCATCTTCTCCAATTTAAAAACATAAAGTTTTGCTATCATTTCTGCTGAGAAAGAGTCAAATACTTGTATAGTAGAGAAGAGAGAGAGAGAGAGAGATATGAGAGAGAATAATGGGTTGATGGTCCTCTTGACTGTCGACTTCTTACCTAATTCCATTTTATCAAGATTAAATCTGGACCATACAAAAATCATCCCACTTATACAATATGAACATGAATAAACTTTTGATATTTGATATGAAACTAATGATATCCCACTAATGAGTTGAGTTGACTCCTAAGTCTTCATAGTAAGTGGAGACCCACACATACTCCTAACTCCACCCAATATTTTTTTATTAGATACATTGGTCACATCATATTCTTGAAAATTTTGAGCATGACCTCACAATTACATCTGTTGTTGGGTCACCACATTCACCAACAGCTATTCATTTAGAGGCTCTTGTACTACTTTTCTTCTTGAGTGTACTTCATACTTAGAAGATAATTTTTTTAATTATTTAAGAAGATTATGCTTTCGATATTAAGGTGAGCTACATGTTATATTTTCTGATGAAACATACAGATAATGATAAAGAAATTTTTTTTTTTTTTAGATAATAAAGGTATCCCTGAGGTATTGACCCAAAAAGACTAATCACCCGGAGCCCGCACTGTCATTGTCCACACAGTTAGCCCAAATAAGTCAGGTGGTACCATCAAGTTTTGATCCCAATACATGAGGGAGCAAATCCCACACTAAGGACTACTTGGGTTACTTGCCATAAAATTTGAGTTTTAATTTAATCATATAACGTTGTGATTTTAGACTTTGAATATTTGATTGTTATAAAATCATTGATTTCTCATAATCCATCTTACAAAATTATTATGTTCAGATTGAAGAATTTTCTCGAGTTATATCACCAATGAAGCTCATTATACGATAAATGTCCAATTTTTTCATTGAAAATGATACTATAATTTTCCTAGAGCTATCCTATTCTAATTGTATGAGTTGTAGTTGGTTGTGGGTCTAAGATCTCTAAATACTCACTATTCAGAATTTTGTCTTCATCCAAAATTTCTAAAAATGATTATTTTATCATGGATTTATACTGTCAATCTACATTTGTTCTTGGTGATAAATTTATTGAAAAAGTTTATATAATAAAGTCTGCCAAAAATCACTTAATTTGATAATGAAAAAGTAGTTTTTAAAATTTCAAATTTGATCATTTTGAATTAATTTTAATATTTAAATTTTTAATACTTTTAATATTATAAATTAATTTTTTGAAGACCCACGTACTCAAATGTCTTACCTGACTAATTCTAAAGGCATGGGTAAATCTTTCAATCTACCGATGAAAAATATAAATTAATTTAATTAATTAAATTTACAAATATCATATTAAACAACAATCCGGAGCTGTGTTTTACCGCAAATCCAAGTGTTTAGAAATTAGAAAAAGAACAACTTATGATTTTAATTCTACGATGTCACAATTAACGCCACTGATTGAGTAATTATCTGTAGACCAACCTTCTATGTGGGGCCCAGTAAGTCCATCAAAATGCCACGTGTCTGTGGAAGTCTATGCAGACAGGGAGTCCTCTCTAGGTATTATTCAATTTTCCAACTGTACAATTTTTCTGATAAATCATTAATATATGGAATACAATCATACCAAAATAATTTGAAAAGTATGAAAGAAGATACGGAATCACGAAAGATTCACTTTGTCTAGATTCCCTGCCCTTTGTACCAACCTACAATATTTATATTTATAAAAAAAAAAAATCGGATTTGTTGGACCATTGAATCATCTCATTGCATATTATCAGTGTTTTAAACTTAAAATTTAAATTTAATTTGAAATTCAATTAAATAAAAAAAGTCTTTTAATTTAATAAAAAAACCTAAATAAAACTTGATTTGCTCAATTGATATCCAACCATACTAAACTAATATTGATTCATTATTATTATTATTATTATTTGCATAAAACAGACTCGTCTAACCTCTAAAGTGGTGGGTCTCAACCATGTTTGTCTAATCAAAGTATGATAAAAAAAATAATACAATACACTGATGCACATTATATTATCTCACACGTTTATAGATAGATTTTAGGTAAGATGGTGTCTATAATCTATATATTCATTAGAAAAGTCTTTGTTTAAAATATATGATTTTAAAAAATTATTTTTATTAATTCAAAAGGATTGGAATAATGGTAAAAAACCCGTTTTAGAAATTTGTAGATTTATGTAATGTATATATGAATAGAGAGGTTTGTACATGCCCTGAAAATTAGTCGAATGATCTAAGCGATATAGATACCTTGGTTATAGAAAAAATTATCTTTGATAAAGCCTCACTTTTAAAGGGTGCAAAGAAAAATTTAAAAATATGATTAGATGGATTCAATTAAAATAATATTTATATATAAGAGTTCAGGAATTTATTAGCACTTGAATAGGTTTTATATCTAAATATAATTATATATAAAGTATAAAAGTGTAGGGTGTCATTGTGACTTTCCAAGTTATTTTAAAAAAATTAATGAAAGTTATATTTTCTAAGATAATTTCTATTTTGGAGTTTTTTTTTTTTAAAAAAAAGTTAATGAAATGATATAGAAATGTTAATGGAATTAAATGAAGTACCCTTAAAGTGATTGATATAGTTTTTAGGGTGTTTATGTGATTTTTCTAATATTCCAACATTTTTATCCAATTTATGTGGAATTATAAAATTGGAATTTTGCATGTATTTTATAAAATACAATTTTATATTTTTTCAGTAGTTTTTCTTCTTTCGGTCTTGCAGAGAACATCTGATAGACATTCTTACTCAAGAACTAGAGATCTTAGATTTGAACCGAAGTGATATGATGTTAGAGGGTTGCGAGGGCCTATACACATTCGGAAGATTACTCAACGCTCTCATAAGAAGGTTCGTGCATATGAATCATTTATTTCATGTAATTGCATAATCATTTATTTCATGTAATTGACAAACTAAATTGTGATGTAAATTGAATTATTTTTTAATAAAATTTAAATTTAAGCTGAGAAAGTACAACTCATACTTACCATTGAAGTAAACAATTAGATAATAATGTTCGGAAACTGCATTTTTGTCTATCTAGGGTTGAAATTCAATAATAATTTAAAATAAATTATTTTTTTAATAGTTTATTTTAAAGTTTTAAAATAAATATTAAAAACAACAAACAAAGCACTCACTCAGAGTGAAAATTTGAAAATAGTAAAATCATCAAAATTTAACAATTTTTCTTTGTAATATGGCAGAAATATGACCAAAATGTCGGCCAAAATTTCACATATATCAGCAGATACAATTTTTTTTTTTCAAAAAACCACTGATATTTTTAATATTTATATTTTAGTCCAAAAAATCTATTGATTAATCCAAGTCGTTCAATGCATTACCTTATTTAGTGAACTCAAATCCATGTAGAGTCAACTATCATTTAACTTATCTTCGTAGTTCAAAAATATAAATATTACAAACATTTATTTAATATATTAAGCTAAAACTAAAAATTAATGATTAAAATGATTTAACATAAATAACCCAATTACAAGTCTTATAATTTACATAATTTTACAGTGCAACTCGGGTAAGGTCAAGTAGGGTTGACTTAAACCCTAATCCAACATATCTTTTATTTTCTTAAGTCTTAACCTTAGTTCAACGCAATGTTCATTAAAAAACTCAAATCAATCTCAAGTTGGGTTCTATCGGGTTTGTGCTACCTATTACATTAGACAATTTGATTGTAGATTATATATGCATTAATTATAAATATTGTCTCCATGATTTGTTTTTATGTCATGAAAATGAAAGCAATATATGGTAACAAATTAAGAACAAAAATTATTATTATTATAATTTAAACAAAGGTTAAATATCAGCCGATGCATTATGTATCGTGGGTACAAGATTCATTGCAGAAGTTGGAGATTGTCAAGTGTGGTGAGGGAGGTGAGAGACTTATTTAAAAGAATGGAAGTATCTTTTTCTAACGTTGGAAGATCGACCAATGGGGTGGAGGATTATTTCGCAAAATTGGGAGTTGATAACTTTGGGATGGAATTTTTTTATTACAGTGATTCTATTTGCTTATATTTTTCTTATATTCTGTCTTTCTTTTTGTTTTTTTTGGGTCTATCCCTTTTAGACCCTCCTTTTATCTTTGTATTTTCTTTTCTCTTTTAATGAAATCTCTTTTATGACTGCTAAAAAAAAAAGAAGACACAACCGATAATTCATCCTATACAATTTTTTCAAAAAAAAAACTATTGAGGATGTTTTTCGAGTAGAATCTTGCATTTGGTATGATTTTAAAAAGGTTTAGAAGCAAATTTTCAAATGTGAAAGGTATTTCTTGATTCCAAACTTTTCCCTTAAAATTTGATCATTCTGAGTTAGTTTCATATTTTTTTTAAAATATTTGCTTTAAGATACTCTCAATTTTAGGGTTTTTATAAAAGTAATTCAATGAAATAATATTCAATGCTTATTGAATTCAATGGAGATGCCTTAGTAGCATTGATATAGTTTCTAGAGTGTCTACATGATTTTGTAATTTTTTTAAAAAAATTAATGGAAACTGGATTTTCTAATATAATTTCTATTTTGAAGTTTCTTGTGGAAAAATTAATATAAATGACATAAAAGTATTTCTGAAATTAAATGAAAAGCCCTTGATGTGATTGATATAATTTTAAAGGTGTTCATGTGATTTTACTTATATGCTAACATTTTTATGAAATTCAATTTTTTTTTTTTTATAGTATCCTATATGTTACTGTAGGATACCAAAGAATATGAACTTCACATTAGGTGTTTTCTGATATTAGTCTCTTATTTTCTAATTTTTTTAATATTTTCTAAAAAAATAGACATTCTTTATCCGTATCAAAATTTCGATTCTCGGTTACTCCTTTCTAATTTAATCCGGTTTGAATTGAACCCACTCATAAGTTGCGAGTACTGTGGGAGTGAGAAGAATAATTTTACATAATTCTAATTAAATAATTAATTAATGGCATGAGAAGAATTTTTTTTTTATATAGAAATATGCAAGTACTATAGAGGGAGAAAATAATTTTATTTTATGCTTAAAGTTTCTTTCTAAATAAAATAAAAGAGAGAGAGAAGTCTACAGTTAAATTGGAATCTAATTATGTCTCAAGTCTCTAACTACTATTAATACACAAATCTCTTCCTCAGTTTTCGCAATCCTGATTCTCGCTCTTTGTAACTGAAGCATTACACACACGAACACAGACCGACGGTTTTCCTCTCTCTTTCTCTTCCCAACTTTTCCGGCAATGGGGACAATCTCCGTCGTGAATTCCGATAACTCAACGTGCGGCAGTCCCGTACTGACCGGACCCACGACAAGACGCCGGATAACCGACTTCCCCGACACCGAAAGGTCGCACTTGTTCGATGAAGAAGAAGGACAAGAAAGTCACCACCACCTCCGGTATTTTTTCCTCCGCCGGAGATTCTCCTTCATTTCAGAACCTTTTCTGATCTGGGCGGAGGGTGCAGTTCTCCACTCGGTCTCCACCATGAAGTTGGGTCGATCCGGGAAGAACGTCTGCAGAAGAGCAATTGCGCTTCTCCTGATTATAATTGCTTTCTTGTTCTTTTTGAAGGCTTCTTTTCAAAGGAGAAGTTTGGAGATGAATGTGGAAGGGACAGAAAGGAGTGGTCTGATCATTCATGGTGCATTCGAGGAAGGAGAGGCGAAGCGGCTTGCGGTGATGGAGAACAAGGGAAGAGTGTTGAAGCGGTCGTTGGAGGAAGCGGTTAGTCAATTTTGATGATTTTTTCCATTATGGGATTTTTGGAATTTCATTGCATTTGATGTATTTTCAATTCTATCTGGGCTTCCTTTTTTTTTTTTTTAATGCTCTGTTTTTCTTTTATCTTCACTTTTTGTTTACCTTTGATCATTTTCGATTCACAGATCCTTTATGCTGCCATTTTTTCTGAGTAAAATTTGATGATTTGAATGGTTACAGGTAGTTTCTCTTTTAGATTTTTGTTTTTTTTTTTTCTAGTTTTTTGGTGGATCCTCTGTTTTTTTTTTTTTTTTTTAAATGACAAATTTGATGCAAAGATCTCTTTCGCAATCGAACCATGGTGAGTGGAAAATTATATCTTTTCGTTTGGTCTTTTCTGTTCTTTATTTCTTGTTGCATTTACTCATCATCTTTTTTTTTTTATGAGTTTTGGTGTGTTAACTTATCTTTTAAGCTACACTAATTGGATTTTTTTTCTTCTTTGTGTTCATCTCTTTCTTTTTTATTTTTTTTGGGGGGGGTGGGGTGTGTTTAACTTTGTTTTCTAACTCTTTTTCGCTTTCTGTTTCGATGAATTTCTATGAATACATGTTGTTTTCATGATCTACTGTAAGTGGAATAGGATACTTCTCAATTTTGGTTTCATTGAGTTTAGGAGTCTGAGAAAACTTTGTTTTGTATTCTGAACTTTGTAATTTGCATCATTAAAGCCACTTAGCAAATTCACAGCCATCAAGACTTGGCCTTTGACTTCTGTAAAACTCCAAATTTGGGTCTTGATGTTATCTCCAATTGCAAAAGGTGCACAAAAAATTGAAATTTGAGGCGTCTGGGTTTGATTTCTCTGTATAAGGTTTCAAGGATGTAGTGTTTTTCATTATTGACATTGATTTCAGGAAGAATTTTTGAGACTTGTTAACGATATCGATGTCGAAAGGATGCCAATTTGGTATTATTATACTCTGATGCCTTCATTTTTCTTTTCTTTTCAGAATTTTATACACTGTTTTTCTACTAGTGGATTTTAGGCAGTATGATTACTTAAGTGTTTGTAAATTCTAAAGAAGTCACCCTTAATTACTATCAATAGAAATTGTTCTTCTTTTTTATTGAATTTGAATACTCCTTCTGGTTCTCCTTAGTCATCCTTCTTCCCTTGATTCTGTCTTCTTCTTTTGTCTACTTATATGAAGTTAGGTTTCTTACAGAATTTGGTTGTGGCATTTTTTATTATTTTTTTCTCTTTCATTCCAAGTAGAAGTTTGAGAACTTTGTTCATTTAAATCATCATTGTATTATTTGTAACATGATGCAATGGTCTGTTCCTCTTCTGTTTTCTATTTCAAAATATTTGCATATTCAACTCTATTTTTGGCTCTTTATCAAACCAAACAGTCAAAGCTTTCATGAACTTGAATCTACATGCATGTTCTATTCTGCCCTTTGATTCTCTTCATTTTATTTTCTCAAAGTTCTAAAAATGTAACCCATTAAGTGGTTATCGATTTGAATATTTAAGTAACTCCTCTATCACTTTAAATGAAATTTTGATCCAAATGAATTTCCATGCAAATTGGCAATGCTTCATCTTCTGAATTAGCTTAGATTGTAAAACCATCAAGCCTCTGACTTCTGTTTATTTTGATGTCTAGACTCCAGAAATATGGATGAGACCCAACAGTGACAACTATTATAAATGCATCACTCGACCGAAGAATCGTATAAGTAGGTTGAAGCAGTGAAATTTATCCAATCTGTTATGATACAAACCACACAAAAATCTTGAATTAGCATTCACTCTCTTCTCTTTCCTGTTATTTTCTTTTGCAGGGACAGAGCTGGGTACAAGAGGTTATATTCTAGTTCATGCCAATGGTGGTCTGAACCAGATGAGAACAGGAGTACGTAGTTAGTTCTGAAACAATACCTAGCAAGAAAAATCGGAGTATGCAGAGAAATTTTTAGTGCCTTGTGCATTAGGACATGACTAGTATCTTAATGCAATTCTTCTCTGTGATTTTTGACAATTCTGATGAGCCCTAGTTTGGATGGGTGTTAATTTTACATATTTTCCCCTAATGATCCAATTTCTAGCTTACAGATAGTAAAAATGTTTTCTATGATCCATTAACAGAGCAGAGATTAGATAAAAGGATCTTCTCACTACCAAAAACATTTTAAAAGAAACAATAAAAATAAAAAGATCTTTTGGAAACTCATCCACAAGGGGTCCATCTGAAGAGTGTTCAGTTGCGAAACAGCTCATGATGACGCGTCGCCTAACTTGTATTTACTTGATGACATGCCTTTCATGTGAACTGAATTTGCAGATATGTGATATGGTTGCAGTCGCAAAACTCATGAATGCAACTCTGGTTCTTCCTTCTCTAGATCATGATTCCTTTTGGACAGATCCAAGGTACAAACTCAGTTAAAATAGCTGTAGGATCTTTAATTGATTTGGATTAAACCAAAAGTGAAAACAACAACACACAGCCTTGATTTATTCAATTACTATTGCAGTGATTTTAAAGATATTTTTGACTGGAGACACTTCATAGATGTCCTGAGAGATGACATTGAGATATTAGAGTCTTTGCCACCTCCTTATGCAACAGTGAAGCCTCTTGTAAAGGCACCTATTTCCTGGTCAAAGGTTTGCATGTCTATATCCTTTAAAATTAATGCAAATGAATAAGTTTTCTTCAAAATGGGAAAATGAAGGTTTCGATGAACATCAAGTTGCAAGCATATCGAATGGAATTGGTAAAAGATGGTTGTACATTTCATCCTTGTATCGCGGGGTGGAATGGCAACCCAATACTGAAAGATTGGGTTCTGTTCTGCCATTTCTTCCAAAGATCATCATCAGTGGTAAAGCAACTGTTGTCATGTAAAAACCACATGCACAGCTGCTTGTTCTTTGAGGTGTTCATCCATACAATCCAAGTTAATTTCTTAATTGGCTATCTAAAATTCATAAAACCCCTTTGCAGCCCAGCTACTACAGAAAGGATATGATGAAATTATTGAAGCATCACAAGGTGTTGAAGTTTACACATACAGATTCTCGACTAGCTAACAATGGTCTCGCCAGTTCCATTCAAAGACTTAGGTGCCGTGCAAATTATGAAGCTCTGAGATATACAACAGACATAGAAGATCTTGCAAAGAAAATGACTGCTAGGCTGAGAATCAATGGCCAACCTTATATTGCTCTTCATTTAAGGTATCTACTACTGGGTGCACATCCATACCTGTTTAATACATATGTTGCATTAGTACATACTCTAATTTCAATTAGTATTGAGGTTATGTCGAAATTTGAAACCACATTAGGTGAGAGAATTTTCATCTGTTTCATGGACCACATTCTTATAAACAATTGCTGGTTGCTTTTACCTTGATAAATCAGAGAACTTTATCATCCAGATTCATCCATTCAGATTTCAATGCCACTCCAACGGAACAACTAACCATTCAATTTGCTCAAACCAACTGTGATCTGGTTTATCTAGTGAAATCAAAGTTCAATGTCATTAACGATAGGTTGAAATTGCAGATACGAGAAGGATATGCTTGCCTTCACTGGCTGCAGCCACAACCTTACTGCTGAAGAGGCAGAGGAGCTCCAAGTCATGAGATACAATGTCAAGCACTGGAAAGAGAAAGAGATCAACAGTGAGGAGAGGAGAATTCAAGGCGGATGTCCAATGACTCCTAGAGAAGCAGCTCTCTTCTTGAAAGCCATGGACTACCCTTCAACGACAAACATCTACATTGTTGCAGGGGAGATATATGGTAGTAACAGCATGACAGCACTGAAATCCGAATACCCAAACGTGTTTTCGCACTCCACACTAGCAACAGAGGAGGAATTGAAGCCTTTCAAATTCTATCAAAACCAGCTAGCTGCTTTGGATTACATTGTTGCCCTTGACAGCAATGTCTTTGTTTACACATATGATGGTAACATGGCTAAAGCTGTACAAGGTCATAGAAGGTTTGAAGGATTTCGCAAGACCATCAACCCTGACAGGTAACATGGCTAAAGCTGTACATTTGTATGATTTGATGGTCTTTCTTTGATATTGTTTAATTGTTGGTTTGGATTTTAAATCATAAACATGTTTACCTTTCATAAATTATGGTAGGTGCATTATTGTTTTTGTGATTTTTCAGTCACATTAGTACTCAATGCTAACAAGCTTACGATTGGGGTTGCCGACAAGGCAGAACATTGTGCATCTTTTATGATTTTTGTTTTCTTCACCATCATCATCAAGGATAGGTGTTTTGGTCATTCAAACATTCTTAGCACTTCGACGAAAATATCCTCCGATTGAGTGTGATTTGGTTGCTTTTGATCAGAGTTATCATAGATCCTGTGAGAACCAGTTCCGAATAGGACTTGGGTTACATATAAATTCCCCCCATTGGAAGGCATAATTTTATCCACCTTCTGTAGTTTTTCTTTCTACATCACCCTCACACCGTGGAATCGACAACTATCCTTTAAAATTCATGTTCTTTCAACTTGTGGTACATAAAAAATTCTCCATTGCATCAAATGGTGAAAGGTCATATAACAGTTGGTTGTATTGTACTTTCAGGCAAGTTTTTGTGACATTGACTGATATGTTGGACAAGGGTGCAATGTCATGGGAAGACTTCTCATCAAAGGTAAAGCTCTTACATGCAAATCGTCTAGGAGGCCCATACCGGAGAAGACCAGGTGAGTCCCCAAGACTTGAGGAGAACTTCTACTCGAATCCTGTCCCAGACTGCATTTGTGAGAGGTTGCAAAACAAAACAATGCAAAATATTTTATAAGAATGAAGAGCTAATATGTTCCACAGTGCGGGCATTTGATTACATTGTACAGCATCACACGAACGCATGGTGCCTGTTTCATCACAAATTTTCATGTTTTGTAGCAGACAGGGCCTATGTGAAGAAGATCTCAATCTTTAAGAGGAAAAGCTTGGAAGGTTTTTCCCCTTGTAGTAAAAAAAAAATCCGATTTGCGCCCCTTTGCGCACAAGAAACAGTGTGAACTCCAATGGAAAAGCAGCTCCAAAGAGGGAATTTTGGTCATTTTACATAGTGAAAATGTGGCAAATGATGGTTCATCCCTCCATCTACATCAGTTCAAAGACAATTTCAATTTATAGCTTTCGAAGAACAGAAAGCATTAGTCAGAAACATATGGGTTTCTCCATGAAAATGGAGAATGAAGGAGGATTTCTGTTTTTTTTTTTCACATTTGCCTCTTTGAGCCTCGTTGATCACCAAATTTTTTTTTTTTTTCATTCTTTAATTTCAGGTTCACATTTCTGGTCTCTTATTTGAACTTGTAATTTATAGTACGATATGATTGGTAGAAATGACTTTAATGATGAGGATCATCACGGCGACTTCAATTCTTTCTGTGTATATGTTATTGTAATCATTTATTTGAACTTCCTCTTTAATGAGGGAATGAGGAATGGTTGAGGTTGTATATTGTGTTTTGCCTGTAATCATTGATAAGCATCAAGTATTAGGGCAAGGACAAGTGGGCTTGGGTTCATAGGGGGGTCTGAGAAGCTCAAGCCCACCAATATATTTTTTTTTTTAATTTTGCAAAATCGATAAATTTCAAATATTTGTAAAAATTAATGAAAAATTTGAAATTAACTGAGCAATCAAAACAACAAACTTTGCCCGTTTGGAATCAAATTAGAGACCCAAAACTTGGATTGTTTCCATGTACATTAGCTGCCAACCTTGGCAAGCATGGTCTGACTCTCATGCTGTTTTTTTAAAGCAAGAATTCCAGGATTAATGGCTGAAAAGAGCCCACTGAAAACAGAAGGAAGACCAACAAAGACGTGGTGACTGTCATCGTTAACGGGCCTGGATTTTAGGCAATTTTTTTTTAATAAAGGGCAGCTGTGCAAAAACCGGTTGGACCAAGATCTCGGCCGAATAATTTTCTCTCTCCTTATTTTCTTTGAGAGAATATCGGTGGATTTTTTAAAAAAAAAAATCTGAAAAAAATTAAAAACAATTTGAAAAACAGCTGAATCCTTTTTAAAAAAAAATAATTGAAAAATCTAATATTGGCCAATATTCGGCCAATATGGGATAATATCGGCCGAGATATTGGCCTGGGCCCACTGCCCAAAAAAAATTTTAAAAAAAAATGAAATAAAAAAACCCGAGATTTGATACCCTGATTTAAAGGGGTAAGTATTTATTCAAGAAAAGAAATATATAACAAGCCCTATTGTGAAAAATCACAAAGCCCGGGCCAGGCGCGAAAGTCGAGGGGTCCAAAAATCGCTGATACATCGGTTGATCTCGGCCGATATCTCTCTCTTCTAATTTTTTTTTTTAAATATGGTAGTTTAAATGTGTATCGGCCGATATCGGCGAGATCTCAGACGATATCTCGCCAATACGATCAAAAGGCACAATATCAACCAAGATTTGTAACCCTGCACGAAACATGAAAGGTCCAGCACATGGCTGACAACAAACAAAACAGCATAGCAAGATACTCCACTAAATTGGAATATTGGATCTTAGGCAATTCTTGCAAGGCAATTTCTCAGATTTAATGGCTGATATTGGGGCCAGCTTTGGAACGTGAATACAACAGATTAAGGATGATTTTAGGGCCTCTAAACTCAGTAAAAAATCTGGGTTTTCTTGCCTGTTCTTTACTTTAAATGGCAAGGACCGAATTTAAATCTGTACCGGCCGAATTTAAACCGATAAGTATTGGCTGAATTTAATGTGTATCGATCTAATATATGTTGGGCCACATTTATAAAGTTAATTGCGTCCAATACGCGGCAGGTTCCTAAAATCCGCAACGAATCGGCCGATATGCACTGTGCCAATTTGACTTTCATGAGACCTATAATCATATGTTTATAATAATGGAATTGTTTTCCAATTTATTTTTACTTTTATATATTCATTAAGAAAATCAAATTTCAATAACAAATTTATTGATTCTAATGTCAAAACATTAATTTTAATGTGCATACACTGATAAATAAATTTCATACATTACATGATCACCATAAATGCTAACTTAAAGATGGTGGAGCTAATATAATGAGTTTAACATGTTTTGTTGTGGTTACAAGGCCTTTTGTGAAGGCAAGGTTGTTGGAGTCTTTTTGGGTCTCTTTGGAATTATCTATTTTTATTGTAATCACCTATCTTCTTACATGGAGTATATAGTAAAGATTGAGTATTATTTTTAATTTTCATTGAATCAAATAGTATTTATTAAAAGTTTCTAATTTTCAATAAAAAATTTAAGAAATCTATTTGATTATATATACTTGTTCATAATAATCACACCATGTACTTAGATGAGTGTAGCTTAGCTGGTTACCTCCTGCCTCTAGAAGCAGGAGGTTATAAGTTCATAATAATCACACCATGAGATTCATTATATGAAGTCCACGTGATGCTCTTCTATCATGCATAGGGTTGCAACTCGGGTCGGGTTTCGGCCAGACCCGCATGAAATTCGGGTCAACAGGTCGGGTCGGATTGAGAAGATAAAATTCCACATGAAATTCGGGTCGGTTTGAGGCTTTTACAAGTTAACTCGACCCGAACTAACCCAACCCGACAAGGCTAAAATTAGGCTAAAACGGGTTCAAAACGCAGGTCGGATTCCAAATATATCAACTCGGGTCGAATTAGGTTTTAAATAATCCGACCCACCCGACCCTAGTTATAGCCCTAATCATGCATCTTCCTCCCTTGACGCACAATACATACCATACACTTAACATGTCTCCAATTCGATTGTTATCAAAGTTACAATTAATGTTCTATAATTGCTAACATGATGAAAATTACACTAGTCAATCTTGAAGGCTACCTAAAGTATCAAAATCAATATATATATATATATATTTTAATATGAGAATAAACATGAATTGATTCTCCCAAATTATATAATATATAAGAAAGAAAGGTAGCATATTAAATATATAGTCATTGCAAGTGGGAATTATTCAGAAATAGAGATATTGTAGTTTGATGCTGGATGTTTACTTAATTGATAGTTGAGTACTCTTGTGGCGATTCAACTAACTCTCTTTATCAAAAGTCTCTACTTTTATGCATTCATGAGTGTTTTGTGACTCCAACTCTTTAGGGTTGCCTTCTTTTTCTTTAAAGCAAAGCATGATATTACTTAGCAACTAAACCTTTGCCAACAAAACAAAGAATTTCCATCATTCTAGAGCCGTGGTTTAGAGGCTTTTGGCTTGCAACCTCTAACAAAGACTATTGAATGTTCCAAAATTAAAAATAGAGAAAAAGTGTCAAGTTCTGTCGAGCCTGATAATCAAATGTGAACTATTGATTTTTTATTTATTTTTTTGAGCGGTAAAAGACGAAGCTTATATTAAGAAGAGTTAAAATAAAACAAAAAGAAAGAAGGTTTAAGAGACTTAGACAACCAAAAAAAAACGACAATGATAACACCACTATAACAAATGAGATATCCTCTATGTAAAAAGAATGTCTTACGAATCGAGCCATCAACACCATTTTTCGTAAAGAAATCCATCACACTATTTAGTGAGCTCCTGGTATGGGCGAAAGACACGTCCAAGCTCGAGGTCAATTCTTTAATCTCTCTAACTAAGGTAATTAACCTCCAAGGAGGACGCTTCAAGCCCCCGGCTATTTAATGGCATTAGAAGAATCACTCTCAATCACTAAAATATCCCCTCCCAACTCAACTCCTAAAGTCAGGGATCTCCCCATGCTAAGAAATTCAGCCTCATTTGATTCCATAATCCCCACAGATTATGTAAAAACCACCCTCGTGGAGCCCGTTGATCCCTGTTGATCTGAGATGTATTGTCGAACAGACTTGTATTGTTGGAGGAAAATTTCGTAATTTCACTTGATGTTTAATGTAAACTCTAATTAGGACAATATATATATATATATATATATATATATATATATATATATATATATATATATATATATATATATATATATATATATATTTTTTTTTTTTCATTTTGTGAGAGAGATATATACATTGTATGAGTGTTGCCTCTTCTTTGTTTTTGTGTTTTTCTTTTTTTGAGAATAGTGGATCGACGTGAGCCTATGGATGTACCGAAAAGACAACCACGTGAATTTCTATATTATGGTTTGCTTCTCTTTCTTAATTTCTCTTTTGTTTTTTGATATTGTTGTGTATGTGGTCGAGACGGTGATTCTCGAACTAAAAAAAACCAACATTGACAAGAGAAAAAGGAAATAGAAGCCATAAGTAAAGTGAGTAGCCGCGAAATAAAACAGTAGTCACTCCTCCAATCCCAAAACAGAAGGAAGCTTCCCTGCCGTCCTGCCTTATTCCACATAGTTGCAGCCACAGAAGAAAGGCACAAACAATCTTTCCTTCTTCTTCTCCCTAATGATCACCATAAGAGCATTATTAGGCAGGTTAGATTCATTAATCAAGAGCATTCAAGGCTAAGCCACTTCTATAGTTGTGATTTCTAGGACCCTAATTTCCATATTTGTTCATGCCATAGTCTTTCAAACACTAATACCATATTAAATGAATAATTTAGAGACTTATCTATATTTGGACTAATGAAAGTCGAAACGCCTAATCATGATGATCATAATTAGAGAAGGAAAGGAAGTGGAAGATGACTTTAGAAATGCCCCTCTCCCTGCTTTGTTGAGGTGTGCAATCCTATTATTTATAATAATTTATTTATGTAAATGCATTACTGTGATTATGATAAAGTTATACTGTGAATTTGGAATTATGATACAATAAGGGATTTTTCCTAATACAAAATTTACAATAAATGAAATTAATAAGGAAAATGATTTGCTCTCGTTTGAACAACAAAAGTATTATTGGTTTAACAACTAAGTTAATGTCTCTTCATAATTTAACCTTTCTTGTTGAGTATAACCCAATGTTATCAAAACCGAACCGGGCTGCGGTTGAACCGCAGTTCAACCTCAGACCGGCTTCTTCATGGTTTGGTCTGCTAAAAAAACCTTCTAAATAGTCAAACTACAAAAAATTGTTGCTTTTTCTAGTTCAATTGTGAACCATGAAACAAGGTTCACTATGTTTAATTTTTTTTTTTTTAAACTTTTTTTTCTATTTTTTCACTACATTACCTGGTGATATTTACAAGATTTGATCATTTGGGGCTTGTAGCAGTGTTATCAAATTATGATATTAATTATTATGATACCAATATTACCAACCTAATAAATATGAATTAACTAATAATGTATAAATAATGATGTTGGTCATTTATGGCAATTATCTTAAAAGATATATAACATTATAATATTATTAAATTGAATGTGTTAATAATATGATTATTTATATTCACTTTTATATTATAATAATGTGAATATTTACATATTTTTAATGTAAATATTATCATTCTAATAGTATTTTCAATTAAGATCAATCCGTCACCGATACATATATGTATCTTAGAATTAATTAAAGATTATTATATGTTCATATTTTACAATTGAAGTGAATTTAATAATTTCGTATCTAAATAATAATTTTTTGCTTACAATTTTATTCAATATATTAATTAATAATTCAATATTATTTATAATATTTATATTAATGGTATGGGTTTGACCATGGTTGAACCGTGTTGAACGTTACTTAACCCAACCTTCCTGAGAGATGGTTCGATAGACAATCCTGTTCTGATAACATTGATATAACTTCACAACAAGTCGAGTCTTGTAGTAACCTATGACACCTTTTATAGTTTTTTTTAAGAGTCATTTGCTACCGAGAAAATTCATGATTGATTGAGAGGAACTAAAGTCCAACTGTCATTTTGTACAAATGCATTATACTTGGCATTTGATAGAATTATTTGTCATACAAAAAAGTATAGGATTCAATACAATAGAAGTTTTTTAAGACAACATGAGTATATCCACTCCATATTAAAAGTGAGACTAATCTCATATTTACACGAAACCGGTAGCCCAACAAAAACACTTTCCTTAATTGAAAATCAAGTCATGATGATTAATGGGCCTTGTCCAAAGGTAACAAGCACAAGCAAATGCTTTTAAGTCAAAATAATTGGGAAGTAAGCATTCAACAAATGAGAGAGACAAAAGACAATAATCTCAAAAGTGGTGTAGTGGTACCCCTGAGTGAGCAATGAGACAGAGGCCAGTTTCAACAATATGATGATGAAAATGAGTACCACCAGAGAGACAAGTAAGCTTTGAAACTGATGGCTTAAGAACTCATCCCCACCGTCTGTCTGAAAGGACTTTATACTTTTATAGTACGTCCAAATATGATAGATTGATAGGCATCAGATTTATGAACCAAAGGGTAAGTTCATGTGTATTGGTGATAGTTTTCCATGTCCATATTGAGATGATTAAATAGTCTAATAGTCCTTATGATAATATATATATTTATATATTTATCGAATATTTTATCATAGAATGAAATTCATTCTCTAACTAGCTCTTTAAAGCACCGACCTGTTTAAGATATATATGTTCGACCTGCTTTTTATTTTATTTTTTTGAAGTTCATGGTAATCAAACTTCTTAAAACATTTAATTGAATCTTTGGGGCATGTGCAAACCTCTCTATCCATACATACCGGATAAAATTAGAAGGAGTAACTCTCATATGTTGAGAGTGGAACTTGAATTCAGAACCTTCGACAACTTATTGTGGTTCTTAACCGTCAACCCAACTCTCACGGAATTTTAAACCTGCCTTTTTAAGTCTCTTTTATGTAATTAGGATAATTAATTACTAATAGTGAAATAAAAAAATGCATAAAATTTGTATTTGAGTTAGAAATTCAAATTGTCTCAATCGAGTTAGCTTTACTGCCCAATGCAACTTGATTTTCTAGTAAGACAATTTTTTTCATTCGTTGGTCATTAGACACACCCTCCAAAGAATTTAGTAAGATCTTAACTTAATTTTCGGATATGTTGTTTTCATAGTTTATTATAATAAATTTTTTATTTTTAATATAAGACATGAAAAGGTTACATGAACTGCAAGGGGAGTGGACCAAATGGGTTTGACCGTGAATCGAAATTAAGAATTCCCTTCATGAAGAGAACTTCTTGACTATGAGGCCAACCTATCTCACAGTTAAATACTTAGAGATTATTATTATCTAATAAAATAGATCAAAATTAATAATTAACTTCATTATTGATTTTAATAGATCTAAATTCAATAGTGAGAAATAACCTTTAATCTTAAATTTTAATTATAATGAATAAACGCTATATTTAAAGTTTAAACAACATTTTATTTTGCGAAAGTATACTTCAATATTTCCACCCATTTTCATAGTTAACTTTCAAGCCAATGTTTAAAATTCCATTTCTTTTCGGAGATTCCCACTCTTTGAAATCCCAGGACTCAATTTTTAAAAAATTAAAAAGAAAAAAACCCCAGAAGTAGCCGTTGGTAGCACCAAGCCGTTGCACTCCAATTTGAAATTTGAAATTTCGAGTTCAAGCCCGCCGTTGCTCTCCTGTACATTTGAAAATCACAGCTCATCGTCACCGTCCACATCCACCCACTTCAAAAAATTAAAATTAAAAATTCCCGCTTTTCAAAAACAAAAGTTTGAAACCACTAGCCGTTCGAAATGGCGGAGAGACACCTTCCTACTTACTCTACAAATACCCCTCATCTATCTCTTGCCCTTCCATTTCTCTCTCTCTCCCTCTCTCTCTCTCTCTCTCTCTCTCTCTCTCTCTCTCTTCCCCTTTGCTCCGGCAGACTCTTTAGAACCGAACCACTTTTTGCTTAATTTTCTTTGAAAATGCGTGAGATTCTTCACATTCAAGGAGGCCAATGTGGCAACCAGATAGGAGCCAAGTTCTGGGAGGTTGTCTGTGCCGAACACGGCATCGACCCCACTGGAAGATACCATGGCGACTCCGAGCTTCAACTTGAAAGAGTCAATGTCTACTACAACGAAGCGAGTTGCGGTAGATTTGTCCCTCGCGCTGTTCTCATGGATCTCGAGCCCGGAACCATGGATAGCGTCCGGTCTGGGCAGTACGGTCAGATTTTCCGGCCAGATAATTTTGTTTTCGGCCAGTCTGGTGCCGGAAACAATTGGGCTAAGGGGCACTACACAGAAGGAGCGGAGTTGATCGATTCGGTGCTAGATGTTGTTCGGAAAGAGGCAGAGAATTGTGACTGTTTGCAAGGTATACAAAGACAGACTTTCTTAATATTAAAAGTCTTCTCTGTAATCAGGGTTTGTTTATCTGGTTTTCTGATTTATACTCTCTTGATTTTTGCAGGATTTCAGGTCTGCCATTCCTTGGGTGGTGGAACTGGGTCTGGAATGGGAACACTTCTGATATCAAAGATAAGGGAAGAGTACCCAGATAGGATGATGCTTACTTTCTCTGTTTTCCCTTCTCCAAAAGTCTCAGATACAGTGGTTGAGCCTTACAATGCAACCCTCTCTGTGCATCAGCTTGTTGAGAATGCAGACGAATGTATGGTCCTTGACAATGAAGCTCTCTACGACATCTGCTTCAGGACTCTCAAGCTCACCACTCCTAGCTGTACATCCTTTCACCTTTCTTATATTTCCCAAAAGCAACAGTTTGTGGTGGAGAAAGCGGGTGGTGAAACCATTTTCTCTAGAGAAAGCTATTTTACCCTTCTGATGGGAGAATCATCTTTCTCTAAAGTAGGGAACAGTTTGTGGTGGAGAAAGCAGGTGGCGAAACCATTTTCTCTAGAGAAAGCTATTTTACCCTGCTGATGGGAGAATCGTCTTTCTCTAAAGAAGGGGAAAATTGGTTATTTGAAGAGAAACCCTTTCTCTTGCCTTTCTCCTGCCACCACCCAAAGTTTTTTCCCCATTAGGCAGGGACAGGGGCTATAAATCTTGGTACCGGCCGAGATTATTACCCTTGGGCATGGGGCATTAGGTTAAGGAATTTTTTTCCCATTTGAGTTTGAACTTATTTTTAATTTTAATAAATGCAGTTGGAGATCTGAACCATCTGATATCTGCAACAATGTCTGGAGTAACCTGCTGCCTGAGGTTCCCAGGCCAGTTGAATTCCGACCTTCGAAAGCTCGCCGTCAACCTCATCCCCTTCCCCCGGCTTCATTTCTTTATGGTGGGATTTGCTCCACTCACCTCTAGAGGCTCCCAGCAGTACCGGGCACTCACGGTGCCTGAACTCACCCAACAGATGTGGGATTCCAAGAACATGATGTGCGCTGCAGACCCACGTCATGGTCGGTACCTTACAGCCTCAGCCATGTTCCGGGGTAAAATGAGCACAAAGGAAGTCGATGAGCAGATGATCAATGTGCAGAACAAGAACTCATCCTACTTTGTCGAGTGGATTCCGAACAATGTGAAGTCCACAGTTTGTGATATTCCTCCAACGGGTCTGAAGATGGCGTCGACATTCATTGGGAATTCGACATCAATTCAGGAGATGTTCCGACGAGTCAGCGAGCAATTCACTGCTATGTTCAGGAGAAAGGCTTTCTTGCACTGGTACACAGGGGAAGGAATGGATGAAATGGAATTTACAGAGGCTGAGAGCAATATGAATGATTTGGTTTCAGAGTACCAGCAATACCAAGATGCGACCGCAGATGAAGAGGGAGATTATGAAGATGAGGAGGAGGAGTACCAAGACCAAGAGATGTGATATGCTGCAACCTTCCAGTTGCCTGTATCTGCTCTTTAAAAATCTGAATTTGTAGGTTTAGATATGTCAGTATTTCTTTCTTAAGAATTCGCAGAAGAAGTTCAAAGATCTAATGAATTATTTATTATGTTAATCAAATTTATATTTTCCTTATTTATATTAATCTCCAATGAAACCCAGAAATGATGTGATGATTGTTCATCTAATTTGATTTTGAAGTAACTAGACAAATCACATTAAAAACAAAAATGAATTGGGATCATGGAGCCCACGGATAGCTTGTTGAATTGGAATATTAGTTTTATAGTCTTTTGTGAATATTAGCTGTGTCCATCGCTGTGACCATAGCTGCTTCTTTTTATCTGAGTTTAATGAAAGAAATTTCAAATAGACTCATCAGCCCACTATTTTTGGCAGATTTGAAGTTCCCTTGACAAACAACCTCCCACAAAAAAATTTCAAACCTTTTTTAACTCAACTTGAAATTTTTTTGAACCGATTAATTCATAAAAAAACTCGTTTACTTGCTCGACTCAAAATTCCATCGGATTTTGGTAGATGGTATAAAAAAGTATTTTAGGATGCCATGTGATTATGAATGCATGGGTAGGCCAAATTACATTCCGTCGTCTCCAATTATAAGTTTTTATTAGCATTGATATAATGATCTCTCAAATTATATGTTTTTGTTAGCATTGATATAATGATCTCTCAAATTATATGTTTTTGTTAGCATTGATATAATGATCTCTCTGGCCTGATGTAACTCATCAATTTATTCAATCAAATCATATTTTTTAAAAAATCACTTACATAATAGTACACATTAAGAGCTGCATTATCTGACAACCATTAAACTTGCAGTACATAGTTGGGTGTGATAAAAAGGACCATTCCAATAGGTCTCTCACTGATTAAAGTGTGCACTTAGGCCGGCCTAGAGTCCACCAAATGAGACAGTAGATGGACATGTTGAAATTGTCTTTCTTTTAATATTGGATAGCAATCCTCCCACAAGAGGTTTGTGTAATCAGAAACGAGAATTAGTGGATTCTCGATTTTACTCTTTGCATGAACAATAAAATCGGACATTTCACATAAACTGAAAAATTTCAACTAGCCGATTTACTGTTCATACGAATTTTTGGAGAACCCATTTACTATTCATGAGAATTTTAGAGGTCAATTTACTGTTCATGTGAATTTCAGTGAGCCAATTTACTGTTCATACAAAGGGTTAGTAAGCCTGCAGAAGACTAAAGTAAAAAATCCACTAATTCCTGCATTTATTTACACCAAAAGCACGTGGGAGGATCGCTGTCCATAAAAAATCATCATGATTAGATTGGATCAATTCATGTTTTAAAGGCCATAAAATTTAGAGATTAAAAAATATTTTAAATGATGAAATTTTGAGAGTTTTAAAAATATAATTTAATCAATTTGATTATGGTGATTTTTTGTAGGCAACATATTTAAAAAATATCATTTCAATGGAGAGGCTATGCTCAGGTACACACAGTAATACTGTGAATGAACATCTCTCTAAAGTTTTACCTCTCATCTAATAATCTTATCCTTTGATTTTGAACATTTAAAAATCAATGACTTAAGCTCGTTGAAATTTAAAAGGTCAAGATCACGGACCTATATATCTATTTAAATATTTCATATCAATGTAATCATCTATCAAATGCTCCTATGATCCATTTAGTGGGAAGTCTCAGAGAAAGTCTTTCGAGTATGAGACCCACCTAAAACCACATTGATCGGATCACTGTTTATTGATTTTAAGGTTGCCAAGTTTAAAGATAAAAATAATAATTTAAACTAATTAAATTTTAGAGAACTTTAAAATTATAGTTCAATTGATTTAATCAAAGTAATTTTTATCAGATCGTATTCAAGGAAAGACCTTTCAATAGAGAAAGGATTCAATCCTCTTTCTTCCCTCCTTTATCTTCTCTGCTCAACATGTGATACCATCCTTGAGACGGCTTTCTATTACTAGAGGTAGCCGTATTATTGTATTTTATAGTCAAACCATTATCAACAATCACCAAAACTATCCCATCTAAGTATGTCCAGATACATTATTACATTCGACAAATTATTTTCATAAGTCAACTGCCTATTAGATGGGCAATTCAACAGTTGAATGGATCAGCAAAACAACAGAACATCTGAGCCCAAGCATTACAGACCTACTTCAACAAATATCTTAAATCTTAATGCTCCGCTTGAAAGAGTAGAGCAACAGGTTAGACATATATGCCTTCATAATATAATGCCACCATATGTTTGATATCATAGTTACTGGACAGTTCATGGGTAAAGCAAACAAGGAGAAATCGTAAAAGCTACCAAAGGTAAAAAGTTGATATATCGAAGGGCTTCGGTGTAACCTCACGGGTATAGATAAAAAATTGAAGTTTTCCTTGACATGGATTGAGAGTTATTAAGCACAATCGGTGAAAAGCAAGAAAAAAGAGGTAGACCGCAAGGTGCAAAACTTAGTGTATTCGGCGGCGTTTCTGTAAACAAGTTCAGCAGGTCAAGTTGAATATTCTGGAGGCATAGAAGTTTCTATCTACTCATACCAGAATCTCTCTAGTAATGAATAATTTAAAGAAGAGAACTGCCACTATCAAAAGACTCAAACATCACACACACACACACACACACACAGAGAGAGAGAGAGAGAGAGAGACCAGAATCTCTCTAGTAATGAATAATTTAAAGAAGAGAACTGCCACTATCAAAAGACTCAAACATCACACACACACACAGAGAGAGAGAGAGAGAGAGAGAGAGAGAGAGAGAGAGAGAGTTGCATTCTTTTAAAGCCCATGCCATTTCCTAAAATGTCAGATTGTCTCAACATATTAGGTAAGAACCTGATAGGTTCTTGTTATGATAATAAAGAGAAGCAGAGTCTACAACTCTCTGAAAGCTATCACCATGCATGTAAGAGCTAAAACATGAAATAAGAAGTTGAACACACACTAAAGAATGTAATTTTCAAAACTCAATCAAAGCACACAGATAATGTTGAAGTCATTCAAAAAAAAAAAGTTTTGACGAAGGGCTCAATCGGGACTTTGGTCAGCTATGTAAGAAAAAATATCACAAAATGCATAAATTTCTGCTATTGAATAGTGGAGGTAGTTTGCATAAATTTGGAACAGTATATGTTCTTACTTTGTTCCTACATAACCCTGTATCTATTTTTCTGCAACAACAAATTTATAGTTATTGATAGAAAAATAGAAAGGACATAGGTGAGAAGTGTGACTTAATTTATAGTGATTATGAAGAGGAAGTATAGCATTGCCTTGTTGAATTTATGATGATGCGAGTAAACTGAGGCATAGAGTTCCCTACTAATGCCTAAATAGGTCAAAGTGAATTGATGGTGGTGGATGCAAATGACTGGTAGATTTTACATATGCTGGTTCTGCAAGTGGCATTCATGGTTGGAGACTCCAAATCTCTCTAAAGTTTCAGTTTTCAAAAGTCCTTCCTAGGCTCAAGATTGTTACAGAGGAAAAAGACAATAAGAAAAGGGAAGTAAACTTATGGCTCAAAGTTGAACTTGCAAAAACTCAGAACAGACAGTAAAATCAGTTTACTCTGTCTACTGAAATCTACACAAGGATATTCTCTAACAGAGGTTCATACTTGTCTCAGATGAGAAGAGTTGTGCCTTCAGAAACCATACGATGCCAGCTAGAAGAACATATAGCCAAAAAACTAAAATAAAATCATAAAGAACAGGCAACTCTGTATTATTATGCAAGAAAAGAGGAGTCGGACTGACAAATTCTCATCATTACAAACATGAGCTGGAAGCCTACTGTTTAAGACTTAAAATTTTGGTCATTCACTTGTCATGGTAAGTTTATGATAACACATCATCCTTTCTTTAAGGAACTTAAGTCTCTATTTAGAAATCACCATTCTTTTCTAGTCTGAATAACAGTCCACATAAACAGTAATACTGTCTGAGTGCAATTATGAGCCCAGACAAGGGCTTAACATAATCTGTGGTCATTAACAACAGGAAAGAGGAAGAGGTTGCACAAATATATTACAATTGACAACCAAACAAATTTTTGTTCTCCAGTTGGAACCATCAGATTTTTTTTATTTTAATCTTGAAAGAGTGGTACCTTAATCCAGAATTAAATCAACCTACAACTTGTACCAAGTGGGTATTCATTGATAGCTGTAGGTAGCAATAGATGGATAACCTAATTCTTATGTTAGGGTTTAGGGTTTAGGGTTTAGATGGATAAACTAATTCTTGTGTCCACTATATCATAGGGTCCACATTCACACATTCACGTAAAATATGCCTTCATGAAAGGTTTCCATGTTGCTCTACTGTGTAACCATACTCTATAGATGGCATAAAATCTTTAGATGGATGGATAGATTAACTTTTGTGTTAGCTATCTACAATACAGGAAATATACACAGATTGTTCCTTTTTTATTCTTTTCAAGTAAAGTTTCTATTCCAGAAACATTTTCTTTAATTATAGGTTTCCAGATGTCGCTCTCCTTGTAGATCATAGAACACTTACCTTTTTAAACAAGTATTAAACATTATTCACTAAATGCCACATCTAAGCCATGTATATAGTTGGGTCATGGACTCAGGCCCATAAAGATTCAATCATATCTGAAAACCAATTGCAGTCAACCCCTGTCATGCCAAACATCTCAAGGAAGTGTTGTTCTAGGTTTATAATTTTTTGGGCCAACTGGGCCATGCCAATAAACAAGGGTAGGTAGGGCATCCAAGGAGCCACATTGATGGAGGGTGAATGAATTTCGACCACATCCAACCATCCTAGACTTGTAATTGTGGTACATGAAATTTAACTTTTAACCGATGGTTTCTTTGTACAAAGAACCATTGACTTTTGCAGAGTCCATGAAACAAGACTGGAATAAAGGGGAACAACCTCACCTACCACCTATCCATTGACTCTTGCTCTACAAGAGTTGTTTTTTAATCAATCCAGAACACTACTTGGTGAATCGGCAATGTAGGCAACGTGGGTGACAATTTTCAATTGGTGTATTGGCAATTTTTTACAAGTGGAAAATTTCCCCTTACAAATTCAAAGGCTTGCAATACGGGTGCAATTTAATGAAGGTGTTTTTATACAAGCAAACTTGACTATTATCATTGTCATTATTATTAGGCCTCTCCATTTCAATATATATATTAGGCCTCTAACTGGCACACCAATATGTTTCTACAATAGGATAACACTTTTCTTCCATCATCAAAAACACTCTTACTTAAAATCACCCTTACACACTTTCCAACTTTACATTTAATGCTTTCATTTTCTTTTTACATAATTGCATTTCATAATTTAAATAACTGAGTCATGAGTTTTTCTGACTAAGTTTCAAATTCAATAAGAAATTAGCATCTAATTGATAGGATCAACTAATAACTACAAAATTTAAGTACAGATTTTGAATGTGTCAATTATAAGAAACAGCTCTAAGTTAGGCATCTCTAGATATATGATTTAAGCAAATGAAATGGGTAATTGATAGAGGGTTCAAATTCATCCATCCATTTTACTGAATTTAGATCAAGTGGCTATTCAAGTCTGATGACAGTACTTTCTTTTAAATTTTACATCAACAACCGCTTATTTGATTTTATTAGGTAATTGGGCCCCATCACATTGCCAAATATCATGCAATTTGAAATTGATTCACAAAAAAATGTTACTCATGTATCACCTTAGAGTGGTTCCTTCTCTAGGGGTAACACAGGTGAGATAACTAAGTTATAAGAAGCTTGTGATTCAATTTGAATTACATGACATTTGGCAATGAGGCGGGGTTCAGTAACTCTACAAAGCCAAAGAAATAGTGGTTGATTTGAGAATTTTAACAAAATTACTTTAATAAACATGCCTAGCCATCTGATTTGGACTAAGATAGATGGCTGAGGTGGAGCTCCTTATCCACTTCGACGTTATTTACTAAAATCAAATGAAAAAAATTTAAGCAAAACTTGTTTTTCATAAATGGCACATCGACAATCTATGTTTACTTTGATAAGGTCATTGTGTCCACCAAATTAACATATATTATTGAAATTAAAATCGAGTCACCAAAACTCGTGACTCAGCCATGTCAAATTGGAGTTTTTGCTTCGTCAACCAATTTGTCCATGGTAACATAAATGAGTCACAATTTTTGAGTAATCGAGTTAAATTGCATAACAAGTGGCAATGCGAGGGGAGCCAATGGCTCATAAAATCAAAAGAGATGGTTATTGGTGTAGAATTTAAAAGAAACTAGTCTCATTAAGCATGAATGGTCACTCATTACTGCACTTGAAATTGAGTCACAAGAACTCATGACTCATGTCAACTTAGAGTTTTTGTTGAGAAAGAGTGCAACAGGACTATCGATCTGTTACCTTAGCTTATGATAACATAAGCCATATCTTTGACCGCTCACATATAATTGGCCAATGGGCCTCATCATATTAAACACATATTTGTGGAGTATCTCAAAGTACAAAACTTAGACTAAAAGTCATCATTAGCCTTTCAATCAAAATGCATTAATAATACCCATCTCACCGTTGACTTTGATTGATCTTAATCCAATGGCTAAAACCAACCTTTGGTCCGAAGTTTTATTTTGGAATACTTTACAGCTATATCTTTAATATGCCAGGCCCACTACTCCATATATTATTTTAAATAAAATAAATTTCTGTTATTTTGCTGAAGTAATAGAATTACGTTACTTTAGCATTCCCAAGCATTATGTCAGCATTTAGCACATAAAGTTGAAAAGTATGTAACGGAGATTTTTATGTGAAGGTGTTCTTGTCAATAAAAGAAAAGTGTCTCACATAGAAAACTAAAATATCCTCATTAAGAACCTTATTATTATTGGCAATTTGAAGTTCAAGGGAGCACTATACTGTCTGAAGTTTCTTTAATTAGCTTGTATATTGGTCTGCAAACAATAATGACAAAAAAAGGAAATATAAAAGAAACAAAACTTACTAACTTCATTTCCTCAGCAAAAGATGGCACTTCAATGATTACTGCTAAAGAAAACTGCATTAATATGACATAAATCATATAAACACAATCAGTTAGAATTACCTTTCCTGAATAGATAATCCTCTCAGCTTCATGTTTGATTTGATACATAAACCATGAGCCAAAAATGGTGGGAAATAACTTTTTGAATTTATTGTCTCAATATGTTGAACAAGGGGTGATAATGAATCAGAGCATATAAGGAAGAAAGGCATCAACTGCAATGGTGATTTGCAATGTCTATACTCCATATAGATACTAATGCACCACAGATGGGATAGCTTCAAGTTCAAACTACTTGTGAGTTAGTATGTCTAATTACAAGTCAGTATAACTTAAAAATGTGCTTAAAAGGGTTATAAAACTCAAACCATGAATCAATCAACCATGCCACTAAGTCATTAAGAACCATCTCAAATATAGTTTTTTGAGAAAGAAAACATCTAAAACTTGCATCTAAATTCCAGATAATGTGCATCAGAACTTCAAAACAACTATCAGTTTCAACATGAAAAAGTTCAAACACAACTATAATTAACCATCTAATTATACAAGATCTTACCAAACAGAAATTGAAATGGGAATATGGGATGAACATACATTTACAGTACAAAAGAGAGACGCATTGCTTGCCACCCATTAAATTACCTCTTTCTTACCATTGTCGGTGTCTTTGACTGCGACAGTTACAATCTTCTCATACTCAAAATCCACAGGGTGCACAGGACACTCCATTGGTGCAAGAGATCGCCTATCAGCTAACATAGACCATGCAAACAATACAAGAACTGAAACAGCAGCTCCGCATCCAACACCAAATGCCAATGTAGTGAGAATGCTCCAGACGAAATCATTTCTCCGGCGAACTTCCTGTCGTTTCCTCTCCTCCAGGAACGCCCGTGGATCCAACGGCTCTGAATGCATGAAATCCACACCCCGTCTCAAATAAAAACTCCATGAATAGACACTGCTTGGAACGGTTGAATTCGGATTCTCATTCAATGAGCTCAGGCCCACAAACATCTCATCCTTCCACATTCCCGATAAGTCAATCGAATATGAAACCGATGGATCGTATGGTCGGATCAGACCCGATTTGCTCAACCTTACTTCCAGTCTCTTCCGGCCCAAATCATAATCAATCCAGGAATACAGCTTTTCTCCACTGTTCAAAACCAAATACGGCACAGAATCGCCGCTAATTTTCACACTAGCGGTGGAAGAAGTGAAATTAGGGCGGTTCGACTGAGCACTGGGGGGTGATGAATCAAATTCGACAGAGAGAACCCGATCCGATCCGAGCAAAATCTCCGAGGGGCGGCTCTGGGGTGACCCAGAATGGGATTTTCTGGGGAGAAGGAAAAAGGAAATGCCTTTTCCACCGGGAGAAATAGAGAAGGAGAAACGGGTCGAAAAGGAAGCGACTTTTCGAGGGTTTGGAGAGGAAAAAGAGATGGGTTCTCTGTAGACTATGCGGCCGGAGCTGGAAATGATTCGGATGGAGGAGTCAGAGTCGATGACCGTAGCGTCTCCAAAGAGAGATATTTGGGAGTCGAAATTGGGGTTCTTGTGGAAGCTGGAAAAGGAGAAGGAAGAGATGAGGTTAGGAGACAGGAAAAGTAAGGAGAGGAGGAAAAGGAAGACGGCCATGGGAGGAGAAAAATGCTAGGGTTTTGGTATTTGAAATTAGGGTATTTTGAACGGAAGAGAAGAGGAAGAGGAAGAAGAGTACTGAACAGGGTAGCTCGAGGGACAGAGAAATGAGCGAGTCTCTTCAGTACTCTTTTTTGCAGGTCACTACAGCGTTTACGGTTACTATACTGACAAAGTGACAACTAAAGGAACAAAGGGAAGAAGGTAAGGAGAGAAGAGATCATCTGTAGCGTTTGCTACAAAGCTTCTCACGTTAATATTTTCAATATTTTAATATTTGATAAATTAAATGTTCAACAAAATTTGATGCATGGATAAACGTCGGAACAGTAAACTCACTTTACCCTTATTTTGCCATATCGAAAATTAAAAAAAAAAATATCAGACTCACTGACTAAATATTAAAATTTATTCAAGTAAGACTATTTTTTTTTTTATACAGAATAAGAAATTGGATCACTGAAATCGAAAGGTGAAAGGTATAATAGGCAATACAGTAAAACTCGTGTCAGAAGGATTGCTACCCATTTTTCAATTCAAATCAAAGATTTTGAAAATTAACTCTCGATCATTCTAAAAAAATATGACACAAATTTCAATATGATAATTTTGACAAAAGTCAAACTTCAACGAAGAAATTAAGTGTTCTAATAATTCAATTCAAATGATAAATTTGGAATTCATATGTTAAATATTAATGCACTTAATTAATTGATTATATGCAATTAAAAGTTTAATTATGCATGGCTTTTAAATTTAGATTGAAATTCAAATAGCATTATAATGAATCCATTTAAATAGAATTTAATTAAGCATTCAATAAATATAAGGTATGAAAAGTAAATATTCATCATGTAAAGACAATTACTACTTAAATTAAAAATCACTATATAAATTATTACTTTAATTTTGGAAAAAACTCTACTTTCTATTATGAGATAGAGAATTATATAAGGCAAAACAATGTGCACAGTGATTTTATAAAACTAGCCATGATAGCTTAAATTTTAGCCACTTGGGCTATATCAAATTAGCTAGTAAGGTGAAGACTTGATCCTCTGATTAAACTTAGAAGATATAAATATTTCTCACACTAAGAACAACATTTGAAATTCAAAATGAGATTGGTGCTTCCAATCTTGTGGGGAAATAAACCCTCCCGTTTTCCACACGTAAATTAAAAGAAAAAAAATAATTTCTTTGTTGACCTATTTATATGCATCCAGGAAAGTCCAACATTTGTAATATTGTATAAATATTTGAACTTCTAAAATGATTATTGACTGTATTGACACACATACTGCTAACTATTGTAGATTTTTTTGTCATTACAGTTTAATTACATCTTAGGTATCTTAGGTAGGAGCCAACCCGACGAAGATGAGCCATGTTGTAGGCTATGGTTTGAACTACTCGAGAGATGTTCGTCATCGAGGATGGAAGTGGTGGATGTTCAGACGAGAAATTTGGAACACTTTAATTTTTTAAACCAAGGTGTTCAAGCGTATCACCTGACTAATTCTCAAAACATGTGTAAACATTCCAACTTAAACACCAAAATTGAGGCCATGGTTGGTGGACTTAATCAGTTCGACAGTTTCAGAGATATAAGTGTTAGAACTGGACTTTTAGCCTAAAAGACTAGTTTGATAGGTGGAGTGATCAAGTCCCTTATAAGTATTTAGATTTTTTCCTTCACAATCGATGTGAAACTCTCATTCGCACCCCAACAATCTCTCCCTCAGATGAGGTTCTCCGATGAATAAAACGTTGCCAACTATCCTAATTGATTAGAGAATTCCTGAGTCCATATACTGTGGCTTGGATTCTTGGCTCTCGATATTATTCTTAAGACTGAGCTTTCAACCTAAAAGACTAATATGATAAGTGAAGCACTCCGGCGTTAGCGATGACAAAAGTACAATATTTTCAGCATAACAGTGTCGCCACCCTTCCCCACCATGGAAGGCTTGAAAGTCAAATTACAGTGCCATCAAATTCATTTGTTCTTCTTTTGAGAGCTTTTCTTTTTGTTGTATAAAGTTGTATTCTCTCACTCTTTTGTTCATTTGAGTCTAGGGGTCGAAAATTTGGGTCTAGGATGAGATTTTTCTCTCTTCTTAATTTTTTTTTAAAAATCTCGATCTTTTTTTTTTGAAAAAATTTATTAAAAAAATAAAATAAGGCTTTTTTAAAAAAATAAAAATATAAATATCAGTCGATATTTCAAATATTTGTGGAGATATCGACCTGACCCATACCAATATTTGTATTTTTTTAAATAAAAAATAAAAATTGACCGAATTTTATTATCTCTGGCCGATACTATGCGTATCGGCCGAGATATCTCGATCGTGGAAATTCCGAGATATCTCAGCTGATACGCACAGTATCGACTGAGATTTTGACCCCTGAATTGAGTGATAGTTGGGCCTAAAATGAATCTTAAACCTTTTTCTAATGTGGAATAAAGTCAGTGAGATGGATGAATGTCATCCCAACCAGTATTTTCATTTAATCTGATAACAATTTTACACTTCAAAAGTTTTCTTCCTTTCCAATATGCGTGTCTAAATTTGTTGGTGGGTGATCAATTGTTGGAACTAGTCAATGAATAAATGTTTAATTTAATAATAAATAAAGAAAGAAATAAACATGTTAAAAAGAACCCTCAAGACTCTGTTTTGAACATGCAGAAAGGAAACACTATTCTTAAAGAAAAAAGTCATTTTTTAAGAAGACCATATCCTTTAAATTTATTTGAAAAAGGTTATTATATTTCTATAATAATAAAACTGCTCTTAATTTTTTATTAAATTTCTAAAGAGTTCTCCTATCTAAAGAATTTTTTTTTTTTGAATTTATGTGTTGAAAACCGTGGAATACACAGCGTAAAACCTCCACGGGTGATACCCTTATCCTAAAGGCACACCAGGTTAATCCACGAAAATTCAAACTTGTCAGGTCAGCAGGGGACGCAACCAACTGAACTATATCCAATATGAATTATTTACTTGTGCTTATAAATAAATAATTTACACAATGTGATTTGTTCTATGTTGTCCACATGGAGTTCTTTTGCTCATTTCTTTCTCTTCACCAGAGGTGAAAAAAATGGCCTGATATGATACGTATCGGTCGATACATCTTAGATTTTTTGACCTGATTTGTATCGATCATACAGTAATAATATCGACCGATATTATTACATATCGGTTTTTAAAAAAAAAAAAAAAAATCAGTTGTGGGCCCAGATCGATATTGGTCCGATATCTCAGCCGATATTGGACTCGATAGTGGTCCGATATAGGCCGAGATATCAGCAGCTATTTTCGATTTCAAATTTTTTTCTTAAATCAGGGCTTTTTTATTTTATTATTATTATTATTCAGAAAAATAAAAGATAACCTGATATTTAAAAAAAAAATCGAATGGAGGAGAGAGAATGATATTGCCCGAGATTGCCGATATCATTCAAATCATCTAATATTATTGATTTTTGACCCATCATTAATAAAGATACATAGAAAAAATGTCAAAAAAAAATACTAATAGATAATTAGTCAATATGGGAGAAATTTTAGAATGTGTAAAAATGGGCTTAGTACTCAATTTTAGTGAAAGTGCGTGAGCCCAATATGATTCTCATTGGATGACTCATTTTGAGTTTGATTAAGTAAAAATACACATCGATGTGATACTTTTGGATGTACATTGGAAATTTCTTTTAAATTTAAGACCTACCAAAATGAATTTGTTGAATGGGTCTAAACATGCATATATCGTTGAAAAAATTAATTTGATTAATTAATTTAAGTGATAGTTTTTAAGAACTAAAAAATGAAATCAAAAGGTAAATTGTCTTTTTTGAGTAAACAACATTTGTAACGACTGGACCTTTAATTTATTTTCTTATTTATTTTTAATAAATATTTAATTAATGTGATTGAGGCATCATGCCTAATAGACCATTGATAAAATTGACTTGACTTTTATGACCCAAATTGCCTAAAGTATTAATTAGTGAATTCCATCTAATAAACCTGAACACTTTGTTAACTTCAGCCCAATTACCTAATAGACCCGAATGACCTAGTTAAGCTTGTAAGCCCAAAGTCCAAATCAAGGGTCAAGATATCAACCGATACGAAACGTATCGGCTGATATCATACGAGTTTTAAGCACCGTATAATAACGGCCAATACGTATTGTATCCGCCGTACAACCTTCATATCGGCCGATATGATTAATATCAGTTTTTTTTTTAAAAAAAAAAGATATCAAAATGGTGATGAGCCCGAGTCAAAATATCAGCTGATATTTACATTTTCAATTTTTTTTTTAAAAAAAAATCTTTTTCAAATTTTTTATATTTTTTAATTTAGAAAAAATAAAATAATAAAATAATACTGATATTTAAAAAAAAAACAAAAAAGAGGAGAGAGAATCATATCGGCCGAATTATCGGGCAGGCCATTTTTTGCACCCCTAATCCAAATATTACCAGGCCTGACCCAAATTTCAATAAACTCTATGAAGTCCAATTATCCTTAATTGAACATAATAAATCAATTGGTGTCCAAACCTACATCCACAAGCCCAAAGGTCAACTTAGTTGAGCCAAAATTACTCTAAGATCATTATAAGGGTTCTATGGGTCAAATTCACCTAAATTAGCCCCAATTTACTTATTTTGCTATCCCGAACCTATCTAAAACTTTTATATAAAGGATTGTAGTCCACATGCTTGAAAATGAGAGAATGTGACATGATGAGTAGGTGGAAAAAGGAGGTGGAAAGAGGGTCTAAGGGTGAGACCCATTGTTGAGGTGAATAATGCCATCTTAGCTAAATGGATTAGGAGAGTTGAGGCTTTGCATTTTGTTCCTTGGAAGTCTTTGTTGAGATAGAGAGAGTTGTTTGGTGTGGCAATGGCTCCCGTGCTGCACATATTCCCGCTCTTTTAGCATTTCCTCCTTCCCACGAGCTTTCGTTGCGTCTTTTGAGGTTTTGGGAGAGTAAATTGTGTGGACCATTGCTTTCAAAAGAAACCTTTCCAACGGGGATGAAGATGATTTCACTAGTTCGGTCTATTTCGGGTATTATTAAACTGATTTAATTAATTTGGGTCTATTTCGCATTTGGGTTTGGGTTTGCGGATGGTTCAGGCAGGGGTACATATATCGGCCGATACGTATCGATTTTGAATGAGTGAATATCAGTCGATATATATCGTTATCGGCCGATATTCACCTTCTCGGTCGATATATCGGCCGTATCATATCGGCCGATATCAAAATATCGGCCGATATTTGCTGGAGAGAGAAAATATCGGCCGATAACGATATATCGGTCGACATAGATAACGGTATTTAAACCCCTGGGTTCAGGTTGCTTACCCATTTACCTTACTAAAGGAGACTTCTTTTAGCGAGACTATGTGACACTACAACTTAAATGTGTATAGACTTTATATGGTTGGATGTGTTGCATAGAGAAATGGCAATGGTCGAGCCGTTTTCCATTTATAAATAGGTTATGGTTGGGTTTACCCATTTATTTAACAAGTTGGGTTAGGTCTACCCATTTATTAAAAGGGTCATTTTGGGTTGGGTTAGTAATCTCGTCTGTGTTAAATTCTTCTAGGTCCAGTGATTCTCACTTCCACTTATTTGGATGTGACTAGGGGTGAAACTCGGGTTGGATTTTCCCAACTCAAGAAATCATGCGGATTGGGTCAGCGGGTCGGGTTGGATTGAGGATTTTCAAATTAACCTAACCTGACCCAACCCGACTAAAATGGGTTCAAAATGTGGGTCCGATCAGAATTCGGATTGAGTCAGGTTAGAATTCAAGTTGAGTCGGGTCGAGAATTTCGGGTCAATAGCTCATGTCGGATTCTATAAATATTGACTCAGGGTCAGGTGGAGTTTTAAGAAATCCGACCCGATTTCAGCCCTAGGTGTGACTGTTGGAGCTGGTGGCTTGACTTTTCAAGATCCTTTGTTAATTTTTTCTCCATCAACTCTATCATTTGGTGTATCAACACACCCCATCAGGTTGTGAGATTCATTGGATGGCTGGATTGGATAGTATCTCATTGTGATAATCTTTGCGAGCATCATCTTATCGTGATCAATGTTTGCTCTCTTCGTGGTCAGCAGGATATGTTTGAGCAGACCACCTGTTCCTCCATTGTCTTTTCTCCTTGCATGTCTGGAGTTGTATGACATGAGATGGGAGATAGGTCGTGTTGTCTATTGTTGCCCTCCTCTCTTATGCTTGGATGTTTTTTGATGGGCTGTCGAGGTTCTCATATGTGTGGGCTCAGCATTTCCAGCTGTGCCTGGTCCTCAGTATCCAGGTGGCTTGATGAACCACATGGTTTGACCCCACTTGCAACATCGTATAGTAACTCAACATCGTCAAGTGGTAGTACAAGTTGTAACACTCAGATTGAAGGTTGGTGAAAAGCTTACTCTTATCTTTTTTTTTGTGGTCAGAAACATTTTATTGATGGCTAATTAACCACCTACTTGGTCTGCTGACCTATTTATTTATCACATCCCTCAAACTGCTTTTCAGCCAGTTTGGTAGGGTTTTGAGTGATAAAGCAACTGGTTCGAGCAAATGCTTTGGTGTGTATCACATTATATACTGGGTTTGGGAATTACTTTTACTTTATTTCTTCCTAAAATTGACCCCTAGTTTGCAGGTTTTGTAGTTGGGTGGTAAGAAGTTGAAAGTACAACGTAAGAGAGACAGCAAACAAAGTAAACCCTATTGATGCGGAATGTTACATTGGAGAAAGCAACATTCTCTTAGACATGGCAATTCAACATCCTAATTGGGACACAGTTGTAAGAATTGAAAAGGGTACATGACCACTGCTATTTTCACCAACAGTAGTGCATCTTATATTATTCTTCACCCTCTAAATTCACTACCATGTGGTCATTACCATCAAAACATAAAGGCAATAAACCAAAGGTAAGCTTGATATCCAAAACAAATCCTACGCTGCGTTTGGATGAGGGGGATATTTTGCAAGGTTACCCGAGGTTAGCCTTGATCAGGGGTTATCCCCCATGTTATGAATACCCCTTGGCAAGAAAGGGTTTAAAAAATGGGATGAGATGGGTAAAAATTGATTTTTTACACTTATCCTTCCATTGCCAAACAAAGGTAATGGGGGGCCATCCAAACGCAACCTAGAGAAATTTAAACACCAAAAAGTTACTTGAGAATGAAGCTTACCTTCCATAATTTTGATTGTATGGGAAAAAAACCAATCAGTTGTTAAGGTCAGTTGAAAGAAATTTTAAATACTATCAGCATGCATGCTCTCATGTCTGAAAAAATTAGTTCAGGAAAGAGATGTGACGCAGTGGGGATCGGGTTAAAGGAATTTAGATGTGGCTAAATGGATTTGAAGGGAATAAGGGACCTAATTTAAATAAAGGAACAAATGTAAGGTTAGATGGCTTTACTGTGAACAGTAACTGAGAGTAGAATGGGTGATCTGCTGTATGGATTTGGATGCAGAGGACAGGGTGGTGACTGATTTGAACAGCAATAGGGTGAAAGAATGGAGATGATATGGAGATGGGATGATGGCAATGAGCACTAACCTGGCATCTGAAAAGAGCAGGGACGCAGCTTGCTCGGCGGCGAGGATGTGAAACCCAGACGGCAGCAGAGGGCAGTCTATGGATGCCCGTCGCTGGCTGGTCTGGAAAAGGAGTTCTATCTTCTGCTTGCAGGCAGAAGATGGAAGAGAAATCGAAGACTCCGAGACTATCTCCAAACACCGGTGAAGATCAAAATCCAAGAGGAACAAACAAGCAATCCTAAGAACAAATCTTGAAACGAAACCAAAACAAATCTATTTCATTAATCAAATTCGTGTCTATTACAATCTACAAAAGGGGTATTTATATACATACCCTAAACACTAAAATAGGGACAAAAATAAACAAAGAAACAAATTAGAAAAAGAAAAAGATAGAAAGAGGTGCATGAATCGTCTGGATCGGGGCCGTCGACATCTTCATCTACAACTCTCGTGTCAGTGATGTGAAGAAAGAAGAGAAAGAAGGGGAAAAAGGAAAGTAGAGAAACAAAAGGAAAGGGTTGTCGTGCCCCTTTTGTTTACACAGCTGTGTGTGTCACGTGTGGACACACATGTGCTGCATCAGTCTCCCCCGGTTGAAAAGGACTCGTCCTCGAGTCTATGACCATTGAAGCAGACACCGGAGGATGATATTCAAACAAGTCTTAAACGTTGAAGGTCTTTGATATGCCATAACTGTCTGGAAGATCGATCACATAGGCATTATCATTGATCTTGCGAAGAACTTTAGAAGGGTCCAATCTTCTTTAAATTCAACTTGCTATAAGTACCTGTAGGGACCCTTTCTTTGCGTAGATGCATCATGACCATATCACCTTCTTTGTAGACTTTCAATCGTCGACTCTTATCTGCAACTTTCTTGTATTTCACATTGGCATTCTCTAAATGTTGTTTTACCTTTTCATGAATCTGCGCCATACGAGTAACCATATTATATGTTGCTTGACTAGCACCGAGCACTTTGAGCAACTTTGCAAGGTCTACTGGATGAGTTGGTGACTTTCGCATGACAATTTCAAAAGGTGATTTACCAGTAGATCTGTTTTGACACTGTTGTATGCAAACTCGGCTTGAGCAAGAGCCAAGTCCTATTGTTTTGGACATCACTGGAGAGGCTACGAATAAGATTTCCAAGTGTTCTATTGACAACCTCGGTTTGCCCATCGGTTTGTGGATGGCATGTACTGTTAAACTGGAGAGAAGTATCATACTGTGACCATAGGATGCACCAAAAATGACTGAGAAACTTGGTGTCACGATCCGATGCGATGGTCTTTGGAACTCCATGCAAACGAACAACCTCTTTAAAGAATAGGTAGCAATATTAGAGGCATCTGATGTCTTCTTGCACGCTACGAAGTGAGCCATCTTAGAAAATCTATCCACAATCACAAAAACTGAGTCAAATCCACATTGTGTGCGAGGAAGGCCTAAGATGAAATCCATCAATAGATCCTCCCACAGAGCATTAGAAACTGGCAGTGGAGTGTAAAGACCCGTGTTCTGCGTTTGCCCCTTCGATGCTTGACAGGTGTAGCATCTTTGGATGAATTTTATAACATCACGCTTTAGCTGGGGCCAATAGTAGCGTTCTTCAATCTGAGCAATGCTTTTATCTTTTCCAAAGTGACCTCGAAGGCCACCTCCATGCAATTCCCGTATGAGGCGCTCTCGAAGTGAACTGCGTGGGATACATAACTAAGTACCTTTAAAGAGGAACCCGTCATGGAGCTAAAATTCCCCTTTAGAAGGTTTTTCTTCATGGAGACTCTTCCATTCATTTGCAAAATCTTCATCATCTGCATATAAGTCTTTAAGAAATCAAAACCAATTATCTCACCTCGTGCGATATTGAGTAGAGATGTTTTCCGACTTAAAGGATAGGCAACTTTATTTTGTTGTCCGGCTTTATGTTTAGGCACAAAGGTGAACCCTTGAATGAGAGCGGTCCATCTGGCATGGTTGCGGTTTGGAGTGGTTGAACCATTTAGATACTCGAGAGTCTGATGATCTGTTTAAAGGATGAACTCTAGTTGTATCAAATAGTGTCTCCAATACTTCAAAGCTTGAACTACAGCATACATCTCTTGCTCATAGGTAGACCATTTCTTCTGTGCATCGCTTAGCTTTTCACTGAAATAAGCACATGTCGGCCTTCTTGAGATAAAACTGCTCCAATGCCAACTCCAAAAGCATCACAATCGACTTCGAACAACTTGTTAAAGCTTGGCAAGGCTAAGACAGGAGCAGTGGTGAGTTTCTCCTTAATCAAGTTGAAGCTCTTTTCAGCAGCTTTTGTCCATGTGAATTGTTTCTTCTTTAGGCATTCAGTGAGAGGAGCGGCAATACTGTTGAAATTCTTCACAAACCGTCGATAGAAGGTGGCAAGGCCATGGAAACTCCTAACATCACTAATCGTTCGTGGAGTGGGCCACTCACGGATAGCAGAGACCTTCTCTTTATCAACTTGTATTTCAGAGGATCCAACAACGTACCCTAAGAAGACAAGCTTATCTGCAAGAAAAGTACACTTCTTTTTATGAACATATAAACTATTATCCTTGAGTACCTGGAATACTTCGCGAAGATGCTGTAGGTGATCCTCCTTTGAACGGCTGTAGATGAGAATGTCGTCGAAGTAGACAACGACAAACTTCCCAATAAAACGCTTCAATACTTGGTTCATTAGCCGCATGAATGTGCTTGGTGCGTTGGAGAGTCCAAACGGCATCACCATCCATTCATGAAGTCCTTCTTTGGTCTTGAAGGCAGTCTTCCATTCATCCCCGAGCCGGATGCGGATTTGATGATACCCGCTTCTGAGATCTAGTTTGGAGAAGACTTTGGTTCCTTCAAGCATATCTAGTATATCATCCAAGCGAGGAATAGGGAACCTGTACTTGACAGTGATTTTGTTGATGGCACGACTGTTAATGCACATTCGCCAACTTCAGTCCTTCTTGGGTGTCAACAATGCTGGAACGGCACATGGGCTCATGCTGGTGAGAAGCACGCCCTTGTGCAATAAGTCCTCCACTTGGCCCTGTAAGATATCAAACTCTTTAGGGCTCATCCTGTAGTGGGGCGGGTGTGGCAAACTGGCTCTAGGGACAAGATCTATGTGATGCTGGATGTCCCGAGTCGGAGGCAAGCCATCTGGAAGTTCATCTGGCATCAAGTCTTAGAACTCATCCAGAATTGGGGTTACCTCTGGTGGGGAAGTACGGCTATTGAGTCTGATTCCTAGATGACCAATGCAATGATTTCACCTGTTTCACGTGACTCACGCTCAATGTCGTTGACTAGGAGAAAAGACTCTTTTTTCTCAGGTGGTGGTGGATGATAGCTTTTTCCTGACTTAGTGCCGAGGGTGACCGTTACTCCATCTTTGCAAAAGGTGAAGATATTTGCACGTCCCCAATGGTGGGAATCAGCGTCGTACTGCCACAGACGGCCCAAAATCATGTGGCTGACGACCATATCAACAACGTCGCAGAGGGCTTCATCTTTGTATCTCTTACCAAGGGAGAAGGAGAGGAGGCACTACTTCGTTACTCGGGTATCTTCCACATTCTTGATCCATCCAACCAAGTAGGGAGAGGGATATAGTTGGGTCAGCAAGCCCAACTTGTCTACCATCAACTGGGAGATCATATTCTCACAGCTACTGTCATCAATGATAACATCACAGACTTTATCGTTAACGGTGCATCGAGTCTTGAAGATCTTGTGACGTTGAGATGGGAGGTCTTTCCTCAGTGTACATAGCAATCTGCGAACCACCAAAGAGGATCCTTCGTCTCCATAGCCGACATAGTCTTCTTCATTGTCAACAACATCTTCTTCTTGTCCTTCAATATACTCATCTTCTTCATCCTGGGCTTCATTAGTGGTAATTGCAACTGCATGACGAATAGGACAATTATTTGAACGGTGTTCTGGCTCACCGCAACGAAAGCAATTGCCTGCCATAGGTCGGGCGTATTGGTTGTTTCGTCTTGTGTCTTGGCCAACAGTAGACCTTGGCGGGGCAACTGGTTGGTTCCGTGGTGGAACTTGTCGAGGAGGCACTATCTGTTGAGAAGTACATCCTGAGGCTGGTGGGGGAGTCGAAGAAGTTGATGGAGGGTGTGCCTAGCCATCTGTGTATTCCTTCATTCCGAGCAATCATTCTGATTTTCAGCTTTTGTGGCTAATTGAATTGCCTCGCTCAAAGTGTGAACAAGCTGATACCTGAAGCAGTCACGAAGTGAAACTCGAAGACCACCCAAGTCTCATGAGACTTGTTGGGTCTCAGTCTCAGGCAAGTCGGCTCTGGTAGAAAGGCGATAAAACTCTTCTGCGTAGTCACAAATTGCACGATTACTCTGACGACAATTCTGATACTGCTCGAAAAGAACTTGTTCATAATTAGCAGGAAGGAAGCGAATCCGCAGTAGCTCTCTCATTCGCATCCATGAATTGATAGGATGCTTCCTCTATTGCTTTCGGGCGGCTTCTAGCTGTTGCCACCATGCGGTTGCTCCGGCCTTGAGTTGGCTAGCTACCAGCTTTACTTTCTGTGCCTCATCGATTTCCATACAATCGAAGAAGAGTTCGACCTCAAAGAGCCAGTCAAGGAAGCCTTCGACATGTAGTTGACCGTTGAAAGATGGTAAGTCCATCTTTGGACGGTATTGTCGATTATTCTTATTGTCCGGAGGCTCACAGTTGTCTTCTGACTCCTCATCGCTATAGTCATACTCGGGTCGAACTAGGGGTCTCCTACCACGATTGTCACGATCACGTCGATTGTCGCGGGTAAGGAGTTGTTGCATCATGACTCGCAAATCTTCAATAGGAATATTGAACTGCATTCATCTCAGCCCTAGTGATAGGTTGATTGTCTTCAAGATTGGGAGTGGCAGCCATGATTTTTTTTTTTTTTTAATCTAGGCTCTGATACCACTTGAAGCAGTGGGGATCGGGTTAAAGCAATTTAGATGTGGCTAAATGGATTTGAAGGGAATAAGGGACCTAGGGACCTAATTTAAATAAAGGAACAAAGGTAAGGTTAGATGGGTTTACTATGAACAGTAACTAAGAGTAGAATGGGTGATCGACTGTATGGATTTGGATGCAGAGGATAGGGTGAAAGAATGGAGATGATATGGAGATGGGATGATGGCAGTGAGCACTAACCTAGGCAGCCGAATAGAGCAGGGACGTAGCTTGCCCAGCGGCGAGGATGTGAAACCCAGACGACAGCAGAGGGCAGTCTATGGATGCCCGTCGCTGGCTGGTCTGGAAAAGGAGTTCTATCTTCTGCTTGTAGGCAGAAGATGGAAGAGAAATCGAAGACTCCGAAACTATCTCCAAACGCCGGTGAAGATCAAAATCCAAGAGGAACAAACAAGCAATCCAAGAACAAATCTTGAAACGAAACCAAATCAAATTTATTTCATTAATCAAATTCGTGTCTATTACAATCTACAAAAGGGGTATTTATATACGTACCCTAAACACTAAAATAGGGACAAAAATAAACAAAGAAACAAATTAGAAAAAGAAAATATAGAAAGAGGTGCCTGAATCAGTCGGGATCGAGGCCGTCGGCATCTTCATCTAGAACTCTCGTGTCGGTGATGTGAAGAAAGAAGAGAAAGAAGGGGAAAAAGGAAAGTGGAGAAACAAAAGGAAAGGGCTGTCGTGCTCCTTTTGTTTACACAGCCGTGTGTGTCACATGTGGACACACACATGCTGCATCAAGATGCAGCCAAAGGTATTCCAAACCCAAGCTTGCACATAGTCACCCGTAACCGCTCCACTTTCAAATTCTCTCCTGATTTCAAGTATGCCTTGTACATTATCCAAAATGTCTTCTTTACAGGATTGAATCCTGAAACCTCCATCTCATCAAGAACACTCTCCATCTCCTCCAACCTATTCTGTGAGCCATACATAGCCATCTTACAATGATACAATGACTGATAGAGCCTCCAACCTGCAGACTCAGCGTGCTTCACAAACCTTGAAAGTCGATCAACTGCGTTACAGCGAAATAACTTGATATGATACAATTCATCACATTCATATTCGTGACGAGCGTACTGTGCTCTAGTGCCTTCGATATAGAACTGTCCATCCGTTCAACCATATCCTCCTGTGCATAAGCCCGAATCAAAAGCACGTTCAACCAAGGCAAATAGTCATCTTCTGGTAAAAAGCACATCAGCGCCTCAATCTTCTTAATCCGATTCGAACCTGAACTCTTGCAATATGCACATATCATGGATCTAACCAATGGTGCACTCACTTTCTCTTTTATCAACTCATATGTTTTTTCCATCTTTTCCAAGTTGCCTGAATGTGCATATCCACGAAGCATCAGCTGATAGGTACGAACATTTGGCTGCACACCACCTGCTTCCATGCTCTGGAATGTCCTTTCCATGTCATCCCACATCCATGCTGTCACATACCCGACAATGACTGTATTGTAAGTATGCAAATTCGGTGACAGATTTGATTCCTTGATCACACGAAGCACCCTTTCCATGTCATCCACCAACATAGAGCGCCCAAAGATCGACAACAAGATATTATAGGTGACAATGGTGGGCTGGCACTTTGGATCCTTTTTCAGGTCCTCAAAGATAGACAGAGAGTTCTGGGCAAAGTCATTGTACATGTATGCAGCCATCAGAGAATTGTAGACAGATTCCGTCCGCAATCCCTTGATGCCAGCTTCTGAGAACAGTTCCAAGGCAAGATCAATTTTCTTTATTCGGCCAGCTAGGGTTATTGCCTTTGCATACTCCTCTGGCACCATTGGTATTCCAACCTCAACCTGTCTTCTCTTCCAATAGAAAACCTGCCAACCAAAAAATAGAAAACCCATCTCAGAGCTAAAAACTGTAACCAGGGCCCGCTAGACGGAGGCCTAAAGCAAAAAAAATTTAGAAGTGCCTTCTTTTATATTTAAGGTATTATTACAAGTAGGATTTAATTAAAATTTCAAACATATTATTATAGGATAATTATTTAGACACGGGTATTTTTTTCTGCAGACATGGGCTTTCAGTTTTTTTAAGGAAATTAATACGTTGTCCTTCCGTGTCAACATGGTCCGAACATGAGATAAGAATATTTTTCCGTTGTTCGGACCATTATTCGTGACTAAATTCGATTGCATACGCTGTGGTAATATACAATGCGTTTTGAATAGTAAAATCTTCTTTAAAATTTTAAAGTTATTTTTTAAACATCGTGTATTTTCAAAATTTCTCAAATCAAATATCTGGACTAATTACGATAATCTGATAAAAATACTTTAAAACTTTAAGGTTTTTAACACTCCTAAATGCTTAAAACACAGTATTTTACAAATAAGGATATCCCTCGACTGTGCCGAAAACACATTTTGGAGTGTCAAAAGACCTTAAAGTCTTAAAATATTTTTATCAGGTTATCGTAATTAGCCCGGATATTCAATTTAAGAAAGTTTAGAAATACACATTGCTTAAAAAATAATTTTTAAGTTTTAAAGGATATTTTATTATTTAACTAATACACTGTGCATTACAGTAGAATCTGCATAGTTATTTTTTAAGCACTATATATTTTTAAAATTTCTCAAATTGAATATTCAGACTAATTACGAAAATATTTTAAGACTTTAATGTCTTTTGATACACCCAAATACTTAAAACACAGTATTTTACAAATAAGGGTATCCCTCGACTGTACTGAAAACACATTTGAGAGTATCAAAAACTTTAAAATCTTAAAGTATTTTTATTAATTTATTATAATTAATCTAGATATTCAATTTGAGAAATTTTTAAAATACAGAATACTTTTAATCCTTCGGCCTTGAGCGGTTGCTTTTCTCGATTAAGGTAGAGCCGGCCGGACTGTACCCGCTGGTTGGTTTTATGGATTTAATTCCCTTGAAAATGATTGATTTGTTGTTCAGTCATCTAAATATTCATATACATGATCAACTTCTATCAAGACACCAACAGTTGAAATAAGGAAAGTTGTTTCATGGATTCTGAAAACTAGGAGGAGCTTGTTCTCATAATTCAGGGAAAAATGCATTCGTTGAATGCCATGTTTTGCTTCAGCCCCATCCATCAACACTCTGGAATAAATTTCCAAGAAAAACCACTTCCTAAAACTATGATATCAAAGAAAGCACTGAGTGATTGTATGCATATCTGTATTGTAAATCAGGAGTTCATTTTAAAAAGGCATCCAATGAATAGTTAATACATACAAAAACCACCTTCCTGTTTCTATTAATTCTCCCGGAAAGTGCATCAATGTAACCAAGCCGAATATTTAAAGAATACAGCAAATGAGAGAAGGGAAAAAAGGAGAAAAGTGGCACCTCCAGGGCCGTCTGAGGAGATGATTGGAGGTTACTCAAGAGAGCGATGGAAGCGGAACCATCAGGATGGTCCCGGAATAGCGAAGAGGCCTTTGATTCCAGAACATCAGAGACGGTATCTGTATCGGGTGCTACGGACAATTCGACGGCCAGGTCAGAGACAGTTTGGTCCAGATCTTCTGCAAAACCACTACCCTTGTCGAAGTGGGCTCCCCTCTCTGTTTGCAGGATGATTTTCTTGGGTGGAGAGGAATCAGAGCAGAAGAAGGAAAGAGATTGGTTGAGTGGAAAGAAGCTCTGTTTGGGAGGGGAGATTTTGGGAATGGGAGAAAGGAGGGACTGGGATTTTGTGGAAGGCGTTAGGGAAGGAAGAAACTTGGATCTTTTTGCCATGGCTGAAATTTTCCGGAGCGGTCTCATTCTGACTAAATAAAAAAGAAGTTTAATTTACTGGGAGAAAAAAAAAAAAAGACATCAAATAAATAGACAAGACAAACAAATACCGACTTCCTGTTTTCCTGCATGGATTTAGAAGTTACCTTTCATAGTTTCATTCCTTTTTTGTTCTATTTTCCACGAAAAAGGTGTTTGGGACTTGGAAAAATTGGATTGAAGTGGAGGTATTAGAAGGTTTTTAAGGATACAGGCAGCGAAGGGTTTTAATGCAACGTGAATCGATGGAGAAGATGCAGATAGGGGTGAATCTTGAGTCGGGTTAAAATCAAAGGGTTTGGGTTACGCATAATTTATTTGTATATCTAGGATCGGGTTGACTTAAAAAAAAAAAAATTCGCATAAATTTTGGGTTAGATCAGATTGAGAAATTTAAAAGCAATTCAATCCAATCTAACTCGACCCGAATGTACCAAGCTGGGGTTAAAAAATTGTTATCGGCAGATATTTTGATATCGGCCGATATGATACGGCCGATATATCGACCGATATTGTGAATATCGGCCGATACGATAAGATATCGGCCGATACGATATGTATCGGCCGATATTTCGACCCCTGGTACTAAGTTATAAACCACCCTTAAGTTGAGTCGGATAAAAAATTCAGATTGAATCTCGGGTCAAGAATTCAAGTCAGGTCAATCGAATTTTATAAATTTTGACATGAGTTGAATTGAGTTTATTGAACTCAACTCAAACTGACCCAAATTTCAGCTCTATCCTAGATGCATAAATGAGTTAAAGAAACGCAGCCTCGTGAGCTCACTCTCTCGCCCAGTTGCTCTTTCCCATTTTCTTTTTCTTTTTAAATAATTATTGATTTCTCAAATTAAAATTTAATCTTATTTTCATTTCTTTTTTAATAACATGACTATCCCAACCCATATTGGGCATGTGTCAGCCGAATTATGTGTATAAAATTGCACATCACACATTCACACCTAGTCCATTTTCTTTTTTCAATAAATTAATTGAGAATTATAAAATTTAACTAATTAGAATGGAAGCTCGATGAATTAGCTATATATATATATATATATAAAATTTTATATGAAAGACACTTGATTCTCACGATTAAAATTAACATACGTAACAATTTCTAAGAATACCTATTGATTACCACTAAAATATGGCTTTAGCTTGAGTTTTGGATGAAATTTGATAATATATAAAACACTCAATTATCTTTCAATCCATCAACATAAAAAAAAAAAAAAAAAATCATGCATGATTTACACTTATCATCCACGATATACTTTACTCAATGGTTATTTTATAATTAATAATCAAATAACAATTAAACTCATACATTATAAAAAATACAACATAATTAGTGTTTTTTAGCCAAATAATTCATTGAAAAATACTTGCTTTTGGGCTTATATTCAAGCTTGGCTTTCAATTGGACTTATCGGACTTGGTTTTTACTCGATTGTTTCACTTCATAATCAAGTCGGGTTTGACACAATCAGGCCCAGCTTGAACCCAGCCTTTAAAAAAAAAAAAAATTGTGACCTAACATGCTCTAATCTTTCAATTTTTTTTAAAATAAAAAATTATGAAAATAGAGAAAATGAGAGTTTTGATGGTTTGAGAAAGAGAAAATCATCTTTTGACATATAACATTGACATCCCTAGCTAATGATAAGTTTGAAAGTTAAGTCTAATCGAGTTTATACTGAGTTGCTAACCTATTGAGAATTGGGATTTTCAACTTAATTTGATCTAAAATGCCTGAAACACCTACCTTTTAAGAACTAACTTAAACTGAGAAAAATAGTAAAGACTCAAGAACCAAACCTAAGAACTCACTTTTTTTAATAGTTGCCAATAAACCCACAAAGGCACAAACCATAATAGAGACGATAAAAATTTATGATAAAGCTCAAAAAATAAAAAGAGAATAAAAAGCTCAACAAAATTGAAATTAAAAAAGGTCTAAATTAAAGTAATAGATATCTATATATAATTGCATGATATAGACAATATGATTTGTAATACCCTGCCCCAGATTAGGCGTGTTTTAGCTCGTTAATCCTGTTTAACCAGTTAATCTCGGAGATTTTGGTTAGGGCTTCAAGGAAAGTCCAGGTTTGGCCCGATCTGAGCCCGAAAACTCAGTGATTCAGCTAGTCGAGCTGGAGGGGCATTTTGGTAATTTGCCGCTTGTTATGTATATTTTATAAATTGTGTGATTTTGTGAATATTATTGGTGAATAATATTCTCCTTAATGAAGGATTTACATTTCTGATTTTAAAATAAAATTATTTTCAGAAAATGATATTTAAATATCGCCCGTCAAAACCCCGAAAGGGAGTTTTAATTATTTAAAATATTTTCGGAAAGGAGATAAATTTTGAAAATGGTGTTTGATGTTAGACCATTTTAAAAATGATCTAGATATTTCATTTCATCTCAAAATGATGTTTCTAAATTGTTTATTTTAACAATTCTTTATTTATGTAAATAGTGTAAATTTATGATTTTTATTTAAATAAATGGTTTTTAGTAAGAGTTAAGTTCCAAAATTTTTATGGTGATTAAGATTTTTAAAACCCAACCTATCTGTAAGGTTGGATTAAATTTTTGAGCTTTTGAAATTATTGTTTTAGTTAAAAATCAGGTTTTTATTAAAACTGGGGCCCTTTCTGCAATTTAGAAATTATTGGAGGGCTGTTTTGCAAAACAGCAGAAAATCCTGCGGTTACTGTAGCATCATAAGCGGCGTGCTGGCGTGCGCTGCTGTTCGGCCCTTTTCCGGCGATTCGCCATGGTCCTGTCCCATCGTCGCTGCCGGCGATGATTATTTTTCCCCGTCCCATCCCATCGTCGCTGCCGGCGATGATTATTTTCCCCGTCCCGTCCCATCGTCGCTGCTGCGCAACGGAATTCCAGCCGATCGTCACTCCATGCGCAGCCGAATTTCCCGGCCTTTTCTCTATAAAAATCGGCTCAGTCGTCGGTTTTAACTCCAGCTTCTCTTCTCCCTTCTCTCTTCCCTCTCTTACAAAAACCTAGCCAAAATCCGGCCGACTCTCTGTTCTTCCCTCTTTTTTATTTTCAGACAGTCACTTAGAGGGAGATTTTCAGAAAAAATCCGGATTTCAGCCCAGAAACTCAATCAAAAGTAATCGCTGCATTCCCCTTTCAATTTCGACCGGTTTGGAATAAAAAACTTTTGAATTTGGCTCTGTTTTCAGTGAGAAAAACGATTTCAAAATTTAGGGAAAATTTTAGGGTTCCTCGTATCAGTGAGCTTCCGGTGTTAAGATCGGATGGCTCACTGAGTTTCAAAGCTCCAAACCTCTCCCTATGGAAAGAGGACTCCCGGGGGAATCCATCGAACCGTCAGATATAAAAACCGAGTCCAGAAAATAGCCCTTTTCCCATTTTCGATTTTACTGTTCACGGTCGCCGTTCACTATCTGTTGCAGACAGTGAACGGGGAAGAAGAAGAAGAAAAAAAATATATTATTATTTTATTAAAAAAATATTTTTATTTGATATTATGGTTGCTCATGTTTTGAAATGTTGGTTCCCATTGAAGAAAAAAAATGAATAAATAATTAAATAATTAAATATTATTATTTTATTCAAAAAAAATATTTTTATTTGAGATTATAGTTGCTTATGAATTTAAATGTTAGTTCCCATTGAAAAAAAAAATGAATAAATAATTAAATAATTAAATATTATTATTTTATTCAAAAATATATATATATATATATATATATATATATATATATATATATATATATATATATATTTTGTTAGATTATGTGATGTGATGATTTATACCCCCTTGTTAAATAAAACTATACTAACCCCTTTCTATTATTATTTATAGTGTAAATACTATTGTATCCGCTATCAGTCCGACATTAGTCGGGAATTGAGTGATTCACTTTCAGGCCCGCACTATAGTTGGGCACTGGGTGACCTCGAGGCTTGCTCAAAATGTCAGCTCTGGTCCTATCCAGAAGACAACCGAGAAGTGACCTGAGGATCTAGACCTCACTCAATAAGTCGATCTGGTCAATGCCCAGAAGACAATATGCGTTTGGACTGAGCCCCTTTTATTATTATATTATTATCTTGTTAATGATTTAAAAATGATAGAAACCAAGTAGGAGACTCAATTCCATATACCTCGGATATTTTGTGGGAAAACATGAGATTTCAAAATACTACTCGTGTGTATGTATTTGATCTGTATATTGATTATGCACTTGTGTGTTGTTTGAACAGAGACCGTGTAAACCACACATAACGGTGAGGGAACTTAACTCTGCAGATTTTGTAAACAGGTGTTATATTGAGCAATGAGTGGTTTCGGTTTTGATGAACCCACTCATGTGCTTATACATGATGCACTATGGTAAGAGTGCTGTGATGATTTGATATTACGGTGTTGACCGTATGTGTATGTAAGACTGCTTCCACGTACCTGGGCTATTGAACCAATATCGGCCATATGAGAGATTTTATGTCTACTGGACCATGGGCGGACCATGCTGTCGTCAGTTGCTGACTTGAGGGTGTTAGTATCGGCTACGTTTAAGAGCCAGAGATGTACTTATAAGGATGTATTTTGACCATGTCGGGACTTAATACTGGTCTCAGTGTAGTCGGCAGGCGTTACGGTGGATAATGGCAGTGATTGATGATTTCATGATGTTGATATTACTTGAGATTATGCTTACTGTTATCAAGCATGTGATATTGAGCTGTTGCTAACCTGTTTTATTTATTTACTTAATGTGCATTGTTAATTATCCTTCACTGGGCTAGTTAGCTCACACCACTCACCTTTCAGGCGATGAACCCGAGGAGGAGGACCCTCTCTTTCAGGCTTAGGGCGATTAAGCTGAGGCAGTGTCTTGGGATTCCCCCGAAGGGGAATGCCCTGATCTTTTCTGTTGGTTCTTGGAACCGTTGATTTTCATTAAGTACCGGATGTGGTACTTAATTTATGTTGAATTGATGTAATAGGCTATGTTGCCTTTTGAGACAATACTTTTGAATGATGAATCAATGATTAATTTTTCGTATGCTTTGTATTAATCAATGATAGATTTGATTTGAACATGTTATGAGTTGATGTTGTTATGTCTTGGTTTTTGGAAGCATATGGTACATGTTTGAGTCCACTTAACGGGCTAATGTGTAACCACTGAGCCTAACTGTTGATCCGGCCCAGTAAGAATGCTTGTGGTTCAGTTTATCTTCAAAAAAAAAAAAAATCAGTCGCGTTCCGGGCCCACTAGTCGGGTCGGGGCGTGACATGATTTATAAAATGTCTTCAAATATTCATATATTATATTAAAATATTTTGAGTTGAGTTTTGGGTTTTAGTTTTTTTTTTTCCTTAAATGCTTAACTCTGTCATACCCATGAAAATATCAAGTCTCCAAAAATTTGACCCTAAATCTAGAAAACTTTGACCTAACCACAGTTATTTTGAAGTCGAACCCATGTGGATTCAATCTTTACCTAATGAAATAGGGTAGCAATCCTCTCACGGGAGTTTTGTGTAACGTGACACACGTTTTACTGTATTACCCATTTTGCCCTTCGAGCCAGCTCGCTGAACCCTTCGAATCGGCTCGCCGGATCACTGACCATTCCACTGCGATATAAATCAGCTCACTGACCGGTTCACTGAAATTTATATAAGTGAGACTGATTTTTCATACAGAACAGCAAATCGGATTACTGGTTTTTTTTTTTAAATGCTTTCGTACGGCAGTGGAAGGGTAAAATGGAAAATACTCTAATTCTTATGTCTCATTACACAAAACGCCTGTATGAAGATAGCTACCCAATGAAATAATAGTGCTAATTAGAACTCAAAGTGACCTCACTTGCATGTCTATCTAGGCCACAATAAGGATTGGCCATATTATATTTTGTTAACATGGGAGGGGATTGTCAAGGTAATCGGAAAATGCTGAATAAACAATTATTTTTAATATATCATATTACATATTTAAAAAAAATTATCTTAAAAATATTTTTTTTAATTTACGTGTGGAAACTATAGGATAAAATTATATTAAGATTAAAAATTAAAATTAAAATATTTTTATTCATTAGATTTAAATAAGTCAAAATTAATGATAAGATGGTGATTAATTTCAACACATTTAAATGAATAGTTAACAATCACTTTTAATTCTATACACTTTAATTTCAATATATTTAAATTGAATGGTTAACAATCACTTTTAATTTTATTTTAGTCCAAATAGATTCAAAGATTTGTTCATTTAATTTAATTTGAAATTTAAATTACCGAATTAATTAGATTTGATTTTTTTTTAGAGATCAATTGAAACAATTAAACAATAGATTTTGGAGATTAACCTACTTAATATCTCCTCTTTTATAAATAAATGATTAAAATAGGAATTATATTATAGAAATATTGAAAAGAATAAATAAATAAATAAAACAAATGAATATGAAAAATAAAATAATCAAGTCTTAACCCCTCTCAAGTCTCAATTCGTTCAAAACCGGTCCCTACTCGCTCGCTCTCTCGTTACTGCTCGTCCCTCCCTCCCTCGTCTCTCACGTGCGACTTACCCCCAAAATTCCCTTCCTTCACTGGGCCTTCTTCAGCTGCGGCTCGTATCACAATGGCGGCCGTGGCTGGTGGCAGCAGATCGTCCATTTCCAGAACGATTTCTCTCTTTAGAAGCTCTTTTAATCTCATCAGAAACTTCTCCGCTTCCCCAACAACTGCGTCTTCGTCTGCTCCACCATCTTCTACTTCTACTTCTGCTTCAGCAACAAATAAACCCAAGAAGAAGAAGAAGAAGAACCTGTTTGAAGTGGCCCATTTCTTGCCCAACTGGGGAATCGGTTATAAGATGGCGAAATCCCATTGGAAAGGTGTCTCCTATGAAATCACCAAGATAAATCTCTACAAGGTCCATTTCCCCTCACAGAACCGCCCACCACCATCTTCCTTTTTTCTTCCTTTTTTTTTTTTAGTTTTCTAGTTTTGCTGCACATTTTCTAAGAAAGTAGGTTCTATGGCACCCACGGGACTGCGAGTTTTTGTTTTGTTTTTGTTTTTGGGTGATTCCCATGTTTGTGTGCTTTGTCACATAGGAAAGTTGAGTGAGGAAACAACTTTCCTATCTCTTCCTTCATAGTCAAGTGGTTTCCTTGCAAATGGATACCTAGGAAGGGAAATCTACTTTTTGTACAGGAATTGAGACATTCAATTCATTGATAATGAGATAGGAAAATGAAGAATGGAAAACCACCCTCTCTTTTGCAAATACTGTCTTGCCAGTGCCCATTTTCATTGATAGTGAGATATTCAATGCAAAAGAAGAACATGGTTAGGAAATATTGTTGTCTCGCTAGGTATCCACATCAATAAAAATTAAAAGGAATGTATTTATTTACAGTAGGTTCGATTGGCCTATTATGTGCCACATATTGATAATAATTTTGTGTTATTTTTCCATAATAATAATATCTATTTTTTCTTTTCTTCCCTTAGGGTTTTAGGGTTTCTAGACTACTATTGTTTGATGTGCACTTTCCTAGAAAGTGGTTTCCAAAGAATCGAGGAGTGGTTATTTGTGCATACACATTGAAAATGCAATCACATCCTTCCTACGTTCTTGTGCGTTTGTCAAATTTTTCTTGGAGGAAGACTGCCAGGACATAAAATACCTATCCTTGAAAGAAACAATACACTGCCCTTTTTCTTTAATTAAAATTTTCTTTCCATGTTCTTTGTTTTGTTGCAGGATGGTAGGCATGGCAAGGCATGGGGGATTGTTCACAAGGATGGTGAGTCTTTTTCCTCTTAGTGAAGATTATATTATTTTTTTGAAACAGAGGGAAGATTATATTATGGTTTTGATCTACTGTAGAATAGAAATCTTTAGATGCTATGCATTGTCATTGACCCATAGTTTTCAAATTGAACTGAGTTCTTTGTTAACTTGTCGAGTTGACTCAGTCTAGTCATATTGTTGGTCACTGAATAGGGTTAAATTCGCTGGAATTGAGTTTTGATCTAACAAGGCTGAGTTTTTGGTTGACATGCCAAGTTGACCTAATTCTGTCATGTGCCTGATAATTGGATGGAATTGTGTTTTGATATGACTAAACCAAATTAATTGTGTCAAGAAGTGATCGAATCACTTAATTGGATAGACTCTGTGAAAAAATGTTATTTATTAGAACTTGAGACTTGGGTGAGTGAGCACTAATAAAATTTTGAGTGATGATTATGAAGTTATGGATGATATATGACTTATGACGATGTCTTATTTGGTATTCCTGTTAGAGGTTTTACAATTCTGTATGTACAGTGGCTTCTTTTTTTGATTTATGGGTTAGCACCTTCTACAAGGGGCTGGAATCATCACCAACCAAAGAGAAATTTTAGTGTAGGACCAAAAGAAGTAGACATAGGGGTGCAACTTGGGCATGTAGGTTGGGTTGAGAGTCTTTTCCTAGCTTGCCCTTTTTAAATTTGGGTTACTACTTTTTGATCCAACCCATATTTCAGCTATCTTTTAACCCACCCACGATCCAACCCATTTTTAGAATTCCAATCCCATTTTAATTGCACCCAACTAATTTAGGTCGGGTTAAATTGGATTATAGGTTGACCTGTGTAATTAATTAAGTAAACAACTAGGTTTATACATAGTGTTCATTGTGTTGGTCTATTTTAGCAAAGAGACATCTATGAAAATAAGTCTCTATCACTAACATATAATCACTCTAAAGAGTTATGTCTTAAAAAGTATTCAAACAAACATATAGCAAAGTCAAGAAACCCATATTTTAAACGGGTTGGGTTAGCCCGCCCATATTTTGGGCTAGATTAGTCGGATTTGGATTGGCCCTAACCCAAGTTGCACTGCTAAAGTAAGCACTTCTATTGGGGTAGGAGTCATCACCATCCAAGGAGAAAGCTCAAAGCTTTAGACTAAATCTCATTTCTATCTATCTAAAGTTTGATTACAAGACCTGCATATATAACTTGATTACATTTGTACACATATTTAATCTGACTAAAGTTAAAAACTAAATGCATTGGAAATCAAATTTGAATGCAAATTCGAACTAATTAAGCCAAGACACTAATTGTACCCCACTTGAAACTTGAATTCAAACTAAGACTCTTTAAGACTATTAATTACACCAAAATTGAAATTTTAATTCAAACCATATTGCATGATATTTGAATTCAAATGTCACTCCACCAAATGGATCTCCAAAGGACTAGCTGCTCGGTGGGTCCCAAGGTTGACATATGGGGCCAACATTGGTTTTAGACCCTTTTTATGAACTTTTAAGCCCTTTGAATTTGCATCACGTTGTCAAAATATTTTGACATATTGGACCAGAATTTTAAATAGTATTAAAAACATGTATTTGATATAGAGTGGTATTCATGATGGGTATGTTTCTCATTGCAAAGAGTCCATTCAACTTAGCTTTCTATCATGTTGATTATCTAAGAAGGATGTGCATGCTTTAGCTAAAGTGTAGTTCTAAGCAAAAAGCCTAGTGGCTTGATTCTTTTTTAGATCATTAGCCTTTTCCTTTGACGCCTCTCCCCAGCCCACCATTTTACCTTTTTTTTTTTTTTTTGTAATTTTGTTCACTTTTTGTACATTTTTCTTGTTCCATTTTTTTAAAACTCCTTCATCATCATCATCAAAGCCCCAATCCTATCCATCTGGGGTCGGCTTTTTAAGTTCTATTTCTCCATTTGACCTTATAAAAAATCACGCGTTCTGTTACACCACTATCTGTCATGTTTTTTTTTTTATCCCTTCCCCTTTTACCAATTTTTGTAAATGTCAAGTATTGTTCCAAAAAGGAAGGAAGGTGCGGGTGGGGCACCACACACTTTTCACTCTGTTTACCTATACCTACTAGTTGATCAAAGTCAATTTAAAAAAAAAACCTAAATAAGTATCTTGAGAGTGTTCACATAATAATGCTGTTGATATTGTTGCCATTATCATTATTTGCCACTATCTCATCTATCTGGGCTTAGCTTTTTGAGTCCTATGTTTCCACTGTACTCCATAAAAAATCATGTCTTTGTCACTTTACACTCTCATTTCCTTTATCCCCTCGCCCCATGTTTTTAAAAGGTATATCTGTTCTCCTAGTCCCTACTACATAGAGTTTATAAATTCTTTGTACCAAGGTTGTTTCTGGTTGCTTGAGGACATGTCTGAACCATTTCATTCACCCTTCCCTCATCTTCTTATCTATTGGAGCTATAGTAGCTTTCTCCTAATGTGGCATTTCTAATTCTATCTTTAATACAGCCCCACTCATGCATTCTGTACATATGCATCTCACTTGTTTGTACTTCTTCTTCTTTGTATTTTCCTATTGCTAGCATTCCACTCCATAAAGCATTTCTGGTTTGATTTTTGACTTTTTGTAATCACCCTTTCTAGCTACTTGTACTCTTTTATCACGTAGATTCCCACTTACTTGCCTATATAGAAAGATGGAATTAGAAATGGTTGTATTAGAGGGACCTCAAAAGTAGCTTAAATAGATGAGAAGATGAGGGAATGCTGTTTGGGATGGATTGGGCATGTATATAGAAGGCTAGAAAAAACTGTAGTACGAAGAACTGAAGGATTACAGGTAAAAGGTACTTGGAGAAGGGGAATACCTTTAAAAACTTGGATTTAAAAAGATTGATGGGATAAGGATTAAGGAATGGCATAAGAGAATTGTGGAATGACAGAGGAAATGATTTATGATAGAGGAGAGTGGAAATGTAAAATTAGAAAAGCTGACTTTCTAGATAGATGGGAAAATTGTTTTGAAGATGATGATGACAATGCAAAAAATATATCCAATCAAATGGTTGGTCGAACTGCTCAACAAACGGTTAAGCCACTGTTCCTCACGGGCCCATGCACACCCCCCCAATGGGCTATTGTAACAAGCGTGGGTTTTGAATTTAAGAAGTGAGTTTGAGAAGCCATGAGAAGTCTATAAATGTGAAGTTCATGGTTGATCATTAAAGAAATGGAAATGGAGATGCTGTAGGTTAAGAAGACTAAATTAGAGAATGTAAATGAGCGTTCATGAAAAATGTTGGCCTTGAGCTGATACAAACTATCTAATGTATGTTCACACCTAATGGCTTTCAAGAACATGTGAGCATTTTTGAAAATCCTAACCTTGAGACAGGACTCATAGCGGGTAATGCACATTGTATGGGATAAATTTTAGTGGACTTGAGGAGACAAACAATGCCCTTCAGGAGATTGAGTATAATAACTGATAACACCTCAGGGTTTTGACAATAAGAACTTTCAACTGTGCTATGGAATCTCGTCAAAATCTTACCCTTAGGTATTCATGATTTTATCTTGACAGGTTTTTCTGGCCTATGGTGGTTATATCTACCTCATTGTGAATTTTCCCCTATTTGTTGTGTATAAATTGATTGTAAGGTTGGGCGTTAGATGGGCAGTTGGCATATAGAAAAAGAAACATGATGGGATAAATGGTTTCGATGATGATAATGAAATTAATTGTAAGATATAATGACGTGTGAGCAACTTTTTCAATGGTATCTCACCCCCCTCCCTTTTCTGAGAGTTGGCTAAAGTGGAATCATTAGCCATTGAAGTTATTAGGTTGGCTGGTAATCTAGTATCAATACTTGAGTATGGCTACAGAGTTATTTGTAATTAAGGATTTTTTCCAATGAGTTTGAACTAATAATTGTAAATATGTTGTAATAACCTTAGCTTTAATAATTCAATTTAAGAGATGTTAAAAAAATGTAATGTATTTTGTTGTTTCCTTATTCTCAAATTCCTAATGTTCATCTTATATTTTAAGGTCTTCTTTATCAACTAATGAAAACCAACAACCTAACTGGAATTAAACTCTAGACATTTTGAACTAAGTCAACTCAAATTCAACTATCAATATCCTTACTAGAACAGGTTCCACAAACCCTTCCCTTTCAGTTGTGTGCAAGAGAATCAATGTTGACTGGCAACCTACATTACTTGGATATAGGCACAAAAAAAGTGGGTATGCATATTGAAATTCTTAGGCTACAAGGCCAGAGATATGTAATTCAATCCAATATTTTTAACTATTGGAAGAAACATTTTGTTGAAAGCCTTATCCTGATTCCTGCCTATGAAATACCTCTTCTTTGTACCTAAGTCTTCACTTAGCCTTATCAAGGGCTAATTTTGGCCCTTTCATTATATCATGGCAAGTCTCTTTTTCCGCCTTCATTTCCTGGCTCTCATCTGTAGCACTTAAGTTCTCTTTAAGTGGTTGTTTTTAGTGTCCTTGAAAATGCTCTACCTTATTAAATGATTAAAATGACAACTGTTTATTAAGTTCTCTATACCAGTGTTTTCTAGTTGGGGATTCAGAAGGGAAAGGGCATTTATGAGTTTGCCAAGATATAAATAGATCCTTGATCACGTTTGGTATATTAAAATGAAAGTTAGAACGTATTTACTGAAATATAAGGAACTAAGGATAGATAGGGTGCATTATGGAGACCTATTACATAAAGTATGTGTAAGCGGATCATGAAGTAGTATTGAATAAAGTGCTTACTTAACTATTTGATATAAAAATGCTTCATATATATACATATATGTATATATATTTGATGTAGAAGTAAAATATTGCCTTGACTAAGATTGGGAAAAAAAGTTCAGGGAATTTTCACATTTTAGACCTGTTATCTGACGACTTTTATGCATAATCATGGCAAGCCTTTTGTCTAATAGACCGACAAAGGTGTTAACGGATAGCATTGGGGGATAAACAAAGAGAATAGCTGATAGATATTGGATGTATGGTTGTACTAGGAAGTTGTGGGGTTGAGGAACTTCAATTTGTACTGCACATCGAGTAGGATTGCTGCTAAGTTAACGAACTGCCTATAATGTTTCCAAATGCTGGGTTCTTTAATCGTTGAGGTCTTTTTCCTTGTCAGGGAGCTTATTCTGACTGGAAACAACTTGGGCCTTGGAATTTAAGTGTCCCACTCTAATCCAAAAAACGATAAACATGTAAAAGAGAAAGACGAAGTACACATAAAGATCGAGGTAGAAGTGATGCAGGACAACTAATAGGGTAACCCTAAATGCCTAAATTGGTTCCCTAAAAGTTAAAAGGAATGAAAATAATGCACCCTAAAACTTACATGGGCTGAAATTAAAATCTAAATTAATATATGCAATTAATTAATATAAACTAGCCATCAAGAACCATGCAAATATGGAGAATTTAATGTGTGAATGGAAAGGATGGGCTCAAAGTATTAAATGAATCAAATGGGCAAGGGTTAATAAGTCACATGGAAAGTAACTTAATGCTTAGTCACGTGGGAAACTTAAAGGACTAGGGCAACCATTCGAAAAGAAAAAGGATAAGAGGACAAGGGGATTTACGGCAGGAAGGACAAGATAAAAAGGAAGCAAGGGGTAGCGGAAGTCACGGAAGGGATTTGGGATCGGGCAGTGATGGAAAGGAAGAGGAAGCTGTGGAGATCTGGTAAGGGTATGGCTGGCTGTAAGGAAGAGGAGGGCAGATTTTGGGTTTGGAAAATCTGAAGAAAACGACGAAGATGGGATGAAGAAGAGAAGAAGAAGAAGTACCTGAAGAAGAACTATGGTCTCACACCAAGCCTCACGCCGTAACCTCACGCAAAGGAATTACTCCCAATCTGAAGAATCGCACCTTGCAAAGGTATTTTGCTAAAATCTCACTGTTTATTTTATTCAATCGCCTCTAATAATGCTTATAAGAGAGGGCTTTTATAAGAGATGTAACCCTTAAATAAAGAAACTGCTAAAAATAGCCTAAAACGAAAATGAACTCTCTTAAAATAGGAAATTCTAATTTCTAATTACAACCAAATAGAAAATAGAAAGAAATAATAAAAAGAGATCTGCTGCTCCGCATCAAGAAGCCTATTTCCATTTGTCTGGAAAAGCAATTACAAACCCAGGAGAGAACACTTAAGAGGAGGTTCCTATACATTACAACTGTACAGGGCATAATCCCTCAAAATTCTAAGGCCCCAAATTATAATATAGTAGCATTGGTTTTCACTCATTAGCCCTTTCATTTGCAGCATAGCTCTTTTTTTCTATAGTCCTCTCTGGTCTCAGCAGCATCTGAACTTTCTTCCCTGTCAGATTTCCAGAGAGATGGAAAAGCTAGGGTAACGTCTAAAGTGATAGATTTTATAATTACTTGTCAACCTTAATATAATAATTATAATTAATATATTAGTGATTTTTACACCATTTATTAAAAAATTTCCCCCTTCTTTTTTATTCCCTCCCTTTCTGCAAGTAGAGAGCTAACTTCGATTTTTAGCTTTTTGCTCACATATTCTAATAATTCTAAATATCTAGAGTTTAGAAAACTAACTTTAAAATCTATATTTGAATTAATTATTATAGAAAACATTTTTATAGCATCATTGACCTACAAGTAGTATTTTTCATTAATTCATTCCATTTATCTTAATCGATATGAATTAAAGTGGACCCACTAATATTAATAACCCAAAGAGGTTGGAGTTATGGACAGGAACCCACCTCAAGAAGCGGTAGTTCTGAGTTCGATTCTTACTCCACTCCAAAGGGCCACTCCCGTAGAGTTACCCAGTGTTTGTGGGTAGGGAGGCATGCACATGTCTGAAGGATTAGTTGGGTGCTCTAAGAGGCTTGGACACCTTGGTCATAAAAAAAAGGAAAAAACAGATACATCACTTTAATTATAAATCATTGGAAAATTAAGCGTATACATATGTGAGTTTATACTTGCTAATCCACAGTCCATGTGCTATCACTTAGTTTTGGATTTCATTACTATTATCATGAAGGTTGAAAATCAAATTAAACTTATATTCATAAAATTTTCTGTGTGACACATCCACTATTGGAATATATGAGGCCTAAATAAGCTTTATTGTGTAGAGTATTTTAGTGAAAAATAAAAGTGAGACCAAAAGTAATTGTTAACCATTTGATCATATTGTATTCTAAAATTAAAAAAAATAAAAATAAAATAATGGCCATCTTACAATTGATTCTGATGGATCTAAATATTATAGCTAAAAATGATTTTGGCCCTAAATGTTGTTTTTAGGATACTATATAACTCTAGTGATTATTACTGGGAAGTGATTTTTACACTGGAAAAACTCTATCAAGGTACACTATTGTATAATATTTATGAAATTCTGAATCTACTCTTTGCTGTATTTACATCAATGCCATTCTCCTCTCCCCCATTCATTCGACTCACAACAATTTTCTCCTTTTTTTTTTTTCTCTCATTTTCCATCGAAGGTTTCTTCCCTTTCAAAATCAACGGTTCACTTCATGACATTATTTTTTCCCTTGTGCCCAGGTTTTCATGCCATCTTCCCTCATATTGATATCCAAATGTTGGGTTGCACATTATTGAGCCCAGATTCCGGCAATATCTCAATATCTCTAAATCAACACCTCCCAACCAAACTCCGACTACTCCAAATCCACCCATTTCCTTCCTCTCCCAAGCCCAATCTCTTTCCCTTTTCTCTGAAACTCTAGAGTTCATCTTCGGCAAGCTCGTCCTCCTCCTCAAATGGCCTGGTAAGGACCCGATCCGTCCCTCCATCCTCCTCAACTCCCACACTGATGTCGTCCCCGCCGAGGCCTCACAAGTGGACCTATCCACCCTTCTCTGCCTTCCTGGACCCGGACGACAACACCTATGCCAGAGACTCCCATGACATGAAATGCATTGGCCTCCAATACCTCGATGCTGTTTGTCGATTGAAACAGGCTGGGTTCGAGCCGACCCTGGATTGTTTATACTTTCCTTTGTCCAGGATGAGGAGCCTGGATGCTTTAATGGAACCGAGAAGTTTGGGGCATCAAAGCGGTTTGAGAAGATGAATGTTGGTGTTGTTCTTGACGAGGGCCTGGCTTCGGTGAATGATAGGCACCGAGAAAACAACCTAAGGGAAGGCACTGAGAAAACTGATGTGAGAGTCGAATAAATGAGGGTCAAGAGAATGGCATTTGATGTAAATAGATGGAGGGTAGATTCGAAATTCCGCAAAACATTATAATACTCAGTGTACTTGAGAGATTTTTATGGTGTAAAAATCACTTCCCTTATTACTTAAATCCTTTTTTTTTTTAAAATATTTAAATTGTTAATGACTTAGTCTTTGTGCTCGATATCTTTAGTATTAAAAATTATTCCTATATTCCTATGATGTTCAATTTAGAATATAATTTTTTTTATTTTATTTTATTGATAAATAAATCGCCTCATATTTTTAATAAATAGAAGAGGTAGTAGAATAGTTCTAAGAGTGTTTGATCAAATTAACATATCATGTGAACCGTAGTAAATTATATCGAGTTATATATTCAAATTAATTGATTGAATTCTTCGAATTTGAATTACGTATTGTTTGATTTGAAAAATGAGCCAAATAATGCTACTATCCGCAGCAAATCATCGGATCGAGATAAGTGTCCACTTATGAACTGCGAATTCAAATTAATTGAGACGCGAACTAGGTAATGGTGATGCAGATTCGATTAGCCAAATTGGGTGTTGCAAATGGAGTAACATGATGATTATGCGATCTGTATGTTGATTTGTATATATTATGGTAGCCTTGTATTGTTAGGTTGTTTTCCTCTCTCATTTGACTTGATGAAATTTTTTTAGAGAGAGAGAATCTGTCAAATGCCAAACTAATGCATGCACCATGGATACTGATCTTGGTTGTTCAATAAGAGTCCCTCTTCACAATTAGAAGGAAAAAGGACCTCTTTCACTGCTATCCATTGACCATGAAGCATCTTGGTGATCATCCAAGTTTGGCAAATCTACAGTATTTTGTTCTAATGAATCATGAAAGTTTATGCCCACACCAGATGGTTCTAGACTCACAACGACGCCACCATTTTCCATTTCAAAGAAAATCATGTCACCATTTGGAGAATTTGTCACAAGGGATGACCCATAACACTACTATTCTGTTTGCCACTGTATATTAATTTCTTTTCATTGGCTTAGTTGCCTCTTTGATTTTTTGTAATAGAAACCTGCTTCCTCAGTTATTCGTCTTGGTTGTGTGTCTTGCAGGCGTACCTCCGGCAGATGCTCCCAAGAAAATCAGTGGGGTTCATAAGCGTTGCTGGAGATACATACCGGAGCCGAAAAAACCTGCTGAAACTAAACCCATACCGGAGCCGAAAAAACCTGCTGAAACCAAACCAGGACCAGAGGTTCAAGCTTAAGCTCTATTCATTTCCCATCTGATTCTATCTCATTGTGAGGCACATGTGGCTTCACCTTTTTGTTTTATTTTCATTTTTCATTCAGAATCACAAAATCTTGCTTGTGAATGCAGTACTTCTTAGTTAGAGGGCATCTTTTTGTCATATATTTGAACCTTTTGTGTTATCTGTAAGATCCTCTCAAGTGTCTGGGCATTTTTGTTATGTGACACACTTATGATGATTATGTTGTTGGAGCTACTACGAACAAGTTCCACATTGAAAGTGTAGAGTGAGATCTAGGGTTTATAAAGGATTTGGTCGCTCCACCTAACAAGTTAATCTTTTGGACTGGAAGCCCAGGTCCTAACACATGTAACACTGAGTTACACTTCAAAAGAACTAATATTGACTTTGACGAGGCATGCACTACTGTATGAACCATCGAAAATTTAAAATTTGGACTTGACTCGAAATTTTATTGAGTCTAGCCATCAAATGAAGTAAAACTCTTGTCCACATTTATTCACCTAATAAACTTTCCTATTAATTTACTCCTAGTGTTTAGCATGGATCTAGGTGTCTCATATATGTTCATATATATGGAGTTAACGTACAAAATCACTCAACTGTTTTATGCACCCAAGCACAAAGGCCCATGTGGGTCCCACTTTATGAGAAATCCATATTCATGAATTTGTTAAGTTAGATCTAAGTTTTTTGTGTGTATTAGATGTATCGTAATCGTTAGATTGAGCAGCATAAGTAAGAATATTTATACAATAGATTTAGGGTAGTGATTGCATCATGAGTTTTCTCATGGTACACCAACATTAAAGAAAATTTCAATTTTGCCCTTCTTTCTTTCTATCTCTCCTTTTCTCTTTATGTAAGGGCAAAATTGGATTTTCCTTTAATGTTGGTGCAGTGATGAAAAAATCGAGTTATTTTAATCTTAAACAATTCAAGGGATAGAATAACTTGATGGACTCCATTTTAAGTAGTTTGATAGTCTCCATAATGATCTATCCGTCCTTTCGCATGGCCTGTAAGGTTGGAGTCTTTTTCATGTAAAGCTAGTTGTTATGAGACTTTTATGCAAACTTTAAAATGTTAAACCTACAATAGACCTAATGGATTGCACCTTGTACTCAATTTAATATCCAATTTCATTTTTACATACTATTGATCTAATTTGATGAATTTTCACCATCAAATAAAATTTGAAATTTTTAGGACTTTAAAAAATATTGCTTCACTTAGTTCGATCAGCATGAAATTTTATAGGCAACACACACAAGTGGATTTCTTTTGATGATTAATTTTTTTATGTAAATCTAGTTGTCATAAGACTTTTATGCAAACTTTAAAAATGTTAAACCTACAATAGACCTAATGAATTGCATCTAGTACTCAATTTAACACCAATTTGACTTTTACATGTTATTGAATGTAATTTGATGAATTTTCACCATCAGATAAAAGTTAAAATTTTGACACTTCAAAAAATATTACTTCACTTATTCGAACAATATGAAATTTTATAGACATCACACGCAAGTGAATTTCTTTCGATGAAATTAAGATGTTTTAGAGGTATAAATCATTCTGACTCTTCCTATAGAGATGACAATATCCGCCCCAAGAGTCTCAAGGATCAAAGTGACTGACCCGGACCTATGATTAAGGGACTTGAACATTTCATGTTTGGGCCAAATCCATCAGATGACATTTATAAATATAGAAATTTAGCTTGAAGGCCCAAAACTGAAGAGCTCGGCCCACATAATAGTAGTTAACCTTCGAAAAGCCTAGCTTGATCTTGACTTGTTTATGCCCCTAATTTTGGTTTTACATTTGTTTGTTGTGAATTTAGTGGATCATGAATCTGGACTTTGTCGGGCTGAGCTGAGCTGTCTAGTAGTATTGGCTATGGCCAGGCTTATTATTAATAATAACAAAATGGGCTGGCCCAGGTGCTGCTGTAGTTCAACATATTTAACACAAAGACGTCCTTATTTTATTTATTATCATTTTTGCAATTGGGCTTAGCATAGATCTAGTTTCTGGGCCCATAAAATGCAAGGCAAACTAGGCTGGGTTTGTGCAATCTTTATTGGGCTGGATCCGATTGATGTAAACGGGTTATGGATGGGCGGTAAATCGGTAAATCCACATCCACACCAAATTTTCGGTTGCAGGCTCTAATTCTAGCTTGGATTGGATGATCCTTCTCCAAAAGTGAAAAGTAGTATTAAATCTAGGGAAGTGATTGGTGCACCAATGCCTTTATCCAAAAATGAGTGAGATACCCATTTTGTTCCAAATTTGTTTCAATCATTTTCTTTCCCTCTTTTCATTTGTTTGGACAAAATGAGTTTTTCACTCATTTTTAGCTGCACCAAAGTTAAGAGTGGTGGTGCACCACCCTTAAATCTAATGTCTACATAAATATTTATAATTTTTATTTTAAATGAGGGTTGAACTTCTAGTCGGGTCGGACTTTAATAAACACAACCCAACACATGTCAAAACTTATTGAATCCGACCCGACCCGACCCGACCCGAATTCCTTACCAGAATTATTCTACTTGACCCTGACTTGAATTTTTGTTCCGATTCGACCCAAGTGTTGTTTTATAACTTGGTGTACTTAGGTCGAATCGGGTCGGATTGATTTTAAAATTTTCAACCCGAACCGATCCAAATTTCATGCGGGTATATTTTCCTAACCCAACCTAACTCGTGATATACAAATACAGTAATTCAAACCCACTGATTTCTTTAGTCATGTCATGCGGGTCAGGTTAAAACCCATCCAAGTTTCACCCCTAGCAGATAGTATGTGCATTATTGCTCCTCTACAAATTTAAAATTAAAATGCATCAATATTTAGAAAAATAAAACATACCTTGGTGCCTTCACCCTACTTAAATTCAATTATATCACCAAAACCACATTTTTATCTCTCGCAGTTAAATAAAAGATTAAATTCAAATATAATTTGATTTTAAAATTAAATTTACGAGGATTTTTTTTAATTTATTAATTTCTTTCATATAGTCGGTGGAGTTCTTTTAAGCTCCTATCATTTATGGCTGGCTTTTAATAATAGGGGTATTTGGATCATCCTAATCTACTAAATCTAGATCTAAAAACCAAAGTTCCAAAACTGATTAGAAATTTGAATCCAAAAGCAGATCTGACCAATTATACACATGAGAAAATTGTATCCAAATATTTATTTTCATAAAAAATATGGCAGTCTATCTGCATTTATATTATGCATTACATGGAAAAGGGTAAAGGGTGTGTGATATTTTTTTTTTAAATATTAGAATATATGTGCTTTTCAATTTTAAGTTCCAATTTGTTGAATAAAAATACTTAGATACATGCTCTTAAAATTGTGGAGCTGTAATTTAGTGGGTGTTGGTCTGACAACCAAGAAACTCCCCTCACTGAGGAAAGTTTTAGATTCGATTCACGTTCAAATCTTTTTGGGCCATTCCCCATGGAATTTCTCCTCATCGAGTGTGTGTGGATTATGAGGTTTATACATACTCGTAGGATTAATTTCACTTCCAATGTCAGATGAAGATACCTTTGTTGAAAAAAATAATAATAATAAATTGTGGAGCTGTGAATTGAAGATGTTAGAGTGATCAGATGGACTTGAAAAATTTAACAAGTCCATAAATTTTAATATTTTGTATTCATTTAACTTATCCAATATGTTAAAAAAAGGGATAATGACCGGTACATAATGAGTTTTCATTATGGTGCACTACCCTTAAAAGGAAAAGATTATTTTGTCCTTTCTTTTTGAAAGAGGGGGAGAGAGAAGAAGAAAAGTAACGGCAAAATAGTCTTTTCCTTTTAAAGGTGGTGCACCATGGTGAAAACTCATCGTGCATACGGATCATTACTCTAAAATAGGTCTAACATGAAGTAAAATTATAAAACTAAAGATCGAAAGGATCAGTAGCTTCTAAAATTAAGTGACTTCTAATTTCTAATAAAAAACCTGATTAGCCATAAAAAAATTAATATTTAAGTGAACAGAAATTCTCCATATTATTAGTAAATGATGTGGGCTCAAGGCCACAACCCTCTCACCTCCAAATTTGGAGTGCTGCATCTTTTGCATGGGAAGACGAGGACTTCACGAAGGGAAACCCTAAAAAAAGCATAAAGAAGTTGGAGTTGTTCCTCAAATCTCTTCCTACTTGATTATTTATACCCTTCCAAAGTTCCAAATCAATCAGTTCCCTCTTCAACAATAAATTCCTTTTTAATTTCTGTTCTACACCCAAAACCCATCAGAATTTCCCCTACATAAAAACAAATAAAAATCCTCATGGACTCTGCATTTTCCAAATTGCCTTTGGTCCTACTGGTTTTCTCTTCCTTCATCATCCAGGAGGCCCTAGGTATCCTTTTGTAAAACCCTTGTTGTCTCATTCATTTCTTTTTCCTCCATTTTTATGTTAATTTACATTTTTCTTTGTGATTGTCTATGCATGGTGTTCAGGCGAAGTCATTTGTGAGGATCTAAAGAAAGAGGTTTGCTCATTTTCGATATCGTCTTCCGGTAAGCGTTGCTTGTTGGAGAAGTATTATTCGCGAAGAGATGGTAGCATCGAATACCAATGCCGGACATCGGAAGTGGTAGTGGAGAAGTTGAAGGATTGGATCGAAACTGATGGGTGCGTGCGCGCGTGCGGCGTCGATAGGAACACGGTCGGGATCTCGTCGGATTCTTTGATGGAGTCACAATTTGCTTCTAAGCTTTGCTCACCTGCATGCCATCAGAATTGCCCCAACATTGTTGACTTATATTTCAATCTTGCTGAGGGAGAAGGTAAACAAAATACATTCAAAATTAAAATAGCTAATCATAACAACAACGACAACGACAAATTATCATAATCAGTATATATATATATATATATATATATATATATATATATGAACCATTTCTAAAAAAATAACAATAAAAACAATAAATTATCATAATTTTTTCAAAGTCCCTACGGCAAGAGGTGTCGAGTTCAAGTTTTATCAACTAAGTTGCATAAGAATGGGTTGAATAGATGTTGTTTGAGATTGAGCTATATTGGCTAAGTCGACTCCGACTTGACCCATTTTTGAAACCTTAATTGGCCAAACCAATATGGGTCTTAACTCAATATACAATTAAAAGAAATATAATTGACTTTTTCCATCATGTGAGTCGTTTATAACTTTAATAAGTCTAAAGAATAATGACTATGATTTAATGGGAAAAGATTCTAAGAAATTCTAAATGTACCATACTTCCATCATAGTTTTTGAGAAATCGAAACAGCCTATGATTGTTAAATATGTTGGCTTGGGTTGGGAAAATGTTCAAAGAAGGATGAATAAAGTTTTATTCTATCCACAGAGATTAGTTTTTGAATTTTACTTTTGTTCTTGAATTATATACATTTTATTTATAGGTAATGATAGAAGTGTTGTCTTGGACAGGAGTGTTTTTGCCAAACTTGTGCGAGTTGCAGCGCACAAACCCTCACCGAGCCATGGTTGAACTTCTCAGTTCTGGGGTTGCACCAGGTCCCGTTTCCAACAATTTCTATTCCCCCACTACCAAGCGTGAGCTTCTCTGTTCCGGTGATGCACCAGGTCCCGTTTCCGACGAATTCGATTACCGGCGCTGCTGCTCCTACTTCGATCTAATTTCCACTTAAGTTTGATCCATATTCATCATGTACATGATGAGAGGATTAATAGTAAACCATAGAGGGAACTTGGGTAATCTGTGTGGGTTTTGGTGAGAGGTCTTAACCTCATTATTCAATACTTGTATTCGACATTTTATAGCTATTTCTATATTCTTCATCAATGATCTTTTTGCTTACATACATTGGTTGATAATTGAGATATGATGATAATATTTTCTTTCCAAATTTTTTAAGCAGCAAAGTTTACCTGAATAAAATGGAATGAGATGGAAATGGCTTCGACAAGTTTTGAGAAGGAAAATTCTTGGTGATTTTTTTTTTTTTTTTGAAAATCAATGAAAATTACGATTTCGGTCCTATATACCAATAAGAGAACCATCTTCAAGTATGCCTATTTACACAGTAATTTTAGCAAAATTTAGCAAGATTTCAAGTTTTCCAAATTTATTATGAAACAACTAGTTTTGTTCTTAAAGTCTATTTGTGTGCAACTGTTTTACATATAAATTGATTACAAATGAGAATTTTTCTATTACCTCTGTCCCAAATTAGTTATCTTATATAGATTTTGAAATTGTCTCAAAATAATTGTCTCATTTATATAGGAATAATATAAAAAGTGTTGAAAATGGATGAGATCACGTGGAGTGCTAACCTCCTTATATAGAGAGTTCTTTAAAAAAATATAATTTTTTCAAATGAGACAACTAAAATGAGAAGAAGGGAGTATTATTTAGTGGGTGAGGCATCCATGATAATTTAATCGCACTTGATTTTAGATGATAATAACAATGTTGATTTTGAGCAAAATAATAAAGATAATAGTAAAAAGAAAAAAAACAAGAGCAGCAAGTCAGCAACAACGACACCACTTGTAATAATAAAACTCAAGAGGGAGGAACCATCATCTCACTGTCTTCCTCTGATCGCCTCTACTGTTTCATCTGCTTATTTGGGCATGTGGTTCTCGCCCCAGATCTCCATTTCTGGGATGAAGAGTACATTGACCAAATGATCCGCGAGTGTCGTGCCTTGCCATCGCCAGATCCCGGACATGGCAATGTCTGTTGTCGCTTCTGTCCGTACATCACCGTCGAGTTCCTGTGCATCCTCCTGCTACCAGTTACTCAGGTGAGACGTTCCTCCACAGCGACGTCTGCTCCACCCCAGCTTCCAGTCGTGCTGCCTGCCTGGATTACTCCTATTCCTCTCAACCTGAGTCGTGCGCCTCCTATCCAGCCAACCAGACCGCCTCCTATCCGAGTTTCTCGCCGCCCGGATAATCTCTAGCAGACTCACAACCCTACCCGATCCAGCCAATCAGACCCCTGTTTCGTGTGCCAATGTCCTTCACCTGTTTTGTCGATCTTCCCTTCAACAACTCTGACACTGGCCTCCCTCTTGTCATCGAGCACACCAGGGGAACTGCCCACCGCCTGGGTGTCCCTCTGGTTCGTTCCGTCACCAGCCTGCCTAGTCTTCCACTTCCCTAGTCCTTCCTCATCATTTGCATCTTTTGCTCTCTCCATGTGACAACCCTCCTGACCCATCGGATGCCAGCATTTAGGTCTCATGGAAAATGACCAAGTCGAAGAAGTCATTTTCTATGTAAAAAATTTTCAACATGAAAATTATTTCTATCTTTACAGAGAATTGCTTTGTCACTCCTCTAAATAGGAATTCATTTTCCATGGATTTTGTGGAAAATGATCAAGTCATATAAATCATTTTTTATGAAAAATATTTTCAACAGCAAAATCATTTCTATTTTTATAGAAAATATTGCAAACAAACATATCCTTAATGTCCTAATCTTCAAAATCTTTACATCAATCTCTTAAACATTTTAGATTTTGATTGTTCGGAGGCTTGATGAAATCAAGCAATCCCTTACTAGCTCACAAGACCAGGCTTGTCTAGACCAGCAAGTTTAGGTATGATCAAATAATGGACCAAAATGTCAATCAAGGGCTAGTCATTCCTGGTGTAAAAATATGATAGACAATACTAAGCCATGTAGAAGGGCCTTCAAAAGTAACCAAACAGAGTAGGCTGGGTTTGTTCAATCTTTATTTGGCTGGATCTGATTGATGTAAACGGGTTATGGATTGGAGGTTAATCCGCATCCACACCAAATTTTCGGTTGCAGGCTCTAAATCTGGCTTGGATTGGATGATCCTTCTCCAAAAGTGATCTATATAAATATTTAATTTTTTATATTATATTATATTTTTTTGTTTTAAATGAATTGTGCATACTGTGGTGACAGTAGGGCTGAAACTCAGGCCATGTTAGATTTTAATAAATCCAACTCAATACATGTCAAAACTCAATGAATCCTGATGTGACACGACCCGAATTGTTGACCCTGAATAATTAAACTCGACCCGACCCAAGGTCAGCTCAGGTTACGTCGGATCGGGTCAGGTTGATTTTAAATTTCTCAACCCAACCGACACAAATTTTGTATGGGTTTTTTTTCCAAGCCAACCCGACTCAAGATATACAGATACATAACCCAAACCCACTTATTTCTTGAGTCAGGTCATGCGGGTCGGATTAAAACCCTAAACCAAGTTTTACCCCTAGCAGACAACATGTGATTATTGCTCCTCGCCAAATTTAAAATTAAAATGCATCAATGTTTAGAAAAATCAAACATACCTTGGTGCCTTCACCCCACTTACATTCAATAATATCACCAAAACCACATTTTTATCTCTCCCAGTCTGGTTTTTAAATAAAATAGATTAAAATTCAAATATAATTTGATTTTAAAATTTAATATACGAGGATTTTTTTTTACTTCTAAATTAAGGTGTGGGAAACTCACACAGTCCTACTAATATTTTTTTTTTTGACTTTATTCATTTCTTTCATATAGTCGGAGGAGTTCTTTTACACTCCTATCATGTATGGCTTGCTTTTAGTACTAGGGGTATTTAGATCATCCTAATATAGATATAGATCTAGAAACCAAAGCTCCAAACCTGATTAGAAATTTGAATTCAAAAGCAGATCTGACCAATTGTACACATGAGAAAGTTGTATCTTAATATTTATTTTCATAAGAAATATGGAAGTCTATCTGCATTTATATTATGCATCACATGGAAAAGGGTAAATGGTGTGTGATATTTCATTCCTATTGAAACTCGGGTCGCGTTTTGACCTGACCTGCATGTAATGCTCTACCCTTTTTCACTTCGCAGAAAAGCAGAGTATATTTTTTTTAATAAGAAGAGTGAGAGAGAGCGGGGAGACGTTACGACGCGAAACTAAGGCCGGGTTTCCAAACCCGACCCTTAACTGGCCAACGATATGTGTGCGTGGACCAAGTCCACTAAACACTTCACATGCTTTATAAATTAACTGCAGAATTATTATATGAAATGGAATACTATCCATAACCATGATATTAATAAGCAAGGAATCAAATCACTATTAGATTAACCTAAGTTTAAGTATCCAAAATCATCAACAAACCATAACAAAATAAACTAAGTTATTATAATCCCAAAATGCTAATCATCTCAAATACATTGTTCCAAAATCAATAAAAATAAAGTAAACATAATTTGTCCAAGCTCCTAAGCTTGGCTTCCTTCACGTCCCAAGTCCTTTCCATTTCTTGTTCCATCATCTAAATGTTAGAAATAGGGCGTTACTCAACGCGCCCAGTAGGAATTCTAAATAGAGTTATATACATATGATCAATATAAAAATCAGAATTATATTAAAACTGTAAGCAAATCATAGTACCAAAACAGCGCATTATAATCATATCTCAATCATGCAAATGTATGTGTCATGTCATGGGTGTCATATACCAATGGTCTCTCACCCAATCTCCATATCAAACACACCATACAAATAATAACAACATTTTCCTTGATATAATGAAACCCTATCAAGGTGTTCGCTTGGTCATTTACGTTCGCAGGTGTTTTGTGACGGCACCACCAGGTCACTGTTATACCTCTCCACGTGTGTTAATCGGAATTATCGATGGAGCGTGGACTCCTCCCTCTGCACAGGATTTTTGGACTGGTTACCCCGGGGCCCTTGGCCCAAATTACGCCTGTACCCCTATCTAGCAATCCCGGACAAGGCCAACAAATCAACGGTACACATAGCTTTACATAAGCTAGTCTCAAGCCCCAAGTCATGTCCGGACAGCTCATAACTCGGTTTGCTGTCCCATATACTCCCTCCCATGCCATGCATGAGATCATGTATGCAAAAATGCCATTTCATATCAAATCATATTGAAATTCAGTTCATAAAACTTATAGCATTTGATTTACCAAAATAAACATTGTATTGAAATAAAAACAGTAACATATAAGATCCATATGCATCTCAACAAGGTAGGAATTCTACCAAATCCCAGTATATTATCCTTGTTGTTTTGTGATGTGACGTGCACCGATTACGTCAAAACCAATCACACACCCGTTTGCGAAATCTCTTTACCTTAAATGAATTCAATCATATACAATAATCAATTTAATTATCCATTTGATTTAAATCATCCCTTACATCTTTCCAGTTAGACTGAGGTTTCTGGAAACATCATATAAAAATCAACTTTTTATTTCAGTTGACTGAATCACGCTCAGCTACAATGTTCTGCCATACCGCAGACTTTCAGTCGACTGAATCAAAGATTCAGTCGGCTGAAACACGTCAGATCCCTTTACTTCTTTGATACGTCTTCTTTCAGTCGACTGAATCTCATATTCAGTCGGCTGAAACATCATTATACCCCTTATATTTTAATCCAGACATGGTTCAGTCGACTGAATCCAAAGATTCAGTCAGCTGAAACTCCCAGAATTGGTTTTCTGTCTTCAACCACACCAGTTCAGTCGACTGACTGTTTGTCGGTCTACTTTGCTTGTATATTTGGCTTGACTCTTCCTCATGGAATCCATTCCTTATTATTTTTAAACATAAATAAAACCATTCATCTCACTCTCAGTGAGTTCACTCTATCCTCTAGCCAAACTAGAGTCTTTTCACAATATATTCCTATCTTAAGCCATAAAACATAATTATAAATTTAATCCTTTTGTTGTTGGTTTTCAACACATGTCCATTCCATGGCTTATAACAGTTTAGCCATCCATTCCATGGATTGTGGAACCCATAGATTCGGCCATTCCATGACCAAGTCTATGGTTCACCCTTAGCCTTAATCATCCATTGTTCTTAAGCTTAAGACATATCTTTTCCCGTCTCCTCCTTTCTTTTGCTCTGTCTTTACTCCTCAGTCCTTCTCCTTCCCTTCTTGTTCTTCAGAAACCTTCTCCAAGTGTCGATGGTGTAGATGGAAAAGAGATAGAGAAGAAGAGGAGAGAACTCTCTTGCTTCCAAAAGGTGAAACTTGGCCAAGGGGTGTGATGTGCCCCTTGGTTGGCATCCCTTTGTAACAGCCCAAAACTCTCCATCTTTCCTCATAATGTTTCCTTTGACCAATGAGTCCCTTGGCTTAACCAAGGAGACTCTTGGCTTAAACCAATGAGTCCCATTGTATTCCCAACAGTGTGCATGGTTCCATGTCCCTTGAGATGGAGACTTTCCATCTTCCTCTTCAACTCACCTTGAGATGGAAGTCTCCTCAACCTTCCATCTTAAACTCATCCCCAACCCAAACCTTATTTACTCAATTGACTCATTAATTTGAACACATTCACTCGAGCAACTTTAATTCTTTTAAACTCAACACTTGTACTTAAGTAGATGTGAACTCATCTAATTGGAATTCAATTGAGCTCACCCATTCATGGTTGACCAAGTCAACCATGACTTAGCCGACTATGCATGTGGTGACATGGTCACCACATGGCACGTGGGTCCTACCCTTGCCATGTCATAACCTCTGTGGCACCTCACATACTTGCCACCTCACTTGATGAGGTGGATCTACGCATTGGATCTTAATTGGGTAGTTGACCCAATTAATTAAACTTTACCCATTTACTTAAAATCAGCTCATCTATGACCCATTGGGTCCCAATTGGACATTTGGCCCATTTAATCTCATTCGCCCAATTACTTTCAAATCAAATCCTATCCATGATCGATTGGATCTTAATTGGGTTATTGACCCAACTCCTTTACCCATCTAAGGTCCATTTCATTCATAAATCTTAAATTCAACCAATTTAACAATTTAAATAGACCTAAATCCAATATATTTATGCATTGAAAAATCCGGGTGTTACACTGCATGACCCGACCCGAGAAATCATGCGGGTCAGGTCATATGAGTCGGGTTAGCAGGTAGGGTCAGGTTGAGAAGGCAAAAACCCACATTAAATTCAGGTCAGTTCGGGTTGAGAAATTTACAAGTTAACCCGACCAAACCCAACCTGACCCGGCTAAAATTAGGCTAAAATGGGTTCATAATGCACGTCGGGTTAGAATTCGGGTTGAGTCGGGTTCTATAAATATTAACTCGGGTCGAGTTGGATTTTAAGAAACCCGACCCGACTCGACCCGATTTCAGCCCTATTCCTATGCAACATCCTATCTTGTCATAGGGCTGAAATAGGTTCGGGTCGGGTTGGGTTTGGTTTTAAGAGTTCCAAAATTCTTGACTCGACCTGACTCGAATTCTAACTCGACTCAACTCGAATTCTGACCCGACCCGCATTCTGAACCCATTTTAGCCTAATTTTAGCCGGGTTGGGTCGAGTCAGGTTAACTTGAAAATTCCTCAACCGAACCGACCCGACCCGAATTCCTTGCGGGTTTTTGTCTTCTCAACCTGACCCTGACCCGCTTACCCAACCCACATGATTTCTTGGGTCGGGTCATGCGGGTCCCGAGTTTCACCCCTATCTTGTCATATGGGTTTTGAAAAAAAAATCAATGGTTTATGATATTTAAATTTAATGACCAAATTATAAGTAAGGATGATAAACTAGAGGTGAACCTTCACTCACATACTATTCATGTCGCACAGGTTACACACTTCTGCCAAAGGGTCTCGTTCAAGTTTTATCAACTAAGTTGCATAAGAATAGGTTGAATAGATGTTGGGGAAATGTTCAAAGAAGGATGAATAAAGTTTTATTCTATCTGCATGAATTACTTTTTAAATTTTACTTTTCTTCTTGAATTATATACATTTTATTTATAGGTAATGATAGAAGTGTTGTCTTGGACAGGAGTGTTTTTGCCAAACTTGTGCGAGTTGCAGCGCACAAACCCTCACCGAGCCATGGTTGAGCTTCTCAGTTCTGGGGTTGCATCAGGTCTCGTTTCCAACAATTTCTATTCCCCCACTACCAAGCGTGAGCTTCTCGGTTCTGGGGTTGCACCAGGTCCCGTTTCCAACAATTTCTATTCCCCCACTACCAAGCGTGAGCTTCTCGCTTCTGGGGTTGCACCAGGTCCCGTTTCCGACAATTTCTATTCCTCTACTACCAAGCATGAGCTTCTCGGTTCCGATGATGCACCAGGTCCCGTTTCCGACGAATTCAATACCGGCGCTGCTGCTCCTGCTTCGATCTAATTTCCACTTAAGTTTGGTCCACATTCTTCATGTACTTCAAATGAGAGGATTAATAGTAAACCATAGAGGGAACTTGGGTAATCTATGTGGGTTTTGGTGAGAGGTTTTTGTTGCCTTTACAAAGCCTTAAATAAAAGAAAAAAGAAAAAAAGAAAATTGAAGATGGCTTTCCAACCGTTTTAACCTCATTCTTCACTATTTTATAACCATTTCTACATTCTTCATCAATGATCCTTTTGCTTTCATACATTGGCTTTTAATTGAGATATGATGATAATATTTTCTTTCCAAAATTTTAAAGTAGCAAAGTTTACCTTAGAAACTGAGCTTCCAACCCAAAAGACTAGCATGTTAGGTGAAGTGACCCAAGTCCTTTATAAACCTTTAGATTTCCCTCTTCGCTTCCAATGTGGAGACTCGTTTACAGCAGCACCAACAATTCCCCCTTGAACGAGGCCCTCTGGCAGAAAGAGCGACGCCGACCATTCCGTTCGCGTTGGGAATCTCCTGAATCCAAATGAGGTAGCCTGAGATTTGGCTCTGATACTACTTGTTAGGACCTGAGCTTCCATCCCAAAAGACTACCATGTTAGGTGGAGTGACCTAAGTCCTTTATAAACCTCTAAATCTTCCTTTACACTTTCAATATGAGACTCATTTGCCGCAGCCCCTATATACTTGAATAAAATGGAAATGGATTCGACAAGTTTTGAGAATGAAAATTCTTGGTAATTTTTTTTTGAAAATCTTGTTGCCTTTGCAATGAATGTCAATTGAAATGACCATGACCATACCAATAAGAGAACCATCTGCAAGTATGATTTTTTACACAGTTTTTTTTGAAGAAAATCTAACTTTCTTAGGAAAGCATGATTTTGGTGTGTTGACAAAAAGTTCTGCAATGGTTCATCAATGAGAATTTTTCTATTATTTAGTGGGTGAGGCATCGATTATAAGTCATAGATTGGATCTTAGGTCAGGTTCAGTTGACTTTGGATTATGGGTTGGATAATGGATTGGATCAATAGGTCAAGGATTGGTTCATGGATCATGAATTGGGTCACTAGTCATGATCGGATTGGATCTTAGGTCATGGGTTAGATTGTTTGCAACTCCTCAATGTAGGAATTCATTTTCCATGGGTATTGTGGAAAATGACCAAGTCGAACAAGTCAATTTCTATGTAAAACATTTTCAAAATGAAAATTATTTCTATCTTTATAGAAAATTGCTTTGTCACTCCTCGCCATAAGAATTCATTTTCCATGGATTTTGTGGAAAATGATCAAATTCACATAAATAAATTTTTATGAAAAATATCTCCAAGAGAAAAATCATTTCTATTTTTATAGAAAATATTGCAAACAAACATATCCTTAATGTCCTAAATTCAAAATCTTTACATCAAATCTCTTAAACATAAACATTTTAGGTTTTGATTGTCTTGAGGCTTTGATGAAATCAAGCAATCCCATACTAACCGACACTCGTTGTCCGTCTAGCCATAATTGCTGGTTTCATAAGGTTGGACCGGGCTCAAGTCTTGGTAAAGTGAAAACGTACAAAGAAAAAAAAAAAAGCACACCCTTACTAGCCCACAAGACCAGACTCCCTAGACAAACAAGTTTAGGTGTGATTAAATAATGGACCAAAATGTCAATCAAAGGCTAGCCACTGCTGGTGTAAAAATATGATCTACTGTGGTAAGCCATTAGAAGGCCCCTCAGAAGTACATCACAGAAAGCCCAATCCATTTAGTTAAACAGTTCAGAAAATGGGCTTAGGCCCTGCTAAGTGGGTTTACATACACATTCAATTGTTTATCAATTATTCAGAGTTGATATAAGTTGAATACTCAAGTACAGGGGTCCGAATATCGGCCGATATGCCTATATCTTGGTCGTATTATGTCGGCCCATATCACAATATCGGCCGATATTTGCCGTTTTTGTTAAAAAAAAAAAAGGAGACAGAAAAATATCAGTCGATGATGAGATTACATATTTTTGTGGGTGTTTGGTACATATTGATATTGAATACCTTGTTATAGAAATCTAATTTTCTTATTATACTAAATTGCTCATTGCATATAATTTTTATGTTAGGTTTATAGGGCCCGCGTGGGCCCAATTACACCTTTTCCTTTCTTACATTCATCTATTCTTTGTGAATTAGATCTTTATCCAATTTGATCTCATATTGAGTTAGAGAGGCCATTGATCTAACTCATGAAGTTTACAACATCATAAGAAACTGAATCTCTGCGACCTTAAAAGACGTAGTTTTACTTATTAAATCAAGGCGTGTTTTGATAGACACCTATTTACGATTTAAAATTCATTTGATATGTATCGGCCAATATGTATAGATACCATAATGGATGGATGGTAATATCGATATAGAACTTTTTTATAGGCCAAATTTTAGCTTTGTATCAACCATTGTGAACTGTTTTTTATTTTTATTTTTATTTTTAAAAAATGCCCCATTTCACCATGTGCAATTTTAGGATGATTGAGGAGCAAGTTCTTCATATTTGAGAGGTATTTTCTATTCCAACCAAACATTTAACTATTGGTTAATGCATTTTATTATGTAAAAAAAGAAAAATATCTTTCTAATGAGGATTTAAAAAGGAAAGAAAATTATGATACTTATTAACAATTGATAAAATAAAAAAAAGGGATGGACCTAAGAAAAATGGATTGATGCATGATTATAAAAATACTAAAAATCCTATAAATATTTAGGAAAACTTCATAAGACCTCATGAAAAAGTATCACTCAAAAGAAAAAAAATAATAAAAAGTGGAGTCTATTTGTTCAACACTTCAAAGGTAAATAGCATTGAGACTAAGAAGTGAGGGATAGTTAAGTAATTTTAGAAGGGAAATTTTCTTATTTTGAATATTTTATATAATAAATAATAGTGAATTTAAATGTGATTTTTAGTCAATAGAATTTTTTAAATTTTCATGAAAACTCAGTACTATTTTTTGATAAATTGAAAATAGAATATTATTTTTTAAAATTACGAGAAAACTTAATTTCTTGTTAAAATTTTCCTCAGTAACATCAGTTTTTGAATGGGTTTTGAACTTTTGATCCTAAACCTAAATTACATCATAAATCTATTTCCAAACATCTTTATATTTGAAGTGAATAACTTTCATCTAAAATATGTTAATGAGAATTTAAAATTAAACTTTTTTAATAAAGCTGTTTCAAGGAAAAAAGCTTCTGAAACTTCTTAAAGAGGAGGGCTCCTGACAGTTCCAAATTTTTTCTTCTTTTTCTATTGTGTGGCCCACCCATGTGAGAAAGATGACAGGTGATGTCATGGTGGGGCCTATGTGAAATGAACCAATCATGTGGGCTTTTGAAAGAGGTCCCTTGAGTCAGCTTCTCATCATGTCTGCCCTATCCCTTCACTCAATTCCTCTTTCAATTCTGCATCATGTTAGGAACCTTGGGCCATTCACAAAGTTAGGATGACAACTATCAATTTGGGTGGAAGGAGAAATGATGATAGTTTTGTAAAAAAAAAAAATTGTTAGCTTATTTTTTTATTTAATTTACATATAGAAAATTATGGGATACCCAGCGTAAAACCTTAACGGATGAGCCGACTATCTCTAGGACGCACCAAGATTAGATCATGGGACTCAAACCTGCAACCTCCCGCTTCTTGAAATGGGAGGCAACCAGTTGAGCTACACCCATGTGAGTGAAGATGAAATCTAGAAAAAAAGATGAATAGTGTGAAATAATATGAATGGGTTGACCTCACGGTTAAGAATCTGTCTCAAGAAGCGAGGATCTTGTATTAAATTCATATTCAACTTTAAAGGGTCACTCTCCATTGAATTTATTCTATGTGTGTATTGAGAGATTTACACATATCTTAAAGATTAGTCAGGTGAGACACCTTAACACCTTGATTAAATTTTTTTATTATAAAGCATGCCTTTTATTAAGACTCTCTTAAAGTATTGATTTTTTTTTTATAGGTTAAATGAATGACACATGATAAAATTTATAGAATTTTTAATAAGTTCTTGATCCTTTTCAATCTAAGGGTGAGATTCAAAGCAAAATGACAAAATTTGATGTAAAATATATATTTATATATACATAAAATTAAAAAGCAACTATAATTCTTTATACATGAATTTCACCTGAAGTTTTGACTATGGACATCGGTGTTTTTAATAATCTTAGACATTGATTCATGAATTTCGAATCATAAAGTAACTTTCAAAGATAAAATAGATAAACAATTTTGTAATTATAACAAAGTTATTATAAAAGACTTAAAAAAATAAAAAGTCAATTTTTTTTTTCATGAGTTGATCTTCTGTATTATAAGAAACATCATTGTATTCTAATCAAAACAAGATTTTAAAAGTCGACTGAGTCTATGACTCAACTGTACTTGACATGATCGATTCATATTGACACTGCTGAATTAGATTCTTGTTCGATTGATACAATTCGAACATCATCACTCCTGAGTTTGAAATCAAATGGGATAGGTTAAAGTTTGAACCAAAATCCTACTATATTTCTTAATTAAATTAATCATTTTAAGTAAAATAGACATGAAAAACACATGTTTAAGTGAAAAAAGTTCATTTCTAGTTCACTATTTGGGAGTTTTAAAATAGGTTTTTTTTTTTTTGGGAAGTAGGATGCCATTGAAGTCACATCAAAACATTCAAATGTCATTGAGGCTGTGGTTGAGGCATGAGAGTGTAGCAGGAGAGTTTGAATCCAATGAATGTGTTGGTCCCCATGCAAGGAGCATCAAATTCTCCAATGTTGAAAATCAACCCACTACTTATTTTGTCACTTTATGTGCCATCACAGAGCTTGTACCCTCAATGGGAGACACTACCTCCTCCTATCTCTCCTTTGAAGACAAAACCTACTGCAGTCAATTGCACCCACCTTGGTAAATTTTACCTACATTTCAAGTCTTACAATTTTCCAATATAATGTTTTGAGGAATATTGAAAATAAATTTTTTTATTTATTATTTTACAAGTTTTTCATTAAATATCAAAACTTTGATAAGCACTAAAAGCCACTATTTGAGTTTATGGAGTATTTTGCTGATTTAGCAAATATGCATATGAGGTAAAAATTAGCTTGAATTTGAGCTAAAGTTGAAAATCAACAAGGCTTAATAGATCAAATGAAAAAGGGAGAATTTCTTTGAGAAAAATGATATAAACACATATTTTACTGGTGCTCTATATTTCTTCTAATAATGAAATAGAGCAATCTATTTATATTTCAATGCATGTATTGAAGAAAATAATGGTAGCATTAAGATGAGGATATCTCAAGTGTAATATAGAGTTATTGGTTTTTAGGTCTACGTGATGAGATTTTTGTCAATTTCACACTCTCCCTCACGTGCAGTAGGATTCTCTCTCAGCACATATATCGAAGAAAATCATATTAATAATCTTAAAATAGAACTCACTATCAAAAGTAAACTATTAAGAGGATGTCTTAAGTGTTATATAGAATTATTGATTTTAAGTCTAAGTGATGTAGGACTTTTTGTCAACTTCACACTCTTCCTCACGTGCAACTGCTGCACGTGAACATACCTGCGGAATCCAGCTCTGATACCATTAGAAAAAATATTTTGAAAATGAAATACCATTGGAATTTGTTTATAGATTTGAAGCATTCCTCCATAATAACTTTTGATGAGCTCAACACATCACCAAAGAATACTTTAATAGAGAGACACAAGTTTAATAACATCCTTTGAAATTGAAAGTTTATTGTGAAGTAAAACTTAAAATATCCTCTAGAGGGTTTTATTTTTCTCAAAATAGAAAATTATGCAGTCTTTTTCATCCATGGCTTCTTTGATTCTCTTTGAAAATGATTGACGAGATACATATTTGAAAGGTGAATGAAGACTGAAATTTCTAATTTTAAGATTGAAAGAACACCATGTGGTGCACGTGTGGACCATTTAGAGAAAGAGAGAGAGAGAGAGGCCCATTATTACCATTTGAAAGAGACACTTTGCTTTGCTTTGAAGGCTGAAACAACAGTAATGTTTCTTTCTCTCTTTAGTTTTATGATTTCGCTTTTTCTCTTTTTATTTTAGGGTCTTATGGTTTCAAATTTTGTGTATATTGGACAGTTAGAACCCACTCATGATCATTTATTCTTTTATTTCTCTATAGACTTAGACTAATTGTTATATCTTTAACCAACATTTGACTAGGTTACATGATTCAAAGGGTTTAGAGTGATAAGGAGACCTCTTTGGAGGTTAACCACAACTATTAGGGAGATTAAGGGGCTACTCTCCAGCATGGAGGTTTCCTTCAATTAGATTAGTTATTCAGCGAATGATGTGACAGATTTTTTTACTAAGAACGGTGTTGAAAGGACCGACTTCAGGCGTTTTTCTTTTATAGCAAAGTTTCTATAGTTGTGTAGTTTTGATTCCTTTTTGTTTTTGTTTCCTTAGGCATAATTCTCGTATGTCTTTTGTGCCTTTTAGCTTTGTCTTGTTATTTTTCTTCTTTTAATGAAATTTCTTCTTTACCGTTAAAAAAAAAAAAAGGTTTTAGAGTGATGACCAGTAGGGCTGCAACTCAGGTCGGGTTTTGACTTGACCCGCATGACCCAACCAGAGAAATCATGCGGGTCGGGTCAAGAATTTCGGGTCAGCGGGTTGGGTCGGGTTGAGGATTTTACAAGTTAACCCGACCCAACCCGACCCGGCTAAAGTGGGTTCAAAATAAAGTCGGGTCAGAATTCAGGTTGATTTGAATTAGAATTCGGGTCGGGTTCCATATATATCAATTCAGGATGAGTTGGATTTTAAGGAATCTGACCCGCCCGACCTGAGTTGCAGCCCTCATGGCCAATAACCTGTCTTAGGAAATGAGAGTCGTGACTTCGATTACCACTTCATCCCAAAGAGCCATTTAACGTAGAATTATTCAATGTGTGGTAAAGAAACTTGTACATATCCCAAGAATTAGTCGGGTGGTAAACTTATTTTCAAAGTATATCCTTTTAATTAAATCTTAAAAGCTCAATCAATTATGAGTTGCCACATGAGTTGATAGTATGAAACGACATAAATTAAAAGCAAGTGCAGCAACTCTGTCTACCTCCTCCCCCTCCACCCCCCACCAAAAAAAGAAAAAGAAAAGGGTATTGATGTACACATGTAAGTTAGAGTCATTGAAATAAATATATTTGTTAGAAATTTTATTTTTGAATATATGACAGTAAAAAATGACTTTAATCGAATTAAATCAAACCTTCTATTTTAGACTCTTCAAAATTTGATATAGATATTTTTTAATTCTTAATGGTGGATCTTATTCATGGCCAATTCAAACTTTCCATCTATCTTGTTCTCTGTGAAAGTTTATTATATGCTCCAATTTGAGCATACTTATTCAAGAGGATTTATTGTGTACATTCATAAACATCATATTAATTTGTACTTTATACTTTGACTGAAAAGTGCTTGAAAAAGGTAAAATAGGTCTGAAAAATGCCTGAAAGATTGAAATATGTACTAATCCTGGCCCTCCATCGCATCTAGGGCCATTTTTTTTCTCTTCTAATCATTATCATTTACAAAAGCCAGTGCAGCAGCTGTTTAATATGAAAAAATAATTCCAAAAACCTATTGTGCTCACAATATGAATTGTATTATAGTTATTTAAGAAAAAATATCAATCATATCTAGGCTAACTCGAGGCAAGACGCCCGTCTCATGAAATGAGATCTTGAATTTGATTCACGCTTCAATCTTTCTGGACCACTTCTCACGGGGTTACTCTCCATCGACTAAATCAGTAGTCTATGAAATGGAAGATTTACACAGTGCTCGTGAGATCAGTCTTTCTTCCAATATAAGGTGGGGATACCCATATAATAAAAAAAATCATATTCTTTGTTGGTGAATTTTTGCCATTAAAAATAAGATTAAATATTATAAAAATATTTCTCATTCACCACATCACCAAATCTCTTGTGTGACTGAATCAGGTGATTTAAGCTCTTTGAAAGACATCCAATTTTGACAAGTTTGCCATAAGAAAAAGCAATTATACAACATCTATTTCATTTCATGTTTAAAGGTTGTGGGACATAAATTCCATATAATCTTACCTTTTGAAATTCCATAATGCGAGCAAAGGAATCTGAATTCTAGATTTTGATGGAAATCCATGAAAATCCAGCATTTCATTTTCCTAGCTCTTCTATTTCCTTCAAAATATTTTCAAAGAGTCTTTTTTTTTAATTTACATGTGAAAAACTGCGGGATATAGAGAAAAAATGATATAAGTTTTCTTGAACTAACATTGCATGCAGAAAGGAGAGTGAAATTGCTATCTTCGTTATTATTTATAGTTTAAAATTTTAATGATGTTCTTTATCCTCTTTTTTTTTTTTTTCTTTTTCCTTTTGATATAATGAGATTAATCCGATTTTATTCAATCGGACACCATCATATCGAGTCAAAGAAGATTAGAGCAAGCTCTACAGAGTAGTGAGTTGAAGAATACTCAACTTAGATGAGAGAGCATGACTCAGTCTAATTTAGGTTTAGGAGACAACTGCTTTCTTTTGTCTCTTTTTTTTAAAGATATTCTTTCAATAGGTCTTTAAAATAGATGGATACACTGTATTAGAATGAGAATATTTAAAAGCATGTCTAACTTAATCAGTAAGTATCGATTTGCAGTTTGATGTTTGATATTTAGTCAGACTTAGTCATTGAGTTTTCAATATTTGATTTGTATTTGATTTATTTGCCAAACCGAGTCCACTAAGTCTAAGTTTTCAGTCTTTTTGTTTTTCTTTTTTTATGACCGAAGTAGGGCTGAAATTTGGGTCGGGTTTCAATAAATCCAACTCAACATATGTCGAAAATTATTGAACTCGACTCGACCCGAGTTGCTAACTTGAGTTATTCAACCCGATCTGACTCAAATTTCTGACCCCACTCAACCTGGGTGCTAGTTTATAACTTGGTATACTCGGGTCGGATCGGGTTGCTTTTAAATTTATCAACCCAACCCGACCCGATCCGAATTTTATGCGGGTTTATTTTTTCTCAACCCGACCCGCCCTGATCCGAATTTTATGCGGGTTTATTTTTTCTCAACCCGACCCGACCCGAAATATACAAAAACATAACCCAAACCCATTGATTTCTCAGGTAGGATCATACGGGTTGGGTTAAAACCCGACTCAAGTTTCACCTCAAAACTGAAGGTGCCTAGGTGCCTCACTCGACCAATTCTTCGGCATGTGAAAACATTCCAATCCGCACACACTGGATAAGTCTACAAAGAGTGACCCTTTTGAATTGAGCGTGAATTGAACACAAAATCTCTATTTCCTGAGAGAAGAGTCTTGACCATCAAACCAACCGTTCAGATTCTCAATCCTTTCGTATTAATATTTGGCATGCAATGTGACGTCAATTTCTTCTAGAACCACATATGATAAGATGTGAAGCACATGGGGATAAGTCAAGGGGTGAGATGTTGCCAACCCAACTATCCAAAAAAGAATGAGGAAAAAGGGGTCAAGTGAGTTGCTGAAAAGTAAAATATAAGGTAATATGAAAGTGAATATGATACTCAAATCTTTAGAAGACTGGAGAAACCCAACTCAGTACTTGGATAAAGATAAGAACCTCACTCCCCAAGGCATGGACCCTAATTTTTTTAGGGTTTTGAAATCTAGACTAATTAGGTTTAGGAATGAGTATTAGCATTTAGCGATATGCCAAAAGCCCAACACCATGACACTCATGTAGTAAAATATTAACAAACCTTGAGTGGTATCCAGCTCTTTTTCCTTCTTTGTATTTTAATGGGTGCATCACAAATTTTGAACCACTCTAGGGGTATGAAGGTAAATACATAAAAAAAATGATTACCTCATATGTAAATACGAGTTTAATCTTTTTTTTTTGAACTTACATATGAGAAACTGCGGGATACCCAGCGTAAGATACCCACATGTGAGCCCACTATCCCTAAGGCACACCAAAGTTAGGTCATGGGGGCTCGAATCCACAACCTCTCACTTTATGAGACGGGAGATAACCAGTTTAGCTATACCCATGTGGGTATGAGTTTGATCTTGAGGAGTCGAGAGATAACCAGTTGAGCCATACCCATGTGGGTATGAATTTGATCTTTGAAAAGGCATCTATTTAAATATGAGATCTATAAAAAACCATCTTCATTATATCAATTCGGGTTATGCTGTATAATGTTGTAAAGTTTAAAGATTAAAAATAATTTGAACGAATGAGATTTCGTAGAATTTAAAAACATGCCTTGACAAGGTGATTTTGGTGCGTCAAATATTCAATAAAGGACATTTTTGATAGGCCTCTCAACATCTCAGTTAGTAATATTACTCACACCAGTTTGGTGTCCTTGACAAGGTAATTTTGGTGTTTCAAATATTCAATAAAAGACATTTTTGACAGACCCATCACCACCTCATCTAGTAAATTCCGAAAGGTAATATTACTGGCACCAATTTGAGTGTGGGTGATCATTTCACATTGTATAACAATACAGGGCAAAAAGGTAATTTTATTTTAAAATGAGCTCCATTTTTTTTTTCGTTTATTTAAATTTACTCTGTCGTTTCTCCAAACACAGTACAATGAGGCTGGGAAAGAAGGCTAGAAATATCCGACTGATACCATTTAATATTATGAAAATTGGTCTGTCGTTGAACCATAGGTGCCGATGCCTATGATACCTATATTGTGACCTGATCTTGAAATTTTGGAGCCTTGTAGATTGATTGATAGTTTCTATTGGTCCTTATAATTTTTATTTATAATTATGTAGAGTTACTCGGTGTGCAGATAGAGAGGTTTGTAAAGAAATAAAAGATCATAGATCATTTGCACAGTAAGATTCCTTTGACCACTGTGTAATTTCTATATTGATTTACAATATATTTTCTCCACCTTGCTTAGGTGATACAAAATGTGATATTTATAACAAAGAGATAGATGAGTAGGAGAGGGATAGATGAGAAGGAAGATGGTCTAATTAAATTAGACTTCTTTGCCTTTTGGATCACCGATCCTTATCTTCTATAGATGAGGATCGGTGGTTTCAATCTCTTTGGCTGGATGAGCTTGAACTTCTTTACCTTTTGGGTCTCCATCGGTGATGATCCTTATATTCTTTAGATGAGAATTGGTGGTTGCAATCCCTTTGAATGGATGAGCTTGAATCATTTAAAAAAAAAAATTAAACCCAATTACATCTATAGCATCAGAGTGGAGACTGTTGAGGCCACCTTTAGGTGCTACAAATCAAGAATAATTAATCAAAGATTAATGACACTAAAATAAATTAGGTTTTAGAGTTCATAAAATAGACATCAGAGTAATATTAAAAAGCAGCTAAAATTCAAGAGTGAGTATAACTCTGGTCTTCACCAAATTTAGAACATTCCACAGATGAAGGGTAATGGGCATGTGAAGGGAGACAGGTTAATTAAAAAAAGAAGATATAAAACCATGATAATGCCCATTTTCTACTGGGCGCCGATCAATTATTTGAAAAAAGAATACAATTGGATTCTCCATCCAAATGTCAAGGATAATATAATTAAAGTTCATTGTGGAAAATCTCAAAGAATAAGGTTGAAATGGAGTGGAGGGAGTATAAAGAAAAGGAAGGGTATGGCTGAAAATTCGAGTGAGTCAGGACGGTTTTAATAAATCCAACCTGTCCTACATAAAAACAATATTGAACCTGATCTACCCAACTCGAGTTACTGACCTAAATTACTCAACCCAATCTGACTCGAATTTTTTAACATGAGTTCCTGGCCGAACTCAACCCGAAAGCTATATTAAGTTTTTTGAGTGGGTCGAGTCAATTTTAAAAAAAGTTTTCTTTTTTCTTCAATCCATCTTCGACCCGACGTTTTACCCCCAAGGGGAATAGGGAAAGGGAAGAATTACCAAAAAAGGGTTCCTCCATGTGATAATGAGAATATAAAGCCCCTTTAATTCAAAATTATTTTAGAGTTTAAAGGATTAAAAATGTGAAAGGCCCATGTGTATGATTCTTATTCACTGCAACTTTTTGTGAAGCCCACGAGCATTTGGGATGGAAATGAGGAGGAGAAAGTTCAAAAAAGTGTCTTAAGAAAATGTCCCCAGTTTGCTTTGGATTCTGATTAAAGTTATTAGAATATGATTTCTTAACAAGGACACCAGACTCAATGTGGTGAGTGGTTGGGAGTGGGCAATGCTTAGTTGCATTTGGCAAAAAAAATTAGAAAAATAAAGTAACAGACCCAAGACATCTAAACAAGAATTTCTAATCTTTTTAATTTTGCTAATTGAGGATTTTGCCACTGTTTTATTAAGATTGGATGATCAATAATAGAAGGAACTTTCCCCCACTTCTTATTTTTCCTTAAAAATGGTCAAACTTGTTAGGAAATGAGAGTTGTTAATAATAGTAATTAGTCTCATAATGCAAATTTGGTTTAAACATGTTTTGAATGGGTATTTTTTGGATTGGTGAAGTCCCATCCAAAATCTTCTTAAAAATCAATGGAAGTTTTTAAGACATACTAATACTCTTGTTTTACTGAATCTGATGAGAAAATCTTCCTTTCTAACATTTGGTTTTCCCAATTTGTTCTCTTCCAAACCTAATGGGGGCTTTATTTATCCAATTTTGAATCTAAAACACACCAAATTTAGCCATTTCTGCTGTAATTTATTTGGGGTTGGGTGTATTTGAATGACTAGGGACATTTTGAGGACAATGGATTCGACTGCTATCAATTTTCCACGTTTAGTGATAGATTTAGAGAGATGAAAAAGTATAATTAATGGATGCAATGATACAGATATTGGAAATATTCTCTCTCTCTCTCTCTCTCTCTCTCTCTCTCTCTCTCTCTCTCTCTCTCTCTCTCTCTTCTCATATAATCATATTTCACTGTATGGGTAAAAGGGTGTTAATAGAGAGATGAAGATCTAGGGAAAAATAATTCTCTTTTGTCTATCCAACCCAAAAATGAAAAAAAAAAAAAGATTTTTTGACTAGCTATTGAAGTGGGTAGGTTGGAAATCGATGTTTCAATTGAAAAAGAAGAAGAGGAAACCCTAAAATCACATGAAATTAAAGGAAACCTGTTGAAAGCAAGGGAAGAAAATGTTTATAACCATACTAAGGAGAAGAGATCTATGGAAGTTGGACATACCAAGTTAATTCTCAATCTGAGATGGCAAGACAACTTCATCTTCCATTTAGAGAATTGATAATTCGTGGAGTCGATGATGACGATGATGATGACGACGATACCTTGTGCAACTTGTTGCGAGTTAGAAAAGCGGCAAGAGGAGGATTCCAAAAGGATAGCATGATCCTAGTACCACAGTTATGAAGATCAAGTGGATCAATGCGATCCCTTTGGATGCCTCCTCCAGTCGCAGACACATACCCTTGATGCATGATTAAACACTTTCTTCTTCTTCTCTCTCTCTCTCTCTCAATTACATATGAATAAGGTCTAAACAGGGTAGATATAAAGAGTTGCAGCACTCTCTAACTATGAATAATACTTACTTCTTAAGGAAAGGATGCGGCTATGATATGAGAGAATTTTTTTTTTTTCCACTTTCAATGGATGTGTTGCACTCAATTCATGCCATAAACAATTCTTATGTATGGAGAGTAAGGTGAGGACATGGAGTTTTGATGAAGGAAGAAAGTGGTTTTTTCCCCTCCTCTTGTGCACCATCAATGAGTGTATGTATTTACTTTCATAGTATAGTGTATAAAGTATATTAGTTGAAAAAATCATAAATATATTATGATGTCATAAGTATGCATGATAGATTGTCTTTTTAATAATAGTAATAGTAATAGATTGTTATCCATCGTTTTATTTGTTCAAGTGGTTAGATATTCTCATCTTGTGTAGGGAGGTCTTGCCTTCAAACTCTTGGAGTGTCTAACATAATCCATGGTGCTTGTGGGTGTTGTCATGGATCTGAGGTTTTACCTATGATCACTACAAAGTGGGATCGGCGGGTTTTTTTATAGAGTATACATGTGTAACTCATCTAATTTAGTGATTGGCAGTATGGTTCATAATAATTTTGGAAAAATTACTGAAGAATTTTGGAAAAATGATGTGATATTTTGATATTATTAACACCCATATATTACATAATACAATATTCAAAAAGGAAAATAATCAATCAAATCAATATGACTTTCCTTTAAACTATATAAAAATGAGAAGGTCACTTTTTTTTTTTCTTTCTAAACAAACAATATATATATTATTAAATTAAAAAAATTTAGTGCTAGACAAAATAGGAATAATATAGAGCAAAACTAGGTCACAGATGGACCTTAAAAATAGAGGAGGTATTGAGCCATTGACATTTAATATAAACTATGATTCGAGAATTATAAACAAAGAGGAAGAAATTCAAAAAAGTATATGCTTTCACCAATAGAACCTTCCTCTCATAGTGGGCCTTGAGTTTTCCCAACTTTATGGGCCATCTATGGCCTGTTTGGGACCAAGGAATGCCTCTTAATTAACCTGAATGATTTGTATTGGATACTGATTTAAATGCCTTTGAACAATGTTTTGATTTCTTCATGAAAGATGTTTCTCCCTCTATCTTATTAAATCTTCATTCTATATTATTATATTAAATTTATATAGTGAAATGATCATCTGCACATTCGTGTCTATTGAGCACTTAGATATATGGTCCATTAAATTGAGTGGTGATGGGTATGTTGAAAAGGTCATTCTTTAAAATAAGCGACATAACAAAAATCACCTTGATTGTAGGTTACAGCAGAGGTTTTGATGGGGGAGAAGCCCGCTTAGTTTGGGCCTGTGTATTGTACAGATCAAGACTGGCCCACTTGATAAGGCCCAAGCCCACTTTTTCTTTTAATTTTTTTGAGGGTATGGATACCTACTTTTGTGTGAGTAATCTTACCTTTGGAGGAGATTTTCTCATTTTTTATTTATTTATATGTATTTAGTCGTCATAATAATAATAAGATATTTATTCTGTGCCTCATTTTTATGTTTTCTTTTCTTCATTTCAGACACTTGTTGAAGACATTCTTGTCTACGTCCAATGGATGGGCCTAATATTGAGGGCCTAGCGTTGAAATGGGCCCTACGTCTCCCCTTAATGCCCAAAGGCTAATGAGTTGGTCAAATGAATCTTCGATCTACACTTCAATTTCGGGCCTAAGGAATTTGGATATCAATCAATAGAGCAAAAACATATGATCGATGAGGGGCTCCTTTTCCTTGGATGGGCTTGGGCCAAGTGAGACCTTGGGAACTACGATTCAAATGGGTCATGGGCCCTTAGGATTAGATTAGTGTTTTGGGCTAGGAGAAAATGCCGAAATCCGATTGTATTACGGGGCACGGGCCGATAATGGAAGGAGAATGTTTAAATGGTTTAATTGGATCAATTAATTTTAAAGAGGCTAAAAAAGTTGAAAAATGTAAGAAGGTAGGAGTATGTGCTAGTTTTTTGGTATAGATTGTCACGAGTTTTACTCTTATAAAGAAATACTATCTAATACGGGGAGTTTGTATAGCATGGTCCTTTTTCTTATATTTTATATTTTATTTTATTTTATTTTAATAATGATTCAAAAAAATTACAAAAACATTGAAGAACCAAACTAGATAGATGTCTTGGATTCAAGGTGTAATGGTTTTAGTTGACAATAGTAGAGAAACTTTTCTGAAAAAGATTATAAAAATAAAAAAGAGATTTTATGATTAAAATTTGTGAATTTGAAGAACTTGATCTAAATTTTTAAGTTTCATATTAAAAGGGTGCGAAATAATTTTTTTTTTTAATTTATGTGTGAAAAATCGTGAAATATTCAGTGTGGAAAGTTGTGGGATACCTAGTACTTTTAAGGCACACTAAAGTTAAGTTATACGGACTCAAACCCACAACCTTTCACTTCCTAAAGTGAAAAACAATCATTCATCATCATCTTTTTTTTTTTTAATTTACGTGTGAAAAACATAAAATATCCCTACTTTTCATCTTGTTTGAGAGGAGGTCGAATTGTCATGTCCATGTACCCCTCTAGTGGTTGGTATAAGACAATAACAATTGGTGTTATGCGGTGGAAGATGACAACTTCCATCAATGTTACTGTGATGCTACTGTTTGGGTGACAAACAAGGGCTGAAACTCTGAAACTACAATCTTGTCTACAAAAGCAGTGACCAAAGGCATGGACAAGCCAAACCTTCAAATCACCCTCAATGTTACAACCATCTAATTTTACCATTTTATTTTTATCCCACTCGATTAATTTCAGATATTTACAAGTCTTTCTGTTCATACACTCTAGTTACGTTGGGATGAGAGATAAATTTTACAGGAGTTATCCAGAGTTACTCTTGAACAGAAATTACCCTTGAACATATGTTACCCTTATTTTGTTTGGTTGTTTGGTAATTATAGGAGTAAAGTTAAAATTTACTTTGAGAGAAAAAAATCTTAATTGATAACTGTAATCAGAAGTAACATGACATATTAACAATTTATGAGAATTAATAATTTCTATTAAATCCATATAATATAAGAAATAAAAATAAATATGAAATATAATTATTAAATAATATTTCATTAATTAAAAAATATTTTAAAATATTTTTGCTCCATAGGTGTAAAGAGGAGGTAAAAATGAGTAACGAGGGTTAAAGAGGGACAATAGTTTCCTGAAAACCCCTATGCTCCAAAGGGTTTTCAAAAAAAGGAGGGACAGGAAATAAAATTTGAATTTTTACCCTCACCCCTCCATTATAAAACAAGAGTAATGAAGGGTAACCCTCTGTTAGCTCCCATTCAAACGCAGCTGGATTATTCTATGGAAAGTGGCCTTTTAGAATAAAGTGAGAATCAAACTCGGAACTCTTCTATCTTGAAGGACTTTCTAGCCATCATTCCAACCTCTTTGAGTTAAAAGACAAACTGACTATGTCTCAATTTTACCATACTTCAACAATTTCTCAACACTTAGAAAAAAATAATGTTTTGTTTATTTTTTAATACTACAAGAATACATTTAAATGGAGAAGATTTTTTTAAATTGTGTTAAGTGATTTCGAGTTATGACAACTTGATATGTTTGTCTTTTGTATTCACGTAAAAATTTCTTACCATGGATCTAAGGTGAATGAAATTGAACTTGGAAAATTCAATTACGTAAAAATGTATAGAATTTATAGACAATGCAATTACTTGATAGATCAATCTATAAATTGTTCAAAAATAAAGGCCATGATTTGAGTTCATACTTGATTTGAATCCATTTTAAATTTAATCAGACTCATTGAACTTTAAAGTCATATTTCTAGTGATCTATATGAATTATTTTTTGAGGATTTTTTCTAATCACTCATTCACAATTACAAGCATCGGCGGATATATATCGACCGTACAATTACAACATCGGCTGATATTGATAAATATCGGCCGATATATCGCCAAAAATCGCCAATTGATTTTTCTGAAATTTTTAAAAAATAAAAAAAATTGAGCAGGAAGAGAAAAAATATCGGCATAATAGCAACCGATATATCGGCTGATATATTGGCCCTGGCAGATTTTTCCCCTTGCACCCAATGTAACAAATATCTCCGATATTTTCATTTTTATCACGAAAATATAGGCAAAATAACTTTTGTACGTTAAATTTTCGTTAAAATTATGAGATTTTACCGTTAAATTCTCGTTAAAAATGCTTGGGCCAAATATACCTTTTTTATTTTTGAAATATCATCTATGTTTTCAAACTCCAACCATATTTATTATTTTTTTATTTTTTAAATAATATATTTTCTACGAGTTTTTTCTGTTAAATTTCTGATAAAAACTCGAGAATTTGAAAATATCACGCTATTAACAATTGTCGTTAATATCCCGAGAACGAGACCATTTAAGCGCCAAAGGTGGGCTCCATAGAAAATGCTCAAGAATCTCATTTTAAGGATCTCAAATGGATCATTTCTCCATATTTATCTCCTATTTTAGTGTTTTTGCTGTAATGTGGACTCTAGGCCTTCCATTTTGTAGGAGCCCTGCCCAAGCTCACCTGTTGAAAAGGATATCTAAGGCTCAAGGGACTAATAGGAGGCCATATGTAATTTTTCTCAAAGAAGAGGGTGCTTATGCTATTTTCTGTATATGAATGGAGTACATGGCAAATATCTGTAAATGCTAGGGGGACAAATGTAAATTTCCATCAGTACTAGAGCATATATTACCTTTTATATCATTTATTAGAAGTAGCAAAGTCCAATGGACTCAACCCTTATAATCAGCCAAATTTGGGTTCAAACCAATCACTATGATATGATAGATTTGACCAATTCATTCAAGTTATCAGATCCTGTCTTCAAATATCCTTTTCTATTTTTTAATCCTTTTTACAAAGATTTTCTTTTTTTAAAAAAAATTAATATAATAAAAATATGTCAAATATTTTTTCTTTTATTTTTGTTATTGGTTGTTTGGAACACAATGAGTTTAAGAGACTCATGTGTCATGGTAATAATCAACCTATTTATTCTTTCTAAGTTATTTTACATAAATAGAGAAAAGCAATTTCAGATTCTTCACAAAATTCATAAAAAATACTTATTTAATTTAATATATATTTTCCTTCTACCACCATGTTTATCAAATAGCACTTGTAGAAAATCTCTCTTATAAAGATGTTAAATTGCATAATTTAAAAAATTAAATTTAGACAGAGATAATCTAAATTAATTTTATTTCACTAGTAATTCAGTTGGTCTAAACTTCTAAAATTACTCTATAAGTCTTGGATTTAACTCCTCCCAAGTTTGAAGGCAATTTTGTATTTATGTGGAATTAATCTCATCTCCAATATGAGATAGAGACATCTATACGATTGAATTAATAAATTCTATTGAGTATTTAATAAAGTACTAATTATTTAAATAAGATTTAAAATAAATATATAGAGAAATAAAAAGTATAGTGGTGTTTTTGACGCTAAAGAACATCATACAATAATGTATGATAATAGATGGATTTATTATAAAAAATACCGTATTTCAATCATTTTGGTAAATATAAAATATGAAATTTTAAACTATTAAAGCCGAATAGGTGAAATAGAGAGCCAACACTGGCCACGTGGCACGAGTGGGAGATCAGATTCTTTCGCTTAAGGGGGTCTCACCATTTTGTAAGTACTAATGATGTGGGGCCCATCTCTTTTTCACATACTTGTAGCTTTCTCTGATGAGCCGACCACAATGATCTTTTGGGCCTAACTTAGTGTAGGGTCATCCACCTTCCACGTTTGTTTGTTCCACATTAACATGTTGCCTTCCACATGTTTTCCTTCATTGGTAGGTTTCGATAAGGTTTTATCCAACATTTCTATTCGGTGGATTGGTCTTGGGGTCCAAATCTCGTTCGATATATCTCGTCCAAGATATCTTGGGTTTTGGACATCCGATAAATCTCGGTCAATATGAGATATATCGATTGTATAGGTAAGATCTCGGTCGATATAACCGAGATCTCGCCGATATAGCCGAGATTTGACAAAGAGAAAAAGAAATATAGGCCGAGATATTGGGTGATATTCGTAGGCCCGAGATCTCGACTTTTTGACCCCTCAATCAGTCTCTGGCTTGGATTTAAAACCATATTGGGCTTTAGTGGGCCTAATAATTATATAAAACTATTTTTAAAATATTATATTTTCAGGGAGATTTTCCCATTAATAATCTGGTAAAAATCTGAGAATTTAAAAATATTTCGATATTACCAATCGCCGTTAATATCCCAAGAATAATGTGCAGTCAGAAGAAGGGTTATTTCTTTTAAATTGATAGTGTAATAACCCGACCCTTTAAATTAGAAAAATAACAAATTTTTAGAATTATTAACTCGGCTTTGTGACCGGTTAATATGATAGGGTATGGAAAGAGCTTCCTGAAAAGGGATTATGTGACCCAATCAGAGCTCGTTTGCTTAGTGATTCAGCCCGACGAAGTTCAGAGGGCATTTTAGACATTACTTAAATGTCTTTTGTTTTATATATAAAATCATGAATAGTGTCTTATAAACCTCTTGAGTGTGAAAGACCACTCTTCTGATATATTCAGACCTTGAAATTCACACACATATTAAGCTTTTGAGTACGCTACTCAATGGTATTTTTGGAATTTCACGAGTATTCCTCAAAACGTGTATTTTACATATGCTTTTATCTAAAAGCCCTGATTTTTAAGATACCCCGTATTCCGAAAATTAGCAAACTCAGATCACATTCGATCTGTATTTTATTAAACTCTTTGACATATTTAGAATGTCGAAATGAGTATTTTAAACACTTGTTTTGAAGTGTCAAAATCACGGTGATTATAAGTCATCTATTTTATTAAAACGTTGACTTTATGAAAAATACCCTATTTTGGGTATCAAAACAAAAAGTGAACGTTCCACCGTAAGTAAACCTCATGTTCTCAACACATCTGTGGTGTCGGATTTTCACGAGTTAAGGTCTATAGTCTTTAAAAGCTAAGATTTTGCCGACACTTTTAACGCTCAAGGTTGATCTAATAGATGTCGAAATAGTATTTTTAAACCCTTATAAATAGGTGCAGTGAGTTTAAGTTAAAATCATAAATTCACAAAGTCTTTTCTCAGCTTTTTTCATTTTTCTCTGCTGCCGGACATTTACTGTTGCCCCAAACAGTTGTCTTAATTTTTTCAGAAGATTTTATGTAGTATTTATTTTGAATTAATATTTTTAATTTGTAGACCTCCTTAAGAGAAAGCTAGATATTTAATTTCATCAAAAAATGACTTACGGTTTGCTCTATAAAAATCGGAGAAAGAAAATACAAAAAAAATCGAAAAATCCTCTAGTGAACAGTGTTTTGCGGCGTACTGTGCAATGCCCTAATTGTCAGAAGGGCATTTTGGTAATTTGAATGAACAGTGCCAAATGACATTTTCGTAATTTTTATGAACAGTGCCTATGGCATTTTCATAAATTTTATGAACAATGCCCGAGTGGCATTTTCGTAAATTGTAAGAACAGTACTGTGAACAGTGCCGAGTGACATTTTCGTAATTTTTATGAACAGTATCCTGATAGCATTTCTGTAAATTTTATGAATAGTACTGTGAATAGTATCGAGTGGCATTTTCGTAATTTTATGAACAGTACTTGGATGGCATTTTTGTAATTTTATGAACAGTATTTGGATGGCATTTTCGTAATTTTATGAATAGTACTTGGATGGTATTTTCGTAAATTTTATGAACAGTATTCTGAATAGTGCCAGTGGCATTTTCGTAATTTCGGTGAATAGGACCTTGATGGCATTTTCATAAATTTTATGAACAGTCTGTGAATAGTACCCAAGGGCATTTTGGTAATTTTAGATATTTTTTGGGGCAAAAACGTAATTTTTGAAAAAGTTTCAAAAATGAATTTTATGTTGTTTTATCTTAAAAATATTTATGTTAGACCACTTAGGGGTTCATTTTTAGCCCGTATTAAGCTCAGGGGCAAAATCGTAATTTTTACAAAATTGTTAGAAAACTTTATAAATGTATTATCATGATATTCCAAACGCTTAGGAGTATATATTATGGTTATATAGTGTTAGTATACGTTGTATTTACACTGTTTTTCATTTTAAACAGATTACTGAAAAACACTCGCCAACCGAAGGTGAGAAAATTAAACCACACTATGTGTTTACTAACATGCATCTCGTTTTTCATTCAATATAATGTTTCTTTAACCATTAGCTCTACGACAATAAGTGGATATCCGTTGTCATCTTTATTAATGGAAATGATGTAATGGGATTAGAATGCGATACTTACACTGTTCACACGTAAGGAGGTGATTATGAGTTTTTACATATGAAACGTGAACTTGAGAGTGTTTCGCGATGTCGACATCTAGCCATCCTAAAACGGAGTACGGAATTCACTTATTCCTAGAGACTACTTGGTATTATGATATGGGTGATCTGATGATAGATCAGGTATCCAACAGTGATTCCGATAGGAATATACATTTTGTGTATAACTGATGATTGCAGGATAATTAATCTATGCAATAAATGATGAGTATAGGGTAGACGTACCCGATTAGAGAGAACGATAACACTTATTTGTGTAATGTAACCCGTTGGTGGACTTTTAATCTGTGTTTACTTTTTCAGCATAGTATATACTGATTGCTGATATTTGTATTATAATTTCATGCAGGAGGGCTTAGGAATCTATGTTAGCTGAGTGAGGTTATTATGATCATATGCGTGAGAGATATTATGTGGGTTGACAATTATGTTTAAATCCATGTGTTGATGTGCATGTTGATTGGTGTGTTGTGCATATCAAATTACCTCACACCAATGTATGAAGTACCTAGCTCGTGGAGGGCACTGGTACGAGGTGTATTTAAAATACGGGCTGTGTGAAGCACTGAGTATGAATTTGCCGGTGGTGTAGGAAACGTATTACTCGCGGTTAGGGGAGAACTGTAGACGTCGTTTGGCGGTGGTATCTTTTTAAAAAATGAAGGACATTTCATATTAGATAACTATGTTGACATTATTCTATATGATTTCTGAGTGTATAAACTGTTGTTTGATAACATGTCTATTATGTTGATAATATGTTTTATTATCCATAACTTGCTGTTGTTTTCTCTTCATTGAGTTTGTAAAACTCACACCACTTACGAAATAGGAAACCCAGGAGGACGAAGGACAGGAGGATCTTCAGCTGTAGTTTAGGGTGGAGACCCTTTAGCTATCTACTCAAATGTTGGGATTTTATGTTTAACTTAGTAGACATTGTACGTATGAACATGCAATGTAATAAACCCTTTATGGTGTTCGTTTGAAACACTATAGGATGTAATAAAGTCTACTTAGTTTATGATGTGCAATTCTGATGTTGATGGGATCGATTAATGATAAATGTTAGGTAGATCATGTGTGATATTTTCTATTTAGACTTTCCTAAGAGATTAAGTTATAGATTAAATGTTGGTTAGTAGTGTATCTACATACTATACGTCGAGATGGAATCTGTCGAGCTTTTAGGTTTTAAGCGGGCCCATGGTGGACCCTTCATCTGCCTGAGATTTTTACCGGATAGATATGGTTGGGTCCGAGGCTGCCAAATGTAGATCCAAACTTAGTCATAAGAGATGTTAAAGTCCATAAGATGATTTCTGCAAAGGCTATATTGTGTTCGGAAAAAAAAAAAAGAATCTCACGTCAGTGGGCCTGGAGGGTCGGGGCGTGATAGATAGTGCAAGTAGGAGAGGAGTAACTTAGACTTAGTTGCCTGGTAGCAAGGTGTATGTACAAGGGACTCGAGTCTTAGGTTTGTGACTAAAACTCAGGGAGTCATTCATATTGTATCTTGTACTGATTTTCTCTCTTTACTTTTATAGTGGATTTAGTCGCTCTGTAGACATAGGTAGGTGTTCACCGAACCACGTAAATATCGATGTCCAATTTATTTGTAGTGTTTGTTGATTGTTTATTTATTGTGCTATGGATTGTTTCAGTTGTTAATTCACATATTTATTTCTAACAATTTCAACATATATTTATCTTCAGTCTCTTTAAGCATACCTCTGCTTGTTAGCATATCAACTATTCTTATGGTTTTCAATCTTTCCAAAACTGTAATAGCGAAAGCATCAATGGCAAAGGCATTTTTGTAAATATTCTAATGAATAGTCGATGGACCAATAAAGTTATGTGGAATGTATAGATAACACAATTTAAAAAAATCAAAATTTCAACTCAATTTGAAGTTCTATTGAATTGAGTAATTCAGATGTGCTTTTTTACATGTCTCAAAAAACTAAATAAAAGTTATTGACTCAAAATCCTATCTAAGTTCACGTATGTTGCGTTAGGTGAAGTTTGACCCTATCAAGCATAGGAGGGAATTTTCAGTCCAATGCAAAATCGTGTGAGCCCAGAGCGGACAATATCTCGCTGAGCTAAGCCTAAGCCCCGAATTTTTTGGCCAGGCCGTTAAAAATGGTATCAGAGCAAGGATTCAACACTCGGACTGTGTGGACTTTCTACTGGATTCATCGGGTCAAGCCGAGGGCGGTTCTGGACTTAAGGGGAATGGATTTAAAGGGCCCTAATATAGAAAAGTCCAGAAGCTCAGCCCAAAAGAGGGCTGAAACGGTGAAATAGGGCTGTGTCAGTCAGACCGACACCCAGCAGTGGGAATGGCGTGTGTGGGTGTTGTAAAAGTTCCACATCAGAAATACAGTAGCTTGGGAGGGGGTTTATAAGTGGCAGTGCCCCTCCCATCAACATGACGCGTTCCTGAGTGGGGAATAAAGCATTGAGAGTTGTGGGTCAGTGAATGAGGCTGAACCTAGGTGCCCAAAGAGAACAATTTCACCGTTGCGTACTCTGATAACACGGTGACGCATTTTAGGTCTACCTGTTGGATCAGGCTCAATGCAAAGCCGTATGGGCCCCATGTAGATCCAAAGCAGACAATATCACACTGAGCTAAGCCCTAAGCCTGAATTTTTGGGCCGGTCCGTTACAAAAACTCCTATATCTTATAACATTCAATATATACCCATAACCCTTTGTAAATGTCAATGGGTGGGGAGAAATTTTTCTTCAATAAATGAGCATGCAACATAATAAAGAAAAATGAGTAAATAAGGTTACAATTTATTTAGGTTCTAATGAGGGGCATATACTAATACATATAGCAGTGTAAAGTATAAAACAACTTTGCAGTACATAGAATCAGTTTAATTGTAAAGGTGTCGAAGCATCTTTCTTTATATCCCCAACTTTGATAATAGTTATTGGTGAATATTACGAAGAGATTTGAATAAAACAAAAAATGGGTTATATTAGAGAGAGATCATAGTAAAAACTTAAAGTAGTCGAGAAGTGAGAGATTAATTTTTATTTTTTTTATGATCCAAGGTGTCTAGGTGTCTTACAACTATGCTAACCCCTTCGGGATTAAGTGAGAGATTAAATTGAGAGTAGAGTTTTAAATATTAATGATTTATTATTGTATTTTGAAAATTTTATGATAATTAACTAATAAATTGTTTATTAACCTATTAATGTGTAACTCAATCTAAGGTGTTGGTTCCAATTGGACCCGAAGAATGCTTATACAAGCCTAAATAGCATTAGCTAGTAAAGACGACAAATGACATCAGTAATGTTTCAATTTACCAATGTTAGTGTGATTAGGACATGGGCTAAATAAAAGGTGCCATGGAAAAACTGTCTCTACACACCGATTTTTAGATTTTATAGTGAAATTACCATTCTACCCCCATATTTTCACTCCTTCGAATAAATTATCAGTTCAATTTGGCATTCATTCGAATGAAGCTAACTGGTTCATTCGAACTACTTGTGCACAATGATGATTATTTAAATAATAATTTCTTTTAAAAAACTTTAAAGTTATTTTTTAAGCACTATGTATTTTCAAAAAAATTCAAATTGAATATCCGGACTAATTATGATAACCTGATAAAAATATATTAAGACTTCAAGGTCTTTTGACACTCCCAAATGCTTAAAATACAGTGATTTACAAATAATAGTATCCCTAGGCTATGCCGAAAACATATTTAGGAGTGTCAAAAGACTTTTAAGTCTTAAAGTATTTTTATCTGGTTATGGTAATTAGTCCGAATATTCAATTTGAGAAATTTTGGAAATACACAGTGCTTAAAAAATAATTTTAAAGTTTTAAAGTAGATTTATGGAAGATCGACCGTACAATTATAATATCGGCAATATATTGACTGATATAGATAAATATCGGTAAATATCAGCCGATATAGTGCCAAAGATCAGCCCATTAATTTTTTTGAAATTTTTAAAAAATTAAAAATATAATTGAGTATGAAGAGAAAAATATCGACATAATAGCAATATTTAAATATCAGCCGATATATTGACTCCGGCGATTTTTTTACCCTCGCTATCATTCAAGCGCCAAAGGTAAGCCCTATAGAAAATGCTCAAGAATCTCATTTGAAGGATCTCAAATGGATCATTTCTCCATATTTATCTCTTAATTTAGTGATTTTGTTGTCATGCGGACTCTAGCCCTTCCATTTTATAGGGGCCCTGCCCAAGCTCACCTATTGAAAAGGATATCTAAGCCTCAAGGACTAATAGGAGGTCATATGTAATTTTTTTCAAGAAGAGGGTATTTATGCTATTTTCTGTATATGCATGGAGTACATAGCAAATGTCTGTAACTACTAGGGGGACAAATGTAAATTTCCATCAGTACTAGGGCATATATTACCTTTTATATCATTTATTAGAAGCAGTAAAGTCCAATGGGCTCAACCCTTATAATCAGCCGAATTTGGGTTCAAACCAATCTCTATGATATGATAGATTTGACCAATTCATTCAAGTTATCAGATCCTGTCTTCAAATATCCTTTTCTATTTTTTAATCCTTTTTACAAAGATTTTCTTTTTTTTTAAAAAAAAGCTTAATATAATAAAAATATGTCAAATATTTTTTCTTTTATTTTTGTTATTGGTTGTTTGGAACACAATGAGTTTAAGAGACTCATGTGTCATGGTAATAATCTACCTATTTATTCTTTCTAAGTTATTTTACACAAATACAGAAAAGCAACTTCAGATTCTTCACAAAATTCATAAAAAATACTTATTTAATTTAATATATATTTTCCTTCTGCCACCATGTTTATCAAAGAGCACTTGTAGAAAATTTCTCTTATAAAGATATTAAATTGCATAATTTAAAAAATTAATTTTAGACAGAGATAACCTAAATTAATTTTATTTCACTAGTAATTCAATTGGTCTAAACTTTTAGAATTATTCTAGAAGTCTTGGGTTTAACTCCTCCCAAGTTTAAGGGCAGTTTTGTATTTCTGTGGAATTAATCTCATCTCCAATATGAGATAGAGATGTCTTATATATCGAATTAATAAATTCTATTGAGTATTTAATAAAGTACTAATTATTTAAATAAGATTTAAAATAAATATATAGAGAAATAAAAAGTATAGTGGTGTTGTTGACGCTAAAGAACATCATACAATAATGTATGATAATAGATGGATTTATTTTAAAAAATACCGTATTCAATCATTTTGGTAAATATAAAATATAAATTTTAAACTATTAAAGCCAAATAGGTGCAACAGAGAGCCAACACTGGCCACGTGGCACGAGTGGGAGATCAGATTCTTTCGCTTAAGGGGGTCTCACCATTTTGTAAGTACTAATGACGTTGAAATCAATAATACATGTGGGGCCCATCTCTTTTTCACATACTTGTAGCTTTCTCTGATGAGCCGACGACAATGATCTTTTGGGCCTAACTTAGTGTAGGGTCATCCATCTTCCACGTATGTTTGTTCCACATTAACATGTTGCCTTCCCCATGTTTTCTTTCATTGGTAGGTTTCGATAAGGTTTTATCCAACATTTCTACTTGGTGGATTGGTCTTTGGGTCCAAATCTCGCCCGATACATCTCGTATCGGCCAAGATATCTTGAATTTTGGACATCCGATATATCTCAATCGATATGAGATATATCGACCGTACAGGCGAGATCTCGGCCAATATAACTGAGATCTCGCCGATATAGACGAGATTTGACAAAGAGAAAAAGAAATATAGGCCGAGATATCGGGCGATATTCGTGGGCCCGAGATCTCGGCTTTTTGACCCCTAGATCTGTCTCTGGCTTGGGTTTAAAACCACATTGAGCTTTAGTGGGCCTAATAATTATATAAAACTATTTTTAAAATATTATATTTTCAGGGAGATTTTTCTGTTAATAATCTGGTAAAAATCTGAGAATTTAAAAATATTTCAAAATTACCAATCACCGTTAATATCCCAAGAACAATGTGCAGTAAGAAGAAGGGTTATTTCTTTTAGATTGACAATGCAAGTAGGAGAGGAGTAACTTGGACTTAGTTGAAGGTAGCAAGGTGTATTGTACAAGGGACTCGAGTCTTAGGTTTGTGACTAAAACTCAGGGAGTCATTCATATTGTATCTTGTACTAATTTTCTCTCTTTACTTTTATAGTGGATTTAGTCGCTCTGTAGACGTAGGTAGGTGTTCACCGAACCACGTAAATATCGATGTCCAATTTATTTGTAGTGTTTGTTGATTGTCTTTCAAAAACTGTAATAGCGAAAGCATCAATGGCATAGTCGATGGACCAATAAAGTTATGTGGAATGTATACAGAACACAATTAAAAAAAAAAAAAAATTTTCAACTCAATTTGAAATTCTATTGAGTTGAGTAATTCAGATGTGTTTTTTTACATGTCTCAAAAAACTAAATAAAAGTTGTTGACTCGAAATCCTATCTGAGTTCACGTAGGTTGTATTAGGTGAAGTTTGACCCTATCAATCATAGGAGGGAATTTTGAATCCAATGCAAAACCGTGTGAGTCCAGAGCGGACAATATCATGCAGAGTCAGGCCCTAAGTCTGAATTTTTTGGTCGAGCCGTTGAAAATGGTATCAGAGTCGAGTTCAACACTCGGATTGTGTAGACTTTCCACTGGATTCATCGGGTCAAGCCGAGGGCGGCTTTGGGCTTAAGGGAGGTGGATTTAAAGGGCCCTAATCTGGAAAAGTCCAGAAGCTCAACCCAAAAGAGGGCTGAAATGGTGAAACAGGGCTGTGTGGGTTGAACCGACACCTAGCAGTGAGAATGGCGTGTGTGGGTGTTGTAAAGGTCCCACATTAGAAATGCAGTAGTTTGGGAGGGGGTTTATAAGTGGCAGTGCCCCTCCCATCAACATGACGCGTTCCTGAGTGGGGAACAAAGCCTTGAGGGTTGTGGGTCAGTCAATGAGGTTGGACCTATGTGTCCAAAGAGGACAATATCACCGCTGCGTACTCTGATAACACGGTAACACATTTTGGGCCTACCTGTTGGATCAGGCCTAATGCAAAACTGTGCGGGCCCTGTTTAGATCAAGAGCAGACAATATCATGCTGAGCCAAGCCCTAAGCCTGAATTTTTGGGCCAGCCATTACAAGAACTCCTATATCTTATAACATCCAATATATACCCTTAACCCTTTGTAAATGTCAATGGGTGGGGAGAATTTTTTCTTAAATAAACGAGCATGCAACATAATAAAGAATAATGAGTAGATAAGGTTACAATTTATGTAGTTCTAATGAGGGGCATATACTAATACATATAGGAGTGTAAAGTATAAAACAGCTTTGCGGCACATAGAATCAGTTTAATTGTAAAGGTGTGGAAGCATCTTTCTTTATATCCCCAACTTTGATCATAGTTATTGGTGAATATTACGAAGAGATTTGAATAAAACAAAAAATGGGTTATGGTAGAGAGTGGGGCTGAAACTCGGGTCGAATGGGCCGGGTTTTGACAAACCCAACCCTAATCCATGTCAAAAAAATTTGAACCCTACCCGACCCGACCTGAATTGCAAACCCGAGTATGTCAACCCAACCTGACCCGAATTGCTAATACTCTCAACCCGAGAGTTGACCCGACCCGACCCGACCCGAGTTAGCCCGAGTGGACCTTTCCTTCCTTATATGGTGGCATTTCTACAAGACAATCTCTCCATATTTTCACCAAAAGATGAAGATTATATTTCATTTTGAGAAATGATTATCTACAGCACCAATATGTTGTCTGGCTATGACATTAGGTTTATTCTTCACTATCAATATCAAAAGAATATCAATCCAATAGTTCTCATCAATTGGATGTGTCTGAAAGAGTGCACCATACAACGACATTTTGTAATTTTTTTTACTGATTTGAGATTGTTAACAACTGTTATATCTGTATTATGGGTTAGATGGGCCTATGAAATGTGATTTTTCTTCTTTCATCTTTCACAATCGTCTCCTAATACAGTTAGTAACTCAACCAGGGAAAACAAATCCAGTTAGCAGCAGTAGAGCAGGCATTTACATTTCTTACCCATGGCAAATATTTCACCACAAGCTAGAGACAAAAGGTTTTCTGTCTAAATTACAATATCAAACAAACTATCACCCGATAATTTGCCATAAATGTGCATGTTATACAACATAGAAGCGAGTACATAAACAACCAAAGGCAAGCTCTTCCTCCTATATGTACTTGAGTTAGATATTGGATGTGAAACTAACCTAGTACAATATGAGTTTGGAACACTTGCACTTAGTGTTTCTTAATGGTGAGCTCTGCTCTCAGGTGGAGTACGCCATTACTAAGTAGGGACTGTCCTCGGCTATGAAATCCGTCCATTTGATAGCAAATAGGTTTCTGTAACCAACTACCTTTCCACCAGTAAAGGTGTAGTTACCCTTATACTTGCTCACAAACTCCCCTGTTACTTTTGTCCTTGCTGCGAACTCGTAGTCCACTGCAAAGCTCACTATTAAGAAAGAGGGGAAGAGGAAGCGGAAGCGAAAGCGGAAGAGGTTATCAATTTTCGAAAGAGGGGAAACCGAAGAGGAAGTGGAAGAGGCAGACCGCATATGAATGGGTTTCAAATGTGTTTAGGGTTTTATTTAAGTTATGAATTCGGGTCGGGTTTTTCCGGATCGGGTTTTTTCAGATCGGGTTTTTTTCAGATTGGGTCGGGTCAGGTCGGGTTGAAATTTAAATTCTTCAGCCCAACCCGACCCGAATTCAGTCGGGTTTTTTTTTTCCCTAACCCAACCCGACCCTAGTTTATAATTTCTATAACCCATGCCACACTATTTTCGGGCCGGGTCAGTCAGGGTCAGGTTCGGGTCAAAACCCAACCCAAGTTTCACCCCTAGTAGAGAGAGATCATCGTAAAAACTTAAAGTAGTCGAGTAGTGAGAGATTAATTTTTTTTTTTTTTTTTTTATGATCGAAGGTGTCTACGTGTCTTACAACTAGGCCAATCCCTAAGTGAGAGATTAAATTGAGAGTAGAGTTTTAAATATTAATTGATTTATTATTGTATTTTGAAAATTTTATGATAATTAACTAATAAATTGTTTATTAACCTATTAATGTGTAACTCAATCTAAGATGTTGGTTCCAATTGGACCAGAAGAATGCTTATACAAGCCTAAATAGCATTAGCTAGTAAAGACGACAAATGATAACAGTAATGTTTCAATTTACCATTGTTAGTGTGATTAGGACATGAGCTAAATAAAAGGTGCGACTTATAGTCATCCGGAAAAACTGTCTCTACACACCCATTTTCAGATTTTAGAGTGAAATTACCATTCTGCCCCCCATATTTTCACTCATTCGAACGAATTATCTGTTTATTTTGACATTCATTCAAATGAATCATTAGTTCGAACGAATGCTGCAAGTATAAATTTAATACGTTCGAATGAATGGGTGAACAGTAACACACATTACTGTTCACACATTCGTTCGTGGTTCATTCGAACTACTGTGCACAGTGAGGATATTTAAATAATATTTTTTTAAAAAAACTTTAAAGTTATTTTTTAATCACTGTGTATTTTCAAAAAATTTCAAATTGAATATCCGGGCTAATTACGATAGCCTGATAAAAATATTTTAAGACTTAAATGTCTTTTGACACTCCCAAATGCTTAAAATACAGTGTTTTACAAATAAGAGTATCCTTAGGCTGTGCCAAAAACACATTTGAGAGTGTCAAAGTACTTTGAAGTCTTTAAGTATTTTTATCAGGTTATCGTAATTAGTTCGAATATTCAATTTGAGAAATTTTGGAAATACACAGTGCTTAAAAAATAACTTTAAAGTTTTAAAGGAGATTTATGGAAGATAGACCGTTATTTTTTAAGCACTATCTATTTTTAAAATTTCTCAAATTGAATATCGGAATTAATTACGATAACCTGATAAAAATACTTTAAGACTTCAAGGTCTTTTGACACTCCCAAATATGTTTTCGGCACAGCTTTGCGATACCCTTAGTTGTAAAACACTGTATTTTAAATATTTAAGAGTGTCAAAAGGCCTTGAAGTCTTAAAGTATTTTTTTTAAAAAAAATTATTATTTAAATAATCATCATTGTGCACAGTGGTTCGAATGAACCGATAGCTTCGAATGTGTGAACAGTAACATGCGTTATTGTTCACCCATTCGTTCGAACGTATTAAATTTATACTGGCGGCATTCGTTCGAACAAATGATTCATTCGAACGAATGCCAAAATGAACTGATAATTCATTCGAACAAGTGAAAATGTGGGGGCAGCATGGTAATTTCACCCTAAAATCTGAAAACGAATGTGTAGAGGCAGTTTTCCAAGGTGTCTATCAGTCGTGCCTAAATAAAAATGGATATTGCATATTAGTTTCAGATATCCAACAAGTATTGGTAGAAAATTCTGTTAATTGATATTTAAAATTATGTTGACAAGCAAGAGAGCTTAAGGATGATTGAAAATTATATTTCATAGAATCTGCTTAAGGAAGATTGAAGGGGCAACATCAAAACTCTAGATAAATATGGCTTCATCAATGATAATATGGTTTTAACTACAAACAGGTACGGCCCTGGCCTTAGTCGAACTAGACCGCCGCCTGGGGCCCCCAAATAGATAGGGCCCCTAAGTTGGGTTCAATTTTTAAGTTCCTGCACCTTTTTTTATGTTATAATTGTATTTGAATGTTTATTTTATAGAGTGGATTTGTGTCTTATTGGCAGTGCATCTGGCACATAATATGGAGGTTGCGTGTTCAAATCTTGCGTCTTTAATTTTTACTTTAATTAAAATAACTTTACTTTTTACAATTTCTTATATATTTAGACATAATTTATAATTTTTCTTTAAGTAAAATAACTAAACTTTTGCAATTTCTTATAAATTTATACATAATTTTTCTTTAAATAAAATAACTTGGGGAATATCCATGTTGTTAAACTTTTAACAATTTCTTATAAATTTTGACATAATTTTTTTTAAGTAAAATAACAGACATAATTTTTTTTAAGTAAAATAACTTGGGAAGTATATAAAGTCAACTTGAAAAGGCTTGACAAGACTCGTTAACTCGCTTTGACTTGAATTCCTATTGAGTTCTGTTAACTCAGATTGATTTGGCAATTTTTTTTTTTCAAATTTTAAATCTATAATTCTAATAAAATGAATTAAATACAATGATAAAAAAGCATTTATCCTATAGTTTTATTTTTTTAAAAAAAAATTAAGAATTGAGATGATTAATTGACTCTATTACGAGATTAAAATGATTATATAAAGGTTAAATTTTAATTAATCATTATTCTTATCATTTTTTTAAGAAATTTTAATAAAAATGTGACCTAAACAAGTATCTAAATGAGGAAACTTAGTGTTCACTATAATATAGATGGTTTAATGAAAAGAAAATGGATTTAAATTTGAATGATTATTTTGTGCTTTATAGTTTATAATTGAGTGATAATTTTTTAACATAATTTTATTTTATAAGTTGTTTTAAATGCATTATATACTTTAGCATTTCAACTTCTCTTTTTAAATACAATAAAATAGTAATAAAAAATAAAAAAAATCAACATGCATACACAAGTGGAAATTAAATTTGTTAAGAAAGATTGAATAGATTAACTATCTTACCTATTGAAAAAGATATGTTAAAAAATCTTGAATATAATAATTTAATTAGTAATGTTGTATCTCAAAATTCGAGAAGAATAAATTTTAAATAATACTTTGTTATAAATTTGATTATGATGTTTTATTTAGATGTTTCACACTTTATAAAAGAAATATATAATTTTATTTTTTATTGGTGTATAAAAGGCCCATTTTAATGGTTTGCCTAGGGCCCTTGAAATCTCAGGGCTGGCACTGACTACAAATAAATTCAACTTTTTTATTTATAACATAGTATTGTCGCTCTATAATATAGATGAGACTAATTCTATGGGTGCACGTAATCACCTACAAGTCTTGTACATTAGATAAGAATGGAAATAGTCGAACCCAAAATTTCTAGTCTAACCCTAAACGTTTAGCTCAACTGAATTACACGTAACTTCAATCTTTTTGAATTTGATAATTTAACATGCTATGCTTTATTTATCAAATAATTTACATTCAAATCCCTGTTCTAGCGCAAAGAAATTATATCCATGCAGATGCAATGGATGGTTCTCCACCCCCATGATGGCCTTATTCTGTACTACAATTTCCACGGTTGAATTGAAGGCCAGTCTTTTCACACGTGTGCCCGTTACTGGGGTCCACAGCTCTAAGTTGTTGCTTAAATTGGAATTCGCATAATCAAATACAAATGGTGCATTGTTGGGGAAGTCTCTTGAAGAAATCCCATTCAGTCTAAAATATTGGGCCTCCAACATTGACAATGTGGATCATGTAAGGACCGTGGACCCCACCTCTACACATGCGTGAAATTGTCCGCTCTACTTAAAATGCATCATACTATGTGAGGGGCACGATCTCACATATAAGCATCCAAGCCTTGTTCTGAATAGCGATGTGAGACTTTCCTTTACTCTTCCATATGTTGTTACACAAGTTGGCCCTTATGTGAGGTTGTGGTAGTCGGTCAACTAAGATAGTAAATCTCTACACGACTAAGGATAACATTGGTGGAGTCCCTCCTACACCTAGTGCTAGATTGCTAAGCCCATGACCTAACAAATCCCCTCAGCAACCACATTAGGTTCTCGGACCTCGAACCTACTCTGATACTACCTGTAAGGACTGTGGATCTCACTCTCACACATGTAAAATTGTCCACTTTGCCACTTAGGCGCACCAGTTTAAAACGCATCACAGTATATAAGGGAGGTGATCTGATGACTAGGACATTGGTGGTTAATATCAACGACATCAGTGATGTAAGGCTTTTGTGTAGGTAGCGTCGATGGCCACGACCTTCAAATTGTGGCCAGCGATCTTGAAAAAGAGCACTAGTGATTTTGAATTTTAACAGTATATATGGAACCATTATATACTAGCTCTTTTAGTGAATAACACTAGTGATTTTGAATTTTAACAGTATATATATGGAACCATTATATACTAACTCTTTCAGTGAATAGCACTAGTGACTTTGAGTTTTAACTGTATGTATGGAACCATTTCAATAAAGAGAATGCTGTATAAAACCATCATAGAAACTATACCATATCATCTGCAAAAAATTTAGCTTGCAAATACTAGTTTCGACTTCAATTGTTGACTCAAATTGCTCAACCTAACTTAATCTGAATTGCCGATTAAACTCAACCGGAGTGCTGACCTAATTCAACCCAAGTGATATATTAATTTTTTTTGTACGGGTTGGGTCGAATTAATTTAAAAGAGCTTGATCCGACTGGACTCAAATTTAATTCAGATTTTTCTTCTTTCAACCCAATCCGACCCTAATCTAAAAAGAAATGTAAAACCACAACCGGCTTCATTTCTTGAATCGGGTTTTTCACCCCTAGTGCTGACCCATTTTGTAGAGCTGCATTCTCTACCTCCACCATTCACCTATCTAGGACTACCTTTGTAGTTTAATGATAAAAAAAAAAGAGTACAGGTTGAATTTAGGCAATGTAGATTTGGATTAGATCAGAAATGCCCACATCTAAAGAAACTGTATCAGTGTCAAAATTTTGTCTTTAAATTCTTGATTGAGTAGAAGTTAAGAAGTTGGAATCGAACTTAGGCTTGGTGTTTAAATTCTAGATGTGAAAATAATGTGGTGTCTTTTTTAATTAAAAAAAGACTTTGGACTTTATTTATATAGAGAAATAGAAATACAAATAAAACAGAGGAATCAAATAAAAGGAGAAAATCTTAAAATGAAAAATACATCTTTAATAAATGTTAATTAAACAAATAATCTAAATAAATCTTAATTATCTAGATAGATTCTAACATCTAAATATATCTTAACACTAGATGTTAAATGTCATTTATAAGTACATGGAGTGATCAGTAACACTAGATTAAAAATAAGCCATAAACTTAATAAATGTTTTCCCCAAATAGAAACCCATTGATTTCCAAAACCAACACCGACTGTCGCCTAGAGCAAAGGACGACCGATTGAAGGAGTTTATTCTTATTATTTTTTTCTTTTGTTTTTTCATTTTATTTTTATTTTGATTTCCTTGTTCTCTTTGATTTTGATGGTATAAAAACCCGAATCAGGATCGCGAGGATACAACGGATTTGATTAATGACATTTGAAAATTGGAACTTCTCCAACTCCAACTCCTTTGCCGCCTAGGACTTCCAAATAAATAGGACCCTCAAATCCATAAACTCTTTTATTATATGTTAAATAGTTAATAATGCGTACAAAGGCACAAACTCATTATTGTCCAGTTCAGTTAGAATGATAGCCTTCTGTTTAGAGGACATGGGTTCAAATCCCTATAATAATAATCATTATAATTCTCATTTTTATTGAATTTAATAATAATAGTGAAAGTAACAATAATTTTAATTAATAAAGAATCTTTTAAAATATATGTATCATCTAAATAGAGCGAAAGAGAAACCTATATTGAATTGATAATTTTGAATTAAAAATAATTTAAAGTATAAAATATAGCTTTATTCATTTGATCAATGTAGATTTTATTAACGTAATATACAAGTATAAATCATTACAATTAAGATAAATTTTAATTTTTAATTTTTTAAAAATTGAGAAAAATTGAAAAAATTCAAATAATAATAATATGTTTGTTTCAAATGAGAATTGGCATTAGTGTCGCACTCGAATATGATAAAAGATGCAGTACAAAAAGAAGTAAAAGTAATAATTGAAGCGTTAAATTATATAAAAAGAATGAATTGTTATTTTTTAAATGCATGGATTACTTATAGAATAATTTTGATTATACCAGTTACATAGTTGTCTATTTTAAAAAAAAGTTCTTCAAAATTAAAACTGATAAAGTCTTATTTTCAGTCTAGAATGTCACAAAAAAGATTGAATGGATTAACTATCATATCTATTGAAAAAGAAATGTTAAAAAAATTGAATATAATAATTTAATTAGTAATTTTGTATTAAAAAATTATAGAAGAATAAATTTTAAATAATACTTTGTTATAAATCTAATTATGATATTTTATTTAGATATTTTACACCTTTTAAAAAAAATTGTATGATTTTATTTTTTGTAAGTGTATTAAAAGTCCATTTTAAGAGTTCGTCTAATGCTCTTGAAATCTGAGTGGCCCTCGATGTATGTACACATGTCGTGATGTGATTTGTTAACCAGACTGATGTTAAGATCAGGACATATTCATGGTAGATTTATGTATACCACGTGCAAAATTTTGGTCCAAGTCTAATAAAACATTTTCACTACCAAATCCCGGACGACCAAAGAAACGTTAAAGATTAGGTACTGCCGTGGAGGTGAAAAAGTATGAAAAACATTTGATGATAAAGAAAGCCAGCTTTGACCAGCAGTGGTAAAGGGTTAGGTTCACATAGATAATGTTAATTTTTGACTAATTTAATTTGAATTAATTTATTATTATTATTTTAAAAATAAAACAAAAAGAAAAATAGTTTCATAAAAAATGAAAGATATATGAACTTTCCTTTTATTTGTAATCATTGGTCTATAGAAAATTGACACAATGGCTAAAAATTTTCATTTTAATTTGAGTGGAGTATATAGACTAAAATTAGGGGTGAAACTTGTGTCAGGTTTTAACTCAACTTGCATGACTTGAGCCGAGAAATCAATGGGTTTGGGTTATTTATTTGTATATCTTGGGTTGAGTTGAGTTGGAAAAAATAAAATCTGTATGAAATTTGGATCAAAAAGGTCGGGTTCAGAAATTTAATAGCAATTTGATTCGACCTGATCCGACTCCAATGCACCAAGTTATAAAACAACACTTGGGTTGAATCGTGTCAGAAATTAAAGTCAGACCGGGTTGAGTAGCTCAGGTCAACAATTTAGATCGGGTCGAGTCAAGTTTAATAAATTTTGACATGCGTTGAGTTAGGTTTATTGAAATCCAATCTGACTCAACCCGAGTTTCATCCCTAAATAAAATTAATAGATAAAAAATTGTTTTTAATTCGGATTGGTAGAGTTTGGATCTATGACCCCTCTATCCAATCCAACCCAAATTTACTCGACCCAACTAAAATTATTTTTGATGACATAGATCAATTTTTTTTCAGAATATATAATATAAATATGATTATTTTAAATCGAAATGGGTAGATTTTACAAGTCAGGTCAAGATTCTCTCGAGAACGAAAATATTTAATAGCATTAATTAATGTATGACCATTCTCTCGTTGTCCCATTCAATGTATTAGAAAGATCTAAAGGTCTTGGTTTCGCATATGTCAAAAGTGTCAAACACAACAGGCTATCAAGAGATGTCTAGAGGCTACAGCTGAGGTTGGACAACTATTATTCGTCTCTCCTAAAATTTAATTTTAAATCTTATCGAATCAAAAAACTTTAAATTAATTTTTAAATTTTTAAAAAAAAATTAAAAAAATTAACAACTCACTCGATTTAAAATTTTATCAGACAAGTTTGACTCATACAGTGAGTTTTTTTTTTTTTTTTCAAAATTTTCAACAATGATCTCAATGATTTGTATTGCATTGTTTTGTACTGGTTTTGGCTGGAATAATGTATATTGGTTGATGTTTAGATAACTAAACAACAGAGGGCCTAATGTACAAAAAATCGCATTTAATAATAAATATAATAAATTTTAAGAATTTAATAGCACTAATTCATTGTGAGGACATGAGAATTCAGTGACCAACTTGTTAGTTGAAGTAATTTAAATCTTTTATAAATTATTAAATCTCCCACTACACTTTTAATATGGGTACCGTCTATAGCCTCAATAATCTCCCTCTCCTTCGAACGAGGTGAGTCGTATTCTTCGCCTGGATAATTAAATCTATATGAAATAGTCTGAGACCTGACTTTAATATCACTTATTAAGTGAAGTGATAAATAATTTATAAATCTCAAGAATGATATACAGCTCCACCAGTATTTCCATTTTATGGATTCCACATTAAACATTTAAATTGAGCTGTTCTTTACTTCTTTTTCTAGAAAGCAGCAACAGTGCAACACGGTTACCCAAACAGTGGAATCTGAGTCATCTTCAAAGAAGAAACGTCAAAGGGAATTGCTTGGTGGACTCGTTCTCTCCATCTCTTCTCCTCAATTTTCAGCATGTTTTTCCATGCAAAATTTTCCTTGTGGCAGAAAGGCCACAGAAGTCATGTTGTCTAAGCAATCACGCAATCTGTGAGAGCTTTTTGATGCCTATATAATCTCATCATTAATCTTGTTTCTGCTATAAATTTGTAAGACTTGAATATCAATCGATATACAGATATTTGAGACAGATTTTCTTTTTCTACTGTTCTTAAAAAGAATCTTACCAAGCCAGACATAGAGAAACAGACCTTTTCTCGGCTTCATCTCTCTTATTCCTTTGGATTCCATTCCAATATGGAACGCTCTTTGCTATTGCTTGCATTGGCATTGGCTTTGCTGGCTTCCACGGCCTCTGCAAAGATTGTAGAGCAAACATTTCATGTAATCAACATACCTCATTACTCTCTCTCTCTCTCTCAAAAAAATTTGGTTTTTTCTTTTTTTTCATGGGTCGATTTTGAGTTGGTTGAAATTCGATTATTGCAATCACATTGTTAGCATTGTGACATCAGCATTTGGAGTCTGAATTCAAATGAGAAATGACTCATTAGAGTTCATTGTTTGAAAACATAGAGCTCTTTCTTCACTATACAAACCAACAAAAGTATGTTTTTTGTTGAGCTTGTCACAAAAGATTCATTATTGGCAGGATTGGCTCTGAAATTTCAGAGGCCTTAGGCCCAGTATACTAGTGGGGGCCCTAATGCCTTAGAGAAAGTGCATGGTGGGGGCCCTATGCCATTTGTCAAATTGGGAGGGCCCTAGGCGGCCGCTGATATGGCCTTAAGCCAGGGCTGGCCCTGTTTTTGAGCCCTTGTCTTTATTTTATAGTGCCCAGTATATAATGGTTTATTTCTCTCTAAAGTTTTTAGTTGGGGCTTTCTCAATGTGTGGGAGAGAAAAGAAAATAGAGAGAGGACATAGGGTAAAGGGTTGAGAATCCTTTTAATGAGTTGTTCAGATGCAAGATTTTGTCGAACCACGTAAATCTTTTTATTTTTGTGTGTGATTGATATGTGATTTGTTTGATTTATTTTGCAATACTTTTAAAGGTGGCTCTCACCTTCTATTACTATTGCAACTATCACATTTCTTCTTCTTTTTTCTTAATTCAAAAATAGTATTGCATGTGGTTCTCATGCATTGAATTGGTTTGATAAATTCTTTTGTGGCTTTGAAGAGGTTCTCCATTTTAGTTATCAATTATCTTTTCACATTTACTTATTGTTTGCATTCTTTGTTTTGGTTTTCAGGTTGGGAACTTTACTGTTGAGCCTCTATGTAAAGAACAAGTGATTGTAGGAGTAAATGAGAAGCTTCCAGGCCCAGTAGTACGTGTTAATGATGGTGATACTCTTGTTGTTCATGTCTTAAATGAGTCGCCATACAACATGACAATTCACTGGTAATTCTTCTTTTATCATTGTCACAATCATTGAGAGTTAGCACTCATGATCGAATTTAGCAAATTATTTACTGACTTGATTTCACTAATGATACAACTGTGGTGATGTTGCAGGCATGGAGTATTTCAGCTACGAAGTGCGTGGGCAGATGGACCAGCCTATGTAACCCAATGCCCAATACTTCCTGGAGGAGCTTTCACTTACAGATTCAACGTCACTGGACAAGAAGGAACTCTTTGGTGGCATGCCCACACTTCTTACATCCGAGCAACTGTTTATGGTGCCTTAATCATCCGCCCTCGTGCCGGCCGGTCATACCCATTCCCTAAACCTCACAGAGAATTCCCTATTGTTCTTGGTAATCAACACCCCCATCCCTCTCTCTCTCTGTCTCTCTCTTTGGTAATGAACATCAATTAATTCTAATACAATTACAAATTAATTAATTCTAATACATCTATTTGCAATGGACAGGCGAGTGGTGGGATGCGAATGTGGTGGATTTAGAGAATGCAGCTGAGCAAAATGGGTCTGCACCCCCAATCTCTGACGCATACACCATCAATGGGAAGGCTGGAGATCTCTACCCATGCAACACCACACGTAAGTTTGCCTCTTCACTTCAACTCAAATCAACAATTTACAAACAAAAAAAAAACATTTTAATTTCTTAAAATGCTCTTACTTTCCTGATGAAATTCTTTTATTTGCTTCAGAAAAAACACACAAGATCAAGGTGGTCCAAGGCAAGACCTACATGTTGAGGATTGTCAATAGTGCTCTTATGAATCAGCTCTTCTTCAAGGTAGCTGGACACAATCTGACGGTCGTCGCCATCGACGCTGCTTACACCAATCCATACAACACCGATGTCGTCGTCATAGCCCCCGGTCAAACCACCGATGTCCTCTTCGTCGCCGACCAATCTCCCGGCCGTTACTATATGGCAGCCCACCCCTATTCAAGTACACCCAAACTCGAACCCAACAACTCCACCACTACTGCCATTGTTGAATATGAGAACTCCTCCACATCATCTGAGCCGGTAATGCCAGTCCTACCGGACATCAACGACACACCGACGGCCCACCGATTCTTCACCAATTTAACGGGCCTAGTCAATGGGGAATCAAAGGTGCCCAAACAAGTGGACGAGCAGATGTTTGTAACAATTGGGCTTGGTGTTGAGCCATGTGAAATCAATGGCACGTGTGCAGGACCGTCGAACATGCGCTTTTCTGCGAGCATGAACAACGTGTCATTCCAACCACCGTCCACGCTGTCGATGTTGGAAGCCCATTACTTTGGAGTGGATGGGATTTATACACAAGACTTCCCAAATGAACCTCCAACTGTGTTTGATTACACAAATCCCAATTTGAGCAATACGACGCTTTTGAGCACTATGGCGTTGTGGACCACAATCAAGGGCACACGTGTGAAGAGATTGGCCTACAATTCAACGGTGGAGATTGTATTACAGAACACAGCTATCTTGGGCATAGAGAACCACCCAATGCATCTGCATGGAGTCAATTTCTTTGTGGTGGCACAAGGATTTGGGAATTTCAATCGTGCGAGGGACGAGAGTAGGTTTAATTTGGCAAACCCACAAGAAAGAAACACCATAGCTGTGCCGGTCGGAGGATGGGCAGTCATCAGATTCCGAGCTGACAATCCAGGTACTAAAATGCCCGTCATATTTTTAGAAATCACTAAATTTAATCATAAAATCTATTTTTCTCATTATTATATGAAAATGATAGTACTCAAATCTCTAACTTGAAAATTGAATTTACAGGTGTGTGGTTCATGCACTGCCATCTTGAGGCTCATGTACCGTGGGGTCTAGCTACGGTTTTCCAAGTAGATAATGGTCCCACCCCTTTGTCAACCCTCCCACCACCACCCAGCGACCTCCCTCGCTGTTAAGGGGACAGAGCCTTTTTGTTTGCCGTCATCATCGTTGTCATCGTCATCGAAATATCATCTTGTCTCTTGGATATCAGCATTCGGACAAGATCTGTTCTCCACAGATTCTTTTGAATAAATGTGTCTATTTCTCCTTTCATTATATTTTTCAGATTAAATGTGTTAAAAGTATGATAATAAGTTGATTTAATCATTGATCATTGATGTAATCTTGATTGTAGCTTTATCAATAAATGAAACATTGTTTCACTTTGCTGTTTTATAGAATGAGGTGAAATGTGGATGGCATGATATTAACGAATGTTTTGATTTATTGTTTGAGATGAAGAAAAATGTGTTTTTATAATAAAAATTAGAATATTTAAAGTTCAATTATAAAGTTTAATTTGATATGGGTGTGGGGATAATGAAATGAAAATGAACAATTAGTTGTTCAATTGCTAACCAAAGGTCCACAAGATGTGGCACTTGAGTATTTGGAGATGCACATCTAGTGGTAGCAAGGGGTGGAGAATAGTGTGTTGAGAAAAATTCTAATGTTTCACAAATTATGGCAATGGTACAATTAGCAATATCTTAGACTTCCTGATTCGATATAACAAAAAATATTATCTTTACTTGAATGGTGAAACATTGGATCTAGAACTTAGAACCCATGATTGAGATCTTTTCAATGAGGACCATCGCTAGCATATCAACCATGGCATGTCTCAATACAATCTTTTGAACCCAACCCATGAATTGCTAATATCTTTGATGAAGATTTTCATTTGAAGACAATTTCTTCACAAGATGTTAGGTTCGGTGGAGCCTGATCATCAAATATGTTATGTTAATCAGATCTGCACTGTCCTGAATCGAGCATAGTGGTGGGAAATTTTGTAACTTTCACATATATAATGTTTTTTTTTTTTGTGTGAGAGAGCGTTGAATGAAGCTGCAATAAGGGTAGGAATCGTCTCTCTTTCGATTTCTTGCCTTTTAGCATAGTGGGTCGATGTTGACTACGTAAATATCTATATTTTGGTTTGATTCTGTGTGATAATTTATCCCTTCTATTTTTCGTTTTGATATTCCACTTCTCTGTGGTAGGAGAGGCATTTCCTCTCATCACAAGAAACAACCTTCCATGAAATGCTGATTAAGTAACATGACCCAACATCAAGCCAAATGGTTAGACTGCAAGTATTGTTGGTACGAACAAAAATCTCTTAATAAAATAAAATTAATGAATAATGTAATAACAATGGAAGGAACCTTCTATTAGTCTCATGGACATTTGTGATATGGGTCAGCCAAGAAATTCTAATATCTCACATCTAATCCAATCGTTTTGAGAGCCAATCTCACACTATAAAATTTGAATCCACCACTTTGGACACTAAACAACTATATTAAATGTTCTTACCATTAATATGTATTCTACTGTAAAATTCTATAATATATTAGTGACGTGCATGAATTTATTTAAGAGGTATTATCATTAATAAAAGTAAGTGGTATTAGTCAAGTTTTAAAATATTGCCATATGGCTTATCAGACTTGTGCAAACCAACTCGACCACAATCCAATAGGGTCTTGAAAATTGACCCAAATAATATTATATTTATAACCATGGAGTGTTCTAATTTGATGGCCTTAACATTAATTTATTCCAAACCAATAATAATGAGTGGCATGGGATGTTCTATTTTCTTAATTAAAGAAATTAAGATATCAACCTTTAACAGAGACATATTTTTGAAGATTACGTAATATTATTTGACATATTACTTGTTAGGTCAATTTCGTGTTCCTCTCATGCTCTTACACTGTACAATTAGGTGGAGATGCACTTTATTATTTCTCTTTAATTTGGCACATGCAAAATTAAAATTGGGTGTGATGTATACATTTTATAGTTATTTATTCAAAGATGCTTATGAGTGTAGCACAACTGGATAATCTGAAGTGTGAGGTGATAGGTTCGAGCCCTCATCGCCTAATCTGGTGTACCCTAAAGGCAGTGAGTATCACCCAGAGGATTTTATGCAGGGTTTCCTGCGATTTCTCACACATAAATTTTTTAAAAAAAATTCAAAGATTTAAGATGGCTAAACTTTATGGTCTCTTTCTCGATAATAATTGAAATAGATCTTTGCTGGCAATATCATAAGAGTGATATTTTCAATTTTTAAAAAAAATTTATCGAGACCCGATTGGATCAAATCGAGAAATTAGATGTCCAATGAGGGAATGGGGGCGGAACACAACCCATTTGGACCCATTTGTATCGAAATATGAACCCATTTGCATCAGTTTGGGCCTGAGCCCGTTTAGACGACTATTTTGGTCCAATAGCCCAATAAATGAAGCCCGTTTGTTGTCTTTAAGGGTCCCATTTCAAATCCATGTTGGCAACCACGTCATCACTCCCTGGGTCCCACTGAATTCAGATCGAATCTGATTTGAAATTGTGATGAGTTTTTAGGGGGAAGGTAAGCTCAAAGAAGAAACAAAACAGGAGTTAGGGAAGAAGTTTGGAAGGAGAGATTGAAGGTGAGATGATGAAACACGAAGGATCAGGATTTTCTTGGTGTTCAAAACGACAAAGAATCCAGACTACATGATTGAGACATAAAATAATTAGAAATTGAAGGTTGGATTAGAGTATTTTTATTTATTTTTTAATTTACGTGTGGAAAATCATGAGATATTCAGCATAAAACTTTCATGGGTGAGTCTACTGCTCTTAAGACACACTAAAGTTAGGCAATTGGAGCTCGAACCCAAAACATTTTGCTTTTTGAAGCAGGAGACAACCCGTTAAATTACACCAAATAAAATATATTTATTAAGAGAGCTTATTGCAAGTAGATTAGAGCATTTCTTAAAATAATTTGGAATCACAAATGGTCTTATTAGTTAGATTAACAACCAGCAAAAATTATAGAAATGTTGTCATTATTTGACTAATTAAGCTTACTGCAATTCATGATGGTGGTATACAGATTAACGTTTGGACTTTACTTGGTCAATATACGCCTATTGGTAATATTTCATATATATTTTTAAATATTAAAATATATCAATCCTGAGGGGTTGGTTTGATGGGCCTGTAGTCAGTGTATAAATTAAGAGGTTTATACATATCCCAATGATTAATCAGGTGAGATGTATCTGAGTACCTTGTTTGGTCTTCAAAAACCTGTATGAAATTTGTATCCGATTGAGCTCAGAAATTTAAAATCTACTTGACTCGACCTGATTTGTCCTGATCAAGCCCAAATTTCAAGAAATATAAAAAATCTGCAAGTTGATTTCTTTTTCCAAATTTAGGCTAAAAATAGGTCGGGCTTGTCGGGCTAACAACTTGGGTCGTGTTGGGCCAACAATTCGGGATGGGTTGGGTTGGGCCAGCAACTAGAGTTAGGTCGGCTTAGCAACTCAATTCAAGTTGAGTAATTCGGGAGAGGTTGGGTCAGACTCAATAATTTTTTATATAGGTTGAGTTGGATTTATTAAAACCGGTTTAACTCACTTGAGTTTCAGCCCTACCACACTTGTTTTATTCTTTATTTTCATTTGTTTATAATAATTCTCATAATCTATAAAATAAATGATATTATTTTAATTATAAATTATAGTTTTTTATTTATTTTTATAGTAATTCCCATACCTAATCTTGTTCCAAGCTCATATAACAGTGCCACTACCAAACCCCAAATGACCAAAACAACAAAAGAGATTTAGTAGTGGAGAATTTGAAGGCAAACGACTTGATAATGACACTTATGAAATCAGCTTTGTCGTTATAGATAACTACATAACAGAGGACCAATTTTACAAGAAACCTATTTAATAGCAATAATTGATATAGGGTTAATTTTTGACTTTACAATCTCAGTATTCATATTCAACGCATCAGAAAGAGGTTTTTTTCTTAGTCAAAGGAACAACTTTCAAACAAAAGATTGGTAGAGCTGAGGTTGGACAACTAAGATTTATATAAAATTGGGTTGGACCTCTGTTCCAAAGTTTAATTACCATAAGATTAAAAAAATTATATTTAGATTTATGTAAGCAGTAATTCTCATTAAATATTTTTAAGTTAAATTGGTAAATTTTGATGTTGGAGACTCTAAACTTACAAGATTAGAGAAATGTTATTTTTCAATTGTTTTTAGAGGATAGTGAGAATGATTGTTGTTATTTGAGTGAAAAATGTTTCGACAATTTTTTACTGAATATTTAAATCAAGATTTACACTTATAAGAAGCACTTCAATACTTCAAAATCTGATATTTTTTAATTATTTGCTTCTAATTTACACCAGTCAAATGCTTAAATTTTAAATATTTGATTTGTAGAGGTATAAATATAATCGCTATATATTTAAAATAATCATACACGTGGTAATAAAAGGAAAAAAATACATATTAACAAGTATAAAGTAGTAATCCTAATCAAACATTTAAATTGATATGTTTTCAGAAGAGTTAGGTTAGTGAGATTTTATTATCGAGATACACTAATGAGATATGCCACTAAATGAATCGTGGGTAATACAAATTTAAGTTCATTTGATAGATAGTTAGATGGATATGGCATATAAAGGATAGGATATCGGACAAAGTTGAAATTTCATATAAAAATATTTATATAGATCTTTTTATATCAGACCTAGGGCTGCAACTCTGGTCGGGTTTGGGCCAAAACCTGACCCGCATGACCCGACCCAAGAAATCATGCGGGTCTGGTTGAGAATTTTGGGTTAGCAGGTCGGGTTGGTTTGAGAAGATAAAAACCCGCATGAAATTCGGGTCGGATTGGGTTGAGGATTTTACAAATTAACCCGGCCCGACTTGAACCAACCCGATCCGACCCAAATAAAATTAGGGTAAAATGGGTTCAAAATGTGAACCGGGTCAGAATTCGGGTTAGAATACGGGTCGGGTCGGGTTGAGAATTCGGGTTCGGTCGGATTTTATATATATCGACTCGGGTCGGGTCGGGAACTCGACCCACCCGACCCTAGTTGGAGCCCTAATCAGACCTAATAAAATACGCCATTAAATTCATTTAATGACATTTCTGATTAGTTAATCTAGTTTAGAAAAGTCTGCATAGAGTTTTTTTTTTCTACGAAACTGGTGGCAACGTGAGTGATGTCCAGAGAAGAACCATCAAAGCGATTTCTTGAAGGGGACTGCTTCTCTTCCAATCTTTTACTTCTCCTCAGTTTTCACGCAATCTGTGGGAGCCTTTGATGCCTATATAGTCTCATCATTACACTTGTTTCTGCTCTAAATTTGTAAGACTTGAATATCAATCGATACACAGATATTTGAGACAGATTTTCTTTTTTCTATTGTCCTTAAAAGAATCTTATTAAGCTTCAACCTTTGCTTCTTCTCTCTTATTTATTTGGTTTCCATTCCAATATGGAACGCTACTTGTTGTTGCTTGCATTGGCACTGGCCTTGCTGGCTTCAACGGCCTCTGCAAAGATTGTCAAGCACACATTTCATGTAATCAACATACCCATTACTCTCTCTCTCTCTCTTTCTCAAAAATTTTTGGTTTTTCTTTTTTTTTTTCTTCATGGGTCGATTTTGGAGTTGGTTTAAATTCGATTATTGCAATTAAATGAGAAATGACTCATTTGAGCTCATTATTTGTTTTAAAAATTCATGACATGATAATATTCTTGAAGTAAAATTCAGTCTCAAAAGCTAGCTATTAAGAGATGAGTGCCTTATGTGTTATATAGAGTAATTATGTTTTTGAATTAACCGATGTAGAACTTTCACACTTGCGTGCAGCTGAAACTTATGGCTGCATACAAAACATGTTATTTTGAGGTAGTGGTCGCACTCAAAAGCTAATCATTGAAAGGAGGGTACCTCAAATATTATATGGAGTTGTTGATTTTTTAAATTAATAAATGTAGGGTTTTTGTCTTTCAAAGTTTGAAAACTTAGAGGTCTTTCTTCACTATGCAAACCAACAAAAAATACTGCTATCAGATTTTAATACCCCACCACCTTTTGGTTGGTCTTTAGCTATCAGATTTGTTTTTTTTTTTTTTGTTAATTTAAAAATACTATTGCGTGTGGTTCTCGTGCATTGAATTTCATTGGGAAGTTAGAAGTGAAGGCCTGTTATCAGAAAAGACCCACTGAAGATAGGTCGATAAATTATTCTGTGGATTTCAAGAGGTTATCCATTTTACTTATCAATTATCTTTTCAGGTTGGGAACTTGACTGTGAAGCCTCTATGTGAAGAACAAGTGATTGTAGCAGTGAATGACAAGCTTCCAGGCCCAGTAATACGTGTTAATGAGGGCGATACGCTTGTTGTTCATGTCTTAAACGAGTCACCATACAACATCACAATTCACTGGTAACTTCTTCATCATTATCAAAATCATTTTTAATATTCATGATTGAATTTAGCAAACCATGTTTCTCTATTGTATCTTTTTCAAACTTTGAAATGAAAGAATGACAAAAATGTCTTAGCATATCATCATTACATATAGAAATTAAAATTCAAAATGTTCCATTTGGTCAAATGAAAATTTCATCTTTTTTCATTTCGCAGACTTTTTCTTTGTTTCATTGTCATCAAAGTCTTAACTCATCTATGTTGAGTTTCACTAATGCTGAAATTTTTATGTCTAACCATGAAAATCAACGTTCTGGCTATGGTGATGGTTCAGGCATGGGATATTTCAGATACGAAGCGGGTGGGCAGATGGACCAGCCTATGTAACCCAGTGCCCTATACTTCCTGGAGGAGCTTACACTTACAGGTTCAACATCACTGGACAAGAAGGAACCCTCTGGTGGCATGCCCACACTTCTTGGATTCGAGCAACAGTTTATGGTGGCCCTAATCATACGCCCTCGTGCTGGCCGGTCGTATCCATTCCCTAAACCTCACAGAGAATTCCCTATTGTTCTTGGTAATAACCAACTCCATATCTCTCTCTCTCTCTCTCTCTCTCTCTCTCTCTCTCTCTCTTCTCTCTCATCGGGTCAATCAATCCAATACAACTTTAGATTTACTTAGGAGTGAAATTTGGGTCGAGTTTTAACCTAACCCTCATGACCCAAATTGAGAAATCAGTAGGCTAGGTTATGTATTTGTTAATTTCAGATTTGGTTGATAAAAACGAATGAAATTCAGATTGGTTGAGCTCGGAAGTTTAAAATTAAACCAATCTAAGTCGAATTGACCTGGATTTTAGGAAATATAAAAAATCTGCTACTGCTTTTTTTCTCAAATTTGAGCTTAAATGGGTCGGGTCAAGAACTCGGGTTAAACTATGTTTACAACTATCATGACCATTCTTTTCTTTCCCAATGGACAGGCGAGTGGTGGGATGCAAATGTAGTGGATATAGAGAATGCGGCTCTACAAAATGGGTCTGCACCCCCCATCTCTGATGCATACACCATCAATGGGAAGGTTGGAGATCTCTACCCATGCAACACCAAAGGTAATTATCTTATCTTATATTGTAATTATAATAGAAAATGTATAAGAGGAAAAAAACTTACATAAAAATGAAGTAAAATGATCATGGCTTTTCAAATTTGTAATGGGGAGGGGAAGTTTTGAGATTTTCTCGCCCCTTTTCTTTGTTACCAATATTAGACTATCTTTTCTATTTGTATGAATAGACACGCACAAGATCACAGTGATCCATGGCAAGACTTACATGTTGAGGATCATCAACGCTGCTCTCAATAATCAGCTCTTCTTCAAGATAGCTGAACACAATTTGAAGGTCGTGGCCATTGATGCTGCTTACACGAAGCCATACATCACCGATGTCGTCGTCGTTGCCCCGGGTCAAACCACCGATGTCCTTCTCGTTGCCGACCAGTCTTCGGGCCGTTACTATATGGCAGCTCACCCCTATTCAAGTGCACCCAATATCGATGCCAACAACTCCACCACTACTGGGATTGTTGTATATGAGAACTCCAAATCATCTGAGCCCATAATGCCAGTCCTACCGGATATCAACGACACAGCCACAGGCCCACCGATTCTACTCCAATTTAACGGGCCTAGTGCGTGGGCCATCGAGGGTGCCCAAGCATGTGGATGAGCACATGTTTGTAACAATTGGGCTTGGTCTTGAGCCCTGTGAAATCAACGGCACAGTGTGGAGGACCATCAGGAATGCGTTTGGCTGCAAGCATGAACAACGTGTCATTCCAGCTACCGTCCACGTTGTCAATGTTGCAGGCCCACTACTTTGGAGCTGGATGGGATTTATACACAAGACTTTCCCAACAAACCTCCACTAGTGTTTGATTACACAAATCCCAATGTGAGCAACAGTGCAGAGTTGTGGACCACAATCAAGGGCACACGTGTGAAGAGATTGGCCTTCAATTCAACGGTGGAAATTGTATTTCAGAATACGGCTATCTTGGGGGTGGAGAACCACCCAATGCATCTGCATGGATACAATTTCTTTGTGCTCGCACAGGGATTTGGGAATTTCAATCGTACAAGGGACGAGAGTAAGTTCAATTTGGTGCACCCACAAGAAAGAAACACCATAGCCGTGCCGGTGGGGGGATGGGCAGTGATCAGATTCCGCGCTAAGAATCCAGGTACAAGAATACATTTCATTTTTATTAAAAAATAATAAAACATGATTTTCACCACGTGGCATATGTGGGCCAGGGGTGAAAAAATGGGCTGGCTGATAATTCAACCGATATGATTCTCTCTCCTCTTTTTGATTTTTTCTTAAAATATTGGTATTAGTTTATTATTTTTTTGAATTAAAAATATAAAAAAAGAAAAGAAAGAAACTGTTCTAAAAAAATTTTGAAAATGTAAATATAGGCCAATATTGGGCTGATATCAGTCGACATTTTGACCTGAGTCCATCACCGTTTTTTTTTAAATACCAATATTAATCATATCGGCCGATATTGGACTGATATGATTCGGTGAGATATCGGCTATATCGGCCTATATGATTGTTGTACGGTCTATACAATACGTATCGGCCAATATTCTACGGGGCTTAAAACCCGTATGCGTATCGGCCGATATCTCGACCCCTGATGTGGGCATGTGAACACCCATATTGAAGCCAAGATTGTAGAAGCTATGCTATAAATTAGGGGTGAAACTTGGGTCGGATTTTAACTCGACTCGAGAAATTAAGTGATTTGGATTTTATATTTTTAAAATTAGGGTTGGTTTGGGTGAGAAAAAAAAATCTAAATTAAGTTTGGGGTCGAATCGGGTCAAGATTTTTTAAAATTAACCTGACCTAATCCGAATTGAACTAACCTGATCCACTAAAAAAAAGTTAATATAACACTCGAGCTGAGTTGGGCCTGCAATTTGAGCCAACACTCGGTTTGAGTCGAGTTAGCAATTCGAGTAAGGTTGGGTTGAACAATTTGGGTCAAAAATCTGAAATGGGTTGAGCTGAGTTCAATAAATTTTTATATGGGTTGGATTGGAGTTATTAAACCCGGTCCGACTTGCATGAGGTTCAAGCCTATATAAAATAGAAATATATACAAAATTGATGTGATTTTAGCTCAAACTATTTTTCTTTCTTTTTCATTAACGTGAAAGTGATAGCAAACAAATCTCTCATTGTTGAAAATGGAATTTACAGGTATGTGGTTCATGCATTGCCATCTTGATGTTCACCTACCGTGGGGCCTTGCTATGGTTTTCCAAGTAGATAATGGTCCGACTCCTTTGTCAACCCTCCCACCACCACCCAACGACCTCCCTCAGTGTTAAGGAGACAAAGCCGTCGTCATTGTCATTGTCATCATTTGTTCTATTTGGTGTCCTCCGCGTTGGGCCAAGGCTTTCCCCGGCATATTTCATTGAATTTCCATTAATAATAATAATGTGTCTTCTTCGTCTATCATTATTTTTTTTTCAAATTTTATTAAAGGTATTCATATTGTGAAAATAAGTAAATTCAACCATTGATGTTCTTATTATTCCATTGTTGTATATTGGAATTGTTTCAAGTGTAATCTTGATTGTAGCTTCATCAATAAATGAAACATCGTTTCTCTTTGTTATTTTTATAGAAAGTGGGGAAATGTGGATGCATGATCTTGATGAGTGTATTTATTTGTTGTTTGAGATGAAGAAAAATGTGTTAAAATGACAATTAATATAGGCTCGGCATTCAGATACTCAGAAAAACTGTCTTTACACACCCGATTCCGCATTCGGTTGGCAAATTACCACGATACCCTTGCATTTTCATTCGTTCGAACGAATGCCCAGTTCATTTTGGCATTCGTTCGAATGAATACATGCATACTCTCACAATTTTGATTCGTTCGAATAAATGCCCCGTATAAATTTAATTCATTAGAATGAATCGAGTGAACAGTAACGCACGTTACTGTTCACCCGTTTATTCGAATGAACCGATGGAATGAACGGGTGAACAGCAACACACATTACTGTTCACTCGAATCATTCAAATGAACGGATCGTTTCCTTCGAATGAATTGATTATTTAAATAATAATTTTTTAAATTTCATTTGAATGAATCGATTATTTAAATAATAATTTTTAAAAAAAAATTAAAATTATTTTTTAAGCACTGTGTATTTTCAAAATTTCTCAAATTGAATATTCGGACTAATTACGATAACCTAATAAAAATACTTTAAGACTTCAAAGTCTTTTGACACTCCCAAATGCTTAAAACACAGTGTTTTACAAATAAGGGTATCCATAGGTTGTGCCGAAAACACATTTAGGAGTGTCAAAAGACCTTTAAATCTTAAAGTATTTTTATCATATTATCGTAATTAGTCTGGATATTCAATTGAGAAATTTTGAAAATACATAGTGCTTAAAAAATAATGGTCTATCTTCCATATGCTACAGTAATGCATAGTATATTAAATAATAAAATCACCTCTAAAACTTTAAAGTTATTTTTTAAGCATTGTGAATTTTCAAAATTTCTCAAATTTAATATCCGGACTAATTACGATAACCTGATAAAAATACTTTAAGACTTCGAGGTCTTTTGACACTCCCAAATGTGTTTTCGGTATAGCCTAGAGATACCCTTATTTGTAAAATATTGTTTTTAAGCATTTGGGAGTGTCAAAAGACTTTGAAGTTTTAAAGTATTTTTATGAGGTTATCGTAATCAGTCCGGATATTCAATTTGAGAAATTTTGAAAATACACCGTGCTTAAAAAATAACTTTAAAATTTTTAAAAAAAATTATTATTTAAATAATTAATTCATTCCAATGAATTGAGTGAACAGTGAACAGTAATGCGCGTTACTGTTCACTCAATTACCATTCGTTCGAACGAATCAAAATTGTAGGGGTATGCACGTATTCATTCGAACAAATGCCAAAATAAACTGGGCATTCCTTTGAACTAATGAAAATGTATGGATATCGTGGTAATTTGACACCCAATGCATAATCATGTGTGTAGAGACAATTTTTCTGGGTATCTGAATGCAGAGCCTTAATATATTTAAAGTTTAGTAGTAAAGCTTAATTTGGTAGGTTTCTGGGTATCTGAATGCAGAGCCTTAATATATTTAAAGTTTAGTCGTAAAGTTTAATTTGGTAGGGGTATCACAATAATAAAATGAAAATGAACACTTTCTTATAAATTATAAACCAAGGGTCAATATCTAAAAAAAAGACTCAGACTTTTTTTTGAAAGGTTAATATAGTAAGAAAGAGAAAGGCACCAGAAGTGCAAATAGAAAGGGAGGGAAAAAATTCGACGGTAAAGAAAAAACACACACCTGAGACAACCAATTACTTAAAAAACACACACCTGAGGCAACCAATCATTGACAAAGATACTGAGACAACCAATCACTGACAAAGATAAAACTATGCTAATTCAATACATTCTTTCTAAGCACGGAAGTCGTTCGCAGAGATATTCTTGAATTAAAAAAAAAAGACTCAAACTTGACATGTTTAATAAGCCCTCTATTTCTATGTTTTATCTCAAGGTGATAAAATAACATGATAGGAGTATCAGCCCATACATATCAGTATAAAAAAAACCGAGATTTTTTTCCCTAACCTTGGTCAAAAAAAAAAGTTAAATATATGCATATGTTTTTATCAAAAAAATTATAATTAAATTTTTATTTTTTGATAGTTAAATGAAGAAGCATGATTTGAAAAGTTGATTGAGATTGAAAAGATGATGGAAGTTTGACGTGAATACGTGATGATGAAAAGAAAATTGAAAATTGAAACGGGCCTGGTCTGGGCCGGACTGGATCTGCTGGGCCGGCTGGGCTCGAGTAGGTCTGCTCAACTGGGCCTATGATGGGCTGGGCCGAGATAAACTGATGGGCCTAGACCTGGTCCAACTGAGACTGGGTCAATGAGCTCGAGTTGGGTCTGCTCAACTAGGCCTAGGGATGGGCTAGGCCTAGACTAAATTGATGGGCCTGGACTGGTCCAACTAAGCCTGGGTCAATGGGCTCGGTCAAGCTGGGCTCGGATCAAGCTGGGGCGAAATTGGGCGAAATTGGGCGACCTGGGCTTGGTGAAACTGGGCTAGGCGGACTCGGGTTGAGCAGGCTTGCTGAGTCGGGCCTGGGTTGAGAAAAGTCTGGGACCGAGCCCAGTTGAGTCGACTCAGCGACTCGGCGGAGTGGACCCAACAACTCAGCAGAAAAGGGAGAAAATGAAGGAAGAGTAGGAAAAGAAAGGAAAAATAAGGAGGACGAGGGGAAGGAGAGGGGAAAACGAGGAAGGAGGAAGGAGGAAGGAGGCAAACGAGAGGGAGAGGGAAATCTAAGAGTACCTGGGTTCGGCGGGGACTGGCTGGAAGCACCGACGACGGCGGGGCCATTTGGGGCTGGGTTGCAGGCAGCGGGAGGAGGAGGAGAAGAAGAAGAAGAAGGACGAGACAGGAGAGAAATCGGAGAGAGAGAAGGGAGAAAGAAAGAGAGGAGAGAAGAGATCAGAAGAAAGGAGGTGCGAGATCAGAGAGAGAGGAGAGCAGAAGAAGCGGGGGCTGCAAGGGCTTTAGGATTTGGGTTTTGGTTCAAAGGAGAAGAGAGGGACAGAGTGGTTGCCAGAGAGAGAGGAGACGAGAGACGCGGTAGAACAATAGCATATGCAGCTACAGTGCTGCGGAAGAGGGTATAAAAAGGGCAGGGTTTTGAGGGTTTTTTTTTTTCAAAACTTTAAATTGTGTAAAAAAATTAGAATTTCAAAGTAGATTATGAGTTTTTCAAAAATAATTCTAGAATATGAAAAAGTAGGGCTACAACTCGGGTCGGACGGGTCAGGTTCCTTAAAATCTAACCCGACTCGAGTTGATATATATAGGAATCCGACATGACCCTATTTCTCAACCCAACCCGAACCGAATTCCTAATCCGAATCAACCCGAATTCTGACCCGACCTACATTTTGAACCCATTTTAGACTAATTTTAGTTGAGTCGGGTCGGATTGTGTTCGGTTGAGCCAGGTTAACTTATAAAATCCTCAACCCGATCCGAACAGAATTTCATACAGGTTTTTATCTTCTCAGTCCGACCCGATCCGCTTACCCAAAATTCTCAACCCGACCCGCATGAATTGCTGACCCGAATTGCTCAACCTAACCTAACCGGAATTGCTGATGTGACTTAACCCTAATGCTGGTCCGACTCAACTCGAATGCTATATTATTATTATTTTTTGTGCGGGTTGGGTCGGGTAAAAAAGCTTGATCCGACCCGACTCAAATTTAATTTGCGTTTTTTTCTTCAACTAAACCCGACTCTAATTTTAAAAATATAAAATCGAATCTACTTAATTACTGAGGTTAGATTAAAACCCGATTCAAATTTTACCCCTAGTGCCTGACCCATTTTGTCGAGGTGCATTCTCTACCTCCACCACTCACCTATCCAGGACTACCTTTGTCGATTAATGAAAATAAAAAGAGCACAGGTTGAATTTAGGGGCAATGTAGATTTGGATTAGATCCGAAATGCCCATATCCAATTCCAAAAGTAATTTTTGTTTTTTTTCGGGTTTTTACAAAATCAAGTGACTCGGGAATGAGCCCGAGGCCACAATCATTCTACAGTGCTCATATATGGGTACGTGAATTCTAATTTGCAAACAAATATGAAATATAAACGTTACTTGATTTGAAATAAAATGAAAATATCATTACCTACTATTACTTAATAAATGCTTTCTTCATGCATGTATATAAATATGAAATGTCATGGAACACGTGCGCACAAGGGGACCTCCAACCGGGGAAAAAGGTCCCGGTATTGACTCATATCTCAGCTAATAAATTCGTCTCTCCTATTTTTTAATTAAAATCACCGATATCGATGATATATATCAGATTTCGGCCAATATCGCAAACATCGACTGACACATATCAGCCTATATATAAAGGTTTTAAAAACAAATATTTAAACCCCTGGCCCAAATAAAAACCCAGTTTTTTTTTTGAACCGACACCACTATTGCCAAGAGCGAAGGATGACCCATTGAAGAAGTTTCTTCTTTTGTTTTTTGTCTTTTTGTTTTGATTTGGATTTCCTTTTTCTCTTTGATTTTGATGGCATAAAAACCTTAATGGGAATCGAGAGGAAACAACGAATTTGATTAATGACATTTGAAAATTGGAACTTCTCAAACTCCTTCGAATAGTTATAGATGAGATTAGAAATGGTAGGTTTTCCCACTTGAAACAAAACTATTTTGTGGATTGTAAATGAGATTAGAGTGCTGGATTAGTTTTTTTTTTAAAAAAAAAACTCATTTAACTTGGTGGTTGAAAACAACAAATTATTGATCTAACTTTGAACCCGACTCATTGCCACTCTCATGGCCAATGGTTTAGATTTATGTACACATGTCGTCATGTAATTTGTTAACCAGACTGATGTTAAGATCAGGACATATTCATGGTAGATTTATGTATACCACGTGCAAAATTTTGGTCCAAGTCTCATAAAACATTTTCACTACCAAATCCCGGACGACCGAAGAAACATTAAAGATTAGGTACCTGTCGTGGAGGTGAAAAAGTATGAAAAACATTTGATGATAAAGAAAGCCAGCTTTGACCAGCAGTGGTAAAGGGTTAGGTTCACGTAGATAATGTTAATTTTTGTCTAATTTAATTTGATTTAAATTTTATTAGTATTTTAAAAATAAAACAAAAAGAAAAATTGTTTCATAAGAAATGAAAGATATAAGAACTTTCCTTTTATGTTCTATAGAAAATTGAAAGAATGGGCTAAAATTTTTCATTTTAATTTGAGTGGAGTATATAAACTAAAATTTGGCGTAAAACTTGGGTCGGGTTTTAACCAGGACCCGTATGATCTGAGCCTATAAATCAATGGGTTTGGATTATGTATTTGTATATCTCAAGTCGAGTTGAGTTGAAAAAAATAAAACACGCATGAAATTTAGGTCCGGTCAAGTTGAGTTGAGAAATTTAAAAGCAATTCGAGTCGAGCCGACCTGACTCGAGTACACCAAGTTATAAAACAACACTTGAGTTGAGTTGTGTAAGAAAGTCAGGTCGAGTGGAGTCAGGTTGAGTAACTCGGGTCAACAATTTGGATCGGGTCGAGTCGAATTTAATAAATTTTGACATGTGTTGAATGAAATTTATTGAAACTCGATCCGACCCGATCCGAGTTTCAGCCCTGACTAAAATTAATCGATAAGAAAATTGTTTTTAATTTAGATCGGTAGAGTTTGGATCTATGACCCTTTATCCAATCCAACCCAACTAAAATTAATTTTTGGTGACATAGATCAATTTTAATATTTTTCCGAATATATAAATAAATATGATTATTTTAATCGAAATGGGTCGAGTTTACAAGTCAGGTCAAGATTCTCTCCAGAATGAAAATACTTAGTAGCATTAGTTAATGTATGACCATTCTGTCGGTGTTACATTCAATGCATTAGAAAGATCTAAAGGTCGTGGTTTCGCTTAGGTCAAACACAAAAGTCTATCAAGAGATGGCTATAGACTACAGCTGAGGTTGGACAACTATTATTCGTCTCTCCTAAAATTTAATTTTAAATCTTATCGAATTAAAAAACTTAAATTAATTTTAAAAAGTTAAAAATAATTAATTTTTTTTATCAACTCACTCGATTAAAAATTTTCTCAGACAACTTTGACTCAACAGTGAGTTTATTTTTCAAAATTTTCAACAATGATCTCAATTGATCTGTATTGCATTGGTTTGTACTGGTTTTGGCTGGAACAATGTATATTAGTTGATGTATAGATAACTAAACAACAGAGGGCCTAATGTACAAAAAACGCATTTAATAATAAATATAATAAATTTTAAGAATTTAATAACACTAATTCATTGTTAGGACACGAGAATTCAGTGACCTGCTTGTTAGTTGGAGGAATTCAAGTCTTTTATAAATTATTAAATCTCCCTCTATACTTCTAATATGGATACCGTCTCTGACCTCAATAATTTGCTTCGAACGAGGTCAGTCGTACTGTTCGCCTGGATAATTAAATCCACATAAGATAGTCTGAAACCTGACTTTAATACCACTTATTAAGATATGGGTATCCAACTTAAAAGACTAGCTTATTAGGTGAAGTGATAAATGATTTATAAATCTGAAGAATGATTTACAGCTCCACCAGTATTTCCATTTTATGGATTCCACATTAAACATTTAAATTGAGCTGTTCTTTACTTCTTTTTCTAGAAAGCAGCAACAGTGCAACACGGTTACCCAAACAGTGGAATCTGAGTCATCTTCAAAGAAGAAACGTCAAAGGGAATTGCTTGGTGGACTCGTTCTCTCCATCTCTTCCTTCTCCTCAATTTTCAGCATGTTTTTCCATGCAAAATTTTCCTTGTCGCAGAAAGGCGACAGACACGCAATCTGTGGGAGCTTTTTGATGCCTATATAATCTCATCATTAGTCTTGTTTCTGCTATAAATTTGTAAGACTTGAATATCAATCGATATACAGATATTTGAGACAGATTTTCTTTTTCTACTGTTCTTAAAAAGAATCTTACCGAGCCAGACATAGAGAAACAGCGCTTTCCTCTGCTTCATCTCTCTTATTCCTTTGGTTTCCATTCCAATATGGAACGCTCTTTGCTATTGCTTGCATTGGCATTGGCTTTGCTGGCTTCCACGGCCTCTGCAAAGATTGTAGAGCAAACATTTCATGTAATCAACATACCTCATTACTCTCTCTCTCTCTCTCAAAAAAAATTTGGTTTTTTTCATTTTTTTTCATGGGTCGATTTTGGAGTTGGTTGAAATTCGATTATTGCAATCACATTGTTAGCATTGTGATATCAGCATTTGGAGTCTGAATTCAAATGAGAAATGACTCATTTGAGTTCATTGTTTGAAAACACAGAGCTCTTTCTTCACTATACAAACCAACAAAAGTACTGTTTTTTGTTGAGTTTGTCACAAAAGATTCATTATTGGCAGGATCGGCTCTTAAATTTCAGAGGCCTTAGGCCCAGTATACTGGTGGAGGCCCAATGCCCTAGAGAAAGTGCATGGTGGGGGCCCTATGCCATTGGTCAAATTGGGAGGGCCTTCGGAGGCCGCTGGTATGGCCTTAACCTAGGGCTGGCCCTGATTTTGGGCCCTGATCTTTATATTATAGTGTCCAGTATATAATGGTGGACACTATAATATAAAGTTTTTAGTTGGGGCTTTCTCAATGTGTGGGAGAGAAAAGAAAATAGCGAGAGGACATAGGGTAAAGGGTTGAGAATCCTTTTAATGAGTTGTTCAGATGCAAGATTTTGTCGAACCATGTAAATATTTGTATTCTTGTGTGTGATTGATATGTGATTTGTTTGATTTATTTCACAGTACTTTTAAATGTGGTTCTCACCTTCTATTACTATTGCAACTATCACATTTCTTCTTCTTTTTTTTCTTAATTCAAAAATAGTATTGCATGTGGTTCTCATGCATTGAATTGGTTTGATAAATTCTTTTGTGGCTTTGAAGAGGTTCTCCATTTTAGTTATCAATTATCTTTTCACATTTACTTATTTTTTGCATTCTTTGTTTTGGTTTTCAGGTTGGGAACTTTACTGTTGAGCCTCTATGTAAAGAACAAGTGATTGTAGGAGTAAATGAGAAGCTTCCAGGCCCAGTAGTACGTGTTAATGATGGTGATACTCTTGTTGTTCATGTCTTAAATGAGTCGCCATACAACATGACAATTCACTGGTAATTCTTCTTTTATCATTGTCACAATCATTGAGAGTTAGCACTCATGATCGAATTTATCAAATTATTTACTGACTTGATTTCACTAATGATACAACTGTGGTGATGTTGCAGGCATGGAGTATTTCAGCTACGAAGTGCGTGGGCAGATGGACCAGCCTATGTAACCCAATGCCCAATACTTCCTGGAGGAGCTTTCACTTACAGATTCAACGTCACTGGACAAGAAGGAACTCTTTGGTGGCATGCCCACACTTCTTACATCCGAGCAACTGTTTATGGTGCCTTAATCATCCGCCCTCGTGCCGGCCGGTCATACCCATTCCCTAAACCTCACAGAGAATTCCCTATTGTTCTTGGTAATCAACACCCCCATCCCTCTCTCTCTCTGTCTCTCTCTTTGGTAATGAACATCAATTAATTCTAATAAAATTACAAATTAATTAATTCTAATACATCTATTTGCAATGGACAGGCGAGTGGTGGGATGCGAATGTGGTGGATTTAGAGAATGCAGCTCAGCAAAATGGGTCTGCACCCCCAATCTCTGACGCATACACCATCAATGGGAAGGCTGGAGATCTCTACCCATGCAACACCACACGTAAGTTTGCCTCTTCACTTCAACTCAAATCAACAATTTACAAACAAAAAAAAAAACATTTTAATTTCTTAAAATGCTCTTACTTTCCTGATGAAATTCTTTTATTTGCTTCAGAAAAAACACACAAGATCAAGGTGGTCCAAGGCAAGACCTACATGTTGAGGATTGTCAATAGTGCTCTTATGAATCAGCTCTTCTTCAAGGTAGCTGGACACAATCTGACGGTCGTCGCCATCGACGCTGCTTACACCAATCCATACAACACCGATGTCGTCGTCATAGCCCCCGGTCAAACCACCGATGTCCTCTTCGTCGCCGACCAATCTCCCGGCCGTTACTATATGGCAGCCCACCCCTATTCAAGTGCACCCAATCTCGAACCCAACAACTCCACCACTACTGCCATTGTTGAATATGAGAACTCCTCCACATCATCTGAGCCGGTAATGCCAGTCCTACCGGACATCAACGACACACCGACGGCCCACCGATTCTTCACCAATTTAACGGGCCTAGTCAATGGGGAATCAAAGGTGCCCAAACAAGTGGACGAGCAGATGTTTGTAACAATTGGGCTTGGTGTTGAGCCATGTGAAATCAATGGCACGTGTGCAGGACCGTCGAACATGCGCTTTTCTGCGAGCATGAACAACGTGTCATTCCAACCACCGTCCACGTTGTCGATGTTGGAAGCCCATTACTTTGGAGTGGATGGGATTTATACACAAGACTTCCCAAATGAACCTCCAACTGTGTTTGATTACACAAATCCCAATTTGAGCAATACGACGCTTTTGAGCACTAAGGCGTTGTGGACCACAATCAAGGGCACACGTGTGAAGAGATTGGCCTACAATTCAACGGTGGAGATTGTATTACAGAACACAGCTATCTTGGGCATAGAGAACCACCCAATGCATCTGCATGGAGTCAATTTCTTTGTGGTGGCACAAGGATTTGGGAATTTCAATCGTGCGAGGGACGAGAGTAGGTTTAATTTGGCAAACCCACAAGAAAGAAACACCATAGCTGTGCCGGTCGGAGGATGGGCAGTCATCAGATTCCGAGCTGACAATCCAGGTACTAAAATGCCTGTCATATTTTTAGAAATCACTAAATTTAATCATAAAATCTATTTTTCTCATTATTATATGAAAATGATAGTACTCAAATCTCTAACTTGAAAATTGAATTTACAGGTGTGTGGTTCATGCACTGCCATCTTGAGGCTCATGTACCGTGGGGTCTAGCCACGGTTTTCCAAGTAGATAATGGTCCCACCCCTTTGTCAACCCTCCCACCACCACCCAGCGACCTCCCTCGCTGTTAAGGGGACAAAGCCTTTTTGTTTGCCATCATCATCGTTGTCATCGTCATCGAAATATCATCTTGTCTCTTGGATATCAGCATTTGGACAAGATCTGTTCTCCACATATTCTTTTGAATAAATGTGTCTATTTCTCCTTTCATTATATTTTTCAGATTAAATGTGTTAAAAGTATGGAAATAAGTTGATTTAATCATTGATCATTGATGTAATCTTGATTGTAGCTTTATCAATAAATGAAACATTGTTTCACTTTGCTGTTTTATAGAATGAGGTGAAATGTGGATGGCATGATATTAATGAATGTTTTGATTTATTGTTTGAGATGAAGAAAAATGTGTTCTTATAATAAAAATTAGAATATTTAAAGTTCAATTATAAAGTTTAATTTGATATGGGTGTGGGGATAATGAAATGAAAATGAACAATTAGTTGTTCAATTGCTAACCAAAGGTCCACAAGATGTGGCACTTGAGTATTTGGAGATGCACATCTAGTGGTAGCAAGCGGTGGAGAATAGTGTGTTGAGAAAAATTCTAATGTTTCACAAATTATGGCAATGGTACAATTAGCAATATCCTAGACTTCCTGATTCGATATAACAAAAATTATTATCTTTACTTGAATAGTGAAACATTGGATGTAGAACTTAGAACCCATGATTGAGATCTTTTCAATGAGGACCATCGCCAGCATATCAACTATGGCATGTCTCAATACAATCATTTTGAACCCAACCCATGAATTGCTAATATCTTCGATGAAGATTATCATTTGAAGACAATTTCTTCACAAGATGTTAGGTTCGGTGGAGCCTGATCATCAAATATGTTATGTTAATCAGATCTGCACTGTCACGAATCGAGCATAGTGGTGGGAAATTTTGTTACTTTCACATATATAATGTTTTTTTTTTTTTTGTGTGAGAGAGAGTTGAACGAAGCTGCAATAAGGGTAGGAATCGTCTCTCTTTCGATTTCTTGCCTTTTAGCATAGTGGGTCGATGTTGAATCCATTGAGGTACTGAAAAGAAACTACATAAATATCTATATTTTGGTTTGATTCTGTGTGATAATTTGTCCCTTCTATTTTTCTTTTTGATATTCCACTTCTCTGTGTTAGGAAAGACGATTCCTCTCATCACAAGAAACAACCTTCCATGAAATGCTGATGAAGGAACATGACCCAACATGAAGCCAAATGGTTAGACTGCAACTATTGTTGGTACGAACAAAAATCTCTTAATAAAATAAAATTAATGAATAATATAATAACAATGGAAGGAACCTTCTATTAGACTCATGGACATTTGTGATATGGGTCAGCCAAGAAATTCTAATATCACACATCTAATCCAATCGTTTTGAGAGCCAATCTCACACTATAAAATTTGAATCCACCACTTTGGAATTTCAATTATGGACACTAAAAAACTATATTAAATGTTCTTACCATTAATATGTATTCCAGGGATTCAAAAAACGGTGTCACCGATACATATCGGCCGATATGCGATACGGGCGATATATCGGCCGATAATTTTATCTCTCATACCGATATCGGCATTTTCTCTCTCCTACGATATCGGAACCGTGAAAAAACCGCAAAAAACCGTGATGAGTAGTGATGAACCGTGACAAAACCGCAAAAAACCGCAAAAAACCGTAAAAAACCGTGAACCCCCTGAGAACCATAAACCCTGAACCGCGGAAAACCGTGGAAAACCGCGAAAAACCGTGAATACCCCTGAGAACCGTAAACCGTGGAAAACCGCAAAAAACCGCGAAAAACCGTGTAAAAACCGTGAAAAACCGTATCGGTGTTTAAAATTTTTTTTTTTTTTAAATACCGATATTTATGAATATCGGCCGATATTGTGACCGATATTTCGGACCGAATATCGGCCATATCGGCTGATATTCGGTATGTACGGCCGATACTTATCGTATCGGCCGATATTTAAACCTTTGATGTATTCTACTATAAAATTCTATAATATATTAGTGACGTGCATCAATTTGTTTAAGAGGTATTATCATTAATAAAAATAAGTGGTATTAGTCAAGTATTGCCATATGGCTCATCAGACTTATGCAAACCAACTCAATCACAATCCAATAGGGTCTTGAAAATTGACCCAAATAATATTATAACCATGGAGTGTTCTAATTTGATGGCCTTAACATTAATTTATTCCAAACCAATAATAATGAGTGGCATGGGATGTTCTATTTTCTTAATTAAAGAAATTAAGATATCAACCTTTAACAGAGACATATTTTTGAAGATTACGTGATGTTATTTGACATATTACTTGTTAGGTCAATTTCGTGTTCCTCTCATCCTCTTACACTGTACAATTAGGTGGAGATACAATTAATTATTTCTCTTTAATTTGGCACATGCAAAATTAAAATTGGGTGTGATGTATACATTTTATTGTTATTTATTCAAAGATGCCTATATGGGTGTAGCTCAACTGGATAATCTGAAGTGTGAAGTGTTAGGTTTCGAGCCTCCATCGTCTAAACTGGTGTACCCTAAGGGCAGTGGATATCACCCGTAAGAGTTTTATGCTGGGTTTCCTGCGGTTTCTCACACGTAAATTTAAAAAAAATAAAAATAAAAAATATAAGATCTTTATGGTCCCTCTATGGATAATAATTGAAATAGATCTTTGACGGCATTATCATAAATAAGAGTGATATTTTTAATTTTTATGAATATTTTTATCGAGATCCGATTGGATCAAATCGAGAAATTAGATGTCCAATGAGGGAATGGGGCCCCGAACACAACCCATTTGGACCAATTTGTATCGAAATATGAACCCATTTGCATCAGTTTGGGCTTGAGCCCGTTTAGACGACTTTTTTGGTCCAATGGTCCAATAATGAAGCCCGTTTGTTTTCTTTAGGGATCCCATTTCAAATCCATGTTGGCAACCATGTCATCACTCTCTGGGTCCCACTGAATTCAGATCGAATCTGATTTGAAATGGTGATGAGATTTTAGGGGGAAGGCAAACTCAAAGAAGAAACAAAACAGGACTTTGGTAAGAAGTTTGGAAGGAGAGATTGAAGGTGAGATGATGAAACACGTGAAGGATCAGGATTTTCTTGGTGTTCAAAACGACAACGAGTCCAGACTAAATGATTGAGACATAAAATAATAAGTAATTGAAGGTTGGATTAGAGTTTTTTTTTTAAATTATATGTCGAAAATTATGGGATATTCATCATAAAATTCTCATAGGTGAGTCTACTGTTCTTAAGGCACACTAAGATCAGGCAATGGAGACTCAATAATTTTTTATATATGTTGAGTTGAATTTATTAAAACCGATTTAACACACTCGAGTTTCAGCCCTACCACACTTGTTTCATTCTTTATTTTCATTTGTTTATAATAATTCTTATAATCTATAAAATAAATGATATTTTTTAATTATAAATTATAGTTTTTTATTTATTTTTATAGTATTTCCCATACCTAATCTTCTTCCAAGCTTATATAACAGTGCCACTGCCAAACCCCAAATGACCAAAACAACAGAAGAGATTAAGTAGTGGAGAATTTGAAGGGAAACGACTGGATAATGATACTTATGAAGTCAGCTTTGTCATTATAGATAACTACACAGCAGAGGACCAATTTTACAAGAACTTTTCAATCTCACTATTCATATTCAACGCATCAGAAAGATGTACAGGTGCTTTTTTCTTAGTCAAACGAAGAACTTTCAAACAAAAGACTGGTAGAGCTGAGGTTGGACAACTAAGATTTATATAAAATTGGGTTGGACCCTGTTCCAAAGTTTAATTAACATAAGATAAAAAAAATTATATTTAGATTTATGTAAGCAGTAATTCTCATTAAATATTTTTAAGTTAAATTGGTAAATTTTGATATTGGAGACTCTAAACTTAAAAGAATAGAGAAATGTTATTCTTCGATTGTTTTTAGATGATAGTGAGAATGATTCTTATTACTTGAGTGAAAAATGTTTAAAGAATTTTTAACTGAATATTTAAATTAAGAGATTGAGATCAACTTATGATTTACACTAGTCAAATGCTTAAGTTTTAAATATTTGATTTGTAGAGGTAAAAATTATAATCACTAGATATTTAAAATAATCAGACATGTAGTAATAAAAGAAAAATACATACTAACAAGTATGAAGTAATAATCCTAGTCAAACATTTAAATTGATCTGTTTTCACAAGAGTTAGGTTAGTGAGATTTTATTAGCGAGATACACTAACGAGATATGCCACTAAATGAATCGTGGGTACTTCAAATTTAGGTTCATTTGATAGATAGTTACACGGATATGTTGTATTTTCAATATCAATAGATGTTCCAATTCATATAATTTTGGCTTCTAAATTATGGTAATAAATCATTTCTGATCCCTTCTCATGCAGATGGGAAGCATGGTCACTGCTGTTGTATCTGAGGATCTGCTAGCCACTTTCCATATTGCTGATATCAACATTGCTTCCAAGGAGGACCCAATTTGGTCCAATCTCCTCCATTGGCTCACAGATCATCCTCTGGACCAACATACTTCTCAGAATGTCAATCGAGCTATACATGTATACTTTTGTAATCTTTTTTGGGGTTTCCCCTCTTGAATGATCTTATCCTTTTAGTTCAAAGAAAAGTATAAATCATTTAAAAGTTTAAAATCAAGAGATATGATAATCAGATAGAGTTGAAATTTCGTATAAGAAATATTCATATTGTTCTTTTTATATGAGACCCAATAAAGTAGGCCATTAATTCATTTAATGACATTTCTGATTGGTTAATCTAGTTTAGAAAAGTCTTCATAGAGTTTTTTTTTTTTTTACAAAACTGGTGGCAACGTGAGTCATGTCCAGAGAGGAAACATCAAAACGATTTCTTGAAGGACTGTTTCTCTTCCAATCTTTTACTTCTCCTCAGTTTTCTTTTACCATGTCTTCCCATGCCAAAATTTCCTGGTCATGATCTAAGCACTCACGCAATCTGTGGGAGCCTTTGATGCCTATATAATCTCATCATTACTCTTGTTTCTGCTCTAAATTTGTAAGACTTGAATATCAATCGATACACAGATATTTGAGACAGATTTTCTCTTTCTATTGTCCTTAAAAGAATCTTAGTAAGATTCAAATAGAGAAGTAAAGCTTTCCTTTGCTTCATCTCTCTTATTCCTTTGGTTTCCATTCCAATATGGATCGCTCCTTGCTATTGCTTGCATTGGCATTGGCCTTGCTGGCTTCAACGGCCTCTGCAAAGATTGTCAAGCACACATTTCATGTAACCAACATACCCCATTACTCTCTCTCAAAAAAAATTGTTTTTTTTTTTCTTTTTTTTTCCTTCATGGGTCGATTTTGGAGTTGGTTGAAATTCGATTATTGCAATTAAATGAGAAATGACGCATTCGAGCTCATTATTTGTTTTAAAAATTCATGGCATGATAATATTTTTTAAGTAGAATTTAATCTCAAAAGTTTACCATTGAGAGGTTAGTGCCTCAAGTATTATATAGAGTCGTTGGTTTATTGAATTAACTGATGTGGAACTTTTGTTTCTTTCACACTGTACATGATAAAATTCTTGAGGTAGCGTTCATACTCAAAAGCTAACCATTGAGAGAAAGGTTTTTTAAATCAATAAATGTAGGGCTTTTGTCACTTCCAAAGTTTGAAAACTTAGAGGTCTTTCTTTACTATACAAACCAACAAAAATACTGCTTTTGAAGGTGGTTCTCATCTTCTAATACCCCACCACCTTTTGGTTGGGCTTTCGCTATCAGATTTGTTTTTATTAGTTAATTCAAAAATACTATTGCATGTCGTTCTCGTGCATTGAATTTCATTGGGAAGTTTGGAGTGAAGGCCTGTTATCAGAAAAGACTCACTGAAGATGTGGTTTTCAAGAGGTTATCCATTTTACTCATCAATTATCTTTTCACATATACTTATTTTTGCATTCTTTCTTTTGTTTTCAGGTTGGGAACTTGACTGTGAAGCCTCTATGTGAAGAACAATTGATTGTAGCAGTGAATGACAAGCTTCCAGGCCCAGTAATACGTGTTAATGAGGGCGATACACTTGTTGTTCTTGTCTTAAACGAGTCACCATACAACATCACAATTCACTGGTAACTCTTCTTCATCATTAGCAAAATCATTTTTAATATTCATAATTGAATTTAGCAAGCCATGTTTCTCTATTGTATCTTTTTCAAACTTTGAAATGAAAGAATGACAAAAATGTCTTAGCATATCATCATTATATATAGAAATTAAAATTCAAAATGTTCCATTTGGTCAAATGAAAATTTCATCTTTTTTCATTTCGCAGACTTTTTCTTTGTTTCATTGTCATCAAAATCTTAACTCATCTATGTTGAGTTTCACTAATGCTGAAATTTTTATGTCTAACCATGAAAATCAACGTTCTGGCTGTGGTGATTGTTCAGGCATGGGATATTTCAGATACGAAGTGGGTGGGCAGATGGACCAGCCTATGTAACCCAGTGCCCAATACTTCCTGGAGGAGCTTACACTTACCGGTTCAACATCACTGGACAAGAAGGAACCCTCTGGTGGCATGCCCACACTTCTTGGATTCGAGCAACAGTTTATGGTGCCCTAATCATACGCCCTCGTGCTGGCCGGTCGTATCCATTCCCTAAACCTCACAGAGAATTCCCTATTGTTCTTGGTAATTAACAACCCCATCTCTCTCTCTCTCTCTTTCTAATCGGGTCAATCAATCCAATACAACTTTAGATTTACTGAGGAGTGAAATTTGGGTCGGGTTTTAACCTAACCCTCATGACCCGAATCGAGAAATCAGTAGGCTAGGTTATGTATTTGTAAATTTAAGATCAGGTTAGAAAAAAACCCACATGAAATTCGGGTCAGGTTGAACTTGAAAGTTTAAAATCAAACCAACCTAATCCGAATTTACCAGAGTTTTAGAAAATATAAATAATCTGCTGTTGATTTTTTCCTCAACTTTGAGTTTAAACGGGTCAGGCCAAGAACTCGGGTAAACTGTGTTTACAACTATCATGACTATTATTTTCTTTCCCAATGGACAGGCGAGTGGTGGGATGCAAATGTAGTGGATATAGAGAATGCGGCTCTACAAAATGGGTCTGCACCCCCCATCTCTGACGCATACACCATCAATGGGAAGGTTGGAGATCTCTACCCATGCAACACCAAAGGTAATAAATTATCTTATCTTATATTATAATTATAATATTGAAAATGTATAAAAGAAAAAAAAAAACTCACATTAAAAATGAAGTAAAACGATCTCTTGTAATGAAGGGCTTTTCAAATTTGTAATGGAGAAGGTAAATTTTGAAATTTTCTCAACCCTTTTCTTCGTTACCAATATTAAGACTATCTTTTCTATTTGTATGAATAGACACGCACAAGATCACTGTGATCCGTGGCAAGACTTACATGTTGAGGATCATCAACGCTGCTCTCAATAATCAGCTCTTCTTCAAGATAGCTGACCACAATTTGAAGGTCGTGGCCATTGATGCTGCTTACACAAAACCATACATCACCAATGTCGTCGTAGTCGCCCCTGGTCAAACCACCGATGTCCTCCTCGTCGCCGACCAATCTCCGGGCCGTTACTATATGGCAGCTCACCCCTATTCAAGTGCACCAAATATCGAAGCCAACAACTCCACCACTACTGGGATTGTTGTATATGAGAACTCCAAATCATCTGAGCCCATAATGCCAGTCCTACCGGATATCAACGACACAGCCACGGCCCACCGATTCTACTCCAATTTAACGGGCCTAGTGCGTGGGCCATCGAGGGTGCCCAAGCATGTGGATGAGCACATGTTTGTAACAATTGGGCTTGGTCTTGAGCCCTGTGAAATCAACGGCACGTGTGGAGGACCATCAGGAATGCGTTTGGCTGCAAGCATGAACAACGTGTCATTCCAACTACCGTCCACGTTGTCAATGTTGCAGGCCCACTACTTTGGAGTGGATGGGATTTATACACAAGACTTTCCCAACAAACCTCCACTCGTGTTTGATTACACAAATCCCAATTTGAGCAACAGTGCAGAGTTGTGGACCACAATCAAGGGCACACGTGTGAAGAGATTGGCCTTCAATTCAACGGTGGAAATTGTATTTCAGAATACGGCTATCTTGGGGGTGGAGAACCACCCAATGCATCTGCATGGATACAATTTCTTTGTGCTCGCACAGGGATTTGGGAATTTCAATCGTACGAGGGACGAGAGTAAGTTCAATTTGGTGCACCCACAAGAAAGAAACACCATAGCCGTGCCGGTGGGGGGATGGGCTGTGATCAGATTCCAAGCCAAGAATCCAGGTACAAAATTACATTTCATTTTATTAAAAAATAATATAACATATTTTTCACCACTTGGCATATGTGGGCATGTGAACAACTATATTGAAGCCAAAGATTGCAGAAGCTATACTATAAAATTAGGGGTGAAACTTGGTTCGGGTTTTAATCCGACTCGAGAAATTAAGTGGGTTGAGTTTTACATTTTTAAAATTAGAGTCGGTTTGGGTTGAAGGAAAAAAAAGAATCTAAACTAAATTCGGATCGAATTGAGTTGGGCCCGCAATTTGAGCCTAGCACTCGGTTTGAGTCGGATTAGCAATTCGAGTTATGTAGGGTTGAACAATTCTGGTCAAAAATCCGAAATGGGTCGAGTTGAGTTCAATAATATTTTATATGGGTTGGATTGGATTTATTAAAATCCGACCCGACTTGCGTTAGGTTTAGGCTTATATAAAATAGAAATATATACAAAATTGATGTGATTTTTGCTCAAATTATTTTTCTTTCTTTTTCATTAACATGAAAGTGATAGCAAACAAATCTCTCATTCTTTGAAAATTGAATTTACAGGTATGTGGTTCATGCATTGCCACCTTGATGTTCACCTACCGTGGGGTCTTGCTATGGTTTTCCAAGTAGACAATGGCCCGACTCCTTTGTCAACCCTCCCACCACCACCCAGCGATCTCCCTCAGTGTTAAGGAAACAAAGCCGTCATCGTCGTCATTATCATCATTTGTTCTATTTGATGCAGTGGGCCTAGGCTTCTCCCCGGCATATTTCATTGAATTTCCGTTAATAATAATAATGTGCCTTCTTCTTCTATCGTATTCTTTTTTCAAATTAATTTTATTAAAGGTATTCATATTGTGAAAATAAGTAAATTCAATCATTGATGTTCTTATTATTCCATTGTTGTATATTGGAATTGTTTCAAGTGTAGTCTTGATTGTAGCTTCATCAATAAATGAAACATTGTTTCTCTTTGTTATTTTTATAGAAAGTGGGGAAATGTGGATGCATGATCTTGATGAGTGTATTTATTTGTTGTTTGAGATGAATGAAAAGTGTTAAAATGACATTTTTTATAAATTTTTATTAGAAAAATAACATATACTTTTAAAATAATATCTTCTATGATAAAAATCATTTAAATAATGTGGTTCGTGAAATTCAATAGATAACAAGTATCTAAAGTTTGGAGGGATAAAAACGTTGAAGTAGTGCATGACATAGTACTCACGTAAATGATGACGTACTCACAATATTTAAAATACATATCTCAATAGAGTTGATAATTTCAATCAGGTAGAGTCAATTTCAAATTCGATTTAACAACCCTTAATTCATTACTTATTTATTACATTAGTCAGTCAATTTAGATCTATTTCGAGATTGAAATGCTACTGTAAATTTTTAATCAATTTTTATAATTTCTCTCTATTAAGTTTGTAGAGTTTTGGCCCATTTTTTTTTTTTTTTTTAGGTTCTATTTTTAAGTATTAATATAATATAAATATAATGTAAAACAACTGTGGATATATATGACCAGCTACATTAAGTTTTTATTTCATTTTTACCTTTTTTTAATGTTTTTGATAGAATAATAAAAAATCAATTGACTAGATAAAAAAGGTCATTGAACAACTTATAATAAATTCATTTGATTTTATGGTCAAGAGATACTGATTTGAACAACCAAAATCAAGTCAATTAATCTTGAATTTTAGTCTGAAATTTTATTAACATATAATCTATTTAGTAATCTTTGAATACTTATGGTTGAATTTTTATGATTCTTCAAAAATTTAGAATATAAAAAGAGACCATTTTCATCTATTAATAACTTCTTATATTTAAATGTTTACTTTTGAATCAAATATTTAAAGCAATTCTTTATCCGCGTAAAAAGTCGGCGTCTACCACCGACGAGATTTGGATCCCACGTGGCATTTTGAGACAGCTTGCCGACATATCTTGATCCTTAACCACTTATGTATATATATTAGTTATCTTATCTATACTCCTTTATCTCATTACCCACTTCCACGCGTACACACTTGATGGTAGCCACTAACCTACTTTATCTTTGAATAATGTAAGTAAATTTTCTTTTTTTAATTTACGTATAGAAAATTGTAGGACGGTGAAAACTAATCTTATAGGATTTGTAAATCTTTCAGTTCACCTATATCGATTAAATTTATAAGAAGTGCTCTATTGGAAGTAAATGTGAATCGAATTCAAAACAACATTTCGTAAGACAAACATCTTGACCGTCATGTTACTCTATTGAATTGTCTTAAATTCAAAAAAAAATAAAAATCTAAACTATTAGAATCTTGCCTAGAAACAAATGATTCATAAATAAATTAATTAAAGGAAAAGAGGAAGTCATCATCTTTCGATCTTTTCATATCTAGTTTGGTCAAGATTACAATGAGTGCATTGAAATAACAATGAATATGACAAAAAAGAAAAAGAAAGGAAATAATGAGTTGTTTTATCTTCCAAGTCTAATTTCCCATCAATAATATGTGGCTTCAAGTTTGTAAAGAAGGAATTATTAGAGCCAATGACTCTGATCCATAATTATAGATTAAAAAGTAAAAGAATCTTCAATTATTTAGATTGGAAGAAACTTTAAAGATTTACATATCTAAAGCAGAACAAAACTAAGAATTGTAGTTATGAATGGTAGATAAGAAAGAAGCCAACCCTTGTGACTTGTACTCCATTATTTCCCTACTCCAACCCTTTCTAGTTTCCATATAAGAGAGAGAAGCACCTCAAAGAAGGGCAACACCATAACCCATTCATCTATCAAGGAAGAGGAAGAGGAAGAGGAAGAAGAAGAAGAAGGAGAAAAAGAAGAAGAAAAGAAGAAGAAGATGGATCGTCATCCACCTCCAGAGCCACATGGGCCTCCACACCATGGGCCACCGCACCCAGAGCCACATGGGCCTCCACACCCAGAGCCACATGGGCCTCCACACCCAGAGCCACATGGGCCTCCACACCATGGGCCACCGCACCCAGAGCCACATGGACCTCCACACCCAGAGCCACATGGGCCTCCTGCACCTGACAAAGGACCAGGAGGACCTCACCATGCTCCTCCTCCTCCTCCTGGGCCACATGCTGAACCTCCTGGCCATGGCGGACCTCATGGTCCACACCATCACTGTTAGAATGTATTGGCCTACCCTCTTGGGCCCTGATATGTTCTACTGCTTACTACTTACTACTACTCTGTTGTGCTACTATGTATTATGTCATGTCAGCTTCCCACTGAATAAAGCACTCCCTCATCTTTGTCTTTCCATGCTTTTTATGGTTTTGTGATCACTAATATAATTTCTTATTTGCTGTAGGAGTAATGATTTCTAGTGTGTTTGGTTGCCATTTTTTCCCCTCTGCAATGAATTCCTCATTGTCATTTGTTCAGTTTTTAAGTCATGTTGAGAGAGAGCAGTGTGTCTAGTAAATTAAGTTATTAAGTTTTTAGTAACACATCGCTTTATTTATTCGAATGGTTGGATGTTCTCATCTTTTGTGGAAAGTCTAGTTTTCAAACCCTTGCGCCTAACCTGATCCATGGTGCTTGTGAGTGAGGTCATAGATTCGGAGTTTTACCTATGATCACCACAAAGTGGAATTGACGGGTTTCCAAGTTTAAAAAAAAGTTACTAAGTTTTTAGGAGAGTTACTATAGATGATAGAAATGTGTTATGTTTTTTTTTTTTAAAAAAAAAAGATCTATATTTATATAGGAAATGCGCTAAAAAGTATTTAAAAAATTTCTTTTGTTTCCGTGTCCAAGGACAAGAAAGTTTTAACTAGTAACTCTTTTCCTAGGAGTGGCCATTCATCTTATAACGCCTCAAAAAGGAAAAATAAAAAATAAACAAACATGTGGAAACATAACATAATTCTTTAATTTTGTGATTTATAACAGAATATATATCAAATTTGTTATTGATTTTACATGTGGAAACAATCATAATTCAATTTCGTAGGAAAATGTTTCTCATCTCAATTTCCTAGAAATTTTTTTCCTATAAAAATGACTTTTTTTCTTTTCTCATGCGAAAATAGGCAAACATCCCCTTTCGAATGGGGTTTTGATGTCCTTTGAAAAAATGGGCCTTTCAAGAATATAGTTTTGATGGAGTTTGAGAAAATGGACCTCTTAAGAGATGGGGGTGTAAATGTCCTTTGAGAAAATGGGCCTTAATGGGCTTCTAAGGTTTTCAGCCTTAGTGGGTTTCAGAGATTGGGCTTGATAAAACTTACATGTTGGGCCTCAATGGAGTTTTGGATTGGACTTAGGAAAGGACTGCTAAGTTCATGAATGGGCTTTAAGATGATGAACCTCAAATTGAACTACGACAAGTGGGTCTTTGATTGAAAATTTTAATTATGGAATTTGGAAACAATTAGTCCCCATGATTATATGGATTATAATATATTATTGAATTACTAGAGCATAAATGAAATCTATCTTAAAATCCATGCTTATAGTTTGTAAGTCCAATAAACGATGTCTTTATTAAGTGGCCCATATAAATATAAGTGTAATTTATTGGTCTATGAACATTCTATGTTTGATTTTATAGGCCAAAACTAGTGTGTATGATTTTTTGTAATTTTTTCATTTTTCATTTCATTATCACCATAACCCTATCAAATTAAGCTTTATAATTGAATTTTAAATACCCTAATTTTTATTCTAACACTTTTTTCTTCATCTCAAACAACAAATCAAAACATTCATTAAGAAAATGCAATCCACATTTCTACTGCTTCCATAAAAATAAAAACGTGAAACAATGTCTCATTTATTGATAAAGCTACAAGATTACACTTAACACAATTCATTGATACAACAATGGATTAAATTGACTTATTATGAATACTTTTAATCTTAAAAATATGAGAAAAGAAGAAATAGACACATTATTATAAATGTAAAATCCAATAGAAAATGTGGAGAAAAGATCTTGTCCGAACATCAACATCCAACTGACAAGATGATGCTTCTATAATGGTGACGATAACAACGATGAAGACGGCAAACAAAAAGGCTCTGTCCCCTTAGCAGCGAGGGAGGTCGCTGGGTGGTGGTGGGAGGGTTGACGAAGGGGTGGGACCATTATCTACTTGGAAAGCCGTATCTAGACCCCATGGTAGATGAGCGTCAAGATGACAATGCATGAACCACACACCTGTAAATTCAAATTTCAAGTCAGAGATTTGGGTACTATTATTTTCATATGATAATGAGAAAATTAGATTTTATGATTAAATTTGGTGATTTTGAAAGATATGACAGGCATTTTAGTACCTGGATTGTCAGCTCGGAATCTGATGACTGCCCATCCTCCGACTGGCACAGGCTATAGTGTTTCTTTCCTGTGGGTTTACCAAATTAAACTTGCTCTCGTCACTCGGACGATTGAAATTCCAAATCCTTGTGCGACTACAAAGAAATTGAATCCATGCAGATGCATTGGGTGGTTCTCTACCCCCAAGATAGCTGTGTTCTGTAATACCATCTCTACCGTTGAATTGTACGCCAATCTCTTCACACGTGTGCCCTTGATTGGGGTCCACAACTCTGCAGTGCTCGAGTTGGGATTTGTGTAATCAAACACAGTTGGAGGCGCATTTGGGAAGTCTTGTGTATAAATCCCATCCACTCCAAAGTAATGGGCTTCCAACATCGACAACGTGGACGGTAGTTGGAATGACACGTTGTTCATGCTCGCAGCAAAGCGCATTCCCGACGGTCCTCCACACGTGCCATTGACTCCACATGGCTCAAGACCAAGCCCAATTGTTACAAACATCTGCTCGTCCACTTGTTTGGGTACCTTCGATTCCCCATTGACTAGGCCCGTTAAATTGGTGAAGAATCGGTGGGCCGTCTGTGTGTCGTTGATGTCCGGTAGGACTGGCATTATGGGCTCAGATGATGTGGTGGAATTCTCATATTCAACAATGGCAGTAGTGGTGGAGTTGTTGGGTTCGAGATTGGGTGCACTTGAATAGGGGTGGGCTGCCATATAGTAACGGCCGGGAGATTGGTCGGCGACGAAGAGGACATCAGTGGTTTGACCAGGGGCTATGACGACGACATCGGTGTTGTATGGATTGGTGTAAGCAGCGTCGATGGCGACGACCGTCAGATTGTGTCCAGCTACCTTGAAGAAGAGCTGATTCATAAGAGCACTATTGACAATCCTCAACATGTAGGTCTTGCCTTGCACCACCTTGATCCTGTGTGTTTTTTCTGAAGCAAATAAAAGAATTTCATCAGGAAAGTAAGAGCATTTTAAGAAAGCAAAATGTTTTTTTTTTTTGTTTGTAAATTGTTGATTTGAGTTGAAGTGAAGAGGCAAACTTACGTGTGGTGTTGCATGGGTAGAGATCTCCAGCCTTCCCATTGATGGTGTATGCGTCAGAGATTGGGGGTGCAGACCCATTTTGCTGAGCTGCATTCTCTAAATCCACCACATTCGCATCCCACCACTCGCCTGTCCATTGCAAATAGATGTATTAGAATTAATTAATCTGTAATTTTATTAGAATTAATTGATGTTCATTACCAAAGAGAGAGACAGAGAGAGAGAGAGGGATGGGGTTGTTGATTACCAAGAATAATAGGGAATTCTCTGTGAGGTTTAGGGAATGGGTACGACCGGCCGGCACGAGGGCGGATGATTATGGCACCATAAACAGTTGCTCGGATGAAAGAAGTGTGGGCATGCCACCAGAGAGTTCCTTCTTGTCCAGTGACGTTGAATCTGTAAGTGTAAGCTCCTCCAGGAAGTATTGGGCATTGTGTTACATAAGCTGGTCCATCTGCCCAGGCACTTCGTAGCTGAAATACTCCATGCCTGCAACATCACCACAGTTGTATCATTAGTGAAATCAGGTCAGGAAATAATTTTCTAAATTCGATCATGAGTGCTAACTCTCAATGATTGTGACAATGATAAATGAAGAATTACCAGTGAATTGTGATGTTGTATGGCGACTCATTTAAGACATGAACAACAAGAGTATCACCATCATTAACACGTACTACTGGGCCTGGAAGCGTCTCATTTACTCCTACAATCACTTGTTCTTTACATAGAGGCTCAACAGTAAAGTTCCCAACCTGAAAACCAAAACAAAGAATGCAAAAAATAAGTAAATGAGAAAAGACAGTTGATAACTAAAATGGAGAACCTCTTCAAAACCACAAAAGAATTTATCAACCTAATTTATCAAACCAATTCAATGCACGAGAACCACATGCAATACTATTTTTGAATTAAGAAAAAAAAAATGTGATAGTTGCAATAGTATTTAGAAGGTGAGAATGACCTTTTAAAAGTATTGTGAAATAAGTCAAACAAATCACATACAAGAATACAAAGATTTACATGGTTCGACAACATCCTGCATCTGAACAACTCGTTAAAAGGATTCTTAACCCTTTACGGTATATGTCTTCTCTCTGTTTTCTTTTCTCTCTCCCACACACTGAGAAAGCCCCAACTAAAAACTCTAGAGATAAATAAACCCTTATATACTGGGCACTATAAACTAAACAAAAACACTATTTTTGTTTGTTTGTATAGTGAAGAAAGAGCTCTAAGTTTTCAAACAATGAACTCTATTTTTGCTTGTTTGTATAGTGAAGAAAGAGCTCTAAGTTTTCAAACAATGAACTCAAATGAGTCATTTCTCATTTGAATTCAGACTCCAAATGCTGATGTCACAATGCTAACAATGTGATTGCAATAATCGAATTTCAACCAACTCCAAAATCGACCCATGAAAAAAAATAAAAAAAACCAAATTTTTTTTTTTGAGAGAGAGAGAGAGAGTAATGAGGTATGTTGATTACATGAAATGTTTGCTCTACAATCTTTGCAGAGGCCGTGGAAGCCAGCAAAGCCAATGCCAATGCAAGCAATAGCAAAGAGCGTTCCATATTGGAATGGAAACCAAAGGAATAAGAGAGATGAAGCAGAGGAAAGCTCTGTTTCTCTGCTTGGTAAGATTCTTTTGAAGGACAGTAGAAAAAGAAAATCTGTCTCAAATATCTGTATATGGATTGATATTCAAGTCTTACAAATTTATAGTAGAAACAAGAGTAATGATGAGTTATATAGGCATCAAAGGCTCCCACACGTTGCGTGACTGCTTAGATTATTATGACTTTTGTTGCCTATCTGCGACAAAGAAATTTTTGCATGGAAAAACATGGTGAAAGAAAATTGAGGAGAAGGAAGAGATATGGAGAGAACCAGTCCACCAAGCAATCGCCTTTGACGTTTCTTCTTTGAAGATGGCCACCAGTTTCTAAAACCCTCCCAAAGCCTCTCCCGTTGTCGGTCACAGTGTTGCTTTCTAGAAAAAGAACAGCTCAATTTAAATGTTTAATGAGGATTACTGCTTCATACTTCTAAATATGGATTATTTATTTTACTCTTTAGAGATTAGAATTTTCAGCTTAAAAAACAGATATTTAAAATCTAATTATTCAACATATGTAGATTAAAAGCAAATATAAAGGAAAAACAAGAGATTTTAAATTAATAGGGTATCATTTTTAAGTGGATCTCTATATTCTTAACGGAATTTAGTGTTAGATTCTATGGAACTTGATCATGAGATCTACACTATTAATCCGATTTGCATTGCTCGACCCATAGTTTATTAGAGGGCAATTTTGTAATTTTTTGCATTGCACCTTTTATAAACCTTAATCACAAGAGCATATAATGTCTCTATTTCATCGGAGAAGGTAGAGCAAAAATTGTAAGGAGGGTTATAGCCGTATGTTCTTCGATTTCTTGTCTTTAGATATAGTTGATCTGATTTGAACTTATAGACGTAATTTCTGTGTTGTGATTTGATTCTTTGTGATTGATTTTTTTCAATATTACTATTTCCGCATTCTAAGGAAGATGTTTCCTTCCCAACATTTAGATCAAAGACCCTCTAATCTTTTCAAACATTTTTCATTCAATCCTATAAAAACAATTGAATAATATAATTTTAATGTGAGTGAAATTTCCATTATATCTCTTTAGAATATTTAATCTCCTAAATTGAATATGAAAAATGTGGAATTGACCATGGGCCTTCAAGTGATTTGCTGTGAAACTTCATCTTCTCCAATCATTGAATGCTAAGTTAAAAGAGAGAAGTGATTAGTTGGTAATTTATCTTAGCTGTCCAACCTCAGCTCTAGCCATCTGTTTACAGGGTGCTGTGTTTGACCCAAGCAAAAACATTGAATTGAATAATAATACAAAAACTGAAAGGTCATAGCTTAGTCCTTGCTATTAAATTATTCAAACTCATTATAATAATTACTAAATGGGTTCCTTTCACATTAATCCCTCTGTTGTTTAGTTATCTATTAAGTACATATTTTCTTTTCTCTTTTGTTCTGGTCATTTGGGGTTAGGTAGTGGTACTGTTGTATGAGACTTGGACCAAGATTAGGTATGGGAAATACTATAAAAATAAAGAATTACAATTTATGAATTGTAAAAATATAACTTAGTTTGTATTATGAACATTTGTCAAAAATAAGTAAATAATAAAATCAGTAGAGATAAAACGAATTTAAGTTTAGATATGAAGATAGAATTTCTATTATCAATCTTTCTACATATACACAGGGGTCAAAATCTCGTTATTGTGCCGATATCATTCTCTCTCCTTCTTCTTCTTCCTCTTTTAAATATGGGTTGTCTTTTTTTTTTAATTTCTTGAATTAAAAAATTTAAAAACTGAAAAACTTGTCTTGTATCTTTTTTTTGAAATTTTTAAAAGGAAAATACCAGTCGATATTTTAAATATCGGCCGATATCGTGGACGATATTAACCCGATATTGGGCGATATCGACTGAGATATCAGTTGGGTCTACGTCCGAAATCAGTATTTTAAGGGTCATATTTATGATATCAGCTGATATTTGGCCTGTATATATATCGGTTATATATCAGTTTATCGGTCAACAGCCGAGATTTCAATCCTTCCTTATACGTAACAAAAAAGAGAGACTTTTTAAGATACGAAAGTACACCGTGATGTTTGTCATATTTTTTTAATTTTATTTTTTATTTCTCCAATATAAATGAGTCTTTTTTAGTGATTTTGTTAATAAACGTGTGAAGCACGGTGAATCACAACTAAGGAGAAAATAGAATAGCAAAAGATAAAAATAAAAGTAGATAAATCATAATAGAAAGAAAGAATTTCATAAATGAGTTTAATTAACACATTAAAATGGTCAACTAAGAAAAAGTATAACTAAAAAATATAAAAATAAAATCTAATAATATTAAGGGAGTGATATCTCTCGGAATATATAAAATAATACTTGTTTGAATCTTTGTAGTTTGGAGTGTACCCATGAGGCCTCATTAGCAGTGACAATAGGTCAAGTTACGAAGGAGAAACAGGTAGGGGTGAAACTCGGGTCGAGGAGAAATCATGCGGGTCGGATTAGGTTTTAAGAAACTTGACTCGGCGGACCCGATTTCAGTCCTAGTAATAGGTATTGATCTTATTTGAACTTTTAACTTCGTTTGAGTTTATTTTGATTAAATTTTCAGTCTATTTTATATTTCTATTTAAAAAATTAAATGAAAAAATTAGAATTCAAAATAGACTAAAATTACCAATGTTTTTGGCTAAAATTTAGTCCTCTTGAGGATTGAAATTTCTATGTAGGCCGAAATCTAATTGTCGTATGTATTATATGTATATAACAAATCTAATGCTTATTATATATATTAAATAATACTCTCTCTCTCCCAATTTAATTTTCTGATATGGATTTTGGAATTGGCCCAAAATAGTTGTCCCGTTCACATCGGAGTAGTATAAAGTGTATTGAAAATAGATGGGATCACATAAAGTGTTAGCCTTATATAGAGAGTTGCTTAAAAAATATAAATATTTCAAATGAAACAACTAAAATGAGACGGTAGAAGTATCTTATAAAAAATGCATTCAACAGAAATTTTCATAATACACACGTACTAATATATTACTATTATGCTTATATTGACTAACTAAAAGTAGACCTACTGAAATCTAACTCAATCCGAACGGATTTGTTTTAATAAATGACCGACTTGAACCATTTAATTGATAACCCGACCCAATTTAAAACTTAACTAACTTAACTATTGCCATGTCTACGTACAACACATCCAATCATATGTGACGTACACGGCTTTATCTTGGAGTATGGTCTTATAAAAAATCTGCCTTGTTGCAAGATGAGCCTTTTCAATTGCTCCTTGAAGCATGATGCAATTTTTCTCGGATGTATCCATACGAATTAGAAAAAAGAGGTCTTAAATAATAGTCATGAAAAAAAAATATTGAAAAAAAGATAGACATAAAACATAACCTAAGTAATTCATAAGAAATCAAAGTAGCTTAACAGGGAAAACTACATTAAACTTACTAAATTTGACCAGTATAATCATCATTTCTCTCATATATGTTATAGAGTCATAGAGATTATCAGATTAGAGTTGAAGTCCCATCCATGTTCCTAAGCTTTGATGTAATTATCTGTTGAGGTGACTTAAAACATAAGGCATGACTAATCAGCCACTACAAAATGGACATTGACCAGTTCCTAATTTTGGTTTTCTTGTTCAACTTGATCACTCTAGATTCTTTTATCTTTTTCTTACTGAATGTTTTCAGATTAGGATCATTCATCCATCAAATGTAATTCGACTCAACCTAATTCGACCAGAAATAAATTTGAATTTGACCGGATTCAAAAAGTACATAACCCTACCAAGCCTAAAATAAGAGTAATGATTTTTTAACCCTCCATTTTCTCAAATGGTGCATCCCTTTAAAATGAATTTTCAAATTTGCCTCCGCTTCTCTCCTCTCCTCTCCTCTCTGATCCTCTTTTCTAAAAACAAGAGCAAATTTAAAAATTCCTTTTAAAGAAATGCACCATGAGAGAAAATAGAGGTGTAAAATCACTACCTCTAAAATAAGGATAGCGATCCTCCCACAGACATTTTGTGTAACCCGACACGAGTTTTACTGTATTGTCCATTTTGCCCTTCGAATCAACTCGCTTAACCCTTTGAATCATTTACAGTAAAGGGTTCGACGAGCTGATTCAAAAGGCAAAATGGGCAATACAGTAAAATCCGTGTCGAGTTATACAAAATATCCATAGAAGGAGATCCTCAAACAAATGTCACTCTATATAAATTTTATGTTTCCTCAAGAGTAAGTCCAAAGGATCCGAATTCTTCAAATGTTGCCTCGATTTTTCATAGTCCAATACTCTTACGGAAAACAAAAATCTTCTTTCTTTTATTTTCTGATTAAAATCTATCTTTTTCATTTTTATTATTTTTGTTTTTTATAAATAATTGTAATGAAAGTCAAGAGTGAAGACCTTTAGCCATGTTGAATTATCGACCTGAAGCCGACCCTATCCAACAAATTCTAAGCCCATATGTGAAACAAAGAATTTCTGAACCAGCTGGATTTCTGAGAGAAATTACCAGTGCAACTGGTTTCAAAACGAGTGACTTTGATTTTTCAAGCTATCTCCAGATAAAGTTTAGGTAAGAATATGATGTAATCAGTGACATCAACATCCAAATATAGGGCTACTTCATCTCTTCTTCCTGACCTTTCTCACAAAATTTAGATCTCTTAACGAACTTTGAGATCAATGTCTGGATTTATAATTTTAAAAGCCACTAGAGAATAGAGATGTCCTTCCCCCCAACTCGATTTGATTTCGCATTGGATACTAAGGTCATTTTTATTTTTATGACCGAAAGTGTCTTTCAGTCTTTGGAGACGTGTAAAAACCTCCAAATCCATTCACACTGAGTAAAAGTACAGGAAGTGGTCCATTTGAGTTGAGTGTGAATCGAACACAAAACCGCTGCTTCCTGAGACTGATTCTTATCTGTTAGGCAAATCCCTAGTTCAAAATTTTAATTGGAGACTTTAACACTTGCCGCACTAGTGCCTTTTCTTGACGTGCACAAGTCGAAGACGGAGAAATCGAGTTAAGAGCCAAACTTTAGTTCATTCATACTAAATTTAGATTGCTGCTTTTTCATTCAATTCATCTATTCGGACCAACTAATTAAAGTCGGATCAGATCAAATTAGCTCATGGGTCAACTCATATAATTAAGTGGACAATTGAGTCTATAGAAAGTATTCATTTGTGGTGGTTTATTTTAAGTTGAAAGGCATCTAGAAAAATGAATCTCCATCACCAAATCATAATCAGACGGGTCAATAATCATCACTGGATCAGTTTCAAAAGTTTTGAAGACTTAAGATTTTTTTTTTGGATCAATTCAAGTTAAAGTGAAAAATAGAGGAGACCCGTGATCCAAATTAAAGATACAATATTTTATACTCCCTCTGTCTTATTTTAGTTGTCTTGTTTGAAATATTTATATTTTTTAAGAAACCCTCTATATAAGACTAGCACTTCATGCGATCTTATTCAATTTTAACACACTTTATACTACTTTAATATAAATGAGACAATTATTTTGAAATAATTCTAAAATCCATATAAGACAACTAATTTAGTATAGAGGAAATATATAATTTCATCAACATATTATGTATCTAATTGCCTCTCTCATGCGAATATTTTGAAAATTGGATCTAGGATTGAAAATCTTACATCTAAAGTAGGTTAAAATAAACTCAATCTATTAAAAGCATATATTTTGAATATCCGAACTATGATTGAAAAGCTTACTTCTGAAGTAGGTTAGTATGAACCCAATCCAACTCTACCCGACCCAATTTACAACCCTACACGCAATTGCATTTATAACGTGGGAATGCCCTCCTATAGCGTTACATCAAGTGGCATGTTTTTTTTAAGGCAGCCGATCTTAACACGGGACTTTTTTATCAGGTACACGGGTTTTTAAAATTTAAAATGAAAAGTCAATTTTACTCTTCATCTCATCTGTGTCTCTTTCAAAAGCAAATATTAATGGTGTACCTGCTTTGAACCGAACTGTGCACTGATAATTTTGAGTGGTGTACAGCTCAGTGTTTCACTAATAATTTTTAAAAACTCAATGTTCAGTATTTTTTTAAAATTTTAAAGTTATTTTTTATTTACTATATATTTCCAAAATGTCTCAAATTGAATATTTAGACTAATTAGAATAACCTGGTAAAAATACTTTAAATTTCAAGGTCTTTTGACACTCCAAAATATATAAAACACAGTATTTTACAAATAAGAATATCCCTCGATTGTGCAGAAAACACATTTGGAAATGTCAAAAACCTTGAAATCTTAAAGTATTTTTATCAGATTATTGTAATTAGTCCGGATATTCAATTTGAGAAATTTTAAAAATACAAAGTGTTTAAAAAATAACTTTAAAGTAGATTTTATTATTTAACTAATGCACTATACATTACTGTAGCATCTGTAACATAGATCGTTATTTTTTAAGCACTGTGTATTTCCAAAATTTATCAAATTGAATATTCGGACTAATTACGATAACCGAATAAAAATACTTTAAGACTTAAAGGTCTTTTGTCGCTCTCAAATAGTTAAACACAGTGTTTTATAAATAAGGGTAACCTCGGTTGCGCCGAAAACATATTTGGGAGTGTAAAAAAACCTTTAAGTCTTAACATATTTTTATCAGATTATCGTAACTAGTTCGAGTATTTAATTTGAGAAATTTTAGAAATATACAGTACTTAAAAAATAACTTTAAAGAGATTTTATTATTTAACTAATGCACTATGCATTACTGTAGCATATGCAACATAGACCCTTATTTTTTAATCGCTGTGTATTTCTAAAAAAATTCAAGTTGAATATTCGGATTAATTACGATAACCTGATAAAAATACTTTAAGACTTAAAGGTCTTTTAACACTCCCAAATGTGTTTCGGCACAGCCAAGGGATACCCTTATTTGTAAAACACTGTGTTTTAAGCTTTTGGGAGTTTTATAAGACCTTGAAGTCTTAAAGTATTTTTATCAGGTTATTGTAATTAGTCCAGATATTCAATTTGAGAAATTTTGGAAATACACAGTGCTTAAAAAATAACTTTGAAGTTTTAAAAGAGATACTGAGCACTGAGTTTTTGAAAATGATCAGTGAAATACTGAGTGGTGTACCCCTCGGAATTATCAGTGCACCACTCGGTTCAAAAGCAGGTACACCACTAACATTTTATTTTTAAAGAGATACAAAAGATGAAGGGTAAAATAGACTTTTCACTTGAAATTTTGAAAACCTATGTCTCCTGATAGAAAAGTCCCGTGTTAGGATGGGCAGGCCTTTTTTTTTTTATAGCATAAAAATTTCATTAGAAAAGAAGAGAGGAGAGATAAAAAAGAAAGAAAAAAAGAGTCTAAAAGAATTAGACCAAAAGGAAAGAAAGAAAAAAGAGCAAACAAAAGAAAGAGAACATCATATCAAGAAAACGCATGAAGTAGTCCGCCACTTCAATAGCCGAACAGCCACCTTTAGAAAAAGATACTTTCAACTCTTTTGCCGATTTTATCACCTCTCTAACTACGCTGAGTCGTTAACCAATCTCCAAAGTGGACGCCGCAACCCATCCACCCATTTAAGTGCATCTTCAGAATCCCCTTCAATGACAAAACTCCAAGGCGAGGGCATGTTGCAATTAGTAAAATGGTGGGGGCTACGGTTAACATTTTGAACTACTACTATAGTAGGAAGAGAAAAGTCACGTGGAAGACATCTAATTATAATAATTAGCAAAGTTAGGGCCTTCGTCTCTAGTATTTTTTATTTTATTTTTTTTTAATTTCATCAGATATTCAATATTTCCTTTTTAATAGAAAGATGTTCAACATTTCATTTTTGCCGGTTGATAAAGACACTCTCAATTTTATAAAAACGCGCTCTAATATCACTAATATATATCAAATATCGGCCGATAAAAATAATCTCCGATACCTATCGTATCGGGCGAGATTATTATCCCTTTTCACATTATTATAATTTGAATGATAGAAAAGCTCTCATGAAATTATGATCATCTTTTTTCAATAAAAAAAAATATTTTGACGTTCACATTATAATATATAATAGATGATTAATGTGTCCACATCAATCCCATTCATTGTTTCACAGTTTTATTGTGCTTGATTTTTCGACTTCGTCATTCTCTGACTCTATAACATTTACTTACAAAGTTAAACATTATAAAAAAAAATTAAGAAATTAAAATTCATTAATTCTAAAACATTTGTAAATATGAAAAAAAAAATTCACTTTTTCAAACAAAAATAAAAGACAAAATGGTTTCTCATTTCCACCGAGACAATATGTGTGACACTGCTCACTTACTTTTATCCTAATTTTAGGATATTGAGATTTATCAAAACCTATATTTTTAAAGTATTAAAATCCTATATTGGATCATGTGTATGATTTTAAAGGCAAAACCTTAGAACTTGTTCCTACTTCAATAGTGAGTCAAATTGGATAAGTGGATAATTTTTCAACTGAAAACATAAATAATTGTGAAACTAATAATAAAAAATGGTCTTTAAACAAATTAGCCTTCAACATGGACTTATTAAATGGGCCTTAAATGACAGGACTTGATAGATTATTCCTTTGATGGATAAACAAGCTTTCTATGTGGGCTTCAACTACAAAATTTTCAAACTTAACAAAATCAAGCTAGAACATAGAAAGCCCGTCGGGCTCTAGCTAATATGCATGTATATATTAGACTAACTCAATCTCATTTATATAGAAGCACATTCTAAATCTAATACCTGACCACCACATGGATTTGAGGTGACATTAAAATGTCAGATGATAAGCCTTCATGGGTGTAGTTCAACTGGTAATCTCCCACCTTAAAAAGCTGAGAGGTGTCAAGTTTGAGTCCCCATGGCTTCGTCTGGTGTGCCCTAAGGGCAATGGGTATCACTCATGGGGATTTTACGTTGGATTTTTCGAGGATTTTATGTTGGGTTTCCTGCAGTTTCTTACACGTAAATTAAAAAAAAAATGTCAAATAATATTGAGAATAAAAAAAATCAGGTAAGAATTTCCAAATTACACTGTAATATCGACTAAAATGGATTGAAGATTTCACCCATTTTTGCCTAAACTTTAATTTGCTACTGTGAATGTAGATTCAAGAAAATACTTACATTTTCATGTTTGACGTTCATAAAGAGTAAAACATAGTAGCCAAGATTTCAGATTTAAGGTGACATTTTAACCATGAATATATGGGTCCATTAAAGAATGAGGACAAAATTTGGCCCAAAAGCCCAATGGCATAAGTAGCCTTAGTGACACAAGTAATAGGACTTGACTGATTGAGACAATACCTGGTCCAAACCCAGCATGATGCTGACTCTACGAAAGGTCTAAAAGCCCGAGAAGCCCATCCACAGTTATAGAACTTTGTCAGGCTCAAACCCGGCCCATTAGTATCTCAAGGGTGTTTTTGTAATTTTATTGGATTTCACCGCAATATTTCATGGAAGCATCCGTTGAGAACCGGGAAACGACTTTCCCAAACACTTGCCCTAAGAAGAGTGGCCGGTAGTAAACACCTCGGGAGCGCACAAAATCTCATACCCTCGGTTGGTAGGGCTGGCGCAAGAGAATAAACGGGTCCACCACCCGAATAAATGCATCATGGTATATTTTTTTCTATAACAATTACTCTTTAGAGCATGTACAAGCCTTCCTACTCACATACATTGGATAAATTTATGGGAAGTAGTCCTTTGGGGTGGAGTAAAAATTAAACTCAAAACTCCCGCGTTCTGATATAGGTTCTAGACCATCACTCCAACCCTTTCAAATTATGATGACGTGTTATTTGATAGCCCATTCCATCAATGTGTTGATGTATTTATATTGAGATTCAGAAAAAAGCCAAATTTTAGCCTAAAACAAATTCATGTTTGGAAATATAGTTTGAAATTTTTAAATGTTTAATTAAAGTTCTTCAATATATTTTTAATTTAGTTTATTGCCAAAACTTGGTAATTTCATTAAATGAATTTATTAATTCAATTAGAATTTGAATTGACATTCTGAATTTATAGACAGTAGTTGTGACCCCAAAGCATAGTTAAGTATGCTTGAGAAAATTTTAAAACCGAAAGCAACTAAGGTATAATGACCCAAGAGTTTAACAAGCTCTTAATGATTAAAAGCATTTTAACAAAAATTAATTAATTTTCATACATGTTTCATCCTTCTTGACCCAACGGGATTAGAGTGATGGTCAAAAACTCAACTTAGATAATAGGAGTCCTAAGTTCGATATCCACTACCTCCAAATGGACACTTTCCGTAGAGTTACTGGGTGTATGTAGGTAGGAAAGTTTATACATACCTCAATGATTAGTCGGATATTCTAAGAGACCTGAATACTGTAGTTATGAAAAAAAAATTCATCCACCTTAATTTTCACATTTGAATTTATCATATTTTTAAATTTTAAAATGGAACTCAAATAAAAATATATTAAGTTCATTAAGCAAAAATTCAAATGGAGAAATAAACATAGTAGAGATCCTATTTTGTGTATGGAATTCAAATTTAAATACACTTGTGTTTTAGCTAAAAGATAGATTCTAAATTCAAATGCAAATGTCGATTCAAACCTTTGACCTCAAGAATCAATATAAATGCTAAATTATTTAATTTCATCAGACTCATTCACATCCCCTCGTATACATAGCATTTAAGGTACAACTCAAGTTGGATTGGATCTTCAGTCCAAGAGATTCGAGTTTTAGGGTCCAAACTCGGCCCAAAACCTGGCTGCACTCCGCCCAATTCCTTGGCCCAATAAGAATGAGTTTTCAGTCTGTTTACATGAACTGTTATATTCAGGCCTAGTTCTGCTGGGCATTTTTGCTATGCAGGGCCCAATCACAGTTGGGTAGACATCTGCTATCCAGGCCCAAAATACAGCAACTAACACGCTGTTAAACCCGGTCTTTGCAGGCCAAACTCAGTCAAAATTCTTTCTGAGTTTTGCTGAGTTGGGTTGAAACAACACTTGGAAATTCAACCGTAACTTTGCACACAATTTGGTGATTAAATGGACAGCAATTCCTTGCCTTAGATCCAATAAATCACCAACGTTTAATTGATTCAATCAATGCAAGAAGAACTGAACTTACTTGATAACACAATGGAGAAATTCCCTTTGCTCCAATTGCAAGATAAATAAGCTTCACCAAGCTTGGTCGAGTCTTCAACTAGAAGGACTCAAAGAAAAATAATTTTATTCACTCTTTAATTGGCCTCTTTCTTGGCTGCCCAAATTTGTTCATATATATATATATATATATATATATATATATATATATATATATATATATATATATATATATATATATATATATATATATTAAGTCTAAGGTATCCAGGCTTTTTAGAGCACCGGACTAAGTCTATAGATTATTGGGATTCTTAACCGTCAAGCCGACCATCACGGATTTCATACACATGAATATTTATAGCCTTTCAATTTCAAAAACCCTAACCTAAGTCTAACCCTAGTTCTAAATAAATTAATCAATAATAAAAAATAATAATAATAAAAAAAACCCTAACTAGACTCCTAAGTTAAAACTATCAATTTGAAAATTTCAAAAGAATCAAGTACACATTAGAACTCTGATTCACACATGCAAAGGGTGTTTAATCCTCTTCATCGAAGTTCAAGGAGAGTCCTAAGTCGGACGCACATGTGTGGAGGAGAAAAGCTTGATTTGGACTCCTTTTGATACATGTTGACCAAAATGGTTGTAACTTGGACTGCATGACTCAAAATTGGTTAAATTTTGGTTCATTCAAAAAGTCTTTGAATAATATTTCCAATGGTCCAAACTTCATCGAAATCCAACATCGTTTGATCCCTCACAATCAACGGCAAGCAACTGCTATCTTTCTGCCAATTAGATTCAATCTAGCCTAGCTAGATTTGTGCCAAGAGGTGCCTCTATAAGCTTCCAAGAATTCTCTCCCTTCTCTAGGGTCTTGAACATGCAAGTCTCTTCCAAGTGGCGTCCATTACGATCTCAAGTGGGCCCTAGGCCCACGTGTGGAGTCCACATAGACTGAATCTTCCAACTCGGAGTCTGAATTAGTTAGTTTGGTTATGTGCTTGTGTAATACCCAGTGTTTGTGTAGGCGTTGAGGGGAGAGTAGCCAGGTTGGGTGCTACTTGTCACACATTGCTAGTTGCATGAGGCCTTTTGGGAACAAAAGTGAGCTGATTCGCCAATTGAAAATCGTGCGGGATGTGTGTAAGGTCCAGAGCAGACAATATCATGTTAATGGGATGAGTCATTACAAATGGTATCATAATAAGATTTAACTCTCTACCCTCTGACAAGGGCCGGCCCTGAGATTTCAGGGGCCCTAGGCGAGTTTTTAAGATGGAGCCTTTATATACTCACAAAAAATAAAATCATACAATTTTTTTTTACAATGTGTGAAACTAAATAAAATATCATAATCAAATTTATAACAAAGTATTATTTAAAATTTATTCTTATTTTGATATGCAAAATTGCTAATTAAATTACTATACTGAAGTTTTTTTAACATTTATTTTTCAATAGATAAGATAGCTAATACATTCAATCTTTCTTATGACATTGTAGATCGAAGATAAGATTTTATCAGTTTTAACTTTGAAAAACTTATTTCTGCATAGGTAACTGTAACTGGTATAATCAATATTATTCTATAAGCAATTTATGCATTTGGAAAATAACAATTCATTCTTTTTTATATAATTTGGCAATTCATTCTTTTGGTACTGCATCTTTTATCATATTCGAGTGTGACACTAATGAAAATTCTCATTTGAAAAGAAGATATTATTATTATTTTAATTTTTCAATTTTTCTGTATTTTTTAAAAAATTAAAATTAAAATTATCTTAATTATAATGATTTATACTTGTATATTACTTCTAATAAAATTTACATTGATCAAATGAATAAAGCTATGTTTTTTCATCTCTTCAAATTTTAAAAGCTTTAAATTATTTTTAATTCAAAATTATCAACTCAATATAGATTTCTCTTTCTCTTTATTTAGATGATAGATATATTTTAAAAGATTCTTTATTAATTAAAATTATTTTATTATTATTATTATTATTATTAAACTCAATAAAATAAGGATTATAATAATAATTATTATGATTGTTACTATCATTATCTTAATTTTTTAAGAAACCTACGCTTTAAATTGAGTAGAAAAATTATCAATATATAAATTTTCAATTTTGAGTGTTCTAAATTCAAAATAGTTAAAAATAGTCAAATGATTTCAAGTAGTATTAATTCAAATTATGGTTAATTTTCATTATTATTATTAAATAACTTGATAAAAATAAAAAAAAATTTATCATTAATACAGCTTGAATTTGATTCAAATCCAGGGACAATTGTAACCGACTGGATAAGAATGACTTTATACTTTAATTATATATTATTAACTATTTAACGTATAGCATCCGGTGCCGCCTGCCTCTGACCAGTGGGACAAGTCGTTAGAGCTTGCAACAGGGGAAAAAAGTAAAGTTGTCTTCACTTCCCATTTCCTCTTTGGATGTCCACGTCATTAAATCATCATAATAGGGATGAATCCAACCCAAATTGTACCCCGGTGATGTCACTGGGTCAAGTTGTGGATTGAGGAGTACAATTTTGCATGGTTCCCAGCTGGACTATCCTTTTACACAAGTCCAAAAAATGGGCAAATGGGCTTTGTACTTTGGAGCCATAGCGGTTACAAACGGGTAGGTAACATCACTTCCATTCTTCCTTCCTTTTTCTTTCTGTTAAGACACGCAGAAAGAAGAAGAAAAACAGAAGACGAAGAAAGAAAGAAGAAGAAAGAAAGGAAAAAACGCAGAGAAAGAGAAAAGGAGTGACGATGAAAACGGAAGAAGGCGTCTCTGCATCTGATGAGGCTGAAGCCAATGCTGATGCCGATTCCAACGCTGCTGCTTCTGCTGCAGTTTCTACTACTACTCTGAGTAGCCGAGTCGGAGCTGGGTCGGAGGACCGAGTCAAGGGGCCATGGTCACCAGAAGAGGATGCCATCCTCAGCCGACTTGTCGGAAAGTTTGGCGCTAGGAATTGGAGCCTCATCGCCCGCGGAATCCCTGGCCGCTCTGGCAAGTCCTGCCGCCTCCGCTGGTGCAACCAGCTCGACCCTGGCCTCAAGCGCAAGCCCTTCACTGGTACGCATATACACTGATCCTCCTCTTTTATCCCCCTTTCTTTCTTCGTATCTGCTCGTGCTTTCTTCAGTGATTTTGGGCAAGTTTTCTACAACAGATTGAGGGCTTTCTGGGTTTTCTTCTATATCTGTTAGAATGTACAATCTGACAAATTTTGGATGTTGACTGGTTGATATGTGTCTGTGTTTGGTGTTGTTTAGGTGAATTGGATGCTTGATTTCTAATTTGGGGACCTGTAAAGTTGTATCAGTAGTGTGAGTTGCCAATTTTGGTGGCTGCATTTTGTTTTGTTTTTTTTCGATTCCTTTTGATTGCTATTCCTGGTTTTTCTTATTCTGGTACTAAATGCCAATAGACAACTCAATGCGTGAGTTGGACTGCTCTTGAATATGAGATGATGATTTCTTTGGATTAGAATTCGACAGAAAATGACACACTCCTGGAAACCACACTGGGAGGGAATAGGAAACCCCAAAAGCTTTGTCAAGAAAGGAAAGAACAGAAAAACAATTTTGGAAGGAATAGGAAACCCAGGTTGTAAAGGAGAAATACAATGATCACATTGGAGATGGGTGGAAAACGTTGTTTTTACATTCAAAACATGGGATATTATCATGTTTTATGACCATTGACGAGCCTGGAGAACCAAATGGAAGCAGACAAACCAATCAGTTGCATTTGTAGGCCAGGAGATGTTTAAGAAAATAGACAAGGGCAAAGATACACTTAACCTGAAAGAGAAGTAGAGGCAGAGATGGGAATTAAGGAAGGAAAAAAGGAAATACCAAAGGGAGATCAAAGTGTTGCTGTGATGCCTTTCACAAGCAGAGGCAAGTTGAAAAACTTAAAATATCACTTGTTCAATTATGTATGTAAGGATAATCACAAGCATGCGAAAGGCCGTGATTTTTTTATAATCTCCATAAACCTGGCTTTGATGCCAATTTTTAGTGTTTGGATTATTCTTCTTTTAAGGATAAGATTTGAAACTATACTAGGATGTTTTCTAGCAAAAGTATGCTTTCTCCTTATTCATATTTTAAACGTTGTGCCTACTCCAGGAAAAACCTATACTTTTTTGGTCCTATAAGAATTGGTGATTACGACTAGCAAAAGTTCTTGGCTTGGACTTCATAAATCCTAGCTCTCAAGACCTTTGTCAGTGGAGACAGATTTGGTTAAAGCATGAACGGAGATAAATGAAGAAGTAAGCACATTGTACAAAATGATGTGATGCTGGCCAACTCATTAATCTCTCAAGTTTGGGGGAAGCCCATGTGTCAATTGCCTAGTAAATATTTTTCTTTTTCCTCCGCCCCTTCTAACGTTTCCCTTCGTATATATACTACGTGTGCTTGCATTTTACCCTCTCAATTTTAGTCATTTTGTGTAAATGCCAATGACACGCTTTGTGAAGGTCAATTTTGAGCTATATTTGCTTTAGGATGGTGCACAATAACTCTAATAAGTGATCCTCCTTTGAAATGCAAGAGGTGAATAATTCAACTACAACTTGGAGATGAATTGATTAACCATGGCTGCAAGGTCACTAATAAGGAAACCTTCAATATCCCAAAATTCACTATGTTCAAGGGAAGATAATTTAGCTTAGTTGGGGTCAGTTTTGATTCAAATTCACTAATATATCACTGACATATCTTTTTTCTTTTTTTCATTTTGTCAAGTTACATATTCCTTGACCATCTAAACAAAAGCAATTTACTGAGTACATTTAGTACTATACTGAATGGTAGTAATGTAAATGGATTTCCTGTCAAAGAAACTCATACTTCTCTTGAGGAACTTGGTCAGCATGGATAAACATATTGATGAGACAAAACCTTCAACCAAACTCTTCAATTTTTTCTTAGGCTGATCTATAAATAGAAAATTGAACCATCTATCTAGTACTGGCTTTGTCGTTCTTCTTCTTCACTCATCTCTATTTGGATATCTGTTACACAAACTTTTACATGTCACTCCTGAGTGCTTAAATCCGAATCCTCATTGGCATCCCAATTGGTTCAGTATACTCGAAAAGTAAATTCTGCATACCCTATTATTCTTGTCTTCCATAAACATGCAGAAACTATGTCAAATGACATGATTTGATTTTCTCTTCTAATATAGCGGTTTGTAGAGTTGCTTTCAGTCCTAATTGCCTTTTTCCCATTTGATTTCTCCACATATCCGTCATTGCACATATATCTCAATTACATGTACTTTATCTTCCTATGGTTTCTTTCTTACACAACTTTCAACTCTATATACCAATGTAGGTCTACCTTCCTACTTAAATTGAAGTGCCACTGAACAACAGTACTCCTCTAGCTTCTCTTTATTTACCCACTCTTTTCTAATACTATTTATGTAGGCACTTCTATTTCTTTCTTTCTTTAAAGAGATAATTAGCAATAGAGATAGATAGGGTATATATATATATATAGAGAGAGAGACCTCTTTCTGGTGTTCAATAACATACTTATCACCACACCAACAGGAACCTGTCAGCCTGTTATAAAATACTTTTGAGTGAGAGGGACAACAAAATCCATCATATCTTTTAATGTCAAAGCTAAAGTAACAAAAAAAAAAAAAAAAATTGTAGATGTTATGACAAGGCTGATAAGATATGAATCTAAAGCCCTCGTCGTTATTCTTTGAATTTATTTCATTGCGTTGTATTCATAAGAGTGTAGACACTTACTTTGCTCATGGCTCCATGACAATAGTATCTAGATAGATTTTACATATTTCATTCAATTGAATGGTATATTAAGACTAAATTACACTATAATTTATACACATAAAAAGATATGAACTATAAAAAAATGATACCAAAAGAAAATTTTATTTAAATTTATTTTAGGTGCGAGTTTAGGGGAAGTTAGATTAGTTATTGAAAGTGATTCATCCAACGCTATCGAATGGGCTAGGGGGTGAAGCGTCCTCCATAGAGGCTAATCACTCTAGTGAGGGAGATAAAAGGGTCTAATCGAAGGTCTGGAGGTATCCTTCAAGCATGTCAGTCGTTCAACCATGACTTCTTTGCAAATAATGGCGTTGAAGGATCGATATTGGGAGTTTTCCATTTGTCGAGAGATAGTTGCTTTGTGTTGTATCTCTTTGTGCTTTTTTGGTGTTTGTTTTTCTTTTGGACCTAACTCTCTTAGGCCTTTTTGTTTTTTTTCTTTCTTCTCTTTGGATCTTTGTGTTTTTTAATGAAATTTCTTTGTTACCTGCTCAAAAAAAATATGTACATCTATAAATTAACTTTGGACCAAAATGGTCTAATCTAAAATAAAAGAATAAATGGTCTAAGAATATAGATATTCAAAACATAATTAGAAGTCATCAAAATTGTGAGAGCTTAAAAAACTTGATTTCTAAGATTGGATTGATTGGTATTATAGGGTTCTATATTTACTTTAGATTTCTCAATGGACCATCAAATGGAAAGAAAGACGTGTGGGATGCAAATTGTTAGGATCTAAAAATAATCTAAAGTAATTGACGTCCGGGGAGCCTAAAAAACATGACTTTATGATTGGATTGATGCAATGTTTTCGGTTATCATGTTTATGGTTGAAAATATTTATTTAAAGGACTCATCATCTAGAGAAATTTTTTGACCCCACATAGGATACAAAAGTTTAGTGAATAAAAAATTATTTGAAGTCATGAAAATATGGAGAGCTAAAAAATGGCTTCTATAATTTGATGGAAATTATTTTGTTTAGGTCCAATACTTAATTCAAGATATTTGCAATGGACCTCTCACATTAGATAAAAGTGAATCAATCTTTTAATAAATTAAGGACAATATTCATTTGATGGACGCTTAAAAGTGTCATACGAGAAGAATGTTGGAGAAGTTTGGTCCTACTATCTAGTCTCTGCTTTGTAGTTACACTAGGAGGATAAGATTTTTACTTGTGTTCTCCCTTTTATTGAATTCTTTTACAACTTTTAGAAATTCCCCCTTCATTATATCTTAAGTACTCCAATAAAATGCACCCACTTGGTCATCTATTCCCATGAAACTTTATCTGTAATTATCATCATCGTCGTCATTATAGCCTTTTCTACCTATATGGGGTTGCCATTTTTGGTGGGAGGGGGAGGGGTTTGCGCCTTAGATGTGCCTAGGTGTGACTTGCACCTTATATAGTAGTGTGTCTTTTTATTTTATTCTTAGATCTTAAAATGTAAATAGTAAAACATAATTTCCCTCTTAAGTATTAAAATATAAATAAAAAATCTGTCTTCTCATTTTTTCTTGTTTTATTGTTGATGATATGCATTTGTCATAATTTCTTAGACATAGTTGTGAACAATAGTATTATATATTTATATTTGTGCAAAAAATATACATAATTATATAAATACATATATGTTTAAAATATTTATAAAAATGTGTCTAGTAAAAAAGCCCAAGCCTAGAAGTTGGCCTTGCGCCTTAGGCTCCAAGACCCCTTCCTGCTTTGAGTGTGCTTTGAGCCTTAACTAATATGGTTATCAATAATCTTTAAAGGCTTTTTTATGCAATCTGGGTTCTCTCGCTGACTTCAACTTCAAAGATCTAGGCTTTCACACCAAAACCGCTCGCAAAAAAAAACTAAACTAGCCACAAACACGAAGAATTAAGAAAATCAGAGGAAAATGTGTGAGAAATCGTACCTTATAATAGATCTCAAATAGAATGGGAGATAAATGCTTTAATCTCAATGGGACAAAGTCACCACATTGACCTGACCCAATAATTAACCCAGTCTCAATCCTACTCCTGGTCAGAAGTCATGGCCTCAGCACCGTACCATAGGCCTTTTTCTGTCAATTAAAACTGTATTTAAATTTTCTTTTTCTCTAAATCATCTCAATTATAAAAAAAGGCTTCTATTGTTGATCTACCTGACACAAGCCTAAACTGGTTCTGTAATATGCTTGATTCTTGTCTTAGGTGTTGCTCTATCACTATTTCTCAAAGTTTCGTGGTATGTTTAATAAGCTTATTGCCTTTCAAAAAAAAATATAAATAAAAGCCTATTACCTCATAGAATTTCTCCTCTTTGGGACTATCCTTTCAAAAGGGACCACAATACACTTTCGCCATTCTTGTAGCATTCTTCTTGAAACCTGGGCTTTGTTAAACTAGTTAACCTACCCATCTCATTTTCACCCAACAAAACACAATACTAATATATGGATACCATATGGTTTTAATGCTTCGTTTTTCATCTTAGATATGGTAATCTTTACTTCTATCTCAGTTTGTTAATGATCACTTCATTTGCTTCTGTTTCCATGTTATTGCACTCACATATTCTGTATTTTTTTTTTTTTTTGCAACAATAACAAATTATTTCATTAAATGATGAAGTGGATACAAGAGAGATAGACCACGTATTAGGAGGGGTATACGTGGCTATTAGAAAAAATACAAACAAGAACATCTAAGGACTATATGTAAAGTACACCGTATACAATATAGATACAATGTGGAGTTCCCCATCTCCCCTTACACCCAAAGAGAAACATGCTTAGAGTAGTGCCATTGTCGGTCTATGTTTTAGTACTCCCACATTTGCTAGAAATTCAGCAATACTGTTCGCCGACCAAGGAGCATGTGTGAAGGTGATATCTCTTGTCCTGCACAACTTTCTAATGTCCCTAAAAATGGTAATCAGTTCCCATTGGCCTGGAGGGGTGGGGTTCCTATTAGTAGCCTAGGAGATAGCATTGATTCGAATCACCTTCAACTCTTTTTTTTAAACATTGTCGACTAAATATCATTAAAAGGAAGGGAGTACAAAGAAGGGATCCGAGTATAGGAGATATATACTCAGAACCGAAGAGAAAGACAAAAGAAAAAACCAAAAACAAAAACAAAATAAAAGAAAGCAAGATACATCAAAATGCTAGCCCATCAAAATGTCAAATCACCTTCAACAATGAGCTTACCATTCCCAAATCTAGACCAAATTTGAAACGCCCTCTAATTGCTCTCAATTCCGCCCCATTTGACTCCATGATACCTAAAGGCTCAGAAAAAGCTAATAACATCCTATCCTTATCGTCATGCAACACCCCTCCTATTCCTGCCGGGCCCAGTTTACCTCTTGCTGTCCCATCCACATTAAATTTAAAATAATCTTGAGGTGGCACTACCCAATCAACCCTGTGTTCTTTATCTTTCCCAACTCCCCTCATACACCCTTCCCACGATTGGTAGAAATCCTCCAGGGTCAGTCCAGAGAACTCCTTACAAACAGAAAGCCATCCTATCAAGTTCCATTTCGCCTTCTCGAAAACTTCTCCTATAGAAACACCCCCCCCCCCCCCCCCCCCCCCCTCTCTTCCTTCTTCTCTCTCTCTCTCTCTCATCCTCAACGATCCTCCCATTTCACTCTTTCCAAATAGGCCACGATACTGCAAAAGGTACCAACTTCCAAGCTGTATTTAATAGGTGTCAAAAATATATTTGCCACCTGTCCTAAGATGCTCATCTTTAGTAAACGTTACAAGAAATATTTTCATTATCTTCATTCTGAATTGATTATAAAGTCACTAAAATATGATAGTTTCAATTTCTTCTCAAAAAAAAATTAACTAAATCTGCTAGATGTAGCTTGACTAGTTAGGAAATTAGATACTATAGAATAATACATGAAGAGAATTGAAGTTATTTTACAATAAGCATTTCTTTTAAATGTAATGAGTTGTGTTGTTGCTGGGGCCGCCAACATTTCTGAAACCTTATGCTCATCTAGTGCTCTCCATCATGGGTGTCTAATTTTGTATCAGCTCGTTTTTTCAATAATTTTACTAGTTTAATTGTGACATCTAATTAGGATGAGAATTTGGTGGTTAAATGATTCAGTCATAGATGCTTCTGTCCATGTTAAAGTCATCATCTGAACAATTATATTAAGAGTTGTCTCTGCATGTACAGCTTGTGGAAAGGTGCAAATTGTATGATGGAATATCATATTTTTCCTCAATGGAGCTTCCCATTTTACGCTAGACGATTTATGGTTTAACTATGTTGGTCAATGAGTGGATTTTTTGGTGCACTTCAATTGTATCGTCGGAGCTCTGTTGTATTGTTTATTATAAGATGATGAGTTTCCTGTGATCATTGTCTAAGAATTTTGACAAAGTATAAGTTTGGTGCAGATGAAGAGGATCGTATTATAGTTGCTGCACATGCGATCCATGGAAACAGATGGGCATCAATTGCAAGACTCCTGCAAGGGAGAACAGATAATGCAATCAAGAATCACTGGAATTCCACCCTGAGACGAAGATGCATTGAGCTTCGCAGTTCAAAGACACCACCTTGTGATATGTTGGAAGAAAATAGCATAGATAAAACGAAAGGTTCTTCAGAAGAAACTTTGTCATGTGGGGATGTCAATTCCTCCAAGTCTTTGGAAGGAAAAGATGTAACTAGTTCCTTGGAGAATGCATCAGACAATTCTGAAGGCAAGACCTATATTGGAGACAATCAATGTAAGACTGAACCTGAGGATCCACCGAACCTCTTCCGACCTGTGGCTAAAGTTGGTGCATTTTCCCCTTTTAATCCCGCGGTTGGTTCATCAACGTCAGTGACTCTGTTGCCGAGGTCAGCACCATTGGGATCATTGGTCCATGCTGCCAGACCTGATGTTGGCGTCTGCAAAATGCTTCAAGGTGGTTATAGTGAGCCCTGGGTGCCATCCCGATGTGCACATGGTTGTTGTGGAATCCAAGGTGCTCTTCCTCAGAGCTCATTATTGGGGCCTGAATTTATGGACTTTGAGGAACCGCTGCCCATCTCAAGTCATGAATTAGCTTCAATAACCACAGAACTAAGCAATGCCGCTTGGCTCAAGAGTGGGTTGGAAAATTGTGGCATCAAGTCAGGTAGCATCAATGAGGACTCAACTGCAACCATCATATAAAGAGGAGCATGGAGGTTGATCAATTACAATTCGTGCATGGAAGAAACAAGTTAACGGACAAAACTATCAAACCACTTCAACCCAGATGACCAGATAGCAATTGACAACACAAGTTTGGTTAAATAATGGGAAAGATATTTGAGGAATTGGAATAGGCTAAATATTGAAGGAGCCTTGAGAAGTCATGTGCCAATCTGGTACGTTAAATTTGTATGTTGGTCTCGATGGGAATGGCAAAATAAGGATGCATTTGGAAGCAAGCTGGTATGAATATTTTGCTGGCTTAACAAATGGTGGTCCATCGTGTATCTGGGGTGTTTGGAAATTTTGGAATCACATGAGGTGGTATACTGTTTCTGCCTTTTCCATACTATTAAAATCATGAACAGAGACCACCAACATTCATATGGATCACAGAAGTTTGAAAGGTAATGCATCGCATACTGTCACAATTACCGTTCTTGGCATAACCTTGCAGTTAAATGAAAATATATATGCCAAAATATAAGAACTAGTTGTGTCTTGGGGTTGCAACTTGCAGACCTCCAAGTCCTATTGATTGTCATCTAGGGAAGAGGAAGCATCCCCAAGTTTCATGGGGTCTTACAAAGATGAGAGAGCATGAGCAGTGATTAGTGATATTCTTATGTATATTTAACCAGGAAATGAAGGTCTATGTTGGCATACTCCGATTGTAAGGTTTTTCAAGGAGGAAGAACCTGTTAAAAGAACTTGCTTTTCATTCTCAGTGGCAAATTGTAGTGATTATCAGAAGATTAGTTCTTCTCCATTCTGTTTTCTTGGATTTCTAGAATGCATATTCCACATGAACCCAATTTCACATGGTCAGCTCAGTTCTGTAAGATAATTTCTCATGAAGGTGGGAATTTCAGGTAGTAGACAAATATAGAAGTCTAACTTGTTCCTTATATAGTTTCATACTCCTTCAGTCCCAATTTAGTTGTCTATGGATTTTAGAATTGTCCCAAAATAGTTGTCCCATTTATAGTTGGAGTAGCATAAAGTGTGTTGAAATGGATGAGAATCACCTCTCAACTGTATGGTGGTTTAAAGTCAAAGTCAAATTCCTTAAAAAGTATAAATGTTTAAAATGAGATAACTAAAATGAGATGGAGAAAGTATAAGATAGTTTGTCGTGCACTGTATTGTTTCCCACGCGTTGTTTGCAAATTGCTATTGAAAAAACACAATCATCATGTTTTACCACACAATCATTTGTATTCATCTGCTTGAGTTGAACTTATTTTTCGTGTTTTACCACACCATCTTTCAACTGATATTGCCATGTTTGGTGTGGCATAGCATGTGAAGAAATGAAGAGTAGTACAGGAGCAGAAGAGATAAGAGCAATTATAGAGCAATATTTTAAAACTCCATCTTTCTAAGCAGTTGAATCGGGTTCGAATGTTAATTTTTACTAAATACAGTTTGGTCATCTTGAAAACTTTTTTAGAGTTCAAACTTATGGTTGACCCTCAATAACTCCTAAAAAGTTTTAAACTTATTACATTGAATTGTTGGACTATTTTATTAATTATAATTATAATTAGTGTGAACAAAGACCTTTTTTTATTTAACGTGTTTTGTATTTAATATTTTAAGGTTATTAGCATATTATTATACTTTAGACTAATTGATCTAGTAGTTAATTAATATTATTATAAGGCATCTATGTGTGACCGGTTTAACCGAGTTGACCACGGTTGAACTGGTTGAACCCTATCAAACTCAATATTCTCCTAAAAGATTTGATCGACGAGTCAATTTTAAAAACACTGTTTTAGAGCCATCTAAGTACAACAATGAATGATTTATTTATCAAGAGATATCACTACTTGCCAAAAGTCTTGGTTCCGATAGTTTTTTTTTTCTTATATGCCATCAGACCTTCCACATCGGTTTCATATCGACCAAAACTTTAGTTTAAAAATAAAAACTTCAGTTTAAAAATAAAAAAAGAGAGAACAATTTTATGGGCTAATAATTTTAATTTTTTTTTGGATCCTCATCCTATATTTGAAGCATGGGTATAAATCCGGGTCGATACTCATTGTATCGACTGTATCGGCGAGATAATTCGGCCAAATATCGACTGTGGACTCAGGCAGATATTTACATTTTTCATTTTTTTTTTAAATCAGCCTTTTTTATCTTTTTTTTTAATTTGTTTAGATTTTTTAAAAAAAAAAAACTGCCGATATTTGCACCCCTAATTTGAAGTGAGAGTAATCTTAAGGGCATGTGTAAATCTTTCAATCTATACACACCCATTAAGTGTATGAGAAGTGATCGATTTGAATTAAACATGATTCAAACTTAAAACTCTACTTTACGAAGAAGATTTCTGAACTCTCAGAGCACATGTCAATTCTTAAAGATTTGAAAGAGGAAGTGGTCCACACAAGAATTCTGTACCAGACATAAAATTCGACAGATGCCGTCATGATCTCAAGGCATCCATCGTTGGGTCTACTTGGTACCCTCGTAGAATCAAATCCTTTAAGTTGACATTGCACCCCTCTTATAACATAAAAAACTTCTCTTTCTGATTTTGATGAGTTTAAATTTAATGGCTAAAAGTATATTTTTGTTCCTAAGTAAATTTTTGAATACTCTATAACTAGAACTTCTATATGATAGGCCTCAATGGCCCACATAATGTATTAAATTAAAAAATATTTTTTGTTACTTTGTTAAAGTAGCAAAATTCCAAAATTTTAGCATTTTCGTACCGTTGGTATTGGAGCTCATTAACAATTATAGAGAGATTTTGAGATGTAAAAATTTTCTTTAATCACAAGTGGACTCTATACTTAAAATTAGTTCAACTTTACCATAACTTTTCACATGAATAATTTTATTTAAATATTTTATATTCTACTAGCTATATCCAGATCATGTCTTCCCGGTAAATTTACAATTCCATCTAAATATCTGAATTTATCATGCTGCTTTATCTAATTATTATAAGTTTTTTTTATGACAAAGGTGTTTGGACAGTGACATTTTAATCCGACTAGTCCTTGGGGCATGTATAAGCCTTTCAATCCCACACACACCAGGTAAGGAACTATTGGGAGTAGGACTAGAGGAGTGTTGAGCGTGAATCGAACTCAAGACCTCTCTTCATAAGGGGAGCTTCTTGACTATCAGACTAATCCTCTCTTGAGTTAATTTTTGATAATTTCGAGACACTAAAATTAAATTATATATATTCTTTCATTTTTCTAATTTTTTTAATTGCTAATGTTTAAATTCTTTTCAAAATTATAATTTATTATTTAATGGACACCCTCATTTTGAGGGGTCCCCCCCTGTATGTGAGAGGTTAAGATGGTGGATCCCAAATTATATTTTATTTTATAAAATGAATGGAAGTAGAGTTGTTAGTTTTTGGAAGAGTGGTTGCCGATAGACACGAGTGGGTGAGGCCATTCTATGGCAGGTGTGCCACATCCACATGCCACACTTGTTTTTTCTTACTCTTTGACTAACAAGTGACCAGTTTATAAGTGTAGTGGTTCCCACACTAAATGAGATACTGATATTATTATATAAAAAACTCTACTGAGATTTTATCTATCGAAACTTTCTAACGATGCTCATCAAAATTTAAAGATCAAAATTATATGATATGAATTATTAATTGATAGTGAAATTTTATATACTTTATATCCATGTAATCATCTATCAAACTGAAATCTAATTACGGAAAGACCCATCGACCATTTGATAACATATTTTGTCAGAGAGTCTCGCTTAATATGTCTGGCTAGTCCAACTCTATTATGACCTCTACTATTTATTATTCTTTTAATTACATTATTTATTTTTAAGTGAGATGTGACAAATAAAAATAAGATGAGAAGATGCACAAAAAGGTGGGTTAATCAGATTTTGAGAATTCTGATGTAAAATGTTGTATGTTCCATTTAAAAAAAAAAAACTATAATTAGAGTAAGTAACTTCTTAATTATTTTTTCTCTCTCTATAATATTTTTATATTTCATTTAATTTCAAAGACAAAATTATAATAATTGAATAAAGAATTTTTGAACGAACTTTCTCCCTATACAATATTTTATATGATTCCATTTAACTATAAGTACCGATCTACAATATATGGTAAGCTTCCTCAATCTCTCCACAATTGTTTCTTTAATCTCTCCAAAATTATTTGCACAAATCTGAATCTTTCGCTTTTCCGACTCAAGAAAGAAATGAACATTTTGAATAAAGTTATCATTATCATCATTATTAAAGTTATTTATCTTATAAAATTTAAAATTGACAAGGCCATCGTCCTAAATGCATGTCAATTTCTCAGAGTCGATATCCTAATGCGCAATGGTTATATTGCCTCATTGACTAATACAGATACATTTTATTTTTTTTAACCTTTCAATTTTAATTAGATCACAGTCATCTATCGTATAAATTAAATTAAATTAAATTGCTGATTATTTAAATAAAAGGAAAAAAAACCTTTTCATATAAAAAAAATATTTATTAGGGTTTAGTCGGGCTTGTGTTGAATCCGGATGACCGTGGCAACATCCAACATATAACAATCAGTTTTTTTTTTTACCGTTCTGAAATGAGAATATAGAAGACTATTAGATGTCTGATCGGTATCTTCTCTTAAGAAATTGTTTTCGTATAATTGTAGAAGCATCATTTTTTAAGTTATCTCCTAACAAATGAAGTAAAAATAATTTAAAGTAATTAAATATTAAGTGTTGAAAAAATTAATTTTATTTATTTATTTATAAGTAATTTTTATAGACTATATATTGAAATATAAACTTTTCTTTATGAATCTATCACTATCTCAATCTATAAAACTCTTTGAATATTCTGAATGTCCATGGGTACACAAATGATCTCCCAGTCTTTAGACGGAAAATTTAAAACACTTAAGCAATGCATTTTTTTCATATATTTATTTTTTATGACAAAAGTGTTCAAGTGTTTGTAGAGGATTTTACTCGACTAATTATTTAGGGCATGTGTGCACCTCTCTATACACATATATTAGGATCAAGTGATGAGGAGTAACCCTATGAAAAGTGGCCTAGATGGGTTTAAACGTGAATCGAATTTAAGACCTCCCTTTATGAAGGGAGCTTATTGACCGTCAAGCCAATCCCTTCTTGATTTGATCTTTGTTTATTATCATGTTGTTTCAAATTCTTGGGGTGCGAATGAGAGTTCCACATCAGTTGTGAGGGGAGAAACTAAGGACTTATATAGGGTTGGATATCTCCACCTCAGCTAGTTTTTTGAGCTGGAAATCCAGTCCCAACAGTGGTATCAGAGATAAGTTCCCAAGATACAGTATGTAGCAGGGGTGCAAAAAACGCCCCGGCCGATATGATTCTCTCTCCTCTTTTTTTTTTTTTTTGGGTAAATATCGGTATTATTTTATTTTTTTTGAATTAAAAAGTATAAAAAAACCAAAAAAGAAACTGTTTTTTTTTTAATTCAAAACGTAAATATCGGCCGATATTTCGACCTCTGCCCATCACCGTTTTGATTTTTTTTTTTTAAAAAAAAAATACCGATATGAATCATATCGACCGATAAATAGGTTATATGTGTATCGGCCGATATTATACGGTGCTTAAAACCCATACCATATCGGCCGATACGTTTCGTATCGGCCAATATCTTAACCCCTAATATGTAGACTCAAGGATCTCCAAGAAGAACGGGATGATTAGTGACGTTCTATCTGCAGGAGAGATTCGTTCGAAGGGGAATTGTTGAGGTATGAATAAGAGTCTCATATCAATTGTGAAGGAGAAAAATAATGATTTATATGAGGCTTGATGAGTTACTCATGAATGACATTCGCTCCTTGTAAATTGGTGGTCACTTTCAAAACTTGCAGATTATATTAAGTGTGTCAAATAAGCAACAGTATATAAAAATTGTCAAATTAAATTATAAATATTAATTTAAAATAAGTTAAATGAATGATTTTACAATAGTAATATGATTTATTATCTTTTCAATTTAAAATTATTCAAAAATAAAAAATTGTTGGCTGGTTTTAAACCCTTCAAAACCCCCTTTGAAGTTTGGTGAGACCAGTGTCCCAACAAATTGTCCCCTCCATTGTCGATTTGTTCACCAGCTTTTTATCATGGGCACCAACCATTGTCATAAATATATTTTTTTAAATTTCTCCTTAGGAAAAAATAATATTGGAAGAATTATTTTATACCATAAGGAAGATATTGTCAAAATTAAGATCATTAAAAGGAAATAAAAATTTACATTAGAAAGTAACTGAAAATATCCAATGTTCAACTGGTTGTCTCCCGCCTTAAGAAGCAGGAGGTTTCAGGTTCAGGTTCCATAATCTAATTTTAGTGTGTCCTAGGAATAGTGGACTCACGCGTGAGAATTTTATATTAGATATCTCATGATTTTCTACACATAAATTAAAAAAAAAAAAAAGACAATATCTATTCAATTTAAGAATATCCTGATTCACCATTTTATAAAGTGTAACATCAATATTTAAAAATATCTGCAGTAGGTATGACACTGGTACCTACTACTACAGGGCACAGGCCAGTCCAAGGTTATTTATATTTAGGCACTTAACTGATGTTTAATTAATTAATTAATAAGATTATATAAAAATAACTTTCTAGTGGTGTTAATATAATAAAAAATATTCTTTCAAATATTTAGGTGGACTTGGGTTCTAACTGGCACAGAACTAATAAAGAACACCAATTGGTCGATACAGACCTTCTCTGCAGTGGATTTTCTTATTTTATGTACTCTGAGACAAGGTGAAAATATTTACAAGAATTCAGGGGTAAAAAAACTTAAAAAATTGTTGGGGGTGATGTATAAATTTGTAAGTTTTTAGGAAGAGCAAAAAAAAATTCTTAGCATACCTTGGGGGCCTTATGAAAAATCCGTAAATTATAAGGAGGATCACTTTTGTTGTTTGGCCAGCAGGTTAGGGTAATTTTGAAATCGAGTTGGTTTTAAGTGAGTAAAATCATCTTCATATCATCAAAGTCATTTATCGTATTAATATAAAATTGATTTTAATATTTAAATTTGACAAATTATTTTTAAAAGTACTATATTAGTGGGTGATTTAATGATTATATTACTCGATGTAATATATGTCATCTAAAGCACTTATATTGCATGCGACTTGGTCGAAACTTCATCATAAAATTCTATTATTTTAGCTGAATAATTCATACACATATATAAAATGTTTATTACATGATTTAATAGCTTAGTACTCATATTAATTTGCAAGTTTTATAAAAAATACTTGAAAATATATTTTTCTTTTGAAAAAGAAAATACATCAATATATTGTCTTGACAAACTAAAGATACAATTTGAAAGAAATAAGTTTGGATACAAATTTTATAATTTTTAGATCCAAATTTAATATAAGATTTTTTTTTATCTATTTATTTGAATTGCATTTGATTTAGTTAATTTATTATTTATTTAATACATGTTTATATAATATAGAATAAGGGAAGATTGGGCACGTGGTCGAAAAAGCTTAACCAAAATGAGTCCTTCTAAGATGCTCTTTGAAAGTTTAAGTCTGTCAAAGGTCATAAAATTAACAAATGAAGATAAAGATCAAATAGATTTTTATACATAATTTTAATTTGAAGATAAAGGGCAAATATGTGGCTATAATTTTAATTTGAAAGACACAGTGAGGCCTTTAATTACGTCTAATTAATTTGGATTAACGTGTAGAAAATTCAGAGACAGTCCTAATAAAATCCCTAAGGCACATCAATGTTAGGTCATAAGAGTTCAAACTCACAACCTCTCACTTCCTGATGTGGAAGACAATCAGCTAACTTTAAATAAAAAAAGATAATTGAAATCTATATAGAGCATGGGTTTTTTTGGAACACAGATTTTTCAGAAAATTTAGAAAAAAGGGTGGACTCTATTTCAGAATAAAAAATATATTTGATTTTTTATAAATTAAGCACAAATGTTGGGACTTCTTTCAGAATATTTTTAATTTTTTTTTTCTATTTTTACATGCTAAGATGAGAAAGGTGAGCCATGTCTTTCAAAGTTATTTGATTTAATCATCTAATCCATTTTTTTGTTTTTGTTTTTTTAGTATTTGGTTTGCATGAGTTTTCTAATTTTTAGATAAAAAAATAGTATTAAGAGACTAAATAATTCTAGTTCACCAAATCAAAATTAAGAATCCACTTTCATATTTTTAGTAATTTCACAAAACTTTCCTTCTTCTTTTTTAAACTCACTAAATCAATCTTAATTTTTTTATATTTTAGAATCTAAAAAATTGTGTGCTTTAGGAAAATTTTAAATAGAGTTTTACTGTTTGTTTTGTTTAATAATATAAAAGTAAATTACGACCATTCGATAAATAAATAGTTAAAAGTTATTTCACAATCACATAAAAAAGGTGAGTCAAATATTTAAACTCACAAAATTTAGTCATAATTTTTCTATTTTTAATTTTTTACATAAATTTCTATTTTTTTACTTTATATCAAGATGTGATTGACGAAAACTTCGTTTATAGTAGTAGATGTATAGGATTTTTTTTTTATTTTAGGTCCGGAGGTGTTCATGTGTCGCATCCGAATAGTTCTCTAGGATGTGTGAAAACCCTCCTATTTGCACACACCGAGTAAATCGATTGTATACATTACGATTTGAGTTGACAGTTAAATAAATTAAATGCAGATGCATGTAATTTTAACTTGTTTTGAGTTTCGAATTTGCTATCCAACTAAACAATGAGGAAATAGAGGAGTCCCAATAGAAAAAAAAAAAAATCATCACAACCCAATCTCATGACACGTGGCCTAAGGTCCATCAATTAGTCCGGGTCATGGGATTATTTTTTTAATAAATTGAGACTTGTCATCTTTTAAAGCCCATCAATTATATCATGTAAAGTATATTTTAAATTTATATAATATATAAGTCTTTAAAAAAAATCTGGAATTCAATATTAGTCTAAGAAAAATAAAATAGATAAATAAATTTCTAAGTGTTTATTTTATTTTAAGAAGTTGTTCTTATATATATTGCCATAAAGTTTGTTGTTTAATATGTAGAGCTGAAACTCGAGCAGGTTGAACTAGGTCTTAATAAATTCAATCCAACCTATATAAAAATTTATTGAATCCGATCGATCTGATCTGAATTGCTCAACTCAACCCGAACTGAATTGCTGACCGACTCAACCTAAGTACTGGCCTAAATTGTTGCCCTGACTCAACTGAGTGCTATATTAAATTTTTTGAGTGAGTCGAGTTGAGTCAATTTGGATTAGATCAAGTCAATTTTAAAAAAATTTGATCTGACCTCACTCAAATTTAATTTGAATTTTTTTTTTTCAATTCAATCCGACCCTAATTTTAAAAATATAAATCTAACCCACTTAATTTCTTGAATCTAGTCATGCAGGTCAAGTTTCACCCCTAATATAAACTTCTCATTTTAAAATACCTCTATATATTCAAGTGGGTGAAAACTTAACGTAGTTGAAGGACAAGTGAAGCATACGTTCAAATGGAAATATTTAAGTTCTCTATAATCTTATTAAATGATAAAATTCTATATAAAACTAAAATAAATAGATGTATTATTATTAAAATTAAATATTATTAAAATAAAAAATAAAAAATTTATTAAATAAATATTTTTATCTATTATAATCAATTCAAATATAAAAATATATATACAGAATCATAGCCCGTGATTGATGCACTGAAAATGGCAAAAGTTAATTTACTTTTTTTTATGAAAATGAATGATAGTGTCGAAGTGGGTGCTGCCAATCAGACTGTCCATCAACAGGTAGGCCACAGACCCCATCCTTTATCACTACCATCCATGGCTGTTCTTCAGTCTTTACCTTTGCAGACTACAATATAAGGATTATAAGCTATCAAGCTGTGGTTTCTGTTTGTCCTCTCTCTTTTTTCATTCTGATTACAGCAGACAAGAAAGTTGCAGTTCTCTGCACCAAAACTTCCTGTTTTCCTTCCTTAATCCTTCTGCTTTCTCTCTGCAAGGCTGCTGCAACCTATTCCACCTTTCTTTCACTTTTTCACTGCACCAATCCCACCTCCAATAGACACTGACATGACATCAGAAACAAACTCATTTAGATTTCCTCTCTACCGTTCTTTCTTTATCTCCTTCTCATAAACATGGAACAGCTCTCCCAACATTAGCAGAGCTTCCACCTTTTGAACTCTTTCATGAAGTTTCTGCATCTGGGTTCTCTCCCAAATGGCATCAGGACATAACGCAAATGAAGGGCTTGCAGGTGGAGGCCGCGGAAACCTGTCCTTTTCCGACGCCGAGGAGTCTTGGCATTCTACATATGGGTCCAATTCGGATCCTGAGGTTGGCGGGTTTGCGGAGCCCCGCCGGGCTTCTTCTTCTTCTTCAGAGTCGGATTTCTGCTCAGATGTGGAATTGGAGATTAAGGTGCATTTGGGGAATGCAGATAAGAATTGCAGAATCTGCCATCTCAATTTGGAGAATGGGAATCAGGAATCCGGGATTCCAATCCAATTGGGTTGTTCTTGCAAAGATGATTTGGGTGCAGCTCATAAGCAGTGTGCCGAGGCCTGGTTTAAAATAAGGGGGAACAAGTAAGTGGGCAAAATCAGTAAAGCATACCATTTTACTGATTCTGATTGTAAGAACTAAACCAGTTTTTTATTTTCACTTTTATTTGTTTCTCTCTTCTTCTCTTTTTTTTTTGTGTGTTTGAGAATTGGCTGATACCCATTTAGTGTTTACACACTTTTCTGACAATAAGCTTCTGTTTGGAAATTTTATCTGTTGTGAAGATTCAATATTTGTTCTTGATTTCATGTTCTTGGATTTTGGAGGAACCCATTGGCTGTTTTTATAAATTTTGCTGGCAGTAGCTGTCCTTTTGAGGTGCTTTGGGTTGTCCAAATTCAATTTTCTGAGAATTCTAGTACTCATTTTTGTGTTTAAGTTTGCTGGCATTAGAGACATGTTGCATGTATATTTATGAGCTGTAAGGATTCAACCTTTGTGGTCGATTTCTCAGTTTTTTTTTTTTTCTCTTTTCTTCAGAATTTGCAGCAATCCTTTTGTTGTTTCTGCAGTTTTTTTTTTCTCTGCTTCAAAAAAAAAAAAAAATCAATCTTTTTGCTTGATTTTTAAGGCCTTTTGAGAATTTGCTAATATCCATTTGCTGCTTCTACTGTTTGCTGACATTTGATGCCTGTTTAGATGTATTATGGATTGAAAGATTCAACCTTCGTGTTTGATTTCAAGGATTCTTGAGAATTCATGGGTACCAGCAGTTTCTTTTTTCTTTTCTTTTCTTTTAATTTTATTTTCTTTTAGGAATTTGCTAATATTAGATACCTGTTTTAGGTGTTTTGGGTTGTCAAAATTCCATCTTTTGTGATCGACTCTAGAGTTTGGAAGAAACCATAAATTTTATTTATTTCTTCCTTCATTTTCTGGCATGTGGATATCGATCAGATGTCATTGTGGGCATATAGTTATATTTCTCTTTTCTTTTTTTTATCCCTTGTTAGCCTTTTTATATTCTAAATTATTTTCTGTCTTTTCAAATAATGTTCTTTTTTTTCTGAAGGAGTACTGCAAATCAGCAGATACTGTGTTACTTATTTTCTAGAGAGAGATACTGTTTTACTGCTTTTTAGAGGTAGATACTGTTTACTAATTCTATTTGCCTTTTAATCTTTTATCTTCAACTGGAGAAATACATGCAAATCTTTCAGTTTCCGACAGATTCAATAATTACCCTTTTTCTCTGCTCTTTTGCTCTCTTTTTTTTTTTTTTTTTTTTCTGTTTTCAGAGAAGGACCACACATGACTTTTTCATAATTATCTGAATTTTATGTTTGGATTGAGTTCTGGGTTTTGGGATTGGGTTTGATCTCTTCAATCAGAGAGGTTTATTTGGTTTTTTTTTTTTGAACAGTAAATTTTAGTGGAACAAGATCATTTTCGTTATTCTGTCCAGTTCTGCATACATGTAATTATCAACATTTAAAAGCTCACAATAGCAAAATACTTTAATAAGAAGATACTTCTTTCTTTTTAAAAGAAAAAGAATAAGACAAAGTAAAGGCAGTTTGTAATTGAAAGCATTTTGGAATCAAATTGACCAAGTTAAAGCATATCCAAAACTGTAGATGGCACCAAGAATTCCTACCCTTTCTTTGTTTCTCATTTCTTTTTTCTTTCTATTATTAGAACCTGCTTTCTTCTCCATACCCTTTTCTTTACAGAAGTGTGAACTTGACTTCTGTAATTACAAATACATGCATCATTCTAGTAGCTACTCAAGTAGTTCGACTCTTCTCGGGCTTACCTGATAAATGAGACTTGCGTGTGGTTTTGTGTATTTATGGGATTAATCTCAGCTCTAACTATGGGGTTGGGATACCCATGTTATCAAAAAACAGATCTTATAGATTCCTATATTTCTTTTGGACATGACCCAATTTGATGATGATGTTGAACACTAAATTTGTAAAAAAAAATGTTGTTATCACTCCCTTGGAACATTAAAAACTAAGAAAATTTACAAAAATTTGGAAGTAACGAACTTCAACATTCATGGAGTATTGGGTATACAAGCATTCATCGAGTCTTGGGTGCCATTGTTGGTATTGGGGGCAGGATAGGCATATGCAAATTCTTGGCATTGCAACTTACAGCTTTCAACTTCATGTCTTTATTTGTTTTCATTGGAAATTATGCTTCATCCTTTCTCATAATTCCTATCTCCATCCTTTGTCATTGGTGTAGTTTCTCTTTGTTATTGAACTGTATTCTTGATGTAGATTGTTGGTTTCTAATTGCTGCCAATGTATTTTATGACCATTTTGTTGATTCAGAGTCTGTTTACCACTCTGATTAGTATATGAACAAGTTTATCGGTAATGACTCTTTGACATACATATATCTAAACCGGAAATGCTACATTTTGATCAACTTATCCGTAAAAGATCCTGGGTAAGAATAGACTGCACATTGGCTGGAATGCAAATTATCTTTGAAGATGAAGATCGGTTATCCGAAGGATGCGCTTGGTCAAGGGAGTTCCGCTTAAACCCCAAATAAGTGAATCCACTAAAGACTTGTCCGTAATCCAGACAATGTAATTTACAGAATTTACTTTAAAATTGTCACAATTTAATAGTTGATCACAGGCTACTGCCTCATACAATTACAATGACTGTTGCATTTGGTACTAGTATGACATTAAAAATTTCTTTGGGTGTTATCATTTGTCTTAGGGATCTCACTACTGCACTTTAGACATTGGGGGCGGGCGTTATGAGGGGTGGTGTCTATTGAAATTGCAGATCATACTTGGAAAGTATCAAAACTATGGCTATTGTACTCCTTTTCCATTGAATTAGCACTCACCTTCTTGCTATTGACTTGTGCCTTTTACTCCTTTCACTCTAGATGTCTATTTTGAAAGCATTTCATCGAACTCTTTGTGCTGTGTTCTGTTTTCAGGACATGTGAGATCTGTGGTGCAATTGCTCGCAATGTGGTCACTGCAACTGAGCCTGAAATCGTCTTAGAACAGTCGAATGAAACAGGCAATACAGTATCTGCGCCGCAGGCAGGAAACAAGAAGCATTTGGCACGGGCACCGCTTCCTCAATTTCCTGCTCGCTTGCATGGTATTTGCCTTTGTCATCTCTTGGCTTTTTCACTTCAATGTTCCATCCTGAATCACATGAAAAACCTATATTTATAATAATTAGGAGTAGCAAAATCCCTTGGATGTTTGAAGAACATGGGAAGAACAAAAAAACAAGGAAAGCGAGATTCATCAAGAATCTTTACATACTTGCTCATATACTGGTACATTTGTGAGTAGTATCTTCGGCGTATGTTGATGTTTACCTCTAATTTTCATCTGTTCGTATAATTGTACCTTTATGAATTATCAAAAAAAAAAAGGGTGGCGAGGAAGAAATAGGAAGCATCCCTTGAGCTCTTATTTGGGATGTTTGAGTTCATCTTCATGTTGTTTTTCGCAAAACTTTGTTATCATGATATTTGTGAAGGTGGATACACTTTTAAAGGTTTGGGTAGCGTGGGACTTTGGAAAGCATATATATTATGTGCCTCGATTTTTTATTTATACTTTATAGAATTTTTATATTAAAAAAAACACAGTACCAAATTGTTTTAAAATAAATAAATCTAATAAGAAACAAAAAGATATGTCAAGAACCCATTTAATTGGGCGATTGGAACCTAGAATATGTTTCTGCTAGCAGATTTTCAGATTTTCGCTTGAAATTATGATTCTGTCCCTTCCGCTCGATCAATTGATTTTGGAGCGCATTTTTACTCCGATCGATCGATCCCTTCTGCGTAGAATCGTGGGATTGATTTTATGGGATCGTGCGATTGATCCTTTGAAAATGAACGGAAGATGCTACCTGCATAAATCGATCGATCGAAATGTATATATGCGATTGATTCTCTTTGCAAACACCAACGAAAGAAATCGATCGATTGCTGCATCAATCGATATTGATTCTGCTAATGATCGATTGATTCTGCTAATGATAATTTATGTTACAGTAGAATTTCCTCTAAAACTTTAAAGTTATTTTTTAAGCACTGTATATTTTTAAAATTTCTCAACTTGAATATCCGGACTAATTGCGATAATCTGATAAAAATACTTTAAGACTTCAAGGTCTTTTGACACTCCTAAATATTTAAAACACAGTATTTTACAAATAAGGGTATCCCTAGGGTGTGCCGAAAATACATTTAGGAGTGTCAAAAGACCTTGAACTCTTAAAGTATTTTTATAAGGTTATCGTAATTAGTCCGGATATTCAATTTGAGAAATTTTAAAAATACACAATGCTTAGAAAATAACGTTAAAATTTTATCTTTCCTTTAGAACCTTAACGTTATTTTTTAAGCACCGTGTACTTTTAAAATTTGTCAAATTGAATATCCAGACTAATTACAATAACCTGATAAAAATACTTTTAGACTTTAAGCTCTTTTGACACTCCCAAATGCTTAAAACACTCCTAAATGCTTAAAACAGAGTGTTTTACAAATAAAGGTATTCCTCGGCCATGTCGAAAACATATTTAGGAGTGTCAAAAGACCTTAAAGTCTTAAAGTATTTTTATCAGATTATCGTAATTAGTCCGGATATTTAATTTGAGAAATTTTAAAAATACACAATACTTAAAAAATAACTTTAAAGTTTTTGAGGAAATTTTAGTGTAGCATAAATTATCATTAACAGAATCAATCAATCGATTGATGCAGAATCAATCAATCGATTGATGCAGAATCAATCGATCAATTGATTGATGCAGCAATAGATCGATTTCTTCCGCTGGTGTTTGCAAAGATAATCAATCGCATATATACGTTTCGATCGATCGATTTATGCAGGTAGCATCTTCCGTTCATTTTCAAGGGATCAATCGCACGATCCTATAAAATCAATCGCACTATTGTACGCAGAAGGGATCAATCGATCGAAGCGAAAATGCCCTGCGGAATCGATCGGTCGATTCAGAGCGGAAGGGGCAGAATCTTAATTTCCAGCGAAAAACTGAAAATCGGTGTCTGCTGGCAGAAACTGTCTGTGTCTAAATGGGGAGCCATAAAAGTATCCTTCATGTGTTCCTATACATAAATGAGTTTTTAAAAAGATCCATTGAGAATACAATTTTAGACCTACAAAATTGGAAATACTCTAAAATATTAAACCCTCCGTCCCAATTTAGTTGTCTCATTTAGATTTTGGAATTGTCCCAAAATAGTTGTTTCGTTTGCATAAAGTGTGTTGAAAATAAATGAGAATTACCTCTCAGTTAGGATAGTTTAAAGTCAAATTTAAGTTCTTTAATAAAATGAGAAAACTAAAATGGGAAAGAGGAGTAATAAGATCGATGGGACTTTTGGTAAAAATCCATATTAAATGCAGTCTCTTGGGTTGAACCCATCATGATGGTCTATCATCCTATCTCAACTAAATTTTATTTCCAAAGAAGATTGACTTTGTTTACAAAGTTTGTTCAAGAATCATTATGTTGAAAAATGTTTCAACTATTCATCAAAATTTAAAATACTAAAAGTAGAATATTGTAGAAGAAAAAAAGAAGCAAGGCAGGCCCTTTATATTATTATCATTGAATTGTGGTCATATAAAATCCTATCCTATGAAGCCCAACAATGGCTCATTGTGATATGAGAGTATTAGAAAGTATGAACTTAAAGTGCATAGAAATTTAAGATAATTATTGTGAAATCATGATCTCAACTCAATTTATCCCTTATATGAGATTTACAGTGATTTTATGATTTCAATGAGAATATCCATATTATAAAAAAAAAAAAATATATATATATATATATCATAAAATTATTAAAAAAATATCGTAAAATATTGTGATTATCATTTGTAGAAAATGATAGTAATTTAAAAGGATAATGATTTTTGCACTCTCATTTTTTCCTTTAAAATAAATTTCCAAATTTACCCCTACTTCCTCTCCTCTCATTTCCTCTTTCCTAAAAGCAAGGACAAATTTGAAAATTTCTTTTAAAATATTGTACCATTAGAGAAAATGGGAGGTGTAAAAACCACTACCCATTTTGAAAATATAGCTAGATATTATTGGGAGAAATAATTGTCTTAATTTTTAAGGGGTTGTGAGAAAAAATTACTTTTCCTTTCCTAAGGTCCAGCAATTCCCATTTGAAGTTTCCAACTTTGTTTTTCTCTCTCTAAAATCATGGGCTTGCAGAAAAAGGTTATTTACCTGCAACTCTGCAAATGATCCAAATCATAGGAATTGATATTGCACCAAACACTGTCAAACCCACGTAAGATGAATAATGTTACCCCACATATGGATAGATATGGGCCTATTTGAAAAGTTCACATTTGAAAGTAACATACTTGGTAAATCATGTTGATCAGATCGAATCCACAATTTTGTTTTAAAGCTATAAAAAATTAAAGATTGAAACTACACAAACTTTAGAACCAGAAAAACACATCTATTTATTCAATTAAAATGATTTTGGACGCACCATAAGTTCACCAATAAACCTTTCAAATGAACTCAATACCACTGATCAACCCTACCACTATAAAGCGCATACATCAATGTGCATCACCCTCTTTAAGTTATCCAATCAGAATCTATTTAAAGTAGACAACGATACCCATGAGCAATAGTGAGTTTGAAAAGTATTTTCAGATTGATACTTCTTAAAATCAAATCAATTAGATTTGAAAAGCCTTGAAAAATAAAGGGTCTAAAAATCAACAATCAAAATATAGTCAGTATTAATAGATCTTTTAATCCAACGGTGAGATCAACTTGAAATAAATTCAAATTAAATAATAGATGTAATTCAGACAGCTAGATGAGTGAGTAGAGAATATGATTTTGGACTCCAAAAAACCTGGCATCGTCCAGCTGAATTTTTTTTTTTTGAAATGGTTCATATATTAATATAGATAGAGAGACACCAGAGGTGCAAATACATAAAAATAACGCAGATAAAGCAACAAGCACTAAGAACTGAAATTTTTTCTTTAGAACAAAGATATGAATACACTAAAACGTATTTATCTGCATTTGCTCAGTCTGTTGAGGCATTTCTGGATGAAAAATGGCTAATCACCTGGGTGCTGTCAAAAGGGTTCTAAATTTCAAATGCATTGTCAAAGTGTATATGGAGCCATACTCAAGTTCAGCAGTTTTTTGAAGCTTTTCCCTTCTAAAACTGCAGAATTCCCTCCCACCAAATGGCAAATATAATATGTTGCAACAATAGAGAGACTATTAAGAAAAAAAGGCAAATACCCAAGAAAACAAAGAAAATGGATGATAGATACAGGAAAATGAAAAGGTAAAACCTATACATTTTCAAATTTTGCCGGTTTTCTTGGCATCCAAAGATGTGCCATCCTTGAGTGTTTCTCGAGCATCATCATCCATTCCAAGGCTAAAGAGAGCAGCAGCTTGAAGATAAAAGGCTGTTGGCCACTCCGGGGATACCACCTGGGCTTGCATCGCATCACCAAGAGCTTCTTGTGGCATGTCATTCATAAGGTAAGATAGACAGCGGCGAGCAAAGACAGTAGGTGACACCATGGTACCACCATCAATGAACTTCAATAGCAAACAAATAGATATCGTTAGTGAAATAGCAAGCAATTGATATTTTATTAGAAGTTTAGAAAGGAAATAGCATAGCTCTACTGAACAAACAGTAGCTTCATTTGGTGGATAATGAAATGGACTTCTTCAACAATGGGAGAATTCCAGCATGGCACATCCCACAATGGGCATGCAGTACAAATGACTTAAATTACTAATAAAGTGCATCCAGACATTCCAATTGGTGGTGGAACAAGAATCGACACAATGACTCATCCTGTGATGCCACAAACCTTTTGGATTTTTCAGGAAGACGGGGTATGTTTGGAAAGATGTTGTAAAAGGTAACATAATTAAACATGAAACAAAAATAGATTAACAAGATGTTTTAACCTTTCTTTAAAGGTGGCTGTTTTAACTAAATTATCGACAGATATTGAAAAAAAGTTTTTAAATGTCAATATGTACAATACTGTCACAATATTTCTAGTAATGAAAAAACAAATATTGCAGTTTCTCAGAAAATAGGTGGTGTATCAGGCACTAGCTCATCAGCATTAGTAAACCATTGCACCAGAAATATTTAGTCTGGAATACCAAGGACACAACAGGAGAAATTAGACTAGTTTATCATTTTTCCAAGGTTCACCTGTGTGTAGCAATCAATTGCAGCTCCGAAGTCCTTAGCTCGGAAAGCAATATCTCCTTGCTTCTTAGAATTCAAAGTATCCTGCATCTGGTTGGTCCACACTTGAAAAGAAAGCTGCATGACAACACTAAGTACAATGTGATATACAATAGAATGAAGTGCTTCAGCTAATACATATCTGCCATTTAGATGGTAAACAATTTCGGGAACTTTAAAATATATAACTGCAGCAAGTCTCAGTTAAAAATTGGCATTAACCCTAGATAGAAGACTCTGATTAGTCCCAGAAATGAACCTATTTATACAACTTCTCAGTTCCATTTCAAAAGTCACCATTTCAGTAAGATGAGATACCAAATTCAAGAACATTTTTTAGAGGAACTCCTGAACAAATTATTACCATTCAAAACAGGGGAAATTTTCTATAGGGGTAGAAAGGATGTCGATATTTCTTGCAGAAAGTAGTAGTTGAGGAACACGATTCACAATCTTCAGTTTGAGTAAAGTGACCCTCCAGAAGGTTATGACAACTAAAAATGTTTCAGAAGTATGGGTAGTGTTAGAATCTAACACCAGTATGGTAAATTCTGTTTGTTGGTTCAAAATAATTCTTTTGTGTTTTTAAAATAAGATCCAAAACACCATTAAACTAATTTAAATAAGTGCCTATTATAAAAAAAAAATAGCAATAATAAAACGTTTGCATAAATCTCTAAAAAATAATGTAAAATTATTCAAAAATCTAATTTTAGGATATAAAGAAATGTGATATTTTTGTTAACTACAACAATGCATGGCTGTGGAATGAAAAATCCAGCATGAGGATCGAAGTTGATACATGTTGACACTAAACACAACCAATCCGAGGAATCCATGTAAGATTAATGCCATTCAGCAGCCAAATGGAGACTCTGAAACTACGGCCCTAAAACAGAGATGTTAAAATATGTGCTGGCTGCTGCTAACCTCATTGGCTACACCCTCATCATCCTTGTATCCACCCTTCTCCAGTATCTCATGTATGGCAGTGAGATCCATTCTGGAGCAAGCTTCCCCTAATGGTGTCAAAGGTAATTGCTGCATTGAGGATGCAGGTCCATGTTGAATACCAATCAAAACATGTGAAGGCACCTGTAGAAATTCATGTTTAATGAGTAAATGACATCCATCATCAAATGACGCATACCAAAAAAAAATTGTAAAAAAAAAGAAAGGAAAAATGTTAAAACAAGGGATAGTAATGAGAGAGAGATAGAGTTTAGTCTAAAGCAGAGCAATGGGGCCAACCAGGGATATATACAACTAGGAATCTCTATCTTAAGCAAGGAGAACATGAGAAAATATAGAAAGTTTGCCAAAAAAAATTTGTAAAAAAAAAAAAGAAGAGGAGAAATGTTAAAACAAGGGACAGTAATTAGAGAGAGAGAGAGAGAGAGAGAGAGAGAGAGATTAGTCTAAAGCAGAGCAATGGGGGCAAAAAGGGATATATACAACTAGGAATCTCTATCGTAAGCAAGGAGAACATGAGAAAATATAGAAAGTTTGATTTAACCATGTTGATGGCCCTAAAAATAGTAGTAGTAGGACACCATTTAGTTAGATCCAAAGCATTCATAATTGACCCTATCACAAAAATTTTAACCCTTTTAAGAGGTTCAACCCAGTCAATCCATCATGGACTGGAAATCATCCAACCACCCCAACCATCCAAAGTTTGCCCTCATAAAATGTGGGCCATTTGACCCCGTTAATGTCCATTTGCAAGCCATCACTTGGACAGATAAGATAATGTTTAGAGCAAAATTACAGTATGGTCCCTGGTGCATCAGATTAACAAGTGACATCATCAATTGCTAAAAGATGGGCTCCACCTCTGCTACAACTAGTCAATCGAATGATACCACACCCCCCAAAAATAACATCGTTATCCATGGTTGAAATTATCACTGCATGCACTCTAAATTTCATTCTCAAAAGGAAAAGCATCTCATTGCAAAGACACTGTCATTCATTGACAACTTAGGCATGTTGGTCAACAAATGTGACAGTAGTGTATGAAAAATATGCTTTACCTCTGTCTCTTTTTGAAGAGAAGAAAGAGCAATCACTAACGATCTCGCATTTGGCCTCTCACGAGGTTCATATTGCAAACAACGAGAAGCCAATCGCACCAACTCAGTCCCATCGTCATTTGAGAAATGACCCTCCAAACAAGAATCCATCAGCATGAGAAAATTCTTACCACGTATTAGGTCAAGTGCCTGGAAAAAGGTTCAAGTGTAATGTCAGTTGAAAGTAAATGGCTACTATTATTTGTCGAAATGACTAGGGAGCAAACCACACATCACAAGAAACTGACGTTTAAAAGCTGCAAAAAAAGAAGTACAAGAAAATAAATTGTGCTGGCATCATTGAACTCAGCCATAAGCCGTCATGACTTAGTTCCCACTGCTCAGTATGCATTAGTGTAGATAAGGACCAGTGGCACCACTATATTTATAGTCTTATGCGAAACATGCTTCAAGGGTTGTGCTGGCCAACTCTTGCTCACTTTACACAGCAACCAGGTTCGTTCATAACATTACTATTACTAACATAGATTTTGGACAACCACCTAGAAACTATCTTTCATTTCTCACTACACTTGAGAATTGGATGGGGTCCAGCAGCATCACTGGAGTAAGATTGTATCTGCATCCTGGTCAGCCCTTGCACACTTTACACTGAAACCAGGCCCATTATTTAACTTTTTTTCTATTACACACAAATAGTGGTTTAAGTACAAATGTGTTTAGTAATGTTCCAATTATCAGAATTCGTGAAATTGGACTGAGATTGTATTCAGTTCCAACATAATATCAGATTATTTGATGTGATTCAAAAAAAATCATATTTTTTTACCCATTGCACTATAACCATGGCCAATAATAACACATGTACATGTCCAAGTAATACACAATGTGACTAGATTTCTAGAAACAAGAGCATGAGAAAGAATAAGTTAATTTTCAGAGAATTTGGGGTATGCACAAACACTTACATACTACTGGAGACATGTAAATTGATCTTTTCCCCAAGTAAAAGATCTATACCAACATGATAATGATAATGCATCTCTCAACAACAAGGTCAGTTAGTGGTGACAAGGAGTTAAATTAAGAGCTCTAACAGAAGCTTGTAAAGTAAAATTTTCATATGACATTGAAGTTTTCAGATGTTAAGTATATAAAGCAGACCAAAATATTGAGCTTTTAGAACAACATCAAGAACAAGTAGTCTCATAAAAAATTATTCCACATACTGCCAAGGAAGTTTCAGAAGTAAATAATGCACAATAACTGCAAGGAAAAGCTCACATGGCTTGGGGGAATATGTTTGCCACTGAGAAGGTCAAGCAATAAAGTGCCAAAGCTGTAGACTACACTTTCTGGAGTTACTCTCCCTGCCAACCAGAAGCAAAAACAACAAGAATGTGGATTCTTTCCTGTTTTAAACAATTCCATTAGTTTACTCAGAAAATAATTACATAAAAGGTGCATTTAGAGCCACACATGATGGTGTAAAACTAGAATGATTATCTGCACTAAAAGTTAGCATGCATATTAACAATTATAGACAAACCAACCTGCAAACAATGAACATATATATAGTTAAGAACGGAAATACCATCTTTTAGTAGTTGCCACATGGAATAAATAAGTTCAAATCCCATGGATTATTGCAAAAGCCAATCAACACAACGCTCAGAGTAACAATTAAAGAATACAGGGTTCTTTGGGCATATCTCCACATCGAATTGATTATATTCACTAAAAATCTAGATAAATGCCATAAATTTGTAACATTACAAAGGTTTTAATCAACCCATCACATCCACAAAATTTTCACAAATTTTTCTGAGACACCATGTTGCATATGGCATACCTACCATCATAATAACCAAACTTGTAAGTCGCACAAATGTAAATCGAAATATTTATCTAAAACTCGATCACCAATGTAAACAAAGTACATTTTGGCTTCTAACTACTCTATCCTTACAGAGGTAAAAATAAACTTAAATATATGTCAGAAATTAACTACTCTATCCTTACAGAGGTACTGACCTGTCCTCAGGTACTCAGGAGGGGTGAAAGCCAAGTTTGTACTGTAGCTCTTTCCATCTCTGCTATTCTTCATAAGACCAAAGCATGAGAGCCTAGGATTTCCATCCTGCCAAGCACTGACCCATAAGGTCTAGAAAAATGAAAAGCAGAAAACGGAAAAAGACAAGAAGAGCATACCATAATTGCACATACCTGATCAAACAAAACCCTATAAGCATTGAGATCATGGTAAAGTGCTCGCCCTCTACTGCTACAGTATTCCAGGGCTTGTGCCAAATAAAGAGCAACTCTCAACCTCATGGCCCATTTCATGGGTTGAGCTTCCCCTAGAATCAATACTCATAAGTTAGCAACAGTAGCAATAACATAACTAATAAATTAATTAGTTTATGAAACAGAAATTTTCAAAAAAAAAAAAAGGGGTTTGCATCCTCCACACTAAAAAAAGGGTTGAATCCTGTGGTACCAGAACACTTTCAAATGATAATTTCGGTAACAAGAAACAATTTGTGCAAGATTGGATTAGATATTTAATTAGACAGGGTTTTGACTAAAACCAGCCATACACCAGCTCAGTTCTGTAAAACATAAACACTAAGGTCAAGTTAACCGAAGGCAGGAAAAACTGGTCTTGCCACACACGGTTTCATCATTTTATTCATAACTTCCCAATCCACTGTAAACAATCCATTTGCAAACTTTATTTTCTATTCTTTGCATTTGAAAGTTTCTGCTTCTAATAGTATTTAGCAATACTAACATTTTTCATGTGACAAGAGTAAAATAAACATTATACCGTGTTTGCTTTTCTATCCAATTTTATTTTCATAAATAATTTAGGCCACTTGTTTGATACCTCTCAGCAGCCAACCAGTCATAGAAAGTGGATCATCAGGGCATCATCACTATCTTCAGAATTAGATAATCCACCAAAAAAGAAAATTTTAATAAAATATAATCTTGCTGGTAACTAGTATTATATTTTGAAATCGAGAAAAAAAATCATGAAATGGTTTGGTTCCTAGTATTAATATGGAGCCCTTTGGTAAGTTGGGCACTTTCAGCCATATGCTTTTGAATTTGGGTTGAAGAACAGATTAATATACATTGATATTCCTTCATTCACATGGTTTTTTTTTTCTGCCAAGAGAAGAATGACCAAATCAAGCCTAAATGAAGTTGTCCTTTGATAGAGTTAAAGCTCATCTACTAACTTATTATGACCCTGACGTTATCAGTAAGTCCAAATATGACCCCCTAGTTGGCATTCAGCATATTATGTACAAGATACACATAATATTATATTATACAAAGTTTTAAGATTTTTTTTTTTTTGTATTTTTATTGAACCCATAAAAAAATATAATACATTAATTTCACTGTGATTTTCCATATCTTACGTAATTGCTGAAAAAATGTGTATTAAATATTTGTATTTGGCATTTAATTTTGTTTATGGCCAAGATTCTAGCAGTATTTTACAACATATAAACCACGCTATATAAAACTTTGCTCATATCGTATTTTTGCTGGATGCCAAATGACAACCTTCAGCAAATTCACATTCGCCTATCCCAAATGACAGACTTCAGCAAAATCACATTCCCATATCCCATTTGGCAAGATATGTAAGGCACCCACAATTACTTGATTGTCTAGCCATTGAATTAGAACATCATCATCATAGCCATTTTCAACCATATCAAAAATCACAATCAATCATGACCCTTTTTATCACTTCAATCCAAGTCTGCAATAGTCTTCCCTTTTTCCTAGTAACTTCTGTAACTTTCCTTTCTTGCATTCAGACAATTAATTAGAACGATGTAAGATAACTTTAGATGTGACTCCTATCAAACATAATGACAGTTAATTTTAAATGTGTCTCCTATCAAACATAATGACAGTCGAAATTTGCATTAGAATGCAGATAACCAGTGACCCTTAAACCCAAAACATCAGATTTGCATTAATTTAGAGAGAGAGAGAGAGAGAGAGAGAGAGAGAGAGAATTGACTTGATGAAATGCATACAGTGAAAGAGATGCTTAGCGAGGGTTTCATTTGGCATAAACTCCGCCACCAGCAATCTCTCGTCGCCCTCGCAGCAACATCCTATCAGATTAGCAAGTCTCTCATTCCGGAGCTGCCCCACCAATCTCGCCTCCTCCTGCATTTTCAACATAGACCCAGATCATCAATCCCAAATATGCCAAGAACCCAACAATCAACGTCGCCGAAGAACTAGGATAGGAGAGAAGACCAAAAACTGCCGTGAATCGGGCCAGGCCAAGCGATTGAATCTTTTCACAGCTATCTTCTTATCATCGTCGAGAAGTCCTCTGTAAACGACATTCGGGGCTTTCTCGCCGTGCTCAGAAACAATGCTCTCCGACGAAAATCCTGAGGTCGCAATCCTGAGCTGCTCTAAGCTGAATTCAGTGAAACCCGGCAGAGTGTCCTGGTCCGTTTTGCCCCCATTTTCTGCAAGAAAAAGTAGTCAATGAGCAATAACAATTTTCTGCAAATGGGAATTGTTGGAAGAGTTTCCAGGAGGACGGGGAAGAGATCTGACCCGCGGGACTGGATGGAAGCGCTTACCAAGATCTGAGGGCTCAAGAGTGGCGGATTTGAGATGTGTGGGCCACCAGCAGAGAGTGAATTTGGAACAACGGGCTCCCATTCCAAATCAAAAGGACGGAAGAAAGAAGGAGAAGTCTAGAGATGGGAAGAATGAGAAACTAGAAAAGGTCTTGAAGAGAGTGAGAATGGATTTTCATGGATAAAGAGAAAAAAAAAACAGAAAATGAGAAAGGGCAAGATGGGAAAAGGAAATATTGGGTGACTTTCTTCTTCGCCTTCCCTTCTCTGTTTTGATGATGTCTTCCTTTCACAGACCCACCAGATGGGGATGGGAGGATTTGAAGAAAGAGAGATGGGGGAGGCTAGGGACTAGGGAGGGGCAAAATGGGGAAAGGAAAAAGATGGAGGGAAGTAAGGGGTTTTGGGCATGTGAGGAGGTTTCTTCTTTCACTTTCTGTTTCACTTTCTTCACTCTATATGATGATGTGTTTCTTTTAGAAACCTTTCCCCTTTCCTCTCTGTGACTTCTCCTTCTCTCTCTTTCTCCTTCTTTCACTCTGTTCTCTGTTGTGTTGTTTGTGTGAGAGTATTATTAGATTGGATTAAATTAGTAAAAGAGTAAGAGTAAGAGTAAGAGCAACAGTGGGGTATTGATTGGTTGCAGTAGTAAAGAGAAGAAGAAAGGAAGGATTTTATGCTGTAAGTCGAAAAAAGGAGCTTTTGCTTCTTTCTGCTCTTTTTTCTGGATTCAGCTTTCGCTGCTGCCTTCTTTTCTGCAACTCCCAAGTGCCCACCTCATCATTCTTCTCTCCTCTCTCTTCTTCTCTGCCACTCTCACACTTAGGCCAAAGCTCCAGTCTTGGGTAAGAAGTCATCCACCGTACACCTGGTTCATCTGCAAGCCCCAATCTCTCATTAAATAGAATGCTTACTTGACAAATACTTCATTCACATCTCATTAAAATCTTTAAATTATTTCTCTTATATACAGAATTTTCTTTAAATTTATACTTTTTAATGACTTTCTCACTTAATCAAATCAATAGTTATCTCAGACTGCATTTAGATAAATACCCTTCGAAAAGAGTTTTCAAAAGTAACAGACGATTTTTTAATTCTACTCTTTAATTACCCAACAACGGCAATAAAAGATTACCCCATTATTCCATTCAAACATAGTCCAAATCTTCTACATACAGATATGAGAAAAAAAAAAGTTTTATGGGAAGCAATTCAATATTTCAATCAAAACGCATCCACTCATACAATGCAATATTTCATATTTTTCATTTTTTATTTTTGTGTTTTTTTTGTATATTATATTATTATTTTATAACAATAATATAAATGATGAAGTAGTATATTTTGACTTACAAATCTATCACTCCACACTTCTCATAGAATTTTAAATTTTCTCTACAATGGTGCTCCTCATCACTTCATATTTTATTATATTTGTCTCATAAAATAAAATTTTCTAAAAAAAATTTAGTGATATCTTGTTTTCAATCTCTCTTTTCATATTTTTTTGATCCATTGTAGAACACTAGAACTCATTTTAATTTTTTCTTCGTAGTAACATGCCTTAGTGTTTTAATAGTTTTGATGTTTCAATTTTTTTATATTTTAGATGTTCTATTTTGAGGTTTAACAACTTTGGAGAAATACAAATTTACAAACTATTCACCACTTCAATCTAATAAAAAGTCAAATTGAATTCTCACTATTAAATTGAATATAAATAAATAGTTTTATCATTACCTTAAATATTAGAACGGTAAAAATTCTCAAAATAAATCCCTATTTATATTATTTCATACTTGTTCATACTTGTAAACAGGGGTGCAAATATCGGCCCATATGACCATTTTTTAAAAAAAAAAAAAGAAGAGAGAAAATAATATTGGACGATACTGAATTTTGCACCCCCGCTTGTAAATCTCAGGAAGAGCACAAAGGAATGATATGAGATTGAGTTTTAGGGCAGTGGCTAAATGAATGATAAACTAGGAAAGGAAAAGAAACTAGGAAAGGAAAAGACAATAAGGGAGAACAAAGACATATGAGGGATAAATGAAAAATTTTGCTGGAGTGACTAATCAGAGGTGAGTATTCAGGATTGGGTAATTACTTTGAATACCCTTTTGCTTCATAAGTGAGAGTGGAATGGATAAACATAGATAAAATAGATATTTTTTATTTTTATCTTTTAATTACCAAACGAGAATAATGTAGGGTAACACCTGCTACTCATCCAAAGGCAATTGTTAAGAATCAAATGATATAATAAACAAACCAATTACGAGGTTATTGGGTTCTTGCCTACACCTCAATGATCTTTGAAAATAAAATACACTTTGAATACCCTTTTGCTCCAAAAGTGAGAGTGGAATAGATAAACATAGAGAAAATAGATATTTTTTACTTTTATCTTTTAGTTACCAAACGAGGATAATGTGGGGTACACATGCTACTCATCCAAAGGCAATGGTTAAGAATCAAATGATATAATAAACAAACCAATTACGAGGTTATTGGGTTCTTGCCTACACCTCAATGATCTTTGAAAATAAAATACACTCATTTATATGTCTAATGCATTAATGAAAATCATGCATAGCGAAGAGGAGAAAAAATATATAAAGAGAGAAAAAAATTCAAAGTCTAATTCCATTCATCAACAAAAATATATTACAAAGACAAACATATTACACCCTGTTAGGAGAAAATCTCTCTTTTTCTTCATTAGACACCAATGAAGTCTCAAACAATATATTAAGACACAATTCACCCTTTTTTGTTGAAAATTTTGAGATCAAGTCTCCTTCAATATATTGTTCTGAACTCAATGTGTGCAAAATAGGAAGTTTACAATTGTCCCAAAAATTAATCAGATAAAATACGAGAATACTTTGGTCTTTAAAAGAAAATCAACTCCAATTGTTAGTCTATGGATGAAACTTCTGACTTACAGGGTAAAGAGTAAAGCTATTTAATCCAATGCTATCAGAACCGGACCATATAACGAATTGTCTTCGAAGAGGTCAGGGTTCAGCCGGGTTCGACCGAGGTCAAAGCCGGTCAAGTATTAAAATAATATAAATATTATATATAATATTAAGTAAGACATATTTTACCAATAATATTAATATAAATATTAAAAATAACACTCAAACTCTAAGTAATATACCAAAATGGTAAATATATGGGACAGAAATAGTAATAAACTTTTATATTTCAAATATACACATTTTTTAGGGGGAAAATTAAAAAATAAAATAAAATAAATTTCAAATATATGAACCGCGGTTCACGGTTCCCGATTTTTGTGTCAAATCCGAAATAAAACAGCGGTTTTGACCACCAGCCGATTTTTGGATAGACCGAACCGTAGATCCGGCGATCACGGCTGAACCGGCGGTTCGGTCCGGTTCTGATAACACTGATTTAATCTTCAACCAATGGTAGACTCAACATGTCTAAATAAATTGATGTCATGGGATGGCAAAGGACGGAGATAGAGCAATTCAAAATGTGTGGATGTTTAATGATAATAAGGGGTTTAAAAGCTTATATAACGGCCTATAGTTTTCTCTCTCCTCCTTTTTTTTAAGAAAAATGATTGATATCGGCTGATATCACAATATCGGCCAACATGATACAGGCCGAGATATAGGCATATGGACCCAATATCGGTCGATACGAATCGTATCGGCCAATATTTGTACCCCTATAATATATTGTAAATTTTTTTCATAAATATGTGCATTCTACATACATAAGAATCCATCATAATATGTCGATGATCTAGGTATAACATATAATTGATTTATTATTCTATATGTAATAAACTTGAAAAATATTATCTAAGCATTTGAGTACAAGATTTATATAAGAAATAGTGTATCTTTCAATTAAGGACAACACATAAATTAGAAGGGCCATTCAATTGGGACACAATTGTTTCTATTGTTGAAACACTATATTTTTAAAATACAAAAAATGTTATTTCTTTTAATTCAAATGACACTTATAGAAAATGCAAAACTACATAGGTTACATGTAAAAAAAAGGTATTTTCAATATCTTATAAATATAACATCTCAACTATAGAAAACAATGGGTTTTGCTATATATATAGTGTTAATTAAATTTCAATTTAATTAGATAAATAAAACTATGTTTTTTAAGGCCTTAACAATTTTAGTTTTATTTGAATGTTAATCATCATAAAAATCATATTGGTATCAAATTAATTATGGGTATAATTCACAAGGACTAATTGAATGTGTTATTAAAGGGACAATGATAGATCTCCTAAGCCCATTACGTGAAGATCTCATGAAAACTGTTGAATTTCCTTCAGTTTTTCATACGTAAATTCAAAAAAAAAAAAAAATCATATGAAAATTGATTTGAGGAAAATTATTACACTTTATTATATATAAGGATCAATAGAAATGAGAAAAAAATCGTTTAAATTATGTGATACCCACCCCTCCCAACCAGATGTGGGAAGTCCCACATCGGTTGGGAGGATGAAATTAAGAGGGGATTTAAGTGGCTATCCCATGTTGACCTTGTAAGACGCGTTTTGGGCCGGGCCACGTGGGCCCGTGCCCAAATACAAAACCGTGTGGGTTTGAGCTGTCTGCGAGGCCCAAAGCGGACAATATCTTACTGAGTCAAGCCCTAAGCCCTGTTTTCGGGTCAGGTCGTTACAAATAATGTAAAATCTTATAAAGTTAAAAAATAACCTTAAATACAAAGAATTAAATGATTATAAGTAGAAAATACATGGAGATGGTGGTGTGGGCCCCGGGAGATTAGTCTTGTTGAGTCAATACCTCAGAGATACCCTCGTTATCCAAAAAAAAATACATAGAGATGGTGGGCACTTATAGATTATAAATTATTATGGAAATAATAAACACAATTAATTATAAAGCGATTGAACATGTAATTGATTATAGAACAAAGTCAAAGACTAAAAATTATAAATCCAACTCTAAAGTGAAGAAACTAAGTGATTTTGATAATAATGTCGATGATTCAATGAGATTATTAGGATGGCACTATCATCATCAATTGTTGAAATATTGTGGGTTTTATTTCCTTTTTCACATGGGAGTTATTATGAGATAGATGTCTTGCTATAGATTTAATGAGAAGATAATTCTTGACGACAAAGGAAGATGAGAGCATACATTGAGTTGAAACGTATTAGAGGTTAGCCTTAATGTAAAATGAATGATAAATGAGTATTCTTAAGAAAATATTTTAATTAAAAAAACATTTCAATCATTTTACGGGTTGAATCTCGCATTGGATATGATTCTAAGAAGATTTAGAAGCAAGTACTTCAAGTGTGAAAGCTATTCTTTTTGAAATTTTACTCTAAGATAATCTCGATTTTGGATTTCTTTGTTAATATAATTTAATAAAATAATTTGAGTGCTCATGAAATTGAATGAGATGTCCTAATGTGATTAATATAATTTGTAGGGTGTTTGAGATTTTCTAAGTTTTTTCGAAAATCAATGAAAGCCGAGTTTTCTAAGATAATTCCTATTTTGGATTTTCTTGTGAAAAAGAATAATGAAATGATATTAAAATGTTTATGGAATTAAATGAAGAACACTTAATGTGATTGATATAGTTTTTGAGGTGTTAGATGTGCTTTTTTCTAATGTTCAAGCATTTTTATAAAATTCACATTTGTTACGACAAAAAGTGTTTAAATTGTAATAGAAAATACATACCACTATGGGATACTAGAGAATATGAATTTCATATTAGATGTTTCCTCGTAGTGATTTCCTATTTCTAAAATTTTTAGATATTTTTCAAATTTTAGAATACACTTTATTCGTTTCGAAATTTTCTCTTAAAATCTAATGATCTATAAAAATTACTATTTTTTTAAATATGCTAACAGTAAATTTTCCATTCTTTCCTATTCTTCTCATATTTTTCTATTTTTTTTTAAAAGAACTTTTAAAAATATAGGAGAGAGATGCGTATTTATGATAAATGGCGGCTACGATATATATTAGTGATATGCCCGATTGCATGTTACATGTCGGCGAACATTTTTTATACTCTTACTCACGGGGTTCAAGTGAAGTTAGAATTTATCCATAAATTTTTAAAGAAGTTAAAGTTTATTTTGCATCAAATTAATTTGAGTATCAATTCAAATCTAAGTTGAGTTAGTAAAATATAAATATATCCTCTCATTACAAAATACGACGGGAAAGCCAATTTCAAGGGACAAGCACATCAATCGCTAGAACGTAACGGGAAAACCCACATCTCCTATGTAAGTCTCAATCGCAGAATCAATTCCTATCATTTTTACAGGATTTTGAGAAGAACTTGCCTTTACAACTTAAACTCTATATGTGATAAGTTAGAGATGAGTCTAATATTTAAAAGTTTAATTAAAAAGATAGTGATTTTTACACCACTATTTTTTTACCGTGCTTCTTTAAAAAGGAAATTCTAATTTTACCCTTATTTCTCTACTCTCATCTTTTTCCTCTTTTCCAAAAGCAACATCAAAATTGAATTTTTTTAAAGAGTACACCGTGAAAAAAAAGGTGGTGCAAAAATCACTACCCTAATTAAAATTCATCAATAGCTCCAGGGATGTCGGCCTGACGGTCAAGACGCTGGCCTCAGGAAGTCAGGTCTTGAGGTTAATTCCTAGCCAACACCTTTAGGGTGCAAAGAAGTGTGCATATATTCCCAAAAAATTAGTCGGGTGAGACGGCTGAACACTTTCTATCAGTATAAAAATTAAAATTAAAATTCATCAATAAACAAATAAATGGAGAAAATGTCCAAATTAACTACAGATTCGGAGGGTGAGGCGAAGTAACGAAAATTTGCACATGACCGACCTATTTGCTAGCCGTCTCGTGGGCGTGGCTGTCGAATTCCTCGCCATTCTTTGCCATTAGAAACCCGCAATTAATCGTGAAATACTCGTTCAACATTCCACTCCCCATAGTCACGTGTGCATGTCCCACACGTGGTCCACATCAGAGTCGTGCATCCAGCGGACCCCACAACACAAAAGTAGGGTCATGCAAGAGATGATTTCTTCAAAGTAATGACAGATCGATATAAAACCAAACGAAATTAATGCGATCCCCAAAATCATGAAATATATAACAAAAATAGAATAAGAAAAAGTGATTACAACTATTAACTTAAATTATATAGCATACAATGTGGCATTGTAGCAATAGCATTGAACTTTTTAATGCAATTGTGATGTACAGTCAAATCTCGAGTTACGAAATTATCCGCTTTGTCGATCTAAATCATATGACTCACTTACTTACGGTTTTAAAACATGTCATTCGTAGGAGAAAAGACTCACCTATTTTAAAGAGGAGTTCAAATGTTTTTTTTTTTAATATAGGACTAATGCCCACCACTCAGGACTTCTCCTAAGATACTAGCAAGTGAGAGCCACTCTCAATCATTTGGGTATTCGACTTGCAGACCCTGCATCATTCCCACAACTTTAAGAGCAGAGGTGTCTTCGACTCTAATACCAACTGATGCAGAGTCAAAGCCCAAGATAAGAAATTGTCCGCTTTACCAACCTAGATCACATGACTAACTCATGATTTAAAAACCTGACATGCTTAGGAGGAGAGACTCACCTCCTTTTAGCTAGGACTTCGATCGCTTGCTCTTCCAATATGGGACTAATGCCCACCACTAAAGACTTTTTCTAAGATACTGCCAAATAAGAGTAACTCTCAACTGCTTGGATATTTGACCTGCAGGCCCTTCATCAACTCGACACGTATAAACACTTTTTTTTTTAATTTAGCAAAACTAGTGAATCTCATGCAACCACAATACGTTATGATCAATTTTGAAAAGGCCATACGTTATTTAGGTAAAATTTTACATTTTCAATAAAAATAAAAATATCATATTTGAAATGTCAATGAAGATAAATTCATTAAGGGCATGTTTGTGTGCAACATGGCATGCTTGTGTGCAACATTTTTCATAAAATTAGAAAAGCATTTCCACATTGAAATTATTTTTTATTATTCCATTTGTAAACCTTTTTCTATGAAAAATGGTTTCTGTGGCTAAGTCATTTTTCACAAGAGGTGGACGAGTCAAAAAGCAATTGATGTAGCTTGTGAATTTCAAAACCTTAAATTCTTTTAATTGATAATATCGATCATCAACCAAATAAATTGATCTAATTGTACTTCACGCTCCAAATTATTGATGGTTCAATCAATTGGTCTTAGGCGAAGCAGAGGATATCTCGATTGAGGGAGAGAACGGGAAAATCCTTTATGAACCAATATGTCTGACAAGTCACACTATATGTCGACTCAAACCGCGTGATTCAGAAAAGGTCCTAAAGTGGAACCCATGGACTAATCATGACCCAACTTTATCCAAGAATAGATTGTTCATTTTGTCTACATGGAAGGTGCTATATTACCTTTATCATGGTTTAAGTTTTAACCATTCAACTTATAAAAATGATCAATCTTTTCTGAACTAGGAAAATAATTTTGTTCTATGTCATAGGGTTAATATGTTATCATTTGATTAAGAGCCAGATTCGATTGAAGTGTCTAATACAAACTTTCAGGCATAGATGCTATTAAAGACACAAAACATATTTATAGTTGATAGAAATCAATTCTTCTACTAATTTAAAGATATCATGGATTAATAATTTATGATATTAGGCTTTAATAGTTGTTTTCAACAATTTGGGTCAAATCAATAAAATGGTTATCAAAATCAATAATTTTTTTTTCTTACCCATCATTTAAAAAAAAAAAAAAAATCAATTAAAACCATCTATCTATTGTCTTCATATGTATTTGTTAAAATTGTCTACTACATATGAAATTTAATTTCATATTTCAGAAAAATCCTTTATATACTTATTTAAACTTTAAATTAAAAATTAAATCATTTTTTTTCAAATTTCAAGCACACCTAAGTCAAGACCAAGTGTGTTGCCATACCATGTTAAATAATGGTTTACTCCCACTTGGAAAATTCAATTGAGTCCTAATTTTCACCAACTGGTGGTGAATCTCCTTTCATCCATGACCCACCTTCTTTGCATCCACTACCAATAATCTACTGTAGGGCCCACTTGAATGGTGGTGCCACGTGTAAAGTGCCAAGTGCTTAGCTAAAAGTGATATTCTCTATAAAAATAAATAAATAGATGCTGTTTTTCTAAGTGTAACACTTAGATAAGAAAAGAACAATTGTTTTTTTTAATTGCATGGCTGGACAACAATGTTTTAGTGCTCTTGCAACCTAAGTCATGTCTTGACTTTTGACTACAGAACCATTTTAAGTAAGTACTAACCCTTATTAAATGAAAATATAGTGATTGGGCCCACACTATAGACCCTCTATTATAATCACCTATATTCTCATGCTAGGTGTCTTAGTTGGAGGCAATTTGACATTAAAATTAAAATATTACTTAATATTTATTATTAAAGAGGAAAGACCTTAATTTATTAATTCTAATAATAAAGGTATTTTTAGTTTTTTTAACTAATTTAAGATAGAATGAAGATTTTTTTTATGACTAAGGTGTTCAGGCTTTTTAGAGCATTTCGATTAATCTTCGCAGTATGTGCAAGTCTTCCTACTCCCACATATCATTACAGGGATTAGTCTTTTGAAGTGGAGTGAGAATCCAACTTAAGGCTTAGACTTCGTGAGGCGGTTCCTAACGATCACTCAAATCCCTTTAGATTCAAGATAGAATGAAGATGATTCTCATTCCGAATAAAAACAAGGATGATAGTTAAATTGTGGCATTTTAAACACACTTTTAGGTAGAATTGTAGATACCTCTTTTTATATTTTTTGAAATACTTAAACTCATTGGTAAGTGGATGAAACGAGAGAGTGTAATAAACTTTTTTGATTTTCTATTCAACTGTTTTTCATTTAATTTATCTAATGATGTGTTCAACCGTTTCATAAAATCTAAAAAGACACACAGACATATATATAATACAAAGGTTAGGGTCCAACTCAATAAGAAATTGTCCGCTTTGAGACCTCGCACATAAGTTAGTCCGCACGATTTTTGCTTTTGGGTCCAGGCCCATATGATCCGGCCCAAAACGCTTCTTACGAGTTTATGGTGGACTGGCCTCTTATACACTCAAGCACCTCTTCCTTCCCACATTGGCTTCGGTGTGCAGGATATCACAAGTATACATATCTCAAATGCCACTATTTGTTGTCTTCCTTTCCATTAAGATGACAAGTGACGACATAGAATAATTCCTCTTTATTAAATTACTCAACTAATTATACAAGATTATTAATTGATCAATTATTTATAATATAATTTTAAAAGGAATACATGACAGAAAATAATATATACCATCTAAAAATAATCAAAAGTAATTATTAGTCATTCAATACACATGTATTAAATACATGTAACAACCATCTATTCATCTCAATGTTGATTTGGATGAGTCTTAACTCTATTGGCTGAAGTTATCTCTTAACTCTAACTTTTGATTTTAGGAGAGTTTACCATTTAAAATTTTATTTGATGGAATCCAATTAATCACAAAATATTATATAATGCTATTTCACCATTGAGTTTTAATGGGTCTAAAAATAATGGCTAAAAATATTTTTAACTCTAAGTTTTGATTTTAGGATACTCTATTATTTAAAATTCAGTGTGATAGGCTCTATTGAAGCACAAAAAATATTAGATACAAATAAAATTTTATTATTTTACTAAAGTAAAAGAAATATTAACCATTTCAAATCTATACATCATATTAGTATCAGGGATCAAAATATCGACAAAAGGAGCATATCGGATATCAGCGGCAGATATCTACACTGATATCGGTCTAGGCCCATCACCAAAATGATTTTTTTTTAAATAGATGATATTTAATAAAATCAGCCAATATCAACCTATGTATCAACGACATCAGCTGATTTTATTTCAGTAAAATCGATACTAATCGTATCAGGTGAGTTATCTCGAACTATATTAGAATCTAGCATATGATTTTGACTATCCAAATGCGACACTTTTCATGGCATGGCCACAAATCAAATCCTTATTTCATCTAATGGACTAGAAAAACTAGTCTTCCTAAGCCAGTTATAGATGTCACTATCAATTGGTCAATTCAGAATGATATATTTTAAAGTTGTTTGGATCTTATGTGAATGTTTAGATGTACTCTAATACGATTAATTGAAGACACCACTGCTTACAATGTGATTAATTTACTATTATTGTTGTTGTTAATACCTAATCTAATCTTAGGCTATCTAATTAACAGTCAATCTTTTCGTCTTAGGTTGAAATTTTTGGGCCCTTGCAATGGCGACAAACCTAACACCCCACGCTTTGCATCAAATCCCATCCCTTTTCTTGAGATCTGCTTTTTGTTTGTCTTCTCTGCACAGACTCTCTTCTCTTTTATACTTTAAAAAAAAATTCCTTCTGTCATTTTCACCTTTCTCAAAATAATAAAGTTATTAAATAAAAAATAATAATTTTATTCACATATCATTAATTGAGAATGCAACAATTCGAGGCTGAGTACTGTGCAACACCAATAGGTTGTACTGAGGGTCAAGCTCACTTCAAGAAGTGAGATTTTGAGTTTGATTTACGCTTAATTTCAACATGTCATTTTTCATAATTGTGGACTTTGTGTATGTGGAATTGGAAGGATTGTACATACTCTAAAATTTAGTCGGATAAAGTCCTGTATGGGTGATATTAGGGGTGAAACTTGGGTCGGATTTTAACATGACCCACATGACCTAATTTGAGAAATCAAGTAGATTGGATTTTACATTTTTAAAAATTGGGTCGGTTTGGGTTGAAGGAAAAAATTCGAATTAAATTTGAGCTGGTCGAGTCAAGCTTTTTTAAAGTTGACCTGACCTGATCCATTAAAAAAATTTAATATAGCATTTGGGTTGAGACGGGCCAGCACTCGAGTTGAGTTGGGTCAACAATTCGGATCAAGTTAAATTAAGCAATTTGAGTCGGGTTCAATAATTTTTAATATGAGTTAGGTTGAGTTTATTAAAACCTGGCCTAACTCGTCCAAATTTCAACCCTAAGTGAGATGTCTGAACACCTTGGTCATAAAAAAAATTTGGTTATTGCAATAAGTTGAAAAGACCAGTTGCAATAAATGATCAAAATGAGAAAAATCAATTTAGGAGAACACAACGTTTAGTATTAATAAAAACACTGTGTCTAAATTAATTCCATTAAAAATTGATATCCAACTACATTCATACCATCATAAGTGTATGTTTATAGTCTCTATATACAATGTTAAATTGAATCTATGCTTAATTTAAAATTTAAATTCATTTTAAAAATATAATTTTAAGTAGTATAGATTACTAATCTCTACTATATTAGAATAATATTTTGAATAATTAACTTAAGTTAATTGTTAATAGACCTTTATCTAAACATACAACTTATCAATTCAATCCTTTACAGTCCAAAAGTGTGTATTAAATACAGCACCAATGAATACTTTGTTGACTTATCATGTAGGCATGCCATTCTTGCCCTTTTTTATAAAGTTGATTTCCTTTTAAAACTTACATGTTTATGTGCATCATGACACCTACTATTAAGTGGTTTGAGACTTCTAAATTTTACAGTTTATAATTTGGGTCCACCATATTAATAAAAAAGTGTAAAATAATATTAATAAAACACAAAAAAGTTACAATTCGTTCTATATTCTACAACTTGGGTAAATCTTATAATAGGAAATCAGTTTTGCATAAAGGGTGAAATTGAAAGATTTAAATTGTGAAGTGTCTTGATTGTTTAAGAATGTTGGTTGATTATAGTCTTAGATTTAAAAATCGATTGCGGTCGATACGATTGATATTTAGTCTCTATTTAGTTAGAGACCGAGACCTATATTTATGAAATCAAATTTAGATCGTCTAGTGTTAGAATATTGGACAATTTATGATGTCATCAATCACCACTTAATACGTGAATAATATAAGAGTGAATTGGTTATTGTAAAAAAATTTAATAACTTCCTAAATAGTTGAAATGACCAAATCACTCTTCACTTAGTTCATCTGATAAGTAGTATTTGATAACACTATAAATTGTCTAGTGCTACAACTCTAAAAAATCTATATAGCGCCATTGTGATCATTAGAGGGCTTAACAATTTTGAAACATTATATAATTGTACATACTTCTAATAGTATATATTTATAAATGGTATTCAAAAGTACAAGTTAGTGTATTGTAAAGTGGCTTTACTTATATTTATATTCACAATTAAATTGAATGTTATATTTAAAATAAAATGAAAATTTACATTCAAATTGATTTGTTTAATATTAAATTATTAAATTTGCATAACTCTATTTACATCTTACTCAATTAATCTTTAGGACATATGTAAAATTTCCGATCGACACACACCGGATAAATTCTATGGGGAGTGGCCCTTTAAGGTCGAGCTTGAATCGTGATGGAAAAGAAACTGTCAAACAAGCTATTACATAGCAATCCTGGATCAAATCTTTTATCACATGTGTGAATGAAATAGGAAAGCATTAAAATAATCAAACATTCAACTACAAAAGGTGACACCAAGATTTACGTGCTTCGCGAATGTGCCTATATCCACGAGACAAGTTCCGAATCAATCTTCCATTATAAAAATGGAATTAGAAGTAATTATCTCTTAAATAACAGGGGATAACAAAATCAAGAGTAAAGAACTCAAGGATAACATATCGGATAAATTCTATGAGGAGTGGTCTTTTAAGGTCGATCTTGAATCATGATGGAAAAGAAACTATCAAACAAGTTGTTATATAGCAATGTTGGATCAAATCTTTTCCCACATGTGTGAATGAAATAGGAAAACATTAAAATAATCAAACATGCAACTACAAAAGGTGACACTAAGATTTACGTACTTCGGTAATATGCCTACATCTACGGGACAAGTTTCAAATCAATCTTCCATTGTAAAAATGGAATTAGAAGTAACTATCTCTTAAATAACGGAGGATAACAAAATCAAGGATAAAAAACTCAAGGATAACATAATAAAAAGAAATAGTCTCACCGCAACGGTAATACCGTGTCTGTTCCAAAATCACCAGATAATTTACGGAGAATCTTTCGTGTGTGAGTGTAACAATTGGTATCATAGTTTAGATGTCTCCGCTTACCAACAAGGAAAGAATCGAGAGGTTAAAAGCTGATGTTAGTGAAATAATGAAGGTGTCTATCGGATGGATGCCGCTGCATGCACAGATTCTCAGAGCACGGCAGTGCACGTTCAACAAGTGGATGGGACTCTCCAAGATTTCTTTTTTGAATGATTATTATTTTTAATGTTTTTTTTATTGGTGAGCGATTCTTCTACAAGTATTTTGTGTATACAGATATGAATTTTACCTATGATGCTCATTTTGCCTTTCACTTCTCTATCGAAAATGTAAAACAATATGAATGTCAGAAATCGGCTAGCCAAGAGTAAAATCGGTTCACCGAATCACTCGTGAACAGTAAAATTGACTCTCCGAATCACCTGTGAATATTAAAATCAGTTTTCCTAAATCACCCGTGAACAATAAATCAACTCACCAAAAAATAGTAAGAGATCCGATTGGTGAGCCAATTTCTAACATTCTAAAATTTTTCGGTATGACAGGTGAAGGACAAAATAGTATATCACGATAAAACTTGTGTCTACATACATAAAGTGTCCGTGGAAAGATCGCTGACTTTCTTTATTAGCTCTAGAATTCTTGGATGGAACTCTCCAAGAATTAACAATAGCTCTTGTGAGCTTTGAGTCCAATCTGAAGTGTCCCCTTGAAAAGTAATTCATAATAGACAAAGCTCAAAGCAAAGAAGGAAGTTCTTATTTTGAGAAGGCCTTTGTTGGGGCATCTGTATAAGGATTATAGGAAGATAATGGTGGAGGTCAATGTTATTAGAATCGTAGTGAATTCAATCGTGGTAGACTCAGCTAAACATGTGTTATTAATATAAATATTATAAATAATATTAAATTTTTAATTGATGAATTAGAAATAAATTTTAAACAATTTTTTTGTCACGTGTAAATATAATAGATAAATTTATAAAAAAATTAATAAGGCCAAATTGATTTTTAAAGGCTAAATTGGTACATCTAATTAATTTTTAAAGGCCATTATTAACCAATATTTTGGCGAAATTTTCAATTGTCAAATTGATTATAAAAAATAAAAAAAAGCCAAATTAATTTTTATAAGAGAAATGTAATTTTTATATAAAAATTTAAAAAGGGCCAATCCATGTCCAAGTTCCAACTGCCAATCATGCATTTAAGTGTTCGGTCTTCAGCATCCCCGTCATGCTCTTAGCGACTCAGCATGGGTAATTTGCACATTCTTTACCCTAAGTGATACGTCGCTTTTGGGACACGTGTTGTTTTTCTTGAAATTAAAAATATTTAAATTTTTTTATTTAATAAATCTTGTTGGCTCACGTGTCTTGACTCGAGGTTTAATTAATTAAACCGTGGTGACCCACAGTTTTTTAACAAAACCGGATCTTGAAGAAGACTGTTGCGATCGAACCACTACTTTGACCGTGACCCAACCCAATTTTGATAATACTAGTGGAGATATTGATATTATCCTTTTTTACTTCCATAAGTAATATATATTTATTTTAAGAATGAAATACAATAATCGAAAACAAAATTTTAAATTAAGACAAATTATATTGTAAATTAATTTAAGAATTAATATTAATTTTCAATGAAAGCCTCTGAATTAACGAAAAGCAGCTAGATTTTAATTTTTAAATTTAATCAATAATTCAATTTAAGCTCTCTTTAAAAAATTCACAAACGATCCCCCGCCCCATGTTTATCTTATCCAAGATTATGCTGCAACTCGGGTCGGTTTTTGACCCGACCCAAGAAATCATGTGGTCGGGTCGAGAATTTTGAGTTATCAGGTTGGGTCAGGTTTAGAAGATAAAAATCCACATGAAATTCAAGTGGGGTCGGATTGAAGATTTTACAAGTTAATCCTATCCGACCCGGCCAAAATTAGGTTAAAATGGATTCAAAATATGGGTTGGGTCAGAATTTGGGTTAGAATTCGAGTCGGATTGTGAAGTTCGGGTTGAAAATTCAGGTCGCGTTGGGTTGAGTTCCATGTATATCAACTCAAGTCGGATTGGATTTTAAAGAACTTAACCCGCCCGACTAGAATTGCAGCCTTTCCCAAGATGTAATTTAATGAAACTTTTCATTTCCACCAAATTCACTCTTTTGGTGATAAAAAGAAAAAAGAAAAAGAAAAAAGAAAAAAGAAAAATGAAAAATGGAATCAAGTCATTCCAGTTTAAATGAGACATGCTCTTCACTCTCTAAAAGCAAAGATTCCACAATCTCAAGTTGGGGGCTTCTCCCGTTTGGAACAAGACTTACTCTCCCAATGATACATAGAAATCATTTAAATTAGTATTCATTTGTTTGAATTTGATCGAAGTTCAGTTTGACTCATAAATAAATGAGTATTGACAAAGTTTTTTATGCAATGTGTCGAGCTTTTGGATTCGGGTATTTTAAGTCTATTGAGACTGGTCAGACTTTGAGGTTCGTTTATTTTCTATATATTTTTATTTTTTGTTTTATAAATTGAAAATTTAATTGTATAGATTGAAAAAGACTTAAAAGGTCGAAATATTTTAAAATTTCATCTCAAAGATCAATTTTCAATCACTTCAATCTTAACCATAAAAAATAACGAGTGTCATCTTCTTAAAAATATTTAACAACTTTCACTATCAAGTACCTTAATAATTTCTAGGCCATCTGATTTTAAAGTTAGATTGCGTTTGTTTCATTAGCGATGGAGGGTAATAGGGATAACCTTTATTTATCCCCATTTGATAATCAAAGAGTAAGAATTAGATTTTATCCATTCCAATCTCACATTTAAAAACTCTTTTAAAACAAAAGTATTCATAATATTGATCATTCTCAAATCTCAATAGTCAGATGTAAAATTAGTAAAAGACAGAGATTAAAGATAAAGTCAATAATATATCTATGTTAGAAAACTAAGGGTTTACAATTATGACTCTCCTCCCCCATCATATCATTTCTTGCCACTTTTGCCTTGGAAAGTACTTAGGACAATGAAACTAAGGCCGTTAGGTATGCGGTATGCCTTTATGATGATATATTTTCATGTGTGACAATGACAACATGGGTCACTTGACAATTTTGTGGAAGACAGCTTAATATCCTCCAAACCCTAAATATTGAAGTTAATATTTCACTACTTTTTAATTGAAAGCTATCAATAGATGATGTTTTGGTACCAAAGGACATTTTTCATTATTTAATTTGTGAAAAAACATAGCATTGTTTTTTATTATAAAAAATACGAGTGTGTTTAACATTTTCTTTTATTAATATGAAAATATCAAGTTTAAAATCAAATATATTAAGGTACTAATTCAAATTTGGTAATCTATGTAACACCAAACTATCAAATGCTAAGAGTTTTGTGCACTCTAGCAAAGGGCATATGTGGGACCCATCTAATGGCGAAACCAATGGATGAAATTATTGTTCTCACTATTGGCCTTTTCTTTTCTGGACATTCCCTTTTCTTTTCTACCTTCCCTTTCCCATCGCCGTTCATGGTGCGATAGGGAAGGCGAAGAAAACCCCTAAACCCAAACCCAAACCTCTACCTGATTAGCCAGAACCTGCGAAGGACCCTGCCTTGAAGCTACTTACCTTCGAGAGAACTCTTCTCTCTGATTGGTCAGACGATGTAAAGGTCGCCAACCTGGTTTCTGCCATCGAAAATGGGATTGCTTTGCCCCTTGCCGCTTCAGACGATCTGGTACTTAGGGCTCAGGCGAAAATCAAAGCCAAGAAGTAGGAGGCTTTTAAGAAGAATTTTGTCAAATGCACTGATGATGTTGAGCGTATTGAGCTCGTGGCCAGCTATATTTGTAGAAAAAAACTTGAATCCATTCCTGAGAGTATACCTACTGAGATCCTGCTTCAAGGGCAAGAAAGGGCTGCCCTCTACAAAAAATATAACCCATCTGAAACTTTTATTGAGGTCTCCGAATGGTCTCCCTCCATCAACAAATTTGCCTTCGATCTGCACACTTTTTGTCTTGCAAATGACGAAGAAAAGTTCAATTCCATCATCGCTGTTATTCTTACAGGTAATGGTGCCTGCATCCCGGTCGATACAAACCCATCCTTGATTGATGAAGCTCGACGGCGGATCCATGAGGATCATGTGTCAGGGTCATCCTCTTGCTACAACTCAGACCACTCATCTCCTAAACATGGGGCCAATGTGATGGATACCGCCAACACCCCTGATGTTACCTCTACTCACAGGTCTCGAGATGCGAGCCCTGTTAATCCACCAGCCATTAGAAATCCTCTCGATACGAGTTCTGCAGCTAAGCCAGCTGTTAATCCACCAGCCATCGGAGTAGCTCTTGTTAATGCTAGTAAGCCTGGTTCCCATCATGCCCTCCCCAAGCATGCTTCTGCAAGGGCTCCTAACCCTAATCCCACTCAAAACGAGGATGGTAACCCTAACCCTGCTGCCATTGACGGCAAACCTGACCAAGCTCCCAATCAGCCAAAGCAATGGAAATCCCTTTTCACTCCAAAAAGACCGACTGCTCTTTCCCTAAAATTCATTGAACCAAACCCAGAAAACCCATGTACCATATCGTACTCAGATGATGAGATAAAAATTGGCGAGGTTAACTGGAAAACCACCCTTCTGGGTTACTGCATTGGCAGGAAGGCATGAATTGGTCATGTCCGAAGTGCAACGTCAGGACAATGGAATATCAAGTCTGGGTTGGAGATCTTCCAAATGCGTGATGGTTTTTTCCTTTTCAGATTTGACTCGGAGGAAGAATGTCTAAAGGTTCTTGAATCAGGACCATATTTCATTCAAGGGAAGCCCCTCATGCTCAAGCATTGGGTTCTAGGTTCCACTTTGGAAAAAGAAGATTTTCAATCCATTCCCATTTGGATAAAATTTCCAAATCTAAATGACTGTCTTCGTATTCACCACAATTTAAGCAAGCTTGCCAGTGCTGTTGGGATCCCTATTTGCATGGACTCTGCCACTGCTAATGGGACAAATCTTGCCCAAGCTCGGGTTTGTGTTGAGATATCTACAAAATGCTCCTTTCCTGAGGAACTCAAAATCATCACATCAAAAGTCTCTGTAAATAAGCCAGTGGAATACGACTGGAAGCCCAAGGTCTGTCCTTCGTGTAGCACTTTCCTACATTCAGCCTCCGAATGCCCAAAACTACCCAAAACCAGGCAAATTTGGGTGCCTAAGGGAACTAGGAATCCTAACAAAGGGAAAGGGATTGCTAATGCTGAAGATCCCCCTGTCCCAGGAAATAAAAATTTGGATCAAGGTGATTTTGTTGCTGTGGTCCACAGGAAATCTCAGAAGGATGTTGGGACTTCTTGCCACTCTCCAACCGCTCCTGTCCCCCCTGGTAGTCCACCAATCCCTGATCCTGTCCCCACATCCGACCCTATTCATGAAGCTCCTTCTGTCTCTGCATAAGTCCCCTTATCCTGCAACAGATTTGGCCTTTTGGAAGATCTTGAGAATAACCCTCTAGGGGCCAATTTGGACGAGAAGTGTAATAAGCCGACCTTTTAAATTAGGAGAATAACAATTTTTAGAATTATTAATTCGGCTTTATGACCGGTTAATATGATAGGGTACAGAAAGAGCTTCCCGAAAAGGGAATATGTGACCTGATCAGAGCTTGTTTGCTTAGTGATTCAGCCCGACGAAAGTTCGAAGGGCATTCTAGGCATTACTTAAACGTCTTTTGTTTACATATAAAATCATGAATAGTGTCTTATAAACCTCTTGAGTAGTGAAAGACCATTCTTCTGATATATTCAGACCTTGAAATTCACACACATATTAAGCTTTTTGAGTACGCTACTCAGTGGTATTTTCAGAATTTCACGAGTATTCCTCGAAATGTGTATTTTACATATGCTTTTATCTAAAAGCCCCGATTTTTAAGATACCCCGTATTTCGAAAATTAGCAAACTCAGATCACGTTCGATCTGTATTTTATCAAACGCTTTAACATATTTAGAATGTCGAAATGAATATTTTAAACACTTGTTTCAAAGTGTCAAAATCACAGTGATTATAAGCCGTCTATTTTATTAAAACGTTGACTTTGTGAAAAATATCCTATTTTTGGTGTAAAAAAAAAAAGTGAACGTTCCTCCGTAGGTAAACCCCGTGTTCTCAACACACCTATGGTGTCGGATTTTCAAGAGTTAAAGTCTAATATAGACGAACAGAAAAAGGGTAAAGTAACAATAATTTTTACTGTTACTTGAAGATAAGATTTTTTCATCTTATCTTTTGCCGACACTATTGAGCAGGTAAGATTTTTTTCTACCTTTTGCTGACACATCAAACGGTCAGGGATTCATCCAGCAGTTTTCAATAGTGTTTTTCAAAACATTATAAATAAATGCACTCAGTTAAGTTTAAAAATCACAAATTCACAGCCTTTTATCAGTTTTTCTCTCTGCTGGGCGTTCACTGTTACTCTACAAGTGCAATCTTAATTTTTTCAGAAGATTTCTGTAAGTATTTATTTTGAGTTAATATTTTTAATTTGTAGACCTCATTAAGAAGAAGCTAGCTATTTAATTTCATCAAAAAATGACTTACAGTTTACTCTATAAAAATCGGAGAAGAAAATACAAAAAAATCTGAAAATTCGCCCGTTAACAGTGATTTGCGGTGCACTGTGCAAGGCACTAAATTGTCAGAATGTCATTTTGGTAATTTGGGTGAACAGTGCCCGATGGCATTTTCATAATTTTTATGAACAGTGCCAGATGGCATTTTCGTAAATTTTATGAACAGTACTGTGAATAGTGCCCAGGGGCATTTTGGTAATTTTGGATATTTTCGGGGGGCAAAAATGTAATTTTTTGAAAAAGTTCAAAAATAGATTTTATGTTGTTTTAGTTTAAAAATATTTATGTAAGACCACTTGGGAGTTTATTTTTAGCCCGTATTAAGCTTAGGGGCAAAATCGTAATTTTTACAAAATTGCAAGAAAACTCTATAAATGTATTGTCATGATATTCCTAACACTTAGGAGTATATATTATGGCTATATAGTGTTATTATACATTGTATTTACACTATTTTCCATTTTAAACAGATTACTGAAAAACACTCACCAACCGAAGGTGAGGAGATTCAGCCACACTATATGTTTACTAAAATGCATCTCATTTTGCATTCAATAAAATGTTTCTTTCACCATTAGCCCTACAGCAATAAGTGGATATCCGTGGTCATCTTTATTGACGGAAAGAATGTAATGGGATTAAGATGCGATACTGACACTATTCACACGTAATGAGATGATTATGAGTTTCTACATATGAAACGTGAATTTGAGAGTGTTTCGGGATGTCGAGATCTAGCCATCTTAAAACGGAGTACGGAACTCACTTATTCCTAGAGACTACTTGGTATTGTGATATGGGTGATCTGATGATAGATCAGGTATCCAACCGTGATTCCGATAGGAATATGCATTTTGTATTTAACTGATGTATTGCAGGATAATTAATCTATCCAATAAATGATGAGTATAGGGTAGATGTACCCGATTGGAGAGAACGGTAACACTTATTTGTGTTATAATGTAACCCGTTGGTGGGCTCTTAATCTGTATTTAGTTTTTCTAGCATAGTATATACTGATTGCTAATATTTGTATTATAATTCATGCGGAAGGGCTTATAAATCTATGTTAGCTGAGTGAGATTATTATGATCATATGTGTGAGAGATATTATGTGGGTTGACAATTATGTTTAAATTCATGTGTTGATGTGCATATTGATTGGTGTACTATGCATATCAAATTACCTCACACCAATGTATGAAGTACCTAGCTCGTGGAGGGCACTGGTACGAGGTGTATTTAAAATATGGGCTGTGTGAAGCACTGATCATGAATTTGCCGGTGGTGTAGGAAACGTATTACTCGCGGTTAAGGAAGAACCGTAGACGTCGTTTGGCGGGGGTATCTTTTTGAAAAATGAAGGACATTTCATGATAGATAATTGTAGTTGACATTATTTTACATAATTTCTGAGTGTATAAACTGTTGTTTGATAACATGTCTATTATGTTGATAATATGCTTTATTATCTAGAACTTGCTGTTGTTTTCTCTTCATTGAGTTTGTAAAGCTCAGACCCCTTACGTAACAGGAAACTCAGGGAGACGAAGGAGAGGAGGATCTTCTACTGTAGTATAGGGTGGAAACCCTTTAGCTATCTACCCAATATTGAGATTTTATGTTTAACTTAGTATACATTGTACATATAAACATGCAATGTTAAACCCTTTATGGTGTTCGTTTGAAACACTGTAGGATGTAATAAAGTTTACTTCGTTTCTGATGTGCAATTCTGATGTTGATGGGATTGATTGATGATAAATGTTAGGTAGATCATGTGTGACATTTTCTATTTGGACTTTCCTAAGAGGTTAAGTTATAGATTACATATTGGTTAGTAGTGTATCCACATACTATGCGTCAATGTGGAATCTGTCGAGATTTTGGGTTTTAAGCGGGCCCATGGTGGCTCCTCCATCTGCCTGAGATTTTTACCTGTCTAGATATGATTGGGTCCTAAGCTGCCAAATGTTAGATCCAAACTTGGTCATAAGAGATGTTAAAGTCCATACGATGATTTCAGCAAAGGCTCAATATTGTGTTAGAAAAAAAAAAAAAATCTCACGTCAGTGGTCTCGGAGGGTCGGGGCAGGGATAAGAAGCATGCTGCTGCCGACCCACTCTGCCTTTGCACCAACAATGGCAAGGTACTTGACTCCACTGATACTATCCTCGATGTTCTCAAACAGAGCAAGGAAATTGCCGCAGCTGCTATCTTCCCGAGTGGAAAAGCATATCCTACCGTTAGGGGGCTAAATCGCCCTTACATGAAGCTGGAGGTCAAAGATCGCATCTCCTCCATGAAGACAAATATCTTTTGTGTTCTAGAAAGCCGGATTCATGCCAATAACCCCAATGCTCCTCCTGCTTCTTTCTTTCCTTCTCTCTGGTACAGTCAATCAAATGCTTGTTGCTGCTCCTACGCCCGTATATAGGTCGCCTGGAACCCATCAATCAACTTAACTATCCTTCAAATCACGGATCAACTCAGCCTTGCACGACTTATTTACCCGCATGAAGGCACCCCCTTCCTTTTGTGCTGTATTTATGGGGACAACAACCCTTAGGGGAGAATCTCTCTTTGGAATGACATTGTGAATATCTCAAACTCCTATACCATGCCCTGCATTTTTACTGGTGACTACAATTGCATCCGCTCTGCTGCTGAGAAGTTTGGCGGCTCCCCCCTGTTTCATCTGTTCTTGAAGCCTTCAACAATTGCATTGATAGTGCCAGTCTCATGGACCTTTGTATTACCGGTGTTGACTTTTCTTGGTGGAATTCTTCTCATGGTGTTCGCAGAGTCGAGACTAAGATCAACATAGCTCTTATCAACCAGTTTTTTTTGTCTTGTTTTCACAACACATTCTCCTATTACTTTGGGCCAAGCATATCTGATCACAGAGGGATCTTGATCAACTTATCTGGTAATCTTCGTACTAGAAGAACTCCTTTTCGCTTCATCAATCACTAGTGCAAGGATGATGAATTCAAGGCCATTGTGAAATCTACCTGGTCCATGGACACCACTGGCACTCTTATGTTTAAATTAGTTTCAAAGCTTAAGCACCTAAAGAGGGCCTTGGTTAGTTTCCATCGTGGCAGACCAAAGCTTATTGCCCAACTTGATAATGCCCGCAAGATGTTGGATGTTTCTCAAATTGCTTATGAGAATCACAAATCTAATACAAACTTCAACTTTCTCCTTCTGGCTAAGCGTAACTTGGAGAAAGCATCGGGCCATGAGATTAGCCTTCTCCACCAAAAGTCTCATCTCCTCAACCTTAACCTGCGGGACATTGGTAGTAAATTTTTCTATAATGCAGTTAAAGCCAGGGAGCACAACAACAAAATTCTAATGATTACTACTGATAGTGGCACCCAAAGTGATGATCCCATTGTCATCTCCAACACCTTTGTTAATTATTTTGCTATCATCTTTGGGGGAGATACCTATTTTAGTCTGGATGATGGCTTTAGGATCAGCAACCCTCTTAGTATTGTTGATGCTGATTTGGTTGATGCTCAAGTGGAAAGGAAAGAGGTGGAGTTTGCTTTGTTCGGTACCAATCCAAATAAGACCCCGGGCCCGAATGGCTTTAACCTCCACTTCTACCGCAATTGCTGGGACACTATTGGTGATGATACGGTGGCAGCCGTCATTGATTTCTTTAAATGGGGGAAAATCCTCAAGCAACTCAAAGCGTGTTTCATTGCCCTCATCCCTAAAACTCCTGCTGCGGATCACCCCGATTGCTTCAGGCCCATCTCTTTGGCTAATGAAATTTACAAACTGATCTCTCGTATTATGGTTAATCGTCTCAAGCCCTTCATGCCTAAGCTGATTGGTCATCATCAAAGTGCCTTCATTCCGGGGAGAGATATATCCAATAACATTCTTCCGTGCCATGACCTTGTTAAAGGTATCCACCTGGACAGCGGGCCTCCTCGTATGTGCCTCAAAATTGACCTTAGGAAGGCTTTCAACAGCGTCAACTGGGAGTGCATTTATCTTCTCCTGAGGCAAGCTAATTTTAATGAGACTTGGATTGGTTAGATCAAGTGCTGCCTGGACTCCCCCAGATTTTTTGTTCTTATTAATGGGACCCCGCATGGCTTCTTTCCCAGTACTAAAGGCTTGAGGCAGGGGGATCCTATCTCCCCTTTCCTTTTTGCTCTAGATATGGAAAGTCTTTCCTCCGCCATCAATCGTGCTGTTGAGAACAAAGAGATCCTCTACCCTTTTGTTGCTAGAGATCTGTTCATTTCCCATCTCCTCTATGCAGATGATCTTATGATCTTTTGCTCGGCTGATATTGGTTCGACCAATGCACTGAGGATGCTCCTTGCTAGGTTCAGTGCCTTCTCTGGTTTGCATGTTAATGTCAACATAAGTAATATCATTTTCTCCAAGTCTACCTTGATCAAAGATGAGATTATGTCTATCCTTGGCATGCCCGAAGCTACGCTACCTATTCGGTATCTCGGGCTTCCGCTTTTCTCCAGTAGGCTTCTTATCGCTGATTGTTCTCATCTTCTTGATTTCTAATTCGTTCTCGCATCTGCGGATGGCATTCTAAGAACCTATCTTTTGCTAGAAGATTGAAGCTCCTTCGCTCAACTATCAACCACTTCCATATTTACTAGAGTAACTCCTTTCTCCTTCCCAAAACTTGTTGCTTGGCGATTGAGGAAATGATGCGGGGGTTTCTTTGGGGAAATGGTTCCCAGAAGAAGATGCACACCGTCAGCTGGAACAAGATCTGCCTCCCGAAGACAAAGGTGGTTTGGGACCGAGGAAAATTAGCGACGTCAACATTGCATGCATTATGAAACAAGCCTGGTCCATTATCACTAAGAGGGATAGTTTGTGGCTCAGGTGGATTTGTGCCAAATACCTGCGGGGGAGAAGCTTCTGGGGCCTTAGTATCAATAGGAAAACCTCTTAGGGGTGGCGCTCCATCCTTAATATGAGGGCTCAAATGTTGTGTTTCATCTTCTATGCTATTGGCGACAGTTTCGACTACTCACTTCTGGTTGGATCCGTGGATCAGACTGGGTCTTACTTTGATCGAGCACTTCGGCATTGGGACTGTCACTGCTCTTAGTTTGGATTTGTCTACCATGGTGGCCAACTTCATTTCCAATGGCCGTTGGGTTTTTCCCCCTTCCCTCCTTCATTCCTTCAACAACTTGTGGCTTCTCACCAGGTCTATTGACCTTCCTAGGCTACCTTCGGCTGACCAAGTTGTTTGGGCCATCAACCCGGATGGTAATTTCTCTTTAGCATCGTTCTTTCTTAACCAGACTTCTACCTTACCCTCCCCTAATTGGTTCAACCTGGTTTGGTTCCCGGGTTGTATCAATAAGCACTCTCTTTTTGCTTGGCTTTACTTTCAGAAGGGCTTGAAAACTAAGGTGCTTCTCGCCACTAGAGGTCTGACTACCGATCTCAGATGCCCTCTGTGTTGTATCGAGTCTGAGACCCACCAGCATCTTCTTCGCTGCCCTTTTCTGCTTGAAGCTTGGTCTTTGCTGCTTCAAAAATTTAGTTCTCACATCAGAGACTTTCATCTTCCTGGCAATTTTTCTCCTCTTGCCTATAATTCCATCTCATCTTTGGAGAATATCGTTGCTGCCCTTTCTCTTCCTTCTATGATTTGGAGTTGCTGGAATGAGCGAAATTGCAGCATCTTTACCCATCGCTCCCTGCAGTCCTGACCAGGTTTGTTACTCTGTGGCCTCTGATATTCGCTCTCACCTCATTTTCTTGCTTTCGAATCAGGTCCTGAAGCTGATTCCAGTGTTCTTTCTCTGCTCAGTGGGATTTACCTCCCTACCAACCACCCCCTCCCTCCCCACCGAAGCCTTCTGACTCTCTTCCCACCTGCAATGGTTATCTCCCATCTCTGTTGATTCATCTTCTCAAATCCCCTGATGGCATGTGGATCGGTGCTACTTACCTTGCCTATGACTGCCAAATCTTGGCCGTCACAGTGCATAAGATCTGCACTTCCTATTCTCATCAGCTACAAATTTTGTTGTTTGTCGCTGATTGTCTTCTTGCACTGTCCAGAAAAAATCTTCCCTTGAATTGGCTCTTGACCAATGACCAGAGTCTTGCTCATTTGTTCAGGAACCATAGACCTGGGTGGCGTCTCCAGGCTCACACCAACTACATCAGTTCTATGCTCTCTTTGCTTAACTGTGATCCCTACTCGATCGGTATTACCCCCAGGGACCTAATTACCATGACTGAGAACACCATCCATGATCATACACAAAACAATCCCTTGGTGCCTACTGGCATTTTCATCGGGAATTAGCCATTCCTTTGCTTTTGCTTTGCACTATGGCATGTTCGATAGTGCTTTTTTGGTTTTGAGCCTTTCTAGGCCCGTTCTGACTCATTGTTTTGATTTTTTGTGCCTTGCCCGGGCTATGGGCTATGTTATATATTTTGGGCTTTTCTCTTCTTGAATGAAATTACTAACCATCATTCAAAAAATAAAATAAAATAATTATTGTTCTCTTTTAAATTTAGATACAATATTTTTTTTAGTTTATTTTGAATTGATTATGATGGATAAAAAAATATTTATATAATATTTTTCTTTTAATTTAAAAAATCAAAGACTAATGGAGTCACATTTTGGACAGTTTGTAGCCCCATGATAAGATATCTATTCATCTTATTTTTTTAATCATAAGATAGGATCCACCCTTTGACATGGCCTGTTGGATTATTCTCCTTCCCATCGACTCTAGAGCTTTTAGTGTATTAGTCTGATTAGCGGATGTAGTCCATTCTCCTCTTTTTATATATATATATACACACACCTAGGGTGATGCACTTTTTAAAATAACATCATTTTTGTGGAGTGTTAGACCTTTAGAAAGTCAAAATTTCTGATATGTCTTAAAAATTAAAAAAAATATTTTAAAACTTTAGAAAATGTCTAAAAATTTTATAAACAAGGAAACTAACGTGAGGAAACACATAATATGAATTTTATGCTCTCAAGTGCCCCTAATGACATGTATCTTCTATTATAACTCATGATGTTCTATTGTAAAATTCCTAAGCTTCATGAAAATGTTGGAATATTAAAAAATTACGTAAAGGCCCTAAAAACATAATATTTAGGGCCATTCATTTAATTGTAGAAACATTTGTATATCATTTCATTCATTTTTTTCCGATAAGAAACATGAAAATGTGAAGTATCTTAAAAATCCCGACTTTTATCAATTTTTTAAAAAAATCTTGGATAATCACATAGACACCCTACAATTTATGTAAATGATATTAACACATCTCCTTTAAATTCCATTAGCACTGGATATCATTTCATTAAATTATTTTCACAGAAAAACTCAAAATTTGAGATTATCTTAGAGCCAAACTTCGGAAAAAAAAACTCACAATAGTAAATATAGATGAAAATAACTCAAAAATCAGTCAAACTAAATTAAAAAAAAACTTGCATCCGCCGTACGGCCTATATCGACAATTAACACCAGAAGAGCTAGTGCAATATTGTTCACTTTAGGACCCATACATCTTCATGGCTTTGCATTGAGCTCAAGTGTCACACTAGAGCCCAAAATGCATTGTGTTAGAAGGGAGGAGAACTTAGGCTTATAGACTCCTTTTCACTCCTTTTCCTAAGCAATGTGGGACTTTTGAGTGCTCCTCTCTGGCGCCAAACTCTTTCACAGCCGAACTCTATCACAAGCACCCTCCACTGATGTGGTTCATTACAATCACATCGCCTTTGGAAAAGACTCGTCTCTGGCTCTAACGCTCTCATCTTCCTACATTTGGTTCGAGAGTTGAACCGGATTCTGATACAATTTGTAATGACCTGTCATGGTAGCACAACACGTTTTAGGCTTAAGTGTAATAGTTTGGCCCAATGCAAAGTCGTGAAGATGTATAGGTTCCAAAGCAGACATTTTTTTACTAACAGAATGAGACATGTAGTTACATTTGAAGCTTTTTATTTATTGATAAGATATGCATTAACTTTTTTAATAAAATTTGTGGTTGGAACTCTTGTCTTCCACTTAGTGCTGTTAAATGTCTACTTCAGAATCTAAGACAAATGGTTGTTTTTTTCACTACATACTACACCTTTGGCTTTCCAAGAAAGTACCATTCAACCTTCATAGCTACAGAGTCTCTTTCAGAATGTAAAGAATTTTGGAATGTGTTTTAGGTTAGAACCAAATAACATAAAATAGTATTTTTTTTTCTAAAATATATTTGTTTCTCCTTATAAGGGGCCAAATGTAACCTTTATTTTTTGGGTGAAGATCTATTAAGCCAAAATGTTTTGTCTCAGTTGTTGACTCAGATCCTTCATATCACATGTTACATGGGGTTTGTCACAGTATTTTTCCTAACAAATATGTAGCCTCGTATTGAGTTACCAACCTTATTAAATTAAAGAGAATCATCAAATTTATTAAAACATGTTATCATTTAAAGTTTTAACTATTTAGTACTAAGTCAGACAATTTCATCATGAAATTTCTAGCTTCAATGAAGGCTTTTTAATGTCAAATGTTTAATATGGCTCAAAATTTATTAAATTTTATGGACGGGGGTGTCTAGGGTTTCTTAGAGCACTCGACTTGTTTTCAGTATGTGTGTGAGCCTTCCTACCTATGCACACTTGGGTAAAACTATGAAAGTAGCGTTTAGAGGGTGTGATGAGACTCAAACTAGACTCCCTACTTTGTAAAGCGGATTCTTGGTCATCAGACCAAGGAAGAAAATCTCGGCCAATACGATTTGTATCGCCGATATATGGGCGATATATATCAGTCGATATCATTAAATATCAGTAGTTTTTCCCAAAAAAAATCTTTCAGTGAGCCCGGCCGATATCTTGGCCCATATCGGCAAATATCGGTCTAATATCAGTTGATATTTACAATTTTAATTTTTTTTTTTCAAAATCAAGCTTCCTTTAATTTCTCTGTTTTTTTCATTTAGAAAAGTTAAAATATATAAAAATATTGATATTTAAAAAAAAAAAGAGGAGAGAGATCTCGGCCGAGATCTCGGATATTCGAGATTTTTACCCCTGCAACAGACAAACCCTTCGGGTTAATATAGCTCAAAATTTATATTGAGTGAGGTTGGGCCATGGCCAGCTATGCAACTGACTTTTCAGCTGGCTTTGCACATTACTAGGTGGATTGCAAGATATAGAATCAGTTTTGGGCCAAAAATTATAAAAATAGTAATTAGGAAAATGATTATCCCTTTCACAATAAAAGTAAGCCACAGATTTATTTGGTCCAGATTTAATTGGGCTGCGAGTATAATTTAAAATAAAAGAAATTGAATAAAGATTCAATTAATTCTTAAAATAGAAAAGAATGCAACTGAATGTAGGAGTGAAAAATATACTCTCTAAAAGATAGCTCAATAAACTTTCAATAAACGAGCTCTTAACGTATACTCCCTCCGTCACATTTTAGTTGTCTCACTTAAAATATTTGTATTTTTTAAGGAACTCTCTATATAAGGCTAGCACTCATGTGATCTCATCCATTTTTAACACATTTTATACTATTCAAATACAAATGAAACAACTATTTTGGGACAATTCCAAAATCCATATAGGACAACTAATTTGAGACAGAGAGAGTAATTAATCCTAGATGCTTACGTGGGTCCAAATGGGTTTTATATAATGAGTTTGTCTGAAATCTGTATTTAAATTATCTTAATTACATTCACGTAGTTTTTCTTGTTGAGTTTTTTCACTTTTAATGACTTTAAATTTTGTTTCTTAACTTTTAAACTTTTTAAATGATTTAATTGATAAATCAATCATCAAAGTAATATCTTAACATGCTCTATATTGTAGAACTTCTTAATAAACTTACTGTAGGAAGCATTTATATCACCACCTCAGTTTGAAAATTAAAATATGACATTAACTCTGAGGGATTGGTTTTATGGTTAAGAACCTGTCTCAGGAAGTGAGGTCTTGTATTCGATTTACACTCAACTCCAAAGAATCACTGTCTTGTTGATGTATCTGGTGTGTATGAATTAAGATGTCTTTATATGTCCTGAAAGTTAGTCGAATGAGACATCAAGATATCTTCGATCATAAAAATTAATTAAAATATGAAATTTCCCTAGAAATAAAAAATGGCCATAATGTGAGATGGCCCACATGAAGAACAAATGGAACTTTCTTAATTGATTCAAATGAAATATGGCCCAGTCAGGCTGTATTACAGCCCATTTGCCTTCTTATTGCAAATCAAAGAACTCTTCAGTCACATCTCATTGCTATATGTCTACAAGACAAGTCTGCCCCACTTTAGAAATATACAAATCTTAAAAAGGCAATTTTCTTGTCTTCACCAATCAATTGCACCCTATAGCACGTGTCATTCACGTGCCTAGGTAAGGGCTTATTTTAGCAAGATCCTGCCTACCCTATTATCATCAATCATTATGCCAAAATAATACACTAACACCATTCACATGCATTCTCTTCATGGAGTGACATAAGGATGTCACATTGACATGGATGATTGGCTATCAACTTTTTTTAATTTGGATCGGACGTATATATTTATAAATAAGAGAATTGATTAGGTACACCAATATTTTTTATCGGTAGAAGACTAAAAAATAAATGAAATACTTATTTTTTTCAAATAAATGAAAAAAAGAACAAATAAAAAGATTGAAATGATCACTTTTTTTATATAGTGCACTAATCACTTCTCTTATAGTAATTTCTTTTATTATATTATAAATTTGGCATAGATATTAACTATGGGCAAAATGACAAACTAAATGTCCCACCACAAGGGCATGGCTCACTTAGTGGCAAATTCAAATTGCTAAAATTATTATTTCTTCTTTTAAACTTAGAGTCCCACATTTATTATGTTCAATTAATATGTTTTCACTGTTAAATCGATTATGATAGTTAAAAAGGTTTCATCTAATACTTTATTTTTATCTAAAAGTAAAGGTTTAAATGATATTTTAGACAATTTAATAGTCCCTAAATAGTATATCCATTCATCCAAGTTTTTTCTATCTTAGAGTAGGATCTATCCATTCATTTTAGGCACATTTTTATAAGTTTATAAGTTTATACTATTTTTCATACTTAATACACCGTACACCTGTATCCGAGTGCTCATCTTACTACTATAAAATTATGATGGGTGGTTTTTTGTCTTCAAATACATCAAAGTTTTGGTGTATTAGTTGCGAATTCTTCTACATATGGTGAGGTTACTCACTTCTTTGCACCAACTTCTTGAAATTTCAAATTAAAATTGAAAAATCTTTGCATGTTCCTCTAACAGACCTGACCCTATCTATAGGGTGAGTAGGCCGTCGACTAAGGCCTCCAAATATATAGGGCCCCTAAATCCATAAACTTCTTTATTACATAAGTCAAAAAAATTAAAAATTAAACCCAATAAAATAAGTTCAAATAGATAGGGCCCTAAGTCCATAAACTCCTTTGTCATGAATTTGATTATAATATTTTATTTAGATGTTTCACACTTTGTAAAAAAATATATAATTTTATTTTTTCTAAATATATAAAAGGTCCATCTTAAGAGTTCGCATAATCTTTTTAGCTTATCTTATCTATGGATATAAAGTATCGCGGAAACAAAATTCTAAATTTTATGCTAGGACACAACAACTCAATAATTTTTGCCTAGAAACAGTCCCTTCAACTATTTCATTTTATTGTCGCACACCTTTTAGCCTATGATAATTTGCTCATAAAGTGTACCAATGATTCTTGTTGGATATTAGACGAGATAACCTTTTTCCTAGTTTATAATTCTATATCTATTTGCTTTTATATAACTATATTTTTGTTACTATAAATCTTGATCATTCATTCATACAAAGGTTTTGATTTGCATCCATGTTGATAAGTATAAAATAGAAAAAACCATAATAAAATAGAAAAAGTAATTTTAATATTTTATTTAGTGCATTTGAAAGATTTGACGTGTTCTTATCATATTATAGTATTGAAAATAGAGAAATTTGTGCAAAAAATAGACTAAAAATAAGAAATGTGATTTTAAGATTTGATTTGGTAACACCCGTGAGGATTGACTTGAAGGTTAAGAACTCCAATAAGCTATGGGAGGTTCTGAGTTCAAGTTCCACTCTCAACTATAAGAGTTATTTCCCTCAGTTTTACCAAGTGTGTGTGGATAGAGAGGTTTGCACATACCTAAAGCCTTAGTCAGGTGCTTTAAGAGGCATAGATACTTTGGACTTAAAAAAAAAAAATTTGATTTAGTAACTTACAAAGTTTTGGTCTAACCTTATTATATTATTATTTAATATAGAGAAAATTTCTACAAGAATTGCTAAAAATAGAGGATTTTTATAGTAAATGTTGCGAGTTTGAAGGATTTGACCACAATTTTTATGTTAGTATTTAAAATATGTAAACATTTGTATAAAAACTTGTAACGTAGATAAATAGTTTTCTACATTAATAATTATATAAAAATATAATAAATATATATTGTTTGGTTTTTTTTTTCATTTTTTTCTATTTTACTTTGCTTATGACTGAATAGTCAAGGCTAATATCCATTATACTATACGATACTCATTTATAGATGAGTCGTTGTTTGTTCATTATTCACTTGTATTACTTATGTCATTTATATTTAAAATTATAATATACTTTTTAATAGTTTTTTCAAAGGAAAAGTTAATATCTATTAATCGTCAATGATTAGAAGCACACTAAATATAATAAATTTTAGATTTATGACATTTTAAATCATAATATTATACTTTTAATTGAAAATATGTTATTTTATTTTGTAAATTATAATTTAGTTAAGATTCTTATCACAATTTTTACTATATTTCAACCGCTACAAATACTTATTTAATAGCCCATATAAATCACATGCTTCTCGCCGGTCACAACTCACAAAAGTATCAAACTTGTCGTCGATGTACGCCGTAATTTATTGCTGCGATTCAGGTGCTGAGGCGATTATTCACGAAACCGGCGATTATTCTCGAAATACTCGGTCAACAGTCAACCTTCAAGTCACGTGTGTAGATGCCATACGTGATCGACATATAAGTTGTGTATCCAGTGGACCCCAAAATACAAAAGTAGGGCCACTCTACTCTTTTGACCAACACACTAACGAGCGGCGTATTATGCTGAAATAAAGTGACGATTGATTCGTTGAAAAGGTGATTTGTTGAATATAGGATCAATTAAAAATTAATTTAATTAAATCAATAAAATAATATTTTACAGACTGTAAAATTTAAAGTTAAATAGAAGTACTTTAAAAATGGGTGCCCAAATACACACTGACGTTTTCTACCAGCAGACACCGAATTTCAAATTTTAAATAAAAATTACCATTCTGCCCTTACACGCATGAAGGAATCGATCGATTGAAGCAGAAGCTGATCAATCGATCGATTCTTAAACAAGCGGAAGAAAGCAGCGTAACAGATCGATCGCACGATGAAGCGATCAATTTGTTTATGAATAAAGAAAGCAGCGTAACAGATCGTGCGATCGATCTATTTATGAATGGTAAAGTAATTATATTATTTAAATAATAAATTTTTTTCTAAAACTTTAAAGTTATTTTTAAGCATTATGTATTTTCAAAATTTCTCAAATTTAATATTTGGACTAATTATGATAACTTGATAAAAATACTTTAAGACTTTAAGGTCTTTTGACACTCTTAAATATTTAAAACACAGTACTTTACAAATAAGGATATCTCTAGGGTGTGCCGAAAACACATTTAGAAGTGTCAAAAGACCTTAAAGTTTTAAAGTATTTTTATCAGGTTATCGTAATTAGTCTGAATATTTAATTTGAGAAATTTTGAAAATACACAGTGCTTAAAAAATAATGTTAAAGTTTTATCTTTCCTTTAAAACTTTAAAATTATTTTTTAGGCACTGTGTATTTTCAAAATTTCTTAAATTGAATATCCGGACTAATTACGATAACCTGATAAAAATACTTTAAGACTTCAAGTCTTTTGACACTCCTAAATATTTAAAACACAGTATTTTACAAATAAGGGTATCCTAGGGTATGCCGAAAACACATTTAAGAGCGTCAAAAGACCTTGAAGTCTTAAAGTATTTTTATCAGGTTATCGTAATTAGTCCAGTTGTTTAACTTGAGAAATTTTGAAAATACACAGTGCTTAAAAAATAACGTTAAAGTTTTATCTTTCCTTTAAAACTTTAAAGTTATTTTTTAGGCACTGTGTATTTTCAAAATTTCTCAAATTAAATATCCAGACTAATAACGATAACCTGATAAAAATACTTTAAGACTTAATGGTCTTTTGACACTCTTAAATGTGTTTTCGGTACACCCTAGGGATACTCTTATTTGTAAAATACTGTGTTTTAAATATTTAGGAGTGTCAAAAGACCTTAAAGTCTTAAAGTATTTTTATCAGGTTATCGTAATTAGTCTAGATATTAAATTTAGAAAATTTTGAAAATACTCAATACTTAAAAAATAACTTTAAAGTTTTAAAGGAAATTTTATTATTTAAATAATATAATTATTTTACCATTCATAAACACATCGATCGTTTCATCGTGTGATCGATCTGTTACGCTGCTTTCTTCCGTTCATTCGGGAATCGATCGATTCCTTCATGCGTGTAAGGGCAAAATGGTAATTTTCATCTAAAATTTGAAATTCAGTGTCTGCTGGCAGAAAATGTCGGTGTCTATATGGGCACCCTTTAAAAATTTGTGATGAGTTCGAAATCTGGCGGTTTTAACCGAAGGTATACTGTGTGGGTGCGGTGTGCCCTCTCTAAGATTTTAGGAGATCTAACCAACTAAGATAGGCGGGCCCATCTGGCGACATGACCTCAGACTGTCAGAGGGTTGATTGAGGTTGCCTAGGATATAAAAAAAAAATTACTTTAAAAATTTATTAAAATTTAGACAGTTTGAAAATATTTTTGATTAATTTAATTAAAATAAATTTTGGTAAACTAAACTTTTTTGACGACTAATGTAATCTCCCATTTAATGATACTTCTCAGTTCCACTAAATTGTCTCTTTCGGTGATAAACATAGAAAATTGCACCCAAGTCATTTAAGTGCAAATCTAACATAATCAAAGGTGTCTCAAGTCTCACAAGCAAAGATTCCATAAATGCTTCACATTAAATACACATCAAAATGTCTCTTCTCAATATATTACTATTCTTGTCACTTATCTTAAATATTTTTTTAAACATTCAACTAATCTTTAATTCATAGTTTATTTATACACTATATAACATTGTTAATAGTGATTCTATGAGATAGAGTAAGAATTGAACTTAGGACCTTTAAAATAGAGTGAGAATCAAACTCAGAATTGTTGTTTTCTAAGACGGATTTCTGACCATTCATCTAACTCCGAGTTGTTTATCTTTCAAATGATAAAAATGCCTTCTATAGCAAATCTTTGATAAAAGCAAAAAATAAAGAGTTAATTTGGACATTGATACTTTCTCTACTAAACAAATATATTGATGTAATTGTAAAAAAAATCTATTTTGTACTTTCATTTTAAGGATAAAAATCAGAAATAAAATAGGAAAAAGAAAAAGAAAAAATCTTAGGGTAAGACCATCCAATCTCCTCTAATAAAAAAAATATTTTATAAATCAATTATAAAAAAATATCAGGCTTGAGGAAGTTGCGTTCTTTTTGAGTTTGGGAAGAAGGGCAACTTTCCACAATCGAGTGGGCAACTGAATTAGATATCAACTAGATCAGGTTATTTTAAATTGGATTTTGATCAATGATAAGGATTTGTAAGTATATTTGGTAAATATTCGTTATTGTTATGTAAAAAGTGAAGAATTTATAGAAAATAATTTGTTAAATTTAATTATGAATACCAATTCCACACAAATGTGATAAATAATTTTGATGATGATGATGATGATTTAGAAAAATAATATTTGCATCTCCATGTACCCTTTCTGGGACAACCGTTTATAAAGAGTTGTGGATGGTAAAAAGGTCAAAGAAAATAGGATATCTATTTAGAGACCGGACATTTCTTCTACGAGACACTTAATTTCAAATTTTTGATGAAATTATCATTTTATCCTCAGTTTTGTATGCAGGAATCATCAATTTTTTTTTAAAAAAAGGGCAAAATGATAATTTCATAAAAATTTTTGAAATTGAGTGTCTCTTAAAAAAAAGTCGAGTGTCTAGATGACCACCTAGAAAAATATGTTAGATTTAATTATAAGTCTCAATATTAAAATAGATTAGATAAATGACTTTAAAACAAGTGTAACGATGATGATGTTGTTATTACTTAGAGACCAACTTAGTTATAATGGCTGAAGCCATTCTAAAGTTGAATTTATAATTAACTTTATTAATTAATTATTTTTATTGACATTTTGATTTTTTTTGAAATTTAATACTGTTGATTTATAATTGAAGTAATTTGATCTTAACCCTTCACCGAAAATATCGCCCTTCCATTCATTTATGAAAACAGGCAAAATTAGAAAAAAACAAAAACAAAAGATTAAGGTTAAGTTAATCACATCTCATGTTAGTAAATTGAGGATTATGATTAAAACCTTGCCTCCTCCATGGTTTCTTGTTACTTTTTTACCTTGGAAAGTACCTTTGAAAGTGAAATGAGGTCGTTAGGCATGCCTTTGTCACTTTGTGATGTTGAAAATATATTTTCAAGTGAAACATTGACAATATGGGTCACTTGACTTTTATGTGGAAGCCAGCTTAAGTTTATTATCATTTCTATCTCATACCCTAAAAATTAAAGTTAATAATTGAGGTTTTTCCTTTTTAATATGAAAATATCAACTTTAAATTATTTAATTTATAGAGAAATGGTCAGCTGCACACTTTATTAAATGTTTCTATAGTGAAAGCTTTATAAAAGGATTTATTTGTGTTTATAGTGTTTGTAAAAAATTAGTTTGATTTAATAATTTTAATCATAGTATTGAACTTGATAAAACTACACTTTATCTATAATTGATTTATGTTGAGACTTGGCTTCCAACTTAAAAGACTAGTATGATAGGTGGAAATATTCAACTCTATATAAATCCTTATATTTTTCTCTTTCTCAACAATCTGTGACTTGTTCATAATATCCCAACAATCTCTTCTTTTGAACGAGGCTCTCTGACAGATAAAACGTTGCAAATCATCCCATTTAGTTAAGGAATCGTGAACCCACATTCGATGGCTTGGAGAATCTGTCTCTGATATCATTTGTTAAGAATAATATATATGCAGAATAATTAATCAATCACAACACGATAAAATAAATCTAACTTACGTCTGATATCTTCACCGTATAAGAGAAAAGAGATAATACACGCATGAGATATATACAACGTATAGAGTATAGACAATACACGCAAGCCCCTCTCAAAGCCGTATAGGACATAGAAAGATCCCAAGTCAGTCATGCATATCCAGTTAAGGAAATTAGCACCGTCCTTGACTTTCAATCTTATCCATTTTATGCCTAACATTAACAGCCCATTATCACTAATTTCATGCAGCCCATGATTGACACATGAGTTCGGCTTAAGGAAATTTGACCCATATGGGACCCACCGTGATTCTGTCCCACCGGTGTATGGTTGTTTATTTATTGGTCCTTCAAAACTATGGTTAGAGCATTCAATCACGTGCTTTTTAATAAATACTATGAGTAATACGTAAGCTTTAGGGGGACAACTCGGGTGCGCTGCGTCGGGTCCTCAGTCAACTCGAGCTAGGGCCCTTATTGCAAATATAGGGCATGTGCTCAAATCGGGCCCATGTGAGCCTAAATTATTTGAAGTTAGGTTTGGTTCCTAAAAAATAAATAAGGCCCGTTTGGTCTTTAGGATTTTGGGCCCTTACTCAATTTAATTCTAAATCAAATACTGTAATTAATTTGTAGCAAGAAGCTAGCTACTGATTCTGTTACATGTAAATCTGACTATGTCTTCTTACCATAGCTTATCATGTGATAAATCTCATTTAATCATTTATCATTTTATACTAGTCAATATATAATTAATAACAAAAAAATTCATATCATTAAGTGAAGAATCTGACAAATACCAGTCAGTATTTAAGATAAATATCAGATAAATTAAATCTTAGGATTGTATGAAAGAAAATGTTAGATAAAAAATATAAATCCTTGCTTATGTCTGCTTCTAATTTAGATCATGGTGAAAATTGTTGCATGAGAAGATAACCCTAAAACATGCACAAAACCCTTGTTCAGATGGGGAACATGCATTGATGAGGATGTTGGATATGGATCTGAGTTGGGCTTCAAAGCTGCTTGAAATACCAAACTGACCCATGAGCTATGCAATACCATCAACTCTAAGGGTTGGTTTGATGGTCGAAACCCGCACTTGTTTGCAGAAAGTCTCTAGATCAAGTCTTGTTCAATACAAAAAGGGTCACTCTCCATTGTTCTCCAAATATTAATCAGATGAGATGCTTGAACACCTTAATCTTTAGACCCAAATAGAAATATGCAATCTCCGGCGATCTCTATCTTATCTATGGAACACACAAATACCATTCAAAATTTCAAAATTTTTAGGTTACATTCTTCCGGCAGATACGCTGTATCAGTCTCTCTTGGTGGGAGAAAGCTCTTAAGTTTCCTTTCATGATTCCATAATGTGCTCGTTCGTTTTCAATGAATGGAACTTAGATGTGTAAACAAACACTTGTAGGGTAGTGCATCATTTTCCATCAGGTACATAGTCAATCCTCAGATTTCCATCCTCTTTTGTATTGGACACATCTTCACAAAGAGTGGAGTCTAGATGGAGGGAGTCCAATCAATAAGAATGGATGAGTTTGAATAGTATTTTCAAGACGATATTCTGGTAAAATAGTCAAGTCCATTGGATTTGGAAAGTTATGATTTTCAATGATTCAAAGATCAACAGTGAAAAGGGGGTAAGTTTTTTTAAGATTATTAATCCAACGGTGAGATCAACTACTGGAGATAGATGGCTATGAGAAAGAGAGAGCATCAATTTGGACCCCAATGCATCCCGTAAAAAAGTCTTGGGCCAACTATTGCTCATGAGTGACAGTTGCCTTGTGAAGTTTTTCCTATCAAATAGGTAGTTAGGGTTACGTTTGTTTATACAATCTTTTAAGGAAAATTTGACTTCCTTTTGAAAAAAGCTAGATTTTTCCACTATGTATGTGTACAAATTTTCTTAAAAATGTAGATTCTCATGGCAAATTTTCTTGGGGAAATAGTCTAAAATTTTTCTCTATCATGTCCCATGAGAAAATGCTTTCTTGGGAAAGCATCTGTAGCGAGCTTTTTGGAACTTAACTAAATAAGTCTTAAACACTTTGATCATATGCATATCTGACCCACGTAACCTTAAAATCCGAAAGTTTCATATTCAAGTTGATCTGGGCCCCATTCAGGCTCTTTTTTGGACCTAAAATGTTAGGCTTGGCTTAAAATTCGTGCTTAGTCGGGCCTAGTGCAAGAAAGCTTGAGCTTGACCTGAAAGTCCAAATTTGAAAAATGAGTTATAAAATCAAATTTGGTTTAATTAATATTTTGTAGAAATATAAGATTTGTATAATAGATAATTTATATTTAATAGCATAACATAAAAGATTTCTATTTTAGGCACAAAAAGCCCGAGCTTAGATATACTTACCACATACATTTCAAACTTGAAACTAGGTTCAGGTGATAAAAATAAATTTTGAGTGAGTCTCGAGTTTGAGTAATTTGATTTAACTTGACCCTCGGACCTTTAATTGCAATTCAAGCTTTGCCTCAAGCAAATCCAACTCATCTCACTAGAGTTGCATCCATAGATTAAAAACTTGAAAAACTCAGGTAAGTTCATTCGAACTGACTTGACTCTATGGGATTTTGAGTCGAGCAAACCAATAAATATTACTAATCTTTTTCAGGTCGAATAAAAAAACTCAACCAAGTTACTTAACTTTATAAGATTTCAAGTCGATTCTAAGTTTCGACTTTTTGAAATATGGTTGCAATCCCAACTCGACCCTATCAAACTAATTTTTGTCAAAAACTTTCTCATAGAGGATCCATTTTTTCATTAGAATTTATTTTCTCAAAATACCAACAAACAAACATGCCCTTACAAAAATAGTCCATGTATCAAATTCAATTTAAAAATGGAAGAAATTCAAAATTAGTATGATTTCCATGCAATACTATACTGGAAATGGGACTAGGGATTTGTAAAGTTTGGTTTGGGGATTTGCATGCATGCATGAATATGTGCATGGTGGATGACTTGCCAAAAAGATATGAATTCCCCCTTGGCTGGCCAAACAAAGTATTGAAATATGGGGGTATTGTTTCACATATTAGGGTGAGGTTACTGTTTGGATGTTCTCCCAATTTGTTAGTGGAGCATATGTTCTTCTTTGGTTATTTTCCTATTTTGTAAGTGAAGCATATTCTCTAGTGAATTGGACAGTTTTATTCACTAATTTCAGGGAATATTTGGGATAAATTTGAAAAAAAAAAAAAACTCTTTAAGCATGTTATCATGTTTCTACCATTCCATCCCAATCAACATTTAAACTTTTTTTTTTTAATCAGCTCGAGTAACTTAGTTGGTATAAGTTAGGTATTGGGTTTGACTCCTCTCGTACTATCTAATACACAAAGTTTGTAGGTAGTTTCGCATATATGTAGAATTAGTCTCACATTCAATATGAGATAAGATACCCATATTATTAAAAAAATTAAAATTTTTTGCATCTCTAGATATTTATTGTCTCCCTTCTAAGGATACCCAAATTCTAATATTTTCTTTTGGATTAATGTGTGGGAAACTCAGACACAGTCCTACTAAAACCCCCACAGATAAACCCACTACCCTTAAGGCACAGCAAGATTAGGCCATAGAGGCTCAAACCCATAACCTCCCGCTTCAATGGGAGTCAACCAATTGAACTAACCCATGTGGGTCCAAATTCTAATATTTATTGCGTCCCTTATAAAATACCTAAAATCTAAATCTATCTTAATTTATTGGTCTCTAGATATTGTTAGATTTTAAGTTTGTCAAATAAAATCTTATAAGTTCTTAACATACACACACAAAAATCTCAACTTTTTGAGAAATTTAAATCAAACCTATCACTATATATTTAAAACTTTAGCTAGCCAACTAAACAAAGATAAATTTAAAATAGAATAATAATTAATTGTGAATTTTTTAATGTATTTATATCACTTCAAATTTAAATCTTTAAAATATTTTTAAGATCAAATTCTTAAAACTCTTAATGACTCATTGTTTGGAAGAGTTGGAGTGGTTAACCTTAAATAACTCAAAAAAATTAAAATATTTGTTATTTCTAATTTTAAGGGACTTCTATAAAAATATGATTATTAATATTATTTAAAGCATGTATTTGTATTTAACATTTTATATTTTATAATTATTCATAAATTTATAAAACTAATTAGTTAATTAATCTTATATATAATATTATATTGATGTCATAGCTTGATCAAATATAATTAAATTTCAATTGAACTTCATTCAGTTCATTTTTTTTTTCAAATAGTAACAGACAAGGGTAAATTTAATATAGAGTTATTTACAAAGTAAGGGTTCTTTCGTCATTTCATAAAGATATAATAAAAAAAAGGAAAATCATAAAAAAAACAGATAGGAACAGATTCTCTGTGCATGCTCCTCCCACCCGACGCTTAGCTTTCGTATAAGAAGCATATACTGTGAATATGACAAATCTCACACTCTTATAGATCCTCTTTTCTCGTTCAGCTCAACTTCTCCTCTCGTCGGAACGGCCACCGCCGGTTGTAGATCACACCCTCTCCGCCGCTGACTCCTTACCCCATCCTTTCCGTCACCGTTGCTTAGGTGCGCTCTGTCACTCTCTCTCTCTCATCTCTTTCTTCTCTATTAAATAATGCCTCTCAGATCCCCACTGTCTACCCTTTTGTTTACATTCCTTTCCAAATGTTCCGGTTGTCGGAGGTGTTACCCAGCCCAAAATTCTACAGCATCAACGGATGATTCGTTGATTTGTTAGGTCGGCTGGATAACTAGTTAAGATGAAACAGAAAGTACTGGCGAATGAGAGCACAAATGCCGCTAGGTCTGCACTTGGTAAAATCAGTTTTTTGAAACCTGAGGATAAATTAGAAGGTGGGATTTTAGAGCTTGACTTAAAGAGATGGAGATGTGGATTGCAGGGCAAATGATTCTCATGTCTCTCTAATTTATGCTTGTTTTTTCCGTTTGCTGTCTCTCCTCTCATTGCTTTTTTTTTTTTTTTTTTAAATCAACCTCTTTCATCAACATTTCTTGGTACTATTGTGATTATGATGAGATGTAATGAGATTTGAATTGTCTTTGCTTTTACTAGTGAGTTACAAGTGAATTTGATTTTAATAGTAGCATTTAAAACCTATTTAAATTGTATTATGTTTAGTTTGTTAAGATCTTTATCAATTACTAAAATATGAACTCAATTACTCTGAATTTCTTTACAGATGCCAAGCACCAGGATTTGATTCTGACAATATTGTTAGGGTAGCGAGTCTCCCACGGGTATTTTGTATAACCCGACACGGATTTTAGTGTACTGCCAATTTTACCCTCCGCATAACAGTAAAATTCCGGTGAGCCGATTTACTATTCATGCGAATTTCGGCTAGCCGATTTTACTGTTGATGCGAATTTCAGCCAGCTGATTTTACTGTTCATGCGAAGGGTAAACTTGTCGAGCTAGTAAGGGTAAAATTTCGGCGAGCTTTACTGTTTATACGAAGGGTTGGTGAGCCGATTTTATTGTTCATGTGAAGAGTAAAAATGGCAATACACTAAAATCTGTGTCTGGTTATACAAACCTCCCATGGGAGGATCGCTACCCTATTTTTATCTAAAAGATTTTAATCTGACATAATCCAAATCTAATCTGACAGTTAAAAACACACACTTGGGATTGTTTTTTCTACCCTCCTTTCTCTGTCTTATTTTTGTTATATGGTATAATTGCCACTTAGCTAGAATCTGATATTCTGATATTTACTTCTAGTCTACTAACCCCAACCTTATAAATTCAGATTGGTTGTGCCCTAGCGCTGTCCCAATTTCAACCTTGTTCTGCAATCTACTTCGTCTTTCCATCTTTGTCTGGCAAGGTACAATTCTGATTCTTCAGAATTGGATTTTTTTTTTTTTTTTGTTATAATTGTTGGTTAGGAATTTGAGGTTTATTTAATTTTGCTGTGTTATTGAACTTTAGGATGTCATCTGCTGGAGAAACTGCACAGAAGCTTTCCAATTTAAGCATCAGTAATGGATCTTCTAATGCTGATTGGGCTGCTTCAGCTCCTAATCTTCAGAAGAATCTTAGCATTCTTTCAACTGATCAGGTATGATCCTAAAGATTGCAGTTTGAGTACCTTGATTTTCGACTGTTTGGATACTTCAGTATAATAGCTTGTTCTCGTTCCAACTGTGTGTTTGTGATGGTGCGGGAGCTGGAAATTGCAGCAGATTGGATAAAAACATTCCAGTTTGCCTGCTGCAACTTGACATTGGTGATTTGTAGCACATTCAAGACAGTCCTTACTCCTTAGGTTGGCCAAAATATAGACTGCTTGTCATTTGCAGTACATCCATATGAAGCAAATTGTATTTAATATTAATCAAATAAAAATCATTTAAAAAATTCGTTTTCCGTGATTTATGGATTCAAATTTATTGTGTTTGTGTTGTGACATCTTTTAAACTCAGAAGTCTGCAAGTGGTTCATAATGATTTCCATTTTTTCTGTTGTTTTGTGTTCACTTGATGAGACTCAGAGTTTCCTTTGAGTATTGGCTTGAAGAGATAAGTCTCTTTTGGCTTTTCCCAAATGATGATCTCATCTTCTCCACTATGTTAAAAAAAATCCTAAGGGACTTTTGTCCATTAACAGTGAAGGAATCCTGGTTGATTATGTTTCAGAAGACCCTAATGTGGCTTGTTGATAACATCCAACCTACAGATCCTGAAGCTATGTTGTTTAGTCCGACTTTTGGGCAAACTGGCCAAAATACATTTTATCCTCTTGGTCTTACTTGATTCCCCCTGGTTGTATATGCACATTACAAATACCATCAAACTTTAACTTTAGATAACCTGGAACTGCTTAGTTAGGAGATGAGCTGATGCAACATTCTGCCCTTAACTGGTGGATGTCTCCCGGAGAAATGTCATTGAATTCTATTAAACTAGAAGCCCAATAAACAACTTAACTCTTACCACATATCTGCTTGCCCTGGATTTTTATTTTATTTTTATAAACAGCCTACCCTTCCTTTAGTTCCACATAGATAAGACTGCTGGTAGCATTAATCTGCATAAAGAGGATGCATTGCCATTTCTCAAACTTCTCATCCAAGCTATGTAACTCACATAGGCATCTCCTACTGAACATCATATTTTTCAGTGAAGACCATCTGAACACAGTGCTAAGGAGCACTGGATAAAAATATAATAGAGTCTTCTGCTGCTATACCCTGAGACATTTCAGTTTGGAATAATATGCTATCTTCTCTTCAGATATTCCATTTGAGGACCCAATACCCTTACCAGGTCCTTCACCTTCCTAACCTTTGGATCCCTAACATGTGCCCTTGTCACTGATGAAAGAACTATTGAATTTGCACGTCCCTACATACATATTTATAACTCCCATTGTGTACCACATCAGAGGTTTCTTATCGTTTTTTGGGCAGTACAACTTCCTAAACCCTGCTCTTAAACAAAGCAATTGGTAAATTTTGATTTGGCACTTGAGGGGCCTGCACATCACATTTATGGGGTATGATAAAGTGATAACTTTTCAGAGACAAAAAAGATCTTTGTTTTTTGTTGAATACTAATTTTGAATACAATTTAGGAGGAATATGTCCTGCAAACTTATCCTGTCTAGTGACACTTTGCCATGTTTCCTTCTTATGGAAAATACCTTTTCCACTTGATTGATGCAATTTACTTGAATTTCAGAAGATTAAGCTGATTAGAATGCATAACTTTGCTTTTGACTCAAGAATCAGTGACTGTGTCTGGATCTCCGTAGTGTATATATAGTTTGTAAGAAGTTCATTGCCTTTTTTCCTGACTTTCCTCATTTCATGTAATATCTACCAATGAAAAAGAAATCCCAGAAAAAAAACCTTATGAACCAACATCAGTAGCTTCTGGTAACAGCATTAGAATTTGATGTCATGAGCCTCTATCATCTTGGCTTCTGATGCCCAGATTCAACTTGCAAAAATGCTGCTGGCCGAGGGACAAAGTCATCTTTTTGAATATTGGCCTGAGCCAGGTGTTGATGATGCAGAAAAGAAAAGTTTTTTTGACCAGGTCTGATTGCATTATGTTCAGTTTCTTATTTATTTATTTAATTTTTGGTTCTTAGAGAATTATATTAGTCAGTTCCTTGGATTGATCATTTGAGTTTCCATAAAAGACATGGTTGGCCATTCATTTAAACAGTGTTTCTGTTCTGTGTTGATGTACCTTTGTTTTAGGCATGCTTGATTACTCTCTCTCTCTCTCACTTATAAATGATTATGCTTATTTGTTTTTTGCTCTGGCATTTAATTTTATATTATGATATTAAATCAAATCAAATGTCCAAAGCATGAACTTGGCCAAGTCAAAAATAAATTTTTAAACAATTATTTTTGAAAGAATTTGAAATTTAAATGAGATAATTTTGCAAAAGTTAACAGGAGAAAGGGTGTCATCCAGAAATACATGTAGAAGTGAAGAAATACCTATTATTACCAGAGAGAGGTGCTAAATTAAAGAATTTACGCTAACAAAGAGGTAATTTTTTTTAATCTGTGCCTGTGCGCAGCATATGATGAAGTGGTTAATAATTTTTTTTTTACTAATAAGACCTTTCAAAAAAAATTAATGATAAGAAAATATAACATAACATAAACGAAGAAATATTTTCTTTCAAAAAATGAAACTTCTTCTAAAGATGTTTTCATAAGATCTTTATGAATTTGAAAAACTAGGAATATATTTAAAACTCTACAAATGATCATTGAAAATGTTGAGGCAACTAGTTCATATTACAAGTTCAACAACCAAGTTTTTCAACATCTCTACTACTATAAAGGGGAGAAGCAAGGCTTTTGGTACTCCTATACACCATTACTTTCTCTATATATCAAGTTTAAAGTATATCTTATAAAGTGCATACATCATTGATTGGTGTTATTCACATAACTATTTCATTATAATAATTTGCAAGAACACTAAGGAGGGTGCCCATTAATTTATTTTCAACTAAGCCATGCATCTTTTGGTGGGATGGGTAGAACTTTACATGAAAAAGGGATATAGAATAACAAGATACATAAAATTCGACCCCATCTAATCATCCCATCCATATGATTTTGGACATTAATTGACTATTATAAGCCATTGATTTTTTATGCCCATTCAACAAAACTATGATAATTGGATGAGATAGTTTCCCTTGATCCTCCAGTTTACCCAACCATGTGGGGCCCATTAAGATGATTCTCTTCATTGAATTTAAAACATTCATTGTATGCCTTTGATAACAAGGGGCCTTAAGATGCCCTAAGACTAGGAGTTGGGTGATTATAATGAACCCCAAAAATTTCATCCAACTCAATATATTGAGTAGTTGGTTCCTCATGGATGTCAAATTTCTGACATAAAATTCACAAAAAATTCCCATCAATTTTGGTGAAAACAATCGGCTCTCTCATAAGTGTCTCTCATTCCTCTTTGACTTCTCTTTCCTCAAGAAGTATTGCGTGCATACATTGGACTAACTCATGTGACATGAAATTTTTGTTCCCTATAGGATAACATGTCTCATCAGCTTTCAATTCAAACAGGCCATCCACAACAAAAATGGTTTCATATATTTTCACATTAAATTTATGTGTAGGATTTAGTGTTCTGATGGTAATCAACTAATCATCTTTGTCATGCATGAAAAGAGGTTTTCCACATACAAAACATGTGCATTGTTGTTTTAAACATCAGAGGCATTTGAAGTGGAATTGTCAGAAAAATCAATTGTACTGTAAATGGAACTGTGACTAAAATTATTGTAAATTTTCTTGAAATTTTTCTCTGATCGATGTTGGCCATGGAAACGACATTTTAGGAAAATATAAAAAAAAACATTTTTACTTCTTCAGCTCTTTTATCCATGTTAAAACGATTTATTTCACTTTGTTTTCAAATCCTAGAGGTAATTTTTTGACCACTGGGCTATTACGTTCTTCTCTGAAATGTTAATTAGGATATGGAACTATTTATCCCTGCTGCTCTAATTGGTAGTTTGTGAGAATGTGTTCATGCTCTTTGTTATTCTTTTTGATGGAACTAGCTGTTTCATTGCAGGTAAATCGGCTTAATTCTAGCTATCCCGGTGGTTTAGCTTCATACATCTGGAATGCTAGAAAGCTCTTAGGAGATTCAAAAGCAGGGAAAAACCCGTACGATGGCTTTGTTCCTTCTGTAAGTGTTCTAATTTCCAACTCCATGTTTCTTGTATGTAACCACTTAGTTTGTTCTTAAATGCCTTCCTCTACTAAAAACTAGGTTTTTTGTCGTATTATCAGAATAAAGTTCCAAATCAGCTGAAAGTCTTGTCAAAATTTGATTTGTATGTGAATACACGTGAATAAAAAGAAAATGCTTTGTTCAGCATCATTTTCCACTGCACTGATCTACCTTTCAGTGCGTGGCCAAGGAAATTAGAAACTTTAGTTCAGTTACAGCCTCTTCTTGTCAAAATGTAGTAGTATTCAGCAACCAACAATTAACAAACAAATTTCTGTCTTGAAAGTTGATATCTTTTTGATTTCAATGTTGGATAAGGGATATGAACGGCTTTGAATGGATCCTGGGGTTGATTTTGTCCCATTCCACCTCTAAAAGTGTTGGAGAGCTCAAGATCTTTAGAACTCAATGCACTTCTTAAAGATACAAAACCTTGATAATGCTTCTATTTTTTTTCTTTAGATATATCTTGTCATGCAAAACTATTGAACTTGATAAAATTTGATCTCTCTTTCCGACTTCAACCATGCCCATGTATGTCTCTTTTTTTACCATTTATGGCTAAAAATAGTCATTGGACTTGAGAGGGGTACTTATTTTTTTTGAGCGTTAAGAGAGAAATTTCATTAAAAAAGAAGTTAGTTACAAAGAAAAAGGAAGAAAAAACAACAAAAGGCCTAAGAGAGTTGTGTCCAAAAAGAGAAAAAAAAAAACAACCGAAACCAAGCAACTAGAAAGTACAGACTTCACTACTACAGAAGCAACCATCCTCCCGATAAATGGAAAATGCCGGAGATTGTTCCCTCAACTCCATTCTTTGCTAGGAAATCCGTCACTCCATTAGCTGTTCGACTGATATGCGTAAAGGACACCTTCTGACCCGCTGTTAATCCCTTTATCTTGCTTACTAGAGTGACTAACCTCCATGGAGGACGCTTCACCCCCTAGTTCACTTGATAGCGTTGGATGAATCACTTTCAATTACTAATTTTACTCCTCCTAATCTCTCTCCTAAGATCAAGGCTCTCCAGATACTAAGAAGTTCCATCTCATTAGATTCTTTGGTCCTCACACCTTTTGTGAAAACAACATGTGTGGAGCCGCGTGGTCCCTAAGAACGCTCCCAATCATCGCCGGTCCAGGTTTGCCCCTAGAGGACCCATCCACATTAAACTTAAGGATCCCCCAAGGAGAGGGGGAGGGGAGGGTTTCTTCTTCTGTGGGATGGACTTCATACAACCCTCTCCGGACTGACACAGTTCCCTAGCTCTAAGGTCTTTTAATTCCTTGTTAGTACATAACCTCCATTTTGCTTTTTAAAAGAGATCGCTAAACTCCGTTGAGTTCCCCTCAAAGATCCTAGAGTTGCTCTGCTTCCATATGGTCCACAAAACTGCTGCTGGGATCAAAACCCAGGCAAGTTTCCTCCTGTATCTAAGACGGTGAACAAACCAGGATTCCATCAAACTGTCCTAAGATCCGGAGCTAACCCAGAGACTCCCATAAGATTCAGATAACCACTCCAAAGTCTCCAAGATAGAGGGCAAGTAACAAGGAGATGATCGATAGTTTCATTAGCCAAATTGCAAAGGGGGCAATTAGTGTCTCCATCTGAGCTTAAAAGGCCTCTTCTCCTAAGGTCCATCCTTGTTAAGATTTTCCTTTTGACGTAGCACCATGTGACCAACTGTACCCTAGGGGGCGCCAAGCTCCTCCAAATAAGGGGCTGAGGCCCATCTGAGCCACTAACGATCTGAGAAGGTAACTCAATCAAGGATTTAACCGAAAAGGTCACCATTGCGTCACCCGTCTACATCAACTCGTCGTCCCCTTCTAAATCCAAAGCAAATTCTCCCAATTGGGCTTTAAGTTCATTTAAACTCTCCACCTTGAAGCCACTAAGCTCTCTCCTAAAGTCAAGATTCCACGAAATGTCTCGATCACCCATGCGGCAATTATCTTGAACCAAAAATTGTTTATTCCTAGCTTCCCTAAAAAGCCTTGGGAACCTCTCTCAATGTTCTATCCCCCAACCATAAGTCTCTTCAAAAAAAGGTCCGATTACCCTTACCTACTAAAAGGCGAAGCCTCCCCCTAAATAGATTACCAACCTCCGACCTACCTTGACAAATCCTCCACGAAGCTTTAAGAACCCTTGAACCCGACTTGTCCACTTCCTTCCCCAAACTCCATCTATTTACGTTCGAGGCGTCATATTTGGTAGATAGAACTCGAACTCACAGGGCGTTCGATTCTCTTCCAAAGCGCCAATCTCACTTACATAATATGGCCTCGTTTCTCAGGCGAATGGGTACCAAGCACAGACCGCCTTTAGATTTAGCTTTAGTAAACCTCCGGCCAAGCTACTAAATGAATCTTTCTCTTCGCCTCTTGATCTCCCTAGAGGAACCTCCGGAAAAGTTGTATTGGCCACTCCTTTGGACACTTCAAAGAGAGACAGGAAATACGTGGGAAGATTGATCAATACCAATTTTATAAGAGTAACTCTACCACCCAAGGATAGGTACTTCTTACCCCACCCAGCCAATCTTCTCTCTATCTTTTCCACTACTAGAGACCAAAATTTCTTATGTAAGTATTCCTTCTTCTTTAGTCTGTTCTTCTTATAACTTAAGCAACTTAAACATTCATTGAAAAGTAAAAAAAGGAAATTGATCACAGCATATTGACTGAGCTAGTGTTTTAATGAGTCTTGAGTGCTCATCATCTTTCCATTCTTTCTGTAAAACTAGGAAGGATGTCCAAAGACTAGATGCTCATTTCTGCTTTCTCTTTGAGCACAAACTATGTTCTATTCTCAAAATACTTGTCCTATACGTATTTTGGAATTGTCCCAAATTACTTGTCCGATTCGTTTGTTTTCAACTCCAAATCGCATTCTTACGTGATGGGAAAACGATCTTCTTTTATAAGCTTTGACTTGTCCCAAATAATAAAATATCAATATCTGAAAAATAATATTTTATAAAATGATCTTTAAGAAATAAAAAATTCTGAAATGGGACAAGTGTTTTGGGACAGAGGGTGTATGAGTTAATGCTCTGTCTTGTTTAATGTTAGCACCAAATGTATGTGTTTCTATTTTTGAATTTCTAGCCTTTCAACTGTATCTTCTTTCCTCCCTTCTTAAACGTATACGATACTTTGGCCTTATTTCCTTGTGTATAACTGTTTTTCCACTTTTTATTTCTATTTACTTGAGGCTGTGGTTTCTTGGACTACATGTTTTTCATGGATATCGTATGATGCCCATACATAACAGGGACAAGCGATCATATGGCAGGGACATGGATTTTACACATAAAAATGAATTTTCTAACATACACATGTCGCCTAAAGTGAATTTCCAAGCAATATAGTGGATATCCTATTAATATACAAAATTTTCAAATTCATGATAATAAATGCTTTACATTTGTATTCATGTTATTGAAGGTGATGATGCATGGAATTGGATATTATAATAAAGTAATATTTCTCTTGCAGGTTCCATCTGGAGAGGTTCTGAATTTTGGTGATGACAACTTTGTGAAATTTGAAGAGGATGGTATTAGGGAAGCACGAAATGCTTCTTTTGTTCTTGTTGCAGGTGGGCTTGGTGAACGTCTTGGGTACAAGGGAATAAAGGTACAAGCTGAAAATGTCTATCACCACCACCACCACTATCATCAAAAGCATTTCTCTACCTAGAGAATTATACAACATGTATGTGCAATTCATTAGCTGTGATTAATAAGTGGTTCTCATTTTGATGTTGTCGACTCTCTTCTGGACAACATCTAATTCTGATTGCACAACCTGTGCTTGAACCTTTGACCTGATGCATGCATTTTAATATGGGCAACATATAATGTCACTGCCCGACCGAATGGACACATGAGAAACAATAATATTTTTTTTTTAACTTTGAAGCATGCACAACTCATAGTCCAAACACGTGACACCTATACATGTTGCGAGATCCCTACGGATCCTAGGACTTATTGGACCCTTGATTTGATCGAACTGAATTATCAGCTGCGTACGTACTCCAATGGAGATCAGCTCCTGCGTAGTTCTCAATTCATTTATTTCATGGCACTAACCTCGTGCTATTCATGATGTTACATCAAGATATTCTAATTACCCTATCGTGGGCCTCATCAATAGAATAGATCTCATTTATTACGGGTCTAGCCAATCACGAGTCTAGCCAATCATAGGTCCATACCAACCATGGGAACACCGTCAACCCTGGGATCAATGTCACACATGGGATAAACCTTAACCATGGGACCCCGGTAACAATACTCTAAATATGGGTCCAATCCTCTATAGAATCAATGCCCTCCGTAGGAATATCTATCCACGGTATACAATACTCATCCATAGTCACAAAGCCCTCCATGGGAATAACCATCCATGGGAAAATAATATCTATCCATAGAACCGTCACGTCTACCATAAGACCAATACGTCTACCATGAGACCACTATATCTATCATTGGGTCAATATGCCCACCGTGTTATCAATATCTAGGCATGAATCAATATGTCTACCATGTGAACAACATCCATGGGATTCATCATCCATCCCTGGTAACTCTCCATTAGTGAGTATCATCTATCCATGGGTAATAACCATCCATGAATATAATCATTCCATGGGTATAATCCATCTATGGGTATAACTCATACATTCATAGAACCAATATGTCTATCATAGGACCAACAGGTCTAACATAAGACCAATACGTCTACTATGGGATCAACATATCCACCATAATACCAATACGTCTACCATGGGACCAACATGTCTAACATAAGACCAATACGTCTACCATGGGACCAACAGGTCTACCCTAAGACCAACATCCAAGCACCACTATGGGAACCATCATCCATGGGTATACACATCCATCCCTGGTAACACTCTATCAGTGAGTATCATCTATCCATGGGTAATAACCGTCCATGAATATATCCCTCCATGGGTATAATCCATCATGGGCATAACTAGTTCAGGGGCACATCATCTACTATGAAATCTTCTATTCGTAGGAACAATACTCGAATGAATCACTACGTGACTGTGGCAATATAATCAAATCGTCATATCATATCATAAATATACCACGATCCCTAGCAAGACTTAGTGCCCATGGCTTACTAAGCGGGAGACCCTACGACTAGCGTGATCAAGTCTACCTCGCCCTACATCCCTTCACCTCAAGGATGATTCAGTCAAGCTCTAAGGCGGTCGGACCGCGTCTAACGAACCTAGCACCACCCCTATGGGGTAAAATAGTATCTAGCTTTGTGCATCAACGCACATCAAGTGTGCTACATAGCCGTGAGAGCGCCCTCCAGCGCGTAGCATGTGAGGGACCTACTCCTCGACGGCAACCCTACGAGACCAAGTCTCCATAGCTGACCCCATCGTCCCGAATACATCTCTGGAACGGTTAGTCAACCATCATAATCACGTGAGGGACGTACTCATATCACGTCTCAATATCAAGTGACCAAATCACATATACATCTCAATGCCATAGTCTCCGTATATTCATATCGAGGTTCCCGCGGTCTCACGGCTACTCTAGGCCTTACTCATGGAATCTATATACTTATCTCGTCCTTTTAACTATACAAAGGTGAGACACAATGATCCACTGATAGGACATGTTCCTTTTTCAACGGACTGAGGCATAACGTTATTAATATCACGTGAGGGACATACCCATACCACGTCTCAATCATCAATATCACGTGAGGGACGTACCCATACCACACCTCAATATAATCAATATCACGTGAGGGATGCACCCATACCACGTCTCAATCATCAACATCACGTGAGGGACACACCCATACCACGTCTCAATATAATCATCACGTGAGGGACGTACCCATACCACGTCTCAATATAATCATTACATGAGGGACATACGCATACCACGTCTCAATATAATCAAGTGACCTAGTCACATACATCTCAGTGCCAAAGTCCTCATCTGTCCATCTTAAGAATTTTCACAGTTCTCTAGCCACTTTAGGCTTTACTCAAGTAACAAATATATATGTCTCATCATATCGGGACTCCCAAGGCATCATAACCTCTTCGGGCCACCTTCGAGGGATCCAACATCTAGCATTAGGGTCTATATTAGGGAAAATATATCCCACCAATCCCTTTCTACCCTTCACATTTGCTCAACATCTTACATCATCCTTAATATAAATGGATGACACAATGCATCTTTTGATCGAGCTGAGACACAATGCTCTCAGTTGCCTACGTACCACATAGTGGATCAGATCAACCGTAATTCATTATTTTCACATTTGGGTTGACATTGGGGAGTGCTCATACTTTTTACTTTGGGGAAATCAAACAAGGCTTTCCTAGCATTTACATTGCATTCCATGTATTCTCAATCATGCTAGCCCATCCCCATTGAATAACAAGTTAATCCCCCTTGGGTTCTAATATACTTGACCTTAACTCACCTATATCACTTAGTCTAACCCTTTACCAAGTTCCTCTTCAAATCATGGAAATTCATTGTACACATGGTTAGGTCGATTCACCACAACCATTATCAACATAGGTACTCACTAGTGATGTACACATCATCATATAATCCAAGCATGGCATTAAAACACATCCATCATGCTTATTATATGAGTTACCCATCTAAGAATTCCAATAACAATCATGACAATTCATTTGATACATACATTACTCATAACCATACACAAGTATAGGAAGTTATCAAAGCCCTACATTACACATCTTGGGAAACTCATACATATGTATCTGATACAATATATTCACATCAATCATACATAGGCATAAAGAGATCAAATCATAACCTTAACCGAACTATGCATTGGAATGTGCACAAGGCAACATTCACTCAAACATATTATCACACCTTGTGAGCATGAAATTTTATAAATATTCCCAATGCTTTTAGTGTATGGCATTCTCCAATTTTACCCAATGTTATCAAACTCGAATCGTATCAAAATTGGTCTAGGGGGTTGAATCGTGAATCGAAAATCGTAAAATCGTACGATTCATATATTCTCTTATTCCCATAGCTATTTTGTTGACCTAGGCCATTACATATAAGTTCCTACTATCTGATTGATTGAATTCCTGTTACACTGTTTATAGGTCTATAGAAGATTCATCATCATTTTCTTCAACATCATCACCATAGCCATTTTCCCATCTGGTTGGCGTTGGCTTTCTATGTTCTTGGTTTCCATCTTCTACAAGACATCTTATTCTCTGACACTTTGCATATCATGCCTTTTCTTTCTACATCAATCCAAGCCTTTAATGGCCGCCCCTTCTAGTATCTTCAACTTGTAACCTTTTGGTTCTTCATATTGGGCTGTTCTGTTTGTTGGCATGTGCCAAAATCATCTTTTTTTTCAACACTGTCTTAGTTTTTCATTCATTAGGGAAGCTTTTAGATTCCCCTAATGCACTGCTTTCTAATTTCTTTTGATGTTATTCCACAAATCCATCTTAACTACATATATGTCACTATTGTATTTTCTAGTTGTCCTTTCTCAGTTGCCCAACATTCACCTCTGAATGACATTGTAAGTCTGACTACCATCTTGTAAGTTCACCCCTTTAATTAATGATGCACTCAGGCAACACTCCAATAGCTTGCCTACACTTGGCCCACCTACACCAATCCTAATGGTATAAAATATTCATGAATTAACTTTGTATGAGGCTTAAAGCATTTAAAACTATAATACAGAAATGGTTGTACCAGACACCTTATGCTCCACACATTTCAAAGATTCATAATGGTGGATGAGTTTGTTGTTTAGTCATTTGTATATGATCATTTCCTTGTAGGTCTAGTAGTTTATTTTATGCATTAGAGCAATTGTGCCAAATTTAACTCTGCATGTTTGATTTTGCAGTTGGCTCTTCCTTCGGAAATGACGACTGGCACATGCTTTTTACAACGCTACATAGAGTCTATTCTTGCTCTGCAAGATGCAAGCTGTAGACTGGTACAAGGTTGGTTGGAAACAGGGTTCTGCTTACTGAGAATTGTCAACAAAAAGGTTACTGCTGTTCCAAAAAAGGAATTATGAAAAAGATAAAAAAAAAAAGAGAATAATTGTAGAACATACAAAAGGAAGTTCTTGGGTTCTTTTCTCAATCTTTTCCTACTCTATTTCATCTCAGCCTTCATGAATCATTTGATTTGTTTGCTTCTTTTTTTTTTGAGCAGTAACAGAGATTTCATTAAAAATTAAAGAAAAGGTACAAATACAAGAAGAAGAGAAGGGTCTAACAGGATTTAGACCAAAAAGAAGAGGAAAACAAGAAGAAAGAAAAAGCAAACATACAAGAAAGGAAAAAACTACAATAAAGGACAAGCACAACTCATAAAAAAATTTGTGGAATTCTACTTTGCTTTCCTTCTTTGTTAACTTTCCAGTCAGAATTGTACTTCCTAGTGTTGCTTTTGCATGGCAATATTGATTGTCCTACAATGATGTTCTTCTGCATTACAGTGGATTAATGGTCTAACTATGAAACTATGTCATGAACAGGGTGCAAAATAAATTTAAAATAAAATAAAAGAAGAACAATAAATAGGTAAAAAAGATGCATATCTATTCAAGCTAAATTAGCTGAATGATATAGTTTCATAAAATGGAAGTTTCTTTCCTTTGAATAAGTAAAAACTTGAACAGTATGTTTATTCAATAGCATTGGCTGGATTCTTCAATGCACCTTGTTGTCAAAAATTTCAAAATTTTCCACAGGCTACTTAAGCATGTATGTGTCAATAAATGTTAAAAGCTTCAAATTTCAAAAGAAGTTTAAAATGCAATACATCAAGTTCAATTTTGAGAATAAGGATTAATTTTTAACAAATGATAGAATTATGTGTTGAAGTTTATGGTAAGACCTTTTCATCTAATGAATCCAAACCTATTACTGTTCAATACCTTTGCAATTTTAAAAGGAAATTATATACTATTTTAGAAGATTGATTCTGTTTTTAAATTTTTAAGGAGCCTCATCATCATGTTCTGAAAAAATGTCAAAAAGTTTGCAGCATAGTTCTCAAGTGGGCTTGCTTTAGAATTGGCCTGAATAAAAAAAAATTTATCAACATTTGTGTGAAATAGTTTCTTATTGCATGGTTTGTAGTTCTATAAAGGCTTTTGCTTTCAGCCTTGAAGTAGGTTAAAAGGTTAAATACAGGTTTTGGCAGTGGTAGGTTGAAACCCAATAGGATATATAAGTGGGTGTAGGCCAAACTGGACTTGACTTATTTACAGTCCACATAACCTACTCGCTTTGTTCACAGATACAATATGTTCTCTTGTCTATGATGGGATGTAAGATCCATTTGGCTATATCCCTGGTTGGGCCTTTAATTACACATAGGCTGAGCCATCTCATTTAGTTTGAACTAGAAAATCAGGGCACAACCAAGCCAGAAGACTAAAATAGAATCCAAGTTTTAAGTGCAAGCCCAGGTATTAACTGAGAGGTCTTTCCCATGGATGACCATATAGACAAGTGACAATCCTATGTGTATATGGGAGTCTGACCAAAATTTAAGAAAACATAATAAAAGATGCTTGTATTAGAAATATCCAACTAGTATTTTCAAAAGAAAGAAGTGACGTTTCTGATATTGGACGAATCATCATGTAGCTTATTAATTCAAGTTTTTCTTCAAGTTCAAACTTCTAATATAAGAAACTGATTGCATGGATAAGAATATGCGGATACCATGTACCAATGGGGGATGTGAGATAAAAGTGGGGTGGGTGCCACATGGTATCCTCTGAGTACTCACTGCTATTTTTATAGCATGTGTATGGTATTTATCTGTCATATTATTTTGAATTAATTGATCCTCTATGAGAATTTCATGCATTTTGGGTTAGATATACCTTACTAATCAGGCTATGATTATGCTGTTCGATGCCATTTTGATTACATTGATGTTGAAAATTTTAATTTGATGTTTCGTTTCCTTCTAACATTTAAAACCCTTTTGATTTGATTTTCTTTAATACATATCCTGTCAGAGAAGAAATATTTCTTTGATCTACTCTTTAGTCTGATGATTTTGCTGATGAATTTTGTAGGAACATGTCAAACTGAGATTCCTTTAGCAATAATGACATCGGATGATACACATGCACGTACCGTTGAACTTTTAGAGTTGAATTCTTACTTCGGCATGAAACCAGCACAAATAAAACTTCTAAAGCAGGTATTTAATTCACAAAATGAATGACCTATTTGTGAAATCTCTTAGAAAGATGATAATGATGCCATTTGTTAAATAAGACCTGTTGACTTCATTTTCCTAACTTTCATTTCAGGAAAAGGTAGCATGCCTTGATGATAATGATGCCAGGCTTGCAGTTGATCCACAAAATAAATATAAAATTCAGGTATAGCTCATTCCAATTTGTGTTGAATTATACAAAGATTTCAGTTATTTGTTTATCTAATTTGTTTGGGTGCTCTGTTCCTATATGCCTCTAAAGCCGGTACTTCCTTTTTTATCTGTGTTGTCCTAATTCTACATTCTCCAGACAAAACCTCATGGCCATGGAGACGTGCATTCACTTCTTTATTCTAGTGGCCTCCTAAAGTCTTGGTATGCCTTTGTGTTCTTTTCTGGTGGTGCAATTCAGTTATGTTGTTTGAGTTTATTTCAACTATTTTTGTTTTTGTTTTGTACATGGTAATATAATTCAAACTTGCAACCTTTATGGTTGCAATAGTGAGCACTTGTCACCATGTCCTTTTTCATTGTATAATTAAGCAATTGACTGATTTCTCCCCCTTTTCGATTTCTTGTTTGTCAGGCATGATGCAGGTTTAAAGTGGGTTCTATTTTTTCAAGATACTAATGGATTGCTCTTCAAGGTCCAAGAACATTCATGTTATGTGGCATAATTTATTTGATTCCATCAAGTGAAAGGTCTTGTTATTTGATTCAAGCGATAAACTTATTTGCTTTCTTGTTTTTTGTGTTGCTTTCAGGGAATTCCAGCAGCGTTGGGTGTTAGCTCCACTAGGAATTATGAAGTAAATTCTCTTGCTGTTCCTCGCAAGGCAAAAGAAGCTATCGGGGGAATCACCAAGCTGACCCATTCTGATGGTAACTGATCTGATAGCACTCTGCTGCCCCTCTCAGTAATTCACATCATAGTTTTCAAACTAGGATCTAGATAGGACCAAGACTTGGCCATTGAGTGGGTTGGGTCAACCAGGAGACTCTGGGTCAGTTCAAAATTTTGAAATATCATAATCATCAACAGCCAATGATCCCATCTATCTGTGGTCGGCCTTATGAGTTCTTCTTTTCCAAATAACTCTATCACAAACCATACCATCAGTCACTCTACTAAGTGACATAAGTATCAAGTGAGGAGGGTAAAAGGAAAAAAGAAGAAGAACTCTAATGAAAAGATTCGGCACGAGGTGAAAATACGGACTGATTGCCATGCCTGATGTCTCACCTTTGGGGAAAAAAAGTAAATGTACTTAAATAAAGTAAAATAAAAAAAAAACTGGCATAGAATGAAAAGATATGTATAAATATAAGTCCAAATGATGCTGATTGGGTAGGAATAGGACACCCTACTCAATCGCTAGCAGAAGCTTTATCACAACGCGGATATCCCGGTTGCATAAATTAAGAATCACACGGTTTAATGCAATCCGTCGATCTTATCAGTAAACCCAACTTTCTTAAGGAGATGAAATTAATTGAATCATACACGGTTGGGTTTGAAAAGTAGACCAATTAATTTTATCAAAACCACCCACAACTTTTGAATCACATTAGAACCTCAATTTCAAATAAATTCCAATTTGAAGAAGTTGAAACCGTTTGGATTTTTGTTTAATTAAGGAAACACTAATACTTGAATGGGTTTTCAAAATAAAAATAATGTACCAGGATTTTCCAAAACCAACTTGGACTTCTAAGTTTTGAAAACCAAAATAATTAAGTTGAAACAGGTCACTGTAAAACAGCAACACGCAAACACCTGTAGTCGGGTCTGATAGGGATCGGCCTGAAGACTGAAGAAGGTTCAGTCTGTATATGGGCCTGGTGTATTCAGGCAGATCTGATACAGCAGAGAAGGCTTCGGCCGGCTACCTGAAGTCGGATCTTGGACTGCTTCAGTCCGTAGATCGGGTTCAAACCGAGACAACTCTCGGATCTGTTTGGTGAACCTGGTCTAAATCAGGTTTGATTTCAACAAGCCTTGCTGCAGAGAGGCTGCAAACAAGTGGGACTTGAAAAGGCAAACACAAACTGGACCAGCCAAAACGCTGGTAGGGCTAGTTTCAATCCAGCCTTCCTCGGACCTGCTAAGCAGGATTACATGAACTCAGCAAGTGTTGCTGGTTCGTTGGACCAACCCAAATAACCTGGGCTACCAATTGGTTTTAGAACTGAGTTAGGCCTCGATTAATCAGTCATAACAGGTTTTCAAAAACTGTAATTTGTCAAAACAAAACCAACCAAGGGGTTTTAGACTATTGCAGTTTCAAACACTGTTGAAGGACCTCAATCACGTTGTAGATTCACATGAAATCAGGTTTCTCAACTGATTCAATTAATCCCACAAGACTTAAGATAAATCTGGGATTACCTGAGCCTGAGATGGAAGCACCCCTCCAAGATGTGCTGTGTTTGTCACTCAGAATGCAGGCACTAAGGTTTGTTGTAAACTTCCACGCCAATGCTTGGGAAAATTAATAATTTTATGAATAATGCTCCCCCCAAATCGGCAAAGTACATCTGTTTAAATAGGGAAAACAAACTGACCCTCTTTCTAAACTTTGGAGCTGACCCTCCATCATATCTCAAGATTTACACAACTTTGGAAATAATAAAAATAACAACTTCCAAATAAAAACAATCCTAGTCTAATTATCTAAGAACGAACCTTACTTATCCTTGCTTCTAACGTGTTTCCACACGTGAGGAAAGACTTGTAAGCAGCTGGGCCTGGTCTAGGCTTGGCTCGTTCGTGCTTGAAATGAATTAGGCTTTGACCTGGGCTTGGATCGAAGATATGATTTTCTCTACCTCCACTGATGCCCGCATCACCAAATCCTATCATCATCGTAATAATAATAAAACCCTAAAGTATTATGAATAATAATAATAAAAGAAAAAGGCCACAACAACAATTGCAGCGATTGCTGCAACTGCAAATGCAGTGGCGTGGGAAGGGATTTAAATCTCGGCCGATACGTATCGTATCGACTAGAGAAAAAAAATTTGGCCGATATCTAGGCCGAATTTTTTTTTTTTTTTTTAAAAAAAAAATATATATATATATATATATATATATATATATATATATATATATATATATATATATATATATATATATATATATATCGGTTGTGGGCCCGGGCTGATATCTCGGCCGATATTTATATTTATTTATTTTTTATTTTAAAAAACAGCTTTTATTTTTTTAAATGAATTAAAAAAAAAAAGCCATTGAGATTTCTAAAAAAAAAAAAAAAAATTTGAAGAGAGAAAAAGTTTGCCCGAGATCTTGGCCAAAATCTCGGTCCAGCCGAATTTTCGACCCCTGGGCGTGGTCAACCAATTGATCTCGTTCAATTTTATATAATTATTTTTATTGAGTCTAATATTGATTTATCTAATAAAAATATAATTAATAAAGCACAAACAAGAAGCCATTTTAAATAATTGTGAAGCCTCTAACAAGATTACCAAAATAAATATAACCATACGTTGTACATCACTCATAACTTCATAATAATGCCTCAAAATTATAAACGTTCACTTATACGTCTCAAGTTCTAATACATAGTAATTAATTATTTTATCTGAAGATCTAATCCATTAAATAAAACAATTCAATCACAATTTGACTTGGTTGACATGGCCTGAGTTATGGGTGAAATCTACTAGAACCCAGTTCAGTTAGATTAAAGCTCAATTCCACCTAGGAACTGGGGCTAACCAGAAAACTATGCTCTACATATGAATTAGCTTTAAGGGGTTACATTCTGATTTTCTGTTCTGTACCATTTTATTCCACATCATTTCAACAAACCGATACAAATTAATAGGTATGCTGCTACTCAGTAAAGAGCATCCTTGACTGCTATATTGAAAATGAATGAAAGTAACAGGATTGTTGCTAAGGCACATCCTTATTTTACTTCCACATGCCTCAGGACATGGTGCAATTTACATGAAATTGGAGATTGGGTCTCGTCCATAAATCAGTAGCTTACACTTCGTCAATATGCTGTTTGTGTCTTTTGTTTTGTATTTTGTTCATGTCACTGAACTGCAAGTCAGGTAGGACAATGGTGATCAATGTGGAGTACAACCAACTTGATCCACTCCTTAGAGCAACTGGGCATGCGAATGGAGATGTAAATGATAAAACAGGCTTTTCTCCGTTCCCTGGTAACATAAACCAGGTGAGCTTCTAACTGGGTTATTGCACTTTGAAATAAATTTTTTTGAGACTACTAACAGATACTCATTTTCTGAAAGAACTTTTGCTCTGAAAAGGATAATGATGTCCACCAGTCTGATTTTTTTCCTTCCTTTCTTTCCTGCTCTAGTGGTCATTGAGCATCTGATGAACCACCTGATTCCTTTTTTTAATGAGCAGTAACAAAAATATATATTAATAGAGGAAAAGGCAGTATAGATACATAAAATACTTAAACCCAAGCAGAAAAGAAAAAGTACAACAAAGCCATTAGGTTTCCAAAGAAAAGGTATAAAACACCAGTGGTCTCTAATAGAGGAAACCCACAGTACTTCCCAATTCCACACCACAAAAATTAAAGGAAAAACACTCCTTGGTTCATTGAGTCCACCCTATGCTTTGCCAAGAAGTCTGCCACTTCATTAGTCATCTCCTAACCAGCTCAAAAGCGACCTCATGACCCGAACACAATGCCTTAATCTCCCTGATGACTGAAATCAACTTCCAAGGAGGTTAATCACATTTGCCGAATTCCCTTCAATAATTATTTTCCACTGACCCAAGGTAGACTACAAGCTCAAAGCTCTCCTAATCTCTAAAAGCCCTGCCTCTTTTGAGTCTCTCAAACCCACAGACTCTGAAAAGACTAGGGGTGAGATACCAGCCGAATCATGTAAAATCCTTCCTACCTCTGCTAGCCCTGGTTTGCCCCTTGCTGCCTCATCTAAATTGAATTGCTAGACTTGATGGGGGACAGGGGGGCCAAATCACACTACTTCTAGCCTGCTCTAGGTCCGCCACTCGTACAACCTACCATGAACAGTAAAAGTCCATCATTTTGCAACCCTTAAAGCCCTTACTCGCCAAGAGTCAAGGACAGAGTCTCCATTTAGCCTTTTGGAATATCTCATTCTCCTCAAAGGTTTTATTCTAAAAAATCCCAGGTTCTCTCCTTCCAGACAAACCACATAATAGCTGCCGGAATAGTATTCCAGTATGCCTTCATCTTAGGTCTAGACTCGAAATTACCCAGCTATCCACAATTCCTCCGTATGACCTATTAAAGACCCACGAGACACCCATCAAATCAGAAAATCTGGTCCAAAGACATTCTGCGATTGGACATCCCGCAAATAAGTGGTTAGCATCTTCCTCCTGATTGCCACAAAGCATACAAAATAGGTTTTCTCTAGAGCTCAGCACGCCCCTCCAATTTAATTCCACTCTTGAGAGTATTTTCCTCTTCAGAGCACACCACACAAAATTTGAGCCCTTGGGGGAGCCATTCTTGACCATGCCGGAAACGAAGGGTTGGACCCACTATTGTCAATTGTTGCCTTTACTGAAAAAGCACCCAAGGAATCTCCCATCCATATTCAATCATCTTCCTCATCCCTAGAGATGATTCTGCTATGTTCTTATGTATGTTTTGATTGAGTCCATTTAGTAACCTGAATTTGTCACATGATTTTGGTTTTCCAATATGTGTATCATGGATCCAAGTGCGTGTGTGTGTGTTTCTTTCTTTTTTTTTATTAGCTTTTTTGGACACCTGCCTAAATTTTTTTTAGGCCCTTGAGTGATTCCTTCAAATTTCAAAATAGTAGTGATTCTTGCCTAACCCCAATCCATAAAGAGACCAGTCCATCTGATCCAACCTTGTTTATTGGCAATAGCCCCACATGAGTCTACCAAAGAGGACCACACCTCATGAGAGTGCATTTTGCATCCTATATATTCTTCTTACTGAGTGCTTTTTTTTCCTTAATATATTTTTTATTCTCCATTCCAAAAATATATACATTTTTTACTCAAATATGCATTATTTTCTGCCATCCCATTTAGTATTTATTGCAGAAAATTTTGTCCCCCTCCAAAAAAAGCTGAGAGAGAGTATATAAAATTGCCTACTGAATCAAGGTTCAGTAATGCCTTTTTTTTAATGGCAGTGGGATCAGTTGGCTGTGTGCTTTATGTGTTGCTTTTAATACAGTAGGCCGTAACTCCTTCACTTCGTCTCACGTCAAATATTGTGGGTTAATGTGATTTCAACATACCACAATTGACCCTGCAGCACTTCATGGTCCATGGGCCATCTCTTGTGACCATAATGCTTTTTAGTTGCAAACAATGTCCTTAGGAAGGTTTTGATCCAGCCTAGTATTTAGTTTCTTCTTTACTTCACACCTTGATGCTTAGTGCTGACAAATGAGCTTCTAAGGTCTTGAAACTCATCTTAGTATGAAGTTTTAAAGAAATCATAAAAGACATAACTTTAATGGTAGGGTGTCTTATCATGGTACTAACCATGCACCCTGACAATAGTCTGTGGTATACCAAAAACTTCTCGCTTCTAATAAATAATAATTTTGTTCTTTACTTTTAATTACACTTCTATGAATATTTCATCGTCAATATCTCTGTTAAATAATTTCACCTATTAATGCTGTGAAGGAAATTGACTTGTACAATTGGCTGCAGTTGATTTTTGAACTTGACTCGTACATGAAAGAGCTCACAAAAACAGGGGGTGCTATTGCAGAGTTTGTTAATCCCAAGTAACCTTCTATCCTTTGTTAGCTCTGATTGCCCTAGATCACATCCTTGTTTTTATGGTATTGGTGATGAGGTGGCTATTTTGTAATCTTAAATTCTTGATAAATAATGCTTCTATTGACAGATGCTATCTGATGTTTCAACTTTTCATTGAATTAATTTAGACAATGATGGCCAATACCACATGAATTTAAAAACAATAGAACCTGTTTCTGATTTGAATAATTTTACGTAAATGGACCTCCCATAATAAGTTCAATTACATAAATGAATTGCACAAAGCCACAAACACATCCAATCAAGTAGTGTGGCATTGAGATCGTGTTAATTAATTTTACTTGTTCAGATACAAGGATTCTACCAAGACATCTTTCAAGTCATCAACCCGATTGGAGTGTATGATGCAAGACTATCCAAAAACACTGCCTCCATCGGCAAGGGTTGGATTTACAGTAAGTAAATGTCATTAAAGAAGCTGTTTTCTTTTATTTATTTTTTTCAATTGTATTATGTCATCTGAGAAATAAATGTTAAATTATTTGATGCCATAAAATGATGCTCTGATAAACTTCCTTTTTGCAATGCAGAAATTTGTTTTAGATAAATGATAGATGTTCCTAGAGTTTTTTCTAGTTCTTGATAATTGCAGCTTTTTCTTACCTTTTCATCAAGAGGGATTGATACTAGTGACTGGCACTCTCCTTCAGGTAATGGATGCATGGCTTGCTTATGCGCCTGTGAAAAATAACCCTGAAGAGGCTGCAAAGGTACTTCTCTACTTAAGAAGGTTTTAGAATTTTCATTGGAGTTCTATCAAACTCTTGTTCACTCTTTTTTCAATGAAAAAGACTTGTTCACTCTTTTTTCAATAAAAAAGAAAAAATAGGCTGAAGCAATTTTTATCAATATATTTTTTTCTTTTATTTAAAAGGATGGTCATTTGAATTTATATGTATGTGTGAGAATTTCCAATGTTGGTGATTGGTGGTTTTTATGGTTTTGAAAGGTCTATGTGTGAATAAGGGCCACAAATGATCAGCACAATTGGATTCCTCTAGGTATTGTTGTCAAGGTCCATTGATCAATGGTGGACATGATGTACAAAACCATGGTTTTAATCCAACGTGAGTGTTAGTTGGACATGATAGATGTTAGTAGAACCATGGTCACAACTTCCTTTGATTTCTCATGAGAGTTATCCAGTTGATCAGAATGGAATTTAAAGGGGCGTTGAGTGTTTGTACAAAACACTATTGAATTAGCCTATTTATTGCATACCTCGATTGAATTGAAATTAATTTATAAAGTCGATCGCATTGGGCCTAGAAAATAAGGAGAATAGTCGGGGTTAGAACCGTAAAGGTAGCCATATTGGGCCTGAGTGGTATTGGCCAATGTTGTGAAAATTGATTCGTATCATAAAATAGTTGTATGTCTTGAATCACAAATTATGTTTCGTGAACTTTAGAATCTTAAGATTTGTAAGTGTTTTCCCTATAAATAATTAGATTATCAACGTTTGGCACTTAATTGTTTAGAACAAAGTTAGTACGTTAATTTTTTTTGTTATTGTTAATTTCACACCTTATTACATATATATTTAAAATTAAATTTATTAGATATGGTGCTGCATCCCTGAGTCCTATTTTTATGGTCTGCCGAGTCAACTCTCATACCCTTGTAGGACTAGCACTTGCACCTGTGCTCATGCTACTTAGAAAATTAAAAGAAAACTATTGCTTTCCTTTTGTATGGTGGTATTAAATTTGAATCATGTAACTCATGTTAAGTCGAATTTTTTCTTTTATGAAAGAGTACCCATAGTCCTATTTTTTTTTTTTTTTTGAGTGTGTAAGTGTGCGATTGGGTTAGAAATTTCCACCCATCACTTCATAATGCATCATGTCTTTTCCTACTAATATATAACAACTCTAAAATACTGGAATGGAGTATGAACCTTGTATTGGGCTTTCTGTTAACTTTCCATTTAAGACACATCAATGTGGGCATGCTTATCTTTGTTTAGCAGTCATTTAATTAATCTAGAATTTTTTTTTCTAGAAAAAAATCGATATCATATGTTTTTCTTTTTATCTCTTTAATATATGCCATCTCAAAGATTTTTTTTACCTTTCATTATTGTCATGGATCCTAATTCTAATATTGGCTTATATTGAAATGCAGGTACCAAAAGGAAATCCATACCATAGTGCAACATCTGGAGAAATGGCTATTTATAGGACTAACAGCCTAATCTTTCAAAAGGTATACACTTAAGTTATTGTCGTGCCTCTCTCTCTCTCTCTCTTTCTCTCTCTCACACACACACATACACCCCACTTAAGTGCATGTTCCAATGATATACTTCTATATGCCTGAAGGACTATTATGTTGATTCCTTTGTGATGCCAGATGTTGCATTGATAATTTTAACATGTCATCTCTTGCACTATAGGATAGGCAACAAATATGTATTCTTACCGTTTTGTGTTTCCCTTTGTAAAAGCAGATATTGCATGGATACTATAGGATAGGCAACAAATATGTATTTTTAACAACTTTTTAAAAATTCCAAAGTAATTGTGGGTTTGATTGTCTAAATTACTGTGCTCACTTGTGTTAGGAATACTATACTGAAAAATGTAATATTTGCAATCTCATGTGTTCATGTTGTTACAAGCAGCCATGCACATTTGTAGAGAACTTCTCCTAGTGCGTTAAATACTTAAATCCTTAAATACAATGCTCCCAGCATCAACTTATAGCGGTCGTTCATGATACTAAATAAGTATGACTTCGTATATTTTTTTGAGCAGAAATGACTTTGTATCTTTACCCATCACCTTGATTTTGAAATTGCAGATGGTGAACTACAAACTCAATTTTTTTTAATGATTAATATATTAATAAAAAAGACGGACTAGAGGAGCAAATACAGAAAAAGGAAAAACAACAACGTAGAAACAAAAAACCATACCCCGATACACCCACGGGACAAACTAGACACTGGAAGGAAAAAGCTAAGCTAAGTCAACACATTCTTTCCAGGCACGTAAGATGCCATTCGCAGAGATATTCTTGAATTCCACAAGAGAAGAAGCCCAAGAAGCACACATGGAAAAAAAACTCTTCTTGAAACTACTTCACTCAACTCAGCACGATCCTTAAAGATTATAGTGTTATGTTCCCATCATAAGCTCCACACAGTGGCGAAGAGGGAAAGGTACCACAGAGAGGAGCATTTTGGGGGAAACCGAACACATATCCCAAGCATAAAATAGCTCGGCCACCGACGAAGGCATAACCCAAAGCACGTCAAACTTACCCAACACAAAATTCCAAACTGCATAAGAGAAAAGGCAGTGGATAAGAAGGTGGCTCGTCTCTTTAAAGGCCTGAAGACAAAGACGGCAAGCACTGACAATGATTTTTCCTCTTTTGCGCATGTTGTCTTGAGTCGGAATTTTCCCTAAACCAGCTGTCTAAAAGATATGAATCTCACGTAAACTGCAAACACAAATTCAAACTATTCAAGATATGAATCTGGTAGTCATGGTTCAGTGGTCTATGCCATTCACTAAATTTTGCACCATCTGCTGATGATGCCACAAGCCAACCCGTATGGAGCATTTTTCCATCCACTATTTTGCCCTGGCCATCTAGTATTTAGCCGTGTTGTGTTGCATGCAGATTCTTTATGTGTTTTTACTTCTTCAATTGTTTATTAGGGCCCTATGTGATCCAAAGCTAAGTATTAACTTACTAGGGAGATTCTCTGGGCTTGTTCTTACTGGGGCTGACAACAGTTCATGGGCCGATTGCTTGGATATTACATTCTGTTTGGGCCATGGTCCTGTTGCTTCTTTTATTTTTCAGGCTTTTGCCTCATTTTGGTTGGTAATTTATTAGTTGCCCATAAAAGAGAGAAGACCATGTTTGAACATGTGATTGCCTTAGCATCAGTTGGTTATATATCGTGCTTTGACAGTCATATGATTCCTCGGGATGATCAACCCATGTAAGATCCACTTTTTTATGTCATGCAAGGTGCATTGCTATGTAAATGAGTCGAATCAGAGCAGTTGTAGCCTGACCCAATTGACACCAATTGTGGGTCCAAGCTTGAAACCAGGATGTGAGTTCAAGCAAATCCATCATTTCACAGGGTTAAATCTATTTCTATCCTGCCATTTGTATGGTACATGCATGACAGGACTGAAACCACATTTGCGGGTCTTAAGGATTAATCTTGTCTATGAATTGTATTAGGCTTGTTGAGTCATCTGATTATCCAACCCCATAGATTGCCCCAGATGGCTGCAAATCCTATGGGTATAATAACCTGACCCTCAGTCCATTAAATATCGGTTACTCATATTTTTGTGTTTGCCTTCCAGGCTGGTGTCCAGATACCTAATCCTGAAGTTCAGGTGTTCAATGGACAAGAGGTAGAAGTCTGGCCTCGCATCACATGGAAGCCTAAATGGGCATTGACTTTCTCAGATGTAAAAAAGAAAGTGAGCAGTGGCTGCTCTATTTCTCAACGATCTACCATGGTTATCAAGGGACGAAACGTGCTTCTTGAAAACCTCACATTGGATGGAGCACTTGTAATCAATGCAGTCGATGAAGCAGAGGTATTTCACATTAACAATGCTCTGCAATTCAAATATTACTATGAAGCAATAACATCTTATTATAAAATCATTGCTGGTTGTGCTATATTTCTAGAAATAGAATCTAGAAGAATGCAGAAATATATTATAATACAAAAAATCATGACATAAGTGAACAATGGGACTTGTGCCTACCGAATGCCAAGCATATTAAATGTTCATTCTTCTGTCTAAGCCTTCTCCTAACCCGTAATGGGAAATGAGTTGCAATTCTTTCACATTTTCATGTTGCAAATCAAGCTCACTTTAGAACCACTATCGATGACAACGTTGTGCTATGAACAAAATAATAATAATAACAGATCGTTGTACCATTTTATTACACAAATAGTAAGATTGCGCCCTGGGTTTTACAGGTTAAAATCAGTGGGTCTGTTCAGAACAAGGGTTGGGTACTCAAACCCATAGATTACAAAGACAGCTCTTTGCCAGAGGAAATAAGAACAAGGGGTTTCGAAATCGAGAAGGTTGACCAAATGGAGAAGAACTATGCTGAACCAGGGAAGTTTGGCTACTAGTTTCAAGAATAAATCTTCTTAAAAGGCATGTCGAATGGGACGCTTGTTGCTACGTTATCATTGTTAGGTTTACTCATTTTAAGTTTGGCATCAATGGGTCCTATTTATTCATTATTTCTATGCAATAAATGTCTCAACAGCATGAGCGAGTCTTACCTCCTCTTTGCCCAATGTTGGTTTCCTTGTTTCTCTTGTTCTCTCTCATTTGCATCGTGGAGTGTTAATAAATGTTAATAGTTTCTTACCTTTCAAAAAATAAATAAATAAATATTTTTTTTGTTTCTTTTCTGCATTTGTGGATTCTTATGTTTTGCCATGCAGTTTTGCCCAATGTTGGTTTCCTTGTTTCTCTTGTTCTCTCTCATTTGCATCGTGGAGTATTAATAAATGTTAATAGTTTCTTACCTTTCAAAAAATAAATAAATAAATATTTTTTTTGTTTCTTTTCTGCATTTGTGGATTCTTATGTTTTGCCATGCAGTTTTCAAGTTATTCTGTGCATTTCAGATTTCTAGCCCCGCTTCCCTTAAATCACACACGACTCACTGGGATTGGATATAAAGGGTAGACTACAGTATATAAAAATACCAGCTAGCATTTGAAATTATCTATTCAAATGTTAAATTCAGGCTTGATTTTTTATTTTTATGATCAACATGTTTAGGCCTTTTAGAGCACCCGACTAATCTTTAGGTTTGTGCAAGTTTCCTTATTCATACGCACCCGATAACTATACGTGGAGTGGCCCTTTGGGGTGGAGTGTTTGGGTTCTTGGTCATCACTTCAACCCCTTCACGATGAGCAACCTCCTTTCATTTTCAGAAAAATTAAAATACAAAAAAAATCGATATTTTTCTGAAAAAGAGAGGAGAGAGATATCTTGGACGAGATCTCTGTCCGCATTCATTGTTAGATCATCTTTTTGTAATTTGAATGAAAGTGTCCTTAGAGAGTCACGAATTTAATAGGAGATGCGGTATTATAATTTACACAATTTAGATGATGTTTGTTTGACTGTCTTAATTTTTTTTAGGGATTTTATGAAATTAGAGTTTTTTAAATAAAAATTTATCAAATAATAAATAATAAGAGAAGATTCTTTCAACACATGCGTTTAACCATTTGAAGTTGTTGGATGTACGAATGATGTATTTATTGATTTCTATATTTTGATGGAAAACAAAAAAAAATTATTGGAAAACCTATTTTTCCATAGTGCTGTTTTAAAATCTTAGATATTTTGATGAAGTATCAAACCGTCCAAGGTAATGTCAATAAAAATATGACATCTTTGTCAAAGTTTCTGAACATCCAGTATGCAAAAGTTACAAAAATTAGAAAAAATAACAAAATAGATCACGTGCACCTGTATAAATCTCTCTAAATCTTAAATGGTAAGATCTAGGTGCGTACAAGTCTTATTTATGTTATTAACCCTGAGGGGTTAGCTTGATGGTCATATTTCCACTCTTCTACGTGGGAGGTTTTGAGATTAAGCATCCTTCAATACAAAAAAATCACTCTCCATAGTTTGTATCCAGTGTGTGCATATAAAGAAGTTCATACATGCCTCAAGGATTAGTTAAGTGGGATGCCTGACTAAGTTAGCTAGGACGCTTGGATACTTTGGTCTTAAAAAAAAGTCATATATGTTATTATTTATTTTTTAACAAATTCTATATTCTAAAACCCTTATTTCATGAAATTCTTTAAAAAAACTAGAAAAACTAAAAATGCATCATCCAAAATCATACTACCACATATCCATTAATGTACTACCATGCCTTCATTCAAATTTTTTCCAAAAATTTCAAAATGGATATCATCTTAGAAAAAAAATCCAAAAATGACGTGAAATATGGGTTTAAAAAATTCTTTGGGACTAGGTTAGATGCTACAAATGATAGAGATGAAGGATATTAGATTTTAAAGATAAAAAAAAAAAAACACCCTTTAAAAGTGATTTTGGGCTTAAATTGGGCCTAAGTAAAATAGGTCCTCGATGGTCGAGATCTTGACCACAAGGGTAAAAAAAATTCTCATACAGAGATATCGGCGTCTTGGCTGATATCTCTCCTACTTTTTTTTTTGCCAAATATCGACCAATTAAATGTGTATTAGTTGATATCAGCGAGATCTCGGTCATATCGACCGATATCTTGTCAGTACAACCGATACAATATGTATCGGCATATTCGTAACCCTGCTTGACCATTACACGGTTAAAGTGATATCAGCTAGATCTCGATCATATCAACCGATATCTCATCAGAACAGCCGATACAATACATATCGGCACATTTGTAACCCTGCTTGACCATTACACGGTTAAATATCTCGCTTGATATTGTCTCCTATTCAAGACTTACAGTCAAAATGGCCATAACATTCGTCCAAACTTCAAATACCAAAACCATCAAAAGTATGCACTAAAAGGTTCCGGTAAATCCATTTTAATATTATTTTGATTTTTTTTTCAATTTACTTCTTTCCAACAATCATATTTCTAATATTATAAAATATGTTTGAATTAAAAATCTTTCTTATTTTAAATAGTATTAATAATAATTTAATATATTCATATAACGGCGAGATAAGAGTCATAATTGTTTTCCTTAAGAAATTGAAAGCATGTAAAATATTCTATTTGAGGTGTTTTTTTTTTCAAGTACGTCTATCTTTTCCTAAATGAAATATCAAAATAGATGAAAACTGATCATCAAAATAGAATAAAAACAATACTTTATATGTATATAAAAACAAAGTGCCTCTCAAATGAACTTGTTTCGAACAAAATTCTACTAAACTGCCCTCTAAAATCGGTCTTGACCTTACAAAGTTAAGTGTGATGTGAAGAGGACCACATGATCAAAATGCATATGATGTTCCATTCCTTGTGATTATTTTTATCTCTTGATTTTAAACTTATAAAAAATAATGGCTTACTAATAGGGATGAAACTTGGTCGGGTTTTAATCCGACCCGAGAAAATCAATGGGTCGGGTCGAGTCTGGTTGGGAAAAAAATAAACCAGCATGAAATTCGGGTAGGTTCAGGTTGAGAAATTTAAATGCAACTCAACCCAATCCGAGTACACCAAGCTATAAAACAACACTCAGGTTGAGTCGGGTTAGAAATTCGAGTCACGTCAGATTGAGTAACTCGGTCACCAATTTGGGTCGAGACAGGTCGGGCTCAATAATCTTTTACATGGGTTGAGTTGGATTTATTGAAACCCGACCCGACCTGAATTTCAGCCCTACTTACTACTAATTGAATTTAAAAGGATAAAATTACATGGCTTGAATTATCGATTGATAATAAAACTTTACATACTTATCCATATAATCGCCTTTTATATTTAATTATGCAAAAGCTAATGATTCATTTGCTGAAAAATCTCATAACAGAGTCTTGCTCGAAAAGTTCCGCTGGCCTAACTCTAATTCAAACAAAAAGATGGGTCTTCCATTATAATTATAATAAACATAATGATAAAATTTGTTAATTTTTTTTATTATGACCAAGAGATGATTAAGAACAGCATTCCACAGCGGCATATGTTATTCTCGTTTGTGCCTGTTAAGGACTAGAGTCCCATCTAATGATCAGAAAGGAATTGGTTTTATCAAATCTAAACAACACATAAGCACTAAACAGATTTCTACTGAAATGTGCCTAATCTCAATTCTTGAAACTTAGGGTCTTTTTTCTTAAATTCGATTTTTCTATTGAGAATCAAATTTCATTGAATTACTAAATCTAAATTTTATAAATAAAGGAGATCTATTTTGTTTCAAATTTAATATTTTTTATAAAAAAATATTTTATGCAATCATTCTATGCTAAATGAGTATCAGTTTTAATTATCAATCCCTGCAAACCTTCTACTAAAGCTCTACAATTATTTTAGTGTCAAACAAGTTAAAATGTTTGGAAATTGAGAAATGATCTGATGCAGGAGAGATGACTATTGAAGAACTCTGAAAAAAGAAGTTTGTTTTATTTTTATTATTAACATGTAACGATCCGACCCGAATACAGGGCTTAGGACTTGACTAAGTAAGATATTATCCGCTTTGGGCCTCGTACACAGCTCAAACCCGCACGGTTTTGTTTCTGGGCCCTGGCCCTTGTGGTCCGGCCCAAAAGGCCTCACACATAGTCAAGGGGGCTTGGCCACACTTAAATCCCCCACTCTTTTCCCCTCTACCACCGATGTGGGACTTTTCCCACATTGGTAGGTAGGGGTCTCACATAACATGTGGGAAACTCAGACACAGAGTCTTACTAAAACCCTCACAGATGAGCCCACTATCCCAAAGGCACACCAGAGTTAGGTTATGGAGGTTCGAACCCGCAATCTCCCACTTCCTGAGGCGGGAGGCAACCAGTTGAGCAAAGAAGAAGAGTTTTTTTCAATATAGATTTAAAGGACTTAAACATTATTATAGTTACATTTCCTACATCTAATTATTTTGTTTGAAATTTTAGCTCTAAAAAAAAATAAAGAAAGACTTTATATAAATTAGGAGTGCAATAATAGTGAGATAAATATAGTGAGACAGCCAGTCACCGAACATAATATTTAGAAGTTGGAGCTAATAAATGCCATATGATTGGATAGAATATATAGATAAAATGCTTTTAAAAAACTTTCTTTTATAAATTTAATTTTTTTTAAGTCTATTGATGAAAAATGTCCAATACAGTAAGGTACGTTATATAGTGAAATTGTCCTATACTGCCGGCGTCCACTTAGGTAAAGAAATTTAAAAATTCAAATTGACAGTGGATATAGTTGGCATTATGGGATCATTGCCCTATATACAGAGTACATGATATAGGAGAGATCTTTCATATGCCAACCCTTAAAAACTCGAGTGCTCTAGCATGTGATGTCCTATGATAAAAAAAAAAAAACACTTATTTAGATTTTCATAAGAGTTATCAAACTGTTATAATGGGACATTGAATCATCTTAGCCCTTGAAACAAATTATTGAAAAATATTTTTATCGATCATGATTCATGATCAATCTAATGATGAGATGCATCAAATGGATATTAGGAAAAATAGATAGAAACGTCTAAAGAGAAGATAGCAATTTCAAACTTCCAACAATTTGGATTTACCATAGAGCCAAGTGGGGCCCTTGTACCAAGGCACAAAAACTAGAGAAATTATTCATTGTGAACCGGCTCATAATGATCTGATGTACACCCAAAAGTGTAACACCCATGTTCCTGCTATTTGAATTTCAACCTGCGCCATCTAATTGGCCCACTTCCCTAAAATGTAGTGAGTTATGATGCATTATAGAAGCCAACATATTTCGACTAGTTCTTATGAGACTTTTATGCAAACTTTAATGTATATTAATCCAACGGATCTATTCCCACGTACTCTCGTGAATTACACATCCGTATCCCAATTTCACACCAATCCAACTTTTACAATCTCTTGATCTGACTCGTTAAACTTCCACTATCAAATAAAGTTGAATTGAAATAATGAAGACCTTAAAAAATGTAGTTTCACTTATCCATTGAAGATGAAATTGTACAAGTACCGATAAACAAGCAAAGAAACTTTCAAACCTACCCATCCATCTAGGCCTAGATGAGGCCCACTAGGCTCTACACATAGACCTAGGTGAGGCCCACTAGACTCTGCACAGAAATCTGTAAAAACATTTTTTAGGTCATTTTATTGCACACACATCATTTGTCGAAGAATTATATTCGATTTCTAGGTCTAAAAGCATGCACCTTTAGAACTCCTTCGTGCTTTTGATCGACCTGGCACCTTAGCTCTAGAGCACTGTGCGCCCTAATTGTCAATTGCAAAGGACCAAAACACTTATAATATCCTTTGCAATTAACTAGGGTAGGAAAAAGGGGCGATTCGCCTGCTTTTGGTTGCTTTCACCCTAATAGCAAGGAACGAACTACCTACCTTCTGCCTAAAGAAGAATCATTAACAACAGCAGCCCACATGGAACATAAAAGGGGCTTCTCCCTTGTACCATGGCTCACTAGGGTTTGTCAGGGTAGTGAGTCAATTAGGAGACTTCTTTTGAAAGTCACGCAGCACGAGGACATATTAATGTATGTATGCAAGAAGTTCTCAATAAAGAAGAGCTCAATCCATGTAGAGGCAAACTGTGGATGATATAAAGATGCAAAATTATAAAAGAGAGAAAAATCCAATTTCCCCAGTGGCGGGATACATACCATGATGGGACCAAAAATGGAATTGACCAAAGCTAAAAATCATTCCAGATGATAATATATATAGGAAAAGGAAATGTGGTAAACCCTAGGGCAATGAAGCAGGCAAAGTATGCAAGCAGTTTAATGTGCAACTTCACTGCACATTTCAGAGTCATCCGCCCTCTATGAACCATTGGTTGGTGCATCGGCAAGGACTGCATTTCCATCCTCTACAAGCATTCCATTGAATTGCAATCTCTGTCTCTGAAAGTAGTCCTTTAATGTGTTAAATATTGACAAAAGTTATGCAGGTTAAAGAAACATCAAAGAGAAGAAGTGAATTATGCATGCCATGTGCGAGCGGAAAGTTCCCGTTTGGGCAGGTATTTAATCAATACGGGTTCCCACTTACCATCAACCCAAACTGAATCTCGAAGCATGAGGCATCCAAAAGTAGACTCCAATCAAGAGCAGCTTTTTTTTCTTCTTTTTATGAGGGAAAGGGATTTCAAATAAATTCTGAGAGATTCAATCAGGACAAATTGGGCACAGCAAAAATGAATGGCAGTGAAGGCAATTGAGTGGTTAGGATTCATCAAACATGTCCATCTCAGGAAAGTTTCCACTTTAAACAGTAGTATAGGAAAACCGAGTCAGGGAGCATTTAGCGGTTGTGATGATAATGGGACCGGTACGGTTTAGGTTTTGGTTGCTCCAACCCAATCTGGTCCATATACATGTCATGTCTAGTTTCTTATACACTGATTTTACATCTAATTTGACCACAAGTGGCTACATGGTCTCAACACAATTTGACCTGACCCGACACTGAAAAAACATCCACACCCTAAATGCAACATGTCATGTGCACAGGGCAGCATGGAGTTGAAGTTCAGCTGGTGAGGCAGATTGGGATTCCCTGCACTTCTAGAGTTCAGAAACTCTCCAGAATGGTAGAGTCCCTAATACATGCATGAACCCCAATCCAACCCCAAAAGAATTTTCTGAGGCCCCAGGTAGGGCCCACAGGATGATAATGCAAGTAAGCTATTTTTGTACTGGCCAAAATCGTTTTAGTTTCCAAGGGATAAATGTATCATTCATTACTATTTTCTACACATACCCAGTCAACAATATCCCCGGCATTCCCATTCAAGAGCTTGTGAAGCTCTTCTTTAGATTTGCCATCTTTGTCTTTGGTGCTTAGGGGAAGCAAGGGGGGTGCAGCTCCAGTTGTGCGGTCTGGAAGTTCTGCATGAGGCATAAAAACAATCAGTACCATCTAAAAAGAAGAAGAAGAAGAAGAAAACAAAAGATGAAAATCTAATGCAGTTAAACTTGCAAGTTTGGGAAAAAAAGAACAAAGAAAAAAAAGGAAACAAACAGAAAATATAAAAAAAACAAATGATCATACAGACCTGGCAGTTTCTTGTTCACAAAATATACCACCAAATTCACTGTATACCTATATTATTAAGATAACAGAAGAGTCAATTGCTACAACTCGTCAAAAGAAATGAATGCATAATAATACTCTAGTCTACCATGCTGAATCATTCAGCAGGTGTTTCATGGAATTTATGAAATGATGTGAGATTGTCCCTCAATATTTCAGTGTATGGGAGGTTAATCATGGAGGGACCATTATGCCTATAAAAAGAAGGGGGGGGGGGAGGGAATCCCTCTTACCATGCAACAACAACATCAACGTCTACCATGCTGAATCATTCAGCAGGTGTTTCATGGAATTTATGAAATGATGTGAGATTGTCCCTCAATATTTCAGTGTATGGGAGGTTAATCATGGAGGGACCATTATGCCTATAAAAAGAAGGGGGGGGGGGGGGGGGGGGGGAAGAGGGAATCCCTCTTACCATGCAACAACAACATCAACTGTGTAATGCTTGCGGGATGCTATAATGAGGAGGCTCTGAATTACAGCCATCAACCAAGCAAGCTGCTTGATACACCTATAAACATTTAAAAAAAAAATTCAATTAGAAATAATGCAAGGTGGGAAGTAGCCAGACGCTGCTTAAAATTTAACCCACTTGTCAGTAACATCAATAATTGAGGAAAAAATTTAGAGAATTCCAACTGATTTCTACATGCATTGTCTATTTTACATTCGAGGCCAAAAACAATAAATTATCAATTTTTTAATGAACCATAATTTTTTTTGAGCGGTAACAAAGAGGAAATATTATTAAAGAAAGAGAGAAATACAACAAAAGGTCTAAAAGGAATAGACTAAGAACAGCAAAACAAGCAACAAATGGTAAAATAAAACAATAAATGCTCAAAAAGAACAAGGAAAAAACATCGTGCACACTCCTAAAAGCCCTCTTCTTCAAATGTAGAAAACACCTCGAACAGGTCCCTCTATACCATTCTTAGCAAAGTAGTCCACTACCCCATTTGCTGCACGCCTGATGTAATCAAAGGATACTTCGAGGCCCCTAACTAGTGCCCTGATGGCCCTCACTGTGGTAATCAATCTCAAGGGGGATTGTTTCAAACATTTTGCCCATTTTATAGCATTTCCTAAATCTCCCTCACTAATTTTCCACCACCTAGACCTACCCAAATGAACAAAGCTCTCCTGATACTAAAGAGTTCCGCTTCATTAGAATCTCTAGTCCCTACTGATTCTGAGAAAACCACGGATGTTTGACCATTGTGATCTCTAAGTACCTCCTATATCCACCGGCCCCGGCTTTCCTCTAGAAGCTCCGTCAATATTGAATTTCATGGCCCCATGTTGAGGGGGTGCCTGCTTATAATTTGACACTACTTATAGTGAAATTAATAATTTCAATCACAGGAATCAGCAATGTTGAGATGAGTGGCGATCTAGTATACCTTTGTGAGCCATATTTCTGATATGTGAGCACAAAAACAAGACTAAAGATCATGTGCGACGAAAAAATCAAGTCACCACAGCCATATATTACGCCCCTAGGAACTGCAGATTGAAACAGTGTCAAAGGAGTTGTGAAATATCAGCACTTTCCTGGTCAATTTAAGGTTAGTAAAAGTAAGGACTTACAATTGATTAGAAGAACTTCCAATACATTGTCCGGACGAGGCAACCTCGCAAGCTTAGATCCCTGCAAGAGACAACAAAAGTATGTGATAATAAGGTTTACATTGATGGAATCCTTACAACATTAGACATTCAGTCGCAGTAATACTCGAGGGAAGTGAAAGGCTAATAATGACAGATGAGTTTTTAACTTTCATTGAGCAATCAAGCATGTATTCCTAGATGTTACCTCACGGCAGTGATAGTTAGGACCAGGAAGCTGGGTTGACAAAAATGTGATGATGCGCAGAAATTGGGAAGCCTGCAGGTAAAAAAGTCAATAGAAGTGTCAAATGACTAAGGATGGAGTTTAGAATTAAAATAAAACCTTCACCACATCTCACAATATTTCCACAATTAACTTATACTAATGCTTGTACCTTACTTTGGCCTAAAGACATGTAAGCCCCCTTTTCATGAATCCAAACTGTCCTCTCCCCCATGAATTGATATGCATCCAACATCAAATCCAAGTCAACTATGGGGACCAACTTGATGACTGAAGTTAATCTCAACCCCTTCCATCTCATCCACCTAATAGCAGGATTCACAGCAGGATGGAATCTGGGATACAATATAGAGAGATTGTACAAAGTATGGGGCAGTGGACCTATGAGGGGTTTAAGATTCCTGAAATGTTGGACCACATAACCTAAAAGAAAGACATCTGAATCATAAGAAGATTTGACATACAAGAATTTTTCAACTTTCACCACTGTTCTGTCATATCTTTCAGTTGCCAACTCTTACATTCACTACACTGTAGTTTTCATAATGCAAGAGCTCCTTTCCAGGAAAAATAAAAAGAAGTGCATTTTCCTTGAAAAGGCATGCATGTGAAAGGCCAAGTAGCAAGTCATACACTATTTAGACCAGAGAACTTTCAGGATGTCAAGTACATTATTCGTTAGGTGTTCCCTAGTAGCAGTTACGCCTATTTAGACTGGAATGAGGAATTCACAAGAGCCCAACAGCCCAACAACCTCCATACAGAGCAATTTATTTCATACTCACAACTAGAAATGCCAGAACCCTGCACCATAGAAGGACAGTGTAGAACTTTTTGGTATGAAAAACAAAAGGATGGAAGGTCCACTGCAATAGAATTACATTAGAATCAGAGCCAGTGCATGATTTAGCACTCTTAGGACTTCTGTATTACCAAATTAATGCCAAGCCCAATATCATGTAAAAATATAGGAACAAAAGAATGTGTAAGCCATGCTAAATTTAACATTCCTATCAAAATTTTAGAAGAACAATGTGCCACATATAAAGAAACATGAAATTGGGAGAAATTAAAAACAAAAGGAAAAAAAAAAGAACAAATTTTAAATATGGATTGCCCCTTCACAATAATTTTGATTGAACTGGCAACTCATCGAACATTATAATTAACCAAATGGAAAAGAGAGGTGTGCTAGTATTCAAGTGATCAGATCATCAAAGAGTAGACCCCATCATGGCCAAGCAATCTGAAACACTCTCCAGAATTGATCCTAACTATTTCAGAAGCTTGTTTGAATGCCGAACATTGATTTATATTTCCAACTGTTCAATTGAAAATCAGCATCTGGTCATGGCTAAAACCCACATGTATCAATGATACTCACTCAAGTCTAGTAGCAAAACCAACCCCAGTAACCAAGAAAAAGGGTAGAAGCAAAGAAACTAGCAATAGACAGCGTCATTAGCTGAAGATAATAGTAACACAAATAACATTAAAAGACAGGAGCTAACATTGCATGCGCCAGTGTTAAACCTATAAAGAGCCATATTACATTTTTTTTCTCAACGAAGTGATGGTACCACCCACTCACTTACAACCATAATTATCAAATAATTTCATGGACCCTTTTGTTCTTTTTAAATGAAAGAGAAAGATTGGCATTTCAAGTATTGTGATGGTGTTTCAAAATCCACAGGGATGATTTCATCAACGAATAAGTCCAACAATGGTACTATACAATAGCCAAACTCATTGTGGATACATAAAGGGTGATTTTGTGTAATGGTCTAAAATTCTATGTTTCCATGGCCATAATAACCATTGAATGAAGGGTGTGAAACAAATTGGTAATATCTATCTAGAGGTTCATTGTGAATGTGTTTATGATCATCAAATCAAGGGTATTTTTCAGCCATACACCACCCCTGCAAAATCTTCCTATGCAACAACCCACCATGCTTACAAGTGAGCTGAAGTGGGCCCAACATAATGAAGAAATAATATTGTAATGAAACTGGGTGGGAAGAAAATCACTTCCATTAAGAATTTGTAGCCATTAATTCGGGGATCTGGAGTCAAAATTTATTAGACATTTAGAAAAATACAATTTCTTGGTAAAATATCTGAAGTCGAATGTCACCAAGATATGTGCAAGTGTAAAAAAAGTGCCACGAATTTGATTTAATTGTGGAACCCATGGTTAGATGGGACAGAGAAGAGGAGGAAAGAGAGGAAGGAATAGATAGGCTAGGTGAGGTTTCTGAGTAAAGCACCATATACAGGACTCTGCAACCCATTGCCTTTTGATACTGAAGATTCTCATCTCTCAACCATGGAAATAGACAACTGAGCATCACTACTGAACTGCATAAATCTCTAGGTTTTACACTTGCAGTTTTTTTTTTTTACTCCGGTTGTGTTTTCCTCTACATTGTAGTAAATGATATGGTTGGTTTTCAACTACAAATTGATCCTCGAGCTTCTGATGGGGACTTATCAAGGGGTAGAGATTGATAAAGGCCATCATAAATATCATTACTTCATAATGAAGCCAACCATCCAAGTTTTTTTTTCAACATGAAATTGAAAATGGTTAAAGTTTTATGTACTAAGTCATTGAATACTTGAGAGAACAGCTTAGCACTTCTTTTTTCTTCTATGAGATGAATTTTGAGCAAAATTTTCAATTTGGAGTTAGATGAGATTTGAATTGCAATCCTCATAATTCGAGTCCTTATGACCTTGGTGAAGCACACATAGATGTAGATTAGTCCATTTTTAGGACGGGATCTTCAAGACTTGTTCCATTTTTTGCAGTTTCAAGCATTCACACTTCAAGTTCATGATGGTGCAACTTGTTTACGGTGCAGCTTCAAGTTCCAATCAGCTCCATAGGACACATTCCACTTGTTGGAATTGATAGTGAAACATGTGCATAAGTGTTGATTATCCTAGTGGGATCTAAAGGGTATCTTCCATTTTGTTCAAGATCCCACTTGTTTCACTTGAATCTTGGTAGGGTCCTAAGGTGAAGTTCCATTCGTAGAGATTCAAATACAAGGTATGAACAAGACAGATCACAAATCATGCAAATATTCTCCATGGATTTAGATCCCTGAAGATTTTAAAGTTTCTCCAACAACTTAGAATTCCCAGACTTCTAGTATCAACAAGGAATTCATAAGTCCCTAAGTCCCTCAAAGAGTTCAAAGAGAAGACTTGAGAAGTTCCCCAAGAATTTCCGAGGACCTTTGAAAATTTGTAGGGACCCAAAAATCTCCATGAAAAGCCCTAAAAAATCCCCAAGTGCTGCGCAAGAGACAGGACTCAAAAGGTCCAACAATGCCAAGATAATCTCTTGAAGCCGTCCCAAAATCCTTACCAAAACCCTCACAGGATTCCTTTGGCAGTTCCATGAAGGACAAGGGAGGGAAAATTTTGTGAAAGAGGGGAAAACTGCATATAAAGGTCCCTAGAACTATGTGTGTGGTTCTTATTAGATGCTCAAGCACCCCAACTTGTGCACCCATATATGAGGCACCAGGATCATGTGGATGGATTGGTTAGGAAGGTCTTTTCTTGAATACAATGCCTATAAATTATGACCTTCATTGGACGAGAAGCCATATTTGTTGAGGGGCCAAAGTTTGGATAGCTTCAAAATAATTTTAATTGAAAATTGGGTGGGTTTCAATTCAATGATGAAGTCATCTCATTCGAATCTTGTTGATGCTTATTTTTTCCTGAGTTCGATTCCCACTCCACCCTAAAGGACCACTCATAGAGTTACCTGGTGTGTGCGGGTAGGGAGGCTTGCACATGCTCCAAGGATTAGTCGGGTGCTCTAAGAGACCCGACAACTTGGTCCTCGAAAAATAATGATGAGGTCATCTCATAACGGGGTCAAATTAGGTAAGGATCAGGGGGGAAGAGGTGCATGAGGGGGGAAGGGTTGAAAATGGACAACTGACAGGCCCATTTGCTTGGGTGCTCATGGTGATGATGAGTATCAATGCTTAGGGGATCTTGGTTAACAATTCTCGACTCCCTCATTTGGACTTGGGAAATCATTTTTGCATTGGAAAGCAAACTCCAGACCCACATTATGGTGTCCAATTTTCAAACACAAGAAGTGGGCCCCACATGGTCATGAAGTGGGTGCATGCGTATTTCCCATCCTATTTTGGCCATATTTCTTCTTCTTTTTCTCAACTTGGATTTAAATACTGCTTGTTGCGTTGGAAAGCAAACCAGAAGATCCTTAAAAGGTCAACTAATTATTCATCATTTGTTCACAGGAACCATGCTACATTGAATGATATTATCAAACATTCATCAGGCCTTTTTTCCATTGTATATTTGGATCTATACATCAGATAATGATCAAAAAATTCAATGGCATTCCCCAAACAGAGATACATCATGGATCATATTTTGATTTTTTAGATTTCCATAACTTAAATTTTGTCAATTAAAACATATAAGATCTGGAACAAGGGAAGTGTGATTCATCAGCTCATCTTTTGAGGCTATTTTAATATTTCTAGTGTAGTGTTTTCATGGTTGGATTTTTGTGGTGAATGGTTACAATCTTCTGAAGTGAACCTCTAACACAGTTGGTAGGTGCTCATTGTTGCAACCTGAAGATAGTGGGCTCAAGTCCTATGGTATCAAACAAGTAATCAACTCGTAGAAAAAATGCCAAATCCGATTGCATGTACGAACAATAGATTGATGGAAAAATAGCTTTGATGATGATGATTTTGATCACCCTATTTTTACATTGTTAAATCATCAACTCTTAAATATAGCTACTGTTATCTAATTGGGCCGACTTTTGGACCATTGCTAATCCACACAAACCCCAAAATCATAGCACCCCCCTAAAACCCCCAATCCCACCCTAATCCTAATCCCTAAAACCTCATCATCGCCTCCACCTCCAAACACAAAACACCAACCAACATGTGCATGATGCACACAGACAAAACACTCTTGGGTGATTGGTGGTTTCCTAGGTTTGTCCAATATGGTAGACACTAATTCCAAAATGTCATAAGAACCTTAAAACCAAACAACTTAAAGGGGTATTCAGGCAGAAATGTACTGAAACCACTTCAAAAGGCTCAAAGAAGGATGATAAAGAGCCCAAGATGTTCCGGCATCAGTACTCATCCATTTCTAAGACTATGTTTGAATCAAATGAGCATTTCTGCTGATAAAAGATATTGTTGGCCACAATGTTTTTAGCAAATATAAAATCAAGTGACACCCATTTAGACAGTTGACAGTGCCTAAGCAAGCATAAATTTCTAGGCAAGATACTTACCAAGAAAAAGGTGCAAAAGATGAAGGTGAACACAATCTCACTGATGTAAGCTTTCTCTTGTCCCAGTTCCTAGAATAATTGCGGAGCATAAGAAAACAATATCCCACCAGCTGAAGTTTCAAACAACAAATGCAAGATTGATGACAAGAACTAGAAGCATGACATAATATACCGGAAGGATGAAAAATCCAAAATCCTGAAGAGTTGGTCCTGGTCGATGTAAATAGTGAACTCCATGGGCAGCTAATCCATGAATGTACTGTCAATAGAAGCAGAATAAGAATTTGCCTCCAAAACAATGTTAAACTTTTTATCAAGATAAAAAAGTGGAAGAAAACTGATAGCTTAAACAAACAGATTAACAGGATGTAAAGGAGAGAAAAAAAAAAAAGAAGTAAAAAACAATACTATAGTCATAATTTAAAGAAACCAGTGGACCATCAATAAGGGCTAAAAAAGGCTTCAAGTTATAAGACATGGTTTTTTTTTTTTTTCTGAAAATTGTTATAAGACATGGTTTTGAAGCACATAAGTGTTTTCCCATCATCATCAGCAAATGCCAAAATCCCATCTATATAGGATCGGTTTATTTAGTTTTATTTTTCCATATAACCTTATCCTAAACCATGAGGTTGATCGCTCCATCATCTATCATATCTTTCTTTATCCCATCCCTCTATGTTTTTAGTGGTCTACACCACTTTTGATGGGTTTCTCTCATTTTATCATCTATTCGAGCTATCTTAAATTATCCCTAATGTAATCATATCTTTCTTTTTTAGTTAATCTACTCATCAAATGTAGCATGTTCATCTCTATCACCTCACTCCATCTATTTATCTTTTCTTCATTGCCTAAAACTCTATTCCATAAAGCATCGTAGGTTTGATAACAATTTTATAAAATCATCCCTTTAAACACTGCGGAACACTCTTATCACACAAAACTTTGCTTCTTATCTACATTTCACCACCCCACTCCCATCCTATTTGTAACACCCAGTTGAGAGCTAGGCGATGTGGGACTATGAGGGGATTTAAGAGAGGGGAAATACCCTTCCCATAGATGAGGCCTTTTGGGCCTGGCCCAGAAACAAAACTGTGCTGGTCTTTTTGGGCCCAAAATGGACAATATCATCTTGGGTCAGGTCGGGTCGTTACAAATGATATCAAAGCACAGTTCAACTCTCTGCCTGTGTGGGCCTTGTACCTGTGTAGTGTTGCCTGTGTAGACCCTCTATCTGTGTGGTAACACCCAGCAGAGAGTTGTGCATGTCGGAAAAGTCCCACATCGCCCAGCTGGTGTGAGAGGGGTTTAAGAGAGGGGAAACACCCTTCCCATGGATGAGGCCTACTTGGCCAGGCCCAAAAGCAAAACCATGCGGGTCTTTTTGGGCCAAAAGTGGACAATATCATTCTGGGTCGGGTCGAGTCGTTACAGTATTAGTTACATCTAAGTCAGAATCTCCATAAAATACTATTGTAGTGCCTAAATGAGTAAATTTATCACAGTGCCATTCTAGGTCATTTCCAATTTTAATTGGATTGTCCTTCCTATCTTTTGTTCCACTAAAGTTACATTTCATGTTCTACTATTATTTAGACCATTTGACTCAAAAAATTTCCTCCAAGATTCTAACTTATTATTAAGTTGTTCATAAACTTCTTCTTCTTCCTTTTTTTTAAAAAAAGAAGTAACTATTTTATTAAAAAAACATATACAAAATTACACAGCCACAAAACCAAGACAAGGATTGCCACCGGCCAGTCATTACAAGGTAACTTTATTAAGTTGTTTCATTCCACTAATTAATATTATGTCATTGTAACTTTTAAAAAAAAAACATTATGTCATCTGTAAAAAGCATACACCACGGAACTTCATCATAGATTCTTGATGTAATCCATGATTAATGCAAATAAGTACGGGTTTATTTGACAAGAGATCTGTATTACAACCATATTAATTGAGAGTTCAATCATGTTACCATTTTAAAGAAAAAGGACACAGTGTTGAATTACTCTAAAGGAGTAAATTTTTTACAAATTGCACAATTAGGTTTTGGAGGGTGACATAATTGATAACCCGTGCAACATCACAGAGAATCAAACAAGATACCATCAAATTCATTAAAAAAAAATTGAATACTCAATTAAAAAATTTCCATTTTTTAAAGAAACTTGAATAACATGGATTCCTTTGATTTCCCATGTTCATAATAAGGATAAAATGCCACAATTGACCACTTTGAAGGACAGAATTTGAGCTAATTCACTTTCATGAAAAGATTATACTATGCTAATAGGATAAATCTAGAAAACAAAAGCCAAAAACATATTCACATCCCAAAACCGGAAAATTAGTCGATTCATACCAGGGCATCTACAAATATCCAACCAAAATACAATTTCCAGAGAACAAAAAAATTATAACGCCTAAAAAAATATATTTCTGCAATAAAAAAATCCATCAAAAGACAGATTTCTACCATACAAGTTTTTGATCCCTGTAAACTTTCTAAGGAATGCAGTTTCTTTCATGTCCAGTTTTTTGAGAAGCCAATCTATCAATTTTCCAAGGACAGCATTTCTTCATTGACAAGGTTGAGGAAAAATCAACACTTTACTAGGATAACTGCCAAGATAGAAATTATTCTGCTGGGCAAGTTTAGCGAAACAATGATACCCTCGCGATCATTTGTGATAAAAATTCCATCATAACACCAATATTCTACCAATTCACACGTTTGTTCGATGTACATTTTCCTAGCATGTAGATTTGAATGCACTCAAGAATTAGTATTCACTTCTTAAAAATATATCCTCCTTTCAAGGACAAGCTCATAGGAAAATCACCAACATGTAGAAAACAATCACCTTGGCAATTTTAATTAAACAACCGTACCCAGGCAATCATTTCACAGCTTCTCAGGCTGACAGAGGACAATGCAGTATTGCAATAATCAAATGAGCCCTTCCAAATTCGAATCTCCAAATTAACCACAACCACAATGCAGTATTAAAAACGAAGACCATAATATTTCAGAAGGAAGCACGGATTCCAGAGGCAGGTAAGACAAGAAACCTGACAAAACAATCCGGCAAGAATAAGCTTCCACTTCTCTGAGAGGAGATGCAATTCCACAAGCGTCTCTATCGAAATCCTCCTCCATAACTTCTCGTCAAAATACAAAAATTAGATCAATCAATAATTCAACAAAAAGAAGAAATGAGAACAGCAGAAAAAACAGAAATTTGAAAACAAATCGAACCTTTGAACACTTGCGATCTACGTAAAACGTCATTTTTACCCTTTCCAATAACTTCCATGTTACGTCAGAATCCAACAGCCAGTTTCTGCATCTTTCGCCACAGTTTGGTCCTCGGTCTCATCAGCTTCATCTCAAAATACCTCTCTACAAATCACACCCCATTTCGCCTCCAACTGGGATTCACAGGCCGTTCTTAACGGATTTCCGCTATCAACCAGTTTTCAGCTTTGAGTTCCCACGATTTTCAACAAATCACTCTTACAATCACCGCCGAATGGCTACTCTCAGCGGTTTCTAATTCTCTTCTCTTGATCACCACTGAACAAGCAAGTTCCTGCTGTTTGCCAAAAAAAAAATTCCCTCTCAATCCCGTCCTAACAGCGGAGTCGCGATTTCCGTCGTTCTCCGTCAAGATCACTTGAAATCCGAGGAAAAAAAAAAAAGCACAGATCGGCGAAGAGGAACTGATTTGCCGATCCTCTCACCGTTTCAAAGGGAGAAATCCAAAATTTTGTTTCTCAATCGCCACAAAAAGGTGGATTCAAGTCATTTCCACCATTCTCCCTCACAATCGTTTGAAATCCGTTAAGAACACCTTCAAAACCTCCACCAATACGCCAAAATGAAACCGATTTCTCGATTTGATTGAAGAACAGCAATCCGAGCACCGAATTTCGCCGTTCGGTAGCGAGGATCACATGGAAAACGAAATGCGGGAAAAACGCACCTAGGGAAACGAAATTCCGTGGAATTTGTGTCCGATTCTCCACTGGAAATCTTCCGTTCTTTCAAAAAAAATAGAAAAAAGAGAGAGATTGTTTCTCAAAATTAAATGAATTCATAAAATTCCATTTAAATAATAATAAAAATTAAAAAATTATATTTCTATTTTCCATTTTTCTCCGATGGAAAATCCGAAACGCCCGGAACGGATTCTTCCGATATCCTAGGAAGGAGTTGTGGCATTTGATGACTATGAACTATGGAAGCCGCTTTTATACACGAGAGTGATGAATTTCGGTGTGGTAAATGCTACACCATTTACCTAAGTTAGGTTGTGGGTTCGAGTATCTGTACACTATTCTTGGTATGACTTAAGGACAGTGGAGTTATTGATGTTATTGATGAAGATTTTCTACACGTAAATTCAGAAAAAAATGCTATCCCATTTTTATTTGTATAGCATTTTTGAACTTCATATTTGTTAAATTAAAATAAGGACTATTAGTGTACCAGCAGCATAGATCTTTTCTTAAATAAAATATACAAAGACATTTTATAATTTATTTATAAAAAAAATATCCATCTAATATAAAAATATAAAAAGTGAATAATTATATAAAGAGAATGAGAGACATAGTAATGATGCTACATATTCACCATCTATTAAATTCATGAAGGTGGGTTTGATGGTCAAGAATTCATCTGAGGTTTTGGAGTAAAATTATTCTCAATACAAAAGAGTTACTCTCCGTAGTGTTGCTTAGTGTGTGTGGATAAGAAAGTTTGCACATACTTTAATCTAAGGACGAGTCATGTGCTCTAAGAAGCCATATTTACCATCTATTATTGGATTTTTAAAATTCTAAAATATAAAATAATTGTTAATGTAGATACGTAAGACCTAATCTTATTACGATCATCTCTTCTACACTGCTTCATATCTCTTATATAAGACTTATAATAAACTTCTGATAGAGAAAATGAGACTCCTTATTATAATTATTTAATGTAAATGATAAAATATCTTTTTAAAATATATATCTATCCCTTACACTAAATTTACATAAAAGCATTTTTATCATGTAATTTAAAAAATATGCTTAAAAGGTGTCTCCTTGTAAAAATGGGTGTTATATTAAACTCATTATATGAATTTAGATATACAATGAGGATGGTTTGCTCCATATATAATAAAAAAATGTTTGTGATATTTTGAAAACTTAACATATAGCTAATTTTTTTTATTACACCAACCATGTTAAATGAAAAATACATCTCTTTCATTTATATCATTTACAGCTAGATTTTTACTATTTTAGTTACTTCATTAGAAAATAAATTGATAACTATGATGTTAATTCACTGATTAATCATTAAAAAAATAATGGGTTAAATATTTAACTATTAATGTTCATTTAATTGAAAAATAATCTCTTCTCTTTTATTATAGTTGTCCAAAAAAATTCATTTTTCATAACCTCATAACTAAGTGTATAAAATAAATAATGAAAGCAATTTATAGACACTCCTCCTTTATATCTCATTTAAAAAAATTACTTTTAAGAAACTTTAATGCAAGAGATAATTATTATAATTTCAAGAGCACTTTTGTCCTATAAATTAAATAGAAGTAGAGTCTCTCATTGTAAAAAAAAGAAAAAAGAAAAAAAGAGAGAGAATAGAATTGCCTGATTAATATCCAATGATGAATTGAAAAAATAAAATGTAAAGACTTAACCACTCATTTTCTAATATTAAGGTATATTGTTTGAAATTCTAGTTATTCTAAAATTAATAAAAAGATAATCTAAAGAAGTTTTCTTGTAAAATAAGAAAACTTTCTTTCCATATACTTTTTTTTTAAAATGATTAATATATTAAAAGAGAAAGAGACAGTAGAGGTGTGAATACAAAAACAGCGTAAATAAAAACAAACGACAAAAGACCCATTACCTATGCACTCCTAAAAAATATTGTATAGTTGAGAACAACATAAAAAGAAACTAAGTTAATTCAATACTTTCTTTCCAAACATATGATATGTTGTTCATAGGGATATTCTTAAATTCCACCATAATAGATGTGAATGCCTATGAAGCACATTTGACAAAGTCACGAGCAAAAACTCCTTCAGAAATCATATTTAAAATATGCCTAGACTGATATAACTGAATGAAATATGAAGAGAATTTCATAAATAAAATATAAATTTATTGTTATCGTAGTTTTGTAAAAACAAATTACAAAAGTAAATGATAAAATACTTTAATTTTAAGTTAAGTATTACAAAATTAACATTATATTGATATTATATTTACTTTTGAAATATTTAAATTAAATTTATAACTCAATTAAAATTTTAATAACCAAGTTGGAGACATTTGAATTTTATAAATCATGACTCATGTTTAGCACGACAAAATCTCACGTCCGTTTCCGGCTTCAGTCGGTAGGTATATTATAGGAGTAGAATGACGAACATACCCCCAATAAATACAGAAAATAACGAGAATGCCTCGTTGCTTTCAAAGCAACGGAAATATTCGCCGCCTTTCTTGTTGGATTCAAATTTCGGAGTTGCCTAGGAATTCTTGAGATTATTGGTTTGGAATTCCGAAGGAGCACGATTTTGATAGGCCACCATCATTTTAATATTTTTTAAGCATCAACTCGAAATAAAAGCTTTTCTTTCATTTTGAGAATGGGATTTTCTGCAATATAAAAAGTGAAAAAAATATACTGTAAACCATTTAAAAATTATGTGTTCTCTTCGAACATCACATTTAGGAATTTTTAAAAATGCAAAAAGTAGAATATTTCTGCATATGGTGATTATTGACTTTTTGTATGTAATTTTTTTATTAACATGTGGGAAAGTAAGATAAAATCCTATTAAAATTCCTACGAATGAGTCTACTATCCCTAAGGCACTTCAATATTAGGCCATGGGGTTCGAACCATTACACTTACAATATTTTCAATTTTTTCATACATTTTTCAGAATATAGAACTAATTACATAATTTATTTTAAATTTAATGTCAAATTATATATTTATATGATACTCTAAGGTGTATGTAATAAAATTTTCTTATTTACTTATAGGCTTGCAATGAAGATCATCATATGCAGAATTAGAATATTATATAGGTTTTAAGTTTAAAAGATTAAAATTTTCTTCAGTTGGTTCAAGTAAATAGAGAAAAACTATAATTTTAGACATGATTTGAAATATTTTAATATGATAAAATTATATTAAAATATGTATTTTATAATTTTAGACATGATTTTAATATGTATTTATATGGAGCTTATTGAATGATGAATCCAACCTTTTGAAAAAAAAATTATTTTCTTTTTTAGATTTAGGTTCAACTAAAATTTATGTTCAGATATAGATTGATCATGATAGGTAAATTTTTTATCTAGTAATACGTTTTATCATAGAATATTAAAAACTCAGATAATTCAATGAATCTCATTTTTTACAGTTTAATAGTCTACACTTAATACCATCTAAATTTGTAGATCAAAGGAGATCTTTAAGAAAATTCAAAGTTTGAAGGTTATCCTTACTTCTTGCCACCAATCCATGCTTGACACGTGGCAGTGAGAGCAGTTGCTAACCGCATTGTTAACACACTCGTAAGAGAAACATTAGAAATGTTGGACTCATCCTTCTTTGAGGATAAAAAACTTGAAGGAAACTGATTTGGAAAGAATTGTCAACCTACAGTACAAAAAAAGTTACTCGTGACTCAGTAAGGAATTGGACTCAGTGATTTCCACTCATAGAATAGAACCAGATAATGAGACAACTTTGTTTTAAATAAATAACCAGTTTTTTTTTCTTTTTTCTTTTTTGAATTTGTATGGCAATTGAAGTTTATCCAATTGCTATATATCATATAATTCAAATTTAAATCACATAAATTTGTAAACGTGTTATGTAGGCTTCTTATCAAAACTGTCCATGTTGATCCTTATCGATCTGAAAGATGAAATAACTACATAAATAAGAATTAATTTTTTTGATGATGCAGAAAGTAATAATTGATTAATATTTTAAAAATAAAAAATATTTAATCAGACAAATTCTACATTGATGAATATTAGCAATGATAAAATACGAAAAAAATTTATAGCATTTTTCCTATCAATTATTCAATATCAATCAATGAAGTGAATTTGGTGATTAAATCCTTAATCATATTTATGGTGTATCCAAAGTCTTGTGTGAAAAATAATGCTTGGTTTCTCACACAGAGATCACATCATTTATTTATAATTAAATCTGATATATTTGGATAACGGAAATTCAAATAATAAGATGAATAGAAATTCAAAATAGAGATAAATTTAAAATCTAAATTTAGATAGATTCTATCATCTTATCTCCAAAAAAAAGAAGCAATTGAAGCTCCGGGAACAAAGGACCTGGTGAGTTGCTGTCATTTTCATTTGGATAAACGGGAGATTTCACTTTATATGTGAGAGGGGGCTTTTTCCCTTTTTCAATATCAATCTTTCACTTTCGTATGTTTAAAGGGATTGAAGTGATGGTTATGAATCTTTCGAAGCACAAGTCAATAGAATTATCGAGTATGTATGGATAGAAAGTTTATAGATGTTTCGAGAATTAGTTGGGTGTTCTAAGAGACATGGACGCTGTGCTAATAATAAAGGGTAATAATCTTTTACACAACTTATTTATTTTCAATATAGAAAACTTTTGAAATATCTTCTCACAAATATTTAAAATTTATATATTTATTATTAGATAATTAAAATTTTAAATTTTAATAATTATTAAAATAGTTCAATATATTTTAAAATTGATAGACAAAACAGTCTAATTGATTTAACAATAGAGCCAGACATGTCATAGCATTTTCTTTATTTTGTCTGTAGATTTTAGATTTTATTTGTCGGGGGCTTGAGTAACAACAATTGGACCTTTCCTGCATGAAGTCGATGGAGACAACACACTTTAGATGTTTCTAAATATGTGGGGTCTGTTCACTTAGTTATCTATTATTAATAAATAAGTTTTTTTTTTAATACATTCGGAGGTATTTTTTATATATTTGAAAAATTGAAATTTATTTTTTTTAAATAATTAACCTTCCATGTACTTTATTTGATATTTATCCTTGAATCGTGGAGGAAATTCTTTGAAATAATTTTTTTTGAGCAGTAATTCTTTGAAATAACTAGCTAAGTAATCTTCACTCTTAGATTTAATATATTTATTATCAAACAGTTGAAACTTTCGATCTTAAGAATTAAGATCAAGAATACCTTTTTATTGTAGCTGCCATGTATCGTCAATATAGGCATAAGATGTAAATTTTTATGATTTTTTCAGAAAAATAGTCTAATTCATTGTTTTGATTTGTCTTTTGCATTGCATATGATTTTAAGAAGGTTTAAAAATAAGTTCTTCGCATTTGAATTATTTTTAGCATTTTTTAAATTTTCTCACATATTATCTCCATTTGGGGGTTTTCTGGAAAAAAATTAATAAAATGATATTGAGTATTTATGGTATTAAGTGAAGATGTCTTAATGCGATTATACAACTTGTCGAGGGTTTATGTGATTTTTTAATTTTTCAATATTTTCACGACATTAAACATTTTTAATGAAAATTCATGAATTGTAGTAGAAGATATAGGTTATTATAGGATAATATAAAAAAAATTATATAAAGTGTTTGTTAATATTGAATTTTCATTTATTTAATTTTTAAACCTTTTTTTGCATGCTTTATTCTAGCTTTATTCTAGGGTCAAATTTGAAGGGTTGGGTTGAGGTGTTTGTTAATAAGATTTGGATTGAATGCAAGATTGTTGAACACAACTTTTAAAAACATAATTATTTGTATGTTTAACTTCAATATCTGTGTGAATTCAACTAAACTTTAATTAATGCTTTACCAATTAATAGCTTAAAACTTATCTTGGCCTCTCCAATATAAAATTTTAAGCGCATTCTTATATTATAATTATCATTTTTTTAAATATCTAATACTATGTGAGAATAATATTTTTTGAATTAAAATATACTCACAATAAAAGGTTCACCTTTTTATATTTTTATATTTAAAAAAATAAAAAATTTACTATCTATTGACCAACATTTTTAAAAAATCTAAGTAGGATTATCCAATCAAATCCCAAAGTATATGAGAACAACTAAGTGATAAGCATTGTCACAAATTTTGTTCTCGGGATATTAACAGCAATGGTTAATAGCGGGATATTTTCAAATTATTGAATTTTTATCGGTAATTTAACAGAAAAATCTCACAGAAAATATATTATTTTAAAAATAATAAAAATAAATATAAAAATAAATAATATGGCTGGAGTTTGAAAACATAGATGATATTTCAGAAATAAAAAATATATACTTGGCCCAAGCATTTTTAACGGGAATTTAATGGTAAAATCTCGTGATTTTAATGGAAATTTATTGTTTCTTGCGATAAAATGTGTTTTTAACGGAAATTTATTGTTAAGAACGGTAGACGCAATAAAGTCGGGTTTTTAACTCCCAAAAGTTATTTTGCCGATATTTTCGTGATAAAAATGAAAATATCGGAGATATTTGTTACATTGGTGATAAGAGTGTACATCCCAATTCCCAACTAACGTAGTTGGCCTTCCCTTTAACATGGACCGAGAAAGAGTAGTCATGCTCCCTATGCAGACGAGAAGGGTTCAATAAATAAATAATTAGCATTTTTTTATATTTTTCTTCTCGGGAGGAAATGACTGTCCACGTACAAACAACTATATCAGAAAATTAGAAAAGAGAAATCAACAAACAACAATATCAGAAAATTAAAAAGAGAAAATCAATACAAAGAAGTAAACGAGAACACAAAGATTTTAAGTGGTTTTTTTTCGGTACATTCACGACCCACAACCGGAACCGTTAGTATATCTCTGATGATCAGGCTCCATAGAGCCTAACACTTGAAAGAGTATGTGTCAGATATATTAGAATTCCTATTTAATTAGAGTTCCTATTTAATTAAGATTGATATTGGATTAGGAGTCTAAGTTAAATTTGGGTTAATCTCTATTAAGAGATTATTTAGTTTAGATTAGAAGATTAGGGTTTGAGTTTGATTGAAATAGCCTAGGGTCAGTTATAAGCTATATATGTCAAAAGTCATGGAAAGAATATTTTTTCTCTATATTTCACTTCTATATTTCTTTATAGAGACTGAAAGGTAGTTATATATATGAGAATTCCTATTTCTGTCTATACTGATTTTATGACTAGAATCACGGTTGACCCTTGTATCCAGGGATTTACAATCTCTTCCTATAATCCCTCTAATGACAACTCACGCTAACACTCCCCTTCAAGTTGGTGCATACAGGTCTCTTATGCCCAACTTGTCAAGTGAGTTGTAAAAATTCTTACTGCATACAGCTTTTGTGAGCTCATCTGTCAATTGGTTTTTAGACTTAACAAAAAGAAATCTGATTGTCTTGTTCTCAAGATTTTGCGTGATGAAATGTCGATACACCTCCATGTGTTTGGTCCGATCATGTTAGACAGGATTGTGTAAGATATCATTGGCGGGCTTATTATCACAGAACATGTCCATCCACAACTTGGGGCAAAACCAATTTCTGTTAATAGTCTTTTAAGCCAAAGAAGCTCACAAAAACCTTTAGCCATCCCATGGAACTCAGCTTCAGCACTTGACAAAGCCGCCACATTCTGTTTCTTAGTTCTCCACGTCACAAGGTTCCCGCCAACAAACATGAAGTACCCTGAGGTGGTTTTTATATCTGATATATTTCCTGCCTAATCTGCATCTATATATCCCTCGGCTTTGAGGTGATTGTTTTTTGAGAACATAAGCTCTTTCCCTGGGGATGTCTTTAAGTAGTGAAGAATTCTGAATACCTGCATCCATGTGATCCTCACTCAGACAATGCATGAATTGACTTACTACACTCACTGCATAAGCAATATCTGGGCGAGTGTGTGAGAGATAAATAAGTTTTCCAACTAATCGCTGGTATCTTTCTTTGTTTGTAGGCACTTGGTCTGGGTATACTCCCAGTTTGTGGTTTTGGACAATTGGACTGCAGGCTTGCATTCTAGTAATCCCACCTCTGATAGAAAGTCTAGGATATATTTTCGTTGGGAAAGGAATATACTTTGCCTTGATCTAGCAACCTCACTTCCCAGAAAATATTTGAGCCATCACAGATTCTTCATTTCGAATTCAGTCACCAAATGCTCTTGGAGCCTTGATATTTCTTCCGAATCATCTCCTGTAATAATCATGTCATCTACATAGATTATTATGGCCGTGACCTTGCTCTGTTGATGCTTTAAGAATAATGCATGATCTAAGTTAGTTTGTTGTTAGCCTATATTTCTTCATTGTCCAAACTGAATCACCTGAACTATGCTCTAGGTGATTGTTTCATGCCATACAATGCTCGTTGTAATTTGCACACCACCTCAACTTCGGAAGTTGCTGTATAGCCTGGTGGAACATCCATGTAGACCTCCTTCCTCCAGATCACCATAGGAGAAAGGACATTTTTTATATCAAACTGGTGCAGTGGCAATCAAGGTTTGCTGCAAGGGATAACAACACTCTAACCGAGTACAATTTTGCTACCGGACTAGAAAGTCTCTTGGTAGTCTACACCTATATGTCTGGGTGTAACCCTTTGCTACTAGTCTTGCTTTGTATCGGTCAATTGAACCATCTACTTTGTGTTTAATGGAGAACACCCATTTACACCCCACCGTCTTCTTTCCTTTGGGCAATGGAATAAGAGTCCATGTTTCATTTTTCTGCAGTGCCTCCATTTCTTCCTTCACAGCCTGGGTCCACTTAGGATTTGTCAGAGCTTCATGAACATTGGTAGGAACACGGCACGAGGAGAGTTCATGTACGAATGTCTTGAGTGATTCGGAGAGCCTTTTTGTAGACACATAGTTCGCAATTGGATACTTTGAGCTTCGTTCTCCAATATCTAGGAGAATATCGATTTGGTGGTTTGCCACGATTATGCCTAAAAGGTAAAGTATAGCCAATATGGATATTTATATAATTAGAGTTTGAAGATATAGTAGGAGAGTTTACCTCAGGAATATTCTCAAGAGATGGGTCTTCGAGTACTGAGCAGTGGGAGGGGGTTTCTATTTCAGCTTCAAGTGATGTAGATATTGCTTTGGAACCTAACTCCGCTTCTAAAGACACACTTAGTTCTGTATTGGATTCCTCATCGTTGATGTCGGTGTCATTAAATATCGGCCAGTCAAATCTTAGCCAAGTTTGCTCTTCATCCCTGATCTCCCCCTAACGAGGAGAATTGGGTAATGAGGAAGAGAAGAATGTCTCGAACTCCAAAAAAGTGACATCCATAGTGACATAGGTGCGTTTGGTGGCCGGATCATAGCATCGATACCCTTTTTGATGGACGGCATATCCCAAGAAGAGACATCGAATGACGCAAGGATCAAGCTTCGTGCGCTGGTTCTTATGAAGGTGGATAAATGCGACACAACCTGAAAATCCGAGGATGAAGCAATAACATCGTAGTTAAGGGAACATACGTCGACAGAGCCTATAATGGAGACTTGAAAGTCAGGACTTTGGAAGGCATCTGATTGAGGACATATACAGCTGTAGCAACGGCATCAGTCCAATGTCGACTGGGCACATGGGAGCCAAGTAATATAGGGCAGTTTCAAGGATATGGCGATTCTTTCTCTCAGCGGCACCATTCTGCTGAGGAGTCTATGGGTAGGAGGTTTCATGGATAAGACCATGATGCTGAAAATAGGCATGAAACTGGTGGTTCACATACTCACTACCATTATCTAATCTAAGAATATGAATCTTAGCTAAGAACTGGCTTTGAACCATATTATGGAAGGAATGAAATGTATTCAGTACTTCGTCTTTATGTTTCAACAAGTAGATCCAAGTCATGCCAGTACAATTATCGACAAATGTCGTAAACCAGGTGGTAACTAGATATTGTAGAAATTGGGGAAGGACCCCATACATCGGAGTGAATTAAAGCAAAAGGAACAGTACTTTTATTCATACTCGAAGGATAAGTAGCTCTATGGCTTTTAGCAAGAATGTAAGCTTCACATTTGAAATCAAATATCGAAAGCTTGGAAAATAAACTATGAAACAAATACTTCATATAACCAAAAGATGGGTGTCCTAACCAACGATGCCAAAGCCAAATCTGTCGCTCTTTCTTGTCAACCTGGAGGATGCATGTGATGAGCGCGGCCCATACTAAAATCGTCCATGTAATAGACCGTCCCCTCTTAGTACCACGCCCAATGATCTCCTTGGCAAGAAAATCTGAAGTAGACAAAAGGTAGAGTACATTAGTATAACACAGTTCAGGGCTTCAGTAACTTGGTTCACAGAGAGCAGCTTATGGGAAAGAGAGGGAACATGCAAAGTATGAGATAATGATAAAGTGGGTGACAATTTCACAGTGCCAGCCCCTGTAACCGGAGATAGGGCCCCATTAGCGTTAGCAATGCAGGTGCGCCGTTGTTGAGAGGTTTGGAAGAAATCAGCGGCATTGAATGTCATGTGATCTGTGGCGCCCGAGTCAAGGATCCAAGAACTTCTATCACCATCTCGAGACTAACTACAAAGAGCAGTACCAAAGTTACCTGGATCCGTAATTGGTAAATCACCCTGGGCAGTCTCCATATGGTGAAGGAGAAAGAGACTGGACTCGGCTGCAGCTATTGTAACCTGACCCGCTCCTCCATCAACAGTATCTCGGCGTTTGTGGGACAGAAGGTCATTCCACCAGTCAGGGTATCCGTGTAGTTTGAAGCAATTATCTCGAGTATGTTTCAGATTACCGCAGTGAGAGTACTTGGTTCCATCAGAGGAAGAAGCGAGCGACTTGGAAGAGGTTCTAGTCTTCCCACTGCCCAGAGAGAGAGACCGGGTAGAAGATGGAGTTGATTGTCAGGTTTTGAGCCCTTTTGAGGCCAAAACTGCTCCTGGAGTATCGGTAGAACCATCGGTAATCATAACAGCTTGTCGGACAGCTTCCCGGTAAACATGAGCATATGCTTGTTCAATTGAAGGAAACGGTCGCATCTGTAATATGTCGCTGCGAATGTTATCAAGCCTATCATCTAGGCCATCCAAGAAGGCATACACTCAGTTTTCCTGAAGCGTGTCATTATAGTGCTGAATATCAGCAACACATTCCATTGGATTTGGGCGACGAAAATCAATCTCGTGCCATAACCCTTGGAGAGAAGTGAGATATTTCTCAAGAGATCCATCCGCTTGTTTCAGACGGGGCACACACCGCCGGAGGTCATACACCTGAGATGTATCACTTCTGTCAAAATAGGTAGTAGCAATGGAATCCAGTACCTGTTTGTCAGTCGGAAACCGAATGAAGTTGTCGATTGGTGATGGGTCTATGGAGTTCATCAGCCATCCCTTGACAATGGCGTTGTCTGTGCTCCATTTTCGGAAGGAGGGGTCGTTCTGTGGAGGTTGGACGATATCGCCGTTAACGAGTCCCAACTTGTCTTTGCCGGAGATGTACATTTCAACAATTTGGGACCAAAGAGCGTAATTGAAATCGTCCAATTTAATGCCAATTGGAGCAGCAATAACACTATCAATGGTTTGGGTTGGGCCGAAGTTTTATTCAAGACTTCAGTCATTCTGGTGGTTAATTCAGTGATAATGGTTGTGGAGTCAATGGCCTGGTCGTGTTCTGTCATGGGAGCAGCAGCAAGAGGTGAAGAGTGTTGCAATTGGTGCTGGGCGAAAGTGCAGTGTAGGAGGCCCCAAAAACAAGCAGATGAGCAGAGGAGCAAATCGGAATCGGAACACAAGAGACGGCCAGCAAAAATCACCGAATCAAAAAACTATTGTCCTTCTTTTCCAAGTAGCAGAAGCGGCGCACGGAGAGGCGCGACTGCACGAAACAAGTTGAACAGAACAGGGCAAATGGATCTGCTGTGAATGACAAATCTGCAGCAAAGAGGCCTGGCCGAGCAGCAGGAAGAAGATTGGCAGCAACAGAAGAAGGAAACGGGGCAGCAAAACTTGGACAACAGAGAGGGTACTCCGACAATGGCACAGGGACGATAGTGCTTTGGCTGATAAAAAACCAAACAATTTTTAAACTGATGCCAGAACTAACTAATGCCAGATCGGAGTGGGGCTGCTAAGAATGCAAAGGCGGCAAACTCTGCTTCTGTGAAGATCCCGACAAAACAAACAGAAGAACCTTAGGGATACCATGTCAAAAGTCATGGAAATAATATTTTTTCTGTATATTTCACTTCTATATTTCTTTACAGAGAATGAAAGGTAGTTATATACATGAGAATTCCTATTTCTGTTATACTGATTTTTTGACTAGAATCACGGTTGACCCTTATATATAGGGATTTACAATCAAGACTCCTCCTATAATCCCTCTAATGACAACTCACGCCAACAATATATACATATGTAATACTCCTTAATGAAATACGGTTTATGAATTCTACAGTATGACTGATCTGGAATGAGATTCGACGCCCCCACTCAATTCTCTTTTGGAAGAACGAGCGGGACTCGAATCTGGATCATCTTCCAGCAACACACAAATACAAATGGGAAAATAAGGAACTGAGACAATAATTTTTTTTACGTGGTAAAATCCTCTGAATGGGGAAACCTCCACGTGCCAATCTTGGCAAAACATCCACTAAGAAAATGAGTAGTCATACAAAGTGTTCCATATCTAGGATACACTAAAAATAAAGAGTGAACAAAAATTCTTCTACTCTTCTAACATCTCATTCAGAACAGGAGAGGAACAAAATCTTCTCCTCTCTCAAAAAGCTTGGTAGGCTAAGTGTCTCTCTGGTCACACCTGCCTCCAAGAATTCAGAGTCACCATGGAAAGAGTGCAACCTGAATCAACCTTGAGAAGAGAGAATCAACTCCTCTCCCTTCTCAGATGGGACTCTACCATTGAAAGAGTGGGTCATCTTCATCGTGCTTCCTTGTTGTCTCTGCAACTTGAAGAAGCCTTGAGTGGGAGAGAATCAACTCCTTTCCCTTTCTCAGATGGGACTCCACTAATGAAAAATGAAGTCTTTATTCATCTTCTACAACTTCCTCCTTTGTAAACACACCTCTTGGGTCGGTTAAAACTCCCTCTGAGTTGGTTCTAACTGTCAAGAACCGCAAGGAACCACCAATAACTGCCATATGCACGATTTGGAAAACAGAAACCACCCCGAATTGCTAAAAACTGCCGCCTCGACGTACCAGTCAACTGGTACATCGTCTAGTACCATCAGAGAGCTGTCTGTCTTCACAGACAGGAAGTAGATGATGTACCAGTCGACTGGTACTATTCACAGGCATGTAGATGATGTACCAGTTGACTGGTACATCGACTGACACTATTCACAGGCTTTTCTTAATTTCACACAGTCTTCAGTCAATGTATCAGTCGTTTGACGGGTCGACTGATTGTCTTTGGATGGATTTTTCTTCACTTTTCTCCATCGTCTTTGGTACTATATGCATCAAGATCCACCTGGATCAATGACTGACCTTTTCTTTGAGGCCAGGAGATACTTTATAATATGAGTATCTCCATTCCATATTCGCAGTGAGATTAATCCATGGATATACAAAAATACCCGCAAATTTCGTGTATCAAGTAAGTCCGAAAGTTGTCGAACTAAAGACTTTATTCTAATCTAAAAATTTAAACCAACTAAGCTACCGGTGCAAGTTAAAGTGGAAGACCAACGTAAAAGTTTATGATAAATCTTATGAATCTAACATTTGATTTTTAAGATTTAAAATTTTAATATTTTGATAACGAATAATAATAAATTTAATGATGAAGATTTTTAAATGGATGTGAATTCCCTTAATGATTCAAAGGTAGTTGAGGTGTAGAGAAGATTTCAATCGGCAAATAATGAGATCTGCCTTCTCGATTTTATTTTATTTTTTATATTCTTAAGCGTATACGAAAAAACTCATAAATAAGATGAGAATGCAACATCATTAATTTGTTCGTGTTACTTTAGGAGGACTATCAAATGCTTAGATTAAATAGCTCAGTTGCTTTGAAATTTGAATAGAATCGTGAGAGGATAAGACATATTCTAGAATGTGTGATTGGGTGAGACATACTCTATGATAAAAAAAAGGTTGGTTGGATGATTAATTATAATTGTTGTCAATTTATCCAAATAAGGGTCATCGAATGATAACGCTCTTTCAACTCTTGTTTAAATCAAAATATTATAATTACCTATCGCTTTATTTGTTTGAGTAGTTAGATCTTCTCATCTTTTGCGAAAAGTCAAGCTCTAAAACTCTTGGAGCGTCTAACCGATCCATGGTCCTTATAGGTGGTGTTATGGATCTGGAGTTTTATCTATGATCACTACAAAGTGGGATCGGCAGGTTTCCACATATTAAAAAAAATATTACAATAGGGTGTTCAATCCAACAAAAGAGAAACATCAAATGGACATCTGATTGAATTCTGATTTGGATATAGAGGAGGAAAAATAATTTTGACAATTTAGATTCATCAATAAATAGATCCTACACTGTGAGTCCTGTATGACTAGGTAGGTAGGGTTTTTTTTTTTTATGACTGAAAAATCCAAGACCTCCACCTCTTCTCAAGTGTGAGAGCATTGGGTGAGTACGTGACTCAAAACAGAGACCTCTAGTTCTTATGTCAAAATATTTGCTAATTGAGCTACCCTGTACGAGGTAGGCAACTTGTTTAGACATTTTATAGGTTTTGCCTTGTTAGAAATTAAAATTGATCGTATATGTGTTTTTAATTGAAGAAATGATTAATTTATCAATTGTTCTAGAGATATTTAGGTGATTAGTAAAATTTCTTTTATCTGATTATTCTAATTTTGTAATTTTGAATCGTTGTTGTCATTCTATAAGAGGGGTAGAATTAGTTCACTTGTGGAGGGGCCAATGTATAAAATGCATTTTTTTTCTTTTTTCCAAAGGATCAATTTATAATTCTTTACATATTTTAAAGGGCTTTGCAGAAATTTTCAAACTTTAATGTGTTTTTTTTTTTAATTGTGGAGGGTCTAATGACCCCTTTTTTCAACATTCTTCTACTTACTTAAAACTGGACTAGCAAACTTCCAAAACCAAGTGCATCAATTAGATCATCACTGGAACTTTATCTGAACTCTGAAATGAGACTCACTGCTCTTCAGTTAGGTCCATGAAACTCAAAAAATCTATGTACAATTCATTGCAAATTGTAATGAGCAGAACTATTAGATTATTTTCATGTTTTTAAGTTTGATCATCTTAGAGTTTCACCATCCAAAGCTTAAATTTAAAGGATGAGAAGAAACAATAAAGGGAGTTAATAGAAACACCGATATTTTCTATAACAAGGGATATGTGTGTATATTTCTACCACTTACGTGATAACAAAGTAAAAAAAGAACGAACAAGATGTTCCTTATTATAAAAACAATAGTGTCCCTATCATTTTCTTACAGAAAAATAATGTGCAATAGGTTTGATATAGGTATAGAGTGGATTGAAAGAAAAAATATACACCTTTTTTTATAACCAATGGTGTCCAAGTATCTCACTTATAGGAGACTTTATCCGACTAAGCCTTCTGGCCATGTCCAATCCTCCTAATTCTGAACACACTAGGTTCACAACTACAGGGAGTGGCCTGTTGGTGTTGAGCAGTGAACTGAACTCAACATTCTACTTCTTGAGGTAGGTGTCCTGACTGTCAGGTCACCCCTTGGAGTTTAGTCATTGAAAATTTGAGTATGCTCATTCCACAAATCTAAGAAAATTACATGGGAGAATATTCTTAATATACTCCTAACCATGGAATTTTCTTAGTTTTCTTTCAAAATTAAATAGAGCCCAAGTAACGTTGGAATTTTTGAACTTAGTAGTAAAGCACTATACTTTTGGGCCAATACCAGCCCTTCAATGAGGGGTAGCTATCAAGAGGGCCTTGAAATATAAGACTTGGTCCATGGATATAATTGATTCACACACAGGTTATATACAACTACTGATACTGAAACTTCTAAATTCTAATAAAATTACTTGCATTTTGATATAAAATGGAAATATTGATTAATTAGGACCATCTAGTTCTAAACCCAGTGTTAATTCTAATAAGATTTAAACTCAGGAGCTTGGGCCTGATTTTGGGCCTATTGACTATAGGCCACATTGCAATTAAAGGGCCCAAGTCTCTGCCCAACTGAGGTTAACACAAATTAGTCAAACACAAGCCTAAGACAAATAATTTGAAAATTAGAATTTTATAATTATGGCTCAACTTTTGGCATTTGTGTCAAATTTGAGCTTTCATTACTAGGCCTAACCTGACATGAATTTCAATTTGGGCTTTTCACATTTTGGGCCCAAAAATGAGCTAAACCCAAGCCAGAGTCAACTCGAATCTTTTATTATTATTATTTATTTATCATGGAAGAAGATCTATGTCTGGGCCAGTTGCACCCCTATACACAATCTTCCCAAGTTATATTTTTGCCCCCACAAATAAGATGGTTAGCATGGTCAATCAAGGTGGGAGTGTGGGACCCATGATAATAATGTCAGTTAGAATGGTCAATCAAGGTGGGAGTGTGGGACCCATGATAGTAATGTCAGTGCGAGGGAGAGGGAGAGGGAGGGGAGGGGTAAATTTCGTCTATTGAATACCCATAGAAATGATTTTTTGAAGAAAAACATTCGAAAGAGAAATGGAAGATAATGGAGATAGCCGAGAGTGAGGGTTGGTAAGAATGTAAGATGGATATTGTAGAGCAAAAGGTTCAGAGCTTACTTAGGTCAAGTTTTAACCCAACCCGTATGACTCAATATGAGAAATCAGTGGACTTAGATTATGTATTTGAATATTTCGAATCGGGTTGGAAAAAAAACTACATGAAATTCGGATTGGGTTGAGTTGAGAAATTTAGAATCAAATCGACCGGATTCAACGTAACCCGACCCGACCTGAGTGGACCTAAGTTATAAAACAACAATCAGGTTGAGTTGGGTCAGAAATTCAAATCCGGTCGAGTTGAGTAATTTGGGTTGGATATAATAAGATTCGACATAAGTTTGATTGGATTTATTAAAACCTGACCCAACCCAGTCCAAGTTTAAGCCTTAAGAGCTTCACATGATTGTTTTTTGAAGATTTTGTCAGTTAAGAACAAACAAAATTGAGGAGAGGTTTGTTTTTTGAAGATTAGTTTTGTCAATTAAAAAAGAAGAGAGGGTCCAAAGCAGGAGTAAAAAAAAAGCGTCCATACAGAGATATCGGCGTCTTGGCTAATATCTCTCTCTCTCTTGATTTTATTTGGGCAAAAATTGGTGGTTTAAAACCGTATTGGCCGATATCTCGCCCGTAGGGTCGATATAGTACATATCGGCCGAGATATCTCATCGTTCAAAACCCTAAGATATCTCGATAGATATGCACCATATTTGCCGAGATTTGTACCCCTGGTCAAAGCTTATTAGAACTTTTTTGTTTTAGATACATGGGTATTTCCACCTACATTGAAGGTGAGGCTAATCCCACCGATAGCCAAAACTACCTATAAGGCTCATGTATCAAGTACAGGAGAAGTCAAACTCAAGACCTTTAGATTAATCCTAAAAACTTAGACCAACTCAGATATCCAATTTCACTTGAATTTCCACAAGTACTTGAAGCGTCCCCATTGATGTGTCACTTGCATCTATTTATGTACTCCACTTGGTGAACTTCGCACCCTGTCGACTCACATTTCCAGAGAACTTGCATTCTCTAGAGAAATAGAATTCCCTACATCCAAACACAGCTGGAATGAATGAAGTCAATCGCTACACAGTAAATTGTGAGCCAAGCAGAATCCAACCGGATCATAGAACCTGGCAAGGTGAGTTGGTTTGCAGCCTGCTTGGCATGCAACGGGGAACAGATGAAAAGCCATACTAATCAAATCTTGCAGTCAGATTGTATAAACTAATTTATGGAGTCAAACAAATTCCATCAGCAGTCTAGATCATCGACTACGGGCATTTTGAAACATGAAAATTTCCAAATCTATAAGCTCTTTCAACAGCAGGTAACTTAGATGAACTGCATACCTTTCTGTTCTCTTAATTACAATGTTACATTAGATGCAACAATTATTACCCCCACTATATGGATGATTCTTCTTCAGATTGTGCTACAGATACCCACACACACAAAAGAAAAATAATAATAATAAGAAAAATGAAAAAGAAAGGGGAAAACGTGTGCTAACTGCTAAGAATAGTTGCTGTAATCAAGGTAACTTTCTTATTCATGCAGCCCTGCATGTAAGAGGAAAACATCCGGTGACCAACTTGACATGGCTTCGCCAATTTGTAATCGTTGGTGTGAACATGATAACCTTCCTTGAAATTATCCGCCGAATCAGTAACCACTACACCCTTCCAACAGGAGAGTGAGGTGGGTAAGGGAAATAGCTTGCAGGAATCTCTCCTTGAGTTTTGGTCGAGGACTTTCTTGTGTCATTTTCTGTGGACACAGGATCTGAAGAACTTTTCACCTGTAGAAAGCTGTGCACTCCAGATAGATTTGCAGTCATTCTACCATGTAGAACTGCTATACAAATGGAGAATGCTTGCAGCAAGGAGAGGGGTGCATTGAAGTCTACTGTATATAAACCCTCCTTGAATGATGCCAGACTTAAGATGCACCAATTTTCTTGAGCTCCACCCTGTAACAAATCACAAGGCAGCTGACATCAGTTGCAACCCAAACAAATCACGATTCCAATTGTAGATGGGGCTCAACTCCATACAAGATTGGCACCACAACCAACATCATCAAAGCTTTATCCCATCTATCAGGGGTGGGCAAACACTATCCCTTGGTAGCCTCCTCGACATTTGTTTCTTGGATATAGACTGCCAAGCAGTAGTAATTTAATTATCAATCAGATGGCACTGATCAGAGAAAGTGATTGTGCACCAACCACAGTGGTTCCCTGATTGGGGGACTTGATAATTTAAATGTGTGCTGTGTGTACAGTGGTTGTGTGAATGCATCTGAATTAGCTAGCAAGATACTGTGGCAGTGGTCATTAGACATGCTTAATTACCTGGATGAAAAGATCAACTTGGTGGTCTGTGCCATTTGAGATGTTGCAAGCTTGTGATGAGCTTAAGCTGTTCCTATCTTGATTTACACTTGCAAGAACCGTCAATCTGCAGCCAACATCCCAACCTCCACAGTCGCATAACCCACCTGATCTCCATCGATCCAATAAAGATGAAGGTGCTCCTGCTGTAACGGGCTGGCCATGATCTCCACCAGGAAGAATTACCATAATGCTAGAATGACTTGGATATTCTGCCTGGCAGCAAAGACCATTCTCATCTACCAAACGACTGGCTGGCTCTGTCTGTGATATATCACTCTGCAACTCATTAGCATCAAAGTTTCTGTTCTCTTTTGGGACCTTGACAACAATGGCTGCAAGCTCCCTGTTTGGCAGGAAATCTAGGGTCTCATGAGGCGCCTGTTGCAGTTCAGCACCAAAAAGAACAAATTCTCTCACCATTGAATGACTACTAGGATCATCTCCCAATGGATGATGGCACTGAGAGCAAGAAACATTCATCTGACCAACAACATTAGAGGCATATCCATGCTGTTTATTCTTACTCCCTTGATTAATCCATCCTCTGCCCTTCATCTTGATTTCATGAACAGAGTAAAATGTGTAAACCCATTCAAAATCATCCTTCCCTGACACATATACTTTCCTCATCATGGCTGCAAGGATATCACTATCATTGAATGTGAATGTGAATAGAGGCAGTCCATTCTTACAACTAAGCTGCAGAAGAGCATGCATCTTCAATCCCATATGCTTCTCCTGGGTGTCAGCAGACGACAAAGTTGAAAAACTTAAATGTCTCTTCATAGGTTGGTCTGTTGGGCAATTAGGCCTTGCTTTAGCTGACTTGGAACGATGCATGGATTTCAGTACTTCACATGATGAATGCTTAATAGTACCACCAGATTCAGATGAGACAGTGTCTGTCTTATCAAAACTTAGGCGATGTGATGCCTTGGACTTCAATAGTGGATCTAAGATCCTTCTCAATGGGCTTGATTTGCCTCTAGTAGTAGCACCAGATTTATCTTTATTTGAACTATCTGAAACGGTAGCAGCTGCAAATGTTGAATTCACCTGTTGTGATGCTGAAACCTCTCTAAAACTGGAACTTCTTGCTATCTTATTCAAACTGGTCACCGGCTGAAGATCACATGGTGGAACTCCTGGAGTTCTTGTGGTTGCTTCTGCTATCACTGGACCCAATCCATTGGGAGGTTTAACAGCAGATTGTTCTTTAGAGGTAGAAATTGATTCACTCTGCTCTTCATGCTTGGATTTAGAGCAGATGAATGCTGTTTCACCTGAATATGAGTACAGAGTCTCTCCATCCTGCACATCAACAGGACCACTGTTTTTAATGTCTGACCATTCGCTTCTTTGGGAATTACAAGGAAATGGACATGAATGTGGAACAGCAGAAGATAGAGATAATCTGAAGTGAAAGTCTTCTGAAAGGCTCGCAGGACTCCTCTCCTCTGTGTGTTTTCTGACTGAAAGGAAGTCATATGTAAAGTGATCATTAACGCAACTTTCATCTGGAAGATGAAGACCAGAGTCCAGGGACTGTTCTACTCTCCTGCATTCACCACCCCAGGTCTTTGTCTTTCCTTTACCAAAAGCCAAGGCCACATGTTCCTTTGAATAGGATGATGCAGTTTCTGATGTATGGTGCACTTTCTCCACAGCCACCTTTGAATCTAAATCTTTTGTGTTGCTCTTTTTGTGTTCAGATCTTGGATGTTGCCTCCCAATACTCCGGTCTCTTTTGGGTGAAGTTCCTGAATCATGTAAAGACACATCTCGTTCAGAGGGTCTCTCATCCAGCGCATGGGAATGGCCTTTCACAGAGCCTTTGGCAGACAAATTCAGATAAAAATCCAAAGTAGGGGCTTTCTTCCTCTCAGCACTAGAGCTAGTCTCACAGTCGCTTCTGCCCTGTTGATTCTGTCCAAATGTATGGGTTGAAAGAGTATTGGTCCTGGATGGCAAAAGCACATTCCTTCCACCTGAAACCCTTTTCTGTTCACATTTCCATCTTTCAAGACGTCCCCAGTCAAGAACCCCAAAATTCAAGGCCTTCTCCTGAACATTGATTCCTTTCCCTGCACGCTGGAGATAACAAGGTAAATCTGACATGTACTTGACAAGCTCTTCGGCTTCAGTTGCCTTCTTCCTGGATTGTTGCTTTTGCCCATCAATGACATTCTGCATGATTTCAGGGTGCTGATCTACATGCGACCTCTCGAAAGGCCTTTCCGTTTTTGAAACGTTGCCTTTCTCTCGAACCTTTAAGCTTCTGCATGCACGTGGGGATAAGATCTTCTCCTTCGTTGATTTTGTAGTCTGATGCTGTGCACTCGCCTTAATTTCCAAGTGGCCTTTCATTCTTTAAAGTGCCCCACGTCATTGATTGTTTCCCTGGTGGTATGCCATTAAGCCATACATGGTTCAAACTGAAGCAACCCAACTAGGAAATGGATGCAAGAAATGTCTAAACTTACAATCAGCAGAACAATATTTACCCAAGCCCGTGAAGTAGATTCAAGAAATAAGGATGAGCATATTTGTGACTTCCTGGTAAATATGGTTCAAACAACATTCATTTCCAGCCACAGCCTCAATGAGTGTTCAATTCAAGCCACCTCATGCTTTCTGTGTAAGGTGGACTCATTTATAAAGATTCACTTCCAATACAGGATTCTCTGCTTAAGAAAACAGACAAAACCAAGCTGTAAATTGTCTGTATTCAGAGGGGTAACTTTACAGGAATCAATGAAAGCATACAAACAACAAGGGCAAACATGGTAAAATCCACAAAGAAACAAAAAAATCATTTCATTTCAAAGGCACTACAGTCCACTCAAACAGATTTCATAAAATTCAGCTGTTTGACCCAAAAGGTATGAAAAACAGATGAAAGGCATAAAAAACAGTATCATTATTGTGTGTACCAAATTATCATCTTTCTAGTGAAATGCACAAACAGAAACGGAATTAACAGATGGTTGTCAAATAGAACACAATCCTGACCTGAATTCACACAGACTGGGGTCAAGTGAGTAGAAATGGTCAATCTTTGACATAGTACATAGTTGAGAAGAGATAATCTGGAGTACCTCAGATTAGAAATGCTACTGATTACCCACATGGGTGTAGCTCAACTGGTTGTCCTCCCGCCTCAGGAAGAGGGAGGTTGCGGGTTCGAGCCCCAATGGCCTAACCTTGGTGTGCCCTAGGGGTAGTGGACTCACCCGTGGGGGTTTTACGCTGGGTATCCCGCGGTTTCCTACACGTAAATTCAAAAAAGAAATGCTACTGATAAAAAAATGCATCTTATTAATGTTCTATTTATGGACTGGTGGTACGATTGATCTCTATAAGATCAACAACCTATATTACCAACTCACATAAGTCGTGGTTAGAATGTTTTAATTGAAGGCTTTTGAGTAAGATTCACCTGATCACCATGTTTTAATTACTCCAATAAGGATACATTTTATTCATATTGAGGCCGAGAAAACTGCCAATAAAGTAGTGTCCCCATTGTCAGTTGAAGTTTCATGCCCTTGTTACATGGACAGACATGGACTGATATCTAATCACATCATAAAAGGCTTTGTTTTCAAGCTGGTAAAAGGCATTTTTTGATATTCATACTGTGTTGGGGTGGAGGAGAGGCACCTATCATGAATCCAACAAATTGGCCGCACACACCTGTGAATTACAGCCACTCTAACCACTCTGACCAGAGTAATATTCCGAGATTATTACCAGCCAACACCAGTTAAAGTTTTAATTAATTTGGTCTTGAAATATAAGCAACTAAAACCTAATCTTTTTGGAGTTTTCAAGGTGGACATATTTTAGGTATGGCTGGACTGATTTGATAGAGTTAGGGTGCCATTCTTTGTTTAGAACCAAGTTCGTGGGACACGAAACGAATGGCATGAAACAGAGTGAGATTGTAAGCATGAGAGGCTTCATTTTTTGTTTTCAAAATTCTGAAGTATTTCTTTAGAAGTGTGAAATGAATATGCAAACAGTAAATGAGAAGCATAGACATTTGAGAGAGGGAACAATTTTTCCAATGAAAATGGTTAGAATCAAGCATATTGCTTACATAATTCTGGGTAACATTTAGCTTAAATAATTCTGGGTATTATCTACAGACAGATTGAAATTGCCACCCACATACTTACAGAAATCTAGCAGGCAGATCAAGAACAGAAGTGACAAGGATAAGATGGCAGTGCCATCCTTACCATTGCCTACAAATGAAGACTAATCTCAGCCATCCAATTTGCCAAATGGGTATGAATCTCCATTATTGGAGAAAATTCCCAATTTGCCACACTCATGCAACAGGGGGATTCCTCCAACTATGTCATCCTTGTTGCAGCAAGGGTAGTACAGTCATTTTCCCTTCTCCTGCCTATGAGTAGCAAGATTTTCATACAATCCAAATTGATTGCAAATGACAAATGTTATGATGGTCAAATAGATCTTCCCATTTTGCTCAGTAAGTACAGATCTCGTGCTTATTTCAAGAAAGTGCACAGTAAAATGCAAAACAAAAGTACAGTTGCGGAATGCAAAGTAAATGAATTTTGCATTCTGCTTTGTGGATATGGCATGTTTTGATTGGTTACGCAGCATTGATGCACCCGGAGAAGAGTATATCGTGGTAATTACCCCATTTCACAACAGGATCCTTTAGTGGCATATGGATAGTGGATTGGGTCAGAAAGGGAAGAAAACGGGTAACCCCTGCAATGAAGTCCCATTATCTGAGCTACTGGAATTGATCCAGTAGATTATATCACCCTTCCAATTGCGATCTAGGATACATCTAAACACACCGAAAAATCGAAAATAAGGCATGCCTACTTCCAATTGTATCAAAATATCACGAATAAGGAATGTCTACTTCCAAGTATGCTCCGGGTTACATCCAAATGCACCCAAAATTCACTGAGAATGCGTCTTCTCTTCAATTGCGATTCGGGTACATAGAAACGCACTAAGAAATCAATGGAAAGGCATGTAATCTGCCCATGGTGATCTGGGGTACATACAAATGCACCTAAAAAATCACAAACAAGGTATATTTCTACCAATTCGGAGCGCCTAAAAATCACAAAAAAAAAAAAATGCATGTTTTATGCGAAAGATCAAAAATGGGAAAGATACAATAGAGAGAATCACGTACCAATCGAAATGCAAATCGGGCATCAGTAGGAGTTCTGTCCTAGAGGAGTTTTCTTCTTCTTTTTCTCTTTCTTTGTATGTCGGGTGAATTTGTTGCGTTTTCTTGAAAAAGAGTAAAAAGAAAGCAAAAGCAAGGAATTGGCGATTGCTGCAGCTGCTGGTGAAAATCTTCTCGAAAATTCGGATACGTTTCTTTGGAAAGTGACAAGAAAAGCGGCGGAGGAGGAGGAAGAGAGAGGAGAAGGCGGAAGCGGCAGCCGAAGGTGCGGGAGCGAAGAGATTGGGTTCTCCTGCAAACTGATTCTATGGACGTGTACGAACTGAGGAGAAAAAGGGTGCTTCCTTGACGAGTGATACTGCAATCATGCCACTGCAGAGTTTTTTTTTTAACTTAAAAAATCCAACTTTTTTTTTACTTTTTTCATATATTTAATTATTGGATAGGATTTAATAGCTAAAATCATTTAATAATTTTAATTTATATTTTGTAAAAATCTCAATCTTATAAAAATTATTTGGACAAAAATGCAATTCCCGTAATAGAATATATATTATGTATATTTTAATTGAAGGCCAACCATGATAAAATTTGTTAAGTGAGAGTATAGTGAAATTCTCATTTTACTCTATCGGTGTACTGTTCATCAAGTACTAGTGTAACGGTAACACACTGCTATGTATGTATATGTTCTGTATATCAGTACATCGGTACTTGATGGTGGTATACTAATAAAGGTAAAATGAGAATTTTACTTCATCTCATATCTCTTAACAAATTGTACTCGTGTTAAGATAGGCGTCCTTAATTGAATAGTTGTAAAATTAAGAAAAAGTATATAACTATGGTGGATCTTATTATAATGTAAAAGAAAAATAGAAATTGTAGATGCATATAACTTTCAGCCAATATAAAATCATGAAATAAAATCAATGTTGAAGACTTATTTAGTAAAAAAATTAATAAATTAACACTACTTTAAAAAATTTAGAACTTTTTTATTTATACAATTAGATGAAACATTTTTGTAATCTAGGTGGCTTTTAAAGGTTGAAATTAATGTATGACAAAGAGTGGATTTTAAAAGTATTTTTAAGACGGTATTTCTCATAAAAAATAAGTTTATTAGATTTCAAAAGTTATCAACGGTAAAAAAAAAAAAATTCAATTTTAAATGATTTTTTAATTTAATAATAAAATCAATTTAAAAAAAAAGTAAGTATGGAGAGATTTTTTCCAAAAATATCTAAAACATGCAAGTTAAAAACGTCGGTTTACTTGGATCAAACGGCTGAGAAGAAGCAGGCGAGAAAGAGAGGGACATGCGGGCTTTCGGCCACGTCACGTCAGAGAAGGAGACAAGACGCTGGATTGGCGGGTGGTGGGCCCCACGTGGCTAAGATGCCTTACGCGTGTTACTGCTGAAGAAGCGGGGCCCAACGGTCCCACTCTTATCAGTTATCACTACGTCATTGACTGCTGCATCAGCTGGAGATTTTGGTAGGCTTTGAGACCACCATTTCAATTATATTCTCCACTCTCGACTTCCACCCTCCATCTTCTATTGCGGCGGCTAACGATAGTTGATTAAATAGATATAAAAATATAAAATTTCACTGTCAATTGACAATCTAATTTATATAATTTTTTTAATAAATATAGAGCATTAATTTTTAAAATTTTAAAATTAAAAGATAAAAAGATCAAATAAAAGTAAAATTTCATACAAAACTATTGATATGGTATTTTATTATTATTTTATTTATCTCTAGTGGGAGAGACAGGGTGGTCTTACCTTAGAGCTGAAAAGATTGAAGTTTACGATGGATTACATAGAAATTTGAAATAAAAATTATTGAACTATTTTAATAAAAATAAAATTATTGAATAATTTTTTTTATATAATGTTCAATTAATAGTGAAATATTATTAAATCAATATTCATAAAGCTAAAGTTAAAGAAAAATTTAAGATTTTTAATAGCTTAAATTAATCAGTGAACTCGAGCATTTTTCAGAGTTATCTATGTGAGGCATTTGTCAAAATAATGTCCATTGTTTTTGTCGTTTTCGTTTCCAAATTGGAGGTTGATTAGTCTTAATGAGTTGTCACCAAATGGTCGTCTTCATATTTCTTATATTTATTAGATTAAAGTTAAACTCACCCATTTTTTAAATTTTTTCTCAATATTTTTTATGACCAAGGTGTCTAGGCTTTTTAGAGTATTTAGCTAATTTTCGAGACATGTGTAATTCTCTCTACCCATATGCACTGAGTAACTCTATAGAATTGCTTAAAAATTTATATAATTGATTTTTCTTTTCCCATATGCTGAATATTAGGTCCATGAAAAACTAATGTAAGTAATAGAGCAGGTAAATCTAAAATCTTTGGCTAATTTGCTTGCATTAATCCAATAGGACACAAATTTATGTGAAACTTTTGCAGCCATATGTCAATTTTAAAACACTACAAGATAACTAAGGTAGTCTACAAAATATTTGATGAAAATGTTTTCAGTACCTTACTTGCAAAGATATGAATTATCAAAATTTAAATCATAAAAAATATTCATCTGAGTTGGATTAACGATTAAGAATCTCAATAAGTTGTGAGAAGTTCCAAGTTCAAGTCTCATTCTCAATATATAAGGGTCATTTCCTCTAGTTTTACACGGTATGTGTAAATAAAGAGATTTGCACGTGCCCCAAAGACTTAATCAGGTGCTCTAAGAGGCCAGGATGCTTGGACTTCAAAAAAAAAAATATTATGAAAATTAGAAAGGTAATCATATACAAAAGAATTAATATATACACTTATATATAGAGAAAGAATGAGTTGCACCTAGTTCATTTTCTTTCGTTGTTAATATATAAAAATCGAGAGATAAGTGAATCAAATTTAATCAACTTTTAGCCACTTTATCTTAATAGTTGAAATCACCATTTATCCTTAAACTTTTCTTAGGACACCTAGTATTTTGTCCATTAAAATCAAGTTGTTAAAAACTGAATTTAGAACTCTTCAAGTCTTTTTCAATATATACGGTTTGTTTTAATGGAATAAATGAAAATAAAAATAAAAAAATTAGTCCAATGACATGGGTAGATTTATTCAAAGAAAGATAACTTTTTAATTTGTTTCCTCTCGTTTTTTACTATATTCTATTATTTATCTTTCATGTTTGTCCTTCTATTTTCTTCCATTTTTCTTTATATATTTTTTTTTTTATGCTTCTCGTTTTGATTCTAATATTAAATGTTTTTATGTTTAGGTGGAAAGAGTAAGATTAAATCTATGATAATGTTTCAATTAATATTTTAAATCTACAATATTTTATAGCTTGCATTTTTATAGGAAAAATGATATAAGTTGTTTGTTACATTATTTTGAAAGAAAAAAAATTGCGAGTTTCGATTTTGAATAAATAAATGCCAATAATTTTTTTTTGAATTTAAGTGTGGGAAATCATGGGATACCCAGCGTAAATTAGTTGATATAGAATTTGAATAATAATTTTATATTCAACAAATTTCTCCTTAAAAACAGTTCTCATAAAACCTTCCGTTAAAATTTAGTTTATGAGACTTAAAATGGACTCAATGGATGCTTCTATAAGATACTCATGTTTTTCCATCCGATGGTGTAAAGTAACACTCTAAACATATACGATAATAACAATTAAAAGTTTAAACAAATTCTTCATACAAAGTTCATACATTATAGTAATTTTAAAAGCTTGAATTAGGATTTTTCATAGATATATGTAGATGTATGTGCATTCAGGTTCATACGGTGCATATCAGCCGAATCGTTGCATAATTCTGAGGATCGAACCATATCAACTATAACACACCCATGTATTGTGGCCATATATAAATTCAATAGTTACAGTACAATTCGATATAAATTCATAGGAGAGAGAAATCATATCAGCCGATATGTGTTGGCATAATGAATTTTAAACACTGGGTTTTAGGTCGATGTTTCTACATAGTCAAAGTACCTACTAGGGCTGCAACTCGGGTCGGACGGGTCGGATTCCTTAAAACCCAACCCAACTCGAGTTGATATATATGGAATCCGAGCCGAATTCTCAATCCGAATCTCACAACCTAACCCGACCCTAATTCTAACCCGAATCAATCCGAATTCTGTCCTGAACCCACATTTTGAACCCGATTTTAGACTAATTTTAGTCAAGTCGAGTCAGGTTAACTTATAAAATCCTCAATCTGACCTAGACCCAAGTTGCAGCCTTACTACTACTTATAAATCCGGTGTCTGAGTTGAAGTTGGATGGAGAATTAATGACTAATTCTACACTTTACAAACCTAATTCGGATAAGTTTTTATTAAGCAGATTTAATCTAACTTAATGTATCACCAACATTACATGTTCACAAATGTACGCCTAAACGGCTGTAACACACTTTCCATGCTTCATTTATTTATTTTATCAACACCTTTCATGCCAAGACAGCAAAGAAAAAGAAGTAGAATGTGCACTTATGGAAACTTACACCCATGTACAATGGTGGCCCACTATTTTTTGGCCAAATTTATTACAATATTATATTACTTCTTTTATTCTTTTTATTAATAGATACTTAGAGGCTCATTTAACAATTAATATATGAAAAAAAAAATTAAAATAAGGATTGGATGAGACATATTAGATGAATTGACAAGTTTCTCCTAGGGAATGAAAGGAAAAAAGTATAATCCTATATCAAAATTAGACGATAATGATAAGGACTAAATACGATTAAGGTCACAAATACCATTCTCGAGATATTATCAGCTACTAATAATATTAGGCTTTTATTAAGATGTTAATGAAAAATATCACCGAAAATATGATATTTAAAAATAATAACAAATGTACACAAATAAAAATAAATTTAGAATAGTAATAAATATAATAAATTTAGAATTAAAGTAAAATATTATATAAAAATAAATTACTTTGTTGATTATCTAACAAAAAAAATATAATTCATCATCTAACATTTCTTGAACCATAAAATACGACTAAATACCTTTATTCAAGTTATAAAAAATAACCAAAATATCGATGATTATAACTTTAAAAATTAGAAGAAAAAGAACCCGTTAATTTCATAATATTAGCAATTTTTTGCGATATTTTCCCAATAATGTGGGATTTTAATGATAATAACGGGTGAAATGATTAAATCTCAATATTAATGAGAAACAATATTTTCCCATTATTTTAGCGGTCGAAATGAAAATACTATTGATATTTAGACCTAAATGAATTTTCATAATAATCTAGGCAGATATTTCAATTTAATTTTGATTCATAGTTTTTTTACCTGGCTCATGAGCCATGTTAAATTTAATATGGACCAATTAATCCATTAATCTTTTGATTAGATAAGTTGGGCTAAGGCCAAGCAAACCTAGGTTTATAAATTGTATGGATTTCAACCTATTCATGAGTAATTTTGGTTACAAATACCTATATTTAGTGAAAATTCTTACTAAAAATTATAGTTCAAAAACTTGAAATTCGGACCAAAATTTTACTAAATCAAGTAATTTGGATACTTTTTTATTTGATTAAAAGGACAGTAAAATTCAGTGACTCGTTCAACTCAAAAATTCATTGAATTGAGTTAATTCAAACTGATTCAGCTAAATTTCTTCAAAATTTGAACGTAGATTTAAATCCAAAATTATATAGGTCATTGCCAACCTTGAACCCAATAATGGGTCTAAAAAAATAATTTTCAATCCATCGATTTTATCAAAGAAAGGAGGAAGGACGGACAACTTAACCTAAGGTTTTAATGATGAATAATTCATATATTTAAAGTAGCCAACAAAATCTTCTTTATACAATAATTAAGAATGTCTTTAACTTGAAGGTATCTGCCATCCACCTACCTCTTAAATATGGACATCAATCCAACGGTTGGAATTGCTAATTTAAAAATAAAAAATAAAAAATAAAGTATAATAAATTTGGGTTTAAATCTTATTGCTGATTATTTTTTTAATTCAAAGGGACTAAAGTGATGGTCAAAAACTCGTCTCACGAAGAAAGATTCTCGAGTTTGATTCTCACTACACTCAAAAGACCACACTCCTTATAGATTGAAAATATAATTTGATCGATTCAATCAAAATGATTTTTACGATGAATTTCATACTTAAATGAAAACTTTTTAAAAGGAATTATTATCACTCATTTAGTGAGTCTCATACTTACATATATAAAATAAATATAAAATAATATTGTATAGATTAGGTGTATGGATAATCATTCTTTTTAATTTAATAAAACATTACATGACTTAACAAGAGCATTTTAATATTATAATGCTTCTCATTATTATAATCATGGAAGCTTTTGCTTCTTCTAGTAGTTGATCATGTTATGTGATTTGTATTTTACACTTAGTTTATCTGGTTTTTTTTTTTATTTTATTTATGATGAATGGTGGGATGGCATTGACTGAAATCCAGCAAGGATGACAGAGATGTGAAAAGTTAGATAAATAAAGAATATGTAAATAAGATTTATTAAATATTTTGGTTTTTTGTTAGAATTACAAGTATAACAAGAGAGTGTCATGGGATGAGAGATGGCTGATTTGGTAATTTTATTGGTCGGGAAATGGACAGGAAATAGAGGAAAAATGTGGTCCAATTTCTTTATCATTCATTCGGGCAATCGGGCCTATGGACAATGGTCACACACCAAAAGTCTTTGTATTTATTATCTGTCCTTGATTTCCACTATTATTATATTTGAGTATTTGTTGTTTGTTTTTGTCATAATTTAAAATTATATATATATTTTTTTATAATTAAAGAGAACTTTCAAGAAATACCTTCGACACGAGTCTTTCTAAATCTCTCAGTGAAATGTCTTACATCCACACAAGACACTTCTGATTTAACTGTTGAGACTTGAACTAACGTCTTTTTATTTCAATTGAACTATCCAACATTGAGTAAATTTTTTGAATTTATGTGATTCTAAATTCAATTGAATTACGTTATTTAATCTAGATTTTTAAAGTTTTTTTATTTTTTGTCTTAGAATTTTGAAAAAAGAGGATTATTCAATTTCAAATCAAATTGAAGGAAGTCAAAATAATTTTTTTACTTTTTAGACTTCTTTGAAGATAGTTTCTTGGGTTTGCCACCATTAACTTTATGTCAATGTCAAGGTTCGCTTAAATTTCAAAATGTGGGTCAGGGGAAATAGTAGTCGGTGGAATAAATTTACAGCCCAACTTGATGGATACAAGTTCAATTTTAAAAATTGAAATCCAAATTAAAATCAAATAAAATTTAACTTAATTCTCAATTCCCTCAGACATCTGGGTATAAAGGAATAAAGTTCAATACAGAATAGGTATAATGATTTTTTTTAAACAAAATAATACTTGTTATAAAAAATAGGTTTTTTGAATTTATAAAGGCATTAATTATGTCCAAAATAGACAGTTAAACAGGATCAATTTTAGATAGATTTTTAATTCAACATTAATATCAACTCAGAATGGAATTCCAATAAATCTGACAATGAGTTGAACTGGGACGAGTTTATTTGGGTCTTATTTAATTTGGGTCTATTTTTTTTTTTTTTTTTTGAATTTACACGTGGAAAACTCAGACACAGTTGACCCCACGAGTGAGTCCACTATCTTTAAGATACACCAAGATTTTCTATTTAAATTTTTTAACATTTTTCAATTATTTATAATATACTTTATTTGTATCAAAATTTCAACTTAGCTCTAATACTCTATGAAAATAACCTTTTTAACTAAAATATGTTCATACTAAGTTTTTCTTATTTTTTAGTTTTCTATAATTCTTTTAAATTTTTCTGAAAATTTTCTAAACATTTGAGAAAATATAATGCATATCGACCGTTTGGCGGCTGATAAATATCAGACTGGCCCATACATTTTTCTTACTCTTGGATTGTTGTTGGGCAGGCTGATTCATATATTGGGCTAGTTAGGGCCCAAGACCAACCATATATATATATATATATATACACATGAGGGCCTAAACCCAAAAAGGCCTGAACAAGTTAAGATAAATTCAAGCTCTGAAATAAATCTCGGCCGATATTGTGCATATCGGCCGAGATATCTTGAGTTTTTGACTGTCAAGTTATCTAGACCGATACGTATAGTATAGGTCGTACTAGCGAGATATCGGCCGATACACATTTATACGGCCGATATTTATCAAAAAAAAATTAGGAGAGAGAGATCTCAGCGAGATCCGAGATACCGAGATATCGGCGATTTTTGTACCCCTGGCCTTGACTGAGGAGCCGATATCGATTCAAGCTTTGCAGGGCTCATCTCTGGTTTGTGCTTTGGTATGAATCATGATTTTTAACCATTTAAGAGGTAGTCATAGTATATGTTTCGTTAGAAAAGTCTTCTCTGTTACATAAATGGGTTTTTATTTAATTTCATAAACTTTTGCAAAACATTTTTTAAAAGTTTTTCACAAGAAACCCAGAGAATGAGTTGATTTTTTTTTTTTTTTTTAAAACAATGACGATATCAGTGATATCGAAATATTATTGCTGATATATTGGCCGATATCACCGATATCTACAGCGTACGACCGATACCTGTCGTATTGACCAATGCATATCCGTTTCCAAAACCCAATATGTATTGGCAGTGTGATATGTATCAGCTGATATTTTATTCTCTTATTAAAATTGGGCACTGTCTCCTGAAAAAAAAATGATAGTTTTATCATTTTTATTATTTAATTTTCAATTTATTATAATAAAATTAGGAACAAACTAATAAAAATGTTTATCACAATATAGTTCCTGATTATAGAAAAAAGTAGGGGGCTCACAAATCAATTTTTATTTAATGAATGATATACATGTTAGATAAAGTAGAAACTTTCAATGAAATAAATGAAAAACTTGCATATGAAAAAAATGAAAAAGAAAAAAATAGGGATTATGAAAATAATTCAGGAAATATCTAAAATCTCAATTGAAAAAAAAAATCTTTCCTGATTAAGCATTAATTAATATTTAAAATTTTTGCTGATATTTTTAAATACTAGTCAAATTTTCTATAAATTATATATTTTTGGACTAGATTAGATTGAAAATTTCTTACTTAAATTTTAAATTTCAGCCGAAAATTATAAAAAACTGTGGAAAAGGCCATTCCATTAACGAGCCGAGGTAGAAGAAGAACTACTTCGTCATAGAACCCAGGGGTAGAAAAATCGGCCGAATTTTTTCTCTCTCCTATCCATTTTTTTTTTTTAAATTTCAAAAAAATTACAGTAAATGCAGATAATTATGGGCTTATTAAATATGTAGTTTTTTCATAAAATATCGGACATTTACATCTTCTAATATATTTTTGAAGTTACGATAACGAGAAATTATATAGTTAGTAATAAAATTGTGAAAATTAGAAGGAAAAGGATATAAATGAGGAAAATTTGTAGAAATAATTTCATAATTTATTTTCTTAGTCAATGAGTGTTATTTTAAGTTAGGATATCCCTAGGGTGTGCCGAAAACACAGTATTTTACGAATAAGGGTATCCCTAGGGTGTGCTGAAAACACATTTAGGAAAGTCAAAAGACCTTAAAGTTTTAAAGTATTTTTATTAGGTTATCGTAATTAGTCCGGATATTCAATTTGAGAAATTTTGAAAATACACAGTGCTTAAAAAATAACTTTAAAGTTTTAAATGAGATTTTATTATTTAATACACTATGCACATTATTTTTTAAGCATCAAGTATTTTCAAAATTTCTCAAATTGAATACCCGGACTAATTACGATAACCTGATAAATATACTTTAACATTTCAAGGTCTTTTGGCACTCCTAAATGTATTTTCGACATACCCTTATTTGTAAAATACTGTATTTTAAATATTTAAGAGTGTCAAAAGACCTTTAAGTCTTAAAGTATTTTTATCAGGTTATCGTAATTAGTCCAGATATTCATTTTGAGAAATTTTGGAAATACACAGTACTTAAAAAATAAGTTTAAAGTTTTTAAGGAGATTTTATTATTTAATCACTAAGAATGGATACCTTAAAAATATTAGATGGTAAATATAATATTAAATTATTACAATAAGATAAATAAAAGAAAATATTATAATTTTTACCTTCTATTTAAAACAAAATTTTATTATAAAAGTAATTTTTAAAAAAATATTAGGTTACACACGTGAGCTTTTTAGTAAGCTTATGTGAGTTACTTGTTCACTTACAAACCCTAATGCTCTTCTTTTTGATACCCTTCTCTTTCCCTCTCTCTGCTAAACCCTAACGGCCGCACCTCTTGTATTTTTCTGATCAACGAAGAAGAAAAAGAAGAGAAAGGTAAGCAGTAAGCTGTAGCGATTTTTTTTCTTCAATCTTTTCTCCATATTTTATTTTTTCTCTTTCCATTCTTTCTACTCCGATATTTAAAAAAAAAAAGCCTTTTTGTTTTAAAAAAAAACCAAACAACCGAATTATTAAAATTCGGCCAATATCATGACTGAATTATCGGGCAGAAATTCGGTCATATCGGCCGAATTTTTTTGTACGGCCGATACTATACGTATCGGCCGATATAGATCGGTCGTCAAAAAATCGATATAATTCGGCCGATACGCACAGTATCCGCCGAATTTTTTACCCCTGATAGAACCTAAACTTGCAAACTGAGCTCAAGTTCACGCGATTTAGGGCCCAAGAACAACCTTATTTCAGTTTGAGTTGGACCTATTTCTAGACCATGGGTCAGGCTAAGGCCTACAATTTGGAACTTGGAAGCTTAAAATGGGCTAGGCAAGATTTGTCTAAATGGGCTCAAGAGTTTCGTCCGAGTTGAGCCAAATCGCAGATTTATGTGTTCAAACAAGTTTATTGAAGGCCGGTTTGAATGAGTTTTAGATTGGGTTTGGATTGAGAAGCATGCCTAGTCACCTGAACTAACAGGAATATCCGCCGAATACGTATCCGGTTCGATTTTTTAACCCCTGCTCCACATATATAAATAAAGCCTATGAACTAGACAATCTTATAATCCCCTGCATTTGGATGAGGGGTAAATTTTATAAAGGATACTTGGAGTTACCCTTGATTAGAGGTTACTCTGAATATTATCAACATCCCTTTAGTTATCAAACAAGGGTAATAGAGTGCAAAAGAGAAACAACAAGATTGCGAAAGAACTGTTGCTAAAATAGGAGAGCACTTTTTCTTAATTCTTACTAATTACTCATTTGGTGGCTCTTGAGAGATTGGGTATCCATTTTAATTGAGTAGTGCACACTTATTATGTGATAGGCTTCACATATTTAGGTGGGAGAGATGGAGGACTTTCTAAACGATATAACTCAAGGGGAATTCTCCAACTCGATCATTATAAAACTTTGTGAGATAGGTGACAAAAATCATGGTTTTATAATAATTAAATTTTCAAAATCTAAAACTATAAGGTCAATAGAATTATACGAGGATCAAATTTTACATAATCAATGTCCTTCTCATTCTCTACATATTCCATCAAAAAGTACATAATTCACCTCAATATTTATAGAGCAGTCTCTCTAAATAGGAAGACATGAGAAGTGCCCCTAGAGTTTTCACTCTTTTTTATTCTAGTTTTAAATTTTATGATCATAATTTTTTTTTTATAATTGACTCATTTAGGGCTCATTTTATCATCCAACAAAAGTCATTTTCTAAAAATACTGAAAAGCTGTTCAGAATTTTGGATACGTAAATTTTTTTTTTTTAAATATTGAAAATTTATTCGAATGTATAATTCATAAAGTTAACTATATAAACTTTTAAAGTCTTTTAAATTCAATATATTTTTATTTTATACAATTATATAGTTTTTCAAATAATATAAAAATAGATAAGCATAAAAATTATTTTGAAATCATTAACCCTCGAGTAACCTAAAACGGGTCTCTTGGTATGTTTCATCATTTTTTTTTATTAAATGAAATTTTGGATTAATAATAGAGATCTTATTTTTAAATGTATTTACATAGACATTTTAATGGTGTTAAAAGGATAAATTTAGAATTATAAAATATAAATCACTCTAAAACCACCACTGAATTTTAGGAACATCCAAAATGAGAAAACTTATATTTTTAACTGGAATTATGAGAATTTTTTTTTTTTTTTGGAATTTACATGTGAGAAACTGTGGGCAAACCTAGCAGTAAAACCCCCACGGCCAAGTTAGGCGTGTGGACTTGAACTTGGAATTTTGAGAGCTTTTTATTTTAGGACAACTAATATGTTAAACTTATTTCCTAAATTACAAGAGTGGCTGAAGTGCTATTCTCTTCTTTATACAACTAATATCTCAAATTATCTTCTAATTACAAGAGTGGTTGACCCAATAATTTCTCAATTATTTCTATATGTATTCATTTCTATCATTTGTGTCAACTTTTATCAAATTTTCTTTTAGAAATGCTTTAAAACTTAAATATTGTTTTAGCGTATTTGGACACAAATTTAGAGATAAAATTTGGACTAAAATTTTGGAAATTATCGGATGAAATTCACCATAAATTTCAGCTTCATTATTTCTAAATTTTTGGTTGAAATCAATTAATTAATTTTCAGCTGAAATTTGGAGTAAATTTTGTAAACTTTAGCTGAAATTTTCAGCTGGAATTTTGATTGAAATTATAATAATTTTCAGCTGAAATTTCAGGCCGAAGATTTGGGCTAAAATGGCGGGCCAAAATTTGATTTCTCTCTTTAATCTCTGCCTAATCTATTCCTACGTAATCTCTAATAAATATTTGCTTAATTCTTCTCATTCATTTAAAGCAACCATTACCTAATTCTTTGCCAAGTGTCGAGCTGATTTTATTTTTAAATTTCTGAATTAAAAAACTGAAATTTTATCCAATTTTATTATTTTATTTTTTGAAATTAAAATATCCAAATATCATAAGTGTACAGCCGATATATCATATTAAAAAAAATCCATATATATATATATATATATATATATATATATACACGCCCATATAATATGTATTAGCTGATATTTTTACCTAAGTATTAGAGGCAACTCCTTAAATTATCAAAGTGAACAACATATTTTTCTAATAAAAAGTATAAAAAATAAAAATATATTTTGACTACAAAAATTTGAACTTCATTTGATTATTTAAACTTATAGATTCAGACTTCGAAAATTTAATTACTACAAATTACTAATTTTTCTTGATCCTATCTCATAATATTATAATAATCGGATTAAAAAGCTTCTATTCAATTATATTATTCATGAAATTCTCCATTCATTTTATTATAATTTGCAGTCTTTTATTAAAAAATGTCTAACTAGAATTGCTCTTTCAATTTCTCATGGAATTGACTTCTTATTTTGATGTCTCGTGTTACCACATATATCAGTGATCCTTCAAATTAAGTGCCTTCACTAACAAATTCTTTTGGTGGCTGCTTTTCCCACTTAGCTCATTTTTCCAATAAGATATAGGGAACTTGACTAAGCAAGGATAAAAATGGGCCCACCACATACAAAATGGTGACAAAATTATTATTAACAGATTTTTTTATTTTTTATTTTCAACTTATTTTTTGATTTTTTTAAAAATAACTCTAAACTTGGAATTCTTACAGGATTCCTATGCAAAACTACTATTTTATTTTCATCTGTCAATTTACTATTTTTTTTTTTTTTTGGTTTTTTTATAATTTTGTACTTGTTATTTTATATTCATAAACTATATTATAATTAGAAAATGGTCAATCATCTTAACACGTGCAAAATTTGTTAGGAGATATGAGATGGAGTGAAATTTTGATTTATCCATATCGGTGTACTGCTCATCAAATATTGGTGTACCGATAATACTTCGCATTTATATGTTTTGCATATCGGTGCACCGGTACTTGATGAACGGTACACCTAGGATAAAGTGAGAATTTTACTCTATTATATGTCTCTTAACAAATTTTTCCTGTATTAAAATGGTAAGCCTTAAAAAATTTAAATCCTAACCACTCATGTTCATCCATAAAAAATGTATGATCTAAAATTAGCTACTGTTGATGTTGACAACATCCATTATACATAACTAATTAAAGATCAACCTAACCTCGTTTAGTGGGTTCCACTTGCTTTGTCCATTCGTGCTTGTGGCTGAGTTATCAATGAATATGATATGGACTTCGTTACAAATATGCAAGAAGTAGGCAATGGTACGTTTAGGGTGGGGATTAGGGCCGCAACTCGGGTCGAGCAGGTCGGGTTCTTTAAAATTCAACTTGACCCAATTTGACCCAAATTATCAATCCGAACTTCACAACCCAATCCGACCCGAATCAACCCGAATTCTGATCCGACCCGCATTCTTTATTCATTTTAGTCTAATTTTAACCGGGTCGGGCCAGATCGGGTTGGGTTAACTTGTAAAATTCTCAACTCAGTCAGACCCGAATTCCATGAGGGTTTTTATCTTCTCAATCAGACCCGACCTGCTGGCCCGAAATTCTTGACCCGACCCGTAAGATTTCTCGGATCGGGTCATGCGGGTCGGGTTTTTTGCAACTCTAGTGGGGATGCAGCAGATCTTGTAAAATTTAATTCAACAAGAGTTGATTTGAACTTGTTTATAAATTATGGGATCTAACTTGAACTCACTTATAAATAAGTAGACTCAACTGACTCGACTATTGTCATGTCTGTATGTAACACATTTAATCATATGAGGGCTACACCTATTTGAGGGGAATTCTTAATTTGTGTCTCATAATAAAAGTCTCCTTAGTCAAATAAATAGATAAATCCGACTTGAACATTATCTAATATGAATTTAAGATAGACTTAGAACGAAAATGGGGCATGAGTTAAGTTTAAAGAAAGGACCGAGGCTGGCGATACATATCATGGCATTTTGGGGACACTGAAGTGCTGATATTGCTACTATTATCAAGCGATACATATCGGCCCGTACAAGACGATGCTGATTTTTTTTTTTTAAATTGACTTCGACTGATTTTCGAGTTACTTTCACCAATATTTTTTAGTTCAAAAGGTTTAAAAGCAAGTTGTTTAAGTTTAGAGCTATTTTCATCAATTTTGAAATTTTGTTTTTTTTTATGAGTGTTGGCTCTAAGATAATATCAAATTTTGAATTTTTTTGTAAAAATAATTTAATGGAATATTATCTTATGGAATTCACTAGAGATGTGTTAATGTCAATCACATAGTTTGTAGGGCGTCTATATGATTTTTCAATATCTTTTTTTTTTAAATTTTTGATAAAAGTCAGAATTTTTATGATACTTTCCATTTTCTAGTTTCTTCTAAAAAAAAATGAATGAAATCTGTCAATAATTAAATGAAGAGCCCTTAATTCACCCGTAGAATTTTTAGGGTCTCGGTGTATTTTTTTTTAATATTTTGATATTTTCATGAAACTCATATATTTAAAAAAAAATTATTAGTTTTAATAGAAGATACATATTACTAAGGATACTTGAGAACATGAATTTCATATTAAGTATTTTTTCATGTTGATTTCTTTCTTCAAATTCTTTTAGAATAATTTTTAAAGTTTTAAGACATTTTTCAAATTTTCAGGATACCTCTAAATTTCAAAACTATAGGAGAAGATAAAAGATGAATGTAGTTTTACTCACGGATTTAAATCTGAGATATCGGTCCTAGAAATTTCTCTCTCTTGTGTTAATTGATAAGTAAGTCCCATCAATATATCATGTACTAATTAAAATATCTACTTTCACTCTTTTATATGGAATCACTATTTCCAAGAAATATTTATTTCCTCTACATATATAAATACCCTTGAAAGGGGGGTGTGTTGGTCATGATCTTGTAACATGGAGCAGGAAAAGGCAAGTCAAGTTCCTCATGTTCTTGTTTTCCCTTACCCAGCACAGGGTCACATCAATTCCATGCTCAGGCTAGCAAAGCTCCTCTCCCTTGCCGGTATTCAGATCACCTTCCTCAATTCCGATTACAATCACAATCGCCTGTGCCAGAACGCCGATCATGATACATGGTTGGATCATTGGCCCGGGTTTCGCTTTCGAACCATATCTGATGGGCTTCCTTTAGACTACCCCAGAACAGCAGAAACTCTCAACGACGCATTCAACTCACTCAAGACCAAGACCAAACTGCTCTTGCATGATATGCTTGTGTCTGATCCTGGCCTTGGATCAGACAACCCCATTACATGCATCATCGCCGATGGAATCATGTCATATGTGATCGACGTCGCCCGCGACGTCGGATTGCCCATTGTCTCCTTCCGCACAATCAGTGCTTGCAGCTACTGGTCTTATTTCTGCGCAACAAAACTTGCTGAGGCTGGTGAGATCCCCTTTGAAGGTATGTTCATTTCCAAATTACTCTTGCTTAGCTCTATTTTTTTAGTGTGCCATGCTCTCTCTCTCCCTATATACATGCCCGCCCTTGGACGTAGGCGACGTAAGCTGTCCCTATGGTCTTCAGACAAAAAGGGTCCTCACACACTTAAACTTCTTAATATATCAGTCATAAGGGACTCTTAAAATCTCACTCCATCTAAAACCTCTCTAGATTTTAAGGGATTTCAGGACCGACCCTACCTATATAGCATACAATAACATAAAACATTTAGTTAAAAGGAGTTAAAGTGGCCACCGAAAACCTGTCTTAAAAAATATAGATTTTGTATTCAATTCTTGCTCTATTCCAACGGATCATTTTTCCTAAATTTACTAAGTCTAAAAAGACGGCTAGAGTTAATGAATTTACCCAGGCAATTATTGTAAACGGATGAATATCCTGTTCAAGTCATGTTCAAAGTCCACGTCATGATGTCGATATGGTAGAGATGGGCCTGTTTGTATTAAAAATGAAAAACAAAACATTGAGGGGTAAAGTAGAAACACATTGTTAGGACCCATTTATTTACTTCTTTTTGTATGTTCAAGAAACCTCTAAAATGAAGTATTTAAAATAAAAGAGTTTATGACTCAATTTCTATTAGACTGACACGTGGCATTTTAAAGCCTTTGTTGCTTATATTAAATTAAAAAAAGGAATTATTGATAAACATATATACAAATAATAATAAATTTTAACATTGAAAAAACCATTAATAAATTTATGAATATACAAATATACTATAAGAAATAAATTACTTTGATAATTATGTAATAGAAAATATAATTTATAATCTAACATTTCTTGAATCATAGATGTTATTTAGTACCACATAAGTTCACTTTTAAATATCATCAAACAAACCATAACTTAAAAATTGAGAAATACTCGGTGCACGAACACTTTTCCTCTAGGTACACCAAGAATAAGCGAAGACCCAATTTGCCCAATTTTTTCTATCCCTCTTCTTTCTCTCTCCTCATTTGTTTGGACAAAATGAAAATTTTACTTAATTTTGGTGCACCAAAGGTAAAAATGTTGGTACACCAATCAATTCTCTAAAAAAATTATCGTAATATTTATCTCAATAATATTAAATTTTGATGATAATAATAGAAGAAATGGTAAAAGTGAAATTTTTCTCAATATATTATAATAAAAATACAATTATTTTCAATATTTATTACATTAGTCGTGTCCATAATCCATAATCTACTCATCGAATCATTCAAAGGTTGATGGACATCAAGTCATTTTCTAAGAGCTATCAAAATAAGTAAACCTCTTTTTTAAAATCGCAGTTCCAATTAAACGTATTTACGTGTTAAAAAATTATATTCTTAGGAATATTTGGAAGAGAAAGGAATATGGGTCCCATCAAAAGCTTTCTCCTCAGCTAAATCGATTTCAACAATTGATTATTTAAATTATATTAATAAATGGATAGATTGAGTACAAGAGAAATGGAAACAGAGAGGAAGACAAAGGTGTAGAGATAAATTAATAAATCTACACAATCAATTTGATTTTAATTTTAATTATGAGTAATTTAACAGGCTTCAAATAAAATTAATAAAATTATCTAATTTTATATGCAATATTCAGATGGTGCAGATATGGATGTGCCGGTAAGAAGCGTTCCGGGCATGGAAGGCTTTCTCAGGCGCCGAGACCTACCGAGTTTCTTCCGAGCCAAGCAACTCAGTGACCCCGGTCTCCAACACGTCTGGACCGAGACCATCAACTCAACTCGAGCAACCGCCTTCATCTTCAACACCTTCGAGGACCTCGAGTCGACGACTCTCTCCCACATCCAGACCCAATTCCCCAAAATCTATACCATCGGCCCCCTCCAAGCCCTCCTCCGATCCCGACTCGCCGACTCGCCCAACTCTCCACCCTCCGACTACACCGAGTCATCCAGCCTCTGGAAAGAAGACAAGTCCTGCTTGACGTGGCTCGACGCCAAACCCCCCAACTCAGTCATCTACGTCAGCTTCGGCAGCTACGCCGTTTTGACTCGGGACGAGTTGCTCGAGTTCTGGCACGGCATGGTCAACAGCCGGAAGCCGTTCTTGTGGGCCATACGGCCAGACCTCGTGAACGGAAAAGGGCACGTGGGTCAGATCCCGGAAGAGCTGGTGGAGGCCACAGGGGACCGTGGATGCCTCGTAGAGTGGGCCCCACAGGAGGAGGTTCTGGCCCACCCAGCGGTGGGCGGGTTCTTGACTCACAGCGGGTGGAACTCGACGCTGGAAAGCGTGTTCGCGGGAGTACCGATGATTTGCTGGACCTTCTTTGCAGACCAGCAAATAAACAGCCGTTTTGTGGAGAAAGTGTGGGGATTGGGTCTAGACATGAAAGACAAGTGCAGCAGAGAGTTAGTGGCGAAGATGGTGAGAGAGTTGATGGAAGATAGGAGAGAGGAGTACCAAAACAAAGCAGAACATATGGCTACTTTGGCTAAGAGAGCAGTCAACAAAGGTGGCTCAAGTTACATGAATTTGGAGAAATTGATTGAAGATGTCAAAGCCTTAAGCTTTTGAGTTGCATTTGATTGGTTCATCCATGTGGGGTCCTTTTAAATTTTAGTCCAGTGAAGAATAAATTGGAGCCCCAATTGCCCATTCATGTTTGTGCTTAACTTTTTTTAAACTCTCACTTTGCATTTTAATCATTATGAGAACATTGATGAGGTTAACTTTTAATTACTAAATATTTTATTAAGGCCGTCTATTTAGACGCTCGGAGTTTTAGTTATTAGACACCAGTTTTTAGATTTTTGGGATAAATTATTCTTTTGTCTTCCCGCATTTTATTGTTGAGACGATTTTTCAGTTCTTCTGAACGAATGAAGGTTAATGCTACAGTGAACTTTTTAAAAGAATTTAAACATTGAAATATCTTTTAAAATTTTAAAGTTATATTTTAAGCACTCTATATTTTTAAAATTTTTCAAATTAAATATCTAAACTAATTACGATAATCTGATAAAAATACTTTAAGACTTTAAGGTCTTTTGACATTTTCAAATACTTAAAATACAGTGTTTTACAAATAAAAGTATCATTTAGCTGTGTTAAAAATATATTTGGGAGTGTCAAAAGACCTTGAAGTCTTAAAGTATTTTTATCAGATTATCGTAATTAGTTTAGATATTTAATTTGAGAAATTTTGAAAATACATAGTGTTTAAAAAATAATTTTTTAAATAATAAAATTCCCTTTAAAACTTTAAGCTATTTTTTAAGCACTGTGTATTTCCAAAATTTCTCAAATTATATATCCGGGCTAATTATGATAATCATAAAAATACTTTGAGATTTTAAGATCTTTTGACACTCCCAAATGTATTTTTGGCAAAGCTGAGGGATACCCTTATTTGTAAAACACTGTGTTTTAAGCATTTGGGAGTCTCAAAAGATGTTGAATTCTTAAAGTATTTTTATCATGCTATCGTAATTAGTCCGGATATTCAATTTAAGAAATTTTGAAAACACACAGTGCTTAAAAAATAACTTTTTAAATAATAAAATCTCCTTTAAATATTTAAAGTTATTTTTTAAGCATTGTGTATTTCCAAAATTTCTTAAATTAAACATCCAGACTAATTACGATAACCTTATAAAAATACTTTAAGATTTTAAGGTCTTTTGACACTCTCAAATATATTTTTGACACAGTTAAGGGATACCTTTATTTGTAAAACACTGTGTTTTAAATAATTTGGAATGTCAAAACACCTTAAAATCTTAAAGTATTTTTATCTGATTATAGTAATTAGTCTGGATATTTAATTTGAAAATTTTTGAAAATACACGTTACTTAAAAAATAACTTTAAAATTTTAAAAAATATTTTGCTATTTAAAATTTTAAAGAAGTTCACTGTACCGTCAACATCAACATTAATTCGATTATGGTACATCAACATTAATTCGATTGGAATCGAAGGATAAAATATGAGAAGACAAAAGGATAATTTATTCCAAAAATCTAAAAACTAAGTGTCTAATAACTCAAAACTCTAACTGAAAACTCTGACCGCCTTTTATTATGGATCCTTACACGAAGATCTTACCTTTGTAAGAATATATGGGTGTTTGATAAAATTTCGAATACATACAGCCATCGCAAGCTACTGGCATCGGATGAATAGACTCGAACCTATTAAAGATTCTATAGTTGGTAATATTCAAATTTTTATACTTATATTGGTAATCATGAGAATATTAAATTGATTAGTCTAAAGTAAGTAAATTTCAACTGTTTGTATTATAATGAGTCTTGTTGTATAAATAATATTTTATTCAACCACTTTCAAAAGATATGAATTGATAGAGAAATGCTCTCTAAAAATAGTTTTATAAGACCTTCATTTAAATAATTTAATGAATCTACTGAAGCCACATAAATGAGTGGATTTGAAAGGTTTTGATTAACATGTATGCTTGCTAAATTTAATTTAATTAAGATAATTTTAACTTTATCTGACGATAGACATTTATTGAATTAGATCAACATATATAGACATTTATTGAATTAGATCAACATATTTTAAAAGTCAAAGTAATATCAAATTGAATATAAATATAATTACAGAGTGCAGAAGAAAACTTGGATTCATTATGTCTACAGTAGGCCCCACAATCTAGAATACACACGAAAGTCTCGCGAGAAATTATTCTTAAAGGAGAATAATCATGAATTGATACATTGAGCCCTTTTGCTTGCTTCGTTGTTTTCCTTTCATCCCACTACCATTGACCATGTTAACCAAACTACCCACAACAACTTCATTGACCCGTCCTTTAACCTTACCTTTGATCATTCTCCATTGTTTAGTAGTGTCTTGACCAATTAATCCCATCAACCCATTGGCCATTACCCATTTATTTCTATTAACCTAAGTCCATTAAATCCCTTTAAACCCCCATTGAGCCTATTATTAAGCCCAATTACATCCCATCGTCTGAGTCACCCATCCTATTCAAACATGATCTGTCGTCTCATCATTCGACCTCTGGATTAACAAGTTAAATAAGTTCAAACTCAACTAATAGACCCACTTGAGTTTGAAGGGGGTGTTCAGATATATTATTTAGATTCTGATGAGATAATTCAGATTAAGATAAATTATGATGAGATAATTCAGATTAAAATAAATTATGATGAGATTATGCATAGATTGTGATGTAATTATGCATATCTCATAATTAATTAGTTAGGATAATGAATTATCTTTTGAGATAATATAGTATCTATCAAAATTTATTAATATACTCTATACACAACTCTCATTCATACTCTATTAATTTACATGGGTGTAGTTCAACTCGTTGCCTCCTGTTTCAGGAAGTGGAAGGTTGCGAGTTCGAGCCCTCATAATGTAACCTTGGTGTGCCCGAAAGGTAATGGGTTCACCTATGAGGGTTTAAGCTGGGTATTCCACGATTTTCCACACTTAAATTAAAACAAATAGATTCTCTGGAAAAAAGAAAAAAAAAACCACAGTCCTTGGTATAAAAAAGAAGAGAGAAGTGTAATTTTCTATATTTCCATTTTTTATAAAGAAGAAAAGTGCAAACAAGGGCTGAAGATTCTTAATTCAAATCTAGATGGTCAAAATTTCAACATTGTTCAGTTGTTCAAAACAAATTTAACTCTCTTTTTTTTTCAGAAATAAAAACCCTTCCATTTATTTGAGTCAGGATTGTGATTCCATGCCTATAAATGCTTAGATCTAATGCCACTCAAGACTCATTGAGAAGGAAAATTATGGAGCAGGCAAAGGCAAAGCAAGTCCCTCATGTTCTTATATTTCCCTTCCCAGCACAGGGCCATATCAACTCCATGCTGCCCTTAGCTAAGCTCCTCTCTCTTGCCGGTTTCAACATCACCTTCCTCAACACCGACTACAACCATCGACGTCTCTTCCACCATGTCGATCTCGACGCCTGGACGGCCCAATGGCCCGGCTTCCGCTTTCGAGCAATCTCCGATGGGCTCCCATCGGATTATCCCCGATCAGCGGAGAAGGTCATCGATTTGTATGAATCATTGAAGGTGAACACAAAGCCACTCTTATGTGACATGCTCATTTCCGACCGCTGTTGGGGATCGGATCATCCCATCAATTGTATCATCGGCGATGGGATCGCGACGTTCACTATAGACGTCGCCGAGAAAATTGGGGATTCCGGCCATCATCTACCGTACTGCCAGTCCTACCAGCTTCTGGAGTTATGCCTCTGTTCCCAAGGTTGTGGAGTTAGGCGAGCTTCCCTTCCCAGGTATGTACTTTTTCTGGTTAACTTTGCCCTGTTTATTCAAGTTTTACTCCCGTCTCTGTATTATATCCCTTCGAATTTAATCAATCTTACTGTTAATTTTTTGTTTTTCTATTTTTGAGATTTTTTTTTTATCTTAAATGTTTTTCCTCACAACAGAGCTAAGATAATTGTTAGTTTAAGTCTCTAACTTTATGATGTTATGGACAAACTCTCGGTCAGTCGGTCGTATCAATCAATTTAAAAGAAATTTAGTCATTTTATCATAATAAAATGTTTCAAAACATTTAGAACCGTTACTTTATTTTACTATTTAGTGATAATTTTAATTAATTCATCACAACCTAATCACTTAGTTTCTTTTCTTTTTAAATTTACGTGTAGAGAGTCGAAACCCTCAATTATTGCCCTTAGGTAAATGAGGTAAGTCATGGGACTCAAATCTGACATCTCCACCTTTTTGAGATGAGAAATTATCAGTTGAACTACGTATGAGATAACGTGTGACATTGTCCGAATTTTACTAATTTGATTAAACTAAGGTAAAATGATTGAAGTTTAAATTATAAAAATATTTTTTGATTTAAATGTTAATATTGTACATTTAGGTGTCAAGATTGTCAGCAATGACGTTTTACATTGCTGATGGTAAATAAAAAAATCCTTCTTAGTCAAAGGTCACATGAGGCGGCTATCTCTTGACTCTTATGCCTCTTGCGCATCTATTGTTTATTAGGTTGATTACAGTCAATTAGATATTTTTAATTTTGATATCTGTTTAAGAGAAAATTTGTTTAATGATTTAATATGGTGCAATGTCATATAAATTAATTTTAATGAGCCCATACACTCCTTATTGGATCTTTAGATATAATTAATATCTTTGGCCAAATTGGCCTGTTACCCAATCACACCCCTATTGCCACAACGAATACGTCTCAACGGCCAATGGTTAATGATGGCTGTAATGGGAGGTTTCGATAGAATAGACAATAACGAGATCACTATTTTAGTTAATGATACAGAGAAGGGTATCGACATTGATCCACAAGAAGCTCAACGAACTTATGAAATAGCTAAGCTAACTTGAGTAAAGCTGAAGGAAAGAGACAAGTCATTGAGGCAAATCTAGCTCTTAGATGAGTCGTCATCATCATCATAATTTAAATTATTAATTATATATTTAGCCCACATGAGTGTAACTCAATGAGTAATCTCCCATTTTAAGAGGAGGTGTCAGGTTCGAGCCATGTTTTAGAAGGAGGTGTTAGGTTCAAACCTCTAAGACCTCTCTTGGTGTGTCCTAAGTCAGTCGGTATCACTCCTGAGAATTTTACGCTGATTTTCTTTGGTTTTTCACATGTAAATTCAAAAAAAATATTTTTTATAGGATTTTATTAAATTAATTTTATAAATTCTTTATCTTTTATGTTACAATGAAAATATTACTTATATTAGCCTATATTCCGAGTTATTTCTTTCATTATTTTTATCTGATGAAATGCTACTTTCTATTGTACAGATGAACCAAACATGGATGAGGACATAAAAGGCGTGGCGGGGATGGAAACGGTACTCAGACGTCGAGATCTTCCGAGTCCTTTCCGAGCCAAGCAACTCGGTGATCAGACTCTTCAACTCCTCTATCACGAGACCGTCAACGCGACTCGTGCCTCGGGACTCATTTTCAACAGCTTCGAACACCTCGACTCAATCAGCCTACCCCACATCCGAGCCCACTTCCCCACCACCTACACCATCGGTCCGATCCACTCCCTCCTCCGAACTCGACTCACCGATTCCACCGGTTCCTTCACCTTCTGGAAAAAGGACGAAACCTGCCTAACCTGGCTCGACACCCAACAACCAAAGTCAGTCATCTACGTCAGCTTCGGCAGCCTCGCCGTGTTGAGTCGGGACGAGTTGCTCGAGTTCTGGCACGGGCTTGTCAACAGCCGGCAGCCGTTCTTGTGGGTCATGCGCCAGGACCTCGTGAACTGGAAAAGGGAACGTGGGTCAGATCCCGGAAGAGCTGGTGGAGGCCACAGGGGACCGTGGGTGCCTGGTGGAGTGGGCCCCACAGGAGGAGGTTCTAGCCCACCCGGCGGTGGGCGGGTTCTTGACTCACAGCGGGTGGAACTCGACGATGGAGAGCGTGTCTGCCGGAGTGCCGATGATTTGCCGGCCCTTCCACGTAGACCAGCAGATAAACAGCCGTTTTGTGGAGAGAGTGTGGGGGTTGGGTCTGGAGTTGACTGAGAATTGCAGCAGAGATAGAGTGGAGAAGACGGTGAGAGAATTGATGGAGAAAAGGAAAGAAGAGTTCCAAAAATCTGCAGAAAAGATGGCTGGTTTGGTCAAGGAAGCCATCGGCAAAGGTGGGTCGAGTTACATGAATTTGGAGAAGTTGATTCAAGAAATCAGAGCCATGAGATGCTGAGTTAGACCTGAATGTCTCTGCATTATTGAGTGCAGTGGACGATTGTTTACCATACATTGAAATTGAGTGGAGTCCACATGCTTATTCAAGATGGGGCCCAACTATTTTTGTTTTTCTTTTTTTTCTAAAAAATAGATCTCTTAATCTCTATTGTTATAAATAAATTTTTAAGTCTTCGGAGAAGTTTCATATTTATGGTTCACAGTTGACAATTTTTGGCTTGAAAATTGTTAACAAAGTCTGATGTTGGAGTTTATAAATATGTAAATCGGATTTTAAAGATGACTTTTACTTAGTATTTTAATATAGTATTAAAATAAGAGTACCGTATGGATAGATCGACTTTATAACTGCAGTCCTTCGTGAAGGGGGAGAATAGTGTCGATCCTGAAAGCTCAGGAGCTCTAGGCGAAGTATATTGGTGGGGCTCTATATCCTGAGAGATGCATTAGTGGAGTAAGAGTCGAGGGTCTCCAATTCTGATGCTAAGAAAGAGAGTTAGTAAAATCTCATATTACTAGTAGACCTTTGAATCTTGAGATTTATAAGTACGTAGGCACTGTCTTCTTCTAAGTCAATTTTTAAGGATAATTCTACTAATGGGTTTTATCTTTTTATTTGACAATATCCTTTCAAATAGAACTAAACAAGTGGATTCTAACACTGTAAACATTATATTAATGAGGTAATTGACTTTGCACACATGTCACATGTAAATGTCAAAAATTATTTTATGCGGGCATACTGTTCCATACTAGAGGGTGAAATCAGAATATCCTAATCCTTATGATGTTGTCCGGTGCCTCTGTTTTCATGTCGATTCATTCATGATGACCTTACAATTTATTGATGACTCATTACTATCTTTTGGAGTCCAATGTGACGTACGATTGTGCTAACCCAACATAAGAATAAAATAAAATATCGATTTTCCATATTTCATTAGCTCTACAAATTTTGACATATTACTTAGGAATTTAAAATTTAGTAACGTAGGAATCAGATAAGATAATATCGATTTTAAAATCTGTATATATCGGACAATATAATACGTATCAAATGATATTCGACTGATATCAGACGATATCTAATATATATTGCCGATATCGTCTGACATTGATGGTTTTATTGGCTGTTTTCATTTTTCAACCTCCGGTAAGAATCATGTCTTGTGTTTAAGTCTCAGAGAAGGTGATTTAGAAAAATAGCTATTTAGTGTCAGTATGAAAACTGTCATAAACGTAAACGTGATTATCTAAGTTGGAGTGAGAGTTGTTGGTAGGGAGAGAAGCATAATCATGGTCTATTATAGTGCTGAATCGTCGCTGAGGAAAAATATTTAGATTAATCGATGACTTGTGATATATCCATTGGAGCATAGCCTTGGTATAAAGGGTTGAGTTGGGCCAACTCAGTTAAAAATAAAAGGGCCTGATTTTGTATGTTTTATCAGCTCTAATTCATTTAATATGTTGATTAGCTACCTAATAGACCATAAGATTATAAGATCTAGTAAGAGTAAGATACATGTCCATCCATTATCCAATGGATTCGAAATTAATTTTGAAACCAATTCTCAACAAAGAAGCACTGCATTGGCTTGAATAGATCAATTAAATCCTCTAAAGCATTCTAGCAAGAACCCTACTTTGTTGTGCTATGTGCTGTAAAATCTTTCAAATCCTCGATCCTCACAGTTCACACTTTCTTCTTGACCAACTGAGCTAGGACAAGACCCAATCTATATGAAAAATTCTGAAAATATTTGGATTTTTTTTTTTTTAATTTACACATGGGACATCGCGGATACTCAGCGTAAAACCTCCACGGATGAGCCCACTATCCCTACTGCACACCAAGATTAGGCCATGTGGGATCGAACCTGCAACCTCTCACTTCTAAAAATATTTGAATTTGGGTTGTCCTGAGTTCGAATCAGACACATAATATTGTTTTCATTAATTAATATATTTATAAATATTAAATTATGTTTTAAACTTAAACAAAACCGATCTTAGATAAGTCGGCATGTGCCCAATGCCCACTTACTTGAACAGAGGTGAGGGTCTTGAGTATCTTCGTCGTCAAAAAAGGATCAGTATATAAATTGGATTACATCAGCCAATGCACCATTTTCAACAAAATAACCAACTTAAAAACCAGTTTCTCAGATAAAAATGTTCATTTATTAGATAAAGGATTAGAAAAGTGCCCAACAAACAAGTACTACATTGACTTGATTAACTCAGTTAAACTCTCTAATGCTCTGTAGGAAGAGCCTCCCTTCATTGTACTGCGGCCAGTAATTTCTTTGAAATCCTTAGTCCTCTCTCTGATTTCATCTCCTTCCTTCTCAACCATGAGCCTTCTTATAGCCTGTCTCTACCTCATTTCTCTGCAACTCGCCCTCTACTTGAATTCCAACCTTCCAAACATGGCTCACATACCTGGCATTCGACTTTTGATCCCAAAAGCAAGGCGAACAAATCATTGGGACCCCTTCACTCATGCTCTCCAGAATGGAATTCCAACCGCAGTGGGTCCAAAATCCACCCACTGAAGGGTGGGCCAGCACTTGCATTTGTGGGGCCCATTTGACAATGAGTCCCTTTCCACTTGTCTTCTCTTCAAACCCTTCTGGCAGTTCGACCCACTCCGACCCAACAACTGAGCCCGGTCGAACCACCCACAAGAATGGCTGCTCACTGTTGGCTAGCCCCCAAGCCATCTCCACTAGCTGCTTTTTCTCAATGGCAACTACGCTTCCAAAGCTAATGTAGAGGATGGATCTCGGTTTCTGTTTTTTTTTTTAAGGACATGGGCAAAAAAATAAAATTAAATATGCTGAAGTTACAAAACTATGTATTTTGCATTCAATTTTTCAATGTAATTGACAATTAAAACGACAGTAGTGTGAAGTATAAAACCTTGTTGTAAGTTATCTTAATAATGTTCTAAGATTACAATTACAAAAAGGAAAGTCATGTATAAGAACTTGTAATGTCGTGTGATCTTGTGTAAATCCCAAGAGGTTGGCCTGACGGTCAAGAAGCTTTCCTTATGAACTAGGGTTTTGTTTAATTTATAAAACTGACGCCCAAACACAAATGGATATAAATTTGCATCTAGATCCGTTTAACATACTTCTTGTTATCAAATTACCTATACTCTAATCAAAATTTTATCTAAATGAAATTGCCTAAGGGGAAAGTTTTCACCTGTTTGTCCAGCCAAGATAAGCAGCTGCAATCTTGGTCCAACGAGCTTCTAGCTAAACGTAATGCTTGTTGGTGAAGTGGGCCGACCGGAAAGACAGTCATTGGGCATTGTCGGAATTTTGCTAGTGCATCTTCTTCAAGTTCCTCAACAGAATTGTAGATCATCCCAGCAGAGGCTCTTGTAGCAATTTCTATTTCTAACCCTAGCTCATCAAATACACCTGGCTTTATTGAACTTAAATCAGGAAGGTCCTTCACAAAGAAGATTGGGAGCTCTTCCAATTTGTCCTCTGGTCTGTAATCTGCTATGACAAGTGAAAAGAGGTGAAAACAAAATCATCTGATTATGAATTCTCATGAGTTTTACAGTAAAGTTATATTATATAACAAACAGCTTAGTCTAGGTCAAATTTGGTTGGCTCATAGATAAAGGGTCTTTGAGCATGGGAAATGAGTTGAATTGGGTCTTCGGATAAGAGAAATAGATTATGGATATTTTGTTCCGCTAGATTAAAATATAAGCCATAAGTTATAGTTTGAGTTTGATTGACGAGAGTTAGATTGACTTCGTCAGATCTATTCTGGAATCTATTTTGATATTGTCTTAATTATTTGATGTTTAATTTTAGAAAGATGCATTAAAATAAAAAATAAAAATATAATAAAATATTAAAAATAGTATAAACATAAAATATTATTATAGACCTATTCTTGTACACTAGGACCTAAACGGGCCATTACTGTTTGGTTTTCGAGGAATGGGCCCATTCAAGAGTCAAGACCATTCTATTCTATTTTTCAAGCACAACCGGAATCTCCGGCGGCTTTGGTAAGACCGAAATAGAGTTAACAATTAAGAGTTGACCATTGATAATGACAGCACATAGTTAAGTTAGATTATGCTTAATCAATAATATTAACATAAAAAATATTTTTCAATCTCCTGATAGAATATTGAGCACACGTGGAGTACTTCAAACATTTACAAAAATAAAAACATAAAAAGTTTCAATCAAATCTAAAAGAAATTCAGACATGTCAGAAAAGGAATGAAGGACAAAATGCAGAAATTAGAGAGTTAATCCTACACAAATATGGAAAAGAATGTACTATTTATTAAAATATAATTTAGATTATAATTAGGATCGTAAATGAAACATCAGGTAGTATTCCACAATTTTTTTTTTTTATCCAAGATGTCTAAATGTCTGGTTTGACTAGTTCTTCCTCCCTAGCCGGTTTCCTAATTAAAATGGAAGGACTTTAGTCTCTGCTTATTCCTCCATCATTGGAGTTAGAAGGATTGAACCCCAGACTTCAATCGGATTCTTGCCACTATTACGATTGGAGTCCTCCTGAATTCTTTTGTCTCAACCACGGGCCCAACCTCTGGGGTTTTTTCATTAGCCAGATTTGATCAACGATCTTGAGCGCCTTGCTCTCAATTGGAATCTTGACACTATTACGATGAGGAAGATGATCCAAAACTGACCTTTGATGGGAGAAGAGCGCTTGCGTCGAACAAGAAGTGCAGAAGTGATTACTACAGAGGCAGCACTGCCGGTTTGGAAGGAAAGCCTTGGGAGATTGAAATGGCTTGCAACTTCATGTGTGAAATGCATGAGCTCGTCTGATATTACACATACAATCCTATCTCCTTTCTTCTCCGACAACATTTCCGACAGACGACGGAGAACCGGTTCCCTGCAGTTGGTGTTGACAAGTGTAATCTGCTCCATCATGTGGCACTGAGAGGCTTGGCCATCGGATAATCCATCATCGATGGGTTCAAAATGGAAGTTGGTATGGAGGGATGGATTGGGTGAGTTGAGGTTGGCATGGAAAATGGTGATGGTGAAGCCCTTGCTGTAGAGAACAGTGGCTAGTTGGATCATGGGGTTCAAATGGCCTTTAAGAGGCGCCGGAAAGAGAAGGATTCGATGACCCTTGCCGTGACATTCTTCTGCTGGTGGTGGTGCCATGGCCATATAAGAAGTTGCAGAGAGTGATAGGCTAGTTGATATCCTGCCAATTACATCTCCATGGAAGAACTTATACAGAGAACAGAGGAGGTAAGTAGGGACAATGTAGATTCTCTTGAAGTGAACTTCCACACCTACCTCACATATAATTAAAAAGGTTTAAATAATTTTTTTTTATTGAAGTGACGGCGACATCTGGAAGCGAAGAACTCATAAGGGGAAAATGTAGATTCTCTGGAGGTAAACTCTCAGAGAGCACTTGACTCAGATATAATTTAAAAAGGGCCAACTGAATGGAGATTCAGGTTTTCTTCCCGATACACCGATTTCCAAAAATTTAAATAAAATTACTCTTTTGCCCTTCTTGTTTAAAAAAAAAACCCATTCATCCGCATCATTCCAACAAATTTCTTTTCATTAGAACTCCCTTAGGAACGAATTTTTGGTTTGCGGGCTCTGAAGTGAGATTTTCAAATGAAAACTGTTTTTCGATCAAATTCAATAAATAATATATTAAAATTCATCTATTCTAAATTTTATGAAATTTGGCACTAATTTTAAGTGAAAAAAGCATAATTTCGAGCTTAAAAAATCTTAACGAAAGAATTAAGGAAAAATGGCCTTTCCTTTTAATTCTTTTGGTACGATTTTTGAAGCTCAAAATTATAACCTTTTCACTTAAAATCAGTCCCGGAGTTTATAAAATTCAGATTATCAATCTATAGAAAGTTTGTCTTTAGAGGAAAAAAACAAGTGACTCTTGATGATATTTAACCACTGAGATCAAATAGTTAAGATTTGATTTTTTTTCTCAGAATTTAGTTCACATGTCGAGTTTTATCTGAACTTTCATTCCTATCATTTAATCTTTCTTATTAAAGCACAAAACATTTTATAAATATGAATGTACAATCGAGTGACAGATCCCACAGACCATTATATTTTCTGAAGAGCAGATAATCTTCTTCAAGAGTGGATCCAAATTTTCTTTTCTAGATTCTGTGTCTTCAAAATTGATTCTTTATAAGAAGAAGGGAAAAAAAAAAATCATTTTTGTGTTCTTTATGGAAAGTATTTATTCAATAGAATAAATTTTATACCTCCGGTTCGGCTACGATCTTCTTCTTGATGGTTCGATTTTGTAGAAAAACCCAATGTTTTAAAAATCAACCTGTGAACTAAACCATCTAAGGAGAATGTTGGGTTAAATAAGGTTCAATCGGATTGAATCCTAGTCAAATTCGGTCAAACCTGTGACCTCAATATAATATTATAAATAATATTAAATTATTAACTAAAGTTTAATTGATGGGTTGAAATAAATTTTAAGCAATTTTTTTTTGAAAAATTAAAAAATAGATGTTGAATTTTTTGAAATAAAACAATTCTTTTATCTATATCAAATTTGAACTCATTTCGAGTTGATACGTTGGATTAAAAATCTACCTATATTTTGACTTTTGATATTTGAGCTCTTAAAATTATAACTTTTAAAATCTAATGGACTTAAATTTTATATAAAAAATTGTTTGGGTGTGAATGAGAGTCCCACGTCGGTTGTGACTTATGAGGGAGAAAACTAACTACTTATATAACAATCAGATTAGTCTTTTGAGCCGGAAGCCTACTCCAGTTCCTCTTTATTCTTTGTGGATATTCTCAATTTTTATAAATCTATTAAATACTAAATTATACAATTTAAAACTTGAATTTCAGAGTTAATATAAAGTAAAGTCAAATTAAGTAATTCATTAATTTTTAATATTTTCTTTAAAGAAACTCAATAAAACTTACAAACTCAGTCAATCCAATTAAATTGTATACTTTATCTTATAAAATAATGGAGAGTCTTTAGAAAATTGATTTGAACATGGTATTTTATTTTAGGAAGATGAGATTATCATCTATTTTTATGCTGTTAAATTGACTATTTTTCATTTTTTTAATTATCATAATAAAATAAAAAAGATCTCATGCTGAATGTCTAAATCAACTCTCTCATCTTAAATCAATGCATTTAGTGCATCCATCTGTTTATGTACGGCTGCATCTAATTAGCCATCCGTATAAATTAATGCAATTAGTGTTTCCATCTGTACAAAAAATTATGGTTTGGTTAGGACCTAGACCACTCTTCTAACCTTTGGTACCCATTTAGCATTGGAGAATTGTATGTGGATTGTTGTGAGGGCCAGCCCCACATTGAGCCTAGATAGTCTATTGGGCTCAGGCCCAATCATGTAACTTAGGCCCTAATTACTTGTATCTCTTTCTCTGATTTTATTGTGAGATTATTGTATGATCCGCTGAGGCTGTGAGAGTGAGAAGAAGAGAGGAAAAGCAGAGAGACAGAGCATTGTATTATCCTTGTTCTTCTTAGTGAATAAACATCTCAATATGTGGAAGTAGGTAATTTTGTCGAATCACGTAGATCCTTTGTCTCTTGTACATGTGTAGTTGATTGTTTTGTGATTTGCATTTTTAATTTCCCCAATATGAATTGCCCTGGAATGTTTAGAATCATCTCTATTTCTTCTAACAAATGTTTGAATGTCATGCCCTGCCCTTCGAAATACATGACTAATTTTTTTTGAGACACATAAACACACACGCACAAGCACTCACATGTGAAGGACCTTGGGTAAGAGGGGGTAAACCTCCGTTACCCCTTGTTACCCTTATTTGGTAATAAGGGGATGAGGGTAAAAATTTAAAATTTTAACCCTCTCATCATTATTTTGAATATCCCCATGGGGCTTGGGGTATTCACTCTTGAATACCCCTCCTTAACCCCATTTTGTTCTTTCATGAGATTTTTTTCTTTTTTTTACATTTTTTATTTTGGTGAGTACTTGGGTTTTTTTTTTTAAAAAAAAAACACTCTATTATTTCCATGGCTCAGCATTTAGACAACACAGAAATCTGTTATCAGACACCGAATTTCAGATTTTGAGTGGAAATTATGATTCTGTCCTTCCGCGTGGAATCGATCGATTGAACATACAGTTCATTTTTACTTCGATCGATCCCTTTCGCGTAGAATCGTGCGATTGATTCCATGGGATCGTGCAATTGATCCCTCAAACACGAACGGAAGATGGCAGCTGAAGAAATCGATCGATTGAAACATGTATCGTGCGATTGATTTTGTTTATTTACACGAACACGAGCAGCTGAAGAAATCGATCGATTGAAATATGTATCGTGCGATGGATTCTGTTAATCTATGCTACAGTAATTATATTATTTAAATAATAAAATTTTCTTTAAAACTTTAAAGTTATTTTTTAAGCACTGTGTATTTTTAAAATTTCTCAAATTGAATATTCGGACTAATTATGATAATCTAATAAAAATACTTTAACACTTCAAGGTCTTTTGACACTCCCAAATGCTTAAAACAGAGTGTTTTACAAATAAGGGTATCATCGGCTGTGCCGAAAACACATTTGGGAGTGTTAAAAGACTTTGAAATCTTAAAGTATTTTTATCAGTTTATCGTAATTAGTCCGGATATTCAATTTGAGAAATTTTGAAAATACACAGTGCTTAAAAAATAACGTTAAAGTTTTATCTTTCCTGTAAAACTTTAACACTATTTTTTAAGCACTATGTATTTTTAAAATTTCTCAAATTGAATATCCGGACTAATTATGATAATCTGATAAAAATACTTTAAGACTTCAAGGTCTTTTGATACTCCCAAATGAATTTTCGACACAGCCGAGGATACCCTTATTTGTAAAACACTCTGTTTTAAGCATTTGAGAGTGTCAAAAGACCTTGAAGTGTTAAAGTATTTTTATCAGGTTATCATAATTAGTCCGAATATTCAATTTGAGAAATCTTAAATATACACAGTGCTTAAAAAATAACGTTAAAGTTTTAAAGGAAAGATAAAACTTTAACGTTATTTTTTAAGCACTGTGTATTTTCAAAATATCTCAAATTGAATATCCGGATTAATTATGATAACCTGATAAAAATAGGTTAAGATTTCAAAGTCTTTTGACACTCCTAAATGTATTTTCGACACAGCCGAGGATACTCTTATTTATAAAACACTCTGTTCTAAGCATTTAGGAGTGTCAAAAGACCTTAAAGTTTTAAAGTATTTTTATCACGTTATCATAATTAATCCAGATATTCAATTTGAGAAATTTTGAAAATACATAGTGTTTAAAAAATAACGTTAAAGTTTTATTTTTGCTTTAAAACTTTAACATTATTTTTTAAGCACTATATATTTTCAAAATTTCTCAAATTGAATTTCCGGACTAATTACGATAACCTGATAAAAATACTTTAAGACTTCAAAGTCTTTTGACACTCCCAAATGTGTTTTCGGCACAGCTGATGATACCTTATTTGTAAAACACTCTGTTCTAAGCATTTAAGAGTGTTAAAAGACCTTGAAGTTTTAAAGTATTTTTATCAGGTTATCGTAATTAGTCCAGATATTCAATTTGAGAAATTTTGAAAATGCATAGCGCTTAAAAAATAACGTTAAAGTTTTATCTTTCCTTTAAAACTTTAACGTTATTTTTTAAGAACTGTGTATTTTCAAAATTTCTCAAATTTAATATCCGGGCTAATTACGATAACCTGATAAAAATACTTTAAGACTTCAAATCTTTTGACACTCCCAAATATGTTTTCAGCACAGCTGAGGATACCCTTATTTATAAAACACTCTGTTTTAAGCATTTGGAAGTGTCAAAAGACCTTGAAGTCTTAAAGTGTTTTTATCAGGTTACGTAATTAGTCCGGATATTCAATTTGAGAAAGTTTGAAAACACACAGTGCTTAAAAAATAACTTTAAAGTTTTAAAGAAAATTTTATTATTTAAATAATGTAGTTACTGCATAAATTAACAGAATCAATCGCATGATACATATTTCAATCGATCGATTTCTTCAGCTGCTCATGTTCGCGTAAATAAACAGAATCAATTGCACGATATATGTTTCAATCGATTGATTTCTTCAGCTGCCATCTTCCGTTCGTGTTCGAGGGATCAATCGCACGATCCCATGGAATCAATCGCACGATTATACGCGGAAGGGATCGATCGATCGAAGTGAAAATGAACTGTTTATTCAATCGATCGATTCCACGCGGAAAGGCAGAATCGTAATTTCCATTCAAAATCTGAAATTTGGTGTCTGGTAACAGATTTCCGTGGTGTCCAAATGCCGAGCCTATTTCCATTTGATAAATTTCATATCACCAAACAACAAATTATATTTTTTTACGAAGAGATATGTAGAATTTTTTATTCATTTATTGAAATTTAAAATAATAATAGTGGTTTTTTATTTATTTTTTATTTTTTATGGAAACTTTGCCCTTATTTACCCTGTGCCTTCCTCTATTTTTCAACATAGATGCATTTAATTATATAATTGAAAAATTAATAGATTTCAAATAATTAACAATTTATTTTTTATATTATATAGATTTTCAACATGATGCATTTGGATGAGGGGTAAATTTTTACAGGGGTTACCCCAGGTTATCCTTGATTAGGGGTAATTGTTAGTAGGGGTAACCTAACATATTAACAATTTTAGAATAATTAATAATTTTATTTAATCCATATAATATAAAAATAAAAATAAAATTTTCTGAAACTTATTTGTCAAAATGTCCTATGTTTAAGGGGTGATTCTATCGAAATTTCGATAGGGTCTCAAAACTTTGAAAGAGTTTGAGGTTAATATCTTTTAGGGTAATTAACAATTTATTTTTTTAGAAGTTTATTTTAAAAATGTGTCACATTTTCAACGTGATGCATTTGGGTGAGGGGTAAATTTTTATAGGGGTAAATTTTTACAGGGGTTACCTTTGAGTAGGGGTAACTGTAAGTAGGGGTAAACTGACATATTAACAATTTTATGAGAATTAATAATTTTATTAAATCTATATAATATAAAAATAAAAATAAAATTTTCTGAAACATATTTGTCAAAATATTCTATTTTTAAGGGGTGATTCTGTCGAAATTTCGAAAGAGTCTCGAATCTTCAAAAGAATTTGAGCTTTATGGTAATCTCTTTCAGGGTAATTAACAATTTATTATGTTAGAAGTTTATTTTAAAAATGTGTCAACAATTTCAACATGATGCATTTTGACGAGGGGTAAATTTTTACAGGGGTTACCCTTAAATAGGGGTAACTGTAAGCAGGGGTAACTTGACTTGTTAACAATTTTATGAGAATTAATAATTTTTATTAAGTCTATATAATATACAAAATAGAAATAAAATTTTATTAAACATATTTATCAAAATGTCCTATTTTTAAGTAGTTCAGCCCGTGACAATTTTTAATATTAATTTTATATTTGTTGTGATTTATTAAAATATTATAATAGTTTATTATATTATATATTTCATGTTACCAATAAATAAATTATATTCTTTTATGAAGAGATATGTGAATATCTTTTTATTCATTTATTGAGATTTAAAATAATAATATCTATTTTTTTCTTTATTTATTTTTTTACTGTGTAACGACCCGACCAGAACACATAGAACTTAGCGGTTGACTCAGTGTGATACTGTCTACTTTGGGCCTCGCACCCAATCTCGAACTCGCACGATTTTGTTCTTGGGCCCGGGCCCACGTGACCTGACCCAAAAGGAGTCACACTAAGTTACACATGGGTGGCTTAATATAAACCCACCCTCCCTTTTGTTTCCCACCGATGTGGGACTCTAGAGGAGGGAGGGTATCACAATCACCCCTCCTAAAATCTTGAGCCGTCCCCGGCTCGATCCGATCCAGCTCAACAACTGAAGGGGAATGAGGAAAGTCCATACAGTCCGAGTGTTGAATTCGGCTCTGATACCATTTGTAACGACCCGACCCGAACACACAGGGCTTAGGGCTTGACTCAGTGTGATATTGTCCACTTTGGACATCGCACACAAGCTCGAACCCCCACGGTTTTGTTCTTGGGCCCAGGCCCAGGCCCATCTGGCTCGGCCCAAAAGGCCTCACACTAAGTTACACATGGGTGGCTTAATATAAACCCACCCTGCCTTTTGTTTCCCACCGATGTGGGACTCTAGGGGAAGGAGGGGTATCACATACTGTTAGAATGGCAAGTGTTCATTTTAAATTATAGTTATAAAAAGAATCTATAAAAAATAGATAATATTAGATTTACTTAATGAATATTATTTAACAATTATATTTTATAAAATTTCTCATAAAATTGTTAATATATCAGGTTACCCTTGCTAATAGGTACCAAATAAGATTTTTTACCCTTAGAGTAAGTTCTTACTTTTCCACTGAAATTACCAAAGAAGATAAGGGTAACCCCTTTTTAAAAGTGACCCCTACTCAAGGGTGACCCCTACTCAAGAGTAACTCCTATAAAAATTACCCTCCATCCAAAAGCAGCATAAGTCCTGACAGTCTCTAAGTTTCCTTGGATTTTGAGAATTTTACTGAAATTTCAAGAGAGTCTCTCCTAAAATTCGAACGTGATGATAATTCCCACCTTATAAAATACATTTCATAATATCATTCACATTCATCATCATTATACACTATCATTCAACTCATCGAATATTCAATCATAAACCCACCAATAAACCCCTCAACATATCGGCTGATATGAAAAGATTTTGAAGAGCCAAATATCAGCCGATATCATATCGGTTCGGCCGATATCGACTGTTTTTTAAAAAAAAGAGGAAGAGAGATAAAAATATCAGCCGATAACATTTTTTAAACCCCTGATCCACATTATAGTCCATGAAAGGTTGCCATAAATATAGATTCCATCACAGGTCGGTCTATTTAAATGTATTCGACCATTTAAACACAAGCTCGATATGCACAACATGGTCTCAACTACAAAAATTAACTTTATAGATTTTCTTTTTAATTTATCATATCATAAATTATACTGTCATGTTTTTATTTATTTCCTCCCTCTATATTTATAAAGGTTGATTTCTTCTCCTATTGCTTTCAACTTATAGCCTCTCAACTTATGCAATGGAGCCGTATTTGATCTTCTATAATACGACTAAATTAATTCAAATTAGTTTCTCTCAATTTGTTATCTATCAGACCTATTTTTATAGAGTAGTGATTTTTACACCCCCATTTTCTCCTATTGTGCACCAATTTAAAAGGAATTTTCAAATTTGCACTTGCTTCTAGGAAAGAGAAAAAGAGAGGGGAAAAGAGAAGTAGGGGCAAATTTGAAAATTTTCTTTTAAAGGGATTGCAACATGTGGAAAAAATGAAGGTACAAAATCATTATTTTTAAACTATCTCTAATATGTCAATTCCCAACTTTATCTTTTAGAGTCAATTTATCCATATATCGATATAAGAAGAAAATTTCATTTAAAATCTTTTACCTATTTCTTTTAAGCAAATAAAATAAACAATCATCATAGATATTCATTTTTAGTCATATAGTTTTACTTCATTTAAATCTAATGGTTGTAAGTGTTTTACAAAATTAATTTCTTTTAACTTCTCATATCAAAAGTATTTTTGGTACTCTATCTTATTTCAAATGTCTTATAACTCAAATAATTCACAAAAACCCTAATGAATTAATTATGTCAGCTTAGTGTTGTCCTAAAATGTATATTTTAGATGACTCCTAGGCTTGATATAGTTGTGTGCATAGTTATCGCCTTTTGCTAATTTTTTTAATCTAAACTCAAGTTAAAATATAAATTGTTGAGTAATTACAACTGATATTATCAAAAAAAATTTTTGATATAAGTTTTTGATACCAAAATCATTGGATAAATATTTGATTTATCATCATTAAACTAATACTGGGTATGCATCAAATAAAAACTATAACAAAATAATCTAAATTTACAATGGAAACAACAAATTTTAACAATCTAGATTTAATAGAAAGTTTGTGTCTAATGTGGGTCCTTGTATTCAAGGGCAAAAATGTCATTATGTCTTATAATTTTCCTCTTTAAATTATTAAACATGTATAACTATTAAGGTAAATCAAATAAAAGTAAATATTTGAAAATCCAATTGCTCTCAATTAGTGTTGAAATTCAGGCGGATCTGGCGGGGTTTTAATAAACTCCACCCAATCTATATAAAAAATTATTGAACCCGACCCAACTCAACCCAAATTGCTCAACTCAACCTGACTCGAGATGTTGCCCGACTCAACCCGAGTGTTGAACTGAATTCCCGACTCAATCCGAGTGCTATATAAAAATTTTGAAGTGGGTTAGATCAGGTTAATTCAGGTTGACTTGAGTGAATTTTAAAAAGGCTTGGCCCAACCCAATTTGAATTTAATTTGAATTTTTTTTTTTCAACCCAATCCAATCCTAATTTTAAAAATATAAAACATAACCCAATTGATTTCTCGTCTCGGATCGTTAGGGTTGAGTTGAAGTTTTAACACCCACAAGAAACTTTACTCAAGCTGCTGCCAGCTCCATTGTCTCTGTAGACAATGGAATCTGAAGCAGAAATTGTGAGGCATGAGAAGAGGCCTTCTTCTGCTTTTCCCAGCTCCTTTTGAGGGTCACATGAATCCCATGCTGCAACTAGCCCATCTTCTTCACTCCAAAGGCTTCTCCATCACCATTTTTCACACTCACTTCAACTCTCCCAACCCATCAAACCACCCAAAATTCAACTTCATCCCCATCGCCGATGGCTTATCCGATGCGCAGACCTCCACCATCGACAATATGGTAGAGTTCATCTCCATCATGAACACCAACTGCAAGGCAACATTTCATGATCGCTTGGCTCAAACTCTGTCGGAGAAGAACAAAAGGGAAGAGATCAAATGCATAATCAGTGATGTTCTCATGCAGTTCACAGAAGATGCAGCTACCCATTTCAATATTCCAAGAGTTGTATTAAGGACTAATGGTGCTACCTCAACTGTCTCCATTTATTCTTTTATGCATCTCATGAAAGAGGGATGTTTAGACTTAAAAGGTATCAATTTCCATCTTAAAAGGACTGATTGGATTTTCTAGTTTATTTTTTGAAGTAGACAGTGGGAATATTGTCTTCAAGTATTAGACTATTGGGTTGTTCTTGAGAAAATATTTTGAAAAAAAAAGAAAGAAAAAACAGAAGATATATTAAGAGGGTTTCTAGCCTACACCATGTCTTAAAGATTTTTGTCTACTTTATAAGCAATTTTCAGGTTATCAAGCTAATTAAATAGCTTATTTTGAAATTCAATAAAAAATACTTTAATTTAAGTACTTTTAAATGTACACTACAAATTCTCATAAAAAAAGCCTCTTTCCTTGATCATAAAAGTCAAGTCTCTAATGTTAAGACTCTGTAGAATAGCTTATTTTGTATGAATAAATATTGTGATTGAGTATTCTTTATTAGCAGAAACGATTGGCTTTTTGGATTTTGTATTTCATAGTTGTTAATTTCTCTAATCACAGGATTGTAGATTGGATTAATTGATTCTTTTCTCTTTATAGAGGTTTGTAATTTTATAAATTTAGTTGTCAATGAAAGAGATCTTAATCTATTTGGCTCATTTTCTCTTTATCCATTTCTTCAAGTTCTTCTCATTACATTCATCAAGGCAAGAATCATATACTTAATAAACTTCGATTATCTCCTCTTTTCAGATCCTAAATCAGAGGCTCCAATACCTGAGCTCCCACCCCTTAGAGTGAAGGACCTGCCGGAATTTTGTTTTGTTGAGCCAGATGCAGCGGATCAGGTTCGTGCTAGCATGATTAAGACGACAGCATCATCTTCAGGAATGATACTCAACTCATTCGATGAACTCGAACAATCCGCACTGGTGAAACTCCGAGAAGATTTACCAATTCCAGTTTTCCCAATTGGCCCTCTCTACAAGTACTGGATGGGATCATCAAGAAGCTCAGAAGAAGAAGATCTTACTAGCATGGTTTGGCTAGACAAGCAGAAACCCATGTCTGTGCTTTACATTAGCTTTGGTACCTCAACAGTCCTTGAGAAAACAGAGTTGGAGGAGATAGCTTGGGGTCTAGCCAACAGTGAGCAACCTTTCTTGTGGGTGATTAGACATGATTCAATTCGAGGCCATGAAAGAGTTGAACTGCCTCAAGAATTCAAGGATAAGACAGCTGATAAGGGACTGATTGTCAAATGGGTTCCACAATCACAAGTCCTGGCACACCCTGCAGTGGGAGGATTTTGGACCCACAGTGGTTGGAATTCAACATTGGAGAGTATGGGTGAAGGGATTCCCATGATCTGTTGGCCTTATTTCTGGGATCAAAAGGTGAATGCCAGATATGTGAGCCAAGTTTGGAAAGTGGGTATTCAATTGGAGAGCAGATTAGAGAGAAATGAGATAGAGAGAGCCATTAGAAGTCTAATGGTGAAGGAAGGAAATGATGTTAGGGAAAGGGTCAAGGATCTGAAGAAAACAATTGAAAGGAGTCTAAGTGTGGGAGGTTCTTCCTATGTGGCCTTGGAAAATTTGATCAAGCAAATTGAATCATTGTAGTTCCCCTTTATTAGCATTAGCCTCTCTTTTTCACTCAGCCTTTGGAATATATTTTCAATATCGTGTTGCAATCTGTGACTTTACACTAATTAGAGAATTAGATAAGGGAATTTATTGGGATTTCTTCTTGGAAATACGGTCTCCATCTTACGTAATGTTTTTTTTACGGATCAAACATATCGCCTGCTACACATCAGTGTGTAGCGGGTTTATTGGGTCGCACCACGACAGGCTGCGATCGCAGGTACGACGTCCAACTCGATTGCATTCCTTCTTTTTTTTTTGGCTCAACCGTCAAAAACTATTTTTTTTATATAATGAACACTCTAGACAAACCATATCATGTCCATAAAGTCCACGAGCTTGTCGATCTTTGCTTCTTTATCTCTCTTCTAGGGCTGAAATTGGGCCAAGTCGGGTCTGATTTTTTCCGCGTTACTAATGCATGGAACCCAACCTGACTCGAACAAAACTTTTGACCCGGACGTCTTAACTTGAACCGACCCGAATTATAACCTTACTCAACCAGAAACCCGACCCGACCCGACTTGACCTGCATTTTGAACCTAATTTAGCCTACTTTTTATCAGGTCAGGTCGGATTACCCGACTCGAATTCAATACGGGTTTCTGACTTCTCAACCCGACCTGACCCGCTGACCCGATCCGCATGATTTTCTGGTCATGTCATGCGGGTTCGGGCCAAAACCCGACCCGAGTTTCACCCCTACTCTCTTCCATATTTTCTTCCCAACTCTATTTCTTTGAATTTTAATCTTAAAAACACGATTTTCAGCTCCTTTTTGAGGATCCGTAACGTTCAAGCTCGGATTCCTTGCCAAACCTACTAGTACTCTAGCAGTGAAAGGTTTTCCCCCGATTATTAAAGAAAGCTTATAAAAAAAGGAGGTATTTTGAGATTGTCATGTTCTGGGTAATTTGTTCAAGATAATGGAGATTTAAGTTTTGGTCTGGCACAAGGCTTATTGTCTTATTAAAAGATTTATCCTATTTATATAATATGTTTTTAATTTTTATTTTTCTAATAATTTTTTTAGCAGTTTTTTCTAATAAATTTTATCAGCCATCGTATTACCTGTTACTTCACATGCCATTCTTGAGATATAAAACAACATTTTGGCAGCACTTATAGACACCCGACTTTTTTTTGCCTCTACGCACCCATTTTTGGATTTTAGGGTAAAATTACAATTTTGCCTCTGCGTTTTTCACTCATTCGAATAAGTGAAAAACGCGGGGACAAAATGATAATTTCACACTAAAATCCAAAAATGGGTAGGTAAAGGCAGAAATGTCGGGTGTCTGTAAGTGCTGCCAACATTTTGATATGCACTTTCTTTATGGCCTTTTCCATACTTTTGAAATTTTCATGGATGTTATGTTAATGAATTAGCCCATGAAAGTGGTTTTATTTATTTATTTATTCCATATTCTATTTTAGGGTTTATCTTGAGCTAGGTCTAAATTTAATATTTCTCTGAGTTGAGTTGCGTTTGTGTTAATTGACAATTGTTGATACCTTAACAAAAAAAAAAAAAATTGACTGGATCTGAGCCCTTCTTACTCTATGTAATCCCAACTCATAAATTTTTTGGTATTAGATGAAGAAAAGAAAGAAAAAAAGGCACTAACCATACCCATTTTTTGAAGAAAAATGTTTTCTCAATTTTTACATTTTTGATATTTTCTATTATTTTTTAAAAATATTTTGAATTCTTAATTTTGTAACTTAAAAAAAACATTTAAATATGTAAATGAGTGATACTTAATGATAAAATTATATATCTAAGAAGCCCAGATTTTTCTTGATTTTCTGTAAATTTTCAAGAATTATTTTGCAACATAAAAAATGAGAAGAAAGAGATAAGTATCAATCGATATATATCGATAGTCCGACTGACAGAAACTTTTAATCCAAATGTGAATAGATGAAAATTATAACCTAAATTAAATAATTATAATAAATTTTTTCAGCCAAACCTATATCCACAATATAAAGTAGAGTTCACAAAATAGCTAAAATTAAATCATTTAATGTTGAGTCATGAAAAATAAGTCCTATAAATGCTGACCCCACGGACTGCTTAATACAAGAATTTGTCATAATTTATTAATTTTTTTAATTTTTTTCATAGAATTAGATCCACTCTGATGTGATATATTTATGTGTTTTCATGGATTAAAAAATAAGATAAAAATCAACTTTCTTATTCTCTCGAAGAGAAAATTGATTTCCTTAAAAATATCTTTTAGATAGAGAAAAATTTATATGTCAAAATGTATTTTTTTATTAAAAAATCATCTTTTAGCAAAAAAATAAAAAATGTGTTTAAAAGTCAATTTATTTTTGAACTATCTAAATTTTTGTAAAATCTAAAATAAAATAAATTTAGCTGAAAAACATGACACTATACAGCACACACCAGTGTCCTCATATTTCCATTAGCCCACCTACTACTTAGTGCTTACTGCTTAGTCCTAATGTTATCAAACCTGGACCGATCCGCGGGACACTAAAAAAAGGGGTCGGGTCTGTTTTAAACCTGTATGGGTTTCAAACCCATAAATACCCTCCTCAACCCGTGGTTCAACCTGGGTTTTCTCATAAACCCGTGACCCGTTTTCATGTAAAACTCGTATCTCAAATATATAAAAAAAAAAAAAAAATTTAATGCGAACGGACTGTTGATGGAATGGGATGGGACGGACTGGAGTCAAATCGCAAAACAACAGGAAGGCAACAGGAAAGGTTCCATTCTTGGATTTCTTTATCTCTTCTTCGATTCTTCCTCCATTTTCAGTTTCCTCTGAAACTACGATCGCTTAATCTTCTGCAGTGAACGGTGAGGCCACCATTCATCTCTTTGCAGTGAACGACGCTCATAAAAAAACCCTAGGCTTTCAGTTTTTAGACGCTTAGGGCCTCTTGAACCCTTGAGAGAACTAAGGACATTTTTGTCTTTTGAGTTTTGAGAGAATTGACATGGGTTTTTCCTTCAGTCTTCATTGAATAATTTTTGTTTTATTATTTAATGAAGCTCAACATTATTGACAGGCAAAAGACTATAGACCCATTTCTTATAAAATAAAAATTATTAATTTTTATCAAGGGTTTATTATTATTAAAAAATGTTCTAATTTTGTAATTTAACATACTTAATGAAATGGTTATGGCCCAACTTTATAAGAGACTTACAGTTATTAGTGTCCCCTTTTTCATATAATTTGAGATCATTTAAGTTTTTAAATAAGAGTAAGAGATAAGATTTGGTTTTATTTTTGAAATAAAAATTAAACACTTTAAATTATTAATTAAAAACAAAGATTGAAAATAATAAGCTACCCCAACTACCACTTAGGGCCTAATGATGACATTTTGACAATGAATAAAATAATGGAGGTGGGGCACTTCCATTATTTTATAAATCATTATTATTTTTTATAAATAAAAAAGTTAATTTTTTTTTTGAATTTATATGTAGGAAATCATGGGATACTCAGCGAAAATTTTTGTGGGTGAGCCCACTATTTCTAGGACACACCAAAGTTAGACCATAGACGTTCGAACCCGCAACCTCCCACTTCTTGAAACAGAAGGCAACCAATTAAACTATACCCATTCAATCTTTAGTTTAAATCTGATGACTCCAGATATTCTACAGACTATTTTTTTATAAATTCTCATACAAATAACACTATCATTGATTTTATAAAATTATTTTATTTTATATCATTATAAAATAATATATAATTTAATTTAAGTATCTAGTAACTCAGACATGTCACCGTGTGTTCCCCGTACTTAATTTTCATATGGAATGTGCCAGTTTAAGTGCAGTTTCAAAATAGGGTGTCCATATAGACACCGACATTTTCTGTCAGCAGACACCGAAATTCAGATTTTAGGTGAAAATTATCATTCTGCCCTTGCATGCAGAATTGACATGAAGGAATCGATCGATTGATCAGCTTGTGCTTCAATCGATCGATTCCCTTTTTGCAAACGAGCGTAAGAAAGCAGCCTGAAAAATCGATGGCACGATCGATTGCACGATGAAGCGAACGAGCGTAAGAAGGAAGCATGAAAAATCGATCGCACGATGAAGCGATCGATCTGTTTATTATGCTACAGTAATTATATTATTTAAATAATAAAATTTCTTTTAAAAATTTAAAGTTATTTTTTAAGCACTGTGTATTTTCAAAATTTCTCAGATTGAATATCTGGACTAATTACGATAACCTGATAAAAATACTTTAAGACTTCAAGGTCTTTTGACACTCCTAAATATTTAAAATACAGTATTTTACAAATAAGGGTATCCCTAGGGTGTACCGAAAACACATTTAGAAGTGTCAAAAGACCTTGAAATCTTAAAGTATTTTTATTAGGTTATCGTAATTATGCTTAATAAATAACGTTAAAGTTTTATCTTTCCTTTAAAACTTTAAAGTTATTTTTTAGGCACTGTATATTTTCAAAATTTCTCAAATTGAATATCTGGACTAATTACGATAACCTGATAAAAATACTTTAACATTTCAAGGTCTTTTGACACTCCTAAATGTGTTTTCGGCACACCCTAGGGATACCTTTATTTGTAAAATACTGTGTTTTAAATATTTAGGAGTGTCAAAAGACCTTAAAGTCTTAAAGTATTTTTATCAGGTTATCGTAATTAGTCTGGATATTCAATTTAAGAAATTTTGAAAATACACAGTGCGTAAAAAATAACTTTAAAGTTTTAAAGGAGAGATAAAACTTTAACGACTAATTACGATAACCTGATAAAAATACTTTAAGACTTCAAGGTCTTTTGACACTTCTAAATGTGTTTTCGGCACACCCTAGGGAACCGTTATTTGTAAAATACTGTGTTTTAAATATTTAGGAGTGTCAAAAGACCTTGAAGTTTTAAAGTACTTTTATCAGGTTATCGTAATTAGTCCAGATATTCAATTTGAGAAATTTTAAAAATACACAATGCTTAAAAAATAACTTTAAAGTTTTAAAGGAAATTTTATTATTTAAATAATATAATTACTGTAGCATAATAAACAGATCGATCGCTTCATCGTGCGATCGATTTTTCAGGCTGCTTTCTTACGCTCGTTTGCTTCATCGTGCGATCGATTTTTCAGGCTGCTTTCTTACGTTCATTCGCAAAAAGGGAATCAATTGATCAGCTTATGCTTCAATCGATCGATTCATTTATATCAATTCTGCGTGGAAGGGCAGAATAGTAATTTTTACTTAAAATCTGAATTTCAGTGTCTACTGAAAGAAAACGTCAGTATCTGTATGGGCACCCTTTAATAATTATAAAAATTCTTAGAAGCACCTAACAAATACCATCACATGTGAAGAAAGAAAAAGAAGAAAAAACAAAAGCCAGCCATGTGGTTTCCACGTCACAAGGAATCATTCTAATTTTATTTCTTTTTCTCTTCTTATAGTGAACCTAACATAATCATTATGCCACCAACTACATTTTTTTCATCACACATTTCCTATTCTCAATTACAACTTTACCAATTTTCAATTTTCTTCCCGCCAAAATCAATCTGTTTTTTAGTGTATCTAGTTGTCTTAGAATATCTAAATAATTTTGAAAGAATGTACACTGTACACGTTGAAGTAATTATACGAAGAATAACCTTTTGAGATGGAGTAGAAATCGAAGATCAGACTCCCACTTCTTGACCTCCAACAAAACCACTCATTTGTTGTGAAACTTTTAAAAACTCATTCTAAGTTAAAAGGTTATCGAAAAGTCTTGTAAATACAATTGACTCACAATTTAATCTATCATTCTATTAGATGTACTAATTTTATTAGACTAAATTAGCAGTTATCGAAACCCCTCAAAGATAGCTTGACGGTTAAGAACCTGCTTGAGATGCGGAAAGTATTTGGTTCAGTCACTCTCAATACATAAGGGCCACTCTCCGTAGTTTTACTCTAACAGGTTCTCTAAGAAACTTGAATACCTTGATCTTAAAAAAATAGTAACAATTGTCGGTATATCAATCATTATCATTATAGGGAAGCATATGATCTATTTGGAATTAAATTTATCGATTTTTCTTTTTGAATCTAACATGCTATTCTTCCTTTCTTCTCTCCATATTGCAAAGGTCGATTTGTCCTCCTATTGCCTTTGATTTATAGCCTCTGAACTTATGCACTGGAGTAGTATTTGATCTTCTATTAATACAACTAAATCACCTTAAATTAGTTTATCTCAATTTGTCATCTATCGAAACTGTTTTTAAACTATCTCTAATATTAAATTTCTAACTTTATCTTTCAGAGTCAATTTGTCGATATATCTATACAAGAAGAAAATTTCATTTAAAATCTTTTACTTATTTCATTTAAGCAAATAAATTAAACAATCATCAAATATATTCATTTTTAGAAATATAGTTCTAATTAATTTAAATCTAATGGTTGTAAGTGTTTTACAAAACTAATTTCTTTTAAATTCTTATGTCAAAAATAATTTTTTAACTTATACGGACATTATTAACCATCTTATTTCAAATGTCTTATAACTCAATCAAATTCACAAAGACCCTCCTCACTTAATTATGTCACCTTAGGGCAGCGATCCTCACACGGGTATTTTATATATACACACACATGGATTTTAGCGTATGCCCCATTTGCCCTCCACGTGCCGTACCGAAGAAAAAGAAAGGAGAATGCATGAACAATGCAATTCGGCTCTCCAAAATTTCAAATCGGAGAGCCGAAATTCATGAACAGTGTAATTCGACTCTCCGAAATTTCAAACCGGTTCGCTGATAAACAGTAAAAATCAGCCCATTGAAATTTTACTGTTCATGCGAAGGGTAAAATCGGAAATATTCTAAAACCCGTGTCGCTAAACACGAAATGGCCGTGGGACGATCGCTCTCCGGTCACCTTAGTGGTCCTAAATGTATTTTTTTTTTTTGACTCCTAGGCTTAATATAGTTGTGTACTTAGTAACCATTTTTTTCCAATTCTTTTTTTTTAATCTAAACTCAAGTTTAAAATAAACTTTTTTGAGTAATTACAACTGATATTTTCAAAATATTATTGATACCTTCAAATTTTGGTTAATTTTTTTTATTTAAATAGGAACCAAAACCATTAGATAAATATTTTAAGTTTATTATAATTAAATTAACAATGAAGATGAATCAAATGAGAATTATAAAAAAAATATAAATTTAAAAATAAAACAACAAATTTTAACAATGTAGATTTAACATAAAGTTGGTGTCTAATGTGGGTTCTTGTGTTCAAGGCTTCAAGAGCAAAAATGCCTTTATTCCTCTTTAAATCATTTGAAAGAAACAGTGCTACTAAAACCCCATTAATGTCTACTAAAACCCCATTACATAGGCATTTTTGCTCTTGAAAGAGTAGGAGTGTAGGACTGTGCCTGAGTAATAAGGACAATCGTACTAAAATCCCTGCGGATGACCCCAATATCCTTAAAGCACATTAAAGTTAAAGCTTAAACCCGTAACCTCCTAATTCCTTTTAATTTAAATTATTTTCTCTGAAATATTTTTCCCTTTTTAAATATGAAAAAATGGAACCCAACTGCCCACTTCATTATTATATGATAAAATTGTTCTTTCTAATACCTTTAACTAAGGTAAAAGATTTTGATACACAACATAGATTAAAAATTCGGTGTGCCGATACGGGAGGCCATTACATTTGTATCGGTGAACTTATACATACTGGTGATAAATCATTGATATGTCTTTTGTCATTCAATTTTTGTTTTTTCAAAAACATCTGAAAAATAAAGAAAATCTAGAATATTATTAGGTTTATTTTTATCTAATTGTATCATTATTTAAACCACGTTACAAAATTGAGAATTTTAAATATTTTCCAAAAAAATATGGAAAACACCAAAATTCTAGAAAAAATGTAAAATAAATTCTACTAATTTTCTGCTAAGTTACTGATGTGGTTAATTATAATGAAATGACTATATTATAAAAAATTAATCGAATATTCAATGAAACTTGGTAAAACTCAGAAAAAATGTGTGTAAACTAAAATAATCTTGTATAATGAATTTCATGTATACAAAAAGTAAATTTTTTTTTTAAAAAGAATGTAATATATATGTAAAAATAATTAGAATTTAAGAATGAGAGATAAAAAATAAAAATAAATGAAACCAATGAAATGATATAATAAAAATAATTAAAAAATTAAAGAATGAGACATATTACTGAATAAGAAATGAAAGAATGAATCTCACGAAGTAGTAATATTAAGAAAGACATCGTCATGATTACTTACGAAACTCGACTCGGGAGAGGAGAGACTCCCAATAATAGAGGGAGGTCCACTAGTTAGCATGCAAGGGCAGATACTCAGGGGACACACGGTGACATGACTGAATTATGAGATTTCTATTAGTTAAGTTACATGTTATTTGATAATAAGACGATACAAATTAATTTTACAAAATTAATGATATTTTTATTCGTGTGAGAATCTATAAGAAATTATTCTATAGAGTATCTAGAGTCACCAGATTTAAACTAAAGAAAATAAACAATAGAAACTTTTTTTATTAACTAATAAATTTATTTGCTTAAATTAAATGGATTAAAATTTAATTTTAGAAATGTATTTTATAATCTCTACTATTTTTAGTGAAGTTATAATTTTGGTAACTTAATATATTATTATAAATAAATTAGTGAGTAGATTCCAATGACTCAATTATTTCGTGTTAAAATGGCCAGAGAGTTCAATGCTTGTCATACAATACAAAGTTGCATGTTTCTACTTTGCTTGGCCTATTTCAAAAGCCCAATATTTGAAATATGAAAATTTGAAAGCACTTTATTCAAAATAAATGAATTTAGATATAAATTTTATTTTTTTAATCCAAGTCTATATTTTTAATTATAAACTATTTATTTTTTATGTGGATTTGATTTTAACTATATCCAAGTCCAATAAATTGATATGTGAAGGACAAGTGTTTTAAATAACAAATTTATTATCAATAAATATGTTATAAGTTAAATTATATTAAAATAAAACTCTAATATTTACTTTTATATATCTCAATTATACTGCCTATTATATTTGGAATTAGAAAATAAAAAATTTCCTCTTTCTTATAATGAATCAATTTCGAATATAAAAAATCTAATAAGGAGAAATTGGACTTCTCTTGTGAGACCCTGACCGGGCCTTGACGGCCGAGTCCACTAAGGGCCAGGCCCAAGTGAAGAGAGTGGAGTGGGACTGTGTTTGTGTGCTTGAGAGTAAAAACTAATGTCCCACATCGGAAGTTGAGGAGTTTGAGAGGGGTTTATAACTAGCCTTGCCTTCCTCTTCCAGCAAGATACGTTTTGGACCCGGACTTGGGTCGGGTTCGATAAAAAAACCGTGCGGGCTCGTGCGTGTGCGTGTGTGAGCCCAAAAGCGAACAGTATCTTGCTGGGCCGAGTTCCAAGCCCTTTTTATGGGTCGGGCTGTTACATCTCTATAAACGCAACTTACTTGGGTTGTTATTCTAGTTCTCTAGGGAAAGCAATTTCATAGAAAAATTAATTTTGAGCTCAATTTATGGTATTAAAGAGGTGTTAAAGAAATTAATCTCATATCAGACAGTGAAAACTTGATATTTTTATTGTTTGCATTAAATTTTTAACTTTTATTGAAAATAAATATACTGTTGCCTTGGTGAGATAGAAAACTTTTTCTAAAAAGAAAATAGAAATCCAACTTGTTACTTAGTTACACTCGATTATACTTTTATGTTTTTAAAATGTTTTATACTTTAATAAAAAAAATTAAATGATAGGAATGAAATTTCATTTAAACTTAACATGTGAATTAAATTTTGAGTTAAAAAAAAATAAATCAAATTTTAACTACTTTATTTTAGTGATTAAATATCCTTTGGTTTTTATTTTTCTCTAAAGATAAATTTTCAGCTGATGGGTCTATATGCCGAGATTCTCACTCCCACTTAATTACTTTAATAATTTATGATAATTTCAATTAATAAAAAAAACATAACACACAAACTCATCTAATCTTTCTAAACTCTTCATATAAATTATTCAAATCATAAAAATTTAGAAAAGAATTAAAAAACCTCTTCCATTCTCCTATTTTAATTTCTCCTTGTGCAAATTATTGGCGCAACAGAACGTAATCAACACACTTCAATTTCTATGAAGAAGAACTTTTGTAAAATAATTAGATTGAAGTAAGTATTGAAGAGAAGATATGTTTAAGAACGCCAGCCATCCTAACATGGACAAAATTTGTTACGAGACACCGGATGGAGTGAAATTTCCATTTTATCTACAGGTGTACCGCTCATCAATTATGATGAGATAATTCAAGTTAAAATGAATTATGATGAGATTATGAATAGATTGTGATGTAATTATGTATATCTCATAATTAATTAGTTAGGATAATGAATTATCTTTTGAGATAATATAGTATCTATCAAAATCCATTAATATACTCTACAAACACAACTTCATTCATACTCTATTAACCCACATGAGTATAGCTCAACTGGTTGTCTTTCACTTCAGGAAGCGGGAGGATTGCGAGTTTGAGCCCTCATGTCTTAACCTTGGTGTGTCTAAAGGGTAGTGGGCTCATCTATGAGGGTTTATGCTAGGTATCCCGCAGTTTGCACACACGTAAATAAAAAATAATAGATTCCTTGAAAAAAAGAGGAAAAAAGAGGACTGAGTACTTGGTATCAAAAAGAAGAGAGAAGTGTCTAATTTTCTATATTTTTCATTTTTTTATTAAGAAGAAAAGTGCAAACAAGGGCTGAATACTCTAATTCAAATCTAGATGGTCAAAATTTCAACATTGTTCAGTTGTCAAAAACAAATTTAACTCTCTTTTTTTTTTTTCTCAGAAATAAAAACCCTTCCATTTATTTGAGTCAGGATTGTGATTCCATGCCTATAAATACTTAGATCTAATGCCACTCAAGACTCATTGAGAAGGAAAATTATGGAGCAGGCAAAGGCAAAGCAAGTCCCTCATGTTCTTATATTTCCCTTCCCATTTCAGGGCCATATCAACTCCATGCTGCCCTTAGCTAAGCTCCTCTCTCTTGCCGGTTTCAACATCACCTTCCTCAACACCGACTACAACCACCGACGTCTCTTCCACCATGTCGATCTCGACGCCTGGACGGCCCAATGGCCCGGCTTCCGCTTTCGAGCAATCTCCGATGGGCTCCCATCGGATTATCCCCGATCAGTGGAGAAGATTAGCAACTTGTCTGAATCATTGAAGGTGAACACAAAGCCACTCCTATGTGACATGCTCATTTCCGACCGCTGTTGGGGATCGGATCATCCCATCAATTGTATCATCGGCGATGGGATCGCGACGTTCACGATAGACGTCGCCGAGAAAATTGGGGTTCCGGCCATCCTCTACCGTACGTCCAGTCCTACCAGCTTCTGGATTTATGCCTCTGTTCCCAAGCTTGTGGAGGTCGGCGAGCTTCCCTTCACAGGTATGTATTCAATTTTATTCCTGTCTGTGAATTGTATCCCTTCAAATTTATTCAATCTTAGTGTTATTTTTTTTTTTCTATTTTTGAGAATTATTTTTTATTTTTATCTTAAATGTTTTTCCTCACAACAAAGCTAAGATAAATTACTTATTTTTTTGGATTTACTTATTTTGTTAGTTTAAGTCTCTAACTTTATGATGTTATCGACAAACTCTCAGTCCTATCAATTAATTTAAAAGAAATTTACTCATTTCATCATAATAAAGTGCTTCAAAACATTTAGAACATTAAATGATACTTTATTTTACTATTTAGTGATAATTTTAATTGAGTCATCACAATCTAATCACTTAGCTTTTTTCATTTTAAATTTACGTGTCAAAAATCGAACAACCAGTGATACCTATTGCCTTTGGGGTAGATCAAGTGAGATCATGGGGCTCAAACCCGGCACCTCCAACTTTCCGAAGTAGAATATTACCAGTTAAACTACACCACTGTGAGATAATCAGGCTCGACCCTAGCTATAGACAAAGTAGGCAGCCACCTAGTTCCCCCAAATAGATTGAACTCCCAAGTACACAAACTCCTTGCGTTATATATTAAATAATTAATATGTGTATAAAAGCATAATCCCATTGTTGTTTAGTCCGGTTGAGAGTTTCTTTCCACGTTCTTCATTTTTATTGTATCATCTACTCAATTTAAAATGTGGGTTTCTTAAAAAAATAAAATAATAATACTAACAATCATAATAATAATTATTATAATCCTCATTTTTATTGAGTTTAATAATAATAATAATGAAAATGACAATAATTTTAATTAATAAAGATTTTTTTAAAGTATATTATCATCTAAATAGAGTGAAAGAGAAACTTATATTGAGTTGTTGAATTTTGAATTAAAAATAATTTAAAGCTTTTAAAAGTTTGAAGAGATGAAAAAACATAGGTTTATTCATTTGATCGATGAAGACTTTATTAGACGTAATATACAAGTATATATATTATAATTAAGATAAATTTTAAATGTTTTAAAATTCAGAAAATTTGAAAAATTAAAATAATAATAATATCTTCGTTTCAATTGAGAATTGACATTAGTGTCGCACTCGAATATGATAAAATATGTAGTACCAAAAATGTAAAAGAAACAATTAAGTGCTAAACTATATAAAAAGAATAAATTGTTGTTTTCCAAATGCATGGATTGTTTATAAAATAATGTTGACTATAGAAAGAAGTTTTTCAAAGTTAAAACCGATAAAATCTTATCTTCGGTCTATAATGTCATAAGAAATATTGAACGGAGTAGCTCCCTTATCTATTGAAAAAGAAATGTTAAAAAAATTTGAATATAGTAATTTAATTAGTAATTTTGCATTTCAAAATCATAGAAGAATAAATTTTAAATAATACTTTATTATAAATTTGATTATAATATTTTATTTGGATGTTTCACACTTTGTAAAAAAAATATATGATTTTATTTTTTGTGAGTGTATAAAAGACTCATCTTAAGAGTTCGCCTACGGCCTCCGAAATCTCAGGGCCGACCTCGGAGATAACATGTGACATTCTCCGAATTTTAATAATTTCATGAAACTAAGGTAAAATGATTGAAGTTTCAATTATAAAAATAATTTTTGATTTAAATGTTAATACTGTTCTTTTAGGTGTCAAAGATAGTCAGCAATGACGTTTTACATTGCTGATGGTAAATAAAAAAATCCTTCTTAAGTTAACATTATCATTTACAAAGGAACAAAGGTCACATGAGGTGACTATCTCTGGACTCTTATGCCTCTTGCGCATCTATTGTTTATTAGGTTTATTACAGTCAATTAGATATTTTTAATTTTGATATCTGTTTATAGAAAATTTATTTAATGATTTAATATGGTGCAATGTCATATAAATTAGTTTTAATGAGCCTATACACTCCTTGTTGGATCTTTAGATGTAATTAATATCTTAATCATCATCATCATAATTTAAATTATTAATTATATATTTAGCCCTACATGAGTGTAACTCAATGGATAATCTCCCTTTTTAGAAGGAGGTGTGAGGTTCGAACCTTCTAAGACCTTACTTGGTGTGTCCTAAGGCTAGTTGGTATCGTCCGTGAGAATTTTAAGCTGATTTTTTGTAGTTTTTCACATGTAAATTAAAAAAAAATAAAAAATTATAGATTTCATTAAATTAATTTTATAAATTCTTCATCTTTTATGTTACAATGAAAATATAACTTGTATTAGCCTATAATCCGAGTTATTTCTTTCATTATTTTTATCTGATGAAATGCTACTTTCTATTGTACAGATGAACCAAACATGGATGAGGACATAAAAGGCGTGGCGGGGATGGAAACGTTCCTCAGACGTCGAGATCTTCCGAGTCCTCTCCGAGCTAAGCAACTCGGTGATCAGACTCTGCAATTCGTCTATCAAGAGACCGTCAACGCGACTCGTGCCTCGGGACTCATTCTCAACAGCTTCGAACACCTCGACTCAATCAGCCTACCCCACATCCGAGCCCACTTCCCCACCACCTACACCATCGGTCCGATCCACTCCCTCCTCCGAACTCGACTCACCGATTCCACCGGTTCCTTCACCTTATGGAAAAAGGACGAAACCTGCCTAACCTGGCTCGACACCCAACAACCAAAGTCAGTCATCTACGTCAGCTTCGGCAGCCTCGCCGTGTTGAGTCGGGACGAGTTGCTCGAGTTCTGGCACGGGCTTGTCAACAGCCGGCAGCCGTTCTTGTGGGTCATGCGCCAGGACCTCGTGAACGGAAAAGGGGACGTGGGTCAGATCCCGGAAGAGCTGGTGGAGGCCACTGGGGACCGTGGGTGCCTGGTGGAGTGGGCCCCACAGGAGGAGGTTCTGGCCCACCCGGCGGTGGGCGGGTTCTTGACTCACAGCGGGTGGAACTCGACGATGGAGAGCGTGTCTGCCGGAGTGCCAATGATTTGCCGACCCTTCTTTGTAGACCAGCAGATAAACAGCCGTTTTGTGGAGAAAGTGTGGGGGTTGGGTCTGGAGTTGACTGAGAATTGCAGCAGAGATAGAGTGGAGAAGACGGTGAGAGAATTGATGGAGAAAAGGAAAGAAGAGTTCCAAAAAACTGCAGAAAAGATGGCTGGTTTGGTCAAGGAAGCCATCGGCAAAGGTGGGTCGAGTTACATGAATTTGGAGAAGTTGATTCAAGAAATCAGAGCCATGAGGTGCTGAGTTAGACCTGAATGGCTCTGCATTATTGAGTGAACTGGACGATTGTTTACCATACTTTGAAATTAAGTGGAGTCCACCTGCTTAATCTCTATTGATATAAATAAATTTTTAAAGTCTTTGGAGACGTTTCATATTTATGGTTCACAGTTGACAATTGCTACCTACAATTGTATGTCTTTTCGGAGTCCAATGTGAGGTACAATTGTGCCAACCTAACATAGAATAAAATAAAATATTCGATTTCCTGTATTTCATTGGCTCTGCAAGTTTTGACATATTACTTAGGAATTTAAAATTTGTAGGAACCAGGGAAGATAATATCGACTTTAAAACCTATATATATTAGTCAATATGATACGTATCAAATGATATTCGACCGATATTAGACAATATCCGATATATATTGTCGATATTGGTAGTTTTAAAGTTAAAAAAAAATTGCAACCGATATATCGGTCGTTTTAGTTTTTTCAACCCACGGTAGGAACCATGTCTTGTGTTTAAGTCTCAGAGAAGGTGATTTAGAAAAATAGCTATTTAGCGTCAGTATGAAAACTGTCATAAATGTGAAAGTGATTATCTAAGTTGGAGTGAGAGTTGTTGGTAGGGAGAGAAGCATAGTCATGATCTATTATGTGATGATTATGTGATGAATCGTTGCTAAAGGGAAATATTTAGATTAATCGATGACTTGTGATATATCTATTGGAGCATAGCCTTGGTATAAAGGGTTGAGTTGGGCCAACTCAGTTAAAAATAACAGGGCTTGATTTTGTATGTTTTATCAGCTCTAATTCATTTAATATGTTGATTAGCTACCTCATAGACCATAAGATTATAAGATCTAGTAAGAGTAAGATACATGTCCATCCATTATCCAATGGATTCGAAATTAATTTTGAACCAATTCTCAACAAAGAAGCACTGCATTGGCTTGAATACATCAATTAAATCCACTAAAAAATTCTAGCAAGAACCCTACATTGTTGTGCTATGTGCTGTAAAATCTTTCAAATCCTTGATCCTCTCAGTTCACTTTCTTCTTGACCAACTGAGCTAGGACAAGACCCAATCTATATGAAAAATTCTGAAAATATTTGGAATTTTTTTTTTTTTTTGAATTTACATGTGGAAAACCGTGGGATATTCAGCGTGAAACCCCTGACGGGTAAGCCCACTGCCCCTACGACACACCAAGGTTAGGCCATGAGGGCTCGAACCCGCAACCTCTCACTTCTGAAAATATTTGGATTTGTGTTGTCCTTGGTTCGAATCAGACACATAATATAGATTTCATTAATTAATATATGTATAAATATAAAACTATGTGATATATAATTTATATTTTATAAAATAATATAAAAAAACTTCTATTTTAGACTTAAACAAATCCAATCTTAGATAAGCCTGCATGTATCCAATGCCCTCATACTTAAAAAGAGATGGGGTCTTCAATTTCTTCGTCTAAAAAAAGGGTCCACATATACATTGGATTACATCAGCCAATGCACCATTTTCAACAAAATAACCAATGTAAAAACCAGTTCTCAGATAAAAATGTTCATTTATCAGACAAAGGACTAGAAAAGTGCCCAACGAACAGGTACTACATTGACTTGATTAACTCAGTTAAACTCTCTAATGCTCTGTAGGAAGAGCCTCCCTTCATTGTACTGCCGCCACTAATTTCTTTGAAATCCTTAGTCCTCTCTCTGATTTCATCTCCTTCCTTCTCAACCATGAGCCTTCTTATAGCTGTCTCTACCTCATTTTTCTGCAACTCGCCCTCTACTTGAATTCCAACCTTCCAAACATGGCTCACATACCTTGCATTCAACTTTTGATCCCAAAAGCAAGGCGAACAAATCATTGGGACCCCTTCACTCATGCTCTCCAGAATCGAATTCCAACCACAGTGGGTCCAAAATCCACCCACTGAAGGCTGGGCCAGAATTTGCATTTGTGGGGCCCATTTGACAATGAGTCCCTTTCCACTTGTCTTCTCTTCAAACCCTTCTGGCAGTTCCACCCACTCCGACCCAACAACTGAGCCCGGTCGAACCACCCACAAGAATGGCTGCTCACTGTTGGCTATCACCCAAGCCATCTCCACTAGCTGCTTTTTCTCAATGGCAACTACGCTTCCAAAGCTAATGTAGAGGATGGATCTCGGTTTCTGTTTTTTTTTCAGGACATGGGCAAAAAAATAAAATTAAACATGCTAAAGTTACAAAACTATGTATTTTGCATTCGATTTTTCAACGTAATTGACAATTAAAACGACAGTAGTGTGAAGTATAAAACCTTGTTGTAAGTAATCTTAATAATGTTCTAAGATTACCATTATAAAAAGGAAAGTCATGTATAAGAACTTATAATGTCGTGTGATCTTGTGTAAACTCCAAGAGGTTGGCCTGGCGGTCAAGAAGCCTGTCTTATGAACTGGGGTCTTGTTTAATTTATAAAACTGACGCCTAAACACAAATAGATATAAATTTGCATCCAATCCGTTTAACATACTTCTTGTTATCAAATTACCTGTACTCTAATAAAAATCTTATCTAAATGAAATTGCCAAAAGTTTTCACCTTTTTGTCCAGCCAAGATAAGCAGCTGCAATCTTGGTCCAACGAGCTTCTGGTCAAACCTAATGCTTGTTGGTGAAGTGGGCCGACCGAAAAGACTGTCATCGGGCATTGTTGGATTTTTGCTAGTGCATCTTCTTCAAGTTCCTCAACAGAATTGTAGATCATCCCAGCAGAGGCTCTTTTAGAAATTTCTATATCTGACCCTAGCTCATCAAATACACCTGGCTTTATTGAACTTAAATCAGGGAGGTCCTTGACAAAGAAGATTGGGAGCTCTTCCAATCTGTCCTCTGGTCTGTAATCTGGTATGACAAGTGAAAAGAGGTGAAAACAAAATCATATGATTATCAATTCTCATGAGTTTTACAGTATAGATCCTCCTCATGTGGCACATGCTATTCTGATATGGACAATTTATTAAAATGGTTCTGCCCTTGATGGGCTATAACCTTGAAATCTAACCACTAAGCAGAACTTCTCCAATTGGAGAGACAGAGAGATGATATCAGAGGAATTATGTAATGAGCCGTTTCGAGTTTTATCGATTTTTTTGAGAGATTTTCGAATCTCCGAGTTGTCTTTGGGACCTTGGTAGCGGTGAAGAGAGTGTGGGCGCCGTGGTGGGCCCAGTTATTGAATTTTGAGTTTGAAAATCCAAAGGGCATTTTAGTAATTTCATAATTTTTGTATATACTGTCATAAAAAAATCGTTGAAAAATCACACTTTTTCCCCATCGACGTTTGCCACTCGAGATTTTTCGGGTTCTCGAATTCTTTGTATTTTTATTTTCTTTTGAAAAGAAATTTATTTTCAAAACCTTAGTATAAAAAAAACAAAAGAATTTTTCTTTTTTCCCCAAATCCTAACCCTCAAAATCCCTCAACCCCTCACTCCGCACTGTAGCCGCATTGCTACAGTGCCTGTGCGTTTCCCCCTCCTCTCTTTCGGTGGCTCTCCCCTCTTCTCCTTCAAACCCTAGGAAACCCTCAACCCTCACCGCCACCGTAGCTGCACCAACCCCTCCTCTTCGGATCTCTCTCTCTCGGAGGCTTGTTTCTCATCTTTCCTCTCCGTTATTCCCTTCTCCTTCTTCCCCATCTGCCGCCGTTTGCTGCTCGCCAAATCGGAGGTTTGGGCCCCCAGCAGCCTATCTTCTAGCCCCCGTCGTCGACCGATTCAAGGTATTTGTTTTCCCTTCTCTCCTTTCCCTCTTTCCGATTTCCTTCTCTCTTTCCCTTTCTCTCTCTCCCCCTCTCTGGTTTCCTTTCTTTCTTCCTTTTCTTCTTCCCCTCTTTCCCTCTTCTTTCCCCTTCCCCTTCGGCTGAGTCACTCACAGCCGCGAGTTGACTCAGCCGGGTCCCGATTTTGGACCCCGGTAACCCGGCCCAGCTCTCCAGATCTGGCCCTGTTCGCCAGATCTAGCCCAGCCCACCAGATCCAACCCAGTTCGCCTGTTTCAGCCCAACCCAGTCAGGCCCGATTCGAACCCGACCCGTTCTCGGGCCCATTTGCATTCCTTACCTAGTTTGACCCGTTTCATCCCAATTTCTTACCCACCTATTCTTGTTTCAACAATTGAGCCCCTCCAACCCCCCGGACTCATTTTCTAGCATTGAATTTCAAGGACACACACATGTGAGGGAACTTATCACTGTTTTAGCATACATTCGCATTCTTAACTTGTAATCTTGGACATCGAGTGACCTGAATGGGACCCTTTCGTTTATTAAGCCACTCGGAATGGGAACCATTGAAATGAATATGTGGTAAGGGATCCGTTCGGGTTCACCCAAATCAATTATATGCGATTAATATAAAATTCTGATTGAATGAATGGTTATTGATGCTTGAAGGTTGTTGAAAATATATTTGTGTTTAATCATAACAAATACAGGATATTAAGATGAATGAGACAAGTGTAGGTGGATGTTGAACACAATAGTTGGAAGATGTTGTGATGCTTTACGTGTTTACGCATAATATGCATATGTAATCTCATGTTGGATATAGAAATATGAATCTAAGCACTGCTATGTGTCGTTGACCGCATGATGAGGCATGTTGTTGATATTGATGTCATGTCAGAACATTTTTGTGTTGTCATACATGATCATGATACCATGTGCATGCATGAGAGGTTTTGTTTATGTGTATACATTCATGACGATGAGATGAGTTTGGTGGTTGGGAGAGCTTCCCCGTTACACTCTGGCAGTCGAGACCTCATAGGGGATGTGGGTCTCCCCGTTGTGTTCCGACGGTCGAGGTGCCTACCCTAGAGTTTGGTTCCCTCGGGCGTGGTCGAGGTAGTTTCCGACATGACTCGTGTGGGTGAGGCAGTTGTGTAATACCCTGCCCCGGATTAGGAGTGTTTTAGCTTAATTTCCGTGTTTAACCGGTTGATCTCGAGGTTTTCGATCAGGGCTTCGAGGAAAGCCCAAGTTTGGCCCAATCCGAGCTCGTGAGCTCAGAGATCCAGCCCGTTCAGCTGGAGGGGTATTTTGGTAATTTGCCGCTTGTTGTGATTATTTCTCTAAATTGTGTGATTTGATTGGTGAATAATACTCTCCTTATGGAATGATTTGCATTTATTATTTCAAAATGATTTAGTTTTCAGAAAATAATATTTATTTATCGACCGTCGGAACCCCGAAAGAGAGTTTTAATTATTTTAAATATTTTCGGGAAAGAGATAAATTTTGAAAATGGTATTGGATGTTAGACCATTTTAAGATTGATCTAGATATTTCATTTCATCTCAAAATAAGATGTACAAATTAGTTATTTTTACATTTGTTTAATTAAGTAATTTTGGGTAAAATGTGATTTTTGTTTAAATCAAGGGCTTTTAATGAGTGATAATTCCTGAAATTTTTATGGTGACCAAGGTTTTCAAAACCCAACCCATCTGTAAGGTTGGATTAAGTTTTTGAGGTCTTAAATTAGTACTTTTAGTTTTAAAAATCAAAATTTCTTGAACCAGGCCCTTTCTGCAAATTGGGAAATAATTGGGGACTGATCTGCAAAACCATAACAGCCTGCACACGCCATGCCGCGTGCACTGGCCGTTCGGCGGTGATCATCACCTTCTGCCGTCCCGTCCCATCGGATTTCAGCCGATTTTCCGGCGAGAGGAGCCTATAAATTCAATGCCCCTTCTTTCGTTTCAAATCCCAGCAATTCTTCTCTTCTCTGCTCTCTGTTTGATTTCCGACCGACCGACCCTGAGCTGCTGTTTTTCAGTAACAGTAAGCTTAAGGAAAGATTTTCAAAAATCTAAATTTCAACCCAGGAATCAAAACCAAGGTATCCATTGCATTCCTTTTTAAATTTCAACCGATTTAGAATCAATCAAAACTGATTTTGACCCTGTTTTGATGGAGAAAAACCTGTTTTAAGTTTTAAGGAAAACCATGGGTTTCATGTACCCGTGAGGCTCTACCCTTAAAATCGGATGACCCTTTGAGCTTTTGAGCTCCAAACCTCTCCCTATGGAAAGAGAACTCCCAGAGGAGTCCATCAGACCAGACGGATGTGAAAAACGAATCCAGGAAGCCCTCCCTTTCTGGAATCGCATTTCAGTGCATTTCCGCCGTGACTGTCTGCTGTTGCAGACAGTTGGAGAAGACGACTCTCGGAAGGTCCGAGAGCTGATCTTCGGACGGTCCGAACCGTCGGACGGTCCGAGCTGTGACCCTCGGACGTTCCGAGCTTCAACCCGAAGCCCAGTCCGCCCGAGGTGAGCCAGACCCTTTTCGGAAGGACCGAGCCATCTCAGAAGGTCCGAACACCTTCGGAAGGTCCGAACCCAGTCTTCGGACGTTCCGAGAATTTCAGACCCACCGAGACCTCTGTTTCTGTTTTTCTGTTTCGGATGGACTTCGGACGGTCCGAGACCCAGTCTTCGGACGGTCCGAGACCCAGTCTTCGGACGATCCGAAGTCAGGCCTCAAGATCCGAGGCCAGTGACTCAGTTTTATGTGGTTCGGATGATCCGAAGCCACTGACCCAAGTTCCGAAGTGATGTTCCGAGGAACACTGTTTTGAAAAATAATAAAATATTGTTTGATTACAGTTTTAATCTTGATTATTATTTATCTAAATGTGTTTGATTATTTGTGATGATTTATACACCCCCCCCCTTGTTAATTAAAAATGTACTAACCCCTTTTTCTCTTATTATTTATAGTGTAAATACTATTGTATACGCTTTCAGTCCGACATTAGTCGGGAACTGAGTGATTCACTTTCAGGACGACACTATAGTCGGGCACTGAGTGACCTCGAGGCCTACTCAAAATGTCAGCTCTGGTCCTATCCAGAAGACAACCGAGAAGTGACCCGAGGATCTAGACCTTACTCAATAAGTCAATCTGGTCAATGCCCAGAAGACAATATGAGTTTGGACTGAGCCCCTTATGTTTATTATATTATTATCTTGTGGATGATTTAAAGAGGATAGAAACCAAATAGGAGACTCATTCCATTAAACCCGGATATTTTGTAGGAAAATGCATGATTTCCAAATTCTACGTATATGTACGTATTTGTTATGTATATTGATTAAGCACTTGTATGTTGTTTGACAGAGACCGCGAAACCACACAATCACGGTGAGGGAACTTAACTCTGCAGATTTTGTAAACAGGTGTTATATTGAGCAATGAGTGGTTTCGGTTTTGAGGAACCCACTCATGTGCCGATACATAATGCACTATGGTAAGAGTGTTGTGATTATTTGATATTACGGTGTTGACCGTATGTGTATGTAAGACTGCTTCCACGTACCTGGGCTATTGAACCAATATCGGCCATATGAGAGATGGTTTATGTCTACTGGACCATGGGCGGACCATGCTGTCGTCAGTTGCTGACTTGAGGGTGTCAGTACCGGTTACGTTTAAGAACCGGAGATGTACTTGCAAGGATGTATTTTGACCGTGTCGGGACTTAATACTGGTCTCAGTGTAGTCGGCAGGCGTTACGGTGGATAAAGGCAGTGATTGATAGTTGATGATGTTATTATCTTATTTGAGATTATGCTTACTGTTATCAAGCATGTGATATTAACTGTTGTTAACCTGTTTTACTATTTGCTTAATGTGCACTGTTAATTATCCTTCACTGGGCTTGTTAGCTCACACCACTCACCTTTCAGGCGATGAACCCGAGGAGGAGGACCCTCTCTTTCAAACTTAGGGCGTTTGAGCCAAGGCAGTGTTTTGGGATTCCCCCGGAGCGGAATGCCCTGATCTCTTTCTGTTGGTTCTCGGAACCGTTATTTTTGTATTAAGTACCGGATGTGATACTTAATTTGTATTTGACTATTGTAATCGGCTATGTTGCCATTTGAGACGATGTTATGGATTGATTTATCAATGTTAATATTTGTTTGATCTTATTATTAGTGGATGTTATTGTGTTGTTTGGCTATGTCTATGGGGCATGCTTATGGTACATGTTTGAGTCCTCTTAGCGGGCTGATGTGTAACCGCTGGGCCTAACTGTTGATCCGGCCCAGTAAGAGTGCTTGTGGATTAGTTTACTTTCCTTTCAAAAAAAAAAAAAAAAAAAAAAAAATCAGTCGCGTTCCGGGCCCACTGGTCGGGTCGGGGCGTGACAAGTTGTGTATTCTTTAGTCTCCCGATGATACTGGTTGGTAGACCGGGGTTCGTTGGAGGACCTGATGTAGACTTTAGAGATGATTTTTTGGATTTGGTTAATAGAATATCGGTTAATAAAGTAATTGAGTATCGCAGGCATGGATGTTTTATTCACTTGTGATATTACTGCCCTTTTCATATGTGATCTATAACTACCTTATTAATATGTGATATGTTCTCTCGCTGGGCTGTTTTGCTCACCCCTTACCTTTCAGGTGCCCCGACTGCGGAGGGGATAGGCAGGCCCCTTGAGCAAGTACCAGGAGAGGAGTAGTAGAGAATAGAAGCTTATGCTTATGCTATGTTTGATGTTTGAGAACTTTAGTCACATAGATTCAACCACATGTTTGTTTGGATGACTGTATAACCTGTCGATTAGTTTACATTGTGTTTCGTTGTGTTTATCCTAGTTTTGAACTTGTGGGCTGTTGGACGGGAAGTAGTTACCCCGTTTAAAAAAAAAAAAATTGATGCTATTCTTGTACCCGATATTTGTCTTTTGTAACTTCTGAGGTTTTTTGGAGATAACGCGCCCGTAACGGGACAGGGCGTTACAAATTATGATTATATGGCTTGTTAGCAAGTGCTCATTTGGATAAATTATATGTAGACAAATATTGAAAATACGTCCATTTGAAGTTTAGTCTTTTGTTAGACAAATACTGAAGATGTGATTTTTTTAAGACCAAGGTGTCTAAGCTTCTTAGAGAACAAATTCTCAGGACATGTGCAAGCTCCCCTACTCATATACACTGGGTAACTCTAAGAAAGAGTGACCCTTTGAAGTGGAGTGAGAATCGAACTCAAGATTCTTGCTTCCTAAAGTGAATTTAGGACTAAACTGCATTTGAGATCCGAACCCAGGATGGGCCGAGAAATGGACTTGAGAGAGGATTAGTTTAAGCCCCCTTTCTATTTTTTTTTTTTGAATTTATGTGTGGGAAACTGCGGGATACCCCCCTACGAGTGAGCCTACTACCCCTAGAGCATACCAAGATTAGGCCATGGGGACTTGAACCCGCAAACTCCAGTTTCTTGAGACGGGAGGCAACCAGGATACATGCATAAGAAAGATTTCCCCTCATTGATAATATTTTTATAAATTTATGATACGGTATTAGTAGTAGTTTCTATTTTTATTTAAATAAGATAATCAGAGGACTAAATTGCATGTACCTATGAAAAGATACCTTAGAACTTTAATTGATGTGGCACCTGAAGCAAAGCTAATTGAGTAACAGAAAAGTGAGTAGAAGGACGAGAAGGATATGCTTTAATAGTAAGTCTCGAAATGAATGTACAAGAGATCTAACGCTTGCCATTTATAGAATCCGCTGTGGTACTAGAAGATTTATGCTCTCATAATTTATCTCAATCAATTCATAAATAAATTGGTCATTTCAACAGTGTAAAAAGTTATAATTTTTTTTTTTACTAATTTACTCCTGTATGGTGTATTTGGCAGGAAGAGATTGGTGGCAGTATAGATCCTCTAATGCTACAAATGGTCATTTATAACAATTTGGCAAATATGAAATGGTCGATGAAGAGTTTGATTCAGGTAATAAGTAATGAGAAGATAAATTAAAGGAGAGCTATACATACACTCGAAAAATCTTTTCCTACACACTCTTTTTCAAAAGTTCATAGAAATTACCTTTTTGCCCTTCCACTTAAAATGCCGCATCCTCCGAACGAGTCATCCACTGAATGAAAAAATTCGAACGAAGTGGGCTGTGAAGTGAGATTTTCAAACGAATCCGTTTCTCGACCGATTTCTACAAATAAGATATCAAAATTCAGCTACTCTAAATTTTATGAAGTCCGGGACTGATTTTAAGTGAAAAGGTGTAACGACACGACCTTACCCACCACAATATTGTCCGCTTTAGACCCCACGTGGGCCCTGACCCCCAAAGGCCTTGTGATGGAGAGGGGCTTTTGCCTCCTCATATATAGCCCCCTACATCAAACTCCACATCCGATGTGGGACTTGGGTGGGGTGCTACAAAAGGGTATAATTTTGGGTTTCAAAAATCGTATTCAAAGAATTAAGGAACTTCCCTCTTTATTCTTTGGATACGATTTTTAAGCCCAAAACTATACCCTTTTCACCTAAAACCAGTCATGGAGTTCATAAAATTCAGAGTAGATGAATTTTGATACTTTGTTTGTAAAAATAAGTCAAAAAGCGGTTTCGTTTGAAAATCTCAATCCAAAGCCCATTTCCTTCAAACGAAGGAATTCCCACTTCATTTGAACGAATGAATTCTTTCGTTTGAAGGAAGTGTGCTATAGAGTGAGATTTTCAAACGAGTTCGTTTCTCGATCGATTTCTACAAACAAAGTATTAAAATTCATCTACTCTGAATTTTATGAACTCCGAGACTGATTTTAAGTGAAAATGGTATAGTTTTGGGCTTAAAAAATCGTACCTAAAGAATTAAGGAACTTTCCTCTTAATTCTTCGGGTACAATTTTTAAAGCCCAAAACTATACCCTTTTAATTTAAAATCAGTCCCGGAGTTCATAAAATTCAGAGTAGATGAATTTTGATACCTTGTTTTTAGAAATCGTTCGAGAAATGACTTCGTTTGAAAATCTCACTTCAATACCCACTTCCTTCGAACAAATTTTTGAATTCATCCGAATGAATATTTTCATTCGGTGGATGCAGCGTTTTTAACTGGAAGGGCAAAAGGGTAATTTCAATCAAATTTTGAAAAATGAGTGTGTAGTGAAAGATTTTTCAGGTGTGTATGTTGGCTCCCTTAATTAAAGTTCAATAATATAATCTAAAAATAGTTATACTATATAACAAAGAGCTTAGTCTAGGTCAAATTTGGTTGGCTCGTAGATGAAGGGTCTTTGAGCATGGGAAATGGGTTGAATTGAGTCTTGGGATAAGAGAAATAAATTATGGATATTTTGTTTCCCTACGTTGAAACATGAGGCATGAGTCATAGATTGAGTTAGATTGACTTCGTCCGAACTATTCTGGAATCTATTTTGATATTGCCTTAATTGTTTGATGTTTAGTTTTAGAAAGATGCATGACAATAAAAAATAATAAAATAATAAAATATTAAAAATAATATAAACATAAAATATTATTATAGACCTATTCTTGTACACTAGGACCTAAACGGGCCATTACTGTTTGCTTTTAGAGGAATGGGCCCGTTCAAGAGTCAAGAGTCAAGACCATTCTATTCTATTTTCCAATCACAACACGAATCTCCGGCGGCTTTGGTAAGACCGAAATAGAATTAACAATTAAGAGTTGACCATTGATAATGACAGCGCATAGTTAAGTTAGATTATGCTTAATCAATAATATTAACATAAAAAATATTTTTCAATCTCCTGATAGAATATTGAGCACACACATGGAGTACCTCAAACATTTACAAAAATAAAAACATAAAAAGCTTCAGTCACATCTAAAAGAAATTCAGACACGTCAAAAAAAGGAATGAAGGACACAATGCAGAAATCAGAGAGTTAATCCTACACAAATATGGAAAAGAATGTACTATTTATTAAAATATAATTTAGATTATAATTAGGATCGAAAATGAAACATCATGTAGTATTCCACAATTTTTTTTTTTATCCAAGATGTCTAAATGTCTGGTTTGACTAGTTCTTCCTCCCTAGCTGGTTTCCTAATTCAAATCGAAGGACTTTACTTTCTGCTTATTCTCCTATTATTGGATTCACAAGGATTGAATCCAAGACTTCAATCGAAATCTTGACACTATTACGATTGGAGTCCTCCTGCATTCTTTTGTCTCAACCACGGGTCCAACCTCTTGGGGTTTTTTCATTAGCTAGATTTGATCAACGATCTTGAGCGCCTTGCTCTCAATTGGAATCTTGACACTATTACGATGAGGAAGATGATCCAAAACTGACCTTTGATGGGAGAAGCGCGCTTGCGTCGAACAAGAAGTGCGGAAGTGATTACTACAGAGGCAGCACTGCCGGTTTGGAAGGAAAGCCTTGGGAGATTGAAATGGCTTGCAACTTCATGTGTGAAATGCATGAGCTCGTCTGATATTACACAGATAATCCTATCTCCTTTCTTCTCCGACAACATTTTCTACAGACGACGGAGAACCGGTTCCCTGCAGTTGGTGTTGACAAGTGTAATCTGCTCCATCATGTGGCACTGAGAGGCTTGGCCGTCTGATAATCCATCATCGATGGGTTCAAAATGGAAGTTGGTATGGAGGGATGGATTGGGTGAGTTGAGGTTGGCATGGAAAATGGTGATGGTGAAGCCCTTGCTGTAGAGAACAGTGGCTAGTTGGATCATGGGGTTCAAATGGCCTTTAAGGGGCGCCGGAAAGAGAAGGATCCGATAACCCTTGCCGTGACATTCTTCTGCTGGTGGTGGTGCCATGGCCATGTAAGAAGTTGCAGAGAGTGATAGGCTAGTTGATATCCCGCCAATTACATCTCCATGGAAGAACTTATACAGAGAACAGAGGAGGTAAGTAGGGAAAATGTAGATTCTCTGGAAGTGAGCTTCCACACGTACCTCACATATATATAATTAAAAAAGGGCCACTCATATAGACACTACGGTTTTTTTTTTGGTTGACACATCCGTTTTAAAAATTTTGAATGAAATTACTCTTTTACCTTTATTTTTTAAGAAAAAAATCATTCATCCGCATCATTCTAACTATTTTTGGTTTGTTCGAACTAACAGTTACAATGATCTCTTTCCTTGGAACGAATTTTTGGTTTGTGGGTTATGAAGTGAGATTTTCAAACGAAATCATTTCTCGACCAATTTCAACGAACAAGATATCGAAATTTATCTACTCTGAATTTTATAAATTCCGAGATTAATTTTAATTGAAAATAGCATAATTTTGGGCTTCAAAAATCATAACCAAAGAATTAAGGAAAAATGGTATTCCCTCTTAATTCTTTAGGTACGATTTTTAAAGCTCAAAACTATACCCTTTTCACTTAAAATTAGTCCGGAGTTCATAAAATTCAGATTAGATGAATTTTGATATCTTTTTTTTTAAAAAAAATCGATCGAGAAACGACCTTTTTTGAAAATTTTACTCTACAACCTACTTTATTTTAACGAATTTTGGAATTCCTTTCAACGAATTTTCGAACACGATACCTGTAGAGTAAGATTTTCAAACGAGATCCTTTTTAGAGGATGGGACACGGTAGAGACTGCAGAGAACTTTTGTGATTTCCGCTTGCTTTGCTCTGGAGAAGATTCTGTCTCTGTCCAAGAATAGAGTAAGGGATGTACTTGTCCTTGCATGAGGAGAAACTAGAATAGGAGAATGGGAGAGGGTTTTTAAATTTTATTTTTTTTTCTAAATATTTATGATTTGAATAATTTAGATGAAGAATTTAATGAATTGTTTGTTGTGCTTTTTTTTTATTTGGAATTATCATAAATCATTAAAATAATTTAGTATGATTGAAAATCTCGACATATAGATCAATCTATGGAAAGTTTGTCTTTAGAGGAAAAAAACAAGTGACTCTTGATATTTAACCACTGAGATCAAAAAGTTAAAATTTGATTTTTTTTTTCTCAGAATTTAGTTCACATGTTGAGTTTTATCTGAACTTTCATTCCTATCATTTAACTTTTTTATTAAAGTACAAAACATTTTATAAATATGAAAGTACAATCGATTGTAATTAAGTGACAGATCCACAGAACATCATATTTTTTAAAGAGCAATAATCTTCTTCTTCAAGGGGTGGACCAAGGGTTGAAATATCGGCTGATACATATCGGCCGATATGTATCGGTTTTTTAAGACCGAGTAATATCGGCCGATACGATATGTATCGGTTGTACAAAACGAATATCAGCCGATATGGCCGATATTCGGTCCTCAATATCGGTCACCATATCGGCCGATATGTACAAATATCAGTATTTAAAAGTTATTAATTTTTTTTTTAAAAAAAAATCGATATGGTTTTTCCAAGGTTTTTTGCGGTTTTTCACGGTTCGTCACGGTTCTGCACAGTTCTTCCGATACGGCTTTCATGGTTTTACACGGTTTTTTGCTGTTTTTCACGGTTTTTTTGCGGTTTTTCATGGTTCATCACGGTTCTGCACGGTTCTTCATGGTTTTTTTGCAGTTCCAATATCGGAGGAGAGAGAAAATTTTCAGCCGATATATCGGTCAGGGCGCTTTTTTACCCTTGGGGTGGACAACATCATTTTCTCTTGAAGTAGGAGAACTTTAATCACTTGTGGGGTCCACTTTTTCTGAAAGAGGAAGCTAAACTAGAGAACTTACGCATCACCAAGAGAATTCACTTCCCTCTAGTGAGGAAAAGTTCTGAATTTTTCATTAAGGAAATACTATTTTCATTTTTAACAAAAATAAAGATTTTGACACAAATAATAAAAATATCAAGTTTTCAGTGTCCGGTATAAGGTTGAATTTCTTTAACACTTCTTTAATACCATAAATTTGAACTCAAAATTATTTTTACTATGAAATTCTTTTCCATGAAGAACTATAAAAACAACCCAAGTAGGTTGTGTTTCTAGATAATTCCAAATTTTCTTTTCGACTACGATAGTCTACTCCACGGTACTATTTTGTAGAAAAACTCAATCTTTTAAAAATTGATCTATAAACTAAATCACCTAAAGAGAAGGTTGGGTTAAATAAGGTTCAATCGGATTGAACCCTAGTCAAACTTAGTCAAACTCATGACATCAATATAATATATAAATAATATTAAATTATTAACTAAAGTTTAATTGATGACTGACATAGGTGTAGCTCAACTGGTTACCTCTTGCCTCAAGAAGCGTTTGATTGATGGGTTGAAATAAATTTTAAGCAATTTTTTTTTTGAAAAATTAAAAAATGGAAGTTGAATTTTTTGAAACAAAACATTTTTTTTATCCATATCAAATTTGAACTCATTTGGAGTTGATAGGTTGGATTAAAAAGCCACCTATATTTTCACTTTTGATATTTGTGCTCTTAAAATTACAACTTTTAAAATCTAATGGACCTAATTTTTCTATAAAAAATGGTTGGGGGTGTAAACGAGAGTCCCACATCGGTTGTGAGGAGAGAAAAATAATTACTTATATGGAAGTAACTCCTCCTGTCAGACTAGTCTTTTAAGTGGAAAGCCTAGTCCAATACTTCTTAGATTCATCTATCACCATTCATTAAATCTCACTCTTTATTCTTTGTGGATATTCTCAATTTTTATAAATCTATTAAATACTAAATTATATAATTTAAAATAAAATCAAATTAAGTAATTCATTAATTTTTAATATTTTCTTTGAAAAAACTCAATAAAACTTACAAACTCAGTCAATTCAATTAAATTGTATATTTTATCTTATTAAATAAACGGAGGGTCTTTAGAAAATTGATTTGAACATGGTATTTTATTTTAGGAATATGAGAATATCATATATTTTATGGTGTTAAATTGACTATTTTTCATTTTTTTACTTATCAAAATAAAATAAAAAAACTCATGCTGAATGACTCAATCAACTCTCTCATCTTCAATTAATGCAATTAATGTTATTAATGTTTCCATCTGTTTATGCACGGCTGCATCTAATCAGCCAACCCTATAGAAAAGACTAATGAAATGAGAGAGAGACTTGAACAGAACGTAAACTACATTGGGACTTCTAGGTTTTAATTTTGTTTATCAATGTTTTCTGAAATTAAATTTCGGAATACCAATTTAATCGTGAATTATAAAATGTTTAATATATATCAGTAGATTTTATAGTCTAAAAATTCAAAAAAAAATTATTGTCAATCAAGCCAAGTTGGTAAAATAAAAAATTTGTTTTTTTTTTTTCAAATTTTTTTTTTTTTAAATTCTATTTCAACTCAGTAATTAAATCTTAGTTAATAATTTAATATTATTTATAATATTATATTGATAGACACAGATTTGAATAAATGTTACTGTATTTAACCTGACCATTATTAGAAACGGTTCAGTAGACAGTCCACTGTGTTATATATTTTTTGACTTTTTCTTATTTTATCCTTCCATCTACCTTTCTTCGTACTGTTCGAACTCTAGTTCTGTTCTTGTTTTCTCCAACAATGGCAGGCCTCTCACAGAAGATCTCAGGCCTTCCCTGAGGCAAATAAAGGAGTTTGCATGGACCGATTTCCTCATACTCTCCACTTTCTTCCCATTCCTTTGTTTCCCAAATTAAACTGCCGTGAACAATTCTCTCCTCCTCTAGTTTTCCCTTTTTTTTTTTTTTTAAGTCCGGAGGTGTCCAGGTATCACATCTATATAAACTCAAGAAAAATGTGTATAAACTAAAATAATCTTGTATAATGAATTTCATGTATACCAAAAGTAAAAAAAAATGTAATATATATGTAAAAATAATTAGAATTTAAGAATGAGAGATAAAAAATAAAAAATAAATGAAACCAATGAAATGATATAATAAAAATAATTAAAAAAATTAAAGAATGAGACATATTACTGAATAAGAAATGAAAGAATGAATCTCACGAATTAGTAATATTAAGAAAGACATCGTCATGATTACTTATGAAACTAGACTCGGGAGAGGAGAGACTCCCAATAATAGAGGGAGGTCCACTAGTTAGCAACGATGCAAGGGCAGATACTCGGGGGACACACGGTGACATGACTGAATTATGAGATTTCTATTAGTTAAGTTACATGTTATTTGATAATAAGACGATTCGAATTAATTTTACAAAATTAATGATATTTTTATTCGTGTGAGAATCTATAAGAAATTATTCTATAGAGTATCTAGAGTCACCAGATTTAAACTAAAGAAAATAAACAATAGAAACTTTTTTTATTAACTAATAAATTTATTTGCTTAAATTAAATGGATTAAAGTTTAATTTTAGAAATGTATTTTATAATCTCTACTATTTTTAGTGAAGTTATAGTTTTGGTAACTTAATATATTATTATAAATAAATTAGTGAGTAGATTCCAATGACTCAATTATTTCGTGTTAAAATGGCCAGAGAGTTCAATGCTTGTCATACAATACAAAGTTGCATGTTTCTACTTTGCTTGGCCTATTTCAAAAGCCCAATATTTGAAATATGAAAATTTGAAAGCACTTTATTCAAAATAAATGAATTTAGATATAAATTTTATTTTTTTAATCCAAGTCTATATTTTTAATTATAAACTATTTATTTTTATGTGGATTTGAATTTTAACTATATCGAAGTCCAATAAATTGATAATGTGAAGGACAAGTAATTTAAATAACATATTTATTATCAATAAATATGTTATAAGTTAAATTATATTAAAATAAAACTCTAATATTTACTTTTAGATATCTCAATTATACTGCCTATTATATTTGGAATTAGAAAATAAAAAATTTCCTCTTTCTTATAATGAATCAATTTCGAAGATAAAAAATCTAATAGGGAGAAATTGGACTTCGCTACAAATGCAACTTACTTGGCTTCTTACTAGTTCTCTAGGGAAAGCAATTTCATAGAAAAATTAATTTTGAGTTCAATTTATGGTATTAAAGAGGTGTTAAAGAAATTAATCTCATATTAGACTCTAAAAACTTGATATTTTTATTATTTGCGTCAAAATCTTTAATTTTTATTAAAAATAAATGTACTGTTGCCTTTGGGAGAGAGAACTTTTTCTAAAAAGAAAATAGAAATCCAAAACTTTTCCTCATAAGAGGGAGGTGACTTCTCCTGGTGATGTATATCTCTTATTTGGCTTCCTCGATACTTTAGGAGAAAATGTTTTGTGCAACTTGTTACTTAGTTACACTCGAATAGTTTTATGTTTTTAAAATGTTTTGTACTTTAATAAAAAAAATTAAATGATGAGAATGAAATTTCATTTAAAACTCAACATGTGAATTAAATTTTGAGTAAAAAAAAAAATTAAATTTTAACTACTTTATAAGATGAATTTTTGTAAAATAATTAGCTTGAAGTAAGTATTGAAGAGAAGATATATTTAATCCTAACATGGGTGAAGTCTTTTAAGAGGCATTGGTTTTCGTGATTTCCAACTTCATCCTTTACAAGTGAACTAGTCAGTGACCAGTCACTGAACCGATTAGTGAACCAGTCAGTGAACCGGTCAGTGAACTAATCAGTGAGCTGATTTACTGCATGTATAAAAAAAACAGTCTTATTTTAATGATTCCGTAAGTGAGTTAATTTCTGATATTTTTTCTTTTTTTTTTTTTAAGCTTTCCATACAACATGATGGAAGTAAAGTGAGAAGTTTAGAAAAATTCATGTCCCCTAAATTGTCCTTACCAACCTCCTCTCCTCTTTATAAGTTCTTCTCGTCCAAGACCCAGCCGTGGAGATGTAATTGGCAGGCTATCAACCAGCCTATCACTCTGTGCAACCTCTTACATGTCCATGGCACTACCACCAGCAGAAGAATGCCACGGCAAGGGTCATCGGATCCTTCTCTTTCCGGCGCCCCTTAAAGGCCATTTGAACCCCATGATCCAACTAGCCGCTGTTCTCTACAGCAAGGGCTTCACCATCACCATTTTTCATGCCAACCTCAACTCACCCAATCCATCCCTCCATACCAACTTCCATTTTGAACCCATCGATGATGGATTATCCGACGGACAAGCCTCTCAGTGCCACATGATGGAGCAGATTACACTTGTCAACACCAACTGTAGGGAACCGGTTCTCCGTCGTCTGTTGGAAATGTTGTCGGAGAAGAAAGGAGATAGGATTGTATGTGTAATATCAGACGAACTCATGCATTTTACACATTAAGTTGCAAGCCATTTCAATTTCCCAAGGCTTTCCTTCCAAACCAGCAGTGCTGCCTCTGTAGTAATCACTTCTGCACTTCTGGTTCGACGCAAGCGCTCTTTTCCCATCCAAGGTCAGTTTTGGATCATCTTCCTAATCGTAATAGTGTCAAGATTCCGATCGAGAGCAAGGCGCTCAAGATCATCAATCAAATCTGACTAATGATAATAGTGGTTGAGACATGAGACTTAGACTTCAAAATGACTCCAATCGTAATAGTATCAAGAGTCTGATTGAAGTCTTGGAGTCAATCTCTAGTTACTCCAACGAAGAACTACTCTATGTGGAATATGTAAAGAGTAAAGCCCTACCGTTTGAATTTTGAAATCAGCATGTGTATGGAGGTGTGCACATGTTCCGAAGCAGGGGTACAAAAAATGGTATCGGCCGATATTTTTCTCTTTCCTTTTCTTTTTTTTTTTAAATATATCGTATCGGCCGATATGATGCTCTCTAAAATTGATATATATCGGCCGATACGATATGTATCAACTGATATTTCAACCCCTGCTCCGAAGTACTAGTCGAACCAAACACTTACACACCTTGAGTAAAGAAAAATGTGGAATACCTGATATTTCATTTACATCCTAATTATAATCTAAATTATATTTTAATAAATAGTACATTTTTTTCCATATTTGTGTAGGATGAACTATCTGATTTCTGCATTTTGTCCTTCAGTCCTGTTTCTGACATGTCTGAATTTCTTTTAGATTTGATTGAAGCTTTTTATGTTTTTATTTTTGTAAATGTTTGAAGTACTCCACGTGTGCTCAATATTCTATCAGGAGATTGAAAAATATTTTTTATGTTAATATTATTGATTAAGCATAATCTAACTCAACTATGTGCTGTCATTATCTAAACTCCACCAGCCCAACTCATTATCAATGGTCAACTCTTAATTATTAATTCTATTTCGGTCTTACCAAAGCAGCCGGAGATTCTGGTTGTGATTGAAAAATAGAATAGAATCGTCTCGAACGGGCCCATTCCTCCCAAAGCAAACAGTAATGGCCCGTTTAGGTCCTAGTGTACAAGAATAGGTCTATGATAATATTTTATGTTTATATTATTTTTAATATTTTATTATATTTTTTATTTTCATGCCATCTTTCCAAAACTAAACATCAAACAATTAAGGCAATATCGAAATAGATTCAAGAATAGATCTGACGAAGTCAATCTAGCTCAACCTATGACTCATGGCTCATGTTTCAATCTAGCGAAACAAAATATTCATAATCTATTTCTCTTATCCCAAGACCCAATTCAACCCATTTCCCATGCGCAAAGACCCTTTATCTAGGCGAGTCATACAGACACCTGGATTTTCTTCCTTTACGCACCTGTTTTCAAAATTTTGAATTAAATTACCCTTTTGCCCTTCTGCTTAATTCTTCTGCATCCGCCAAACGAACCCCGAATGAAAAATTAGTTCGGATCTGGGATTGACCGAACACTTGCATAAGGGAGAGAAAAAAAATCGGTCAGGGGCACACCGTTGACCGAAACCTAAGGTCTCCCTTAGCCAGGGGCGACCATAGTGGTATCGATCCTAAGGGCAGAAGTACAGGATTCACTTAAATCTAAGAAAGAAACCCACAAGTTTATGTTTCGGTCGTCCCAAGCAGCAGCAGAAGAGGATCCCACGCGAGTCAGATCAGAGATCTGGTGGTACAGATGGATAGACCATCAAAAAATGGAATGGGTATGGTGGGTTCCACCGGCAGAAACTTTCTCAATCAACTGGTTTAAGGCCGAGAAGAAGATCTGGCGACAGTAATTTCAATCAAACTCTTCGTCGACCATTTCACATTTGCCAAATTGTTATAAATGACAATTGGTAGCATTAGAGGATCTATAATAAAAATTTATAACTTTCTACACTTTTGATATGACCAATTTACTTATAAATTGATCAGAGATAAATTATAAGAGCATAAATCTTCTAGTACCACAGTAGATTCTATAAATGGCAAGCTTTAGATCTCTTGTACATTCATTTCTGAGACTAACTATTAGCTTTGCTTTTGGTGCCACTTCACTTAAAGTTATCTTTTCTTAAGTACATGCACTTTAGTCCTCTGATTATTTTATTAAAATAAAAATTAAAACTAATACCAATGCCATATGTTAAATTTATAAAAATATTATAAATGAGGGGAAAACTTTCTCATGCATGTATCAAATGGAAAGGGGGCTTAAACTATTCCTCCCTCGAGTCCATTTCTTGGCTCACCCATGGGTGGCCTTTTGACATCAATTGGGGGGCCATGGAGCCAGTGATCATTTTGAAAAAAATCACAATTTAATAGAAAAGTTAGAGTGACGGTCAGAAATCCATTTAGGAAGTAAGAGTATTGAGTTCGATTCTCACTCCATCTCAAAAGACTGCTTATCATAGAGTTACTAAGTGTGTATGGGTAGAGAATCTTGCACATGCTTCGAGAATTAGTTTGGTGTATTTTTAATAATTGTCTGAGCATAATTCATCAAACTGCTAACAAGCCATATAATCATAATTCTTCTGATATCATCTCTCTGTCTCTCCAATTGGAGAAGTTCTGCTTAGTGGTTAGATTTCAGGGTTATAGCCCATCAAGGACAAACCCATTTTAATAAATTGTCCATATCAAAATAACATGTGCCACATGAAGATCTATACTGTAAAACTCATGAGAATTCATAATCAGATGATTTTATTTTCACCTCTTTTCACTTGTCTTACCAGATTACAGACCAGAGGACAGATTGGAAGAGCTCCCAATCTTCTTTGTCAAGGACCTCCTTGATTTAAGTACAATAAAGCCAGGTGTATTTGATGAGCTAGGGTCGGAAATAGAAATTGCTAAAAGAGCCTCTGCTGGGATGATCTACAATTATTTGTTGAGAATTGGTCAAAATTAATTTCGAATCCATTGGATAATGGATGGACATGTATCTCACTCTTACTAGATCTTATACTCTTATGGTCTATTAGGTAGCTAATCAACATATTAAATGAATTAGAGCTGATAAAACATACAAAATTAGGCCCTTTTAATTTTAACTGAGTTGGCCCAACTCAACCCTTTATACCAAGGCAGGGGTCAAAATATCGGCCGATACTGTGCATATCGGTCGATATAATTCGGATTTTCAGCCACCGAATTATATCGGTCGATACGTATAGTATCGGCCGTACAAAAAAAAATTCGACCGATATGAACGATTTTTTGACCGAATTATCGGTCATCATATCGGCCGAATTTTAAAAATTCGGTTTTTTGTTTTTTTTTTTTAAAAAAGCTTTTTTTATATAATAAATATCGGTCGAGATGACCGATATATCGGTCCAAATCTCGGCCGAATCTGGGCCAAAACGGCCGTTTTTTCCCCCAAAAAATAGTAAAACTCGGGACTAGGGCCCAACTCAAGTCCGACGATATTTTGCCGATATATCGGACGATATCTCATATCCGATATATCGGGCGAGATCTCGGACGAGATCTCACCTGTCAACCAATTCTCCCCGTCACATCTCTGTGTACAGCGGACTGCAGGATTCGGCTGGTACGGCATGCATGAATATTTTATTATTTTTTAAAATCTGAAAAATCAACCCGGTCCAATTTTTTTCTATAAATACCATTCACCTACATCTCAAATTTCACACCTTATTTTCAAGGAGAAAACCAGATTTCACTATTTATCTTCCAAAAAAAAAATAATTCACTCTTCATTACTTGATTTAACTAAGTTCTAAACAACCCGGATTTGTTTGAAACCGAACGATCCAGACCGTTCAAAGGTTTCTTCATTTATAGATCTACTGATCTTGTAAGTTTTGTAATTTATTTCGATTTATCTGTATTTTATTTTAATTTTTTTAGCCAAAAATGACATAAAAGTGTTAAAAAAAGTTAAAAAATGCTTGAAGTTAAATAAGATATGTAGTAAATAAAAGTTTTATATAGGTATTATAATTTTTTTCCATCTGAATGTATCTGTAGTTATTTTTTATGTACTTTGTTAGTTACTTTTTTTTTTCATTTATTTATTCCTTTTTGTTAACTATTTCAACATAAAATAGCATAAATGAAAAAAAAAGTTAGAAAATGATAATACCTATAAAATAATAGATGAAAATTTTTAATTTGCTCTTAGTTACCGTTACTAACATGTCAAAATTTACAACAACATTTTTTACATTCACTTACTATTTATTTTAATTATTTCATCATTAACTATGGATTATGACATATAAATGTTAGTAAATGGTAAAACCTATAAAATAATACATGAAATTTTTTTATTTGCTGTTATTTACTGTATACTAACTTCTTTTACAGGGATGTAATTTTTTCCTTTTATTTTCTTTCTTTTTGTAATTATTTCATTATTATCTATGGACTATGACATATAAATGTTAGAAAATGGTAAAACCTATAAAATAAGACATGAAAATTTTTTATTAGCTGTTATTTAATGTATACTAACGTCTTTTACAGGGATGGCATTTTTCCTTTTATTTACTTTCTTTTTGTAATTATTTCAATATTATTTATGGACTATGACATATAAATGTTAGAAAATGGTAAAACCTATAAAATAATACATGAATTTTTTTTATTTGCTGTTATTTAATGTATACTAACGTATTTTACAGGGATACAATTTTTTCCTTTTATTTTCTTTCTTTTTGTAATTATTTCATTATTAACTATGGATTATGACATATAAATGTTAGTAAATGGTAAAACCTATAAAATAATAAATGAAATTTTCTTATTTACTGTTATTTTTTTATTATAATTAAAAATGTATGACATTTGTGCGGTTATCAGTTCAAGTAATTAGGACCCCATTAGTTTCATTTTCTAATATTTTTCTACATTATTATGTAATTTTCAATCATTTTATTATTTATTTATTTTTATTTCTATAATTTCATAACTTAAAATAACACTCATTGACTAAGAAAATAAATTATGAAATTATTTCTACAAATTTTCTCATTTATATCCTTTTCCTTGTAATTTTCATCATTTCATTACTATTTATATAATTTCCCGCTATCGTAACTTCAAAAATATATTAGAAGATGTAAATTTCTGATATTTTATGAAAAAATTACATGTTCAATAAGCTCATAATTATCTGCATTTACTGTAATTTTTTTGGAATTTTTTTTAAAAAAAACGGGCAGGAGAGAGAAAAAGTTCGGCCGATATATCGGCCGATATGAAAAATCGGCCAGGATATCGGCCCGGCCGATTTTTCTACCCCTGTACCAAGGCTATGCTCCAATGGATATATCACAAGTCATCAATTAATCTCAATATTCTATCACATAATAGACCATGACTATGCTTCTGTCCCTACCAACAGCTCTCACTCCAACTTAGATAATCACTTTTACTTTTATGGCAGTTTTCATACTGACACTAATCTAAATCACCTTCTCTAAGACTTAAACACAAGACATGGTTCCAGTCCAATGCCAGCACTAAATACAGGTTAGCTAAACCAGATTCGTTTTGCACTTGGGTCCTTGTCTGAGTATACATCTCAGGTCCACCAACTTTGTCTATAGCCAAAACTGGACCCCTACGTTAAGACATGTTTATATTTTCACATCTCTCCTATATATTTACCTCCCCCTCTCTCTCTCATTTTACAATTTTTTTTTATGAATGAGATGATCTGGCCGATTAATCTACCCTATCTATACAGACTGGAATAATTCTACCGCGAGTGGCCTTTTACGGTAGAGTGAGAATCCAACTCAATATTCGTACTTATTGAAGCAGGTTTCTTACCATTATTCCAACCCTTTACATCGTAATTGTTAGAGTAATCCATGATACAATCGAATGCAGTTTGGACAAATCATTAAAGCATCAAAACTATTTCCCTTTTTCACAGAAAATGATGGATATAGTCTGACAGGCCCAAAATCTCTTCTAAAATTCTTATTTGAACCAGTCATTGGACTGAATTTTTCCCGTCGTTATCTCTATCAGATCCTCTGGAGATACCCATTGCTGAACCATCCAATGCAAAATTGTGATCCTTGATCAAACATAAAAAATATCTTACTTATGAGTTACGATAACGATGAGAGATGGCGATCATGGGGGCTGATTCTTATTGGGTAGGTGATAGAGAAAGATGTCAAAGCCAATGGATGAGTACAGGTCCAGCTAACATGATGGTCATGCTTGCTTAAAGAAATTATTTATTGCAAATTAGTCTATTGTAAATTAAAAAAACTAATTTTTTGTAGAATTTATATTGAATGATAATGATAAATTGAATTTATATAAAAAATGAGCCACAAATCAATTTTGAAAAGTTAGATAAAGTATATAATTTAAAAAGTAATAAATCTTAATTTTAACCCAGAGAGGGTTGGCCTGACAATGGCCACTCCTCATCTAGTTACTCCTCATCGAGTTACTCTTCATCGATTTAACCGACTTAACCCGTGTGTGGATTGAGAGGTTTACACATACTCATGGAATTAGTCTCACCTTCAATATAGGATGGAGATACCCATGTTAAAAAAAAATCTTAATTATTTACAAAGCTCTTAACCTTAATCCAATTTATAAGATAATAATATATATGAGAAAAAAGTATATGTATAAGCTTGATAAAAAATAATTTTCTTTTCTCACCAAATAATTTCTTATTTATAAGAAAACACCACTCCAACAAAAGAAAAATGAAACTCACAACTCACCATCCAAACAATGACATTTGAAGTGTGGAAGCAATTTCCCTTATCTTTTCAATGATCCGTTGAATAGTCAGTCAAATCACATTCCAACCAGCCCATGTTTGCTTGTCCAACATTCATTGTTCCATGTAGGAATAAGACCTTTTTTGACTGCTTAGTTTGGATGGATGGAAAATGCTTTTCCAAGAATGTTTGTGACTATCTCATGCTGAATAGTTGTAAATTTGTAATATTTTGAACATCTGATTTGATATTTTGATCGGTCCCATTGTCTTGTTACATTCAAATTGAGTCAGAAGATAAGTTTGAAAAGAAAAATATAAAAATATTTAAAGTAATAATTAAAATAAAATTTAATGAACAAAATTATGATAGTCAATTCGATGCTTTATATCAAAATGCTTATAATTTCAACTTATATCGTGATTAATTTTCAAATATTTTTAGAAATGATATTTTTTAGAAGTGAAGAGCAACAAGGATATGGTCATTTTTAAGGTTTGCTCTTCAAATATTATTCTTTTGGGAGCCAATTATGAGTGCTTGGCCTCTGGTGTTTCGGAGTTATGCTACATCCACCCAACCTATTAGGAGATCACCATATCCTTGTTGCTCTTCACTCAAGGGATTTTACAGCACCTTCTTGAAAATAATATCCCTGTTCATCATGTCTTGCTCGGGGAGGAGATTGCCCATCTTGAAGACAGAGGCACCGGACAACATCATAAGGACTAGGATATTCTGATTCCACCATCTAGTAAGAAATTGTACGCCTGCATAAAATAAATTTTGACATTTACAAAGGTTCACTAGCAATGTGAGATTTTGCTAACACCCTCCGTCAGCATCAGAGTTGGAAACACTCAGTTCCCCCCTTTCATTGCAGGGTTAGAGTTATAAACTAGATCTATCCATATAGTACTCCTGCTTTAATATCATGTTAAAATATGGGTGCCCATATAGACACCGACGTTTTCTGCCAGCAGACACCGAATTTTAGATTTTAGGTGAAAATTACTATTCTGCCCTTCACGCATGAAGGAATCGATCGGTTGATTCCCGAACGAGTGGAAGAAAACAGCAAAACAGATCGATCGCACGATGCAGCGATCGATCTATTTTAGAATGAAAAAATCAGCAGCATAACAGATCGATCCCACGATCGTGCGATCGATCTGTTTAAAAATAATTATATTATTTAAATAATAAACTTTCCTTTAAAACTTTAAAGTTATTTTTTAAGCATTGTGTGTTTTCAAAATTTCTCAAATTTAATATCTGGACTAATTACAATAACCTGATAAAAATACTTTAAGACTTCAAGGTCTTTTGACACTCCTAAATATTTAAAACACAGTATTTTACAAATAAGGGTATCCCTAGGGTATGTCAAAAACACATTTAGGAGTGTTAAAAGACCTTGAAGTCTTAAAGTATTTTTATCAGGTTATCGTAATTAGTCCGGATATTTAATTTGAGAAATTTTAAAAATACACAGTGCTTAAAAAATAACGTTAAAGTTTTATCTTTCCTTTAAAACTTTAAAGTTATTTCTTAGGCACTGTGTATTTTCAAAATTTCTAAAATTCAATATCCGGACTAATTACGATAACCTGATAAAAATACTTTAAGACTTCAAGGTCATTTGACACTCCTAAATGTGTTTTTGACATACCCTAGGGATACCCTTATTTGTAAAATACTGTATTTTAAATATTTAGGAGTGTCAAAAGACTTTGAAGTCTTAAAGTATTTTTATCAGGTTATCGTAATTAGTCCGGATATTGAATTTCAGAAATTTTGAAAATACACAGTGCCTAAGAAATAACTTTAAAGTTTTAAAGGAAAGATAAAACTTTAACATTATTTTTTAGTCACTGTGTATTTTTAAAATTTCTCAAATTAAATATTCGGACTAATTACAATAACCTGATAAAAATACTTTAAGACTTCAAGTCTTTTAACACTCCTAAATGTGTTTTTGACATACCCTAGGGATACCCTTATTTGTAAAATACTGTGTTTTAAATATTTAGGAGTGTCAAAAGACCTTGAAGTCTTAAAGTATTTTTATCAGGTTATTGTAATTAGTCCAGATATTAAATTTGAGAAATTTTGAAAACACACAATGCTTAAAAAATAACTTTAAAGTTTTAAAGGAAATTTTATTATTTAAATAATATAATTATTTTTAAACAGATCGATCGCACGATCGTGCGATCGATCTGTTACGCTACTGATTTTTTCATTCGAAAACAGATCGATCGCTTAATCGTGCGATCGATCTGTTTTACTATTTTCTTCCACTCATTCGGGAATCAACCGATCGATTCCTTCATGCGTGAAGGGCAGAATGGTAATTTTCACCTAAAATCTAAAATTCGGTGTCTGCTGGCAGAAAACGTCGGTGTCTATATTGGCACTCTAAAATATTAAGTAGAACTTATTTTAAAAAACTGATTTGTAACTAAAGAATACACATATATTTGTAAGCCCCAATATCCAAATTCCACGATCAATACGAGACTTTGCTTAATACTCCCTCTGTCCCAAATTAAATGTCCTATATGAATTTTAGAATTGTCCCAAAATAATTGTCTCATTTAGTATAAAATGTATTCAAAATGGATGAGATCACATGAAATGTTAGCCTTGTAGAGAGAGTTCCTTAAAAAACACAAATATTTCAAATGTGACAATTAAAATGGGACGGAGGGAGTAATTTTCAAGCCAAAAATTCCTATTAGAATGTTGGGTAGTGCAAGAGTAGGGAGCAATTGTCAACTGTGAACCATAAATATGAAACTTCTCCAAAGACTTTAAAATTTTATTTATATCAATAGAGATTAAGAGATCTATTTTTAAGAGAAAAAAAAGTTGGGCCCCATCTTGAATTAGCATGTGGACTCCACTTAATTTCAATGTATGGTAAACAATCGTCCACTTCACTCAATAATGCAGAGCCATTCAGGTCTAACTCAGCATCTGATGGCTCTGATTTCTTGAATCAACTTCTCCAAATTCATGTAACTCGACCCACCTTTGCCGATGGCTTCCTTGACCAAACCAGCCATCTTTTCTGCAGATTTTTGGAACTCTTCTTTCCTTTTCTCCATCAATTCTCTCACCGTCTTCTCCACTCTATCTCTGCTGCAATTCTCAGTCAACTCCAGACCCAACCCCCACACTTTCTCCACAAAACGGCTGTTTATCTGCTGGTCTACATAGAAGGGTCGGCAAATCATCGGCACTCCGGCAGACACGCTCTCCATCGTCGAGTTCCACCCGCTGTGAGTCAAGAACCCGCCCACCGCCTGGTGGACCAGAACCTCCTCCTGTGGGGCCCACTCCACCAGGCACCCACGGTCCCCAGTGGCCTCCACCAGCTCTTCCGGGATCTGACCCACGTTCCCTTTTCCGTTCACGAGGTCCTGGCGCATGACCCACAAGAACGGCTGCCGGCTGTTGACAAGCCCGTGCCAGAACTCGAGCAACTCGTCCCGACTCAACACGGTGAGGCTGCCGAAGCTGACGTAGATGACTGACTTTGGCTGTTGGGTGTCGAGCCAGGTTAGGCAGGTTTCGTCCTTCTTCCAGAAGGTGAAGGAACCGGTGGAATCGGTGAGTCGAGTTCGGATGAGGGAGTGGACCGGACCGATGGTGTGGGTGGTGGGGAAGTGGGCCCGGATGTGGGGTAGGCTGATTGAGTCGAGGTGTTCAAAGCTGTTGAAAATGAGTCCCGAGGCACGAGTCGCATTGACGGTCTCTTGATAGAGGAGTTGCAGAGTCTGATCACCGAGTTGCTTGGCTCGGAAAGGACTCGGAAGATCTCGACGTCTGAGTAACGTTTCCATCCCCGCCACGCCTTTTATGTCCTCATCCATGTTTGGTTCATCTGTACAATGGAAAGTAGCATTTCATCAGATAAAAATAATGAAAGAAATAACTCGGATTATAGGCTAATATAAGTTATATTTTCATTGTAACATAAAAGATGAAGAATTTATAAAATTAATTTAATGAAATCTATAATTTTTTATTTTTTTTTAAATTTACATGTGAAAAACCACATAAAATCAAAATAAAATTCTCACATGCGATACTGACTCACTTAGCACACACCAAGTGAGGTCTTGGGGGTTCGAACATGACACCTCCTCCTAAAACGGGGCTCGAACTTGACACCTCCTCCTAAAATGGGAAATTACCTATTGAGTTACACTCATGTGGACTAAATATATAATAATTTAAATTATGATGATGATGATAAAGATATTAATTATATCTAAAGATCCAACAACGAGTGTATGGGCTCATTAAAATTAATTTATATGTTATTGCACCAGATTAAATCATTAAACAAATTTTCTTTTAAACAGATATCAAAATTAAAAATATCTAATTGACTGTAATCAACCTAATAAACAATAGATGCGCAAGAGGCATAAGAGTCAAGAGATAGCCGCCTCATGTGACCTTTGACTTACGAAGGATTTTTTTATTTACCATCAGCAATGTAAAACGTCATTGCTGACAATCTTGACACCTAAAAGAACAATATTAACATTTAAATCAAAAAATATTTTTATAATTGAAACTTCAATCATTTTAACTTAGTTTGATGAAATTAGTAAAATTCGGAGCATGTCACATGTTATTTCACATGGTATTACTGGTTGGGGGTTTCGATTTCCACAAGTAAATTTAAAAAGAAAACAAAGTTAAGTGAAAAGATGTGATGACTCAATTAAAATTCTCACTAAATAGTAAAATAAAGTATCGTTTAATGTTCTAAATGTTTTGAAACACTCTATTATGATGAAATGACTAAATTTCTTTTAAATTGATTGATAGGACTGAGAGTTTGTCGATAACATCATAAAGTTAGAGACTTAAAGTAACAAAATAAGTAAATTCAAAAAAATAAGTAATTTATCTTAGCTCTTTTGTGAGGAAAAACATTTCAGATAAAAATTAAAAATATTTCTCAAAAATAGAAAAACAAAAAATTAACAGTAAGATTGAATAAATTAGAAGGGATATAATTCAGAGACCGGAATAAAACTTGAATAAACTTGCAAAGTTAACCAGAAAAAAGTACATACCTGTGAAGGGAAGCTCGCCGACCTCCACAAGCTTGGGAACAGAGGCATAACTCCAGAAGTTGGTAGGACTGTCCGTACGGTAGATGATGGCCGGAACCCCAATTTTGTCGGCGACGTCTATCGTGAACGTCGCGATCCCATCGCCGATGATACAATTGATGGGATGATCCGATCCCCAACAGCGGTCGGAAATGAGCATGTCACATAAGAGTGGCTTTGTGTTCACCTTCAATGATTCATACAAGTCGGTAATCTTCTCCACTGATCGGGGATAATCCGATGGGAGCCCATCGGAGATTGCTCGAAAGCGGAAGCCGGGCCATTGGGCCGTCCAGGCGTCGAGATCGACATGGTGGAAGAGACGTCGGTGGTTGTAGTCGGTGTTGAGGAAGGTGATGTTGAAACCGGCAAGAGAGAGGAGCTTAGCAAAGGACAGCATGGGGTTGATATGGCCCTGTACTGGGAAGGGAAATATAAGAACATGAGGGACTTGCTTTGCCTTTGCCTGCTCCATAATTTTCTTTCTCAATGAGTCTTGAGTGGCACTGGTTCTAAGTATTTATATGCATGGAATCACAATCCTGACTCAAATAAATGGAAGGGTTTTTATTTCTGTAAAAAAAGAGAGTTAAATTTTGTTTTTGACAACTGAACAATGTTGAAATTTTGACCATCTAGATTTGAATTAGAATATTCAGCCCTTGTTTGCACTTTTCTTTTTTATAAAAAAAATGGAAAATATAGAAACTTAGACACTTCTCTCTTCTCTTTGATAACCAGGACTCAGTTGCCTTTTTTTTTTTTTCAAAGAACCTATTTTTTTTAATTTACGTTTGGAGAACCACAGGATACCAGTGTAAAGCCTCACAAGTGAGCCCCTACCCTTCGGGCACACCAAAGTTAGGCCATGAGGGCTCGAACCGGCAATCTGCCACTTCCTAAAGCAGGAGAGAACCAGTTAATCTACACCCATGTGGATTAATAGAGTATGAATGAGAGTCGTGTTTACAGAGTATATTAATGAATTTTGATAGATATTATATTATCTCAAAAGATAATTCATTATCCTAACTAATTAATTATGAGATATACATAATTACATCACAATCTATGCATAATCTCATCATAATTTATTTTAATTTGAATTATCTCATCACAATTTATTTTAATCTGAATTATCTCATCAGAATCTAAATAATATATCTGAACACCCCCTTCAAACTCGAGTGGGTCTATTATTTGAGTTTGAACTTATTTAACTTGTTGATCCAACAGTCAAATGATGAACGAAAGTATATTAATGATAGATCGGGTTTAAGTAGGATGGGTGACTCGGACGGTAAGATGTAATCGGGCTTAATAATAGGCTCAATGGAGGTTTAAAGGGATTTAATGGACTTAGGTTAATAGAAATAAATGGGTAGTGGGCAATGGGTAGATGGGATTAATTGGTCAAGACACTACGAAACAATAGAGAATGATCAAAGGTAAGGTTAATGGACGGGTCAATGAAGTTGGATTTTGTGGGTAGTTTGGTCAACATGGTCAAGGGGGGTGGGATGAAAGGAAAACAACGAAAAAAGCAAAAGGGGTCAATATTTCAATTCATGATTATTCTCCTTTTCTAGTGAGACTTTCATTCATATTTTAGACTGTGGGGTCTACAGTAGACTTAATGAATCCAAGTTTTCTTCTACACTCTGTAATTACATCTATATCATCAATTTGACTTTTAAAATATGTTGATCTAATTCAATAAATGTCTATCGTTAGATAAAATTAAAATTATCTTAATTAAGTTAAATTTAATAAGCATACATGTAAATCAAGACCTTTCAAATCCACTCATGTATGTGGTTTCAGTGAATTCATTAAATTATTTAGATGAAGGTCTCACAAAAATATTCTTAGAGAGCATTTCTCTATCAATTCATATCTATTGAAAGTTTAAGTTGAATGAAATTTCATTTATACAACAAGACTTCGGTATAATACAAATTGTAGAAATTTACCTACTTTTAGACCAATAAATTACTTGCTAAAATCCTCAACATTAGAAGAAATGTCAAATTACAAATTTTCTAATTTAATATTCTCGTGATTACTAATATCAAGTATAAAAATTTGAATATTACCAACTATAGAATCTTTAATAGATTCGAGTCTCGTAATCATCCGATGCTAGTAGTTTGCGAGAGCTGTATATATTCGAAATTTTATCAAACACCCTTATATTCAGACATACGTGAGACCTTCGTGTTAGAATCCTTAATAAAATATTTAGTAATTAAAAGCTAACCTTATCAATGTTCTCATAATGATTAAAATGCAAAGAGAGAGTTTAAAAAAAAGTTAAACACCAACATGAATGGGCAATTGGGGCTCCAATTTATTCCTAAGATTAGAGTCACTAAACTAAAATTTAAATGTACCCCACATGGATGAACCAATCAAATGCAAGTCAAAAGCTTAAGGCTTTGATATCTTCAACCAATTTCTCCCAATTCATGTAACTTGAGCCACCTTTGTTGACTGCTCTCTTAGCCAAAGTAGCCATATGTTCTGCTTTGTTTTGGTACTCCTCTCTCCTATCTTCCATCAACTCTCTCACCATCTTCGCCACTAACTCTCTGCTGCACTTGTGTAACAACCTATCCTACTACGGACTCGTTAAAACTGATACAAACTTCTAAAAACAATCCAACACAATTTTGGATACTTTTTTTTTTTTTTTAAATGGGAGGTACCGCTCCCTCAACCCACACTAATCATAGCAATCCACCAATAAACCAAAAACTGTAAGCATCAATCATGATTACAAATTATAGCATCATCCCATTAATACATTCATCTAACTTAATGAAATGTACACATATGTCAAATACATTAGCCAGTCTCCAATTATAAAATAAAACCATGACAAGTACAAAGCTGCAGCTCTACGCCCAATGTCCGATTGAGGGTCCCGTCGACCCTTCCACTATGGAATACCTGCGAGACAACGGGTGAGCTCGACATGCCCAGTGAGGGTAACACATGCATCAAATGTCACTCAGCATACACTATATATATGATCAAATGAACATATCAATGTCTATGATGTCTACATGCATGATTATGCAAGCGGGAGCCCTACCCCTAACACACGGGCCCACATCAGTCAGGCCTCCAGTACATCCTCTAACCAACTCAGTACAACTCTATGGCAACTCCCTCATGTGCCCATCCGCTGCGGTCCACCCACCCTCGGGTATACAGACTGATCTCAAACCGGATCAGGATCCATACTCCTCTACCAGACTTATGACTTTCTCACGACAACCTGCACACATATCACGACCAACCCAAGAGTCAGACTCACTAGAGTCCCAAACCGACTACTACGGTGGAGTAACCACCTCACCAATCCTCAACGGACTGCCAACCAGACTCGTCTATGATCTACTCAACCAAGTACCAGAGTCTCGATAGTCAAACCTATAACCTTGGACCACATCTGTTGGTCTCCACACGACTGGCGTATCCACACCTCACAAAATTCTATAGGTCTTCTATCGAATGAACCGGCTGAACTTACTCGTTAGGCACCCATAAATTCCTGATGAGTTAACACCTACAACACAAGTCTCAACAATGAACCTCCAAAGTCATAACCGTGGGTAAACACACTACTACATCACACCACAAGTTGTCCCCACCATACATGTCTCCTAGCCTGGCATATTTATTATTCTCTTTAAATTATTAAATATGTATAACTATTAAGATAAATCAAATAAAAGTAGATATTTGAAAATCCAATTGCTCTCAATGTTTTTTTCTTCAACCTAACCTAATCCTAATTTTAAAAATATAAAACACAACCCACTTCAGCCGGATCATTCGGGTTGGGTTAAAGTTTGACCCCTGCTCTCAATGAACACCCACAAGAAACTTTACTCAAGCTGCTGCTAGCTCCATTGTCTCTGTAGACAATGGAATCTGAAGCAGAAACTGTAAGGCTCTGCTTTTCCCAGCTCCTTTTCAGGGTCACATGAATCCCATGCTGCAACTAGCCCATCTTCTTCACTCCAAAGGCTTCTCCATCACCATTTTTCACATTCACTTCAACTCTCCCAACCCATCAAACCACCCAAAATTCAACTTCATCCCCATCGCCGATGGCTTATCCAATGCGCAGACCTCCACCATCGACAATATGGTAAGAGTTCATCTCCATCATGAACACCAACTGCAAGGCAACATTTCACGATCGCTTGGCTCAAACTCTGTCGGAGAAGAACAAAAGGGAAGAGATCAAGTGCATAATCAGTGATGTTCTCATGCAGTTCACAGAAATGCAGCTACCCATTTCAATATTCCAAGAGTTGTATTAAGGACTAATGGTGCTACCTCAACTGTCTCCATTTATTCTTTTATGCATCTCATGAAAGAGGGATGTTTAGACTTAAAAGGTATCAATTTCCATCTTAAAAGGACTAATTGGATTTTCTAGTTTATTTTTTGAAGTAGACAGTGGGAATATTGGATTCTTTTCTCTTTATAGAGGTTTGTAATTTTTATAAATTTAGTTGTCAATGAGAGAGGCTTTGAGCCATTTTCCCAAATCTTAATCTATTTGGCTCATTTTCTCTTTATCCATTTCTTCAAGTTCTTCTCATTACATTCATCAAGGCAAGAATCATATACTTAATGAACTTCGATTATCTCCTCTTTTCAGATCCTAAATCAGAGGCTCCAATACCTGCGCTCCCACCCCTTAGAGTGAAGGACCTGCCGGAATTTTGTTTTGTTGAGCCAGATGCAGCGGATCAGGTTCGTGCTAGCATGATTAAGACGACAGCATCATCTTCAGGAATGATACTCAACTCATTCGACGAACTCGAACAATCCGCACTGGTGAAACTCCGAGAAGATTTACCAATTCCAGTTTTCCCAATTGGCCCTCTCTACAAGTACTGGATGGGATCATCAAGAAGCTCAGAAGAAGATCTTACTTGCGTGGTTTGGCTAGACAAGCAGAAACCCATGTCTGTGCTTTACATTAGCTTGGGTACCTCAACAGTCCTTGAGAAAACAGAGTCGGAGGAGATAGCTTGGGGTCTAGCCAACAGTGAGCAACCTTTCTTGTGGGTGATTAGACATGATTCAATGCGAGGCCATGAAAGAGTTGAACTGCCTCAAGGGTTTAAGGATAAGACAGCTGAGAAGGGACTGATTGTCAAATGGGCCCCACAATCACAAGTCCTGGCCCACCATGCAGTGGGAGGATTTTGGACCCACAGTGGTTGGAATTCAACATTGGAGAGTATGGGTGAAGGGGTTCCCATGATCTGTTGGCCTTATTTCTGGGATCAAAAGGTGAATGCTAGATATGTGAGCCAAGTTTGGAAAGTGGGTATTCAATTGGAGCGCAGATTAGAGAGAAATGAGATAGAGAGAGCCATTAGAAGTCTAATGGTGAAGGAAGGAAATGATGTTAGGGAAAGGGTCAAGGATCTGAAGAAAACAATTGAAAGGAGTCTAAGTGTGGGAGGTTCTTCCTATCTGGCCTTGGAAAATTGATCAAGCATATTGAGTCATTGTAGTTCTTATTGTTGCGATTGGCCTTGTGTTTTAATCATTCTGTCAAATCTTTTTGGGTAGTGAATTAGTGATTTGTGCACCATCAGATAATATTTTTTTACAATTAACGGACACAGTTGACTTTCCGTATGTGTGTGTCTCATTATTTGGTAGTTTCCCAATTACAGGATTATAATTGTTTTGTTGATTGATTCTTTCTCTTTTAGAGGGGCTTGTATTTTCTATATAAACAATATAAATGAGAGAGGCCAATTCAACATTTTCAACAAAATAACCGATGTAAATACCAATTCTGAAATACAAATGTTGACTTATTAGCCAACCAAAGGATTAGAAAAGTGCCCAACAAACAAGTGCTACATTGACTTGATTAACTCAGTTAAACTCTCTAATGCTCTGTAGGAAGAGCCTCCCTTCATTGTACTGCGGCCAGTAATTTCTTTGAAATCCTTAGTCCTCTCTCTGATTTCATCTCCTTCCTTCTCAACCATGAGCCTTCTTATAGCCAGTCTCTACCTCATTTCTCTGCAACTCGCCCTCTACTTGAATTCCAACCTTCCAAACATGGCTCACATACCTGGCATTCGACTTTTGATCCCAAAAGCAAGGCGAACAAATCATTGGGACCCCTTCACTCATGCTCTCCAGAATGGAATTCCAACCGCAGTGGGTCCAAAATCCACCCACTGAAGGGTGGGCCAGCACTTGCATTTGTGGGGCCCATTTGACAATGAGTCCCTTCCCACTTGTCTTCTCTTCAAACCCTTCTGGCAGTTCGACCCATTCCGACCCAACAACTGAGCCCGGTCGAACCACCCACAAGAATGGCTGCTCACTGTTGGCTAGCCCCCAAGCCATCTCCACTAGCTGCTTTTTCTCAATGGCAACTACGCTTCCAAAGCTAATGTAGAGGATGGATCTCGGTTTCTGTTTTTTTTTGGGGACATGGGCAAGAAAAATAAAATTAAACATGCTGAAGTTACAAAACTATGTATTTTGCATTCGATTTTTCAATGTAATTGACAATTAAAACGACAGTAGTGTGAAGTATAAAACCTTGTTGTAAATAATCTTAATAATGTTCTAAGATTACAATTACAAAAAGGAAAGTCATGTATAAGAACTTGTAATGTCGTGTGATCTTGTGTAAACTCAAAGGGTGGGCCTCACCTGTCAAGAAGCCTGCCTTATGAAGGGGGTCTTTTGTAATTTATAAAACTGACGTCCAAACACAAATGGGTATAAATTTGCATCTAGATCCGTTTAACATACTTCTTGTTATCAAATTACCTGTACTCTAATCAAAATATTATCTAAATGAAATTGCTTAAGGGGAAAGTTTTCACCTGTTTGTCCAGCCAAGATAAGCAGCAGCAATCTTGGTCCAACGAGCTTCTGGCTAAACCTAATGCTTGTTGGTGAAGTGGGCTGACAGGAAAGACCGTCATCGGGCATTGTCGGAATTTTGCTAGTGCATCTTCTTCAAGTTCTTCAACAGAATTGTAGATCATCCCGGCAGAGGCTCTTTTAGAAATTTCTATTTCTGAACCTAGCTCATCAAATACACCTGCCTTTATTGAACTTAAATCAGGGAGGTCCTTGACAAAGAAGATTGGGAGCTCTTCCAATCTGTCCTCTGGTCTGTAATCTGGTAAGGCAAGTGAAAAGAGGTGAAAACAAAATCATCTGATTATCAATGCTCATGAGTTTTACAGTATAGACCCTCATGTGGCACATGCTATTTTGATATGGACAATTTATTAAAATGGTTGTGTCCTTGATGGGCTATTACCTTGAAATCTAACCACTATGCAGAACTTCTCCAATTGGAGAGACAGAGATGATATCAGAAGAATTATGATCATATGGCTTGTTAGCAAGTGCTCATTTGGATGAATTATATGTAGACAAGTATTGCAAATACGTCCATTTGAAGTTTAGTCTTTCGTTAGACAAATGTCGAAGATGTGATTTTTTTAAGACCAAGGTGTCTTGGCCTCTTAGAGAACAAATTCCCAGGACATGTGCAAGCTCCCCTACTCGTACACACTGGGTAACTCTAAGAAAGAGTGACCTTTTGAAGTGGAGTGAGAATCGAACTCAAGATTCCTGCTTCCTAAAGTGAATTAAGGACTAAAGTGCATTTGAGAATCAAACCCAGGATGGGCCGAGAAATGGACTTGAGAGGATTAGTTTAGTTCTTTTTTTATTTTTTTTTTAATTTACGTGTGGGAAACTGCAGGATAGCCCCCTACGAGTGAGTCCACTATCCCTAGAGCATACTAAGATTAGGCCATGGGGATTCGAACCCGCACACTCTCACTTCTTAAGACGGGAGGCAACCAGAACACATGCAGAAGAAAGATTTCCCCTTATTGGTAATATTTTTATAAATTTATGATATGGTATTAGTAGAAGTTTTTATTTTTATTTAAATAAAATAATAAGAGGACTAAATTGCATGTACCTATGAAAAGATACCTTAGAAGTTCTCGATCAATTCATAAATAAATTGGTCATTTCAAGTTTCAACAGTGTAAAAAGTTATAAATTTTTATTTTTACTAATTTACTCCTGTATGGTGTATTTGGCAGGAAGAGATTCGTGGCAGCATGGATCCTCTAATGCTACAAGTGGTCATTTATAACAATTTGGCAAATGTGAAATGGTCGAAGGCTTTGATTGAGGTAATAAGTAATGAGAAGATAAATTAAAAATTCAATGAAATAATCTAAAAATAGTTATATTATATTAACAAAGAGCTTAGTCTAGGTCAAATTTGGTTGTCTCATAGATAAAGGGCATTTGCGCATGGGAAATGGGTTGAATTGTGTCTTTGGATAAGAGAAATAGATTATAGATTACTGTTTGCTTTTCGAGGAATGGGCCGGTTCAAGACCATTCTATGCTATTTTTCAATCACAACCGGAATCTCCGGCAGCTTTGGCAAGACTGAAATAGAATTAGCAATTAAGAGTGGCCATCCGTTTATATACTCAGATTTTCTGCCTCTACACACCTATTTTCGAGTGTAAGTGGCTAATTACTATTTTGCCTCTGCGTTTCCATTCGTTCGAACGAATTCCCAGTTCATTTCGGCATTCGTTCGAACGAATGGACATATAATCCATCCCATTTTGATTCGTTCGAACGAATCTCCGTTTAAAATCAATTCGTTCGACCGAATGAATCAGGGTGAACAGTAACGCGCAGTAGCTGTTCACCCGTCAAACAACGAATTGATTAAATGAATCAGTGATTTATTCATTTTTTTTTAAATTTCAAAGTTATTTTTTAAACACTGTGTATTTTTAAAATTTCTCAAATTAAATATCCAGACTAATTACGATAATCTGATAAAAATACTTTAAGACTTCAAGGTCTTTTGACACTCCTAAATATTTAAAATACAATATTTTACAAATAAGGATATCCCTAGGGTGTGCCGAAAACACATTTAGGAGTGTCAAAAGACCTTAAAGTCTTAAAGTATTTTTATCAGGTTATCATAATTAGTCCAGATATTCAATTTGAGAAATTTTGGAGATACACAGTGCTTAAAAAATAACTTTAAAGTTTTAAAGGAGATTTTATTATTTAATATACTATGCACATTATTTTTTAAGCACCATGTATTTTCAAAATTTCTCAAATTAAATATCCGGACTAATTACGATAACCTGATAAATATACTTTAAGGCTTTAAGGTCTTTTGACACTCCTAAATGTGTTTTCGGCACACCCTAAGGATATCCTTATTTCTAAAATATTGTGTTTTAAATATTTAGGAGTGTCAAAAGACCTTGAAGTTTTAAAATATTTTTATCAGATTATCTTAATTAGTCCGGACATTTAATTTGAGAAATTTTAAAAATACACAGTGCTTAAAAAATAACTTTAAAATTTAAAAAAAAATCGATTCATTCGAATGAATTGATTCATTAGAACTGATTTATTCGAATGAATCGATTTTTTTTTAAATTTTAAAGTTTTTTTTAAGCACTGTGTATTTTTAAAATTTCTCAAATTGAATATCCGGACTAATTACGATAACCTGATAAAAATACTTTAAGACTTCAAGGTCTTTTGACACTCCTAAATGTGTTTTCGGCACACCCTAGGGATACTCTTATTTGTAAAATACTATATTTTAAATATTTAAGAGTGTCAAAAGACCTTAAAGTCTTAAAGTATTGTTATCATATTATCAAAATTAGTCTGAATATTTAATTTGAGAAATTTTAAAAATACACAGTACTTAAAAAATAATTTGATTATTTTTCAATTTGATTCTAGTATGAAATAGTACACCCGTATTAAATAAATTTTGACTATTTTTCCTTTGAACTTTTCATAAATTATACAGTCGTTCACTATAATATTTATTATTATTTTTTATTCTTTTCACATTTTCAACAATTTACCGCCCCTTAAACTCTAAACTCTGCACATTAAAGTTATCTGTGATTTACTATTTATATGTTCAGACCACTTTAACTAAATTTCTTTTTAATTTGATTTCTATTGTATTTTGACTTTATAAAAATAGTTTATTTTGCTTTCAAATAGGTGCCTACTTTATATGTTCAGACCACTTTAACTAAATTTCTTTTTAATTTGATTTCTATTGTATTTTGACTTTATAAAAATAGTTTATTTTGCTTTCAAATAGGTGCCTACTACTAGCCACATGCCAAATATACCTGTCGAGAATTAATGCGCATGTCAACATCATTCAACAACATGGCCCAATGCTATTAAGTGACAACTATAACAACAACTTTTTTAACTGAACACTCTGCATTATTAAAATTACACAGTTACCAAATGAATTCGTGGGGCAAGGTGCAATGATAGTGTCTTTGGCTTTTTAAATAAAGGTATGATTTGAATTCACATTAATTTTTAATCTATATGATTATAGTTTAACTTGTTGGTTTCCGCTTCAGTCACTGCGATAAGTACTATTTTTGAAATATTAATAGTAATTGATAATATTGAAATATTTTAAAAATTTTAGATTTTTACTTAAAATTTAATAGAAAAATCTCGCAGAAATTATAATATTTAAAAATAATAAAAATAGTAATATGGAATTTACCAGGTAATTTACCAACAATTTATCGGGATATTATCGTAATATTACCATTTATCATGTTTTTAACGCGATTTTATTGAGAATTTATCGGAAATTTATCGCATGGCGATAAAAACACGTTTTTAATGCGGTAATGGTATTTTGCCGATAAAAATGCGGTAAATTTAAAAATACCGCCGATATTTGTTGTAACACTCTGGATTTTCAAGTTATTATTATATATGAAAATGAACCATTTAACTTGTGAATTATTAGATATGGACCTTATATGGATAAAATGTTGGGTCATTGCCCAATTATGACCCAACGGATTTTGAAAATGGTTTCAATAAAATTTAAATGGGGTTGAATTAAAAAGGATATGCGCATGAGATGTATGTGGGATTTTCATATCCACATTGATATGGTAGAATATCTTGAGAATTATCTAAGATTAAATAGAGATTGCTTATGGCCGTGTATAGGGATTTCTAAATCCAAGGTTAGGCGCATAAGATCATTTAAAAAGGGTATGCAAATTGTCTAAAATTAAATAAAGAAGATGTCTAATTAAATAAAGATTGTATGGCCGCGTGTGACATTGCTAAATGGGAAGGTCGGCAACTTCTAAATCAAGGTACAAGAGGGGCGCACGGCATAAGGGAATTGCTATCTTAGCACCTTCTAAATTGGGATCAATGGGAGATTAATTAAGGCAAAAAGGGGCGCATGGCACTTGCTATCTTAGAGAGACAAAGGAACACACGGCAATGGCTAATTTAAGGGGTCTTAGTATCTTCTAAGATAGGACTGATTGGGAGTTTAATAAAAGAAAGACAAGGGGCGCATGACACCTTTCAAATTAGGATTAAATGGAGGTTTTATAAAGAGAGGAAGATGGGGCGCACGGCACATACACAACCATCAAGAAGGATTGATGCTCGTGCGCTCTAGCAAGAGGTGTTCTAAGCTTTGTAAAGGATCTAAGGATGGTTATTAAATTAGAAACTTTCTAATTATGGAAGGAACCTTGATTTATGGATTCAAGTATGGAAGATGATCACTAATTTAGAAAGTTTCTAAAAATGGATGCAATGTAAATAATTGGAAGTTAGACATCATAGGGTTCAGCCATGGTGCTTGGCCGAACCCCATGAACTTGTTAATGGGCCATGTTTGGGTCTTTGTATAATTTTAATAAATGGTTCACCAAACCAAGGGATTAAGGGTGAGATTAATGGAATTATAGCCTTGGATGGCAATATGGTAATTATATAGAATTAATGGACCATGGGATCGGCCATGGCGTATGGCCGAATCCGATGAAGAAATAATTGCTAAACTTGGTTTTATGATGAGTTTTATGAATGATCAATTATTGGAACCCAAACATAAGTGGATAGGAATAATGGCAAGGAAGGTAATTAAGTGAAATCAATGGACCATGGGTTTGGCCATGGTGTATGGCTGAACCCCATGGGGAAGATTTGCTGAACTTAAGGTGTGATATATCTTAGATGATCAATTTGTCTATCATTAGATTAATGAATAAAAGTGGTATAAATGACATTGTTGTAAATATAAGAAAAAAGTGATGGATCATGGGTTCGGCCATGGTGTATGGCCGAACCCCATGAGGAATGGTTAATGGACTTGAACATTATTGTAAATCAAGTGGGACTTGGTTTTAATTGATTGTTATATTATAAGGTAACGGGACCTCACAAGGTGTGTACGATTGTGAGCGGTTACCGGACAAAAGTCGCAAGGACATGTTAGTGATCCTTGGTAGGATTCCACCTCTTTGAAACCATAGGATTTTTGTACAATGTTTCTTATCTTATATTTGATGAAATTATGTAAAAAAATTATATGTTTCAAATATGAGCTTTTAAATGCTATGATTGGTATAATTGCATAGCATGTGGACATTTGCATCTCATGCATGACATGGGAGGGATGATATGTAACCGGAGATCCACACTGCGTCGGGACGTCCGTAATACAATCATGGGGGATACCTTGATGAGGAGTTTTCCATCAAGACGTAACCGGAGATCCACTCTCCGTCGGGGCGTCCGTAATACAATCGTGGGGATACCTTGATGAGGAGCTTTCCATCAAGAGGTAACAGGAGATCCACACTTCGTCGGGGCGTCCGTAATACAATTGTGGGGGATACCTTGATGAGGAGCTTTCCATCAAGAGGTTACTATGTGTTTGTGATGGGTGTGACTCATTGCATATGATAGCATGGCATGACATTGAATCGGCATGATTATGATCTTTATTATCATGCAATGTTTCTGGTTTTTATCAGTATGATTGGATCTTTATTATCATACACTGTTTTGGATACGATGCTTTATAAGTATGGTATGATTTATTATAACGGGATTTGATATATATTATATCTGGATTTTTTGTACTAACCCATGTGTTAGCCTTACTTGGAATACCTACTAGGCGCGTTATTCTAACGCCATACTTTAACCCTAGTAGATGATACAAGAAATGAGGGGAACGATGAACGCGAAACTGGGCCAGGCATAGGAGTTTGGATGAATTAGTTTATATTTTGATTAAATTACTTATGGACTTATATTTGAGTAACTAGTCTTCAGACATGTAATAATTTAGGTGGTTGGATGTTTATTTGGATAATTGAGTTAACTTTAATTATGACTAAGGATTTGACGTACTTTGCTATCTGAAATGGAATAGAACTGGGTTCTATTTTAATTCCGCATCTTATGATTATAATTCCGCAGTTTTGATGTTATTCCGCATGTTTGATAGTGTTATGTGTGAACCGTTTTCATGGACTTAGTTCATGCATACATAAAGTTGGCCAGTTAAGGGTCGGACTTTGGAAGTTCGAACTTAGCTCGTGTCGTGACGTCCCGTTCTCTATCACTCTTTGTTTATAAAAAAAAATAGACTCTAATTCTCGGAAGGGAAAGCGAGTGAAAAAGGGCGGTGCATTATATTTGTAACAAAGCCCATAAGAAGTGAGAGATTGCAGGGTTCGAAATCCTGTGACCTAATCTTGGTATGCCCTAGGAGTAGTGGGAGGTTTTATGTTGGATATCCTGTGGTTTCCCACACGTAAATCCAAAAAAAAATTAAGGAGATGGTGGATTTGAATTATATAAATAATAAGCATTACATGTTAAAATGATTTATTGAATTATAAAACAATATCTAAATATAACTTAAAAGAAATTGATTTTAGGATATCAAACTAGATAGAGATATTTAATCTAAAGAGGTTGAAGTGAAAGCCATGAAATCATCTCAAAAATATATGTGTTCTAAATTCGATTTGCAATCCATCTCAAAGAACCACTATTTATAAAGTTACTTGATACAAGAGTCGGATATCCGCGATATTAAAAATTGTAATGGCCTGCACTAGTAGAGAGTGCTTGTGTAAGAGTTCGGCCATGGGATATTTGCACTATAGAGAGTGCGCACAAAGTCCCATATTGCCTAGGACAAGAAGTGGAGAGGAGTATATAAGCCTAACTTCTCGTCCCTTCTAGCACAAGGCGTTTTGGACTTAAGTGTGACACTTGGGCCTAATGTAAAACTGTGAAGGTGTAAGTACCTCAAAATAAACAATATTATAATAGTGAGACGGATCAATCTCATCTTACAAAAATTCTCTCAAATTGAATGGTACACCAACTATGGTGTGTGATAAAAACTCTGATTTTTTGTAACACTCTCCCTCAGCATCAGAGTTGGAAACACTCAGTTCTCCCCCTTCATTGCAGGGTTAGAGTTATAAACTAGATCTATTCATATAGTACTCCTGCTTTAATATCATATTAAAATATTAAGTAGAACTTATTTTTAAAAACTGATTTGTAACTAAAAAATACACATATATTTGTAAGCCCCAATATCCAAATTCCAAGATCAATATGAGACTTTGCTTAACAATTTTCGAGCCAAAAATTCCTATTAGAATGTTGGGTAGTGCAAGAGTAGGGAGCAATTGTCAACTGTGAACCATAAATATGAAACTTCTCCAAAGACTTTAAAATTTTATTTATATCAATAGAGATTAATAGATCTATTTTTTAGAAAAAAAAAAAAAAGAAGTTGGGCCCCATCTTGAATTGGCATGTGGACTCTACGTAATTTCAATGTATGGTAAACAATCGTCCACTTCACTCAATAATGCAGAGCCATTCGGGTCTAACTCAGCATCTCATGGCTCTGATTTCTTGAATCAACTTCTCCAAATTCATGTAACTCGACCCACCTTTGCCGATGGCTTCCTTGACCAAACCAGCCATCTTTTCTGCAGATTTTTGGAACTCTTCTTTCCTTTTCTCCATCAATTCTCTCACCGTCTTCTCCACTCTATCTCTGCTGCAATTCTCAGTCAACTCCAGACCCAACCCCCACACTTTCTCCACAAAACGGCTGTTTATCTGCTGGTCTACATGGAAGGGCCGGCAAATCATCGGCACTCCGGCAGACACGCTCTCCATCGTCGAGTTCCACCCGCTGTGAGTCAAGAACCCGCCCACCGCCGGGTGGGCCAAAACCTCCTCCTGTGGGGCCCACTCCACCAGGCACCCACGGTCCCCAGTGGCTTCCACCAGCTCTTCCGGGAGCTGATCCACGTCCCCTTCTCCATTCACGAGGTCCTGGCGCATGACCCACAAGAACGGCTGCCGGCTGTTGACAAGCCCGTGCCAGAACTCGAGCAACTCGTCCCGACTCAACACGGCGAGGCTGCCGAAGCTGACGTAGATGACTGACTTTGGTTGTTGGGTGTCGAGCCAGGTTAGGCAGGTTTCGTCCTTTTTCCAGAAGGTGAAGGAACCGGTGGAATCGGTGAGTCGAGTTCGGAGGAGGGAGTGAATCGGACCGATAGTGTAGGTGGTGGGGAAGTGGGCTCGGATGTGGGGTAGGCTGATTGAGTCGAGGTGTTCGAAGCTGTTGAGAATGAGTCCCGAGGCACGAGTCGCGTTGACGGTCTCTTGATAGACGAGTTGCAGAGTCTGATCACCGAGTTGCTTAGCTCGGAGAGGACTCGGAAGATCTCGACGTCTGAGTAACGTTTCCATCCCCGCCACGCCTTTTATATCCTCATCCATGTTTGGTTCATCTGTACAATAGAAAGTAGCATTTCATCAGATAAAAATAATGAAAGAAATAACTCGGATTATAGGCTAATATAAGTTACATTTTCATTGTAACAAAAAGATGAAGAATTTATAAAATTAATTTAATGAAATCTATAAAAAAAAAAAAATTTGAATTTACACGTGAAAAACCACAGGAAACCAGCATAAAATTCTCACGGACGATATCTACGGCCCTTAAGACACACCATGTGAGATCTTAGGGGCTCGAATCCGACACATCCTCCTAAAGTGGGAGATTATCTATTGAGTTACACTCATGTGGGCTAAATATATAATTAATAATTTAAATTATGATGATGATGATAAAGATATTAATTCCATTAAAAGACCCAACAAGGAGTGTATATGCTCATTAAAATTAATTTATATAGAATTGCACCATATTAAATCATTAAACAAATTTTCTTTTAAACAGATATCAAAATAAACCTAATAAACAATAGATGCCTCTCGCAAGAGGCATAAGAGTTAAGAGATAACCTTTGTTCCTTTGTAAATGATAATGTTGTCTTGAGAAGGATTTTTTTATTTATCATCAGCAATGTAAAACGTCATTGCTAACAATCTTGACACCTAAAAGAACAATATTAACATTTAAATCAAAAATTATTTTTATAATTGAACTTCAATCATTTTACCTTAGTTTGATGAAATTAGTAAAATTCGGAGAATGTCACATGTTATCTCACATGAATGTAGTTCAACCGGTAATTTTCTGCTTGAGGAAATTTGATGTGTCAGATTTGAGTCCCATGAGCTCACCTGATCTACTCCAAGGGCAATAGGTATCACTGGTTGGGAGTTTCAATTTCCCACAAGTAAATTTAAAAAAAAAAAAAAAAGTAAATTAAAAAAAAAAAACTAAGTGAAAAGGTGTGATGATTCAATTAAAATTATCACTAAATAGTAAAATAAAGTATCGTTTAATGTTCTAAATGTTTTAAAACACTCTATTATGATGAAATGACTAAATTTCTTTTAAATTGATTGATAGGACTAAGAGTTTGTCGATAACATCATAAAGTTAGAGACTTAAACTAACAAAATAAGTAAATTCAAAAAAATAAGTAATTTATGTTAGCTCTGTTGTGAGGAAAAACATTTAAGATAAAAATTAAAAATAATTCTCAAAAATAGAAAAACAAAAAATTAACAGTAAGATTGAATAAATTGGAAGGGATATAATTCAGAGACCGGAATAAAACTTGAACAAACTTGCAAAGTTAACCAGAAAAAAAAGTACATACCTGTGAAGGGAAGCTCGCCGACCTCCACAAGCTTGGGAACAGAGGCATAAATCCAGAAGCTGGTAGGACTGGCCGTACGGTAGATGATGGCCGGAACCCCAATTTTCTCGGCGACGTCTATCGTGAACGTCGCGATCCCATCGCCGATAATACAATTGATGGGATGATCAGATCCCCAACAGCGGTCGGAAATGAGCATGTCACATAAGAGTGGCTTTGTGTTCACCTTCAATGATTCATACAAGTCGGTAACCTTCTCCACTGATCGGGGATAATCCGATGGGAGCCCATCGGAGATTGCTCGAAAGCGGAAGCCGGGCCATTGGGCCGTCCAGGCGTCGAGATCGACATGGTGGAAGAGACGTCGGTGGTTGTAGTCGGTGTTGAGGAAGGTGATGTTGAAACCGGCCAGAGAGAGGAGCTTAGCAAAGGACAGCATGGGGTTGATATGGCCCTGTATTGGGAAGGGAAATATAAGAACATGAGGGACTTGCTTTGCCTGTGCCTGCTCCATAATTTTCTTTCTCAATGAGTCTTGAGTGGCACTAGTTCTAAGTATTTATATACATGGAATCACCCACCTTTACACAATCCTGACTCAAATAAATGGAAGGGTTTTTATTTCTGTAAAAAAAAAGAGTTAAATTTTGTTTTTGACAACTGAACAATGTTGAAATTTTGACCATCTAGATTTGAATTAGATACCCAACATAACGCCTCACAAGTGAGTCCACTACCCTTCGAGCACAGCAAGATTAGACTATGAGAGCTTGAACCCTCAACCTTCCACTTCCTAAAGAAGAGGCAACTAGTTAATCTACACCCATGTAGATTAATAGAGTATAAATGAATGTCGTGTTTATAGAGTATATTAATGAATTTTGATAGATACTATATTATCTCAAAAGATAATTCATTATCCTAACTAATTAATTATGAGATATACATAATTACACCACAATCTATGCATAATCTCATCATAATTTATTTTAATCTGAATTATCTCATCACAATTTATTTTAATCTGAATTATCTCTTCAAAATCTAAATAATATATCTGAACACCTCCTTCAAACTCGAGTGGGTCTATTATTTGAGTTTGAACTTATTTTACTTGTTGATCCAGCAGTCGAATGATGAGCAGAAGCAGATTAATGGTAGATCGGGTTTAAGTAGGATGGGTGACTCGAACGGTGGGATGTAATTGGGCTTAATAATAGGCTCAATGGGGGTTTAAAGGGATTTAATGGACTTAGGTTAATAGAAATAGATGGGTAATGGCCAATGGGTAGATGGGATTAATTGATCAAGACACTACTAAACAATGGAGAATGATCAAAGGTAAGGTTAATGGACGGGTCAATGAAGTTGGATTTTGTGGGTAGTTTGGTCACCATGGTCAATGGGCGTGGGATGAAAGGAAAATAACGAAGCAAGCAAAAGGGGTCAATATTTCAATTCATGATTATTCTCCTTTAAGAATAATTTCTAGTGAGACTTTCATGCTACTTTAGATTGTAGGGTCTACAGTAGACTTAATGAATCCAAGTTTTCTTCTACACCCTGTAATTACATCTAAATTCAATTTGATATCAATTTAATTTTTAAAATATGTTGATCTAATTCAATAAATGTCTATCGTTAGATAAAATTAAAATTATCTTAATTAAATTAGATTTAACAAGCATACACGTAAATCAAGACCTTTCAAATCCACTCATTTATGTGGTTTCAGTGAATTCATTAAATTATTTAGATGAAGGTCTCACAAAACTATTCTTAGAGAGCATTTCTCTATCAATTCATATCTTTTGAAAGCTTAAGTTGAATAAAATTTCATTTATACAATAAGACTTCGGTATAATACAAATTGTAGAAATTTACTTACTTTTAGACCAATAAATTACTTGTAAAAATCCTCTAGAAGAAATGTCAAATTACAAATTTTCTAATTTAATATTCTCGTGATTACTAATATCAAGTATAAAAATTTGAATATTACCAACTGTAGAATCTTTAATAGATTCGAGTCTTGTACTCATCCAATGCTAGTAGTTTGCGAGAGCTGTATGCATTCAAAATTTTATCAAACACCCTTATATTCAGAGACACACATAGTGAGATTTTCGTGTTAAAATCCTTAATAAAATATTTAGTAATTAAAAGCTAACCTTATCAATGTTCTCATAATGATTAAAATGCAAAGAAAGAGTTCAAAAAAATTAAACACCAACATGAATGGGCAATTGGGGCTCCAATTTATTCCTAAGATTAGAGTCACTAAACTAAAATTTAAATGGATCCCACATGGATTAAGTGATGAACCAATCAAATGCAATTCAAAAGCTTAAGGCTTTGATATCTTCAATCAATTTCTCCAAATTCATATGACTTGAGCCACCTTAAGGCTTTGATATCTTCAATCAATTTCTCCAAATTCATATAACTTGAGCCACCTTTGTTGACTGCTCTCTCAGCCAAAGTAGCCATATATTCTGCTTTGTTTTGGTACTCCTCTCTCCCATCTTCCATCAACTCCCTCACCATCTTCGCCAGTAAGTCTCTGCTGCAATTGTCTTTCATGTCTAGACCCAATCCCCACACTTTCTCCACAAAACGGCTGTTTATTTGCTGCTCTGCAAAAAAGGTCCAGCAAATCATCGGTACTCCCGCGAACACGCTTTCCAGCGTCGAGTTCCACCCGCTGTGAGTCAAGAACCCGCCCACCGCTGGGTGGGCCAGAACCGCCTCCTGTGGGGTCCACTCTACGAGGCATCCACGGTCGCCGGTGGCCTCCACCAGCTCTTCCGGGATCTTACCCACGTTCCCTTTTCCGTTCACGAGGTCTGGGCGTATGACCCACAAGAACGGCTTCCGGCTGTTGACCAGGCCGTGCCAGAACTCGAGCAACTCGTCCCGGGTCAAAACCGCGTAGCTGCCGAAGCTGATGTAGATGACAGAGTTGGGGGGTTTGGAGTCGAGCCAGGTCAAGCAGGTCTTGTCTTCTTTCCAGAGGCTGGATGACTCGGTGTCGTCGGAGGGTGGAGAGTTGGGTGAGTCGGCGAGTCGGGATTGGAGGAGGGCTTGGAGGCGGCCGATGGTATAGATTTTGGGGAATTGGGTCTGGATGTGGGAGAGAGTCGTCGACTCGAGGTCGTCGAAGGTGTTGAAGGTGAAGGCCGTTGCTCGAGTTGAGTTGATGGTCTCGGTCCAGACGAGTTGGAGACCGGGGTCACTGAGTTGCTTGGCTCGGAAGAAACTCCGTAGGTCTCGGCGCCTGAGAAAGCTTTCCATGCCTTCTTACCGGCACATCCATATCTGCACCATCTGAATATTGCATATAAAATTAGATAATTTTATTAATTTTATTTGAAGGCTGTCAAATTCCTCACAATTTAAATTAAAATCCATCATTTAAGTGATATTCACAGATGTGCACCATAAATTTTTACCATAATACACTACATTTAAAAGAAAAAAATCATTTTACACGGTGGGAAGAGATTGAACAAGAAAAATAATGGGAAATGACATTTTCTATTTAAAGATGGTGCACATACCAATGTCCACAACCATAAATCAAATTGATTGTGTAGATTTATTAATTATCTCTCTCTCTGTCTTCCTCAGGGTTACCGCTTACCATATCTCTTGTAGTCAATCTATCCATTTATTAATGTAATTTAAATAATCTTTGAGGCACTTTTATTTTATTTTTAATTAAAATATTATATTATATTATGATTTAACTTAAACTCAATCCATTTACTTTTGGTTAGTAAATTTTCTACAGGAATTTTGTATAACTTGATACGAGTTTAATTATTGTCTATTTTGTCTTTCGAATTGGTTCGTTGAACCCTTTGAATCAACTCATCAGATCACTAATCGAATCACTGACTGACTCGCTTGATCACTGACCCTTTTACTATAATATAAATCAGCTAACTGAAATTTATCTAAATGAGATTATTTTTTCATATACAACATCAAATTAAATCACTGATCAGATTAGTAAAATTGGATTGCTAACTGAATTACTAATCAAATCAATATTTTTTTAAAATACATTTATACAATAGTGAAAAAATAAAATGGACAGTAATTTAAATTTTGTATCTAATTAAATAAAATATCATGTAAGATCGCTATGATTACTTTTCTGTCAACCATTCTTTTAAGTTTTATAGTGATTGATTAAAGTATGATCGGATACCAACAACCACGTGAGATACAAATTCCATTAAAGAGAACAGTGGTGTCCACTTGGTCCCAGGCTTTATTACTTTTCGATCGAAAAAACAAAACCTCTTTTGAATGTCCACAGAGCTTTTAATGCACTGGTCCCAGGCTTTATTACTTGTCGATCGAAAAAACAAAACCTCTTTTGAATCTCATACAGCTTTTAATGCACCACAATATTGAAAAAAATTTTATAGTCCAAATGCACATCGAGAAAGTAAAATAGTACTTTCACTTTAAATTTCAAAAAAAAATATCTCTTAAAAAAAATCAAGTGTCTAAATAGTTACTCTAATTTTATTTTTATTTTTATTATAATTATATTGAGAAAAATATCACTTTTACCATTATTTTCTTCTATTATTATCATCTAAATTTAATATTATTGTGATAATATCACAAAAATATGATAATATTGTGATAAAAAAAATTTGGAAATTGATTGTGCTCGGACTTGGAAAATAATCTTCCCTTCTCACACAATGGAGGAGATAGGCTCGGCATTTAGACACTCTCATTTTCTGTCAGCAGGCACTGTATATTTGAATTTTTAGTGGAAATTACATTTCTGCCCTTTATGTGAAATCGTGCGATTGAACAGACAGTTCGTTTTCGCTTCGATCGATCGACCTTAGGCGTATACAATCGTGCGATTAATTCCAGGGATCGTGCGATCGATTCTAGGGATCGTGCGATTGATTATAAGAATCGTGCGATTGATTCTCCAAATGGAGTGGAGAAGGATTTTCAAAAGAGGTAATTTCTCGACCGATTTTTTACAAACAAGGTATCAAAGTTCATTTATTCTGAATTTTATGAACTCCAGGACTGATTTTAAGTGAAAAGGGTATAAATTTGGACTTAAAAAATCGTACCTAAAGAATTAAGGAAAAATTATCTTCCCTCTTAATTCTTTGGATATAAATTTTTAAATTCAAAACTATACCATTTTCAATTAAAATTAATCCCAGAGTTCATAAAATTCAAAGTAAATGAATTTTGATACCTTGTTTGTAAAAATCGGTCCAGAAGTAGCCTCCCTGCTAACTGTAACCTTTGCACGATTGGCTCGGAGTTCATAATTTTTCCTTAATTCTTTGGATACGATTTTTGAAATCCAAAACTATACCCTTTTCACTTAAAATCAGTCCCGGAGTTCATAAAATTCAGAGTAGATGAATTTTGATACCTTGTTTGTAAAAATTGGTTGAGAAATGACCTCTTTTGAAAATCCCTCTCCACTCCATTTGGAAAATCAATTGCACGATTCCTGGAATCAATCGCACGATTGTATACGCCTAAGCGATTGATCGAAGTGAAAACGAACTGTCTGTTCAATCGTACGATTTCACATGGACGGGCAAAAACGTAATTTCCACTAAAAAATTAAAATACGGTGTCAACTGACAGAAAATGGAGGTGTCTAAATACTGAGCCGAGAAGATATAGCTATGTGTAATAATTTGTATGCGGTTCAATCATATTGTGAAAGAGCATTTCCAGAGGCACAATGAGACTGGGATATCATAGGCCGACCGACCACGAGCTTTCAATGTGGTAGAGTACGGTTATAAGTAAAAAAAGGCAAACGCCTTAGGCCTCCACTTATAAAAAGATTCAATTTTTTAAGACTATACTTGGCGGCAAACCAACGTTCTTTTTCAAATAGTGCTCAATGAGACGACCTACGACTCACTTTCCCACTCATTCATCAAAAAAATGTGTAAGGGCGTCGACTTTTATTTTAAATCACACATCGTTGAAGCTGCCTCAAACTTTCCATTTATTTAATGATTCATCTTACCTTATGTATAGATTTTTATCTCAATATATTATTCTTCTCTTTTCTTTTGTTCTCCATAAACCTTAAACTTATGAGTGGTAAGAATTGAAATTTTAAAGAAGAAATAAATTTGATTTTAACAACACTTGAATACAAAAATTTAATTAGTAATTTTGCATCTTAAAAAGTAAGAAAAATAGTTTTAGATAAATTCTTTTTATTATAAAATTAAGATTTTAATTAAATGATACTTATAATAATATGTTAAATACCAAGAATGCCCCGTTTAGAATTTTTGCCTTTGGCCTCAACTTGTGTTGAGCCGACCCGGCTCATATGGGTGGTTGAGGTGGGAAATGAACACTTTTACACGTGTGCACTAAACTTCTGTGAAATATTCATTTTGTCCAAACAAATGAGGAAAGGAAAAGAAGAGGGATTGAAAAGATATGGAGAAAATGGATATTTCACTTATTTTTGGTGCACTCTTGGTAAAAGTGTTGTTCACCAATCATTTCCCAGTTTTAAAGTTACAGCGGTCTGTGGTCAGGTTTATTTGATGATATTTTAAAATGAACTTATATGGTATTAAATGATATTTATGATTCATGAAATGTTAGATTATAAATTATATTTTTTGTTACATAATTATCAAAGTAATTTATTTCTTATAGTAAATTTGTATATTCATAAATTTATTAATGGGTTTTTTTAATGTTAAAATTTATTTTCATTTGTATATATGTTTATCAATATATTTATTATTATTTTTAAATATTATTTTTCTGTGAAATTTCCTGATAATAACTCAGTAAAAATCTGAAATTCAAAATTGGTTAGGCGATACGTGTCATAATCATTATGGGCCTCTTTCCTTCATTTTATGTTTTTTTTTCCAAAAAATATAGAAAAAGTGGAAATAATAGAGTGAGCATATTTTTTAAGAAAATAATGATCATTTTTATGGAATTTTTACACCCTTGAAATTCAAAATTACGATACAAATAATGTCCCAAAAATTTTAATTTTTTTAAACTTTGGGGAATGTCTAAAAAATTTGTAAGTAGGAAAACAAAATGAGAAAAGTACCTGATATAAAATTCATGTTCTCAAAAGTATCCCCTAGTGACATGTATCTTTTATTATAATTCATAATTTTATTAGTATTAAAATTCATGAGTTTCATAAAAATGTTGGAATATTAAAAAAACTACACAAACACTGTACGAATTATATCAATCACAATAAGGGCACTTTATTTAATTGTAGAAAAAATTGCATATTATCTCATTCATTTTTTTTCAAAGAAACTCGAAAATCTTAGAAAACTTGGCTTTTATTAAAGTTTCAAAAAAATCTTAAAAAATTACACAGAAACCCGACAAACCATGTGAATGATGTTAAGACATCTCTATTGAATTCCATAAGTACTGAATATTATTTCAGTAAAAAGCCATAAATAGTGATTTTGTTTAAGATTTCAATTCACTTCTATACATTTTATAATTTAGATTTCCTTTCTATAATCCTCATAATTCATTAAATAAATTTATATTTTAAATACGTGTGATAAAAACTTGAGATGCATGATAAGCCAACTTTCTTTTAGATACACTTTTATTTTCTAGGAATTTTTATTTTTCAATCTTTATGAACTGGTAAGTTTAGTGACACATTTTAAGTGTTGAGATACCCATTACTCTGTTTGGTAATGAGGTGAGAACACTGATCTTATAGAATTGATAGCATCTTGGCTATAGATCGATGAAGCTAAAACTGCCAATCAGATACCTCGGTCTCCCACTTTTCTCCACTAGACTTTAAGCTGCGAACTGCACTCCTTTGTTGTCTAAAATTAGAGCCAAGCTTTCAGGTTGGAATGGTACCTCTCTCTCTTTTGCTGGCCGCACAGAGCTTCTCAGATCGACCATTAATAACTTCCATACATTTTGGGCCACCGCTTTCCTGCTACCTGTGTCTTGTATGGAGAAAATTGAGAGAATGATGAGGGATTTCTTGTGGGGTAGTGCTCAAATGCGTAAGATTCAAACTGTTTGCTGGGAGAATATTTGTCGCCCCAAAAACAAAGGCGGTTTGAGCTTAATACCATTTCGTCTTATTAATCAGGCATGCCTGATGAAGCAGATTTCAGCTTAAGACCATTTGCGCAATCAATTATTGTATACAGATGAATACCATGATGTCGATAAGGTAGAGATTCCATCAAGGCTAGAAACACATTGTTAGACCCATTTATGTTCGAGAAATCTCTAAAATGAAGTATTTAAATTAAAAGAATTTATGACTCAATTTTTATTAGAATGACACGTGGCATTTTAAAGCCTTTGTTGCTTATATTAAATTAAAAAAGGAATTATTGATATATTAATTATAATAAATAGATTTTAATTTAGATATCTTCTTTAACATGGGTATCCCCACCTCACAATGGAGATGAGATTAATCTCATGAACATGTCAAAACCTCTCAGTCTAGATACACTGATAAATCGACGTGGAATAACTCTATAAAAAGTGGTCTATAATCGAATTCAAAACCTCCATTTACCAACAAAGTTTCTTGATCGTCAGGTCAACTTTATATCTTGATTCACACAAAGGAAAATTAATAATATATTAATTTAATTGAAAATTTAATTTTGCTAAAATAAGTTAGAGATTGTCAATATTAAGATTATGAAGAACAAGTTTTATTTTAAGATTTTTATCCTTTTAATTTAAGTAAATAAAATCAACTATCGATAGGAAATTTTCATTTCATTTATTTTACTTAATTCAAATTTGATCATTATACATGTTTCATGAGATTAATTATTTTAAAAGTCTCACTTCAATAATTTTTTTTTTTTTTGAATGTATGGGTAAGTATCATTCAAAAGAGGGGAAGATCCCCAACAATTACAAGGGAAGAAACCCATAGCAGTGCAAAAGCCATAAGGCTAAGATACAAAACAAAACATAAGAACAAGCCCACAACCCGGGCCAAGGTCAGAGAAAAGAATAAAAAAAACCATAACTGCAGGTTTGGTCAGTAGGCTTATCTCTAGCCTAGTTTGTGATTTGCTTCAAAAGATGGGGTGTGGACATGGAGGGACTTCAATGGAGCCTAAGCAGAAGATGATTGATAGCAGTGACATAGGTGCAGTAGGTCCAAGAGTAGGAGTTGTGCTTGGAGAGAGGCATGAAGATCTCCGAGTTGATACACTCCAGATGGCGAACAATGAAACCTTTGTTCAACAGGAAAAATAAAAGTTTCTGGCAGAAAATTAGCATGATAGAGATATGCATAGTTGGGTTGAAGTAGAGAGCAATATTATCTTGGGTTTGGCCAACAAAGAGAGCAACACTGACATAAGAGTTCTCACGCGGGAGATTTCCAAAGAGGAGGGTTGTAGAAGGCTGATGGAAAGGTTGTGATAAAGAGATCCTATGGCGGGAGATGGGCAAATGAGGTGGGAGGTCCCAACAAGTAGCACAAGTGCTACAAACCTTCTCAAGGTCAGCATTGGAGGCAAGGAAGAAGATTCTATTCCTAACTTCAAAGAGGATCCGATTCTTGAGCATAGAGGGTGAGCTGAAAGAGTTCTCAAAGGATCGCATGTTCTTTTCCTTCCAAATGTGCCAGATCAGAGCAGGTAGAAGCAGCTCTACAGCAAGGGTCTCAATCTGGCCGGATTTTGAGGCGAGTAAGAATGGTACGGTCATCAAGTAGAGCATTGTTGGAACAATGGTACCCAAATTTTGTGATAAGGAGATCCCAAACAGAGTGCACAAAATTACAGGACAGGAAATGCAATGAAGTCTCATGGCTGTAGTTACATAGGATGCAACAAGTACTGACAATCAGCCCAAAACTGTGCAGGAGATCTTTGGTCTTCAGGCCCGAATTGAAAAGTAGCCACAGGTAAGTTGAGTGCCTCGGGATGCAACCAGGAAACTACACCAGCTGAACCCACGAAGGCTCGGGGATACTGAGGACGTAGTGGTTAAGAGCATAGGCAATAGATAAGATACCTTGATCGTCACCAGTCCAGAGAATCTCATCCTTGGTGCAACAAAGAGGCAGGCTGATATTTCTAATCATTGTCCAAATTTCCGACAGAGTTTGAGAAGCCGAAGGGGGCAAATTCCAAACCCCATTGCAGAAAGAATGCAAACCTTAACATTCCTACCGAGACCCAGGTCATAGATAGGACGATGCCCGAATTGCTCAAGGAGAATAAACCCCAGAAGAAGCCACATATCCCTCCAGAAACTGGTATTTGCCCCATCACCGATGGCATGAATGGTATGACTCCAGAAGCTGGTAGGACTGGTCGTACGGTAGGTGATTGCCGGAACCCCAAGTTTCTGGGCGACGTCTATAGTGAACGTCGCGAACCCATCGCCGATGATACAATTGATGGGATGATCCGATCCCCATCAGCGGTCGGAAATGAGCATGTCACATAAGAGTGGCTTTGTGTTCACCTTCAATGATTCATACAAATCGGTGATCTTCTCCGCTGATCGGGGATAATCCGATGGGAGCCCATCGGAGATTGTTCGAAAGCGGAAGCCAGGCCATTGGGCCGTCCAGGCATCGAGATCGATGTGGTGGAAGAGACGTCGGTGGCTGTAGTCGGGTGTGGAGGAAGGTGATGTTGAAACCGGCAAGAGAGAGGAGCTTAGCTAAGGGCAGCATGGAGTTGATATGGCCCTGTAATGGGAAGGGAAATATAAGAACATGAGGGCCTTGCTTTGCCTTTGCCTGCTCCATAATTTTCCTTCTCAATGAGTCTTGAGTGGCATTAGATCTAAGTATTTATAGGCATGGAATCACAATCCTAACTCAAATAAATGGAAGGGTTTTTTACAACTGAACAGTGTTGAAATTTTGACCATCTAAATTTGAATTAGAATCTTCAGCCCATGGGGAATTGTAACATGATATTGATACTATATTAAAGAAGATTTTACAGAATGATTAAAAAACAAGGACAGAATGATTAAAAAACAAGGCCAATCCCAACAACAAGAACTACAATGACTCAATATGCTTGATCAATTTTTCCAAGGCCAGATGGGAAGAACCTCCCACACTTAAACTCCTTTCAATTTTTTCCTTTAGATCCCTGACCTTCTCCCTAATTTCACTTCCTTCCTTCACCATCAGTCTTCTAATGGCCCTTTCTATCTCCACTCTCTGTAATCCACCCTCCAGTTGAATACCCACTTTCCAAACTTCGCTCACATATCTAGCATTCACCTTTTGATCCCAAATATGAGGATAACAGAGCATGGGAACCCCTTCACCTATACTCTCCAATGTTGAATTCCAACCACTGTGAGTCCAAAATCCCCCAACTGCAGGGTGAGCCAGGACTTGTAATTGTGGAGCCCATTTGACAATCAGTCCCTTTTCAGCTGTCTTATCCTTGAACCCTTGAGGCAGTTCAACTCTTTCATGGCCATGAATTGAATCATGTCTAATCACCCACAAGAAAGGTTGTTCACTGTTGGCTAGACCCCAAGCTATCTCCTCCAACTCTGTTTTCTCAATGACTGCCATGCTACCAAAGCTAATGTAGAGAACAGACATGGGTGCTTGTTTGTCCAACCAAACCAGGCAGCTTTGATCTTCTTCTAGCAGGCTGCTTGATGATCCCATTGAGTATTTGTGGAAAGGGCCAATTAGGAAGACTGGAATTGGTAAATCTTGCTGGAGTTTTGCCATTGCAGTTTGTTCAAGATCTTCGAATGAATTAAATATCACTCCTGAAGATGATTTTGTTAATTCAAGCGTGCTAGCGCGAAACTGATCCCGATCCGTTTTATATGGCTCATCCAAATCAGGTTCTGGTAGATCCTTCACTCTGAGGGGTGGGAGCTCAGGTATTGGAGCCTCCGGTTGAGGATCTGAAAAAAGAGAAAATTATTGAAATCCATGAATCTATGATTCAACCTCAATGAATGTAATGAGTATAGAAGAACATGAATAATTATACAAGGATAAAACAGGGGAAGACTGATTGCAGTGCAGGTTACACGGGTTAAGGGGATAAATAAATGGGATTAATGGGATTTAATGTGATTATTGAGATTACTAAATGGGTTCAAATAAGGGATTTAATGGGTAAATGGGGTTTATGTTGAGGTGCGAACGAGAGTCCCACATAAAAATGACTGGGTCACGGGTTGCCGACTTATAAGGAACTGGGTCATGGGTTGCCGTCTCCAATGTAGCGAGAGTCGTATACAGAGATCGAGAGAAAGAAACATACGAAAGGGAAGAAAGGAGAAAAAAGAGAGAAAAGGAGGAAGAAGAGGAAATGAGAAGAAGGTGAGATCTAGCCACCATTCTTGCTCTGATTCAACTCAAATTTGAGGGTTTTCTAAGTAAATATTGTGTGTTCTTGTGGGGTGTGATTGATTTATTTTTCAGTTGATTGCTTACATCATTATTATCATGTGGCTGGATTTGTGGGATAGGGAAATGTGTATTTTCCCCAACAGTTTACTGGGTCATTAAATGGGATTGATAAATGGATTTAATGAATTGGGTGCTAAACGGATCGATTCAAAGGATTTGGACATGGCTTGATTCGGGTTGTCCTGCATAAAAAAACTCCAAATTTCACCAAGATAAAAGTATATACATACCTTGCAGATCTAAACATCCTTTCTGCTTGAGAAGCATGAGAGAAGAAATAATAGCAGTAGAGGAAGCACCATTAGACCTTAATACAATTGTAGGAATATTGAAATAGCTAGCTGCATCCTGCGTGATGTACATGAGAACATCACAGATTATGCACTTGATCTCTTCTTTCTGGTTTTTCTCCGATACCATTCGAGCCAAGCGATCACGAAATGGTGCCCTGCACTTGGTGTTGATGATGGAGATGGATCTTACGAAACTGTCGCCGGAGAATTGGAAATTGGATAAGCCATCGTCGATGGGTACAAAGTTGAATTTTGGGTGGTTTGATGGGTTTGGGGAGTTGAATTGACTGTGAAAAATGGTGATGGAGAAGCCTTTGGAGTGAAGAAGGATAGGCTAGTTGCAGCATGGGATTGATATGGCCCTGCAATGGAGCTGGAAAAAGCAGTAGATGAGGCTGCTGCTTCTTCTCCTCATGCCTTAGAATTTCTGCTGATGATTCCATTGTCAAAAGAGAGATTTGCTTTAGCTGAAAATGAGAATTCAAAAGGCTCTTGGTAGGATTGAAGCCGAAGGAACTGAGAATTGGGTAGGCATTAAATACTTAAAACCACAAAAAATATTAAATACTTTTTAACATTTATTCTTCGGGCAATTGGTGTCATTTGAGATCCATCTCGTAAAAATCTAAATTGTTCATCAATTTCTCAATCTAAGGATATTTATGTGTAATTTTTAGATTTTGTGAAACTTCTTAAACTCACCTTTAGATGGATTAAATGGAAATTACTTAATTAGATTTTTTTTAAGATTTATCACTCCAATGTCATTTAACTCATCCAATGATGGGTCTAATGATTTCATAGAATGTAAAAAAGATACATATTTAAATTATTTAAAAATTAATGAATAATTTAAATTTTTAAAAATAATCTTCACATGTATTAAATGACACAATTGACACTTATCCTTACCATTATTTTTTTTAAAAAATAAATTTATATATTAGTACAAATATATAAAAAAAGGTAGAGACTAAAAGCTATAAGCACGAGTGAAAGATAGGCCAAAATCACTATGAGATCAAGCGAGATTAGTACATTCTTTCTTTACTCGCAAAATTTTTGACATGGAGATGTTCCTGAAATCCAATATGTAATCAATTCTCATACAATGTATCTATTTTACTTAATATTGAATATATAATGTTAAAAGTATTCTTTTTTATAAACTTTGGTGCAACTTTTATAATTTTTATTTAATATATTCTCAGTAAATCAAACATGATATGTCAAAATATTTATTTTAAATAAAATTTAAAGAAAAATATAATTCAATAAATCATATTTTTAAAGTTTTCATGATATCTATTATTTACCATATAAATTTTTGTGTTATCAATTAAGATACACTATTTGACGTGACTAATCAAAAGTCAAAACACTTGAAATCTTCAATGTTGTAATAAATTGCTATTATTTTTATTTTATTTTTTGTTAGGATATTTATTTTATTTATTTAAATGTCTGTTTTCAAAATGTTTCATAACATGAGCTCTCAAAACTCAAAAGTCCTGTCCAGCCATGTGCAGCTATTATTTTTATTTTATTATTTGGTAGTGAGTAATGTCACGTGAAGCTCGTGACTGAGTCTCCTTTTCATTGATTTTGGCTAGCGAGACACTTTATTGAGATATATTTATTAAATAAATTATAAATTTATATATATGATTTTACTTTATAAATATTATATGGATATGATATATATAAAGTTTTATTATCAATTATTAATTTAAATTATATTATCTTAAAATTTAAAATTTAATAAATATATATTAATTTAAAAAAGTTAAAATCAAAGACTAAGATGATCAGATTGAAATTAAACTTCATATATAAATTATTCATATACTTTTTTTTATCACATCAAACTGTTTGAATCTAAAATTTATTTGATAGCATATTTTACTATATATACGTCAGTAGAAAATGTGTTGGTATAATTTTTATTTTCATTCCTACAAACAAGGTTAGTCATTTAGACACCCCACTTCTCTTTTAAGAGATACCCTATTTTAAAATTTTATGTGAAATTACCATTTTGCCCCTCAATTTTGTGTGGAGAAATCATTTTTTTAAAAAAATTGAGGCACAAAATAGTAATTTTCATATAAAATTTTGAAATGGAGTGTCTCTTAAAAAAAAAAAGTGGGTGTCTAAATAGGCACCCACAAACAAAAGGTAGAACATGGATGCATATTATGGATAATTTAAAGATAACCCAATAAATGACAAGTTGAAAGAGACTCGATTGAGGTGGTTTGATCATATTTATAAAAGAGCAAATGTGGCTCGAGTGCATAGTAAAAAGAGCAGATGTGGCTTGAGTACACACTATTGAGAGACTACGAATCGAAGGCACTAAGAGGAGACGCCAACTACTAAAAGCTTGGACGGAAGGATAAAGAAAAACATGCTACATCATAGAGTGATTGTTGGTATAATTTATGATAGGGTCAATTGGAAAAGAACAAAAATTCAAACACATTAATTCTATTGTTAGTCCAATATGAAACTTTTTGTCACTTCACATCCATCCGCATGTATAGCTACATTCTTGAGATAGAACTCACTCTCAGAAGTTAGTCATTTAGAGCAGGGGTTGAGATCTTGGTCATCAGCCGAGAAATTTCTCTTATTTTTATTTTAATTAAAACCACCGATATCAGACGATATCGGCGATATATATCAGATATTATCCGATATCGGCAAATAACACTTCAAGTGTTAAATAGAGTAATTGGTTTCACAAATTAACTGATGTGAGACTTTTTGTCACTTCACATGTAGTTAGATTATCAACCCAGTTCATTATTCATTAATCATTCATTAACCCACTCTTTTGAAACATATTATTAAATGCATATCACTTGGAAAATAAAAATTAACACACATTAAATCAGTAGCTAATCTGCTGTTGATTTAGACTGTTAGGCTCAGCTCATTCTTCATCAATCACTAATCATTTTTTAAAGATAATTAATAATCATTAATCGTTGAACTCACTTACACGAAACTTACTAATCCAAAATATTAAAACTCTTTTATGTTTTCAATTCTAAAATTCAGTAAAATGAGTAAAAGCTGGAACATAAAACGAGCTGAAGAACACATTTGTCAAAGAACAAATAGGGAAGGACAGAAGAGATAATGATTTTTACATTCATTAATTCACTTATTCCCAATGTAAATAAAATTTTATAAATGACATATTTCTATCATACATTAATCAAAATCATACCAATTTCTACATATCGAATATCAATCCTATCAAATACTCTTTATTCTTTGATATAGTTCTTATTAAAAATTAGTATCCAAGATGGAGATTATTTTAGAAGAAGAATTATAAAAAAAAAAGATAATAAATCAAAATTGATAAATATAAAGAAAAATGAGATTAAAATTAAAAATACCTTTCATATCCCATACAAGATTCAAAGTGAAAGATTGTCCCTAATGATATTTTTTTTTTTTTTAAATATAATGGGCTTGACTGATACTATTGATAACTCAGTTGATATGTCAATCTAATTCACTTCAAAAACTGAGAATTCTGAGTTCGATTTCTGTTTCACTTCAAATAATCACTTTCAATATATTTATCTGATGTGTGTGGATAAAGAGGCTTCACATACTCTGAAAATTACTCCAGTACTTTAAGAGACATAAACACACCTTGTTATAAAGAAATCCTTCTTCCAATCCAAAAATAACAGAGGAGAAAGAGAGAAAAGAAAATAGATTTTAAAAAATTTCTTATACATCCTTATCTTACTCTAAATGACGCATGCAATGATGCGAGAATGCATATAAAGGCTTATAGCAGTCATTTTCAATCACTTGCCAATACATGACAAACAAAATCAAGCCCAATCTCTTATAAGATAAGAATTTATTAAAGAAAGGAAAAAAAAAAAGGTTTGGACAACCTCAATTGTCCACTTTCTTATTAATAAATTTGAATTTTTCAACTTGATTCGGCTCGTATTCGAATTACCGACTTGAAACAGGTTGGATCAGATTCAGCTACTTTTAATATGGGTTAGAGTTGAATTTATTAAAACCCAATTTGATCCATCCAAATTTTACTCTAATCACATATTAATAGTTCTAATCAAACTCTTAGTGCTAATGCTCTTCCTTCCAGACTTCTAATTTAGCATTAATCAATATTCCTAATACATTTAGAAAATTAAATCCCAATTTATAAATAAATCTAATCAATAATATCATTGGATCTCGTTGTCGGGTGGGTCCAAACTTTGATCTTCATGTGAGCCCAGCTGATCGCATCACACTATCTAACATTGTCGGGTGGAATTGGGGCTTTTAATCATAGACGTCTGCCAACCTGGCCTTATGTTGATTTAAGTTTGGATAAGTTGGCATTAAGTAAATCTCTCAACTTCATTTTGATTTAATTAAAACAATAAACTCCATTCAATGGATTAATATAGATATTCACATTCACAAAATAAAATTATTATGTTATGCTGAGGCACCCTTCTCTCAGTCACAAGTTTTAAGTGTGAGTTCTACTTCTAATAATATTATCATGTGAGTTTTCTAACATGTTATCAGTGCCGTAGACTCTATATAACACTTGAGTTATTTTTCTCTCAATGGCTGGCGTTTGAGAGTGAATTATACTTCAAGAATATTATTACATCTTGATTTTCTAATAGCAACATAAAGATTTAAAAGGTTCGTCCAAGTTATGTGAACATAAACCGTAATAATAGGAAGATTCTAATAGGAAGATAACAATGTTCCCCAAAAATTTGGTAAAATGATAGAAAAGAATGGGTTAATGCCAACAAAGAGAAACTAGAATGATTCAATATGCTTAACCAGATTTTCCAAGGCAATGTAAGAAGAACCTCCCACTCTCACACTCTTCTGAGTGAGTTCCTTTAGATCCTTGGCCCTCTCTCTGAACTCATTTCCTTCCTTCACCATCAGACTTCTAATGGCTTTCTCTATCTCCCCTCTCTCTAATCTGCTCTCCAGTTGAATACCCACTTTCCAAACTTCGCTCACATATCTGGCATTCACCTTTTGATCCCAGAAATAAGGCCAACAGAGCATGGGAACCCCTTCTCCCATACTCTCCAATGTTGAATTCCAACCACTGTGGGTCCAAAATCCTCCCACTGCAGGGTGGGCCAGGACTAGTGATTGTGGGGCCCATTTGACAATCAGTCCCTTCTCAGTTGTCTTCTCCTTAAACCCTTGAGGAAGTTCAACACTTTCATGGCCATGAATTGAATCATGTCTAATCACCCACAAGAAAGGTTGGTCACTGTTGGCTAGACCCCAAGCCATCTCCTCCAACTCTGTTTTCTCAATCACTGCCAAGCTACCAAAGCTAATGTAAAGCACAGACATGGGTTTCTGCTTGTCTAGCCAAACCATGCAACTGAGATCTTCTTCCAGTAAGCTACTCGATGACCCCATTGAGTGTTTGTAAAGAGGGCCAATTGGGAAAACTGGCATTGGTAAATCTTCTCGGACTTTCGCCAGTGCGGATTGTTCGAGTTCGTCGAATGAGTTGAATATCATTCCTTGAGATGACCTTGTTGATTTATGTACAGCAGGAAGAATCTGATCCAGTGTATTTTGCTTGATCAGATTAAATTCTGGTAGGTCCTTCACTCTAAGGGGTTGGAGCTCAAGTATTGGAGCTTCTGATTCAGTATCTGGTAACAAAATATAACTAAAATCCATGAGTATGTGAGGCTGCATCAATAATTGTAATGGTAGATTAAGGGTGAAACTCGGGTCGAATTTTAACCCGATCTGCATGACTCAATCTGAGAAATTAATGGATTTGGATTATGTATTTGTATATTTCGAATCAGATCAGGTTGAGAAAATAAAAACTCATGTGAAATTCGGATTAAGTTGGATTGAGAAATTTAACATCAACTCGACTTGATTCGGTGTAATCCTGCCTCGACTTTTATGCACTAAATTATAAAATAACACTTGAGTTGACTTGGATTAGATTGAGTAATTTGGATCGAATCAGGTTGAGTTCAATAAATTTTGACATGAATTGAATTGACTTTACTAAAATCAGACCTAATCCGATCTAAATTTCAACTATATATATATTATCAATCCTAATTTTTTCATTGTTCTATACCTTTCCGTCCTCCAAGAACAAGCCGACGGGCCTATTGGAATAAATTGGCTGAAATAGAATACTTTTAGATTTTGGATATTCAATTTTCATAATCAATGGTAAATGTACAAAAAAGAATTATTATTTAAATTTAATAAATTGTTTTGGTGACATAATGGGGATCGGTTTATAGGGTTGGTGAGATTTTTCAGATTATTAAATAGGGTGACAAGTGATTTCATGTGGGATGGTGTGGTTTAATAACACTAGTAAGGGTGGGTATGGGCTCGAACATCAATGTACTGGGGTATTTTTAGAAACGCTAGAAAGGGTGCAACCATTATGAACAAGAGTTCCATCTACGGTTGGACGACTTCACGTCTTCACCTACACGTGAGTTCAAGAATTTCTAACCAAATGGAATTCACTTATTAGGATTAGTCTTTTAGGTTGATTAGTAAAAGCAACTACTTCATCATCATCAATTATTCAGAAAAAAAAAAAAAAAATTTGAGGGGAAGAAAAAGAAGGTAAAGGTAGGGAATTTGAAATACTGAATAAACCTAATGAGATTCAATTTCTTTGTCATCCCAATGTTGGCTTTGAGGGTTTCTCAAAATCTTTATTGGGACTGCATTTGGATAGAGGGTAATGGAGATAATAAGGGATAATTTCCTATTATCTTTTTTTGGTAATTAAATGGTAGGAGTAAAAATTAACTTTTTACCCATCCACTCTTACTTTTGAAAATCCTTTTTAAGCAAGTGATATTCATAATACTTAAGGTAATCCCTGGTCAAAGATAACTCTCGTCAAATTTATCCTTCATCTAAACGCAACCCAGCTGCCTACATTAGTTTAAGTTTTCATTTTTCTCCACTTTTTCTTCTAATTAGGGTATGTAGGTAAAGGGAGGAGGATAGTTTGTATTTAAAAAACAGTCAGTTCATAAAAATAATTTATCACTTAAAAAAATAAAAGTCAATCTTACATGACAATATAATTAACTTAAAAATGATAACTTTTTTTATAAATAATAAGAGGCTTAAATTTTAGAAAGAGATGTTTGACTTCTACTTTAAAACCATGTAAACAATCAAATTTGATTTGCTAAAACTCTACCAAAAGATGCAAATGGTTACCTTCAAATTCTAAATATCCCTTTTGTTTAAGTAGCGTGAAAGAAGAAATAGGAAGAAATGGGCGGCTCGTTCTTGTTAGAATCTATCTAGATAATATATATTTAGATTTATTTAATTACTCATTATTAAATATTATATTTTTATATTTAGGACTTTTCTCTTTTAGTTTGATTTTCTTTCTCTATTTGTAATCTCTATTTTCTATATAATATAATATAACGAAGAGTCTTTTCTTCATTTACAAGAGAGACACCATATTATTTTCACAGGTATTGTATTTTATTATTCTATTTTAGTAATAATTTGTTAGTAATATTCATAACATCAAATACAAGACTCAAATTTTAAGAGATGTACTTAAAAAACAATTAAACAATGTAATATGGATTTGCTGAAACTCCAAATTTTAAGAAGAGATGTACTTTTAAAGAGCATGTACTTTAATTGGTTGACTCCTTCCTCAGCAAATATGAGGTCATGGGTTTAAATCCTTATGACCTAACTTTTGTGTGTCTTAAAGATAGTATACTCATATGTGGAAATTTTATTCTAAATGTCCTGCGATTTCCTTCACGTAAATAAAAAAACCAAAATGAAAAAGCATACCTTTTATGTCAAAATATCCCTTTTGCTTGAGAAGAGTGAAAGAAGAAACAACAACAGTGGATGAAACACCGTTGGTTCTTACTGCAATTCTTGGAATATTGAAATGGGTAGCTGCATCATGTGTCATGTACAACAGAACATCTGAGATTATGCATTTGATCTCTTCCTTTTTGTTCTTCTCCGACAGAATTTGAGCCAAATGGTCGTGAAACGATGCCTTGCAGTTGGTGTTGATGATATTGGCAAGCTCGACGACACCGTTGACGGTGGACAGCTGAACATCGGATAAGCCGTCGGCGATGGGTATGAAGTTGAAGTTTGGGTGGTTGGATGGATTTGGGGAGTTGAATTGAGTGTGAAAAATGGTGATGGAGAAGCCTTTGGAGTGAAGAAGATGGGCTAGTTGCAGCATGGGATTTATGTGACCCTGAAAAGGGGCCGGAAAAAGCAGTAGCAGAGGCCTCTTCTCTGAATCCATTCTCTAGAGAGAGATTTGCTTTAGCTGAAAATGAGTAGTGTTGGACTTTAAAATTGATAATATAATAGTTTGGAATGACTTGCTTTTCTACTTTAAAGAATCATCATCCTTATCATTTCGAAAATTGGGACATCACAAAGATTTTTAAAAGTGAAGGAGTTTTATTCTTACTCCTTAATTTTAAATAAAGATAATGGGGATTACATCAGGGGTTACCTCATTATCCCTTATCTAAATGCAGCTCAACAGTCTGGTATGGTCCGGTCAAAGGTGTAAAATTCGGTGTGGCTGAGTTCTCGACTGATATTGCATATTGGCAAAATCTCGATATTGGTCAAGATCTCGGTCGAATTTTTTTTCTCATCAAACTGTTTTTAGGATATCAGTGAGATTTTCTTAAAATAAAAATTCTGATTTTTTTAATATAATTCGAAAAAAGCTAATTTTATTTTTTTTTTTTGAAAAAGCACAAATATAGGCAGATATAGACTAATATCGGCCGAGATATCGACCCGGATATTATTTTTTTTTAAATGAAATTAATGAATATCGACCGATATTTAGCTGATATATCTCGGTGAGATATCGGTCATCTCAACAAATATTCATTAAGTACAGTCAGTAGTAGTACAATGTGTATCCGCCGAGATATCTTAGCCATATACGTATCAGCCGAGATTAAGACTCCCGTCCAGTCTGAATTCATGTTACGTTTGCTGCTAGGTCCAGGAATGGGTCAGGCACAGGCGCCACTATGCCTCGCTCCTCATTCCAAAATCATAATTTATATATAAGGGATAACAATTTATTCATTCTATGAAGACCACTTGAGTAATTTTAAAAGTGATATTATATATTTAATTAAGGGTAGCAATCCTCCTACAGGCATTTTGTGTAATGAAACACGAGATTTAGGGTATTGCGCATTTTACCCTACTATTGTCATACGAAAGCATTTATAAAAAATTCAGTGATCCGGTCAGTGAGGCAATCAGAGATCCGATTTTAGTGATCGGATTTGTTGTTCTGTATGAAAAAAACAGTCTCACTTAGATAAATTTCAGTGAGTCGGTCAATGATCCGGTCAGTGATCTGGCGAAGCAATCAGTGATCCGGTCAGTGATCTGGCGAAGCAATCAGTGATCCGATTTATACCACAATGGAAGGGCCAGTGATCTGCCAAGCCGATTCGAAGGGTTCGGCGAGCTGGTTCGAATGGCAAAATGGGCAATACAGTAAAATCCGTGTCAGGTTACATAAAATGCTCGTGGGATGATCGCTACCCTTAATTAAAAGTTACTTAAGAAGATAAAGTTTTTCTTTGAAACAAAGATTATTATATTAAGGATGGGCCATTTAGATACCTTACTTTTCTTTTAAAAGACACCCATTTTAAAACTTTGTGTGGAAATTACCATTTTGTCTCTCAATTTTTTAAAAAGACAATTCCTTTACACAAAATTGAGGGGCAAAATAGTAATTTCGTATAAAATTTTGAAATGAGGTATCTCTTAAAAGAAAATTGAGGTGTCTAAATGGCTAGCCTATATTAAATATAAGGATGGATCGGCTAAGTGATGTCATGCATGTGGAACAACATCGAGGTGGCTCTATAGGGCCCACATAGGTGAGGGGCAGGGATAGATTAAAGTTTAAGTGAAAGTTAATTTTTAATTATACTTTTCATAAAAAATCAGATTAAGTGGATTTCAAAAGTCATAATTTTTAAATATTTATAAGTTAATAGAAAAATAAGACTTGTTTTTAATGAATTTCAATTCAATAGTCAGGTTAACTCAATGTCAATCCAACCCTCCCAATCCCTTCATCTCAATCTCTCTTTCTCTCCTTCACAGCTAAAGAAAACTCTAAGAATCTACATGGGTGTAGTTCAACCAGTTGCCTCTCACCTCAGAAAACAGGAGATTGCAGGTTCAAGTCCCCATGGCCTAACCTTGGTATGCCCTATGAGTAGTGGGCTTACTCGTGGAAGGTTTACGCTGGGTATCCCGCAGTTTCCCACACGTAAATTAAAAAAAAAAATAGTCAGGTTAACTCAAAATGAGTTCAAATTGAATAAGAATTCAGTTCATGATATGTGATAATGTAAAGACCCGACCCGAAAATCTGGGGTTAGGGCTTGGCTCAGCAAGAAACAGTTCACTTTAGATCCGCACACGTCAGCCAAGCCCAATCCAAACCCGTGCGGGCTCGCGCATGTGTGCGCTTGAAAGGCCCAAAGTGGACAATTTCTTACTGAATCAAGCTCTAAACCCTGTGTTTGGGTCGGTTCCTTACATTTCTTCTCATTCTACCGCACTCCCACTATCTCTCTTCACTTGGGCCGGCCCTTACTGGACTCGGCCGTCTGGCCTGGGTTAGGATCTCACAGATAAGAAGTGAGAGAAATTTGGATGTAAGTAAAGCTCAAATAGGCCTTAAAATGACTTCATATTTTTTTAAGATTAAAATATTCAGGTGTCTCACGTGATTAGTTCTTAAAACATGTGTAAATCTCTCAATCTTCTCATGTCGAATATAAAATAAGTCTTTTTTTTTTTATATTGAAGGATAAAATAACTTTATTACTTAATTACTGATGTCCTAAAATATCACTTATTATATGGGCCAATCTAGAAAGCCTTTTCTTCTTGATGCAAAGACTTTTCTAAGAGCCCAGTTATATGGGCCAGAGTGGCATGTAAAGTTATAAATAATAATATATAGTGCCAAAGGGGCCCATAACATGAGACTTAACTCGCCTAATGTAAGGGTGCGAAAGTTTAAAATTTTAAAAATAATTTAAAATTATTAAAACTTGAAGCTCTTTAAAAACAAGTCACTGGCACGACAAATGCTCTTTTTGGTAGACCTTTTATTTAGGCTTATCTCTGGATAAATTGCCCTCTGAGAGGGATGCAAAATTTAGATACTAAAAAAGGGCTCATTGAATCAAACTGGGTCTTAAATAGAAATGTAAAAATCAAGGAATTAATAAATAACTTAAAATTATTAAAACTTAGAGAAATAAAAAATAGTTCAATGATCCCATCAAAATAATTCTTCATACACCTTCTCAAGAAATGACCTTTTTTAGCTAGCCACATACATAGGCCACACTGGACCTACATAGATGTACAAAATGTGATGATATGTCTCTATCCATTATAATATTGTTTGCTTTGGACCCTGGTCCATCCAGCCAAACTCAAAAGGCCTTGTGATGAGAAGGGGTTTGCATCCTCATATAAACCCCCACCATCCAAGTCCACAACTGATATGGGACTTTTAGATGGGGTAATACACAAAAGTGACTAAATGAAATAATGGACTTGACCGATACTACAGATAACTCAGTTGATATATGTCAATCTAATTTGCTTCAAAAAGTGAGAATTCTGAATTCGATTTCTATTTCACTTCAAAGAATCACTTTCAATAGAGTTACTTGATGTGTGTTGCGGGTTCGAGTCCTTATGAAAATTCCTAATACATTTAGAAAATTAAATCCCAATTTATAAATAAATCTAATCAATAATATCATTGGATCTCGTTGTCAGGTGGGTCCAAACTTTGATCTTCATGTGTGCCCGGCTGATCGCATCGCACTATCTAACATTATGTTGATTTAATCATAGACGTCAGCCAAACCTGCCCTTATGTTGATTTAAGTTTGGATAAATTGGCATTAAGTAAATCTCTCAACTTCATTTTTATTTAATTAAAACAATAAACACCATTCAATGGATTAATATAGATATTCACATTCACAAAATATAATTATTATGTTATGCTGAAGTATTCCTCTCTCAAACTTATACTCAGTGAGGATGACAAAATACATAAATAAATAAAAACAATCATAGTATTAGTTGCATGTCTAACTTTCAAATTCAAATAAATGATGAATGTACACATGGGAGTAATGGTGAAATGACAAAAAATTTCACATCGGTTAATTTGTGAAATAAACGACTATATAACACCCTTCTCTCAGTCACAAGTTTTAAGAGTGAGTTCTACCTCTAATAATATTATCATGTGGATTTTCTAATATGTTATCAGTGCCGTAGACTCTATATAACACTTGAGTTATTTTTCTCTCGATGACTAGCTTTTGAGAGTAAATTATACTTCAAGAATGTTATTACATCTTGATTTTCTAATAGCAACATAAAGATTTAAAAGGTTCGTCCGAGTTATGTGAACATAAACCGTAATAATACAAAGATTCTAATAGGAAGATAACAATGTTCCCCAAAAATTTGGTAAAATGATAGAAAAGAATGGGCTAATGCCAACAAAGAGAAACTAGAATGATTCAATATGCTTAATCAGATTTTCCAAGGCAATGTAAGAAGAACCTCCCACTCTCATACTCTTCTGAGTGACTTGCTTTAGATCCTTGGCCTTCTCTCTGAACTCATTTCCTTCCTTCACCATTAGACTTCTAATGGCTTTCTCTACCTCCCCTCTGTCTAATCTGCTCTCCAGTTGAATACCCACTTTCCAAACTTCGCTCACATATCTGGCATTCACCTTTTGATCCCAGAAATAAGGCCAACAGAGCATGGGAACCCCTTCTCCCATACTCTCCAATGTTGAATTCCAACCACTGTGGGTCCAAAATCCTCCCACTGCAGGGTGGGCTAGGACTTGTGATTGTGGGGCCCATTTGACAATCAGTCCCTTCTCAGCTGTCTTTTCCTTAAACCCTTGAGGAAGTTCAACACTTTCATGGCCATGAATTGAATCATGTCTAATCACCCACAAGAAAGGTTGGTCACTGTTGGCTAGACCCCAAGCCATCTCCTCCAACTCTGTTTTCTCAATTACTGCCAAGCTACCAAAGCTAATGTAAAGCACAGACATGGGTTTCTGCTTGTCTAGCCAAACCATGCAACTGAGATCTTCTTCCAGTAAGCTAGTCGATGATCCCATTGAGTGTTTGTAGAGAGGGCCAATTGGGAAAACTGGCATTGGTAAATCTTCTCGGACTTTCGCCAGTGCGGATTGTTCGAGTTCGTAGAATGAGTTGAATATCATTCCTTGAGATGACCTTGTTGATTTAAGTACAGCAGGAAGATACTGATCCAGTGTATTTTGCTTGATCAAATTAAATTCTGGTAGGTCCTTCACTCTAAGGGGTTGGAGCTCAAGTATTGGAGCTTCTGATTCAGTATCTGGTAACAAAAGAAAACTAAAATTCATGAGTATGTGATGCTGCATCAATAATTGAGTTCACTTGAATTAGATTGAGTAATTTGGATTAGCAATTTAGATCGAATCAAGTTGAGTTCAATAAATTTTGACATGGATTAAATTGACTTTATTAAAACCTAACCTAATCGTACCTAAATTTCAACCATATATATATTATCAATCTAATTTTTTCATTATTCTGTACCTTCCAGTCCTCCAAGAACATGCCGACGGGCCTATTAGAATAAAATGGCTGAAATAAAATACTTTTAGATTTTGAACGTTTGGTTTTTATAATCAATGGTAAATGTACAAAAAAGAATTATTATTCAAATTTATTAAATTATTTCAGCGACATAGTGGGGATCGGTTTACAGAGTTGGTGAGATTTTTCAGATTATTAAAAAGGGTGACAGGTGATTTTACGTGAGATGCTGTGGTTTAATAACACTAGTATTGAGGTAAATGATTAGAAAGAAAGTGGAGTGTCTGAGAAAAGGACGGGTATGGGCTCGAACATCAATGTAATGGGGTATTTTCAGAAATATTAGAAAGTGTACGTTGGATTGGGAACATGAGTTGATATAAGATTGGACATTTCACCTATCAAAGCTATTTTCTTGTCGAATCTAGGAATTTTTAATTGAAGGGAATGGTTGTTTAACATTCTATTCACTTATTACGATTAGTCTTTTAGGTTGATTATGATTAGTAAAAACAACTTCTTCTTTATCAATTATTAAAAATAAAAAAAAAATTGATAGGAAGAAAAAGGAGGTAAAAGTATCTTGTGAAGAAAATGTGAAATACTGAATAAACCTAATGAGAATCAATTTCTTTGTCAAATCCGAATGTTGGCCTTGAGGGTTTTCCATAATCTTTATTGGGCTGTATTTGGATGGAGGGTAATGGGGTTAATAAGGAGTAACCTTCTATTACCCTTATTCTGTAACTAAAGAGTAGGAGTAAAAATCAACTTTTTATCTATTCTTTCTCACTTTTGAAAATATTTTTCAAATAAGTGATATACATAATATTTAAAAATCCTTGATGAAGGGTAACTTCTGCCAAATTTATCCCTCATCCAAATGCAATGCATGCAGTAATTGAAGTTCTTATTTTTCTCCACTGTTTCTTCTAAGTAGGGTATGTAGGTAAATGTTCTGAAAACCAGTCAGTTCATAAAAATAATTTATCACTTTAAAAAATAAAAGTCAATCTTACATGACAATAAAATTAACTTAAAAATGATAACTCTTTTATAAATAATAAGAGGCTTAAATTTTAAAAACAGATGTTTGCCTTCTACTTTAAAACCATGTAAACAATCAAATTTGGATTTGCTAAAACTCTACCAAAAGATGCAAATGGTTACCTTCAAATTCTAAATATCCCTTTTGTTTAAGTAGCATGAAAGAAGAAATAGGAAGAAATGGGCGGTTTGTTCTTGTTAGAATCTATCTAGATAATATATATTTAGATTTATTTAATTAGCCATTATTAAATATTATATTTTTATATTTAGGACTTTTCTTTTTTAGTTTGATTTTCTTTCTCCATTTGTAATCTCTATTTTCTATATAATAAAGTGAAGAGTCTTTTCTTTATTTACAAGAGAGACACCATATTATTTTTACAGTTACTTTATTTTATTATTCTATTTTACTAATAATTTGTTAGTAATATTCATAACATCAAATACAAGGCCCAAATTTTAAGAGGAGATGTAATTAAAAAACATGTAACAATGTACTATGGATTTGCTGAAATTCCAAATTTTAAGAAGAGATGTGCTTTTAAAGAGCGTGTAGTTCAATTGGTTGACTCCCGTCTCAACAAGGAAGAGGTCCCTATGGGTAGTGGGTTCAAGGTTTTATGATGAATATCTTGATATTTTAAAAAATAAAAAATAAAATGAAAAATGAAAAAAGCATACCTTTTATGTCTAAATATCCCTTTTGCTTGAGAAGAGTGAAAGAAGAAACAACAACAGTGAATGAAACACCGTTGGTTCTTACTGCAATTCTTGGAATATTGAAATGGGTAGCTGCATCATGGGTCATGTACAACAGAACATCTGAGATTATGCATTTGATCTCTTCCTTTTTGTTCTTCTCCGACAGAATTTGAGCCAAATGGTCGTGAAACGACGCCTTGCAGTTGGTGTTGATGATATTGACAACCTCGATGACACTGTCGACGGTGGACAGCTGAACATTGGATAAGCCGTCGGCGATGGGTATGAAGTTGAAGTTTGGGTGGTTGGATGGATTTGGGGAGTTGAATTGAGTGTGGAAAATGGTGACGGAGAAGCCTTTGGAGTGAAGAAGATGGGCCAGTTGCAGCATGGGATTTATGTGACCCTGAAAAGGGGCCGGAAAAATCAGTAGCAGAGGCCTCTTCTCTGATTCCATTCTCTAGAGAGAGATTTGCTATAGCTGAAAATGAGTGTCTGAGAGAATGTGAGAAGGGCTTATGCTGAGAGCATGAGACTATGATAATTGCAAGTAGCAGATAAAAACAAGTTCCTTCTGCAATTGCAAATGCTTTGGGTTAATCTTGTCACGTTTGGGCTCGCGGTTAAGAATTTTAATAACCTTGTCACGTTTGTTCAAATTTCGCCTTCAATATACAAGGGACACTCTCCTTAATTTTACTAGCGGTTTACACATTCTCAAAAGACACAATACTCTAAAAAGCCTAAATATTTTAGATTTAAAAAAAAAATACTTTGGACGGCACAAAATCCAACTTTTATTGTTCAATTTAAAATTTCACTCGAATGAAATAATTTGAATGGAATCTTTATTTTCTATTTTAAGAATAATATAATCTTTTATCTTTTAAGTAATTCTGGTATGCCATCTCAACACTACATAATGGACAAATAACTACAAAGTCATGCTTACAACCATCTCAATTTAAATTTAGTAAAGCTGCGTCTATGTCGGGCTTCATTAAAAAAAATTAAATTCAATTATGTCTAATGATCTTATATAATTTGTTTAGATAAGAAGAGTGAATGATAAAATAAGAAAGAAACTTTATCCATTTACAATTTAATTTATATATATATTTTTTACCATTCAGCAAACTATTTGAGACTCACGACTCATTTAAAAAGAGATTTTGGATATCGAATCTTAATTAAACAAATTTTAGCATAAATTTTATAAATAAATAGAAAAAATAGAAAAAAAAAAACAAAATAAATCATTGTATGGTATGCATGTGAATCTGACAAATGACAGAGATGTGAACTACTTTCCATGTATGACAAACAATACAACACCAAATTCCAGTGGTGTTGGACTTTAAAATTTGATAATATATTGTTTGGAATGACTTACTTGTCTACTTCAAAGAATCATTTTGAAAATTGGGACATCACAAAGATTTTTAAAAGTGGAGGAGTTTTATTTTTACTCCTTAATTTTAAATAAGATAATAGGGATTAAATCAGGGGTAACCTCATTATCCCTCATCTAAATGCAGCCCAAGAGTCTCGTCTGGTCCAGTCAGAGGTGCAAAATTCAGTGTGCCCGAATTCTCAACTGATATTGCATATTGGTAAGATCTTGGTATTGGTCAAGATCTCAGTCAATTTTTTTTTTTTTTAAAGATATTAGTAGGTTTTCTTAAAATAAAAATTCTGATATTTTTAATATAATTTGAAAAAAGCTTTTTTTTTTTTTTTGAAAAAATGTACATATAAGCTGATATAGACTAATATCGGTCGAGTCATCGACCCGGGCTCATGACCCATATCAATTTTTTTTAAATGAAATTAATGAATATCGCCGATATATCTCGGTGAGATATCGGTCATCTCAGCCGATATTCATTAAGTATGGTCAATACAATGTGTATCAACCGAGATATCTCGATATATAAGTATCGGCCGATACGTATATGCTGAGATTAAGACCCCCATCTAGGGCTGCAACTCAGTTCGGGTTCCTTAAAACCCAACTCAACCAAAGTTGATATATATGGAACCCAACTTGACCCGACCTGAATTTTCAATCCGAACTTCACAACCCGACCCGACCCAAATTCTAACTCGAATCAACTAGAATTCTGACCGGACCCGCATTATGAACCCATTTTAGCCAAGTCAGGTCGGGTCGGATCAGGTTAACTTGTAAAATCCTCAATCTGATCCGAAATTTCATAATGGCTTTCCGACCCACTGACCCAAATTCTGACAGAACCCGCAACCCGACCCGACCTGAAATTTGGGTCGAATCACGTTAACTTTTAAAATCCTCAACCTGATCGGAATTTCATACGGACTTTTATCTTGTCAACCCGATCCGATTTGCTGATCCTAAATTTTTTATCCGACCCGCATGATTTCTCGGGTTGGGTCATGCAGGTCAGGCCAAAACCCGACTTGAGTTGCTGTCCTACCCCCATCCGATCTGAATTCATGTTACGTTTGCTGCTAGATCCAGGAATGGCGTCCGGCCAAGGCACCGCTACACCTCTCTGCTCATTCCAAAATCATAATTTATGTATAATGGGATAACAATCTATTCATTCTATGAAGACCACTTGAGTAATTTTAAAAGTGATATTATATATTTAATTAAAAGTTACTTAAGAAAATAAAGATTTTCTTTGAAACAAAGATTATTATATTAAATATAAGGATGGATCAGGTAAGTGATGTGATGCGTGCTGATCAACATCGATGTGGCTCTAAAGGGCTTAAATAGGTGAGGGGCAGGGATAGATTAAAGTCTATGTGAAAGTTAATTTTGAAATAATAATTTTCATCAAACAGATTAAGTAGATTTCAAAAGTCACAATTTTTAAAAATTTATAAATTAACAGAAAAATGAGACCAAATTTTAATGAATTTGAGTTCTTCTTTCAATTGACTCTATCATAAATTATATTATTAATCACTCTAGAGCCTAACATATTCTTTTTTATTCATTCCCTTTGTATCTTTAAATGTTGCCTTCTCTTCCTATTCTCTTATATCCATAGCTTTTCAGCTCTACAGTCTACACATTAAAATTATATATGATGTTTTAATTTATCACAATAAAATGAGAAACAAAATAATATGTATCAAAAGTCGTGCACAAATCAATTTCCCCCTTTTAGCCTCATCCATGCAATTTTAAAGAAGCAGGTGGAGGTGGTTGACACAATTTCATATCACAAAATTTTAATAAGTAACCGACATCTATATTTAAAATTTAAATTTGAATGGGATCCATCAATGCCCTTTTTAATTTTTAAAATGATTTGGACTATGGTCAAATACCTAGACGTTTGAAAAGTTGCCTATTAGACTACATATTCAAATAAATGATGAATTTAATTTTCAAATTCAAATAAATGATGAACGTAACTAGAGGGGTAATGGTGAAATGGCAAAAAATCTCACATTGGTCAATTTATAAAATCAACTATTATATAACACTTGGGGCACCCTTCTCTCAATCGCTAGTTTTAAGAGTGAGTTTTACCTCTAATAATATTATCATTTGAGTTTTTTAACATGATATCAGCACCGTAGACTCTATATAACACTTGAAGCATCTTTCTCTCGATGGCTAATTTTTTAGAGTGAATTATACTTCAAAAATGTTATTATGTCTTGATTTTCTAATAGCAATATAAAGATTTAAAAGGTTCATCCGAGTTTTGTGAACATAAACCGTAATAATACGAAGATTCTAATAAGAAGATAACAATGTTGTCCAAAAATTTGGTAAAATGATAGAAAAGAATGGGCTAATGCCAACAAAGAGAAACTAAAATGATTCAATATGCTTAATCAGATTTTCCAAGGCAATGTAAGAAGAACCTCCCACTCTCATACTCTTCTGAGTGACTTCCTTTAGATCCTTGGCCCTCTTTCTGAACTCATTTCCTTCCTTCACCATTAGACTTCTAATGGCTTTCTCTACCTTCCCTCTCTCTAATCTGCTCTCCAGTTGAATGCCCACTTTCCAAACTTGGCTCACATATCTGGCATTCACCTTTTGATCCCAGAAATAAGGCCAACAGAGCATGGGAACCCCTTCTCCCATACTCTCCAATGTTGAATTCCAACCACTGTGGGTCCAAAATCTTCCCACTGCAGGGTGGGCTGTTAGCGTTACGTGCGGAAACAAGAAAAATCGAATGGAAATAAACACACAGCATAACACAATATTTTAACGTGGTTCGGCCCACCTGACCTATGTCCACGGAGCAACAGAATATTCACTATAAGAGAAAGAATATACGTGTACAATATTAACAACTCCCTTGAGTCATGAGCCCAAACCCGAAGTCCCGAGCCTCTTGTACACCCAATTATATGACACATCGACGTCACCTCTCAGTTGATGTGAATCTCTCTCATACCCACAATAGTGAACCCAACTTCTGTGTTCCTCCCTCTACGCTTCCTGCGTCCTACGAGCAACTCCCGACATGCTTCTCAAACGCGAGCGTCTCTGATGATGGTGTGTCCCACACACACAGATCTCCACCTCTGCTCTGGCGAAGGGGCTTGTCTTTCCAGTCGCACTTCTGCTGGCTGCCATTCACAGATCTGTGAACCCAGATCTGCAGCGGTACTGCACTGTTGCTTCCGCCCCTCTTCGGCCATCGAGCTGTCCTCTAGACAGTATCAGATCTGCGACTCCTTCTTGAAAGCACATCTCCTTGATGAGAAGCCCACGGCCAAAAGGCCATCCCCTTTTGGTTCTTCTCTCTCAATGCCCTCCTTGGGATTCCACACACCCTTCTACTGTATATATAGATATACAGAGACACCGAGCCAAGCAATTTCCTAATGGGAATAGGAGTCCCACGATTGCTGATTGCCAAAGATGCATCCATATGTATACACGTCACTTCCTGCCAAAAAACCCATCTATATATGGCAGCAAGCTAATTCAAGAATAGCCTTGAGGTTTACCCACTTCAACGTGTACTCCTATGGAGGATTTTATTCCTAAAATCCAGTTGCCCCACATATGAAACCATTCATGCATTCGGCCAAGCCTTGCAATATTTCAGCCGAACTCCTCTGTTAGCAGCCAGTCCTTTGCCGTGTCTACAACCTTTCCTAGATTTTCTACCACATAAAATCAAGGATAGATTTGAGCCAATCCCAACATGGGCTAGGACTTGTGATTGTGGGGCCCATTTGACAATCAGTCCCTTCTCAGCTGTCTTCTCCTTAAACCCTTGAGGAAGTTCAACACTTTCATGGCCATGAATTGAATCATGTCTAATCACCCACAAGAAAGGTTGGTCACTGTTGGCTAGGCCCCAAGCCATCTCCTCCCAACTCTGTTTTCTCAATTACTGCCAAGCTACCAAAGCTAATGTAAAGCACAGACATGGGTTTCTGCTTGTCTAGCCAAACCATGCAACTGAGATCTTCTTCCAGTAAGCTAGTCGATGATCCTATTGAGTGTTTGTAAACAGGGCCAATTGGGAAAACTAGCATTGGTAAATCTTCTCGGACTTTCGCCAGTGCGGATTGTTCGAGTTCTTCGAATGAGTTGAATATCATTCCTTGAGATGACCTTGTTGATTTAAGTACAGCAGGAAGATACTGATCCAGTGTATTTTGCTTGATCAAATTAAATTCTGGTAGGTCCTTCACTTTAAGGGGTTGGAGCTCAAGTATTGGAGCTTCTGATTCAGTATCTGGTAACAAAAGATAACTAAAATCCATGAGTATGTGATGCTGCATCAATAATTGAGTTGACTTGAATTAAATTGAATAATTTGAATCGAGTTAAGTTGAGTTTAATGAATTTTGACATGGATTAAACTAACTTTATTAAAATCCAATCTAATCCGACCTAAATTTCAGCCACATATATATTATCAATCTAATTTTTTCATTGCTCTATACCTTTCAGTCCTCCAGAAATATGCCACGGGCCCAATGGAATAAATTGGCTGAAATAGAATACTTTTAGATTTTGGATATTCGGTTTTCATAATCAATGGTAAATGTAAAAAAAAGAATTATTATTTAAATTTAATAAATTGTTTTGGTGACATAGTAGGGATCGGTTTATAGGGTTGGTGAGATTTTTCAGATTATTAAATAGGGTGACAAGTGATTTCACGTGGGATGGTGTGGATTGATAACACTAGTCATGGGGTAAATGACAAAAAAGAAAGTGGAGTGTCTGAGTCTCTGAGAAAAGGATGGGTATGGGCTCGAACATCAACGTAACGGGGTATTTTAAGAAACGTTAGAAAGTGTTCAAACGAGAGTCCCACATCAATCTAAGATTGGACCAATTCATCTGTCAAAATTAGTCTTTTATCTAAATTATAACACATGAGTTTAGAAATTTCTAAGTGAACGAAATGGTTGTTCGATGTTCTATTCACTTATTAGGATTAGTCTTTTAAGTTGATTAGTAAAAACAACTACTTCTTCATCAATTATTAAAAAAAAAAAAAAATTGAGAGGAAGAAAAACAAGGTAAAAGTATGTAAAATACTGAATAAATCTAATGAGATTCAATTTCTTTGTCATCCCAATGTTAGCCTTGGGGTTTTCCCACAATCTTTATTGGGGCTGCATTTGGATGGGAGGGTAACGGGGTAATAAAGGGTAACTTTTCGGTACTCTTCTTTGATAATTAAAGAATAGGAGTAAAAATCAATTTTTTATCTATCTTCTTCTATTTTTGAAAACTCTTTCTAAAGTAGTGATATTAGGTAATCCCTGATCAAGTACAACTCTTGCTAAGTGTATCCCTAATCTAAACACAAACTAGGTACCAGCATTAGTTTAAGTTTTTATTTTTCTCCACCTTTTCTTCTAATTAGGGTATGTGGGTAAAGGGAGGAGGGTAGTTTGTGTTCTGAAAATCAGTCAGTGCATAAAAATAATTTATCACTTTAAAAAATAAAAGTCAATCTTACATGACAATAAAATTAACTTAAAAATGATAACCTTTTTATAAACAATAAGAGGCTTAAATTTTAAAAAGAGAAGTTTGCCTTCTACTTTAAAACCATGTAAACAATCAAATTTGGATTTGCTAAAACTCTACCAAAGATGCAAATGGTTACCTTGAAATACTAAATATCACTTTTGTTTAAGTAGCGTGAAAGAAGAAATAGGAAGAAATGGGCGGTTTGTTCTTGTTAGAATCTATCTAGATAATATATATTTAGATTTATTTAATTAGTCATTATTAAATATTATATTTTTATATTTAGGACTTTTCTCTTTTAGTTTGATTTTCTTTCACTATTTGTAATCTCTATTTTCTATATAATAAAGTGAAGAGTCTTTTCTTTATTTACAAGAGAGACATCATATTATTTTCACAGTTACTTTATTTTATTATTCTATTTTATTAATAATTTGTTAGTAATATTCATTACATCAAATACAAGGCCCAAATTTTACGAGGAGATGTACTTAAAAAACATGTAAACAAAAACAAAATAAAAAATGGAAAAAACAAACCTTTTATGTCTAAATATCCCTTTTGCTTGAGAAGAGTGAAAGAAGAAACAACAACAGTGGATGAAACACCGTTGGTTCTTGCTGCAATTCTTGGAATATTGAAATGGGTAGCTGCATCATGGGTCATGTACAACAGAACATCTGAGGTTATGCATTTGATCTCTTCCTTTTTGTTCTTCTCCGACAGAATTTGAGCCAAATGGTCGTGAAACGATGCCTTGCAAGTTGGTGTTGATGATAGTTGCAAGCTCGAAGACGCCGTCGACGGTGGACAGCTGAACATCGGATAAGCCGTCGGCGATGGGTATGAAGTTGAAGTTTGGGTGGTTGGATGGATTTGGGGAGTTGAATTGGGTGTGAAAAATGGTGATGGAGAAGCCTTTGGAGTGAAGATGGGCTAGTTGCAGCATGGGATTTATGTGACCCTGAAAAGGGGTCGGAAAAAGCAGCAGCAGAGGCCTCTTCTCTGATTCCATTCTCTAGAGAGAGATTTGCTTTAGCTGAAAATGAGTGTGTGAGAGATTGTGAGAAGGACTTATGCTGAGAGCATAAGACTTCGACAATTGCAAGTAGCAGATAAAAACAAGTTTCTTCTGCAATTGCAAATGCTTTGGGTTAGCTTTGTAACGTTTGACTTCGCCGTTATGAATTACAATAAATCACAGGAGGTTCTATGTTTGAGTTTCGATTTTACTATATAAGAATCACTCTCTTTAATTTTACTAACTGCCATGTGAATTGGTAGGTTTATACGTTCTGAAAAGACATAGATGAGACCTAAATATTTTAGACTTAAAAAAAATTCGAGTGGTGTTGGACTTTAAAATTGATAATATAATAGTTTGGAATGATTTGCTTGTCCACTTCAAAGAATCATCATCCTTATCATTTTGAAAATTGGTACATCACAAAGATTTTTAAAAGTGAAGGAGTTTTATTCTTACTCCTTAATTTTAAATAAAGATAATGGGGATTACATCAGGGTTACCTCATTATCCCTCATCTAAATGCAGCCGAATAGTCTAGTATGGTCCCGTCAAGGGTGTAAAATTCAGTGTGGCCGAGTTCTCTACTGATATTGCATATTGGCAAAATCTCAATATTGGTCAAGATCTCGGTCGAATTTTTTTTCTCATCAAACTTTTTTTACGATATCAGTGGATTTTCTAAAAATAAAAATTCTGATTTTTTAATATAATTCGAAAAAAGCTAATTTAATTTTTTTTTTAAAAAGCGTAAATATAGACAGATATGGGCTAATATCGACTGAGATATCGACCCAGGCCCACGGCCGATATCAATTTAAAAAAAAAATGAAATTAATGAATATCGACCGATATTTGGCTGATATATCTCGGTGAGATATCGGTCCATCTCATCAGATATTCATTAAGTACGGTCAATACAATGTGTATCGGCCGAGATTAAGACTCCCGTCCAGTCTGAATTCATGTTACGTTTGCTGCTAGGTCCAGGAATGGGTCAGGCACAAGCGCCGCTATGCCTCGCTGCTCATTCCAAAATCATAATTTATATATAAGGGATAACAATCTATTCATTCTATGAAGACCACTTGAGTAATTTTAAAAGTGATATTATATATTTAATTAAGGGTAGCGATCCTCCTACGGGCATTTTGTGTAATGAGACACGGGATTTAGGGTATTGCCCATTTTACCCTTCCATTATCATATGAAAGCATTTATAAAAAATTCAGTGATCCAGTCAGTGACCCGGTCAGATATCCGATTTTAGTGATCCGATTTGTTGTTCTGTATAAAAAAAAAGTCTCAGATAAATTTCAGTGAGTCGGTCAGTGATCCGGTCTGTGATCCGATTTATACCACAGTGGAAGGGCCAGTGATCCGCTGAGCCGATTCGATGGGTTCGGCTAGTCGGTTCAAATGATAAAATGGGCAATACAATAAAATCTGTGTCACGTTACATAAAATGCCCGTGGGATGATCGCTACCCTAAATTAAAAGTTACTTATGAAGATAAAGTTTTTCTTTGAAACAAAGATTATTATATTAAAGATGGGCCATTTAGACACCCTACTTTTCTTTTAAGAGACACCCCATTTTAAAATTTTGTGTGAAAATTACCATTTTGTCTCTCAATTTTTTAAAAAAACAATTCCTCTACACAAAATTGAGGGGCAAAATAGTAATTTCGCGTAAAATTTTGAAATGAAGTATCTCTTAAAAGAAAATTGAGGTGTCTAAATGGCTAGCCTATACTAAATATAAGGATGGATCGGCTAAGTGATGTCATGCATGCGAAACAACATCGAGGTGGCTCTACATGGCTCACATAGGTGAGGGGCAGGGATAGATTAAAGTTTAAGTGAAAGTTAATTTTTAAATAATACTTTTCATTAAAAATCAGATCAAAAGTCATAATTTTTGAATATTTATAAATTAATAGAAAAATAAGACCTGTTTTTAATGAATTTCAATTCAATAGTCAGGTTAACTCAATCTCAATCCAACTCTCCCGATCCCTTCATCTCATTCTCTCTTTCTCCCCTTCACAGCTAAAGAAAACTCTAAGAATCCACATAGGTGTAGCTCAACCGGTTGCCTCTCACCTCAGAAAACAGGAGATTGCGAGTTCAAGTCCCTATGGCCGAACCTTGGTGTGTCCTATGAGTAGTGGGCTTACCCGTGGGAGTGTTTTACGCTGGGTATCCCGCAGTTTCCTACACGTAAATTCAAAAAAAAAAAATAGTCAGATTAACTCAAAATAAGTTCAAATTGAATAAGAATTCAGTTCATGATGTGTGATAATGTAAAGACCCAACCTGAAAATCTGGAGTTAGGACTTGGCTTAACAAGAAATTGTCTGCTTTGGACCCGCACACGTCAGCCAGGCCCAATCCAAACCCGTGCGGGCTCGGGCGTGCGTGCGCTTGCAAGGCCCAAAGCGGACAATTTCTTACTGAGTCAAGCTCTAAGCCTTGTGTTTGGGTCGGTTCCTTACATTTCTTCCCATTCTACCGCATTCCCACTCTCTCTCTTCACTTGGGTTGGCCCTTACTGGACTCCGCCGTTTGGGCTGGGTCAAGATCTGACAGATAAGGAGTGAGAGAAATTTGGATGTAAGTAAAGCTCAAATAGGCCTTATATCACGCCCCGACCCGAAAAGTGGGCCCGGAACGAGACTGGTTTTTTTTTTTTTGGAAAGCTAAGCCAACACTCAAGCATTCTAGCTGGGCCGGATCAACAGTTAGATGATCCCAACATATGGACTCAAACATAAACCATAAGTCTACTCAACATAAACACAATCATACACTGAAGAACACATAATTCCAACACTGAATTATCATTTCAACAATATCAGAGTAACTACAGAAACGTATCATAGTACATCACATTAACATACATTAAGTACCACACTCGGTACTTTACAAAAGAAAATGGTTCAAAGAACCAGAAAGCAAATACAAGGGTATTCCCCTCAGTGGGAATCCCAAAGCAACGCCGCAGCTTATCCACCCTAAGCTTGAAAAATAGGGTTCTCCTCCTCGGGTTCATCTCCTGAAAGGTGAGTGGGGTGAGCTAACTAGCTCAGTGAAGGAAATATAACAGCGCAGTTTTAAGTAAACAACAGGTTAGCATATAATCAACAGTTGCAATATAATATCTCATGCTTGATAATAAATTCACAATGTCAAGTAAAGTCTCATCATCATTTCCGTCGTTATCTTTCCATTAATGCTGTCATTCAACGTAACGCCTACCGACTACACTGACTCCATTGTATTAAGTCCCTATACGGTCAAAATACATCATCTCCGGCTCTCCCATTGCCGATACTGACACCCTCAAGTCAGCAATTGTCCACATCATGGTCCACCCATGATCCAGTAGACGTAAACCATCTCTCATATGGTCGATATTGGTTCAATAATCAAGGGTACGTGGAAGCAGTATTTCACAATTCATATGATCAATATTATAGCATTTACCAGCATCATAAGCACCCTTACTATAATGCGTCAAGTCTAGGCACATGAGTGGGTTCATCAAATCTGAAACCACTCATTGCTCAATATCCATCTCAAATAAACATGTTTACATCAAGCTGCAACGTTAAGTTCCCTCACCATAACTGTGTGGTTTCGCGGTCTCTATTCAACAAACAGACAAGTGCACAATCAATATACATAGCATCAAATACATACACACAAGTAGTATTTCGAAATCCCATTTTTTCCCAAAAATATCCAAGGTACATGGAATTGAGTCTCCTACTTGGTTTCTAACCACTTTAAGTTAACATAATCCACAATATAGTAAATAAAAAATGCTCAGTCCAAAACTCATATTGTCTTCTGGGCATTGACCAGATTGACTTATTGATTTAGGTCTAGATTCTCAGGTCACTTCTCGGTTGTCTTCTGGATAGGACCAGATCTGACATTTTGAGTAAGGCTTCGAGGTCACTCAGTGTCCGACAAATATAGCGTCAGCCTGAAAGTGAGATCACTCAGTGCCCGACCAATAGAGTCGGCCTGGAAGTGAATACAATAGTATATACACTATAGTAATAAGAGAAGAGGGTTAGTACACATTTTTAATTAGCAAGGGGGTACTAACATCACATGCAATCAATAACCAATAATAACATTTTACACTTCAAAAACTAGGTCCCTCAGAACCAGGTACTATGGCTTCGGATCATCCGAACCACACCTAAACTAGTCACTGACCTCGGATCATGGGTCTGACTTCAGATCGTCCGAAGATCGAGTCTCGGATCACCCGAAGTCCATCTGAACCGAAAAATAGAGAAAAACAAGTCTCGGTGGGTCTGTGCCCTTCGGAACATCCGAAGGGAGGCTCGGATCGTCCGAGTGGGGTTCGTCCTTCCAAACTCTGCTCGGGTCGTCCGAGTGGGTCAAGCTAGTCTCGGACGTAACTGGGCTTCGGGTGAAGCTCGGAACGTCCAAGGGGTCATCTCGGACCGTTCGAAGTGCTCGGACCATCCGAAAGGCGCAGATCATCAGAAGCTCGACTCTCAGATCGTCCGAAGCTCGACTCTCGGACCGTCCGAGAGTCGTCTTCCTCACTGTCTGCACCACCAGGCAGTAACGATAGACACTGTATGAAATACGAATTCAGAAACAGTGGATTTTCCGGATTCGGTTTCCACGTCTAGCCGGTCGAGGAGTCCTCTTTCCACAGGGAATGGTTTGTGGTTTTAAAACTCAGTAGGCCAACGGATTTAAACACTGAAAGATCACGGGTACAAGAAACCCATGGTTTTTCCTTAAACTTTGAAATGGTTTTACACACTCAATACTAAACCAAAATTGGTTTTTCTTGATTCTAAATCACTCAAAATCTGAAAAGGAACACAGTGGTTATCTTCACTGCAGTTCCTGGGCTAAAATCTGCTCTTTTGAAAAACACTTCCTCTAAGGCTATGATGACTGAAAACTGGGAAGAAAACAGAGGCAAGCAGGGAGCTCAGCTGGTTGGTTTCACAGAGAGGGATTGAGGGAGAAGAGATAGATTTTTGCTGGGAGTGAGAACAGTTGATCAGGGCCAAATTTATAGAGTTTCCATCCGTGGATGGTGGCCATCGAGCCACTGCATGTATTTGCATGTAGTCGATGCTTACATTTGGAACAGTAATGGTAGAAGTTACCGTTGGTTGCCAATCAGCCCCTCCAAAGTCCCACTTTTGCAAATAAGTCCCTTATTTTGGTAAAATCTGATTTTTAACTAAAAACATGATTTCAAAGGCTTAAAAATTTAATCCAACCTTACAAATAAGTTGGGTTTTGAAAACCTTAATCATCATAAAAATTTGGAGATTTAACTCTCACTCAAAACCATTGATTTAAATAAAAACCATAATTTAACACTATTTACTTAATTAAACAAATGTTAAATAAAACAATTTAAAAACCTCATTTTGAGGTGTCAAAGAATAACTAGACCATACTTAAAATGGTCTACCATAAAATACTTACTTCAAAATTTATCTCATCTCCAAAATCATTTAAAATAATTATTTCTCCCTTTCGGGATTTTGACAGGCGGATTTAAATACCATTTTCTAAAAATAAAATTATATTAAAATCAGAAATACTAATCCTTTATTAAAGAGAACATTATCAAACAATAATAATCACATAACAACATAATTTATAAAATAATAACTATAAGCGGTAAATTACCAAAATGCCCCTTCAGCTGGACGAGCTGGATCACTAAGCTTTCGAGCTCGGATTGGGCCACACGTGGGCTTTTCTCAAAGTCCTAACCGTAATATTCGAGATTATCCGGTCAAAACAAGTTAAACTATGCCTAATCTGGGTCAGGGTATTACACCTTAAAATGACTTCATATTTTTTTAAGATTAAAATATCTAGGTGTCTCACGTGATTAGTTCTTAAAGTATGTGTAAATCTCTCAATCTTCACATGTCGAATATAAAATAAGTGTTTTTTATATTGAAGGATAAAATAACTTTGTTACTTAATAACTGATGTCCCAAAAGATCACTAATTATATGGGCCAATCTAGAAAGCCTTTTCTTCTTGAAGCATAGACTTTTCTAAGAGACCAGTTATGTGGGCCAAAGTGGCATGTAAAGTTATAAATAATAATATATAGTGCCAAAGGGGCCCATAACATGAGACTTAACTCGCCTAATGTAAGGGTGCGAAAGTTTAAAATTTTAAAAATAATTTAAAATTATTAAAACTTGAAGCTCTTTAAAAACACGTCACTGGCACAACAAATGCTCTTTTTCGTAGACCTTTTATTTAGGCTTATCTCTGAATAAATTGCCCTCAGAGAGGGATGCAAAATTTAGATACTAAAAAAGGGCTCATTGAATCAAAGTGGGTCTTAAATAGAAATGTAAAAATCAAGGAATTAATAAATAACTTAAAATTATTAAAACTTAGAGAAATAAAAAATAGTTCAATGATCCCATCAAAATAATTCTTCATACACCTTCTCAAGAAATGACCTTTTTAACTAGCCCATATCCATAGGCCACACTGGACCTATGTAGAGGTACAAAATGTGACGATATGATTCTATATGTCTGCTTTGAGTCCTGGCCTATCCAGCCATGCTCAGAAGACCTTGTGATGGAGAGGGGCTTGCCTCCTCATATAAACCCCCACTATCCAAGTCCACAACTGATATGGGACTTTTAGATGGGGTAATATACAAAAGTTACTAAATAAAATAATGGGCTTGACTGATACTACAGATAACTCAGTTGATATATGTCAATCTAGTTTGCTTCAAAAAGTGAGAATTTTGAATTCGATTTCTATTTCACTTCAAAGAATCACTTTCAATAAAGTTACTTGATGTGTGTTGTGGGTTCGAGTCCTTATAGCTTAACTTTATTTTACTTTAGAGACAGTGGACTCACCTGTGAGATTTTTAGTAGGACTGTATCTAAATATTTCACACGTAAATCCAAAAAAAAACTGGTCTAATTCTCTAAGAGACATAAACACACTTTAGTAAAAAAAAATCATTCTTCAAATCCAAAATAACAGAGTAGGAAGGCTCATAGCAGTCATTTTCAATCACTTGCCAGTACATGACAAACAAAATCAAGGCCAATCTGTTTTAAGATAAGAATATATTAAAGAAAGGGAAAAAAAGGTTTGTACAACCTGAATTGTCCACTTTCTTATTAATAAACTCAAATTTCTCCACTCGCTCTGATTATCAACTCGGGTTGAATTAGGTCAGATTCAGCTATTTTTAATATTGGTTAGAGTTGAATTTATTAAAATCCAGTTTGATCCATCCGAATTTCAGCTCTAATCACACATTATCACACATTAATAGTTCTAATCAAACTCTTAGTGCTAATGCTCTTCCATCCGCACTTTTATTTTAGCATTAATCAATATTCCTAATACATTTAGAAAATTAATCCCAATTTATAAATAAATCTAATCAATAATATCATTGGATCTCGTTGTCTGGTGGGTCCAAACTTTGATCTTCATGTGGGCCCGACTGATCGCATCACACTATCTAACATTGTCGGTTAGATCATAGACGTCTGCCAAACCTGCCCTTATGTTGATTTAAGTTTGGATAAATTGGCATTAAGTAAATCTCTCAACTTTATTTTATTTAATTAAACAATAAACACCATTCAATAGATTAATATAGATATTCACATTCACAAAATATAATTATTATGTTATGTTGAAGTATTCCTGTCTCTCAAACTTATACTCAGTGAGGATTACAAAATACATAAATAAATAAAAACAATCATAGTATTAGTTGCATGTCTAGCTTTCAAATTCACATCGGTTAATTTGTGAAATAAACGACTATATAACACCCTTCTCTCAATCGCAAGTTTTAAGAGTGAGTTCTACCTCTAATAATATTATCATGTGCGTTTTCTAACATGTTATCAGTGCCGTAGACTCTATATAACACTTGAGTTATTTTTCTCTCAATGACTAGCTTTTGAGAGTGAATTATACTTCAAGAATGTTATTATATCTTGATTTTCTAATAGCAACATAAAGATTTAAAAGGTTCATCCGAGTTATGTGAACATAAACCGTAATAATACGAAGATTCTAATAGGAAGATAACAATGTTCCCCAAAAATTTGGTAAAATGATAGAAAAGAATGCGCTAATGCCAACAAAGAGAAACTAGAATGATTCAATATGCTTAATCAGATTTTCCAAGGCAATGTAAGAAGAACCTCCCACTCTCATACTCTTCTGAGTGACTTGCTTTAGATCCTTGGCCTTCTCTCTGAACTCATTTCCTTCCTTCACCATTAGACTTCTAATGGCTTTCTCTATCTCCCCTCTCTCTAATCTGCTCTCCAGTTGAATACCCACTTTCCAAACTTGGCTCACATATCTGGCATTCACCTTTTGATCCCAGAAATAAGGCCAACAGAGCATGGGAACCCCTTCTCCCATACTCTCCAATGTTGAATTCCAACCACTGTGGGTCCAAAATCCTCCCACCGCAGGGTGGGCCAGGACTAGTGACTGTGGGGCCCATTTGACAATCAGTCCCTTCTCAACTGTCTTCTCCTTAAACCCTTGAGGAAGTTCAACACTTTCATGGCCATGAATTGAATCGTGTCTAATCACCCACAAGAAAGGTTGGTCACTGTTGGCTAGACCCCAAGCCATCTCCTCCAACTCTGTTTTCTCAATTACTGCCAAGCTACCAAAGCTAATGTAAAGCACAGACATGGGTTTCTGCTTGTCTAGCCAAACCATGCAACTGAGATCTTCTTCCAGTAAGCTAGTCGACGATCCCATTGAGTGTTTGTAAAGAGGGCCAATTGGGAAAACTGGCATTGGTAAATCTTCCCGGACTTTCGCCAGTGCGGATTGTTCGAGTTCGTCGAATGAGTTGAATATCATTCCTTGAGATGATCTTGTTGATTTAAATACAGCAGGAAGATACTGATCCAGTGTATTTTGCTTGATCAAATTAAATTCTGGTAGGTCCTTCACTCTAAGGGGTTGGAGCTCAAGTATTGGAGCTTCTGATTCAGTATCTGGTAACAAAAGATAACTAAAATCCATGAGTATGTGATGCTACATCAATAATTGAGTTGACTTGAATTAAATTGAGTAATTTGGATCGAGTTAAGTTGAGTTCAATGAATTTTGACATAGATTAAATTGACTTTATTAAAATCCAATCTAATTCGACCTAAATTTCAACCACATATATATTATCAATTTAATTTTTTCATTGTTCTATACCTTCCAGTCCTCCATAAACATGCCAACGGGACTATTGAAATAAATTGGATGAAATAGAATACTGTTAGATTTTGGATATTCGATTTTCATGATCAATAGTAAATGTAAAAAAAGGAATTATTATTTAAACTTAATAAATTGTTTTGGTGACATAGTGGGGATCGGTTTATAGGGTTGGTGAGATTTTTCAGATTATTAAATAGGGTGACAGGTGATTTCACGTGGGATGGTGTGGTTTAATAACACTAGTAATGGGGTAAATGACAAAACAGAAAGAAAGTGGAGTGTCTGAGAAAAGGATGGGCATGGGCTCGAACATCAATGTATTGAGAGTATTTTTAGAAACATTAGACAGGTTCATTCATTGCGAACAAGAGTCCCGCATCGACGTAAGGATCCAATCAAAGTGAGTCTTTTGTCCAAACTACAACACGTGCGTTTAGAAATTTCTAATTGATTAAGTAAAAGCAACCACTTCTTCATCGATTATTAAAAAAAAAATAAGTATAAGAAAAAGAAGGTAAAAGTATGTTGCGAAGGGAAACTGAAGGGAAACTGAAATGCTAAATAAAATTAATGATATTCAATTTCTTTGACATCCCAATGTTGGCCTTGGGGTTTCTCACAATCTTTATTGGAGTTACATTTGGATGGAGGGTAATAAGGGGTAACTTTCCATTATCCATATTCGGTAATTAAAAGGTGAGAGTAAAAATCAATTTTTTACTTATCATCTCTCACTTTTGAAAACCTTTTCTAAACAAGTGATATTCATAATATTTAAAATAATTCTTGATCAAGAGCAACTCTTGCTAAATTTATCTCTGATCCAAACGCAATCCAAGTGCTTTTTTAAGTTTTTATTTTTCTTCACTTTTTCTTCTCATTAGGATATGTAGGTAAAGGGAGGAGGGTAGCTTGTGTTATAGAAAATAGTCACTTCATAAAAATAATTTATCACTTAAAAAAATAAGAGTCAATCTTACATGACAATAAAATTAACTTAAAAATGATAACTTTTTTTATAAATAATAAGAGGCTTAAATTTTAAAAAGAGATGTTTGCCTTCTACTTTAAAACCATGTAAACAATCAAATTTGGATTTGCTAAAACTCTACCAAAGATGCAAATGGTTACCTTGAAATTCTAAATGGCAATCCCTTTTGTTTAAGGAGCGTGAAAGAGGAAATAGGAAGAAATGGGCGGTTTGTTCTTGTTAGAATCTATCTAGATAATATATATTTAGATTTATTTAATTAGTCATTATTAAATATTATATTTTTATATTTAGGGCTTTTCTCTTTTAGTTTGATTTTCTCTCTCTATTTGTAATCTCTATTTTCTATATAATAAGGTGAAGAGTCTTTTCTTGATTTACACATTATTTTCACAGTTACTTTATTTTATTATTATATTTTATTAATAATTTGTTAGTAATATTCATAACATCAAATACAAAGCCCAAATTTTAAGAGGAGATGTACTTTAAAGATATGTAAACAATGTAATATGGATTTACTGAAACTCCAAATTTTAAGAAGAGGTGAGTACTTTTAAAGAGCGTGTAGTTCAATTGGTTGACTTCCGCCTCAATAAGTAGGAGGTTGTGAGTTCAAACTCTTATGATCTAACTTTAGTATGTCCTACGGATAATGGACTCATCCATAGAAATTTTATACTCGATATCTTGCGATTTTCCACACCTAAAAAAAAAAAATACCTTTTATGTCTAAGTATCCCTTTTGCTTGAGAAGAGTGAAAGAAGAAACAACAACAGTGGATGAAACACCGTTGGTTCTTACTGCAATTCTTGGAATATTGAAATGGGTAGCTGCATCATGTGTCATGTACAACAGAACATCTGAGATTATGCATTTGATCTCTTCCTTTTTGTTCTTCTCCGACAGAATTTGAGCCAAATGGTCGTGAAATGATGCCTTGCAGTTGGTGTTGATGATAGTGGCAAGCTCGACGACACCGTCGACGGTGGACAGCTGAACATCGGATAAGCCGTCGGCGATGGGTATGAAGTTGAAGCTTGGGTGGTTGGATGGATTTGGGGAGTTGAATTGAGTGTGAAAAATGGTGATGGAGAAGCCTTTGGAGTGAAGAAGATGGGCTAGTTGCAGCATGGGATTTATGTGACCCTGAAAAGGGGCCGGAAAAAGCAGTAGCAGAGGCCTCTTCTCTGAATCCATTCTCTAGAGAGAGATTTGCTTTAGCTGAAAATGAGTGTCTGAGAGATTGTGAGAAGAGCTTCTGCTGAGAGCATGAGACTTATAATTGCAAGCAGCAGATAAAAACAAGTTTAGCAGTTAAGAATTTCAATAAGTTTTAGAAAGTTTTAAATTTAAGTTTTGATTTTTTATTAAATGCGTATGAATATAGAAATTTGTACGTTCTTCAAAGACATGTGTTCTAAAAAACCTAAATATTTTAGACTTAAAAAAAAACTTTGGGCGGCACAAAATCCAACTTTTATTGTTTAATTTAAAATTTCACTCGGATGAAATAATTTGAATGGAATCTTTCTTTTCTATTTTAAGAATAAAATAATCTTTTACCTTTAAAGCAACACTACAAAATGAACAAATAACTCGAATGGAATCTTTCTTTTCTATTTTAAGAATAATATAATCTTTTACCTTTTAAGTAATTCTAGTATATCATCTCAACACTACATAATGGACAAATAAGTACAAAGTTATGCTTACAACGCATCTCAATTTGACTTTAGTAAGGCTAGGGTTGTCACGGGCTGGTCATTAAAAAAATTAAATTAAATTATTTTTATTACAACTCAATTTTTTGCGAAGCCTAATGGACTTTGGACTCAAAAGATAGCGCCCGTAAAGCCTGTTTATTTTACATTAGATACATTTTTTATCTTTTAAAAGTAATTTGTTAGGTAATAGAAAATATAATCGTAGATTTCAATTTAACTTTAGTAAGGCTGGGTCTATGTCGGGCTTCATTAAAAAAAATTAAATTCAATTATGTCTAATGATCTTATATAATTTGTTTAGATAAGAAGAGTGAATGGTAAAATAAGAAAGAAACTTTATCCATTTACAATTTATATATATATATATATATATATATATATATATATAGATAGATATATGGATTCAAAAAACGGTGTCACCGATATATCGGCTGATATGCGATACGGGCGATATATCGGCCGATAATTTTATCTCTCATACCGATATCGGCATTTTCTCTCTCCTCCGATATCGGAACCGTGAAAAAACCGCAAAAAACCGTGATGAATAGTGATGAACCGTGACAAAACTACAAAAAACCGCAAAAAACTGCAAAAAACCGTAAAAAATCGTAAAAACCGTGAACCCCCTGAGAACCGTAAACCCTGAACCGCGGAAAACTGCGAAAAACTGTGAATACCCCTGAGAACCGTAAACCGTGGAAAATCGTGAAAAACCGTGTAAAAACCGTGAAAAACCGTATCGGTGTTTAAAAATTTTTTTTTTTTTAAATACCGATATTTATGAATATCGGCAGATATTGTGACCGATATTCGATATGTACGGCCGATACTTATCGTATCGGCCGATACTTATTGTATCGGCCGATATTTAAACCTTAGTATATATATATATATATATATATATTTTACCATTCAGCAAACTATTTGAGACTCACGCCTCATTTAAAAAGAGATTTTAGATATCAAATCTTAATTAAACAAGATTTAGCATAACTTTTATAAATAAATATAAAAAATAGGGAAAAAAAAAACAAATATTTTATTGTATGGCATGCATGTGAATCTGACAAATGACAGAGATGTGAACTACTTTCCACGTATGAGAAACAATACAACACAAAATTTCAGTGGTGTTGGACTTTAAAATTGATAATATAACAGTTTGGAATGAATGACTTGGCTACTTCAAAGAATCATCATCCTTATCATTTTGAAAATTGGGACATCACAAAGATTTTTAAAAGTGAAGGAGTTTTATTCTTACTCCTTAATTTTAAATAAAGATAATGGGGATTACATCAGGGGTTACCTCATCATCACTCATCTAAATGCAGCTCAACAGTCTGGTTTGGTCCGGTCAGTGGTGCGAAAGTCGGTGTGGCCGAATTCTCAACTGATATTGCATATTGGTAAGATCTCGATATTGATCAAGATCTCAGTCAATTTTTTTTTTTAGGATATCAGTAGGTTTTCTTAAAATAAAAATTCTAATTTTTTTAATATAATTTGAAAAAAGCTAATTTACCTTTTTTTTTTTGAAAAAACATACACAGAGATTGATATGGGCTAATATCGGTCGATATATCGACCCGGGCCTATAGCCGATATCATTTTTTTTTAAATGAAATTAATGAATATCGACCGATATATTTCACCCTGTCATCTTAGCCAATATTCATTAAGTACGGTCGATACAATGTGTATCGGCCGAGATATCTCGGCATATAAGTATCGGCCGATACGTATATGATGAGATTAAGACCACCATCTAGGGCTGCAACTTGGGTCGGGTTCTTTAAAACCCAACTCAACCCAAGTTGATATATATGGAACCCAACCTGATTCGACTCGAATTTTCAATCCGAACTTCACAAACCTACTCGACCTGAATTCTAACTCGAAACAACTCGAATTCTAACCGGACGCGCATTATGAATCCATTTTAGCCAGGTCAAGTCAGGTCGGGTCAGGTTAACTTGTAAAATCCTCAATCTGATCCTAATTTTATGCGGGCTTTCCGACCCACTGACCCGACCTGCAACCCAACCCGACCTGAAATTCGGGTCGGATCAGGTTAACTTTTAAAATCCTCAACCCGACTCGAATTTCATGCGGGCTTTTATCTTTTGACACTCCTAAATGTGTTTTCGACACTGCATAGGGATACCCTTATTTGTAAAATACTATGTTTTAAATATTTAGGAGTGTCAAAAGACCTTGAAGTCTTAAAGTATTTTTATCAGATTATCGTAATTAGTCCGGATATTCAATTTCAGAAATTTTGAAAATACACAGTGCTTAAAAATAACTGTCTATATTTTAAAACATAGACCATTATTTTTTAAGCACTATGTATTTCTAAAATTTCTCAAATTGAATATCCGAACTAATTACGATAATATGATAAAAATACTTGAAGATTTCAAGGTCTTTTGACACTCCTAAATGTGTTTTCTACACAGCCTAGGGATACCTTTATTTGTAAAATACTGTGTTTTAAATATTTAGGAGTGTCAAAAGACCTTGAAGTCTTAAAGTATTTTTATCAGGTTATTTTAATTAGTTTAGATATTCAATTTGAAAATTTTTGGAAATACACAGTGCTTAAAAAATAAGTTTAAAATTTTAAAAGAATTTAAATAAATTTACTGTATACTGTAAGTCATGAATCATTCGAATGATTCTTGATGAATCATTCGAATGATTCGTGAACGTTCATTCGTGTTCATTTGAATGAACGAATGAACGGATCGTTCATCCATTCATTTGAATGAACGGTCGGTTCATTCGAATGAATGGATGGATTGAAGGTCATTTTATTACTATTCATTTCGAATGAATCATCCATTCATTCGAATAAATAGGGCTAAGCAGTATTCCGTATTACTGTTCAGCCCATTCATTCGAATGAATTGAAAATACACTTGAGGATTCATTCGAATGAATGCCAAAATGAACTGGGCATTCATTTGAATGAATGGAAATGCGGGGGTAAAATCGTAATTTCACCTGAAAATCCAATTTCAGGTGTGCAGAAGCAGGATTTCCGGGTGTATGTAAGTGTTCCCTTATTAAAACTTGAAGCTCTTTAAAAACACGTCACCGGCCCAACAAATGCCCTTTTTGGGAGACCTTTTATTTAGGCTCATCTCTGGATAATTTTTTTTTGAATAAAAAAAAAATAGATACTATAAAAGGGCTCATTACATTGAATCAAAGTGGGTAAAAATTAAGGAATTAATAAATAACTTAAAATTATTAAAACTTAGAGAAATAAAAAATAGTTCAATGATTCAATCAAAATAATTCTTGATACACCTCTGGCTCAAGAAATGACATTTTTATCTAGCACATATCCATAGGTCACACTGGACCTACATAGAGGCACAAAATGTGACGATCTTAACTCTACCCATCACATATTGTCTGCTTTGAGCCCAAGGCCCAGACAGCTTTGTTTTGGACTCTGGCTCATCCAATCAGGCTCAAAAAGCCTTGTGATGGGTAAGGGCGTGCCTCCTCGTATAAACTCCTACCACCTAAATCCACAATCGATATGGGACTTTTGGGTGGAGTATGACACAAAAGTTACTAAATAAAATAAGAGTACGTATTTATCATATAATTAAGAGTTTAAAAAATGATTTTATCAGTCTAATTAAATTAAAATTTTGATAGATAGAAATTATAAGTAAACTCATCATATATTGAAACCACGTCAAAATTAATTACAATAAAACGCTGAAACATCTTCGCTTTAAAAAAATATAATTGAGATCATATATGATCAACACATGCCTAGGCTTCAAGACCTTTTGACATGTTGATTCTGTCTTAGGTCTTGTATGAAAAGTGATTGGTGCACAAATATTTTTACCCTTAGTGCACCAAATCTATATAAAATATCTATTTTATCTAAACTTTTTTTAATCTCTCTTCTTTGGGCATTTCACATAAATTGGATACACCAAAAATAAAAATATTGGAGCAACAATCACTTCCCATCTTATCTACTATGCATATAACCATACAATAATAGATTTCACAAAAAATTAGATAATCCAATAATCTAAATATTTGTTGATCATAAGAACAATAATCTTAGCATTTTAAAGCCCATATATTGGCACCATGATCTTGCATGTTGAACTCAGTTTCCTCTAGAGCAAATAAAATGGACTGCTAGTGTTTGGATTAGGGATTTTGAAAACGTCAGTCGATACATATCAGCCTACCAACAGCTGGTACAACCTCTCTCCTTTCATTTTTTTTAAATATAAAAAATAAGTCAAAATTTTAAAACGAATAAAATACATCTTAAATAATTGAAAATTATCCAAACATTTTAGAAAATAGAAAATCAATATGACAAAACACGAAATTTGTTTTTGACATGTATATTCTATTATAATTCATAATTTTTTTGTGAGAAAGTATAAATTTCATGAAAATCTTAAAAAATTAGAAACAAATATAGAGAAATCCTACAAACTAAATAAATCACATTACGGGTCTTTATTTAATTCCATAAATATTTATATATTATTTCATTAATTTTTTCCACTAGAAAAACCAAAACAAAATTTATTTTAGATAAACCCAAATTTCATGAATTTTATAATAAAAGTTAGAAAATCAACCTGCAAACTATATCAATAACGTAAAGGTATCTCTATTTAATTTCATGAATACCAATATCATTTCATTAAATTATTTTCACAAAAGACTCCAAAATCGAGAATTCAAAAAATAAATTATGAACATAACTTAAAATGGACAAACTTAAAGGGAAACAAAGGATTGGAATGGACAAATACCTTTCACACTTGAAGAAACCTTTTTAAAATTATACTCAATGCAAGATTTTATTAAAAAAAAAAAAAGAAAAACAGCCAATACAACATAGAGAAAATAAGACAGGACAATCTGAACTAATGCAATCCAAGAGGAACTACACTGAATTGATCCACTTGATTAAATTTTCCAAGGCCCTGTAGGAAGAACCTCCCACATTTATACTCCTCTCAGTAGCTTCCTTTAGATCCTTGGCCTTCTCTCTGAACTCATTTCCTTCCTTCACCATTAGACTTCTAATGGCTTTCTCTATCTCCCCTCTCTCTAACCTGCTCTCCAGTTGAATACCCACTTTCCAAACTTGGCTCACATATCTGGCATTCACCTTTTGATCCCAAAAATAAGGCCAACAGAGCATGGGAACCCCTTCTCCCACACTCTCCAATGTTGAATTCCAACCACTGTGGGTCCAAAATCCTCCCACTGCAGGGTGGGCCAGGACTTGTGGTTGTGGGGCCCATTTGACAATCAGTCCCTTCTCAGCTGTCTTCTCCTTAAACCCTTGAGGAAGTTCAACACTTTCATGGCCATGAATTGAATCGTGTCTAATCACCCACAAGAAAGGTTGGTCACTGTTGGCTAGACCCCAAGCCATCTCCTCCAACTCTGTTTTCTCAATTACTGCCAAGCTACCAAAGCTAATGTAAAGCACAGACATGGGTTTCTGCTTGTCTAGCCATGCCATGCAATTCTGATCTTCTTCTAGTAAGCTACTTGAGGATCCCGCCGAGTATTTGTAGAGAGGGCCGACTGGGAAAATAGGCATTAGTAAATCTTGAAGGAGTTTTGCCAATGCAGTGTGTTCAAGATCTTCAAATGAGTTCACTATCATTCCTGAAGATGCTCTTGTCGATTTAAGTAAGCCAGCACGATACTGATCCAATATATGCGACTTTATCGAACAAATTTCTGGTAGATCCTTCATTCTAAGGGGTGGGAGCTCAGGTATTGGATCCTCTGGTTTAAGATCTGAGAAGAAGAGAGAACGAAAGCCTATGAGTATACATATGATGTTGCCTCAATGAGCTAATGTCGATTATAGAAGATAATAAAGAGATTGATAGAAGGAAAAAGAAACTTCCAAGCCCATAGATTGTAGGAATAAAATCGCAAAATATGCAATCACACAAATTAATCAAACCACAAGAAACACTGAGATTTTTCGTGGTTCATCCGAAGGCTACGTCCGCAGAGTGAGTACTGTCAGATTGAATGAAAAACAAAATAGAATGAACTGGAAATCAACTTCATCTCATTCAACGAACAAAAAGTACAGATTACAACTTCAAATAGAACCACAAATAAAACTGACCAAGAAAATAGGAACCCACTACTTCCATTAACCAACGATCTGTTCCATGACTCGACACTAGGAAAGACTCTAACTCCTATTAACCAATTTCCTAAGAAACAAGACTTGAATATAAATAAACTAATTCTTAACAAATACTGCTCGATTCCACTGGAGAAAATACTAGACAACTTGTTACAAGGATTCCCTTCTCTCTAACCTTATGTTATCTCCCTTCTCTCTCTCTTTGTTTTCTTTTCTCTCTTCTGTCCGACCGAGAAAGCCCCAATTTAGAAAACCCTAGAGAGAAATAAGCCCTTATATAATGGACATTACGAAGTACAGACCTGGCCCCAATAACAGACCTTTTGACCCAAACCCAACTCAATATCATCTTTTGGGATTGTTTGATCAAATTAATGCTTTCCTACAATGATAGGATTTATATATTGGAGGAAACATTCAGAATCGAAGATTCAAGAGTTGATTATAGATTGATTCTTGCTAATCTGCCAAGTCCTACGTATATTTGGGGGTTAAAACTAGAAAGGATGTGGGTGTTATCAAGGCACTTATTGTGAGAATCAATAGACAATCTTAGACACCCATTGTCCATGCTACTTGTAGACAATTCAGTAACAAAAACTGTGTCCAATATCCAAAGTTGTGAAAGCCATACCTAGTCTTAAACTCTTAATTAGATAAGGAAACTTTAGAAGAGGATTGGAAAACACAGCTACTTCCTTAAAGGATGTAGTTTGTCTGTTGTTTCAGATTTTCATTAGTGGTCCTGTTAATCTCACAAATCCTACAAACATTTGGGGGTTAAAACTTGAAATGGCGTAGGTGATTTCTATTAAAATAGATAAGAAATTTTGTTAGATTAGAAGTTCAGCTTGAACTTAACTCGAAATCTTAAATCCAAATAAGACTTCTTATGTGTAATATCCGAAGATATGAAAGCCATACCTAGCCTTGATTAGGTAAGACAACTTGTGAAGAGTGTGGAAAACAAGGCTCGAGTCTTACAGCAAATTAGGGTTGAAATTTGAGTTGGGTCAAGTCAAGTTTTAATAAAACCCAATCAAATCCACATCAAAATTTATTGAACCCAGCCTCGATCCGAATTGCTGACCCAAATTACTCAAGCCTATCCGATCCGAATTTTTGACCCGAGTCAACCCGAGTGTTGTTTTATAACTTGGTGCATTCGAATCGAACTGGGTTAGGTTGGATCGAGTTGAGTTGATTTTAAATTTCTCAACCTAATCCGTCCCGACTCAACGCGAAATATACAAATATATAACCCAAACCTATTGATTTCTCCGGTCGGGTCATGCGAGTCGGGTTAAAACCCAACCCACGTTTCACTCCTATAGGGAATACAGGTTGTTGTTTGTCTGCTGTCCTAAACCCGAAAGACCTATAAATTCTATATATATGAATTTTAATGAAGATTTTAATTCATTTTTCCTAAATTCTAGACAGTATAAAAAATTTCTGATTTCTGAAACTGTGAACTTCACTAAAAGATTAAGAATACATACCTTTTAAGTCCAAACAATCCTTCTGCCGGAGAAGCCCAAAAGAAGAAAGAGAAACAGTAAAGGAAGCACCACTGCACCTCAAGACAACTCTTGGAATATTGAAATGGCTGGCTGCATCGACTGTGAGGGGCAAGAGGAAATCAGAGATTAAACACCTGATCTGTTCTCTCTTCTTCTTCTCCGACAGAATTTGAGCCAAATGGTCATGAAACGATGCCTTGCAGTTGGTGTTGATCATATTGGCAACCTCCAAGATATCGTCGACGGTGGACTGATGCACATCGGATAAGCGGTCGGCGATGGGTATGAAATTGAAGTTTGGGTGGTTGGATGGATTTGGGGAGTTGAATTGAGTGTGAAAAATGGTGATGGAGAAGCCTTTGGAGTGAAGAAGATAGGCTAGTTGCAGCATGGGATTTATGTGACCCTGAAAAGGGGCCGGAAAAAGCAGTAGCAGAGGCCTCTTCTCATGACTTGGAATTTCTTCTGATGATTCCATTCTCTAGAAGAGAGTTTCTTCTACCTCAAAGCCTAAAACTGGTTGATCTGAACGGATAAAGAGAAGTTTTTCGTTGAAAAGAAGAAAACAAACAAGATTGATTTGATTGATTTGGTTTCATTTTATTTTCTGCGGGATTTAAATATTCAAATATATACATTTGCAATGGACAAATAAAAAGATATAATAAAAAAATTAAAAAACCTAATAATATAATAGTTTTCAAAGTGACTGTTTGCTCTTGGAGTTTTCTTCGTCGCTTGTTCTTTGTTTTCGGAATTGACTTAAGATTTATCATAATAATTTGAAGGAGTTGGATGTCTTTGATTCTCACTCCATTGAAGAATTGTTTGGTGTATATTTACTGGTGTGCATGGTGAGGGAGATTTGCTGAAATTTGTATATGTTTTAATAATTAATCGAGTATTGTAAGAGACTTAAATACTTTTGATATAAAATATAAAAATTTATCATTACCATCTAAGTAACTTTTTATCTCTATCTCAATGAGTAGTTAAATAGGCTAAAATTTTTAAAAGATAAAAATTCATAGTAAATTGATCAAATTTTGGATAGACTAAAAAATCGATTTTGATTGAATTGACTAAAATAATTTTTAGAATGGGTTTCACATTTAAGTGTGACAAGTAAAACATATGAGAAATGAGTCAGTAAAAAGTATTTTCGATGTGTGTAGATAGATAGAGTTGTACATAAAATTCTCTGTTGATTGTAACTAATGACACTTTTTTAAGATTGCTCCCATCTTCCCACGTGCACAAGGGGATACATGGATGAAATCATGGGCTGAGATTGTTTAGCAGAGTGACCGTTTGGTGGAAGTGGGTTGGTGGGCATTTTAATTTTTTTTATTATCACATGCTTGTCTCTAATACCCATGTATTATTTTTTAATTAGCCTGATTGAATAGATAAATTATTTTTCTTTCTAAAGAAAAATTTGATAGGATTGCTCTTGTCAAGTATTCAACACATTTAGGGTATTGACGCAGCGGAGATAGGATTAAGAAAGGTTAATGGCTTCAATAGGAATAATGGATGTGATTAATAGGTTCAATATAAAGAATGGAATTAAAATGAAACTAAGTGAGATAAATGGACAGCTTTAATTAATGGAGAATGGGAAATATTAAAGACCATATTGGGACGTTGGAAAGGATGGTGACATTGGTTGATGGGCATTAATAAGGGTTGGTGGGAATAGGGAATGAATGTAAAGTTAAGTGGAGGGATCAATGGAACATGGATCTGGTGGATGTAAGGATTTTGATGGTCGGCTAGGTAATGGAGAGGCGACTGTAGATGGTGGCTGATTGTAGAGGAAGTCCAGTAGATCTTGGTGATTGGAGGAAAAATGTGAAGGGAAGGAAGGTATGGCCAAGAAGCAGCGGCAGAAGGGATGATGGAGGATCCGTGTTGGGTCGTCTGGAAACCAAACCAGAGCAATACGATTGGACGGCAAGCAATCCCAATGTATGTTGGCCTGGGGAAGATTCGACCCTCTGCTTGCAGGCAGAGAAGACGATGAGAAACTCTAGGGAAGCTAACAATCGCCGTTGAAGCAAAACCCAAAGAGGGAGCGAAGATTCCGTCGATCACCGCCGGACGGAAAAGAAGAGAGAAGAAGTCGGAATCCACCGATGGGAGAAAGAGGAGGACGGGCGCACCCGTAGGGGAAATATATAAAATCTCAAAGTAATTTCATTATCAATAATCTGTCTATTATAATGTTAGAGAGGAGTTTTAATAAAAACCCAAAACTAAAAATAGCAATAAAAATAAAAATGAAAATAAAAGGAATAGTATCTTAAAAGAAATAGAAATAATCCTAAGCAAATTTAATCTTACAATAAAAGCAATGAAAATAAATAAAAAATAGAAATTTCGTAGATTTCTTCGATTCTTGGCCTGGGTTTCCAATTCGAGCAAGATTCTGATTTTCAGGTCGATACCCGTGCTATATCAGGTATGAAAGATAAGTTTTCGTTCTTATTTTAATTGATATGGAGAGAACTTTAGAATCATGTCTCAATATTCAAAAAACTTTGAAATGTGCCTGTGGAAGATTATTTAATCAAGTTCTAAACAGTGATTATTTTTCTATAATCTCTACTTATATTTTTGAAATGTAGTACTTTGCCACTAAAAGTTTTAAAATTCAAAAAAAATATTTTTTTATGACCAAGGTGTTTAGGTCTCTTAGAGCATCAAACTAATCCTCGAGGTATGTCTAAGCCTCTCTACTTATACACTAGACACACATAATAACTCTATGAAAAGTGGATATTTAGAGTGGAATGTGAATCAAACTCAGAACTCTAGCTGCTTTTTTTTTTTGAATTAACGTGTGGGAAACCGTTGGATATCCAACGTAAAACCCCCACGGGTGAGCCCACTACCCCTAAGGCACACCAAAATTAACCCATGGGCTTTCGAGCTCACAACCTCCTGCTTCCTAAGGCGGGAGGCAACCAGTTGAACTACACCCATGTGGGTAGCTTCTTGAGATGGGTTACTAACCATCACTCCAACCCTTTGTGTTGTAAAATCCAAAATCATCTTTTAATTTTTATTTTTTGAGGAGAGGTGTTTCAATCAATCTAAGATTATAGAAAATGTCAAGGATTTGTGAATGTTCAAGTTTAGTTATCATAGTTTCATAATTGTATTTAATATCCTATTAAAAATATTGGCAAGGGAAAGCAAAAAGTGAATATAATATGAGAAAGTTTTGGAAGTTGGAAAATTAATCTATCCTTGAAGTATTGGCGTTGAATATAGCTCTATATATTTTCTATAGCTGTTATTCTTAGTTTTGAAATTTTTGTTTTCAGCTCATTTGCTGTCATTCTATTTCACTCGTGCTAATAAGAAAATAAGAAAACAGATCTGCTGCCACCAGATCTCGTTCTCGGTTTTAGATCAGGTGATGGAGAAAATTTCTGCCAGTGGAACCCACTATACACATTCTGTTTTTTGATGGTCTATCCATCTGTACCATCATATCTCTGATCTGGATATGGTGTGACCCTCCTCTGGCCAGTTTCTTCGGCTATTGCTTGGGGCTTCCGAAAATCAATTTCGTGTGTTTTTTTGTTAGATCCAAGTTGATCCTACATTTCTAACTCTAGGATCGACAACACCATGATTGCCCCTGGCCCACCTATCTACGGCTAAGGAAGACATTGGATTTCGTTCAACGGTGGGGCCCACCGGTTGTTTTTCTCTCTCTTCTGTGTATTCAGTTGATCTTTCGACAGTGCCTTCAGTGGAAGATTAAGTGGAAGGGCAAAATGGTCATTTCATCTAAAATTTTGTAAAATGGTGCGTAGGGAAAGAAAAATCGGGTGTTTGTATGACCTCCCTTTTTTCATTATATAAGTTTGACCCTTGTATGCTTTGGGGTCTGGACCCATTCATTACTGTCACTAATGGTTCGTTTTCTAAACCTATCAATCTTATATAGAAAATTAATATGTTAGAAAATCTTTAAAAAAATATAGATTATTTTTAGAAGTTTCTTTGATAAAAAATCATAATATTATAAATAGGACGTAATACTTTCTCTATTCACAACACAAGTTCTGTGAATTTCATCGCATTCATCTATAAAATGTAGAAGAAGAAGAGAGAATTTTTTTGACTTAATTGGGTGGTTGATTCTAGGTTTCTCAAGTTCATATTGGTGATTCAATTTGTTGTGCGATAAACCCGCACACATTCAATCACACAAGCAAGAAGACGGGATTTACATGGTCCGACAAGAATTGCCTACGTCCACGAGACGTGTATCAATAATCCACTAAGAAGGAAGTCAGGTTAGAAGAATTACATCCTACCCACCCTTCCTCTCAGTCTCTCTGTCTCCTCTCTCTTACTCTTTAAGAGAAACTGCACAACGTAAAAACCCTAGGACAAGAAGAGAATATTTATACTGAACTTAACAACAGATTGGGCCCATTTGGCCTGGGCCCTTCAAATAACTCAGGCCCAAAGGGGCTTTGAGCCACAAACCCAACACAATTATCGATCTGAAGGGTTTTCAAGGTATATATCAACATTGGAGCTTCAAATTTACATCACAATGGCTCAAGTTTATGCAATATTTTGTCTAATTATTGAGCTTTAATTTGTGTACTTTAAATCCAACATTTTGTACGTGTTTTTTTAAATATAATGAAGTCTAACATATGCACCTTTGTGACTACCATTTGCATTCATGAGAAGCGTCTTAAAATAAATTTTATTTCAATATATATGTGAAGTAGCATCAACATTCAATTAGAAATCAATCTTTAAGCATAGTTGCATGTGCTCTAAAGATTAATCGGGTGTTCTTACTAATCAAATGAGACTTTTTGAAATATAATTATAACTTGTGAAAATAGAAAAAAGAAAAAGAAAATTAAGGTAAGGTAAGCAAGAAACTACATTGAATTGATACACTTGATCAAATTTTCTAACGCCATACAAGAACCTCCGACACTTACACTCCTCACAATAGCTTCCTTTAGCTCCTTGGCCCTCTCTCTAATTTCATTTCCTTCCTTCAACATTAATCTTCTGATAGCTCTCTCCATCTCTTCTCTCTCTAATCTGCCCTCTAATTGAATGCCCACTTTCCAAACTTGGCTCACATATCTTGCATTTACCTTTTGATCCCCAAAATTAGGGGAACAGAGCATGGGGACCCCTTCACCCAAACTCTCCAATGTTGAATTCCATCCATTGTGGGTCCAAAATCCTCCCACTGCAGTGTGCCCCAACACTTGCAACTGAGGTGCCCATTTGACAATCAATCCCCTTTCAGCTGTCTTTTCTTCAAACCCTTGAGGTAGCTCAATTCTTTCAAGGCCATGAACAGAGTCATGTCTAAGCAGCCACAAGAAAGGCTGCTCACTATTGGCTAAACCCCAAGCAATCTCTGCTAGCTCTGTTTTCTCAATGACTGCTAAGCTACCAAAGCTAATGTAGAGAACTGACACTGGTTCCTGTTTATTTAGCCATTCCATGCAATTCCGATCTTCTTCCAATAAACTAGTTGATGATCCCAATGATCTTTTGTAAAGAGGGCCAATTGGGAAAAATGGGATTGCTAGGCCTTGTTGGAGTTTCACAAGTTCAGTTTGTTCGAGATCATCTAATGAGTTGAATATCATTCCTGAAGACAAGCTTGTCAACTTGGATATGGTAGCGCCAAACTGATCCAATATATCTGGTTTTACAGTAATATATTCAGGTATGTCCTTAACTCTTAGAGGTGTGAGCTCATGTACTGGAGCCTCTGATTGAGGATCTATAAGAAGAAGAAACTGAAAATAATCAGTATAATGATATTGCTCAAGTGATTGGAGTGATATCACAGAAAGCTGGAAGCACAATTTTCTTTCTTTTTTATGATTAAGGTGTAGAGTGTTAGAAAAGAGAAAATTGTATTGAATATCTAAACTATTACATGTATATATAACCTCTAGCAGACCCTAAGGCTATCATAATCAGACTCAAACACTTAACTAATTATAAATCAAATACACCTCCTAATTAGAGGTAAACCCAAACTAGAATCCTAATTAGATTATAATTAGGATAATCTAAATATATTTCAACACTCCCCCGCAAGCTGAAGCGTGGTTGAATGCGAAGCTTGGAATGTGAAGAAACAGCAGGTAAACTGCAAAAGTGGCACACTGACTGTTCACGAAGATTTGTCGAAGAAGCAGCAAACTGATTGGCTGCAAAAGCTGTTGAAGAGGCAGCATTGACTAGCTGCAAATATGTGTTTATGTGGCAGCGTTGATTGGCTGCAAAATGACAGGCGGCAAACACAGATGGCTGCCTGAAATAAAGAAAGAGGCTCGGACAACGGCAGTGACCGTAAGACAATTGTCCGGCAAACAATGATCGCAATATGCGATAAATGCAGGCAACGAATGGCCTGAAAAATAAGAGGTTGAAGCCATTACATCGATCAATCAGATCGGAAAGGCTAGTGAACAATAGTTGTAGCCATAAAGGCTAGCAAATGTGGGCTGAACCCATGAAAGGCCAGCAGATGAAGGCTGAAACCATGAAAGGCCAGCAAATGAGGGTTGAAGCCATAAAAGGCCAGCAAATGGGGGCTGAAGCCTTAAGAGGCCAGCAAATGAGACTGTAACCATGAAAGGCCAGCAAATGAGTTGTAGACAAATCAGTCCTCCAAATAAAATGAGTGGATGAATTCCACAATAAATGGACATGTGTCCAAAATATGCCGTCTCATTTCCGAGAAACGACAAAAATAGAAAGAGAAGGGCAGAGAAAGGCAATTTGCGTCCCTCTCTTCAGCTCTCCCCCTTTCTTCTTGGCACCGATCTCACAAATCGTGCCGAGAAGAAATAATAAAACAACAATGGTGCATAACTACATCAGCAATGGTTCTAAGCCCACACTAATCCAGAAAGTAGATCTGCTGCGAACATAGCAGCGAGTATAGTCGGACGAGAGAACTACAGCAGCGGAAAAACTGGGCCCTGGTCACCTGCACCAATCTCCTCAGGGCGCTTCGTCAGGTGGCCATGGACATCTTGAGCAATGTCAGGGCTCAGCTGCTCGGTGTTGGCAAGGACTTTGCAGTTATCAGCATCAAGGCTGAGATCATCAGAAACAAAGCCAATTGAAAGACATGTGTCACGGACAATTTCTCATAGTCAACATTAGCCTTGGTGGTGATCTCACCAAAGACCATCACCATGTTAGTCTTTGTGCAGGTCTCACAAGCTCAAGAGCATGTTCTGACAAGTACGGATCAGAGAAATCTCGCAACAGCAATGGGCGATCTGGGAGGCGGAAGTGGTAACAAGTGCTGTAGGCAGCAGCGGCGACGGCGCAAGATCAGAGAGGAAGATCCAAATCGCGGAACAGAGAGGCGAGTGGCGACCAGCAAAGGCCTAAGAAGCGTTCTCAAGTGGAAGCGGCGCCAACAGCAGCCGCGGCGGCTGGAGCAAGATTTGATGCAGAGGCAGAGATGGCAGATCCGGCAATTGGGCACGAATCTGAGGACGTATTAGGTGAAAAAGGCTGGTCAAAGAAGATGCAGTTTCTACAACCGGAGAAGCTTCAGATGCGGGAGATCCAAACAAAGCAGGGACGGAACAGCAGTAGAGGGCTGCAACAATGGCGCAGCGACGTCCAGTGAGATCTTCCGTGCAGCGGTGGAGCAAGGCCGAAAGCAGCAGAGCATCCTGCCGTTGTGGGGGTTCAGAGAAACCCCAAAGTGCAGATCGGGTCAGAACCAGGGGCGGAAGGCAGCAGCGAGTAGGAGCCAGAGCGAGCGTCGGCTGCAGGTGGAACTAGCGGCTGCACAGACAGTCGGCGGAACAGATCTGAGATTTCAGATCTGGGTCGATGTGGGCCGAGCACCGACGCTGGTCCTGCCGTGTCCTCTGCAGATCTGAAACTGGTGTAGAACTTTCTCAGATCTAAGAGGATCCATGTACACTTGTGGCTGGAGGAGATCTGATGCAACGCCGGCAGCAAGGCCTGAGATCTGAAACCCAGACCTGAGAACCAAAGAACAAGACTGAATAACGGTGGTCTAGGCGCTACTGAACAGATCTGAGAAACGAGCCAGATCTGCAAGCAACTGCAGGAAGTAAGAGAGGCAGGAAGCGCCTGAGAACTGATCGTTAGATCTTCAAGAAAAGCAGAGGCATATGCAGCAACAAGATCGGGAGAACCAGATCTGAAAGAATGGCTGGTGTTTTTGCTTAAAACAAAGATGAAAAACGGCAAAAAATCGGCTGTAATAACAGCATGCAAAGTACGGCAGATCTGAGATTGTTTGTTGAAGTCGGATCCAGATGTCCCTCCCTCCTTCTGCCGATGTATCTCCGGCAGGGGTAGAGAATAAGAGACGGACTTAACAGGACCGCTCAATAGGATCGTGTGTTGTGAGAACAGAGAAGATTAGATGAAAGAAAAAACATGCGGAAGCAAGTGTATAGAGTCCCCTCCCTCTGCCAACGAGATTCCTCGGGCAGAGGGAGAGAAGAGAAACCCACGGGAATTTGACTCTCAAATCATAATGGTCACATGATCTGATACCATGTTAGAAAAGAGAAAGTTGTATTGAATATCTAAATTATTACATGTATATATAACCTCTAGCAGACCCTAGGGCTATCATAATCAGACTCAAACACTTAACTAATTATAAATCAAATACACCTCTTAATTAGAGATAAACCCAAACTAGAATCCTAATTAGATTATAATTAGGATAATCTAAATATATTTCAACATAGAGCACACGATTAATCCTTGAGGTATATACAAATTTCCCTACCCATATATACTGGATAAATTTATGGGGAGTGGCCCTTTGAGTCGAGTGGGAATTACGACTCCCTCTTTCTAAAGAAAAAATCCTAACCACCATTAGAACTCCTTTGAATTGAAACAAAACTTTCTTTGAAGGAGAGAATATACCCTATTTCAAAGTTAATACCTGTTTGTTTATTTGTACATCTGGTCTATTTTTATCTTGTACGTTACTTTGAAATTCATGAGAAAAACAACTCTTTAGATTTAAAGTAGAGATGATTGTAAAAATTGACAAAATTTTAATTCAAAATTTAATTTGGAGCCACTTAATTTTAGTGGTCAAAATCATTAGGTGTCCTTGTCTTGATAACTTTTAAGGATACTTAGTAATTTTGACCACTAAGATCAATTCAATTATAGACTTAAATTTGATTTACTTACTGTTCATCATGTCTATTTTCAACTTAAACAGTTGAATTTTTAGTTGTCTCAAACAAAAAGGCTTGGATTTTTTTTTTTTTTGGAATTTACGGTGTGGGAAACCGTAGGATACCTAGCATAAAACCCCCACGGTGAGCCCACTACCCCTAGAGCAGGGGTTAAAATATCTATATCGGCCGATATTTTTCTCTCTCCTCTTCTTTTTTTTAAATATCGGCCGATATTTTGATATCGGCCGATATGGTACGGCAGATATATCGACTAATATTGTAAATATCGGCCGATACGATAAGATATCGGCCGATATAGGACTCTTCGAAACCGATATATATCGGTCGATACGATATGTATCGGCAGATATTTGGACCCCTGTACTAAAGCACACCAAGGTTAGCCCATGGGGACTCAAACCCGCAACCTCTCGCTTCCAGAGGCAGAAGGCAACTAGTTGAACTGTACCCCTGGGGGTAAAAGACTTGAGTTTTCACATTCAAAAACTTGACCGGTAGTAAAAGAGCTTCCGCTTTTAGATATCCAAGATGGGTTTGGTTGAGATACTAAAAGGACGGTCCCAAATCCAGCCCATGAAGAGGTCCAATATCTTCTTCACTCTACGTGAAATGATATATATATTAATTAAATTTTTAAATAAAAAAATAAACACATGTGTACATTTTCACTCCTTAAACAATGACAAATAGGCAAAAGAAGAAATCAAGTATTCTTTTATAAAAAAAAAAAGAATCATGTCCCAATTACTTCCATTAATAAATAAATATATTTAACTTTCACCATATTTTTCTGATAAAAATCATGTGGTGGATATAGATATGATAAAAGATCATGTGCATATAGATATTTCAATATTATCTAGTAAAGATAATGCCTCAAAAATAAAATGTGTGACTAAGAAGCAGGCCGGCTTTAGACATAGACGGCATAAGCTGCCGTCTAGGGCCTCCATACACTTAAATTTCTTAATATACCAGTGACAAAGGCCCCTAAAATCTCTCCATCTAGAGTCCGTGAGATTGTAGGGGATCTCATGGCCGGCCCTGCTAAGAAGTTATCCACATCTAAATGAGTTAGTAAATTCATTATGTATTTGCAGAAACTCTCAGACTTGTGAAAAGATGAGGTATACATAACCTTGTAATTGCATGTCAAAATATCCCTTCTGCCGGGGAAGGTTAACAGAGGAAGTGACGACAGAAAATGCAGCAGCATTGGTCCTTCATACAATTCTTTGAATATTGAAATGGCTTGCTGCATCCTGGGTGAAGTACATGATTACGTCGGAGATTATGCACCTGAACTGTTCCTTGTTCTTCTTCTCCGATAGCATTCGAGCCAAGCGATCATGGAATGGCACCCTACAGTTGGCGTTCATGATGGAGACGAATTCTATGAAATTTTCCACGATGGAGATCTGCGCATCGGATAAGCCATCTTTGATGGGTATGAAGTCGAAGTTGGGGTGATTGGATGGGTTGGGGGAGTTGAATTGAGTGTGGAAGATGGTGATGGAGAAGCCTTCGGAGTGAAGGAGATAGGCCAGTTGCAGCATGGGATTGATGTGGCCCTGAAAGGGGGCTGGGAAAAGCAGTAGGTGAGGTCTCTTCTCTGGTCTTGGAATTTCTAGTGGTGATTCCATTGTGCTTGAGAGAGTTTTCCTGTTGATGAAAATTAAATGTCCAAGTGATTTAAGTAGAGCTTTGTTGGGCGGTGGCTCAATCCCACGGCAATTGGATTTACTATGGACAGCAATTAAGTAAAGCGACTCGGGACTTCGGGTTTAGACTCTAGACTTATGGGAGTCTTTATTATTGTACTTGTATCTTTTCTCTCATATAGTGAAATATTTTGTTGCTCCGTGCACGTAGGTCAGGTGGGCCGAACTACGTAAATCGTCAGTGTTCGTGTGTTTGTTTGTGCTTGTGATTTTATTCTGATATTTTTAGTATGTTTATTATTTCTGCTAATAAACGCTAACAAACTTCAGGTAAGAGTTTGAGATTATATGATGTAAAATTATAAATAGAAAGAAAAGTGGGTATTGCTTATGATGAAGGCGTCCAGGGGCGCTTAGATTAGTAATTCTCTGGACATGTGTAAGTCTCTACCTACATAAATTGGGTAATTTTACGGGGAGTCATCCTTTGGGATGAAGTGAAAATTGAATTCAAAACTCCCACTCTACGAGGCAAATTCAGTTAAGATATTGTATTAGAGAGTTTTCCTGTTGGTGAAAATTAAAGTGTCCAAGTGATTTAAGTCGAGCTTAAGGTAAGAGCTTGAGATTATACGATGAAAAACTAAAAATAGAAAGAAAAAAAGTAATTTTCTTTTTCTTTTTTATGACCAAGGTGTCCAGGTCTCTTTGAGCACTCGATTAATTCTCGGAGCATGTACAAGCCTCCTTACCCACATAAATAGTGTAATTCTAGGCAGAGTGATCTTTTGGAGCGGAGTGAGAATCGAACTCAGGACTCCCGCTCCCTGAGGCGGTTTCTTGGCCATCACTCTAACCCTTTTGAGTTTAGAAAAAAATTATTTTGATATTTGATTCGGAATTTGAATTTTTTTTTTTTTAATATAAGTAAATTTGTGTAAAAGACTAACAAATAGAAAAAAAAATATATTTTAAGATTGGATTTGATGATTTGGAAAGATATGATCTATTCTTATTATATTATTAACTGAAAAATAAAGAAAATTTATGAAAAAGGACTAAAATAGAAAAAAAAAAAGATTTTATAATTAAATTTGGTGAGTTTATAGGATTTGGCTCATTTTTTTATTTTAGTATCTAACATGGAAAAATTTGTGAAAAATCTGTGAAATGAATAAAAAAAATCCACTATTAAATTCTTTTATAAATATTTTCACACAAAATGCTTGAATTCCACTAGTTTTATACAATTCTCATGTAGGCATATTGCAGGTATGCTTGCTTGCACCCATAACTAAATAATTGTAATTTTTTATAAATTGAAAGAGAAAAACCAAGTAATACATATAAGAAATGGGTCAGTCAAAAATATTATTCTGACAAACCCAGAAAAGTCATGTTGACTGAACTAATGGCACTCCTTTTAGAATGGGCCCCATCTTCCCACGTGCACATCGCATTCATGGATGCAATCAAGGGCTGAGATTGTTTAGCAAACTCTGGCTGTTTGGTGGAAGTGGATTGGTGGTCATTTTATTTTATTTTTTTATATCACATGCTTGTGTCTAGTACCCATATATTATTTTTTAATTAGACTTATTGAATAGATAAATTATTTTTTTCTAAAGAAAATTTGACAGGATTGCTCTTGTCAAGTATTCAACACATTTAGGGTATGAAAGATAAGTTTTCCTTCTTATTTTAATTGTCTCAATATTCAAAAAAAAATTGAAACATGCCAGTGGAAGATTATTTAATCAAGTTCTAAACAGTGATTACTTTTCTATAATCTCTACTTATATTTTTAAAATGTGCACTTTGCCACTAAAAGTTGTACGATCCAAATTTTTTTAGTAGAGTTGTTTCAATCAATCTATGTTTAGGATTTGTTTAAGTTTCACGTTGTTTATGAATGAAGAGAAATAGGGATTTATATTGGACTTAAGTCACTCCACCTAATGGGCTAGTCTTTTGAGCTGAATATCCAGTCTTAACAGTGGTATTAGAGCCAGGTCCCAAGCTACTGCATGAAGACTGAGGAGATCCCTTAGTCGGACAGGATGGTCGACGACGTTGTATCCGCTAGAGAGCCTCATTCAAGGGGGAATTGGTGGGCAATCAAACGAGTCCCACATCAGTTGTGAAAGAGGAGATCTAGAGACTTATATTGAATTTAGGTCATTCCACCTAATAAACTAGTCTTTTGGACCGGATACTTAATTCTAACATAGTTATCATAGTTTCATAATTTTATTCAAAATATTGTAATCCTATTAAAAATATTGGCAAGTGATAGCGAAAAGTGAACATAATATGAGAAGGTTTGGATCATTATTTCTATCCTTAAAGTCTTATTTGAAAATTGGTGTTTAATATAGATCGATGAATTGTCTATAGTTGTCATTGTTATTTACTATTTATCTAATTTGAAGCATTATTGATTTTGCTCGTAGAAATTCTTCTTTATGCTCATTTGCTTCGTTCTACTTCAACCATGCAAACAAGAAAATAAAAAAGTAGACCTTGTAACATGTCGGGTCATGTTTGGATTGGGTTTTATTCAGTTTGGGTCTATTTTGAGTCTTATTATGAGTTTGATTAAACGGGTTAAGTCAGTTCAAATCCATTTCGGGGTTAGTTTGGGTCGGGTTTACCCATTTACTTACTAAGGAGACTTCTCTAATTAAACATGCACAAGATTATTCTTTAAATGTGTTTAGACTTATATGATTTGATGTGCTTCATATAGACATAGTAATAGTCAGGCCTACTTATTTTTAATCAGGTTCCAATCGGATCTATCCATTTACAAACGGGTTTGGATCGAACCAGGTTGAGTCGGGTCATTTATAAAATGGGTCAGATTTAGTGATCAATTGAGGTCAAATTTTGAAGTAAATAAAAGAAAAAGTGAATAAAAGTGAACTTTTTTCTTCCCTTCATTAAAAGGGACAAATCTGAGTTTGAACCTAATTTCTCTCCTTTTCTATGTAATTTATTTTTGTTATATGTCAATGACAATGAGACCTTCAGTTATGTCATGTATATATATATTCCAAGTTCTTCTTCAACCTGCAATATGTTCTTAATGTATAGATTAATGGAAACCATATCATATCAGCCGATATCGGCCATTTTTTGTTAAAAAAAAAAAAAAAAAAGGAGAGAGAAAAATATCAGCTAATAACGATATACCAGACGATATATCGTATTGGACGATACTGAATTTTAAACCCCTGACATAGGTACAATTTGAAGGGATTATCGAAAGATGGCCCACATCCAATTTAGGCAATCATTGTGCTAAGGCCACTCTGTTTGCTTCATTGATTTTGAAAGAATTAGTGCATTTGTAGACACAAAATGTCCTACAAAAACATTCAAGAATGACTTTGATACTTATTTTTTACGATTTTTTAAATTTTTTGACAAGAATGTATTATTTTCATTCTGGATCAAAATCATTCTTACTGTATCGAAGAACGATCCCACCAAACAAACCCAATCTTCGATTGACAATTGGTTTTTTATCAGTTCAGCTAATCTGATTCGGTTTTGCACCACTTGTACCATATCTGATCTAAAACCTTGGATTTGGATTCTGATCCATGGCAAGTACAAACTCGACCCATTTAAAACCCTGTATTGATCCAAAGTCTGTTTTTCATTTATCCTTTTGGTGTGAAGAAGCATTGTGACATGTGATGTATTACTAGCACTAGCCTTTGTAACTCTGAGGGATTGGCCTGATGAGTAAAAATCTGTCTCAGAAAGTGAAGATTTTTTGTTTGATTGGCGCTCAATCTCATAAGGTCATTCTATGTAGCTCTACTTAGTTTGCGTGGATTTGAAGGTTTTCAAATATCATGCAGCACACCCTTTTTAAAAGTTAAAAGCATGTATTTTCAGAATCAGTCGGCCAGCCTTTCTTACTTGGCTGGAGACTTGGAGACTGTCAGGTTGTTCTCGATTCGGCTCAACATTAATGCAGGAGTTCAGATTTGATTTATTTTGAGGAATACAATATAGTTACAGCAATTTCCACAAATAATATGTAAACCCATGTCCAATCTGATTTTTTTCCTTCATCTGGTTCATTTTATGAAGGAAAATTCAAATGAAATGCTTTGAGAATCAATACACAGCATGAAGTTTAGGACATAAATGTGAACTAATTTTACAATGTCAAGATAAAATTAGTCAATCTTTCCAAGGACTCATAAGAAGAGCCTCCTTTCGTCAGACAATGATCTGCATTTTCCTTGAGAACTTCAATCCTCTCTCTGATTTCCTCTGCTTCCTTTCCAACCATTAATCTCTTTATGGCCATCTCTATTCCACCTCTTTCCAAACTCTTCAGCTGCACCCCCACTCTCCAAACATGGGTCACATACCTAGCATTCACCCTTTGGTCTCCAAAACAAGGCCAACAGAGCATTGGGACCCCTTCACATATACTCTCCAATGTAGAATTCCAACCATTGTGAGTCCAAAACCCCCCCACTGCTGGATGGGCTAACACTTCCTCTTGAGGAGCCCATTTAACTATGCAGCCCCTCCCCTCAGTCCTCTCCTCGAATTCTTCGGGCAGTTCTACCCATTCCACGCCATCGACAGAACCAGGTCGAATGACCCATAAAAATGGTTGCTCACAATTGGCTAGACCACATGCTGTCTCCTCTGCTTCTTGTTTGTTCATGGCAGCTAAGCTTCCAAAACTCACATAGATGACGGACCCGGGTTCTTGTTTCTCTAGCCAAGCGATGCAACTGCGGTCTTGCGCGAGCAGGCTACTCGAAGTGTTGGATGAGTACTTATGAAGAGGGCCTATGGCAAAGAGAGGAATTGGAATTTCTTGTTGGATTTTTGATAATGCAGATTGTTCTATGCTGTCAATTGTGTTCCAAATCATTCCTGAAGAGGCCCTTGTTTCATTTACCAAGCTTGTCAGCAAACGGTACAATGTGTCTGTATCACTTGTGAGGATGTCTGGTAGATCCTTCACTCTCAGTGGAGGAAGCTCCTTCACTGGCAACTCCAACAGATGGTCTGGGGACACAGAATTTAGTGTTTTAAGTATCAATTCATAAGAAGTTAAATGTGCAATTTCAACAAAAAAAACTGAGCTAATTCCCCGGATGGAAAGAGGAACATGCATAGTTGGCATGACACTCAAGAACCAGAGATGCCAGAGGTTTTGGATTTAAACTATTTCCAACACAAAAGGAACATTGACTCGGTGTGTGTGGGTATTATTATTTATCATAAAATTTACTAGTGATGACACTCTTCTTCTTCTTTTATAATGGGGAACCAAACGAGGCAAGGCTTCCCATAAATTCTTCGGGAGAACGCCCCACACTCACACAAGATGCCTCCAGTTAGTACTCCCATAAATTCTTCGGGAGAACGCCCCACACTCACACAAGATGCCTCCAGTTAGTACTGTCAGGACTCAAACTGGTCACTTCTCACTTCATGTGACGGGAAGTAACTAGTTGAACTATCCAACATTGGATGTGTAATGATTTAGACACTCTTTTTTCTTTTTATCATGATGCATTGTATTATATCTTAGGAGATAATTGGATATTTACACCCTATTTCTCAATTACAACAGTAAAAAAGTCATAGTTTTCTCTCTCCTCTTTTTGAATATTTTTTTAGAGAAATATAAATATAGAAGGAAATGGAGAACCTAGCGTGAGAAAATATATTTGTTAAAAGGGTCCTTTATCAATTATTAGAACCTTGAGAGGCAAAATTTCGATACGAATAAATCATATCTTAAAAATTGCAAATTATCTAAATTTTTTGGAAAATAGGAAACCAATATGATGGAATTCATATTCTCTAATATCCACATAGTGACATGTATCTTTCAATGGAATTCATAATTATTTTTTCGTAAAAAAATCTGAATTTCAAGAAAATGTTAGAATATTTGAAAAATCACAGAAACACCCAAAAAACTATATGAATCACACTAAGGGCTCTTCATTAATTGCATAAATATATTTCATTATTTTTTCCACAAGAAACTTCAAAATGGGAATTATCTTAGAAAATATGGCTTTTATTAATTTTTTGAAAAAAAATGGATAACCATGAAGATACCCTACAAACTATATCAATCACATCACGACATATTCATTTAACTCTATACTCACTCAATATTATTTCATTTATTACTTTCACAAAAAAAACCCCAAAATCGGGATTATCTTTGAGAGAAAATTCAAAAAAAAAAAAAATAGATGAAGATAATAAAAAAATAGTCAAATTTTAAAGAAAAAGTTCGGGATTGACAAATAGTTTTCACACTTAAAAAATTGCTTCTAAGCCTTCTTAAAATCCTACCCAAAGGAATATTTAACGCAAAAATAGTTGAAACGATATTTTAAAAAAAATGAAAATACCGATACTATGTCATATCAGCCAATACAATATGGACGACTTATTGACCAATATATATCAACATATATAAAACCAATACATACGGCCAAAGTTTTTACCCTTGAGCTAATGAGTCAAGTTCAGTTCGAGTTGGTTATAGATAGCAACAAATTTTTTTTGTCTTATTCAACTGAACTCAACTTGTCTCAAATTTTCTTTTATTCAACTAGACCATAATTTTTATAAAAAATTTGGAAAAAAATAGAGAAATAAGAGAATTATTTTAGTAGAAAATAAAAGACAGGAGGACATCCCTCGTGTGGGCAAATGGTCTATGGAAATTTGAGACAATAGGCTAAGATTTTTTAACTTGGGTGTGGTACATAGACTAAAATTAATAGGTAAAAATAAACAAATTGGTTAAATATTGTTTTTTCAGTCGGGTCAGGTTGGCTTTGTTTCCAACCCAATCTAGATTTATTTTGGGTTACGTCAGGAATTTTTTTTTTTTTTTAATGAAATACATGACTAAAAATCTATTTTTTTTCAAATTTATTTTGGGTCAAATTTACAAGTCAAGTTAAAAATTGTCAACCCTATTTTCAGCTTAGGCACTAGCTCAAGCTTAAACTATAAGATAGCCTAATTAGTTAATGGCATGGATGAGGGGTGAGTATTGCTTCATCCTCATTTGACCAATTAGTCTACTGACTTTGGCTCAACCTTTAAGCTTTTAATAGATCACCACTTCAAAATGACATATTTAAGAAGTTAAAGATGATTAGATAGAGTTAAAACTTTCACGCTTCCTGTATTAAGATATTAAATAGATTATGTTAGCCCAACTATGTGTCATAGCTACATCACCCAATGTTTTAATTAAGTATAAATAATTATTTTAAATATTGGTGTTTTAAATAAGTATAAACAAATATTTTAAATATTGGTTGGCGTTTAAACTTTAAGCTCCAACCTTTTTTTGAAAAGACATCAATTTGACCCACAAATAAGTCGGAAGAGGGTTACATTCACAAACTCGTTCACATCAAATGCTGAATTGAAATTGAAATTCGAATTCTAATTCTAATTCTAATTCTTATCTTGGAAGAACTAATGAATTAGAAAATTGCATTATAAAAGTGTATAAAAATGTCTATGGGAAGAGGTGGGAACATAGCGTCTCTCTATTTATATATTTATCATCAATGATAAATTGGTTGAAAAGGTCTAGCTTCAGTAAAAAAGACTACCTCAATTAATCTGATATATTTAAAGCTTCTCAAAATTTGATTATTTTAACTTATTTTTAGTTACTAAATTTTGTGACTCTAAATATACTTTTATTGATTTAATTAAAATGACTTTTTGTGGGTCAAATAATAAAACGGAGACCTTTTAAACAACTCATCTTCATGTTGAATGATGAACCCCATTTTTAGGTGCTCATGAAGGACGTATATGTTGGGTTTGGCTCTAAAGGTCCTAATTGGACCAAGTTAATTTTTTTGTAAGGTCAAGTATATAAGAGTTTATTTTTCTCTCCGGTTATACTAAAGGCTTTCATAGAGGAGAAAATAGAGAGAGAAAAAGAGAGACTATGGAGAAAATGAAAGAAGGCTAATTAATCTGGTATTTTTAAGGTTTCTCAAAAATTGATTATTTTAACTTATTTTTAATTACTAAATTTTTGTGACTCTAAATATACTTTTATTGATTCAATTAAAACGACTTTTGATGGGTCAAATAATCAAACAAAGTCCTTTTAAACAATCCATCTCCATGTTGAATGATGAACCCCATTCTTGGGTGCTCATGAAGGATGTATATGTTGGGTTTGGCTCTAAAAGTCTTAATTGGGCCAGGTTATTTTTTGCGAGGCCAAGTGTACAAGAACTTATTTTTCTATTAGGGTTTTACTAAGGGCTTTAGGAGAGAATAGAAAAGAAAATAGAAAGAAAAAGAAGGACTATGGAGAAAGAGAAGTCTAAGGGTTGGAAAGTTTAGAAAATTCTTTTAACAAGTTGCTTTCACGCTCGGTGGACGTAGCTCTTATAGTAAATCAAGTAAAAATCTTTGTATTCCTGTGTGTTTGATCAGTGTGATTTGTTTTGATTTCCTCACATTATATTAAGGATACTGCAGCAGTAATAGTTTCTGTATTTTAGAAGTTGAAGTACAACAACAATAGTAATAGTTTCTGTATTTTAGAAGTTGAAGTACAACAACAATACACACCTTGTATGGGGATATAACCCTTCTGTTTAAGAAGTGGAAAGGAAGCAAAGGGGATGAAAGAGATGGCACTGCTGGTCCCTAAGACCATCCTTGGGAGCCCAAACTGGTCGGCAACTGCTTGTGTGAAGTGCATTATTGCATCAGAAATGAAGCAGGAAATTGGGTCATCTCTGCTTTCCAAAGTCATCTGACCCAAACATTCACAAAGAGGCCCTTTGCAATTGGTGTTGATCAGTGAGAGAAGGGCTATTACATCTTTACAACTTGTTTGCTCCACTGACAATCCATCATCAATGGCTTCAAATCTCAAGTTGGGATAGTTTAATGGGTTGGGAGAGTTGAAGTGAGTGTGGACTATAGTGATGGAGAAGCCTTTGGAGTGTAGGATTGTGGCTAGTTGAAGAACAGGATTGATGTGCCCTTGCAAAGGGCATGGGAAGAACACCAAATGACGCCCACCTTTCATTACTCCTCCTCCTCCTCCTCCCTCTCCTCTCTCTCTCTCTTCCTTTTTTTGGCAATGAATTGGGGAGCTTGATTTAGGGTCTTTGTTCTTATAGGCTGCGTCCCGATGAAGGGTAACTTTTGAGGGTGGGTAACAAATTATTAACATCTTTTGCTTCAAAAGAGTTTTAAAAATGAGAGCCAAGAGGTAAATAAATATAAAATTGAGATTTTTTATTTTTACCATTTAGTTACCAAACAAATGTAAAGAGTGATAACACTTCATTTCCCTTACAAACCCCTAGTCTAAACGGTTTTGCATGGAATCGCCCTCACTAATTTACCCTCTTCAAATTACAATATATTTTTACAAGACCCTCTTCAAATTACAATATATTTTTACAAGATTTCTTTTATTGGTACTTTCATACTTTATAAGGGATGGTTTTTATTAAGACTCACTTGAAACGAAAAAAAAAAAAAAAGGAATGTTAGAATGAGTCATTAGCATATTCGTGATCTCCTCTTATTTTTATCAAATTGATTGCTTGTTACCAAATGTGTTGGATACCAATTTGTATATCTTTTACTTTCTTTATTTGTAAATTCTTTTCTTTATTTGTAGATTATATTTTTCTTATAAATTTAATACTGATACTTTCTTCCGGATTTGAGGAAGACACTGCAAATTTTTTATTTTTCTTATAAATATAATACTGATACTCTGTTCTCGATTTGAAGAAGATACTGCAAAATTCTGTCTTTGTTTATAAATGATTGAGTACAAGAGATCTAAGTGTAATAATATACTAATACTAATATTAATTATTATTATTACTCTTTAGTGTCTATAATACAATGTTAGTATGTTACTAACTTATTAAAGCTCTTAATCTTTACCAAGAGTCCCTAAAATGTTAATCTCCCGTCCTCAGGAAGCGGAATGTATCCAAGTTCGAGCCCCATGACTTAACCTGGTGTACCTTAAGGGCAATGAGTATCACTCTTGGGGATTTTACGCTGGATTTTCCGCTATTTCCTACACGTAAATTAAAAAAAAAAACAAAATGTAAATGCAATTATACTATGAACCAATCAACATTTGACAAAATTACATCCCTTACTTCAATTCACACCTTTTAATTGTTCTTTCTATTGAAATTCATCAATGATTTAACCACATGCATTGGAATGACTAATCAATAGGAATCACTTAATTAAGGGCTTCTCTTTTTCAAACACTTGTTAAGTAGAGAATCAATTAAATAGCTTCTTTTAAATTTTATTACAAATAATTTCTTACTTAATTAGGTGAATCTTAAATTAAAATTAAATATTTTAAAAAATGAACTTAAAAATCTTGATTAGAATAAGATACATTAGTAGTGAAATCGTGCAAGATAAAGCCATGAGTTTGTGCATTTTATTTTTAGCAATTTCTTTAATATAAACTTAAAGTCCGTTGCGTATTGTACAAGTAAGAGACGAGACAATGGCGACCGTTGGATTGTTCTCTCTTTTTCTCTGTGAATTCTCTCAGCAGTGCCAAACGTAGGTTTCTATTATTTATCTTTTGTCTCTGTCTCTTCACTCTTTTTAGCCAAACATATTTTTCCCTAAAATATTAAAAAATATACAATAAAAAAATTGTTGTTCTGTAATTGTCATAAATTGATAAGAGATTAAAATATTGTAATGATCTTATCAAATAAAAACATTGGTGTTTGATAAAGATTAGTGGATTAAACTATTAAACATTTCAAAATTAGATGAAGTTCTAATTTTTAACACTCTTATACAATGGGTCCATTGAAAATCTTTATTCATAATATGGACCCATTATCAAAAACTTTATTCTCTCCTCCTCCTGATTTTTATTTATTTATTGTAAAAAAAATAAAAAAAAATATAGAAAATGGAGAAAATCGTGGGCTTGATGAATTTGTAGTTTTTCATTAAATATCAATCATTTACATGTTCAAATATTTTTTAAGTTACGAATCCGAAAATTTCAAATGTTTAAAATTTATTTTCGTTTTAGTCAAGAAAAATAAAAAGTTATTAGAATCATAAGCATTATAAAATTATTAATAACAAATCATAAAATATTGAAATGTTTTTTTTCTAAAATCACTCTTTTAATTACCTCTAGTTACACAACTGATAACCCTTAATCATCTCCCAATTGCACAACTAATGAGCCCAATTATCTTCTAAAATCTCTCCTAATTACATGGAAAATATCCTCAATTATCTCCCCTACAACTAATTAATTTTGATTCCCTCAAATCTTGATTCCAACTGTCTCTTCCAATTAACGCTGATTTAATGGTTGTTTTGCAGCCAATCCGAACCTTGCTGCTGGGTTTTAGGTAGAGGTGAAACTCGGGTCGGGTTTTGGCCCGTACCCGCATGACCCGACCCGAAAATCACGAGGGTCGGGTTATGAAAGTTGGGTCAATGGGTCGGACCAGGTTGAGAAGTCAGAAATCCGCATTGAATTGGAGCCAGGTTGGGTTGAGAGATTTTTAAGTTAACCCGACTGGACTCGATCCAACTAGGTAAAAAGTAGACTAAAGTAGGTTCAAAATGAGGGTCGGGTTTTGGCTTGAGTCGGGTTATAATTTGGATCGAATTCTATATATTAGTAACTTAGGTCGAGTTGGGTTTTAAAATACCCGACCCGACCCAGCCCGATTTCAGCCCTAGTTTTAGAGTCCAACACCCCACTCTTGCATGCAAAATTGCAAATCCACTGAGTTTCTTTGTTTAATATCATGCTAAAATCAGAAGCTAAAATCAGACCCATAATCCCATTACATAGTTTCTATAATCCCATAATCTTCACATAGACGCTTTTTCCTTTCAAACCCATTTACTATCCATGAGTGGGATTCTTATTGAATGCAAAATTATTCTGAGTTGAACTCACCATTAGATTAAAAATTCATCAAAAATTGACTCCTTTTGAAAGTTGACTTTTCGACCATGAAAATCATGAGTTTTCAAATTCTGTAGACCTGACTTTTGTTCAAGATGCATCTTCTATTGTACCAATTCAATTTTGATTTGCACCACATTTGAACAGGGATCTTGGATTTGGATTCAGACAAAAAAAAAATACTAGAAACTCTTAACACATTTAAAACCCTATTTTAAACCAAGCCACCTTTTTCATTTACTCTGTTTTGATGTGGAGGAGCTTTGTGATATGTGTTTGATGCACCACCAAAAGTTCTACTAAGATTTTAGAAAATAAATTTCTTCATCAAGCACTAACAACAAAGTAGCAGAAGATAAATGCTTCATGATTGTCTAGTCTCGTACAAACTATATGAACCAAGTATTTGAACTACAGTCACTCAACCTTATTGGGAGAAAATTACCTTCTCAAATACGCAAACAACAATATCGAAGAGATAGAGCAATCAACAAAGAGAAGCAAAACTACAATACAAAGATTTACGTGGTTCCCTCTCGGTACGTCCACATGGTTCAAATCAATCCACTATGCTTGTACCCGCGACTGAATCGACAGTACATATCTGATGAATCAGGTTCCATAGAACTTAACAATACTAATTTCAGTGTAAAAAAATGTCCAATCCATTGTACCTTTATTTGAATCATGATTTGAAAGAAAATTCTAAAATGGATTGTTCCTAAAAACTGAAGCAGATGGTTGTGAACTAATTTTGTAATGACAAGATAAAACTAGTCAATCTTTCCAAGGACTCAAAAGAAGAACCTCCTTTCTTGAGACACCCATCTGCCTTTTCCTTTAGAACCTTGATCCTCTCTCTAATTTCCTCTGCTTCCTTACCAACCATTAATCTCTTTATGGCCATCTCTATTTCACCTCTCTCCAAACTCTTCAGCTGCACTCCCACTCTCCAAACATAGGTTACATACCTTGCATTCACCCTTTGATCCCCAAAAGAAGGCCAACAGAGCATTGGAACCCCTTCACACAAACTCTCCAATGTAGAATTCCAACCATTGTGAGTCCAAAATCCTCCCACTGCTTGATGGGCCAATACTTCCTCTTGAGGAGCCCACTTGACAATGTACCCCCTTCCCTTGGTCCTCTCCTCAAATTCTTTAGGTAGTTCCACCGATTTTACACCGTGGACGGAATCAGGGTCGAACAACCCATAGAAACGGCTGCTCGCTATTGGCTAACCCCCATGCTGTCTCCTCCTAGTTGTTGTTTGTTCATGGCAGCTAAGCTCCCAAAACTCACATAAATTACAGACCCATGTTCCTGTTTGTCTAACCAGGCCATGCAACTGCGGTCCTGTGCAAGCAGACTACTAGAGGAGTTGGATGAGTATTTATGGAGTGGCCCTATGGCAAAGATAGGAAGTGAAAATTCTCTTTTAATTTTTGATAACTCTGTTTCTTCGAAGCTATCAATTGCATTCCAAATAATTCCTAAAGAAACCCTTGTTTCATTTACCATGCTTGTCAACAAATGGCTCAATGTGTCTGGATGGCTTGTTGGGATGTCTGGTAGATCCTTGACTCTGAGAGGAGGAAGCTCCATCACTGGCATCTCCAACTGATGGTCTGAAGACAAAAGAATCAGCAGTCTTTAGTATCAATTTATAAGAAATAAAATGTTTAATGAGAACAATACATCGGACCAATGCAGGAATCTATTCGTGGCTACTGTATCAGTGATTTGTGCTCATTGTGTGGCGTCTCCACAGAAATTCCATAGAAGTTGAGAAACTCAATCGAGTTTTAGGAAAAATTGAGAAGATTCAAAGAGTTAAATTGTGTCGACGAGCCTACTCGTGCTAACTTGTCTGAGTCTTTTCAAGTTTTTAAACATGAAAAGTGGTTCATGTTAATAGAAGTGGACTTCCTAGTTTTAAGTTTTCTAGGATCACAAAAATGCATTGTCTTATTAACTTCTGAAAAGCCCACTTAGGCTCAAAGGGATCAATAAATATGGTACATAGGCCGCAAAAGGATTGTAGCTTATACCTGAAATAAATGAAGTTTTTTTAAGACAAAGGATATCCAAGCGTCTCATCTGACTGATCCTTAGGGAATGTATAAAGCCTTTCAATCTATACAAGTCCTGTAAAGAACAAAAGTGAGTGACCTTTTTTGTGTTGAGGGAAACGTGATCCCAAAACTTTCTGCAAACAAGAGTTGTTTTGCCATTAACAAAGTTGTCTAAAAGAGCTCAAGAAAATTTAGACTTAGGCTAGTTTGCCTATGAGCATGTTGGAATCGGACATAGTGATTTGAGAACCCGAAATTAGCCAAGACATAAAGCTTGAGCACAATTATGGAAAGGTTGAAACCTTGTTTGCCTATAATAATGTCATCAAGACCGAGACAAAGTAATTCATTCGAATGTTCGACTGAGACTGGATACTGTTTTATTGAATGATGGTTAGTAAATTTCATTCAAAGAATAAGGAGCTCAAAATATGCAAAAGGAGGAGCCCACAGCCTGGGCCAGGCAAGAAATGAAAACAAAAGAGGGCAAAAAATAAACCCACAAAAATAGAAAAGCCCACATCCTAGGCCAGGAGAAAAAACAAAGACAGGCCAAAGATATAGAAAGGGCCAAAGAAAAAAACATGCAGGCCCCAAAAAAAGGGGGATCACAAAAGAACCCTAGATACTTGAACAGTTTGATATATTCCAAAATCATCCAATTAAGAAACTGAATAGTTAAATTATTTTATACTAATTGAACTATTTCAATTAGTTGAAATTATGAATTTTTATATGTAATAACAGTTTATTTGAATCCGACATTCAGACCTAATTAGGCCAAACTGTGAAAAATAAAAAAACAATTTAGTCAACAGTTTACTTTTTTAAACATTGGGCATTACATTCTACATTATAACATATGGTGGATAAATTTTCAATATACTTTCTAGCATTTTTGACTTTATATAAAATTGACATTTCACGAGTCCATTTACCTTAGGAATCTAAAATCAAAGCAATACATTCAGATGAGTATGATATAACTTGGGCTAGGTTTGAAGAATGCTAAAGAAATATCTGAGCATAAGTAAGGTTGAAATAACTAGGTTGCGAATGGTCTAAAAATAGCTCTAACAAAAATAAATTGAGAGAAACTTGTTTGAGATAATTTGTCGTGTTGGTAGAAAATAAAAAATAGCCCTAGCATATAAAGTCTACAAGCTACAAATTGTAGGTGTATGGAGTGGTAAACTACTCAAAACTTTGAGAGAATTGATAAAGAAAGACATAAAGATAGTGGAGTGATTGAATGTGCGGTTTAATGAAGTAGTAGAACTTGAAAAGACAACTTCAATAAATAAGATTCTACTTCTATATAGTTATTCTACTTAATTTAAATATGATGGTTGTATATATTCGATAAGACTCACTTCTTACAAATTCTCACATCAACAACAATTTGTTTGATTTCGTAGAGCCAATGAACTCCACCTTATTACCGAATGTCATCTAACTAAAGGACAATTTCTTGAGCTGTGCAAAGTGTGATGTGCAAGCGAGATCATTTCAATGTTTCACATTTATACTTGAATCAACAGCAACAAAAGTCAGATATCAAAACATTGAATACAGTGTAGTTGTCGAATATATCAATTCAAGGGTGAAGGGATTTATAAAGGACTTAGGTCACTCTACCTATCAGGACTAGTCTTTTGGGCTGGAAACCCAATGTCCTAACAAGTAGTATCAGAATCAGGTCTCATGCTACCTCAAGTGGACTCAGGAGATCTCCTAGGCGGACGAGTTGGTTGTTCTCATTCGAGGGGGATTTTTGGGGCTGGCTACCAACAAGTCTCTATTGGAAGTGTAGAGGGAAATCTAAGGATTTATAAAGGACTTAAGTCACTCCACCTACCAGGCTAGTTTTTTGGGCTAGATACCTAAGGTCCTAACATTGGGGACCTAACTCTAATAGAACTTCTTAGGACTAGATATGTAACGACCCGACCCGTGAACAGGGCTTGGGGTCCAACTCAATGAGAAATTGTCCGCTCTGGGCCCACAAATGAGCCATCACGGTTTTGTCTTTAGGCTTGGCCCAACCCAGTAGACCCAAAACGCTGTCTCATGATTTAAGGAGGGACAACTACTTATAAACCCCATCCGGAAGTTCTCAACTTCCGATGTGGGACTCTCCAAAATTCCCACATGCACTCCCACTTGCTGGGCTTGTCAGGATCCGACCGGCCCACACTGCTGGTCCGACAGATAGGGCCCAGTTTCACTTGGATCAGCCTCTCTAGGGTCTGGCCTCTGGCTCATGGGTCAGGATATCCAATCCAAAAGACTAGCCTATTAGGTGGAAGTGCACAAGCTCTATATAAGTCCCTAGATTTTTCCCTTCACGATCGATGTGGGACTCGTTCGACCACCCAACAATTTGCCTTTGAGTTAGTATACGTGACGGCTAGTCATTACTGACATTATAAATTGTCTAGTGCTGCGTAGATGATCTAAATTCAGTATGGTAACCAGACACACCTTGGTTGGGGATGTAACCCTTGGCTTTGAGAAGTGGAAAAGCAGCAAAAGGGATGAAAGAGATGGCACTGCTGGTCCTCAACACCATCCTTGGAAGCTTGAAATGGTTAGCAACTGCTTGTGTATAGTGCATAATTGCATCAGAAATGATGCAGGAAATGGGGTCATTGCTGCCTTCCAACATCATCCTACCCAAAAGATCACCAACAGGCTCTCTGCATTTGATGTTGATGAGTGAGAGAAGGATTATAGCCTCCTTAGAACTTGTTTCCTCCACTGACAATCCATCATCAATGGCTTCAAATCTGAACTTGGGGTAGTTTGAAGGGTTGGGAGAGTTGAAACTAGTGTGGATTATGGTGATGGAGAAGCCTTTAGAATGTAGGACAGTGGCCAGTTGAAGCATGGGATTGAGGTGCCCTTGCAGAGGGCATGGGAAGAGCACCAAATGACCACCTTTCATTACTTCTTCTCCTCCTCCTTGGCAGCTCTAGCCTATTTATATATACAGAAGCCCAAGCTCACCCAAAGCCGGTCAATCTCTGTAGATTAAAGCCTGAGCCCACTCATTTGAAAAATCTTAAACTCAAGCCCACCTATTTGAGTCCGTTAAAATATCTAACCATTCACATTGAAATTAGACGTAATAAGATATAAGTGGGTTAAATTTGAGCTCGACGTCCTTGTCTTGGTGATTCTTAACAACATCTAGGTGGCTTTAACAACTAAGATCAAATGGCTAACAATTAGTTTTTAACTTCAAATTTAGTCCGCTTGTAGTCTATATGTCCTATTTTCAATGGCCTTTCACGAACTTCTACGAAAGTTCGAGTTCGACTGTTGATATAAACAGATCCCGAAAAACAGGAATATATATTCAAATCCATTTATTTACAAGGAATTTAGATAGATTTTATACGGTGTTTGAGCTGAAGATCAACTCTAATGGTAATGGCCCAAGTTTAGTTTTGTCATTTTTGGGATGGCAATTTAGGGTTTGCATGAGTAGATGTTTGGTTACACATTTCTATCTTCTATTTTATTGCCCAATTGCTTATCAGCCAAAAAAAATGGGACATGCCGACACTATATTATAATATATTATCTATAAAAAATTAGTGGTCCATACTCCATAGCCCTTGTTAAGTCTTTATGATATTATTTTTTTCAAAGTCTACGTCTTTTTTTATTATTTCAAACTATGAAAAATGTAATGATGGTAGTGAAGTCAATTCTTGTCCTATCTAGGATAAATTTATATTAAATACTTTGAGAAAATTGATTTACTAATTTAGAATTAACTTTCAACTGAATGAGAATTAAATTAGAATATTTAATTATCATCATTAGTTATGTAAAAGTCTAAGTAGAAGCTTCTCCCTCCTCAATCCTCATTAAGAGGAAGAAGTCAATGACTCCATGCCAGCCACATTTTCAATTAATTCAATTAATGTCATATTCATTATATTCATTCAAAATATAATATCATCGATAATTTAAAAACATGCAATAAAGTTAATTTTCTTCACACCTCAAGTTCATTATAATTTTTTCCAACAAACTCATGATACATGACTAATTAGATTCAAAAAATTTAGAAATCAGAATTTAAATAATCAAAATTTGACCCAATGTTGGATAGCTCAACTAGTTGCCTTCCGCTTCAGGAAGTAAGAGGTCGCTAATTCGAGTCTTAACTGTGTAAACTGGGGCACTCTTATAATCCCATATTTATTTATTATTCAATAAATTATTATATTATTTTGAAATGTGTCACTTTGTATATTATTATTGTTTTTTTTAATCGTCAGCTATGAGGTCACATGGACTATTGCTTACCCCATGGAATTACATCATACATACCTACCTCAGCTCTCATTATTCTACAAAGATCTCCACCATTGAATGGGAAAAGGATTTCAATTTTGAAAATTAGAGCTTACATGAGATACACACCCAATTTCCACAAATTTTTTTTCAAAATTGGGTCATCACCATCAACCCCTCTTGCTACGTTCTCTTGATTTGGTACAGCTGAGACTATTTCTCTTTACAAAGATCTTTACTTTATACATTGTCACTGTCAATTTACAGCATTTTTTAAAAAGTTTTTGACTTATTTAAATATTTGAACTTTTTTATTAAAATGACAAATTTTTCAAATTACGATATTGAATGGGTCGCAAATGACTATTCGAAGTAATTATGTCGACAAAGTAGATGACGTGGAAGAATAAGAGTGCTACGTGGACATGCTTAGACAAGTGAGCCATGTCCACTATGAGAGTTGTTCTCGTGAATTTAGTCCAATAGGCTTTACTTAGACCCACACAAATAGATAGATTCGAAATATCTTAACTTCTGTATAGTGGCTATAAAATTGTATTTAATCGAATAAAAGAAAGTGTTTTTTTTTTTTAATTCTCTCAAAATTTCAACTTTATGTGATATTGAAAATTTATTAAGTTAGGTCATCAGGTTGTAAAAGTTTGGTTTATGTTACATTAGATCCTGGTGCAATTAATAGAGTAGATGGACATAAGAGAGGAACTAGATTTATTGAGTCAATTAAAGGACCTAAAAATAAAATTTAACATTAAAATCTCTAAAAACTAATTTTAAGATGAAAAATTTAACCGTAGTAGGTAAAAAGAGCTTTCATTTGAAAGCAAGTATCATCACTACACTGAAATTTACCCTTTATCATCCTTCCAATTACAAGGAATGCCATCAAGGTAGAAACGTCTAGTACAATTTATTTATTTTAATGATGTAGCGGAAACCTCGAGTAGAGTCCTTTTAAACCCTCTATTCGAGTGACGTCCCACACTCCCACAAGATAGTCACTAGATTACATCATGAGGACTCGAACTCGCACCATTTCACTTTCTGAGACGAAATGTTATTAGCTGAGCTACTTCGTATGAAATAACAGCAAGTACAAATCTATATGCCATTTTCGTTCTTCTTATTTAATATCTATAGATGCCATCCATGTGGCATTTCAATAAGACACGCAATAGATATATTATAATATTTTAAATTTTAAATTTATTTTTTTAAAATATTTTGATTAGATGATGTGACCATCACAAACTACATTGAATTGGGTGAGTTCAGGAGAGGCCCATTTGACAAGAATGGGGCTCATGAAGCCTTATTTGATAAACCCCTCTCCAAGTTAATTTTAGAATTGATGGAGGGAAGAGAGGCTCGCAAATGCAAATGCAATCTAATGGACCCACTTGCACCAAGAATGGCGCCCATTGGATTCTGTTATGGGCCGGGCCCTTTTGAAGCTGTTTTGGGCCTAAAAAACCCATGATTTCAAGTCCGTTTAATGTCAACCAGCTAGGTATTGGAGTCACACCATATGACACATCATCGCCCATGTGGACGCCACCTAGGATGCCAACTTGGGCAAGAATCAATACAAGTTCGAGCCCCCATAGCCTAATCTGGTTTACCCTAAGGGCAGCGTGTATCACCCGTGGGGGTTTTACATTTGGTTTTCCGCGGTTTCCCACATGTAAATTCAAAAAAATAATTAATACAAAATAGAAGGCCTGGGCGTTTGGGCCAGCATGACGAAACAAGAAAGCCCAGTTTTAGCAATTTTCTTCCTTGGACTTGTGGGCCAGGTAAGGATATTTGTATGGACGATTTTGGGCTTCAAAAACAGTAACAAATGTGAAATTAGTGGCTGGAAAACTACTGCAGATCAGCCTAAGCGTGAAAGCTAAATTGAGCACACTTGGGCCTGGATTTTAGGGCCTGTTTGTTTAGCAAGAAATTGAATCAATGGCTGAGATTTAAGGCCTGTTTCGCCCAGATTTTTCAACAGATAATAGATTATTTCTTCTTTTTTATTCCCAAAAAATGATGTAACTAATCCACTTGGCAGCGGCCATTGGATGGATCTAATCTTGGAAACCAAGCCCATTTTGACCCATATAGTTGACCAGAATGTTTACCCTTCCAAATAAAGTGAATTTTGAATTTTGAACCTGGCTTTCTATCAAAGGAAGTGTATGGATCAAACTTGAAAACTCTACATGGGCCTTTGAATTTAGGGAGAGTATTTATTAAAATTTGAAGTGAGTCCATATATTTTTTCTGAAATATATAGAAATGACAATTGCAATTGATTGGCAAAATTTGAACCTCAGTGGATCATTTCTAAGTCTTGTGATTCTTAACTTCGAAAATTTGATTGCTATAAATTTTTAATAATCAATCTTATAAAGTTATGATGATCGGATGAGAAATTTTCTTCGGATTATATTATTCATGAAGATCTCGGTCCATCACACACGACCAATTGGACTTCAATTCATAATAAATATACAATTTTCCTGATAAAAATAATACTAACTCAACAAATGAAATAACAAAACACCAATTAAACCAACATCTTTGAAGCCAAGCACCTATAGAAAGACTATCATTCAACTATCTTATGCGCATGACTCATGCCTAGGGATTTAAATATCCGTCGATACGATATATATCGACCGATATCCGATATATATCACTGATATGGCCGATATCCGATACCGAGATTTGAACCACTGCTCATGCCTACAAATTGTCAAGGGCCTAATGGACCTTAACAAAAAAATCATTGACCCTACCAGGTAAATTATACTTCGAAGAGTCGATAAAAAGCTCTTTAGAGTTCATAATTTAACTCTTCTCATCATCATTAAAATCATTTATCATATATATAGAGCGCTAACATTTATAATTGACCTAATGATAGAAAATAATTACTCTAAAATGATAAGATGCAATTTATCAATCTATCCAAGGATTCATAGGAAGAACCACCTTTCCTCATACAAAGCCCTGCATTTTCCTTTAGATTCTTTATCCTCTCCTTCATCTCATCACTTTCCTTACCCAACATCAGTCTTTTTATGGCCAACTCAATCTTTCCTCTCTCCAACTCAGTCTCTAGCTGCAGACCCACCCTCCAAACATGGCTAACCAACCTTGCATTCAGCTTTTGATCCCCAAAACAGGGCATACAGAGCATGGGTACTCCTTCACATATACTTTCCAATGTAGAATTCCATCCATTGTGGGTCCAAAATCCTCCCACTGCTTGATGGGCCAACACTTCATGTTGGGGTGCCCACTTCACAACCAAGCCTCTCTCCCCTACTCTCTCCTCAAAACCATCGGGCAATTTGACCTGTCTCGAGTTCCGAACAGAGCCGGTTCGGACGACCCACAAAAAGGGTTGGTTGCTGTTGGCTAGCCCCCATGCAATTTCAACTAGTTCTGCTTTCTCAATTGTAGCCAAGCTCCCAAAGCTCACATAGATGACTGACTTGGGTGCTTGTTTCTCCAACCAAGTCCATGCACCTGTTGTCATAAGGTTGCAGAGTACTGGAGGAGTGTGAAGAATACTTGTAGAGAGGGCCAATTGGGAAGAAAGGAATTGGGAAATCCTTTTGGATGCTAGTGAATGCAGTCTTCTCTATGTCATCGAAGGAATTGTAGATGAGGCCTGAAGAGGTCCTTGTTTCATTTGTCATGTGTTCTACCAATCGATAAAGGGTTTCTGAATCATTAGAGCTGATGTTTGGTAAATCCTTGATTCTTAGGGGTGGAAGCTCCACAACTGGCTTTTCTGATTGTGGATCTGCTAAGAAAAATACATGGATTTGTTATGCATACATTCTATGATAAAAAAAACACAATTATGAACAGATTAGGGGTGACCCAACTGACCTAGTCCAAACTATAGGCAAGATAACTCAACCCATTTAAACTCTTAAACATTAAGGTCTCAACCGTACCACCCCATGTTGGACCCCTAGAACAAATAAGTATCTTTTGATGCGATTTCTATCATTACGGCTGATCAGGGTAAAAAATGGTGGACCAGAGATCTCGGACAATATTGGGCGATATTTCTTTCTCTCTTTTTTTTTTTGTTGCCAAATCTTAGTTGTATCGGCCGATGTGACCGAGATCTCGCCTTTGGACTCTTGCTGCTGATACTCCACTGTCTCACTAGTAGGTATCAACCAGTTAGCAGGTTGTATTGGGCCCAATCAAGTCAAGTTGATCAACATCATAGTCAGGAACAAAGGAGAATGAGGAAAGTTTGTTTTACCCTAATGATGAAAGTGAGTGAGTGACTAAGTAGATGTCAATATCATTATCATTATAACCATTACTTAACTATATGAACTCAACATGTTAAAATTCTATAATTATATTTGAATCAGGGTATCACTCTGACGTCGTATTTCGATTGTACATAGGGGGATTCTCTATCTAAAAAATTGATGCTTGAACAAGATGACTTGAATTTAATATTATTCATGAACAACTGACAACAAATTCAGAACAAATAATATATTAGAATATAGTTTAATAAATCTTTAAAATCATTATATAAATTTCATTAAAATTATTGTACAGATTCTTGATAAAGATTTTATCAGAGAATTTATCAGAAATTTATTGAGATATTATTGTGATATTATTATTTACTGTATTTAACTGCAATTTTACTGAAATTTACAGTCGTGTCTATAAATATGCATTATTAATATAATAATGATATTTTATCGATAAAATATAAGTAAACTTAAAATTATCTACAGAAATCTTTCAAATTATCCAAAGCACAATTGAGTGTTTAAATGGAATCTACGTAAGAAAGTGAATGGAAGAATATCCAGCATTCCACATTTGACTAACTGAGAGGCAAAATGGAGTTAAATTTTCTGCAATGTGATCCACGACATGGGACCCACTTAAGCGAAGAAGGTTTTAAAAAGAATTTTTTCTAAAATAAGCCCCGACAGGATTGAGGTGTCCCAATGTCCCATTAATAACTGAACTTATCAAGTGTGAACGTCCCACTTTGGTCGGTCAGTTTATTTTAACAAAATATAGAATGATCAACATGAACAAACTTTTACTTTAAATTAAAATTTAATTCTATTAAATAATATTAATTATCTAATCACAATATTTAGTCATTAATTATTTTTTATATTTTTTTTTAAGTCTACGTATGGTAAACTGTAAAATACCCAACGTAAAATCCCTACGTTAAACCCATTACCTCCAAGACATACTAAAATTAGGTCATAGCGGCTCGAACCTATAACCTCTCATTTCCTAAAGTGGGAGACAATCAGTTAAGCTAAACCGAGATGAGTAATATCTCAATAAATATTCAATAAAATCCAATTTTCTTCTATTGATTAATCTATACATCAATTTTTTAAGTAATCTATGTATAAATGTGTTAGTCACTCTTTAAAAAGATTTAAAAAATTTAAGAGAGAAAAAAAGGGGTCAAGAATGTCCAATTCAAACATATAATTAACATGCTTATATATTTGAGGAAACAAAAAATTCTCTACATTTTAACACTCAAACTTCACATGGTAACTCAATTGATAATTACTTTTACACAAAAATCAAAGTCATAAGTTCAAGTCCTATAGTCACATAATTCTCATAACTCGTAGGAGACAAGTGTATTTAGAATTTTACCTAATACTCCTGTACTTAGTGAGAAATGGGGGTCTTAAATTTCTCCGTCATAAAAACATCTTCACACAACTGAACATTGAAAATCTTACTTTTTAAAGTTCATTCCCTCTCAACTTGATCCATCACTTGCAACTCCACTGACCTATATCTTATGTGGAAGTCACCTTTGCCATGTGGCCCACTTACATTAGTGGATAGTACTAATCACACTTTTAAAATTATACTATAGTGGAAAACAATTATCCAAATTAAGTGGGAGGGATTTTTATTAAAACATATCTTCAAATTAATTTTGTAGTTTATTATCTATTATAATAAAATATAAACTTTCAATAATTCTTATAAGAAAAAATTACATATAAAATTTACTCAACTTCATCAAAAGTTGTTATAAGGCTAATAGGATTAGAATCAGGGTCAAGATAGAATTAAGTTTGGTTATATAAATACACATATAAATATCACATAAATTCAAATTCTATCAATTTATTTCAATTATTTCTAAACTAAAAAGTATTATTTATAACAAAAATTCTCAAAAACAAAGATTCCAAACATTTTTACCATTTGATCGAAAGCCCTATATAAAATGGGACCCACATGGTCCATGACTTGGATACATCAACCATGGGTGTTAAGCATTGTAGGGTCCACTCCAAAAGTCTGAAACATGCAGCATTTGCAAACTTTTGTCTGTCCTAATTTGGCAACAAATGTCAGTGGATGGCCATCAACTTTCCCCATACAGACAATTGGATTATTATTTATTTCATCAGTCCCCACATTTAGACACTTGAATTTTTTTTTACCACACAGGGGTTCTCAAAATTTTTGATAAAATTACTATTTACCTTCTCACTTTTGATACTTCTAACAATTCTGCAGTTTATTTTTGGATCAATCGAATGATTTTCGAAGAATCAGTTTGATACTTCAAATGAAAGTCAGAATGATAGAGTAATATATTATTTAAATAATAATTTTTTTTTTTAATTTTAAAGTTATTTTTTAAGTATTGTATATTTTTAAAAAATTCAAATTAAATATCCGAACTAATTACGATAACATGATAAAAATACTTTAAGACTTTAAGATCTTTTAACCCTTCCAAATGCTTAAAATAAAGTGTTTTATAAATAAGAGGTATCCCTAAACTGTGCCGAAAATACATTTGGAAGTGTCAAAAAACCTTAAAGTCTTAAAGTATTTTTATCAGGTTATCGTAATTAATCCGGATATTCAATTTGAGAAATTTTAGAAATACACCGTGCTTAACAAATAACTGTCTATATTGTCGATACTATAATAAAATATTCTTTAAAATATAGACAGTTATTTTTTAAGTAATTTGTATTTCTAAAATTTCTCAAATTGAGTATCCGGACTAATTACAATAATCTAATAAAAATACTTTAAAACTTTAAGGTCTTTTGACACTTCCAAATGTGTTTTCGGCACAGTCTAGAGATACCTTTATTTGTAAAATACTGTATTTTAAGTATTTAGAAGTGTCAAAAAACCTTAAAGTCTAAAAGTATTTTTATCATGTTATCGTAATTAGTCCGGATATTTAATTTGAGAAATTTTAAAAATACACAGTGCTTAAAAAATAACTTTAAAATTTTAAATAAAATTTTATTATTTAAATAATATATTAGTGTAACATTCTGGCTCTTCGAATGATTAGAATCATTTGAATGATCCAAAAATAAACTGCAAAATCATTAAAAGGATCAAAAGCGAGAGGGCAAATGGTAATTTCATCAAAAATTTTGAAGACTGGTGTCGGGTAACAAAACAATCAGGATGTCTAAACGTGCGGCCTTTCATTAATGTTGAATGTTTAAAATAAGAGAATGCTGTATGCTTCTCTCATTATTTTTTATTTAAAAATATAGAAAATTAGAAAAAATTAGAAAAAAATGGCTGTGAGCATATTTTTTTACTAATAATTATTTTCATTGAGTTTTAATCCCTTAAAAATCAAAATATCAATACGTCTTAAAAATATGAAAATATCTTAAAAAATTTAAAAAAAATCTAAAAATTTGTTGGGGCTGCTATCAACGAGTCCCACATTGGAAGTATAGAGAGAGATCTAAGGGTTTATAAATGACTTGGGTCACTCCACCTAACAAGCTTCAGCCCAGGTCCTTATAAGTGCTATCAAAGCCAAGTCTCAAGCGCTACCTTACGTAGGCTCAAGTGATCCACCATGCGAATAGGATGGCCAACGTCGCTCTCTACACCAGAGGGTCTCATTTGAGAGGAGGATTGTTAAAGCTGCTGCAAACGAGTCCCATATTGAAAGTGTAGAGAGATCTACGGATTTTATAAAGGACTTCGGTCACTCCATCTAACATTCTAGTCTTTTAAACTGGAAGTCCATAAAATTTAATAAATAAGGAACTCAAAATGAGAAATCAATTAATATGAACTTAATATTCTTATGTATTACGATTATCTTTAATTACAATTAATCAAAATAATTTTTATAAATTATATATTTAATTGAAAATGGATTATAAGGACAATTGGCCGGTGCCGACAGCCGACATGAGAAGAGATTTCTTACTCTCTGCCAAACGTTGGAGTCCACTACCAGACTACGTAAGTACTGATAAGACTATTTATGATCGGAGGTAATGTTTGTGGCTGGTGATGTTAACTGGTCTCATTGGAGTCGCATGTTATGTCCATTCTTTGTCATGTTATTACTAAAAAAATCCTAAATAAAAATTATAAAATTAGTCGACACGTAGTATATTATTTATACAATTTATATATTCATATTGGCTGATAATTCCACTACTGTGTTACTAATATCGGTCGATTTCGAGTTGAATCTCACATTAAATATGAATTTAAGAAAGTCTAGAAGTAAGTTCTTCCCGTAAGAAAAGTATCTATTAATTCCAACTTTTTTCTTTAAAATTTAAACATTTTGAGCTATTTTCATAAAAAAAAAATTGAATTTTACGTTATAAGATAATTCCAATTTGGGTTTTTTGTGAAAATAATTTAATGAAATAATATTGCGTGCTTATGAAATTGAATGGAGACGTCTTAATGTGATTGATATAGTTTATAGAGTCTTTATATGATTTTTTAATTTTTTTCAAAAAATTAATGAATGATTGCTTTTCTAAGATAATTTCTGTTTTGGGGTTTATTGTGGAAAAAATTAATGATCTGATATGTAACTGTTTCTAGAATTAAACGAAGAGCTCTTAATGTGGTCGATATATTTTTTTAGGACGTTTGTGTATTTTTTAATATTCTAACGTTTCTATGAAATTTATTTTTTAAAAAAAAAATATGAATTATAATAGAAGGTACATGTCACCATGACATACTAGAGAACATGAACAAACTTAGTGGTTTCTCAAATTGGTTTCCTATTTTTCAAAATCTTTAAATATTTTTCAATTTTTTTAGATATAGTTATTCGTATCTAAATTTCGACACTCAAGTGTCTAGTATTCCATGAGAATGACATTCTTTTTCAAAAATATACTCACATTAGACTTTTCATTTTTTATTTTTCTATTTTTTTCTAAAATAATTCAAAAAAAAAAAAAAATAGAAACAAAACATAACGATGCTATAAAGCCGCACCGATGTGTATTTGATAATACAACCATATGGCCGATATGTATCTGTCGGTGGGATTTTTTTACCCCTGATCCCAAAAGGTTTAGTTATGAGTCTCTGTCTAAGGTTTTATGTGACAGCCCTTTGAAAATGCTACCACTGAAACAGTTTTCTGTCGGGTCGCCCTTAGATCCAAATTTAGAGGCTCCAGACAAAATGAGATTTTAAGGGTCGGTATATTAAGGAATTTAGGTATAAAGAGAGGTCATTCTATCTTGAGATCTTAAGCGGTGGTCTACACCGTCTATATCGAGGGCTGGCCTATTTCCTATTAACATCACATTTGTCATTAAATTAGAATTAACCCATCATCCTCCAAATGAACATAAATAATAAAATTAACCCATTATCCTCCAATAAGCATAAATAAGGAAGGGACCAAAGATTTCCTTGCAAAAAGACCAGTATACTAATTTCTATTTTAGAGAGGCTAAAATATATGTTCTTTAAATATATTTAAAACGTCTCTATAGAATTCTATAAATTATTTATGTCATTGTCAATAGTGGCAGTAATTTTTATTTGATCTCTCAACTTACGATGATACGTAAATGGTTGAAAGATATAAAGTTCGTCTGGTTGTCAAAAGTATCAATTTTTTATCTACCTTATCAACTCACAACCTGTACTTATGAAATAAATGATAGATAGATATTTTTTACATTTTAAATCTAGACGCGAAACAATAATTTCTAACATGACCCATGAACCCTATTATCAGTAATTCATGATCAAACTTGACTTGACCTATTACCACTCTTAATCATGATGTAAATTTTACCTTATTTGCTCCTATATTTCCAATCAAAACAGGGAAGAAGGCATGCATACCTGTGATGGGAAGATAACCCTTTTCCCTTAGGAGAGGAAAGGCAGCACAGGTGACAAAAGATGTTGCACTGCTGGTCCTCAAGATGATCCTTGGGAGGTTGAAATGCTCTGCAACTCCATGTGTGAAGTGCATGACAGCATCAGATATTAGACATGCAATCTTCTTCTCTTTCAACATTTGCTCAACGCAGTCTCTGAATGGTGCATCACAGTTGATGTTAAGGGCTGAGATGACAGCCATAAGATCCTCATTAGAGGCCTCACCATCTGATAATCCATCTGAAATTGGTCTTAATGTGATCTTTGGGTGGTTTACAGGGCTGGGGGAGTTGAAATTGGTATGGATTATGGTGATGGAGAGGCCCCTTGAGGCAAGAAGATTGGCCAGCTGAAGCATGGGATTCAAATGGCCTTGCAGTGGGCAGGGGAAGAGGAGCAAGTGAGGAGAACTCCTCCTTCCTTGCTTGCATCCTTTCCTTCTTGTCATTGAATTGAAATTGGGGGTTTTTTGCACTTACAATGGAAATGGAGCTGCTATTAATATAGAGTCTGATCAGTGATCATGTAATCCAATCAAATAGTGTCTTATCAATTGAACAAAACAGTGTAGGATCAAATTACAGAGCAAAGTGTTTGGATCAAATCAGCAAAATATGCCAATGTGACTGAATTGAGGAGGACCCCATCACATTCACTCAAAAAGGTGGCACAACCAAAATACTGATGCCTGTTCCTTTCATTCCTCCTTTCAGACATCTTAAGAAGGGATCCGGCCTGACACAGCAATAAAGAAATTGCCACGTGCATATTCTATGCATCATGGGAATCATCACCATCGCACCTTTCAAAGAAAATGTCTTCTTTAATAAGAATATAATTGATGTGGTAAAATAATTACGTCTATCTCCAATAATTATTCTTTCCCCTGTTGTGAAGATGTTTTTTATATGAAACTAATCTTGTCACGCCCCGACCCGACCAGTGGGCCCGGAACGCGACTGATTTTTTTTTTTTATTTTTTTAAAGATAAGTAAATTAAACTACAAGCATTCTTACTGGGCCGAATCAACAGTTAGGCCCAGCGGTTACACATCAGCCCGTTAAGTGGACTCAAACATGTACCATATGCTTGCCCCATAGACAAAACGATACATAACACAACAATAACATCCACTCATAATATAATCAAACAGATACCAACATTGATTAATCAACCATAACATTGTCTTAAATGGCAACATAGCCGATTACAACATTTAAACATAACTTAAGTACCACATCCGGTACTTAATACAAAAACAACGGTTCCTAGAACCAACAGAAATATCAGGGCATTCCTCTCCAGGGGAAATCCCAAAACACTGCCTTGGCTCAAACGCCCTAAGCCTGAAAGAGAGGGTCCTCCTCCTCGAGTTCATTGCCTGAAAGGTGAGTGGTGTGAGCAATCTAGCCCAGTAAAGGATAATTAACAATGCACATTAAGCAAATAGTAAAACAAGTTAACAACAGTTCAATATCACATGCTTGATAACAGTAAGCAATATCTCAAATATAATAATAACATCATCAACTATCAATCACTGTCATTATCCACCGTAACGCCTGCCGACTACACTGAGACCAGTATTAAGTCCCGACACGGTCAAAATACATCCTTGCAAGTACATCTCCGGCTCTTAAACTTAGCCGATACTGACACCCTCAAGTCAGCAACTGACGACAGCATGGTCCGCCCATGGTCCAGTAGACATAAACCATCTCTCATATGGCCGATATTGGTTCAATAGCCCAGGTACGTGGAAGCAGTCTTACATACACATACGGTCAACACCGTAATATCAAATTATCACAGCACTCTTACCATAGTGCATCATGTATAGGCACATGAGTGGGTTCATCAAAACCGAAACCACTCATTGCTCAAAATAACACCTGTTTACAAAATCTGCAGAGTTAAGTTCCCTCACCGTGATTGTGTGGTTTCGCGGTCTCTGTCAAACAACATACAAGTGCTCAATCAATATACATAACAAATACGTACATATACGTAGAATTTGGAAATCATATATTTTCCCACAAAATATCCGGGTTTAATGGAATGAGTCTCCTACTTGGTTTCTATCCCTTTTTAATTTATCCACAAGATAATAATATAATAAACATAAGGGGCTCAGTCCAAACTCATATTGTCTTCTGGGCATTGACCAGATTGACTTATTGAGTAAGGTCTAGATCCTCGGGTCACTTCTCGGTTGTCTTCTGGATAGGACCAAAGCTGACATTTTGAGTAGGCCTCGAGGTCACTCAGTGCCCGACTATAGTGCCGGCCTGAAAGTGAATCACTCAGTTCCCGACTAGTGTCGGACTGAAAGCGTATACAGTAGTATTTAGACTATAAATAATAAGAGGAAAAAGTGTTAGTACATTTTTAATTAACAGGGGGGTTTAAATCATCCTTAATAAGCAAATACATTAACTAAACAATAAATATTAAAACAGAAATCAACAATATTTTATTTATTTAAAACTGTGTTCCTCGGAACATCACTTCGGAACTTGGGTACAGTGACTTCGGATCATCCGAACCACTCAACACTGGGTCTCTGGCCTCGGAACTTGAGGCCTGACTTCGGATCGTCCGAAGACTGGGTCTCGGACCGTCCGAAGTCCATCCGAACAGACAGAAAACAGAAAACAGAAGTCTGGTGGGTCTGCAGAGCTCGGAACGTCCGAAGGCTGGTTCGGACCTTCCGAAGATGTTCGGTCCTTCCGAAATGGATCTGGCTCGCCTCGGGCGGTCTGGGCTTCGGGTTGAAGCTCGGAACGTCCGAAGGCTGATGGTCCTTCCGAACTGGGCTCGGTCCTTCCGAGCTCGGCTCGGTGCGTCCGAAGGGTCAGGTTTGCCTCGGGCGTGCTGGGCTTCGGGGTGAAGCTCGGAACGTCCGAGGTTCACTGCTCGGACCGTCCGAAGGTTCGGACCGTCCGAAGATCGGCTCTCGGACCTTCCGAGAGTCGTCTTCTCCAACTGTCTGCAACAGCAGACAGTTACGGCGGAAATACACTGAAATGCGATTCCAGAAAGGGAGGGCTTTCTGGATTCGATTTTCACATCCGTCTGGTCTGATGGACTCCTCTGGGAGTCCTCTTTCCATAGGGATTGGTTTGGAGCTCAGACGCTCAATAGGCCAACTGATTTTAACAGTGAAAGCTCACGGGTACATGAAACCCATGGTTTTTCTTAAAACTTAAAACAGGTTTTTCTCTATCAAAACAGGGTCAAAATCGGTTTTGTTTGATTCTAAATCGGTTAGAATTTAAAGAGGAATGCAATGGATACCTTGGTTTTGATTCCTGGTTTGAAATTCGGGTGTTTAGAAAATCTCCCACTTAGCTTACTGTTACTGAAAAACAGAAGCTCAGCAGGTCTCTCGGATGGAATTTAAACAGAGATTAGAGAGGGAAGAAATGCAGAAATCTGCTGGGAGTTTCAAACGATCGGAAGAGGCTTGAATTTATAGGCTGGCTGGCCGGAAAATCGGCTGGGAGGATGGGACGGGACGGCCGAAGGAAATGATCACCGCCGAACGGCCAGTGCACGCGGCATGGCGTGTGCAGGCTGCTTTGGTTTTGCAGATCAGTCCCCAAATATTTTCCAATTTGCAGAAAGGGCCTTGTTTAAGAAATTTTGATTTTTAAAACTAAAAGTACTAATTTAAGATCTCAAAAACTTAATTCAACCTTACAGATTGGTTGGGTTTTTAAAACCTAGGTCACCATAGAAATTTCAGTTTTTATCTCTCAATAAAAACTTTTGATTTAAACAAAAATCACATTTTACCCATAATTACTTAATTAAACAAATGTAAAAAAATAACTAATTTGTACATCTTATTTTGAGATGAAATGAAATATCTAGTTCATTATTACAATGGTCTAACACCCAATACCATTTTCGAAATTTAACTCCTTCCCGAAAATATTTAAAATAATTAAAACTCTCTTTCGGGCGATATTTAAATATCATTTTCTGAAAAATAAATTCATTTAAAACTTAGAATGCAAATCATTCAAAAGAGGGTATTATCAATCAATGAAAATCAACAATTCGCACCAATTATGAAAATTTATACGACACACGGTAAAATTACCAAAATACCCCTCCAGCTCGACGGGCTGGATCACCGAGCTTACGGCCTCGGATTGGGCCTCGCTTGCCTTTCCTCAAAGCCCTGACTAAAAACCTCGAGATCATCCGGTTGAAACACGAAATTAAGCTAAAACATGCTTAATCCGGGGCAGGGTATTACAAATCTCACAAACATTGTCACAAATATTATTCTTGAGATATTAAAAGTAGCAATTCTTTCATGGGTGTTTTGTGTAACCATACATGAGATTTAGGATTTTGACTATTTTACCCTTTCACTTCGGTATAAAGTGGCTCACTGACCGACTCATCGGATCACTGACTGAATCACTGGTGCTTCCACTGCGGTATAAATCGGCTAGCCGAAATGGCAGATCTGGATCGCCGAAATCTGGTAGCAGGTTCGGTTTCGATTAGCAGAAATGGCAGATCTGGCTTGCCTAAATATGATAGATTTTGTTTCGGCTACCCGAAATCTAGCAGATTCAGATTCGACTAACAAAGATGGCATTCTTTTTTATTCGGTACGGCAGTGGAAGGGTAAAATCGAGAATATCCTAAAACCCGTGTCGAGTTATACAAAATACTCGTAGAATTATCGCTACCTGATTCATAAAGGCTATTGGTAATATCATAATATTTTCAAATTCGTGAGTTTTTACTGAGATATTAATGGGAAAATCTCGCTCAAAATATAATATTTAAAAAATAAAAATAAAAAGAATAAATGAAAAGCCTTTGTTTGAATATATAGCTCTTCAAAATTTTAACTGTGACTTTAAAAAATATAATTTGATTGATTTGAGCAAAGTATTCTTTTGTGAACCCATATTCAAATAAAGACTTTTTCAATAAACTCATCATTATTCCATTTAATAGACTATACATAAGGTAGGTTATACTTTTTTAGTGGTTGAGTGATGAATCTAACTCTTCTTATCCATTTGGCCACGCATATAAAAGTTGATAATTGAATAATGAAAATTTACTATTAACTATTATATTTAATTATTGACTTTGGGTAAAAATCTAAAATTTGATACATTGAATTCTAAGTGGGAACCAATTGGTGCATTTTTTAAACTTAAATCTCCAATGATGTAAGAGAAAAGGAGGAATCTCTCTTTATATCATTTCGATAAATAATGACTTAAAATGGCCCAAGGAATGGCGGCCTGACTGTGATCCAATAGTTTTTATAGGGCCCAAAACGTGAAACATACCCATGCCGACTCGGCCTGATATGTCGTGCTGACATGATGGATTAAGATATGAAGGATTAAAATAACAACTAGTGATAATTTCGGCAGTTGATCTCGACTTCGAATTTATACAAAATATAATAAATTCTTTTAACTCAGTATTTAATATATTTAAAATAAAAAATACACTAATTCAACCATTTTGTAAAATAATATTTCATATATTCATAATACAAAATTACTGTAGAAATGAGTAAGGATCTCACAAACTATATCATCTAAACTCTAAAAAAGTAATTTGAGATAGACTTCTCGATAAGCTTCCTCATTCTATAGGTGAGAGTTTTAAGGAGATTTTTAGAAAAGAATATTGTTAAACTCTCTAATTTAATAACATCTATAATGTAATATATGTATTATGGTCCCAACCATATTACATTATAGAGGTTTAACTGTATATAAAGGATAATTTGGTGAAAAAATTCAAAAAGTTGTCTAATCCGTTTGCTGAACATGCAGAAAGTGTAATTCGAAAATCATACTACATGCGTCTTTCGGACATTTTCTAGACCAATTTTCCCCGTCTCGAGAGGTTGCCAGTCTTTAACACCCATTGCATTACTGCATCTAGACTTTAACTTATAAATTCCTCAATCCGACCCGAATTCTATGCAGATTTTTGCTTTTTCAACCCAACTCGCATAACTCGGCCCACATGATTTCTCAGGTCAGATCATGCGGGTCCGATCAAACCCAACCCGAGTTTCACCCCTACCATCTGGCAAAGCAAGGGAATCTTTTACTTTCATTGCTTTCAACTAATTTGGCAATTTATTTTTTTAAGCAGGAATTTGACAATTTATTTGATAGATAGGTCGTATTAGAAGTAAGTTTTTTATAGAAAACTAAATAGATAGATACAAACTGTTTAAAATAAGAATATTAAATCATTTTATATTTTAATTTTTAAGATTAAAGTGAAATTACGAAATGAATATTTTTATCTATATCAACAACGAAAATGCATCAAATGAACATCGTTCTAAACATGGTCCAAATCAATTAAATGAATTCACAATGCTATTTGTCTTTGACTTTTTTAGAGTGTCTACTCGATAAAGAGTGTATCACACAACAAATTTAATATTTCTACCAAAAAAAAAATTGTCTTCAAACAAGTGAATTTTAGTTATCGCTCAAAAAAAAAAAAAGTAAATTTGAGTTGAAAAATATTTCAAACTATTGTATAAACCCTTCTTTCTAAGGAAAAATTGAAAACTAATAAACTCAAAATCACTTTTTTTTAAGGAAGTCGGAGGTCACGGGTTCGATTCCCCATGGTCCTAACCTTAGTATACCTTAGGGGTAGGGGTCCAACGATGGGGGTTTTACGGTAGGTATCTTACGATTTTCCACACGTAAATTCAAAAAAAAAAAAAATCACTTTTCTTTTAAAAAAAATCAATTAAAAACAAGCAATTTCATTCATTCTTCAACAATCATCCCAACAAACCGCCCACAATGTCAGTAATCACTTCTTTTTTGAATATCTTAATTTTAATTTTAATTTTAATTTTTTTTCTAAATAACAATCTCCACAATACCCATGTCACAAAAAAAATGCCTGTAATTTTTTTTTTTTCGATTTGAAGGAAAGAACACGAATTCAAATACATTTGGTATTATCTTTAGATATGTACTCATGTGAATTGAATCCCAAAGTAACTACTTCTTACATCTAAGTTATATGTACTATTAGTATAAAACTTGAAAAAATTGTAAATATAGCTAGAATTGATATTTAAGGGTTCTTAAAAATTATATCTTAGTGTCCTCAAATGATTAACCATTAAAATCAAGTGGCTGTAAATTGAACTTGGACTCATTTTTTCAGTTATAGTTAATTAAGTCTATTATTTAGTTAAGAGATGCAGTTGAAAAACTAACTATTTTATACTCTCTCCGTTCAAAAATAGTTATCCCATGTGCATTTTAGAATTGTCCCAAATTACTTGTTTTATTCATTTATTTTCATATTAAATCAAAGCTTTAATCTTCTCGATGAGCTCCAAATCGCCTTCTAACATAATGGAAGATTACCTTCTTTCATAAGTTTTGACTTGCCCAAATGCGTCATTCTATAATTATTTTTACTTCCGACTCTTATTGCCTCAATCATGCATTGTTGCATACTTAGGAAAACATTATTGAGCTTTTGTGAATAAACCCGTTTGACAATATCTACACAACGAGACACCGTCCAGACCTCATTTTTGTTTTCATCAGGTTTGTATTGATTCAAAGAATCTATTAAAGCCTTTTGGTGTGCTCTACGAGAAAACGATCTTTAAAAAATAAAAAATTCTGAAATAAAACAACTATTTTGAGACAAAGGGAGTAATGTAATAAGGGTGCACATCCTAACACAGGCCATATTCTTTTAGTAGACACGGATTTTTTAGATTTCCCACTTTGTCCCCTATTTACAAAAATGGACTCACTTTTTCAGTGAATCGGTTCACTGTCCGGTGCACAGATGAGTGAACTGATTCACTGAAAAGTGAACCGATTAATGTGTAATATGATCCATTCGGTGCATTCTCAAGAAATCGGTGCACTAATTTTCAAATGATTCGGTCAGGTGCACCGATAAGTGAATCGATTTACTGAAAAGTGAACTGATTTCTATGGATAGATGAGAAACAAAATGAAAAATTTACTGTATCCCCTAAAATATAACGTCACGTTACAATCAGCAGTAAAGACAAACAAATAAAAGTTTTTCCTACCGACAATCAATATGAGACGATCCTTTGTGGATGAGTCTTCCGCTCCTTATGACCGACAATATGAGACGATCCTTTGTAGATGAGTCGTCCGGCCCTTATGACCGACACATATGAGACGATCCTTTGAGGTTGAGTCATCCGCCGCCCCTTATGCTTAAGCGTGATGTGAAGGTCACATCAGAGGGGACGCGATGTTTGACATGCACTGAATCTCCATATTCCTGTCTATTCATCACTACTTAAAAAAGTCAAGATAGGATCAATTAGATAATCGATTGACGATAAAATTTCACTTAGCATCCTATCCATCTCTCATCCAACATGATTAACAATATAAGGCTCAAGAACATTCTAGTGAAATCTAGGTTGGAAAGTCGTACTAGTGTAACTCTTTAATACAATCTTGTAAAGTAAATAAACTAAGCATAAGAGTTTATGTGGGGCCTACTTGATGTTGAATCTAAATCAAGAAATTATTATTTTCATTATTGAACATATATGCCCCATTAGATTGATCATAATAGGTCAAAATATTCTTAAAAGTGAGGAATTAAAATAATTCAATATATTTTATATTAGACAGTTTGATAATCATTATAATAATCTATATAATATTTTAGATCATAGGGTAAGACACATGCCTAAATATGTTGGGTGCAATATAATCCCTTTGTTTCATGGTAAGTTTGAGACATGATTAAATAATCAGGTTAAGTTTGGTATAAGTCAAGATATAAGTAAAATCATACGATTCTAACTTCTCTTGTGATTGCTAATGGATTCTAATTTCAATCATTCACGAGAATTATTCACCATTAAATTGAAATACACCTTAATATACATTGGATTAAGAGACACTATACTATATCTCAATCTAATTGAAACCAGATATTATAAATAGTGAACGTTGTTATCTATGTCTATCATGAAGAGATAGGACCTTTAAATTTTCTTTGATGAAAAATAAAATCTATATATAAAATTTACTCACTTTTTCTATAACTTACAATAACATCAGACTGAACTCATTATAGCATAATAAGGTTATGCTTATGAAGATGAAAACTTGGAGACGCATTCACTAGCAGGTGTTCCAAGTAGCTGCTAATTATTAGTCCAAAGACTCTATCTAATATGTCCTATGGTTGTAAAAATATTGTATGAATTAGTTTAATTTTAATACTATATTAAATTTTCATAAAAAGCAACCTTATCCAAATAAAATAAACAGATTCAAGATTATAATTGTTATTACAAATTTCATTTATAATTTATTGCCCACTTAATTCAAGTAAATAAAGTCAATGGAGCTCCATTTCACCTGTTTATTTTACTAAGCTTAAATTTGATTATGTTTGTATGTTTGATAGACTAAATTTTTATATATTTATATATCAACAATAATTTCTTTAATTTCATAGGCCAAATTTACTTAATCACATTGTAAATCAATTATGATCTTTAATGGATTTTGAGCCCATGAAAATGACTTTCATAAGAAATATTCAATTAACATATGGTTGGATTAATGTAGGTTTTTTATTATCATTTTCATGCATAAAAAGATCTACTCCAAAGACCCATTATATTAGGCAAAGTTGTGCCCAATATAAGAAGCAAAATTTTAATAAATACAAAATATTTGAAATAATCAAAAAGCTAATAGCTTAAAAAATGAGTTTCATTTTTAGATCGAGATGATTTGTTTGGATCTCATACTCAATTAAAAATCTTCGCACTAGACATCACAGTTGATAAACGTGGGTCAATTGTTTAAAAAAATGATAGCTAATATTCATTTTTTTTGTTGGTATGGTCAATATTCATTGATGAGTTTAGATACTCCATTAGAGATCTTCATACTAGACCATCACATTTGATAAACGTGGGTCAATCATTTATTATATAGTTTGAAGGCTATAAAAAAATCATATAGACTAAATGCAACTTGATGAGTTGTACTTCACCAACTTACCGCACCCAATTTAGATTTTATTCACTTAATTTTAATGGCCAAGATCATTAGGCGTTCTTGACCTTTTTAAAGACACTTAAATTTCAACCAATGTTATCAGAACCGGACCGGACCAAGTAGTCCTGCATAATTGCAGCCAAGGGCCTTATCAACTAAGGATTTCTCATCTTCCATTTCTTAAAAGAATATTGCTGACAAGTGCAATAGTACCTTACATGCAGAACCATAAGCTAGCTATGGCGGGCCCAAGACAAACCTGCATCGTATCTGTCTGTGCAACATTCGCTTGTTGCAGGCTGAAAGAAGTACTAAAAGGAACAAAAAAGAGCATAGAGAATTTTCTTTTCTTTTTTTTTCTTTTTTTTTTGCAGTTGAATATGAAGACTAAGACCGCCCAATCAAAGTTTTATGCATGTTACATACTTCATGCACAATGAATCCATCAATTTGAGTTGTTGCAATGTCTTGAATCACATATTCTTAACATTCAGTCACATTTAAATGGGATTCTAGAGAGAATAAGAAGTGTTAAACGTATTCTTTTCAGGTCTCTAGCAAGACGAGGAAAAAATAAATTGGACGTTTTAGCTTCCATTTAATATGGTTTAATGTCAAAACAAACAATATAGGAGCAATGGAAACTTGGCAACTCTCTCTCATTCATTGCAACCCTTCTCTAAGGTTCAATTATGCTTACTAAAAATGATAGAAGACTAATAAGGAAGCTCTGGAAAAATGGCTGAGCTCATTGCTTTTCCATTGAGATGGAAGAATCTCCATCGCACTTGAAGACATGCCATGCCCTCGTTGTAGTTGAGAGTGCATAATTTCAGGCTACAATTATGTCAAAGATGACAAGTAGAGCCCCGCAAGACAGGGTTTGCCATGGCCGAAAATGAGATGAGAGTGGGAACCAAGGAAGGGGGCTGAATGTCCCATTGGCGACAAACTAGAAAAACCCCAAAAGCAGAATACATTGAGATGAAAAATAGGCCATTTTACCTCTTTGACTGAACTTTTCCTCTCTTCTCAAAGTGTATCGAACGAAGGACCTTGACTATAGAACCTTAGCCAAGCCAAGTCAACAGAAGACTGCAAAAAGGTAAATAGTGGCCTCATAATCTCAGAAACAGAACAAGCAGATCGGATGCAGTACCTAGTGTAGAGATCCCTGTCTGTGTATGGGGGTTTGGAAAATGCAGATGTCGCAACCCTGCCTTCTCCGTGTCCAAGGACTATTGACTGTCCCCAGAACAACACATCTTACAGGTGCTGTTATAGTTGGCAACAATGATCACCTGTGCATGAAGATCACTACCTTACAAGAGCCCAAGACATCCGAAAACCTACATGGCAGAACCAGCCTTGCTTAGACAAAAATTATGGACAGCCCAAGCATGATATCCCGCAACTATTGCTTGTACATTTTGCTGAGAACATGTTATGATAATGGCAATATTCTCAAAAAATGTGGAACCATTTCCTTGGGAGCTCGATGGCCTCGATCTTCATGTACTATGTACAAACGTGTCTTGGTTGCTGCTACCACGAAAGAAAATAGTGGGTATCAGTACTCAAGGAACAGGAGGACCATTCTTGGAATGTCTTGAGGATGATGACACCCGTTGCAATATTCGCGGATGGTCAGGCTTCAGCCGTTTACTTGGAGTTCCTTGTAATGACCTGAAACATTAGTCAAGTAATGGATAAGTAGGGGATATATTAATACGAGGGGAAAAAAATTAATTTCATTATTAACGCAACAAAAAGAATGGTCTAACGTGAGTACTAATTTTTAACACAAAGGAGATGAAGTTGTCAGGACCTTACATGCTGCAAAATGGAATTTTCATTTCATTTTCCCAAGAACATGTAAAAAACCCAGCATTTTTCCTATATTTAGTACATAATGTGGAGGGGCAAATCAGATATGTAAGTTTTCTCTCTATATCTTTACAAAACATGGTTAAAATACCACATTAGAGTCACACTCGAGGATGAGAGTCACAGTTGAGCAGATTGCTTACAGCCAATCAAAATTCCGAGTCCATTGGGCTTCAGCAATTCAACTCAGTTGTACAGGGATACAATTACCAAGCCCAAAGTTGGATAATAATAAGAAGACCAATATGCTATTAGTCAGGATAAGTGAAGATAAGATCAGATGGTCTTCAAATTAGGAAGATTAGTTTCTAGTAGGATCTAGCATGATATGTTAAAATATGAGTGTATCCATCAGGAAACACCCATTGTACTATATCACCTAGAGCAAAGTCAAGTTTCAAAACATACTGCCAAGTTCAATATATGTGCCTAGGGATTTTAAATGTAAGATCAAGTTCTATAATCAAGAATAAGTCCCATAACCACTAATCCATCCATATATCCTAACATCTCTTGGAGTCAAAAACATCAAAAAAAGGAGGGGAGGGGGGTAAGGCACAGGAATGAGAGAGATGAAGGGTAAAAACTACCCACCTTGGAGAACGGAGATGTTCTTGTGCACTTTGGCTAAGGAAAAAGTCCAGATTCCCAAGTGCCTCTTCAGCAGCCTGCAAAAACAGATGACATTTGTTCCTATGGGATCACAAGTTCATTTGAAATACTTCACTTCATATAAATGAACTGATATTCAAAAGCTTAAAGTCAAATAAGAAACCAATCTCCAGATCTCCTACTTCAACTTTGCTGGGTTGATATGTACAATAATGATTTGTTTATATGAGAGAGAGAGAGAGAGAGAGAGAAGAGAGAGAGATGCAAGAAAATGAGTTCAGAGTTGGTATCGGTCAATAGGAGCACAGTAGTGCCAAGTCAACAGCTTAATTGTGAATAAAAAAGCAGAATTATAGACACATAAAGAACCTCATTCAACTTGGCTGAGTCAATGACAGAAACAGAAGTTTGGGTCCATTCAAGACCAAAAAATGAGAACCTGAACACTGTCACACGGTACTACTGTGCACACATAAGCATGGGACCCACCAAATGGGTGGTCATGGACCTGACTGGAATGGTCTTTCCTTTAATATGCAGTCCACCAAAGATCGTCTTGATCAGATTGATCAAGTCGGGGTTTTTCTTAAAGGTAACTGCATTAATTTAAAAGGAAAAAAAAAAAAAACAAGAGGAAAGGCAGGCTGGAGCAGCCCACCAAAAGAAAAACTACAAATAAGCCCCTCCCGTATTACAAAGCATGTTTACAATTTCCATAGTTAAAGACACCCCCATATCATTTACAGCAGAATTTGGATCAAATCATGTTTTTAAAGGCCATAAAGTTTTACGGATTAAAAAAATAACTTTAAACGATGAAATTTTAAGAGCTTTAAAAATATAGCTCGATCAATTCGATCAAAGTGATTTTTGGTGGGCTACATTGAAGAAAAGACCTACTTCAACAAACTCATCACCACTCCATGTAACAGACTCCACATATAGATGTGCACAGTAATACCATGCGACAGTGCACGTGTGAACATCTTATTTCAAGACCATGGTATGAATCCAATTGAAAATGTTTCCTCTAGTAACAGTGTGGGGATGAAAGGAACAAAAATGAAGAATATTTGAAGGGAAGGAGCCTTCTGCACTTGAGAGGAAGTGGAAACAGGACCTTAGTTACCTTTCAAAAAAACAGGACGTTAGTTGGGCCATTAGAGACTAGGCATACAGATCTCAACAGAGATTGGGCCTTTTCCATAGAATCTTAGGGGATCTCTTTCCCCTTCAAACCAAAGTGGCCACATTCAAAGAGTGTTGTACCTTCTTATACCCATGTTCCCATTTCTTCAAGGTCTCTCCACTTAGAGTTTCCCTTGCATTGCATTCTATCTTGCTTCACACCCCCCCAACTCCTTCCCCAAAATAATCATAATGATGATGATGAGAATAAAGAAGGGAACCAACAAGAAAAAAACCGTGCTAGGATATGTGGGACATGAGCCAAACTTGACTTTAAAAACATGTGAGTTCAGACTTGGCCTCTTGGATCTCAGCCATGCCAAATCAGTACAGCCCAGTAATGAATTGGAAAGAAAAGAAGATCCTGATTCAACTTGGCTTCTCAATGACAAAGACAATTACAGATGGCCAAAATATCAATATTCGACTTAAAAAAAAAAAATAAGTTCAGACTCTCAAAAGAGGAAAATTTAGTTCATAAATTCGTAGCCACATGAAATCCAGCCGTACCAAGTGACTTTAGCTTAGTTTCGAATCTAATAGAATATAATGAAGTTTTGAGAGTATTCTAAAATGAAAATATAGACAAAACGATGGAAAAGAATAGCCAAGTTGGTCTAAGCTTCTAGGATTAGACTAAAGGTCTTGGGTTCAACTCCTCTCAATCTTACTGGATACAAGAGGCTTGCTGGTGGTTTCATATATCCGTGGGATTAGTCTCACACCCAATGTGGGGTGGGATACCCATGTTATCCAAAGAAGAAGAAGAAACTGATAAGAGAGAGAGAGAGGTACTCTAAAATGAAAAGATAGACAAAAAGGAACATGGAAAAGAAGAATCTATAGAGGTTATCAAAAAAGAAGAAGAATCTGTCGAGAGAGAGAGGTATTCTAAAATGAAAAGAAAGACAAAAGAACATGGAAAAGAAGAAAACTAATATGTTGCCCTCCAAAATGAAAAGAGATAAAAATAAGGTTCATCTCAAAGACTACAGAAGCAAATACCTGCACTTTGGCTTCATCCCATGTCAAACCAATTCCTTTGCCTACAATCTGTCCTGCTATTTCAGCCTAAAACATGGCATCATCAGAAGGACAAGAAACTCAGTGCAAATGAAAACGTGACAACATCCACTAGAGGTTATCAAGGATCGAGGTTAACAAATAATTGCATCAAGCCAGCAAAAAGAGAAGGTAAAATTCTTAGAATAATTAAGATTTCAAACTCATGACATATGACTCAGTGGGAAAACACCCGAGTACAAATTGACACACATGTGAAATCAATGCCCTAAGTTTTCAAGCTTTGAATAATCAAAATCTAGTCTGACTTCATTGCATTCTAAATATGAATCATGGAGTTGATAAGGTCCTGAGTCCAAATGAATCTGCAACTTAAGAACCAAATTTTGAAGATTATAATGTCATATTACATCCTTTTTGGTACTAGCTAAAAAGAAAAGAATTCTCCCCTGTTTTTTCTTTAAGAAAAAATTAACCTTACTAAATCAAGATGATACAAGCATTTCGGTATGCATTTAGTTTCCAAACATTGTCTTAAACCAGTATGAATAACAAGACAATAAAAGTCAAACTAACAGTCTGAACACTAAATCCATGAGATACTAGCCTGTGCATGTACTTCCCCTTGGGCTGACACTGTTGAAAGTGGGGTTTGAGCTTGAAAGACTAAATTGAGACCCTCAATCAAGCACTGTTGCAAAGTGTTTCAATATGTCAGTATGCCATACTATTCAGTCTTGAGACAACAATGAAAGAAAACAACAAAAAACAACAATTATTGATGAATCAATAAACATAATTACACAAACAAATAAATAAAAGTAATTTGAAGATATCTCACTATTTCTTTGAGAGCAGAAACGGGAGCAAGTGATTTCTTTGATCCCTCCAGCCTCTGGTCCAAAAACCTGCTCTGTTCTGATGTACTTGGTAATGGTAAAGATTCCTCCTTAGGGTATGGTGGATACCCAAAAGAATTTGAATCACATACAAAACCATTTTCATTTGCATGCACAACACTGGAGTCAAGTGAAACACGAGATAGGTATCTATCTGCAAAAATAGTATCATTTGGGATAGAATCCCACAAAAGAATGTTAATTGCAAACTCATGAGCATCATGTCAGTTGGAAACATATGATACATGAATACTACAAATGAAGAGGATACTGGTTGGTGCTTCATAGATCAATTTAGAGAAACATTCCAACAGATGATTTCAATATTTCACACAAAAACGCCATGGGACACATACATACAACTTCAACTTGTATTCACCAACAGTGTAAACAAGAAAAGGTTCCATGGGAACAGTTAAAAGCAGTGCTCAAATACTCAAAACTCGGACTCGACTCAAAATCCCATCAAGTTGAGAAACTCAGCCGAGTTTTTGGGGAAAGTTTGAAAGAACTTGGAAAAACTTGTCGACTTGCCCTACTCGAAATCCTAGCGAGTCAAGTTGACTCCAACTGACTCGCCCAAGTCTTTTCAAGTTTTTAAACAATGGTTAAAAGAAATCTTATTCATAAAAAAAAGGATGGAGAGGACAGAAAGTCTTGATGGCCCTGAACTGGGGTTACATTAAAAAACTCCCAATATGACGACAGTACTGAACAATGGAAGACAAAGTATGTTGGTTTTGAAGGGGATCAATTGCCCTGAAATACCATTTGAGTGACTATCAAACCTCCCTAATATAGTAAAACACTCAAAGAAAGACATAAAATATGCCAATACCCAAATGACCTTGATTTTTTAAATGCTGTTGGAGTTGCTTCTGAAATCTCAAGGTTGTGTAAATCATCTGCTGATCTTCACATCTGATTCAAATTCCACAGTGGATGGTGGACTTGCAGACTCCTTTAGTCAACATTATAATCCATTTTACATGTTGCATACCGTGCCTAACTGTCTCATGTAGTTCCATTGGAAATTCAATAACTTAATTGCTTTCAACTAAACCAGCCAATGGACGTTGAAAACTGCAGAGGGAAATTTTACACATTCATGGATCTTTGCCATACCAAAGGTATGCGGTATGAACTTCCACAACATGGCACTCAGAAGCCAGTTTCATGCTAAGACCCTCAAGACAGAAATTTTAGATGCTCCAGTTCTTAGATTCACATTAAGTTTCAAAATGTACTTTAGATTAAGAGTGGCAGTATGCTCAAATTAGAAATTTAATTAAAATGGGTTTGCAGTATGGCTTTGAAGAAAGTGAAATTCTAGTTAGTAGAGTAATGCCCGACCTAGAGGGGGGTGAATAGGTCGGTTTTCAATTTTAAATCCCTTTTAAAATTTTCTCAAACGATTTATGCTTTAAGTAAATAAAATATTCAATCCATGCATTCAATCACATATAACACAAATATTTTATAGTGGTTCGGTTTCAACAAACCTACATCCACTGTCAGACTTCCCAACTCTAAGGTCGTCCCAAATATACTATGTAAAGGTCTCACACCCAAATAGTACAACCTAGTTTTTTATAGAGGTTCAACCCAATTGGTCTAATCCTCTACACCTATTTTTTAGAGTGGTTCGAACACACTATTTTAATCCACTTTACAATGTTTAAAATAAAACAAGAAAAAAACTTGCCTTGGGCCTTAACCGTTTTCCTTTAAGCTCTTTCTTCTTTACTGAACCTGTATGCTCATTTCCATCAAATCAGCATCATCAACGTATTTATCGGCACAGCAAGTAGGACTTGGGTATGACTGGTTTTAGTCCTATATGAACACCTTACTCTTCATCAAGATTGGGGTTGTGATTTCCCAAACTATCCACTAAGAAGGATGATGAAGAAGGTGTCTAGAGGGAAGGCCAAATGATCACTCACTGGTAATCTGATTCCTGAGTTTTTTCTGTGTGTTTTCGGTCTTTCTTACTGAAGTCTTACTGTTATTTTATAAGGCAGATTAAGTTCTGCAGTAAGTCACGCCTGCGAGGCCTCGCTGCTTCTGATGAGGCCTCACCAGCGGTAATTTCTGAAAAGACAGCACACGTGCAGTGTCACCTATCCAGACAGATCAACCAGACACCAATCACATATCAGCCACCTCATCTCCACCGTGCATGACTTGCAAATCATTTATCTTAGCCATTAATCAAGGACTCGATGGGAATATTGCAAGGTGGATTACAAATCATGGAGGAGCCTTTAAAGTACTTGTTATGGACAGCTCCCCAAGGATATTCAAATTCAAACTTAAGAGAGGCGGCAACCAATGTGGATAATTTTATTTACCATAATAAACTTCCAATAATTTTACATAATTACCTCTCAATTAAACAGTCACAGCTTTTAATTTTCTAAAACTGTAAGAGACTGAGTCAGCTCGACACTGGGTCAGCTGCACTCAGCTCAACATAACTGGCTGTGAGGCCTCGAGGCTGAAAGTCACTTATTCACTTTTATTTTCCAATTGACTTCTAAGGTATTTGACTTAGCCTAAGGTCTCCTACAGTTCACTTACCTAAGTGCCAATACTGTATTTGGTGTAGACGCTTCAACTTCATAGTAGATCTTCTTATTCATCCAAGGCAAGTCCAACTTATTCATGTAATTGACAATAAGGGTGACTCGGACGAACCGGGGCACTTACAGAAAGAATAGGGGCCACATGATCAATTTTCAAGCATCAATTGTTGAGGAAGATAGCTTCAATAAGGGAGTGCATACACTCAGCAAAAGTTAATATATTAGTCAAGGGACTATCTAAGGATTTTTCAGAGTAAGAGAGGTCCACAACTAGAGAACTGTCGTCTCCATCCCTTTTCTCGATGGTAGCAGGAGCCACCTCTTTCAGAAAGAAGAACAGATGAGAATGATTCTAGGGCTCCAAATTGATGACTCACTTATTTGTCTCACATTTATATTTTAACAATAACACTATCATCTCTCGTGATGCCAAAGTAGATTAAGTCACTTTCCAAAAACATAAAAAAAAAAAAAAAGGCAGCAGATTAAGTCCAGAATATTTTTGGGATCATGAAGTCTCAAAGAAGTGTTAGAAACTAAAGGTGAACATTGGACACCAATGTAGTACATCGCATTCAAAAAGAAGTGATTGATGCATTTGTCAATGTCATCAGTTCTGGCATAAGATATTCTCCTTTTTAAGTGTCTGGAGACATGCAGGGGAAAGGGAGGCATCTGAGAAAAGTGAAAATATGGAGAAGGGAATGGATCCTAACTCATAAGGAGGGAGAGCTGGGCACCATAAATGGGTTAGAACAGCTTTATTAAACTAGGGATGTGGTTCCCAATGAAAAGAATGATAAAAGATATGGTCAAGGATCCAGCAGTATCTTTCTGAGCAAATCCATTTTTCCTCATTGAAATGCAACTTGCATTTCCTATTCAAATCCATTTGGAAACCATCAGCCCCACTTAGAGTCAAGGTTTCCATTTGGATACCCTTCTCAAGTAAGATCCTCACATTGGATACCGTGAAAGCCAGAAAGCCCATTACCCTTAACATTTGCTTCATTTTCTGGTCCAATGAGAACATCTATAACTTATTATTCATCATTCATTAATCAGCGATTCTGTTTCTATTCCAACTCTTTGTGGCCACTCCATATTCATTTATGTCATTCTGGATTGATCGGTCATGGACCTTTTACCAAGAATGGTCTTGTAATATGGAAAATGGTCCTCCAGCCATAGAATAGGGACACTTTGAAGGACCAAAAGCGCAAAAATCAAGATCCTCCAATACTATTTTGATATTACTTGAGAAACATAGAGAACATCCTGACTAATGCAGAGATTTTTCAATCCTATCACAATATTACCCATACCACAATCTTATCCAAATCAGTGGGGTAGAGGGGTGTAGATCTCCACAGATCAAAAGATCAACAAACAAAGTTTGTTGGATAGTCGAGTGGGAAGTGAAGTATTGAACAGCTGGGGTTAGTGCTGCAAAGCAAAAATGCTGAGATAGATATGCACACTAGAAAGGAAAGGCATTTTGGGCTGCATCTGGTGTCAATGGGCTAAAATGGTGGAACAGTCTGGATGACAGTGCCTTTACTGGACTATCTACCACAGGAGCACAGAAAATACGGAAGACCAGTACTGGACGGTGCCAGGTCAAATTGCAAGATGCAGGAATTGTAGTGGCAATAGGCTAATCTGATGAAACTCTTCACCGAGAGAAGGGGAGAGGAGTGGCACTGTTAGAAAAGGTGGTATGCAGGGGATTGGGATCCGTAAGAAACAGAGCATGGTAATTCTATTGTTTTTTTTTTTTTTTTTGGAACAATCAACAGACCATGGTAATTTGGAACAGGTTTTGAGTCAAGACATGTAAATTTGCCAGCACAGGATGGGATCTGGCACTCAGTAAGACAGATAGGCCATGTACAATCGTGAAAAAGATCTAGGCCAGACAGCAAGTGATGTAGAGGAAGCGGTACGAGTTTAAAGGGCCTGGTCAAACTGGTCAACTCAGGTCAAACCTGGTCAAAGGGTCTAATGGATGGGTCTCACGGGTTAAGGTATGGACAAATAAGGCATGGTTAAGTGACACAAGTTAAGCAGGACAGAATTCTGTAAAATTAGTGTATCATTTCATAGATGGCAATAGTAATATGAAGTACACTAAATCAAGAATAAGCTAATAAATCCTAGGAACTGAATCTGACTAATATAGATATCATCCCAACCCTATTGCAATATTGTCCAAATCACAATATTGTTCAGAATATTATCCCAATATCCCTAGCAAAGGACGTCAGTTCCTTCTTCAAAAACAACAGAGTTTCAAAGAATTTATTATATTTTTGTTTTCTTCCCATCTTATATCTAGGTAATCAGATCTAAACCAATCTGTGTTCTTTCAAATCTACTTTTTTGTCATAGAGAACATGTAGACATCTTTTCCAAAAAAAATTGTAGACATCTTGCATCCAAATAGTCAATTTCAAAGTGCAAAAGAACATTTGAACATTTAATTCATTATTTTTTTTTTAAATCCAGTGCCTACTATGGTCTTAGATTTAGGCTTCTCCAATTTTTTCACAATTACTCTTTCAGGTTGGATGTTGGAAATCCATGATGGTGCACTGCACTTGCCTATCAGTTAACATAGATGTCCAACATAGAAACATGCCATTAATCAAATAGCTTGACATATAGAGCAGAACTTTTTCTTACTTGCCAAATTCCTAAGGGAGCTTTCAGAAGCTAGACGTTGGGCTTCTTTCCTTGTTCTACCAATTCCTTCACCTATTTTTTCTCCAGTTAACCAGACCTACATGAACAATAAATGAATCATGAAAGCACAATGAAAGGAAATTTTAGATTGAAAAGTGCCTCTCCCTATGGAATAAGAAAGAAAAAGGACACATGATCAGGGAGTGGTTGATCATTAAGTTACAGCATTATTTACACTAAGATGCAATTGCCCACGCAATATACACACTGAAATGAAAATAGAAGAGTAAGTGAAGAAGCACCCAATGATATTACCAGTTGCTTGAATAGTCAGAAGCAAAAAAGAAAATTGGATTTAATAAATTGGATCTAACATGCATAATCTTTAGAAGATCATTTCTACAGGAAATACAAGAATTTTTCCACAACAAAAAGTTAGGAAATTGAAACTTTTTACATAGAAATGACAAGAATAAAATCAGACTGGGACGGAAAAAGGGTTTTATGGAACATGATGAAGTATAACTGAAAATGCCTTAAAATAATTCCTTCTGGTGTTTAAATTGCCTCCACTGTTTCCTTCCATAACTTGCTCCTTTACTCAATTTTTTAAGGGAAAAACACAATTAAATAGAAAAAAAAAAAAAAGAGGTGTATTGAAAGCTATACTGGAACAATAGAAAATTGGTTGAAATGGGAAGATACTACATATTTTGTAGACAGAAACAGGCAAGACTAAGCCCAAGAAGATCACAAAAGTCAATAAATTATCAGTTTGCTGCATGACCTTTGAAATTGAAATATGACGAAAGGCAACTAATTTGAAATAACCAAACACAATGGCCACGAAAATTTAAAGAAAATGCTAGGGCATCAGTGAGGGATTTGTACCTGTCTTGGGAGGGGAGTCTAGTGGAGAGCTCTGGTAGAAGAAAAGTGAGAGAGGTTTGGTCTCCCCCATCAGAGGATTGCATCAAGATTAATGTGGATGGGGTGGCCAGAGGTAAACCAGGTCCTGCGGGCATGGAGTGGTAGCCAGAAAATTTGGGGTCAAATTTTTTTCTTCTTTTCAGAGCCTGTGTATTAAAATTCTAATGAGACTGAACTGCTGAGTATTAAGAAAGCTCTATCTCTTTGGGTGTGTCATGGACAGAGATAAATTAGTTTTAGAGGGGGATTCAAGGAATGCCATTGGAGGGGCCAAAGAGTTAAAAGACCTCCTGGAGGTTACTGCCTCTAGTGAGAGAGATTGGGGATTTGTGTACTCAATGTTCAATGATCTTCAGGCACATTAGAAGGTCTGCCAATCGGGTAACTGACTTCTTGGCTAAGTTAGGTGTGGACATAGAAGGAGACTTAGTAGACTTCTTGGAGTTTAATTGATGGCTGTATTTTTGTTTTAGGAGGATTTGTGGGGTAGGGTTAATTATTGTACGATTTGGTATAAGTCTCTTATACCGCTCTGACATTTGTATTCCTTCTTTCTTCATTAATAATTTTTTGCAGTTTACCATTTTAAAAGCATGTATAAAAAAAAATAAGAGATACCTTTAATTTTTTAAATGCTGCCCACATAAAAGAAACTCTATACCTTAAAGGCAGAAGAAATATTAAATTACGATTCATATATTCCATCTCTGTCCTACTAAAGTTCAAGCCATTTGCCTAAAAGCTTTCTTCCACATATCCAACTTATCTAGCCCAAGAGTAATCATAAAAAGATGAAATCTGTTCCTATATTTCTTTCCCTGTAATTGCAAGATATTTTTTTATCCTTTTGAAATGCAAGGTTTTCTGATAAAGAAAGTTTTGTTCATTAATATTAGACTTAGTAGGTTTGCTTAAGTTGGATTAGTAATAAAGTAATTTCAATGTCATTTATGTTGAATGCTCCACACTATAACACCTATTGATGGGCTAATAGATGGACATATTATAAGGGTTGTCTCTTTTAATGCAATGATGTCTACTACTATATTACAAAAAGAAAAAGAGGGTGTCGGTGCATCTATTCTGTGTTTTAACATGACCAAGCACGTTGGTCACATATTGGTTTACTTAACACACAGCATGGAAAAAGGTATTTTGCTAATTTGGAGATCTACCTTTAAGGATTCTATCTATAAATGTCCTGCACGATAGGATTGGAAAATTTATTTCAATATTTGCATTTTTTATTTACTAATGGCAACAGTAGATCTTATAGATGTGTCTATTTTAATCTCCAATAGGCAGTGCCTTCACTGCTTAATAGTAGTTCGTCAATGCATGGCAGATTTCAGAAAATTGGAGCACAAGAGAAGCCAATCTACAGAGGCCTAAATCTCGTCCACTTGGGTACCATGGTCTATGTGATGAGTTTCCTGGTAAGGCAATGGTTGTCAGCAGCAATAGCTGTTTTTCGCTATAGGGCAATGACTAGCTATAAAGAATATGGTAGACCTTTGAACATTAGAGCATCATTGGAAATCTTTATAGCTTTCCTTTAAGAATCTTTTCACTGTAAAAAATGAACTGAAATATAGTAGCAGTAAGGTGGCAAGTGCTTTAAGCCCACTCTCCATTACGATGCTTCCTTTTGTCATGAACCATCATAACCAGTCCCACAGGCATAATAACAGAGGAACTTGAAATTTGTTTCTTCTCATTTTCTCATTTCAGGTCAAAGGTATTGCTCCCATTTTCACACACAAACTTTGATAGTTCTCTCTCTCTCTCTCTCTCTCTCTCTCTCTCTCTCTCTCTCTCTCTCTCTAGATATATTAAGCCAAGCATAGCAGGCCACATGACAGATTGCCTTTTTTTTAAGTAATAGTGATGGTGATTGGTCTAAAAAGCTGAAAATTTTAACCTTTCATGGTGATGTAACAGTACCATGTCAACATAGCTTACTACATCATGGAGGACAGAAGTATGACTATAGGCTAGTATTGGATACACCTGGGTGTAGTCAAAATAAACTCCACCCCATTTTTTGGACCAATGGTAGGTGTCCATGTCAATTACATCATATGAGTGCTATCACCTATTTCAAAGTAACTTCCAAAGTGTTTTGTCATTTTGTGTGATGTGGAATGGGGTGTTGTAGTTCAGTAGTGGTTGCCTACATATATTTCAGCAGTAGGTCATGGTACTATTAAAATTTCTTTCAATTCATTTCAAATTATGGTTCCTGTTATAATTGTTCTAGGATTTTCATGTGCCACTCATATTCTTAGTGTTTGTAAGTTACTGGCAAACAAAGCCACCCCCTTATGTGTCAATGATTTAGGAAGTAAGCTATCAAGTGATAATGACTGAATCTGCAACACTGGTCATCCAATTGACTCTTTAGTACTTCACCACCAAATATCAGTCAGTTGGCATGGGAATGCCATTAAGACCGTAGACAAGAATACAATTGCCATAGCCGTCCTAGAAGTGATCTTCTAAGAACAGCAGGGAAAAAAGCTTTCCAATAGTTAATATAATGAAAAGAAACAATCTTCTAAGAACAGCATGGAAAAAAGCTTTCTAATAGTTCATATAATTAAAAGCAACACATGAAGGCTGATGTGCCTTGTTCCCCTATTTCACATCCATGGTGAGACCAACGAGGTGGATTATTCCAGTCAACCGTTCTCCACTGCAATCCATAGTTGCAGGGACATCACATATTCCCATTCTTCCAGGTCAACCACAACATTTACCTGTTATCTTTTGGTATTAAGGAATCATAAGGACCTTTTCACTAAAGAGACAAGATACATTCAGAAGCTCACCCCAAACAGAAGGGGATAAAGGAGATTCACATCCCCAAAAAAAAAAACTAACTTAAACATAGAAAATTAGATTATACATTTGTCACCCTTGGCAGTGATTTAACACTATAGGGACAATTGACAGACCTATGCTACCAAGGAACCACTTGGGCCACATGATGGAAGGCCAAATAATGTGAACAGAATGGGTGCTATTTAGAACCAGTAGGCTCCTTAACCACAAGCTATAATTCGTGGGAGAAGTTCTTTCATCAACATTATATCCAAGCAGGGCATGACTGACATCTGTGCTGTAACGATCCATCCTGCTAGCACAATATTGTCCACTTTGGGCCTACACACGGACCCGCAAGGCTTTACTTTGGCGAGTCAAACCACTGTTGCTCCCAAAAGGCCTTGTCCGGGTATCAGAGTACACAGCGGCACAATATTGTCCTCTTTGGGCCCTCGGATAGAGCCTCGCTCCATATCCGGCAAACCTCAAGGTTTTGTTCCTAGCACATTGCCCATACACGCCCATTCTCGCCTAGGAGGCCTTGTGCTAGAAGGAGGAAGGCTACTACTTATATACCAGGGAATTTCCAATACCACTAGCAATGTGGGACTTTTTGGGACAGGGTATTACATGTGCACCAGCTTGAGGGGGAGTGTAAAGAGAGACTATATATCGCACATGTGCGGTACATAGTCTCTCTTTACACTTCGTAAGGAAGAATTCCAATAGATCAGTGCAATCTCTTTACACTTCCAAGGAAGAATTCCAATAGATCAGTGCAATTTCTCCTATCAGTTCATTTTTTTTTATTATCTTTTCTTTGTGGGATCAGATTCTGGCATTATGCATCCATTTTAATGTTCTCCTGATGTACCCGATGTACAGAAGACAAGAGAGCATTGGATGTGGCTCTGTACTAGCAGAAAAAGTAGATACTAATAGTCTTACAACTTGGTATTCCATATTCAAATGAGCTGATGAGGAAGAATATCCATATCTATAAAGCTATCATCATCATATAAATATAAATTAAAGATTTACATGGACCAGGATCCAGTTGTCTGCTTTGGAGTGGAAAAGCCACAAGACAAGATGTGCAACAACGATGCATTGCACCAGTAAAACCTAATGTAAATTTGGGTGACAAGCAATTATTGCTACTGCAACTGCTGTTGTCAGATTAGCCCTATCCTAGGTGTGTTTTGTGTTCTCCCTTGGGGCTCTTGAGGAATCTGTTGGAACTACTATGGAGATAAGTTAGAATTTTCTGGATCTAAGGGCAACCATTAGTTGACAGTTGTATGCTCTTTATCGAAGTTAGCATTATCAGGTTTTCTAAAGGGGCTGATTTCAAGTGTGTTAATAAATTGAATTTGATTTTACACACTAAATTTTCCATCTGCAGCTAAATTACTCTCGACTATTGATCAATTATCAAATACTGGACATCTTACTCTTGATCGTGCTCAAAAAACTGTTGGTTGTAATGGAAGCGAACTGTGTCATGACCGAGTAAGCCAGATTGCTACTTAAATAAACTCTGAAGTTGTGAAGTCATATAAACAAATAGAATGAAATGAGAACTTAAATAACAAACCTCAACAGAAAACTGCAATTCCATGGTAGCAGTCAAAGCTTGTCGGAATTCGACCTACAAGCAAACAAAGGGAGAAAATTATTAAGAGAAATATAAGAAAATACTGTTTCAGCTACAAAAATGTGCTCTAATGAAACCATCGAATATACCTTGGCTCCACACTTCATTGCAATTTCTTGTAGAACTCCAGCAGGTGTTTCAGGATACTGTGAAGGAACTCGTCCAGATTCCAAATGAAGGTCCCTGTCGCTGGAAGATATTCGGCCCATAGGCATCTCTTCACCTTCAAGATGAAATTTTGTAAGTTAAATCATTGCTGTAAGAACCGGACTGAACCGTCCACTTAGACATGGTTTGACTTGAACTAACCATTTGGACAGTCCAGTTTGATCCAAAACCATCCACAAAAGTGAACCAATTAAACTGGTCACTTCATAGTGGTTTCTCCAATAAAAAACAGCAGTTCAAATCAATTCAGAACCATGTTTTATTTTTTGAATTATGATGAGTACTTATTACACACTTCGATCTCATGCTGATGACACAGTTCAAAATGGTTTAACCCAATGGTTAAACTTAATGAAACTAAGCCATATCCCAAAAAAAGGGTTAGACCAACAATCGATTTTTAAATCATGGAGTTAAATATGACAAGTAAAGCAAATAGCAAAAGAAAAAATTACGAATTCCTGAATCAGTCACTCAACCAATGTACGTTTCTTGAGCTACATAGTATATTACTAACCCATCTTTTCTCCTTGTTATTGCCAATTTAAAAAACTCTTTGGGATAACAAAAGACTTTCTGTCTTCTCATTCACAGCGATTATCTTTTTCGAAAATGAAAAATCTATTATTCAGAAACCAGATTTACAGTATAAGAGAAGCATACTGATGCAATTGAAAAAAGAGTATCCAAAAAAAATCTTCATTTACTAGTTTATCATAAAAAAAAAATCTCTGCATTGCAATCCAAGCTTTCAATGGCAAATACCATTCTAACCCCTTCCAAAGAAAGATCAGGCCTATGTTTCACATCTTATTCTTGACAACAATCATAATATCCTTCTACGCTGCTGATTTGTGAAGTGCCATTGAACTCTAGTAATTTCTTGATGACTGAAATCATTTCTTCAGCCTTGAAATGAACTGCTCCAAAAATTCAATTTATTTTCTAGTTGTCCAGAGTTGAAAAAAATCCCACGTGTAATGTCTTGGTCATTTCTACAGTGCTTAGATGATAAGCAAATTAAAATGATTATTCTATTTGCCTATCCCATCACCTTTATATGTTTAGGGATTTAAATGGGCCAAGTGTTGAAAGTAATATTGGAAAAAATGAATAATAATGAAAAGAGAAGAAAGGATTGGAAGAGAGGAATCACGCTCTAAGTCAACTGTCCCACATAGTCAACAGTGGTGTAGTGGGTCCCACAACAATAAGTCCAAGACAATCCTGTGTTGTGTCAAATCCAAGCACAATTAACTCAAGTAATCCAAAGCCCTAGCCCGATACAGGCATGGATGGTAATTTGGCTCAAGTGCCCAACAGCCCAAGTAGCCTGAACTACCAAAAATAGAGCTTCGTGCATGCCCATGTCTAGCCTAGATCCAGACCCTATTGATATCTACAAGGATGGCAATTTGACATGAAGATCCTGCCTGGTCTTCTATAATACGTGGCCAAAACATAGCCCATTTACAACTCTAGACCCAGACTTGAAAACCATGAGCAAACTCAACAAGCCCGTAGACCTGATGAGAAGCCCATAGGCGCAAGAAGAAGCATGCATAGATGTATGACCTAGGTTGTTTAATATTTACTTTTAACCTACAGTTAAACTTTTAACTACTGTTGGAAGTTTCTAAATCATGATCGGAGATGCATGGTATTGGCATGTCAATATGGGCAGCAAACCCGCACTTTCTCCATTCCGCAATATATCTTATTGTATGTATGCGAATAAGCTTCGGGCTTTGGGCCTGATCATGCATATGTCCAAGCCCAGCCTAAGTATAAAATGGGTTTGAATCTCAAGCACAATTAGCATCTGGGTTAAAATTTGATGCCAAACCTGCTCTTTCCCAAGTTGGACCATTCAAGGTTTCAGGTTTTTAAACACAATTTACATCCCTATTTCTAGTCTAAACACTCAAAAAGGATGTTTTTTAGGTTTACGGAAGAAAAGGAAAGGAATTTTCATTCTGACTGTGACAGCACCTACCTCTCAAAATCCAGCAGTGTTCTTGGCACTAGGCAAATCCCTATAAGTAACCAAGCAGCTTTGATGAGGCAAGATCAAAGAAGTTGCTTTCACAAGAAATTTCGTTATATATGATCAACTATTTTAGTAGCCTTTGGATTGGATGTGAATGAGTTGGAGGTTAAAACTCTCCTTAAGGGTTGTTAATTATTGTCTCAGTTAGGAATCTCACAGGCATTTGTTAAAGGTGACTCATGTAGTATAGTAAGTGCTGTTCCCCAGGTTATGATTGTCCTTGGCATCTTTTAGATTCATTTTAAGAAATAATTAATATGATTGTGTAGATTGTACAGAATAGGGATATATAGTGAAGCAAACAATGCAACAACCAAAAATGCTTGATGATGATGAATGTTCAGAGCCATTTTTCCATCTGGCTAGAGCCAGCTTTAAGATGAGATAGTGAAGGATGAAAATCATGTGTGAAACTTAAACACATTCATGACCATAGCAACAACAAAACTATCGCCACTCTATGGTATATGTTTACCTTTCATGTCAATCATTTTTAACTCACACAATACCTGAGAAAGAACGGTAATTTGGAAACGTGTGGTTTGGACGCAGCCGATCATCTCCTTGATGTATCTAGAAAAATAACATATATAACTCTTGATCTTCTTACATTCTCTCAAAAAAGACATCAAAGAGTGGGAGAGATGTAAGCAATCTGTTTACCTCTTTAGGCAGCCTTTGATTTTCATTAATAACTCTACTAGTGGAAATAGGATTCTCCATACCATGAAAGAAAGATGAATGATGAGTTCGATGCTTATCAAAAAGTAAAGCTTCTGGTTCCACAGGAAATTCCTTGGGTGCTCTGTGCAGCTTTCTTGGACTCATCTCTTCCTCTAAAGGGAAAAAACCTCCACGAGATGGTATAGGAGGTGCAGAGATTTGCAGGGGCGGGTGTACTGGGAAGGGAGGATCATTTGTGACATGATCTCTTGTGTCTTGTCCGTGCTGCAATATTAGAAGCCTTCTCCTTGTATCAGGATCTAATTCAGATTCAGGCACCTCCCCCTCTTCTCTAGCAGGAGAACTTTGGAGGCTAGGCTCCGAAGGACCAACAGAACCCAACGGCTTAACTGAAGTAGTAACCTGGGGAAATTGCATATTCTGTAAAGACATGGTTCCCGGAGAGATTGATTGTTGAAATGTGTTTGATGGAGAAGACAACACATGCTGAAGAGAAGTTGCAGTCCTTGGGTCAAGATTACCAACAACAGAAGGAACAGCTTGGACATTGCAATTAGCATCCTGAACAAGAGATTTGGTTGTCAAGGCCTATCATGTTGAAAAAAAAAAAAGTATAAAAGTGTTGAAGGACGTACATCTACATCTTTTTTCTTAAGAGTTCACATCTAAACACTATATTTTATGGGAAAAAACATAGTGGATCCATCCAAACATGAACTAGAATAAAATAACAAGGTTTTCTAACATCAAGCATTAAGAAAACAGGGTTCATTCCACATGACTGCAAGTCACCATACAGCATTTGTGTACAAATATGAGATTTCTATTAGGTAGGTTTAACACATAGATGCACCTGACAAATCAAGCCAGAATGCTGCAAAAGTTACACTACAGCAAGTGAAACAATGGATACTAAAGAAATGAAGCCAATTCTTTTCTGCCCCTCCATTAGCCAACCTGATTGTCAAGTTCAGAGTCTCTACCCAGCAGATCAACCTAATGGATGGCTTCAATGTACAAAATTTCTGCCACATTAGCATATGCAGGCATGTGGAATGATATGGAATATCAGCAAGTTGCCACTATTAATATCAGCATTTCTGATGAAACTTAAGGTTAATGACCTTCAATCGCCTTTCAACTTCAACATCAGCCATGCCTTCATAACAGAGAGGATCCTTGTTTCCATTTGAAGCAGAAGGATCATCCTGAACAGAAGTTAATAAAAGAATAATCAAAATAATACATAGATAAATGCTAGCATATCATACTGTTGTTGTTTTCTTTTTCTCTTTTTTATTATTTTGGGGCAGACATATATCATTATTTACCTCAGAAATCAAATAGTTGCTCACATCAGGGGCTGAAGGCAAATCAGCAATATCGTCTTCATAGCATACATCAGGAATCCTCTGCAGAAGGCCATCATCAAATTCTCTGCCAATATTAACATGGTCAAGCTGTGCACGAAATAACACCAATGACAACATACAAACCAAATATAGTAATCACTTCCATTGATAATCACAACAAGCTGAGACTTGATAAATAGGATCTAGATCTTACTTGAAAAAGCCACCCCTAACATTGCATGCAACATTTCTTGCAACACATAAAACTGGGACAGCATTATTTGCCTGCAGGAAAGAGTCAAATGAACAAAGCATCATTACAAAGGAATAAATCATGAAACCCGTTCTTCAATTGACAATCTTGGATGACTAGGATACCTCAGCTTGAGGAGCATAGTATGGGGCAAATGCAGGAACAACATGGACTCGAGGTTGGTCTTTATCCTCCCACACTTTCAAACGGTCATCAATCACCAATGCCATCTTTGGATGGCAGATTCCATCTTGAAAGACATTGAGCAAGGACTTCTTCAAGCCTAAGCAAATGTCATACATCAGTAATTGTACAGCTTTAATCATTCTACAAGAAGTCTGAAAGCATGCATTTCACAGAACATGGATTAAGCAGAATTGATTGAGAAGTTTAAAATAAACTTCAAGAATTATAAAGATGTAGCACCAATGAGAAATTAGGTAGGCAAATTGATACTTCAGCCAGCAATCAACATCAAAATCGGAGTCAATAATCATGGTAGGTTTTGGGAGAGACTAACTCATCATAAATCAAATCAGCCCCTAAATAATCTCTTCCTACTTTCTTGGCCTTATAATGGATCCATTTCTTTCATTTCATTTTTTATTGGAAATGATCTCTTGGGAGAGAGAACTCATCATAAACCAAAAGACTTCAATGGTCTCCCCAAAAAAGGATCTCCCTGACGGTTGATCCTGCAATCTGGTCTTCCAAATCTCCCCCTCATGCTGTGAGTTTCCTTTGGAGAAAGATCCTTACCCAAGATAGAGCATTCACAAAGGGGGCAGAAGATGTAAATCACCTTTTTCCTTCATTGCCCTTTTTCCTTCATTGCCCTTTCTCTTCAGCAGTTTGGAATGCCACTTTCAATCTCTTTGACGTGAAGTGGGGACAATTTATTTGTGAGATGAGCAGTGAAAATTTTATGGCTTTCAACCTACATCTAAGATTTTAGATGAAATATTTTTTTGGTTTTCAAGGAAACCAAATTTTTCAGTTGAAATTTCAATATTATCAACCATTTTGGCTGATATATAATTTTTTATTACGAATCAAAGATATTAAATCAAAATATTTGAAATAGATTTTTTGGAAAAATGCACTGAAATCACCCTATTTCAATGTAGGATTGTTACAACGATTTTGGCATTTCTAAGAAATTCAAAAAATACGGATATTTTCATATAAGATAGGTCTAAAACTAAAATTTTGTCTAATGTTTTACTTTCAAGGTTTAAAAAAATAGTTTAGGATAATAATGGGGATAGGTTTTTTTTTTCCGCAGAGCTCAAAATCATACTTCCATTGATCCAGCTAAGGCGAATGGTTTTAGGCTTCATAATCATGCATTCATCATAAGAATGAACTCCTTATCATGTAAAAGTTTAGGGGTTAAAAACAATTTAAAATGGTCAACATGTTTATCTTTCAAAAAAAAAAAATGGTAACATGTAGTTAGCTTACAAATGTCAATATTGATCTAACAAAGTTGTTTTTATGCCCCTAAATTTAGAGATTAAAAAATAATTTAAAGTAATCAAAATTTAGGAGCTTAAGAATGTAGCTTCATTGATTCAATGAATTTGATTTTTTTTAACTCATATTTATCTAGACTTTTCAATGGAGTAATCACATATGGGCCAAAGTGGATTTTACAAAAATACACATGCCATTAATTGGAATTCATTATCCTCTTTGTTATTTAAAACATTTTTCCACTTGAATTGAACCAATTAAATCAAATTTCATATGGGCAAATGCATGAGAGGTGCGTTGAACAGTTTTCCTTTTTTAGTTAGAATTTTTAATGATATACATCTATACTCATTCAATTAATATTTTTTAAAAATTTAAAATAGTTACTATTGACTATTAACTTAGAGCCTACAAAATTAAATATTTAATTAATAAAATTAAGAAAAATCTTACTCACGGACATCATAATTAATCAATTGCACCCTCCCTTATAAATAAAAAAGTAGAAATGTAGAGTCCATGTGAGGATCCCACATAGTATAGTCTTGTAGCAACACCAGTCCTACGGAGTGACAGAGTGAACAAGAGACATTAGGCCAGTGAAAAGGTGGAAAGCTGATGCAGTTTTTTCAGGTAAATAGAAGGGCAATGATTTTAAAATGCAGAAGGGTAAAACCAGGAAAAGAAGAACATATGAGAGGAGAGAAAGGGAAACCATGTGACATGGAAGGGCATGGGAGTGGGAGAACTGTAGAGGGTATTGGTGTCATTTCTTAAGTTAAGATTTCCACGTAACAAAAAGTGTCTCAGGTGCCTCTGAGCATCGATTTTGGTTGTGCCTATATCAACACCCTATACTTTATACTCATTAATATGTGTATTTACCCAATCAAAAATTACAAAACATAATGATACTCATCTAAAGCACCAAAATGTATGGGCTACAGGCTTCCAATCGTATTATATTACATATCATAAATCTATACAAGTATAATGCATACCAATTAGAGTTTCTACTTTATTCAGTTTCTAACTACAAAATTTATCACTAGCTATTATAACTAAAAAAAATAATAGTTCTTACAGAAATATTCAAAAGTAGGTCCATAATAAAGAAATTTATATAAACAAGATTTAATTAAGGTGAGCCTGCCTTAGAGCTAGATGAGGCACAAAATAAATCTAGGCCTGTGACGTATAGGCACAACTAAGGCATTCCTTGACCGACAGCCATACTGCACATGTCACTCATAGGCCACATCACCAACTCACCACTTGACCTTGTTAAGGGGTCTATTCATACGTGAACTACTGACAAATCATTTGTGAAAGTCACCTACTATTAAGGGTGCAATCTATGGGCATATGTTTGTGGACTTCTTTAGATCAGAGTTTGTGGACAACTTACCAGCTTTAACGCACACAATACGACCCAAGAGTTCCTTAGGGTTGATCAAATTTGATTCTGGATCAAGGAGCCTCCACATTTCCAGAGCATAATCCCTTTCAGCCATTGTACAGACATAAACCTCAAACCTCTTTCGACCTCTTGCAGTTAAGTAACTACGAAGATCCTCCCAGGCAGGTCTTAGCCTTACAAGAACGCTAGTATCACGAATCTGCAAACATTATGGAGAAAGAATGTCTTGCCATTTTCTTAACAAACTTGGGATAAATACTTTAAAAAAAAGAATTATCTACGAAGTGCAACTCTATATTCAGCATAGAATATATGTCAAAAGTAGTAAAAGGATTAATACAAATAATTCATGGATGTAGTCATGTGTAAACAGTGTGATAACTTCCAGTTCACTACTACAAAAGAACATTTCCTCCAGATATAAAATTAAAACAAGCAAGGACGTACCCATTACAGCAAGATTAGGGTGACCGATTGACAGAACTAAAACTTGTATACTAAAAAAATCTTAAGAAAAAATCAACAAATACATACCACTGGATTGATACGGGTCAAAATGATGTTCTTCTCCTGCAACCTTATGAGTGGGCGAACTATTGGTTGATGATTATCAGATAAGGGTGGAACAATCTCAGATTGAACTTTGATCACCTTCCCATTTTCAACCACTTGATCATTTTCTGCATATTGCTTTAAAATTGATTTGTCATCTTGATAGCGCTTGACCTCAGCCAACATTCCAGCAATGCGCTGTGGGTCCACCTCACTACTTATCTTTCGTTGTAGGGCATCAATCCGGTCCTCAAATGAGCGCATTGTATTGGCAACTATCAATGTTTCATCAAGATCAAACACAATTCCAAGGCATCTTAGGTTCAACATGACAAGACAAGAGTTGAACAACCCTGGCATGACATTAAAACCCCAAAAACATGAAGAATGTTCGAAGTTCTTCTTGGAAGGCATGGCCACTAAATGCAACTCCTCTTCTCCCATTGACATGACTGCTGTCTGTAAAACAGAAGTAGCAAAAATTTCAGCAATCCTAACATGTTCCTCAAAATATTGTAACACAAAAAGTATGAAGGCCTTTTCAATTCTCATTCTTGTTAGTACGAGATAATGCAGATCACAACTAAATTGTAGAAACCTTGCAGATCACATTTCTCTAGGATTTAACCCATTAGTTACCAGAAGTACAGAAAGCACTGCAGAAACAGATACACTTCAAAAAATGGAAAATGTTTTCATCACTATAGTATCTAGTAGGGACAGCAAGTGGTACATGTGTGTGTTAAGTAAAAGTAACATCATGACCACAAATGGTTTTCTCTTAATATATGAATTAACAAGAAATGACTGTCATAGGTTAGTGAATAAAGTTACCAAGTCATCCAAAATAACATGGCACCTACATTTTAAGGTATCTCATAATAATTTAGTGCTTACACATATAGTTTGTGTATAATTACAGAAACTACACAACCAGAACAAGAGCAAATACACAGTTGGAACATGTTCATTTTCACCATAAAGGCTGCAGGTTTGAATCAGATTAACACTTTAATAAACATAACACGTGTTTATAAAATGTAGAGAAACCACCAGAGCTCTTATGTAATTTTTTAGTTCAACATCGCTTAAAAGGACGATTTTATAAAACAATTATCAAATCCACAATGCTCTTTGGAGCAAAGTATTAGAAAATGAAGAAAAGACAAATAGAAAAAAATTAGAGTAACATTGATGCACATCCTACGCTGGGGATAGTTAAAAATCGCCCCACTATATGAAAAATTGAGAGAAACTCGTTTGAGGTGATATGGTCATGTGAATAAAAAATAAAAGACGGCCCCAGTATGTAAAGTCAAGGTCACAAATAGCAGGTGCAAGATGAGGTAGCCCACTAAAAACGTGGAGGGAAAAAGACCAAGAGAGGCATGATAGATAATGTAGTAACTAATTATATGGTTTATTATAAGGTCAAATGGTAAATAAAAGTTGAAAAGCCAACACCAAATAGATGAGATTTTGGCATTTGATGATGATGATGATGATGACACGCGTGCTGCGGAACTAGAACATGCATTGATTCACTACAAAACATCAAGTTATTAATGTGAATTGGCCAAGTGAAGGCCAGGGTTATGTTTGGATGTCCGAACATCCAAGTTACAAACACTCAACCCCCACGAACTCACAAAGCATCATGCCATATAATACATACAGATCTATGTATCGTATAATGTGTATGAACTATAAAGTGACATCACCTCACCCACATATATTCTTCTCTAACATTACGCATTAACAAGAAATGATCGCCATATGTTGTAAAAAGTTACCAAATCATCCATACGCTCATTGCAAAATGAAAAATACATGTTAAGCCATCTCAAATCAGATAAATCTCCATACATATTTTTCACATGAAATTATAGAAACTACAGAACTAGAACAAGAGCTCATAGTACAATGGAAAGTTTTCACTGTCACAACCAAAACATTAGCATTTGCAGATGCCCACACGACATAGAACTAGAATAGCACTGATTCAATGTTAAGAATCAAGTTATTAATACTTATTGACCAGTTTAAGACTCTAGGTAAGAAGTTGCTTTTCAATGTACAAAGTCTCCAGTTTTTAAGAGAAGCATTCCCTATAAGAATAAACAAATCCCCACCTCTATGTAGGCATAAGTAAATAAGAAAGTACATACATACACTACATATAAATATAAACATAAAAGAAAAGGCATAATCTCACCCACATATGGTCTTCTGTAGACATTATGCAGTAAAAGAAATGGATGTAGGTTCGTAAATAGTTGCCAAATCATCCATGCTACCATTGTAACTACATCTTATGGCATCTCAAAACCAAAAGAACTTTTAGACAAATAATTTTCTATATAATAAAAGAAACTAAAGAACTAGAAGCAGCTTGATTCACAACTGAATATCAATATCGAGTCAGCAACATGCATTGTCCACGTGAAGTCATAGGCTGCATTTGGATGTCGAAACTTTTAAATTCTCTTCTATCATAATCAAAAGATTCTACTTTTCACATTCAAAATTAATCTTCCTCATCATTCATCTGAGGTAGAAGAAGCAGAAAAGCAGTTCTTTTAGTGTGGATTCCAATTCTCAACTGCCACAATCACACAGCATCCATCCAATTATGATGTTGGCTAGCAATCTGGACACATCCAAGTATGCCCAAAATTACAATCTAAACCAAGATAAACTGAAACTATGATGTTCACTTGAAATTTGGGTACATCCAAGAGTGCCAGAAATTGGAATCTAAACTGAGTGTAGTACTGAAACTCTTGAAACTAAACTGCTTCTGATGTTGTACAGTATTATTTGAAAGAAATGTTTTTTTTTTCCTTGTGTTATCTTATTGTGAAAAATTCCCTTTTTTTCAAATTGGGTACCTTATTCTCTGTGAGACAAGCTCTGTACAAGCAAAACAGCGGGGATGATTCTTCTGGGGACGATTTTGATTTCGACTTGGATTCCATTTTGAAGCAGAAGCCGCAGGTAGCAATGGTATGGAGGACGGCCAGAGGTGGGCACCTATCGCTAGGAGGGGAAAAATGGGAGATCCTGATTTCCTTATTCGACATCTCGAAATTCGCCTTCTGTGGGTAGATTTCCACCTCCCCAAGAAGGGAATCCCCATGATAAACCACCGATTCGAACATATTATTTTTTTCTTTTGTGGGGAGAATGCTTTCCCAGAAATCGGGCAAAGAGGCCCCAACTTTTCCCTCCAATGGGAAAAATAAAAATAAGAACCAACGGTCCGGATTGATGGGTCTTATGAACCTGTCGCTCCCATCTGCTATCTTTGCTTCAGATCGTCTCAGATGTTGATTTTGGGTGGTGATTTCATCTGGGGTGTTTGGAGACTGAAAGATTTTAGAGAGATTTTTCTTCTGTTTTCTGTTTCGTTTGCCTTGTATTTTCCTTTCTTTGGATATTTTTAGACGATCTCAGACGATGGTTCTTTGGATCGAAAAGGGTCCAATCTTCTTCTTTCGTCCGCAGAGAGTCTAGAAAGGGTCTGTGATCAGAATCTCGAGAGCGATCTGCATCTGTTTGGATGGAAACTCGGTTTTGTTTGAAGGTTAGGACTTCCTTTCCTATTCACTCTGTAAAAAGTGATTAGGGTTTCAGAAACGTTGGAGAGCAATAAAATTAAAAAAAATAAAAAAAAAAAATTAATAAAAGTAGGGCCAGAAAATCAAGACTCCAGTCCTTGTAGTCTTGTACTGCCGAGTGCCGACTATTGAATTGAATGTTTTTCTATCTTGAATCTGACCTGGATTGGCAATGATTCGTAGTGAGCACTGGATTAAGATCCTGAGGATTTTATATTTATATTGTGAAATATGGCATGTAATAAAAAAAAAAAGTAAAATTATAAATATCAACTATTTGAGTCTATTAAAAGTTGATCCTATCTAATGTTAATAATTATTCAATTTTAATTTTATGAAATTAGTCTCACTTTTAATATAAAATAGAGATACTCATATAATTAAAAAAAATAGTTTAACCTTCACTAATGTAATCATAGCATAAAATTAAAATCCTTAAGATAGATTAGTCTCAATAAAAATAAAGTTAGACCCACAAAATAAAATAAGATAACATAAAATATGTTAAAAGCCTATTTAAGAGTAGTGGGATTCAAGTTTCACTACTCACATTCAACATTTGTTTTGTATTTAGTATTCAGCTTTAGTATCTAAGTATTTTACCTTAAATTTAATCTTCAATTTTAATATTCATAAGTCATCCAACCATGCACTAATTACAATGTGAATCATTTGTCATTTTTTAATTTTGAACTTTAAAACAATACACGACTATATATATTCAACATTCAATATTTAACATTTGTTTAGTTTTTAATATTTGCAATCAGATATTTAAATTTTCTTAAGCATGTACTTCGATTTGCTGGTATTTGGAAATTTTAATAATCAACTGTAGTTTTCAGTATTCATTCATATTTAGTATTTTTTTCAAAAAATATGGACCCTAAAAATTAAACACATGAGAAGGTCTTCGCATATAAAAAAGACAGTTAAGTAATTTTTTAACCTCAATTTTATTTTTGAAAATATCTTAAAGAATTTCTTTCCCAAAATGTTGTCATCCAGAGTTAAGACGTAATTCCATTGAATGCTCTAATATGCAAGGTAGATCAAATAGTAGATACTTTAGCCCAAAAATCAAAAGTCTTAGATTTGAGTCATTTAGTTACTTGTCTATGGCTTGCGAGGGCCTGCGTGCATCCACAATTTTATCCAATGTTCTCGTACTTAGGGAGACGTGGGTCTTAAGATTCTCCAACATTAAAATAAGTAATAAAAAAATAGAACGACATAGAGTACATCAGCTAGAAATGCAAAGAGCAAGAAATAAACTTTTATCACAAAAACCTAGGTTCTTGACTACCACTAGCAGTATTCCAAATATTAAAAATAGGCTCGAGTTACTATCAAATTTTTTTTTGCCAAAAGTATGCAAGTGAAAAAAGAAAAGAGACAATAAAGACACTAAATCATGTTTATTTCAACTTAGAAAGATTCAAATTTGGGGTAGTACATTGCTCTTGTATACCCGGTGACTAGAATCACAAACTCTTGAACTGTCATGAGCCGGCTCGTAATCATGCAAATCGGGAAGTTTTAAGGACTCTAATTGTGATTTTGTTTGATTGGATACATGGATTTCTGTATGGGCTCTTCAATGAATCTAAGTTTAATCCAATTCAAGCTCCGATAGTTTGATATACTAAAGTTTGAAGTCATAAGGGCAAAATAGTAATTTTATTTTTTTGGAAAATGTTTGATTATTTTATTTTGAAAAAATGATGAATAGTGACATAAAATATGTTTCCTTGAATAAAATCATTGAGACGTCTTAGTTTTCAAAATCTATACAGACTTTTTTGTTGTTTTTTTTTTTTTTAAAAAAAAGGGAAAAAACAAGAATGTTTTCCTCTTCAATTAATTTCTTCTCATGCTATTGTAGATATTTACATACTTCTATATTCAATTAAAAATGACAATCTCAACACTCCACCATGGCTAAGGTCAAGCTCAAAATCCAATAAAATCTATCTGTCACATGAAAAAAAAATTGTTCTTCAATGATCAAACGGATAAGTCTCAAAATAACTATCAACACTAGTAAAGCATGTGCCCCCTAATCAACAACTAAAGACCACCAAAATAAAGCATGTGCCCCCTATTCAACAACTAAAGACCACCAAAATGACAGGTGAGAAATTATTTCTAGGGCCAACTAAGGAAAATTTCAAACATCTTAGGTAGCTTTTGGAGGAGGGGTAAATTTTCCAAGGGTTACCCTTAAACAAAGATTTACGCATATGCAGGTGTTTCCCTTTTGTTGCTTGGTAATTATAGTGGAAAAATTAAAACTTATTCTAAGAGAGAAAAAAAACTTGTTTAGTAATTGTAAATAGAGGAAACCTGATGTAATAACAATTTTATGACAATCAATGATTTTTAGTAAACCCATATAATATAAAAATAACTTATTATTATTTTTTTAATGTTAAAGGCATACCAAGTCTTTCTCACATAAGTGAAAAAAAAAACAACTTTTTAAATGATTATGTTAGCGATTTAGTTTTTTTATTTTTAATGTTTTGGTTTTGAAAGTATTATTGAAAGATATTGCAATTCAAATTTAAAAAAATTGTTTATTTTATAAATTTAAAGTAAATAAAACACGAAACTCTAACAAATAAGAAAAAGTTGAAAATAATGATAATTTTATATGTTTAATAAATAAAATTTTACATGCTTTTGATATTCTTATACATTGTAATTATTTATGGAACAAATAAAATTTTGTTATTTTATTTTAATTGAAAAGACTAAAAAATTTAGGGAAAATTTTGATTTTAAGAAGTAGAGCTTTAACACAAGCTTATGTTGAAATATCTTAAATTTTGATGATTAAATAGATTATTGTGAATATTGTATTATTACAATGTAAAAAACGGTTTAATTATTATTGTTTTAAATTTCATTTTCAAAATAAAAGATAAGTATTTGAATAAATATTTTTTATTTATCTTAATCAATCTAACAGTCAAAATGTGTCAAATGACATTAATCAAAATTAGATTTAAAAGTAAAATTAAAAATAATATTTTAAACATTTTTGGATTGAAGAAGGGTAAGAGAGGATTACAAAGAGGGAGACGCCTCGACTGGGTTTTAGGATCTCCATGGGAGAGATAAAATCATGATTTTTTACTCTTATCATGTTGCTACCAAACAGGGGAAAACAATGGTCATACTCGTTCACCCCAATTACACCTCAAACCAGGGGTCAAAAAAATGCATATCGGCTGATAAATTTCTCTCTCCTCCGATATTTACATTTCTTTCTCCTCCGGTATTCAAAACCGTGAAAAACGGCAAAAACCGTGAAAAAATGTATCGGTTTTTTTTTTTTAATTTTTTTTTTTAAATACCGATATTTATGCATATCGGCCGATATGGTGACCGATATTATTGACCGAATATCGGCCATATCGGCCGATAATCGTTTTGTACGGCCGATACATATCGTATCGGCTGATATCATTCAGTCTTAAAAAACCGATACATATCGGCCGATATAATATGTACCGACAGATATTTCGACCCTTGCCTCAAACAAACGCAACCTAATATGACTTGTTCTATTGACGTATTGTTCCTACAAGCAAAACCTCATTTTGAGTGTGGAGAGAGCACTTAGATTTTTTACCATAGTCGTAATGGGTGAAGATGAAATAGTTATTACTTGTCCACATGCTCTATTGGTAATCTCTCGTTTCAGAGAGTGAGAGGTGTCAAGTTTGAGCTCCCATAGCTTCACCTAGTGTGCTGTAAGGGCAGTGGATATCACCCTGAGGGGTTAAACACTGAATTTTCTTTGGTTTTACACACATAAATTCAAAAAAACAAAGAAGAAGCTATTACTTCAACAATTCTAAAATCTGGAGTTTTGAGCCAAGTTGCGTTTTAGACTTGCTCAAGTCTTATGGGCCTAAATTGCAATTTAAGAACTATGTATGTAAAACCTGAGCCCGATCTAGATTTGTATATGTACCGCTGGAGCCCAATTTGAAATTGAAAATATATATGCAGTCTCTTATCCGGTATTGGATTTCTTTAGGCATAAAAAGAAAATTTACATGGGTCTAAATATCAGCTGATACGATACGTATCGGCCGATATGATACGGTTTTAAACCATATCATATTGGCCGATATCTCGGCCTTATCATATCCGCTGATTTCAGCCATTTTTTAATTTTTTTTAAAAAGAAGAGAGAAAAATGTTGGTCGATATCGAATTTTGAACTCCTGATATAAATATGGTTCAAATTCAGGTTTTTTAGATAAACTTGGACTTTTATATGTGAGGTTCAGACTCGATCTGAATTCTAAACGGGCCTGATGTTTGGGAAAAAGGGCTCGATCTGAGCCCATTTTTTCGGGCTTTTTCATGAGGCTCGGGTTATGCCCCGGCCCAAGTTGCATCCCTCCTGTGGACACTGATTTCTGCACATGATCCCTACTAGGGGTGCAAAAATCGCCCCCATCGAGATGTCGGCTGATAAGTTTTTCTCTCCACAATGTTTTTTTTTTTGAAAAAAATCCCAAAAAAGTATAGAAAATGTGGATAATTATGTGCTTATTGAATATTGATTTTTTTTCATAAAATATCGGACATTTACATCTTCTAATATAATTTTGAAGTTACGATATCGTGAATTTATATAATTAGTAAAAAAATTGTAAAAATGACAAAAAAAGTAGATAAATGAGAAAAAAATTTAGAAATATTTTCATAGGAAAAAAAAATTGAATAACTTGAATGATGAGATACATTTGGAACTTCCTTACCCCCCTCTCTCTCTCTTTTATATATATATATATATATATATATATATATATGACTTCCACCGGTCACAATATTGTCAAATGAGATTTCCATGATATATTATATATCAAATCAATGTTATATATTGATGTGTTTATAAAAAAGAATCAAACAGTTTAAAGTAACCAAAACAACAGAAAATAAAAATATTGGAAAAAAATAATCTGAAAAAGAGATAATCTGCATTGGCTGAGATTTTATATCCTGGCCGGAGCGTATGTGTATATAAAAAAGAATCTGAAATAAAAAATCCTAAATCTATATTAAGCTTACCACCATAGTCATCGCTCTTTACGACTTCTCCTTTTATTCTTCCTCCCTGTCTAGCGTCAATACAGTAGAAACAAGGGAGTTGCCTAATCTCTTGCTGTCAAATAATTACCCTTTGAGCCTCTCTTTTCCAGTCGAACTTTGTGTTTAGGTAATCCTTTGTGTAGCCTTTGTAAACTTATTTGATTCTATTTAATTTCACCAATTTGGATCAAGCTATTTAATGCTTTATTCTCTTCTTACTTTCCATTGTATTTTATTAAAGTCAAAGAGTTTAGCAATTACTCACGCATTATTTCTCATGCATGTTTTACTAAGAGAAACAATAGTTTTCATTATTTGTTTGAGATTTTGAAATAGAGAGCCTGCAAGCAGAGCATGCATAACATGCATCCGTTGGACTCCCATGGAGGCTCTTTGAATTTCAAAAAGGAGAGTTTTCGGAAACTATCAGCTAGATCTCGTTCAACAGTGCTCCTGTTATTCACGAACGGAGAATAGGCCTGCTAGGCGCCTGCTCCTTTGCCAGTCATCGCCGTCAAGCAGGCTCGGCCCTTACCTCAGAGGAACTAACCCATCGCGTAGGGCTCAGGTTCAATTTTTAAATTTCTGCACATTATTTTATGTTATAAATTGATTTTAATGTATATTTGCGAGCAAGTTGATTCGTGGCGCATTGGTTGTGCGTGCTACGGTTCACTTTTTCAATATTTTATAAATTTAGACTCAATTTTACTTTAATTAAAATAACTTTACTTCTTACAATTTCATATATATTTAGATATAATGTATAATTTTTCTTTAAATAAAATAATTTAGGAAGTATTTAAAGTCAACTTGAAAAGCCTTGATAAGACTCGTTAACTCGCTTGACTCGAATTCCTATCGAGTTTAGCCAACTCAGATTGATTTGACCTTTTTTTTCAAATTTTAAATTTATAATTCTAATAAAATGAATTTAAGATCCTGATAAAAAAATATTTATTATATTATTTTATTTTTCTTTTAAAAATTAAGAATTGAGATGGTTAATTGACTCTATTACAAGATTAAAATGATTGTATAAAGGTTAAATTTTAATTAATCATTATTCTTATCATTTTTTTCAAAATTTTTAATAAAAGTGTGACCTAAATAAGTCCCTAAATGAGGAAACTCAGTGTTCATTGTAATATAGATGGTTTAATGAAAAGAAAATGGATTTTAATTTGAATGAGTATTTTGTGCTTTATAGTTTATAATTGAGTGCTAATTTTTTAACATAAATTTATTTTATAAGTTGTTCTAAATGCATTATATACTTTAACATGTCAACTACTCTTTTTAAATAGAATAAAATAGTAATAAAAAATAAAAAAATAACATGCATACACAAGTGAAAATTAAATTTGTCACAAGAAAGATTGATTGGATTAATTATCTTATTTATTGAAAAAGATATGTTAAAAAATCTTAAATATAATAATTTAATTAGTAATTTTGTATCTCAAAATCTGAGAAAAATAAATTTTAAATAATAATTTATTATAAATTTGATTATGATGTTTTATTTAGATGTTTCATACTTTAAAAAAAAAATATATGATTTCTTTTGTGAGTGTATAAAAGGTCCATCTTAAAGGTTCGCATAAGACTCTGAAATCTCGTGGCCGGCAGTGACACAAAGCCAAGTTTTGATAATTCTCACCGTCCTTTCCCAGTTTTCACCTTCAAGATCTGCAGGCCTTCACCATTCAAAACCCACCACCGGTTCATTTTCCTTATTATTTCCACCCTCCATTAATGGCTGGAGAGCCCATTACCCATTCTCATAATCACCACCTCCCTTTAACCAGCACTGAACTCATTTTTTTATTATTTCATTTACTTCCTTTCTTTATTCCATTAATCAATCTCACATTCACCCCCATTTAATTGACCCATTTATTTTCAACCCAAAATTATTCTTACTTGTTTAATCTTACTCTTACCCACACTTTTCTCCCTCGATCCTACTCTTTGCATCATCACGTAATGGACAAGTAGAGATAATGATCAACACATAACTCAAGTAACTAAATGCTTTCTTGCCACATGCTCTTTGCTAGGATGTGAGGTGAGTCACTGAAAAAATACCAGCTTTTTAAATTAAAAAATTATAGAAATTATAAAACAGAATATTACTTTTTCACCGGCCTTTATTTTTTTAAAAACCATTTTCATCGATACTATATTATCTCGGACGTTTCGACAGTTTTTTTTCTTTTTTAATTTCATTTTAAAAAAAGGACCAATCGATATTACTTAATATCCAGTTCGAACAGCGGATACAATCCGTATCAGCCGACATCTCGGCTAATAAAATGGAGGCGAGGGCACAAATCGTGTTACAGATTCGCACGTGTGCTGAGGATTCGCCAGGTCATCTTCCATCCTTCCGCGAACCAGAACTACTACGATCTAGAGGAGAAAACAAGTGGAGAATCGCTTTTCTCCCTCTTCCCCCCTCTCTCTCTCTTCCCATCCGAATCCAACGAAGAGGTTTTTACATTTTTCTGAAATCTATTCGGCCATTGCTTTGAATTGCATTGGATTCGTTTTCTTCTGAAATCGTATCAAAACAAAACGTGATTTTTCGTTCGTTCCTCCGCGTCATAATCTTCGTTTTCTTCGTTTGCGGATGGACAAAGTGAAGAATCTGTTGAGGCCGAAACCAAACCCTCAGGAGCAACTGAGAGAGTGGCAGCGGCGCCTCAGGCAAGAGAGCCGTCATATTGAGCGCCAAATTCGCGGCAAGTTTTCTCCTCCCCTCCTTTCACCCCTCTCAAGATCGCCTTTTTCCCACCCCCATCTATTAAGGTGTAACCAATTATTTATTATTGTTGTTGTTGTTGTTTTATTTGTAGCAATTGATGGTTGCATCTCTTGGGTGGTTCGACTTTGTGCTTTTGAATTGGGAATTGGCTAGATTCTTTTAGAGATTCTTTCTCCTTTTCCTTGGTGATGGAATCCATCTGCACCAGAAAATCAAATCCCTTTCATTTGCCATGGAAATCAATTTCCAATGGGAGAGGTTTGGATTGTTCAGAGACTTGAGCAAGCTTGGAAGGGTTTAGCTCCTCCTAGGGTTCAAACCTTTGTATGGTGTGCTCTGAAGGGTAAGATCCTTTCTAGAATGGACCTTAAGAGAAGAGGCTTGTTGAGGGCTGAGGAGGATTCTAGTTGTTCCCTGTGTGGTCACCCAGAGGAAGATGCAAATCATCTATTTGTTAGTTGCTCTATTACTAGGAACCTTTGGTTAAATTTTATGTATCTCTTTAATGTCTCTTGGTGTTTTGAGAGAACTTGCGTTGGGGTAGTGGAGTCGTGGCTATATCCAAACTTAGACCTAGGATGACGGCAACTCGGAACATGGTTCCAGTTGCAATCCTTTGGACCTTGTGGAAAGAGAGAAACTCGAGAATTTTTGAAGAAAAATCTTTTGAGGTTAACGAACTCGGTTAGAGGGCTAAGTGGAGGTTATATGTATGGTTTCTTTCTGGGGAAAGATTTCAAGGGGCTCAAACCAATGGATTTCTTGTCGTCAAGGGGGGGGGGGGGGGGGGGGGGGGTGAGGTTTGTATTAGTGGAGTTAATAGGAATCCGAAGACAATTGTTACCTGGGATGCTCCTTAATGTGATGTCATGAAATTTAATGTCGATGGAGCCTCTCGAGAAAAGTTGGGACCAGCAGGGATAAGAGGAGTGCTTAGGGACTATATGGGTGAGACTTCAGTGGTCTTCACAAAAGCAGAGGAGATCAGAGACTCAAATGAGGCAGAACTCCTTAGTATTGGGAGGGCATTGACCATCTAGAAAGTCTATGGGCAAGGCTTAGTGATTGAAGGGGACTCGGCAAATGCAATTAAATGGGCCAAGGGACTTAAGCGACTCCCCTGGAAACTGATTTCCATCGCTAGGGAGATTAGGGATTTATCCTTGGGATTAGATGTCTCTTTTGGTCAAGTGAGTCGTATCGCAAATGAGGTAGCAAATTTCTTTGCTAATTATGGAATTAACAATTCAGAATCATGGGTCTTCTTTCTTTGAGCAAGGAAGTGCTTGAACAAGGTTTTTTGCATATCTTTTGTGGATATTTTAGTTTTGTAGCGTGTTATTTTTTTCCCTGGTCTAATTTGATGTAATGATTCTTTTGTACTTGTATCTCTTTATTAATGAAATCTTCTATGTTACCGCTCAAAAAATATTTCCATATTTTAGTTCCATCTCTATGATATTCTGATGCGGTGCAACTCCAGCCTTCTATTTTCGTGGTTTCCTATGTCTATAGTTTTCTATTTTCGTGGTTTTCTATTTCCGTAGCTTTTTTTGTTTGTTTGTTTTTAGCAAGGATTTATTTTTAATAGGTTGAAAGTTTATATATGATGTAGCCCTTTGAGGCAAACATACGATTGAATGAATAAAGAAGATTGAAATTTTCGCAAACCTTATGCGATCTTTGGAGTGATTCCAGTGGCGTGAGACCCTTTTAGCGTGAAGCCCGGCATGAGGCCATCCCACCTTCGTCTTCAGGTACTTCTGTTCATCTTCTCTATCTTCTTCTTCTCTCTCTTTCCTTTTCTTTTCTTTTCCTTGCTGAGAATCCCAACAGCACCTTCTCATAGCCAGATTTAATCCCAGATCTGGAAACAGACCCACCGCAACCCCTTTCTTAGACTTCCCTATTTTCGCCCACCTCCATAAACCCACATATTGCAGCCGTAATCACATCTGCCCCTTCTCTCGCTGGCCTATTCCAATAAACCTTCCTACTACTGCCGTCTCCCCCCACAATCCTCCTTCACATTGCCGTAACCCATTTAAGACACCTATAGTGTTTCCGTCTCCACCAAAGCTGCCGTAAGCCTTCTCCTTATCTTTCCCATTTTGCATAGCCTTTACCGTTATAATTGTGTTATCCTAGACCAATTTTTTCAATAATTCCATCCATATCCCATTTATTTTGAAGTTACGTGAAACCCATACGCCACCCATACGCCATTTAAGTCATTTAAATTTGAATCATATTGTCTCAATTAATGCATCATTCTTGGTATTTTTGTGATTATTTGTTATAAATTTATATTATTTAATTGCATATATTAATTGTTGGTTTAATTTTTGCCAATTTTAGATTTATGGTGCATTATTTTCATCCCTCCTAATATTTAGGGAACCAAATTTAGGCATTTAGGATCACCCTATGTCTTGTCTTGCATCATATTCCTTTCTTGGAACCACACCTTCCATCTTATTTCAGTTTTATAGCTTCTCTACTTGGGCCTTATTCTCCTCGCTAGATCCCTCACAAGATGTTGGTTGAGGGAGAGTTTGGACTTTGTTCCAATAGCAAGGGCAAGGCACAATCAAGGTGCCAAGGGGCCTTGGAACCTAAGGCTCAAGGCACACGTCTAAGTGCGAGCCTAATTTACTAGGTGCACTTACATAGATACTTCAAGATATGTGTAGATTCATTAATTTGTGTCGTTATTACATCATTTTTAACAAATACAATTCTACTCATACAAAGCACCAAAGGATAATGGCAGTTGAGCTTCCAAACTTTGTATAGAAGTTGTATTGTATGCATGCACAAGTATATTATATGCTAATATGCGTTTGTAATTAAGTATTACTAGTGATTACTTCATGTTAACTATAATATTTTTTAGTTATTTCAAAAAACTAAAGATAGGCTTATCGTAGAAGTAGTTTCTAAAAGAAGCTAGGATTAATTAAGGTGAGCTTGGCTTAGAGAGAGGCGAGGCACAACATGGGTCTGGAGCCTAGGCAGGCCTAGGTGCAAGCAAGGCATGCATTTGACTACTATGTTCATTCCCCAACCTCAGTCCCTCCATTTTTTTTTAATTTTTTGATAACCAAGGGGAACCCCAAGCAACTCAGTCCCTCCATTTTGTATTTAGGGTCTTAACTTAAGACCCTTTTTCTCATAATATTATTCACGATTTTCTATGTGAAGATTTACTTTAATCCAATAGACTAAGTGGACTTCATTTTTTCCCTCTCCTCACCCTCTTCATTCTTGTTTTTAATTTGGGTCCATGGTGGTTATAGATGTGCAGAGAGAGGAGAAAAATGTTCAGAAAGCAATTAGAGATGCTGCAAAGAGGAATGACATGGTCTCTGCAAAGGTGAGTACAGTATTGTGTGAATATCTCTTCCTTCCAAGATGAAGAGAGGAAAAACAATTTTTATCTATTAGTTGCTTATTCTAGAAAGCGTGTCAACTATTATATTTTGTCTATACCGTTTATCCCATCAATCTGGGGTTAGCCTTTATATTTGGATTTGGCAAATTGTTTCCATGAACTGAGTGCCAATCTGATGCCCATGGAACTCGAACCCACAACCTTTAGGCTGTAACAATAAGCTCTTACCAGTAGTGCTAAAGGTTGTTGTCATTATAGCGGCTAGGATATCCATATTAAATGGCAAGAAAGGTAAAAGAAACTATGAGTGTAGATATGAGGTCCCAAACAGAAAAAGCCCACTCACACAGATCCTTCTCTGATATATCCGATGCAAGAAAAGAGAACAGAATGCAGTCCTTCAATCATAATAGTCTTATAGCAATAAAGTCATCATCATTCAAAAAAAAAGGTTCTTTCTTATTCTATGTTACTACTTTCATGAGCTTATATCTTCTTGTCATACTTTTAGGTCCTTGCAAAGGAAATTGTGAGATCAAGAAGAGCTGTGAATCGTCTTCATGAAAATAAGGCACAATTGAATTCAATCTCAATGCATCTTGGTGAAAGTGTTGGTATGATGCTTAACATATTGCAACTCTATTTGTCCCATAGCTTCATGTCTTAATGCTAGATGATGGGCGGTTGTTGCCTGTATGTAAGCAATAGATCCTACCTTTGAATACAAGTTAGTGTATAACAGAATTCCTTCCTCTTTAATTAGCATTGATTATATTGAAAAAGATGGAATTATATAGATTAAAAGGAAAAGGAGTTCTAGACAGGAAGTCAACAGTGGTGACTGTGACATATACCATCTTTTATAACTGAATTGACTTAAATGTTCCCTTGCCTTTTGTTGATTGTATGCTTCAATAGTTCAATCAAGCTCACTTCCTACAAAACAGTCTCTTGGAAATGGAGACACAACAATGAGTAGGAATCCCAGCCAATCTGTTTTCCACGCTGTCAAAAACTGCACTATGTACATGATCAACCTCTCTTATATTTATACAAAACTACATCTGTAACTGATTGAGATTTTCTCAACCGGATCCTAAACAGATCAATCTGATCTCCTTCGCACAACTGTTTTGAGATAATTTTGATCAGTGGTTAAGATAATGTACAGTGAAAAGAGATTCCTTCCAATATGATAGACTGTGTGACTACACTCCCTCTCAAATTGATGTGCATTAACAATCATCAATTTGCTGACAAGAAAGCGATGTTGCTCCTGAGGCATAGCTTTTCTGAACTAGTCAGCCAATTGAAGATTTGACAAGACATGGAACTGTAATGATAAGAGCAGTAACCAGATGTCTAGTATAATGACCATCCACTTCAATATGTTTGCATGCTCATGGAATACTAGATTGGAGGCAATCTGAATTGCACTTTTATTGTCAGCATGTAAAGGGTTGGAATTATCATGTGAAATACCAAAGTCATGTAGTAGTCCTTTAAGCCATTCAATTTCTGAAGAAGTATAAGACAGTGATATTTGGCTTCACCATTGATTTAGAGTATGTGTCCATCAGAGAGAGTTGTGGATGAAGTAGCAGTGGTTTGTAAATATGCAGTAAACATCTTTATAGTATTCATAGATGGATGGAATGTGGATTTGATGGCGGTGGTGATGATGATGGTGGCATCTCTTGTAGTATCTTCCTCATTTTGAAAATTTCCTAAATTTCACATTTTCCACTAAATGCACCTCTTTAGGAATTCCCATATCAACATTTTGCACTGTATAATGCACAAACATTTGAGGAAATTTCATGTTGAAATTTTGATAAACTTTGTTCAATATATTGATATTGTCAATTTGTTTCCAGCAACTGCAAGGGCAGTGGGGCATTTATCCAAAAGTGCAGAGGTCATGAAACTTGTTAATAACCTCATGAAGGCTCCAGAAGTGGCTGCAACAATGCAAGAATTCAGTAAAGAAATGACCAAGGTGGGTTGTTGTTACTTGCCAGTTATATTATATGCTTATTTTGATGGTTGAAACCTAAGAAGCACTGATACGGGTGTGCGTATCGGATACGACACGTATCCGATACAGGAATACGACAAATTTTGAAAACTAGGGGTGCGGCGGGATACGTCGAATTAAAAAAATTATTATTATTTATATAATTATTATTTATTGATTTAATAATTTAAAATAACTGATTTAGTTTAATAATATTAAAGGTTGCAGTGGAGTCCTATCTACTATCAGTTCTATTTATTTAAATAAAATATATAAATATTGTTGAATTAAAACTTATTTCTAGAGTCAATATAGTAAAAATTTCTAATTTAATTTGATAAATATTATTTTCAATAAATTAATATTTTATTAAAACTAAACTGTGTCGCTGAACTTATTTCTCATTATGCATTATTATTATTATAGATAGCGCACTATTATTATTATTATTTAAACTCCAGTTCTTATTAAATCTCTGAAATTAATTTATTATTTCTTTTCCATGGAAGTACGTTAGGATAAGTTCTAAGTAAAGGGAAACAGTAAATATCTCATTAAAAAAAAAAAAAAAATTTGTCTTTACGGTAAAAAAAACCATTAACGAAAGATTGAAATCTTCCACATCCCGTCATCGTACGACGACCCTCAAACCTACCACTAAATAAATGTATGTATCTAAGTTTTGCCAAAATAAAATAAAAGCTAGAGGCTAATGCGATGAAGAAGAGGAGTAAAATGGGAAAAGGCGAAAGAGGAAAGCAGAAGAAGCAGAAGAAGAAGAATAGAGGAGGAAAATCGCAGAGGGAAGACGAAGAAGGAGGAGAAGAGAAGAAGAAAAGAGGGAAGATGGAGGAGGAAAGAGCATACCTCGAATTGTCGAAGGGTTGAACTCAACTTCCAGAGAGAGCAGTCTCAATGAGAAGATGCCAGATGCGATGGATGAAGAAGGGTTTCTTTTTCTTTGCTTGAAGAGAAGGGTAGGACGACACATGCAAGTATTTATCTACAAATCATCCCTCTTTTATTGATTTTCCTCTTCTTCTTTTTTCCCCCTATTTTCCCTCTTTTTTTTGCTCCTTCGCGTGTCTGGGTGTCCTGCCGTGTCGCGTGCCATATTCTCGCACACCTACGTGTATTGGTGGCGTATCGGGGCATATTGGTGGCGTATCCATATTTGAAAAAATATTTAATTAATTGTGTGCGTATCCGGTACGTATCCGAGCCGTATCTGGCTGTATCCATGTCGGATATGCACCCGACACCGATACTCGAAGGGTTTGGCCGTATCTGTGTGATGCAGGATAAGGGATAAGGTAACCTTAAATGCCTAAATGTAATCCCTAAAGATTAAAATGGATGAAAATAATGCTACCTAAATCTAAAATGGGCTGAAATTAATCAATCAATTGATAAATGCAATTAATTAATATAAAATTTATCACAGATAATCACACAAGACGTCCCCATAATTTGATGTAAACAGATACATGCAATATTTAATAAGATGGTGAAATAACTTTGAATGAACTGAACACATGGTGTGATTTTAATTGAAAAGCATGTGGTTTTAAATAAACATGTGCTTTAAATGAGAAAATAGAAAAGGAGGAAGGAACTATGGGTAATGAAAGGGTTATATGAGGTTACAATCATGTGGAAAGGGTAGGCGAAACAAGGCAGGTGTAGGTATGGGTTTCGTATGAGGGATCTGGAGAAGAGGCAACAAAGGGAAAGGGGTTTTGGATGGGTTTTGGCTACAGGAAGTTTCTGTATGGCTGTGACAGAGGCTTGACAGTGGGAGGCAATGACAGGGGGCTTTTAGGGGATTTACGGAAATCACAGAGAAGGCTATGGTCAAGGCAGCAGGGAAAGAAAAGGAAAAGGAAAAAGAGAAGAGAAGAACAAGAAAGAGATAGAAGAAGAGGTACCTGATGAAGGCGATGGCTTCTCGCCCTTTTGGATTCTCACCAAAGTTCCATGGTTTCCCACCAATGCATGTTCGGCAAAGGTATGCTCGAAAATTTCAAAATCTTATTCCATATCATCTAATCTGCCGTTCGATTACAATGAGAGGGTCTTGTATAAGCTTACAAATCACATATGCCCAATATGCCCTCGCTAAAATTATTACCTTTGCTAAAAATAAACTACAAACTAAGTATGGAAATAAGAAAATAAAAGAAACACACGAAAATAACTAGGAAAGCACGGAAATAGCATGAGGCACGAGATGCTCCGCATCACCGTACTTCATAGGTTGGAACTCTTTTAAATCCTTTGTGGCTAGCTTGTGCCAATGCAACTAAAAATTCTGTAACCATCAAGAAGTGTGTTAAGATAAGGTACATGCTATGTTTGAGATGATATATACGACTCATTTTTTTTTTTTTTTGAGCGGCCACAAAGGTTTAATATGTTAAAAGATAAAGAACAAATTCAAATAGAACTACAAAAAAGGGTCTATAAGGTTTAAACCTTAATAAGAAGAAAAGAAAAAAAACACAAGAAATAAATAAATACATCCGTGGAGCTAAAGCTCGAAGCATCCAGACAAAAGTGGAAGACCCTCGATTAGTGCCTTAAGGGTGGAAAATGCTTGTGATTGTGTGGTCTACCCGTTCTTGGCGAAGAAGTCCACCACTCCGTTAGTTGTGCGTCGGATATCTCTTGACCCGAAGTGAGAGCCCTTATCTCCCTCACCATAGTAATCAATCTCCAAGGAGGTTGCTTCAACCCCTTAGCCCACTTGATAACATTTGCCGAATCCCCTTCTATGACTAATTTACCATACCCAACTGATTTCCATATGGTCAAATCTCTCCTAATACTGAGAAGTTCAGCTTCGTTTGAGTCTCTTAGCCCTATCGGTGCCGAGAAGATTAGGGAAGTTTTGTCATTATGATTTCTAAGAACACCCCCCATCCTTGGTCCCAATTTTCCTTTCAATGCCCAGTCAACATTGAATTTATGGACGCCTTGCTGAGGAGGAGACCAATTGACTAATGTTTTCAACTTTCTTGGGTTTCCGTCAAGCAACCCTCCCAAGAACAAAAGAAGTCGGTTAATTTGACTCCCTTAAATTTTTCTAGAGAGGAGCCAAACGCAAAGCCTCCATTTGACTTTTTGAAAGATCTCACTTTCCTCGGTTATCTTATCGTTGAAGATCGTGGAGTTCCTCTCCTTCCAGATAGACCATACTATTACTACTGGAATCATGTCCCAAGCAGCCTTCATCTTAGGGCCAAGCCGAGAAAGGAACCAGGACCCAACTACCCCCTTACTAGTCCTATCAAAAACCCATGGTACTCCCATTAGGCTAGCAAATTGTGTCTACATATTCCTAGACACTGAGCACCTAGCGAATAGGTGATCTACGTCTTCTTCCGTTGATCCAAAGAGTGGGCAGCTCAGATCCTCCTTTGATCTCAGTAACCCTCTCTTATTGAGGTCCATTCTAGTGAACACCTTTCCTTTCAGAGCGCACCACACAAAAGATTCGACCCTTGGGGGTGCTTGGCTTTTCCAAACTAGGCAGGGAAAAGGGTCCTCATTGTATTGTTGATGAAGGGCCAACTCAACCATCGTCTTGGCTGAGAAGGTAGCCGAAGAGTCTCCTGTCCAAATGAACTCGTCCTCCTCGTCCTTGTACAATGGAAATTCGCCTAAGTGGGTTAACAACTCCTCCATATTCTCTTTTTTCGAAGGACCGCATCTCTCTTCTGAAATCGAATTGCCACGATATGTATTCACCCTCTACTTTTTAATAATCCCGAACTAAGGTGTGTGTGCTCCTAACTATCCTGTCTAGCCTAGGATACACATCATTTATGGACGTGTCCCCTAACCACAGATCTTTCCAAAAGAGAGCTTATCTCTATACATGTTGCCCACTAAGTTCCTACTCTGGCCCAGACTCCACCAAGCCTTAGCGATTTGAGAGCTGGACTTCTCGACGTTTTCTCCCAAAGCCCACTCACCAATGTCTATCGTTTCGAACCTTTCAGTCAACACTCTTACCCACATGGCTTCCTTCTCTCTCTCGAACCTCACTTCAGGGTTGATTTCTAACCCGTAGTGGAACTATCCCAAGGCCTCCCTTTGATTTAGGCTTTATCACTTTTGACCATACAACCAGATGAACTTTCTTTTTATCTTCCTTATCACCCCAAAGGAATGTTCTAAACAACTATTCTAGTTTCCTCACTATTCCTTTAGACATCTCAAAAATAGACATGTAGTACGTTGGGAGATTTATTAAAATGGATTTGATGAGGATTAACCTTCCTCCTAATGATAAGTATTTCCTACCCCAACCAACTAGTCTCCTCTCTTTCTTTTCCACTACTGGTGCCCAGAATCTCTTGAGCCTAGGGTTCCCATCCACTGGTAAACATAGATATGTGAAGGGCAGTTTCCCAGTAGCGCAACCAATCTCGTCCACCAACTCTTTAAGCTAGTCTTCCTCTATACCTATTCTTAAAAGGGTGCTTTTTCCTGATTGATTCTGAGTCCAGAAATTAATTTAAAACACTTGAAAACTGCTTTGTATCCTATAATTTCTTCTCTATTGGGTTCATAGAAGAACAAGGTCTCGTCTGTGAACTGAAGGTGCGTGACCACTGGCCCTGATGTAGATGTTTGGAAGCCTTTGACGATACCCAGGTCTCTAGCCTTTTTCACTGATCTGTTTAAACTTTCACCCACTAGTGCGAAGATGAAGGGAGAAAGCGGTTATCCCTGTCGAAGACCTCTAGTGGCTGCTATTGGTTGGGTAGGAGAACCATTCACCTGTATTGAGTAAGTGGTAGGAGAGCCATTTTCGGTCGATGATGGATGGGATCTAGTTCAATAAGGTCAGTGAGGGGAGGGTGGTTGGTTGGAGAGAGAATTCACCTTAGAAGAAATTAGGACGCTCCTAGATAGTCTTGAAGGAGATAAAGCCCCGGGTACTGATGGTTTCAACTTTACCTTCATTAAAACCTGTTGGGAGATGGTAGGACGGGACTTCCTTCAGGTCTTCAGGGAGTTTTACCAAACATAGGTTTGCAGAGTTCATTCCCACCCCCCCCAAAGGGCAACTCCCCATAGTTTTACCTGGTGTATGGATAGGGGAGGTTTGTACATGTCCTAAGGATTAGTCAGGTGCTCTTAAGAGGCCTGGACACCTTGGTCTTCAAAAAAAAAGGAAAAACCCATAGGTTTGAAGAACTCCTTTATAACTCTCATCCCAAAGAGGGAGGGCCCGTCTGAACTCTCACACTATAGGTCAATTAGTCTAGTTGGATGTGTCTACAAACTTATAGCAAAGGTGTTGGCGGAAAGAATAAAAGAGGTTTTACTAGAGATTATAGGAGAGTCATAGGGAGCTTTTGTGTAAGGTGGACAAATTTTGGATGCTGTAATGATCGCTACGAATTAGTCCATATGAGACGTAAGGATAGAAACTAGGGTACCTCTTTAAGATCGCTATGGTGAAGGCTTATGATTTGTAGATTGGGCTTTTGTGGGATATCTTTTTGACATGATGGGTTTTGGCCAACAATGGATGAAATCTTGTGTAGAAGTACACGACTCATTTCTTAACCTTCCTTTTTTGTGTTTTGTCTTTGTTTTACAGCAAAACCATAAAAAAAGAGAGCATGCAATACACCTTTCAAAAAAAAAAAAAAAAAGGCTTGCAGATGGCATGATGCACATGCATGCATTTGGTAAAGGTAAATTTGATTCTGTTGAGGGGAGCAAGAGGGTTAATGTATGATGAACACAACCGCAACAAGGGAAATTGGAAAAAAAAAAAAAATGAAAGCCAGGATGCATGAAACTAATGCAACACAACTTCATAAACATGACAGTGCAAAGCAAGTCAACCGTGCAAACAAAAAAGGACTCATCGGAGGACATCAACTCAACTCTAGCTACCACCCATTGGACACTATCAAACGTTGTGCAAATATGTTTTTAAGAGTTCAAGACACTCCAAAACCCCTTAAAGTTTACCCAGATAGATTTGGCGTCAGACTTATTTTAGAGGGAAATTACTCATCTTGCCTCAGAGCGTTCCCCCACCTGAGAAAACAGGGCTGTATTTGAATGGGGAGAAGTGAGGAGACTTCTCTTGAAGAAGTACTAGTTCTCTTGTTTGGCATCCTTCTTTAGGAGAAATTGGGGCCCACAAGATGCTGAAGTTCAACTTCTCCAAGAGAAGATGTGTTCTCCACCTCTTGTAGGAGAACATCATCTTCTCCTATTGTGGAGAAGATGGTTTTCTGTGCAATCCACTTGGTTACACTCGATTATGCTTTTATTTTTAATTTTTTTTTGGAGTTGAATAAAAAATAGAACCAATATGATTGAAAGTTCATTTCAAACTTGACATGTGGACCAAATTTTTGCCAAAAAATCAAATCCCAACCACTTGATCTTAGTGGTCAATGGTCAAACATCGCTAGGCATTTTTGCTTCGCCTTCTTAAAGGTGCCTGATGATTTGGCTGCTAAGATCAAGTTGCTAGGATTTGATTTTTTAGCTGAAATTTGGTCCACATGCCAAGCGTGGAATGAACTTACAATCACAGCTGATATTTTTTAAGTATTAACGATGAGGGCTTCTCCTATACATCATGACTTATAACATTTTTCAGTTTTCTCATGTATATGTCGGGGTAAAGATCTAATTTCATGGATCCTTTTGAAGTTCAATCAACAAAAGTACACTTTGATGTGTCTTTCTAAATATAATTATTACTACTATTCAAAACAAAAAGTACACCTTGATGTGATACTTTTGGATGTACAAAGGAAATTCCCATTCATGATTGTTCTAAAAAATATTAGGAAAAGAAAAGAAAAGAAAAGAAAAACAAACACACAAACTCATGTAGCTTTACTAAGTTCTCCATCGAATACCATTCAAACCCGTGATCTCCAGGAGAACCTCGAGGTTCTCTTGTCTTGTCCCAAGAGGAGGTAAGGAGACTTCTCCTACTTTAAGTTCTCCTCGTCCAAACATAGCCAGGGGGTACACTACAGGATAGCAGCCATAACCAGCTTCCACATTACTCCGAAGATCCTCTCCCTTGAAACGTGTAGCTTGGACGCATAAGAGATGAGGATGGTTGTTCATCATGTGAGCTTCTCTCTCTAGAGAAGTGTCGATGGTGAGGGCATTTTTATGTGTGTTAATGAGCCAAGGTTGGCTTTAGTTCGGGTCGTATGTTTGTCTGGCTGTGGGACAGGTTTTTTTGTGAAAAAATGGGAATAGGCTTAGAATCAAGAGGGTAGTTGAAAGGTGGATGGAGGTGAAGAATTACTCTTACGTTGATGCAATAAGGGGCTCAGGTGGGACTTGGTGGTTCTGGAAAAAGAGGAGATTTTTATTGATGAAGCATACTTGCAGGAAAAGCTAATTTGCTAGAAAAATCTTTGGTAGGGCACTCAATTTGTACTACTGACTAGGTGAGGGCGTTCTTCTCATCCCAAGTGTTGATGTGATAGTAAGGAGATTGGGGTGAGATATTCTGGTCTCATTCCCGTCAAAGGATATATTTTTTTTGAAAGATAACTTCATTAATTCCGAAAAGAATTACAAAAAAAAGAAAAAGAAAAGAAAGGCCGAGAAAGCCTACCCGAAACAGAAGTACAAAAAATTAGAAACCACTTTGGAATCTAAAAATAACCCCTGACGAGTCAACTCATCGACAACTGAATTAGCTGAATGATAAACCCAAGCAATTTTGAAGTCAAAGGAATCAATGATATACCGAATTCTTTCAATTTTATCCAAGAACCTCCACGGACAAATAGAACCCAAAGCCTAACTCACTATAACTTGAGAATCACCCTCAATCAAACACCCATGGATCCCTTTCTCCTCCAACTTCAAAATACCGCGCCATAAAGCCTCTAATTCTGCCTCAATGACAGACCCATGAGGAATGGGCCCAGCATAAGAAAATACAGAAGACCCAGAGTCGGTACGAATAATCCTTCCATAACTAGTCAGGCCAAGATCACGCATGCAACTACCATTAAAATTCAGTTTGAGAAGCCCGTCAGAAAGAGGACTCCAACAAACTTGATGAGAAGCCCCCAGCTTATGAATAAATGATCGACCGAAGTCCAATCTCTGCATATATTTGAAATAGAAACATCCTGAAGTTGAGTTGGCCCGACCAACCACCAAGTTGTCCGAACTTAATTAAATCCAGAAGAGAAATAGCCGAGCAAACCTTCCCGTGAAACACCCTATTGTTGCGAGCCAACCAAATAGACCACCACACAATGCTCAATGTAGTTACATTCCACAACCTGCGCCGAAAGGAGTTACCTGACACCAACACCTCTTCATTGAAAAGATCACCCCACGAAAGAGGAAGGCAAAAGCTGATGCCTAACAACTGGAAGAAATGCATCCAAATCTGATAAGAAAAATTACAATGAAGTAGAAGATGACTCCGCACCCAATAAACACATAGGGCAAGCGTTCACAATAATCATCTTGCGCTTACGCAGATTGTTAATCGTCAAGACTTTTTTCAAACCAGCAAGCCATCCAAAAATCTTAACCTTAAAAGGAGAAGGCTCCTCCCAAATTTTTGGATGAACTGAAGGAACGTCGTTACCCCTCACCATATTCTTACAAAAAGAGTTAACTGAGAATACACCATGAGCATCGATCTCCCAAAGACGCCTGTCCTTTCCAAAGCCCTTCACAAAGACATTCCTAAAAGAGACATTAGAGACATCCAATCCTCTAACTCTCACCGAAACCGAGGACCCCAGACTACCTTGTTTTGAGTAAACTCATAACACTCATTAACCGATGCAACTCTATTTGAAGCAAGAGAGAACAACACCGGGAATGATTGAGCCAAAGGAACTTCGCCTAACCATTTGTCCGACTAGAAGAGAATATCATCTCCTGTATAAACACGATACCGAATGAAGCGATTAAAAGCCGCAGACACAGAGCGAACTCCTTTTCAGAAACCAGAAACATTTCCCACTAATATTATTGACCCTCCAATCGGAATCAAGTAAACTGTATCTCCTTCGCATAAGAACCTTCCAGAGACCTTCAAAAGAGTCACTCAAATGCCACATCCATTTCCCTAACAAAGTTTCATTGAACTGATGAAGAGGACGAATCTCAAGACCTCCATCTACCAAAGGTTTACAAACATGAGACCAGCTCACCGAATGAAATTTACGCCTTTCGTTCTAATCATTCCACAGAAACTGCCTCTGAATCCTTTCTAGCTTGTCAACCACTGCCAATGGGCATTTGAAGACACTCATACAATATACAGGGAGACTAGATAACATAGCTTTGATAAAAATGACCCTACTACCAATAGACAAATATTTTCCTTTCCAAGCCGCTAACCTCCTTTCCATCTTATCTATGAGCACGTCCCAACAAACCTTTTTAGGTTTTCCTTTGTAGAGAATATTGCAAGAAGACTTGATGATTTAGGCTTTAGAGACACCAAAATATTTCCATTTGATTTTAAATTTTGTATCATGGTGGGATATGGCTGGCAAACTTCTGTTTATTTATCGATGGAGAATTTTTTCAGTGCACTGACAGTTCTCATGACTGTTTCATCGTCTGCTTTCATCTTTATCATTGCTGCCGCCTCTAATCTTCCTCATCCTTGTTCTTGTTTTTTCTTCGTCATTGTACATGTTATAATTATTGCATATATCTTATTAACTTTGGCAACTTGAACATCATCACTGCATGTAAACCTGTTACTAACTCTTCTATTTCGTATTTAGTACCCATTTCAACCTGCTGCTCATTCCTCGTATACTTGGTGATCATACATCAGATCAGTGTCAACCTAAATACCTGGAAATGACTGTTCATGCTGTATTTTTAGGCAGGAGTGATTGAAGAAATGGTGAATGATGCTGTTGATTCAGCATTAGATTCAGAAGACATAGAAGAGGAAATAGAAGAGGAAGTGGATAAAGTACTGACTGACATAGCTGGTGAGACTGCTGCTCAACTTCCAGAAGCTGTCAGTAGGGAGAGAACAAAGCAACCAGCCCAAAGAGTCAAAGCTACACAGGAGGTATGCACAACCTGCCACTGCATTTTCATGCATGTAATCTTTTGTTATTTATCACCAGGGTGACAATGCTCTTTGATTTGCAGCAAGAAGCTATAGCCGAAGGTGTTGATGATGAGGAAGAATTAGAAGAGATAAGGGCACGACTGGCAAAAGTTAGATCATAATGGCTTGCACCTTATGACCCATTCAGAGGAAGGTCTGGTTGTATTTTCAATCCAATAATCTATTGTTCATAAATGTTATCAACCTGTAACGAGTTTAATATCATGCCTATAAATTGACTGAGATGCTCAACTGGGTTTCCTGTATAAATTTGAAAATATATTTGAAGAATGATATGACTTCGTAGTAGTGGGAAAAATGGAGAGTGGTACCACCTGTGAGGGTTTTAGTAGGACTGCGTCTCAGGTTTCCCACACATAATCCAAAAAAAGAAAAAATGGAGAGTGGTAACTAGTAATTGACTTGAATAAATGGCTATCTATGAATTAGTGTTTTCATAGTCATACTGGTGAGTTCACAGGCACTTGACTGGATCCAAAGTCTTGCTTCACTTATTGGATGTGCCTTTATACATTTTTCCATTCCCATATTTGGTTCTGCCACTAGAAGGCCATCCTAAACCTTTATCCTTTTGGGTGCTGGTCATTGAAAAATTCAAACAAAAATTGGCACCATGGAAAAAATTGCACCTTTCTTTCGGTGGCCAAATCACATTAATTAAATGTACCTCAACAATCTCCTAGTTTTTACATCTCCTTTTAGAATCCCTGTGAAAGTAGCTAGAATACTTGATTAAATTGAGCGAGACTTTCTGTGGATGGTGTGATACAGAACAACTAATAGGGTTACCCTAAATGCCTAAATTGGTTCTCTAAAAGTTAAAAGGGATGAAAATAATGCACGTAAAACTAATATGGGCTGAAATTAAAATCCAATTAATATTTGCTATTAATTAATATAAACTTGTCACAAATAATCATGCAAAATATTAAATTCGAATGTGAATGAAAAGAATGGTGTTCAAAACATAGTGTATTAAATGAGTCAAATCGCCACATGGGTTAATGAGTTAAAACTTAGGCACTTGCGATAGGAATTGGATTTCATTGGAATGAAAGAGAGGGGATACGGAAAGAACTAAAAAAGAATGGAAGGCTTAGGGCAACGGGCGACACATGTGGGAGAATATAAGGGGTTATATGGGTTACGGTTGGCAATAGGAGGGATTGTAGTGTTACGGCAACGAAGGGAAGGCTTGGGAAGGAGACACGGAAGCAATAGGAAGGCTGCAAGGGTTGACGATAGAAAGGGGAAAGCCAAAGAGGGTCTTGGAACAACAATAAAGGGCTGATTAGAGAGGGGCGAAAGTAAACAAATGGGTTAGGGAAGATCACGGCAGCAGTAGAGGGACTTTGGGGGTTCTCGGTAGCAAAGGACAGCACAGGTGTGGCTTTTGGAGAAGAAAGGAAAAGAGGAAAAGAGAGAAGAAGAGAAGAGAAGTACCTGAAGAAGATGGTAGGATAGCCTCACGCCAAGCTTCACGCTAAAAAGGGCTTCACGCCAAAAATGGAATCGCACCAATCTCAATCGCACAAAGGTTTGCGAAAATCTCAATCTTTATTTCATTCAATCGTTTTTTTCATCAAGCTACAAGAGGGGCTTTTACAAGCTTGTCTTACCCCCAAATAAGGAAACTAAAATTACATAATTATTCTCATCTAAAAATAAACTAACAAAAGAAAGAAAGAAAATAAAGCATAACAAAAATAGTAGACACGAAAATATAAAAAAAAAAAGGACTGGTATTATGCTCCGCATCATGGTGCATGTGTGAAAGACAAGATGCACCTTGTGAGGTGGCAAACGGTTAAAATGACATTAGAAAAGGGTGGGTTCGGTATAGGATATATAGGAGAGAGAAATTGGTGTCTATTGGATTAAATTTGGTGGAGATTTGGAGTAGAAAAGAAAAGCTTTGGGCTGTGTGTGAGACCCAGAGCGTACAATATTATGCTAACGTGATGGTTCGTTACAAATGGTATCAGAGAATGATTCAATTCTCTGCCTGAGGGTGTAGGCTTGGTTGTTGTGTGTGCAGAGCCGAGGACGGCTCTGGCTTTAAGGTTGGTTTATTGTAATACCCCTCTCCAAAAGTCCCACATTGCTAGTAGCATTGGAAATTTCCTGGTATATAAGTGGTAGCCTACCTCCTTCTAGGATGAGGCCTTTTGGGAGCAATAATGGGTTGGCTCGCTAATTGAAAGCCGTGCGGGCTATTTGTGAGGTCCAGAGCAGACAATATCATGCTAGCGGGATGAGTCGTTACAAGTGGTATCAGAGCACGATTCAACACTCGGACTGTGTGGGCTCCACTTGCTTGACGTTGCTTGCCTGTGTGTGTGGACCCTCTGTCAGTGTGACGTACAGAACCGGGGACGGCTCTGGTCTTAAGGGGAGTGGATTATAGCACCCCATTCAAGTCCCACATCGGTTGTGGAGTTGGGTGGAGGGGGCTATATATGAGGACACAAAGCCCCTCTCCATCACAAGGCCTTTGGGCCTTGCCATGTGGGCCAGGGCCCAAAACAAAGCCATGAGGGCCTACATGGGGTCCAAAGCGGACAATGTTGTGATGGGTAGGGTCGGGTCGTTACATATAGGATATACAGGAGAGAGAAATTGGTGCTGCCTATTGGATAAAATTTGGTGGAGATTTGGAGTAGAAAAGGAAGCTTTGGGGAGAAAAGTGATATAACTTAAAATATTGGGGTTTGAATCTGTGGATAGTCAATCACAGGAGGATCTCAAATCTTAAAAGATATTTCAAAATTGGGTGGGGAGGCGTAAGATAGGAGTCAAGATGGAGCAAAGGAGGATGAAAGTAGGAGGCAATCTCAGTTATATTTCTGGGAGTTAAGATGGAGCAAAGGAGGATGAAAGTAGGAGGCAATCTCAGATATATTTCTGGTAGAAGTTGTTGGGTAAGGGATCTGGCCCATACACACTTTTACCAGACTGTATTCCATTTCAAATCAAAAGAATAAACTCAAACTACGATATAGGAGGATGTGGGCATATGGATCATGAAATCTCTATTTTTTTTTTTGAAAGGTAATCTTGAAATCTCTATTGGGATTAATTAATGATAAAATCCTTACACTGGTTTGGATCAAGGAAACTTGGGAGAAGAGTGAGGTCTTTCAAGGTTGGTTTATCTACTCTCTTATCAAACCCCTGTCACTTGCTCCTTGCCCTTACTGAATCCATTTGGAAATCAGCAGCAACCATCTGAGCTTAACAACTCATTTCCCATTTTCCAAGGGACAGAACCTAATGAATAATCCTATCCTCCCAATTCTCCATGAATATCAGTTTTTGAAGGGGGTTAGAAATTGATATGCAAAAAAGAAGTCTAATTTCTCTTCTATTTGTGAATTGCTACTCAACTTACTGTGGAAATCATTGTGTACATAAACCACGAAACTGGAAAACTTCGTCAAAACACTGTCCGGAAATTGCCAAAATTGTCAGGTGACCTGGCATTGCATCTCCCACAAAACAGGAGAAACACAGAAATTAGCAAATGGTTCCCAAATAATTTTGTTGGAAAAGCAATGTCAACAAAATCTTAACCTTTGGGTAACTTAAAATCTAGAAACTTTGCCATCCTTAACTAGTGTTTTGTGCTAGTGTAATGAGAAATCTGTTGACCATCTCCTCAATCCCTTCGGTGTTTTTTCTTTGTGACTTCCTCTTCCTCTGGTTCTCCCATTGATGGATATGGGTGTGGACCCTTTTCAAATAAGGCTCAAATATTATGAAAATGGTTCCCTCAATAATCATATGGGCTATTCATTCCAAGTGCAGAACTGTTATGTTTTTACCATTGTGTAAAAGAAACAAAGTGCTGAACATCTCAAAATCTCTGACACTTACTTGGAGAGGATTTGAGAGACTAGTATAGTGATTTGCCCTGCTAGGTTGCTATGGCTTGCATGGGGTGTGGTGGGTTTTAGGGAAGATAATGGGTGAGTTACCAGAGAGAGAGAGAGAGAGATGATGGAACATTGGATTTGAAGATGAAAATTGAGAGAGATATCCTTGTTTTTTATTAGAAGGGACATGACTCTACTTTTTGTTCATTTGTCATAACCTAACTAGAGTAATGAAAAGGTACACTGGTATTACTTGTTATAAAAGACATCTTTCTTGTGAGGATGAACTTAATCAAGAATTGAATGTGGGTGCTGTTGACAAGTGAGCTATGGTTACTATAATAAGAGGTTTCTTGGTTTGGGAAGAATTTTACTACTATACCTTAATATATAGACGGGAGAGTTCAAAGTGAACAAAAAATGAATCTTGATTTTTCATTCATTAAATAGTTGTAATTTGCTTTCATTTTAACAATAGAAAAATTACAAGAAAATATTAAAAATGGTTGAAAGTAGATTCGACTTGGTAAGTTTGAAAGATTTAATCTATCTGTATTATGTAAGTATTATAAAAGAGAAAATTCATCTAAAATGGATAAGAATAAGGAAAGAGATTTTAGGATTGGATTTGATGGTTGGATTAATTTATTATACTTTTCTTGCGTTAATATCTAAAAATATGTTAAATTTGTATAATATATGACTAAAATATTTAAAAAAAATTAAAATTGGATTTAGTGAGGTGAAAGGATTTGTCTTGTATTAACTCAAAAAATTAAAAAATTGAAAAGAAAAACTGAAAATAGTGAAAAGATTCATAGATGGATATGATAAGGTGGTGAGATTTTATTCCATTTATACAACCAGGGGTTGAAATACGTATCGGCCGATATATATCAGTTTTAGAGATGTAAATATCGGCCGATACAATACGTATCGACTGATATTTAAAAAAATGAGGAAGAAAGAGAAAAATATCTGTCGATATCTCGGCCGATAACGATATATCGGCCAATACCGATTTTTAAACCCCTGTATACAACTAAAAAAGGATTTTTTTTTTGTAAAAAATAGCTAAAATTAGAAAGAGGGTTTTAAGATTAGATTTAGTGTAGTTGGATGGATTAGACCAATTTTTACATATGTATGTCACTTTTTTCAACTTTGTGAATTCTTAGTTTAGATTTCGACTACTAGATTGTCTATTCAATGCATTACCTATTTTATAAGGCTGAAGTTGGTTGAAAATTTTGTGCACCTCCTTCAACTTTTAACTTAATGAAGATTGTAGACTCCATTTTTTCAATCTGAATCAAGGATTTTAATGATAAAGATCTTAAGGATTTACTCTTACTCTCCCTCTAGAAAGAGAGATGTTCTAATTCCAACGAGATAATTTGATTACAAATTCACCAAAGAAATTAGGTGTTTTAAGAATTCAATATTTATGATGAATTGGAAATTTGAATATTATGTTCTAACGTAATTAATTAAATTGAATTACATGCATTTAAGAAATTAAAACATCTATGAATTTTAATTCGACTCGAATCAAATTAAAAATCTAAGAACCTTTTAATGAATCAATTTGGATGTGAAATTAAAATTTAATCAAACAATTGAAACATGCAAGATATGAACAAATTAAATTCACGATAGAAGACATTCAACACTTGGATTAAAATTTAACTAAGAATTTTGAGTGGGATCCACACGGGCAGAGATAAGCTAACATGACATTTTGAGTTGGCATCCTTGAGGCAGCAAATGGGCATATTTTAATGGGCTTTTTAGACCCAAAAAAGTATTCAACGGATCAGGCCCAAAACTAATTTAAATGGGCTTTAATTCCGGTACAAGTGGGTCTATTGGATTGTACTCGAGGTCCCCTCTTCTCTCCGTCAATTCTCGCATAATTTTGAAGAGTCAATTCATCAATTTCGCCTAATTGAGTCCGTTCATCCTTGATCAAGGCTTCATCAGATTCGTCGGGTTCAATGGCCGCGTCATAGTAAGATCTTGAATGCATAGGGACTACTTCGAGCTTGGTTGGCTTAGACAATAGTTACATGAAATCTTATCAGGAGCATTCAAATGGGAACTCTAAATGAAAAATCATGTTCTCTTGAATGCCTCAAAGATCAAAAGTAAATATGCATAAAAATGAGTATTAGTCTAATGGCGGCTGTGGGTGTATTTGGATTGGGAGGAATGCATGGAATCCTCACCGGGAGAGGATCCTCCTACGGGCTTTAAAGGAACATTTTTAAAGACTAATATGTGGATCAAACCATCTTAAAAATAGACTGGGTTTGATAAGATTTAATCATGGCTAAATTTGATCAAACTCATATCATCAAATTACTAAATATTAAAATGTTTTTTTTTTTAACAATTAGAAGTAAGTATCATTCAAAAAGAGGGGAAAAACCTTCCCAAATTACAAAAATAGGGCCCAAATGGGGCCCAACATATTACAATATGAAAAATTATATAAAAATATATGATTTACATTAATTACAATTATAAATAACAAAATAACCCAACAACAATTAAGTTTCAAACATTTTGTAGGAGTTATTAGGAGTCACCATTGTAATCATCTCAAACTACGAGTCATTAAGGGGTTTCACAGGTTTAAATTTTGAAAAGATTTTCAATATAATTGAACACTATCAAGTGAAGCTCAGAGTTGAAGCGAGCTTGAACTGTGAAGGACCTCTTTGAGATATTTTTCAAAGAAATATCTTCCTCACAGAGATTTTTTGAGAAGAATTCTTGATTCTCTTTATCCTAGTTTGTTGCATAGTGGTATTTCATATATTTGTATTTCCCTTTGCTCTCATTGGGTGTTCCTCTATTTCCTGTTTTTCTTTTCTTTTCCTTTTAATAATACTATCGCTGTTCCAATTTAGTTGTCTCATATGCATTTTGGGACTGTCCTAAAATAGTTGTCTCATATGCATTTTGGGACTGTTTTAAAATAGTTACCTCATATGCATTTTGGAAGACTTGCACGATATTGGGTAGAAGTTCATAAGCCTTTTGAGAGCCCTTCCTTAAAAAATTCAAAATTTTAAAATAGAACAAATAAAATGAGACAGAGAGTAATATTTATCATAATCTCTTAAAAAAGAAAAACACCCATGCCACTTAGGGCAACAACTAAATGTGGAGCCCCTAGTTGCATGACAATAGATAGGGATGAATAGTTTATGCATGTGATTATTATTATTATGGTTTTCAAATTGCAAATATCAATGGTGATTGATTTTAAATGTGATAAGATTAGGTTGAGATTCAATTAATCAAGAATTAGGTTTAAGGGTTGTCAAGAGTAAAGCCGAGAGGGCCCAAATAGGCCCAATTTGAGGCTTTCTTGGATAGTGTTTTTATTCATGAAATTTCCCAAGTGAAAATTAGGCTACATATGCATCTGTTTAATAATGTTGGATTTGAATTCAGATTCGCATTATATTGGATTTTTATATGTAAAATCTATATCCGGTCCACTTTGTATTGTCGGATGTAGATATCCACTACACTAAATTTTTTGACATTCTCTTCAGTAAAAAGAAAATAAAATTAATAAAATAGTTAAACTCCAATAACAAAAAACATATTTCAAAGCCCAAAAAATATATGATTGATGAAAATTAAAAGAAAACATTTAAAAATATTTTAAAAACTACTCTAATGTCTGAAAGAAATAAAGAAATTAAAAAAGAAGAACAAAATATATCAGAATAGATAATAAAGTTCTAGAATTCAAATGGAAGCATCTATATCTTACATGTAATACTATCTCCTAATTGTAAATTTGATGGGTAATATGAGGAGATATTAAGGTTAATTTGAAGGTTTTTTCTTCATATAGCTTAATACATAACATGCATATTAATAATAAATATGTTATTTACATCATTTGCCATTTGGGTTAGCAGGTTACCAGATTCAAATATTGTTAGATCCATATTTGCATCCCAATTCAAATGGAGATAGAAATAAAGTTTTCATCCAAACCTATTTGTTTCAAGTTGGATGTTTAGACTTTTGAATTTTCAAATCAGGGGTTGAAATATCGGCCGATACGTATCGTATCGGCCGATATATATCGGTTTTGGATATGTGAATATCGGCCGATATGTATCGTATCGGCCGATATTCACAATATCGGCCTTGATATTGGCCGTATTATATCGGTCCGATATCAAAATATCGGCCGATATCGGCCGATATTTAAAAAAACAAGGAAGAAAGAGAAAAATATCGGCCGATATATCGGCCGATAACGATATATCGGTCGACATATCGTATCGGCCGATATATCGGCCGATACCGATTTTTAAACCCCTGTTTCAAATATCCATTTACATACTTAGTGATTTGGATCCCATTATAGTGGGTCCTCCCAAAGACTACTTTTTCATTGAAGTGCTTAGAATTGACTGAGATTAAAATGATATTCTTTTCATACATCTTTGCATCAAGTTTGAGTCCCTTAGTCACATAGATGCCTCTAGTTTATTGGAGAGACGTACTTTTTCATTAAAGTGTTTGGAATTGACAGAGATTAAAATGATATTCTTTTCATACATCTTTACATCAAGTTTGAGTCCCTTAGTCACATCGATGCTTGTGGTTTATTGGAGAGTGCATGTATCTCAAGTTTTGCCTAATGCCCTCACACTCAGAGAGATAGAGAGAAAGACAAGGTTTTGAAGTTCTCCGGCATTAAAAGAAAGGAAAAAAAATCAAGAACTCTGCTGCCTAATATAATTGTAATGCATTCATGTGGTCTTCATTAAAAAAAAAAACCCTTTACTAAGCTAATAATAGCAGTTAACCATCTCTCAAATTTCAATTCACATGCACTTCTATAATTTGTTGTCTAGTCTTTCATTCAAAATTAGTTTTTTAAATTTAATAAATCAATTTTAAATAGATAAAGTAAATCGCTTTGATAATGATAAATGATCACGAGGAAGACATATGCTTGTGTGGGAACCCCAAATGATTCTTCTCACTAAGTCTTTCATTAATATTCTCAAAAAGGCATTAGGCTTAAGCTTCCTGCAACTCATGATGATATACACATAAGAAAAAATCTGTTCTTCCACATATCTCCATTAATGGGGTTTATCTCTGCCGCCGGAACTGATTTGTCAAATCACCAAGGGTCTATTTGATATTAGAATAGTAATGAATTTACATCGCCGATGTCTAAGTTCATCCAACTCATTCCATTCTATTTCCGTATTCAAAACTAATGACCCTCTAAAGTATCTCTTGTAATCAGTACTTTAATGTGCAAAATCTGATCACACCAGTGAAATCAGTATGATTTCCATGGACCACAGTCAAGTTTCTTGCAAGAAGTGCTCCATGTACTACTGCATTCACCTCCAGCACCATCACAGCACTTGCACACAATTCCAAGTGATTCTAGCACCTTAACATACCCTAGAAAACAAATCAAATCACTAAATTAGATCAATTGGGAGAGAAATATTAATGATGTATCACATTAATATCACTATTGACAAGACTGAATTAAAAAAAAAACTTTACATGAACATACAGAGAGACAAGCAAACAGAAATCTTAAATGGCTTTGATGATGCAGAGCATGAAAACTTGTTGGATTGTAACATACATAGAAAATAAATTTTGTTGAGTTTGAGGAAAGAGAAAGATATAAATCATAAAAATGAGGGAGAGAGAGAGAGAGAGAGAGAGAGAGAGAGAGAGAGAGAGAGAGAGAGAGAGAGAGAAGTGAGTTTTCTGTTCTCTTACTCTGTGTATCCATGAAAGGAAGAACTCGAGCTTCTGCACAGGTAGAGGTGTGAACTTGGAGGAAGAAGGTGATGAACAGAACAAGCAGGCAACTTCTTAGGAAACCCATTTGTCTGCTTGAAGAGGTTTGGCAAATGGGTGCCCAAATGTTTATATAGATAAAAAGACTAATCACCAAAAGCCCATGAATGACTAGGGATTTTCTCACTACTTGCATAAATATTATTGTTTAATTTAATAATCTTGTGTGATGTTTGATGTTTTCTCTCTTTTGAAATTGAGTGGGTATGGGGCTTCTAGATTGATGGAACGCGTTTGCACGTTGGGTACGTTTCTTTGAGGAATAGAAGCTTCTCACGTCAATCAATGGACCCAAATGTCTTTGAATAAAGGTGAAAAAAACATATGGATGGGAAGGAGCCAAGCAATTAGGACCTAAATTTCTCTGTCATTTGGACGTGATATGTGTGTTTTCTTTTGGAGTTTTCTAAAGACTAGGGCTATGATATTGTCAAGAGGGTGGCCCACAGGAGAACCAACTTGATTGATTTTGTTCAGAGATGGTCACAAGAAGTTTCTCTCCATTCATGCATGTGTACATGTTCACACTAGACAAGAGTTTGGCATGATTGCTTTGTCCTGTTCACGATTGTCTACTCCTTTCTAGTTTCTGTTCATTTGTTAAATCTCTAACAATGGAAGTGGGTCTCGGCCACTTTGACTTATAGACCTTCATGTGACTAGGTACTTCACTTCATCATCATTACACAAATAGTTTAGATATGAATTTCTAGGATTACACTAGAAGTCTTAAATTTCACTCTTTTTGAATTGACTTAAAACACGAGATTTACAGGTGATCTGTGTATCCGTAGAATTAGTCTCACCTCCAATACAAGGTGAGAATACCTTAAGGTTTTTTCTTCTTAACTATGCTTTTTTCATGGGTGGGTCCCACTCGAAAAATTTAAAGTCATGATCCTACTTCAATTTCCAGCTCCACCCATGTTTTAAAACCCAGCAGATGCATACCGACTGATGTATCAGGTACTATTTCAGTCAACATCAAGTGTTAACTGTTACACAATTAGATCCGAATTATCTTTTTCTGAAGACTTAAAAGAATACAAAGGATATATAAATATCAGCCGACATGCGCTTCAAATGAGATGAACAGAACTAATTGTGGACTAATGCACTAATTTTTAAATCCTCAGTTCCGTCATTCATTCCTACCAATCATAATCACAAGGCCAGATGATTAACACAAGGACAGATGCTCGTTCATGTTTCAAAGGAACAGCTATTGAGCAAAAGATGATCACTAAATGAAAATTCAATGAATGAAAACATATAAGGTCCACATCAGTTAATGAACTTTGCCATTCTTTTAAGAAGATGACGTTTCTGTAATCCATTTTCAGTTAATGAACTTTGCCATTCTTTTAAGAAGATGACGTTTCTGTAATCCATTTTCAATGAACAAAGCCAAGCCTTTCTGCTAGTTTACCACAGCTGCTGCATTCGAGTTTTCTTCGCAACTAAGGTACACTTTCATTTTATTCACTGCATCTGCTTTTCTGTGCTGGTTGATCCAGATGATAAGGGAGGTTGGGTGTGCTGGAGATGACCAAATACTAGTTGTCTCTGTATCTCACTGAAGTGGTAGTTTCGTCGGAGCGTAGTTTTCCCCAATTATCCACCCAATCCAATAGACTATCAGACAGATGGATCCAATAGTAAGATCGATGATCTGGTCTTCAAGTGCCTGATGCCGAAACCTACTTAGCTAGCCCACAAGTCTAGACCTTGGAATAAACATGAGCTGAGTCTGTTAGTATAGTACCCTTGTATTGTGTCAATTTTATCCAGACCAAGCTGGACTACCCTCTGTCAATTGAATTCTCACTTGAATTTACTCCAATCTGACTGAAACAACTATTGATCTAACACCATGAATTTCCATCAATGGATAAAATTGAATCTATGAGACATGACTTCAGTTATCCAATCAAGATAATTTTTTATAAGCACTTTATTCAAGCAATAATCTTTCCCATCACTCCATCCACATGAGCCCAACATAGAGGCTTCAAACTGTTATTTTAAGATGCATCCTCATTTGATCCTTGCTCGATTTATGTTCTAAGCCAGAGCTCCATTACTAGGCTTAAAGTGTGAGTCTACATCCATCAGAAAGCAATTAGTAGTAGTGCTCCAAGCCTGGGAACAGGAACTAAGAAAAATAAAATGGAGCACCCTTAGTGAAATTAATTGACTGGTGGCAGTGGCAGTGCCTGTTTGGTAGAGAGAACATATCTGAATCTGTAATTATCCAAAATTCTGGGATAACAAGTTCTGATACTGGGATGTGGAGAAATCACGCATGAACTTTTAGTGTTTGGTAGGACTTAGAATTACCATGTGGGTATATAAGGATTCCATAGTATAAGTGATTCAATCTTAGCAATTCCAAAATGACACCTGCAGACAAGAATCTGTAAATCTACCAGAATTGGAAGTCGGAGAGAATTTCATAATTGAAGTTGTCAACTTCCAGTTTCACCTGAACATGATACTCTTTGGGGTAAATTACAGACTGCAATCTGCCTGCAAATTCCATGCTGCCAAACTGGCCCATAATCACAAAAAAGTGACTATGATAAGTAATGAATTAATGACAACATAACACCAAGTTGATCAGCAGATAACTCAAAACCAGTGCTTCCAGTACAAATAAAATGATACTTCGCACCAGGAACGACATCTCAAACTTTTAAGGGAAAAGGAAAATGGTCGCCAGTAAGAAAGCTTTAGATGGTTAGGATATGGTTAATTGACACTCAAAGATCGTTCGGGCAAAAAACTTGATGTCAAATTTTTCTAATGGTTCATCATGCACCCTAATAAAACAAATGGAAGCAAATTGAATCTGTTAGTTGCTTGTAGATCTTCACCCTTTAACCCTTTAGAAACATTTTAATTTCCTAGGATTACGTCAAATGTGCACTATATATACAGGCAAAAGAAAATATATATAAGCATGCCCATTTACATACATGTATAGCACATGTATGCATACATTAACACACGCATGCAGACATTCCCCCTAAGGCAAGGCTGCATGGATTTTTGTGTGCACCACCTTTGCAGGGCCAACATGGGTCCTTGTTACATTACGCTAACTACCAAACTTACAAGTTCAATTATATTGTGTTAAATGTGTCGTTGGATTGTTGAGATTCATCCACTTTCCGCCACAATGTCCACCTCATCTGTCATCTGTACCACAATTTCAGTTGGCTCCAGGCACCCTCTCAATGAACAATGCCCAAGTTGCCCCCTTTCATTGTCCCCGAAAACCAAAGATCAAGCCCTTGTTGGTGACAGCAAGAGTATGGTAGAGACCCGTGCTTATTTGTGAAATATGATGGGCTTTCAGATTAGCCAGAATCCGTGGCTTTGTGATTTTGTCAGAAAGCCCCCTGTCAGAAAAGCCTAAACTCCCAAATCCCATCCAACCAAAAGCAAAAACAGAGCCATTGTCCATGAGAACAAAGGTCTTCCTCTTCCGGGCACAGATCTGCAGTCACATAAATATAAAGCGCTAAGAGAGAGAGAGAGAGGGAGAGAGAGATTCAACATTACGTAAATAATACAAGGAAAAAAAAAAAGCACTGCAAGACATGGTAGAATCCACATACCATGTTGCCGCAACAGGAATTTCCTGTTGTGACCAATGGGAAACTGAGACATTGTAGGGGGATCAATTTGAATGAAAAAGAAAATGACAAAGGATATCACTCCCAACCATGATGTGTCACTTCTACAATGGTACAAAACCAACATATATAACATATTAAGATACACTATTTTTGTACCTGCCTGAATCTTTGATTTGATAAAAGCATTTACAAAATTCAAAATTTTTAAAGAATAAAGGGGACAACCACAAAAGGCACAAAAGGTGCAGGTTTATGGTCATGCTTGCTCCCTCTCTTTTTGAGCCTTGTACGATGTGGATCACTTACTCCTGCATTGCCCCTCCTCTATGTCATTTTGGAATGCTATGATTAGCCTCTATGGTTTACAATGATCAATGATGTCTTCAGTTGCTCTTCTGTCACTCTCAGATAATCTTTAGAGGGCCATCGAGATTCTGTTGGAATTTGGCCCTGTTTGCAAATGGTTGCTCCTAATCTAACTGGGTTATCCTAATCGAATTTATAAGATCTTCCCTGAGTCGCCTTGGTTTTTAAGTTTTTTCTGTTTGGGAGTGGGACACTTTTGTAAGTTATTGGTTGCTCTCTCCTTTTGGAATGTTGGTGGGTGGTTCTATTGCTTTCCCTTCCTTATATCTCCTTGGGTACAATCCTTCTGCTCCTTTCTAATATAGTTACCATTTAAGGGAAAAAAAAACCACCACAGTTTCTTATTCCTTTTTTCCTACGTAGGACCATGGAAACAATTTGCCAAATCCAAATATAAATGCCAACCCTAGACTGATGAGATAAGCAACTTGATGACATTGGCGATGATGATGATGAAAATGGATTATATGAATCTCAAGTCGAGGAATACTTCCCTTGTTAGAGCACCTGCTTCCTCTCCAAGTAATAAAAGAAAAGAAAAAGGAAAAAAGAAGAATATTTCCTTCTGTTGCACTATCCTGCTGTCTATCCCATTTGAGCTTTCTTTCACTGTTTTCCACATCTGGTCTTGTACCTCAGCCTTTAGGGCTCCAAAGAAAGGCCACATGTTATGGAAACTTGAATATTTGGCTATAACATGGTTCATGTGAGGAGAGCAAGAGCAAGCACGTCTTGGAGGGTAAAGCTGTGCTCGAAGGAAGAACAATATAAAGATAAGTTAAATATCATGCATTGGACATTGACATCAGAAGTTATCTTAGGATTTCGATGGACCAGTTTAGTGGAAATTGGTCAAGTTTTCTTGATGCATCTTCTTGTATTTTTCTTCGGGATGGATATTGTATAGCATTCTCATATGGATGAGCGAAGTCCCAATAACTACATGACGCAGGGGGGTTCTCCAGTGCACTTTCTTCTTTTTCTCCATTAAATAAATTCTCTATCGATTTACCCCAAAGAAAGGGACAACCACAGAATTTTAAACTGTAGAACATATAATTTCTATACTAAACCAGTATATTTACCCATGAATTATACCCTAGTGCATGTTGATGCTACTGACCCTGAGTTTCTCAATGATAACATTTTAATTCAATGATCTTTCTGCTGATATATACAATGTTGTCAAACTTGAATTGTATCGTGAATGGGTCAAGGGTGTCAATCATGAATCATAGAATTGTAAGATTCATAACGTTTTGTTCAATTCCTCATAATATGACAAAATGTACCAATTCAAGATTAAATCAAAATGCATTAGAAGTCAAGATTTTTACATTCCAAAATCCAAATCATCATAATTCATAAATTTTTATTATCCAAAATTCCAAAGCATCTAAAGAATATCATTATTATCATTGTCATCAATCTCATCTAAAACATCCAAGTAAGATGAAGATAAAACGTCTCTTCCATAGTAAGTAAGATGAAGATCAATAATAGTATGTAGACTTAGTCAATAAAGGAGTTAATATCACCAGGCGTATCAGTGTGATAACTTGAGGGTTTTTATTATTGACATTAACAGATTTTAAAATGATGATTCTTTGGGGTACCAAAAGACTCCTATATGTATTCTATTGAAGTTGATGTTGCTAATAAATATATATGTGGTGGTAAAACTCACCTTTAAAAAAAAATTAAAATTATGCAGTGGTAAAATGCCTAGTTATGACACACCTGCACTGCAAGGTGTCTCTTAAGGCTGGTCAGTAATCCAGGGATAGTCTTATCATTCTCGTCTCCTTGCCCCAGTGCACCACAATAGCCTTTACCCCATGTATACACCTGTAGAACATAAAATGATAACAAAGTACTTGCAATAGGAACACACCTATAAAAAAATGACTTTTAAATTTTTTATCCATGTTAACATGATACATGTATAAGAATCATCTAGTACTCACCGAAAAAAAGGAAAAGAATGTATAAGAACCTTCTTTCTAGGAGTTTCTCTACTGTCATATTCAGTAAGATGCATCTGTACTTGAATGCTTGAAAGACACAAATATACACATGCATGTAGTCCTATAATGTAGGTATCAATTCTTCTACTAAGCTGTCATTTGATTCTCTCTATTTCTTCTGAGTATAAAATGTTGGCCATTTTTTCCCTTTTCATGGCAAATGCAGAAAGTACATGAAAGATGTCTTTTCTGAAGATATTTGTATGGGCTATCAAATATTTTTTGGCACTCCTAGATGCTTCATGTGTTTGACACTAAACACTGAATTAAAAGATCCAGACCATCAGCAAATGTACACCCCTTACAGCCAAATTTGATACATGCAGAACCCATCATTCAAGGATGCATCCATTTATGCAATAAACTTGGGGATTCCTTAAAAGATCTCGAAGTTGAGAAGGGCTTAGCAATTTCATCATTGGCTGCAATAGATAGTAAGGAAATGATCTAGCCTACTGATTCAGGATTTTTTTCCCCATCAAAGGTTAGCTATATGGGCATATCAGAAATCTTTAAGTCACTCCCAGATGCTTAAATGTGTTTGAAACATTAAATTAAAAGATCCACACCCTCACCAATTGTACACCCTATACAACCAAATTTGATATACGCAGGAGCCATCATTCAAGGATGCATGCTATTTATACAATAAGTTTCTAAGCTGACCATGGATAGGGGTTCCTTAGAGATCTCAAAGTTGGAAAGAGTTGAGCAATCTCATTGGTGGCTGCAATAGATAGTTGAGAAACGATCTGGGCTACCAATTTGGGATGGTTTTAGAGCTCTCCCACCAAAGTGGGGCACTCTATCAAATTTAAAGGGCCCTAGATGTATACAAATCAACACCTCTCAAAAAAAAAAAAGAGGAATACAAATCAACATAATTAGGAAATTATACATTTCATGAAATTCGTGAACCTGTAATGCCTCAATAGAAAAAGACTGTCCAAGCAACTCAACAGAAATCATATATCTAAAATGACACCAATTTCAAAGTTCTTACGAACTCACATATCCATTGGAATCAAGTGCCACTGCATGCTCATCACCGGCGGAGACACAGATTACATGAATATTCTTCCTCTTAAAGGACTGGATAGCACACGGTTGGAACTCATTATGTTGACCACCATGGCCAAGACAGAAGTTGGATGCAGAACCAAATGAATAAACTGTCCCATCACCAGTTACTGCTAAGGTGTAATTCACACCTGCAGCAATCTGAACTACACAACCAAGACCTTCAAATTGCTGCACTAATTTAGGAGTGGGCCTGTCTAGAGTGTCACCATGACCAAGCTGTCCGTGTGAATTAGTTCCACACGTATACACACGCCCCTCCTTTGTGAGGATCACAGTAAAATTAAGCCCTGTGGCAACCTGCGAAACAGGAAAAAGTACATTTGGTTCAAAAGATAAATAAATAAAAATGCATGTTAGGGCAATCATATTTCATGACAATGAGATCAGCATATCAATGAAACACCAAACTTTTGAGACACGATGCTGACTTCAATTTAAATCAATCATTGGTTTTTGGCCTATGAGCAGTATCTCCAGTTTGCTTGTGCATTAGATCCAAAAATGATAAAACATATCTTACCTGCTTGCATGGAATGCCCTTCAGTGCTTCAATATGAGTGGGTTTGAAAATAGTACGCCTCACTTCTCCATGACCACAACAAAATGATGAATAATCACCGCATGTAAAAACCTGAAAGATAAGATGTGAAATGGAATGACTTCTTCCAGCAGAAAAAGCAGAGACATCAGTTTCTAGCTATACAAACCTCTCCTGACTGCACGACAAAAGCTGCATGGTTGTGACTTGCAGAGACATGCATAACATGTGATTTAGATGGAAAGCTTATTCGTGTAAGGGCTACACGTTGAGTTGTAACTGGACCAAGGCCAAGAACTCCACACAAACTGGAACCGCAAGAATATACTGAATCACCATTGATCAAAAGTGTGTGATATTTTCCAGTGGTAATCTGCATCTGTTGTGATGAGAATTCCTTTCATTAAACTTCTAGAAAGAAGGGAAGACTAAGTTTAGCATAAATTTGAACAGATAAGTGATAAAAGAATGTAGTATCTCAGTTCGTTCTTTATTTTTTTTATCCATTTAACTTATAAAGGTATTAAAAGAAGACTAGGAATGATGGCATTTTAAAAGAATAGGAATGATGGTAGAGATCCATAAGAACTGAAACCTTCGCCCTTCAGTGAGAAAATTGACTTCAGTTGCCTTTTTTTTTTTTGAAAGGTGACTTACAGCTTCTTTTTATGAAAGGTAAAATTGACTTCAACATTTATCGATCACAAAATTTAAGTGCAAACTTTATCATGTTACCAACATCATTAAGGGGTGGGTTACTAGGTTCACTGACCGTGCTAATAAACAGAAGAAGCAGAGAAAACAATTCCAGAAATAGCAATTTGATCTTCTCCAAGCAAATCTAAATTGTGGGGCCAATTCTTCCCAAGGTATTCTGTTGGATGGACCCTGATAAAAGACATTTCTGGATCATATCAGTGGGCTAGAGGGTAGTGATGACTAGTCTAACTTGACAAGAAGTGGACCTACAATGCAAATATTTTTCAAGTATCACAGCTGATAAATTATCACCGTAATACGATTCAGTAAATCATTTCTCCTCAAAAGATAGATGAATATACGAGGATTTAGTCATCATCATAGGCATTTTCCGCCTATTTGGAGCTCCTTTTAAGTTCTAATTTCCCTTCTATTTGTGATTTCTTCTTTTATTCCTTTGAAAAGAAAAACATACACACTATTTACGGTGGGTATCCAAGATGAATGCCAAAAAATAGAAGTCACAACCACTAGTTTAACGACTGAAAAACAAAGTGCCTATAACCTGAAGCTACTTCTGGAGACAAAATCACTGTAAATCTCTGCATGAAAGATCCATTTATCTACCATCCCCACTTTAGATCAACTTAAATGATGGAATGAAAAACCCCCACATCTTACAATATCTTTAATTTCCCTTGCTATAGGTAAAACATCCAAGGAACTCTTTTCCTTCCCAATGCCCATTTCAAAGCATTGAAGAAATCACCTTCGAATCTATCACGTCCTTCTTTACCCCCTCAGTCCAAGTCTTTAAAGAATGATTTAAAAAATAAACCAAGTCTTTAAAGGCCTCCCTCTTCTCTTAGCACCTTCCACCTATAACCTTCCAATTCACCATACTAGGGTTGTTTCTAATCATTCAAACACATGCATTAACCATCTTGATTATCTACATTTTTGCCTCCACAATAGATATTTGAGTAGCGCTGTAGTTGCAACTAGGCGCCCTTGCCGAGGCTGTAGACCCATTTTGGGCCTCGCCTAAGCCCTTTTCTATAATAAGCCATTTTTCAGTTGTTTGTATTAACTAGTAAATATTATAATTAACGTGAAGTAATTGTTAGTAATAGTTAATTAAAGTTCTAATTATTAGGTGATGTACATGTGAATCAATATAATATATATGTGCTAGGAAACTTAGTTTCCAATATATTTTGGCACTTTGCATGAGTATTATTGTATTTTATCAACAATGATGCAATGAGGACACAAATCCATAATCCACACATATTTTGAAGTATCTAAATAAGTGTGCCTAGTATAACGAAGATTGTTCTTAGACATGTGCCTTGCGCCTTAGGCTCAAGGACTCGTTCGTGCCTTGATTGTGCCTTGCACCTTAACTACTACGATATCTAATAAAAGATGTGTAAGGGAACACTATTTGCATCTTTGGGACATTCTTGTAGGGAAACTTCCACATCAAAACTTCACCATCATATAAGTATCATTCAATAATCAATTCAAAACCTAGAAACATTCATTGCATATTTAAAAAGAGAAATGACTCGATAAGCTCAACCTCACAACAAGCTTGAGCTTGTTTTCTAAAATATGAATATGTAGGATCCACTTTCTATTGTACGAAAAGACCAAAAATTTGTATTTTGAACATCTCTCATGGAAAGATCTTTCGAAAAAAAACCTCTCATCCAAAGTAAGATGGCCCATTATCACCTGCACATGACATGCACTATTGGTTAAGCACACACCATAGGGTGTAATGACATCACACTTCATAGGTGATATAGGGTTATAATGATAAAAGCCCAAAAGGTGGGCCCACGCCTAGCCAAACCCATTTTGGTCCTCACCTAACTCCAAGGAGCACTCATTTTAATGAAGCCTAGTTTTTTTTAGAAACTTTTTCTACAAAAGAAACCCTTTTTATTTTCTGCCATAACTAATAGATATTCTAGTTAACATGAATTAACTTAGTAATCTGTTTACCCTGAATTAAGCTAGTAATTTACTTAATTAGAAACTTTGATTGTTATATTGTATACTTGTGCATAGGGCTGAAACTCGGGCTGGTTGGGCAGGGCTCTTTTTTTTGGAAAGATAACTTCATTAATAAAAAAAAGGAAACAAGAATAACAAAGAAGGCGGGCCAAAAAGAACCCACCACATGGAAGAAACCACAAAAAACCCCGCCCAACCCATTACAAGAATTTATTTACAATTTCCGTAGATAGAGCCATCTCATTAGCAGTCAAGTTAGCTGCTCGATGAGCCCAAGCAATCTTAAAATCATAAGCCGCAATGAGGTCGAGCTGGGTTTTAATAAACCCAACCCAACCCAACCCATATAAAAAATTATTGAACCCGAACCGACCCAACCCAACTCGAGTTACTCAACCCAACCCGACCTGAATTGCTAACCCAACTCAACCCGAGTGTTGACCTGAATTGTTGGCCCGACTCAACCCGAGTGCTTTATATTAAATTTTATGAATGGTCGGAATGGTCGGGTCGAGTCGATCTTAAAAAGCTTGACTTGACCCGATCTGAATTTAATTGGGGTTTTTTCTCTTCAACCCAACCCAGCCCTATTTAAAAAAAGTAAAACCCAACCCACTTGATTTCTCGGGTTGGGTCATGCGGGTTGGGTTAAAACCTGACTCAAGTTTCACCCTTACTTGTGCATGAATGTGATGCATACTTATGTAATATGCTTGGATTTTGCATTTTGTTAACAATGATGTGAGAATAATGCAAACTAATGTATGCATGCACATTTTTAAAGTATCTCAATAAATGTGCCTACGAAATTAAAATTGTGCCTGGCCATGCACCATGTGCCTTAGGCTCCAAGACCTTTTGGAATTGGCATCTTAGTTGCACCTTGCACCTCAATTACTATGATTGGGGTCCATCATTTACCATGAGGAGATTTTCAGATACAAGGGTTATTTTCTAGAGGAGGAAAATGGACCGTGTGTATATTTATTTTCAGAAGACACGCTCATTGAAATACACTATGAGAGGTACTAAAAACCCACACTGCCACAGGTATGTTTCAATCCAATGGAAAATAGTCATCATGCACTGGCTTATGCAGGATGAAGTTTAGGATAATCAGCTATTATAAGAAAGAGTTTAAGAACTAATGGTTGGCATAATGAAATGTAGGCTCTGCATAACAGGTTTCATTAAAAACATGCTAAATCTTAACATAATGTCACGCTTATGAATCATTCCTTCGTTAAAGGAAGAAATAGAAAATCCACACAAGGACAACTGCAAATCTGCAATTTAAGTATGAATAAGCATCAAACAGCCAGTTAATTAACACTAATTGCAATATCAAAGAAGTAGTACATTGCCTGCTGGTGTCTCAATCATACCAGACGCTTGCTCCACAGACTGCAAGAACCTCAACACCCGCTTCCAATTCCCATCACAGCGATCTAGTAGCTCCTTCCTGGCACTTGGAGGCATAGAGTAAAAAATGGAATGCATGCAGCAAAGCTGGAAAGCAGCAAATTCAGCCATTGACCGGAACTTGCAAGGGTACACCCCATAACTCCCACCAAAGGTCCGACATGTCTTCTCCAAAGAGACAAGATCGAGTGCACTCAAACAGCCAGTAGTCAAAATCTCTAGAATCAAATGAGACGGCAATTCTTCAATTGAAAACAAAGACCGATCCCTTTCTGCCATTGAAATTTACTTATTCCTCCTTCAACCCAAGGATGGTTAGACACTTAGATTTACAACATGATAAAAACAGAAACCATAAACAGATATTGAGCTCGGAGAAATGATCATTGAAGCAACCCATGTCTTACTTGGATAAATGGGTGAAAAGGGGTTTCAGGAAAAAGGAGGAACTTCCAAGATCAGACCCAAAAGGTCAAATTCTGAAGCACAATTCCCTAGCAAAAAACGAAACATCAGACAGGAATTTTGAGTCGAAGCTCTTGTATTTGACACGTGAAACAGAAAAGGGCTTCAGATGAAGAATCAAAGGCGGGGAGCGAGCTTTCGAACAAGAAAAAAATTGAAGCAAAAATCTCGAACGTTGTTCAAAAAAACCATCCAACAGTACGATTGGATTGCAAGATTGAGACAAGGAAACCAAAAATGGCATCACAAAAAAGAAGATCATACAATACAATCCAAACACAACCAATATATGGACACAGAGAGAAAGAGGAGAGATTGAACACTTGGATCAAGAAATGTGACTATATTAAGAAAAATTCTAGGAAAGAAGTACGAGAGGACTTGAAAGGATCCTACCAGAGATTTTTACATGAAAATGTAGAATAAAAAAATGTGACTATATTAAGAAAAGATCATACAATACAATACAATACAACCAATGTATGGACACAGAGAGAGAAAAGGAGAGATTGAACACTTGGAACAAGAACTGTGACTATATTAAGAAAATTTCCAGGAAAGGAGTACGAGAGGACTTGAAAAGGATCTTACCAGAGATTTTCGCATGAAAATGTAGAATAAAATGGGATCTTTTCAGCTAACAAATAACGAAACAAGAGATTAATGATTTATAATTGTAATTAAGCGAACGAAAAAGAAGGATCATTTGTTGCTAGAAAAGTAAATCGAGATCGAGAAGAAGGAGAAGAAGAAAGGAAACAAAAGGTTAGGGTAGGGTTTAGGGGGCGACTGCGTCACTTTTCCTTTCGGAGAACGGAAACGGAACCTTCTTTCGTGGGCCCGGAGCTTGCAATGCTGTCTCGTGGTCTCTTCGGCTTCCACGTGGCATTCCTTGTCGTCCGTGACTGTTGCGGAACTTGTCTGTACGCTCTTTTATTTCATATAACCTTAACGTAACTCTAGTACTGAACTCGGTAACACTAGTGCTGAAAACGAAACACGTGTCGCGTGCGCAGTCATGAACCGAGGTTCGACAGTACGAGAAGTCGGTTAGATCGGTTTTTGAAAAATGACAAAAAATTATTAAAATATAAAAAGGTCTAAATTTGGCTTAAAAAATAGAATTTTAACAAATTTAGGATGGCTGGACTTTATCATTATAGAATTTTCAATTTTGAGACAATTTTTTCATTAAATTCCCTAACAAACTTTGATTTATATACATTAAATAAATATTTAAATTAAAATATACTTTCATTTATGCACTTTAACTTCTAATATGTCCATATTAATTAGAAAATACATTACATGTTTGACTGTAAAAATATAGTTAGCAACTAAATTATCAAGATCAACATGAAAATTCTATAGATAAAGATATAATTGAGATGAGGTTAATTTGATGATCAAGAAACTCTGTTATTATCATTGAGCATGTGACACATTAATAATAATTTTGATTGGATCCACAATCTTCTAAACTTTCTAAATTTTATCATTTTAATTTATTTTTAATTTTTATAATATTAAAAAAGCATAATTCCACCAATTTGATTGAAGTGATTTAATAGATTACTTACTCAAAGAGAGATTTCTTCAACGAAATTAACATTTTAAATAATGAGGTTAAAACTATGCTATATATTCATTTATTTTATATAAAAAATAAATATACTAAAGTTAGGCTAAACACAACAATTGCCATTAGGCCTTCGATTTGAAATGTATGAGATCATTTAGTGTAATGTCAAATTTAAATAAATTTTAGTTATATCTAATTGATGCATTTTTATTATTGAATTAATTATAATAGATAAAAATATTCGATCCATATTTCATTTAAAAATTTATTTATATAAATTTCTATAGTAATTCATTTTATTCATCTAATTTTTTTCGTGAGTGAATCTTTTGATGTGATAAATTATTTTTTAAATAATACAGGTCTGTGATCAGCGAGATTAATCTAATAAATAAATACATATTAACTTTGGGACGAATCGAACGCGGAGACGTCGTAAAAGCTTTAAACCAGACGAAGCCACGTGGCATGCTATAGTTTTGCAGTGAGTCTTCCAGACTCTCTGGACTGTGCCGGAGGAACGAGATCAGCATCATCATATAGCTCTGCTGCTTGCTTGCTGTGGGTTGTGGGACTTGACAGAGATGGCGGATCGTTTCTTTCCCAACCATTTACCGGCATTCGTCGAAGAGACCGATGAAGCCATCCAGAAATCTGCTGCAGATGATTCTCTGACGAAGCTTCTCTCTCTTCCCTATCCCAAAGCAGCTGAGAAGTTCTTGCAAAGGGCTCTCTATCTCAAAGATAAGGTCTTCCACTCATTTCACTTCCTGCAGCAAATTCGTTACTGGTAATTAGGTGTTGGGCTTGCAGATGTTTGATAAAATACAACACTGACTTTGGGTATTTTTAAACAGTTGTTATGATTTAGTGTGAAAAAAATGCACCATTTATCTAAGATTTGGGGTGTTTCAGTTACTGTGTATTTTTCTCTCTCATTCTCAATAAGCTTTTAGGAATTAGGATGTATCCTAGCCACAACTAGGATGTTCTAGATGGGTCTTCTTCTTCTTCTTCTTTTAACTATGGGAGTTTTTACAAATGTTTGCTTTGTGGAAGAGTAGTATTGCCCATTTCTCCTGGATGGACCTCTTCTTTCTTTCTATTTATCCCATTTTATGTCGTACTTTTTCAGTCAATTATGTTAAAAACCATGTCCTCTTCCCTCGTCTCTTTTATTACCGCATTTTGATTAGTCTTTTAAGTATCTCCATTTTGTCCTAGTACCTTTTAATTGCAATCATTTTGGTTGTCTTTCTGGTGTTATTCTTGCATTTGCCTATGTGGTCAAACCTTTTAAATTACATTCTCCTATATTTCTTTGTTTTCTATTTTTTTGATTGGGCCGACTTTTGTTTCTTCTAATCCATTTAACAGTCTCAATTCAAGTTTGCATACTACTGCACTGGTTAGGGAGATAAGTGTGTTTGACTGTTTGGATTGATCATATGTGGGCCTTATTTTGCTATATAAAAATGGGTGTACCATAAACCCCACATTTTGGGTTTTTTTTGGAGTTTTAGACATTCATCTTAGCACGAACTTCTTTGTCACTATCACTTGATCCACTTTGTTCATCATCAAACATTCAACTTTATATCATTATAGGTCTAATTGTTGTCTCATATTAATACCTCCTAATCCTCATTCACGACATGATATTCATCTATCACTAGCTTCCCTTACTGTCTCAGTTTTTCCTTTTTTTTTTTTTTTTCTTTTAAATATTATAGATTGTGAGAGAGACTTGGTCATGCATTGGACGTGTGAAAGACTACAGTCTCTATGTTGGCTCTCTTGGTACAGCCTACTTACTTTTCCAGGCATATCAAGTTACTAAGAACAAGAACGATCTTAATCTCTGTGCTGAGATTGTGAAGGCTTGTGACAAAGCTTCTCGACAATCAGGGTATTTATTTTTCCTTTCTTTCTATCCCCAATTCCCTCTTTTCACTTTTCTCACTTCATTAGTGTAGCTGTAGGATGTATCTACCTAGACAATTTAAATAATCTTTTGGAGTATATTTTATTATCATTGCTCTGGTTACGAGCTTGTCACATAAATATCTTGGTTGGCTCCTAAAGGAGTAAAAATGACCCTAGGCGCTTGGAAGGAGTGTGTTTTATAATTAGTTCTTAGTTAATAAGATGGACAAAAACAATGGAAATGGTTGCATTCTCATTTTTGCATGTGCAGTTATATCACATTCATTTGTGGGCGGGCTGGTGTTTGTGCTCTTGGTGCAGTGGCAGCGAAGTATGCTAGGGATCAATCTTTGCTTGACCAATATTTAATCCAATTTAAAGAGGTAATGTTTTAGATTTTGGTAGTTCTATGAGATACCTTTCCACTTTTTGGTTTGTCAGACGTGTAAATGCTAATTTACTACACTAATATACTTGTCCCCTTTATTCTGCTGTGCTGTTAATCGGCTACCAATTTTATTATTGCTTGTCATTTTTTTCCTTGTTGAGAACAAATTGCATACTGCAATGAGCGATCACTTCCCCTTTTCCAATGCCGAAAACGCCTCTGCTTTTCAGCTTTACTTGGTGGAAGTGACTCAGTAATACTAATTTCATTAGTATTGTCACTCCTATTTGTGAAGAGCATGACTTTTTTTAATCACATTTCCATTCAATTTTTGCTGGGTCTTGTTCCTTTCTTTGGCATTCTATTATTTTATTTTCCTGTTGTAAGTGTGTAGCAGTCCTTGTGCGCCTTTTAATAAATTTCTTTATCAGTAAAAAATATACCCTATTCAATGCAGTGCAATTTCTAGTACAATCTACTTGAGGAGGATGCATGCGCGGAGTTTGGGTGGGGGGGGGGGGTGTGTGTGTTGTGTGTTGGACATGTGGTTGGTGGGATGCATGTGGGACCATGTGGTGAATGGGAGGTGGAGACTTTTCATTCCATTTCACCCTCTCTAGTCCCATTATCTCAGCTGTTGAGCACTTTGTTAGGATTGAGATTTTTCGGGGTGAAAATTCACCCACCCATTTAATAATCCTTCTAAATGTCCAATCATCTCATAAGAATTGGCATAGTGCAGATATGACTCACAAATTTTATGTTCCTATGTTCATCTAGATCAGGTTCCTTGTACATGGAAGTGATAAGATGATATACACCTTTAGAAACAATGCATGTATCGCGCAAGTGGGACCCACTTAGATTGGTAGGATATGTATTGTCATGTGGGTGAAGGTTCACTCAATTGGATTACTTTAGGGTTGTGACATAGGTCCTACTTATTTCAATGAGTCACATATCTTTGATCTATATCTTGATTTCTACACATCCCATCCACCCAAGTGGTTTGTACCCATGTATTTCACATGCATTGTTATCCAGTCATGAATATGTGCAATGGATCATATGAGTCAATCCTAGATAACAACCATATGCTGATCTAATTGGGATGAAACTTCAAGCACTACCTCCACGTGCTCCCCACATATGTAATCAAGTGGGCCTTGCACTTGTGTTGAACATACATTGTGCTCCAATTATAATTATGTGCACGGGCTGAAAGGTGAAGTAGGAAATAGTGAAGTGGGAGAACCCATTTGGCGAAGTGGGAAATGGTCATGGAGTTAAAGGAGAAAGGTGCCTTGGGGATTTTTAGCGTGAGAGATAGGAATTGTGCCCTACTATGTAATTTGTTATAGAGATTCCCTTAGAAAAGGAAGCTTTTTGGAGGAAGGTGTTGGTAGCCAGATATGGTGAGAAGGATACTAGAGATTGGAAATTAGGAATAAGGCTGCTAGGGAGGGTTCTTTGGTTGTGAGAACTTTAGTCAAGTTAGGAAACGAGGAGGGCAAGATTGGTGAAATTTTGTTAAAGGAATTAGGGTGTTGGTCGGTAAGGGTGATAAGAGTCTCCTTATGGAAGGACAGTTGGGCGGGGGAGAGGCCCCTTTGGGAGGCTTTCTCTAGGCTATTTAGAGCGGCCTTGGACAAGGATGCCTTAGTTAACGAGTACTATAATGAGATCAATGGTCCAACACCATGGTCCATATCTTTCAGAAGGGGCCTAAGGGATTTTGAAGTAGAGCAACTCGGAACCTTGGAAAAGCTCCTAGACAACAATCAATTGTCGCTAGATGAAGAGGACAAATGGATTTGGTCTAATGACGTGTTAGGAATTTCTTCTGTGAAATCAATTATGAGGATGTCATACTCTACAGGCCCAAATCCACTGCTATCTTGTAACTTCACTTGGAATAATAAGGTCTCTCCTACGATTCAGGTGTTTATGTGGGTGGCTTTGAAGGGTAAGATTTTTGTTAGATGCAATCTTAGGAGAAGAGGCATGTTACCAGAAGGAGTTTTGGAGTTGTGTCCTTTATGTGGTGAGGTTGATGAGACAGTGGATCACTTGTTGTGCAGATGTCGGTTCACAAGGGACGTTTGATGCCTTTTTCTAAATCTGTTCTAATGTTCATGGACCTTAGGGGGGTGTGTAGGGAATATTGTTTCTGAGTGGTTTGGAGACCCCTTTTAGGTAGGAGTGGGGTAGCGTGGAGATTGGTCCCAGCAATTGTATTTTGGGCAGTGTAGAAAGAAAGGAATGGGAGAGTTTTTTATGGTAAGGCGGGGAATATAGGAGAGGCATTTGAAAAATCTAAGTGGCATCTTGTAGGTTGGCTCTCTCTATGTAAGGAGTTTGTTGGGCTACCCCCAAAGGACTTTTATAGCTCATGGGAGGGATGCATGAAGGGGGTAAGAAGGTGTAGGAAACCCAAAGTGAGGTGGACAAAACCTGCTTTAGGATTTGGAAGTTTAATATTAATGAGGCAGCAAGAGGCAAACCTGGTTCGGTAGGGATAGGTAAGTGATCTATGATGATAGAGGCATGATTGTATTAGCTTTCTCGAAACCTCTAGGGCTCATGGAGTCAAATGAGGCGGATTAAAGAGCGATTTGGAGAGTTCTCCAATTCTGGTCTAGATTTGGGTCTGGTAACCTCATTATTGAAGGTGATTTACTAATGCCATTGCCTGAGCAAGTAATAGGAAGGACCCTCATGGAAATTGGTAAACATTGTGAGGGACATTAGGAGGTTGAGTTGTCATGGAGGAATCACCTTCACACACATAGGTTGTTTTGCAAATAGTGTAGCTGACTTCTTAGCTAAGATTGGTGCAAAAGAGGCCTCCGGCTTTGGGGATTTTCTGATTTTGGGGTTTTCTTTGGTGAATGGGTTGTGGATTCTAGTATTTCTTTCTTTGGAGCAAATTACATATGCTCTCCTTACTATGTTGTCATGTATCTTTTATTTGGCCTTGTATAATTATTCAAGGTGGTTTCTACTTTGACTCCTTTATTCTATTGAATGAAAATATTTGTCACCGTTTCAAAAATAAATAAATTGAGAAGCTCATAAGTATGGTGTTCTTGATTTTTCTCGGAACTGTTGATTTCAAGCTCCAATTTTAATTTGCTTCCACATTCAGTTGATTCAGATGAAATATGCCCTAACTATTTGAACTATTCTACATCTCCTTGTAAATGAGTATTATTTGTCCATTTTCTTGAAAGGTAAGTATTATTTGTCCATAATGTTATATTCTTTGATTATTATTTTTTCATTTATTGAAATGGATGTCTTCCTAACTGAAACAGATCCGGTTGCCTGAAAAAATTCCAAATGAGCTGTTGTATGGGAGGAGTGGGTATCTGTGGGCATGTTCTTTCCTAAATAAGTACATTGGTGAGGGGACGATCCCTTCAACAAACACTGTAAGCCTTTTTTGTTTTGCTCCATCTGTTCTATTCCCTTATTTTGATGCCAATGTAATGGATTGTGTCAATTGGAACTCAATAGGATGTAATAGTGAAGGAAATAATCAGGGATGGATTGCGGCTGTCGAAAAGTGGTAGCTGCCCTTTGATGTATGAATGGCATGGGAAAAAGTACTGGGGTGCTGCTCACGGTTTAGCAGGCATTATGCATGTCCTTATGGACATGGAATTGAAGCCAGATGAGCAGGAGCTTGTGAAAGGTACCTTACGCTACATGATCCAGAACCGCTTCCCAAGTGGGAATTACCCCTCAAGTGAGGGAAAAGATTCAGATAGGCTAGTGCACTGGTGTCATGGTGCTCCTGGCATTGCTCTCACTCTTGCCAAAGCTGCTATGGTATGCTCATATCATTTCTTCCGCAAATTTGAATCTCTGTTTCCAACTGAAGGATCTTGGTTCTTAGTCTATTGTGAAAAAGGAGAAAAACTGCTCACACAAAATCAATATAGCTATACTGCTCACACAAAATCAATATAGCTATATACTTCCACTAAAATTGGGTCCAGACAGGTTGTATTCATGTCCTATTTTCAAGCCCTGGTAACCAAATTGGTTGGGTTTAGTTTGAAATATATAAAACACAACACAACCACCATCTAATTGGATACATATCATGATTAATTTTTTTTACAATACTGTACTCATGGTAACATTTTTTAAATGACATTTATTAATAGCAAATTGGCAGGTAAATCCTTTTTGCTCATTCATTCACTTCATTTTATTCCTCTTTTCCATTTTCTTCTACCTTTTTATTTTGAAGACCAAGGTGTCCGAGGCCTTTTAGAGCACCTGACTAATCATTGAGGCATGTGCAAACCTCTCTATTCATACACACCTGATAAAACTAAGGGGAGTGGCCCTTTGGGAAAGTGGGAATCTTCTGTTATATGCCCAACTGTTAGTGCGGCCTCCGCCTCACCTCTTCCTCATCACCGACGTGGGGCTATCTTGGTCGAATGGCTATGGAGATCTGAGACTAAGTGAATGGTGTGATAGAGTTTGAGAAAGGAAGATGTGAACACTGATTGGGTTTCTTTGAGGGAACCCGACCAATATTCAGAATGAGAGAATGGTTGCCTTGAAAAAACTTGTTCATTACCAGTAACCTGTATTTACTTACAAACTTTCTCACTATCTTGGTAACTACCAAGATGTGGTGACTCACCTTGTAACGCTCCGCTCCTTTCTACAGCCTAAACGGGTCGTGACCCACTTAACTGCAGGCTGAACGGGCATCACCCAAGGCAACAACGCATCTAACGAGCTTTACATCACAGATTTGTGGCTGGAGGAAATGAATATATGTTTTTTTTTTTAAGATTATAAATGAAATAATTAAAGCCATCAAATCCTTCATGCCCCATCTTAATGCATCGCACGAATTCCGACATCATCCACAGTATAAAATAAATAACATCTATTATCAACATTAAATCTAATCTCACTACTCACATCCCATTCCATAAAATAAAACCAACTAATAAATCTCAAATTTTCAAATTATTTGAATCAAATAATCAAGTCTCAAAGAATAAGAAGCATCCAATAATTAACTCAATCAACATAGTCCAACACCTAGCTACGAATTTATATATTCATCCATAGTAACTTCTAGTTTTCAACGTCGTCCTCCAATCCTAAATCAGAGGGTTACCTGCAATGTAAGGGTGTGAGCTCCGAGCCCAGTGATGGAATACAATAATTCATATCCAACATAATATCTCTATCATTCTCTATAAATATGATCTTAAAACATGATTAAATAATATACTTTTAATATCCATGCACTATGCCATGAAATGCGCAATGCTCAATGCAATACTCAGTGTCTTATTCCTCCACAACATATCCACTGTATTTGGTGGCCATCCCGCCGAAGCGAGGCCCATAACTTACCACTGTGTGGTACTTCCCATATCAAATGAGGCCTATAAAATACAACTACCTATAAAACACAACTACCACCAAATATCAGTCTTCATGATCTCTCATGGCCTAAGAACCAAACCTACCACATGCGTGGTACTTCTCACTAAAAGCGAGGCCTGAAACTACCACCGTCGTGGTCATCATAAAAGATCACGGCCAACACCTACATACCCATCCCATGAATATGAAGATGCCATGCTCTACTATGCATCATCTATATCATCATGCCACATGTTATGAATCATATTAACATGTCATGAATAAAATCATTACCATCATATTCCAAACATGACTATAATCTCAATTTAATATAAACATCATGTACATATTTTAAGCATCAAAACTAACTCCAATAATATCACATGTACAAAGGAATAAATTATATTATAGCATTATCATTATGGTAACAATATTATAAATCAACCTCAAAAACATCACTTATCACATCATAATAATTAACATAACATTCAACCAATTCGAACATAATTATTGGATCTTTCAATAAGGCTAGTAGTTGATTTCCATTTATCCGGGTAAACTGAGTCCCCTCATGGCCATTAGAACACTTAGCCAAATCTCTTACATTACTGTGAGTGAGCACCGGACTACAACCACTATTCTAAAATATAACTCATTCTATTTCCTAGATCCAATATTACATTCCAAATACATGCCATACAATATTCTTTTCTATTGTTCAATCATGCAAATAACGTAGAGAATTTTCATTCTCGGTAAAGGTACAAAGTATTATTTTCCCTCACCTAAAAAGTTCGCGAAGTGTAGGTGATGAATCAAAGCGCATTGCTACTTGAAATCAATCAATAGAACACCCGGGAAGTGCTGCACATTTATTTAAAGGTTCCAAGTACCATTAACACATGAATTATTGAGTCCCTCTAATAGTTCATATTAAATAAATGTGAGGTATGTTGCTGTCCCAATTATAATCTACGGTCATCCTAAGGTTCAAGGAGATGGGTGAAGGTTGAGTCCACACACTGCATAGGTTGAACCATGCCTACATCTAACTCGGTACAAATAAGACAATGAAATTGAATTCTAAGTCACAATGTACCTTAAATAATTTAATTGCCCAAGATAAAGCAACTTAAAATAGATGAAGTTTGCAAAATCTTTATCTTTAAACAAGTAAAGACTAAAGTCAATTAAATGAATAAAATAAAAGTTCTCAATGCTTTGTAAAGAAATTAGATGGATATAGTTTGGGTCATTGAACACTTTTATCATACCAAAGATATAACAAAAATATAAGGGATGACCCATACATATATAAATATCGTTAAAGAGCAAAATGAGTATTAAATAAATCTAAGTTTAAATAAGCCAAAACATAAAGGGAACAATATAATATAAACCCATATACATGTACTAACTGAGAAGGGTGGCTCGGTTAATACATATGCTAAAGTAAAAACATCTTAAATTTTTTATAGTTTTAAATGAAATCAGAGGGGAAAAATACTTTGATATAAGTTGAGTGCAAACTATGGAATAATCAATTAACCATTGTCTGATTTTGTACATAAAACGATAGGGCAAAAACACCTTAAACAAGATTAGGTGGTTATTAAACACTTATATGTTGTATCCTCTTAAATCGATAAAACAAAATAAAATAAAATAAAATAAGAAGAGGGACCTTGTCCAAAATAAATAAATGGATCATTTAAGAAGTTTTAACAAAATTTCAAAGCATTACCCAATTTAATCAAATAGGGTGATAAAATAAAAAATATAATTATCTTATAGAAAGAATAATAACTTCTTGCAAGTTTAAATCAAACACATTTAATTAGTCTTGGCCACTGAACAAATAAGGAATGGTTGAAATACTATTAGAATAAATAACATAAATATTATAATTACCTTACAAAAGAATGATAAAAGTTGTAAGTTTATATCAAAGTACTTGAACACTTTAAAGAAACACAAGTATTGTAACAAGAAATTATAAATAAAAGGGCACATGATTGTGTGTTTGGCTGGAAGGAGGGGCGGTTCAACATGGTGTTTCAATAGGCAATCTAGACACGGGGATAACAACATACTTTGACCTGAGCAGATAGAGAATGGGTCTACCTTCAACAAAACTGATTATTAAGATATGAAAATGTACTTAAGGAAGAGTCTACCGCTAGCAACGGAAGACAAGAACTACTGCTGCAACTCCGGCGGATCTGACGTCAAGAGCGGCAAGAGCTTGAGATGGGAAGTGAGAAACGCCTTAGGGCTTTTGCTGCTTGAAGAGATGTAGAATAGAGTGAAGAGAGGAAGAGACGGTGAGTTGAGGGTCTCTATATAGATGATTCGGTCGGCTATAACACATACGGAAGGTTGGATTTCCGTTTTGGAGAAGAGAAGTAGGAAAGGGAAGAGAAGAATTCGGATTTGGGGAAACCTAGTCGGGACAGAGTTTCCATCGGTGACTTATGGATTTGGATGCTACGGTTAGAGAAGGGGAGAAGGAAAGGGAAGAAAAGAAAAGGGAAAGCAAGAGAGGGATATGGTGATGGGAATTTGGTTTCCATCGTGGGTTTCATACAAAAAGGGATATCGATGGGGTAATTTCTAATTTCGGTTAAAATCTGATATTTATTTATTTTTATTTGTAAGATAAAAATCCCACCATACAAATCTCAAGGTGAAGGAATTTTGGATAATTAATTTCGACTAGGGAAGGTGAGTCCCTTTAAATTATTGATTTTAATAAATTGTTCTTTATTTCTCTTTTATTAATTTGTCAATCATCGATTAAATTCTAGACACTTAAAATTGGAACTTATTTATTGATTTTACATTGTTAATTGAATATTTCCAATTGAAATTCTAACTTAGGGAATTAGAACCTAATTTGCTAATTAAATTTCTCCATTCACTTAATTTCAACTTGAAGGGGACAAATTTGAAAATTCTAATTGAGGGAAAATGTATGTGCATTGGGGAACCTAAATTAATTAAATTCTTGGTTTTTGTGTGTTTATTTATTTTATTTTAAACAATAAAAATAAAAGAAAAATAACACATAATTTCACACAACACAATCAAGAGAACCATTTCCTATTTTAGTTTTACCCGATTCGATTGACCCGCTATTCCGGGTCGGGTCATCACACACCTACTCCTGGCACTTTCTAAAAATGGCAAAATAACCAACTGTCTACCATCCTAAGTACTGCAGGACTTTTAACAAACCTTAACCCATGTAGACCTATCCCATGAAAGTCCTAACCATATCTAGGACTCATCTGTGAGTACTTGTTTATCCCTTACATGTAGTCTCCGACCCCAGATAATCACCAAGAGGGGCTACATGTACCATATTCCCAATCAGGTATAAGAGGCTCTAATGTATGCAACTTGGCTGCTGTTGAAAATTGCCCTGAAAAATCAACCAAACCATTTTGTTCTTCATTTAAACAATTGATCCATTACTTTTTGGTAACTTATTATCATAGTTATTTTTAAAAGTGTGTGTAAGTAGATCTATGCCTTGAAGCATTTTGTTTCATCCTCCTAGCTTTCTAAAAGTTAATCTGTTATACTGGTAACAACTGCATCTAGACTGTATCCAGGTATCGCCTTGATAGAGTTCCTTATTTGATAAACAGGTATTCCGTGATGAGGAGTTTCTGAAAGCAGCTATTGACGCTGGAGAAGTCGTATGGAGTCGCGGTCTCCTCAAGCGAGTTGGCATTTGCCACGGTGTGAGTGGGAATGCCTATGTCTTCCTTGCGCTTTACCGGTTGACGGGTAAAGTTCAGTATCTATACCGTGCTAAAGCGTTCACTTGTTTTCTACTTGATAAAGCTGACAGTCTGATATTAGAAGGGAAAATGCATGGAGGTGATAGGCCCGTACTCCTTGTTTGAAGGATTAGGTGGCATGGCTTATCTCTTACTTGATATGATCAACCCTGAAGAGGCACTGTTTCCGGCTTATGAACTTTGAACACCCTGTGAGTTGCTGAACTCTAAGTTGACATGTTTCACGAGCTTGTATGAAAACTAGTGTACGCTGTAACTGGTATGAAATCAGAATAATTTTCTAATGTAAATATGTATGAAGATACAAAATCATGGAATGTTTCGATGATGATGGCGAACTACATTTGAAATTCTTATTCTCACTTTTGAAACTCCTGTACTCTCCGAGAATTCTCTGAAAAACTCTCTCATTTAGCCAGATGCAACCTTAAGATTAGGATGATTAAATAGGTCTTTTCATATACATGAGTTTTTGTTGTATACAATGTGTCATCTTTACATATTTGAGAGGGTCATTTTTCTTTGTCAATCACATAATCTTCACCCTTGGATTTAACATGTTCAATACCAGATAGGTAAAAATTTAAATCTTAAAATTAAAGATTAGAATAATCAGATAGGTCTTAAATTGAATAGAAAAAAAATACTATAGTGATTTGATATACAATGTCCATATGTCTCTATTAAATTGTGAGATCTACCAATTCATCTGGAGACTGAATTGCCTTGTATAAGTGATTTAGAAATCGCCAATGAGGCTAGCCTTGATTTAAGCTTTCACCAATTTTTGGAGTAAAACTTAAGTTGAATATGGAATTGTTAAGTAGACTGAAAGTTGATGGTGACTCTAATGTAGGAATAAAACCATGGAGCTTTCTAAGATTGTTAAGAGTATATACGTTCATACAAAAATGTATAGGAAAAATAGAAAATACCTCAGTAATAAATGGTAAGAAGAAAAGAAATGTTTAAAAAAAAGCAAGGAGGGAGTCGGACAAATAATAAAATGGTTTTGTTGTTGTAGATGGTGATGATGACAAGGAAAAATGTCCCATATAAGAATCAATTGAAGAAAAAATAATATCTCAAAAAAAATGAAAGTTTCAATTCCGATAACAAGTGTCTTTATGCTGGTAATTTGAAGGAGGTGGAGTGATGGCCAAGAATTCGCTTCAGGAAGCAAGAGTTTTGAGCTCAAATCTCATTTCACTCTAAAGGGCCACTGTCCGTAGATTTACCCGCTGTCTGTACATAGGGAGACTTGTACATGCTGCAAAGATTAGTTGGGTGCTCTAAGAGACTTGGACACCTTGATCATAAAAAAAATATCGTGATCTCCAAACACCCAAGATTTCTCACAAATATTATCATTTGTTAGATTAGTGATTTGTAAGAAATCCTTGATGTTGGAAATCAACAGCCTAATGACATTCACTCTTCGATTTAAACCTTTCAATTTTAAATTATTATTTTCTCTTCACAAGTAATAAGATCCGTTGTTGCCCAAGCTCAGATGGGGAAATCAGCTTAGATTGATAACTTACTTTCTTATACTTGTAACTAAAAGAAATAGTTTTAGATGGGTGTAGTTCAACTGGTTGCCTCCCACCTTAGGAAGCGGGAGGTTGCAGGTTGGAAACCCCATAGCCTAACTTTGGTGTGTCCTAAGGGTAATGGGCTCACTCGTAGGAGTTTTATGCTGGGTATCCTATAGTTTTCCCCATGTAAATTAAAAAAAAAAAAAGAAGAAGAAATAATTTAGGACAAGGACGTATTCCAACAGTAACATTCTCACATTTGGAAAGAAAAAAAAAAGAAAAAATCCATTGGGAGCGTCATCAATCACTTGCCAGGGGACTGCTATTGAGGAGTGGTAAGAATGTAGGTCTGTAAAAGACTCTTGAGGAGTCAGCAGGTTTCAAAAGAGCAGCTAAGGGATTTGGGTATGAATTTTAAATGGAGGGATTGCATATTTATTACAGAATGTGCTCTATATGGTTGGGAATGGATAAAGGACTTCTTAGATAAGATAATTCAGAGTGAAACTCTTCAATTCAATCATCATGATCTTGTGAGATGGGTCATGAAAAGTCGATTGTTTTGTAGGAATCAAATTTTCAAAGTCTAAGATCACAAGACCACTATGATCACCTTATCATTCTATATATGTTCCATCAGAAGGCTCGCGTCAATATTTAGAGTAGAGCCTCCTTAAATAGAGAAGTCTCCATAGACTGTTCTTTCAAATATTTTCTGGTTTGAAGGGGAAAGAATTTCACTGGGGCATGATGGATAATCCTACATATGGAGTCTGCATTAGAAGAGTCATGTTTCGGTCGGACTTCACCAATACTGTCAGATTTACATCCTCTCTAATTGATCATACTGTCATCGCTAAATAATGCTAATGACTGGGAGACCTGTAGTTTAATAATAATGGATGCCATATTTATTGTTTTAAAAAGCTTCGGTGTCCAAATTATGACCCAAAATAATGCCAAGAAAGAAGATTATTTTTGAAGGTAACATCCAAATGCAACTGACAACATCTTTGACATTTACACAGATGTGAGGTCCTTTGGAGTGAAATGGGAATCGGTTTCACTGGAAGATCGTACCTCTAAGATAGAGGCAGTTGATAAAAGAATCTAGTGAAAGGAACCTCATGAGATGTTTTCAATTTAGTCCATTTTCTCTCTTGGACCATCATCTTCCTCTCCGTTCTCTTTTATGATCTTTCCTCTGCTTATCACAATAAACTTTGGAAAGTGATTTATGCACTACCATTTTTACTCCAGGTGTACCAAAATTAAGTGAAATATCCATTTTACCTAAATTAAGTGGAAACGAATGCAAGATTGAAGAAAGTTGAGCAAAAAGGGTATTCTACTTAATTTTTCATCCTTCATAATTTGAAATTGAGAAATTTTGTATTGCCTAATGCTTGTCTATTTGTGTCCTTCGTTGAAATCATGAAGAATAAGTTGATTAAATTTTTCTTCATTGCCTCTTTTTTTTCCCTATTTGGTCTGTCTTCTTTAGCAGCTTCACCTATTTCTCTGTCCTTTCTTCGATGGGTAGGGGTCCGGACGTTCCCAGATGTGTACCTTTGGCCATTGCATGAATTTTGTAGAACGAAAACAATTTACTTTCGGAGACACAGGTCTCCAAAAGTATTGTTGTGGAGAGAGTAAAGTCTTGCATCATCCAATGGGCATTAGCATCAAAGGATTTTGCTAACTCAGAGATACAATTCAGCTATTTTTGGGTAGAATCTCTTCATTTCACTTAATATTGGCTGACACTGTTTATCTTTAATTTCACTTGGTGGTCAAATAACATTGGATCTCCAGAGAATGAGTGGCCGTTCTCTCTCTCATGTAAGGGGCAAAAAATAAGAGATCAGTGACACTGTTTATCTTTAATTTCACTTGGTGGTCAAATAACATTGGATCTGCAGAGAATGAGTGGCCGTTCTGCCAGTTCTTGGCTTCTCTCTCTCTCTCTCTCTCTCTCTCTCTCTCATGTAAGGGGCAAAACATAAGAGATCAGTGAAGCATCCAACGTGTTATTTTCTTTTCAGTATAACCAATTAACAAATTAATGCCTTGGCAAATTGCAAATGAAGAAAAAGGTTGGGTTTAACACGATAAACACAACCACTCACCATTTCTCATTTTTCAACTTCTTTTCTTTACATTATGATGTCATCCTTGCTGTTGGGTTTGATATATAGCATTTCTGAAAAAAAAAAAAATCAACATACAAGATTTGGTGTAGCCCATTCACTCAAGTCTCACATAGCAGCCAACAAATCTCTGACATGACCTTCCACCCTCTTCTGGAGGGATTTGTATGGTAGGCGTTCTGTCACCTCAGCACCAAATGAAAAGATGAGAGCATTTCTTGCTGTATTCGAGTCCACACCACGTGCCCGGAAGTAGAAGAGTTGATCTTCTTCAAGGTCGCTTATGGCAGCTCCATGTGAGCACTTCACATCATCAGCAATGATTTGGAGATTGGGCTTTAAATTCACGGTGGCTTTTGGAGCAAGGAGAAGGCTCCGTGTCAATTGCCCTGCATCTGTTTGCTGTGCGTATCTGGATGTACAAAGTGCAAGGTCATTTTCAGAGTACCCAAACTGCCTGATTTTTATATGTAGTATAAATTGCTTTGAATATTGGGTCACTCGTGCAAACAGGAACACATTGTGACTTGGCGAATTTAGTGGGTACAAACAGTACTGCTAAATTCAAGTAGGGCAATATTTCATTTGCACAGAATAAATAGAATAAATTATTCTACTTCTGCCATTTAGGAACTTTGGAATATCAGAAAATAATACAGCAATTCAGGATATGAACTGTTTGGCTGTTTTGAAAGGGGATTTCATGTGTATATCCACAAGCATCATATGAATGTGTACCTTGGCCTAAAAAGGGTCTGAAAATTTCACACTCCGGGTGACTAGTTGGGTGTGACACCTAGACACCTCCGGACCTAAAAAAAGGGGTCTGAAAAAAACTGAAATAGGACCTGAAAAAGCTGAAGCATGTGTTGTTTAGGCATCCACAAGAAACTGTGTTTCTAATAGATCAACTGATCATGCTCTTGGAGGCATCCATTAGTTCCACCATATAAGAAGATTTTGTTGTTTAGGCACCAACAAAAAAGCTAAGCAATTGGTAATCTTTAGCCATGAAATAAACATGATCAAGTGAACAATAAAAAATGATTCATTTCTCCTGCCAATTTTATCAATTCAAATCAAATGGCTAGAGATTGCCAGTATGATACATTTTTAGTGATGACAAGTCCAAATTCCTCATGATAGAGAGGAGAAGAAAAAGAAGATGGTCAATAAGTTTTCTGGATTGTCTGAACAATACATTCATCATTGGATAACAAAGGTCAAAAAGGGAAGTAACACAAATAGAGGAAAGAAATTAGAATACCTGTTGACCTTAACATTCCCATCAAATACAGCTTGTCCTTTTGAATGAGCCACAATGCATTTGTGGAGTTGTCGGGAATATCCTCTTGGATGGTCCAAGACTAATCTGCTATGGAGATCTTGCGTTTGATTACTTCTTGATAAATGAAATGTTGACATTTCTGTCACAGTTTCAGGGCCCAATTGCTGAATATGGAGGTTATGTCTGCTCAATTTTCCACCGGTGCTTACTTCAGTGAGTTCATAAGTACTAGATGATCCCTGCAAAAGATATCATTCAGTCTCTAAAAAATTATCCAACCTAAGATTCATATTTGATCATTCACCCACAGAGATTTCATCAATCTACCATAATATGCAGTTAGGATTTTTTTACCCCTACTCATATCCATGGGCAGCCAACCAAAAGCTTACCTCACAATGTTTACTATTAAATGATCAGTCCTAGCTAAAGCCATGCTTTTGTAAAAATCGAGCCAAGGACCATATTCTAGGAAAGGGCCCATTTGCTACGGATTAGTGGTAAAGGGGTTGCTCCTTGTGATAAGGTGGATATTGAGCTTCTAGAAAATTTGAAGAAAGAGCAACTTGAAGGTGAAATTGCAAAAGAAAAATAAGAGTGTGCCCTTTAAAAATTTCGTTGCCTCCTATAGATGAAACCAATTTTTTTTTTTTTTAAATAGATTGACTAAGGGCCCATTGAAAAGACATTTAGGTTGAGCACTATAGATAAATTTCACAAAAAGCGTGCTAGAATGTTCTATTATGAAGCAATAACATCTAAATTTGCTAAGGACTCTTATTAATAAACTCTATTGTTTTTGTTGTTAATTCTCACTTAGTGGGTTACAACATTTGAAGAATTTATTACCTGTACAAGAAAGGAGCGATATAGAAATTTTAATGGATTCTTTCAAAAGACCATGGGATGTTGCATGAGTGTCCATTGTTTCAGATGATTGGATAGACAGCAGAGACCTTTGATCAATTTTATGCTTGTACCATCACATACTTTTATGTTCTTTTAAGCCAGGATGCATTTGGAATTTATACAAATGCATCATATATGGGTGAATTGTTCATTCAAGTTGTTGAGGAGGTTATTCTTCAAAAACTTGTGCAAATCATCATAGATGATGCTAAAGTTTGCAAAGCAAGCTACAAAGATTGTTGAGACCAAGTATCCACACATAATTTAGGACACCAAGTGTATTCCATACATAAAATTTGGTCGTAGAAGAATATATGCCAACCAAAAGATACACCAGAGAATGAGAACAAGATTTCCGTATTTGTAATGGATACTAGAATTGGAGGAAGCCTTCAAAGGCCTTTAAGATTGTTGCGAGTGGCCGAAATGTGTTTTGCATCTATGATTTTAATGATAAAACACATTAAAAACGTGGAGAATACATTGCATAAAATGGTCGTTGATAAGGAATGGAGGTACCTTAAAAAGGTAAGATGACGAAAAAGCTCACCTTATCAAAGATAGTGTATTAAGTGATGAATGGTGAAAGAAAATTATTTCACTGAACTAATAGTAAATATGTTGCGAATTGCATGTACTTGCTCTCCTATTTAACATTTAGTGTATCGTATGAATGACACAATTATTGTGGAGGTGAAAATGAAAGCATTTCAACATGAGGAAAAGGGCATGCTTACCGGTCATTCAGAGTTTTTTAGTGTACTAGATAATGGTTTCAAGGTGGAATAAGAGCTAGGCACCTTTGCATTGTGTTGCACAATCTCTAAACCCAAAATACTAGTCATGCATGGCTCAATAGAGGAAGGAGTGGTGTAAAGCATATTCCGCCAAACAAGATGAAGAGGTTTCAACTAATCGATCGATATACTTTGCTCACTTATTTCCACCACAGAAGCTTAGGAGAGAAATCAATGTGGAATTTGGGAAATTTTGCACCCCATATGTTTCTGTTAGTGAATTACATGGATTTAGTATGCTGTCAAAGTTGTGATTGAGACTCCTTTACCATCTAGCATCATCAACTTCTTGTTGCAAGAGAAACTGGAGCACCTATTCTTGAATCCATGACATTAAGATAAACAAGCTGATGAATAGAAAAGCATAAGACTTAGTGCATGTGTAAACTAATCTATGGTTGCTTTCAAGAAGCAACGATGAATACAAGTACATGCATTTCATTTTTTTTTTTTTTTGATGACCAAGGTGTCCAGGCCTCTTAGAGTACCTGACCAATCCTTGGGGCATGTGTAAGCCTCCCTACCCATACAAATTGGGTAACTCTGCGGGGAGTGGCCCCGTTAATAAATTTATTTTATCATAACTTACAAGCCATGCTTTTCACATTTATAATTTATGATTCTTCATCTTAAAAACTAAGATATAATTGAATTCATAATGCATCATAGATGGACCTTCTCAATGTTGGGATGTGGGTGGTGGAGATGACTTCATTGATGAATCTAGCAGAAGTAGCTTGAAATTGGACGATGATGAAGAGATCTTTTGGGGAATTGAAGAAAATGAAGGAGAAGGAACCTGATCTCAACCATTTTGCAAGAGTGGTACAAGTTACATTGGTAGTGGTGAGAAGAGAGCGAGTGAACAACTGTTTTGATTTGGATGATTCAAATGATGACTATGATGAGTATTGATTTAAGCTTATGTCCTTGTGTGATGAACCATGCTTGATGACTATGATGAATATTGATTTAAGCTTATGTGCTCGTGTGATGAACCATGATTGATGACTAGATTTGTCTTTTTAGACTTACGAGCTACCATATATTTGGCTTCTTTTCGTGAAAACAATGGCATACTATATATTTTTACATTTAGTTTGCCTCTATGTTGAAAATTTTGATAATTTGTTCATGATTTCTGGTTTACTAATTATTGTACTTGAGTTGTCAATATATCATATTCACATCTTCATTCCTTTGTGATTTTAGGTTCAACTTAATCTTTAAAGGAATTAAGGTAATTTCACAACTAATCCAACTCCTATTTCCTTTGTTTCTACATTTATTTTCTTATTCTAAATAAATTTGGTATTCTTATATGCTTTATAGAATTCTATACTCTACTAGAATAGTGTAGTAGTTTTGATTGAAGAATTGGAAATTTAACTTGTAACTTAGCATTTAGAGATTTAGTAATAGTTGAAAAAGATTATGACCAATGAATTATGATTAAATACTTGTGTCATCAAACTCAATTCTAAATTCTTATTTTAATATTGCATTATGAGTCACAATTGAAATATTTTAAATATATATCCATCCCCAGATAGATGGGATATTGGCTGTTGATGATGATAAAGAATATGATTATATATATATATATCATGTATTCTCTCATACCGTTACTCATATCTATTCCCTTGTCCTAGATTTTGGAAAATGGTGTATCCCTACTCCCCATGTCCATGCCTATGTTTGTTCCCATATTTGGGTAACAAAGATGATGAGCTCCACTTCAAGCACTTCTATCTACCATCATCCCGACAAGGGAAAACAATGTTAGGAACCATCTTGGTCATGGTTTGTTCTATAAGCATTAGTCCCATCAAACAATTCATGGTTATTTTGACACTGACTGGGCCAATTCTCCTAATGATAGACATTCAAGCATTGGTTGTTGCATCTTCTTCTGTTCTTACCTTATATCTTGGCGAAGCAAGAGACAAAGTGTTGTTGGTTGCTCTACTGTTGAAGCTGAATATTGCGCCATGGCCAAACTGCCTGTGAATTATTATGGTTTCAACAATTTTTAATTGAATTGGGCTTTGCCTCCCCTGAGGCTCTTTTGATGCTTTGTGATAATCAAGCGGTAATAAATGTTGCCTCCATTCCTATTTTTTATGAACGAACAAAGCATATTGAAGTTGATCGTCATTTTCTTCGTCAATACATTTCCATTAGTAATATTATCAGCCCTTATCTGAAGTCTAAAGATCAACTTGCTAATATGTTCACGAAGGCAATCTCTCGCTCATAGCTAGATGATTTTTTGAGCAAGCTAGGCTTGATTGATATCTACACACCGGTTTGAGGGGGAGTATTGTAGATTTTGTTGTAGTGTGAACATATCTTTTCCTTTATAGAAAGAGATCCACGTCTCTATATAGTCTCTTAGACTACTGCATTTGTGATGGTTGACTTGTGTTTTTATTCTTGTAATCTCACTCAATAAAAGAGGACCTTGTGTAGTACATTTGAAATCAGCATAGACAAATCTTTTTTCTCAAATTCTTCTTCATTTTCTACAGTTTATTTCACATCAATCTAAGCATACACATTATTGTTACCATAACTTTTATCTATTTATTTATTTCTTCATAAGGCAACACTTAACTCCAAACCACCACCACAATTTACTTAAATACCCCGATTTCATTCTTATAATCTGTGTACACATACTCCACATCCTTCCTTTGGCTTATTAATATCCTCTCATTCAAGAGATAGCATTTCTTGTTGTACTCACTACATCCCCGGTTCTTGTGGAAACTCTCCTTGGACCTTTTCAAATGTATTTGCCATCCCCATTGACAAATTGAAGAGCAGTACATGCTAGGCCAACAAATTTAAAAGGATGCTTTATTGAGATGATACCATAATACAACCTCCCAACGACAAACATTGCCTTTTCCACAAGGCAATCACATCACCACTGTGTGAGGATTTGCAATGACAGGTTAGCCTAAGCAATCAGTAGGTCACTCTTTTTTTTTCTGAAAGGAAATCAGTAGGTCACTCTTCAACACACAATACCAGCAAAGTAACAAATCGTTAGTAATTTAATTGGAAACTAAAAATCTCACCATCACACCCTTGTCTAGTTTAATATAAAGACCACAATCTCAACAATAAAACATTTAAAGATGCAGTTGAGAACATGATCGTATTCGAGGCCCACAATTCCATGATGTGTTATTTGCCAGCAGATCTTCCATATCAAGACCAACATCTGCATCGATGTAGTTCACTTTTATTAAGCTAGAAAGTCGTAAATTAAAGAAGGGACAAAGGAATATATTGTCTCAGCCCTCTAAGGCCCTCAGAGAATCTGACAGAAAGCCATTAAAGAACAGGATAAATGGTAGTGGACTAGCATTCTGACATCCAACTCTGCCATTTGTCACCAAGACATCCTTCAAAGCATGTAAATCAAAGAGTTCTACTTTATGGGATCACAGGCTTTTTCCGAGTCAATTTTAAATATAATTCATAACTTCACCATTTGACACAAAAAAGTTAGCTTCACTGGCTACACAAATTCTATTTACAATCTGTTTACATTTCACATAGATTCTGTGAAAAGGACTAATAACCTGGGACATGAGTACATGACCTAGTTTCTGTCCACATGGTTTTCTTTTTCAGGAACTCTCTTGTTGGTGCACATCTTGCTCACTTTTTTTCCCTATTATCATCAATAAAATTTCAATTGCCACATCACTTCCTAAACCATTCCTCTTCTAGAGCTACATCTTTCTCTCTATTTAATAAACCTTTCATTTACCTATCAACAAGAGAAAAGAAAAAGCCTTCATGGACATGCGGAGAGGAAAGATGGGCCCTACAATGTGAGCCAACCCATTGTATGTTGAAACGAAATAATAATCTATTGAAGAGCAGTTTATTGGATTAAAAATAGCAATGCAGAATTTATTCAGAAGGTGGTTATCACATTAGCAGTCCCGGTTCTCTTAATTTCATGCACACCATTGACAATGTGGTCCTCACCCTTTCCAGGTGCATTAGTTAGTCACAGGACTACGAATATTCACGAACCATTGTTAAGGACTGTTTTCTGGTATCTAAAACAGTCCATAAATTGCAACTTGAATACAAGAGAAGTTTTTTCAGGCGACCAGTTTGCAATACAAACTGTTGCACCGGTAGAAACAGGAATCTGGTAATTTAATGGTCAACTCCAAAAAAAAAATCAAACTGATTGATATATTTGGGATGAATCTAAAGACACCCTAAAACCTACTTCAAATTTGGCAATTTATTTTCTTTAACTAGGAATGCCCAGAGGCATCTTCTCCCTTCTTTGGAAACTTGGAATTTAAATGAAGATTTCAAATAAATATTCATGGAAATCCATTTAAATGTGTTTGGAAGTGCCTGAAATATGGATACTTGTCATTCGAAGAATATGTATTTTCCAGAATTCTGTAAACAGTAAACCCTCTCACTGATTTGCAGATTCCAGGACCATGAAACTTTCATGTTTAGAAGAGATGGATCCTGATAGTATGAAATTTCCAACCACCAAACAGTTAAACAGGAGATTTCCTGGAAAGCACAGCCGTTAACCAAACAACAGAAACATGTCTTTCCAGAATTTCATTCCGTTTCTGCTAATTTTTCTGGAAAGTATATCAAGATAACCAACAAAAATTAAAACTAGAGAAAAGAAGGAACTTGAGCAATTCACCTGCTGAACAGAAGTCCACTTAATATGAGCTGCATTTGCAGCCTGTCTCTGTACATATGAATGCCGAACCTTCGCACCTTCTCCAATTACAATCTCCATTACAGAATTTGTCCAATAACACTTTTGATCACCTCCACCACCATCTGAATACTCCTCAATTATACTAACTTCCCCTCCCTTCTCCACCAAAATCAATGCCCGCGGGTTCGAAACGGGCAGTCTATCCAACTCACCATCAGAACCTTGCATAGAAAAGAATCCCAAATGCAATGGCACCTCAACATGGCATCCGGCGGGGACATAGATGACGGCGACATCTGGGGCCCCAATTCCATTGAGATCCCAAAACAGGTCTCCATTGGGGAATCCAGCAATCCAATTCAAGAACCCTTTTTGCCAGAGTCTCTGGTGCATCAGTGATGCTACCTACAAAGACGCCGTCAGGCAGCGCTATTTGATTGGGGAGGGAGTGAGTGACGACTTGACCGTCGATGACAGCCAAATTGTGGAATTGGGCATCTGCGTCAGAGTCCAGAGAAGGAATTGGCAGGGTCGGGAGAGGAGAAGACGGGTTGGATATCGGATTTTTCAAGGAAGGAGATGTCTGTAAAGCGAAAGGCCTCGTCTTTGAAAGTGGGCCAGGTTTTGGAGAGAAGCGACTGAGAGGAGGTGTCTCTTATCTTTTGAAGAGTAGGAAGAGGAGTGGTTGAGATAGAAAGGGAGTCTTCGAGAGATTCTGCAAGTTGGAGAACGAATGGGTCAGAGAGGGCGGAGCAGACGGTGGCTTGAGAAGGGTCGGATCCTGGATCGGGTATCGGTTCTTGATGGTTTTGGGTACAAACCCATAAGTGGGTTCACAGAACAACTCGCCATATTTCTTCTTCTCCGGAGCGTCTATGGTATGGGTAGCAATGGAGAGAGCAGTTCTTCTTCTTCTCCGGAGGGCCTATGGTATGGATAGCCGTTGACAGCCTAACTACTAGGCAGGCCCTAGTTGTTGGAATATAAATGGCAGCATGAGAAATAAAGTAAAAAATTCATTAAAAATATTTAAAATTAGATTCTTAAAAATTATAACAATCAAATTCAATAAACTTTAAAGAATACTTTTAAAAATATCAGTCAAATGCAATATCTTTATACGGGCTTTCTAAAATTTACAGAAGATTGTCAACCATAACCTATGCAAAAGGATTCAAGAAATACATAAAAACAAAAAGAATAGACACTTAGGATATATTTGAACATGGTAAAATAATAAATTTTTATTTTTATTTTAAATTAAAAAATACTTGTTCCTTTTTAAATTGTTCAAAAAGAGAACAAATACGAAAAGTATTACCAATTTTGTGGATCATTTAGGATTTTTTTTCTTTAATGTGATTTGAAAATTATCTTGCCATTGATATTACATTACTGAGATTAACCTACATGATGTAATTTAACTGGTTGACTCTCATCTTAAGAAGTAAGAGATTATAGGTTCGAGCCCCTATAATCTAACTTTAGTGTGCATGTAGTGGACTCACTTTTCGAAGTTTTACAATAGTATTATGCGATTTCCATACGTAGATTTAAGAAAATAATTATGTAAGATGTAGTAAATTTTATATGTAAGACTTAGTTTTATTAAGAAAATTATTACATTTCAACATCTCATTATGATAGGCAATAGACATTTTAATTAGTTACTTATAAGGCTAAATTTTTGTTGAATTAAATTACATTATGGGTTCTCCTAATCTATAATATATCATAGTCTCTCTTATGAAAAGTTCTCGTGGATAATTTATATTGGAGTTCATTAACAATTATAGAGAGGTTGAAAGTCAAGATTTTTTCTTTAATTAAAGTGAATCTCAGACACACAAAACTAACTCAACTTCATCGTAACTTATCGTGCGGTTAATCTCATTTAATCATTTATTTTATAGTTTTTGTGAGAAAAAATAATAATTTAGGACAAAAATTGAAAATGCTTGAGTGAGTTGTTTGATTGGGGTGCAAGGTCTTTTCGTGAGATCTATTTAAAAATTAATTTAAAATGTATCGTCATATAACTAATTGAATCTTTAATTAAAAATATGAAAAACTGAAAAATATAGCAAGTCGTAAATATAAGAAAAGCCTTCACAGAAAGATGGTTGTAACAATTGGTAATAAATAAGATTATTCCTCCACTTGATCAAAGTAGATGATAATGCTTGTTCAGCTAATCAGTCCTTTGTTTTTAAAAAATATTTTAGTTGTTTCTTCTGATGGTTGAAATGAAACTTATATTTATTCATTCTAATTTTTTTATTAAATTCTTAAATTTTAAAATATTAATTTTCTTATAGAACATGTCTACTCAATCATTTTTTTTCAATAAGTTCCCCTATGGTCCAAATGCTAAAGTAACAGCTCATGGTACATTAGTTAAGTAATAGAAATTATATTATATAAGGTATTATTTAAATTAAAGGACCTTATCGTATTGAATCTAAATTTTAAAGCATCCTAAAATTAAAATATAAAACTAAAGGCTATTTTTACCCATTAAATTTAGATAAATTAAAATAAATAATGTAATGATCATTAATTTAATGCATTTTAGATCGGATGACTCATGATCACTTTGGATCTTAATCTTTTGTCTTTGACATACTTTATAAATTATATTTCATATGGTGAGACTCAATGATCCAATAAAGGATGTGCATACTTAATATTTGAGGACAATTTGAAGTTAAAATTCAAAGGGGTTGGACTAACGACTGGAAACCTACTTTAGAAAGTGGAAATTTTGATCGATTCTCACTTTACTCGAAAGGGTCACTCTTAGTAAAGATATTCAGTGTGTGTCGATAAGGAGATTTACACATGCCTCAAGAGTTAATCAGATGCTCTAAAAGACTTAACACTTTAGAGTTATAAAAAGAAAGAAAAAAATTGTTGTTAAGAGAGACGTCTTACTCTCAAATAACTTTACAAGAACTCTAGAATAAGCCCTTCTTCCCCACCCCCCACCCCACAACCCAAAAGTGAATGTGAACCACCGTGCAATTCAAGAATTTAATGAAATCAACCTTGAGAAGACTACTTAGCATGCGCTTTGGTTGTCAAATCATACAAAAAGTATGCATTAGTTGGCAATACTACAAATCAAAATGGTGCTAAATCCAAGTGAGACTAGGTCGATCAAGTGGTGTCTTACTCTCTTTGCACCAGACTATCACCCTACAAAGGAGCAAAAGAATTGAGACAAAAATCAAGAAAATAGAGAGAGAGAGAGAGAGTGCTCCCGTGTCATTTCCTTCTTTCTATTTTCCCTTTGTCATTTTTCTATTTTCCCTACTTCACTTATACAATGATGCATACTAGATAGAATTAAGAATACCCAATCTCAAATTATAGCGGAAGCTTGAATAATATCTTTAATAACCTTCAATGTTCACAAAACAGTCATTCATTTTGTACTTGAATCTTCACAAAACAGTCCTTCGTTTTGCACTTCAATCTTCACAAAACAGTCCTTCGTTTTGCTAAACAAAATAACAATTTTATTGATCAAAATAATCTCCCTTCAAAACTGGCTATTACAACTCTTTAAATAAAAACACCTACTAAATAAGAGTCCTATCTAATTAGGAACTCCTAATAATAAATACCTACTAAATAAGAGTCCTATCTAATTAGGAACTTCTAATAATAAACATCCACTAAATAAGATCCATATCTAATTAAGAACTCTTAATCTAAAACATATAGTTCTAAATAAAATATGACTAACTAAGCAACTATTATTAAAATATCCTAAATACACCAAGTTTCCAACAATGGACAACCCAATCTTAATTGGGATAGGACTCTTCAACCCACTGCATGAAGCGTGTACCGGTCATTGAATCAATGGGCATGTTATCTTGGGCCAAAGCTTGGCTTGTTGGGCCTGACAAGCAATGGACCTGCTTTATTTTGGAATCGGCATGAAATATACTATTGAATTAAAGTCTATGATCCATCTTCAAATTTCCACTCGGATACCCGCCTGGATCGAAGATATAATTTTCATCATTCGACTTGGACCCCGGACCTGTCAAATTGCTTGTGTACCCACCTGGATCAAAATTAAAATTTTGATCACGCCTGCATATGTCCGCATCATACAATAGGGCTCTGCAGTTTCCTTTTGTGTTTCTTTCTATTTATATCAGATTTATGTTTGCAAACTCTATCCTTTACCGCTGTAAATCAGGTTACGAAAATTGGTAAATTTTTTAGGTCTGGATGTGTCCAAACGTCGTACCCGACTAGTCTTCTGAGATGTGTGAAAACCTCCCATTGGTGAAAAATTTTCAATCGCAACTCTTGGATTGAACAAATTCAAAAAGTAAAAATCATATGAGTATGAGGATGTTAGATAAAACTCCAGAGCACGTAGTCCTCTACTAGTTATGGGCATATTCAAATGTGAGACCTTTGATTCCTAAATTAAAATGTCTAGCACTTGAGATACCTATCTAGAGTAATTTTTTGTTCTTTTAAAAAATTATAATTGAAAGTTCACACAACTGGATAATTTCTCGTGGTTACTTCTAGCTTATTATTATGCTAATATAAGAACTCAATGAAAAAAAAAGAGACAACTCACATAATACACATACACTCAGCAAAGTTTTATCTTACCCATCTCTTTGGGAAGGGTTTGCCCCTCAAAACCGTTTTGAGTAAGGATGGTTTGAAAGCATGGCCAAATTTTGAAAGTAAAAAAAAAACATGAATTATCAACTCAGTAACATAATTAATAAAATATTTCCATATTTGAATCTCATAATCACTCGATGCCTACGGTTTAGCTTTGTGAATCCAAAGTTTTATTCAATATCTTTTACACTCAAAAGAGAGGTGGAGTAACATAATTCATAAAATACTGTCAGATTTGAGTCTCATAATCACTCGATGCCCTCGGTTTAGATTCGTGAATCCAGAGTTTTATCCAATACCCTCACACTCAAAAGAGATGTGGGAATTTTGAAATTTTCCATCATCAAAATAATTATTATAATTACTCATTGTCACAACCACAAATTTATCATTTCAAATGCCCAATGTATGAAAGAAAATTTCTTCCTAGGGAGCATTTCACACCTCAGACCACAATTCAACAATCAATCAACCATTGAGTCCAACCAATAAGAGCAATGGAGAAAAATGGCAACAACATAATACAAAAACAAATTTAGTGATCACTAAGTACATAGGGGAAGGTGAAAGAACACTGAAAAAACAAGATAACATGGTTCTCCTCTCATGCTAGTACTACTGAATTAACACAAGTTTAATCAAAACCCCACAAAACAAATGAATGGAAAGTGTAAAACCCAATGGACCATACAAGATAATCATCAACCTCCCTTGGCCCCCTCTCTCCCTCAAATTCATCTAATGCTAGTATGGCTTGGAATTGAATAGAACCAGTGGTACTTAATATGTGCCCATCCCTACACCAGTCTCCCTTCCATAGGGTGGGCTAACTCCACTGTCGTTGGCTTTTGAATAGCAGACATAGTAGAGCTCTGAGAGTATGGCAGTGAAGAAGACGAAGGCTGCTCCAGCACCAAAGACGCCCTTTCTTAGGGTCTGGCAAGATGGCGGATTATCCACAAAAAAGGTCCTGTATTTGGTGTGGTAAGCATTCCTCACTGAACCAGCCAGCAAGCACGCCTCTGCTATGATGAATGTCACCCTAAATTCAAACAGAGCAGAGGATTTTAGCAACCTTAGAAATCCAAAAAGAGATGAATGGGTGCAAGAGCAAGTGGGACACAAGACTATTCATTTTTTCTTTCTTTAAGGCCTCTTTAGATTACTTTAAGTCTCTTTGGATCAGGCCAAGGCAGATGATTTGCAGGTATCCATCATCCATTTGATAATGCACCATTTGTTGAAGAAAACAATGCTTACTGTTTATAGTTTTTGCAAGGTTCAGACAATCCCAGAAACTGAGTTTGGTCTGGGCAAAAATCCAGACAAATTCCGGTGAAGATGTGAATGCCCAAAATTTTCAAAGAAAAGAATGCTTTGCCTATTGTCTCAAAGGTCATTTTAGAAAAATCTAAAGTGGGTTCAGACAATCCCAGAAACTGAGTTTGGTCTGAGCAAAAATCCAGCCAAATTCCGGTGAAGATGTGAATGCCAGAGTTTTTCAAAGAAAAGAATGAAAGTCTCCTACACTTCTCTACCCGGCGATTTATTGACTCAACCAGTGATTCCAGTCTTTCTAGAAATGAAAGAGCAGTCCTCCGACATCAAACTGATAGAAAGCCTTCTCAAATCCAAGGCCAAACCATTCTTGCCTGATAATGATTTGCCTGAGACCATTATCCAAATGTATGTACCATGAAAACAGAAATTGCATGTGACACACAAGGAGCATGGATAAAATATAACATGTTAACAAAAACAAGGGGGAAAAAAAAAACTTTGTTCATATATTTTTTATTTGAATTATTTATAAAAATTACTTAAATACATTTTTTATGACCAAGGTGTCCATGCCTCTTAGAACACCCTGTTAGGACTGGATTCCCAACCCAAAAGACTAGTATGATAGGTGGAATCACTCAATCTCTTATAAGTCCTTAGATTTCTCGCCCTCACAACCGATGTGGGACTCTTCAATGAGGCTCTCCGGCAGATAGAACATTGCCAACAATCCCTTTCGACTAGGAGATTCCTGAGTCCACATGCGTTGGACTTGGGAACGTATCTCTGATATCACTGTTGGGACTGTACTGGAGATAGATGGAGTGACCCAATCCCTTATAAGTCCTTCGATTTTCCCCTTCACAATTGATTTGGGACTCTCGTTCGTACCCCGACTAATCCTCAAAGCATGTGCAAGCCTCCTTATCCACACACACACACCTGATAACTCTACGGAGAGTGACCTTTTAGGTGGACTGGGAATTGAGCACAAGACTCCCTCTTCTAGAGGGGGTTTTGTGGCTTGCTGTTGGGACTGTGCTGGAGATAGATGGAGTGATCCAGTCCCTTATAAGTCTTTAGATTTTTCCCTTCACAATTGATTTGGGACTCTCGTTCACACCCCGATTAATCCTCGAAGCATGTGTAAGCCTCTTTATCCACACACACCTGATAACTTTACGGAGAGTGACATGTGGACTAGAAATTGAGCTCAAGACTCCCTCTTCTGGAGTGGGTTTCGTGGCTCAACCCCTTTGAGTTAGATGAACTTCAAACTTGATATACATTGAAATCTTGTAATTGTTCGCTCTAGTAGAAAATAAGACTAGGCTAACTTTTATTGATATAATACATTTACAAAATAAGATGAGGCATTTTAGACGAGTCACGACTTTCTTTCAGCCATCTACTTTTCGGTCTAAATTCAAGTGACAGATCATTTTATTCAATAAATGATAAATTTACATATTTTAATTTTACTTTAATTTGATAAAATCAATAGCTTCTACTCTGTCATAAATTTCTCTCTTTAAAAAAAAAACAGGACGTAAATCATGGGCTTTCAAAATAGTCACGTTACAGTCACGAAATCTCGTGACTCAACTGTGAGCAGAGTAAATTTCCTCGAGTCAACGAAATGGTGTAAAGTGATGTTAGGCGTGAAAAGCGAAACCGTGTCAAATCGGACATCATTTTCGTTTTCCGTGGAAAAAAAAAAAAACCAAAATCCAGGAAAAAGGGCAGCCAAGTGGTCGTGAAAATTACCAGCAGAAGATGAAGAGGATGACGGCCCAAGCCCTGGAGCCGCCTGGCTTCAGTCCGCGGCCGCAGCAAAAGCACTTGCTGGCAAACATTATAAGGGCTTGGCTGACCGTCAGGAACAGGAATGCCCCGACGCCGAAGCCAGTCGCGATGTCTGAGTCATAGACGCAGTAGGTGTAGTTCTTCTCTGAATCACTTTGCAATGTAGCCTGCCATTTCACTCAAGATCAGCATACCAACAACCCAAATTTCTAATAGCCTAACTCCCCTCCATTCAATTCAAGATCAAAATTCATGGAAAATTAAATCATACCATATAAAACTAGATGAAAGAAGCCAGAAAAAGTAACAAGATTAGATCCTTTTCATTGAGTTGGAGAAAAAACATATGGAAAATCAGATCGCACCCAGATGGAAATAGAAGAGAGAAAGGCTAAAAGAAATACCAAACATGATAAAATATTATGGAATATCAAACAATACCCGAACATGAGAATTTTTTATCTGTCCCGTTCCAGAATTAATTGTATGGGAAATCAGATCAAACCCAGATGGAATAAAACAAACAGAGCCCAAAACACTAATTACTTTACTCAAATCAAGCATAGATTTAATTGGAAATAAATCATACCCAGATGAGAACAGAAAGAGAAAAAGCCCAAAAAGGATTACCCAAGCACGAATTACTGTTTCTTTTTCTTTTATTAATTTCTGGTAGACCAGTACTCTGTTTGAATGCAATGAAAGGAAAGAAAAGAAGTTTCATGGAGAACAGCCATTTTAATTAAGGAAAAAGTTAAAACCATCTTTATTTTCCATAAACATACAGTGAAAACGGTTCTTTTCTAAGAAAATGGTTCCGTTTCCATGGCATCCAAACAGGGCATTATACTGACCGTGCTCCTCCTCTGCTCAGCTGCAACTGCAAGTCCGAAAGCAATAAGATCGAAAATGAAGACGACGATCAAAAGCAGCGTCGAAGCCATTGCTCAGATGCCTACAGAAAACTAGATCTGGATCACGACCCGATCAATTCTCTTCTTCTCTCTCACAGTTGACAGGAATAGGAAAGGAGAAGAGTCGGTGACAAAAAGCAAGCGAAGGGAACTAGAAACGGAGCCAGTAATAAAAGAAAAGCAGACGCACTTTATAGTCTATACCCACCCTCGGACACCTCTCTGCTTATTGCTTACGCAATCTCATCCGTTGGATGGATTGATTAACGGTGAAGGAAAAGCCACCATCCAACTGCCGATGGTTAAAGAAATATAAATGAATGAAATAAAGAAAAGGTGAAATAAAAGGAAAAGTCTAAATGATCTTAATTTATTTAATTTATTTAGGAGTTACTTTAAGGACAGATTAATGAGATATGTTATTAAATGGATTATAGACTTTTATAAATTTATGTTAATTTAATAAATATATAAATATTAAGTATATAAAATTTTATTATCAATTTATAATTCAAGTTATATAATCTCGATTATCAAATTTGGATGACTATAGATTATTGATTTTTAAAAATTTAAAATTAAGAAATAAGATTAATTTTGTAAATCATTCGTAGTGTTCTTTTTCCATCAAACCCAATAACGTAATGCTAAAATCTATTTTTAAGAATGTCTGGCTCTCTGAGTAAATTTTTTGTTTTTTTTTAGAAGATAATTGTTCAATATTGATTGGATTCAATTTTTATAATTCGGTGCAAATACCTTTTATTTTCTTAAATTTAATTATATAAACAATATTTTTTACTTTTGTCAATTTAAGCAAGTGTGACTCTCCGATAAGAAAAAAGAGTGATCAATATGTATAGTTTTCGTATGGGTTCCATGGAGTAAGAGAGCAATGAGTTTTTATAAATATATTTTTTTTAAATACGAGACTTATAGAATTTAAAGATTGAAAAAAAAATTTAAATTGATGAAATCTTATAGAGTTTAAAAGTGTTGTTTGATTGATTCAAATAAAATCTATTTTATATTTTATATATTTTAAATTATTTTGTACAATAATATTGTATATATCAATGTTCAGTTGATCATTTCACTGTATAGAAAACTCTCTTATTTAATGAGATAGATATTAAAAATCAATAAATATATAATTAAAATTTTTAAAAATACAAAATAGGATAATTATATCATTGAAATTTGTCTATTCTTTATTTATATTTTTACACACCTCATCTAAAAACGTATAATCTATTAAAAATTTATGCACCTTTTTTTTTTTTTAATTAGTGAGGTTTATACATCTTGATAAGATTATTTATGGAAAATTGAAGCTCTTGCAGATCTACCATCCCTTTCTTTCTCGTTTACTTGTGTGTAAACAATTATACTTAGTATCTTTTATTATCATTACGAATCATTAATTAAGTATTAGAGGAGGGTAAGATCTAAGAAAGGCATGAGCTTTTATTAGTGGTTACAGTGAACATTTAAAGAAAAAAAAAAAATACAGGAAGACGCACCATGAATTTTCCTTAAAAGTAAAAGACTATTTTACCCCCTTTTTTTTAAAAAAAAAAGAAGAGAGAAAAAGAAAAGTAATGATAAAATAGTATTTTCCTTTAAAAGTGGTGCACCAATGGTAACCCGATCCGCATTTTGAATTATAAACTGACTTGACTCGAAACCCAACTTGACACGCATTTTGAACCTACTTTAGCCTACTTTTTATCAAGTCGGATCGGTTCGGGTCGGGTTTGATCGGGTCAAGTCAGGCTAACTTGAAAATCTTTCAATCCAACCTGACCCAAATTTAATGTGGGTTTTTGACTTCTCAACTCGACTGGATCCGCTGACCCGACTTTCATAACCCAACCCGCATGATTTTTAGAACAGGTCATGCGGGTTCAGGCTAAAATCCGACTTGAGTTTCACCCCTATGCACCATGGTGAAAACCCATGATGGACAGATCATTGTCCCATTATAATGAGAAATGCTTTTATATTATCGTTTTAATAGTAAAATGATTTTAAATAATATTATTTAGGATTTGTAGAGTAGCTTATGTAAATATTGAAATTATAAGAGTAGTTTTTGCAGGTGTTAAAAGCTGAAGGGTTTTGTTTTTTGTTTTTTTTGCAAATTACTGAAACTCAGAAAAAACCATTTGAATAGCAACGTGGTGGGTCCATTATGATGAATCTAAACTACTTATTTTCTTCTTTAAATTTAGGACTAACTTAAATTGATCTCCATTTGATGTATCGTCACTATTAGATTGAGCATTAAAGATGATAATATTTATTCAATAATTTTATTTTTATATGTAAAAACAATTCAATAGGCACTATTTTACATTGTTTATAATTTTTTATCGTCGAATTGATCTTACCTTCTAATATCAATGCTAAACATACCATCCATGAGAAGTAGCCCTTTTTATACATGAGTCAGCAGCAATGTTACAAATATCAACGATATTTTTAAATTTATTATGTTTTTACAGAAAAAATACCATCATTAATAACACGTATTTATTGGCATGACGGTAAATTCTCGATGAAATCATACTAAAAATGCAATAAATGATAACATCACGATAATATCCTGATAAATTATCAATAAATTTGTTATTAAGATTTTTATTTTATTAATAATTCATTTAGTATATTTTTATTATTTTCAAATATTATATTTTTTTGTAAGATTTTACCGTTAATTTCTCAATAAAAACCTAAGAATTTGATCAATTATTGTTAATAATTCAAATACGATATTCGTGACAATGAGAGGTGAAGAATAACCTGTTTGAATTTTTAAATTAGTTCTTAATCTGATAACTCGACCATGTGAGCATGTGAATATATTATTTACAACTCATCTGCCAACTTTTATTTAGATGTCATGTCAATGATTCGAAGGACAAATTCTAAGTAAAGATTCAAGAAAACACCAAAAGTCAAGACTCAAACCTCAGATTCAAATTGTAGAAATCGCTAATGATTGAATGATGAGACCTTATAATCTCAATAGAAAATTAAAAAGCAGAGAACTTATCATGGTATATGAAAAATTATAATATTCTTTCTTGTTTTTATTTATTTTTAATTAAAAAAGGAGTCGTTTAATTACTCTTTTTTCTAAATGAAGTTTGAAAAAAATATTAAATTACAGTAAGTCATAGTGTATAAAAAAGCCTTTAAAAGAAAGCAATAATCAATGCAGCTGTTGAAATATGAAAATGACACTGATTGAGACATGTAGGTCTCACCCTTGATGATACTAAACTTCTATATCATGTGAGTCTAAATAGTATAGGTTTTTTTTGCCATATTAGATAATTTTATAAAGAATGATCTTTTGAAGAAAAGTGAGAATTGAATTCAAAACTCTACTTTTTGATACGAGTGGCCATCATTCCAATCCCTTTGAGTTTATAGAATAGTTTTATTCACATTTCAGATCTCATTCATCTAATCATGAAATTCATATCTTGAAACTCCGAAGGTCTAAATGTAAGACTAAAATTAATATGGTCAAATATTAATGTATTATATCAGCTCAAAATTTTTAACTAAAAAATAGACATTTTATAAGTGATATGCAATCATCTTAATGAGATTTCGGCTCAAGATTAAAGTCATGTGCAATATATAATAGATGATGCAAAAATGATATATATTCGCTGCTATCTAAAACCTCTTACATATCTACTTCATCTAAGGTAGCCATTACTCACTTGGACTAGAGGTATCATTCTCAGGAATCATCTAATCAACTAATAGAGTAGTGGACTTCTTCGCAAAATACAGAGTTGACTCTAGTCATCACGAAGTTTTATACTTGTGATTTACATGAAGAGAGGGGCTATTTGGGCATTTTCGTCTTACTAGATGTATTTCCTGGATTAATTTGTATTTTTTGGGTTTTCGGAATTTATTTTTATTGAGGTGGATTGTTTTCTATATTTTTTCTTCTTCTCATTTGGGTTTATGTCTCCTAAACCTCCTTTTTATTTCCTTTTCTTGTACTATTTTTCTTATTAATGAATTATTCTCTTGTTACAATTAAAAACAAGTTGCCCATAGCAGAGATATTTTCTCAAGCCCTTATTATATTACACTTTGATAGTTTTCGACCCTTTTACAGTTATTGATTTCTAAGGAATTCCTATTTTTAATAAAATAAATTATTATTAAGTTGGATCTACCTCGAACAGCATAAACGTGGGTTAATTTGCATTGGTACAATGCAACTAAATTTTTAAAATAAAACCAAAATTGACCAAGACCCAATATTAAAATCTCTCTCTTATCATTTCATCCATGATTCATCGAATGAAAAATTTAGAATAAAATTAAATGGAATTCATGTTTTGTATATATTTTGGAATAAAGTTATATATAATTATATATAGTTGATATGATATGTATCGACTAATATTTATCGTGATATTATGTATCAGCTATATATTGGCCAAGATCCCAGCCTATGTGAGGCTAGACAAATTGGGTTGGGTCGAGCGGACCCATTTAAAAGTATTTTAGTATTTTTTTTCTGATTTTAAGAGTAGACTAAACATTTGAAGTATTTGTAGTTTCGCATAGGTGTATTCTAGTCTTTTGCTATTTTTCCAAATCTCTATTTTTTAATAATTTAATTTTTGAGATTTTAAGAGTTTAATGGATGATAACACTATACATGTTAATTTTTTTTGTTCATGGTTTTCCATTCTTTTGAATTTTGAATTTTATTTTTTTATTTTTTGTCAAACTTTTGATATATTAAATTTTTAGTTTCTACACTTCAGTCCCTTCCTTTGACTATCAAAATGAGAGTTGATTCTATAGTTCAAAAACTCAGAGCTCAAACTCAACTTGATTCGAATTTGACTTAAGAAAATTCAGTAAAACTCATTAACTCATTAAACTTAAAACCCCATCTAGTCATAAATATTAATATAATTTTCTTTTCTTATAAATCAATCTAGTCATAAACAAATATACATATTAACCTATATTTAAAGGATAACGATTTTCTCATGGGTATTTTGTATGACTCGACACAGATTTTAGTATATTGTCAATTTTATCTTTTGCATGAACAGTAAAATCGAACCCTTTGTATGAACGGTAAAAATTCGGTGATCCGATTTACTATTTATGAGAATTTTGAAAATTTCGAAGAATCAATTTACTATTTATGTAAATTTTGAGTAGCCAACTTTACTGTTGACGTGAAGAGTCGGTCGGGCCGATTTTATAAGTTCACGCAGTTTTACTTTGATGTGAGCTGTTTCAATATCAGAGCAGGTTGTCGGTGGCTTACTTGTGTAGACAAACGTGCTTATTTTCCCTTTTAAATTTTAAAGAATAGCGTTAAGTTACATTTCTTTATCAAGGCTTTAATAAGACTGCCGTTTAAATATAAGCGGTCGCTGTATAATTGATTAGGATTTATTCAGTTTTAAACTTCCATCTAATCATCAATCTCATAATTTGATTTCTTAATTCTGACTAGACTAACCATCTTTTACTTACAGTCAACACCAAAGGTTTAAAATAATTGAATTGATTTGAAGCCTTTCTCCACCTGACTCGGTAAATACTTAAAATTTAAATTTTTTTGTATTTGATGAGGCTGTCTATAAAAATTTTAAATGGGTCACACTTCTTTAACTGAGATATGTAAAAAATAATGAGGACAGTCAATAAGTAAAATTTGAATTCATTTGAACATTTTAGATTTTGTGATTTTAGACTTTGAAAAATGACTACGGTAAATTGTTAATTTCTGGTAACGATCTTACATAACTGTGTTAAGGCCAGCGATCTTCCTACGGGCATTTTGTATTTAGCGAGATGAGTTTTAGTGTATTTTCGATTTTACCGTTCGCATGAACAGTACAATTTCGACAGGCTGATTTTTAAGAGCTGATTTGCAATTTCGGCGAGTCGATTTTCACTGTTTATGAATTTTGGCGAGTTGATTTGAAATTTCGATAAATTGATTTGAACTGTTCATGAATTTTGGTAAGTCGATTTGTATTGCTTATGAATTTGTGGCAATCTTTTTTCTTCGATGTGACAGGTAGAAGGCAAATTGGATATCATGGTAAAATCCGTATCTGTATATACAAAATGCCCGTAAAAGAATAGCTGGCCCTGTGTTAAATGTATGAAAAATATTCTTTGTAGAGTCTAACTTGCTTTAAAAAAATCCAACTCATAATAAATATATAGGAATTGAAGGGGACACATGTATTTTTGACAATAAAAGACGCTGTTGTATTTTTTTTACCCACTTAAATAATAATAAGTGGATAAAATGAAAAACACAATATCCTATTTTTTAAGTGGTGACAAATTTTTTTTTTTTAAATTACTCTTTTAAAGTGATGTGCCCTTAGCATTAGAGATAACTTCTTGACTATTAAAAACATGAGACAGCTTATTTAAAATACAATGTCTGGTTGTCATTAAAACAAATCAAGTGCAAGTCGGTTGCACTATTTTTGTAGTGCAAATGTACAATCCAATTTATTTGTGTATAATAGACCTAAAAGCACTATTTTAGATCACCCATTGGTTGAAAATTATTTCTAAATAGTTAATGATACAAGTTTGTTTTTCATGTATTTGACAGTGGTATTTATACAAAATATAATTTCGGATGCCCTTTATTATTAAAAATCATCTAGTATTCAGATCTACAAGAGTAGAACAACAACAACAATTAATATCCTGTAGAAAAAAGGAATTAAAGTTGAAGATACAGATGACCGGAGGCCGTATAGTAAATCTATGTTGAGATTTTCATTAATATCATCGTCATTATCAAAGTCTTTTTGTCGTTTATTATATATTGACTTTTGAACTTGCTTTTTCAACCAGTCAACTCTATCACTAATCACACATTTAAATGTATTAGTAGAGCTCATATTTAGGACACGACAAGAGTTTTATATAAATTGCTTCTTCTCTTGAAACTAAAATCAATTCTCTATAAGGAACCAATATTTAGATCTATTAATTTTTCACTTTGAATTACAAAATTCTCTTTTTCATGACCATTATTGAAGGTATCATCTTTTCTATTATACAATTTTTTTTTTTTTTTTAAATGAGGGAAGATTACTTGATGCTTTAATGAAGCATTAATTCCTTTCAATAATGATTAAAGCCCAATTTTTTTTAAGATCATAGAATCACTTTACTCTTCTTCTACCAAAACAAAGCAGATATGATTCCATGAAAGAGAAAAGGAGACAGAGAGAGGCCAACCATTGGGAAATCGAACCAGACCTACCGTCAGTCCATCCTTATCGTATGGTAGCTCTGCTTCAACAAAGAACAACTAAATATTGAGATATTGGCTCGATTTGGATGCAAATTTTTTAAATGTATTTTCTAGAAAATTTCTTTTGTACCTTCTCTGTTTTTTGTTAGGAGACTTTTTCTAAGAGGAAAACAGATACATGCCTTGTGGAAGAAGCTCTTAAAGAGAAATTTGTATTTGTAATTCTTTTTTTCTTTTTTTTTTTTAATTTACGTGTAGAAAATTGTAGGAAATCCAGTATAAAATCTCCACGGATGATGTTCGCAGTCCTTAAAGTACACTAGATGAAGTTATGGGAGTTCGAACTTGACACTCTTTTGATTTAGTGGAACTTACCCGATTTCTATCTGTAGATATAGGTCCTGACCAAACCACATTAAAATTATTTCTTTTTCATGTGGATGTTTGTTTTGATGTTTGATGACTTTTGTTCTGTCGTTTGAATTCGATTTTAGCACAACACTAAGGACACATGAGCTTCACGTAATGGCAAATGCCATCTCTTTCTTGTATTTATTTTACTTTCTTAGTTTCATTTCTAAGAAATGGGCAGAAGAGGAAAAGAGAAGAGTGAAAGAGGAGAGGAGACAACTCATGTGATTGACAACTACAGCAATGCATGCCAACCAGAGACTTACAAATCCATGTTCCAACACAAAAAAGAAAAGAAAATTCCAAAGCCAACTGCATGGAAGAACCTTGTGAGGGAAAGAAAGCTCTGTGTGAATAACCAAACAACAAAGGATAAATCTGAAGAATCTGAGGTCTTTTTTGAAAATAAGAGATATTTTTATAAATTTTGATCAATGCAGATAAATTCAAAAGTAAAGCTAAAACTCGAGTGCATTGGATCGGATTTTAATAAATCCAATTTAATCTATGTCAAAATTCATTGAACCCAATCCAATTTAATCTGAATTTTTGACCCGATTCAACCCAACCCATGTTTCAGGTCTAATCGCTACTATTTTATAATTTGGTACACTGGTCAGGTCAAGTTACATTTGGTTTGGTCGTGTTGATTTTAAAATTTTCAACTCAACTTGATTCGAATTTCAAGCGGGGTTTTTTCCCAACCCAACCCGAATACACAAATATATGACCCAAACACATTGATTTCTCAAGTCGGGTCTAGTTAAAATCAACTTTCACCCTTGTTCAAAAGAAATAAGACTTATCAATATTATGGAATCTGATTTAATCTAATTTGATTTAATCTGTATCCTAACAGTTTTCACTTTGAGATTTCAGACTGATTCTTCTGCTACTGACTTGACTCAGTAAATTCTTTTAACATTTTAAATTCAATTAATATTTGAGTTATATTTAAGTTTTGTATTTAATGACTGAGTTAGATTCTTCTCAATCTCAGCCAAGACTCAACTATACCTCTTGGACTGATTCTAATGTGACCCACTATCACATCAATTTTACAGTAAAAAATATTATTTCACAGTAAATGTAGAATAGTAAAAAACTTCTCTCATCACACCAGCCAAATCCCCTGTTCGTCATTTCACCATAGGATGGCTTCATAGAGGAATTGCTTATTATTTAATATTATTCTTTTTTTAAAGAAAACTGTTGCAATTAAATTATGATCCCAGTTCATATCTGGTCATTGTTGCCATTAAATGACAGACAACCTACTGCAAAGTAGAATGTCGTCGTCTAAGGCTGAGATGCAATCAATCATGACGTTAAAAGCCCAACCAGCATTCACAAACTGCCCATCTGGTGGTAGCTACAATAGAAATTTGGCCCATTTGAACAAAAGCCCGCAAGTCAGCCCTGGCTGAGGCCCAGGCCTTTCCTAACCTTTAAGGCTGCATTTGGATGAGACCAGGGGTAAAAAAATCGGCCGGGCCGTTATCCCGGCCGATTTTTCATATAGGCCGATATATCGGTTCGGCCGATATATCGGCCGAACTTTTTCTCTCTCCTCCCCGTTTTTTTTTTTTTAAAAAAAAAAAAAAAATCCAAAAAAATTACAGCAAATGCAGAAAATTATGAGCTTATTGAATATGTAATTTTTTCATAAAATATCGGACATTTACATCTTCTAATATATTTTTGAAGTTACGATAGTGGGAAATTATATAAATAGTAATAAAATTGTGAAAATTACAAAAAGAAATAAAATAAAAGGAAAAAATTGCATCCCTTTAAAAGAAGTTATTATACATTAAATAACATCAAATAAAAAAAGTTCATGTATTATTTTATAGGTTTTACCATTTTCTAACATTTATATATCATAGTCCATAGATAATAATGAAATAATTACAAAAAGAAATAAAATAAAAGTAAAAAATTGCATCCTTGTAAAAGAAGTTAGTATACATTATATAACAGCAAATAAAAAAATTTCATGTATTATTTTATAGGTTTTACCATTTTCTAACATTTATATATCATAGACCATAGATAATAATGAAATAGTTACAAAAATAAAGAAAATAAAAGGAAAAAATTTCATCCCTGTAAAAGAAGTTAGTATACATTAAATAACAGCAAATAAAAAAATTTCATGTATTATTTTATAGGTTTTACCATTTTCTAACATTTATATGTCATAGTCCATAGATAATAATGAAATAATTACAAAAAGAAATAAAATAAAAGGAAAAAAATTTCATCCCTGTAAAATAAGTTAGTATACATTAAATAACAACAAATAAAAAAATTTCATGTATTATTTTATAGGTTTTACCATTTACTAACATTTATATATCATAGTCCATAGATAATAATGAAATAATTAAAATAAGGAGTAAGTGAATGTAAAAAATGTTGCTGTAAATTTTAACATGTTAGTAACAGTAACTAAGAGCAAATGAAAAATGTTCATCTATTATTTTATAGGTATTATCATTTTCTAACTTTTTTTTTTCATTTATGCTATTTTATGTTGAAATAGTTAACAAAAATGAATAAATAAATGAAAAAAAATAGTAACTAACAAAGTACACAAAAACTAACTACAGATACATTAAGATGGAAAAAAAATTATAATACCTATATAAAGCTTTTATTACTACATATCTTATTTAACTTCAAGCATTTTTTAACTTCTTTTATGTTATTTTTGGCTAAAAAAATTAAAATAAAATACAGATAAATCGAAATAAATTACAAAACTTACAAGATCAGTAGATCTGTAAATGAAGAAACCTTTGAACGGTCTGGATCGTTCGGTTTCAAACAAATCCGGGTCGTTTAGAACTTACTTAAATCAAGTAATGAAGAGTGTAATTTTTTTTAAAGATAAATAGTAAAATCTGATTTTCTCTTTGAAAATAAGGTGTGAAATTTTAGATGTAGGTGAATGGTATTTATAGGAAAAAATTGGACCGGTTCGATTTTTTGGATTTAAAAAAAATAATAAAATATTCAGGCATGCCGGACCAGCAGAATCCTGCAGTCCGCTGTACACAGAGATGTGATGGGGAGAAATTGGTTGACAGGTGAGATCTCGTCCGAGATCTCGCCAGATATATCGGACATGAGATATCGTCCGATATATCGGAAAAATATCGCCGAACTTGAGTTGGGCCCAGGCCCGAGATTTACTGTTTTCAGGGGGAAAAAACGGCCGATTCGGCCCAGATTAGGCCCAGATTCGGCCGAGATTTGGACCGATATATCGGTCATCTCGGCCGATATTTATTATGAAAAAAAAAGTTTTTTTTTTAAAAAAAAAAAACAAAAAACCGAATTTTTAAAATTCGGCCGATATGATGACTGATAATTCGGTCAAAAATTCGGACATATCGGCCGAATTTTTTTTGTACGGCCGATACTATACGTATCGGCCGATATAATTCGGTGGTTGAAAAACCGAATTATATCGGCCGATACGCACAGTATCGGCCGATATTTTGACCCCTGGATGAGACGTAAATTTTGCAAGAATTTTCTTTATGCAGAGGTTTCTCTTGAAGAAGGGTTTTTCTTGAATATGAATTTTCCTTATCTTGTTTAGTAATTACAGTGGAAAATATAAAAGAGGAGAAGGACTTTATCTTAAGAGAAAGGTACCTGTTGCAGTAGAGATGGGTTTTCATATTTATGCGGAAAAGGAAAACTTGAGATTTTATTGCCCCTTGCCTTCATTACAAAATGAGGGTAAACGCTTATTTTCACCCCTCTACCCCTCATTTGCCGTTTATAGGCCATTCATTGCTTCACTCCACATTGTAACTCCAAAGCTCAAAAATCAGGTTAGGCTCGTCTTGTCTGGTTCTTCATAGGATAACTATAGTATGCTTATAGGGCTTGATCTATTCCTTGGAGAGCCTGATCAAATTGTATTGGACCACTGTTGGTCTTTTAGCCATTGGATTTTTGGATATTTTTTTTTGTTTTTTTTTTAAATATGTTGAAATCCACCAATTCCACTTTGTGGTGATCATAGGTAAAACTCAAGATCCATTACACCACCCACAAACACCATAGACCAAGTTAAAACGCCCCAAAAATTTGAGGACAAGACCTCTTACAGAAGATGAGAATACTCAACTACTCGAACAAATAAAGCGATGGTATTGAGGGAACAATCCAATTCTTTAAACGGGGGGTCCAACCTTTCACAAGTTGACCATTCTGAGTGCCTTCCAAGTCGAAAATCTGTCTAGCTAATGTGCCCTTTTTTAAAATCAATAATTTGATTCAAACCACCACCTTTGTGAATGCAGCAATGAGCACATACCAAGTATACTTATTGCCTTTAAATTTATATAATGGACTCCATAGCTTTGGACCTACGTATTATATTAGTGATTACCACTTCCATTAGATTCCACTCATCTAAATCCTCCTAGAATTGGAAGGTGGAACTTGGGTGTGATGGAATGACCTGCATTCAATCAGTCAAATTCTATTAGACTCATCCTTGGTGTCGGGTCAAGTATCAATAATGTAGAATTTATCTGGCGATTAGGATGATCTTGTAAATTTACTTAAGACAGTCTCATAATCCATATGATTCGATATCCGTCCATCATTTCAAAGTATCCCATCCTGTGTGACAAATTATTAAAAAAGGATTGATATAACCCATCCAATTAGAATTTTAATGTCACTTCATCTAAATCCCATGTTTTGAATAAGGTAAGACTTCTCCCAGCGTCCAAAGTATCTTATAGACCACCTCAAGATGTGAAATGAAAGAGAAGAATTTAGAAAGCCACCCAAAATAGATGAGGCTTAGTAGCTTTGATGATGGTGATGACGACGACGATAATGTCCACTAACATTTCTCCGCTTACAATTACAAAAGAAACTAACATGAAAATGTACAAAATTCTATTGCTTTTCCTATCACAAAATAGCCAATAATTTGAGTTCCTTTCTCAGTTTCACATGACAAGCACCTTGGAGAAAGGTCTCTCTTTTTATTTATTTCTTTCTTTCTTTCGAGGTGATTCAGTGCAAGGTCCCTCCGGATTCAAGTAACAAGTCCATTTCAAAGCACTACAAAAGTGACAACTATAACTACCAAAACCCCTTCACATTAAACCAGGATGCTTACCTTACAGACACCCATCAACTCTTGTTTGATTCCTGTGAGAAGTATTAGTTTTATATTAGTATTACAATTTTAGCACTAAAAGCAATTAAGTTAAAATATTCAAATTTGTGAAACAATAACAATCTGGCTAGTAGCCTAAAATCAAGGGTTTCCATGATCTACTTTGAAGCACCAGCTTTGGGTAAAAAGGAAGTATCTCTGCCAGTTCTTATGGCAGAAGGTGAAGGGAGCTTGTAGAACAACACCTGGCACGGAGTGGAAAAGTTTTGAACTAACTTGTATGAATGAAATCAAAATGCAACTTTTAACAGCGATTTGAACTTACTTAGGCAGTGAATCAGATGGAAACTATCTCACCATGCCAGTAACTTGTAACTTAAATCTTTCATAGAATTGTAAAACTTTTGGATGTGCCTTGATCTTTTCAGGATTAAAACCAGATATGGAGAGGCCATCCAAGCTCCTAACTCGTGACAATGCAACATAGTCCATCCCACAACCAAATGCCCTGGAGAGATCAGTATGAAGGCGGTCAAGAGTCATGCCTTGGCATTTGTGAATGCTGAGAGCCCATGCTAGCATGAGGGGAATCTGACAGCTCCTGGCCAATACCACCTTTCCCTCCATCACCTCCCATGAATCTGGTTCAACCACCAACTCTAAATTATTATCGAACTGGACTGTAGGCAGCAACATTCTACCACATAAATTAAAAACAGTCTACTTTGTTTCAACAAACCCTGTAACTGTTCCAGTTGCACCATTTACCAATCCAGCACCTGTATCAATGTTCTTAAGCAACATTACTCTTGCACCCAAACAAATTTCTAACTCTTCGGGCGCAATCCCATGTTTCAGTTGGCTCTTCCATGGTTCATTTCCTTCATCCAATGCTATATATTGGATGACTTCACCATCCAAACTTCTCAGTATCTCATCATTGATTCTCTTCGCATCCTCATTCCTTGGATAAAGGTGAGGTATAGTGGGATCACAAGAACCCAATTTATTTTTTGCAAAGCAGCAATTCAGCAATTGTAGGAGGTCGGTATCTAAACTACCTCTTCTTATTCCTTCAAGAAGTTCTAAGTTCTAACATTTGGGGGTCATCCTGCCTGAAAACTTGAGTCAACTCTTCCTGCAAATCAAAATTGTCATCCCAGCAATCGGCTTCAAAAGCAAATTCCTTATCAGGGTTGGTGACTTGAACAGGTGGCAATTGGAAGAACTGAAGTAGTCACTGCAGACAACTAGCTGTATCCCACCCCACAACTGCTCCTCTCCTCCACTATTGTCAGCAAAGTTATGCCAATATTTCCCATAATAGTTATCCTCGGCCCTTAGTTTTCTTGCAATGAATTTGAGGTGATCGAAGAGCTCTCCGTCGATTGTACTTACCTCATCAATGACCAATGCCTTCTCTAACCAGATTTCTCTAATATGGTTCTTGGTAGCCATGGTACGAATGCTGATAAGCTTTTGACCCTTCTTCTGTTACCAGATTTATCTAGCATAGTTCTTGGTAGCCATGGTATGCTTATGGAGCTTGGTCTATCCCTTGAAGGCCTCGATCAAAACTTCTTGGACCATATTTGATCTTCTAGCCCTTGGGTCATTGAACCCAAATAATTTTTTTAATGGTTAATATATTAAGAAAAAAGAAAGCACCAGAGGTGCAGATACAAAAAGCAAAAAAAGAAAAATTAGAATGAACCCAAATAACATTAATCCAGGACAATTTGATATACTTGATGACCTTTGAAGCCGACGACAAGACTTAAGTCAGAACACACATGCACACACACAAAGTAATTCCAATCATATACAAACTAGCAGAATTACCCTCATAAAATTATAGTGGATGTTTTACAGCGATTAAGTGATCTGCAAGCAAGGTTTCAATTCACATAATTTCACATACATTATGGGCCATTCCTTCCATTATTATACTAGCTCTACCATGTGATTAATACTGGTTATGTCATTATAACTAGTAATCTAGTATTGCAGTAAAATAATAGAGACCTATTCATGGGCTAAAACTCAGACTAAGCCAGTCCAAACCTGTCGCAAATGAGCAGCCTTGAACATATATATTAGCCCAAGAGGCTGGGCTAGGGTTCATTTCTAACCCGTCAGTTACATAGGTGAGCATGGGCTCATGGAATAAACCTGTGAAACCCGTTAGACTTTAACTTCAGCATTCATTCAGGAGGGTTTTTTTCCATCTCAGCTCTAGTTTATCCAGTTATTAGAATTGGAAATTCTTTCCAATTAAGAAACAAAGAAGACATAAAAAATTTCCTCTTGCAGAAGCAAATTATCAGTAATGAGAAAAGAAAATGCATACATAAATAAGGAGAGTTCTACACCAAGGCACCTAGAGTTTAGCCAAATTACTGTAATAATGAAGAAAGACTCGAGCAATCTGGTCTAGACATTATTAAAATGTGGGTGATGAAGGGCATTATCTTTACCATTCAATCAACTTGATACAAAGAATCAATCTTGAATATAACTTTATTCATGTCAAAATGAGGGTTTTAATGCTCCTCAGCCAACATGACAATTAGTTCCTTTTATCTTAACTTTTCTCCTTCAACGGACCAATTAGTTATCATAGAAAATAAAATGAAATAAAAAAGAGCAATGGACACTCAAATGAAATCTTTGAGCTATGTGAGAGAGACTTTGAAAAGGCACATTATATGATTAAATTAGGACTTCAAATCATATTTCCTACATTTAAGATTTGGTGAAAAGCAGAGAAAATGAATACCCAAATGTGTTTCACCTTCCCATCACTCAGTTATCCTAGATGGGTCTTAGAGAGGTTTCTTCAAGGGCTCTTCAGGTACAAGATAGGGCAATGCACTGTCCCTATACCCATTTATTTTGGTTGCTGAATCTGTAAGTAAAATGAATGATAGAGTGGTCAAATTAGGGATATTTAAATGGATTTAAAATCCCAAATTCTAACAGTACCATCTCTCACCTTTGCAACTTTGGTGATAGTTGATCTCTTGCAACAGTAGTGAAGAAAGTGTCAGGGATCTTGCTGCAGTTTTGTGCCAGTTCGAGATATATTTGGGCGGAAAATAAAGTTATCTCAAAACAAAGGTGTTTGGTATTCACACTTCCCAATAGCTGTTGATTCTTGTTGATATTTTGTGTTCTAAGATAGGGAGCTTGCTATCAACTTGGGCCCTTAGCATACATTGAATTGCCAAGAAATCTGTGTGGAACCCAGTAACATGTTGTGTCGAGTAAAGGCTCTCAACATGGGAATAACATGGGAATGTAAGAACTTATCCTTTCAGAGAAGGATAACTCTTCTGAAATCAGTTTTAACAAAGTCTTGCAGTAAATTTGTTATCGGTCTTCAGATGCCCTGTAAGTGTTATCAGAAGACTTCAATCCATTTAGAAGAACTTGATGTGGAATGACTTGGTTGACAGCAGGAAGTATGACCTAGTTTATTGGAATCTAATTTGTAACATGACTTGGTTGTAGCAGAGCATCAGTGAGCCACACTTGGAGCATAGAACTTATCCTAATTTGGAGTGAAGACTGCCACAGTTGCATTAGCTTCTCAGAACTCATATCCCAGATAAGCCATTCTAGTGTAGATGTAGAAGTTGGACTGTCCTCCTAGACTGCTGGTCGTCTGCTACATTGTTGCATTGGACAAAATTCTGACAGTTGATCACCTCCGATATGAAAATCACTATATTGTCAATGTGTGCCATCTTTGCCTCAAGGACGGTGAAAATGTCAATCACATTCTCGTACTTTTTTTTTTTTTGAAAAGTAACTTCATTAATTAAGGAAAAATGGATACAAAACCTCAACTAAAGGGAACAAACACAATGCTTACAACCCAGAGAGAAACAAACAAGAACACAAAACCCCAACAATTACATGAAATTATGAACAATCTCTGAAGGTAAAGAAACACCCTGATGAGCCAATTCATCAGCCTCTGAATTTGGAGATTCTCATACATTTTAGTCATTATTTGGAGTTTTGTGGTTCATGCCTTCTCTCATTGCCACTGATGTTCTGCTGTACATGAAAGAATGTCTTAAATGTCAGTCCCTGTGGAGGATGGTGCTTCCCCAATCCTGTGGTCAATATGGGAGGAGCACAATGGAAGGAATGGAAGAAACAAAAAATCCACCTCTTGAACAAGTTGCGGAATGTACAAGGTTTAAAATTTCTTCCAGGGCCACCTTACAAGTTCAAACTTTGCTATCTCAGACTATGATATTGGTTGGAGTGTTTTCACATGGTGGATTGATGTAATGTGTATCTAGTCTAATTGAGGTTTTTTTCTTCATTTAAAAAAAAAAAAAAAAATTCTAGCCTGTTCTGCCTTTATCTGTTATTTTTTAAAGCTTAGTTCTCTTTATTATGCTTGACTTAAAATAGTCAATATTAACGACAAAACCCTTAGTTTCAGCCTAAAGAAACCAAACATTCAAACTGTCTCACTCCATTCTGATTTCTCCTTTGCTGCAATGGTAAAGCTCAAGAAGCCAAATCAAATAAACAAGGTATGCAATCTGATTCACAGAAAACAACTACTTCTAACCTACCAGAATAGTAAACAAGAGGACAAAAATGATAACAAAAGGTCTTTAATCAATGCAATTACTGATAAGGGCCATTACAGGAGTACATAAGCATGATTATATAAAATAAAACATACAGAAAAAAAAAAAATGCAAGCACCAAAAAACAAATGGACAATGCTACTAACTAGTATTAAATAAATTAAAATGCGACTTTCAACAGCCATTTGAAGTTTTGAACTGATTTAGGCAGTCAGTCAGATGGAACCTATATTACCATGCTAGTAATTAAAATAATCCTTGAGAGAATTGCAAAACTTTTGGATGCGTCCTGATCTTTGCAGGACTAAAACCAGATAAGGAGAGGCCCTTCAAGCTCCTAACTCGTGAGAGCGCGACATAGACCATCCCACAACCAAATGCCCTGGACAGATCAGTGTGAAGGCGGTCAAGAGTCATACCCTGGCATTTGTGAATGCTGAGAGCCCATGCCAGCATGAGGGGAACTTGCCGGCGCCTGGCCAATACCACCTCTCCCTCTATCACATCCCACGAATCTGGTTCAACCACCCACTCCAAATTATTATCAAACCGGACTCTAGGCAGCAACATCCTACCACATAAATTCAAAACAGTCTTCTTCTTTGTTTCAACAAACCCTGTTACTGTTCCAGTTGCACCATTTACCAATCCAAGACCTGCATCAATGTTCTTAAGCAACATTACTCTTGCACCCGAGCAAATTTCCAACTCCTCCGGTGCAATACCCTGTTTCAGTTGCTTCTTCCATGGTTCATTTCCTTCATCCAATGCTACATATTTGATGAATGCACCACTCAAACTTCTCAGTCTCTCATCATTGATTCTCTTCACATCCTGATTCCTTGGATATAATCGAGTAATGGTGGAATCCCAATTATCCAATTGATTTTTTACAATGCAGCGATTCAGCAACTGTAGGTGGTCGATATTTACACTACCCGCTCTTATACCTTGAAGCAACTCTACCATTTGGGGATCAGACTGCCTGAAAACCCGAGTCAACTCAACATGCAAGTCAAAGCTGGCACGCCAGCAATCAGCTTCGAATGCGAATTCCTTATCAGGGTTGGCAGCATGTACAGGCGGCAATTGGAAGAAGTCACCGGTGACAATGAGCTGTATCCCACCCCACAACTGCTCCTCTCCTCCACTATTGTCAGCAAATTTATGCTTACGTTTCCCATTATTGTCTGCTCTGGCCCTTAGCATTCTTGCAATGAATTCTAGGTGATCAAAGAGCTCACCATCAATCATACTCACCTCGTCGATGACCAGAGCCTTGGCGGTCTTCCACCGCTTCAATGCGAGTTTGTTTTTTGCTGCCTTGAGGAGCAATTCATCTCGGTGTCCAGTGCCAAGGCCAATGCCGGCAAAGGAATGGAGGGTCTGGCCACTGAGGGCGCAGGCAGCAACCCCAGTGGAGGCAGTGACTGAAGACGTGGTCTGGGGGGTGGATTTCCTTCAAGACCCCGATGGCATGCTTGAGGAGGAAACTCTTTCCCGTGCCGCCAGAGCCAGTGATGAACACGGAGCGCCCGTCTTGCACTGCTTGCAGTACCAATTTCTGTTGCTCGGAAAGGGAAGCGTTAGAAGTAGAAACGGAAGTCATTTTTCACAAGAAATTGAGAAAGTTTATTCATTTTCATCTTTTGCTTCTGGGTCTTTTTCTGCTTTGGTTTTGGGCTTTTGACATGGGTTTCGGAGGGGGGTAATGTAGAGGCGAGCTTTCGAGATGATAATGGAGAAAAGGTGTGAATTTGGAGAAAACCCGAGAAGCGGAAGCAACGATTTGGTACAGAAAACATGAGAAGTGAGAAGGAGAAGAAACAGAGAGAATTCTTTGCTTTCTTTGATTTCTGGGATTGAAAATCGAAGAGAGAGAGAGAGAAACGTCTTCTTTCCCTGCTTTCTCTGCTTCACTCACACCTATCGTGTAGGGCACAGAGCGCCAGCGATTAGAGAAATTAACCGTTTAAACTCAATCGTGGGCAGGGGTATCTCGGACGATTTATTTAAAAAAAAATAATAGTAATATCGGCTGTGGGTGCGACCTGCAATCTTCGTTGATGTTTATCCATTCAATGAATATCGGTCTATATTTGAATTATCGGCCGATATTTATTATTAATTTAAAAAAAACATTTTTTTATTTTTTTAAATAACTTTTTTAAAAAAAAAAGACCACTGAGATTTCATAAAAGTAAAAAGTTAAAGAGAGTGAAAGATCTCGGCCGATACAAAAATTCAGCCGAAATCTCAATTCTGCCAAATTTTCGACCCCTGATCGTGAGTAGGCTGGGCTTGGGATAAAATGTTGAGCCCATTTAGCTGAACAAACAAGCTCAGGTTTTGTACAAGAAGCATAAACGAGCTCAGCCTTAGATAAGAAGCGTGTCTAAGTCTACCGAGTTTTTGGCTCATTTAGTCATTATATATGTATTTATATATTTTATCATTATTTTAAAATTGGTTAGAAAATGATCATTTAGGTCGATAGAAGAATGATGTCTTATATGTGAATCAAATTCTAAATTTGAGCCTAAAATTGAATTTTTAGCCATTGGATCATAGTGGATAAAGTCATCTAACATATTTGTTTTGATGATTTTTAAGAATATATTTGACTACTAAGATTAAGTGGAATAACTTCTAGACTCAAATTTGATCAACTTATAAATCTATCATATCAGCTGTCAATTTAAACAGCTGAGTTTTTAATAGTCTCAAACTAAGGTCCAAATATCGGCCGATACATATCGTATCGGCCGATATATATCGGTTTTTTTAAATCGAGTAATATCAGCCGTACATACCGAATATCGGCTGATATGGCCGATATTCGGTCCGAAATATCGTCACAATATCGGCCGATATTCATAAATATCGGTATTAAAAAAAAAAAAATTTAAAACACCGATACGGTTTTTCGCGGTTTTTACACGGTTTTTTCGCGGTTTTTCGCAGTTTTTCGCGGTTTTCCACTGTTTTCCACGGTTTACGGTTCTCAGGGGTATTCACGGTTTTTCGACGTTTTGTGGTTTTTCGCGGTTTTCCACGGTTTTCCGCGGTTCAGGGTTTACGATTCTCAGGGGTGTTCACGGTTTTTTGCGGTTTTGTCACGGTTCATCACTATTCATCACGGTTTTTTACGGTTTTTTCACGGTTCCGATATCGGAGGAGAGAAAATGCCGATATCGGTATGAGAGATAAAATTATCGGCCGATATATCGCCCGTATCGCATATCGGCCGATATTTACATATCGGCCGATATATCGGTCACACCGATTTTTGAATCCCTGGTCTCAAATAGACATACTCAAGCTCAGCACTTTTTCCAAATAAGTAGAGTCAGAATTAAATTTTAAAAAACAAAACGACCTGCATGCGGGCTTGGGCTTTTAGAAATTCAAAGTAGACTAGAGTAGGAGTGAAATTCATGTCGGGTTTTGACCTTGTGATGACCTGACTTATCCGTTTTGGGCTCTATAGGCCCTCATGACTTTGGTTTGGGTCCTGGCACACTTGTCCAAACCTAAAAGGCCTTGTGATAGGTTGAGTGTTTGCCTCTTCAAATAAAGCCTCCACCACCAAAATCCACAACCGATGTGGGACTTTGGGTGGAAGGGTATTACAATCCACTCCCTCAAGACCAGAGCCATCCTCGGCTCTGCCATATCATACTGGCAGGGGTCCACACACAGGCAGGCAACGTCAAACAAGTAGAGCTCACAATCTGAGTGTTGAACTGTGCTCTGATACCACTTGTGATGATCCGACGCTATCCCATCTTAATATTGTCCGCTTTAGGCCCCATAGGCCCTTACGGCTTTGCTTTGGACCCTGGCCCACTTGGCCAAACCCAAAAGGCCTTCTGATGGGTTGAGGGTTTGCCTCCTTAAATAAATCCCCCACCACTCAAGTCCATAACCGATGTAGGATTTTGGGTGGGAGGGTATTACAGACCTGACCCGCATGACCCTACTCAAGAAATCATGTACGTCAAGTCATGTGAATTGGGTCAGCGGGTCAGGTTGGATTGAGAAATTTTCAAGTTAATCCAATCCAAGCCAACTAAAATTAAGCTAAAATGGGTTCAAAATGCAGATTGAGTCAGAATTCGGGTTCAGTCGAGTTAGAATTTAGGTCACGTCGAGTCGAGAATTTTGAGTCAATAGCTCGAGTCGGTTCCATAAATATTGACTTGGGTCAGATTGGGTTTTAAGAAACTCGACCCAACCCGATTTTAGCCCTAGACTAGAGAGAGATGGAGGAAGGTCGACCAAAGTGAGAGATAATTCAACCTATTCAGTATGCAGAATAAAGAATGAAGGGAAACGAGTACTTATCTATCGTTCTATGAAAAAGGTTAAATATTTTTAATTTAAAATTTTATAAAACAATGGTAAGATATACAGAACCTGACTTAATTATAATTATGTCTTCTGCACTTGATCGATTCTCACAATTTAAAATTTAAATATCTTACTTTATAATTTGAGATTAAATGAAATATAAATTTAATTTAATTTCTATATGAGTGTAATTTGAAAGAAGTTCTTTTCTTCAAAAAGACAGATATTCTATAAAACAAATGAAATATATATTTAAAATATAAGAAAAAATCTTAATTCAAATACAAAATAAAACACTCAACTTGTCAAACACCTATGAATGGTATTACATTCGTATGGTATTCACCACATCCAAAGAAAAGGCCTCACCGACGGTATTTGTCTTCTAACCAATGTGTAAAATTATATTTAACTATATTTTGAAATAAAATATATTTGTAAGAGGTGTTACGTTATTAATAAAAAATATATATCTAAAATATTAATTTATTTTTAAAGTTTTTTATTTATCTAAAATTTTGTATTTGTATGATCCAAAATTATAAGATAAACACTTGTCTAATCGTTCAAAGAAATAAAAAATTGATATAAATATAAATCAAATATTGATTTTTTTTATAAAAGTCATCCTTATTATAAAATTTATTTATTAAGTTTTTTTTTGAAAAATTATTTATTAAGTATTATTGATTCACGCTTAAACTCAAAGAATTACTGTGTGTAACTTTCAGAAGTAAATACGTTGGTTAAAAATTGATGTAATTTAAAATACATTGCCACGTGGCAGCGTGAGTTAGGCATCTGACACTGCCATGCCAACAGCACGTGGCGATTACTCAAAGCTGACCATAACCCAGGGGTCCCACTAGTGCTGTTGATCAATATAACGAACAGTGGTCCCCACCTATCTTTTGCTCATTAAGTTGAGGAATAATGCTAGGGAATTGTTGGTCAGCTATCTTCCCACAGGTATTTTGTCTTTAGTGATATGGATTTTATTGTATTCTCGATTTTACCCTTCGTATGAATAGTAAAATTTCGATGGGCTAGTTTTTACTGTTCATGTGAATTTTAGCGATTTGATTTGAAATTTCGGAGAGCCGAATTACACTGTTCATGAATTTTGACAAGCTGACTTATAATTTTAGAGAGCCGAACTGCATTGTTAATGAAGTTTGACGAGTTGACTTGCAATTCCAGTGAGCGATTTGCACTGTTCATAAATTTTGGTAACGTAACTTGCAATTTCGGTGAGCCGATTTGCAGTATTCATGAATTTTGGCATTCTTTTTTCTTCAGTACGGCAGGTGGAGGGCAAATTGGGTACACAGTAAAACTCGTGTCTTTATACACAAAATACTCATGTGAAGATCGCTGACCGGAATTGATTTGTCCAACAGTAATTTTTCAGAGTTGGGACATTTCTGATTTTGTCTTTTATAAAATAAGAAATTTGGAAAAATAATTTTTTAAAATTATATCATCTTGTACTGGTATACAAATTAAAATAACTTGTAATGGTATTATTAGTAATATATGTCGTTCATCTTTTTAAAGTCTAAATTATTTAATAATTTTTAAAAACAAATATAAGTATATTTTTAAATTTTATGAAACTATAAGATCTCTTGTTGAGTAGTTTAAATAAAAAGTATTTGATTAGAAAATTTATAAAATTTATGACACCTCAGAAGATCCAGCAGTTTCACACCATCTAAAAAGGTATTTATATATTTCTTTTCATTTAAAAATTAATAAATAATTTAGATTTTTAAGAGATGAATTCAAGATGTGTCTTAAATAGTGCTACTTGAAGTTATCTTATTGTTTAGTCCTTTATTGGAACTCTCATTGTTTGAATGCAGGACCTCCATCTAAAGATCTTGCTCCTAAATCAATTGAGATAACCCCTTCGAGTTTGAAGTTATCCTACTGTTAAGAACTTAATATCACAACATGTGATTATTCTTAAATAAGTTAATATATACAGGAGTTGTTAGCCATAACTGTTATAATAATACTAATTTGTTAGATTTTTACTCTTTTTAAAATATTATTTATGTAAATGTTTAAATGTTAAATAGGATGAACTAGTTATATTAGTTATTATTAAATTTTTAATATTGATTAAAATTTGTTTGGTAAATCATTCATGATATGATTAGAACTATTTTTGTTAAAGACAAAAAGAAATTAGAAGAAAGTGATAAAAAGTAATAATCAAAGTCATTCTCAGTTAGAACTTCATTGGTTTTTTTTTTTTTTAAATAAGATATTATTTTAATTATGAATTAAATACACTCTCATTTCATTCTAAATGACTTACTAGACTGACCCACTAATATGTTGGATAGACCCAAAATTGTTTTGAAAGGGTTATTGAGAACGGTTCTTGTTTCTAAGAGTTTGTTGGGTAAAAAAAAAAAAACATTATTGAATAATTAGATCAAAATTTAATATTTACACTTTAACATTTTAAACTTTAATAATATATGTCACGCCCCGACCCGACCAGTGGGCCCGGAACGCGACTGATTTTTTTTGAACTATGAGTAATAAATTTAAGACTCCAAAATCAGATCCATAACATCGTCTCAAATGGCAACATAGCCGATTACAAAAGTCAAATGCAAATTAAGTACCACATCCGGTACTTAATACAAAAATAACGGTTCCGAGAACCAACAGAAAGAGATCAGGGCATTCCGCTCCGGGGGAATCCCAAACACTGCCTTGGCTCAAACGCCCTAAGTTTGAAAGAGAGGGTCCTCCTCCTCGGGTTCATCGCCTGAAAGGTGAGTGGTGTGAGCTAACAAGCCCAGTGAAGGATAATTAACAGTGCACATTAAGCAAATAGTAAAACAGGTTAACAACGGTTAATATCACATGCTTGATAACAGTAAGCATAAACTCAAATAAGATAATAACATCATCAACTATCAATCACTGCCTTTATCCACCGTAACGCCTGCCGACTATACTGAGACCAGTATTAAGTCCCGACACGGTCTAAATACATCCTTGCAAGTACATCTCCGGCTCTTAAACGTAGCCGGTACTGACACCCTCAAGTCAGCAACTGACGACAGCATGGTCCGCCCATGGTCCAGTAGACATAAACCATCTCTCATATGGCCGATATTGGTTCAATAGCCCAGGTACGTGGAAGCAGTCTTACATACACATACGGTCAACACCGTAATATCAAATCATCACAGCACTCTTACCATAGTGCATCATGTATAGGCACCTGAGTGGGTTCATCAAAACCGAAACCACTCATTGCTCAATATAACACCTGTTTACAAAATCTGCAGAGTTAAGTTCCCTCACCGTGATTGTGTGGTTTCGCGGTCTCTGTCAAACAACATACAAGTGCTCAATCAATATACATAACAAATACGTACATATACGTAGAATTTGGAAATCATATATTTTCCTACAAAATATCCGGGTTTAATGGAATGAGTCTCCTATTTGGTTTCTATCCTCTTTAAATCATCCACAAGATAATAATATAATAAACATAAGGGGCTCAGTCCAAACTCATATTGTCTTCTGGGCATTGACCAGATTGACTTATTGAGTAAGGTCTAGATCCTCGGGTCACTTCTCGGTTGTCTTCTGGATAGGACCAGAGCTGACATTTTGAGTAGGCCTCGAGGTCACTCAGTGCCCGACTATAGTGTCGTCCTGAAAGTGAATCACTCAGTTCCCGACTAATGTCGGACTGAAAGCGTAAACAATAGTATTTACACTATAATCAATAAGAGGAAAAAGGGGTTAGTACAATTTTAATTAACAGGGGGTATTATAACAAATAATTTAAACACACTGAATAAACATCAATAATCAAGATTAAAACAGTAATCAAACAATATTTTATCATTTTTCAAAACAGTGTTCCTCGGAACATCACTTCGGAACTTGGGCCAGTGGCTTCGGATCATCCGAACCACCTAAAACTGAGTCACTGGCCTCGGATCTTGAGGCCTGACTTCGGATCGTCCGAAGACTGGGTCTCGGACCGTCCGAAGTCCATCCGAAACAGAAAAACAGAAAACAGAAGTCTCGGTGGGTCTGCAATGCTCGGAACATCCGAAGCTTCGGTTCGGACCTTCCGAAAAGGGTCTGGCTCGCCTCGGGCGGACTGGCTTCGTGTTGAAGCTCGGAACGTCCGAGGGTCACTGCTCGGACCGTCCGAATGTTCGGACCGTCCGAAGATCGGCTCTCGGACATTCCGAGAGTCGTCTTCTCCGACTGTCTGCAACAGCAGACAGTCACGGCGGAAAACAGGTGAAATGCGATTCCAGAAAGGGAGGGCTTCCTGGATTCGTTTTTCACATCCGTCTGGTCTGATGGACTCCTCTGGGAGTCCTCTTTCCATAGGGAGAGGTTTGGAGCTCAAAAGCTCAAAGGGTCATCCGATTTTAAGGGTAAATCCTCACGGGTACATGAAACTCATGGTTTTCCTTAAAATTTAAAACTAGTTTTTCTTAGTGAAAACAAGGTCAAAATCTGATTTTTTTGATTCTAAATCAGTTAGAATTTAAAAAGGAATGCAATGGATACCTTGGTTTTGATTCCTGGGTTGAAATTCAGATTTTTTGAAAATCTTTCCTTAAGCTTACTGTTACTGAAAAACAGCAGCTCAGGGTCGGTCGGTCGGAAAACAAACAGAGAGCAGAGAAGAGAAGAATTGCTGGGATTTGAAACGGAAGAAGGGACCTTGAATTTATAGGCTCCTCTCGCCGGAAAATCGGCTGAAATCCGATGGGACGGGACGGCAGAAGGTGATGATCACCGCCGAACGGCCAGTGCACGCGGGATGGCGTGTGCAGGCTGTTCTGGTTTTGCAGATCAGTCCCTTGAAAATTTTCTATTTGCAGAAAGGGCCTAGTTTAAGAAATTTTGATTTTTAAAACTAAAAGTACTAATTTAAGACCTCAAAACTTAATCCAACCTTACAGATGGGTTGGGTTTTTAAACCATAGGTCACCATAGAAATTTCAGTTTTTATCTCTTAATAAAATCCTTTGATTTAAACAAAAATCTCATTTTACCCAAAATTACTTAATTAAACAAATGTAAGAATAACTAATTTGTAAACCTTATTTTGAGATGAAATGAAATATCTAGTTCAATATCAAAATGGTCTAACACCCAATACCATTTTCAAAATTTATCTCTTACCCGAAATTATTTAAAATAATTAAAACTCTCTTTCGGGCGATAAAATATCATTTTCTGAAAACTAAATTCATTTTAAACTTAGAAATGCAAATTATTCCATAAGGAGAGTATTATCAATCAAAAATAATCACCAATTCACACAATTTAGAGAAATAATCACAACAGGTGGTAAATTACCAAAATACCCCTCCAGCTGGACGGGCTGGATCTCTGAGCTCACGAGCTCGGATTGGGCCAAACTTGGGCTTTCCTCAAAGCCCTGACTGAAAACCTCGAGATCAACTGGTTAAACACGGAAATTAAGCTAAAACACTCCTAATCCGGGGCAGGGTATTACAATATATATAATGATAGCGGGAAGTGCTAATGATTTTTCAATAAATAGTTAAGCATATGAACTATGTAAAACAAATCCAATTCTATTTGGTTAACAAACTATTTTTTTTATTTAAGCTAATTAACTTAAACTATGAATTTGATAAACTAAATCAAAAAATAAATAAACATACTTTAGTAAATTAGTAAATTATGACATAAATTAAATTGCAGAGCCTCAATTTCAGGGAAGTGATTGATGCACTCACACTTTTACCTTTGGTAAAACTTTTCAATCCCTCTTGGTTCCCTTTTTTCATTTGTTTGGAAAAAAATATGTATTTCACTCATTTTTCATAGATCAAAGGAAAAAAGTGTTTGGTGCACCTATCAATCTCCTAATTTAAATGTGAATTAAACTACAAACTAGGTAAGTTTGATTCATAGTACCTGTAACGACCCGACTCGAATACACAGGGTTTAAGGCTCGACTCAGTGTGATATTGTCCGCTTTGGGCCTCGCACACAAGCTCGAACCCGCATGGTTTTGTATTTGGGCCCAGGCCCACCTGGCATGGCCCAAAAGGCCTCACACTAATTTACACATGGGTGGCTTTCTAATAAACTCACTCCCTCCTTTCTCTCCCACCGATGTGGGACTTCAAGAGAGGGAGGGATGGGGTATCACAGTATCTAATGGTATAATATGATGGAGATTCATAACTTCTATAATTACACAATAACTAAGTAATTTAATAAGGCTCGGCATTTACACACCCGAAAAAAAGGTCTCTACACACCCGATTCCATATTCAGGTGGCAAATTACCACGATACCCCTACATTTTCATTCGTTCGAACGAATACCCAATTCATTTTGACATTCGTTCGAATGAATACATTCATACTCCCGCAATTTTGATTCGTTCGAACGAATGCCCCGTAAAAATTTAAGAGTGAATACTAACGCGCGTTCATTCGAATGAACCGATGGAACGAGGCACTCGATTGATTCGAATGAATTGATTTTCTTTAAAATTTTAAAGTTATTTTTTAAGTACTATGTATTTTTAAAATTTCTCAAATTAAATATCCGGACTAATTACGATAATCTAATAAAAATACTTTAAGACTTTAAGGTCTTTTGACACTCCTAAATACTTAAAACACAATGTTTTATAAATAAGGGTATCCCTAGGGTATATCGAAAACACATTTAGGAGTATCAAAAGACCTTAAGTCTTAAAGTATTTTTATCATGTTATCATAATTAGTCATTTTGGAATTACATGGTCAATCTTTCATATGCTACAGTAATGTATAGTATATTAAATAGTAAAATCTCCTTTAAAACTTTAAAGTTATTTTTTAAACATTGTGTATTTTCAAAATTTCTCAAATTGAATATTCGGACTAATTACGATAACCTGATAAAAATACTTTAAGACTTTAAGGTCTTTTGACACTCCTAAATGTGTTTTCGGTACAGCCTAGGGATACCCTTATTTATAAAGCACTGTATTTTAAATATTTGGGAGTGTCAAAAGGTCTATAAGTATTTTTATCAAATTATCGTAATTAGTTTGGATATTTAATTTGAGAAATTTTAAAAATATATAATGCTTAAAAAATAACTTTAAAATTTTAAAGAAAATCAATTTATTTGAATGAATTGAGTGAATAGTAATGTGCAATGAACAGGTGAACATTGATGCGTATTACTGTTCACTCAATTTATTCAAATGAATTAAATATATATTAGGCATGGGAGCACTTACACACACCCAGATTTCCTGCCTCTACACACCCGTTTTTGAAATTTCGAGTGAAATTACGATTTTACCCTCCGGTTTCCATTCATTCGAATGAATGCCCATGTATTCGAATGAATAGACTGAGCAGTAACACAGAATACTGCTCAGCCCAAATGAATGAAACCCATTCATTCGAATGAATGAAACCCATTCATTCGAATGATTCCTTTAGATCTTCAGCCGTTCATTCATTCAACAGTAAACATAACATTATTTAAATATTTTTTTTAAAACTTTAAACTTATTTTTGATAACTGTCTATTTCCAAAATTTCTCAAATTGAATATCTAGACTAATTAAAACAACCTGATAAAAATACCTTAAGACTTCAAGGTCTTTTGACACTCCTAAATATTTAAAACACAGTATTTTACAAATAAGGGTATCCCTAGGCTGTGTCGAAAACACATTTGGAAGTGTCAAAAGACCTTGAAGTCTTAAGGTATTTTTATCAGGTTATTTTAATTAGTCTAGATATTCAATTTGAGAAATTTTGAAAATACACAGTGCTTAAAAATAATTGTCTATATTTTAAAACATAGACCGTTATTTTTTAAGCACTGTGTATTTCCAAAATTTCTCAAATTGAATATGTAGACTAATTAAAATAACCTGATAAAAATACCTTAAGACTTCAAGGTCTTTTGACACTCCTAAATATTTAAAACACCGTATTTTACAAATAAGGGTATGCCTAGGGTGTGTCGAAAACATATTTAGGAGTGTCAAAAGACCTTGAAGTCTTAAGGTATTTTTATCAGGTTATTTCAATTAGTCTAGATATTCAATTTGAGAAATTTTGAAAATACACAGTGCTTAAAAAATAGTGGTCTATGTTTTAAAAATAGACCGTTATTTTTTAAGCACTGTGTATTTCCAAAATTTCTCAAATTGAATATCTAGACTAATTAAAATAACCTGATAAAAATACCTTAAGACTTTAAGGTCTTTTGACATTCCTAAATGTGTTTTCGACACAGCCTAGGGATACCCTTATTTGTAAAATACTGTGTTTTAAATATTTAGGAGTGTCAAAAGACTTTGAAGTCTTAAAGTATTTTTATCAGGTTATTTTAATTAGTTTAGATATTCAATTTGAAATTTTTTGGAAATACACAGTGCTTAAAAAATAAGTTTAAAATTTTAAAAGAATTTTAATGAATTTACTGTATACTATATACTGAATGATCTGTGACTCCCTTCACGTTCGGATCTGAATCATTCGAATGATTCTTCGTGTTCATTCGAATGACCGAATGAGCTTCCATTCATTCAAATGAATGGATGGAATGTAGGTCATTTTATTACTATTCATTCGAATAAATAATCCATTCATTCGAACGAATTGGGGCATTCATTGGAATGAATAGAAATCGAGGGAATCAAAATTGTGTAAGTATGCATCTATCCATCCGAATACAAAATCTAATGTGTAGAGGCAGGTTTTTTAGCGTGGGTGTGTAATTGCGGAGCCTTTAATAATTTTGCTAAATGGATATGGTAGATGTGATAAATTCGACCGTTAGGGAAAGGACAGATTCAGTGGATTTGTCGTCTATAATGAGAGAGAAAGTACAACCATCAGTAACTGTGAGCACAGTGCATGATTCATGGCGGGAATGGGGTGAATGCATGCATCTAATTGAAAACCCAGAATTGGAAGGGAAGAAACAGAGAGCAGTGGACAGAGGCCTTACTTTCTTCTTTCCACTGTCTATTATCAGTAATCACATTCATTTTGCTGCTTCCCTTCTTATGTATGCCATCTGATCCATTTCTTTGATTTCCAAGGTACAATGGAAGCTAAAAATCCCGCCTCCACTGCTTCTTCTTCTTCTTCATTTTCATCTTTGTCGACGGATCTTTTCGGCCCCAAGGATTCCCCCTCGGCTTCTAGCTCTGCCAATTCCTCTTCTGCTGGGATTTTCAGCCACATCTTTTCACCGCCTTCTACGGTATCGTTTCTTTCCATCTCTCTTTCTTATGTAGTATTTGGGTGGTCATGTTCTTGGTATATTTTCTTTGATTGATGCTTATTTTTTCCTGGAATGATTGGTTGGTGTATTAGGTACTTGTTCTGGGCTATGGTCTTCCATTCTCTTAATGAATTGGGTCACGGACCAGTTGCTTTGATCAACCCTTCTTCATTTGATATGCAGAACGGGTGAGGGATGACTACATGAACCATTTGGATCATGAAAAATGGGGGCTAAGGTCATGACAGGAACTCTTGAACTACCACGACTTTTTATTCGACTGTCGGATCTACTGATGGTTTAGTCTAGACAGTCGATGTAGTTTTCCGCAACCCGTTCTACATCAATTTGAATACGAACTAGTTCTTGTATGAGTGCTGGTTTATGGATCGTTGTCTTCTTTGATCGATGCTTCCTCCTTCTGTATTGATTGGTGGTTCTTTTGGGTGATAGTTTCTGGGTTTTGTTGTTCTTCTGTTGTAGTAAATTGGGTCTTGTCCAGTTTCCTTGATCAATCCCTACTTTAGTATGATGGATGGGTTGCTGCATTGGGTTCTGGTTTCTAGTTTTTGTTCCTCTTCTGATTGTAGTGAACTGGGTCCTCTCTATTTGGCATTTTAGAGTTTTCCGAGGTCTGTCGATGGATTTTTCTTTTTTTTTCTCTGTCTGTCTTTCCTCAGGATGGGATTCTGCTTCTGGAAGATGTTGGACATATATAAAAGGTCATTCTTACTTTTGTTTTTCATTTCAGAGATTAGGGATGGATTCATCAAGATCCAATTCATTCGGTGCAAGGGGTGAGCAGAACCATGGTCAGGTTTTGAATGGCAAACAGGCTTCTGCAGGTTTTTTAAGAAACCCACTTCCTATTTCCTGATTTTGTTGCTTAAATTCTAAACTATTCATTTCCTTTTCACTGTTCATTTTCTTTTGTCATTTCAATTTTCAATTTCACTCTCTCTACTTTGTTGTCTTACATGAATTACTAATACATCGAATTAGTAATTCAAACTTCCCTTGATGTGATTCTCATTTGTCACTAATTGTTCGAGAAGTTTTCTTAAAAAATGATTTGGATCAGCTGTTTCTTTTGCATTGTTTAGAATTCGACACCCCCTATTCCAAGTCTCCTGCTCCTTCAATCCTAAAGAAATGGTGAGTATGCTGCTACACTCATGAAACAACCATCTCAACATTGTCAGGTGTTTGTTTTTCAGGAAGTATCCCCCAAGCAGTGAACAGAAAAGTGTCCTGAACAAAGATGGGAGTTCAGTATTTCATAATGAAATTGCAGATCCATGCTCTCTCAGCTCATCTCTATATTATGGTGGTCGAGACATCTGTTCCCAATCCCCAAATGCAAGAGCATCTGGAACAGGCCATAATGTGAGTGATCCCATTTCATGCATTTTATTGGATCATGAAATGAAATTAAAACAATAGCTAGCCTTCTATGGTTGCCAATGGGGTGGTTGGGAGCAAGATATTTGGCACTGAACCAGAGATTCAATGCCATTGACAGTACAACTTGTGGTGTTTTAAAGTGTGTATGTTCATCTGGCATATTGTTCTTTCGAATTATGTCCCTATGAACTGCCATTGGCCCAACTCTTCACTCTCTCTCTCTCTCTCTATATGTTGGGGCCGCGAACGAGTCTAATATTTGTTGTGAAGGGGGAGATTTAGGAACTTATAAAGGACTTGGGTTACTCCACCTAATAGACTAATATTTTGGTATGTATACTCAGTCCTAACAAGTGATAATAGAGCCATATCTCAAAGATAAAGCATGTAGACTGTTGAATAATACATTGAGGATTTGATGTGTCTTCCTTAATAAGGAGAGACCAGGAAATCTTATTCATAGAGATAATGAGATGCAAATAAAAATGAAATCCCTAAATCGGAAATACGATATGTATTCTATCTTAGGAATCTAAATCTCTCTTAATACTCCCCTTCAAGCTGTAGCGTGTATGGAAGTAACGCACAACTTGCCTACGAGACTATGAAATAAATCTTTGCCCAAAAATGATGTAATAATTGGCCATAGAAGATATGTTGACCCGGCAACGAAGGACGGAGCAATAGCGGATGTGAACAAAATCTGAGGTAGAAGGCTAAGTAATGCTGCAGTAGAAGGCAGGCGAAATAGGCATCCCAGAGAAGATGTGCTGGAGAAGGTGATTCGGTGCATATCAGAGAAGAGAAAGCAAGCTCTCGAATAGACAGCAGAGAAAGTTGCATTGTCCTCGAAGAGCAACTGAGTGGTGGTGAGGATCTCCTATGCAGACGGGATGGCCTATTACGTTCTATTAGCCTAAGAGCCTCGTTCAAGGGGGAATTGCTGGGTTTATGAACGAGTCCCACATTGGTTGTGAAGGGAGAGATTTAGGGGCTTATAATAAAGAATTTGAGTCACTTCACCTGATAGCTAGTCTTTAGGGATGGATATAAGTCCTAACACACACACGCACTCTCTTCCCAACACTATCTAACCTTATGAATAATGAAGAGATTATCCAAGCCTGATCAGGTTTGAGAGGCAATGATATTGACCTGACCCATGGTTAGGTTTTAATTCTTCTTATACCAAGCCTCTTCCACAAGCCTTGTGGACAAGAACATCCCATTATGAGTGATATCTGAGGTCATTAAAAGGCTGCCATGACCCATTGGCACCCTTGTAGCTATCCTTGGATAAAAAATCCCATGATCTATAATTTTTACTTCTTTGACTTCAATATTTTCAGTTCAAGAAAGATGGTGGTGGAGAAGATGACTCTGACAATTCAAACATTGCTTCAAGAGGGAATTGGTGGCAAGGTATACTGATGACCTTACACAGAGAGAATTTGCATGGAAGATTGTAGTTCTAAAGCAAGACAACATTTAATTTCTGATTTTTCTTTATTCAGGATCACTGTATTACTAAAGCCTCACTCAAATGGTGAATGCTATCTATCTAAATAGTAAAGGTAATTTGCAACCCAATTAGTGTAATATTAGTTTTAGATGCTGTTTGTTTTCCATGGGGACTTTTCATGCTAAAGCATTAGTTTACTTGTAAAATTAAACTTAGAGAATTTGTTTTATAGTATCTATGTACTTATTTTATCTTGAGTATTTGTTACTTTTTTGCTTTTAATGATTCTCATTATCAATTATCAGCATCTCTCTTCACCTCATTTGCATATCAGTATGAAATCAGTGTAGTGAACATGAAGAAAGTATAGAAAATAAATGATGCGATTACAGCTACACTTTGCTTTGAGAGATAGTAACTGCAAGGTAGGGTTGAAACTCGGGTTTGATCAGGTTTTACTAAGCCCAATCCAACCCATATCAAAATTTATTGAACCGGGTGAATATGAAGAAAGTATAGAAAATAAATGATGCGATTACAGCTACACTTTGCTTTGAGAGAAGGTAACTGCAAGATAGGGCTGAAACTCGGATTTGATCAGGTTTTACTAAGCCCAATCCAACCTATATCAAAATTTATTGAACCGGGTGAAAATGAAGAAAGTATAGAAAATAAATGATGCGATTACAGCTACACGTTGCTTTGAGAGAAAGTAACTACAAGATAGGGGCTGAAACTCAGGTTCGATCAGGTTTTACTAAGCCCAATCCAACCAATGTCAAAATTTATTGAACCTGACCCAATCCGACCCGAATTACTCAACTCAACCCAAACCGAATTTCTGACCGGGACTCAACCCGGCTGCTGTTTTATAACTTACTGCACTCGGTCGGGTCAAGTTGGGTTGATTTTAAATTTCTCAACTCAACCCGACCCTAAATTTCATGCGGACTTTTTCCCAACTTGACCCTACTCGAAATATACAAATACATAACTCAAATCCATTGATTTCTCGAGTTGGATTATGCAGGTCGGATTAAACCTAACCCAAGTTTCACCTCTACTACAAGGCATATTCTCAATTTTCTTCGTCTTTTTGTACTAAAAAGTACAGAAAATAACATGACATCACCTTATTGGTCATGTTGTACTGAAATTGTTGGAATTTTGCATGATGAGACAATTGGTACAGTATTGAAATACCCCTATTGTAATTGTCAAGATATAATTGTGAAGCTTGTAATTTGGGATGTAATTCACTGTAATGTAGGCTGTAATTAAGGGATTTGTTGTGCTATAATTAAGGAGTTTGTTGTATCCACAAACTGTGCGCATGCTTGCTATTTGTATATTTAGCTATAGCACTGACCCAAGGATATTTTTCTTCTTTTGATGTTACTTTCATGAATTAAGGTTTATTAGAAAATGTACCTGAAATCAATGCTTATCTTTGCTTCATTCAGCGGTCTGGCTTACCTTCAAATTTGGTAAACTGACTTTCATGGTTCTGACTCTTATCTTCTGGCAGGAAATTAAAGACCAGGTGTAATTTCAAGTACTATAGTAATAGTAAGGATAAATGCTATTATCAATAGCCCAGTTTGTCGGGTGCTAGGACGTGCTCTCATTATGTGTGTTTCTTGGGTTGTTTCTCTTCAGGATTTTAGAAATATTTCTATGTCTGACATTCTGTGGACCTAGAAAAACATGGTTGCTTAATCTCTTAGTTGTTCGTGTTGTGACCAGGCTGTTGATCTCTTCTGTGGGCAATTTCCTTTTCAGTTTGTGTTGTTTGGTGTTTTTTATCTTCTTTTTCTATCTGTATATACACTTCTGATGTCTTTTTATCTATTAATGCATGAATCCATTTCAAAAAAAAAAAAAAAAATAGCCCTGTTTGTCAAATAGCTGAAATCATATTTTTACTTCTTGTATTAGAAGAATCATCAGACAAGGTCTCATCCACTTCTGTTGTTTGTGGTAGAAAATGTGAATGACCACTTCAAAGGGAGTCCTTGCAACTTCTATTGTTACTGTAGTTCTCTGAAACTTAAAATACAATCTTCTTAGACTACTGTTTCATGTATGTGCAGACCCAAGTCTGATTCATGGTGCCTTTGTTTTCGTGACTACTGATTCATGGTCCCACCCTGGTAAAAAATGAGTGTGGATTACCCCCAATTAGTAGCTGGTTGGAATATTAGGTAGAGTGGATGTGTATATCATTTATGAAGCGTTTCGGGCTTTGTGATCACAAAAAAATTGAAATTAGTGTTGAGGGGTTGACTTGATGGTCAAAACTCATCTATCCAAAGGACTAAACGGGTCAGGGTAGTATCATTGGTAAAGGGCACTTGGCTAATTTTGAGGATGGCGTGGTTTGAAAGATATTACACTAAAGTATACGAAATGTGTAAAAAATCAGCACAAAATTTATTTTAAGTATGATCATACAAAATGTTTTTTAACTCCATATGAGTTGGGCTTAATTCCACAAAGAACCATCTAATTTAAGAAATTAGAACGAATATATACGTGCACCTAAAGCTCAGTTATTCGATTCAGTTAACTAATAATTTTTTTCATTAGGATGTGATCTAAGTCATGCTTAAATGAGAGGTAAATGTCAAAAAGAGAATTTAACCTTACAACGCAAATTCTAAGGTAAATAAATTTCATTGGATAGACACTACATTTGTTTGTTTTCTACTCCAAGTCATGTTTGGTGTTTACAAGTGGAAGTGTAGATGGAGAAGAAGTTTCACAATTAGACAATTCATTAAACAATTTTGATGAAATATTAGATCAATTTTTACTGGAGTAAAAGGTGAAATCACCACCCTTACCTAATTTAAATGTTGGCTCTGCATTTTACCTTCATCCAAACACAATGCAGTAACCCATACAAGTGAAGAAAATGTTCAGTAGAGGATTGCAATAAAAATAACTTCAAACTTAGTTTGGCTTGCAAACTAGTTTAAAAAAGAGTGAAAAATCATCAGACAAGGAGTTTCATGAAATAGCCATCAAAATACACTTCTCTTATTAACCTTGAGGAGTTGGTTTGATGGTCAAAATCCACCCTTGTTTGCAGAAAATCTTGGGATGAAATCCCTTCAACACAAAAAAGGTCACTTCCCATTGTTCTATACTCGGTGTATGTGGATTGAGAGGTTTACACATGTCCCAAGAATTCTTCAAGTGAGACGCCTGAATACCTTAACTTAAAATGGTTCTATACAACAATAACAAATACATTTCTTTAATTAGCTTAACAAGTCAAAAACCAATATAGCGAAGTCAACTCGATTGAGTTGGACCTCATAAGCCAGTAGATTTTGATCAATGGATGCTGGACGATTCAAGATCCTCTGCATATCAGTCAATAGAGCTTTTATTTAAGGTTCCTCTATAAAAAATCAAACTAGGAAACATGGCCGCATCTGTAGCGCATCAATCTCATCAAATAAAAGAATTGAATGCATATTAATCAAAATAGTTAAGTTTCAGCACCATCTTAAAGTTTCAAACTGATCCGACGTGGAGTCGAATTTGTAATCTTGAAATTCTCCTTTTCCTAGCAAAAATTCTTATGATTACAAATCTGATGGATGTGGGTATGGGCAGTATTCTGAATCCTCTCTCTTTTGTGCAGATATGCAAAGGAAGAGCCTTTCATAAGCAGCTGCCATCTTAGTAGCAGTAAACAGCTTCGAAGCTCTATTTCTAGCAGCCTCACCTTTCTTCTCCAAAACCCTTCTTCCATCTTTCAAAACTTTATACAGAGCCTCCTTCAATGATTCCACAGTGGGTGAAAATGTGTAACCCATTTCGGAGCCGACAATCGCAGAGCCCGTAATGCTAGCAAACCTTGTCGCAATTACGGGCTTACCAGATAGCATAGCTTCAAGTATTGTATGATCAAATCCCTGTGCTCTGAGTGTTGGATTTACAAAAACATCAAGGGCATTGTAAAATTGAGCTATTTGAACCTGTTCCAAAGGACCAAGAACAAGCATGTTGGGCCCAAGTTCTCTATACCTGTCTCCCCAAGGCCCATTTCCTGCTACAAGAACATAAACCCGTTTTTGAATCTCCTCATTCTCCATGAAAATCTGCTTCAGTGCTTCAAACATTATGGGGTGGCCTTTGTCTTTCACCAGCCTTCCAGACATGCCCAAGACCAGCGCTGCCGATATGGGGACTCCATATTTCTCTCTGAATTCCATTCCTAGGCGGGAATCCTGCTTGAATACGTCCTCGTTTACGCCGTTGAGAATTATGTGCACTCTCTCTTCAGGAAGCATGTAAATTCTCTTTAAAACATCCCCCACATGATCACTGGTGGCGACATGGTTCGCATAGTTCTGGAAGAATTTCACTTCGTCTATGATCTTAAAGGCCCTCCCCTCCAATCTCTGCTGCTGTTCCATCGACCGTGCTTCTCCGGGCTTCGAAGGAGGTCAAGAACGATGTCTGTGTGTGCAGTCTCATATGCAATTCCATGCCAGGAAGCAGCCAAATTGGAGAGGTTCCGGGCGCGTGAATGATGAAGCGCTACACTCTCGGTGTGTACCACATCGAACGGTTTGTGAGTCGAATTCATGGCTAGGAATTGCTCCCAAGCTAGCGCTTGGTTGAAGGACTCCAGAACGAGAGGGCTCAGAGAAGTGGAAGTGGATATTGGGGTGAGGTGACTTTTCCGGGGGAGAGTCCGGCTGGACAGTGAAGATATGTGTGACATGGCCTCTTCTTGCAAGGGCTAGGTGAAGTGTCAAGGCGTGACGTTCGAGTCCACCGGCCCGGTCGGCCCTGGGCCATTTCTTGACAAAGAGGGCAATATTGAGGAGCTTTTGAGGTGGGTTTTGGGAGAAGTAGAGATGATTCCATGCAGAGGGGAAGGAAGGGAGATGGCCAGTCCAAAGAGATTGGTCTAGTAGCTCTGATGAGTAGTTGATGGAGTCATGGAGATTGCATGGTGCAGTGAAGCAAATCCAGTAGAGAAATGGGATGGAAGAGAAGGAAAAGAAGAGGAAGAGGAAATAGCGAAAGGGGCATAGATTAAAGGTTTTGGAATTGGAAGGTTTTGCCATGAATTGGGTTCCTTCTTCACCACAAAAATCATGAGCTTTAAGTTGAAACAGAGGATTTGTAGCAGAGAAATTGAAAAATCTACAAGACATTTGAGAGTTGATTAGGGAAGAAGGATAGGAGATTATAAATGTAGAACAACTTTCAAATTTTCTATGCAGTGTAAGGGGATCATTCCAAGAACTTGCACATGGATCATTGATTTTATCATTTAACCAGCATTTCAGCTGAAGTGAAGCCCAAGTTTTTCCTCCTCTGCTTTTTAAAGGTGTGATTCACTTGGTTCCAAATTCCAATGCATGTGGTCCTTCATGTAAAAATACACGTTATGGGCACGTTTGTGCAGATCTAAGTTCATGGATTCAAATTTAGAATTCTCGACAATCCAGTATTCCTATGAGTTTACAGATTTAAATATCAATAGAGGTTAAAAATCTTAGAATATAAAGTCAATTGGATTGGAATGATGCCAAGAAGTTAGAATGTGAGATCTTGAGTTCAATTCTCATTCCTTCGATCATTTTTCGTAGTTTTATGATGTATATGTAGATAGAGAAGTTTCGATCTGCTTTAAAGACCATTCAGTTGCTCCAAAATAAGATACTTTATATAAAAAATCTTAAAATATGAGATCTCATGTCTCCCTTTTGAAATTTTAAAATCCCATATTCATAGTCTACAAGAAAATACAATTTTCCCTTATTCAGTGATCAGATCTCAAATCATGCACAAGATAAAAAGAAACAAAAAAACTATAATTTCTCACTTTTTCAGCCTCTCTCTGTGGTGGAAGAGTCTCTTTCTCTCTCCCCTCAGTTTACCTTTCCACAATACCTAGAGTCAAACTTTTCAAGTTCTATTATTATTTTATGGTAGAAGTGTTTTTATTTATAATTTTGAAAAGTAAAATTCTTAGATACATATGGATACATAGACCTACATCGATCTAACTCAAAAGTGATAAATGCAATTTGCTCTAGTACAATAATGGCACTTAGCGTAATTATCATCAAACTTGTAATAGAGAGAGATGTACATACAACCATGCAGGGGTCGAAATATCGGCCGATACATATCTTATTGGCCGATATATATCAATTTTAGAGGGCATCATATCGCCCGATATCATATCGTATCGGCCGATATTCACAATATCGGCCAATATATCGGCTGTATTGTATCAGCCGATATCAAAATATCTACCGATATCGGTCGATATTTAAAAAAAAGAGGAGGAAAGAAGAAATATCGACCGATACCCTTTTTTGTACCCCTGCATCCATGTATTTGTGAGAAAACCCTTTTAAAGAAATCCTTAATTTTTAAACTTCAAGTAAAGCCCCTTGACCATGTTGGCTAAAGATTATTTGTGCTAGTATGCAAAACGGGGATAAAAGAATGGCCCTCTACTTCATAACATAAAAATCAATACGTATATCTTTTGTTTTTCCTATAACCAACAAACTCCCAACCAGGGGTTGAAATCTCGGTATCCACCGATATCTTGCCTGATATTTTTCTCTCTCTTATTTTTTTTTTAAAAAAAATCCATCAATATCTGGTAATATATATCGGATGTCGGCCATTATATATAAGTTTTAAAAATCGATATGTCGAGTCCTGCCCCCAATCTACCCATTTGTGCTGGTGTCTTTTTCTTTTAAGGCTAGCTTTTTTATTTAAATATAAAATTTAATTGGATTTGATAAATTTACATTTATAAGTTGATTGATTGTTTAGCTCATATTATTTGAAAAATAACCAAAATACGATTCTAATATATTAAACTTAAAAAATAAATGAACAATCTCATGCTATCATCCTAATGATAAGAATGATAGCAAATAATGGTATACCTCAACTGGTTGCCTCCGCCTCAGGAAGCAGGAGGTTGTGGATTCGAGTCCCATAGCCTAAATTTGATGTGCCTTAGGGGTAGTGGCCTTACCCGTGGGTTTTACGTGCAGTATCCCGTGGTTTCCCACACGTAAATTCAAAAAAAAAAAAAATATTATGTAAGATCTATTTATTAAAAATCCAAGTTATTCATCAATTTCTATTTATGTAGATTTTAGTAATCAAGGGTAATAATATCGACCAATACGTATCGTATCGGCCGATATGGATAATCAATTTCTATTCATGTAGATTCTAATAACCAAGGGTAATACGTATCGGCCAATATTTACCAATATTGGGCGATATCCGATACATATCGCCCGATATGTATCGTTCGATATTGATATTTTTAATTTTAAAAAAGGGAAAAGAATTTATTAGCCGATATATCGGCCAAAACCGTTTTTCAAACAAACCCCTGCTACTCTGCTAGTAACAATGTAGAGCACTTTTCATATCACGAGAAATCATTAAAGAAAATATTCACTATATTCTAGTTTTTTTTCTAAAAATGTAACATTTATTTATTTTATGTTTTTTTTATCAATATAAAGGAATACTAGAGTGAAACAGCACCAACTAGAGGCCTTGAGGGATTAAAAAAGAAGAAGAAATTATTGATTCACCCGCCTTTCACATGGCTTAGCTTATTGGCTACATTATTGTTGATGTTGACTATGAAATTAACATCGGCTTGACTATCAACACAATCCTTGCTGTCCTAATACCAATCTTAATTGCATCTTAAGCAACATTAATTTTTTTAAACGATTTTTTATAATCAAATAAAGAAAAGTATATTTTAAGTATGAAACCTATAAACAAGTTGATGTCATTTTATTTATTAAAAATGAATCTCTGCATCTCCTCTTAGAAAAATAAGATTTAAAACATATCTAGAAATGCAAGGCAAAAAGTGGGTGAAAGTGTATTATTGAGAAAATTTTAGGTGATTTAAAAATAAGAGGAAAGAATAGGTGTAGCAGTCCGAATATAATAACGTTAAGTTCTATATGTCTATTATTTATTGAAAAAAAAAAGTCTATCTTAAATTTTGAATGATAAATTTGCAGAAGAGTGCCCATCTTAACACAGGCATTATTTTTAAAGAGGCACGGGTTTTTCGGATTTCCCACTTTGTCCAGTAGAAACCGGTTCACTTTCTAGTGAATAGGTTCACCTGTTCGATGCACCGATAAGTGAACCGATTCACTTGGAAATGGAAAGAGTCCAATTCGGTGCACCGGTGAGTGAATTGATTTTTGTGGATGGATGGGGGTAAAATGAAAAGTTCACTAAAATCCGTGCCTCCTAAAAGATAATGCCCGTGTTAGAATGGGCACGCCTTTGCAGAACTTAATATTATCATGATCAAGGCTTTTTCACCTGATTATTTCTTTAATATTAAAGTGTCTAAGAGAAAAATGGTGACTCAATAGTAAAGTAAGAGTGAGTCTCTCTCATTGATTATCTACATAATATTGTTCACAAAATAGAGCCAGTGGTTGACCGTTTTAATCTTAGAGATGGTATAAATATGTTCAATTATATTAATATCATTATTAAATGTCAAAATCTCATATAGCTAGAACAATTTTTCAAGTTCTGATTCTCCATTTTATCATTTATAAATTATAAAGTCAATATAATTAAAAACTAAAAACAAAATTGATAATAAAAGAATTGGTCAAAATATGTGGCTGGGTTTTACCTTCCCCATTTATTATAAGCTTATAGGTTATAAGAAAATAACTAAAATATTGTCTGAACTTAATTCAATTCAAATTTAAGCCCCAATGATTAACCAAAAACTTCAAGAAATTGTACTATCTCAGCAAGGAGATGCCACTCTCCAGAGAGTTTTTGTAAGTAAACGTACGAGTCTGGATTTTTATACGTTGATTTTTTTTTTTATGATCAAAGTGTCGTAAGTCTTTTAGAGCGTATGATGGACTTTTACCCTTTTTTTAAGTGGTGCCCTCTCATTGATTATGGATGGTAATTCATTTTTGGGTTCTTCAGTCTTCACGGATGATCACCACCTTTAAATCAGGGACCCACTCTTTATCTTCCCCGTTGTCCAATTATGAATCTACAACTTGCTTTGGGATGAGAGGTTAAGAAGGATGATGTGCTATACTTCTTCTAGTTATTTGTTTTTCTTCTTCCTTCTCTTAAAACTGGGGCAGTATTAGAGTTGTTGCCACTTTAGACAAGTCTTACAAGGGAGTGGTGGGGGCTCCGTTTGTTGGAAAAAAAGGGTAGTGTCAATGCTAAGATTTTTTTTAAGGTATGTCTCGAGAGGCTAGAGAGATATTTAAGAAGGCGAAATCGGGCACAGTGAGTTGGCTTTTATTGTGTAAGAAGTTTACTAGCTATTCTCTCGAAGATTTTTACGTTCTTGGGAGGGATGCTTGAGGAGAGGAAAGAGGAAGGTTAGTCCAAAAGTTAGCTGTGTGAAGCCAAAAGCAAGGTTTCACAAGTTTAATGCGATAGTGCAGTTAGGGGTAAACCTGGACTAGTAGGTATAGGAGGAATCCTTCATGACGATATGAGGAAAATTGTTCTAACTTTTTCCAAGTCTACTGGAGTTATGGAATATAATGAGGCTGAATTATTAGCTATTAAGAGAACGATCTTCTTGTGGTCAATGTGTGGGAATAACAATCTTGAAGTAGAAGGTGATTCTGTGACGAGGGAATTAAGCATTTGACAAGGAATAGAGACTCATTCACTTCATACATGTGAGGGAGCTAGGCCAACTGTATTGCTGATTTTTTCGGAAGGTTGGCATCCACAAGTTGGTACTAGTGGTGGAGCTTTTTCATTCTTCTTGGTAAGGAGAGATACCATGGCATAGGGGTTGAGGATTATGTTTGCTTGGCTTTATTATTTTTTTGTGTTGTATGATTTCATAAATGATTGTTATTTATTTTCTTTGTTATGGTTTGTATAACTCTCTTATACAAATCATAGACTTCGTTGTACTTACTTTCGTATTTTAATGCATTATTAGCATTGTCTCCATTCAAAAAAATGAATAATATGACCTAATAATTGAGAAGTGTATTACACTTAATTGGAAAAAAAAACCCTATGATTTAGTGAAAGTAAGCAATCAGACAGAAAAATGGTTTGACTCCTATTTCTACAATAATCATCAACATCATTAAATGACAAAATCTCATCTATTTGAACTCTTAACTTTTGAATGCTACCTCTCCAATTGGCTATCATAAGCCATGAAGTTAGTCACTCTCCTTCAGTGATTCCAAACAGAACTCAAGTTGCAAGGCTTACCATCATCCAGTTATTTCACTCCCACCTTGCAAGTAGGGCATTCCAAGTTCCAATTCCTCTTCAACCCACAAACAAAGTACAAACTCGGCCATAGTTCAGAGCAATTGGAGCTTCAATTGGCAGGAAAAATACTCACTACAAGTTTGTCATTCGCAGTTTCACTCTTTTACAGTGAATTCCAAACAGAACTAAAGTTGTAAGGTTTTCCATCATCTATTTATTTCACTCCCACCTCGTAAGTTTGGGACATTCCAAGGTCCAATTCCTCCTACACCCACGGGAATCCACTCTTACCTTAAAGGAGGAAGTCATACTTCCAATTTCTCTGTGCACACCACATAAACGAACGAGAACAAACAAGCAACGGCTAGTAGTATAAACTACAAACATCTTTTTACCTTCAAGTACTTGGAGGGATTGCAGCTATCGTGATCTTCTTCAAAATATAGTTGCTTGAATGAAGAAATAAAGTTCTACAGTGATCCTGCATTTTCAACCATTGCCAAATAAAAGAAGCTTGCTTTCAAACAAAACATCAGTTTCAAATCTCCTTCACCATAGTGGTATACAATTTGAAATGCTCTTCTATTTACAGATACAGTTCATTGGCTATGTGGAAAAATCTGAAACAATACAATGCTGTTGTTCATAAGGCTGATACATGATACCAAGTCATTAAAAGAGTAATACAATAGTGACACAATGTGTACTACCGAATAAGAACTTTCATAATGTGAAATCAGGAGGTGGGCGAACTACATAGTAATATTTTTTTAAATAGTCGACTTGGAGGACTTGTAACTCCTCTATTTTCTAGGTTTTCAGTATTGGTCGACATGTTGCGGCTTCTGGATCCACGCAAGGTATGGAATCAGAAGCTTCAACAGGATCACTGCTGTTTTTACCCTTCGAATCACCACCCAAATAATCTGTCAAAGCTTTCTTTACACTGAACCCACGGTTGAAAGTTTTGCTGCGGAGGAAAGTGGACCTCTCATCTCTTACTGGGCTAACCAGCAGTGCAGGTGTGAAGCTCGGTGTGGTAAAGGCAGTGGCATAAGGAGTGCTTGAGATGGGCACTGAATATGGAATCGTAACTCTCTTGTGAGCAATGACGCTGACGGTAGGAACTGAAGAGAACTGATCTGAATGTTTTGTTAGGTCATCGACATACAAAAGATCATCAATGCGGGCAACGATATTGAATGCCATGCTCTCCAGAACTCTAGAATAGCATTCTAGAATGGATTTCCCCACATCCTGAAAAATCAAATTGCCAGAGCATAAATAGCAAGTTCAATTTGCATTTACAAGAAGGTGACACTGCCAGCACAGATATGAACCAAATTTCAGGAGTAAATTAAAATGAAAAAAAAAAAAAATTCACACAGAAAAGTCCATCTGGACCAACCTGTTGGAAATCTGACCATTCCAACGGCAGTATGGACCATGACCCACAACTATCCCCTACTGAAAATATATTCTGTCATTAGGTTTTTCCCCCATTGGATGTAGACCATTCAAGAAAGAACCCATTTTCAGGTCACCAACTAGAAAGTTGAGGCCAGGAAGAAATGTTATGTGGCATGACCCTCAATGGATCAACAAGACGATGAACAATCCGAATCAGGTTCGGGCAAATATGTTTAGGCCCATCTACTAAACAACCCAGGCAGAGACTTCGGTTAGAAGCTTGCATGAAAATTTTAAATAGGTAGTGCTAAGAAATTTATATATAGATTTAAAAATTTATAGTCCTAAAAACAAACATATAATCGACCATCTACTAAACAACCCAGGCAGAGACTTCGGTTAGAAGCTTGCATGAAAATTTAAATAGGTAGTGCTAAGAACTTTATATATAGATTCAAAAATTTATAGTCCTAAAAACAAACATATAATCGACCCTCCTCTCCCACACTTAACGAATTAATAAATGGCTTGGAATTAAGTCTTCTTAAACAGGAAGGCTCCAGGCCTTGGTGCACCTAGTCTGTTAAGGGTTCAAGTGATGCTTAGGCAACATTTGAGCCCAGAACCCTGTCTGTGATCAATCCTAGAAGCACTAGGTCTGACACAATTATGATAAACTCAACTAGCATCTAACTTTACAAGAATACTTTCAAGAGAATTTGAACCTTGTTGTATTGGATTTTGCTCGTATCCAAGGTTGTTTGCGAAAGACCGGGGAACCATTGTTTCAAGCATAGCAAGAGGCTTTCAGCTCTATCTGCAAACAACTCTCTTTTATCTGCATCTACCATCAGCTCCTTGACAATCTCCCAAGATGATCTTGAGTTGGAGCGAGTTGCATTGCTGACAGATTTGTTAATCCTCCGGCGCCATACATATATTGCAGCCTCAATGCGATTGGCAATCTCTAAAGCTTGGTGTTCAGAGGACAAATCAAGGCAATCAAGAAGGCACTCAGGGGAGAACTGATCTGAGGTAATGTACCGGTGGATGACATCTCCTAAGCTGGCCCTTCCATTCTGAAAACAAGAGCAGCATTTCAATTTTGGATTTCTTGACTTAATGAACAGAACATGCAAATGTCATATAAAGAAGATGTAGAACCGAACAGTGGCTAAATCTCAGCCTTCTCTATAGTTGTGATTCTACTACAGTATAATTGTTATGAGGCTGTAATTTAACTTACTTTTTCCCCTCAAATTTTTACAAACCTGAATGTGTTTTTCATGCACAGCTGAGTTCTTAAACCAATTAACAACTTTTTATAATTTTTTAAAATTACCTTTTGACCATAACCTTATGGAAATGTTATACTTTTTTAGCTTCGGTACAAGGAATAACGTGTCTCAGCTTATAGGTCATTTAATCTATTTCTAAAAGCCTATCCAAATATCAAATTTCAAAAAGAAGTCCCAAATAAATTCAGTTCTGTCCCAACCTAATATACTCTCATTTTAAGCCTCAATGTAGATAAGCACCATTTTTTAAAATTCAGTCTGAGACAATCAACTGGACTGAACTAACTGAAAAGATAGGCAACTTGCCCAGACTGAGAAATCTATAGGAGAATGGTTCAGCCAGGAACACATGAGGCTTTTCATGGTGTGAATAATCCCTAATGTGGGGCCTCCTAGGATAGGTCCCCTTTTGCACCCCTTTCCACCCCCCCCCCCAAAAAATAATGAATGATCTATCCCATACTTGAGTAAAACCCACTATTGGATTGAAACATGCATCCTTATCTACCTTTGATTTCTTTCAGAAGCACCATATCCAAGCAAGGATCTTTCCCAAAGACCAAACTCCATAATCATAGGTGGGCTCAACTTGTGTGGCAACAACTCTGTGAAGTCCACCTTAATGATTGACATTGCACTTGTATAGGTATAGGTCTCAAGACTCTTCGTTCCAACCTTCAAAGTTGTGGGTTCAAGTCATATGGGCATCAGATAGGCCATCTGCTCATAGGAAAAAAAAAAGAAAAAAAGGAAACATGCCAAATCCAAAATGCAAATGGAACCCTAGTATGACTAGGATAAATAGTTTCGATGATGATGATGATGACTCTTAAAACTTGGTCATGATTGGTGTGATACCCCACCCCGGAGAGGGGTTGTGTGTGAAAGGCGGCATGGGAGAGAATAACACCTAGGGAAGGCGCCTAGAGAAGTCCCATAGCCTTTGGAGTTGTATGTGCAGTGGTATACATGGGAACACTCCTCGGCCTTTTGGGCATGTGTATGGGCACACGTTCCAAGAACAAAGCCGTGAGGGCTTGTGTGGGCCTAAAGCGGACAATATTGTGTTAGAGGGACGAGTCGTTACAAATGGTATCAATGCTAGGTTCAACTCTCAGACTTGTGGTTGTGGTAGAACCAAGGACGACTCTTGTTTAAGGGGAGTAGATTGTGATACCCCACCCCAGAGCGGGGGCTGTGTGTGAAAGGCAGCATGGGAGAGAATAGCACCAGGGAGGGCACTAGAGAAGTCCCATACTGCCTTTGGAGTTGGATGTTCAGTGGTATATATATGGGAACACTCCTCTTAGCACATGTTCCAAGAACAAAGTCGTGAGAACCCGTAGTGGGCCTAAAGCGGACAATAATGTGCTAGAGGGATGCGTAGTTACAATTGGAGCAAGTTTTAAGGTCAACTTGACCCAAGTAGACTTTTAGGCCAACTCAAGCTTTCAAGTTTTTGAACTACAGGTGACGGTTTGCCAACTGAAATGTCAACATGGATTAAACCCATTCACATATAGCACAAATATACATGGTTGCACAACATCCACCGAAGCCAATCCAGTAATCAGATCTTAGAGGTCGATCTTTAATCATTTGGGCGAGATTGGAGACAGGTTTGCCAACCGAAATGTCAATATGGATTATACCCATTCACATATAGCACAAATCTACATGGTTGCACAACATCCACCGAAGCCAATCCAGTAATCAGTCTTAGAGGTAAATCTCATATCATTTGGGTCAGATTGGAGGAATAAATGGCTGGTTTGCAGTAACAGTGATAATTTCAAATTATATGTATGAACCAATAGATGAATAAATCCAGCTGACTGTTCATTCAGACAATCTATGAGCAATGTCCGCAAGCTACACAAGTTGGATGGGTCTACATGGTTGCACAACATCCACCGAAGTCCATCTCCATTTGGCCAATCCAGCAATCAGTCTTAGAGGTCAATCTCTAATCACTTGGGCCAGATTGGAGGAATAAATGGATGGTTTGCAGTAACAGTGATAATTTCAAATTATATGTATGAACCAACAGATCTACATGGTTGCACAACATCCACCGAAGTCATATCCATTTGGCCAATCCAGTAATCGGTCTTAGAGGTCAATCTCTAATCACTTGGGCCAGATTGGAGGAATAAATGGATGGTTTGCAGTAACAGTGATAATCTCAAATTATGGCTGCGTGCAAGGGGGTGTAAGGGGGGTGGGTATTGAATACCCTTTCCATTGAAGGGGTATTCAAAAAAGGTGAAAAATGAGAGGAGGGGGGTATTAATCCCATTACCAAGCAGGGGTATTGAAGGAGTAATGGGGTAATACCCCCCTTTACCCTCCATCCAAACGCAGCCTATATGTATGAACTAATAAATGAATAAATCCAGCTGACTGTTCATTCAGATAATTTATGAGCAATGTCCGCAAGCTACAAACAGTTGGATGGGCACACATGTTTGGTGGCCATCTGCAGTCCTCAATGTCTTAGTTCTCTAATCATGCATACAAGCATATTTCTTAGATAATACAGTAAGGCACTTTTTGGGTATGTGTGAACTGTACTGATGAAGAAACCCAACTGTTTGTAGGTCAAGAAATATATACTTGTTTGGTTGGCCCCCTAGAGTGCCATAAAGGCCTTACTCTGTTACTCCTGTAAGCATCGACATAAGATTATTTTTTTACAGACAGTACTGAAGGCAGGAATAAGACTGCACCTTTGGAAGACTATCAAAGTATGAATCTGGAACTTCCATTTCAGCTAGAGCATTGCTGTTTATGGCCATGGCAGCTTTAAGGATTTGATTTGTACATTCACGTTTGTGCTGCAAATGTTTCCTCGATTTCTCATTAAGACCACCGGGAGGGACACGAGGAACGGGTAGCCACCATTTCTCCTCTTGGCGCAGATGGAGTCTACGAAAAGAGTCCGAGCCATCAGATTCTGATGCTAAAATCCCTTGATCAACGTACCAGAAATCTGTGTCGCTAAAACTATCTAATATTTCCTGTGCAAGTGAAGCTTATAAGAAGTTATGTGCTAATAATCATTCAAAATTTAAAGAAATAAGAAGAGATAAGCATCAGTTGAATCTTACAAGAAGCATATTGTCGAGTTTGCGCAACGCTGGAAGATTGATATATAAATCTGATCGGGGTCTGCAAGTCATGACCTGATTCAAATGATTAAAGTATATTAGAGAGGAGAAGTGCAAAATATGGGTTCCCAATCACTCACATTTTGTCATTAACCATACTCCAAACAAACAGAAGCTATGTTTCACAAAGAACTCAACTTTTCATACATAGCAATGCAATGGAAAGATGGAGCCTTCGGAGATAATAAGTTGATAGAATGTGCATTAATTATACGGATGGGGGTGGGTGGAATGTGTAGGGGTCGCACATGCAAAATATGGGTTTCCAATCATGCACTTTTTGTTATTAACCATACTCCAAACAAACAAAAGCTATGTTTCACAAAGAACTCAACTTTCGATACATAGCAATGCAATGGAAACATGGAGTCTTGGGAGATGAGAAGATGATAGAATATGAATTTCATTATATGGATGGTAGTGGGTGGAATGTGTTCGAGAAACATGCAAAGGGGGTTAGTTAATTTCTGCCCTTGTCCGAGCATCCTATAGTTTGTTATGAAGGCCTGCAAAATGCAATGGTAATAAAAGTCAAATTTCCAAGGACCAAAATCACAAGAATTAGATGGGATGAAATGTGTTTTGAGTGGTCATACCAAAATCACCATTCTATTGCTCTTGAATATGATAAAACTTTTGTTTTATTAAAGTTAATCAATCTTATTGAGTGTGACCCATTGAGGGACCATTGGAGACATTATGGTGACTAAATGGGGGCACTTTGGTTATGTTTTGTTGGACTCAAACCATAAAAACGATATTCTCTTTTGAGACAGCAATCACTTGTATCTTCAGAAAAAAACTAAAACAGGGCCTTCGAGAAAGACTATGAATAAGGTGGAGAAGGCACTCTTCTTGAAAACCACCATCGAGATTGAAGCTGTGATTTTCTCAATGACAGTTTGAGACTATTTAGATATTGTTGTCAACAAGTCATTTGTAACTTGAGTTCGGTTGAATTAAAAGATGGTTAAGACTTAAGAAGGGATTTTTCAAATCTTTTTTCTTGTTTTGTAAGATCTCTCCATACCCTTTGCATTTTTTCCTTGATATAATGAATTTCTCATTGTTGGATTGCCTATATAGTCCAAAGTAGTGAACCATGTAAATACTTGTGTTCATGCTGTAGGTCGCCAGATTGTATCTCTTCACTTGTTACGTACAATACTAATTATTCGGTGAATCATTGGGTTGGATTTCTCTGGTACTTGGGAATCCAATTTGGTGATGGGTTATTGATGTGGCAGGTTTTAGCCACTACAGTTAGTATCAAAGCATAAGGTTTTGTGTAAACATTGTGGGAGAAATTGCTAATACAAAATTTGAGCTATGTAAAATTTAAGTGGAAGACTTAATAGTGCAACATAGACAACATAGTGGCATCATAAGGTTGATCAAAAAAGTCTATGACCAATGATATTGGGAGGAGATAGATCACAAAGCTTTGTCAACAATCCATTTGTGTCTAGCAGATGAAATGCTCAATATGGTCAGTGAAAAGATGGTAGAAGGTTTCAAGGCTAAGTTGGAGAGCTTGTATTAAGTCAAATCTATCACAAATCATATTTTCTTGAAAAGCAATTGTATTCATTAATGATGAAAGAAGACACCAGTATTTCTAAGTATTTGCATCATTTGTCATCTTGAAAGCATTGATTTCATAATAGATGAGGAGGATAAGGTAGTTACGTTGCAATTTATGTTGTCGAAGTTGTACGAGAACTTGGTTACTTCATTGAGTTATACCAAGATTTAAATGCAAATTGTAATACATTGCCTGCCAATGAACTCCAAAGAATGCATCGTTGGAGAATTTGGAGGCAAAAGCTCTTATTTTAAGAGGTGGATTGAGTATTCAATGCTTCAAGTAGTTCCTCAAGCAACTCTTGCAGCCTAAGTGAAAGGGACCCAATGACAAAGGTGTGTGTTGGTTATATGGTAAGATAAGACACATAATCATAATAAAGTCAAGTCCTGCATATCGATGGATAAAGTCAAGTCTCCTGCACATGATGATATTTACTAAATCAAACCTCCATCTATTCAACAACTGCACCCAAGCATCACAATCTATCAAAAAGTGGCACCAACTATTATTTAAAAAAAAAAAAGTGGCACCAAATCTACAATTGAACCAAAATGAGATAAAATTTTCATAGATGTAAGCATGTAACTCTTTTTTATTCTTTGAAATGAATCGAGAATACACTTGGATCATTAAGAACAAAGAAAAATCTATTAGAATCTCTAAGATCAAACAGAAATAGTACATCAAATAGCTCAAAATATTCATATTCTTCTATGTATTAATGGGCCATAATTGGAAAAGAATACGAATTACCTCAAGCTTGCTCCCATCAGGGAAGTTTTGCCAAGACGGTATCAACTCTACAATGTGATCACTAACACAAAGAAGCCACTCCATCTCTCTTCGCCACATCAACTTTTTCTCAGGTGGCAAAGGTTCCAATCTCCAAAGCTGGCCAAAAAGAGTGGCTGGAAATAGCATATATAAAATTATAGGAGTCATCAAAAGGAGCTAGAATGCAAGCTCACATCAATATAAGCTATTCAACCAGACCAGAACCATGACTAACACCAACATAGACGTACCACAGAGATTCGTAATAGCATTTGAGAGAGCCAATGCAGTTGACACACCTTTACCACATCCTGACATGTCTTCCCCAAGCAACAGCTTGGAAAACCTCTCTTTCATCATCTCAATCTCTGAAAGTAAATAAAGAAGTCCATAATACTGGATGAAACCAAGAATAGAACAGTGACTGAAAATTAAGATAGCAAACAAGAACAGATGAGGCATTCTCGGTTTCTTTACCTGAAATCTTTGATTCTTCTTTCTCGATCTTCCCATTTCCCAAATGGGTTTTACCACCATCAAGCACTGAGCAGTCTCGTGCCTCCATCTTCCCAATTGGCCAACCTAGAGGGGGTGGTGGAGAAGATGACAAAGACGAACTAGTCCGAGTCCCCTCTGATGTGGACAACTCCAAGCTCGAAGTGCTACTTTCCCTACCCTCCCCCCCGACCCAATCCACAACCGAACCCCTCTGTTCATTGCCGTTCTTATTGAATCCATTTCCAATCTCTCCAATCCAATCCACTTTCTCAACCAAGCCCTCCATATTCTAACCTCTCCAGCCTCCCCACACCAATAACTGTCCAATTTTTATTTATTTTTTTTAAAAAAAGAGCTTTTGGCAGCCAAACCAAAGCACAGAGGATGAGATGAAACTCCTTGAAAGAAACGCAAGCGAAAAAAAAAAGAGCTGTAGCACACAAATCCTCTTGGACAGAAGAGGCACAAGCCAAAAAGGAGCTTTTCCCGCCCAAAACCAAAGTAAAGGAATCTCTTCAAAAGAGACCCATCTGATAAAAAAACCTAAGAATTTGAAAACCCAAACGTTCACAAGAAGCAATACAGGAAACACAGAGCTTTATCCTGACAAAACCAAAGCAGAGGAATATCCTCGAATGATATCCAAAAGGCCAGAAAAGACAACCACATGCCAAATCAGAGCCATTACCAACCAAAAACAGAGGAGAAGATTTTCTTCAAAAGATCTACATTACACAGAATCCTCCAGGATTTGAATACCCAAGTGACCAAAAGAGACAGCGTAAACAGAGCTTTTCCAGACCAAAACCAAAGCAGAGCAATCTCCTCAGAAAAGACCCATCACACAAACTACTCACTGATTTCAATGCTCAAATAGCCAAAAAGGAGATGGGGATGAGATTGAAGGCACTAAGCTTTACCTGTTAAATGACAGTTCTTGAGCTTCTTCTCTGCTTTTCTCTGCTCTTAAAACAGAGGAAGAAGCTCCACACTTAAGCCGGCAGCCATCTGTGGGTAAAAATGGGACCAAGGTGGAAATAAGGACATTTTTGGGGGTTCCCAGAAATGGGATTTTCTTCCTGATGCTGTAAATATTATATGAAGAGGATTAAGGCAGCAGCCATGATTACAACAGCATGCTCCAACACATGATCTCCAAAGAACAGAAAGTCTGTCTTTTAAAACTCTCTTCTGCCATTTCCACTTTCTTCCCTTCTCTTCTGCCTTTTTGGTAACGGCTCTCTGCCTTCTTCGTTGGTTAATACCTCATTCTACTCTCGATTGATGCTTTTTGAAAGGCTTCTTAGGAATTATAAATAAATGCCCTCAAAATATTATGCTCCGTATTCAATCCATTTCAAAATATTATTTAAAAATTGAGAGGAGACTTGAGGTAAACGGATCCTTCGAGGTGAATTTACAAAAATGCCCTCTTGAGTGGTGAAATATGCAACGTACACTTGGGATTTGACATGGGATGACACGTGGCAATCACCTAAATAATTGTTCAAAATTTTAGGGCTCCAAATCATGTTGGAGTCCATGATATTCCACAAATGGAAGAAAATCTTTAAATTTATTCAAATTATGTAAGTATTAGATTTCTAACTCTATTTAGAATTTTATTACATATTCTTTAATTGAATATGCCTAAATGGTAGAAATTTGATGGTTTTGATATTGACTAATTACTTATAATGTTACTTAATCAAGTCGATTGATTTAATATGGGAGAATGAGTCCAATCATTAAGATACGAGACTTTTAGCATAAGAAAATATCAATTTTTGAATCAAATCATTGATTGAGTTTCAAACTTATATGAATGAGTTTTTTTAAATCATACCCAAAATAAAAGCAATTATTGATCTTTGAGAAAAAAATTGATATTGTGGAAAAGATTTTCAAACAATAACAATACGATGTAAAATGTTGGCGACTATATAATTATAATAAATAGAAATGAAAGTTATAATTAACTATTATATAAAAGAACTAAGATGCATTGAAATTGCTTAGACATCTTATTAATGATTAACATAATAATTTATATTGAACATCTTCTTTTACTCACTATAATACGTAGTTGAGATGATTTTGAGGAAAATTAAGAGTTTATACATAGGTTTAGATGTATCATTTCAGTAGGTCAGACGAACAGCTAACGGCGTTGCACACTTTTATATGAAGGTGGGAGTTAATACCACTTTCAATAGCATTTATCCCATGTGTACTATGCGGATGATCTGGGGGCCTTTGTTTGAGTGATATATTGTGTCTTTATATATTGTAATTAGGGTCTAAGCCTCTTGGACCCCTATATTATATATTAATTACCTCTTTTTCTTTTTAATATATATTTGATCTTATTATCTTAAAAATCACTATAAATAAAAGATAGTGCTAAAAGTGATTTTTCTTTCTCCAATTCATGTTAAAACTATATTATTGTATAAAAATAACTCTTATTTAATCCATCATATTCATTCAAACATCTAATTTCTTTTAAATTTTCATATAGATACTTGATCCACTCAACAATGGTCTCAATATTAAATTTGATAAGAAGGGAAAGATGTAATTATATTTTAAGAACTGTATCTCTACTATTCTTTTGATGAAGGTTAAATAAGAACTTAGAGCACAATTAATAAAGACTTATTGTTAATATTTAAAGTAATATGTTCAACTTCCACAAGTGTCAGACACACAAAAGAAATACCATAATGAAATTGTAATAAAAAAATTATTACATAGAAAAAATTATAATGAAATTGTATAAAAAAATTAAATTCTGAAAATATTTAAATAGTTTATATTGAATATTAATATTTCTGAAAATGTTTAGCCAATTTCAATACCAAAAACTAATAAGCACAGAAGGGTAATTTCGTCTTTTTAATATTAGTTGAGAAGGTGACTCTACTAGTCTACTTTCCAGTGGTTCAACCGTTCAAGTAGGGCCTAGACACTTGAGGGTATTTTAGTAAAAATGGAGCATAACCTTTTTTAGGGTAGGGCTTAGACCCGTTTAGGGTATTGGCGCAGCAAAAGTCCAAATGACCCATATTCCACTAATCCTATCAAAGCCATCAAATACAAATCAGCCCTCATCCTCCCCCGTAAAGCCCTTAATTTGACATTTACTATGGATTGCGACCCTTGCTTTGGATTTATATTTTATTCAGGCAAGTGGATTGATCAATTAATACATGAAATATGTAATTCATGAGACCAATTTTCAAAACTTACTTAATGTTGTATCGGATTTAATTTCTATTTTAGAGTTAGATAATTAGATATACAAATTTTTGTCAAGTAATAGATTTTTTTTAATTGACATAAAACTTTTTTTTTATAATATAGGTATTTTCATCTTACATTAAAGATGAGACTAGTTCCACAGATATACCAAACCACCCATACGCCTTGTGTCTTAGGTAAACCAAGAGAAGTCAAACCTAAGACTATAGTCTAAATTAAAAGCTTTAGACCAAATGAGTTATCAGAGAGTAAAATAGAAATAATTCTTCCTTTCCACGTCCTAAAAGTTGTCGTGGTAGAAAGATTAAATGGTTGCGATAAACTCCTTGTAAGAGAAACCGCTGCCCGGAAAGTGACAGAGAGCCAACATGTTTGGGACAACAATAAATATTCTTTAAAAAAAAATAAAAAATTAGGGCTAAAATTCAAAATATTACATAATAAATACAAGTCGAAACAAAACGCTTAATATTGACTTTCACTTATATATTCAACTACGCTCTTTAACTCCATACCTCACTCATTTTCTTATCGCAAAGATGGGCTCCAGTCATGGTCATAGTACAATTTACATGTAAGGATACAATTTATATATAATTAAAGTGCATTAATATTATAATAATGTGAGGTAGAAATTTTGACCCTTGATTTTTATTACATGTGACTCACACTATCAACTATGGACCTTATTATTGTATTTTTTTTTAACATGAGTATCCCTATCTCATATTAAAAATGAGACTAATTTTACGAACATATGTAAATCTCTCAATCTCCACTGATAAGTCAATGAAGAGTAACTCCATAGGAAGTAGTTTAGAGAGTCTTGAGCGTGAATCAAACCTAAGACCTCCCTTCATGAACCCTATTATTGAATAATGAGAAAATCTGAATATCAAATTTTTTTTTTTAAGAAGAAGATGCCAATAGTCTTAACTCAAAAAAAATGACAAGACGGTTGCTCTCGATATGTATCAATGGTGAAGCCTCTAGTTGGAAAAAAAAATAGATGGTGAGCATGTGCATATAAAAAGAAGAGTTTCATTTTACTTGAATTTGAAAATAAGTCATTTAATAGGCACTCTATGTAAAAATATTCTAGAAAAGGCTACAAAATGTAGTAAATTATAGTGCATACAAGAAACCCTAAGTCAAAAGAAGACTAGTATTTAACTCTAAGAGATTGGTCTCACAGCCAAGAATCCGCCTCAAGAAGCAGAGGTCTTATGTTCGACTCATACTCAACTCCAAAGGGTTGCTTCTCGTAGCTTTACCTGCTGTGTGTAGATTAGGAGATTTTCACATGCTCCGAAGATCAGTAACTGAGAGAGACTAGGGCTGCATTTGGATAGAGGTAAATAGAGATAATAGGGGATTATCTCCCATTAACCTTGTTTGGTAATGAAGGGATAAAAGTAAAAAATCAAACTTTTACCTTCTCTTCTTCCACTTTTGAAAACTCTTTCTTATCAAAAGATATTAACCCGTGATTAGGGATAACTTCGAGTAACCCCTCAAAGTTTACTCCTAATCCAAAACACAGCTTAGTATCTTAGTGAAGATGGTGCCCACATTACCGTTAGATGACATAAGCTTCATTTCTCATAAAAACAAGGTTAAAATGATTATTCCACCAAAAAGGGAATTAAGCGTAACTTAAGCAAATTATGAAAATGATAGTGACAAAGACTGTCCGATGTTAAGAGTTGTTGAGCTTTTTCTTGACTTGTAAGGCTCTTCTTCTTCTCTCTCTCTGTGTGATGATCACTTGCCGGTGGTTCCAACTAAAAGCACTCCAACGGCTACTAATCTAAGTTGTTGTGTACTTTATTTTTCTTCTTTCTCCGTGTTACTGAAATTTTTGAACATCTTTAATGAAGACCATTTGTTCATTATGGCCGTACACAGGACCCTGACTTCTGCTTTTACTTAAATATTAATGTGCCCCACTTACTTATGTAGCTTGGATTCAAAGCTGCAAGTTCTACATCAATCTTTAATGAAATGCATTTTAAAAATTTAAAAAAAAAAACTGTCATTAATTATAACACTTATTTTTTATTAGAATATTATATTTTTAAAATACCAAAAGTGCTATATCTTTTAATTTTAGTTACATTTATGAAAAGACAAAACATCATTGAGATCTTTGATGTTTTAAAAATTATAGTGTTCTAATGATAGAAAACAAAAGGGTGGGCATTCCAACACGGGCGTTATCTTTTAGACAGACATGAGTTTTAGTAAACTTTCTATTTTGTCCCTCATCCATCCGCAAAAATCGGTTCACTGATCGGTGCACCTGACAAGTGCACCGACCGGATCACTTGCAAATCGGTGCACTGATTTCTTGAGAGTTCAAATCGGTGCACCAACCAGATCATTTTAAACATAAATCGGTTCACTGAGATTTATTGAAAAAGTGAGCCGATTTATGCAGATGAAGGCAAAGTGAGAAATTCAAAAAACTCGTATCTACTAAAAGAGTATTTCCGTATTAGAATGGTCACCCAAACAAAATTATCTTTAAGAGTAGTTCTTCGGAAGACGAAGAACTGATTTTCAATAAGGAGATAGTATATTTAACATGAGTTGAACTCTGCATGGTTGAATAGGATTGATAAAGAACTTCATACATGATTCAATTCAAGAAAAATTTCTAAATTAGACCATCATAATTTTGTGATATGGATTTAAAAAAATCAACAATTTTTAGTATTTAATTATAAAATCTAAACTCACAAAGTTAAAATAAACAAACGAAACTTAAACTTTACCCACCTATTATCTTTGTCATTTTTATGTGTGGCGAAACAATTTATTTAGATAGAAAGACTTTAGAGTCTCTTTAGAATTTTCAGAGTAACTATCTTAGATAGAAAGCAAAATCTAAATATATTTGTGTGCCAAAATTTAGTCTCAGCTCTCACATGACACAATCACACAATGTAAATGGATAATTGAATTTTTATCTAAATTACATTATTTATTTTCTTAATTGCAAATCAGGGGTTAAAAATTGTAATTTTTTTTATAACCAAGATGTCTAGGCTTCTTAGAGCACCCGATTAATATTTAGGATATGTTCAAGCCTTTGTATTCATAAACATCAGGTAACTCTATGGAGAATGGCTCTTTGAATAGGTTGAGAATTGAACTCTCCTACTTGAAATAGCCTTTGAGTTCATTAAAATGGTAGTTGTAACTCAATTTTGTTAGATCTCTCATTTAATACGCTTTATAACTATGCCAAATACATTTCATTAATTTTTTTTTTTTTTTGAGTACTATGATAAAATTGATTCAGTACATCCAACAATAAATAATAACTATAAATAATTTCTCTCTCCCTCTCCTTACAATCTTCCTTTCATGGGTTGGCTATTTAAATTGGGGAATAAAGACACATTACATTCATTAAACCCGTACCTGATGGATGAGAGTATTTACTTTCATCTTTGTGATGAGAGTTGGAAGTCATAAAAACTTTCAATAGTTGGCCAAGAGGCCCTCAGGTGTCTTCTTTGGAAAGAGAAGATTTGCTAACTAAAAATTTTCGGTCTCTCTTACATAAAATATCAAAAGATAAAAGTTGAAAGGGTTATTCGGGCCGGTTGTGTGGGCAATGGCGGTGCGGGTTCTGGAGAATTAATCTTGTTAGGTCAATACCTCATGGATACCCTCATTATCAAAAAACAAAAAGTTGAAAGGGTTACTAAAGGGTTGTACTATCTCGATTTGTACTAAGAAAAATTTGGAAGAATGACTTGATGTCTCTTTATCATTAACACCCATATACATATACAGAGTACCATTCCTAAAGAAAGATAGTAATTAATCAAAGAATCGATTAAATCAATCTACAATCCGGTGATTAAAAAAGCTGTTAGAACTGGGTATCCATCCAAAAAAACACTAGCTTGTTAGGTGGAGTGATCTAAGTCCTTCATAAATTCTTAGATCTCCCTCTACACTTCCAATGTAGGACTCGTTTGCAGCAAGTCCCTACAATCTCTCTCTCAAACGGGACCAGTCATTCCGTTCGCCTATGGGATCTCTTGAGCCCACATGAGGTTGCATGAGACATAACTCTGATATCAGTCCTTAGGATTTGGGTATCCATCCTAAAATACTAGCTTGTAAGGTGAAGTAACTCAAGTCCTTTATAAATCACTAGATGTTCTTCTACACTTCCAATGTGGAACTCGTTCGCAACCACCTCTAATAAAAAGCTGACAACTAAGGAAATATACATTTATAGAAGTTTGGTGGTGATGAGTCACTCAAGTGAAGACATTCTCTAAATTAGTTTGATTGAGAAATTCAAAAATTCTAACAATTTTTTTATTTAAAGAGATTGTTAATTAAAAATTAGAGTAATGTATTTTTATGAGATATATAGAAAATGGCGAACATAATGAATGGATAAAGTTTGAATCTCATCTAAAAACCTTTTGAATCTTATGAATTTAAAAAAAAAAATCACTCAAGAATCTAAAGAATTTACACTTTGGACCTTTAAAGAAATGCAAATTATAGATTGGTCTATTTATAAGAAAATCTCTATTCCATTTTTAATAAGCTCAAAAATTATTTTAATTTTTCCACAAAATCCTATTAACTTAAGGAGATACTACACATACCCTCAAGTTCATGTATTAAATTATAATTAGTTAGCTTTTCAAAAGTTAGTTAAAATACCAGTCAAATGATTGTCACATCTACAGAAGATATAAAAGATTATAATTTAAGGATAAGTTTAACATTCTTAATACAACTTATAATTACATTTGCAAGTGCTCATTACCAATATTAAAAATTATGTGTTGAACTTATATTGTCATCAAAAAATATTGTTTAAGTGGGCTCTTATGCCCAATCTTCCATCATTGTGACCCGATTATCATCATCATCATCTCATAATAGTCATTTTTTAAACTTTTACTTTTGAATTATATTTTCATTATAATTTATCAAAAGTCGTACTCTCCATCATGTTAAACTCTTTTTAATATTTTATTATTTTCTACGTCTGTAGAGGTCTCCGCCTTTTCTAGCACCATCCATTTATAATCTTTAAATTCTTTGTAATATAATTAATTCAAATACATTCGAAGGTGGTGTTTATATCTTCTTCATAAAGTCTTTGTATTATAAAAAGTAAATTCAGTCAATATTTAAGTTTTTTTTTTTAATTTACGTGTAAGAAACCGCGGGATATACACATTAGTCCCACACATTCTCCCTCAATCACCATCATTTTTTTATGACTAAGGTGTCTAGACCTCTCAATATTTGACTAATACTCAGGACATGTGCAAGTCTCACTATCCACGTATACTGAGTAATTCTAGGAGAAGTGACCTTTTAAAGTATGGTGCAAATTGAATTCAAGACTCTGGCTTCGTGAGGCGGGTTTCTAGCCATCATTCCAAACCCTTTGAGTTAATCACCACCAATTTTGAGAGACATAATTTCTAACATTCCACAAATCGCAATTATTCTCACTTGTTTATATCCTCGTTCCCATTCTTAATAGGTCATTCAATTCAAATTGTTCCTTTGGCCTAATTATCGATTAGAAGATTTAGCTTGTATTAATCGCTACTGGTTTGATACCAATAATGGCAGTCGTTTCAGTATGTTAAGGCTACATATGTATCCACCACGATTCGGAATTGGTTGATAGTTGGTACATTTCTTATATATCGCGTGTCATATCTGGGATATGTGGGTAGACAGATGTACACACACACGTTGTATTACATTTTGCTACATGATACTTATTCAATGACGTATCGATTGGATTGGATCTAGGAATAAATCGGCAGATATGTCATTTGCATCCAAGGAAATAGACACTAATTAAGAGAGTAATTGGTTATTTGGATTCACCTATTAATTTAATGAATGGATAGTCGGTAATTTTTTAGATAAGACCCTTTTTTTAGTGAAATCCATTGGATCATTGTCGAAAGTCGAAACTTCATTGGACAATAAACTCCATTAGATCAGTGATATCATTTTGGAGATTTTTCAATTGTATTCTTTTATCAATTATGCAAATATTATTTTCATTCTTAAACACACTCTCTATTTAAATGAAAAAATTAACTACATTTGATCATATTATAATAAAATTGTTGTTATTTTTTTTTCCATTTAAGATTAGAAATACTCCCATCATAAAATAAAAGATTCTATCAAAGGCTCATTCTATCCAAACTTCAAAAGCACACAGCCTCTTCGAATACCCCGTTTGCAGGGATTTCAAAATTGGGTTATGAAGAGAAGAGTGAAACAATGCCAATTATATACAATATGATAATGAAAGGGATAAAAAAAAAATAGAAGAGAAAGAAGTGATTAAATTAAGAAGTAGAAAAGAGTAGTCATATTTATATGCTTGAAACTCCCATACATTTTTTAATCTAATAAACCTAAAGCAAAGATCTAAAAATTTATAAAATTCAATTATAAATCATCATCATTATCGAAGTCAGAATCTCATCTACATGAAGTCGAATTTTTAAGTTCTACTTTTCATTTGACATTATCGTAAATTTTACATTCAATCACATCATTGTTTATTTATAAATATAAAATAAATAACTTTATAATAGCAATGGTGATGAATTTCTTTTTAGTTTTTTCTCTCTCTATTGGGTGTATCATGATTTATATATATATATGGTGCTTTCTCTTTATTAATATAATATCATTTAAAAGACCAATAAAACAATCAATGGTATTTTCTCAATTGAGCCTATGTATTAGATTTGAACATGATGTGGACCACATGACAAATGTGTCACACTTAATTGGACTTCTTTTTTAAATCTTTTCAGTAGGGCCTCTTTTGGTTTCTAAATTAGATTTTGTGTAATGAGAAGGAATCTCATCAAGGGAGCTATATGATTACAAATTATAGTGTATTTTGCATTTTGTTAATGCTTAATTATAATAATGTTATTAACTTATTAAGCTGTTCAGCATAATTTTATTTTCTTCCTATAACCCTTTTATAGTTGTCTTTAAATTAATTTTTAGAGTGCCGGTGTGATCGAGTTTATAATTGTAGATATCATTTCTTATCTATCTATTTTGACTTTTTAGTTCTACCATTCCACTCGATCTTAATAATTATTTCACACCTCACATTCAATCATGTCCTAATTTTTCACAAACTGCTACAAGGAGATTAGGGATGCGTTTGGATGAGTAATGAGAGGTAATAAGTAGATAAACTTAAAAAATCAACTTTTTATCTTTACCCTCTCATTTTTTAATACCCTCTAGAAGCAAGGGGTATTCATTTTTAAATGCACTCCCCTTGATACGCCCCCCCTAAATGCACCTCCCTGAATTTTTTACCCCTCATCCAAACGCAGCCTTAAGGTGTTGATTTATCTTGAGACTGACAAATTCATAGGTTGAGCTCTATGTAGTAATCAAGATAATAGAGGACTTAATAAATAGAATAATTGAAGAAAATTCTTTCATTCAATAATCATAATTTCTACCAGAAAAATCAATAACTTAAAACAATAAGATTTTCAAATGTTAAAATCACAAAAGTATAATGATTATGCGTTTTTTCAAATTTTACCCACCCAAATGCCTAGGCTAAAATGCCCAAGGTACTCTAATAACAAGTGTCACAGATATATCTTATAATTACAAAAGTTATATAGATGAATATATTATTATGTGGCATATCTAACTATCAAAATTAGAAACCATTGAATGATCTTATCTTTTAATTATTTAAGATTAAAATAAATCATTGAATAAATAACTTTATTTATATTGATAAATCTAACTGTAGAATGCATTAAATGAATATTATAAAAGGTTATTTAAAAAAAAAAATCAAAATTACGTTTGAGGAGAAATTTAAAATAGACTAATTTGGCTTTTGTTGTTTACTATGCTCCTCCAGTAGGAACACTATGGATACCAACATCCGGCAAAACAGATGATCATCATCATTAATTGTTGTAGGAATGAATGTAAGAGGTGAGAACTATCATAGAATAATGTTAAATTCTTTCCCACCTGTGTTTCTCATGGGATCCATCCATGTTAGAGTTGTTGTATGCATTTAATGATTGTAATCTTTACACTCTTACAAAGTGCTAATAGTTTTCTATAAAATAGTTTAAGACTTTTATGTAAATTTTAATTTGTTGGATCTATTTTTCCTCTCACACCCACCTATCTAATGAAGTCGATATCTGCATGATATCCAATTTGACACTAATTAGACTTTTAAAATCTACTGATCTAATTTAATAAATTTCAATCATCGGATAAAGTTGAAACTCTGAGAGTCTTAAAATGCATTTCTTCACTTATCCACGATCACAAAGTGGACCTCAAATAGATGGAATTACTGACTTATAAGGATGATTTATCCATTATCAAGATAAAAAAAAAAAAAAAAAATTAAGTCTCATATACAAGTTAAGACCTTTCAAATTCACTATTTATGTGGATTTAAATGAGTTTGGTCGGGCAGTTAGTAGTTTTTACAAAGGTTTCATGAAAAATTCTCTAAATTAATATATGTCACTCTTAAATAAAAAAAGATTCAATTTTAGTTACAGGTGCTCATTTGTCCAAACTTAGTCCAAGCCCAACCCAAACCTGAACTAAATAAATGGGTTTGGACAAATATTTTTGCCTGATAGGCTAGACTCGGACTTTTAGGCTTGTTTATTTTTTTACACATTTTTTTATTTTATAAATTAAAATTATAACCGCATAGATTAAAATAATACTTTAAAAAAATACCATAAAATTTAATCTCAAAGTCAATTTCTAACCAGTCAATCTTAATGGTCAAAATCATGTTTAAGAACATTTACCATCTTTGACTATCAAGATCAAATGACTAAAAATTAAATTTAGGACAAAAAATTTAATTAATAATTTATAATTAATTATACTTTCATTCGGTACGACAATATTTTCAAGTTAGGTCTCTAGTCCGGATCCCATTGTCACATGATATGTGTGGAGCTTTATCGAACACCGTCGTACTCGAAAAGAGACTGGGGTTAGATAAAACTAGGGTTGCAACTCGGGTCGGGTTTTGACCCGACATAAGAAATCATGCGGGTTGGGTCAAGAATTTTAGACCAGTGGGTCGGCTCGGGTTGAGAAAATAAAAACGGTGGAATTCAGATTGGATCGAGGTGAGGATTTTACAAGTTAACATGACCCGACTCAACCCGAACTGGAAAAAATTAGGCTAAAATGGATTCAGAATGCATGTCGGGTCGAGTTCCATATATATCAACTCGGGTTGGATTGGATTTTAAAGAACCCAACCCGCCCGACCCAAGTTGCAGCCCCAGATAAAACTCAGGATGTGTATGAATTTGCCATTTTGGCAAAGCAAAATGGCCTATGTTTGGGTGCTATTTGGTGGCGGGTCAGGTGAACAGTCATTTCCAACCTGACTTGTACTGAATTCAGTCATTAGTTTTCATATCTAGCATGGTAATCCAACAATCCTCTCAACGGCCTCTTTTAAAATCTTAACTCATTTTCAATTTATGAAGTCAAACACGGCACATTAGGGGCTACCCTATATCTCAGTCTCATACAGGACAATCAGGCCTCTATATTATTCAATTTTTAAGAAAACAGGCATTTTTTGTTATAGAAGCCAAACATAACCTGCAAATCCTAATTTGAATGCACATATTGCCACAAATATCGAGATTGTACAAAAATTTGAAATTCACCAAAACAATATTTAAACAAAAATTAGAAAATCTGGACACAATGGACAGAAATGACCCGTCTTTTTAGACGATTTCAAGCAAGCAACATTAAGGACGTAGAACGAAGAAATTTCATCTTTCATGACAACCCCTTAAGGATTATAGCAACCAGTGAAAGAATCATGGGAAACAATTATGCAATCAGTTTGGTTACCTACGTAGCAGAGAGCTTCGCATAAAATTCAAATTCATGTGTTCGACGCAGCCTGGCACAATCATAAACAGTTGAATAACAAAGAGAGCATCTGGAGAATCAATCATGAGCAGCAATTAACGGAAATGCAATGGACATTTAGCAACCAACCTGCCCACTTCTGCTTCCTGTCCAAGGTAATTTGATCATTGAGAAAAACAAAAATCGGATTTTTTAACCATCTACGGTTAAAAGTAAGTTTGGATGAACGTCTTTATCTTATCTGTGCACTTAATGTCGGACTAAAATGAAACGCGCCTCAAATCTCACCCAAAAAGAATGGAAAAGAATCAATAAACAATTTATATAATCTCCCAGGAGAACCAGATCTTTGCAAATTATACTCTCCTGCAACCTCATCTTGCTCACAAGACAATATAAAAATAAAATAAAATAAAAAAAATTGCCATGGAGAGCCCGGAGAACAGTCCCAACTACATTTGATCATTTGTGCAGGCGCACCGCAAGTGCCAGAATCAACAAATGATTTGTGTAACAAATAATACATATGGGATGTTAAAATTTATATATTGGAAATGGGGACTGCACCTCAACAAGAAACTAATGGCAGATGCTGACAATTGATCAACGAGATCTGTTTCCTTAACATCCTTCGATGCATCGCGCAGCTGAAGGGTTAGCAATACAGAGATATATCTACATCAGGATGCTGCAGATGCACTGTGAATTTACAATAACATGTAAACATAAACCAGGGCATGTGTAGAGGGAGATGTTTGTCACTATGCTAGCGTTGATCAAGTGAACCACTTTTAAGCCTCTCCATACGTGCTTGCAGGCCTGATAGTGCCTTCTCATCCATTGGCAGAACACCTGTCTGCACTGCCATTTCTCCATCGATGTGGTCCAATCCATGGGGAGGATTCTGAATCTGCAATCCATGCATTACATTCCCATTGACAAATGCCAATGGCCGACTTCCAGTCTCAGTGTTTCCAGCAACTGCTGCAGCCTGAATACTTTTCATGCGTTCTCGGATGGCATCAAGTGTCCCAGGTGTTACTGCAGCAGCAACCATTAACCATCAAAAAAACACCAACGAATCAATGAGCAAGGCCAAGAGAGATGAATTGTTACCTCCGGTTGTAAATCTGGCATTCCGATCCTCTCCATTATGTTGCATCATATCGAACTGATTGCTATGACCTCTTTGCGAGACCATAGCAACAGCACCATCATCTTCAGGCCGCAGTGGTGGCAAATTTGAGTTTGGAAGTTCAGTCATTGCATTTAATGATTTTGTATTTACAGGGGAGAGTTTTGGAGAAGAAAGAGGTAGAACTACAGGGGGTGGGGTAGGCATTGGCACACTTGAAGGCGTCTTACCAGCAGCTGCATTTTTTTCCATCTACATGCACCAACATAAAAATTTAAGTTCGGCACATCACAAATATATTAATTTATTTTACTTCAACAGAATAAATGGTCGATTAAGCTGACCTGTGCGAGCCCATCTCGAATGTATGTGCGAAATGCCTCACTTGCATTCTGAAGCTGGGAAAATATATCAACCTGTTTAACAACACAAAATAAAGAGTTGTAAATACCTAGGTCATGAACGTGCCCCAGTAAATAAACCAGCAATGAATGTATGAAAAGTGAAAAAGAAATTGTTCAAGACGAATGCCCCTAGAGATTAATTAGTTGAAGCCATCCGAACCTTCACTGAACAAATGAATATTTCTTACCTTTGGATATAATTGGGTTATCCGGTACAGTTCATACAAACCGATCGTGCAAGTCTGTTTATCACCAATCTTTTTGAAAACTGCAGCGAGTTCTTGCTGTGACAGAAATGCAATGGTTAAATCATCAGTAGAAAAAGGACACATTAATGAATACAAAATTCTCCCAACATTTTGAAGTCATCAAATGAAAATGAGATCCTTCAATATGCTTGAGTGTTTATTAGTTACTGAAAGATGACTCGGTACCTTCAGTTGTGCATCAGCAGAATGTGTTGCAGGTGATGGATTATTTGAAGCAGAATCTCCCCAATGTGTTTGGCCACCGGGACCTGATGGGGTCAACATTCTAGCAGCTGCAAGAGTCTGATCAAGACAACCAAGAAGCTCAATCATTTCATGATGAAAATATGCAGCCAAGAAAGTAAAAGCAAAAACAGAGTCAGGTACCTGAAGATTGAGATCAATGTAAGCAAGTATTATAGGTTGAGGCTCTGTATCTATAGGAACCATCGAAAGGTGACCCTTTATTGCTGTCCCACGAAGCTTGACAAGTTCATGTAGAACAGTCTTAACCATTCGCAATGGTTTATCATCAGCTCCAGCTCTGAAAATGGTTCAAATCAAATCAGAGATATGAGAGTAACAATCAAAATCCCAAAACCACACACAAAAAAAAATCACCACAAAAAAGAAATACAGAAAATGTACCTTCTCCTAATTTCCTCCATTCCTAAGTCTTGTAGATATATATGAATACTCTGAAGAATGCGGTCAAGATCAACATCATATATTGTATTCTGAAGAACCTGTGGGCATTAAAGTTGTGGGAGTTGCAGAGAAAAAAAATGAGAGAATGTTATTCAACAAGTCTGATGAGAGAGAATATTCGACAGACCCAAAACTTACAAAATAAATTAAAAACATAAGAGCAAGAAACTTACTTTTGTAAGCTTGATAAGACATTTCACAACTAACTCAGAAAACTTATGATTCCGGGCAGCCAATGTCTCACTTGAAGCAGGTGATGGCCATCTAGATGGGTCTAGAGGTCGCAAGAGATTAATCAGCACAACAAAGGATGATGTGCGCTCAGCATGATCCTGTTCATAGAAGCACCAAACATGTTCAATTGTTACATTTCCAAGAATGAAGCAATGAAGCAAATAGATTGACAATGCAGGACCACCAACCAGAATTTTAAGCATCAAAACATTCAGTGCTTTCAGAAGTTGGCTGCCGTCATCCATCAGCTGAACTCTTTCATCTAAAAGCCAAAGCAGAAGCTCAGTGATGAGGCTATCAAGGGTCTTCTCCTTTACAGCATGAGCAAGTCTTTTAATTTGAAATGTCTGCAACAAGCCAAATAATTCTTACAGATCACTTCAAACATAGATATGTAGCATGTAACTCACTTGTTCCTCAAGTTTAAAAAGCACTCTGTGATTAGATGGAATGCAGACCTGCATGAGTGTGTTCAATACATATTTACAAGACCTTGAGGAAGCTCCACCTAGGCTTAAGTCAAAGCTCAAGGCCACCTGCAAAATATCAAAATTACAAACAATGAAGCAAAATCATTTCTACCCTATTATAGCAATTATTATAATAACAACTGCTGCCACTGTGCTTCTATGTTAAGAGTGTCTTTAATGCATGTAGAACTCATAGTTTGAAAACTTGAAACTTTAGACTCAACTCAAAATCTTATCATGTCGAATAACTCAGATGAACGTTTCAACTTGACTCAGAAAAACGTCGCAAAAGTCATAGTCTCGCTCAACTCAAAATTCTATCGAGTTGAATCAACTCAACTCAGACAAGTTTTTCAAGTATTTAAACTACGGTAGAATTTAGGAAACATCTAGGCAGGAGATGCCTAACCAGCATATATTCACATAGATTAACTCTGAAGGAGAGTTTGAAATAACCACATTAGGGTCAGTTTAAAAGTAGCCACAATAGAGACAAATTGAGAGACTCACTTAAGATGGTCTGGACATGTAAATAGAAGACCAAAGACAGCCCCAATACGGAGAAGTGAGAGGGTAAAAGTTGCAGGTACAGGGAGGTAGGTAGATCTGGGAAAATGTCGAGATAAGGGATAAAAAAAGACATGATAGATAGTTGACTGACAGAAAGTATGCTTTTTAAAGGGTCATATAGAGAAGAAGAACTCTAAAAGCCTATCCCAAATAGATGGAATTGAGAAAATGCATGAATGAGGTTATGGGCACAGAATCTAATAACAGGGTGACATTCCAAAAAGCAGGACTCATTGTTAATGTATTGAAATAAATGCCTATACTAAACAATGTGAAAAAAGTTTTTTTTTAAAAAGACAGACCAACTTTACTAAATATCAGGTAATAAACATTTCATGTTAAAATAAGACTTCAAAGGAGAATAATACAACTATTTTGATAGCCATGAGGAACAACGTGTAAACCAAAAAAAAAAAAAAAACCATTTACCTTAGTTGCAAGGGCTGCAACAAGCCTGTCTGCATCCTGGACAAGGACATCCATGTAATTGGATTCAGGATCAGTAGTTGTTAACTCATGGCAAACAAGTTTCATGCCTTCCACCGCCTGCACAGATGTACGAGTCAGAAATTTTGGAGTTAGCACTGACGTTTCCAAACAAAGATTTTGACATGTACATACACCAAGAGGAATAACCAGATTAAAATAAAAGAAACTTTAAAAGAAAAAAAAAAAACTGAGAGGAATAACCAGATTCATAAAAAAAGATACTTCAAAGAAAAACACAGAAAAAAAAACTGAACTCCATGATTTCAGTAAGGATTGGTATGTATGACAGTCAGATTCACTTTGACTCGTTTTGTTTAAGATTTGCAATCAGAAAAATAAACTAAACTATTATAAAATTTGAAAACAAACATATACCAAATCCTTAAACAGAAGACATTATAATACAAAAGAAAAGAGAACACAAATGTATTTCCAACCAAAGGATACAATATTCAAAATAAATAGGTACTCTGCATTAACACAAATAGGTTTGATGGATGTGCACATTTCAGATTAGATCTTACAACACATCAACTGTACAACCTGATAATTAACAACCCACAAAAGAAGAAAAGGGATGTGGAATGCCCGAACCCAACAAGCAGCTAACAAAGGCCTAAATCCATGTCTTAAGTGCTCTCACCAATTCCTCCATATCACTGTATGTTAGACACCTTCAAAAGCCTCCGAACAAAAAGCCAATAATCAAATAATTTTTAGCCAGTTTAACTAAATGAGAGAAACCATGGCACTTGTTTTGGAACACCTACTTTCCCCTTTTAGCCAGATGGTATGGGAGACAACTGGAAGAGCAACCACACCTATCTGCACTTCCTAGATAGTGAACAATGAGAACATGAAATCCCATGACTTGGACAGAAAGTTTCAGGATGGTCAACACCACACAATTTGAAAGACAAAGATAACAAGAATAAGTAATAACATAATGCCTACTTTGCAAATGACTGATCATCAAGATTTTATCAAAATACACAACACAATAAAATTTGAAGACAGTTAGAGGTATTTAACCAGGGAAAGTTGTCACATGATTCAGAAACTCATTTGTTGGATAATATAGTACAGATGGCTTGGTGAGGGAGAGGATGCATAGGGGTGATCCAGTGTTCTTTTTTATTTTTCTTCAAATGGTTCTAATGTTCGGCTTGGATGAGTATGTATGCATGCATATGTGTGTGTGTGTTTTCAGAAATATGGCAAAACACATTCTATTTAAAAGTATAAAACTGCCAAATGTACAAAACTGAGCTCTACCCAAAGAGATAATGGGGTGAAACTCATCCATAACAAGAGAAAAGTATATAGGATTGTGTTGAAATTGCTCACCAATATGCCACTAAAAGATCCTAGACCTAGACCAAATCCCATTGAATTGATCCACTGAATACTAAACAGAGCGTCTTTTTGATAAAAGATTAATACTGAACAGAGGTATCACTGGCCATTGTCCAATGACTAACATTAAGTTTGATGTACTAATGGTTGCCCTCTGAAGAGGATGCTATATCTTCAGAAGACAAACTGATTCCTTTCTCCCAAAGCGAACCCGGCTATTGCCAACTGTACCATTTTCCACCAACTAATATAAAAGTTATCATCATCATCAAATATATATATATATATATAGGCACCATTTTCCACAAATTTAACGTTAAAGATGCCATAGTGATTCGCGGTTGCTACAAGGAAGTTCTACACACTCACATCCAATTGATTGGTAGGAAAACATTTACATTTGAATCATCTCTTTCTATTAAGTCACTTTTCAGGGGTAACTTCTCCTACAACCTCTGGCTGCAACAATAAGCACATAACAACTATGCTAGAGGCTCTTCCCCCAAATGACCCATTTACTACATTACACAGAACTATCAAGATATCCCAACAGTATTTGCATTGCCAGAAGAAAATTTGAATTGGAAATTCTAGGAACATAACTAGACATCACACAGCATGCTCAAAAGACCCAGTAAAATGGCATCCAGATTTTAATCATTATAACAAAGTACAATACATAATTCAAGGAGAAAAATGAAGAAGTTTCAAGGAGTAACTAATCAGCAAGCACATAACCTGCTCAGCAGTACCCACTGAAACCATATCCAGAGCTTCATTCCAGTCCGATGGGCCATTTGTTGCAACTAGAGGCCCAGGCAACATATGCCTGTCCACATGTGAGTCAAAATGTCCACTGCTTTCCCTTGTGTAAGAATATTGGCACAAAAAAGAAAGACTTGAGAAAAAATGTTACCCATATTGCACAAGAAATAGATAATATATTTTCATGGAACAATATGAAAAGTCATAGTTGCCATATACCTTGTCAAAATGGGAGCAGGCAAGGAGCGCAATAGAGCTTCTCCACTCTGTTCGGCCACGTCTAATCTGGTAAATTAGAATTGAATATCTAGCAACGTTAACAAAAAAACTACTAGCAGATATGAAAATATTAAACCAAGAAGAAACATTTAGAAATGGGATGCCATGACGAAACCTAAGGTAATAGGGGGTCTGGGTATTTCAAGGACAGTGGATAAAAATCAAGCATGGCCTTGGAGATTTGCTCGTGAGAAGGGAGCCTTGTGAAGGAAAGTTCATTGTGCCAGGTATGCGTAGGAAGGTTGGGTGGTCGGGAGAAAGGTAAGAAAGTAGGGGGAGAGGGTTCTATCATAGTAAACACCTTTGGGAGGTCGAGCAATGATGATGGTAAGATTGGAGAAGCATTTAGGGAGGGTATTCGCTTTTTAGTGGACCAAGGAAATAGAGTTTTATTTTGGAGTGATACAAGGTTAGGGAAAGAGCTTTGAAAGATGTCTTCCCTAGGTTATTCAAGGCAATACTAAACAAGAATAACATGATAAATGACCAATGCGAGGTTAGTGAGGGGAGGTTCAAATGGTTATTGTTTTTTAGAAGATTGAACGAACAGTCCAATTATAAAAGGCTAAAGAGAATTCTCCTTTGAAGCACACATTCCAGTGGAAGATAAGGATCAAAGAATATGGGTAGGAGATTCTTCACACTTATTCTCAATCAAATCAATCTTATCTATTGTAGGAGACTCGGGTCCGGATTGTAATTCTCATAGCTCTTTGGTTTGCAATAGTTTGGTTCTGCTTCGAGTCCAAGCATTGTCTTGGTTGCAGTCAAAAAGAAAATTTTGGTCTACTATAAATTAAGGAATGGAGGTAAAAGTTGTTGCCTCCTCCAATCTCCTCAGTGATCTAGAATGAAAGAAATGGAAGACTCATTTTGAACTCCGGAAGCCACGAGTAATAAATTCAGAACAAGTTGTGAAGGAGCTCACAGACAGTTGCAATACCTAACCAAAGAGAACTTAGAGAAATTGGTGATGATTAACATATAAAAAAGGAACCTTGAACACAAAATTTTAAAAATTGGCAACAATAATGAGCTTCCAGTCGCATTCATTTTACATTTTTTTTTTTTTTGAGCGGTAATAGAGAATACTTTTATTAAAAAGAAAAACTACAAGACAAAGTACACAAGGTCTAAGAGACTTAGGCCCAACAGAGAAGCAAAAGAAAAGGTACCACAAAAAACAACTAAAACAAGAAGACACCACTGGTAACTCAAAGTAGCCACAAATATAACCACCAACACCATTCTTCGCAAAGAGAATTAGGCCCCATCCACATTGAATTTCAACATGCCCATTGGAGGTGGACACCAGTCCACGCGATTCTTACGACTCCGAGATCTAGACATCATACCACCCTCCCAACACTAAATAAGGTCTGAGGCTTTAAGATCTCTAAATTCCTTGTTTGCACAAAGCCAGACACACAGTCTCCATTTCACTTTTTGGAAGAGCTCCCTAACCTCTAAAGACTTGCCCTAAAAGATCCTAGCATTCATTCCTTCCAGATAGCCCAAAGCACCACAGCCAGAATGATGATCCAGGCTAGCTTTCTCCTAGAATTACAGTCATGAATGGTGAATATAAAGTTCCATTCATTTTACATTTGTATGAGTTTTTTCTGTCTTCCCTAATATTGGCATATTTAGAATAGGATTATTTCACACCAATCCCAATGCTAGATTTGTTATTAAGTTTTTCATTCTTAATTTTGGTCATTTTCTATTTAATTGAAATTTTCATTAATGATATGAGAACAAATGAAGTTAGGCATTCAAATGTTGCAGATACAAACTCATTGTCTCTAACAGAGCGTCTTAAAGCTGCTCTAGCTTCCCCAGGTTTCCCTTCCTTCCTCCTGTCCATCTCTCGGGCCTGTTCATATATAAAATATGACATAAAGGTATCAAGGATTCAAAGCAAAGCTAAGTAAATAAATACACACCTTCCACTTAAATCTATCATCCAACATGCTTTTTTGAGCATCTGATAATTTGCCAACATATTTCCATACATCATCGCCTATGCCCAAGAAAAAAAAAAGTTAGAAATAAGCAATGCACCTGTGGCAAGTGAAAAGATCCATGATAAATGTACAATAATTGGAAGCATCTGCATTTGGTAGAACTAAACATGTTTGCAAATGCATATAGTTGATAAAAAAGTACAAGTTCCAAGAGAATTATGAGCAGATTTCAGTATAAACATGTTGACAAATCTATAAAACGTATCACAATCAGTGAACGGGGACTGAGGTGTGGTGGTGGTAGTGGATGGTGGGGGGCATCCCGCTTAGTAATGATTTTACACACTTCTCAAAAGAATAAAAAAAGGAAAACTACACAAAACAACAGCAAAGAAAGGGAAAAAAAAACATAAAGTAGACCTTCAAGTGACTCTAAACATTATTGAAGATTAATTCAATAGGAGAAATAGTAACATGGTAAAATATTTCAAATTAAAAAAAAAAAAAAAACCATAAAGTTCATGTTAAAATATGCTGTACAATAAAACTAGTAACCTCAATATAGAATAAAATGGGTGCATTCCAGTCATGGGAGAGAATGGAGAAGTATTATGTGAATAATGCCAAGAAAAAAAAAATTATTCCCATCTGAAGGTCCAAAGCTATCACTTGTGTGTGTGGTCCCATGTACAAGGCATCCATCAGATTAGAAAACACACCCAAAATCCTACATATTTTCCATTAATACACACCCAAAAACCTTCCTTCGACACTTCCTCCTAAGTACTAACAAAATAATCATTAAGCACCTATAACCCTCTTCCATTCACATTTTATTCTGGAGAATTGCCCTGGACATGAAAGAAATTTAGTTTGAGATTCATCTGCATTCTAGAGGACCCCACCTTCGTCCATGTGTTGTTGAAATGAATCTTTCAGGCCCAACACAGGACCAAGCTCAATACTGGAAACTGGGCCTTGCTTGGGTGGCCCAAACAAGGAAATCAGCCCACACATCTGTCAAACCACCTGGGCGTGCCCCACACCCTGACCATGGACCTCCTTATTTGCAGAACCCAGCCAACTCTTTCTGAAAGGATCCAATTTCTCATCCAAGAATTTGCCTCTTTTCAAAGCATTACGTGAGAAATTGAATCAGGTCATGTCCATGCCATTGTCCCTTCCAAACTCAAAATCTAGGAATAATATCCAATCATCTATTCAAAACCCCGCTGTCTCCAACAAATTTTCTCACTAAATCAGTTTACTCAGTACCAGCCACTGCTTTTCTGAATCCTATGCACATTTCATCACGTCCTTGCCCATCTTAGATGAATTTTGAAATTCAAGATTTTTCACTCTGGTAGTAAACTCAAGTCTGTTGATCCCTAACATGAGAGGCCTGCACATCTGATGATTCCACACATGAGATCTCCTCACTTCCTTGGCTCCATCACAACGACCATGTTGTCCCCTGAAACCACCGCTGCATCATCTACTTCCAAACACCTCATCCTAAAAGATTTACCATTAAATCACAAGGCCAGATTCCAAAAGCTATCCCGGCAATGGTTCACTTAAGGTCCAGGTCCAATCACACTCCTCTCCTCTCAAGCCCACCTACCCCTCGTGAATTGGACCTATACCCTATACATAACTAGAGACATTCTCTCACACACACCTGCACATATTCTCACACATTGTTGTTAAAATCTTATAATACACGATTCCTACGATATAATAAGAGAAATGATTCGTATCTATTAACAAATGTTACTATTTCTGAAAATAATAGAGTTATGGGATCCCCAGGGGTGTGGCCAAAGCGGTCAAGACGCTGGCCTCAGGAAGCTAGGTCTTAGGGTCAATTCCTGGCCAACACCACTGGAGTACTCCCCATGGGTTATTTTCCATCGATGTACCAGGTGTGTGTGTGCAAGGAGGTGTGCACATGTCCCGAATGATTAGTTAGGTGAGACGCCTGGACACCGGTGATAAAAAAAAATAGAGTTATGGGGTCATTTGAATGTGAAAGCATGAAACATTTTATTTCGATGATTTTTAAAGCTTGAGTTATTGGGCATTTAAGACCATTGGATTTTGTAGGACTTAGTTCATTATTGACCTCTCACAATATACCTGAATTATATAATAATCTTATCCTTTTAGAAGTAGGAATATTGAAATTTGAACACCAATGAACTAATTATATAATATTTACTTGGTATTGAAAGAAACTTGCAGAATTGCTCCACATTATTACCTTTTAGATATCTTTTACATTATATCATATACAAGGTTGTCAAAATCGGATCGTATCGTGAATCGGTCTAGGGGAGTGAACCGTGAATCGTGAATCGTAAATCGTTGAATCGTAACATTCACAATATTTTTTTAATTATTATTTATACTATAATTACATATAAATGACATAGAATAATAACATACATTATTCAATTCCACATAATATATGGGTTTAGTTGGCATGAAAATTTGATATTATATAGCTTTTCAAAAATGTTCATTTATTATAACAGACATATTTTTTAAAAGTATCTAGTACAATTTCAAACATTCTTATTATACAGGTAGACACAAATTAAAATATTTGACTAGATAATGAAAATTATGAAAATTAATAATGATTGGTTACATAGAGTTATGGAAAGAGGAACACCAGATATCTTAAAATATCTGACTAGATAATGGAAAATATATTATTATAGTTAGTGTACTATTTTAAATAATAACTGTCTAATTGAGATGTGTACTATTTTAAATAATAATTATGTTAAAATAGTTAGTGTATTATTTTAAATAAAAATTGTTTAATTGAGATGTGTATATTTTAAATAATAATTATGTTAAAATAATTAGTGTACTATTTTAAATAATAACTATTTAATTGAGATCTGTACTATTTTAATAATAATTGTATTAAAATAGTAAGTTTACTATTTTAAATAATAACTGTTAATTAAAATCTAATTAGTGTAGTAGATAATAATTCAATAGCATTTAAAATTGTAAATAACTCTAAATAACATCTATCAAATATTTTTTTTAAATAATTAGAATTATTTATTTTTTAAAATAAATATAACTATACAAAAAATTAAAAAAAAATAAAAGATATTTTTAATTAGAAACTATAGCAACAAATTAAAAAATATTGAAACATGGTGCGACCGAGTCAAAAGTGGACCTCGGCTCGTGCAAAATTAAAAGGGAGGATGGCCCGAAATTGGTAAAGGTAAAGTTGAAACTGGGTAAAGTTCGGGCTACCGTAAGGAAGAGACGGAAGAAAGGGTAAGGAAGAGACGGAAGCAGAAGCGAGATTGAAGAGACGGAAGCAGAAGAAGGGAGAAAGAGGAGGAAAAAGGGCGCAGAAGCTGCTCAGGTACACTATTTCTTCCTCTCTTAAACTGAATCGAACGAGGTATGCTTTTCAAAACTAGTCACATCTTCCTCTCTTCGTTTCCTTCTTTTTCTTGCCTCTTTCACTCCTTCGCCGTTCGAGTCGCACGATACTGCGATTCGTGCGATTCGAATAGCACGATTCACGATTCTGGAAAAAACGCATTTTTTTTAATTAATTTCGATATTATACCGATTTGTACCGTAAGAACCTCCGATTCGATACGAATAATGCGATTCGAATCGTGAATCGCACGATTTCGACAACCTTGATCATATATTAAATATTTTAGAGGGAAAACACATAAGTCTTACAATTCTATGATTTACAATACATGATTTGCAGTTCAAGATGTATAAGACACAACTAGATTTTCATAACATTGCTAGTCTCACATAGACATATGTACATAAATAGGAAGTTCTTAATTTCAGTAATACATCTGTATCATGCATCAAATAGTGGAGCCTACTTTTTTTGTCAACAAACTATCCACACACCCCTGAATTCAGCTGATCATTGAATTTAAGTCATTTGATGCAATTCAAAATGTGTGGTCCTAAGGTCAAGGATTGGGATGGAGAGGAAAGAAAAAAAAAATCCCAACTACCAACAACCCCAAGACTTTTGTATCCATCCATCTGATTTAATATGAAAGAGTGAGGTCCAACCTCTACGCTATCAAAAACTCTGGATGCAGTAAATTCGTGTGTACACAAAGCCATATTTATGTACACAACCCAATTGGGGTCCACCAGATCTACATGAATGGGTTGGCTGAAGAACTCTATGCTTAAATAGGGGACCAAACAAAATCACCCTGATCGGATCATTGAAACCATACTTTTCGGCCTGAATTTTGGAACATTAAAAAAACAAAATCCCATATCAAGATTTGTGCAGGCTTCAATTCAACAATGACACATCAGAATAGGGCCGAAGTAAGGATTCAACTCAGGGGAGGTAGAGGTGTGTGAGGGGAAGGAGAGTAAATGGAGATTTGGTGGCCCCATTACCAATGTTATCTCAGTGCTTACATGAGAACCAGTGCCTAGGTTCACACAGCATAATTGAGGATCCCCTAGGCACCAACACTCATATATACCAACTAAACAGCCTCAGGTATAAACAAACCAAACATGGCATAAGGTGAAAGCTGTCGACCACATTACATGAGAACACCTTACAGAATGATACGTCGACTCAACAATAAATAAGAAAAAAAAATGTGGCATTTTACATACCAAGATGCTTATACGCAACAGTCAATGTGTTAAGAGCAGCTTTCCTAATTTCACCATCTCTTTCAGACGTCAAGCCAGCAACGTGTTGCAAAGATTTTAATTGCCCACTAATCTGATAAATAGGGAAACCCACAGTAAGGTATCTTCTAAGAGAAATAGAACCAATCTCAAAACCTGAAGCAGTACCTCAGCTCCATGGTGATCAATTAAGAACCCAATAAGTTCAACACATTCTATTCGAGTGCGGTTGTTTTTTGAGCGCAATCCTTCCAAAATATACGGGAGAAGCTTTGATGCAGAATATATGTTAACAATTTGTTTAGCAAGATCACGCAATTTTTCTCGCACTTTCTCAATGTTGTGTCCTATCTGCAAGATAATCATAACAACAATGGTTAGTAGTTCAAAGAGACTACAATGCAAATAAATGAAGAGAGAAGAAAAAGGAATTACAACATGCTACAAAGAGATGTTCTTTGAACCATAGTTCCTTAAAAGAATTTAAAATAATGCAGACAAAAGGGAGAATATAGCATAAAATAGTAACTGAAAGTAATAATATAATATTTTCTTTTCAATAACTAGAAAAGAAAAGGAGAAATGGCTTGCTTAGGAGATCCAAAACTCAAGCCAAGATCACTGAGTTAACAAACCTTCTCCATCAAGCAAGGCAGAAATATGAAAGCCTCCGACTCAGTCAGACTATAACCCTCATCCTTCAAGGCATCGATAAGCTGGGGAAGAAACTCAAGAACCTGTTTCGAATGCCCAACATGAATATAGCTAGACACAAAATCAATTAAAATTCCCACTAGAAAAGAAGTGTACCTTCAACAAGCATGTTGTGTTTGACTCACAGAACCGCAAAACAAACCACCTTAATAGTATATCAAGAAGCTCAATTATTTCCTTTCCACAGGATGGCAGTGCCTGCACAATAATAGAACTGATAAAGAAATTTTTCATTGATTTTTAGTCAAATACAAGGGAAGGTTCATATATCAAGACCACCTTCTGTAATAACTCAAGGCCCTCTATTTGTTTCTTGAAATCTGTGCTTAGGAGCCTCTTATGCAAGTCTTCTTTAAAATACTTCATCAGATCAGTCTGCAGTTATATTGCAATTAAATATTGATACAAATCAGAATTAAACAAATGGGAAAATCATATAATAGCAAACACACAGATTACAAACCTCCAGATCTTGAATCTGCTCCAATCTTGGTTCCTCAAATTTATGTCTCCTTATTATCATCCTCTCCCTGTCTTCCTGTAAGACATATCAAGCCATGTAACAGCAAAATTACATGGGTAAAGGTGCAAGTGTCGGAGTCACGACATGGATGCAAGTGTCAGACTCAGCAAAGCCAAAAAAGAAATGGGACTTGGAGACTTGGCACTATATTCAAATAAATTTAAATTATTTTGCATGAAATAAGGTGTGAAAATAACAATAAAAAAAATAATATACTGGAATAAAGTGACAAACATATTGATTATTTAATTAGTTTCATGAGTAGACAGGTGTATTAATATTTTAGTAATGTTGAAAAAAAAAAAATCAAAAAGTACTGGAGGATCATGAAGAACGGGCACGAGCAGTCTTATAAAACTTGGACTGGGCCACAGTTGAACCGTCGGTTCCATTTTCAATTAGGGAAACTAATAAAGGTTTTCCCCTAAAAATATTAATTTTATATCATATGGCCCAATGGGCTACAAGGTCCAACCCCACAAGGCCGAGCAAAGAGAGTGAATCCTAACTTCTCCTTAGCCTCTTTTATAGCCCCGCATTCATTAACAGGTTTACCTCTTAGTCGATGTGGGACTCCAATCCCTTTTTGAGAGAAACACATCACAGTATCACACACGTTAGGCCATTCGGCCCTTTGGGCATTTGGCCCTTTGCATGTTTCTTTTTTATTTATTACTATTATGCGAGTCAAGTGATGCAGATTGCAGATTTACTAACATTTATTTATAAAAATATTTAATTTATTTGATAAAAATTAATGAAAATAAAAGGTTAAATTTGACATTCCATATCTTAATTTTAATTTATTTTTTTTTGTTTTCACTTTAGTCGTCTATTTCATGATTCTGCATCTGGCAAATAGATCATATTCCAAAAATAAATTTATTACTTAATTAAACTAAATAATTACATTTTATTTAATATGATAAAAAAAAATTTAAAAATTATTATTTAAATAAATGCATCCAATCTCATGAGAATGATGATTGTACGCCATTAATTATTGTTTAACAATTATTTTTAAAGACATGTAATTCTCAATTATCATTTGTCACAGTTTATCAATTTGAAGTCAAATTCAAATTCTATTTTTTTATTCAACTTTATCATAAATCACTCCTCTCCATACTCTTGTATTTAGTTTTATATTTTTTGAGCAAAAATAGTTTGATTTTCTTATTTATACGATTATACCACTTTGAACAAAATTTTCTCACATTGTCATATATTTTAAAAGTCTATTAACTATCATTTTAAATTAAATGATTTATTAATTAGTGTTTTTAGACCGTTGATTTTTGCATTAATCTTCTTATTATATTTAGATGTAGCAAAAACATTATAGTTTAAAATTTTATTTCAACTCATCAATTAAACCTCAATTAATAATTTAATATTATTTATAATATTAAATTAATGGCACAGGTTTGATCGCAGTCGAACCCAGTTGAACCTTATTTAACCCAACCTTCTATTTAGAGGGTTCGTTGGACAGTTTGGTTTTTAAAACATTGGGTACGAGTGTCAGACCCAGGTGCAAGTGTCTGATACAAGTGCATGTGTCTGATAAAGGTGCATCACATGTCAAGTCCATGGAGCATATTATCAGGTGCCTAGAGTTTTTAAAAGATGCCTAGTACACATTTCCTATATACCTTGTTTGAGTCCTTCAGATTGAACAGAGCTTGTGATTGGATGGCAAGATCTTGAACAGGCATAACAGAGCCAGGCCTAGAGGCCTTTATTTGACCACCTCTCTGCCCAAATGAATTATATGCTTAGCAACTCATTTTGTTGAGAAGGGGAAAAGGTTTCAAGAAGACAATACAAACCAAAGGAACAGCTCGGCCTCCATGCTTTGAGACACGATCAACACCATTCGACCCTGACTTTCCAATCTTCGAGCTGGTTTTGGATACTACACCAGTAGAACTAAACTTTGCAGTCTCTGATACATCTGCATGGTTGGAATCAAGTATATAACATCCGCTATTCAAAAGAAGCAATGAAGAAAATTTTCCAAGGACGTGTTTGCAAAAACACACCTTGGAGTACTCCACCAGGTTTTAGACGTTCAACAACAGCTGCCAAAGCTGCTCCACTCAAATCCCTCGTATTCTTAGCTACCTAGAATGAAAGATCGGCGAATTGGCAATTATGATAATATTAAATTACTAATCAATGTAGTTATAGATCGAGAGAGAGAGAGTAACCACAAGGAAGGACAACATACTGCTTCTTGTCCACATATTCTCAAGATTTCACAAAGAGAAGTTTCCGCAGCTTTTCGGACCTCAGATGATTTATCCTAAATAAATCATATGGATTAAAAATAAATTAATACACATCATCATATTCAGCAACAAATTTGGCAATTTCACATAAACCATTTCACATACCGTTAGAGCAGAAGCTGTAGGCTTCAATAAGTGCAAAGCATCAGATGGGTCACTTAAGCTGGAAAGATGTTTCGATAACCAATCAAAAAGGTCCTTACGGCCCTCAGCGCCCAGCTTGGCATCAGCCAAAGCAGCTGTAATATAAGGAATCTACAAAATCCCAAGCACAAAATCTATCAATCTCACTGTGATTTTTTCTTCTTTTGGTAGAAGAATTGTCAATCTCAATTTGATGTGATAATGTTTAGATATAAATCTGATAGGGAACATACCATCTTATCAAGCTGAACAGCTGCCACCCAGGAATCCAAAGTATTCAAAGTGCTTTCTCTCATATGCTTCTTATTGTCACCAAGGCATTTCAAAATGTCTGACAAAATTCCCTGTAGAAAGAACATCAATAGTTAAAATTTCAAAAGACGTCACTCAGGGAAAGAGAGAGAGGGGGAGGGTGTTTGATCCAATGTTATACTTATCAACCTTGCTTGACTTCTCAACTGCAGGGCCCATTGCAGATGCAATGCCAGCAATAGCAGCCAAGGTTGCCACCACTAAATTTTTATTTGAGTCGTATAGGCGACCTCTAAGAGCTACAAACAACTCCCCTGACAGTTCAATAACAAAATTAAGATGACATCAGCTGCATCAATGAAAATTGAACCATAGTTCACACCCCAGATACATCAATGCCAAAACCCACAATAAGCTCCATCATCCAAAATTATAGGAACAAAATCAATTGAGATGCCTTACCTGTACCAGTTGGTTGAATGCGCTTATTGGCTTCTTCCAGAATTTTATTGATCGATTCAATTGATTCCAAACGGATCTGAAATGTCCAAATCGAACCTTAGCATTGAAAGTTCTAATGCCCTCACACACCCCACTAACTAAAATCAAAGTTGTGTGATGTTTGTATGTGAGTTTCTAGAGAAAAAATAAAGAAATTATAACAATTGGCATCACAGCCTTTTCCATCTATTTGGGATTTGTTCCCAAGTTCTACACTTCAACTTTTGCACTTGATTGCAAAAATATAAAACCACGTGCATCTAAACTCAAAGACACACCTTCCAGTCAGGGCTACCAAGGTTCTTTAGCAATGATGGAGTGATCTTCCCACTAATATCTTCTCGGGGCAGGCCATCAAATCCAACAGCAGACATAGATGACGGAGGCCCTGACGACTTAACAGTTTTCTTCGGAGCAGCAACCACGCCCTGTGCAAGACCAAACTAAGAATTACAGGGAGCAAGCCTCTTTAACTGAAATACCATGATTCGGCACTAACGTGATATACCTCATATGGATTTTTCTCATATTCTGCATCAAGTACACTGAGAAGAGCAGGCTTGACGTCTGAAAGAAACCCTTTAAGATCTGCTACAAAGAAAGAACTTAGAATTCATTACGAACTTCGGAAACACATCTATCGATACAAGAAATAGAATGTCACCTGGGCCAACAAACTTATGCAAGGCTCCAATAAGTTTGATGGTTGAATTTCTTGTCGCTGCAGCACTTGACTGTAATCCAGTTTCTTTGCAGAAATCAATTAGATCCTGTAAATAAAAACCATTGATAACATGATAGAACAACATAAAAGAGATGCATCAGAGACACAAAACCACACAATTTTGCAGCAAATAACACAAGACGACAATAGAGGCCATGGAATTGATATAGAAAAGAAGCAGAAATCACCTTCAGCTTCAAATGTGACACACCAAAATCTTCGACTGCAGTAACCATCCATGAAATTCCCTCACTAAGAACCTTTGGATTCTTGTGCTCTTTCATGATCTTGAACATCTAAAATGTTAGAAGCAACTTGTCAAATTGGAGGCCAATAGAAATTGACAAGGCATTGTTGCAAACATTTATAAAATCATTCTCATTCCATAACCACGATGTTAAACGCACATTTGTTTACTTTCTCATGAGAGGGAAAAATCAAAGATCTATCATTGAAAAAAGAATAAGAACAAGAAGACACTAAAGTTTTCATAACAAAAGATCCCACTGGAAATGGTGGTGCAATCTTGCTTCTTTATGAAAGCACCCAGCCATGGTAATAAGAAGTTACGAATAAAGTGTGTGTGTTGTGTATAGACCATCTCCACTCAATCCATTTCATCCTCTCAATTTAAGAGGGAAGGCCTTAAAATGCCCTTAGAAGGTGTATTGAACCACACATATGGTTAAAAATGGATATTTAGTTTTCATCTGAAAAACATTGGAAAATACCGAAGTCCATCCAATCCATTCCATCAGCAAACTTAAAGCAGGAGGGACCACCGAACAACTATGAAATTTACAGGTGTAACCAAGTTCAGGTTGGGTCAAGTCCCCCAAATTTTGTATCCCCACACAGTTTTAGGATGTCCAGGAAAAGTCAACCAATTTTTAAACGAGCCAAGATACTAAATCCAAATCCTATTTTTCGAAACTAGCTTTGTTCAAATTAGGTGGTCAGCTCTGAGTCAGACTTGGGGCCAGACCAGGCTGTGTATGGGGTCAGATCGCAGAGACAGATAGGCCAGTCATAAGTCAGGCTAGCTCACAGGTCAAGATCAATCAGGAAAGGATGGTTCAAGCTTATGTGGAGATTGGTGTTGGGTTGGGTAGTGGGCTGGTCACACTATCAAAGAGCAAGACAGCCTCATACTTCACATTCTCCAATTCTATACATCATAGGGTAATGAAATGAGGAGAAAAAAATGTGGGAAAATCATCTCCTTTCCTACATGTGAATTAATTTCATACGAAACCAATTGCATGAAAAGACGTGCATGAGAAACAATTTTCATAGAAACACAGTTTTCCAGTGAAGGTTTGAGCAAACAAATGTGCACTAAGATAAGATGCTCCAGAAAAAAGAAAAAAAAAAGATAATATGCTCCAGAAAGCAAAACAATGATTGACAAAGATAAATGGTCCTTTTCAAAGAAAAACGGGAGGATAAATGGCCCTAGCAGTGAAGAAGGAAAACAACAAAAAAGAACAAATTAGTTATCTACTTACTCTCTCAAAAACAAATCCCGGACCCACTGCCTCAGAGAAAGTAGTAAGACACTTCATCGCATGTGTACGGGTTTTTATATCTGCCACTCGTTCACTTATACCTGTAAATCGAAGTAGGGACCACGCTTACAGAAGGAAATACGCTATATGAACAAGGACTCTCTCTCAAACAAAAAAAAAAAAAAAGGCCAATCAACTCATACTTATCATATAAGTTTGCATGACTTTATGAGTAGAGAATGAAACAAAAGGACTCATCATCCATGAGGACTGAGTCAAGAATGGCATGGCATGCTTCAGTTCATTGTTTTCTATGTCACAGCTGACAGCATGTGTTTAGTAAACAAATGAAGACTACAACATTATCAACTTCAACCATGTATCTGGGTATTATAACTGAAACCCCCCACCACACCCCACCACCAAAATTAAAATTTTAAAAGGAAAAAAAAAAAAACCTACTACAATCCCTTATTTAACACACACCTAGAAGGCAGAGCACAACACATCGTTTGGGGAACTTTTTCACAGTGGAAGCTGTATGAGTAACAACGTCGATGACCTGTTGTTGAACCTGCATTTATTCCAGGGGGAAAATGAGTGTCCTGCCAAAAAAAAAAAACATTTTTCCACAAAAGCAAAAAATACCTGAACATTTTTCTCGCCCCATCCAGGAACAGCACAGAGTAAACGAATCAAAATCTCTGCAGATCGGTCAAGGTCTTCAATACCTTCAACCTCCTGTTTGAGTACGCCAATTGCTGCAAACACAGTAACCCCATTATCACCATTATCCAAGCAAACAACAAAAGAAATGAGCTTGATCAACAGAGTGTGATGGGCAATGATAAACTTCATCATTTAGAATATAACTTGAGAGTAATTCTTGTACCCCTTTTTTATAACATTTTCTTGGTATATATAATTTATACATGAATAAAACACTTATATCTCAAAAAAGATAATATTATAATTATTTTTCAAATCAATTTAGCCAAATCAATCAAGTCATGTTTATTAGACTTTTCAAATTTGATATTTTTTATACCCCTAAAATTTATGGCCCAACAAAAATTCTTAGCCACAACTATTAAGGAATTAAAAAACTAATCTAAGGTGATCAAATTTGAAGATTTTAATAAAGTTCTTCATTGATTTAATCATAAAATTTAATTAAGTTTGCAATTACAAAATTTAATTGAGATTCAGTTTGAAATTTCAAAATTTGAATTTCTTAATTAGTTGTATGACCATTTAAAAACTTATTTTAGTTGTGATGTGACTAATCGAATACTATTATTGTAGGAATTCAATACAAGTACTAATTGAGTTCATAAATGATGAGTCGTTGCAAAAAATCAGTTATTTCTCGAGTACTATTGTTTGTTTTATTTTCATTCGATGACTTTGATATGATATATAACAATGAATTCATGTAGAATTAAAACATTTGAGGAGACCCATATGCCATATGTTACATTTAAAACATAAAACTTCAGATTTGATCCATTGAGCTCATTTTGAATGTATAGCAACAAAGATGGCAGCAATAATTGGATTTCCTAGGTATTAATTTTAGGTGCAAGAAAATGCTTTCTTTCTTATCATAAATAAAGAAAAATGCTTATTAGATAGAGTAGTTTCAATATCCAAGGTTATAAAATATTCCCAACTCAAAACTTCCATTGCAAAAACTTTGGAACTTCAAATATTTTCTGAAGATGAAAAAAATCAGGAAAGGAAACCACACAATGTCAGCATATCCTGGACCAGGTAATGCAGATAAAATAGAATGATTGCAGTGTTCAATGAAAAGTCATCCATTCAGAAAAGATTTAAAAAACAAAAAAAAAAAAAAAAAAATGAATAGGGAGTCATATCAAACCTTCAAGGCGTTCCTTCCAAACACCACTCTTTAATTGGGCAATTGTATTTGCTTGCACAAGAGAGCCTATTCTTCCTTCAATCTCTTCAAGACTCATTTCCCCAGGCTAGAAACATCCAAGATAAATTGGTAATACAGACAAATTACCTCTAAAAAGAAAGGCAGAATCAATCACAATTTTCAAATAGCACTTTAATGTACCTCAATGTCTTCAGCTTCAACCACTGGAACAGTCTTTGGCTGCCCAACTCCATCACCCTTCTTTCCAACACCTGATTTTACTGACCCACCTTTCTTTGCAGCAGGCTGGTATAATTACTCATGTCAGTGAAACAATGACTTCTAAAAATGTTACAGAAATCTCTGCTCAACATTCTGAATAGAGAAAAAAAAAAAATGCTCACAGCTGCCTGGATGGGCTTCTTTCCACTAAGCATGCTTGCAGCAGATCTTTTCACGAATGAGGTATCTGTTGCCTGCAAAGGATTTTACCAGACAACAGGATAAGTTATGGCAATATAGGTGTCGGATACAACATCAAAAATATTTCCGACAACCTAAGATGTGAAACAAATAGATATATAGAGATAAAAAAACATAAGTCTGGTTCAAATAGTTAATGATATTCATTATGGTAGTTCCCAGATACTTGAAAAGAATGCTTAAACAGAAATGAGTAGCGACAGTAGGAATAAAAATAGTCAGTTAAAACCCAGAACTTTGAGCAACTGAGTCAAAAAAAGAGAAATTTTACCAGGCCCCGATCCAAGTTAAGAACTCATGACCGACGTCCAAGGCCTCAACTTCCTGAATAATAAAATGGTAGCCCCATCTAAAACCCAACTGTTTACATAGATCAGGCCCACGAATGGCTGCGCTTAACCCGAATAAAAATCCCAATTAACATGCCCGAAACATCAAATGAAATTGTCCAACTAAACAGATGACATATCCTAGTCTACAAGGATCTGCTACTGCATATACAAGAAGACATGTTACTTCAACCATAGGAAACAAAATGAGCATGCCATAAACGAGTTGCACAAGACAAAGCATGTAGCAGTTATTGAAGATCGATAGAAATGAAGCCAGCGAACAACATTTCAAACACCAGAATGTCATAAAATAAGAACTGCATTACAAGCTTGCTTGCTGTATTGTCAAATGAAAATATCAAGTGAGCAGGCATTAATCAAAATTATGTCTGCAGGAAACAGGGCTGCCAAGAATGTAGCATTTGACGAAGACCGGTAGAAATGAAGGCAGTGAACAACATTTCTGACACCAGAATCTCATAAAATAAGAACTGCATTCCGAATGCTGTATTCTCAAATAAAAACATCAAGGGAGCAGGCATTATCGAAATTATGTCTGCAGGAAACAAGGCCACTACAATGCAATTTCAACAGCAGCATATGGAATGCTTAAATAAATGGAACTGTTTGTTAGGGTCAAACTCAATAGCAGAACTGGGAATATCAATTTAAAAAAAAAAAACCAGTGACTACTAGGCCTGAAGGTCAAACTCTTCAAAATTGACATGTCATGAAGAAATTGAACAAATAATTAAGAAAAAACAGGTAATATCCTACCTCCGGAAATGAAATGTTCCCATTTGAAGTTGAGACCGGACCTGCCATATTAAAAAGTAGAATTTTTGAAAAGATACAAAAATACAATTGTGACAACAAGTAAAAAGCAACAAGCAATAAGAAACAACTTCCTCAACAGTTTGTCCAATTAGCAGGTAAATAAAACCTTCAGACCTGATCCAGAGCTAGGAATCAAACCACTCCCAGAACTCCCAATCAATTCAGAAAGCTTCTTCTTCCTCACTTCGTCAAGTTTCTCAAGCGACCGCTCCAAAGGCTTCATGCCAACCAACTACAAGACGAAAATAGAGAACAAGTGAAAACAAGAAATTGCACCAAGGCAAAAACATCAGTTAAGAAAGAATAAGAAATATAGATTCCCCCAGTACAATCAACATTGAAGTTACCTTTGCTATCGCAGCCAAAGCAGAAAATGCTGCATCTCTTACTTCAGGTGTGCCATCATTCAGACACTGAAAGTCATAAATAGAAGTGGCAACTGAGCAGGTACATAGTGGCAGATATTTCGACCAAGACAAAAGAATAAACAAGTAGAGAAGAAATCATTGAAAAATCACATACCTCCATACATAGAGGAACATAATCCTTGTGCAACTTAAGAACAGTTGCTCTGTTGCTTGTTTCAATACAAAATGTGACCCAGTTTAATGCTAATGAGCGCACCAGAGGAACTTTATTTTTCACCGCAACTCTAACATCTGCAAAAGCAAAGTTACTTATCCTATTTAGTAAAAAGGCGAAACAGAGAGAGAGAGAGAGAGAGAGAGAGAGAGAGAGAGAGAGAGAGAGAGAGAGATCAGTTTCTTAATATGCCACATATAAATTATAAGACTAAGTGGCATGATGAGTAACTAAAAAAAACGAATACAACCAAATCTCCTGAAACAAAAAAGAGTAGATCATAACATCTAAATTAAATCAGGTGAAAATCTATAGATGAATTTCACATTCACTACATCAGAATAGTAAATGAGCAATGGAAGATACAAGAAAATTTAAATGCAGAATGAGGGTCATTACTTGGTGAAAAAATACAATTGAACATATTACATGGCTTCCAATGGGCTAATCAGAAAGCCAGCAGCAGGATATACATCTTCATTAAATTCAATATGCATTACCATATTATTTTCTTTTTTTATTACCATTTGGGAACTGTAACAGAATTCATTGAATTGTAAACTCATTGAAAGATAAAAAGTATAAGAGAACTATAGCCAGTGTTAAATCTTTTTGTGGAAAGCTCATGAGAAGAGGGGTGAAGTTCCTTGTGTCCATTCGAACAATTGGAAGAGTAAGGCTCCTTTAAAGGTTACGAAGTTTGGCTAGCTTGCTGGTCTAGAGAACATCTTGATGATTGATCATTTGATTCAACGGAGAATGATCATAGTCAATGCCTATCCTCTTTGCGTATCAGAAGACGAGACTGTGAATCATCTTCTTCTTCATGTCATTTAACATATACCATATGGGTTCATTTCTTCCAGCAACGTGGTCTGAGTTATGGAATGAATCAACATCATGGGGGTTATAGCTCATTTCTTGAGAAGCTTTGGAAAGTCACGATGCTAAGCATTGTGTGGTCCATTTGGTTAGAAAGAAATAAAAGGGTGTCACAGGGAAAATCGTCTCCAGCTGGCCAAGTTGTTGAAATAATCAAGTTTAGAGCTACTTGGTGGATTCTAGGAGCCAAGACTGGTCAGGGGTTTCGTACTTCTGATGTCAGGGTTGGGCTTCATTTCATTTGGTAGAAGCAACTTCAGTGCCCTCAGCGTCTTTTGGGGTATCTGAAATTGTATCAGATGAAATCCTTCTGTTTTGAAGGTAACTAAAGGGCTCAGCTAGACAAGTCAATTGAAGTTCAAAAGCCAGAGCTATCAATGGCCTCTTCTTCTCCTTGTTCTAATGATTCTTATGATGAAAATTGTGGACTGCCAAACAAGAAGGTGGATCAGAGTTGGGAAAGTCAATTTTTTGAAGAACAGATGATTTCCATCACAGTTGTTATCAATTTACTATGTTTCAGTTGATAAGAAGGTTGCAGCAAACAGGCATTCCAAAAGCATAAAAAATAATAATAATAATAATTATCTCAAATTCACAATGCAACTTCAGCTTACAGCATAAAATAGTTTTTCCCATGGACAAAAAAATACACATTCAGCATGAACCATTTCGAAAAAGCTAAAGTTGGGGATTGAATCAATGAAAAGGCAAAAAAAAAAAAACATTCTCAAATTCACATTGCAACTTCAGCTTACAGCATAAAATAAATTTTCCCATGGACAGAAAAATAAACACTCAGCATCAACCATTTCGAAAAAGCTAAGCTTTGGGGATTGAATCGAAGAAAAAGCAAAAAGAAAAAAATTAATAATCTCAAAATTCAAATTGCAATTTCAGGTTACAGCATAAAATAAATTTACCAATGGACAGAAAAATGCACATTCAGCATCAGTCATTTTGAAAAAGCTAAACTGAAGATTGAATGAATAAGAAAAAATTGAACTGACTAATATCTCATGTTCACTTCATTCAGAGATGAAAAGAATAATAAGGGAAGAGAATTAACTGAAGCAGAAAAAGAAAACCAACAACCAGATGATGCTTGTCAAAATAATAAATTGAAGCCATCATGATATTTATGTTACAAACAAATACTAAGCATTGATGTTGAATTAACAAAAATAAATCGAGGATAAAAAATAAGACAGAACTAACCTTCAATAACATCTGCAAGAGTTAAACACCCAGATTTGTGCATAGTTTGGAGCGTCTGAGTAAGAGACTCCGCAAGAGTTGGTTTTTTCTCCTTTAATTTTTCCTAGATAGTAAATGAGGTTCTATAAGTCATCTAACTCAATACACAAAAGCTACTTCTAGTACCGCTTCTAGATGTGCAAGTATTTGAGATATGAAGACAATAAAAAATACGGGGAAGGGGGTGTGCAAAATTAAGAAACAAAATGATCTATATTCACAAACAAGAAACTCCCATTTACATTCCATCACGACATGGAATTCTATGAATGTCACATGTGCACACATAACCGCTCACACACTTGTCAAGATGGTTACTCAACAGTACCACTAATGTTGCTCAGCATTCTGAAGATCCCATTAGGCAAAATTTGAACTTGTCAAGGTAACCAACCCATCAACACCAATAATAGATAAAAGAAAAATTAGGTTTTTCTTTTCATTTCTTTTTTCTCTTTTTTGAAGAGTTAAGTGATTCAAGTATGTTATAAGCTATTGACTAATTGTAAATTTTCTCTACCAGAAAGTAAGTAAATGAATAGTCAGATTGGAAGGCCAAAGAGAAGAAAATTAAGGCTAATGGGGTGAATCTAGAGAGAAAGGTCACTAGGGTTATCAAGGAAAAATGTAAGAAGGGCCAAAGACAATCAAAGTCAATCATGTTGCAGGCGGTGGATCAGGTAGAGAGTAACGGGTTGCAATAAATAAGCTTCAATTTCAACTCAAGTCTTATGCAAAGGTGCAGGTAAGAGGGTCACACTCAACTGTGGTGTCAATGGAGGGGCGTTGGATAAGAGCATGGTTTAAAAAACCGGCCGGTTCAAGAGAAAAAGGTCACTTGGGTTGTCAACGAAAAATGTGAGAAAGGACAAAGTCAATCCTGTTGCAGGTTGTGGATCACGTAGGGAGTAACGAGTTCCAATAAATAAGTTTCAATTACAAAAGTCTTATGCAGAGGTGCAGGTAAGAGGGTCACACTCAATTATTTTGTCAATGGAGGGGTGTTGGGTAAGAGCATGGTTTAAAAAACTGACCGGTTGAAACTGTAAACTCAGTGTATACTGGTACAAGTTTTTGGAAAAAATATATATATATATCAGAGAAAACCAGCCGATATTTTGAAAAAATCAGACGATAAGTTCATAATACTAGGATGACATTTTGAGGTGAGTTTTGTTTTTATTTTTTACTTTTTCTTAAAAAAGAAAAAGTGTCATATGATTTGCAATAAAGGCAAAACACTATACAAATAAAGGTGAAACATTACACAAATAAAATTTGAGACTAAACATGTAATATTTTAGTATTTTTCATTATTTCTCAATTATTTGTTTTTTATTACATAGCTTAGGACCAAAATATATATTACAATGATTAGAAACCAAAATCATTAAGTTTATAAAAACATTGTTCAATTCAAAATCATACAGCAATGCACGACACACTTGGCTTAAAGGAGACCAATATTTTCCCATATGTGGAGTTCGAATGAAAATAAACTTTACAATCCAATAACTTTCAATATTCTAGATTTTTTGGATTTTTTTTAAGAATTTTTATGGGGTTTTGAGAAGTCATTCCAGTTCAGACCAGGTCGATCAGAATTTGAAAATATGATCCAGTTCGTATCATGAACTAGTAGACCAATACAATGACCAATTCTGATTTTTTGAACCATGGGTAAGAGCTCCACTTTTTCTTGAATTGGCAACTGTATTGATAGAAACAAGGGCACAATACTTTAAGACAAACCAAACTCCAGAAATAGAAGGAACACAAGCAAAGAAAAAACTCCTAAACCCTCAACTCCTGACACAACAATGAAGAACCTCCATAGGAACACAAAACCAGGACAGACAAAAGAGCTCTAGTTCAGGAGAGCTACATAATCGAGGGACATTCAACTTCCTGGCAGCTGGATCTTAGAAGGGAATTAAGAGATTTTGAAGAAGAAAGCGGAAGAGATCTCCTAAGTCATTTAGCGGCATTTCCTGTCTCACCAGTGGAGGATGATGAACTGGTTTGGATAGGGACTCTTCGGGTATCTTCTCAGTCAAAGCCTTGGTTGACTAGGTTCTACATCGGAATTCTATTTTCGTATAAAATACCAATTTTGCCTGGAAAGGCGTTGCTCCCCCTAGGGTCCAAATTTTCGTTTGGTGTGTCCTTAAAGGGAAAATTTTAACAAGATTGGAACTCAAAAGGAGAGGTTTATTCTATGGGGAGGAGGATCCCATTTGTCCTATTTGTGAGACGGAGGAAGAAGATATTGATTATTTGTTTCTTAGCTGCCCACTTGCTCGTCGTCTTTGGAATCACTTTACCAAGCTTTTCAAGGTTTCATGGGTCTTTTATTGTACTTGTGCCGAATCTCTGGAATCGTGGTTTATTTCAAAGCTTACTCCTAGGATGAAACTTGCTTGGAATACTCTCCTAGCTGTCATCTTATGGACCATTTGGAAAGAAAAAAAAACTCAAGGATCTTTGAAGGTAAAAATGCAGATATCAATGATCTCATCCAAACAGCTGTGTGGAGACTCTGTGTTTGGCTTCTTTCGCACAAAGAATTCAGTGGTCTTCAAAATTTCAGATCTTATCTCGTCCTGGGATGAATGTATGGAAGGTGTTAATAGAATGACGAAGCTCAATGAAATTTGGCACCCACCTAAACCGAATGTTTGGAAGTTCATTGTTGACAGGGCTGCTAAGGGGAAGCCTGGGCCGGCAGGGATTGGAGGGGTACTTAGGAACTATGAGTACATCACATCTATTGTTTTCAACGAGTTGGTGGGAACTAAAGATTCCAACGAAGCGAAAATTCTTAGCATCAGGAAGGCTCTGCACATCTAGAAGTCGTATGGTCAAGGTAAACTTATTATTGAAAGGGATTCAGCAGACGCAATCAAATGGGCAATGGGTCAAAGAAAACCACAATGGAAATTGATCACTGTGGTTAGGAAGATAAGGATGCTAGCCAAGGGGTTGGAGGTCTCTTTCAACAAGATCGGCAGAGCAACGAATGGAGTGGTAGATTATTTTGCCAAGCTTGGAGTTTCGGATCTTTTTTCTGGAGTCTTTCTCCTCCCTGCTTAGAGGAGTTTTTCTTTGTTCTCATTGTATCTTCTTTTTCTTTTGTTTGGGTCTAACCCCTTTAGACCCTCCATTCTTATTCTTGTTTCCTTCTTTTTTAATATATTTTTCTTGGTTACCGCTCAAAAAAAAAAAAAAGGGATCTAATCTAAGCCAGTGCAGTCCTTCCACACTCTGAAAAGATTATAATTAGAGATGTCCTAGAACTCCCTTAGAGGAAAAACACAGGCAATAACTTGGCCTTTAACATGAAAGACCACCAAGGTATGACACCCCATTTTGTTTCTAAAGACCAATTGTCCCATTCCCACCGAGGCTCCAAGTAGTTGCTAAAAGAAAAGATGCAAAGGATGGAAATGTTGGAAGAGGGATTGTAGAACACCCAAAGGTAAGATATCAGTGCAACTAAGATAACCATGAGCCACTTGATACGAAAGAGGCCGAGAGTGTAGCTCCAAACCATAGGAGAGAAGAAGTGCAAAAAAGATAGATGTCCTTTGCCATTAGGAGGCACAAAGGACAAGCACTCAGCATTGCCTTCTATGGAGATTTTCTTGAGCAAGAATCATGTATGGCCTTGTGGCCCAAAGGAACTTCATGCAGAGGAGCTCCAAAAGTCCAAATGGCCATATTGACAACATGTTAATATCCTTGGACAAAGAAACGAGAATGAATACGGACATGAACGTTCAAAGGGAACAAGGACAGAACACGCCATTTTCTAGAATTAGGACACAAGTATAGGATGGACACAACATGAAATGCTACATGTATAGCACACACAGACACACATGTAATGTATAGTATGATATATGTGGTTTACAAAACAATATACACACATATATGAGAAAATATATAAATATAATATAATACACTAACTATGCAATATATAATATACTTCTCTTCATTTTATACAACTTTCAATTTAATAATGAAGACAATTTTTTATCTGGAGGAACTTCATTTATCTTCTTAGTAAATAAATAAATATAGAAGGTAATTGATACCAGGAAGAGATTGCCACAATTATTATTAAAAGGGTTTTTTTTTTCACAAAACCACTTCCTTTCACGTATACCAGAGAGAGAGAGAGTACAATACAAGAAGTTTCGTCGCAAACATTTTTTATGTTTTTGGTTTCACTATCATAACTACAATAGTATAACAATAAGAGAGGGTCATGAATATTCAAAATGATTTTTTTTCAAAAAAAAAGAGGTATTATTCATCATGTTTAGACTTCTGATCTAAGACAGTAAAATGGATACCTGAATTTAAATATGTGCACATAATAATCATCTTAGATTAGGCCTTTAACATAGATCAATGGGTTTCACTAACCTTATGGAGCTATCCAATACACCATTTTCTATCCAGTACATTGTATCATACATTTAAACTGTAATATGCTATTTGTTGGAACAAAATGTTGTTAAACTAATATTTCCCATGAAGTCAACCTTTACCATATAAAATTAGCATCATTCAAAAAGAAGTAAATGAAATAAACAAAACAAGCTCTTCTTTTTGTCTCCCAATGGTTGTTTAAAATACACTCTTTTCTCCAGAAAGGGCGTGGCACTCCTTTTTTACTCCCAATGGTCGTTCAGAAGTTTAACCATATTTGGTTCTTGGCCATTGGGTTACAAACTTCTTGTCCAAAGTGGGGTGGATAATTCTGGTCCTTTTGTTGGTTCCTTGTAATTACTTTTAGTTTTCTTGTAGATGCCCTAGTATAGAACTCCTATATTGATTTTTGTACTTACAATGTTATTGTTTAAGAAAAAAATTCTTCTAGATTTTCTTGGCAAGGATCAACAAGTACCCCAATCTTTTCCCCAATATAGGAGAGTGATATTGATAAATGTATGAGTATAGCCTATTACCCAAAAAAACAACAACAAATTAGTTAGACTTACCCACCCCACTTTGGCCAAAAAGTTGGCACCCCATGTGCTGAGTACCTCACATATTTGAATTGCAGTTGACAGCATTTAGGTTTTGGGTGGACACATTTTAAAAAATATCCAGTTCAGAAGGAATCTTTCAGATGATGAAGTGGTCAAGTTAGCCAAGCTTGTCTCTATAGATAGATGGATGGATGGGTGATGGGCTAGGGTCCCTTTAGATATGTGATGGGCTTCTTCAAATCTTCTGTTGGGCTAGGATTTTTCCGCAAACCTTGAGAGAAGCAAGGAAGGATGCCCTTTCTCGAGAAAAGAGTGCTGACAACCAATCAATCTCCTTATCACCTCCATGAATACCAAGCAATCTCCATGGAACTCGTTTCTGCCCCTTAGCCACTTCATAGCATTTTTTGAGTCACCCTCTACAATTAGTGTACCCATCCCATAACCTTGCCATAATTGAAGTGCTCTCTTGATAGCCCAGAACTCCACTTCGTTAGAATCTTTCATGCCAATTGGTTTTGAAAAGATCATTTCATTCCCCCCAAGTGATTGTACAATTCCCATCCCATCCCTATTAGCCCCAATTTTCTAATTTTGACCCAGTCAACCAATGTTTTTCCAATGAGTAAACCTCTTCTTCTCCTTCGCTTTTCCTTTCATACAAATCTCCAACCCACTCAAAAAATCATCAAAAGTATAATCCTTAAAACTCCTTAGTGACTCAACTTAGCAAGACAGTAAAGCTCCATGATTTCCGCTTCAACTCAAAAAACCTTGAATCTCCTTCCACACAAATCATAAAATGGTTGTTGGAATGGTGATCCAAGCTAACCTCCCAATGTCTATTAAAGACCCCTTGTACCAACTAGAAATAATATCATCCAACAACCTTTGAAAGACCCAAACGCATCCCACCAAACACAAAAAAGTGGCAAATGTTCTTCCAAGGATATGAAAAAGGATTGGATGAAAAAAAGGGATTAAAAGGAAACAGCAGAACAATTTAAGAAACCAAATGCAGGCATTTTTCAAATTTAACATTGCAGATGGAAAGAGGCAAACTAGGACCGGCAGGCATAGATGGGTATTGTATGATGATTGTAAAGCCATGATATTCCTCTTCTCAAGACTGGTTGGATTTTAAGAATCTAATGACATCACATTATTAGCAATTAGTGAAGCAATGAGAGTTTTTAAGGCTAGTTCAGCAGAACTAACATAACCGAAAGGGGTAATTCATGAAATCAACAGTTAATGCATTGAAATGGGCTGAAATGGAGAGAGAGAGAGAGAGAGAGAGAGAGAGAGAGAGAGAGAGAGAGAGAGATCATGCGGGAAATAAGGACATTAGCACGACCAATGGAAGTTTCTTCTCACCATGTTCTTCATTGGCAAATAGAATGGCAAAATTTCAATGCAGCAAGGAGTGGAGAGGGATGATACTTTTTGTTGGAACCATAGATGAGTGAAATGGAGATCCTTGTAGAGATCAATAGATTTTTACAGTTTACTATACTTCGTATGGTAGGGATTGTAAAGAGGGGGCAATACACATCTTATATACTCTCATTTTGTACTTATCTTTCATTAATAAAACTATGATATAATTAAAAATAATAATGACATCCCGAACAAAACCAAATTCATAATGTAATTTCTCAATACATGCAAAATCAACACAATTCTAGGCTATTGGAAAGGCAATTAAATAGCCATTCTTTTTTTTTAATGATTTCATTCAAAAAATAAATAAATAGCCATAGCCAACCAAATATAAATGATTTCTTCATATTAGGGACACTGTTGGAAACATTATATATAGCCTTCTATCATAATAACAGGACACAATCTAAAAGATTTAGCAGTACCATGGGCTATAAGAATTCATCACTTCTTTCACCCTCTCACAACCCTTTTTCTTTCACAAAGTAGAACTAGCTTAGTCTATATGGATGGGAATATCAAAGTAGAACTAGCTGAATCCATATGGTTGAAATAACGAATTGATTTTCTTTATTGAGAGAGATGAAAATATGGAATTGATGACAACAACAATGAGAATATCATGGTAAAAGAAAGTGAGGACAGATACTCTACATCAATTCCTCCTACTCTCTTGTAACGTTTGCTAATTTCAGTAACAAGAAAAATACATAAACAGTATATGAGAGCTATTCGTTGCTCTACACAAGCTTGCTATAAAAAACATCTTTCGACATTACCTACAACAAGCAAATCAATTCCCCCTACATTGGAGAACTTGTTCTTAGAATGACAAATTGTTCTTAGATTGGTAAAGTGGTTTCTCCTTTGTAGAAACAAATAATTCAAGGTTACTTTCCCTTGAAGAAAATAAAGTGTGTTCACAAAGCTGAATATACTCACAAGCAATACTGGTAACAGAAAGCGAGAGCTCCCAGAAAAATGAGTTCGAAGACCACTAGCCAGATTACCAATTGCTTGGATTGCTTCTACCGAAACAGCTATGTTTACATCCGTAATAAGCTGCAACCACAAAGATATTCTTAGATGTTTAGAGAATCAACTATAATAAACAGCAAGTCAAAAATAGTTGCAGCTATGAAACACAATAAAACACATTGGACAGGAATAAGGTACTAGACTTGGCAAGGCTGGAAAACAAAGCACAGTGGCATGTCCAATATAAGATAGTGGTGATGCATGTCAATATACCAGTTGGCTTGAGCTCCTAGGAATAGACTACAGGTCTCGGGTTCGATTCTCCCTGGAGTTACTCGATACATGAGACTTGCAGGTGGTTCCATGTATCCATGGGAATAGTCCCACCTCCAAAGTTGGGTGGGGGGGTACCCACAGCATTCAAAAATATACATATGGCAATGATACCCCAAACCCCTTCTTACGCCACACTCATCTGAGCCCACCTATGTTATGGTGATGGGCCCATTGAAAAGGTTTAGTCTTGAACTTGTAACCCATAAAAATCATCTTTATTGGATGCATGAAACCATTGTTTTCAAAGACATAAAAATTTAGGTGTTAAAAATGTAATAAAAAAATTTAGGGCTTGAAAAGAATGACTTGATCGATCAAATCAAGATGGTTTTTTGTGGGCTGCAAGTTCCAAGCTTGGACCTCTAAAATGGACCCATCACAGTCACCATATGTGAGCCTTACATAAGTGGGCTCACAATGAGTGCAACATAATGAGGGATGCGGAAATATGTATATACACATATATAACAATGTTCACCTGCAAACTAGTTTGAATGAACTTTGGTGCAAACTTTGGATTGTGGGGTCCATAGTGGATCAAATGGATCCATCCACCCCCCCACCCACCCACCCAAAATTCACACTCACTTACCCCCTGTGAATTGCACCCTAATCAATTTGACTTTTAAAATCCATTAATCTGACCTAATAAATTTCCACAATTAAACAAAAGTAAAATTTTGAGGGTCTTAAAAAAAATGGCTTTTTTATACAATCAAAATGACACTCTATAGGCATCATACACAAGCCCAGACCTTTCAAACTCACCTATCCATGTGTGCTCAAGTGGGGCCATCAAGACATTTGCATATTGACCAACTCACAGAATAAGGAAATCCAGCAAGGATAAATTGCAGATATGTATAAAGATAATCAGGCAAGATATAACCAAAATACATATCATCATCGATGCCAAAATTCCAGCTATCCAAATCAGGTTTCTCGAGTTCTACTTCTCCATTTGGCCCTATCATAAACCATACAACCAACCACTCAACTATCCGGCATGTCTTTCTTTATCCTTTTCCTCCACATTTCAATAGTCTACCCCTCCTTGTACCTGTAACACGTAGTCTCTCAACTCTATGTATTGGGGTTGTCTCCAATTTTCTACTTGCACACCTCAACCACCTCAATCAGGTTCCTATCAAGCTTTTTCTGTTGGGGCTTTACTTGAGAGATAATTTAAAATTTATTATTGAATAAAAAACAAACAAGGAAAATGGGGCCCAGTAAGTGGCTGGCCCAAACATACATGGTAATAAAGTGTAAGCTTCAGAGGGCATCACTACTAACTAAACAAACTCAATCAAAGGCATTCAGCTGCCACTTTAACTGTGATACAGAATTCCTTTTAATGAATCAAATACCAGAGCCCATTGAATAATCTTAGACATGATTATTTGAATGACAGCATTCCTAGTTTTGGCATCATCATCAAAAATCCTTTTGTTCCTCTCCAGACACACAAACCAAATCATTGTCAAAGGGATCATTTTCCAAAGGATTTGACTTCTCTTTGGGAAAGAAACTAAACCCCAACCAGAAATGAGAGATGAAATAGGTAAGATGGAGATCCTCAAAAATAAATAAGTAAATAAAAGAGATAAGGGGGTTACCGAAACCATATAAAAGAAGGAAAGGAAGTAAAACCAAATGGGTAGTACAAAGAGGCAAATGAATGTATAAATGGTCAATTGTTTCCTCATTTTTCCAACAAAGAACAAAGACACTTAAATAAATGGTCTATTCGACTATTTCTAAACTATCTATGATGCAATCATTTCTAACTCTATATTTAAGAGTCAATACACTCATTCAATGTCACATAAGCATCTCCATTACCCTAGCTTTGTATATTTGTCTTTTCTTCATTGCCCAACACTCTAATCCATAAAGCATTGCATGTTTGAATTGTTTTATAAAACCACCTCTTTTTTTTTTTTGGAAAGATACTGTGTTATATATTAAATGTTTAAGTAATTACAAAAGCAATAGATGATCAAAGTGCATCTTTGCTAGAAAAAGACCCCTTTAATTACAAGTGATGGAAAACTATTTCCATTGTCAAAGATACCCCTTCTCTAGCCAATTCATCGGTAGCTGAGTTTGCTGACCGAGGAGACCAAATGAGTTGATAATTGTTTGTGGAAATTGAGTGACGAATCTTCTCGATTTTATCCAAGAAAAATCATGGACATTTGGAGCCGTTTGCCCACCCTACGATTACTTTCGAGTCCCCTTCTATGATACTTCCAGCGATCTCCAAAGAATCCAATTCTAGAATACCCCTCCATAAAGCTTTTAACTCTGCTTCTATTACTGATCCATTGTGTAGTGACCCAGCATAAGTAAGCACCGAAGATCCAGAATTATTACGAATTATTCCACCATATCCAGCAAGTCCATCCTCGCGTTGATAACTGCCGTCAAAATTGAGTTTCAGAATTCCAACTAGAGTAGTCCAAGGACTTTCAATTGTTGAATTTTTTGGTTGATGAAACGAATCAATAAAGGCCCAATTTCTACATAGATCTGTAATTGTGAGCCCCGAATATTTACTTGAACTTGATATCCACCAAGCAATCCTCACTTTTATGAGGTCTAATAGACAAGAAATAAAATTAGATTTGTCCTAAAAAAATCTGTTGTTACGTTCCAACCAAATAGACCATCCAATGCTCAAAACTGTTGTAGCCCATAGATTGCGGCGGAAGCAAGTTCTCGATATCAATACTGATTCATTTAGAATTTGTGACCAAGTCTTTGGCATGCAGAAAGAAATTTCTGATAGGTTCAAAAAATAATCCCAAATCTGTTCGAAAGGCAGAGAGGGCATGCATTTATGATAATCATCTTCCGCTTACATAGGTTATCCATAGTTAAGATTTTTTCCAAACCCGCTATCCATCCGAACATCTTCACTTTTAAAGGCGCAATCCTTGTCCAAACTTTCGGGTGAATTGTAGTTATCTCAATGGTCTTTAACAAATCTGTACAAAAGGATTTAACTTAAAAGATGCCATGAGGAACTCTCTTTATCACATAAAACTTCAGTAGCATGTTTACATTTTGCCCATTCCACCTCCATCATATTAGCTATATCTAAGTCCAATCCTCCAAGAACCCAAATATCTAAACGTATCCCGATGCACTACTAAGTCATTTCCAAGTTTAATCAAATCGTTTCCTCTATCCTTTGCTCCACTAAAATTGGACTCCATATATTCTGTTTTAGTTTCAATAATTTTTAAATCATTGGTCTCTAAAATTCTCCTCCAAGATTCCAACTTACTACAAGGTTCTTCTTTCATCTCACTAATAGATAGTATATCATCTACAAAACGCATATACCACAGTCCTTAGTCTTGGATTCCTGGTGTTAAATTATCTATAATTAGCACAAAAAGATAAGAGCTTATACAAATCCTTGTTGGAGCCCCACTCCAACAAGGAACTCTGTCGTTTCTCCACAAATGGTTCTAAAATTGATGGTTGCACCATACATGACCCAACATATACCACAGCACTTAGTCTTGGATTCTCAATGTTAAATTATCCATGATTTGCAAAAAAAGATGTTGAACCATCATAAGCGTCTCTCCTTCCCTCAAATATCATGGATTCATGGGGATCCCCAACCCACAATGGAGATGAGACTAATCCCATGGATGCATGAAACCGCCCGCAAGCTATTGGGTAGCATTCTCAAGTTTTAATTTGAGGACTCATATCTAGATCCGACCATGCCCCACGGAAATAGGTTGGTAAGAAAGGTCTTTAATGGAATAAGTTGCCGATAAAAAATAACCTTGATCAGATAAATGAAGCCATGTTTTTTAAGCTCTCAAAGATTCAATTTTTATCCAATGGTGGAAATTCATGGTGTCAAATCAATGGGCTTTTTAACTCAGATTGAGGTGGAATTAGGTCACCAGTACAACTCATGGTAGTAGGTAGGTTTGAGAAAGAGGAGCCACTTGGGCCCCACTTACACCCCATTCCCCCCTCACAACCTACCCTACCTCGTTAATTGGATCCATGCCCAATTTGATCCCATTCTGAGTTGATCTCACCATTGAATTGAAATCCATTCAAAATTGCCCCATTTTCACCATTGATTTTAAAATAATGGCTTTTGAAATTCAATGGACCTGATTTTTTTATGAGTACTATAATCTAAAAAACACCTTTCAAATGAACCTACTCCACCTAATAGCCCTCACCATGTGGGCCCCACAGGGCCACCCACGCAAGGTTGTGCATGCACAACATCACATGGGTGAACCTATATATATTAAAACAAGGGTCACCTACAAACGAGTTTGCATGAAATTTGGTACAAACTTCAAATTGTGGGACCAATAGTGGATCAAAGGAATACATCTCCCCCCTCACACCCACCTACCCCCCATGAATTGCACTTGTACCCAATTTGACTTTCAAAGCTTATTGATCTAACCCGGCGAATTTCCACCATTAGATAAATGTTAAATTTTGGGAGGCATTAAAAAACATGGCTTCTCTTATCCAATCAAGACGAAATTTTATAGGCATCATTTACAACCAGACAATTGATATAAATTCACATCAAACACTTGTCCAATATTAAAGTTTAAGACAGCTATTTTTAAAAGCAGTATTCATTTTTAACAGGTCGGCCAAAAGATTAACACACCTTCTTGAGGGTTCGACAAACTTCAGTGAAATCACCATGAGCAATTCTTTTTGTAGAAGCAAGCTTTGTCAGCTCTGCCACAGCATCCCTCCTTTCAGACCATTTTGTGGCTTTCTGGATGACAGTACAAAGAACTTCAACCATAAAGACAAAAACCAACTAGCGGGAAAGAGAAATGGTGTATAAGTAAATAAACAAGACTATAGAAAACATGGGAGAGAACACCAACCACTCCTTCCCAGAAACCCGACTTGTCCAAAGGAGTTAAAATGTCTACAGGATCAACAAGTTCATACTCATCTATTTCCTGTGGAACTGACCAAAAAAAAAATTTATCAGATTCGGCACATGAGCAATTATCACCAGTCAACATGCTACTGATAATAACACCTATAGTATCTACAAAACCCAATAACCCAGTCAAGAGTTGTTTTCTAGCTGATAAAAGTAAACTGCAACACTCAATCCCACTCACAAAACTGCACACAACTGATCCCTTACCATCAGCTGCACATTCTTCAGAAGGGCCAGGGCCCGCAGCTGCAGATACAACTTCCTGTTCTGGCTCCTTGTCTTGCTCCGATCTGGCAAGGAATTAAATAGCAACTCAATCACATTTCATTAGTTTACTATTGTTAACAAATGATGCAAGTACCTCCATTAGAAGATGCTTATTGTGACAACCAAGAAAAAGGCCACTTTACCTCTTTCACTAAAAGGAAGAGAAATAAACAAAGGTAATGCCTTCATTTTGTTCAAAAACAAAAGGCTAGTGATTGGAACCCAACTTTTTTATGAAGGGGATATCACTATTCACTTTTCACCATTGAGGAGGTGAATGGTAATAGGTATATAAAAGACAACTAGTGTCCCTTTATCAACTACATAGTTTCGAAACTGCTAGTCAATACAATTACAAAAGCAGTATAAGAGATTTAACACCGTATATCAATCAGTCAGATTAGTACTAGTTAAGGACCTAATCTGCTTACAGAGAATTCCATTTATAACATTGGAAAGATCCTTTTTGAAACAATATTTTCCATCGTCGCCAAGTCTACCAAAGTCCAGATGACAAACACCAAAGACTTAAACCACACAGCTGCAGGGCCTCAGGAAGGGATAAAAGTTCTCTAAATCCTAAAGTGGCACTACCTTGTTCATAATTTGTTGTTGCATCCAAATAATAGGACTCTCTTTTCTCCCTATTAGGACTTTGTTCATCATCATCTAAGCCATTTATCCTATGAATCTGGAGAAATTATAGAACTTTGTTACAGTCACTATTTTTTGTTTTCCTAACCAGTGAGCATATTCAATTTAGAAAAGAAAAGGAACCTAATGTATCCAGTGGTTTGACTCCATAAAATTCTGCCCAAAGGAACTTTGATGGAGACACCCCCTTGTACTTTATTTTATTTAAATTACAAAAATACTCTTTGATATTAAATTTTAGTAAAAGAGAAGATTACCATTTGAAAAGGGTATTTTTGTCACTTAAGTAAAATAAAATAGAGGGGTGTCCACTTCTTGTCATGTGATTCCTTTATCTTTTTTCTTTTTTTTTTGGTGCGCGCACGCAGGGGTGTGTGAGATGGTGGTGGTGGTGGGTAGGTTCCTACTCTTTTGAAATTACACAGTAGAGATTTGTACAAATCTTTCTACTCTTCTAAAGTAACATCTAAACCAGATAATGCTCAGAAAACAAATTAGAAAAATAACAAACTGTTCTTGGATTCTCTTTAGATTGATTTCCTTGTTCTTTAGATTATTTGCAAATTTAAGCTCTTCTATTTTCTTGCTGGGGTGCTTCCATATCAGATTCACCCCCCTGCCCCCAGTTTCCCCCTCTTACATACTCCTTTTATTAGTGATATCCATCTATCATCTTAAAAAATTAAAAAACAAAAAGGGAAAAGTGATGAGCTTTGCCAATAACAATAGTCATCAACTGTTATAGAGCTTAAATAAATCAATTCAACATGTGTTCCACTATCTAATGGAAGCTTTCCGAACACAACATAGTAAATAAGATTGATCTGCTACAAACATCATAAAGGTAAATACTTACAATAGATGACAATAACGGAGTATATACCTTATTTTACGAGTTGGCCTAGCAGTGCCGGTGACATTAACAAGCTCTGCCTCAAGCTCTTTTTTCTTCAAGAAAAAGATAACAAGCCGTTAATTTCAAGAGAGAGAGAGAGAGATCTGGAATTGTTAAATTGATAAAAACTTTCAAAAAAAATCAAAATGATAAATACTGCCTTTACCATGGTATCCCTCATCTTTTCGAACAAGATTGACTTTACAGGATCTTTCCCAATCCAGCGACAAAGTTCAAGTGTCAGACCCTTAGAAGATGCACGGACATTCTGGTCTTGGTGGTCGAAAAGTTCAGGAAGCATTTTCAAAAGTCTTTTGGGAGGAACAACCTTTGCTCCAAATTCACTTAATACAAATAGTTGTGCACAAAACATAAGTCAAAATTTGTTTATAAAATGAAACATAGATAATAATTATATAGTAACTGTTAATGCTCTACAAAAATCCTTGAATGGCGAACAACTAGAGCCAATTGCTCACTACATCAAATAATATCATTTATGCATTTTGGCTTAGTGTACATTATTTGGTGTGCTTGCTGTATTTGGTGCTTCTCTTTAGCATCAATAAAAGTTACCAGTCATTTATTTTTTTAAAAAATTAACAAGATTCAGAACATTCATAAAACATCCATTTGAAAAAAATTCCTAAAATATAAACCTGAGGGCTTGAAACATGACATCAATAGCTGGCACAACAGCTTTGGCAACTTTGTTCTTGATTGCTTTCTCCATAGCATCCTGTAATGGGGAGTCAGTATAAAAGAAAAATTGAAGTGCTTTCTTTATGAAATCATGTACACAAATATATATAAATGAATCAATCCCATGTTAAAAAAAAAAAGTGACATGCTTAACCCTAAACTCAAGAACAATAATTTTATACCTAAGTTAAGAAACATTTATGGAACTGTTACATTCCCTCATATGTTTATTTAGAACATAATGTTTTCTCAGTATAAGCTAGGTGGGAAACATAAACCCAATATAGAGTGGTTCTATATCATCAGCACCATAACCATTTTCCCATTTATCTCCAAGCTAACATTTTGAGTTCTACATTTCCACTTTAACCTATAGAGAAAACAATATTTTCCAGCACTCCATAATCAATCATGTCCTTTATTCCATAAATCCAAGTATATAAAGGTCTAGACTTCTATAAGCACCTTCCACTTGTAAGTTGTAAACCCTCAATTTTTTGAAAAGTTGTTTGTAATCTTCAATATACATGACCAAACCAACTTCAGCAATATTCCCTCACCTTTTCATCGATTAGGCCTACCTTTCAGGTTCCTCGAATTGATGAAGAACGAACAGGATCGAGTTTAATAGGACGGGTGACTGCCAAATTAATAAATAATTGGCATTAAATGGGATTTAATGGTGTTAATAGATGGGATTGGTGGGGGATTTAATGGATCAAGGCAATGATTAAAAGGGTAAATGGGTGTGGCTCGGTCAAATATGGTCACAAGGAAGGGGAAAGGAAGATAACAAGGTCAAAGGGTTCAAGGGGGGCCCACAGCTGAGTCAAACAGTTGGAAACAATAGGGAGATGGCCTCGCTCTCTTTGGAACGGGCAGGGACGAAACTGGGATCAGAGGTAAGAGAGAAGGAATGGTTGGAAGCAGGGAGGTCGAGAAGGGGGGGTCAGCAAAGGGGAAGAACGGGTCCAAGCGAGCAAGTGGGTATTTGATGAAACGGAAAGGGGAAGATGGAGAGAGAGAGAGAGAGAGAGAGAGAGAGAGAGAGAGAGGAAAGGGCGATGGGAGAGAGACGGAACGAGAAGTTGGTTTTAGGGAAGGATTGAGAGGTTCAGTGATGAAGAAACGGACAACAACAGAGCAAGCAGTGGGCGTTGGCTGCAGGGACACTCAGTACAAGGTTGGGTGAGTGGAGCCTTCGAATTTGGGACCGAGAAAGGCACTGTAAACAGGCGGAGGAGGAGGCATCGCTCCCAGTGGGAAAAACTCGACTTAGACCGGGTGATGCCTTTGATGTTGGGTGGTAGGGAAAGCAACTGGCTTTGTCAGGCGAACAACATGGGCATTGCTTGGGCGAACACATATCTGGCGAGCGAGAGGATCACTGTCGCTCTTATATCGTAGATCTGGAATAGAGAAGAGATAGGAAAAAAGAAAGAAGAAAGAGAAGGCCAATGAATCCACCCCAAAGATGAGGAAAAGAAGTGGGAGAAGGAAACGGAAGGAAGAAAAGGAGAGAGAATTTCAAGGTTAATCCATTAATCATTCAATAATGTAGGGTATTTATATTATAGAAAGCCTTAACCCTAAAAGTAGAAAAAAAAAAGTAAAAAAAAAAAACTAAATAACAATTTTACAATTAGGAAAATAAAATAAAAATAATAGGGAAATTAAATAAAAAATATTTTCTTCGATTTTTGGGTCGTCCGGGTTTTTCGATTTTTTTTTATTGGGCCAGGTCGGGTCTACCGTGGGTTGTCGTACATCACGAATGCAATAATTTCTGACATTGTCTTTTAAAGCTACTCCATATATCCATCTTAGCACACAATTCTGTCAACATGACCCAATCAACTAGTTTTGTCTCATCACCTAACAGTCAACTCCATGAATAATCAAACAAATTATTAAAAAAAAAAAATTGAATGGCAAAGTATTGTACAATTTCAATAAGAACCTCTTTACTATGTATCAGCTAAAGAATTACCCTCCTCAGAAAACTAAAGAAAATAGAATCCCTAATCAGTCATTAATAGCTCACCTTTGATTTTCAAATGTCCAGATCGTGTTGCAAAGAAGTTTGCATCTATCTTTAAATGGACATTTGAGCCCAAGTTGTCTCCTAAATCTAGAGGATATAACTCAAATGAGGAAAGATCAAGTTAATGAATCCATTGCAAGGACTCAATGGTCTTTTCATCTTGAAGATCATGGGAAATGGCATCTAGAGTCCTGGGGCTCGACTAAATTATTTTATTTAAACGTCATTTTTCGAAAGGACTAAGATGCATCCAGGGTTGTATTCTTTGAAAGCACCTCCCTAGGTGTTTGGATTTTGTAAAGTGCAGTCTAAAGTAAATTATAACTCATTATAGCCTTTTGTAAACAGCAAATTACCATCAACAGTGGTAATATATGTACAAAGGATGATAGAACTGCCTAACCATCTTCTCATTCACTGTAACTTTCTTCAAAGGCCTCAGGTTATTTTTTGCAGCTCCTCCAAAGTGTACAGTTATGCCATCATCAGTTGATCAGCTTCACAAACATGGCTCAATTTCGGAGGTTAGTCAGTGTTTCAGTCTTCTCAACGACTTGGAGGCTTTATGCGGTCACAAGAGTCTGTGGAACATCGGTAAGAGCTCACTTGTTCAACAAGAAAGGTGGTGACTTCAAGCAAACATCACTGAACTTCCAAATAAATGTGGAAACACTGTGTTGGGCAAATTTTGGAGCAGATATCCGGACAAAAACAACAATGTCTTCCAGGACAAGATGAAGCCCACTTCTAAGATTCCCTTGTCGGCGAAAATGAAATGCCATCTCCATATTTACTGAAAATCAGATCTCTAATTTCCTCAACCTCATTAGCCAAATGCCGATGACAATCCCTTTCAGAACGAGAAGACAAAAACAACAATGTCTTCCAGGACAATAAGAGCTTAACAGACATTCAGAACTTCTAAAACTCTACAACCCTTCAAGGCACCTTGACTACTATGTAAAATTGGTTTGGGCTCTGCGTGCCTCTTTCTTTTCTTTCATTTAACCTAAAAAAGCTAACATTATTGTTTCAATTGAAAAAAAAAAATCTCAAGTCTATCGAAATGAAATTCTTATGCATGACAAAGAAAGCAAAAAAAAGGTATCATCATGTTTGGCAGGACTAGGTCTACATGCCAATGAAAGAAGGTGGTTTGGTGTCCAACCTATATAATACTGGGTGCCAATGTGGCTATGATTGACAAGTCGTCAATGAGGCTTAGCAAATTAAGTATTGATGATGGAAGAAAGTTATGACTTCTACTCAACCAATCAATCAAATATATGTGTGTGTTCGTGTAATTTCTACTAAACCAACGTTACATGTGGAAAACAATAAGAAGAATTTAAAAGAAGTTTGATTCATGTAAACTATGTAAAGAAAATAAAAAGTGAACACTTGGTTTGGTTTCAAAAGGTTTAGTAGACTGTTCCCATGAACATTTGTAAGGAAGCACTTACCAAAGACTATCCAATGGCAAATAATATGGTTACCTCTGTTTAGAAGGAATCCAGTTGAGATAGATGAGTTAATTATGTCGTTGCATGACAGAAAGGGTAAAATACAATGTTGCTAAGAGAGTTGCCTGAGTTTTCTTCAGTGAAATCCTCTTTTTCAAGGTTAAATTCTATGTTCAATGTCCTGCCTCTTCTAATCAAGCAACAGCACTCTAGATCTCCTCCCACAAAGTCGGTTCTCTATAGGATGGCAAGGCTAGATGAGATTATGTCAAATGATCACCCAAGCAGTAGGCATAATACTATTGACAATGCATGCATTCTTTCTCACAAGGACTGGAGCATGTGTATCATCTCTTCCTAATTTGTTCCTTTGAGGCTCTTCTTGTGGAGCCATTTGGTAGGAGGGAGTATTTTGAAAAGTTAGCTAGTACACATGTACATGTGGTACAAAGCGCTTGGATTGAATGGGTGCAAAAGTATGTAGTCCCTCGTGTTCCAAGTAGTGGTGATGTCCTTTAAAAGGAGAAACAACACGTTTTTTCACAACAATATTACAAGTATCTACACACATCAAGCTGCCAAGATCGCAAGGCATAAAGCTATTTTGTGGGCATTGAATCAACATTTTTAGTGGATTTTAGCATGCAGAGTGAATGGATGTCAGGGGCAATGCTTAAATATGTATTCAGATGTTAAGTAGCCACATCACAAAATTCCTTTGGGTGTGTCATGTTCCTTTAGGTTATAGTATGGCCCCATGTTCATTTTATAAGCATCTTTCCAGCAAAATCAGACTACAATCTATTTCTTTTAATCAATACGGTCACTGTTTCAATTATTCAGAAAAAAGTGAAGTTACTGTTTCAAAAATATATAGTAAAAAAAACTAACGCATAAGTCATTCATCAATTTGGTCATTTTTACTACTGCCAAGGGCCAACCACATATGTAGTGGCAAAAGGCTATTCATGGATAACAGTAATCTTTAAACAGGTCAACAACAAATTGTTAAATGGGTCAACAGTTAGCATAAATTGTTTCAACAGCTTTTTTTGGATGGGGTTGGTTTTATAGAATTACATATAACATGCAAGTGATGAATCAACCTCCAGATGTCCATTGCACTCCTATAAAATACTATGTTTCAAAGAGTTGCATTTGACGCTAAGGTTCATCAATGCACGCCGCAGTTGTACAAATTGTGGTTCAAGATAATAATCAGGAAACCACAGATGATCAGGTCCTTTAAAGAAACCAGTACGTCATCAAATCCCAGAAGTTGCATGTTTAAAATAAATAAGAGTTTTGACATGCAACACAAATAGTAGCCATTCAAACTAATATACACGAGATTATTTTTCTTCATCCTCATTAATGAAATGCTTATGCACTGAAATTGGTGCCCTTCTTGTGAGTGAAGACCAAACCTTGAATTGACAACTGATGGGCTATTTTTTCAAGCCAACCAAAATAGAATAAAACGGTTTAGGAAAGATGCGGTATGATTACCTAGAAGAAATTGTGATTTGTATTGAAAATGTGAGGGGGAAAAAACTTTCATCTTCAGACAAAAAACCACAATTATATCAATCATTTTGTCCACTATATATGAAGAGCTACCAAAAATTAACAATGAGTACAATTGATAATAAGAAGTGGGCCAAGCAGTAGCACAAGTGGCCAAGTCTCATTGTTACAACCTAGAGGTTGTAGGTTCAAGTCCCATAGGCATCAGAAAGGACAGTCGGTCTATGAAAAAAAATTGCCAAATCCAAATTAAAGGCTAACCCCAAATTGATTGGATAAATAACTTAGAAGATGATGATGAAGATGAGTGGACCAATCCACAAAATTGTGAGCACTGACTTAGTGGGAAAAGGAAGAAAAAAATTAGCAAAAATCTCCCAACCCTTGAATGAAGTTTATAGGCAAATGTGGTGGCATACAACAGCATAATTAGCAGCCATTGGAGGAATCGTGAGAGCTCTCTTATTGGAGTTATATATGTTCATGTGCATTAGCATTGACACTGCTATCTCTACAAATCATACTGAAAAAAGAAGGGCAATTTAAATCCATGCTGAAGTAAAGTGAGGCCCAGATTACATTTTTATAAATTAAAAACAAAAACACACTCCACTCTCTTCAATATGTGGAAGAACTCACCAAGAAGACATCCGTCGCCTCCAACTCCACCCACAGCATAAATGCAGCCTGAGCCTTCTCCACTGTCTTGGGACGGCCCGTGAGGCATTTTGCCACAATGGCATCACACACCTCCTTCGCATACCTGCAATCCAAAGGGGAAAGGGAACACTCTTAACATCACAAACCAAAATAAATAAAAAATAAAACAATAAAATAATCCGAAAGAATTATAACTGTCAGTTAATAGATCCAAACAAACAAATGTGACACATTGCACATTACCTTCCAGCGTCGGCATCAGCGGCACGTAAAAAGGCAATAAGGGCATCGAGCGCCTTCTCCTGGACTGGCGCATTGGAATCGGCCACCGTCTTCCGGAAAAGATGACCTGAACGAATAAGAAATGAAGGAAATGAATTAAACCAGATCCGATCTGCCACTCGAACCCTCCCACTGAAAAAATCGAGGGAAACGCTGGAGAAAACACCAATGCACGATGCAAATCGTTGCGGATCTGAGAAAGGGGCAGAGATATAAATACCGAATTCGCGGAGTCGGGGATCCTTGGGATCAGTGATGGTATCGCAGAGTGCCGCGAGATCGATGTTGCCGTCGTTCCGAACTTTCCAGTTCTTGTGTAGGAGACGCTCCTCCCACGGCAGCTTCTTCGCTTCCTTTAGCAATTTCTCATCTTCCGACATCTCTCTCTATGCCAATTTCTCTGTCTATCTCGTATCTATATCTATCTATTCTCAGATAAGAAGAAGAAGAAGACAAAAACAGGTGAAAATGGGGGAAAAGATGGCGAAAGAGGATGAGAAAATCGGAGGGGGTGGCGAAAGAGCAAGGAGCGGAGAGGAAACGCTCGCTCTCTCTCTCACTTCTCTGTTTTCTGTTTTGCTTTTGTTTTGTGCCCTTGAGTTGAGACGGCAAAAATGAGGAAAGGAAATAGAGAGAGAGCGGAAGGTTTCACCGCTCCGGAATTTTGGATTGCACGCCACAACGGGTCCCCTTTTTTATTTGAAAATTTTTGAAAACTAAAAAAATATACTAATCACAATTATGGGCTGGTTCCCATGCTTGTCCAACACCATTTCCCACTGATTATTGCTCTGAATGCAAGTGTCCTTCTCTTCTTTATTGGTCTTTATAGTCTAAGGAGACACCTGAGGGAGTGAGACGTAGATGACTGGATTAGGTCTTTATGGTCTTATTGAACTTTCAAACATGACTTAAACATTTTTTAAGTCTTTGAATTTTTGGTGTTTTGATCAATTTTTTAGATGTATTTTGATTTCTTTAATTTGTGATGTGTTGATTTCTAAATTTTGGTGATTGAATGATGGTGAATTTCCATCTATGGTTTATTAATTTGGCCTCCTTTCTATTCTATTCAATTGTGTGATTTCTATCCACAGCCTTGATGAGAGGCATCCACGACGTGTTTATATTGTTGTTTCATAAACGAACTTGTTAATGGTAACTTTTGTTTGCATCATTTTATATATTTGAGATTGTTTTTTTAAAGTCGAAGATATCCAAGCCAATTAGATTACATGACTAAGTCTTGAGATGTACAAACCTTTTTATTTCACACTGAATAAAATTATAAATATCAATATATTTATAAAAATTAAAATCTATTTAGTGAAATAATTACTTGCACATCAGTGCTTGCAGTTTTATACTGTCCACCAAATTTTATTGTTTATACCTTTTTTACAGAAATAGTCAGATAAATCAACAATTCAAAAGCAAGTTGGGTTATTAAATAACAACTTTTGAGATGGATAGTTTAAAAAAAAAAAAAAATACTTAGTGTTTAACTTTAATGGAACAATACATAGAGACAATGATCTGACTCAAACTGGTGATGACTTAAAAGTGCACTACAATAAGTTTAGATAGTTATGAATTATGATTGAATCTTTTATCAAATTGAACTCAGATATAGCTAACAGTATGGGAGTGACTTGGGTAAAATGTAAGCATATTCAATTTGCCAAATTTAGATCGGGGTTTGTCAAAAAAAGTCCGAGCCCATTTACATTTAGAAACGCCTAAACCCTTCGTTTAAAGTCCGTTTATTTTGCACCAGACACTATTTTATTTTTTATAATTTTTTTTAACTTGAAAATATAATCGTGTAGATTAAAAGTATACTTATAATTCTACCACCAGTTAAAATTTCAATATGCAGTTTTTAATCATTTAATATTATTAGTCAAAGTTTATAAATGTATTTGAAAATATTCCACTCTAGTGTTTTTTATCGTTAAGATGGAGTGGCTAAAAATTGACTTTTGATGGAGTGGCTAAAAATTGACTTTTGAGATACATTTTTAACATATAGTAGATCCTTAAGTTTTCTTCCAATCTTTACGGCTAGATTTTCAATTTACAACATAAATGGGCCTAAAAGCCCGACGAGGCTCCAGGGGCTTTAAATAAAGGCCTGCACCCAATCCGTCGATCAAAAAACTTGTTCAAACCTATTTATTTAAGTCGAGTTCGGGTCGATCACGAGCTGGGTTTGGACAATGAACACCCCAAGTAAAACGTAGACGAGTTAAAGAAGTTTCTTGTGATAAAAGAATCCCACGTTACTTAAGAAACTGAGTATACTAAATAGATATCAAACTTGCAATATTTTATGGAATATTGAATAACGAAGAAAGGTAAATAGAAAAAGTTAGAATGGTGGATATATGCATGTTATATTGAAATAGTGTATTAACTCTAAATGGTATAATTAGAAAATGGAGACTGCAATACAAGATAAGTTGATAGAAACTCAAGTGGTCTTAACATATAAATTTTAAAGCAAAGATAATTCAATGCATAAAATTAAGAGACAACAAGCAACCTATGCAAGAAAAAAAATGAGACAGTTAAAAACATGAAGTGAAGAAAAACATCACAAATAATGGACTGATTAACCGTATAGTTTATAGTATAGTTAAATAGAGAAGTAGAACTAAAAAATCGACCTCAAATAGATAAGGTTAATGTTTTGATGATGACGGTCTTTTAAAAATATCCTTTTTTTTAATATGTGACGCACCAAAAACCACTTTAGTTGAATCCATCAATCTACAATTACCAAGTTCTCCAAAATTTGGTCAGCTTATTTTTTTTTTAATCTTACATTTTGTGGCATTAAAAAAGATAGCTTAATTGATCCGATCAAGTTGACTGTGGTGAAGTCATATACTCAAGTAAAGACCTTTTCAATTTACCTATCACAACTCAATTGGGTAGTTTCATGCTTAGGTGTGTACGCTAATACCACGCACACCGGCGGTTATTATTTAAAAAAAAAAAAAAAACTTTTCTAATATATTATCACCACCTCATTTGGTGGATTTCATGTTTAGATATGCAAGTCAATAATTTGCACAACAATGCACTAGTGCTCGTCTTTTGTGGGTTTAACCTCTAACTAGGTTGTTCAATGGCTTTTGTTACATCTTTGCACGTTTTATGCTCCATTCTCATAGATTAGGGTTGGTTTGCGACTCTAAATACATGCATCAATCACTTTATGCGATATTTAATCATCATATATACATGTTACTTTTAAGTTTTATCTAATTCATTGTTATTATTTTTATTTATTAACTTGTTATTTTTAAAAGCATTCACACTTACCTCCATAAAGTCTTTTCAATCTAACAACCATTTTATAATTTCTCATGAATTGAGAACTTTATTTTTTAATTTACGTATGAGAAATCATATAATACCAATTGTAAAACCTCCACGGGTGAGTTCAGTAACCCTATGGCACACCGAGGTTAGATGGGGGTTCGAACCTGTAACCTCCTGCTTCCTAAAGCGGGAGGCAACCAATTGAAGATACACTTTGTCTACGAAAACTCCATTGTACTTGGTGTATCCAAAGTGATCCTCAATTTGATTTATTGTTGCACCTCAATATCTATGGAAGTAGTTCAAACATTTTTGGCATTCCAAAGATCAAATTTGTAGAGAAGTGGACTTTTAAAGAATATACACCATTCTTATTATTTTAAAAATAATACCATCATCACCATTATCAAAACAATATGAATCAAACCCAATCAGCACATTTATTAGAGACTCTCTACAAAGCTAAAGCACATTTGGATTCTGAAGTTAGAGCTAACCTTTTATTTGATTTTCACTAAATAGATTCTTGTTCCGATCTCCAATTACACCATACATGAAATCTTTTAACTCTCCATAGTCCATAGTTGAGTAATTGAATTGTTTTTGTTTTTTTTAATGAGTGCAGGTGAGATAAATGTAGGCGAATTAGTGCGGTGCTACATGTAAAAGGACAATATACTCCAAGGGCAGTGGGTATCACCTCCATGGATTTTACACTGGTTTTTTGCAGTTTTCCACACGTAAATTAAAAAAAAAAAAGTATTAAATTGAAGGATTTTACAAAGAAAGCATAAGGTTAATAATGCATTATGGAATTGAGCATTGATGAATATGAAAAAAAAAATTGACAATAAAAAATTGTAATAGAAACAAAAGTGAGTTTAACAACATCAACAAATGGAATTAGGAAAGAACACATTAGTAGACACCTTGAAAATAACTTGTAGAAGAGAAAGCAAGAGATAATTATTTAAGATGAAAACAATTTGTTTGTTTACTCTATTTATTTACTTGTTTATATAAAAAGAAATAATTTAAGGTGCTCATCATATGAATAGTGAACTTGTATTCATTAAATAGTTGTGATGTGCTTCATTGTTAATGAGAAAAAGAATGAGAATTTTTTTGTCCCGGCTAAAATAGAGAAACAAAATCAATATTTGATTATGCGAGTTTGAAATATTTGACTTTTCTTCATAAAAAATAGAGAAATTCGTGTAAAATAGGACTAAATAATAAAAAAGGGATTTAAACATTGGATCTTGATGAGTTGAATGATTTTATTGTCTAAAACAAGAGGAATTTGGGCAGAAAAATACTATAAAAAAGAAGAAGAAGAAGAAGAGATTTTGTGAGTATGAAGATTTTGGTTCTGTCACTTTAATATTAGTGTAAAAAATGGAAAAGTTTGTCCATCTACCATTGTCATTTACATCACACATTTGTTTCTTACAAGTATCTCTCTATTTTATTTATATATGTCACTCACACAAAGCACATGTTTGTCATTGGTATCTCTCTGCTTTGTATAAATAAGACAAATCATGGTTGCCATCAATTGAATATTGATCATTCATGCCGGCAAGCAACAAGACATGTAAAATTCCAAAATCATAAAAATATAAAAAATAAATAAATTTGATTTGATGAATTTAAAAGATTAGACGTGTTCTTATCACAATAATATTGAAAAATACGGAAATTCATGTAAAGACACTAGAAATAGAAAAGGAGATTTTGTGAGTTTTGAAGCATCCTCTCTACTCTTATCATATATATTTTTTTTGGAATTTACGTGTGAGAAACCGTAGGATACTTAGCATAAAACCTCCATAGGTAAGTCTACTACCCCTAAGGCACATGGTGTATTGTCTAAAAATAAGGGAAGTTAATGTAAAAAAGTACTAAAAATAGAAGAAAATTGTCATTAGATTTGATGAATTCGAATGATTTAGCACATATTTTATTATTATAAAACTAGAAAAAAAAAATGTGTGCAAATAATCTATGAAGTGGTGAAAAAATTATCTACAGTAAAATTTTGACTAATATCACTCAGACGAATACTTACTTCTCACTAATGATAAAAAAAAAAAATGACATTATAATTTTTTAATCCTACTTTTTATTGTGATTCTCATGTAATTTTTTAATCCTACTTTTTTTTTTTTTCTATATTTAAAGGTGCTGATTGTGTTTAGATAGCACACATAAAAAGATCAATTGAAATGATCTTTTATAAAATTCAAAGTGAAAATGATCTTTTAACTTTGATCTTATACTTTCACTCATCCTTACTTTCACTGTAATCAAATTCAATAGTAACTTTATTACCATCGAATCCTTGATTATTTACGGTTGTGGATAAATGTGTTCCAACTATATATGAGATTTCATAGTGCTAAGTAGGTTGGGTTGTAAAAGTAAAAGAGTCATGGAATTTTCAAATAGTATAGGGCTGAAATATGAGAAAATTTTCAGAAAAGAAAGTGGAGCTGTATAGAATAGGTCGTGACCTGAACTCATTCGGTCTTTCTTAAATTCTGATTTATTGGATCCTAAGGGGTTTAAATCTAAATGCCTAAGAGGCATCATTTTAGGTGACAACGGGACGGAAAAACATATAAGAAAAACTAACAAATAGAAAAAAAATTAAAATATAAAGATTTACGCAGTTCTCTTTTGGTATATCTACGAATTCAACACCGATCCACTATAATCAAGGCAAAAATAAAAATCCAAATAAGTGACGACTCTCATTACGTTTGTTCTCCTGTGAAATAATTATATATATTATCCTAATTAGAGTTCACATAAGATGTCATGTAAAATTATAAATTTGTCCTCCATACGAGGGGATACTGCATCCTTTGACACCCCCACAAGCTCAGTCTAGAGCTCGGGTATAAATCAGATTGACAATATATCTGAAATTATTAGACTCCACCTAACCTAATAATCATAACTTCATTCCACTCAATGTAAAGTATAATTATATCAAATGAGTTTAAAGTCCTACCCAATTCACTAACTCTAGGGACAAAAGTATTTTTAGACTTGGAAAAACTGGAACTCATCCATTACTTCTTTTTCCTGTTTATAGATCTTTATAAACTTAAATTTGCTGCCTTTCTCAATTAAAGGTCCAACTGACAACCGGCGTCTTCTTCATTTTCCAATCATGTATTAAGTACATATAATTCTTTATAAACTTGTTAAAACTCCACTAATGTTAATGTGTGAAGGTTGATTTGACGGTTAAAAATTCCAATAAACTATGAGAGGTTCTGGATTCAAATCTCACTCTCAATATATAAGGGTCACTCTCCTTAATTTTACATAATATGTGTAGATAGAGATGTTTACAAATATCGTAAGAACTTAATAACTTAATCAAGTGCGAGACTTAAATACTTTGGATTTAAAAAAAAAAAGAATCCACTAGTGTTTTTCTCCACCAAGTAATTCGAAAATTCTTCTAGAAGTATTACAGAAGTTTCTAACTGCTTGGTTACATGTCTTGGCTGCCCTTATTAGGGGGTAATTGCTTGGTTTAAGGCCAGCAGCTCTCAGCTTAGGTGAGGAAGTGTAGTTAAGGGATTAAAAAACGCCCGCTGGTATTGCTATACGTATCATTACAGTGATAATTGTTGATATATATATTTTCTCTTCATTTTTTTATTTAAAAAGTACATAAAATGTGAGAAAAATGGAAAACTTAGCATGAGTATATTTTGTTCAAAAAAAAACTATTATTATAAAATATTAGCTATTGGTTTCAATACGAATAAAATATGTCTTAAAGTTTTAAAAAAATTCTAAATTTTTTAGAAAATAAGAAACCAATACGAGAGAACACCTTAATATAAAATTTATGTCCTCTAATATCTCACAATGACCTGTATCTTCTATTAGAATTCTTAATTTTTTTTTTGTTGTAAGAAAATATGAATTTCATAAAAATGTTGAAATATTAGAAAATCACACAAATAATTTAAAAAATATATCAATCACATTAAAGGCTTATCATTTAATTCCATAAATATTTATATATCATTTCATTAACTTTTTCCACAAGAAGCTCCAAAGCGGGAGTTATCTTAAAAAATCCAATTTTCATTAGTTTTTATTTATTTAAAAAATAAGGCTTGGAAAATCACACAAACCCCCTACAAACTATAGCAATCACATTAAGATATCTCCATTTAATTTCCTAATCATCAATATTATTTTGTCAAATTAGTATAATAAAAAAACTCCAAAATCATTATTATTTATTGGGTGATATTATACTTCCGCCGTATATCGACATATAAAAATTCGATATATATCAGCCGATTTTATGACTGTTGATATGAATAAGCTCAACCTAGACGGAAAAGTCTTGATAGGTGATGGAGTGGAAGGTCTTTGTTTTAATAGGTTAATAACAAAAAATTACCTTTATAGGACAAATAAATTTACACTTTTAACCGTCTAAAGTTTCAATCACCTTAAACTAAATTTTAAATTTAAATTTAAATAGACTTCAATTTAACAATAAGAAGCACAATTGGTCTAAGACTTATGATTGTAGTCTAAAGGTTATAAGTTCTAGCTCCATAAACGTGAAATAGGGCATTTAGTCCATGTAAAAATTTATCCAAATTCAAATATAAAATCATTTGATCACCAAAGAGATCCTAAATGCTTATTGTATATGTATATATGTCCATTAGAGCAAATTTCAAAGCTTCTTCCAATTTATAAAATAAATATATTTGGATTGATTAAATTTAAGTCTAAATTTGGAAATGTGCATTTGAAACAATTATATTTTTCTAATCCAAATTTTGTTCATTGTTACTATACCATTTTTAACATATAAAAAATAGAATTTCAACTAATACATTTTTTCTTGTTTAAACAAGTCCACATCTAAATTCCGAATTAGATTTGAAAAATCAAGTACAAAATAATATCAATTCAAAAATCAAAGGAGAAAAAATTACATGTGAAAAAGTTCTAATTTCTTTAAAATCTGATTTTAATGAACCAAATGCATAAAGATCTAAGAATTTTCTTTAGGACAAAAATATAAAATTATTTTTAAAATAAAATTTTAAAATATTAGTCGTTTAATTGAATTTCAAATTAAATTCAATTCCCCAATCATCTACAAAATGGTATAAGACGCACAATGGATCTGGTCTCATTAAAGAAATGAATAAATATGATTAAGGAGGAGAAGCATCGCGTTCCATCTTGTACGTACAGTAGGTGGAGCGCCGGACCGGCTGATGTAGACCGTCCAACTAAGTGGCCCCACCTTCGATGGCCAATGGCTACGGACTGGTCAATCATTTGAATGACTATTGTTAACGTATCAGATTCAGATCCGACTCATAACGGTTCTATATTAGGTTCGTAATCTTCTTCTTTTTTAATTTATGTGTCGAAAAGATAAGAAGAATATGGGTTAGGATCTTGGGTCCCACATGTGTAGAGACTAAAAATTGGAAAATAAATTTTTAAGTCAGATTTAATGAATTGGAGAAATTTAGAGTAAACTTATTATATTAGTATCCAAAAATAGAAAAAAAATCATAAAATATGGGTAGTGATATGTATACGAACAAAATTAGCCAGCACACATCAAATGAAATATTTGTTTTTAAGAAATTCCATTTTACTCTCAACTTCATTATGGGAAGGTCGGGAAGAATGTGGAGGAAGTAATGAAGTTGAGGGTAAAATGATTTTTTTTAACGTACGCTGACTAATTTTGACGGTGTACGGATCACTACCTTATAAGATATGACTACAGAATAGAAATATGGAATTTACAATTATATTTGATGAGTATGAATGATTTATTTATATTTTTTATTTTAATAATACAATATATAAAAAAATGGGCAAAAATGTATTATATAGAGAAAGAATTATCTAATGTTGATCTTTTAGCTAATGCTACTAATACAAACCAAGATATGAAGACTTGTGTAAGAGTCCCTTTATGGTAATATCTTCATAGCTGAAGTTGTCTGTTTCTTATTCAAAATTGGACCTAATCATTTTATTTTTTAACATATATTTGATGTATTTACACTCTTGAATTGATTAAATTAGATAAAAAATTCATTAAATAATTTATTTTTATAATAAAAATAAGGACTAAGATGATCTAATGAATCCCATTTATTTTTTCATGGAAGGGACTTCTTTGAAAATTTCTAATTTTCCACTCACTTTTTCAATCTATGTATTTTCCTTTGTTTTCATTTTTTAACTATTTTTTCTTATTTTCAATTATGATTTAAGACCAATCTCACTTGTTTATTTTACAATAATAGAAAACATTTCCTTGGACCTAAATTTTTATGTATTATGAGAGATTTATAATTTTTATTATTAAAGATAATAATATAAACTTATAATTATATTTTAATTATTTCACACTAGACTGTATAAATAAAAATAAATTATCATTAAATAGTTACTCATATTTATTATCTCAAGGTATAATAGCGTAATTCTCATATACTAATTCAACAGTTTAATTTTACTCTATTAGAAATTAAATATTACTCTTATAGTTCTTGAACTATATATTTTAGTTGTACAATTAGATTTTAGATGCCTTCGTAAAATTTAAAAATTATAAAATCAGTAGAACAGATTGGATAGAGTTGAAATGAGTCATTGAGGCTCACTTTGACGAAATTAGTCAAGTCTAATTAAAACATACCGAAAGGGCTCAAGACTTTAGACCAAACCATCGAAATACAACCGGTTTAATAAGTGATCCATTGTTAAAAGCCGGGTATTAATATGGGCCGATAGATACTGGGTTTTATAGACCCAATATATATTAGCCGTACAACCTTCATATCGGTGATATATATTGGCCAAATATCGGTCAACATCATAAATATATGCCTTTTTTTTAAAAAAAATATATATTCAATATCGGTGCTTTCCGCCACCGATATATCGGCCGATATTGGTCAAATATCGGTGATGATTTCGGCTGATTTTTTTTTAGATTTTATTTTATTTTAATAAAAGGCCAATTTTCTATTTTTAAAGATTTTTAATTCAAAAAAATAAAAAAATAAATAAACAACAGATATTTCAAGAAATAAAAAAGACAGAGAGAAGGATATCGGCAGATGTCATAAAAAACGATATTATAACCCATGATTAAAAGTATCGATAAGTGCTCCACTAATCTTTTTTTACAAAAGTTTTCAAAATTATTAACATAATCGACTAATCTTTGTAACACGTGCAAACCTTATTACCTACCTAAGTCGCCTATAAATTCTCAAAACACCCATTTTAAAAGGGCAAAATCTTTCAGGAGACACGAGATATAGTGAAATCTCTATTTTACCCTTACCGGTATATCTACTTGATGAACGGTACATTAGTAGAGATAAAATAGAAATTTCACTGTATCCTGTATCTCTTAGACCGATTAAATACTCTACTAAATCACTTGGGTACTAGCACAAGGAAACCATCCAAAATGTCCCATCTACACTCAATTTTATTGTTGACGACTGTTTACCTAAGGGGGCCAACAAAAGATTGACCTCTGCCGAAAATAGTTGCATTTGATTGAAATTTTGTAATTATTCTATCAATGATGGGCCTTCTTTGTCAGGTTGGGCCAGCTAACCATTTCACTAGTGGGCCATCCATCAGATCATTCACAAAATATTCTCTCTTCGTGGTGGCCCACCCAAATTGGGTTTTGTATCCTTCATGCAAACATGCACTATTCATTTCACTGTCCGCAGGATTCGATACACGTCAGCTTTTATCTTATAATAATATAATAACTTTAAAGATGCTAAACTTACAGTAAAAAATATAAAAATGATATTATACAGTGAAAAACATGTTTTAAAGGAAACGCAATTTGAAAAATGAAACTTGATTCATTTTTTCTAAAAATTATTTGAAAAAGATCTAAAATTTGAAAAGCGAAAGCATAAAACATGTAATAAAATGCATTGAAAACATTAACATTAGAGTTTCACATTAAGTGTATTAGAATGCAATTTAAAAGATTTGGAGTGATCAGGTTTTGAATTCAATTTTCACTCATAAATTCCTAGATTTTCCTCTACGCTTTCATTGTATGACTCGTTTGTAGTCACAACAATCCCCATTCGAACGGAGCTAGCCATCACGTCCGCGTGAAGGATATCTAGAGTCCACATGAGGTAATCTGAGACTTGACTTTGATACTATTTTTTAATACATCGGTATCCATCTTAAAATACTAACTTATTAGGTGGAGTCATCCAAGTTATTTATAAATCCCTATATCTCCTTCTACACTTTCAATATGGGACCCGTTCAGACTTAAAAATGCTTTAAATATTAGTCGCTCTAAAAAAGACATGCTTTAAATATTAGTCGCTCTAAAAAAGACTTAGATGTGTTAAATCATAAAAAATGCATTAAAATGCAATATAAATGCGTGCAGAATGCAGAATGCGTTTAAAGAATGTATTTTCATTATCAAGAGATTGAGGGCCCTTAGATACCAAGAAGGATGAAAACAATGGCTCTAGAACCTGTATTGCTAAAAATACCACAGGGAAGTGAGAAGGACCAGAAGAGCAGAAGAAACTTCAAATCCAAAAATAAACTGAGTTAAAAGACACTATCAAAACTCAAATCTGAAACTCTAAAGAAAGGGTTTCTCTTCCACAAGGTAAAGGTGGAAAATCAGGGGAAAATTAACTGCATGAGAGGAGTAGAAGGTCGTGTAATGACCTGACCAGCAAATAGGGTTTAAGGCCTGGCTCAGCACAATATAGTTCCTCTGGGCCTCCATATGGAGGCCCGCACGGCTTTGCTCTAGGCCTAGCTCACAAGGATAGGCCCAAAATGCCGTTGTGCTAAGTCACTAGGTGTGGCCTCATATAAACCTCAACCCAGTTTCCCTCACTTCTGATGTGGGACTCACAACCACGCCCACTCGCCCAAGGGCGACCGGTCGCTACTGTCGATTGGTCAGCGGACGCTCTGCTTCTCAATGTAGTGTATCACAATCCACCCTCCTAAGCCTTGAACCGCCTCCGACTAGACTCGGCTCAGCTCAACAACTCTAGAGAAGGGGAAGGCCCACACAGTCCGAGTGTTAAACCTAGGACTCTGATACCAATTGTAGCGACCCGACCCATAAACAGGACTTAGGATCTAGCTCAGCACAGTAGTGTCCGTTCTGGGCCCCCACATGATGCTTGCACAACTTTACTCTGGGCTTGGCTCACAAGGATAAACCCAAAACGCGTTGTGCTAAGTCACAAGGTGAGGCCTCATATAAACCTCAACCTATTTTCCCTCACTTGCGATGTGAGACTTACAACCACGCCCACTTACCTAAGGGAGATCGATCGCTGCTACCGATCGGTGGGTGGGCGCTCTGCTTCTTAGGGCATGGTATCACAGGTCCGGCTGCTTGAAATCGGCCGTTGCTTGAGATGAAGATATAGAAGGATTCTACATCTTTAATTAGTATATTTTTATTCATCCAAAAGAAAAGAAGATGGTAGATATAGGAGACGCCGGGACAAAATTGCTTGTTTAGGCTCGATTTTTAAGTCGTGTTTAAGCCCGTCACAGGCCGAATTCAGATAAATGAACACCTCTAGTAATAATGCATCCAACAAGTCATAAACATGGCTCCAGCTTCAAGAAGCGGGAGGTGCCAAGTTCGAGTCCCCATGGCCTAACGTGGTGTACCTTAAGGGCAGTGGGTATCTCCCGTGGGGTTTTACGTTGGGTTTCCCATGGTTTCCTATACGTAAATTAAAAAAAAAAAAAAGCTCCAGCCCAACATATCCAATGATGGCCGCCATTAGTTAACAGTATATTTTTCCTTTGCTCATGAGGCCCAACAAGTAGGCCCCAATGGCATTATGTTGGTATCTCGTGGATTCTGATTTGGGTCGTAAACCCATTGATTTTCAACTCTCATTCCAAAGTTAACCATCTATAAAATGGGTTCCGGTTCAACGAACCCATTCTATAAATGGGTCATGATACTCAAAACTCCATTTTTCTAGGTCTGGGAACTCGCTTTATTCACAAGTTACCAGAGTTAAATCCAGTCGGCTTTGATTTGAATCAAGTAGAAAGACACATTTATTTTAAACCCTTGATCAAAATCCAACAATTCATTAAGCAGGCTAAGATAGAGCTAACACACTTAGTTAAACACATCAGTTTGACTTGACTCAAGCCCAACTTCTCTAACTTGAGTTCAAGTTAAAAGGTCGAATTAGAATTGGCACCCTTAAGCCCTGATTATTAATCCTTTTCATTATCTTGTTTTGTTAATTTTTTTACTGATCATTTTGTTATACTTTTTAACTTTAGTTGTTCCATTATTCGTGTGGCCCATAGTTTGATAGAGAATATATTTACTTCAAAGAGTGAAGACAGTAAAATTTAAAAATGGATTTCAAATAGGTGAAAAAGAAGAAGATATTGATGATTATGAAACTCTCAGCCAATAACTCCAATTAGGGGTTTTAAAAAACGTTATCGGCCGATATTTTTCTCTCTCCTCCTTTTTTTTTTTTAAAAAACAGCCGATATTCGACTCTCCAAAACCGTTTCATATCAGCCGATACAATATGTATCGGCCGATATTTGTACCCCTGACTCCAATTAGTTAGCTTCTTCTTTCATTCTTAAAATAATTTGATGTCAATTTAGTATGGGCTACATAATGAAAGAATATTAAGGCTAGGTCAAGTCATGGGTGGATCCTCAAATAAATATAGTGCTTAGATTGCTTATATCCCACTGCAGGACAACTGAATTACATGAGGAAAAAGAAATTGCCGGTTTAGGGACAAACAAAGAGCTCACATTTACACTCATGAAAACAAGATTCTTAAATAAGTTTGAGGCGGCTTGGGTTATACCATCATCGTTTGCTGCGTTGTCTTTTGCTTGGGACATTTCTTCTGTCTTGCATAAATGCTTTTCATTGTGTCAGTTATCTTTCTTTACCACTCTTTGGAGCTTTGGTGGGAACGAAATAATAGGATGTTTAGAGATAAGAGTGAGTCCAGTGCCTTGATGGGAAGACGTGTTCTTGCTAAGAATGCTTCTTGGGCCGCTTCGCTATATGAATTCTGAAATATTTCGATGACTGACATTTTGCGTGCTTGGAAAGATTGTGTTGATCTCGTTTGAGGTTTTTTGTTTAGTGACTCTTTCAGTTTTTAATCTATCTTTGTTGTTCTTTAAGTATTCTTATATATATTTACACCTCTAGTGCTTTTTTTTTTTTTAATATATGAACCTATTTCTAAAAAAAATAAATTCTTCTACCTCAAGCATAAGCTTTACTTTACTAGTTGATATAAGTGGGTAGCAAAAAATAATCTTTGTATTTTACATGACACAATTAAAAAGTAAAATGAATCACTAATTGGGAAGTAAACATAAAAAACAGAGATGAGTAGGAACAACTAGTTTTCTGGATTTAAAAATGTGCAAGAGAGAAATGAAAATTCAAATTATCAACAAGAACAAAATTTTGTTAGCAAAAAGGTTAACCTGATAAGCAAATTCAACTAACAGTTAAGGATTTATCCTGTAAATTTAGAAGCTCATTTACTGTGAATCCCGAAAATTATAAGATCACAAATGCACTTTAACTCTTTCTTCTTGGGACGAAATTCATGAGCCTTTCCATTTGAGTTGATATCAAGCCATTTCAGGTTACAAGAGAATCTTCAGATGAATATTAAAAGAATGTAATATCAACAAGCAAAACAACTTGCAATCTTATGGAAGACAAGATTTTTTTTTTAACATTGACGGCTTAGATTCCATAGAATAAGAAAGTATTACAAGAGGCCTGACTATAAGAGAGTTATACTCAAAACAAAAAAGACAAGAAGCAAATAAGAGAAAACAAAAGAAAGATAAAAGGTACACCCAAAATCACCCACACCAAATACAAAGTGTGTCCAACCCCTTAGCTTCTAAATCTGGCCGGAGGAAAAAATTTCAAAGCCGGTGCTTATAATTGAACACCAGCTTTTGCCAAGAAGTCAGCAATATAATTAGTTGATCGAGGTGTATAGGTGAATGTGATGCCACTCATTTTGCACAATCTCCAAATGTCCGCTGTCAAAAATAGTGTTGATGGGATTTATGGCAGCTTGATTCGTTGCCGACTCTCCAATGAGACACAGTTTTTGTGAATGCAACAGATGATGGTGTAGAACGGTTTGATCGTTAGTTATGATCTCAACCCTACCATAGTTTGTAAGCCATACACCAAGCATGAATATGTGGTACCAAGATTAATGGCAATTGCCAAACTTTTGCCTGCCCTTTTTTTCCATCCAATACTTGATGATTGTAAATCTGAATAGAAAATAAGAGGGACAGAAATTTAGATTTAAAGAATACATGTTTGTGTAAGCTAAAATCTTGGATAGCAATCCTCCTAAGGCATTTTGTGTAACTAGAGACGAGATTTAGGGTATTACTCATTTTACCCTTCCACTGTCGTACGAAAGCATTTTAAAAAAAATTCAGTGATCCGGTCAGTGATTCGATTTGCTGTTCTGTATGAAAAAACAGTCTCAATTAAATAAATTTCAGTGATCCAGGCGAGCCGGTCAGTGAGCCGATTTATATCGTAGTGGAATGGTCAGTGATTCGACAAGCCAATTCGAAGGGTTCGACGAGTTAGTTCGAAGGGACAAAATGGGCAATACAGTAAAACCCATGTCGAGTTACACAAAACTCTCATGGGAGGATTGCTACTCAAAATATTTCTAAATAATATTTCAAGGTTTTCGATGAAGTGAATGACAACATACTAAAATTTGACCCATTTGTCGTTTATATTCCTGTGATCTAAGTAATGAAATGAGTGGTCAACATTAAAATTTCTTTATCCTTTATCCTTTATTTCATTAGACTGGATAGTTCTATTCTTCAAAGATCCAAACTTCAGGTCAGTGGCTAGTCTTCAAAACAGATCAAATATCTAATCTTTAAATGCTAAAATCAAGGGCAGACCCATAAATTTCATAAAATAAATCATCATATGATTATATTAAGTTATTAATATTTTATATTACTAGTATATACTCATCCTCTAAATGAACGTGAATCTTCTTTTAGATATTATAATTTAGTCTCAAATTAAATATTGTTTGCTAATATCAAAAATCGTAATTGTCCTGCAATCATGAGAGAGAGTACATTCTTAAACTTTAAGAATTGATAAAGTGAATGTAATGAATCAGATAAAATAAAAAAATTAATATATGTCACTCTATTTACATCCCTCTCCCTCTATTTTTTCTTATTTTTAATAGTTTCAAAAGACTCCACCAAAATGCAAAGTTTGGCTTCTTTAAAATTTTAACTTGAAAAAGAGTTTACTGTTCTTGCTAAGTAAAACCTTACTTTCCTCTTTCTCCCCCTTCTTCCATCGTCTTCAACCTTCGGCCTCCACACACAAAGTAACATTCTTTTCAAAAATTTAAAACTAAAAGTAATTTTCAAAATGTCAACAAGATAAGCCATAATCCTCACTCATCTATCATGTTTTTTTTTTTCAGAAGCAAATCAAAACTATAATAATGAATGAAGATAAAAAAAATTAAGCATCTAATCTGATCTCTCTAAGTTAGGGTTTTGGACCGACACCACCAAAAGTTCAGAACTTGAAGAACCGACACTACCATCAGTAGCCAATCTTCCTTATTGTGTTGTGAATTTATGAAAGCAGAAATATAAAAAAGATAAAATTAACACATACCAGTTTCTAGTCTTTGTCTGTAAGGAGTAAAAATGACGCAGCGGGTCGGATTTAAAGGAATTTGGATAAGGGTAACTGGATTAATGGGATTAATGGATTTTAATTTACGTGGAGTGGGTCTGGAATTGAGTGACAGATAGAGGTGTTGGTGATGGGGCGTGTGGGGCTAAGATTTTAGTTTTATCTACGGATGTTGCTGAAGAGGAAGAACAACCTTCAATTTTAAAAGGTCTAACCATTCTCATTATAATCTTTCACCATTTTGATATATTATTTTGAACTAAGAAGTGTTAAAAAAAAATAAAATTAATATTATTTATAATATTTATATTATATTATTATTAGACCGACTTTAACTACAGTGAAACTCAACCCAATACAAATCGTTAGAAGGTCCAATACGTGCAAGTGGAAGTGTGGAAATGTGAGTCCCACATCTGTAAAATTCAAAAACTCCCACTTAAAGTAGAATTCTATAAAAGGAGAAACTGAAAAATAAAAGAAGGAAACTGAGAACTAAGAATGCACAGTCACTCTCAGCCTAAGTGGGCTAAGTGTGTGGCCCATTGGATTTATACGATATAAACAAAAAAAATCAATTGATTTTATCTACAAAACTTTTATATTTTGAATCCCATTAGTGAAATACTGCAACCAAAATTTCACAAAATAAGTTCCTTGTGCTGGGGAAGAAGTGAACTCAAAAGGGTTGCCCAAAATCATATATCAGGCCTTTAAATTGCAGATCCATCAAAAGTGTTGGTAACGCGTCTGTAAAAAAGTTTTTTAAATATATTTTCTTTAGAAGATCACCTTCATTGAATTAATGAAGTTATATTTCTAAAGATTATAATATTCTAATATTAAAATAGTAATTTCCATTCTCAGTAGAAATAGTGTTTTTATTTTCTTTTCATGGGCAAAATAAGCATTTTAACCCACATAGGTGTAGGCGTGTAGCTAACCTAGGTTGTCTCCCGTCCTCAGAAAGTGAGAGTTTGCAGAGTGCTTTAAAGTTTGTTAAAATAGTAAATTCCTATTCATATTCTACGAATTTTTAAAGTTTATAAATTTTTTTTAAAAAAATCACTGGAACTTTTCTACTTGATAACATTTTAAGATGAATCCATGAATCGAGTTTTCATTGACCGGTTTAAACTGGTAAGAAATAAGGCTTGAATCACGTGATTTTTAATTATTAGTAGCGTTGGAAGGTGCTCCCCACATTGGAGCTTGCTGGTTGCTAAATTTGTGAATGACTTAAGAGCACATAATTTGAGAAAATGTCTTCCTCATCGTGGATCATCAGCACTTTTATTTTAATTTAGAACTAGGAAACTCAACATAAAATTTCCACGGATAATACCTACTACCTTTAAAGTATTATAGGGAGCTCGAATCTAGCACCTCATATTTCGGCAGGATTTTAACAAATATTTCATGATAAAAGTTCGCTTTTTGAGATTTATCATAAACTATAATCTCTATCATTTAACATGTAAGTTTTGAGAGGGTGTTTACAAGTTGGGCTTTGTAAAAGCAAGAAAAAAGAAAAAACTTAAACGCATCCAAAGTTTGTAAAGCACAGTCAAATCCTTAGTCCATCATGTGAAGCTCATTTATTTTGCACATGAAATCATTTTTATTTAAAAATTATTTTGAAAGTTGAAAATATAATATCAATTAAAATTTTTATGTTAGTGCATGAATATTTTTGTAGAGTGCTATTTCTAGACTAAATTAACATTTTGATGTCTCAAAAATTGAAAAAAATTAGCCAAAGCACCCAACTGTCTGCCTATTTTGGCTGAAACCCAAAAATTCTCAAATGTTGAAGGAAAAGCCGAAATTTTTGTTGGCTGAAATTGATGAAACCCGATACTTTGCATTATCTTCATGTTAATAGAACTCAGATTAAAAAATTTAGCCGACATTTATTTCTAAGAGTATATGTGTATTATTTTTTTATTTTTAACACTATTATCATTTAGAGCTTTTAAACCTTCAAAGACTAACTAGAAAATGCCTTATATTTGTGGGGGTGGGGGTGGCTATGGGTGTCTATCAGGAAAGATCATATATATATATATATATATATATATATTTTTTCTAATTCACGTATTGGAAATCATAGGATACCTAACATAAAACTCCCACAAGTGGACCTCTACCTCTAAGACACACCAAAATTAAGCTATATGAACTCGAAATCAAATAGAATGATAATACATGGAAATCAAATAGAATGATAATACGAGAAAATCAAATTCAAATATAACAAGATAATATAGATAAAGTCGAAAGCATATCAAAATATATCTAAATATATCGAAGAGATTCTAACGCGCCCGCCCTCTAAGGTGTAGCGTGTATAGAAATAACTATTTTATCTCTTCTTGAATCACAAATTTTTAAGGCATCTGTGCCGTTTCTTCTTTCATCTCCGCTTTAATGGCAGCAGCCAATTGATCATAAGCTTCACCCCATGCCCCGCCCATTTCCTCACTCCACTTTTCACCCATCGCCTCCCGAATAGTCCTCAGAAGAGCTTCCTTCACCACCTGATGGTTACATATACAAATAAGAGTTTGGTGATATTAGTAATCCAATATTGCTTAAAAACTTGAAAAATTCAGGTCTGTCAGTCCAAGCAAGGTCGGCTAAACATACGTTGAGGTTTAAGGTAAAAAATTTAAACGAGACAATTTGATATTTAATATATTATTATAAAAGAAAAAACTGAATTAAAAGAAAAAGACATTCTTGGTGTTATTCTTGATATTTAACATAGTATCAATCATTATTTGCTAAATAAAAGAAAAAATAATCAAAAGACAAAAGAATTAAAAGAATAAATAAAGTAATCAAAAGACAAAGAAATTAAAAAATCTGTACTTTAAGTTCGGCTAACACAAGTAATGGTTGGCGTTGAATCATATTAGGTGGGAAAGGGGGAAAAACTGATTTTGCTTCAAAGGGCTGAAACAACAATATAAAATCTCCAATTTAATTAAATTAGAACACGGTCCTTCAAATTTATCCCACAAATAAATCTGGACTCAAAATTATGAAGCCCAAAACTGAAACCCATCACCAACAGTGAAACCAATTTGCGGAATGGCTAATGGTTGGTATTGGATCAGATTAAATGGGAATGGGGAAAAACTGATATTGTTTCAAGGGACTAAACAATAATTTAAAATCTCCGATTTAATTAAATTAGAGAAGGATCCAAATTTATCCTACAAATAAATTTATGGTTCAAAATGGTGATGTTCAAAACTGAAATCTATCCCCAACTTGAAACCAATAGTGGACCTTTTCTTAAACGAGGCCTTAGGCCAGCGCCTCATGGTTAGGCCGGCCTTGAGTCCAAGTCAACTTGTCTCAACAGATTTTGAGTTGAGTAATTCTACGAGTTTTTAAGTTTTTTCAATCTTTTCTAAAAACTAAGTTGAACCTAAAAGTGTTTGTATTGCCTGAAGCTTCACTCCAATAAGGGGTTCAAATATCGCCTAGGTTGAGATTATTCTCTCTCATCTTTTTATTTTTTAAATATCGACGGATTTTATGTTTTAATTTATCTGAATTAAAAATAAAGAAAAACAAAAAAAATAGATTTCTTTTGTAAAAATATTTTTTTGAAAAAATACATAATATCAGCCGATATTTTTCCAATATGACAAAATATCGGCCAATATATCCGTGGGATCCAACACCGATATTTGATTTTTATTTTTATTTTTTTAAATTCGGCCGATATTCAACATATCAACCATATTTTAGCCGGATATGTCTCTTTGAGTCCAATTATCAAGAGCATGTAGGCAACTGTTTAAAGTGGTTTAATATTTTGGTATTGTAAAAAAGGATGGATATCAAATTTTCATTTTTTAACACTATTATCGTTGAGAGTTTTTAAACCTTGAAAGACTAACTTAAAAATGCCTCATATTTGTGGGGGTGGGGGTTACGAGAAGATCATTATTAATTAGGGTAAAAAAATGATTGTTACATTGCATATCAATGCATATATATCTGCTAATATATTGTGTATCGCCTATACAAGATCTGTACTAGAGGACATGAATTCTATATTAGGTGTTTTTATCATATTTATCTCATATTTTCCTAAAAAATTCAAAAAAAGATAAAAAATGAGAGCATTAGGGTTATAATAATAGTACGCCTCGATATTGTCGATGTGTCTTTGTCAACTTTAGACTAAAAAAATAGAAGTGTACTCAATCACGAACTTAAAAGGTAACATTCTTAATCTCTTTTTAGATTAAAAAAAAGAAGTGTATAAATCACAAACTTAAAAAGTAACATACCTCAAAATGGACATCTATGACTCCCTTCTTTACATGAACATGTCCCAAGTTCTTAAGTGTGTTCTCAGCAACAATGACCTCCCCTTTCTCACGGAGTTGAACAGCTGCTTCACATGTCTTCCATCACCTCCAAGGAGTCGTTTGGATCAGTGAAAGTTGGCAACAGTGGGAAAATACATGATTTCAAAGCTTGTAATTTAAATGATAAGACATTTTTATAGGTTTTTTTAGACACTTGTGGATTTATGTACATTTTAACAAATGCAATCAACAAGAGAAACTGTTATACTTTTTTTTTTTTGGGGTAATATTTTATATACCCCCGAATTCTTAAATATATACTCCTTTTTTATCTTTTTTTCTTATTTTACCCTCTTCATTTTCAGAACACTTCTCTCAATTTCCCCAGGGCCAGCATTGCTTAAGGCCAAATAGGCCACCGCCTAGTGGCCCCTCAATTTGATCAATGGCCTAGAACCCCCACCATACATTTTTCTTAAGGTCCAGGGCTCCTCGAATTTCAGAGCCCATCCTGAATTTCCCCTTAATCTATTTCACATGCTTGGCTTTGCCATTTGCCTATTTTTTCAAAGAAATTAGAGAAAAACTAGATTTGGATAGAATCAACTCATTCAGATGCGTTAGGCTATAAACATTTCTATTTTAAAGCTTTTCTACTTTAAAAATGAATGAAACACTTTCATGCCTAAGTGTGAAAACTCTCTTTTCTTATTAAATTTGGAAAAATAGAAAGGAGTTTTTAACGAGAAATGTTGTTTATCTAGAGCATGGTATTGACTCTTGAGTTTGATTCATGTTCGACTCTAATGAGTGACTTCCCGTAGACTTAATCGGTGTGTAGATTGGAGAGATTTTCTGAAATTAATCTCACCTCTAGAGATAGAAATACCCATATTATAAAAAAAAATTGACAAACACCTAAAAAAAACCTGTAAAATTTAGATTGAGAGAATCATCCATGACTCACCATCTTGAAAACTTTGACAGCATGAGCCTTGAGCTTGGGATTGTTCTGAGGGACCTCATCCGAATCTTTGAGAAAGGAGAACATGCCTTTTGCTGCAGGGGCAATCTCTAATATCCTGTTTGAATATAAAATTTAATTTAAAAGATAAGATCCTAATGATTATGAAGATGAGAATGGATGTAAATTGTAAATATAGGTAAAAAAATTATTTATTTCTCATCTCTTTCTTACGTTGTGAAAAATTGTAGACTCAACTCCGGTATGTTGAGTTTCATCACCTCCCATGATTCCTTCACCAATGCCTCTTGCTTCTCTGTGAAAGCTGCCATTGCAGAGACAGAGAGAGAGGTTTGGGTTTCTGCTGCGGAATGAGAATGGTGGCTGAAGAAGGAATTCATGTATAATTATAAATAGTAAAGCTGCGACAGAGTTCTTTTTTTTTTACTTTTTTCTTTCTTTCTGCAAAACTACAAATGCCAGTTTTCATTCACTAAATTTGGATAGCGACACGAGCATTGCGTGGGATCTTTTTCTGCTGATAAAGTAACTCATGGATGATTTTAAATTTTATTTAGGATAGTAATTTTTGTACCATTATTTTGTTTAAGATAAAAAAAAAAAGAGACCAAAAGATAAGAAGTTAAGGAATAAAATTGAAATTTCTTTTTAACGGAGTCTAAAATAATGGTGTAAAAGGACATCCAATCTTCGATACGAGTAAAATTTGTTAGGAGACACAGGTATAAATTTCACATTTTATCTTTATCGATGTATCGCTAATCAAGTATTCGTGTATCGATAATACGCTGCTCTACATATATACGGTGTGTTATCAATACACCAATACTTGATGAGTGATATATTGATAAAAATAAAATGAGAATTTCACTTTATCCTTTTTCTCTCTTAATAAATTTTATCCGTTTTAAAATAGTTGTAGTGTAAAAATTATTACTTATCTATTTCTATAAAGGTAAAGTCTCTAGGTTTTAAATTATTATATATTTTTTTTCATTTTTGAAATTTGAAGATAGAATGTAATTAAGTTTCTGCGGTAGAAATATATGAACATCTTTTTTAGGACGTGGGAAAAAAAAGTTGTTTTTTCAGAAAATCTTGGCACCGCATCCCACGTGAAACTTGCCAGGGGCCTCTTGCATCTTCGAAAGGTTTCCATCCCATCAACGTAGTACAAGAAGAGCTCACTTTTCTTTAAATTACCATTATGTCCACCTAAATTAAGTGGAAACTCCACTCGGTGAAAATTCAAAATAATTTATGGCTGGGTCGTTTGGATGAGTAGTAAATTTTACAGAAAGTACTCAAAGTTATGTTTTGATATTACTTGGAGTAACTTTTTGTCAAAAATAATTTTAGGAGTTTTGCACAAGTAAAAATAGAGGAGTAAAAATTTGAATTTTGATTATGAAACATGAGGATAATGAGGGATAATCCCTTATTACCTTTACACGCCCCTCATATAATTTCAAATCCAGCCTATATTTGTTCATTTGAAAAACTAATTATATAGATTGAAAGTAAACTTGATAATCTATCATTCTTTAAAATTTCAACTCAAAGCAATTTAACAGTAAAAAATACGAGGTGTCCATGATTTTTTTTGAAAATGTTTCTTGAACTTCACTATTAAGGTCATCAAGTGTAGAATTTGTATGATTATATTTTCAATTAAATAAAAAAAATTAAAGAAAGGGTAAAAACAATGTTAAGTGCAACCTTGTGATAAGTCGCATATACATTATTTTTTGCTATATATAAGGATGAAAAAACACCATTTACAATTCTATAGTAGTATAGATGAATTGGACAAACAAAATTTATTATTAGGACCATCCTTTAAACAGGTTTCAAAAATTACATTAGTAAATTATTGAGACCAGGGTGAACTTTCATGCCCCACTGCGAGGCCTTTGTTTGTACTCATGGGCTATATTTGGATGAGGGAAAAATTTTGTAGAGGTTACTTAGGATTACATTACCCTGACAAGAGGTTATCTCAGAAAATATGAAAACCTTTTGGAAGGAAAGGATTTTTAGAGGGAAAGAATTTATAGAGGTTACTCAGGAATCAGGATTACCCTGACAAGAGGTTATTTCAGAAAATATGAAAACTCTTTAAAAGAAAAAGATTTTTAAAAGTGAAAAAAGAGGACTAAAAAGTTAATTTTTTATCTCTATTCCTTAATTACCGAACAAAGATAATGAATAGCCCCTATTATCTTTACACCTCCCTCATCTAAATGAGTAAAAAGTTGAATTTTTAGGCTTTAATTTGTCAAAGTCTCTAGGTTTTCAATTATTACATGTTTTTTTTTCATTTTTGAAATTTCAAGATAGATTGTAATTAAGTTTCTTCAATAGAAATATATGAACATCTTTTTTAGGACTTGGGAAATAGTTGCCTTTTCAGCATTCGAAAAGAAAAAAATTTCTCTTGGCACCGCATCCCATCTGAAACTTCCGAGGGGCCTTTTGCATCTTCCAAAGGATAGTAGAAGTAGGGGCCACTTTTCTTTAAATTACCATTATGCCCATCTAAATTATGAGTAAAGTCCGGTTTGTGAAAACTCAAAATGATTTATGTTTGTTCATTTTAAAATGTAATTATATAGACTAAAATAGATTTGGTGATCTATCATTCTTTAAAATTTAGCAAAATGTTTAATTTCTAGTCACTTGATTTAGATAAATTTTCAATGCATGAATGACTTTAAATTTTATTTATATGAAAGTTCTTATGTTTTAGACACGGTCGGTTCTAACTTAAGGTCAAATAGGTGATCGCTTAGACCTCATCTAATTTGACCAATGGTCTAGGACTTCCACCATACACTTTCCATGGGGCCTAAGGCCCTTACCAGTGTGCTGGGCCTAGGGCCCCTAAAATTTTAGACGCGGTCATAGTTTTAGGCCAGTTGTACAAAAGTCTCTTGGTTTTCAATTATTACATTTTTATTTTGAAATTTGAAGATAGAGGGTAGTGATTTTTGTAACTCTATTTTCTTCCATAGTGTATCTCCTTTAAAAAATATTTCAAATTTGCCCTTGCTTTTAAGAAAGAGAAAAAGAGAGAGGAGGAGAAAGGTATGGGCAAATTTGAAAATTCTTTCTAAAGGAGTGCATTATGAAAAAAAATAAGGGTGCAAAAATCATTATCCATAGTAGTAATTAAGTTTCTGCAATAGAAATATATGAACATTTTTTTTAAACGAAAGAATACTAACTTTATAAGATCTAATTTAAAATAAAACTCATACACCAAACTGCATAAGATAAATAAAAGAAAACATGAATATTCTAATATTGTCGAATTGGGATATAAAAATTAGTTTTTATAAAAGTAAAAAATTATATTTCAAAATTATAAAGTTTTTTTTCTTAATGAAGGTTAAAATTTATTTCAAACGAAAAAGGAACATAGGAGCCCAAAAGATAAAGAACGAGAAACAAATCCTGAACTAGCAAAATCTAAAAAGGCCAACATGATAGGCTATCCATAGGGGTGAAACTTGGGTTGGATTTTGACCCGATTCAAGTTTTTTGCTATCTGGGTTATACAAATCTTAAATTCGGATCGAGTCGGGTTAACGAAAAAAATCCGCACGAAATTCGGGCGAGGTTGGGTTGAAGAATTTAAAATCCGATCCGAATTTCTAACTAATATACAACCCATGCATTTAAGTCATAAACCCTAACCGCATCTTCTAGAATGAGACCCTTCACCTCCGTCGTTTCAGTTCTCCACAAACAGAGCCTTCACCTTCGTCGTTTCAGTTATCTATAAGCAGATCCTTGCTCCTGCGATTATAAAACCCATGGCATCATCAACCCTAATCGCATGTTCCAGAGTTAGACCCTTAGTCATTCTAGTTCCTCTTTCGCTGATTTGTTGTTTTATTTGCAAAGCCCCTTATGCTGCCGTCCTCTGAACGCCAGATCTGTCCCTCGCACGCCACTGATCGCTCTTCAACAGACGCTAACTACTGGTTCGATACAGAATCAATGGGTGTTTCTCCACCCAATTTTTATTTATGTTTTCTGCTAGTGTGATGTAGGCTAGGTAGAATTAGATGGATACCCAACCTCAAACTGTAGCGGAAGCTTGATAATTAAATGGGTCGAGACAAACTTGAGGAATAACGAGAACCTAACAATATTGAGCTTTAATTGAAACAACCTTGCTGGATGCCTATCTGTCAACCACGTTTTGATGTTCAACGAAGAGGGAAACTACATGAATCAACAATAGTTGCTACCTCTAGCAGCAAGGATTCACATGTCATAACTGACTGGATCTCACAATAGTTGCGACCTCTAGCAGCAAAGATTCATATGTCAGAACTGGCTGGATCTCACACGAATAGCTTGTTGGGATTGACTCAAATCTATCATTGATTTTATGTGGTAGAAAATCTAGGAAAGGTTGTAGACACGGCAAAAGACTGGCTCCTAACAGAAGGGATATAGACGGGTATTCAAAGGGTGTGAGGACAGCAGCATCATCAGAGACGCTCGCATTTGAGAAGTATATCGGAAGTTGCTCGTAGGACGCAGGAAGCGTAGAGGGAGCAACACAGAAGTTGGGTTCACTATTTTGGGTATGAGAGAGACTCACATCAACTGACAAGTGACGTCGATGTGTTGTATACATAGGTGTACAAGGGGCTCGGGACTTCGGGTTTGGGCTCATGACTCAAGGGAGTCATTAATATTGTACATGTATTTCTTTCTCTTTTATAGTGAATATTCTGTCACTCCGTGGACGTAGCCTAGGTGGGCCGAACCACGTTAAAATATTGTGTTGTGCTATGTGTTTATTTCCGTTTGATTTTTCTTGTTTCCACGCGTAACGCTAACAAGTGGTATCAGAGCTTTGGTTGGAGATCAGGGACTCGTGGGTGATCGAAATACAACACAATGGGCATGAGAGTAGTGCCGAGCACAAAGTTTGAGGTGGAGCTCTTCGACGTGATAGATGGTTTTACAGAAGAAAAAGCAGCGGTGAGCCGCAGATCTGATGTTCTCTGGAGGACAACTCGATGGCCGAAAAGGGGCGGAAGCAACAATGCAGTACCACTGCAGATCTGGGTTTTCAGATCTGTGAGTGGCAGCCAGCAGAAGTGCGGCTTGAAAGACGAAACCCCATCGCCAGAGCAGAAGTGCAGATCTGTGTATGCTGGATCTGGGAGGTCGGAGTCATCCTCAAGCAGTGGGTTTACAGGGGGTGTAAACCAAATCAGCAAGGCTCGGCTGAGAGGAAGGAGATTTCTCAGCTTGTTCAAGGGGCGCTGAAGCAGGTGGAGCGAGCACTAGACAGGACTGATGGCTTTGCTCCAAGGTGCAGACTGGAGTCAGCAACACATACAAACATAGAAGGTAGCTCAGTTTTTTTTTTTTTTCTTGGAGAGAATAAAACCCAGCAACTGTAGGTGCTGCAAGAGTGGGCATTCATTCATTGAATGCACGGTGTCAACGAGAGAAGGGTGTTTCCACTTGGCTGCATGCAACATACTGCTATTCTTATCTCAGTGGAGATAACAACCAGCTTGGCCGGTGCTGGTTGAAGGGCAACATCTATATATGCATGCAGCGTGGATGAGAAACATACATACAGACGAGATCTGAGAGGTTCAAGTCTAGTCCATTCAGAGAGGCAGCCACGACAATGACTTGGTGACCTCTTACAAGACAGATTTGGGTGTCCATTATACATAGCAAGTGGAAGATCTGTCTCATATACAGACAGTGTGCTGATAAGAGAACTATATACTCAATCAACACACGGCTGACTGATCGGCAGTGTCGGGTTTTGCAAGAAGCAAACTTATTGCATACGGAGGCATGTTGCAGTGGTGAAGGGGTTTTTTGCCGAGAATCCAACACAAGGTGGTCTTGTTGGCAGCAAAGCACACTACAACATGGGTGCATGAGACTTTTGCAGGCAGCAAAGGGTACACACAAGGTGACACCAACGTTTTGTTACTGCTGTTTTTCAGTCTGGAAAATCAGCATACAGCAGCAATGGTCTTCATCGTCGGGAGTGGCCAGTGCAGTGGAGGTTAGTTGATCATCTCCAGGAGGTTGGTGAATTCTCGCCAAGGTAGAGATTGTTGGGATTGGCTCAAATCTATCATTGATTTTATGTGGTAGAAAATCTAGGAAAGGTTGTAGACACGGCAAAAGACTGGCTGCTAACAGAAGGGATACAGACGGGTATTCAAAGGGTGTGAGGACAGCAGCATCATCGGAGACGCTTCGCATTTGAGAAGCATATCGGAAGTTGCTCGTAGGACACAGGAAGCGTAGAGGGAGCAACACAGAAGTTGGGTTCACTATTTTGGGTATGAGAGAGACTCACATCAACTGACAGGTGACGTCGGTGTGTTGTATACATGGGTGTACAAGGGGCTCAAGACTTCGGGTTTGGGCTTATGACTCAAGGGAGTCATTAATATTGTACATGTATTTCTTTCTCTTTTATAGTGAATATTCTGTCACTCTGTGGACGTAGGCCAGGTGGGCCGAACCACGTTAAAATATTGTGTTATGCTATGTGTTTATTTCCGTTCAATTTTTCTTGTTTCCGCGTGTAATGCTAACATAACTGGAGGAATTTACCTCACAAACAGTCCTTCGTTTTTAAAAGAAACAAAAATAATTGTTTTTATTCATCCAAAATCTCTTCCCCTTACCTGGTGATTACACTTGTTTAAATAGGAAAAAAACCCTACTGACGTGAGTCGACCCTCACATCTTTCACTCCTAATACAACACTAATGAGTAATTCTAAATAAAACAAATTTCTAAACTAAAGAAACTATAATTAGAAATAATAAAAATAACAAATTCCTAAATAAAATTAGAAAGAAATAAAAATACATAAAGTCCTAAATAAACTAAACTTGTGTTGCCTTTCCATAACTCACACAGGTGATGTAGTGAGAGTCCAAACATTGTCCCCACAAGTGGAGAATAATCACACTCCACCAAGCTTCTCATACAAAGTCATGCACGTGATTTAGTATTTGGAGTTGTCATGTGGGCCATGAAAAATCCAATAGTGAGCGGAATTCAAATTGACTTGTTGGATTTCATTGGAACCTTGTTGGGCTTTGATTGGGTCTGGTTCACACATGGGTTCACTACACCAAATCTTTTGACTCGGATATCTGTCTGGATCGAAGATATAGTTTTTATCTTTCGACTCGGGCATCAAACTCAACAAAGTGCTCATGTACCTGCCTAGGGTCAAAATTAAAATTTTGATCACATCCACATATGCCCGCATCATTCTCCCCTTCTCGGAGAAAACTCGTCCTCGAGTTTAGAAGGTTATGGTTGAAGGATGATGTTGCAACATAGTTTGTCTATTGCACCTCCACGAATTTACATCTCACTGTGTAACCAATCTCTGTGAAGTTCTCACATCAAGAGATGTCACCTCGGGACCTACCAAAAGTGACTGGATGGTCGGTGTTGAGAACTGTGTTGAATAACTCACCCAAATTGGGTCAACATATGGCCGGATGGTGCGGTTTAAGTCCACAAGATGCCGAACATCTATCTCTAGTGTACGAACTTGTACCAATTGAAAATTGTTGCCGCTGTCTATAGCACCGTCTGGTTGCTTCTCAATAGACTGTGGCTCTGGTTGGTATTCTGGTGTCTCAAGTTCCTACTTTAGGACAAAACTTGCCTCAAACTGTCGAAAACATCCCTCTGTTGCACCTGTATCTACTGTAGCTTCATGAACTGCTAACATTGGTGGAATACTGGGTGTAGTCAACTGGTTCATGTGTTCGTCCCACATTGGATCGACATAAGGTCTTACTCGCCTAATGTTTCCATGGGATAAATAGCACAAAACACAAACTCAGTGGTGGCCTCGGCCTCTATGCCACTGTGTTTAATATCATCCACTCGGAGTCACAACTTTGAACTGGATGTTCCTGTACCGTCTTCAAGAGTTGCACACTCATGGAGTCCGTCTCCACAGAATCATCGACATCTTCCTCACTAGAGGAATCTGAGTCAACAATTTCAACTTGAGCAGTCTTGTCTACTTCATCAGCAAATCGGACGAATCGTTGCCTTCTCTCAGGCTGTCGGACGACATGTCTTGCCCTATGTCTGTGATAGTAGAAACTTTCGTCTGAACTTTCATTTGAACTTTGATTTGAATTGTCATCTGAACTTTCTTCAGAAGATGAGTATCTGGAGTACCTTGATCTCACTGATGGCGAACTAGAAGGGTGTTGACTTGTTTGATTCTTTAGAGCCGCAATCACTCTCTGTAGATTAACACATGACTCAAATAACTGATCAAACTGCCTGTCGCGATCTTTAGAGAATTCAACTCGATCATCTTCTGGATCGTGTCTCACATGACGACTCTGACTAGAATAAAACCAGTCACTATTCCCGCATTGTCAGCTACAAGGGCGGTCACGCCTTGCCATAACTAACCCTTGATCGAAGGATGAGTCTCAATTGACTCCGAAGCTCTGATAACCATTCTGATGTAGGACTAGGTAAAATTAGAGGGATACCCAACCTCCAATTGTAGTGGACGCTTGATAATTAAATGGGTCGAGACAAACTCGGGGAATAAACGAGAACCTAACAATATTGAGCTTGAATTGAAACAACCTTGCTGGATGTCTATCTGTCAACCATGTCTAGATGTTCAACGAAGAGGGAAACTACATGAATCAATAACAATTGCTACCTCTAGCAGCAAGGATTCACACGTCATAACTGACTAGATCTCACAACAATTGCTACCTCTAGCAGCAAAGATTCACACGTCAGAACTGGCTGGATCTTACATGAATAGCCAGAGGAATTTACCTCACAAACAATCCTTCATTTTTAAAAGAAACAAAAATAATTGTTTTTATTCATCCAAAATCTCCTCCCCTTACTCGGTGATTACACTTGTTTAAATAGGAAAAAAGCCCTATTGACATGAGCCGACCCTCACATCTTTCATTCCTAATACAACACTAAGGAGTAATTCTAAATAAAACAAATTTCTAAACTAAAGAAACTATAATTAGAAATAATAAAAATAACAACTTCCTAAATAAAATTAGAAAGAAATAAAAATACATAAAGTCCTAAATAAACTAAACTTGTGCTGCCTTTCCATAACTCACACGGTGATGTAGTGATTCCAAACGTTGTCCCCACAAGTGGAGAATAATCAAACTCCACCAACCTTCTCATACAAAGTCATGCACGTGATTTAGTATTTGGAGTCTTCATGTGGGCCCAATGAAAAATCCAATAGTGGGCGGAATTCAAATTGACTTGTTGGATTTCATTGGAACCTTGTTGGGCTTTGATTGGGTCTGGTTCACACATGGGTTCACTATACTAAATCTTTTGACTTGGATACCCGCCTGGATCGAAGATATAGTTTTTATCTTTCGACTCGGGCATCAAACTCGACAAAGTGCTCATGTACCTGTCCGGGTCAAAATTAAAATTTTGATCACATCCACATATCCTCTCATCATAGTGACTTCAAACACCCACTCCCCATCCTTCTATATTACTGTATATAACAATGAGAAGAGTTTCATTTCCAAAAGATTCACGGTGGTTATGGGTAATTGTTCTGAAATTAAGCTACACCTCTCAAGCATATTAACAAACAGGTGGAGTGCTCTATTGAAACAGGTGGAGTTTCATTTGCAGGGTCTTCCTTTTTTTGAACTCATTAGTTCTGTTGTGTATTTGTGAATTGAAATTGCTTGAATTTTTTTCCATTCTCAAATACTTGCTAGAATCCTCATCTTTTTCGTGAATGGAGTCCGAGTCTTACAAGTACAAACTGAGATTGCTAATCTACAAGATTTTTTTTTTCCAATATTTATGATTGCATACGGTGACAATCTCTTCACTATTGATAGAGTATATTGAACAAGGTTACACCAGAGAAATTTGAATATATTAGGCTAAAAAATAAAGCTGTTATTTTGTATATTCTATTAAAAATTGGAATATATTAAGCTAAAAAATAGTTTGGACAGGTCTAACTCGGGTCAATTCTGGTCGGGCCAGGTCGGCACTCGGGTTGAGTGTATTAGGAATTCGGGTCGAGTCCGGTTGACTAAATTGGGTTAGCAATTCGGGTAAGGCCGGGTTGGGTTTCATATGTTTTGACACGGGTTAGAGTTGGGTTGATCAAAACCCAGCCCACTCACCCAAGTTTCAGCCCTAGCTATCCATATCCTGGGCCAGACACAGAGAAATACAGAGCAGAAGAAAATAAGCAAGGGATGCCCACATAAGCAAGGTTTTTTTAGGGTTTGCAGAGGAAAGACATGTGAGGTAATTAAAAGCCTCTGTTTGCAAAGGAAAGACACGGGAGGTAATTAAAAACCTCATATAAGCAACATGTTTTTAAAAAATATTTTAAAGAATTTAATACTTTCTCATAATTTCATTCATTCTATTATAAATATAATAAATAGAATACATGGGAGGCAAAAAATTCAAGGAAATAAAATCTAGTTATCTAGTAGTTAAATGAGAAAATTCAATTTATTTTAAAGTTTTTTATTTGATGTAAATTTATAAATCAGGTGATTCAAATAAAAATATATTTATATTTTTATTTGTTGTTTGTTTATAATTTCATAATAATATTAAGAGTTTGTAATAAATTATATAATGTAGAATTTTGATATTTGAGTAGGTTTATTTTTCAATTCAAATTCGACTTAAGACTCGTTGAACTCGTTATAAATGAATGAACATTCTATCTGAGTGACTATAATTTAAATATATGATATAAGTACCCTTATTTGTAAAATACTGTTGTAACAGCCTGACCCATAAGAAGGGCTTGGGGCTCGGCCCAGCAAAATACTTGTCGTTTTGGGCCCACACGCGCACACACGTGCACACGCGCGAGCCCTCACGGTTTTGGATCAGACCTGGCCAAGTCTGGGTCCAAAACGCGTCTTGCTGGTTTGAGGGAGTAAAGCTACTTATAAACCCCCTCTCAAACTCCTCAACTTCCGATATGGGACTTTCCACAAGTCCCACCCAGTGCTGGGCTGTCGGATCCAGCTGGCCCATTCTCTGGCCCGTCCGACAGGGCCTAGTTTCACTTGGATCAGCCTATCTAGGGCCTAGCCTCTGGCTCATGGGTCAGGATATCACAATCCACCCCCTATAGCCCAGAGCCGCCTTCGGCTCGACCCAACGAACCCAGTGGAAGGCAGTAAGCCACACAGTCTGAGTGTAGAACTCAGAGCTCTGATACCATTTGTAACAGCCCGACCCATAAAAAGGGCTTGGGGCTCGGTCTAGCAAAATATTGTCCGCTTTGGGCCCACACGCGCACATATGTGCACACGCGCAAGCCCTCACGGTTTTGGATCGGACCCGGCCCAAGTCTGGGTCCAAAACGCTTCTTGCTGGTTTGAGGGAGTAAGGCTACTTATAAACTCCCTTCTCAAACTCCTCAACTTCCGATATGAGACTTTCCATAACTCCCACCCACTGTTGGGTTGTCGGATCCAACCGGCCCATTCTCTGGCCCGTCCGACAGGCCCAGTTTCACTTGGATCAGCCTATCTAGAGCCTGGCCTCTGGCTCATGGGTCAGGATATCACAACTGTGTTTTAAATATTTGGGAGTATCAAAAGACCTTGAATTCTTAAAGTATTTTTATCAGTCTATCGTAATTAGTCCGGATATTCAATTTGAGAAATTTTAAAAGTATACAATACTTAAAATATAACTTTAAAATTTTAAAAGAGATTTTACTGTTTAAAATTTTAAAGAAATTTCATTGTAGCATTAGCAGGCATTCGTTCGAAGGATCTTTATGATCCTTCGAATGATTCGACTGTGTAGTAGTCGAATCGTCCGAAAGAACCGAAAAATCAACTGAAGAATCTTCCGAAGGATAAAACGAGGGAGGGCAAAATAGTAATTTCCCCTGAAAATTTGAAATCTGGTGTCTGGTAACAAATTTTTTGGGTGTCTAAATATGCTGCCTTTTTTTATTTACACGTGGGAAAGTGGGAGAAATCCAGTAGAAAAAAAAAACTCATAGGTGATACCTACTACCCTTAGGGTACACCAAGTTAGGCCATGAGAAAAATATGGCACTTCCACTTCTTGAAGCGGGAGGTTAACTAGTTGAGCTACACCTATATAGGCAACTCTTCTAGTAAATTTGAACAGGTAATCACTTTACTTCTTCAATAAGTTTCTTTTTCTCTTATATTTTTTTTACGGTAATTATCAAGCAAGATAAAGAAACTTATATTTAAAGAAAACTCCTGTAAAATTTAATTCTCATCCGACGATATTTGAGAACATATCAACATTATGTGTCCCCTCTACCTTGCCTCTCTCAAATTTTTAATAAATCTCTATAACGGAAAGGATCTAAAATTATTAAGAACTTAAAAGTAAAAAGAGATCAAATTTAAAATAACGGTGAAATTTTGAAAAAAAAAAGAGAAAAATAATTTAATAGCAAAACTTAAAATAATTAATGTGTTTTCCTATATATTCCTTATATTTAGGAGTGGCAATTGATTCCAAGGGATTCATGAGTTAAAACCATTAGATAACAAGAATAATGTACTTAAATGACATTTTTAATTTGCGTATGTCGTTGGTGGATGTCTGGGTCTCCCACTCAAGAGGGGCAAACCTACGGTTGTGTGGGCCTCTCCCCCAGCTGGATCGTGGAAATTCAATGTGGATGGGGCATCCAAAGGTAAACCTGGGCCGGTTAGAATTGGAGGAGCACTTCAGAATCATCTGGGTTTTACTCGTATTGCTTTCTCGGAATCTGTTGGGATCAAGGAGTCAAAGGAAGCGAAACTTCTTAGTATTCGGAGAGCTCTGTCCCTAGGGTTGTCTTTAAGGGGGGAAAGATTAATTATTGAAAGTGATTCTTCTAACGCTATCAAATGGGCCAAAGGTCTGAAGCACCCCCCTGGAGACTAATTACCTTAGTTAGGGAGATAAAGGAGTTATTAAAGGGTTTGGATGTATCATTTTCTCAAATTAGCAGGTCGGCCAATGGGGTGGCGGATTTCCTTGCTAAAAACGGTGTAGATGGGGCTTTTTGCGGCACTTTCTTTGCCCCGAGCGGCGGCTAGTGGATCTCTTTATTTTCTTTGTTGTTATTTTATATCTTTCTTCTACTTTGCTTAACTTTGTTTTGGGGGGTGTCTAATTCTCTTAGGCCACCACCTCCTTTCATGGCATGTTGTACTTTTTATTGTTAATGATAATCCATACTAAACTGTTTCAAAAAAAAAAAATGACATTTTTAATTTGAGTCGAGTTAGATTCGGGTCTAAAATCCTCTATACCCGCTCTCCTCCCTCTCCAACTGAACTCGAATTGAAAAAACTATTTAAGCACGTTATTTTTATCTATTTATTGATTTTAACCTTACACCTCAACCAAGGTAATTTTTTTAACATATTACCAATTTCTATAACTCAATGACCCGAAAATGGAAATTGTTTTATCTTTGATTTTCTATTACAAATAATTTTTATATTATTTTTAAAGTAATTTCAAATTTTGTAAAAAAATGAACTACGTCAAGTCCAATTAAAGCGAAAAAATAAAACATATATTGAGTTAAATAGGACTATAAAAAAATCAAATCCTATTAAATTAGATAGAAAATTGACTATTATCTACAGTTAGCCGATCTTACTCATCATCACTCCTAAATATAAAGGACATGTAAGAAACCTTTATTGATTATTTTAAATTTTATCGTCAAGCATTTTTCTCTTATTTTTTTCCATTTTTTCTAAATCTTTTCTCTGTTTTATTTTATGTTTTTAGTGATTTTAAATCTTTTATGTTGAATTTGGCGATTAATTATAGCGACACACGTTGAGGTGGGACCAAGGGTATCTAGGTAGATATTTGACCGATATCGGCGAATATCGGCCGAGATATCGGTCAAGCCCACGAGATGTATATATATATATATATATATATATTTTAACACCCACCAATAGTGATATCGGCCGATACGATACATAGCAGCCAAGATTATCAAGTAAATAGAATATTATGTATCCAATATTATATTTTTTCTAATTTACGTGTAGAAAATCACATGATACCAAATATAAAATCTTCACGAATGAGTCCACTCTACGAACACACATCAAAATTAGGCCATTTATGCTCGAACCACGGTCTCCCGCTTGATGACACGGGAGGTAACCAGTTTAATAGAAAAAAATATTGTTTTTATGTGCCTAATTCGGAAAAAAAAAATGAAACAAATAGATATTATAATAGTTCCTGATAATTTTCCCAATTTTGAGTAGCTGCCACCGGCGAGTCAAAAGTTCAAAACTCCACTGCCAAGCTCTGAGCAAGAGAAGCCTGTTCTTCTCTCTCTCTCTCTCTCTCTCTCTCTCTCTCTCTCTCTCTCCTTCCATTTTGCCCCATTTCCTTCTCCATGACAGGTCCAGTGTCAGAAGCAGAAAGAACCCAATCTAAATCCATGGATTTGAGGCCTATAGAGGCGGAGCAGCGCATCTACTCAGGTTCAGACATGGCCATCCTTTGGCTAGGCCTTGTCACCAACATTACAAGCTTCTACATTGCCGGCACCCTTGTCGAAGACGGCATGTCCTGGTGGCAAGGCATCATCACCATCTTCACTGCCAACCTCATCCTCCTCGCTGTCCTCATCCTCTCCGCCCACCCCGGCACTCGCTATGGCATCCCCTTCCCCGTCATCGTCCGCTCATCCTTCGGCATCCGCGGCGCCCACTTCGCCACCCTTCTCCGAGCTCTTGTCGCCTGTGGCTGGTGCTGTTTACCATTTATTCACAATAGGATTTTAATATAGTTCATTCTATTTTCTTTCTGCTATAATAATTATTTGCAATATAAGTTCAATTCCAATCAAGATCTTTGGATTTTAAGTGTGCAGAGAAGGTCTCCCTTACTATTTTTGTTTTAAGATTTTGAAAATGTTAAACTGCAAAATAATCACCTTCTTGAAAACTCATAAATTTGCAAAGAATTTCATTTCAAGTTCCTTTGAACCTCAATCCCCACCCTCCCCCCCCCCCCCCTTCCTTGGAACATCGCCGACTATCCTGATGAGTTAGGTGATCCCTTGAGTCCATGCGTTGGCCTGGGGATATAATTATGTTACCACTTGTTAGGATATCCATCCTAAAAGATTAGTTTGATAGGTGAAGTGATCCAAGTCTCAGTCCCTAAATCTCCCCTTTACATCCTGAGATATTGAAATTGAATTAATACTGCAGTAATTTTAATTTGACTGTGAATTAACCAATGTAGAGATCTTATTCTCAATAGATCTTTAACAGGTATGGAATTGAGACATGGATTGGAGGCCAAGCACTGTTCATCTGCCTCCCTTCTTCAGTCAAACACTCCTCTTTCTCCTCCACCCTCTCCTGGCTCGGCACCTCTCCCTCTGAATTCGTCTGCTTTCTAGTCTTCTGGGTCGCCCAACTCGCAATTCTCTGTAAAGGAATGGTTGGAATCTACTACCTGGAGAAGTACTGTACTCCAATACTTGTTCTGTTGACAATTTCTCTTTTCTTCTGGGCTTATTTCAAAGCAGGAGGATTGGGAATTATGCTCTCCTTGCCATCTAGACTATCCATGTCTGAGTTCTGGTCACTGTTCTTCCCTTCTCTCACTGCTTGTATTGGTACCTGGGCCACTCTAGCTCTCAACATACCAGATTTCAGCAGATATGCAAGGAACCAGAAAGATCAGATCCTTGGGCAAATGGGCCTTCCTCTGTTTTCAGCTGCATTTGCTTTCATCGGCCTTGCTGTCGCCTCCTCTTCAGGGGTCATCTTTGGACATGTGATTTCCAATCCCATTACTCTTCTTGGGGAGATTAGGGGCATAGTTGCCAAAATCTTGATATTAGTCGGTATTCTTCTCGCCGTCCTCACCACCAACATTCCCGCCAATATTGTCGCTCCTGCCAATGCTCTTGTCAATGTCAGCCCCACCCATTTCACTTTCTGGAGAGGAGCTCTCCTTACTGCAGTTTTAAGCTTCTTTTTTCTGCCATGGAGGATTTTTCAATCCACAGACAACTTTGTTTACACTTGGTTGGTTGGATACTCTGCAATTTTGGGTCCAATGTTGGGTATAATTCTCGTCGACTACTATCTTCTGCAGAGCATGACTTTGGACATCGACTGCGCTCTACTCGACCAGCACTCTTGGGAGATACTACTACTGCAGGGGATGGAATGTGAGTGCAATTGTTGCTCTGGTAATTGCTATAATTCCTGCAATTCCTGGCTTTCTTCACAAGGTTAAAATCCTCAAGGAGTGTGCAGTTGTATTCATCATTGTCTATAACAATGCTTGGCTCATTGGCCTCTTCTCCGGTGGGATCATCTATTGGCTCCTATCATTTTTGAGGAGAAATCCCAAGACTGCTTCTGAAGCCTTTGAACCACTTCTACATTCTACAGTGGAGTAATGGTCCCTTCACAAATATGAATTAGAAACATTTTGTGGCTTTCCCTTCACATTTTTACACAAATTGGTCTGTTTGGATTGGGCGAAAATAGGTCATTCTCTTACTTCTCAGAAGAAAAACAAGGACCTTCAAGAGGGAATTTTTTGCCTGTTCTATAAGAATTTTAGCTTTTCACAACTGCGGGTGAGAACCAGTTTTTGCTTGGGGAAATTCAGTTTTTGCTTTGCAGGAGTTTTTTATGGGAGTTTTGTAGAGGGTGACTCCCAGTAGTGGTTGGGTGGGCATTGGGTTCCCTGTCCGTAGATTTGCTAGAATAAAATTGAAAGGATTCGACAATATTATTTGGATTCCTTGATTGACAAATTAGGCAGTTGATGAAATGGCACATCTTGGGTGTCTCTTGATTCTGAAGTTGTAAATAATTTCTTGTAATTTGGTGTGGGCTTGTATTTATGTTTTGGTAGGCTGCTTTTGGCCAATTTTCTGTTTTTATATATATATATATATATATTTTTTTTCTTTTAATGAAGTTAACTTAAGAAAAAAAAATCTGATTTACCACCATTGGTGTACAATTGAATATGAACAAGTTACTGTTGGTGGGTGAAGCTAAGAGAAGCTACATCAAGAAATGAAGCTGCTAAAATATCAAGAACAGAGTGATTTTCATCGTTACTTGGTAAAGTCAGTACTTGATAAATAATTAAATATGGTTGCCATTGCTTTGATGTAATTGTGTTGTTTTATCATTTCATCCAAGTAAAGAACCAGTGAAGGACAAAAGTGATTAAAGTAGCTAGACCATTTTTTTGACCTTTTGGGGCATGGAAACGTTTTTGTATAAAATGAGAACGGCAAAATCAACCATGAACAAAGAATTAAATAATCAAATTGAAAGACATAACTTGCTTTTTCATAAAGTTGAATTGAAAATGTGGAATTAACAAAGTGATTGTGATAATGGTAGAGGTGGTGGTAAGTTGAATAATAAGTTTCTTGTTTTTTAAAGACAGAAGGCTTTTTAGAATATCCGATTAAGCTTCATGTGCGAGTTTTTCTACCAACATATAACGGATAATTTTATAAGAAGTGGCCCTTTGGGATGGAGCAGTCTGAAATGAGTTTTTGATTATCACTTCAACCCCTTTGGATTATCAAGTAAGTTAGAGTTGCTCGTATCTCATTTAGACAAGGAAAATTCTTTGTTTGTTTACGAGGAAAATAGATTTCAATTGGAAATTGAATTTTAATGGATAAATTTCTTGTGAAAATGACTTGATATGAAATTACTTTCTTATTTAATAGAAAATAAAAGATACGAGTTGAGTTGCTAGAATAAAATTGAAAGGATTCGACAATATTATTTGGATTCCTTGATTGACAAATTAGGCAGCTGATGAAATGGCATGTCTTGGGCGTCTCTTGATTCTGAAGTTGTAAATAATTTCTTGTAATTTGGTGTGGGCTTGTATTTATGTTTTGGTAGGCTGCTTTTGGCCAATTTTCTGTTTTTTTATATATATATATATATTTTTTTTTTCTTTTAATGAAGTTAACTTAAGAAAAAAAAATCTGAATTACCACCATTGGTGTACAATTGAATATGAACAAGTTACTGTTGGTGGGTGAAGCTAAGAGAAGCTACATCAAGAAATGAAGCTGCTAAAATATCAAGAACAGAGTGATTTTCATTGTTACTTGGTAAAGTCAGTACTTGATAAATAATTAAATATGGTTGCCATTGCTTTGATGTAATTGTGTTGTTTTATCAGTTGCATCCAAGTAAAGAACCAGTGAAGGACAAAAGTCATTAAAGTAGCTAGGCCATTTTTTTGACCTTTTGGGCGATGGATACTTTTTTGTATAAAATGAGAACGGCAAAATCAACCATGAACAAATAATTAAATAATCAAATTGAAAGACATAACTTGCTTTTTCATAAAGTTGAATTGAAAATGTGGAATTAACAAAATGATTGTGATAATGGTAGAGGTGGTGGTAAGTTGAATGATAAGTTTCTTGCTTTTTTAATGACAGAAGGCTTATTAGAACATTCGACTAATCTTCAGAGCATGTACGAGTTTTTCTACCAACACACAACGGATAATTTTGTAAGAAGTGGCCCTTTGGGATGGAGCAGTCTGAAATGAGTTTTTGAAATGAGTTTCTGATCATCACTTCAATCCCTTTGGATTACCAAGTAAGTTAGAGTTGCTCGTATCTCATTTAGACAAGGAAAATTCTTTGTTTGTTTACGAGGAAAATAGATTTCAATTGGAAATTGAATTTTAAGGATAAATTTCTTGTGAAAATGACTTGATATGAAATTACTTTCTTATTTAATAGAAAATAAAAGATACGAGTTGAGTCGAGCATGCTGAGTTTTGAATTGTAGACTCTTTTTTCATAGCTATGTTGGAGCTGGGTGGGTGCCCCCTATTGGCAGGATTATAATGATTAGGTTTATACTTTATTGAAACAGTATCAACTTTTCATTAAATCAGAACTTTAATTATGTTCCCTTCTAATTTGTATTGATTTACATTGAATAGAAGCATTCAATGAGAATTATAATGTGGCATTCACAATGCCCATGAGGATAAGAGGCTTGAGTTTTGAACCTACTAGGCCTGGATCAGTTTACAAAGTGAGTTGGGCTCTCAGTCTTCGAGCACCTGAAAGATCCATAAAGCCCAAGAAGATCTAAACCCGGTAAGAGCAGATCCAACATAGATTAAATTATGTGGGCCTAGCAATTAATAGGGATTAGCCCATTCCATGCATGGCTTGAAGCTTGAACCCTGCATGACAAGCCCAGACAGGGCCCACCCCATGTACCTCTCTAGTATATGATTGTCAGCATTTCAAAAACTGACTGGTATTTTTAGTCGTGGCTCAGCCACTATGGTGAGTGTCAAGAACTTAGTTGGACCTCATCCTTCGCCGGCATTTGTATCCGCTTATGTGTGAGATAAGATCGACTCTACTATGGTCACGCCGGAGATCTTCTCTTCAAGAGGACAGAGGATGAAGAGCTACTTCAGAATTGTCAGAGGCAGGAGGGAAATATTTGAAAGATCAATTAACACAAGGTTTCTGCGTGTCATGTGCTTGCTTTAGAACCTTTCTTTATAACATTTGATGTATTATATATCGATCAAATTTTATTCTACGTGATAATGATGGCGATGATGACAACGGCGACAATGATGATAACGGTGAAAACTTAGAATTCATGCTTTTGTATTACTGTATTCCACTGAATATATACAAGAAGGGAACGCAGTTTTACCACCGCGTTTGTTGCATAGCCCATTAGGACTCTCTCTTCTCAATCAACATATATAGAAATATTATGAGAGTATTATAATATTATGTGCAATTTCTGGTATTAACTGGCTCTTATGGAATGTAAAGAGTTGAGCTCTATGGAAGTCTTAACTGCTAAAGATCTTTAATCCATGGTTGCTGAACAATTTCAAGAACTCCTTAGTACACACTCCAACACTTTTCTGCTGCCTGGAACTTGTTGACGTGTGGCTCAGTCTTCAATAGGCAGTTGTTAATTTGGGAACTGCTAGGCTAAAGCAAGTGACGTGGCTTAAGAGTCCAACATGGACTCTAATGCTTAATTGTAGAAAGTGCCAAAAATAGGAATTGCTATCCAAGGAGGACTCACGGCAATAACCCAAAGGGGCTTTGGCTGATTACTCTATATAATCATGCAACCATCGTGGGTATAAAAGTGTGTGGAATCCCAGGAAGGCATTGAGAGAGGGACGTCCTTGAGGAAGGCCTTTTGGCCTTGGACCTCTCAGCCGCATGTGAAGAAGGCCTTATGTGGCCGCATGCAAGACGGTGTGGAATCTCAATGGTATGCAGATCTGACGATATCTGGAGGACAGCTCGATGGCCGGAGAGGGGCAAAAGCAACAGTGCAATACCGCTGCAGATCTGGGTTGTCAGATCTGTGAGTGACAGCCAGCAGGAGTGCGGCTGGAGAGACGAAGCCCCTTCGCTAGAGCAGAGGTGGAGATCTGTGTGTGTGTGGGACACACTATCATCGGAGACGCTCGCATTTGAGAAGCATATCGGGATGTGCTCGTAGGACGCAGGAAGCGTAGAGGGAGGAACACAGAAGTTGGATTCACTATTCTGGGTATGAGAGAGATTCACATCAATTGAGAGGTGACGTCGATGTGTTGTACAAAGGGGCTCGGGACTTCGAGTTTGGGCTCTTGACTCAAGGGAGTCATTATTATTGTACATGTATATTCTTTCTCATATAGTGAATATTCTGTCGTTCCGTGGACGTAGGCCAGGTGGGCCGAACCACGTTAAAATATTGTATTGTGCTATGTGTTTATTTCCGTTCGATTTTTCTTGTTTCCGCGCGTAACGCTAACAAGTGGTATCAGTAGCTTTGGTTGGAGACCAGGGACTCGTGGGTGAACTGGAAAACAACACCAAGAATTGCATATTGGTGTTCTATAGATTCTATCGGCATAGGTGGAGGCATCAACGCCGGCGCAAAGAAGCCAGGCAGCAAGGTGGAGTGATGTTCTCAACAAATAATGAACAGTTGCTGCAATCATTGGGCAGCATCCTTCTAGTTTGCTGGCTGCCATAGGCGTCAGGGTCGGTACACAGAACATGGACAGTTGTTGCCAAGGAGGATCAACTGAGAAGGACTGTGTAGCAGAAAGGAGATTTAGTCTGGAGGTGAGCGGCAGATCTGTCTCGGAGTTATAGAAAAGAGAACTGGCAGAGACAGCAGCAACCAGATCAACAGAGGAACGTCTGCAATAAGGCAGTCTCTTAAAGGGCAGTGTTTCTATCACTGGAGTAGCACCAACTTGTGCTGAGGTGCAGCAGTAGAGATGATACTGCTAACAGATCTTCCTCTCAGATCTGTATACAGCAGAGGACGCTGCAACCATACTGCAGCAGTGTGTGTTAGACGGAAAAACACAGTTGCAGGTTGTGAAGCTGGGTTTATTTTTCAATCGGGGAAAATAAGCAAGAAGGAGCAACAACATATGATAGTTCATACACACGTGTATGAAGTGGCTGGATATAGTGGGTATACACAAGGAGAGGTGGAGCGATCGGGAAGGTGAGTTGCTGCCAACGTGGAAGCTGAACAGATAGGTAATACTGTTCAGATCAGCATGCAGAGGGCTGCCAGCAGTTGAACCAGAGAAACCTAGCACAGGGGTCAGCCAGAGTGGGTGCTGATCGCATTCAAAGAAGGTGGTCTCTCTGTTGCTCTGTGTGGAAACATTGTTGGGTTTCCAACAAGTGTAGATTTGGCTTGGTTTTGAGCAGCAATACAATGTGAGGGACGTTGGAAGATAAGATATTATCTCATGTAGCAGCTGTTAAGGTACAAGACGAAGGAGAAGCAGCAGCAAGCACTCAAGAGGAAGACTGTTGGAAACAGGTGGAGCTAGGCCGAGAGCGGCCAATAGAGGTTCGATCGATTGGTAGAATCTTCGCCAAGGTGGAGATTGTTGACGTGTGGCTCAGTCTTCAATAGGAAGTTGTTAATTTGGGAACTGCTAGGCTAAAGCAAGTGACGTGGCTTAAGAGTCCAACATGGACTCTAATGCTTAATTGTAGAAAGTGTCAAAAATAGGAATTGCTATCCAAGGAGGACTCACGGTAATAACCCAAAGGGGCTTTGGCTGATTACTCTATATAATCATGCAACCATCGTGGGTATAAAAGTGTGTGGAATCCCAGGAAGGCATTGAGAGAGGGACGTCCTTGAGGAAGGCCTTTTGGCCTTGGACCTCTCAGCTGCATGTGAAGAGGGCCTTATGTGGCCGCATGCAAGACGGTGTGGAATCTCAATGGTACGCAGATCTGACGATGTCTGGAGGACAACTCGATGGCCGGAGAGGGGCAAAAAGCAACTGTGCAATACCGCTGCAGATCTGGATTGTCAGATCTGTGAGTGGCAGCCAGCAGGAGTGCGGCTGGAGAGACGAAGCCCCTTCGCTAGAGCAGAGGTGGAGATCTGTGTGTGTGTGGGACACACTATCATCGGAGACGCTCGCGTTTGAGAAGCATATCGGGATGTGCTCGTAGGACGCAGGAAGCGTAGAGGGAGGAACACAGAAGTTGGATTCACTATTCTGGGTATGAGAAAGATTCACATCAACTGAGAGGTGACGTCGATGTGTTGTACAAAGGGGCTCGAGACTTCGAGTTTGGGCTCTTGACTCAAGGGAGTCATTATTATTGTACATGTATATTCTTTCTCATATAGTGAATATTCTGTCATTCCGTGGACGTAGGCCAGGTGGGCCGAACCACGTTAAAATATTGTATTGTGCTATGTGTTTATTTCGTTCGATTTTTCTTGTTTCCGCGCGTAACGCTAACAGAACTTGCCAACTGTTTTCTCGATCCTCTCCAACACTCTCAGAATTGCTGTCGACGTTGGTACTATATCCCTTGTCATTGCAAATTTCTCATTAGGAGAAACCATTCTCTTGGGTGCCAATTACAGGTGCTCTGTTGCTGATTCCTCCTGCTTCTTCTTACTCTTTTCTTCTTGGTAATCGTTCTTCTCTCTTTTCTCATATTTCTATTCATACTCTGATGATGCTCTTATGACTATGCATTCACTTGGTTCTATTTCAACTTCCCATTTCTCTATATCCAATATTATGTTTGTTCCTAATCTGAAAGTAAATCTTTTTTCTATTGGTCAAATCATTGATCATGGTTGTAATGTTATATTTTCTTCCTCTAGTTGTGTTGTGTCAAATGAGCTGTTACATTGCTAGAATAGAACTTTCTCCATTTACAATATTGGGGTTACATTGTAATTAAATTCTCTTGCTTATTTGTAATTCATCTTTTCCTATTTATACAGTGAATCAGGGTCTCTCTCCCCATTACATTAAGAGAACATATTTGTCTCTATTTTCATATCTGACATGGTATCAAAGCAAAACTAGAGGCGAAAGGCTACACTCAAACTTATGGGATTGACTATGGAGAGACCTTTGCTCCTGTAGCCAAGATCAACACAATTCGAGTGCTTCTTTCCCTTGCAGCAAACCTTGACTGGCCATTACACAAGTTTGATGTAAAAAATGCATTCCTACATGGCGACCTGGAAGAAGAAATTTATATGGACCTCCCTCTAGGATGTAAGATGGGGTTCAGTCAGAGTAACATGGTGTGTAAACTGAGAAAGTCTCTTTATGGATTGAAGCAATCACCCAGAGCATGGTTTGGAAGGTTCAACAAATCAATAAAGAATTTCGGCTACAAGCAAAGTAACTTAGATCATACTCTTTTCCTGAAACATAAGAGAGGTAAGGCCACTGCCCTTATTGTGTATGTTGATGACATTGTAGTTACAGGGAATGACCCAAAGGAAAAGGCGGCATTACAACGCCATTTGGAAAGTGAGTTTGAAATGAAAAATCTTAGTACTCTGAAGTATTTCTTAGGCATTGAATTAGCTTGCTCAGAACAAGGAATATTTCTATCACAACGGAAATATATTCTTGACATCTTGACTGAAACTGGAATGTTAGATAGCAAGCCAGCAGATACTCCAATGGAGTTGAATCACCGGCTTGGTGAATATCCTGATCAGGTACCCATCAACAAAGAAAGATATCAACGCTTTATGAGTAAGTTAATCTACCTAGCTCACACCAGACCTGACATAGCATATGCAGTAAGTGTGGTGAGTCAGTTCATGCACGCACCAAGTGAAGCCCACATGGAGGCTATAACTAGAATTCTGAGATACTTGAAGTCAGCTCCTGGAAAAGGTTTGATGTTCTCATGACATGGTCATCTAGATGTTAAGGGTTACACTGATGCTGATTGGGCTGGTTCTGTTACTGATAGGCGATCTACATCGGGATACTTTACCTTTGTGGGAGGCAATCTGGTCTCTTGGCGAAGTAAGAAGAAGAAAGTGGTCTCAAGATCAAGTGCTGAAGCAGAATATAGGGGTATGGCGCACGGAGTATGTTAGCTACTCTGGATAAAGGATTTGTTGGGTGAATTGGGATTCAAGCCCCAACGTGCCATGCAACTGCATTGTGATAACAAGGCCGCAATAGACATTGCATACAATCCAGTGCAACATGATAGAACCAAACATGTTGAAATTGACAGACATTTCATGAAGGAGAAACACGAGGAGAAGATCATTGAGGTACCATTCATTAAATCTGAAGATCAACTTGCAGATGTTCTCACTAAAGCAGTTACAGGCAGAATTTTCACAGCTCACTTAGCAAGTTGGGCATAGACGACATATATACTCCAACTTGAGGGGGAGTGTCAAATGAGCTGTTACATTGCTAGGATGGAACTTTCCCCATTTACAATATTGGGTTACATTGTAATTAAATTCTTTCTTATTTGTAATTCATCTTTTCCTATTTATACGGTGAATCAGGGTCTCTCTCTCCATTACATTGAGAGAACATATTTGTCTCTATTTTCATATGTGACATGTTGTTTAGGATCGACAATACAAGAAGTAGATTGAGATTGACCGTAGAGAGGGAGGATTCAATGTGCTTCAACAATTGCATCTTCCATCTATTCATACCTTATCTAGTTTTAATTTGAGTAAACATTTCTTCAAATTTCATTTATGGCATTCTAAATTAAGTCATGTAGAACAATATATTATCTAGTGGTTCCACCAGAAGTATGTCTACATTAACAAGCTCGCATTAAGAAGCTTTTTTAAATTATAAATCCTCAAAGTCCCAATTTTTTTGAGAAAAGCTGACGTTAAGAAGGTTTTTTTTATGAATTTCACAATGACAAAAGAACAAACTAGAGGAGCTTTCTCCTTGTGCTCTACTTTTATAAACTAGGTAACTTAGTTTAGCAACTCAACGGTACGCACATTGGGTAAGTTGATGGCTCCAAACGCCTTAAAGTCAAGGCACTCCTAAACAGGGGTACAAATATCGGCCGATACATATCGTATCGGCTGATATGTATCAGTTTTGAAGTAGTGAATATCCGCCGATATTCACAATATCGACTGAACTATCGGCCGTATTATATCGGTCGATATCAGCTGGAGAGAGAAAAATATCGGCCGATAACGATTTTTTAATCGATATATCGTATTGGCCAATAACGATTTTTTAACCCCTGCTCCCAAACACAATAAATGTTTGGAGAGCAACAACAAAAAATTAAATCTTAGTCATTCTCAAACTCCTACTCGACAGATCTAGGGATGCAGAGAAATTTTCATGGTGTAAAAACTTCCATCAAACTTTTCAAATCAATAAAAAAGTAATAAATTTGTTTTCTAAATTCAATTAATGATTCGATTAAAAGATTTTGATTGAAAGTTGAATAACCAATTTATTATGCACCAGTTCCTCGTGAATAGTTTCTTTAATTGTGTGTTTCGACATGCATCGAGGCGGTATGTTTGTTTTTTCATTAAAAATATGATTTCTAAGTGAAACTTAGCTTTACACAAAAATCAAAGTGGTTTTCCAATCTTTTCCATTTTCTCATGTTTGCTAAAAAATGATATTTTCAATGAAAATGTACATTGATTCATGTGCAAAAATTAGATTTTTCTACATAGATTACCAATTTTAAAGAAGTCATTTTTTTTAAGACCAAGGTATCAGACGTCTCACCCGATTAATCTTTGGGGTGTAACCTCTCAATCCACACACTCGAAGTAAAGAACAGGGGTCCAAAGATTGCCGAGACAGTTTCTCTCTCCTCAAAGTTTTCTTTTATCAATCTCGGTGGCTATTTTGTTAAGTTTTTTTTTTTAAAAGAAAATGAAAAAAGTCTATTTTTAAAAAAATGAAAAATATAATTATCAGCCAATATTGAACGATATTTCAAATATCGGCTGAGATAATCCTGGGCCTACAACCGATATTAGCTTTTTTTTTTAAAAAAAAACGAATTCAGTCGATATTCACTCAGCGTTCGAAAACCGAGATATCTCGGCCGATATGCCGAGATTTCATTCCCTGGTACAGAATAATGGGGAGTAGCCCTTTTTGTATTAAGAGAGACTTGATCCCAAGATTTCCATAAACAAGAGCGAGTTTTGACCATCTGATGCGGACATATATGCGGGCGTGATCAAAATTTTAATTTTGATCCAGGTGGGTGCACAAGCAATTTGACAGGTCCGGGGTCCGAGTCGAATGATGAAAATTATATCTTCGATCCAGGCGGGTATCCTGAGTGGAAATTTGAAGATGGATCATGGACTTTAATTCAATATATATTTCAGCCCGATTCCAAAATAAAGCAGCCATAGAAGCAGGCCCATTGCTTGTCAAGGCCAACAAGCCAAGCTTTGGCCCAAGATAACATGCCCATTGATTCAACTGACCGGTACACACTTCATGCAGTGGATTGAATAGTCCTATCCCAATTAAGATTGGGTTGTCCATCGTTGGAAACTTGGTATATTTAGGATATTTTAATAGTAGTTGCTTAGTTAGTCCTATTTTATTTAGAACTATATGTTTTAGATTAAGAGTTCTTAATTAAATATGACTTTATTTAGTGGGTGTTTATTATTAGGAGTTCCTAATTAGATAGGACTCTTATTTAGTAGGTGTTTATTATTAGGAGTTCCTAATTAGATAAGACTCTTATTTAGTAGGTGTTTTTATTTAAGGAATTGTAATAGCCAGTTTTGGAGGGAGATTATTTTGATCAATAAAATTGTTATTTTGTTTAGCAAAACGAATGACTGTTTTGTGAAGATTGAAGGGTCGTTTAAGATATTATTCAAGCTTCCATTATAATTTGAGGTTGGGTATTCTTAATCATACCTATCCTGCATCACCATCCAATAAAACAAACCCCTGGAGATTTTAAAAATTCACTTTTCTACGTAAGAGGACAGAAAAGTTAATTTTCCTCTTTTGTTTCTAACACCTCATTTAAATACACTCCTAGATGCAGAGGCTATAATTTATTCTCCATGGCTGCATTAAATTAGTAATTTTTTTTATAGCATTCCATAGAAGTTAGAAAAATGAGAGTGACTAGACTAATAACCCTATTAATATGACAAATCATTCAATAAAAGAGAGAGATCTCCGGAATCTACGCATGGTTGCCCTAGTTTATTTTTAAAATTTCACTTTCATTTTTAATATAAATAAACCTTCAAGTTTAATGCAACTTGACTTGTTTAATGCAGTTAAATTTTGTTTAAAATATATAAATAAAAAAATAAAAGATATTCAAATGTATATATGTATATATAGGCGTTGTAATGACCCGACCCCTGAACAGGGCTTAGGGTCCAACTTAATGAGAAATTGTTCGTTCTAAGTCCAAAAATGAGCCCTCACGGTTTTGCCTTTGGGCCTGGTCCAACCAGGTAGGCTCAAAACACATCTCATGAGTTAAGGAGGGGCAACTACTTATAAACCCCATCCGGAAGTCCTCAACTTCCGATGTGGGACTCTCCAAAATTCCCACATGCACTCCCACTTGTTGGGCTTGTCGGATCCGACCGGCTCAGACTATTGGTCCGACCGACAGGCCCAATTTCACTTGAATCAGCCTCTCTAGGGCCTGGCCTGGCTCATGGGTTAAGATATCACAGGTGCAATCTTAGTTGAAGTACAGTTTTTTTCTTTGGTAATAGAGGTATGGAAAATACTAATATAATAAAGATATAAGTTATTAGAGTAATCATATTCGAGTTGATGAAGTTGTGACTTTAAATATCATAAAAATTTAAAGATTAAATATAAAATTTGAAAAGATTAAAAATATAATTTGATTGATTTAATAAATATGAAATTTGACTTTTTAAACAGATAATCAAGAAAGGCAAAAATGTACTATATATAGAAGTGTGTACAAGTAGAAGTATCCACATAAAGATATGATGCGTGAGTAATTGCTTTTTTTTTTTTTTAATGAATCGATTAGTATATTATCAGTTCAAAGAGAGCCTAAAAAATATACACCGTAACCCATGACCCAGGCAGGCCAAAAATAAAAAAGATTAGAAAGAAGTCAGTCCCAAAAGGACAAATAAGCCAGTTCAAGAGAACCAAGAATAAATCAGGGCAAAAAAAAATCACAAGGATCCAGTAAGAGACTGGTCGAAGAATACCTGAAGCATTAGCAAAAAAAGGCCAGCGCAGTGACTATTAGACAAAAAGGTCAGCAAAAGTGGAATAAAGAGTGTCCTTGCAGTTGGAAAACTTCATGCCATCGGTAGTAAATTTTAAGAGAATGGCTCTAATAGAATTCACGTGCCTACGGAGGTTCCAAGATCTAGTGCGAGAGCTGAAAATCAAGTAAACAATTTCATCGCGCAAGATGACATGATTGAGGGAGACTCTTTTCCTGAGGAGATGCAGGATGAGTTCAAATCATTTGTTTTGCAATCAACTAGTTTTTTTTTTTTCACCAATCGCATTTAGTATTATATTTTTCACATACAACAGTCTTCATATTTTTAAATTATTAAATATAGTAGAATGCTGAATGTAGAATATTGAATGTGAATCTAGTAACATTCACCTTGCTGCAAGTACGAGAGAAAAGAATCTATTGTTGGCATACTAGATAATTTAAGTTTAAAGAATATATTTATGATGCATTTAATTTGGAGCTTTTAAAGTAATTCTCTTACGTAATTAATTTTACTTAATAAGGTATTCTTTTAATCAAAGATTCTTCTATATCTGTTTATAATTATAAGTGAAAAAATAAAAGAAGAGAGAGAGGATATACAAATAAAATAAAATAAAATTTTTAGTTTTACTTTAATTGATTCAAATTACTCAAATACAGAGGTAAAAATATCAGCCGATCCTGATATATCGGCCAAATATCGGCGTAACATTAAATATCGCTTGATATTAAAAAAAATTTAAAAAATTCGGTGCTTCATTCCACTGATATATCGGCCGATATCAACTGATATTTTTTTTTTTCCATTTTTTTTAGGAAGGCCAAAAATTAAAAATAACCGATATTTCAAAAAAAAAGAGGAGAGAGAATAATATCGACTGATATCCATGTCATTAAAATCTAATATTTACAGAAAAGAAGTTTAAATGTGATCTATTTTTACACTTATAAAAAATTATCGAACAAATAAAATAAAGAGAATATTCAAACCTTCTACTCACCTTATTTAGTAAAAAAGCTGAATTATGGTTGAAAATGTTATGAATGAGTCGAATCGACTTACTATTCTAACTCAACCCGTTGGACCTGAGATATTGGCTCGGACCGAGTCGATTGAGTGCCCATCCCTGGAATGGGCGCGCTAGTGTTGCATTCTTCGTCGTAGACAATCACCAACTCGCTCTCTGTCTGACTCTCTCTCTCAAGTCTCAACAACGTGGCCCTCAACTCAATTCTCACGTTTCTACGTCTCTCTTCTCTCTCTCTGTAAATATCAAAAGGATCCTCTTTTCCAGCTTTCTTTTCCTGTCTTGATAATATGAAGGAGAAGAAGAATTGCAGGAAGTTGCAAGAGGCGGACATACCCAAGATTTGCCAGCAACCCAGAAGCCATTCTGCCAGACGCCGCACCGACTTTTCTGCTTTCCTCTCCCCTTCTCATTGCCCCCATTCAAACCCAGGTTTGCTGATTCCTTCCAATTCTTCCCCATTTTGTCTTCTGAGTTTCTCAATTGCCTCACTGGTAAAACTTCCAATTACATATTTGGACTTGAATTTGAATCCACCAAGTGTTGGTGAAAATTTTGTGTAACTCAATTTATACACATATTCATCAGTGTGGCACTCGACATGGCAAATTTGTCTGCTCTTTAATTTTAGAGGTTAAGGGGAAAGGGTAATACGCAATTTACCTATCAGATTAGAGAAAGTATTACGTATGAAGCTTGTAGAGACTAGAGTGAAAAGGTAACACCCAATTGGTCAATTTGTGTAGTTTTTTTTTCCCTCTTCTATGAGATGAGAGAAACCATGCCTATGTGAATTATAGAGGCTAAGGTGGAAAGGTAATACCATATTGGCCAATTTTTCTCGTCTTTCCTCTTCTATGAGATGAGAGGAGACACAGCCATGATGATTGTAGAGGCTAAAGTGAAAAGGTTATAGTACCCAATTAGCCAACTTTCTAATTCTCCTTCTCTGAGAAGTCACACCCATCATTTTCAATTTTCAAAAAAAAAAAGAAAGAGAAGTCACACCCATTAGAATTCTAGAATGGCTAGGGTAAAAAGTAACACCCAACTGGAAATTTAGGAATGGGGTTGAACCCACTGGTTATGATAATTACATTTGTATTGTTCAATCTTTACAAACATACTTTCATGCTAGAATGCATAGACGTGGTTCCTCATGTATTGCACATACTTTTTCTTGTTCTTCCTCTCACGTGAGGTGGGGAAAACCATAACCATGAGAATATGGAGGCTAATGTGAAAAGTTAAAAATACACCTGATTTCTTTTGCCCTTTCTCTTTTATTACATGAGAGAAGCCATGTCGATGAGAATTATAGAGATCTAAGCTTAAAAGGTAATGCACCTATAAAGTGATTACCTTAAACCCATGACTCAGCAGCTAGTTATTGCACTTGGTGATTATTTATTATCTTACATAAACTCTGTACTGGCAGTGTTCTTCCAGTCATTTAATTTGATAAATCTCAACTCCGTTAAGTTTCAACACATGGAAAATTCTGATATTGTGGCTTTACTTTCTTGAGAACGAAGTTGGAACTAATCTAATATGCATTCGGCTTTTCAATTTCAGAAATTAGCTAGTGAAAAAAACTATTATCTTTGCTTGGATTCATCATTGTGATTTTATTGATAATATCTTTTCTATTGTAATGCTACATTGAACTCTTTACCTCTGTGTTATATGGTTCTTGTGTTGTCCATGCTCTTTTAATTGTATTGGTCCTCAATTGACATTCATTCTACAAATCTGGGTGGAAAATTCTTTGAGAATTAACTCTTTAATTTCTTGACACATGATACATGATACTACAGGTTCCACTTTAGAGTTCTCAAGCTACAAAAATGGAATCTCCAGCATCACTACAGCTACTGTCGATCAAATCCGTCATGCTTCTGTTTTAAGAGTTGAGGAAGAATTGCCTAAGTTCCCTCTGATGCACTGTATGAGTTCTGATGCTGAGAACAGCAGATCCTTATGTAGCTCCAGAGGAGTAACATGTACTAATGTTGAGTCCGTTGCCCAAAATGCATCTCCTGATACCTCTGACAATGGGTCTGTCTTCTGCTATACAGAACAGGGAATCACTTTTTTTTTTTTTGAATGATTGGTTTGTTAATTTATTATTTTTCCATCGTATGTGATAATGGGTATGGATTTTGCTCTAGGTAATAGTGATTTACTTCTTAACTCATCAATTTGCTATATATTGTTTGGAGAGCCTAGGGGTGGATCTAAGACAGAATTATTTAACTAAGATATCAACCTGTCTGTCTTTCTAGCAAGTTGATCATTGGGTTGACCAAAAGGTCATGAAGTGAGTACAGAGTGGGTTTGGTCAACATCCAAGAACGGCAGGAGATCATCGATGGAGGAGAGGAGCATTTTGGTGAAGGTAGATGGTAGATGGATAAAGGGAACAGTTATAGAAAGTTGTCAAGACAAGGGTGGGGGTGTTCAATATAACATTGTAGATAATGGAGATGAAGGATCTAGTTGCTCGGATGGAAAGCAAGCATTTAGTTGACAGCAGTTGGAACAATGAGCCACTTGAACAAATAAAGGTAGAGGGTCCCCTTAAAATCATGTAATGGAACTGCGGTGTCTAGGCCATAGAAGGGATGAGGAGGATGAAGGGTAACACCAGCCTGATGAAGATACTTGACTGCTCGTACTCAATTCAAGGTTGAAAATGTGGCGCCATTAGTGTTAGATCTCATCATGAAAAGGAGAGATCATATTTTCCGAGTTTTTGTCTGTTGCTCAAGGACTAGATGGGTTGATTACTCATCTGATAGCTCTGGAGATGATATTCTTGTGGACCCTGTTTAAATTTATGAGGTAAAGGCTCACGTATTTGATGAAATTAGGCTATTCCTCACACCTCTAGTCTAGTTACGAAAGTGGTCAAGGGTTTGTTTGTAAGGTAGATGATTGATTTTGAAAGGGATCAAGTAAAAGAAGTGTGTCATTATGTCTTTTAGTTGCAATTTCATCAATGAAGGCCTAAGTGCTTTTAATTGTCTTAATCACCATAATTGGAGCCGTATCCCATTTATGTGGTATTGTGTATAAGTTTACTTATTCAGATAAGTTATGGCCCAAAACATGAATATCGAAATGTGATTCTTCAGAAAAAATGTTGTTGGCCAGTATTTGTGGTCAGATTTTGGCAGAAATTTCAGTCATATTTCAGAAATTTTGATTAAATTTTAAAAATTTCAACAATTTCGCCCATTTACGAGATAGCTGATATGACCGAAGTATCAGCTGAAATTTTTTGTTCCCCCCAGGGACCAAAAGATTGTTATTTCAATTGAAATTTGTGACCCAAGGGCCAATTTCTTCATCATTTACAAGTTAATCTTTTGACTATTTTCTTCACATTAGGATTGGTCTCTATCTTCCAATACCATGAACATTCAAGCCTCTAGTTCTTATGATGGGCTGTATCTGGTATTTTTTTATTGTCTCAACTTAGGATTAATTTTTTTTTTCTTCTATTATCAAAGTAATTGTGATGAGTACCATGACCCTCGAATGAGAAGGTTGCAACTTTGGGATCCTCTCTCTCTCTCTCTCACATGCACACACACACAAGATCATCTTATTTGTGTCTGATGTTCATCTACTAGGTCCCATTAATACTCCATTGAACTCATGAAGACCATCCTATTTTGAAAGTGCTGCTTCAAGGTTTTGAGATTTCCTTTTTTTATCAAGGATCATTAAAATATCTAAACACAAAATGAGAAAATATTAACATCCCAACTGATTCTTATCACCCCTCTAATTGTATGAATCATGCTGGATTTTCCTCACAGGTAACTGCTGATTTTTACTAAGCTAAGATTATGGAGGAAAGCTTTTGAGGCAAATGGTTTGAGAATTGGCAAAACATTGACAAAGTTTAGGAATTGCAACTTTACTAGATTGCATAGTAGGGAATGCAAGTTATTTAACATTGAAAATGGCTTTGTGCCACATTGTGATATATTTTGATACTTGAGATTAGTTGTAGAACATAGCAAATGGTTTGATTTTTATACTGCAAGTAGAATTAGTTTAGGGTGGATAAAGTGGAGAAAAGAGTTTTGTGCAATTTTTGAGATTTACTTTGATTAATGGTGCATCTCTATAAATGACAGTTAGACCTGTATATGGAGCTTATGATGGGCTATGATGTAACCCCAAGAATACAGTATACATAGTGAAATTGCTTATTAAGATCTTTTTTTTTTTAAATTACTTAGGGTAAACAAGAATACAAAGCTATGAATGATTAAGAGGTAACCCTATAATTTTTTCCTATTGAGGTTGAGGAGGAGATCAAGGAACGTCTTTTAAGGTGGTTTCGACATATACATAGGTGATTGGAGACTGCCCTGTACCAAACAATTGGAGGTGATGGCCACAAGGAACTAGGTGAACGGGAAAACCAATAAAGACTTGAAATGGAGTTGTAAGGACATGCCTGACTGTGAACTAGTGGTGAGTATGGTCTTTAACAGGATTTTATAGAAAAGTAGAAGTAAGAAAGCCAATCCAAGATGGATGGGATATGACTTAGATAATGATAAAATATTTGCTGTTTCTTGTCACTGAAATTATTTTGCAACAATTGTTTTGATCTGCTTTCTTAGCATCTGGTTGCTGAGATGACCCTATACCTGGTTTTTGCCTGCTCAAAGCATATGTATACTGGGATGACAGGGCTCATAGCCAACAGTTGGATGGTGCTCAATGCACAAACCTATACGTTAGAGGTTCAAGTCATATTACCATTCAAATGAAACATGTGATATTGGATTATAGGGACTTTTTTCATCTAGCGTTACATGCATGCACACAACGCTGTACATGGTTCACCACCCAGGACCATTACTAGGACCTGGCTAGTGAATAGATTCAGTCAACAGGGTGACTCAGTGAATGAGCAAGTGGGTTGATTAATTTATGTTTTTATTTGCAAGTATGAAGTTTCTACTTTTGTAGTAACTCCAAAATTTGACCAGGTGGGTCAAGTAGGTGAATCTGTAGGTTAACCAGGGGACTCTATGGGTAGACTAGGTAAGTCAACCAAAATTTGTCCAGACTCATCCAGAATGAGTTTGATACCACCCATACACCCAATAACTGATTGACACAAGTTGACTCGAACAAGTCGGAGAACCTGCAAGCATTCTCTTATAATCAATTTTGTTGTTTAAAGTTGGCTTCCTCTTTTTTTTCTTTTTAGTCATCTATTGAGCTGGAAACTCCAGTGAATTTGTGCTAATTGAATGATATATCTTCGTGCAGGAGCAGTGGCCAACATACAACTAATTATATGAATACCATCTTTTCCTATAAAGCAAAACCTTTTACTCCTAATAAATCTGCATCTCAAGTTTCTGAAAGTGGAGGTGTTCGGACAGTTCCGGGAAGTGTAGTTTGGGCTAAAACTACTTGTCAAATATGGTGGCCTGCAGAGGTAGGTCTATGTTTAATTCTTCTATATTTAAATAAAAATGCAGTCTTCATATTCAGTTTTAATATTCCATGTGCCATATTAATTTGGATTTTGGGTGTTTGATTGGTCTTCTCATTGAATGTTCAGGTCGTGGGCAAAAGGTCAAGTGCTAGCAACCAAACTGTTGGGCGTGTTTTAGTACAATTTTATGGGAACAATGAATGGTAAGAATTCTGGTTCTTACTGATTTTAGTGCTTTTCCTGACCTGTAGTTGCTGAAGCTGAAAAAATTAATACTTGCTTTCAGTGCTTGGGTTAATCCAGTGGGTGATCTCTCTCATTTTGAGGATGTAAGTACTTCCATTTATTACATCATCAGTTAGACTATATAGAGCCTTATATTTTTGCAGCACTTGATAAAGTTGGTGGTACAGGTAAACATGAAGCCCAACCTCTGTGGAACTCTCTTGCTGAGTGTCTTGTCTTTATTACCTTCACACAAAAGCTCGTAGACATTCGATGCTGGAAATTTAATGTGCCTATGACCATAACATATTGACCCAAGGCTGTATTTCACCCTGATATCAGCACTCATCCATCACTGGAAAAATGAATCAAGTTGATGCTAGTTCATATAGTCTGCCACCTTTTTCTGTGAAATTGTTTAAGCCACAAAGGAGGACAAGATATTGTATTCCTGGCATTGAAATTGGGTGCATGTTGCACCCCATCGACAGTTGTATGACAGGAAATGATTGAATGCTGATACCAAGTCAAAGGATGGAAGATGATTTGAATGAAACATATTGAATGTGGTTGGACGACTTCCAGTTGCATTTTTGCAAGTTCTTATGATTAATCAAGTTTCCACAGATTTCCCCTCCTGCACATGATTTTTATTGAATCCTCCAGGAAAGGCATATATGTTGAATTTATATTGCTCTTTCGCTTGTTTCCAGAAAATCCATATATCTGTATTCTGTAGTATGCTCATGTCCATATTCCTTCCATATCTGGCATTGTAGCTTCATGTGTATTTCACAGTCCATATGATCTTGATATTGACTCCTAATTTGTGAAACGAAGAAGAAGTTCATGTTTCAGTTGTCAAAGAGTTTACTAATCTTTAGCCAAACTAATACTCAAGTTCAACAATGATCAATATACCGATATTCTCTATGAACTTGCACGATTTATATATAATCACCTTCTTTATACTGAAAATTTATGCAAGATCTGAAACTCAGAAATTTGTTACTCTGGCCTCATACTTCTATTCTGTGCAGTGTTTCGAAGAAAGGAGTTGCAATCCTATGGAAACATTCCAAGATGCTCTGAATCGAGTATATTTCTGATTTCACTAGCTAATGTTCTAGCTAATATAAACTATTCAATTTGATTTATTAAATTGGTTCACTTCTCATTCCAGGCATTACACAGAAAACAACATTTGATCTCCTCCAAGCAGTGGGATAAAAGCCCAGATGTGCTTATGGATTCAAATCACCAAGGCCAACTACACGGTGCACATTTTGATCTGTGTCATGGCCATATTAATTTGTTTTTTTCCTCTGAAAAGTAGTTTGGTTTTCACGTTTTAGTCTTCAAATCTCATGATTTTGTCCCCTCCATAAGCATCTTAATGTACTTACTGTGGGATTGATGCTTTTGGTACACAAAATGTTGAGAGTTTGGATTTCATTTTTGTCTGTTTGCTGTTCTCTTTCTGTTCTAGATAAGTGGAATTCATTAAGTTCAAGCAGAAAAGGAGATGATTTCCATGCAGGAGGTAGGGGCAAGAGGAAACGAAAACCGAAAGTTCATTTTGATGTGAGTTGCCACCATCATATGTTCAATTTTTCCATCTCATTTTGGCCTTTATACATGCTTCTTCTTCATATTTTTATAGGAAGTGACATTACCCATCAAAACAAAGAGAAATGGGCGCCGGGTGCGGATAATGCGGTCCCTTGGTCTCATACCCCCATCTGGTTCTCCTTTTACTGTGGCTTCTACTGTAAGAACTGCTCACAAATCATGCAGAGTTTTGGATGATGTCTGATTTCATTCTCATGTTTATATATGTTTATTTTTTATCTTGAGGAGATACGCAGTCTGTCATGTGGTCCATTGCAGGAGGGATACTTCATTGTAATTAGGATGTGCTTCCAACAATAGAAATTTCTATATCACGATATTTTCAAATGGTTTCTCTTTTCTTGTATGTTGCCGATGCGAAGAGCGTCTTCCGGTTGGTAAGGCTTGTGCCTTTGACTGGTGATGTAGCCAATACCAGTGCTTGACTGATTGTCTGCTTGTCCTCTAGATGCTTATCTGCCATACTTTGTAAATTCTGCAAATTTTAAGCCCCATTCAAGCCAACCTAGGTAAGAGGGCAGTGGCATTTATGATGATGATGATGGACAAGACCCTGTTAGGAATGACCTCACATAAATGATTGCATAAGTGCGCCTTCTGTCGTGCCAATGAACCATCTAGTCTAGTTTTGAAGGTGGCTAACACTTACAATAACGCAGCTAAACACAGCTTATGGTTCCATCCTGTAGGAATTGGAAATTGACATGTTGAGCAAACACGAGAGCTAATGATTGTGGGGAATTTAAAAGGGAATGGAAGCACATTTCGAGCTTCTGTTTCTTATTTTGCCCTTTTTTGGGTTTAATGAACAAGGGTCTGGGTAAATACTACAGATCAAGGTCACCTAACCAATAGCAAGTTTGGGAAAGGAAATCTCTCTCTCTCTCTCTCTCTCTCTCTAAATACTACAGATCAAGGTCACCTAACCAATAGCAAGTTTAGCAAAGGAAATCTCTCTCTCTCTCTCTCTCTCTCTCTAAATACTACAGATCAAGGTCACCTAACCAATAGCAAGTTTAGCAAAGGAAATCACTCACTCCCTCTCTCTCTCTCTCTGTGTGTGTGTACACATGCAGACGTGTGTGTCCGTGTGATGCTTGATCATGCCAGTTACTGTAACCTAGACAATTCACAATGCTTCCGTCATTGCATTTGGAGGTGCCATCACTGCCAGCCAATGGGCTGGCCATAATCTTCAAGGACCACTAGAAATGCCGACAAGCGCTTCTCCTCATTTTTTTAGAGGGTGACAAAAATAAGGAGCGTGTCTGTTTCTTTTTGAAATGGTACAGATATAGATCATAATAACATTAAGGAGACTTGTGCAGGTTACCAAATGTTCTAGCAGTATGATTTAGAAAAAGAAACCTCTTACCATGTGCTGATTCAGTTGCTCATTACTGTTCAAAAATTTTGATGGACAAGTATTTTTCAACCAGGATGTGAAAATGCAAATTCAGTCTCTATATTCCATGAGCCATGGGCAAGAAGTTCCCATTTACCAGTGACTGATCAAGTTACAAATTTTGATTTTTATTAATTGGATTGCTATGATTGTCCAAGCAGTGTGGTTTTTGTCCTCTCCACTTCTTTGGTGCTTACCATCCCTGCAGATCGGCAGATGGGTTTCAGAATTTAGATCAAAGAGTACAATCTTCCGCTGCTTCCCTGAGTATATAATTCTTTCAGTACTCATTGTACTGGAAAGAAGTCTTGAATACAAGCCACCGATTCTCACAGTAAAGCTGTAGTCAATTGCTTAACTTTCCTCAATAATCATCTTAGCATTGTGGATTTTGATAAAAAGGCATGTGTTCAGAGTTGGAAGGTCTGCACATATTCCAAAAATTAGTTAGGTAAGTCTTCTGCGGATGAGACGCCTGGACACCTTTGCCATAAAAAAAAGGGGCAATTTGTCGAATTCAATTGAAGTTACAACTTCAAATAGATGCACTAAATAGTTTTGACAACAACAATGGTAAATGGATTTTGGCTAAGCAGATTAAATTTTATCTGATCATCTTAACCCTGTGAATTGGGTGCGGACAATACTCTTTAACACTTGGGTGTCTTCTTCTAACATAGGTGTTTTGGGAAGGTTGTCTAACTAGTTTTTTTTTTAAGAGTATTGAATCATTATAAACATCGAGAAGAGGTTGTTCAATCATTGTAAAAAGAATGAGGTAAAGATCATATTTTTACAAGCAGACAGAGAATTTAAAGAGTTTTGCAAATTACCCCTGTTTTAATAAAATTGTCCTTAAAAAGAAGTTTTTTTCCCCTTTTATAAGTTTGTTTGGGAAGTAGTTTATACCATAGCAATGCCCAATAAACCATAAGCTACATAATGCAGACAACCTAATTAATTGTTTATGTTGGTTCACTTCACTTGTAGCATCAAGCAGCAAAAGATAGTTTACACCCTAGAAAGATGAAGTTTACACCCTTAATAGATAAATGTGATAAACTTCATAATTTAAATAATATCTCATGTAGGCAGTCATGTGTTTAATCCCAATTGTAGGTCTAAAAAGCATCAAAGTGCTATTAAAATTATGTCCCACGTTGGCATGTTGGCCCATATCCAATCATTTTTAAGATTGCACAATTTTAATTAAGGATTGAACAAGTTAAGATGAATTTGAAAGCAAGTTATCTCCGTCTGGTCAAATACTGAAACAAACAAAACATTCATGGTTTTATTAAAAAACATGTTTTTAATAAAATTAACTCTTATTACACGTGCCCTTAGAATTAGTCTAGTGCTTTAATATTTTGATTAAAAAACTCTTATTACATTTTTTATATAACTAGGCATTTCTGAATTTCCTTTTTTAAAGAGAAAATGATTTAAAAAAATTGACATCGACTTATAAACGTGAATGCCTAGGTGAAATAAATATCTTTAGGGTATTCATCCTAACACAGACATTATCTTTTAGGAGGCACGGGTTTTTCGGATTTCTCATTTTGCCCCCGTAGAAATCGGTGCACCGGACCGGTGCACCGATGAGTGAAATGATTTACTTTGAAATGAAAAGAGTCTAGTTCAGTGTACCGATGAATAAATCGATTCATTGAAAAGTGAACCGATTTCTGCAGATGGATGGGGGGCAAAATGGGAAGTTCACTAAAATTCGTGCATTATAAAAGATAATGCACGTGTTAGGATAGACATCCTATCTTTAATGTTAATAACGATGAGGAGACACAAACACTTATAATGTAATGACCATTCGACGTCATCTCTAACTATCGTGAGGATCAGTGAATCATTCATCACTCAATGAATATGTTAGCATTTTACTTTGTACATAAATTTGAACTTTGTCAAAATAATATGCAGATTAAAGTGCAAATGATGATGTGAGATGTTTTTATTAGTTCACACATTGCTCTTTACATTAATGCAGACGCATATAGAGAATCTAGATTTATCTTTAAATTATCTTACTTTTCAGACTTAATTATGTTTTGTAACATGGGTATCACTCATATTCAAGGTGAGACTAATTCCACGAGTATGTGTAAACCTTTCAATCCACAGATACTAGATAAGTCGATGATGAATTATCTCATGTGGAGTGGCTGAGAGATTTGAATGCGAATAGAACTCAAGACCTCCTTTCGTGAGGAGAGTTTCTTGACTTTCGAACCGACACTCTCTAGATTAAGTTAAAGATTATTTGAATCTTTGACTCAAGTAAAGTTTCTTATTTTGCCCATATTGATGAAATTAAATAACTTACATATGCCAATTTTTTAATCGAGCCGGGTTGGGTATTTGGACATTTTGGTACCCAATTAGCCATTGACATCTTTGCGACCCGTATCCACACAGATAAACCAATCACTCACCACACAAAAAAATCCTCCAAGGCCCACCCGCCAACCCAACCCAACCCAATTCCTGGGAGCTTGACATTTTGCTTCTTCCTCCCTAGTCCCTATCCAAAGTTCCAAACTCTCCAGCTTCTTTAGCTGCTCCAGCAGCAGCAACAGCTCTCTCTCTCTCTCTCTCTCTCTCTCTCTCTCTCTCTCTCTAAGTCCTAAATCCTAAATGGCTATCAATCCTTCATGTTCGGTGCGCGTTGGATCCATCTCCATCTCTTCAAGCAGACACCTTCCTCCATCGTCTCTCTCCACCACCAGTTTCCCTTACTCCCTTCTCTCATCCAGCAGTAGGAGCACCTCCTTTCGTATCCTCGCAATCTCTGCTACCCCAAAAATTCGCTTCGTGGCGAAGCGCACCGAATCCACCTCTGTGCAACAGCTCCAGCGCCCACTTAGTACTTACTTTTCCCTATACCCTCCTCTTCTTCTTTTCTTCATACTTCAGATCCGTCCCATCTTTTTGGATTGTTGGGTTTTTCGGCTTTTTCGGTTTTTTTTCTTTTGTTTCCAAAAGTGCTGAAGTAAAAGATTTTTTAATATAAAAATATCATGCATATTGGTGGCTTCTACATGATATTGAATATAGAGTTGCACCAAAACTTAAAATGAAAACCATTTCTAGCCATCAGATTTAGATCTATCAAAGTTAATAGAGAAATTCAATGTATTCCTATTAAATTATTAATAATCACTTTTGATCTCAATCTTTGGTTTTAAGATACTCAATATTTCTAAATTGATACGATGAAACTACTAGCCCATTCCACATGTCAAAAATATGATGTCTTTTACTACAAGGTAAGGTATCAGATCCTTGGGTTCTTTGATTTTGATGCTTTTTAACCTTTTTTTTTTTTTTTTTAATTTTTTCTTTTCTTTAATTTTCTAGTGGAGTACATGAGCTTGCCTGCTAGTCAGTACTCGGTGCTGGATGCGGAGCGGATCGAGCGCGTAGATGATAATACTTTCAGGTGTTATGTGTACCGGTTGAAGTTCTTCTCATTTGAGGTTTGCCCTGTCCTACTGGTTAGAGTGGAAGAAGCACCCAATGGCTGCTGCATTCGTCTCTTGTCTTGTAAGGTAACTATCTATTTTTTTTTTTTTTTCTGTAAAATTCTATCATCTTTTTGGTTCTGTTTAGAAATCATGAAAATGCAGAATTGTCTGGAGAAAGAAAGAATGAACCAGCCTCTTTGGTAAATGGTAATCAAATTGTCTGGTCTTAGTTATTTCCATTTTTCTGCAAATTGGAGAGATTTCAAGTTGTCTACAAGCCCTTACAGTATCATCTTAAAATTTTGGTGCCCGTCTTTCCATCTATCTGTCGTCTTTGTGGGTCTGTTTCCAATTGTCAAAAATACAGAATTACCTGGAGAAAGTAAGGTGTCACTTGTTTCTTAATTGAATCAACTGGAGAAAGTTGTCTTCTTTTTTTGCAAAGTTGGACAGTTCTTGACTAACCCACATGACCTGTAAATGTCATCCATTTCCTGCACGCCTACCTGCTTGCCTGTCTGTATATACTGAAATTATGTAATTCGTTTCTGCTGAAAATCCTATTGATTCTCCGTTAATTGGGGAGATTCTTGGGTCACCACAGGCCTTTTCTATTTCATCTTTCTGCCACTTCATTAACTAAAAGTTTGAATGGTCAGGTTCTTAGAATCAGAAAGTTTCTTGTTATGTGCCTAGTGGGGCACAACCTAGGGTATGGACATCGGGTTGGGCCTGCCTAGTACCAGATAGGCTTAAGTGTTTGACTTTTTTGCGTTCCATTAGTCTTGAAGCTTTTAGCATTTTGGCCAGGTACCTAATATTTGGTATCAAAGCCAGATTCCATGTCTGGGGTTCGCTTGGTGCCAAAGTGAAGCTGCCACAAAGGTGGAAATAGCTACATGGTTCGGAGTGAGAGTTATCAAGTGGGCCGTTAGGACATTGGCTTGGAAGCCTAGTGGTCTGTTATGTGCCTAGTGGGGCCCAACCTGTGGTATGAGTATAAGGGTTGGGCTAGCCTAGAATGGAATATGCTTAAGGGCTGACTTTTCCTTGTTCCATCAGCTTTGGAGTGAAGCGACCACAAAGGTAGAAAGGGCTATCTGGTCCGGAGTTAGAGTTGTCATAAAGTGGGCTGTCGGGATGTTGAATTGGAAGCATGGTGGTCTGTTATGTGCCTAGTAGGGCCCAACCTGGGGTATGAGTGTCGAGTTGGGCCAGCCCAGAATGGGATGGGCTTAAGGGCTGGATTTTCTGCACTCTATCAGCTTTGGAGCTTTTGGTGTATTGGTCAGGTACCTAACATTTCTCCTGGTAAGTGTATTTATTGAAGTATATCTATGAGTACTCAGACCATTTAAAATAAATAAATCTATGAGTACTCAGTAGCCTCCATGGATCTATTTGGATTGGGTGGAACTACAGAATTTCCTAAGAAAGCAGCAAGTCACTGAGGCACTTCATTTTCTGCTGAGTTCGGCAATTCTTGACTCACTGTTATTACCTATTAACATCACCCGATGTCTGTGCCCTGCCTTTCTATCTCTCTTCTTGACTATTCCTGTGATGAAAGATGTAATGAAATTGTCTGTTGAAAATTGTCTCCATGCTCTGTTAATAGGGAGGTTCTTGAGTCACCTATCAGCCCCTTTTGATTTCATTTTTCTGCCACTTTTCAAATACAAGTTTTCTCCTTGAACTGGAAGGCCAGGTTGTTGGAATTGGAAAGTTTTCCTGATAAGGTATTGGTCAAAATATCTTGTTTTATATTTCGATCATCCAGCTTCTTGGATCTATTTTGATTGGGCAAAATTACTGAATCACCTGAGAAAGCAGGGGGCCACCCATTTGATAATTGAATCTACTGGAGAGAGTTCTCTCCATGTCACTAAGTTTGGCAATTCTCGAGTCACTGGTAGATCCTTTCAATTTCATCTTTCTGACACCTTTTCAACTGGAAATTTTCTCCTTGGTACAGAATAATCAGATTGTTGGAATCAAACATTTTTTGTATATCTATCCATCTATTATCTTTTAATGGTCTGTTTCTATTGCTTGAAAATAGAGAATCACCTGACATAGAAGGGAATCACCTGTTTGTTAACTGAATTGTCTGGTGTGAATTCTCTGTGTTTTCCTCCTTGGAAGATACCCAGAAATCCTTCTGATTTCATCTGTCTTGCCCTTTTTTCTGGAAATTTCTTTTATGTAATTCCCCATAGAGTTGCATGAAAAATTTCCCTATCCCGATGCAGCATCTGTTGTTTGTTTCTCTGATTACGTTACTTGGTTGGCATGTTTTGATTTGATGGGGCTTATCTATTTTTGTTTTTTTGCATGTGGAATTGGTCTGGCGATGGATGACAGCTGGAGGGTTCGCCAATTATTGTTGCACAGAATGAGAAGTTCTCAGGTCTGACTTTTTTTTTTCACTGCATTAAGTGTTTCTTAATACGATTCTAATGTGGATCTCAGAGTTAGTGGTTCCCCATTTCAGTGTGCCTCTGTTTCCTGGGATTGTTTATCATTCCAGGGATTTGATAAACATGATTGGGAACTCTGTTACATCACCCAAAAATCATAATTATTACAACCATGAATTCCTTTATTCAATGATCCCCAGAGTTATCTGGAATCAAAGACTTGCTCATTTCAGAGCTCTATAGATTAAAATGGAACCTTTATGTAATTCACTGCTGATGCTTTGATGTATTGACAAATATTGTGAATGAAGTCTTGGTTCTTTGAGGTAGAATGCTCTCATACACAGGGCCGGCCCTGGCTATAGGCGGAGTAGGTCGCTGCCTAAGGCTCCCAAAAAATGGTCCAAAAAATTAGAAAATAAAAGAGGGATACTAGTTGCAGTAGGGTCCTATCTTAAGAGTTTGCCTAGGGCCCTTGAGAGTTCAGGGCATTTCAGGGCCGGCACTGCTCATATAGTGCATAAGGGAGTCCACGGCCCGCATGAGTACCCATTAAATTGGATATGGGGCCCACCAAAAGTCATCTTGATTGGATTTATGAAGCCATGTTTTTTAAGCTGTACAAATTTTAATTTCTGTAAATTTATATGTTTAATCCTTCAAATTTTGTGACAAAAATATGGCTTGATTGATCACATCAAGTGATTTTGGTTGGCCCTATATTAGAAAATAGAGCTTTCAAATAGACCCATTTGATGGAATCCATGTGATCTACCTACATAGGTGTGCGAAGCAGAATATGTTGTGCATGTGTGTGTGGGAGAAACTCACTCTCTCTCTCTCTCACACACACACAAACACACACACAACTCAGAAGCCCATCAAATGATTGAAATGTCTTTACATTAAGGTAACAAACAAGGGCATATTTGGAAAAAAACTGGTAAAAGGCTGAAATTCCCTTACTTTATGTTGAGCTTACAAGCAAGAGCATATTTGGAATATGAAGAAGATCATTAAAGAGAATATATTTACTCTCTCTCTCTCTCTCTCTCTCTCTCAATTGCTTGAGTCCGTGCTTGTACTCATGTCAGGCTTCAACACTTGCACCAGTACCCATCCAGGTTAGATTCTAGGGAACTTTGATGTCTTTTTCATTACAAGTGTTAGATAATTGTGTTCAGTGGTTTTACATAACTGCCATCAGACCAATAACGCTTAATGGTGGAGTGTTGGATGATGAAGAAAAAAAAGTCAAAACAGTAATGGTAACAAAGACGCACATTTAGAATAGATGAAACTAGTAGCATTAAAATGTATAAGTAGAAATCTCCAAATTTGGCAGACATTGAAAATATCCTCCATAAATGAGAAAATGAAGGAAAGCTGGTTGCTTATGGTGGTTTGGCCATATATGTAAAAGACTAGAAACAACCCCAATATAGAAAATTGAAAGGTTACAGGTAGAGGGGACAAGCAGGGGAGGGAAACTATTAAAGAACTGGAGGGAAGGGATAAAGAGGGATACAACTGATCCCATGGTGAGAGAGGAGATGGTTTATGATAGGTCTGAATGGAAGAGTAGAACTCCAACCTCCATAGTTGGGAAAGAGGTCATGATGATAATAATGATGATGAATAATGGTGTCATTTGTATATCTGAGGCTGTTAATGATTTCTCAATTATGAATTTGGAAGTTGTCTTTGCAAATATCCATTAAGCTCCATAAAACCGATCATATGAGCTTCTCACATGGCTGTTTGGTCTTGATGGTGTCTTATCACAAGCAAAGAGTTTCCAAAAAGTTGAGTTCTCTGTTTCTACATAGATTTTCTTGAGTGCAATTTCTTGGGTGGGGATTTTATTGATTTGAAGATTCAATTCCCTTCATTACTGATAGAATCACTTCGTCAAGATTCCTTTTTTGATTTTGTTATTAGCTCTCTCTTACTCTACAATCTTTTGTAGCGTTCGTCTTTCAACTTCTCCATTTTTTCTGGGCTATCTTTTCTCACACATTTTTTTTTACTTCTCAACTTTGAGCTATTTTTTGCTTAAACCCTAGATTCATTTGACTGGCTGATAAGAATGACTCCATGAAGTTGCCGTGATCTATAGGTGAGTTCAAGTTGAAAGCTATTTTTTTAGTGGTAACTTTTATTGATCAGGGAGTTGACAGCTGATAACATTTTTTTTATAAGTTTTTTCTAATGTTTTTGAAAAGCTGAACATCACTTCACTTTTACTGATTGTCAAACCTCCTCTTGATTGAATGATGGCAATCATAAATAGTGGATACTGATTTTCATGTGAAAATTAAGTGCCTGGGATAATTACCTTAATGTCATAGACCACCATTGTCACTACTAACACCACCATCATGAAAGCTTGATCCCATTTACTAGGTCAGCTTTTCGAGTTCTTTCCCCTCAACTATGTCAAAGCCATGTTATTCATCATTCCACAATCTAGAATGCTTGTTACAAATTAAACAAAATTTTGCATGAATGTTTTTATGGATAATGTGAATGAGGGATAAATGTAGCAGGCATCTGATAGAAGTGCCCTATTTTCACTTGTCCACCTTTTTGTTTTTTCTTCTTTTATTTCTTCCTGTTCTTTGATTCTTTTCTTCTTTATAGAGTTTGAGGTAGCAGGCGTCTGGTAGAAATGAATGAATGGAGAGACAGCATTAAAAAAGGATGAGCGTTAATAGACGAATAACTATCAAGTCAATTAGTGTTTAACACAATTTTATAGCACAATTTGTAAGTGGTTTTGCAACCTTAAAGGTCATAGGTTTGAGGCGAGTTTCTATTTCCCAAGAAAATTAAATTCAATTTGATGGAATTAGTATTTTTCATTGGGAATCTTCTTCATCCAAATAACTATCACTTCATTTAGTATTTCACAAGAACTTGTAGCACAATCCACTTGCAAGCATAAAGGTTGTAAGTATGGTTGTGTTTCTATTTCCCAAAAAATCAATTCAGTTAGTATTTTGTTCAGAATCTTCATTTGACATGGTGTGGATCCGTAACTCTGAGATCTAAGATGACATGAGATCATCCCACCCTTGCCTGTTGGAGAGAAGATGTTGCAAGCTTCTTGTCAGTGCCATTCTCATGACCTGAAGATTCGTAATTTGAAAGATAAGGTCTGTGCAAGCGACCAATCTTCAGGATCTATCAAAATCAGACTTACTGTTTGATTAATGGTCAGCGCTGACATAATAGATGCCTATTGAAATACTAGCTGTTTTTATTTCAACAGATAGTATTGAATCCAACTCAATAGTAAGCCTCTAAACTGCTGATAATATAGTATTAACTTGTAAGATGAACAACAACTCAATAGTAAGTTGGAATCTTGGAGGAGAACCTTTGAGAGGGTCTGAAAATTAGTAAAACTGAAACATAGTATGTTGAGTGCAACTGTAGTGGAACAAAAAATAGAGGGTGTGATCTGATCAAAATTGGAAATGACTTAGTAGCACATTGCTATAAGTTTAGATTCTTGGAATCAATGATAGAATCACTTGGAGGATTGGACTTAGATATAGCTAATAGGAGGGAATGCAGTAGACAAAATGTAAACAAGATAGAAGCTCTGTTTAATAAAAGAGTCCTACATGGCTTAAAGGGATGGTTCTTTAAAACAGTTATTAGACTCACAATACTCTATGGAGCAAAATGTTGAGCAATGAAGAAAAGACAAAGAACAAAGTTAGGGTGATAGAGATGTGTATATCACATTGGATGAGTGGATTAACTCTAAAGACTAAAGCTACAAATGACCACATTAGAGTTAGTTTGAAAATAGCCCCATTGAAAAACAAAATGAAAGAGACACGTTTGAGGTGGTTTGGGCATGTGAGTACAAGACTTGAGGCGGCTTCCTTACGAGTTGAGAGGCTACAAGTTGCAGGTACAAGGGGGAGGGGTAGATCACTGAAAATGTGGAGGCAAGGGGTAAAGAATGACATGACAATAATGGAGTGATTGAGTATATGGTTTGTGATAGGGTCAAATGGAGAAGTAGAACTCGAAAAGCCGACCCTAGATAGATGTGATTGTGGCTTTGATGATGATGATGATGGTTTCTGTTGCATCTATTATTTGCGAATGTTCTTTCCACTGATTTCGATTTTCTGCTGAAAGAGCTTCTTGATGTGGGGATGCCGGAAAAGAAGGCAGTGGAAGCCTATGACCTTTTTCATGATTGGGAGCATTTTTTTTTTTTTTCACTGATTTCTGCTGATTCCAAGCATTTTCGCAAATCATAAATCCCAGTAAGTGCCGGACCCACCCACCCTCCCTTGTTACCATATCCCTGTGAAAGATTCTGGACTTTACCATGCCCATGTACAGAGGGACTTAATTATTTGTTGTGCTTAACTTAAAATGCATAAATGGCATCAATTTTCTAAAACCACTCATCATATGGTCTTACTACTGCAAAACTTGGAGTAAAACAATTTTCTTTTCTACTGAGAAAACATAAGCATAGTTAAGTTGTAGCTCTAAATGAAATTATACAATGTTTTTTCAGGAGTCCTTTGACATTGATTTCATATGGGAAAATGCAGCTTCCATGGTGAATAGAATATCCTGCAATACTAATTTGGGCAACTCATCAGTGCAACAGCTCACATCAGATACATCAATTGAGGTGACTTCATTCCCTTTGTCCGAGAATCTCGACATTGATATATAGCCTTTGATTCCATGCATTGATTAAATTTTATTGGACATGCCTTGAGAGGTTTATTGTGTCCAGGTTGCCATTGAGGTCCCTTTTGCATTTCAAGCAATTCCTTTGCAAGTGATGGAATCAACTGGGACCCAGGTCCTAGAACAGCTGTTAAAGATAATGGTTCCACGATTCTTAACGCAGGTCAGTAGAACAAGATGCTTTATATGTTGAGTGTGTATGAGTGTGTCTGCGTGTGTGTGTGTGTATGTGCGTGTTGTGTGTGTATCAGGTCAGTAGAATAAGATGTTTTACATGTAGAGTATGTACTAGAATTTGTCCCATAAAAGGATAAAGAACATAGGCTACTACTTGCCCAATGAGGCATTGGGCCAAGCTTGCAAGAAGTTTCAAAAAACAATCACTACATTTTTCAAAAGAAAAAGAGTTAGTATATAACAAACATCCAAGAGAGAGATGACCAGCTTCCAGCAAATAATCTAAATCAGTTGCAAGTTAGTCATAAATTTAACGTATGTAATCATTTTATTAAAATCTGCTAAATCAGTTACAAGTAGTCATTTTGTATTGTAGTGAAATTTATCTATAGTTTAGCAGAAAAAATTCCACATTAAGCTATTTGAGCACTAAGGGCCTGCTTTTTTAGCATTTAGAAAATCATCTGATATTAGAATAGTGGTGCCACATCAACTTCGTAGTTCATCTTGAATAGGAATTACTTGTTCTGAAATTGGATGATTTTCTGGCATGTTTGGTAGGTTTTGGAATGGATTCAAATTTACCCTTTATTATACCATCCATCACAGAACTATTTGATTGCAAATTAGAAGCACACAATGGAAGTTGTTTCAGGGATATGGTCCATCTACAGTAGGCCCATCCGTGTGAATGATTTAGATGTCATATTACAAAGTCAGAACTGTATGGTTTATGATAGTCTCAAATGTAGAAGTAGAACTCGCAAAGTCAACCCCAGATAGATGGTATTTTGCCTACGATGATGATGGTGGTGATGATGATGTCATATTACAAAGTGATCCAGGCATCCATTCAGTAGTACCCTTTTTTCATTTTTTATGTTCTTTCTTTTCTCCTCCTCCTTCCTCCTATTAACCCTTTTTCTCCCACAATGTTTTGGCGCATTCACTGCTTGCAACTGCTATTGTGGCTGTAATGCCAACTGATGATCAAGTTGAAGCCAATGTAATGATCATGGCAACAACTTCCATTAATTGAAGCCTTTTGTCATTCCATGGCACACACAGATGCGCAGAGCGCCATGCCATTGCATATGTCCTATTCTGCATACTTTACTGACCTGGTGGGTCAACTGGCAACCTGGCCTGTGTCGACCCAAACCAGTCACATACAAGTGACTGGTCCAGTCTTGATTGAAACATGAAGGGTTCAATTTAGTTGACTTTGACTTGCTCAACTTGCCCTATTTTAGATACACAAGGGTTGTGGTGGCTTGTGTATCCATGGGATTGGTCTCACCTCTAAGTGGGGTGGGGTTAACCCATTTTATTCCAAAAGGAAAAAATGCCATGGTTTAGATAGTCATCTGCCTTTCTGAGGAGCACTTCCAACCTTTATTTGAAAGTATTTTCTTCAAGGAAACAACCAAATATGAAGTTCTTATGTGATTTTAACATAGTTCCTGGTTTGGTTCGCAGCCGACAGATGTATCACTTTGAAGTGTCGGTTTATTACTTTGTGGGTGTTTATGGATAATGGGAGTTAGAACTTGGGATTTAGGAACTGATGCTTGATTGGATATTATAATGAATATCTTTGGAATCTTTTAGCAACTAGTCGGTCATCATATTGAGTGTGAAGACCCATTTTCATCTTATGGGAGTTTCCCAAGATGGATTGCAGAGCGCAATATCAACCCTCATAGGAATAGTTAGAGATAAGAACTTGCAGTACAACTGGTAAGGGCTCATTATTGCAACCTAGAGGTTGTGGTTTCAACTCCCATGGGCGTTAGATAGGCAGTCGGCCTATGCAAATAATTTGCCAAATCCGAATGTAAAAGGCCACCCAGATTGATGGGATAATTGGCTTAGATGATGATCATGATCTTTGGCTTTTATTTTGCCCTTAGGGTTGAATGAATTTTTTAATATTTCTTCGTTTCAAGCTTTTGTTGGTTGTTATATGTAATTCTTTGACTTAGTTGTTAAGGTTAACTTGCATTTCTTTTTATTAAGGTTATTTGCAATTTAGTTGATCCCTTTAAAAGGAAAATATGCATTTTCTTTTTTTTTCTTTCCCCAAATTTTTATATTTTATGATTATTAAAAGTGTATATGTCTAGTGTCTACAATAAAAATATTTAAAATTTATTAGCTGACCTGCCTGGTCAACTCAACTTGTAAGGTTTCTCGATCCTCTTACAATCTTGTAATTGGACCAGTCTTAGCCTTTTCGTAGTTGGCAGATTATGGTCTATGACATGGTCAAACCTGCAGACAGCCCATTCAGAACCAGTACTGAAAATACCTGCTTTCTTTCAGTGAAATGAAAAATGAAAAGAAATGAGAATGAGGATCAAAACTGTGTTGCCGATGTACTCGCCAGTGTGGCAATCTATTGCTTACAGAACACATTAAATATGGGAATGGAGAAACCTTCATTCCAATACCAGCAATTGTGATTCTGCCTACCAAACATGCCTTTTAGGGATTTAGAAAGAACATTTTAAGTGGGGGAAGCTCTACTCAAGTTTTTTAGAACACATCAACATATTTTCCAAATACCTTTCTGAAAGCTTTATCCCATTATCATCACCTGAAGATCACCTTTTATACACTCATTCTTGATTCTCTCTCTCTCTCTCTCTCTCTCTCTCTCTCCCCTCTTCTGTAGGAGTTACCTCTAGATGGCAGTTACGATTGATCTGTTTCTAAGAAAGCAGTAGTTTAGGTGCAATAGTGTGGTACACAAGCATCATTTTGTTCCACCCCATGTTAAACCATTCGGTCACTTTATCTGCTGCTGTCTGTTTCTTTCTTTTTGGTAATCTGGTTTAAATTTCCAATTTGATATACCATTTTTTTTTTTTTTTACGGTGAGGGGAGATTTCATTCTGATCTTGTATGTTTGGTGGTCTTTCAGCTTGTTAAAGATTATCAAGCGTGGGCTTCTGGGGACACATCAAGGCAGCCTCTTGGAACTGGCCAACTTTGAAGCGCCTCTAGAACTTGACATTGCTATAGCCATCAGTAGATGCAAAGCTTCAATTTTAGTCTTCCATGCTCCTGTCACAGTTGATGCTGAAGAATCCCTTTCATAGGAACCAGCGTCTTCAAGTAGCTTCTTCATTTTTAATCCTTGTTACTTTTTTGGTAAATATATTAGAAGATATGACAGTGGTCATGTATGGATATATATATATTTTTTTTCAATTAAATGGTATCAAACTAAATTCTCATACTTATCTGGGCCACTCTCCGCAGGTGTTTATCTGGTGCGTGTGAGATTGAGAGACTTACACATGCTCCAAGAATTAGTTGGGTTAAAATGTCTCCTATCTAAATACACGTGAGATCCCTGGACACTTTGGTCATAAAAAAAATAGAAGCGTTACCCTGATTGCATTGTCTATGTTCCATGATCTAGCAAACTATGAATCCGAGTATGGGTGGATTGCAGTCAAGGCACTCCAGCCTAGAGTCACTGGCACTAATCCATACTTTAAATATATGCTCTTTATTATTTTTATATAAACACATGAAATGTGAATCAATTTGTGGGTTTTGCATCTATTAGTTTATGTCATATTTAATTTTTAAAATTTAATAAAACTAATATTATAAAGAAAAAAATGTCTCACCCCTTTCAAGTTGGGACGTTGGCTTGATTTGGGATGTCTAGCACCCAATTAATTCTCCATCAAAAAAAGAAGCGGTCTGCTTATAGAAAGAAGAAACATTTCATATTCAAAATGTAATAAGATAAGCAATAATGGATGAATGAATGATAAGGTAGGCAACAACGTAAATGAAGTCTGTGGAACCCACTATTTAGTTCATGTATGCCCCACATCCGTAGTTTATCTATACCATCTAGAATTTTGAGAAAAGCCAGAATATATATATTACAATTCTGAAAATGGAGACAATTAAAGAATCAATTAAATCAATCTATGATTCTTTTGATCCCTTGATTAAAGAAACTAACAATTAAGAAAATATATACAAATAGAAAGCTATTGATGAAATTGTGAGGGTCGGCTTGGCGGTCTGAGTTGCAGGAGGTCTGGATTCAAGTAAGTTTCAATACAAAAAGGTTATTTCCTATACTTTTATCCGGTGTGTAGATAGGAAGATGTGTACATACTTCAAAGATTAATTAGGTGCTCTAAGGGGTTTCGACACCTTGGTCTTAAAAAAAATGGAAAGCTATTGATGGAGAATTAACTGGGTGAAGACTTTTCTCTAATAAGAAGTCAAATTTGATGTTTCAATTGAATAGAAAACAGGCTGGATGAATAATAGAATCCTCACTGACTGTAGAAAACATTTCCCGTAGGGACAGAAAATTGTCACAATTTTCCAATGCATAGCCGTGTCATTTTTGGAAACCATTAGTTTCTTGCAAATGGACAAATTTTGGAAATTTTGTCCGATATTTGAGTTTTCATTTTTTTAAAATGCTGTTTTTTTAATTAAAAAACGATATTTCAAAAAAAACAAAAATTAAAAAACAAAAGAGAGACAAGAACGATATTTTTACCCCTCATCACTCTAATCCCTTTAAATTTTTCTGAAAGAAGAGACACAAAAACGATTTTTATCTCTCATCACTCCAACTCTTTTAAATTTTTCTATAATATTCTTTCAAGTGTCCGACACAAAAACCTTGGGCTCATCTTTCTTTTCAAGAAGGGTGGTCTAATTATTTTTTTTAGAGTAATTTAATGAATAAACCTATTGATAACCTCTTTTTACCATAACTTTATCTCCTCTTCTTCTCTATGGAACTTGGGACAAAACTTTTCTTCTCTTTATTTAAATTTTTATAGATGTGATTTATTATTGTGACTTTGATTCATTAGCTTGATTTTGTCAATGGAGAAAAATCCATATAATTGTGACTAAATATTCTAAGGCCACGTGAATTAGAAATTTATAAATTTGAACTCTTCATCAACCATATTTCACGTCTCATGTCCTTCATTCATGGGTCTTAAGATGTCATAAACTTCACAAGCCATATTTCACGTTGGAGTTCGATCAATTCATTGCTTCTAGATTTGGGTTGAGAATTTATAAAATTCAACAATAAAGAATTTAAATTTACAAGAAGTTAGGCCCACGTAACACGTAATCGAACTGGAGGTATGATAATCATATATCAAATGATTGAGAAGTAAGATTAAATAAAATAGACGTTCAAAATAAATGATAAAAACACCCCGCACGAGGTTGCTCAGCTGGTAATATTATACCTCAGGAAGTAGGATGGTGCGAGTTTGAGTCTCCATGGCGTAACCTGTGGTTATTCTGTGGGGATATGGGACGTCAGTAGAAAGGGGGTTTAATAGCATTGTGCTCTATGTTCTCCCTCCGTCATTAAAAAAAATTGATAAGAACTATATACCAAATGCCATCAAGTTGATCTGCAACTCAGGTCAAGCGGGTCGGGTTTTTTAAAACCTAACCCGACTCGAGTTGATATATATATATACGGAACCCGACCCGACCCGACCCGAATTATAACCCAAATTCTGACCCGACCCGCATTTTGAACCCATTTTAGACTAATTTTAGATGGGTTGGGTTCACTTATAAAATCCTCAACCTGACCCGGCCCGAATTTCATGCGGGCTTTTATCTTCTCAGCCCGACCCGACCAGCTAACCCGAAATTCTCGACCCAACCCGCATGATTTCTCGGGTCGGGTCATGTGGATCGGGCCAAAACCCGACCCGAGTTGCAGCCCTATATTTAACAAACATCAACATGACTAAAATAGATTTACTCACAATTAAACCAATAGGCTGTCAATGTGAACCTCTTTCAAAGTCTTTAATGTATGTAGAAGTATTTATCGTAATCTATCCAAACAAGGAAATTTTGTAACATTAGACTTCTCATTACCCTTATAAATTCCTCCCAAACCACAAGAACTCTCCCACCAAATAACAAGGCATTCTCAATTGCTCTTCTAATCTCTCTAGCCATGGAAACACAAGTTTTCCTCTCTCTTCTCTTTTCTTTGCTATTTGCAGGTCAGTATACATTTTGATATTCTGCTTCTTGTTTTTATCTTCTTTGTTTTAATTCAGAGGAAAGTCTCTCTTTTTTTCTTTTTTTTTCATTCATGGCTAACAAGAAATGCAGGTTTTGGTATGTTACTATGCCACCTCTAGCAATAAACTACAAAAGGAAAAGCTTTTGTTTTGGGTATCAATAAATATTGTTCAAGATTTCTGGATTATTCACTTTCAAAACCTGATTTCTGAGATTCAAGTGCAGAGAAATATAATTTCGCTGGTTGGATTTGTACCTGATTGAAATGAAAATAGGCACTTAATATTAATAATTATTGACATATACTTTTATTTATATGAAAATATATAAACTGTGTAAATATTTATTATATATGCATCATATTATTAAATAAATACCAACATATTATTATAAAAAAAACAAGATGGTAATCGCAAACCAAAAAGGTCTATAAGTAGATCTGCAGTTCATTTACCAACACGCGTAACAATATGGAAAAAATAGAAAGAGAAATAAGAAAAGAGAAGCAAACCACGATACAGAGATTTTAAGTAGTTTTCCTTCGGTACGTTTACTGGTTCAAACCGACCCACTAAAAGAGAAACAAAGAAGATATGACTCTCGTTAGAAATGTTTGGCTATTTCACACACAAAACAATCATATATACTAGTCTAACTAGGGTTACATAAGACACCATATATACTCATACATGACCGAATCGACATTACATCTTTGATAATCAGACTCCAAAAAGCCTAACACTTTTTCACGCGTGATTAAATAATTTTCCATGGATTAGTAGAAATTATAAAGATAATTGTTGACGAAATTGTGGTGTAAATGATTGATTGCAGGAGCCAACTCAGCCACATTTACATTGACAAACAAGTGCTCATACACAGTGTGGGGTGGCACCTTGAACAACGCCGACAAGCCTCCATTATCCCAGACCGGATTCGAACTAACTTCCGGCGCATCGGTGTCGCTCGACGCCCCAGAGGCATGGGGAGGTCGTTTCTGGGGCCGGACACAGTGCTCCACCGCTGCCTCCGGGAGCTTCTCATGTTCCTCCGGCGACTGCGGCTCTGGAACTATCGCCTGCAACGGTAAAGGAGCTGCACCACCAGCTACACTCATAGAATTCACTCTTGGGACGGGAGGTGGCCAAGATTTCTACGACACTAGCCTAGTTGATGGCTTCAACGTGCCCTTCTCCGTCGTCCCTCAAGGTGGCTCCGGCGACTGCAGAGAGAGCGGATGCCCGGCCGATGTGAACGCTGTCTGCCCTTCTGAATTGCAGTTGAAGGGATCAGATGGATCAACTGTCGGATGCAAGAGTGCTTGCGAAGTTTTCGGATCGCCGGAATATTGTTGCACCGGCGATTTTGGCAGTCCAGATACATGCAAGCCGACCAAGTACTCCATGATATTCAAGAATGCTTGTCCTCTTGCCTATAGCTATGCCTATGACGATAAATCCAGCACTTTCACTTGCACTGCTGCAAATTACCTTCTCACGTTCTGCCCATGAACTGAAAATCTTGTTTAGCTCTGTTTGTATGGAAATATTACTGATAAATTGATATGGGTCATATAATAAAATGAGAGGATATTTATATATTATATATTATCCAATTTCAATATAATAAATTCCAATAATATATAGCCTTTCATGGTGGTAAGAATTCCCTGTGCATGTTCCTTCCTGCAGTAATTTATTATTTCATATATCTGTCTCAGTAAAAAACAAGTCAATCGACATTCAGAATTTAGAAGATTTTTTTTTTTCAAAAAAAAAAAAAAAATTGGTTTGGGTCTCTATTAAAATGAAATTTTGGATTTTCTCATGGGCAGATACAAGTAATGCTTTAGCTATCTCCCCTTATTAGCTCAATGGGCTGAGCACGGGCTAAATTCTTGAGCCCATTTATGTAAAGAGTCGGCTTCAGACTTTTGCAAGAAACCCATAAAAACATGTCGTGCTTTTCAGCTCGTTTAGTCTTTGTATGTGAATATGTGTACACTTAGGTCATTTTCTGCTTTTTTTAAAAAATATATATATTTGAAATCAATTAGAAAATTGACCTTTAACCTCTACGATCAAGTTGTTAAAAATTTAATTTTGAGTTCAAATTTAGTTACTTGTAGCTTATTAAATTTATATTTAAAAAAAATAGTTGGATTTTTAATGGTCTCAAAGGGCGAGCTTGAGCTCAGCATTTTTCCAAATGGGCCAGATCAGGCTTTAACGTTACAAAGCCCAATGGGCTTTGGACAACCTTGGGCTTGAGCATAACTTAACCTAAACCTAGCCCATGAACGCCCCTAATTACCTGGTGGCTCTTTAAGGGCCCATCAAGTGCAAAACTACAGGCCATGTGTCATAATTTAGCTGTTACAGGGATTTATTTATTGACTCGAGTTAATGGGTGATGATGGTTGATATCTTTAGCCCATGTATATACATTCTCTTTGACCTATGTTGTGCAATGCATAGGGGTCTAAATATTAATAAAAAATTGATACGACTAAATATCAGTATATCAATAATATATATTGTATAAATATGCAATTGTGTTGATTAAAAAAATGTATTAAAAACATAAAATATATCGTATAAATGATATATCAACTACATTTGAATTTTTCATTGATAATATCTCAGCAGCACTAACCAAAACATATTAGACAACCCCAAAATGATAGGTATTGGCCAAACACATCGTATTGACCAATATTTGGACCCCCTTGGTAGTGAATGGATTAAATAAACATGTAGTCAGCTTCAAAACACAGCCATGTGTGGTTTCTTAGTGAATCTCAATGTTATCAGAACCGAATTGTCTAACGAACCATCTTCGAGGCATTTTGAGTTCAATCGCGATTAAAGCCGATCAAGTAATAATATAATATAAATAGTATATATAACATTAAAAAAGACACCTTTTACAAATAACATTAATATAAATATTAAAAATAACATTCAAACTCTGATTAATATACCAAAACGGTAACAGATATGAGATAGAAATGGTAAGAAACCTTTATATTTCACATAAATCTATTTTTTAATATTTTGAAAGGAATAATTAAAAAAACAAAATTCAAATCACTGGTGAATCTAGTGTTTCTAGTATTTGATTTTTTTTTTTTTTCCTTTTTTAATGTGTTCAAACCACCAGCCAATATATATTTATTCCAGTAAATTTTTGCTTGGTTTTTTCCTTTTACCGTACCTAAATTTAGGGTTCTGATAACACTGCTTGGTTTTTTCCTTTTCCGTAACTAAATTTCGGTATAAAATGTTTGGAGGGAAATAGGAAGATTTCATCCTGGGTTAGCTCCATCCCGTCATCCTTGTCTAAGTGATTTTGATCTCTGAAAATTCAGCCATTAGAATTTATTATTTTTTCTTCATGGCCTACCTCATGAATCTCGAACAGGTAAGATATAGGAGTAACCCAAAGAGATTGAAGTGATAGCCAGGAACCTGTCTCGAATCCGTCTCAAGAAGTGACAGTCCTAAATTCAATGTCCACTCCACCTCAAAGGGCCGCTCTTCATAGAGTTACCCGGTGTGTGTGGGTAGGGAGGCTACCATATGCCCCAATGATTAGACAGGTGCTCTAAGAGACCCAGAGACCTTGTTTAAAATTTTGAAGCATTTTGTGATTCATAATTTTGTAGATAAAAGAACAGTTCTAATTGGACATGGGTGCAATTTTTAGGGGAAGGTGGGTGTGAGGAGAATGGATCCATTTGATCCACTATGGGGCACATAACTCAAACTTTGCACCAAGCTTTATGCAAACTCATTTGTGGGTGATCCCATATATATAGAGTGAGAGATATGGATATGATCAAATTCAATACTATACAATCAATGAATTTACACCCTATGGTATTTCTTACAACCTTATCCTCCACCACACTTAGCAATTCAAGTTTTCGAACAACAATATTCATATGAAATGCTCTTGAGGTCTCGTGGTGCTTCACTCCTTTCCAAACAAAGAACTCATGACCATACGAAGTGAGTTTGTTGTGAAACCTTTCCTACATAAGAAGAAAGCAAATACCAATAACATAAATATTTACAAGAAAATAAATTTTCTTAAAATAATAACATTAGAGATGCATTGGATCATCACAGAACATCAGCCCTTATAAAGCTTTTATGGACATGTATGTCAATGCTTTTGGGGACTCGTAAAGTTTAGACCCAGATTTGGGTGATAAGTTCTTTCTTGATCATTTGCCGTTAAGAAACAAATGTCCGATAATGGGAAACTATTGTGCTGCCCAAGCTAGGTCACTGTTTAGTTTGCTAAGGTACACGTGAGGGAACATGGTTGTGCAAGACGAATGATTGTTCTCACAAACCTTGGATCATGGATGTGAATGTCCTAAAAATCTTCTGACAAACAAAATTGTATCCTTCTATTCCAAGAATGGTCTGCTGAATTGAGATTATTTCTGCATTTGGTTCTCAAATGCTCACTGTCACCCACCGTTCCAAAAAAAAAAAAAAGGTCCAAGTAGGAAGGGACAAATGTCCAAGTAGGCTCATAATAGGATAGTGGATGAGAATATGATCAGCTGATTTTTCATGATTCCAACACAAGCAGCATATGTCAGGAAGAGCAAAGTTTCTGAGCTAAGCTAAATGAGTCTTGTATCCCATTTTGACCATGAAAAGCTTCCAATTGAGCTTTCTATAATCAAGGTGCAAAATTGTTTTCTCAGAGGCCGGCTATATCAGCCACCAGAAAAACTGATAACAAATGGTTGTCTCAGTTTGCAGTTGTATTGCATTCCAGCAGCATGTAAATCTTCAAACCCCAAGAAAAATTGGGAAAAAAAAAAATCTAAACTAAAGCAAATTTTCTTTTTATTGAATAGATAGAATCCAAAAAATGTCCTCCAAGCTATGTTGTGTGATAAGTTGGGAATGCTTGTGTCTTGTGTTTGAAAGCTCAAATCAATCATCACAATATTTAATTCATTCAAGTTGCCCATGAGTTGTGGAGCCTGATTTCCTCTAAGATTTAGCACCTGTCGTTGCTGATATAGCTTGGTGGTGAGCTGGTTTGGGGGTTGTATGGGGGGCAATGCGTCCTTTGCTAGGGGATTTGCCCCACTCGAATTTTTGGGGTGGTTATTACTATAGGTGTTTTGGTAAGTTTCTCCTTTGTAATGTATTTATAACCCTATGTGCATTAGGCTTGATTAACACACGAAAACAAAGAAGAGTGTAGTGCATGGAAAATGTTGTAACTACCTATTTTGATCATTGTGGATTTTTATGCTGCTCCGTAGTTTTTTTTCACAAAGGTTTTCCACGTAAATCTATGGCTTTTGCTTTCTTTTGTGATTGCTTGTTTTTTTTTTTTTTCTCAATAGGCCATTACTTTTTTTTTTTTGTAACATGGGTATCCCCACTCCAAATTGGAGGTGAGGCTAATCACATGAGCATGTGTAAACCTCCAATCCATACACTGATAAGTCGATGAGGAGTAACTCCATAGGGTGTGGTCTAAAGGAGTTTGAGCATGCATCGAATACAAGACCTCCCTTCATGAGAGAAAGCTTCTTGACCGTCAGGGCAACCCCTCTATTGCTTTCAACTGCTTTAAATAACCGGTCACTTTATCCGCTGCTGTCTGTTTCTTTGTTAGTAATTTGGTTTAAATTTCCAATTTGATATACCATTTTCTTTTTATACGATGAGGGGAGATTTCATTCTGATGTTGTATGTTTGGTGGTCTTTCAGCTTGTTAAAGATTATCAAGCATGGGCTTCTGGGGACACATCAAGGCAGCCTCTTGGAACTGGCCAACTTTGAAGCGCCTCTAGAACTTGACATTGCTATAGCCATCAGTAGATGCAAAGGTTCAATATTAGTCTTCCATGCTTCTGTCACAGTTGATGCTGAAGAATCCCTTTCATAGGAACCAGTGTCTTCAAGTAGCTTCTTCATTTTTAATCCTTGTTATTTTTTTTGGTAAATATATTAGAAGATATGACAATGGTCATGTATGCATATATATATATATATATATATATATATTTCCAATTAAATGATATCAAACTAAACTCTCATACTTATCTGGGCCATTCTCCGTAGTTGTTTATCCAGTGCAGTGTGAGATTGGGAGGTTTACACATAGCCCCAAGAACTGATCGGGTTAAAATGTCCCATGTTCAAATACAGGTGAGACCCCTATACACCTTTGTCTTAAAAAAAAAGTTACCCTGATTGCAGTGTCTGTGTTCCATGATCTAGCAAACTATGAATCCGAGTATGGGTGGATTGCAGTCAAAACACTTCAGCATAGAGTCACTAATCCATACTTTAAATATATGCTCTTTATTATTTCTATATAAACACATGAAATGTGAATCAATTTGTGGGTTTTGCATCTATTAGTTTATGTCATATTTAATTTTTAAAATTTAATAAAACAAATATTATAAAGAAAAAATGTCTCACCCCTTTCAAGTTGGGACGTTGGCTTGATTTGGGATGTCTAGCAATTCAAGTTTGTTGGTTCAAGTCCAATAGATGTCAAAAAAGCTCATAGAAAGAAGAAACATTTCATATTCAAAATGTAATAAGGTAGGCAATTGAGGTTATTCTGTCAGATGGATGAATGAATGATAAGGTAGGCAACAACGTAAATGAAGCCTGTGGAACCCACTATTTATTTCATGTGTGCCCCACATCCATAGTTTATCTGGTGGACCCCACATTGGTTTAAAGATGAGAAATCTCTCCGAATAGGTGGTTGTAGCCTAATATCTTTTCAGGAATTTATCAGTTGTGAATTGGTTCACAATGATCCATTCTGAATGTTTATGATATTGTCCTGGCTTTATTCAATTTTTTTATTGAAAGTTCATACTAATTTTTGTTTAATAGATCATTTTGTCGATTTTTTCTCCTACCAGCCACATCATGTTTCTATTACTCTATCTTCTTGAGAAGTGCAGAATTTTGAGAAATGGGTTTATCTATACCATCTAGAATTTTGAGAAAATCCGGAATATATATATATATATATATATAATATATATATATATTACAATTCTGAAAATGGAAACAATTAAAGAATCAATTAAATCAATCTATGATTCTTTTGATCCCTTGATTAAAGAAACTAACAATTAAAAAAAAAAAAAAACAAATAGAAAGCTATTGATGAAATCGTGAGGGTCGACTTGGCGGTCTGAGTTGCAGGAGGTTTGGATTCGAGTAACTTTCAATACAAAAGGGTTATTTCCCATAGTTTTATCCGATGTGTGTGGATAGGGAGATATGCACATATTTCAAAGATTAATTAGGTGTTCTAAGGGGTTTCGACACCTTAGTCTTAAAAAAAAATGGAAAGCTATTGATGGAGAATTAATTGGGTGAAGACTTTTCTCTAATAAGAAGTCAAATTTGATGTTTCAATTGAATAGAAAACAGGCCGGATGAATAATAGAATCCTCATTGACTGTAGAAAATGTTTCCCGTAGGAAGAGTGCAGAGGAAAAAACAGAAAATTGTCACAATTTTCCAATGCATAGCCGTGTCATTTTTGGAAACCATTAGTTTCTTGCAAATGGACAAATTTAGGAAATTTTGTCTGATATTTGGGTTTTCATTTTTTTAATGCTGTTTTTTTAATTGAAAAAGTGATATTTACAAAAAAAAAAAAAGAGAGAGACAAAAACGATATTTTTACCCCTCATCACTCTAAACCCTTTAAATTTTTCTTAAAGAAGAGACAAAAATGGTATTTTTATCTCTCATCACTACAACTCCTTTAAATTTTTCTATGATATTCTTTCAAGTGCACGACACAAAAACGTTGGGCTCATCTTTCTTTTCAACAAGGGTGGTCTAATTATTTTTTTAGAGTAATTTAATGAATAAATCTATTGATAACCTCTTTTTACCATAACTTTATCTCCTCTTCTTCTCCATGGAACTTGGGACAAAACTTTTCTTCTCTTTATTTAAATTTTTATAGATGTGATTTATTATTGTGACTTTGATTCATTAGCTTGATTTTGTCAATGGAGAAAAACCCATATAATTGTGACTAAATATTCTAAGGCCACGTGAATTAGAAATTTATAAATTTGAACTCTTCATCAACCATATTTCACGTCTCATTTCCTTCATTCATGGGTCTTAAGATGTCATAAACTTCACAAGCCATATTTCACGTTGGAGTTCGATCAATTCATTGCTTCTAGATTTGGGTTGAGAATTTATAAAATTCAACAATAAAGAATTTAAATTTACAAGAAGTTAGGCCCACGTAACACGTAATCGAACCGGAGGTATGATAATCATATATAAAATGATTGAGAAGTAAGATTAAATAAAATAGACGTTCAAAATAAATGATAAAGACACCCTACACGAGGTAGCTCAGTTGGTAATATTATACCTCAGGAAGTAGGATAGTGCGAGTTTTAGTCTCCGTGGAGTAACCTAGTGGTTATTCTGTGGGGATATGGGACGTCACCCGAAAGGGGGTCTAATAGTGTTGTGCTCAATGTTCCCCCTCCGTCATTAAAAAAAAATTGATAAGAACTATATACCAAATGCCATCAAGTTGATCTGCAACTCAGGTCAAGGCGGGTCGGGTTTTTAAAACCTAACCCGACTCGAGTTGATATATATATACGGAACCGGACCCGACCCGAACCGAATTCTAACCCAAATTTTGACCCGACCCGCATTTTGAACCCATTTTACACTAATTTTAGACAGGTCGAGTTCACTTATAAAATCCTCAACCCGACCCGGCCCGAATTTCATGCGGGCTTTTATCTTCTCAGCCCGACCCGACCCGCTAACCCGAAATTCTCGACCCAACCCGCATGATTTCTCGGGTCGGGTCATGTGGATCGGGCCAAAACCCGACCCGAGTTGCAGCCCTATATTTAACAAACATCAACATGACTAAAATAGATTTACTCACAATTAAACCAATAGGCTGTCAATGTGAACCTCTTTCAAAGTCTTTAATGTATGTAGAAGTATTTATCGTAATCTATCCAAACAAGGAAATTTTGTAACATTAGACTTCTCATTACCCTTATAAATTCCTCCCAAACCACAAGAACTCTCCCACCAAATAACAAGGCATTCTCAATTGCTCTTCTAATCTCTCTAGCCATGGAAACACAAGTTTTCCTCTCTCTTCTCTTTTCTTTGCTATTTGCAGGTCAGTATACATTTTGATATTCTGCTTCTTGTTTTTATCTTCTTTGTTTTAATTCAGAGGAAAGTCTCTCTTTTTTTCTTTTTTTTTCATTCATGGCTAACAAGAAATGCAGGTTTTGGTATGTTACTATGCCACCTCTAGCAATAAACTACAAAAGGAAAAGCTTTTGTTGGTGTTTGGGTATTATACAATGATCAATAATATTGTTCAAGATTTCTGGATTATTCACTTTCAAAACCTGATTTCTGAGATTCAAGTGCAGAGAAATATAATTTCGCTGGTTGGATTTGTACCTGATTGAAATGAAAATAGGCACTTAATATTAATAATTATTGACATATACTTTTATTTATATGAAAATATATAAACTGTGTAAATATTTATTATATATGCATCATATTATTAAATAAATACCAACATATTATTATAAAAAAAACAAGATGGTAATCGCAAACCAAAAAGGTCTATAAGTAGATCTGCAGTTCATTTACCAACACGCGTAACAATATGGAAAAAATAGAAAGAGAAATAAGAAAAGAGAAGCAAACCACGATACAGAGATTTTAAGTAGTTTTCCTTCGGTACGTTTACTGGTTCAAACCGACCCACTAAAAGAGAAACAAAGAAGATATGACTCTCGTTAGAAATGTTTGGCTATTTCACACACAAAACAATCATATATACTAGTCTAACTAGGGTTACATAAGACACCATATATACTCATACATGACCGAATCGACATTACATCTTTGATAATCAGACTCCAAAAAGCCTAACACTTTTTCACGCGTGATTAAATAATTTTCCATGGATTAGTAGAAATTATAAAGATAATTGTTGACGAAATTGTGGTGTAAATGATTGATTGCAGGAGCCAACTCAGCCACATTTACATTGACAAACAAGTGCTCATACACAGTGTGGGGTGGCACCTTGAACAACGCCGACAAGCCTCCATTATCCCAGACCGGATTCGAACTAACTTCCGGCGCATCGGTGTCGCTCGACGCCCCAGAGGCATGGGGAGGTCGTTTCTGGGGCCGGACACAGTGCTCCACCGCTGCCTCCGGGAGCTTCTCATGTTCCTCCGGCGACTGCGGCTCTGGAACTATCGCCTGCAACGGTAAAGGAGCTGCACCACCAGCTACACTCATAGAATTCACTCTTGGGACGGGAGGTGGCCAAGATTTCTACGACACTAGCCTAGTTGATGGCTTCAACGTGCCCTTCTCCGTCGTCCCTCAAGGTGGCTCCGGCGACTGCAGAGAGAGCGGATGCCCGGCCGATGTGAACGCTGTCTGCCCTTCTGAATTGCAGTTGAAGGGATCAGATGGATCAACTGTCGGATGCAAGAGTGCTTGCGAAGTTTTCGGATCGCCGGAATATTGTTGCACCGGCGATTTTGGCAGTCCAGATACATGCAAGCCGACCAAGTACTCCATGATATTCAAGAATGCTTGTCCTCTTGCCTATAGCTATGCCTATGACGATAAATCCAGCACTTTCACTTGCACTGCTGCAAATTACCTTCTCACGTTCTGCCCATCAACTGAAAATCTTGTTTAGCTCTGTTTGTATGGAAATATTACTGATAAATTGATATGGGTCATATAATAAAATGAGAGGATATTTATATATTATATATTATCCAATTTCAATATAATAAATTCCAATAATATATAGCCTTTCATGGTGGTAAGAATTCCCTGTGCATGTTCCTTCCTGCAGTAATTTATTATTTCATATATCTGTCTCAGTAAAAAACAAGTCAATCGACATTCAGAATTTAGAAGATTTTTTTTTTCAAAAAAAAAAAAAAAATTGGTTTGGGTCTCTATTAAAATGAAATTTTGGATTTTCTCATGGGCAGATACAAGTAATGTTTTAGCTATCTCCCCTTATTAGCTCAATGGGCTGAGCACGGGCTAAATTCTTGAGCCCATTTATGTAAAGAGTCGGCTTCAGACTTTTGCAAGAAACCCATAAAAACATGTCGTGCTTTTCAGGTCGTTTAGTCTTTGTATGTGAATATGTGTACACTTAGGTCATTTTCTGCTTTTTTTTAAAAAATATATATATTTGAAATCAATTAGAAAATTGACCTTTAACCTCTACGATCAAGTTGTTAAAAATTTAATTTTGAGTTCAAATTTAGTTACTTGTAGCTTATTAAATTTATATTTAAAAAAATAGTTGGATTTTTAATGGTCTCAAAGGGCGAGCTTGAGCTCAGCATTTTTCCAAATGGGCCAGATCAGGCTTTAACGTTACAAAGCCCAATGGGCTTTGGACAACCTTGGGCTTGAGCATAACTTAACCTAAACCTAGCCCATGAACGCCCCTAATTACCTGGTGGCTCTTTAAGGGCCCATCAAGTGCAAAACTACAGGCCATGTGTCATAATTTAGCTGTTACAGGGATTTATTTATTGACTCGAGTTAATGGGTGATGATGGTTGATATCTTTAGCCCATGTATATACATTCTCTTTGACCTATGTTGTGCAATGCATAGGGGTCTAAATATTAATAAAAAATTGATACGACTAAATATCAGTATATCAATAATATATATTGTATAAATATGCAATTGTGTTGATTAAAAAAATGTATTAAAAACATAAAATATATCGTATAAATGATATATCAACTACATTTGAATTTTTCATTGATAATATCTCAGCAGCACTAACCAAAACATATTAGACAACCCCAAAATGATAGCTATTGGCCAAACACATCGTATTGACCAATATTTGGACCCCCTTGGTAGTGAATGGATTAAATAAACATGTAGTCAGCTTCAAAACACAGCCATGTGTGGTTTCTTAGTGAATCTCAATGTTATCAGAACCGAATCGTCTAACGAACCATCTTCGAGGCATTTTGAGTTCAATCGCGATTAAAGCTGATCAAGTAATAATATAATATAAATAGTATATATAACATTAAATAAGACACCTTTTACAAATAACATTAATATAAATATTAAAAATAACATTCAAACTCTGATTAATATACCAAAACGGTAACAGATATGAGATAGAAATGGTAAGAAACCTTTATATTTCACATAAATCTATTTTTTAATATTTTGAAAGGAATAATTAAAAAAACAAAATTCAAATCACTGGTGAATCTAGTGTTTCTAGTATTTGATTTTTTTTTTTCCTTTTTTAATGTGTTCAAACCACCAGCCAATATCTATTTATTCCAGTAAATTTTTGCTTGGTTTTTTCCTTTTACCGTACCTAAATTTAGGGTTCTGATAACACTGCTTGGTTTTTTCCTTTTCCGTAACTAAATTTCGGTATAAAATGTTTGGAGGGAAATAGGAAGATTTCATCCTGGGTTAGCTCCATCCCGTCATCCTTGTCTAAGTGATTTTGATCTCTGAAAATTCAGCCATTAGAATTTATTATTTTTTCTTCATGGCCTACCTCATGAATCTCGAACAGTAAGATATAGGAGTAACCCAAAGAGATTGAAGTGATAGCCAGGAACCTGTCTCGAATCCGTCTCAAGAAGTGACAGTCCTAAATTCAATGTCCACTCCACCTCAAAGGGCCGCTCTTCATAGAGTTACCCGGTGTGTGTGGGTAGGGAGGCTACCATATGCCCCAATTATTAGACAGGTGCTCTAAGAGACCCAGAGACCTTGTTTAAAATTTTGAAGCATTTTGTGATTCATAATTTTGTAGATAAAAGAACAGTTCTAATTGGACATGGGTGCAATTTTTAGGGGAAGGTGGGTGTGAGGTGGAGAACGGATCCATTTGATCCACTATGGGGCACATAACTCAAACTTTGCACCAAGCTTTATGCAAACTCATTTGTGGGTGATCCCATATATATAGAGTGAGAGATATGGATATGATCAAATTCAATACTATACAATCAATGAATTTACACCCTATGGTATTTCTTACAACCTTATCCTCCACCACACTTAGCAATTCAAGTTTTCGAACAACAATATTCATATGAAATGCTCTTGAGGTCTCGTGGTGCTTCACTCCTTTCCAAACAAAGAACTCATGACCATACGAAGTGAGTTTGTTGTGAAACCTTTCCTACATAAGAAGAAAGCAAATACCAATAACATAAAATATTTACAAGAAAATAAATTTTCTTAAAATAATAACATTAGAGATGCATTGGATCATCACAGAACATCAGCCCTTATAAAGCTTTTATGGACATGTATGTCAATGCTTTTGGGGACTCGTAAAGTTTAGACCCAGATTTGGGTGATAAGTTCTTTCTTGATCATTTGCCGTTAAGAAACAAATGTCCGATAATGGGAAACTATTGTGCTGCCCAAGCTAGGTCACTGTTTAGTTTGCTAAGGTACACGTGAGGGAACATGGTTGTGCAAGACGAATGATTGTTCTCACAAACCTTGGATCATGGATGTGAATGTCCTAAAAATCTTCTGACAAACAAAATTGTATCCTTCTATTCCAAGAATGGTCTGCTGAATTGAGATTATTTCTGCATTTGGTTCTCAAATGCTCACTGTCACCCACCGTTCCAAAAAAAAAAAAAGGTCCAAGTAGGAAGGGACAAATGTCCAAGTAGGCTCATAATAGGATAGTGGATGAGAATATGATCAGCTGATTTTTCATGATTCCAACACAAGCAGCATATGTCAGGAAGAGCAAAGTTTCTGAGCTAAGCTAAATGAGTCTTGTATCCCATTTTGACCATGAAAAGCTTCCAATTGAGCTTTCTATAATCAAGGTGCAAAATTGTTTTCTCAGAAGCCGGCTATATCAGCCACCAGAAAAACTGATAACAAATGGTTGTCTCAGTTTGCAGTTGTATTGCATTCCAGCAGCATGTAAATCTTCAAACCCCAAGAAAAATTGGGAAAAAAAAAAATCTAAACTAAAGCAAATTTTCTTTTTATTGAATAGATAGAATCCAAAAAATGTCCTCCAAGCTATGTTGTGTGATAAGTTGGGAATGCTTGTGTCTTGTGTTTGAAAGCTCAAATCAATCATCACAATATTTAATTCATTCAAGTTGCCCATGAGTTGTGGAGCCTGATTTCCTCTAAGATTTAGCACCTGTCGTTGCTGATATAGCTTGGTGGTGAGCTGGTTTGGGGGTTGTATGGGGGGCAATGCGTCCTTTGCTAGGGGATTTGCCCCACTCGAATTTTTGGGGTGGTTATTACTATAGGTGTTTTGGTAAGTTTCTCCTTTGTAATGTATTTATAACCCTATGTGCATTAGGCTTGATTAACACACGAAAACAAAGAAGAGTGTAGTGCATGGAAAATGTTGTAACTGCCTATTTTGATCATTGTGGATTTTTATGCTGCTCCGTAGTTTTTTTTTCACAAAGGTTTTCCACGTAAATCTATGGCTTTTGCTTTCTTTTGTGATTGCTTGTTTTTTTTTTTTCTCAATAGGCCATTACTTTTTTTTTTTTTGTAACATGGGTATCCCCACTCCAAATTGGAGGTGAGGCTAATCACATGAGCATGTGTAAACCTCCAATCCATACACTGATAAGTCGATGAGGAGTAACTCCATAGGGTGTGGTCTAAAGGAGTTTGAGCATGCATCGAATACAAGACCTCCCTTCATGAGAGAAGCTTCTTGACCGTCAGGGCAACCCCTCTATTGCTTTCAACTGCTTTAAATAACCGGTCACTTTATCCGCTGCTGTCTGTTTCTTTGTTAGTAATTTGGTTTAAATTTCCAATTTGATATACCATTTTCTTTTTATACGATGAGGGGAGATTTCATTCTGATGTTGTATGTTTGGTGGTCTTTCAGCTTGTTAAAGATTATCAAGCATGGGCTTCTGGGGACACATCAAGGCAGCCTCTTGGAACTGGCCAACTTTGAAGCGCCTCTAGAACTTGACATTGCTATAGCCATCAGTAGATGCAAAGGTTCAATATTAGTCTTCCATGCTTCTGTTGATGCTGAAGAATCCCTTTCATAGGAACCAGTGTCTTCAAGTAGCTTCTTCATTTTTAATCCTTGTTATTTTTTTTGGTAAATATATTAGAAGATATGACAATGGTCATGTATGCATATATATATATATATATATATATATATATATATATATTTCCAATTAAATGATATCAAACTAAACTCTCATACTTATCTGGGCCATTCTCTGTAGTTGTTTATCCAGTGCGTGTGAGATTGGGAGGTTTACACATACCCCAAGAACTGATCGGGTTAAAATGTCCTATGTTCAAATACAGGTGAGACCCCTATACACCTTTGTCTTAAAAAAAAAGTTACCCTGATTGCAGTGTCTGTGTTCCATGATCTAGCAAACTATGAATCCGAGTATGGGTGGATTGCAGTCAAAACACTTCAGCATAGAGTCACTAATCCATACTTTAAATATATGCTCTTTATTATTTCTATATAAACACATGAAATGTGAATCAATTTGTGGGTTTTGCATCTATTAGTTTATGTCATATTTAATTTTTAAAATTTAATAAAACAAATATTATAAAGAAAAAATGTCTCACCCCTTTCAAGTTGGGACGTTGGCTTGATTTGGGATGTCTAGCAATTCAAGTTTGTTGGTTCAAGTCCAATAGATGTCAAAAAAGCTCATAGAAAGAAGAAACATTTCATATTCAAAATGTAATAAGGTAGGCAATTGAGGTTATTCTGTCAGATGGATGAATGAATGATAAGGTAGGCAACAACGTAAATGAAGCCTGTGGAACCCACTATTTATTTCATGTGTGCCCCACATCCATAGTTTATCTGGTGGACCCCACATTGGTTTAAAGATGAGAAATCTCTCCGAATAGGTGGTTGTAGCCTAATATCTTTTCAGGAATTTATCAGTTGTGAATTGGTTCACAATGATCCATTCTGAATGTTTATGATATTGTCCTGGCTTTATTCAATTTTTTTTATTGAAAGTTCATACTAATTTTTGTTTAATAGATCATTTTGTCGATTTTTTCTCCTACCAGCCACATCATGTTTCTATTACTCTATCTTCTTGAGAAGTGCAGAATTTTGAGAAATGGGTTTATCTATACCATCTAGAATTTTGAGAAAATCCGGAATATATATATATATATATATTACAATTCTGAAAATGGAAACAATTAAAGAATCAATTAAATCAATCTATGATTCTTTTGATCCCTTGATTAAAGAAACTAACAATTAAAAAAAAAAAAAAACAAATAGAAAGCTATTGATGAAATCGTGAGGGTCGACTTGGCGGTCTGAGTTGCAGGAGGTTTGGATTCGAGTAACTTTCAATACAAAAGGGTTATTTCCCATAGTTTTATCCGATGTGTGTGGATAGGGAGATATGCACATATTTCAAAGATTAATTAGGTGTTCTAAGGGGTTTCGACACCTTAGTCTTAAAAAAAAATGGAAAGCTATTGATGGAGAATTAATTGGGTGAAGACTTTTCTCTAATAAGAAGTCAAATTTGATGTTTCAATTGAATAGAAAACAGGCCGGATGAATGATAGAATCCTCATTGACTGTAGAAAATGTTTCCCGTAGGAAGAGTGCAGAGGAAAAAACAGAAAATTGTCACAATTTCCAATGCATAGCCGTGTCATTTTTGGAAACCATTAGTTTCTTGCAAATGGACAAATTTAGGAAATTTTGTCTGATATTTGGGTTTTCATTTTTTTAATGCTGTTTTTTTAATTGAAAAAGTGATATTTACAAAAAAAAAAAGAGAGAGACAAAAACGATATTTTTACCCCTCATCACTCTAAACCCTTTAAATTTTTCTTAAAGAAGAGACAAAAATGGTATTTTTATCTCTCATCACTACAACTCCTTTAAATTTTTCTATGATATTCTTTCAAGTGCACGACACAAAAACGTTGGGCTCATCTTTCTTTTCAACAAGGGTGGTCTAATTATTTTTTTAGAGTAATTTAATGAATAAATCTATTGATAACCTCTTTTTACCATAACTTTATCTCCTCTTCTTCTCCATGGAACTTGGGACAAAACTTTTCTTCTCTTTATTTAAATTTTTATAGATGTGATTTATTATTGTGACTTTGATTCATTAGCTTGATTTTGTCAATGGAGAAAAACCCATATAATTGTGACTAAATATTCTAAGGCCACGTGAATTAGAAATTTATAAATTTGAACTCTTCATCAACCATATTTCACGTCTCATTTCCTTCATTCATGGGTCTTAAGATGTCATAAACTTCACAAGCCATATTTCACGTTGGAGTTCGATCAATTCATTGCTTCTAGATTTGGGTTGAGAATTTATAAAATTCAACAATAAAGAATTTAAATTTACAAGAAGTTAGGCCCACGTAACACGTAATCGAACTGGAGGTATGATAATCATATATCAAATGATTGAGAAGTAAGATTAAATAAAGTAGACGTTCAAAATAAATGATAAAAACACCCCGCACGAGGTTGCTCAGTTGGTAATATTATACCTCAGGAAGTAGGATGGTGCGAGTTTGAGTCTCCATGGCGTAACCTGTGGTTATTCTGTGGGGATATGGGACGTCAGTAGAAAGGGGGTTTAATAGCATTGTGCTCCATGTTCTCCCTCCGTCATTAAAAAAAATTGATAAGAACTATATACCAAATGCCATCAAGTTGATCTGCAACTCAGGTCAAGCGGGTCGGGTTTATTAAAACCTGACCCGACTCATGTTGATATATATATATATATGGAACCCGATCCGACCCGACCCGAATTCTAACCCAAATTCTGACCCGACCCGCATTTTGAACCCATTTTAGACTAATTTTAGACGGGTTGGGTTCACTTATAAAATCCTCAACCTGACCCGGCCCGAATTTCATGCGGGCTTTTATCTTCTCAGCCCGACCCGACCCGCTAACCCGAAATTCTCGACCCAACCCGCATGATTTCTCGGGTCGGGTCATGTGGATCGGGCCAAAACCCGACCCGAGTTGCAGCCCTATATTTAACAAACATCAACATGACTAAAATAGATTTACTCACAATTAAACCAATAGGCTGTCAATGTGAACCTCTTTCAAAGTCTTTAATGTATGTAGAAGTATTTATCGTAATCTATCCAAACAAGGAAATTTTGTAACATTAGACTTCTCATTACCCTTATAAATTCCTCCCAAACCACAAGAACTCTCCCACCAAATAACAAGGCATTCTCAATTGCTCTTCTAATCTCTCTAGCCATGGAAACACAAGTTTTCCTCTCTCTTCTCTTTTCTTTGCTATTTGCAGGTCAGTATACATTTTGATATTCTGCTTCTTGTTTTTATCTTCTTTGTTTTAATTCAGAGGAAAGTCTCTCTTTTTTTCTTTTTTTTTCATTCATGGCTAACAAGAAATGCAGGTTTTGGTATGTTACTATGCCACCTCTAGCAATAAACTACAAAAGGAAAAGCTTTGGTTTTGGGTGTTTTGGGTATTTATACAATGGATCATCAATAAATATTGTTCAAGATTTCTGGATTATTCACTTTCAAAACCTGATTTCTGAGATTCAAGTGCAGAGAAATATAATTTCGCTGGTTGGATTTGTACCTGATTGAAATGAAAATAGGCACTTAATATTAATAATTATTGACATATACTTTTATTTATATGAAAATATATAAACTGTGTAAATATTTATTATATATGCATCATATTATTAAATAAATACCAACATATTATTATAAAAAAAACAAGATGGTAATCGCAAACCAAAAAGGTCTATAAGTAGATCTGCAGTTCATTTACCAACACGCGTAACAATATGGAAAAAATAGAAAGAGAAATAAGAAAAGAGAAGCAAACCACGATACAGAGATTTTAAGTAGTTTTCCTTCGGTACGTTTACTGGTTCAAACCGACCCACTAAAAGAGAAACAAAGAAGATATGACTCTCATTAGAAATGTTTGGCTATTTCACACACAAAACAATCATATATACTAGTCTAACTAGGGTTACATAAGACACCATATATACTCATACATGACCGAATCGACATTACATCTTTGATAATCAGACTCCAAAAAGCCTAACACTTTTTCACGCGTGATTAAATAATTTTCCATGGATTAGTAGAAATTATAAAGATAATTGTTGACGAAATTGTGGTGTAAATGATTGATTGCAGGAGCCAACTCAGCCACATTTACATTGACAAACAAGTGCTCATACACAGTGTGGGGTGGCACCTTGAACAACGCCGACAAGCCTCCATTATCCCAGACCGGATTCGAACTAACTTCCGGCGCATCGGTGTCGCTCGACGCCCCAGAGGCATGGGGAGGTCGTTTCTGGGGCCGGACACAGTGCTCCACCGCTGCCTCCGGGAGCTTCTCATGTTCCTCCGGCGACTGCGGCTCTGGAACTATCGCCTGCAACGGTAAAGGAGCTGCACCACCAGCTACACTCATAGAATTCACTCTTGGGACGGGAGGTGGCCAAGATTTCTACGACACTAGCCTAGTTGATGGCTTCAACGTGCCCTTCTCCGTCGTCCCTCAAGGTGGCTCCGGCGACTGCAGAGAGAGCGGATGCCCGGCCGATGTGAACGCTGTCTGCCCTTCTGAATTGCAGTTGAAGGGATCAGATGGATCAACTGTCGGATGCAAGAGTGCTTGCGAAGTTTTCGGATCGCCGGAATATTGTTGCACCGGCGATTTTGGCAGTCCAGATACATGCAAGCCGACCAAGTACTCCATGATATTCAAGAATGCTTGTCCTCTTGCCTATAGCTATGCCTATGACGATAAATCCAGCACTTTCACTTGCACTGCTGCAAATTACCTTCTCACGTTCTGCCCATGAACTGAAAATCTTGTTTAGCTCTGTTTGTATGGAAATATTACTGATAAATTGATATGGGTCATATAATAAAATGAGAGGATATTTATATATTATATATTATCCAATTTCAATATAATAAATTCCAATAATATATAGCCTTTCATGGTGGTAAGAATTCCCTGTGCATGTTCCTTCCTGCAGTAATTTATTATTTCATATATCTGTCTCAGTAAAAAACAAGTCAATCGACATTCAGAATTTAGAAGATTTTTTTTTTTCAAAAAAAAAAAAAAAATTGGTTTGGGTCTCTATTAAAATGAAATTTTGGATTTTCTCATGGGCAGATACAAGTAATGCTTTAGCTATCTCCCCTTATTAGCTCAATGGGCTGAGCACGGGCTAAATTCTTGAGCCCATTTATGTAAAGAGTCGGCTTCAGACTTTTGCAAGAAACCCATAAAAACATGTCGTGCTTTTCAGCTCGTTTAGTCTTTGTATGTGAATATGTGTACACTTAGGTCATTTTCTGCTTTTTTTAAAAAAATATATATATTTGAAATCAATTAGAAAATTGACCTTTAACCTCTACGATCAAGTTGTTAAAAATTTAATTTTGAGTTCAAATTTAGTTACTTGTAGCTTATTAAATTTATATTTAAAAAAATAGTTGGATTTTTAATGGTCTCAAAGGGCGAGCTTGAGCTCAGCATTTTTCCAAATGGGCCAGATCAGGCTTTAACGTTACAAAGCCCAATGGGCTTTGGACAACCTTGGGCTTGAGCATAACTTAACCTAAACCTAGCCCATGAACGCCCCTAATTACCTGGTGGCTCTTTAAGGGCCCATCAAGTGCAAAACTACAGGCCATGTGTCATAATTTAGCTGTTACAGGGATTTATTTATTGACTCGAGTTAATGGGTGATGATGGTTGATATCTTTAGCCCATGTATATACATTCTCTTTGACCTATGTTGTGCAATGCATAGGGGTCTAAATATTAATAAAAAATTGATACGACTAAATATCAGTATATCAATAATATATATTGTATAAATATGCAATTGTGTTGATTAAAAAAATGTATTAAAAACATAAAATATATCGTATAAATGATATATCAACTACATTTGAATTTTTCATTGATAATATCTCAGCAGCACTAACCAAAACATATTAGACAACCCCAAAATGATAGGTATTGGCCAAACACATCGTATTGACCAATATTTGGACCCCCTTGGTAGTGAATGGATTAAATAAACATGTAGTCAGCTTCAAAACACAGCCATGTGTGGTTTCTTAGTGAATCTCAATGTTATCAGAACCGAATCGTCTAACGAACCATCTTCGAGGCATTTTGAGTTCAATCGCGATTAAAGCTGATCAAGTAATAATATAATATAAATAGTATATATAACATTAAATAAGACACCTTTTACAAATAACATTAATATAAATATTAAAAATAACATTCAAACTCTGATTAATATACCAAAACGGTAACAGATATGAGATAGAAATGGTAAGAAACCTTTATATTTCACATAAATCTATTTTTTAATATTTTGAAAGGAATAATTAAAAAAACAAAATTCAAATCACTGGTGAATCTAGTGTTTCTAGTATTTGATTTTTTTTTTTTCCTTTTTTAACGTGTTCAAACCACCAGCTAATATCTATTCATTCAAGTAAATTTTTGCTCGGTTTTTTTTCTTTTCCCGTACCTAAATTTAGGGTTCTGATAACACTGCTTGGTTTTTTCCTTTTCCGTAACTAAATTTCGGTATAAAATGTTTGGAGGGAAATAGGAAGATTTCATCCTGGGTTAGCTCCATCCCGTCATCCTTGTCTAAGTGATTTTGATCTCTGAAAATTCAGCCATTAGAATTTATTATTTTTTCTTCATGGCCTACCTCATGAATCTCGAACGGTAAGATATAGGAGTAACCCAAAGAGATTGAAGTGATAGCCAGGAACTTGTCTCGAATCCGTCTCAAGAAGTGACAGTCCTAAATTCAATGTCCACTCCACCTCAAAGGGCCGCTCTTCATAGGGTTACCCGGTGTGTGTGGGTAGGGAGGCTACCATATGCCCCAATGATTAGACAGGTGCTCTAAGAGACCCAGAGACCTTGTTTAAAATTTTGAAGCATTTTGTGATTCATAATTTTGTAGATAAAAGAACAGTTCTAATTGGACATGGGTGCAATTTTTAGGGGAAGGTGGGTGTGAGGTGGAGAACGGATCCATTTGATCCACTATGGGGCACATAACTCAAACTTTGCACCAAGCTTTATGCAAACTCATTTGTGGGTGATCCCATATATATAGAGTGAGAGATATGGATATGATCAAATTCAATACTATACAATCAATGAATTTACACCCTATGGTGTTTCTTACAACCTTATCCTCCACCACACTTAGCAATTCAAGTTTTCGAACAACAATATTCATATGAAATGCTCTTGAGGTCTCGTGGTGCTTCACTCCTTTCCAAACAAAGAACTCATGACCATACGAAGTGAGTTTGTTGTGAAACCTTTCCTACATAAGAAGAAAGCAAATACCAATAACATAAAATATTTACAAGAAAATAAATTTTCTTAAAATAATAACATTAGAGATGCATTGGATCATCACAGAACATCAGCCCTTATAAAGCTTTTATGGACATGTATGTCAATGCTTTTGGGGACTCGTAAAGTTTAGACCCAGATTTGGGTGATAAGTTCTTTCTTGATCATTTGCCGTTAAGAAACAAATGTCCGATAATGGGAAACTATTGTGCTGCCCAAGCTAGGTCACTGTTTAGTTTGCTAAGGTACACGTGAGGGAACATGGTTGTGCAAGACGAATGATTGTTCTCACAAACCTTGGATCATGGATGTGAATGTCCTAAAAATCTTCTGACAAACAAAATTGTATCCTTCTATTCCAAGAATGGTCTGCTGAATTGAGATTATTTTTGCATTTGGTTCTCAAATGCTCACTGTCACCCACCGTTCCAAAAAAAAAAAAAGGTCCAAGTAGGAAGGGACAAATGTCCAAGTAGGCTCATAATAGGATAGTGGATGAGAATATGATCAGCTGATTTTTCATGATTCCAACACAAGCAGCATATGTCAGGAAGAGCAAAGTTTCTGAGCTAAGCTAAATGAGTCTTGTATCCCATTTTGACCATGAAAAGCTTCCAATTGAGCTTTCTATAATCAAGGTGCAAAATTGTTTTCTCAGAGGCCGGCTATATCAGCCACCAGAAAAACTGATAACAAATGGTTGTCTCAGTTTGCAGTTGTATTGCATTCCAGCAGCATGTAAATCTTCAAACCCCAAGAAAAATTGGGAAAAAAAAAAATCTAAACTAAAGCAAATTTTCTTTTTATTGAATAGATAGAATCCAAAAAATGTCCTCCAAGCTATGTTGTGTGATAAGTTGGGAATGCTTGTGTCTTGTGTTTGAAAGCTCAAATCAATCATCACAATATTTAATTCATTCAAGTTGCCCATGAGTTGTGGAGCCTGATTTCCTCTAAGATTTAGCACCTGTCGTTGCTGATATAGCTTGGTGGTGAGCTGGTTTGGGGGTTGTATGGGGGGCAATGCGTCCTTTGCTAGGGGATTTGCCCCACTCGAATTTTTGGGGTGGTTATTACTATAGGTGTTTTGGTAAGTTTCTCCTTTGTAATGTATTTATAACCCTATGTGCATTAGGCTTGATTAACACACGAAAACAAAGAAGAGTGTAGTGCATGGAAAATGTTGTAACTACCTATTTTGATCATTGTGGATTTTTATGCTGCTCCGTAGTTTTTTTTCCACAAAGGTTTTCCACGTAAATCTATGGCTTTTGCTTTCTTTTGTGATTGCTTGTTTTTTTTTTTTTTTTCTCAATAGGCCATTACTTTTTTTTTTTTGTAACATGGGTATCCCCACTCCAAATTGGAGGTGAGGCTAATCACATGAGCATGTGTAAACCTCCAATCCATACACTGATAAGTCGATGAGGAGTAACTCCATAGGGTGTGGTCTAAAGGAGTTTGAGCATGCATCGAATACAAGACCTCCCTTCATGAGAGAAACTTCTTGACCGTCAGGGCAACCCCTCTATTGCTTTCAACTGCTTTAAATAACCGGTCACTTTATCCGCTGCTGTCTGTTTCTTTGTTAGTAATTTGGTTTAAATTTCCAATTTGATATACCATTTTCTTTTTATACGATGAGGGGAGATTTCATTCTGATGTTGTATGTTTGGTGGTCTTTCAGCTTGTTAAAGATTATCAAGCATGGGCTTCTGGGGACACATCAAGGCAGCCTCTTGGAACTGGCCAACTTTGAAGCGCCTCTAGAACTTGACATTGCTATAGCCATCAGTAGATGCAAAGGTTCAATATTAGTCTTCCATGCTTCTGTCACAGTTGATGCTGAAGAATCCCTTTCATAGGAACCAGTGTCTTCAAATAGCTTCTTCATTTTTAATCCTTGTTATTTTTTTGGTAAATATATTAGAAGATATGACAATGGTCATGTATGCATATATATATATATTTTTTCCAATTAAATGATATCAAACTAAACTCTCATACTTATCTGGGCCATTCTCCGTAGTTGTTTATCCAGTGCGTGTGAGATTGGGAGGTTTACACATGCCCCAAGAACTGATCGGGTTAAAATGTCCCATGTTCAAATACAGGTGAGACCCCTATACACCTTTGTCTTAAAAAAAAAGTTACCCTGATTGCAGTGTCTGTGTTCCCTGATCTAGCAAACTATGAATCCGAGTATGGGTGGATTGCAGTCAAAACACTTCAGCATAGAGTCACTAATCCATACTTTAAATATATGCTCTTTATTATTTCTATATAAACACATGAAATGTGAATCAATTTGTGGGTTTTGCATCTATTAGTTTATGTCATATTTAATTTTTAAAATTTAATAAAACAAATATTATAAAGAAAAAATGTCTCACCCCTTTCAAGTTGGGACGTTGGCTTGATTTGGGATGTCTAGCAATTCAAGTTTGTTGGTTCAAGTCCAATAGATGTCAAAAAAGCTCATAGAAAGAAGAGACATTTCATATTCAAAATGTAATAAGGTAGAGGTTCTTCTGAATGAATGATAAGGTAGGCAACAACGTAAATGAAGCCTGTGGAACCCACTATTTATTTCATGTGTGCCCCACATCCATCGTTTATCTGGTGGACCCCACATTGGTTTAAAGATGAGAAATCTCTCCGAATAGGTGGTTGTAGCCTAATATCTTTTCAGGAATTTATCAGTTGTGAATTGGTTCACAATGATCCATTCTGAATGTTTATGATATTGTCCTGGCTTTATTCAATTTTTTTTATTGAAAGTTAATACTAATTTTTGTTTAATAGATCATTTTGTCGATTTTTTCTCCTACCAGCCACATCATGTTTCAATTACTCCATCTTCTTGAGAAGTGCAGAATTTTGAGAAATGGGTTTATCTATACCATCTAGAATTTTGAGAAAATCCGGAATATATATATATATATATTACAATTCTGAAAATGGAAACAATTAAAGAATCAATTAAATCAATCTATGATTCTTTTGATCCCTTGATTAAAGAAACTAACAATTAAAAAAAAAAAAAAAACAAATAGAAAGCTATTGATGAAATCGTGAGGGTCGACTTGGCGGTTTGAGTTGCAGGAGGTTTGGATTCGAGTAACTTTCAATACAAAAGGGTTATTTCCCATAGTTTTATCCGATGTGTGTGGATAGGGAGATATGCACATATTTCAAAGATTAATTAGGTGTTCTAAGGGGTTTCGACACCTTAGTCTTAAAAAAAAATGGAAAGCTATTGATGGAGAATTAATTGGGTGAAGACTTTTCTCTAATAAGAAGTCAAATTTGATGTTTCAATTGAATAGAAAACAGGCCGGATGAATAATAGAATCCTCATTGACTGTAGAAAATGTTTCCCGTAGGAAGAGTGCAGAGGAAAAAACAGAAAATTGTCACAATTTTCCAATGCATAGCCGTGTCATTTTTTGAAACCATTAGTTTCTTGCAAATGGACAAATTTAGGAAATTTTGTCTGATATTTGGGTTTTCATTTTTTTAATGCTGTTTTTTTAATTAAAAAAGTGATATTTAAAAAAAAAAAAAGAGAGAGACAAAAACGATATTTTTACCCCTCATCACTCTAAACCCTTTAAATTTTTCTTAAAGAAGAGACAGAAATGATGTTTTTATCTCTCATCACTACAACTCCTTTAAATTTTTCTATGATATTCTTTCAAGTGCACGACACAAAAACGTTGGGCTCATCTTTCTTTTCTACAAGGGTGGTCTAATTATTTTTTTAGAGTAATTTAATGAATAAATCTATTGATAACCTCTTTTTACCATAACTTTATCTCCTCTTCTTCTCCATGGAACTTGGGACAAAACTTTTCTTCTCTTTATTTAAATTTTTATAGATGTGATTTATTATTGTGACTTTGATTCATTAGCTTGATTTTGTCAATGGAGAAAAACCCATATAATTGTGACTAAATATTCTAAGGCCACGTGAATTAGAAATTTATAAATTTGAACTCTTCATCAACCATATTTCACGTCTCATTTCCTTCATTCATGGGGCTTAAGATGTCATAAACTTCACAAGCCATATTTCACGTTGGAGTTCGATCAATTCATTGCTTCTAGATTTGGGTTGAGAATTTATAAAATTCAACAATAAAGAATTTAAATTTACAAGAAGTTAGGCCCACGTAACACGTAATCGAACTGGAGGTATGATAATCATATACCAAATGATTGAGAAGTAAGATTAAATAAAATAGACGTTCAAAATAAATGATAAAAACACCCCGCACGAGGTTGCTCAGTTGGTAATATTATACCTCAGGAAGTAGGATGGTGCGAGTTTGAGTCTCCATGGCGTAACCTGTGGTTATTCTGTGGGGATATGTGACGTCAGTAGAAAGGGGGTTTAATAGCATTGTGCTCTATGTTCTCCCTCCGTCATTAAAAAAAATTGATAAGAACTATATACCAAATGCCATCAAGTTGATCTGCAACTCAGGTTGGGCGGGCCGACTGGAGTTGATATGTATAGAACCCGACCCGACCCGACCAGAATTCTAACCCAAATTCTGATCCGACTCGCATTTTGAACCAATTTTAGACTAATTTTAGACGGGTCGGGTTCACTTATAAAATCCTCAACCTAACCCGGCCCGAATTTCATGCGGGATTTTATCTTCTCAGCCCTACCCGACCTGCTAACCCGAAATTCTCGACCCCACCGGCATGAATTCTTGGGTCGGGTCATGCGGATAGAGCCAAAACCCGACCCGAGTTGCAGCCCTATATTTAACAAACATCAACATGACTAAAATAGATTTATTCACAATTAAACCAATAGGCTGTCAATGTGAACCTCTTTCAAAGTCTTTAATGTATGTAGAAGTATTTATCGTAATCTATCCAAACAAGGAAATTTTGTAACATTAGACTTCTCATTACCCTTATATATTCCTCCCAAAGCACAAGAACTCTCCCACCAAATAACAAGTCATTCTCAATTGCTCTTCTAATCTCTCTAGCCATGGAAAACAAGTTTTCCTCTCTCTTCTCTTTTCTTTGCTATTTGCAGGTCAGTAGACATTTTGATATTCTGCTTCTTGTTTTTCTCTTCTTTGTTTTAGTTGAGAGGAAAGTCTCTCTCTTTTTTTTTTCTTTTTTTTTTTTTCATTCATGGCTAACAAGAAATGCAGGTGTTGGTATGTTACTATGCCACCTCTAGCAATAAAATACTAAAGGAAAAGCTTTTGTTTTGGGTGTTTTGGGTATGTATACAATGGATCATCAATAAATATTGTTCAAGATTTCTGGATTATTCACTTTCAAAACCTGATTTCTGAGATTCAAGTCCAGAGAAATATAATTTCGCTGGTTGGATTTGTACCTGATTCAAATGAAAATAGGCACTTAATATTAATAATTATTGACATATACTTTTATTTATATGAAAATATATAAACTGTGTAAATATTTATTATATATGCATCATATTATTAAATAAATACCAACATATTATTATAAAAAAAACAAGATAGTAATGGCAAACCAAAAAGGTCTATATGTAGATCTGCAGTCCATTTATCAACACACCTAACAATATTGAAAAAATAGAAAGAGAAATCAAGAAAAGAGATACAAACCACACGATACAAAGATGTTAAAGAGGTTCTTCTTCGGTAAAGCAAAATAAAGAAGATATGACTCTCATTAGACACCATATATACTCATCCGCAACAGAATCAACATTACATCTCTCATGATCACACTCCAAAGAGCCTAACCCTTTTTCACGCGTGATTAAATAATTTTCCATGGATTAGTACAAATTATAAAGATAATTGTTGACGAAATTGTGGTGTAAATGATTGATTGCAGGAGCCAACTCAGCCACATTTACATTGACAAACAAGTGCTCATACACAGTGTGGGGTGGCACCTTGAACAACGCCGACAAGCCTCCATTATCCCAGACCGGATTCGAGCTAACTTCCGGCGCATCCGTGTCGCTCGACGCCCCAGAGGCATGGGGAGGTCGCTTCTGGGGCCGGACACAGTGCTCCACCGCTGCCTCCGGGAGCTTCTCATGTGCCTCCGGCGACTGCGGCTCTGGAACTATCGCCTGCAACGGTAAAGGAGCTGCACCACCAGCTACACTCATAGAATTCACTCTTGGGACGGGAGGTGGCCAAGATTTCTACGACACTAGCCTAGTTGATGGCTTCAACGTGCCCTTCTCCGTCGTCCCTCAAGGTGGCTTCGGCGACTGCAGAGAGAGCGGATGCCCGGCCGATGTGAACGCTGTCTGCCCTTCTGAATTGCAGTTGAAGGGATCAGATGGATCAACTGTCGGATGCAAGAGTGCTTGCGAAGCTTTCGGATCGCCGGAATATTGTTGCACCGGCGATTTTGGCAGTCCAGATACATGCAAGCCGACCAAGTACTCCATGATATTCAAGAATGCTTGTCCTCTTGCCTATAGCTATGCCTATGACGATAAATCCAGCACTTTCACTTGCACTGGTGCAAATTACCTTCTCACGTTCTGCCCATGAACTGAAAATCTTGTTTAGCTCTGTTTGTATGGAAATATTACTGATAAATTGATATGGGTCATATAATAAAATGAGAGGATATTTATATATTATATATTATCCAATTTCAATATAATAAATTCCAATAATATATAGCCTTTCATGGTGGTAAGAATTCCCTGTGCATGTTCCTTCCTGCAGTAATTTATTATTTCATATATCTGTCTCAGTAAAAAACAAGTCAATCGACATTCAGAATTTAGAAGATTTTTTTTTTTCAAAAAAAAAAAAAATTGGTTTGGGTCTCTATTAAAATGAAATTTTGGATTTTCTCATGGGCAGATACAAGTAATGTTTTAGCTATCTCCCCTTATTAGCTCAATGGGCTGAGCACGGGCTAAATTCTTGAGCCCATTTATGTAAAGAGTCGGCTTCAGACTTTTGCAAGAAACCCATAAAAACATGTCGTGCTTTTCAGCTCGTTTAGTCTTTGTATGTGAATATGTGTACACTTAGGTCAGTTTATGCTTTTTTTAAAAAAATATATATATTTGAAATCAATTAGAAAATTGACCTTTAACCTCTACGATCAAGTTGTTAAAAATTTAATTTTGAGTTCAAATTTAGTTATTTGTAGCTTATTAAATTTATATTTAAAAAAATAGTTGGATTTTTAATGGTCTCAAAGGGCGAGCTTGAGCTCAGCATTTTTCCAAATGGGCCAGATCAGGCTTTAACGTTACAAAGCCCAATGGGCTTTAAACAACCTTGGGCTTGAGCATAACTTAACCTAAACCTAGCCCATGAACGCCCCTAATTACATGGTGGCTCTTTAAGGGCCCATCAAGTGCAAAACTACAGGCCATGTGTCATAATTTAGCTGTTACAGGGATTTATTTATTGACTCGAGTTAATGGGTGATGATGGTTGATATCTTTAGCACATGCATATACATTCTCTTTGACCTATGTTGTGCAATGCATAGGGGCCTAAATATTAATAAAAAATTGATACGACTAAATATCAGTATATCAATAATATATATCGTATAAATATGCAATTGTGTTGATTAAAAAAATGTATTAAAAACATAAAATATATCGTATAAATGATATATCAACTACATTTGAATTTTTCATTGATAATATCTGAGCAGCATTGACCAAAATATATTAGACAACCCCAAAATGATAGGTATTGGCCAGACACATCGTATTGACCAATATTTGGACCCCCTTGGTAGTGAATGGATTAAATAACGTGTAATCAGCTTCAAAACACAGCCATGTTTCGTTTCTTAGTGAATCTCAATGTTATCAGAACCTGATTGGTTTCTTAGTGAATCTCAATGTTATCAGAACCGAATCGTCTAACGAACCGTCTTCGAGGCATTTTGAATTCAACCACGATTAAAGCCGATCAAGTAATAATAAAATATAAATAGTATATATAACATTAAATAAGACACCTTTTTACAAATAAAATTAATATAAACATTAAAAATAACATTCAAACTCTGAGTAATATACCAAAACGGTAAAAAATATGAGATAGAAATAGTAAGAAACCTTTATATTTCAAATAAATCCATTTTTTTAATATTTTTAAAGGAATTTAAAAAAAAAAAATTCAAACCACTGGTGAAACCAGTGTTTCTTGTCACGCCCCGACCTGACCGGTGGGCCCGGAACGCGACTGATATTTTTTTTTTTTTGAAAGGTAAGTAAACTAAACCACAAGCACGCTTACTGGGCCGGATCAACAGTTAGGCCCAGCAGTTACACATCAGCCTGTTAAGTGGACTCAAACATGTACCATATGCCTGCCCCAAAGACAAAGCAAAAACAACACAACAATAACATCCAATCATAATATGATCAAACAGATACCAACATTGATTAATCATCATAACATTGTCTCAAATGGCAACATAGCCGATTACAACATTTAAACATAAATTAAGTACCACATCCGGTACTTAATACAAAAACAACGGTTCTTAGAACCAACAGAAAGATCAGGGCATTCCTCTACGGGGGAATCCCAAAACACTACTTTATCTCAAATGCCCTAAGCCTGAAAGAGAGGGTCCTCCTCTTCGGGTTCATCGCCTGAAAGGTGAGTGGTGTGAGCTAACTAGCCCAGTGAAGGATAATTAACAATGCACATTAAGCAAATAGTAAAACAGGTTAACAACAGTTCAATATCACATGCTTGATAACAGTAAGCATAATCTTAAATCAGATAATAACATCATCAACTATCAATCACTGCCATTATCCACCGTAACGCCTGCCGACCACACTGAGACCAGTATTAAGTCCCGACACGGTCAAAATACATCCTTCCAAGTACATCTCCGGCTCTTAAACTTAGCCGATACTGACACCCTCAAGTCAGCAACTGACGACAGCATGGTCCGCCCATGGTCCAGTAGACATAAACCATCTCTCATATGGCCGATATTGGTTCAATAGCCCAGGTACGTGGAAGCAGTCTTACATACACATACGGTCAACACCGTAATATCAAATCATCACAGCACTCTTACCATAGTGCATCATGTATAGGCACATGAGTGGGTTCATCAAAACTGAAACCACTCATTGCTCAAAATAACACATGTTTACAAAATCTGCAGAGTTAAGTTCCCTCACCGTGATCGTGTGGTTTCGCGGTCTCTGTCAAACAACATACAAGTGCGTAATCAATATACATATCAGATACGTACATATACGTAGTATTTGGAAATCACACGTTTTCCCACAAAATATCCAGGGTTCATGGAAATGAGTCTCCTACTTGGTTTCTAGCCTTTTTAAATCATCCACAAGATAATAATATAATAATAAAAAGGGGCTCAGTCCAAACTCATATTGTCTTCTGGGCATTGACCAAATTGACGTATTGAGTGAGGTCTAGATCCTCGGGTCACTTCTCGGCTGTCTTCTGGATAGGACCAGAGCTGACATTTTGAGTAGGCCTCGAGGTCACCCAGTGCCCGACTATAGTGCCGGCCTGAAAGTGAATCACTCAGTTCCCGACTAATGTCGGACTGAAAGCGGATACAATAATATTTACACTATAAATAATAAGAGAAAGGGGTTAGTACAGTTTTATTTAACAAGGGGGGTATAAATCATCACATCACATAATCTAACGAAATAATAATTTTTTTTTTTGAATAAAATAATAATATTTAATTATTTAATTATTTATTCATTTTTTTTCTTCGATGGGAACGACCATTTGAAATCATAAGCAACCATATTCTCAAATAAAAATAATTTTTTTTTTGGAATAAAATAATAATATTTAATTATTTAATTATTTATTCATTTTTTTTTCTTCGGTGGGTACCACCATTTGAAATCATAAGCAACCATATTCTCAAATAGTTTTTTTTTTTTTTTGGAATAAAATAATAATATTTAATTATTTATTCATTTATTTTATTATAATATATATATAATTTTTTTTTTTAATGGGAACCAACCTTTTAAAAGCACAGCAACATTAAAAAAAATATTTTTTTTTTATTTTTATTTTTTTTTCCATTTTTTTTTCTTCCTCTTCTTCTTCCCCGTTCACAGTCTGCAACAGACAGTGAACGGCCGGTGAACAGTAAAACCGAAAATAGAAAATGGGGTATTTTCGGGACTCGGTTTTTACATCTGACCGGTCCGATGGATTCCTCCGAGAGTCCTCTTTCCACAGGAAGAGGTTTGGAGCTTTGAAACTCAGTGAGCCATCCGATATTAACACCGGAAGCTTACTGATACGAGGAACCCTAAAATTTTCCCTAAATCTTTGAAATCGATTTTCTCACTGAAATCAGAGCCAAATTCAAAAAATTTTTATTCAAAACCGATCGAAATTGAAAGGGGAATGCAATGGTTACCTGTGATTGAGTTTTTAGGCTGAAATCCGGAATTTTTTCTGAAAATCTCCTCTAAGTTACTGGTTGAAAAAAAGAGCAGAGGGTCGGCTGAAATCAGAGAGTAGAGAGAAGGGAGAAGAGAAGGAAATCAGTGGGAGTTAAAACCAAAAATTGAGACGGAATTTATAGGGTTTTTCGGCAGGAAAATCCGGCACGCGCGATGGGACGGGACGTCGGAAAATCGCCGGAAAATCGGGCAGCAGGGGCCTGCCGCACGCGGCTGATGGTGCTACAGTAACAGCAGGTTTTCTGCTGTTTTGCAAATCAGCCCTTCATATTTTCCATTTTTGCAAAAAGGGCCTCATTTTGATAAAAATTGGATTTTTAACTAAAAAAATAATTTTAAAAGCTCAAAAATTTAATCCAACCTTACAGATAGGTTGGGTTTTAAAAATCTTAATCACCATAAAAATTTCAGATTTTATCTCTTATTAAAATCATTTATTTAAATAAAATTCATATTTTACCCATAATTACTTAATTAAACAAATGTAAAAATAACTAATTTGTAGAACTTATTTTGAAGTGAAATGAAATAACTAGACCATTCTTAAAATGGTCTACCATAAAATACTAATTTCAAAATTTATTTTATTTTCAAAACCCTTTAAAATAATTAATACTCCCTTTCGGGGTTTTGACGGGCGATATTTAAATATCATTTTCTGAAAATAATTTTATTTTAAAATCAGAAATGCAAATCCTTAATTAAAGAAAACATTATTCACCAATAATATTCACAAAATCACACAATTTATAAAAATATACACAACAAGTGGTAAATTACCAAAATGCCCCTCCAGCTCGACGAGCTGAATCACTGAGTTTTCAGGCTCAAATCGGGCCAAACTTGGGCTTTCCTCGAAGCCCTAACCAAAAACTTCAAGATCAACCGGTTAAACATGATTAACGAGCTAAAACTCGCCTAATCTGGGGTAGGGTATTACATTTCTAGTATCTGATTCTTTTCCCTTTTTTAATGTGTTCAAACCACCAACCAATATCTTTATTCAAGTAAATTTTTGCTCGACTTTTTTCTTTTCCCGTACCTAAATTTAGGGTTCCGATAACACTGCTTGGTTTTTTACTTTTTCGTACCTTAATTTAGGTATAAAATGTATGGGAAAATAGGAAGATTTCATCTTGGGTTAGCTCCATCCCGTCATCCTTGTCTAAGTGATTTTGATCTCTGAAAATTCAGCCATTAGAATTCATTATTTTTTCTTCATGGCCTACCTCATGAATCTCGAACGGTAAGATATAGGAGTAATCCAAAGAGATTGAAGTGATGGCCAAGAACCAGTCTCGAACCCGTCTCAGGAAGTGGGAGTCCTGAGTTCAATGTTCACTCCACCTCAAAGGGTCGCTCTTCATAGAGTTACCCGGTGTGTGTGGGTAGGGAAGCTCCCATATGCCCCAACGATTAGACGGTTGCTCTAAGAGACCAGGACACCTTGTTTAAAATTTCGAAACATTTTGTGATTCATAATTTTGTAGATAAACCGTTCTAATTGAACATGGGTGCAATTCTAAGGGAAAGGTGGGTGCAAGGAGAATGGATCCATTTGATCCACTATAGGGCACATAACTCAAACTTTGCACCAAGCTTTATGCAAACTCATTTGTGGGTGATCATATATATATATAGAGAGAGAGAGTGGAGATATGGACATGATCAAAATCAATACTATACAATCAATGAATTTATACCCTATGGTATTTCTTACAACCTTATCCTCCACCAGAATTAGCACTTCAATTTTCCGCACAACAATATTCATATGAAAGCCTCTTGAGGTCTCGTGCTGCTTCACTCCTTTCCAAACAAAGAACTCATGACCATACGAAGTGAGTTTGTTGTGAAACCTTTCCTACATAAGAAGAAATCAAATACCAATAACATAAAATATTTACAAGAAAATAAATTTTCTTAAAATAATAACATTAGAGATGCTTTGGATCATCACAGAACAACAGTTCTTATAAAGCTTTTATGGACATGTATGTCAATGCTTTTGGGGACTCGTAAAGTTTAGACCCAGATTTGGGTGATAAGCTCTTTCTTGATCATTTGCCGTTAAGAGACAAATGTCCGATAATGAGAAACTATTGTGCTGCCCAAGCTAGGTCACAGTTTAGTTTGCTAAGGTACACGAGGAACACGTGAGGGAACATGGTTGTGCAAGACGAATGATTTTTCTCACAAACCTTGAATCATGGATGTGAATGTCCTAAAAATCTTCTGACAAACAAAATTGTATCCTTCTATTCCAAGAATGGTCTGCTGAATTGAGATTATTTCTGCATTTGGTTCTCAAATGCCCACTGTCACCCACCGTTCAAAAAAAAAAAATGTCCAAGTAGGAAGGGAAAAATGTCCAAGTAGGCTCATAATAGGATAGTGGATGAGAATGTGATCAGCTGATTTTTCATGATTCCAACACAAGCAGCATATGTCAGGAAGAGCAAAGTTTCTGAGCTAAGCTGAATGAGTCTTGTATCCCATTTTGACCATGAAAAGCTTCCAATTGAGCTTTCTATAATCATGGTTCAAAATTGTTTTCTCAAAGGCTGGCCATATCAGCCACCAGAGAAACTGATAACAAATGGTTGTCTCAGTTTGCAGTTGTATTGCATTCTAGCAGCATGTAAATCTTCAAACCCCAAGAAAAATTGGGAAAAAAAAAATCTAAACTAAAGCAAATTTTCTTTTTATTGAATAGATAGAATCCAAAAAATGTTCTCCAAGCTATGTTGTGTGATAAGTTGGGAATGCTTGTGTCTTGTGTTTGAAAGCTCAAATCAATCATCACAATATTTCAATCATTCAAGTTGCCCATGAGTTGTGGAGCCTGATTTCCTTTAAGATTTAGCCCATGTTGTTGCTGATCTAGCTTGGTGGTGAGCTGGTTTGGGGGTTGTATGGGAGGCAATGCGTCCTCTGCTAGGGGATTTGCCCGACTCGAATTTTTGGGGTGGTTATTACTATAGGTGTTTTGGTAAGTTTCTCCTTTGTAATGTATTTATAACCGTATGTGCATTAGGCTTGATTAACACACGAAAACAAAGAAGAGTGTAGTGCATGGAAAATGTTGTAACTACCTATTTTGATCATTGTGGATTTTTATGCTGCTACGTAGTTTTTTTTCCACAAGGGTTTTCCACGTTAATTTGTGTCTTTTGCTTTCTTTTGTGATTGCTTGTTTGTTTTTGTTCTCAACTGGCCAATTTTTTTTTTTTGTAACATAGGTATCTCTACTCCAAATTGGAAGTGGGACTAATCTCACGAGCATGTGTAAACCTCCCAATCCACATACTGGTAAGTTGATGAGAAGTAATCCCATGGGGTGTGGCCCAAAGGAGTTTGAGTGTACATCGAATTCAAGACCTCTCTTTATGAGGGAAGCTTCTTCTTGACCATCAGACCAACCCCTTTGTTCCTTTCAACTGCTTTAAATAACTGGTCACTTTATCCGCTGTTGTCTGTTTCTTTGTTAGTAATCTGGTTTTAATTTCCAATTTGATATACCATTTTCTTTTTATATGATGAGGGGAGATTTCATTCTGATGTTGTATGTTTGGTGGTCTTTCAGCTTGTTAAAGATTATCAAGCATGGGCTTCTGGGGACACATCAAGGCAGCCTCTTGGAACTGGCCAACCTTGAAGCGCCTCTAGAACTTGACATTGCTATAGCCATCAGTAGATGCAAAGCTTCAATTTTAGTCTTCCATGCTTCTGTCACAGTTGATGCTGAAGAATCCCTTTCATAGGAACCAGTGTCTTCAAGTAGCTTCTTCATTTTTAATCCTTGTTACTTTTTTGGTAAATATATTAGCAGATATGATAGTGGTCATGTATGGATATCTTTTTTTTTTTCAATTAAATGATGTCAAACTAAATTCTCATACTGGGCCACGTTCCGTAGTTGTTTATCCAGTGCGTGTAAGATTGAGAGGTTTACACATGCCCTAAGAACTAGTCGGGTTAAAATGTCCCATGTCCACTATTTAGTTCATGTGTGCCCCACATCCATAGTTTATCTGGTGGACCCCACACTGGTTTAAAGATGAGAAATCTCTCCGAATAGGTGATTGTAGCCTAATATCGTTTCAGGAATTTATCAGTTGTGAATTGGTTCACAATGAACCATTCTGAATGTTTATGATAGTGTTCTGGCTTCATTCAAATTTTTTCTCCTACCAGCCACATCATGTTTCAATTACTCCATCTTCTTGAGAAGTGCAGAATTTTGAGAAATGGGTTTATCTATACCATCTAGAATTTTGAGAAAATCCAGAATATATATATATATATATATATTACAATTCTGAAAAAGGAAACAATTAAGAATCAATTAAATCAATCTATGATTCTTTTGATCCCTTGATTAAAGAAACTAACAATTAAGAAAATATATACAAATAGAAAGCTATTGATGAAATCGTGAGGGTCGACTTGGCGGTCTGAGTTGCAGGAGGTTTGGATTCGAGTAACTTTCAATACAAAAGGGTTATTTCTCATAGTTTTATCCGATGTGTGTGGATAGGGAGATATGCACATGCTTCAAAGATTAATTAGGTGATCTAAGGGGTTTCGACACCTTAGTCTTAAAAAAAAATGGAAAGCTATTGATGGAGAATTAATTGGGTGAAGACTTTTCTCTAATAAGAAGTCAAATTTGATGTTTCAATTGAATAGAAAACAGGCCGGATGAATAATAGAATCCTCACTGACTGTAGAAAATGTTTCCCGTAGGAAGAGTGCAGAGAAAAAAACAGAAAATTGTCACAATTTTCCAATGCATAGCCGTGTCATTTTAGGAAACCATTAGTTTCTTGCAAATGGACAAATTTAGGAAATTTTGTCTGATATTTGGATTTTCATTTTTTTTTTGAATGCTGCTTTTTTTAATAAAAATATGATATTTAAAAAAAAAAGAGAGAGACAAAAACGATATTTTTACCCGTCATCACTCTAATTCCTTTAAATTTTTCTTAAAGAAGAGACAAAAATGATATTTTTATCTCTCATCACTCCAACTCCTTTAAATTTTTCTATGATATTCTTTCAAGTGTACAACACAAAAACCTTGGGCTCATCTTTCTTTTCAACAAGGGTGGTCTAATTTTTTTTTTTTAGAGTAATTTAATGAATAATCTATTGAATAAATCTATGGAACTTGGGACAAAACTTTTCTTCTCTTTATTTAAATTTTTATAGATGTGATTTATTATTGTGACTTTGATTCATTAGCTTGATTTTGTCAATGGAGAAAAACCCATATAATTGTGACTAAATATTCTAAGGCCACGTGAGTTAGAAATTTATAAATTTGAACTCTTCATCAACCATATTTCACGTCTCATTTCCTTCATTCATGGGTCTTAAGATGTCATAAACTTCACAAACCATATTTCACGTTGGAGTTCGATCAATTCATTGCTTCTAGATTTGGGTTGACAATTTATAAAATTCAACAATAAAGAATTTAAATTTACAAGAAGTTAGGCCCACATAACACGCAATCAAACCGGAGGTATGATAATCATATATAAAATGATTGAGAAGTAAGATTAAATAAAATAGACGTTCAATATAAATGATAAAAACACCCTGCACAAGGTAGCTCAAGGTAGCTCAGTTGGTAATATTCTACTTCAGGAAGTATGATGGTGCGAGTTTGAGTCTCCGTGGAGTAACGTGGTGATTATTCTGTGGGGATATAGGACGTCACCCGAAAGGGGTCTAATAGCGTTGTGCTCAATGTTCCCCTTCCGTCATTAAAAAAAAATGATAAGAACTATATACCAAATGCTATCAAGTTGATCTGCAACTCAGGTCGGGCGGGTTGGGTTTCTTAAAACCCAACCCGACTCGAGTTGATATATATGGAACCCGACCTGACCTGACCAGAATTCTAACCCAAATTCTGATCCGACTCGTATTTTGAACCAATTTTAGACGGGTTGGGTTCACTTATAAGATCCTCAACCTGACCCGGCCCGAATTTCATGCGGGATTTTATCTTCTCAGCCCTACCCGACCCGCTAACCCGAAATTCTCGACTCCACCGGCATGATTTCTTGGGTCGGGTCATGCGGATAAGGCCAAAACCCGACCCGAGTTGCAGCCCTATATTTAACAAACATCAACATGACTAAAATAGATTTATTCACAATTAAACCAATAGGCTGTCAATGTGAACCTCTTTCAAAGTCTTTAATGTATGTAGAAGTATTTATCGTAATCTATCCAAACAAGGAAATTTTGTAACATTAGACTTCTCATTACCCTTATATATTCCTCCCAAAGCACAAGAACTCTCCCACCAAATAACAAGTCATTCTCAATTGCTCTTCTAATCTCTCTAGCCATGGAAAAACAAGTTTTCCTCTCTCTTCTCTTTTCTTTGCTATTTGCAGGTCAGTATACATTTTGATATTCTGCTTCTTGTTTTTCTCTTCTTTGTTTTAATTCAGAGGAAAGTCTCTCTCTTTTTTTTTTCATTCATGGCTAACAAGAAATGCAGGTTTTGGTATGTTACTATGCCACCTCTAGCAATAAAATACTAAAGGAAAAGCTTTTGTTTTGGGTGTTTTGGGTATGTATACAATGGATCATCAATAAATATTGTTCAAGATTTCTGGATTATTCACTTTCAAAACCTGATTTCTGAGATTCAAGTCCAGAGAAATATAATTTCGCTGGTTGGATTTGTACCTGATTCAAATGAAAATAGGCACTTAATATTAATAATTATTGACATATACTTTTATTTATATGAAAATATATAAACTGTGTAAATATTTATTATATATGCATCATATTATTAAATAAATACCAACATATTATTATAAAAAAAACAAGATAGTAATGGCAAACCAAAAAGGTCTATATGTAGATCTGCAGTCCATTTATCAACACACCTAACAATATTGAAAAAATAGAAAGAGAAATCAAGAAAAGAGATACAAACCACACGATACAAAGATGTTAAAGAGGTTCTTCTTCGGTAAAGCAAAATAAAGAAGATATGACTCTCATTAGACACCATATATACTCATCCGCAACAGAATCAACATTACATCTCTCATGATCACACTCCAAAGAGCCTAACCCTTTTTCACGCGTGATTAAATAATTTTCCATGGATTAGTACAAATTATAAAGATAATTGTTGACGAAATTGTGGTGTAAATGATTGATTGCAGGAGCCAACTCAGCCACATTTACATTGACAAACAAGTGCTCATACACAGTGTGGGGTGGCACCTTGAACAACGCCGACAAGCCTCCATTATCCCAGACCGGATTCGAGCTAACTTCCGGCGCATCCGTGTCGCTCGACGCCCCAGAGGCATGGGGAGGTCGCTTCTGGGGCCGGACACAGTGCTCCACCGCTGCCTCCGGGAGCTTCTCATGTGCCTCCGGCGACTGCGGCTCTGGAACTATCGCCTGCAACGGTAAAGGAGCTGCACCACCAGCTACACTCATAGAATTCACTCTTGGGACGGGAGGTGGCCAAGATTTCTACGACACTAGCCTAGTTGATGGCTTCAACGTGCCCTTCTCCGTCGTTCCTCAAGGTGGCTCCGGCGACTGCAGAGAGAGCGGATGCCCGGCCGATGTGAACGCTGTCTGTCCTTCTGAATTGCAGTTGAAGGGATCAGATGGATCAACTGTCGGATGCAAGAGTGCTTGCGAAGCTTTCGGATCGCCGGAATATTGTTGCACCGGCGATTTTGGCAGTCCAGATACATGCAAGCCGACCAAGTACTCCATGATATTCAAGAATGCTTGTCCTCCTGCCTATAGCTATGCCTATGACGATAAATCCAGCACTTTCACTTGCACTGCTGCTAATTACCTTCTCACCTTCTGCCCATGAACTGAAAGTCTTGTTTAGCTCTGTTTGTATGGAAATATTACTGATAAATTGATATGGGTCATATAATAAAATGAGAGGATATTTATATATTATATATTATCCAATTTCAATATAATAAATTCCAATAATATATAGCCTTTCATGGTGGTAAGAATTCCCCGTGCATGTTCCTTCCTGCAGTAATTTATTATTTCATATATCTGTCTCAGTAAAAAACAAGTCAATCGACATTCAGAATTTAGAAGATTTTTTTTTTTCAAAAAAAAAAAAATTTGGTTTGGGTCTCTATTAAAATGAAATTTTGGATTTTCTCATGGGCAGATACAAGTAATGTTTTAGCTATCTCCCCTTATTAGCTCAATGGGCTGAGCACGGGCTAAATTCTTGAGCCCATTTATGTAAAGAGTCGGCTTCAGACAAAAACATGTCGTGCTTTTCAGCTCGTTTAGTCTTTGTATGTGAATATGTGTACACTCAGGTCATTTTCTGCTTTTTTAAATATATATATATATATATATATTTGAAATCAATTAGAAAATTGACCTTTAACCTCTACGATCAAGTTGTTAAAAATTTAATTTTGAGTTTAAATTTAGTTACTTGTAGGTTATTAAATTTATTTTTTAAAAAATAGTTGAATTTTTAATGGTCTCAAAGGGCGAGCTTGAGCTCAGCATTTTTCCAAATGGACCAGTTCAGGCTTTAACGTTACAAAGCCCAATGGGCTTTGGACAACCTTGGGCTTGAGCATAACTTAACCTAAACCTAGCCCATGAACGCCCCTCATTACATGGTGGCTCATTAAGGGCCCATCAAATGCAAAACTACAGGCCATGTGTCATAATTTAGCTGTTATAGGGATTTATTTATTGACTCGAGTTAATGGGTGATGATGGTTGATATCTTTAGCCCATGTATATACATTCTCTTTGACCTATGTTGTGCAATGCATAGGGGTCTAAATATTAATAAAAAATTGATACGACTAAACATCAGTATATCAATAATATATATTGTATAAATATGCAATTGTGTTGATTAAAAAAATGTATTAAAAACATAAAATATATCGTATAAATGATATATCAACTACATTTGAATTTTTCATTGATAATATCTCAACAGCATTAACCAAAATATATTAGACAACCCCAAAATGATAGGTATTGGCCAAACACATCGTATTGACCAATATTTGGACCCCCTTGGTAGTGAATGGATTAAATAACGTGTAATCAGCTTCAAAACACAGCCATGTTTCGTTTCTTAGTGAATCTCAATGTTATCAGAACCTGATTGGTTTCTTAGTGAATCTCAATGTTATCAGAACCGAATCGTCTAACAAACCGTCTTCGAGGCATTTTGAATTCAACCACGATTAAAGCCGATCAAGTAATAATATAATACAAATAGTATATATAACATTAAATAAGACACCTTTTTACAAATAAAATTAATATAAACATTAAAAATAACATTCAAACTCTGAGTAATATACCAAAACGGTAAAAGATATGAGATAGAAATAGTAAGAAACCTTTATATTTCAAATAAATCCATTTTTTTAATATTTTTAAAGGAATTTAAAAAAAAAAAATTCAAACCACTGGTGAGACCAGTGTTTCTAGTATCTGATTCTTTTCCCTTTTTTAATGTGTTCAAACCACCAGCCAATATCTATTTATTCAAGTAAATTTTTGCTCGACTTTTTTCTTTTCCCGTACCTAAATTTAGGGTTCTGATAACACGCTTGGTTTTTTACTTTTTCGTACCTTAATTTAGGTATAAAATGTATGGGAAAATAGGAAGATTTCATCTTGGGTTAGCTCCATCCCGTCATCCTTGTCTAAGTGATTTTGATCTCTGAAAATTCAGCCATTAGAATTCATTATTTTTTCTTCATGGCCTACCTCATGAATCTCGAACGGTAAGATATAGGAGTAACCCAAAGAGATTGAAGTGATGGCCAAGAACCAGTCTCGAACCCGTCTCAAGAAGTGGGAGTCCTGAGTTCAATGTTCACTCCACCTCAAAGGGTCGCTCTTCATAGAGTTACTCGGTATGTGTGGGTAGGGAAGCTCCCATATGCCTAAGAGACCCGGACACCTTGTTTAAAATTTTGAAACATTTTGTGATTCATAATTTTGTAGATAAACAGTTCTAATTGAACATGGGTGCAATTCTAAGGGGAAGGTGTGTGCAAGGAGAATGGATCCATTTGATCCACTATAGGGCACAGAACTCAAACTTTGCACCAAGCTTTACGCAAAACGCATTTGTGGGTGATCATATATATATAGAGAGAGAGAGAGAGTGGAGATATGGACATGATCAAAATCAATACTATACAATCAATGAATTTATACCCTATGGTATTTCTTACAACCTTATCCTCCACCAGAATTAGCACTTCAATTTTCCGCACAACAATATTCATATGAAAGCCTCTTGAGGTCTCGTGCTGCTTCACTCCTTTCCAAACAAAGAACTCATGACCATACGAAGTGAGTTTGTTGTGAAACCTTTCCTACATAAGAAGAAAGCAAATACCAATAACATAAAATACTTACAAGAAAAGAAATTTTCTTAAAATAATAACATTAGAGATGCATTGGATCATCACAAAACATCGGCCCTTATAAAGCTTTTATGGACATGTATGTCAATGCTTTTGGGGACTCGTAAAGTTTAGACCCAGATTTGGGTGATAAGTTCTTTCTTGATCATTTGCCGTTAAGAGACAAATGTCCGATAATGAGAAACTATTGTGCTGCCCAAGCTAGGTCACTGTTTAGTTTGCTAAGGTACACGAGGAACACGTGAGGGAACATGGTTGTGCAAGACGAATGATTTTTCTCACAAACCTTGGATCATGGATGTGAATGTCCTAAAAATCTTCTGACAAACAAAATTGTATCCTTCTATTCCAAGAATGGTCTGCTGAATTGAGATTATTTCTGCATTTGGTTCTCAAATGCCCACTGTCACCCACCGTTCAAAAAAAAAAATGTCCAAGTAGGAAGGGAAAAATGTCCAAGTAGGCTCATAATAGGATAGTGGATGAGAATGTGATCAGCTGATTTTTCATGATTCCAACACAAGCAGCATATGTCAGGAAGAGCAAAGTTTCTGAGCTAAGCTGAATGAGTCTTGTATCCCATTTTGACCATGAAAAGCTTCCAATTGAGCTTTCTATAATCAAGGTTCAAAATTGTTTTCTCAGAGGCCGGCCATATCAGCCACCAGAAAAACTAATAACAAATGGTTGTCTCAGTTTGCATTTGTATTGCATTCTAGCAGCATGTAAATCTTCAAACCCCAAGAAAAATTGGGAAAAAAAAAATCTAAACTAAAGCAAATTTTCTTTTTATTGAATAGATAGAATCCAAAAAATGTTCTCCAAGCTATGTTGTGTGATAAGTTGGGAATGCTTGTGTCTTGTGTTTGAAAGCTCAAATCAATCATCACAATATTTCAGTCATTCAAGTTGCCCATGAGTTGTGGAGCCTGATTTCCTTTCAGATTTAGCCCATGTTGTTGCTGATCTAGCTTGGTGGTGAGCTGGTTTGGGGGTTGTATGTGTTAGACGGTGGCTTTAATTCCACGGTCTCCACATGAGTAGTGTTTGTTTTGGAAGAGGAAATCTACTCAGATCATACACAGTATCTTGAGAGAAAATCTCTCTCAATAATGGAAACACTTCAAGAGAAGAAAAAGGAGGAAAAAGATAGATTACACACGGCAACTAAGGAGGCCTAGATTTTCTGGAGAAAATCCAGCCTATTAATGGGCAGCCAACGTGTGAGTTGCCATCTTAAGTAGGACACGGCATCTCTTGGACAACCTATATATACATGCAGCGGTCGTAGGTGTTGGGGTGTGTGGGAGAACACACCAACTATGGCAAAGATGTAGCCGGAGTGGGTTGCCTTCAAGAAGGAGCCGCAGATCTAATGATGTCTGGAGGACAGCTTGATGGCCAGAGAGGGGCGTAAGCAATAGTGCAATACCGCTGCAGATCTGGGTTGTCAGATCTGTGAGTGGCAGTCAGAAGGAGTGCGGCTGGAGAGACGAAGCCCCTTCGCCAGAGCAGAGGTGGAGATCTGTGTGTGTGAGGACACACCATCATCGGAGACGCTCGCGTTTGAGAAGCATATCGACAGTTGCTCGTAGGATGCAGGAAGCGCAGAGGGAGGAACACAGAAGTTGGGTTTACTATTCTGGGTATGAGAGAGACTCACATCAACTGAGAGGTGACGTTGATGTGTCTTATAGTTGAGTGTATAAGGGGCTCAGGACTTCGGGTTTGGGCTCATGACTCAAGGGAGTCATCATTATTGTACATATATTTCTTTCTCATTTATAGTGAATATTCTGTCGCTCCGTGGACGTAGGCTGGGTGGGCCGAACCACGTTAAAATATTGTGTTGTGCTGTGTGTTTATTTCCGTTAGATTTTTCTTGTTTCCGCGCGTAACGCTAACAGTATGGGGGGCAATGCGTCCTCTGCTAGGGGATTTGCCCGACTCGAATTTTTGGGGTGGTTATTACTATAGGTGTTTTGGTAAGTTTCTCCTTTGTAATGTATTTATAACCCTATGTGCATTAGGCTTGATTAACACACGAAAACAAAGAAGAGTGTAGTGCATGGAAAATGTTTTAACTACCTATTTTGATCCTTGTGGATTTTTATGCTGCTCCGTAGTTTTTTTTTCCACAAGGATTTTCCACGTAAATCTATGTCTTTTGCTTTCTTTTGTGATTGCTTGTTTTTTTTTCGTTCTCAATAGGCCATTACTTTTTTTCTTGTAACATGGGTATCCCCACTCCAAATTGGAGGTGAGACTAATCACATGAGCATGTGTAAACCTCCGATCCACACACTGATAAGTAGATGAGGAGTAACTCCATAGGGTGTGGTCCAAAGGAGTTTGAGCATGCATCGAATACACGACCTCCCTTCATGAGAGAAGCTTCTTGACCGTCAGGGCAACCCCTCTGTTGCTTTCAACTGCTTTAAATAACCGGTCACTTTATCTGCTGTTATTTCTGTTTTTTCTTTTCTTTTTTGATAATCTGGTTTAAATCTCTAATTTGATATACCATTTTCTTTTTATACGATGAGGAGAGATTTCATTCTGATGTTGCATGTTTGGTGGTCTTTCAGCTTGTTAAAGATTATCAAGCGTGGGTTTCTGGGGACTCATCAAGGCAGCCTCTTAGAACTGGCCAACTTTGAAGCGCCTCTAGAACTTGACATTGCTATAGCCATCAGTAGATGCAGAGCTTCAATTTTAGTCTTCCATGCTTCTGTCACAGTTGATGCTGAAGAATCCCTTTCATAGGAACCGGTGTCTTCAAGTAGCTTCTTCATTTTTAATCCTTGTTAACTTTTTTTGGTAAATATATTAGAAGATATGACAGTGGTCATGTATGGATATTTTTTTTTTTCAATTAAATGATATCAAACTAAATTTTCATACTTATCTGGGCCACTTTCCGTAGTTGTTTATCCTGTGCATGTGAGATTGGGAGGTTTAGACTGTCAAAATATCAAGTCTATATTTCCATACCAATAACCTTGTACAGGATGTCCCTTATATAGCAAATACAGGTCAGCTATTATAGGGAATTTCTATAAGTTATACACTAATTTAGGCTATACACTCGGTAACTGTAAACCCTACAATTACTGAATTACATCCTAATTTACAACTCATGTCAACACTCTCCCTCAAGTTGGTGCATAGATGTCTTCGATGCCCAACTTATCGAGTGAGTTGTAGAATACTTTACTAGAAACTGCTTTGGTTAGCATATCCGCCAGTTGGTCTTCAGATTTAACAAATGGAAACTGAACAATATTGGCCTCGAGGTTCTGCTTGATGAAATGCCGATCCACTTCTACATGTTTTGTGCGGTCATGTTGGACTGGATTATGAGCAATATCTATGGCTGCCTTGTTGTCACAGAGTAAACTCATTGCAGAGTTGGGTGTATAACCCATTTCTGTAAGCAGCTTCTTTAGCCAAAGGAGTTCACAGAGGCCTTTGGTCATTCCTCGAAATTCAGCTTCTGCACTAGAAAGTGCTACTACCTTCTGTTTCTTACTTCTCCAAGTGACTAGGTTACCTCCCACAAAGGTAAAATAACCTGAGGTAGATCTCCTGTCCGTAATATTTCCTGCCCAATCTGCATCTGTGTAGCCACTGATATCTAGATGATCATTCTTTGAGAATAGAAGTCCTTTCCCCGGTGCTGACTTCAAGTATCGAAGAATTCGAACAACTGCATTCATGTGATCCTCACTAGGGCAATGCATAAATTGGCTTACTATGCTAACAGCATAAGCAATATCTGGTCGTGTATGTGACAAAGAAATTAGTTTTCCAACTAACCTTTGATATCTCTCTTTATTAGTAGGTACCTGATCAGGATACTCACCCAGATGATGATTTTGAATAATTGGAGTGTCAGCAGGCTTACAATCAAGCATTCCTGTTTCAGAAAGTAAGTCCAGCACATATTTTCTTTGGGATAGAAATATGCCTTTTTTTGATCGAACTACCTCAATACCCAGGAAATACTTGAGTCCTCCAAGATCTTTCATTTCGAATTCAGTCGCCAAATACTTCTGGAGTCTAGATATCTCTTCCACATCATCTCCTGTAATTATCATATCATCAACATAAATTATCAGTGCTGTTACCTTTCCACTTTGGTGCTTCAGGAATAAAGTGTGATCCGAATTGCTCTGCTTAAACCCATAATTTCTCATAGCCAAACTAAACCGTCCAAACCAGGCACGGGGTGATTGCTTCAAGCCATACAATGCTTTCTGCAATTTACACACAACCCCAGACTGTGAAGGTATAGTATATCCTGGTAGAATATCCATGTATACTTCCTCCTTTAGTTCCCCATGGAGAAAGGCATTCTTGACATCAAACTGATGTAACGACCAATCTAGATTTGCTGTAAGGGATAGTAGTACCCTGACAGTATTCAGTTTTGCTACTGGAGAGAAAGTTTCCTGACAGTCAATACCATAAGTCTGCGTATACCCCTTCGCCACCAGTCTTGCCTTGTATCTTTCAATAGGTCCATCTGCTTTGTGTTTAATAGAGAAGACCCATTTGCATCCTACTGTCTTCTTTCCTTCCGGTAGCGGAACAAGATCCCATGTCTGATTTTTCTGCAACGCCTCCATTTCTTCTTTTATTGCCCGGGTCCACTTTGGATCTATTACAGCTTCCTGTACTCTCTGGGAACATGAACAGAGGACAACTGGTGCACAAATGCCTTGAGAGACTCTGATAATCTCTGAGATGATACGTGATTTGCGATCGGATAGTTTGATTGCTTCACCTTATATTCTGGAGAATACCGATCTGGTGGATTTCCACGATTATGCCTGTGAGGTAATTGATAACCAACATGGGTATCATATATATTGACAGGTGAAGTAGTAGGAGAGCTTACCTCAGGGATATTCTCAAGGGATTGATCGTCTGGTACTGGAGAAAGAGGGGGGGGTTCTTCAGGGTCACTTCCAAGAAGACCAGCCTGTTGGTCTTCCTCATGTAATCTGGGTTGGTGTTCAGTCGGTGGGGCTTCCTCATGTACCGATCTAATGTCCATGTTGTCACCACCTGTCCAATTCTGCTCTTCACCAGGTATCTCCCCCTGAAGAGGGGAATTGGTTATCGGGGCAGGAAAAAATGTTTCAGACTCCAGGAAAGTAACATCCATAGTAACATAGGTGCGTCTTGTCGAAGGATGGTAGCAACGGTACCCTTTCTGATGAGTGGCATACCCCAAAAAAATACAACGAATAGCACATGGATCAAGCTTAGTACGTTGATTTTTATGGAGATGAACAAATGCGACACATCCGAAGATACGAGGAGGAAGCATCAAAACTGAGGGAAGCGGTCCATGCTGTGAGAGGACTTGAAGTGGAGTCTGAAACTTCAAGACTTTAGAAGGCATACGGTTAAGCAAATAGACAGCTGTAACAACTGCATCATCCCAATAACTGCGAGAGACATGAGCTCCAATAAGGAGAGCCCGAGCCGTTTCCAAAATATGTCTGTTTTTTCGTTCTGTAATACCATTCTGTTGAGGTGTCTGGGGACAAGTGGTCTCATGAAGAATGCCGTGAGTCTGAAAATAGCACCGAAAGTCTTGATTAACATATTCTCCACCATTGTCCGAGCGAATGATTCTTGGTTTAGCGGAGAATTGAGTCTGGATCATTGTATGAAAATTCTGAAAGATTGTAAACACCTCATGTTTATGTTTCATCAGGTAAAGCCAGGTCATACGGGTACAATCATCTACAAAAGTTACAAACCAACGAATGCCAGTAGAGGTAGAGATGGGAGAGGGTCCCCAAACATCAGAATGGATTAATGCAAAAGGAGTCATACATTTATTTAAACTTAAAGGATAAGACACACGGTGACTCTTGGCTAAAATGCACGAGTCACATTTAAACTCCAAGTCTAGTACATCTGAAAACAAAGTAGGTAACAAATGTTTCAAATAGCTGAAGGATGGATGCCCTAAACGACGGTGCCATAACCAAATGTTCCTCTGTTTGACGTCCAACGAATGTTGCATACTATGAGCTCTGCCGGTGTTGAGATCATCCACATAATACAGCCCCCCTCTTTTAGTACCACGACCAATGATCTCCTTGGTGAGAATATCCTGAAGAAAACAAAAACCAGGGTAGATTAGTGCACAACAATTCAATTCCTCAGTTGTTTGGCCTACAGACATCAATTTAGTGGAGAGAGAGGGAACAAGTAAAGTGTTTGATAAGGAAAGAGAGGGTGAGAGTGCGACAGTGCCAGCTCCTGTAACTGGATATATAACCCCATTAGCATTGGCAATATTAGTTCGTCTCGGATGAGTCGTACTAATAAAGTCAGCAGAATCAAACGTCATGTGATCAGTCGCGCCTGAATCAATTATCCATCCATTGTAATCCCTCTGAGGAGAGCTAAATAAAGTATAACCACAGTTACCTGAATCGCTGAGAGGAGTAGACTCATCACCATGGGGTGAAGCACTGGAGGAGTCTACCTGTGACATAAAAGATAACTTAGGATTTGCAGTGACCAAGGCAACCCGACCCGAACCCTTATTGGTAGCAGCGCCACGTTGCTTTCGAGCCTTGAGGTCATTCCACCATTCTGGGTATCCATGTAGTTTAAAACAAGCGTCACGGGTGTGTTTGGGATTCCCACAGTGTGTGCAACCCCCACTGTCCGACTGAAATTTGGTTTTAGGAGCCAGAATGGGTGGTTCAGTCTTGGCAGCATGCTGGACAGAAGCCCACTGTTATGGTCTGCTGGAGTCTGCATTCGGTCCAACCGGAGGTACGGATGGCGTCTTGTGGGGGAACTGCTGGCCAAACTGGGATTCATCGCGAGATGTCATACCAACACCAGTTGTTATTTCTGTTCCTGTCATCATCACAGCCTGTCTAGTATCCTCTCGTCGAACATACCCATACGCCTGTTCCACAGTAGGAAATGGCTTCATTTGGAGCACATCGCTCCTAACTTTGTCGAGACGATCATCCAATCCATCAAGGAAAATATAAACTCTATCTTCCTGGAGAATCAAATTAAAATGATGAATATCAGTTTCACATTCCATCGGGTTCGGGCGACGAAAGTCAATCTCCCTCCACAGTCCTTGAAGTCTGTTGTAGTATGTCTCAATTGATCCCCCATCCTGCCTCAGGCAAGTGACCCGCCGTTTCAGATCATAGACCTGAGAGGTATCGGTTCCATCAAAGTATGTCATGGCAATGGCGTCCCACACCGCTTTGGCTGTCGGAAAGCGAATGAAGTTGCTAATCAAACTCGGCTCCATAGAGTTGATCAACCAACCTTTCACAATGGAATTCTCTGTGCGCCATTTGCGAACGTCAGATCGTCAGCCAAGGGTTGTGGAAAATCACCATTAATGTATCCTAATTTGTCTTTGCCAGAGATATACATCTCAACGACTTGGGACCATAGGCCATAGTTAGCACCATTCAGCTTGATGCCAATCTGTGCAGCGGAAGAGTCATAGGTCGGTGTCGGGGTAGGGGTCTGGGTCTGGCTCAGTAGTTGAGCAAGTCTGGAGGACAGATCATCGAGAATCTGAGGGGTCGTGGTCGAACCAGATTTTTCTGCCATGATTATGAAAGGCCTGGATGTAGAAATCCAAGTCGGAGAGATCGAGGCAGCAACAAGAGGCGGTGGTGCTGCAACCAAATAGACCGGAGATCGGGGTTACAAGCAGCGATCCGGCGATGGGCGGTACTGTTCACGGAAAAAATAAAGCCCTTCGGGCGCACGGATCTGATCCGGCGAGTCGCCGTGCAAGCCGCACCTGATGTTGCCGCAGATATGGGCGTGGCCGCCCGACGGGCGTGCGGAAAACGAGCTGAGAATCAGATCCGGAAAAAAAACCAGGTGACATCCGCCGGTGTGCTGATGTCCGAAAAACGGAAAAGGGAACGGCGATAGCCGGACGCCCTGTCGACGATGGAGGTGTTGACGAGTGAAGGGAAAGAAGAGGGAAATCAGGGCCCCTTTCCGTCAGTGCCCATCCGCCATTGCCGGCGAATAGCAAGCCATTGCCGCGCCGGAAAAACGTTGGAGATGGTCGCGAAACGGAGATGAAGACCGATGTCCCTTCTTCGCAATCTCGGATGTCGGTCTCGTCGTCTGCACACGGCTCTCCAATCAGATCGCGAAACCGAGATCAGATTTGCCGTCGCCTTCTTCTCCCAACGCCGCTGGTGTGTTACTGTAGAGACGCAGGGCCACTGTTTACCAGAAACAGAGATGGGAAAGAGAGAAAAAAAAATGGTAAGGAAAATCGTGTTGCACTGTTCACCGGTAAAAAAAATTTTACACGCTGAACAGTGAGGATTTGATTTCACGATCTCTGATTCAACAGAGATCCGAGGGTCGGTGGCTCTGATTGAAGTGTAGTGTCTATGTTCCATGATCTAGCAAACGATGAATCCGAGTATGGGTGAATTGCAGTCAAGACACTTCAGCATAGAGTCACTCGCAATAATCCATACTTTAAATATATGCTCTTTATTATTTCTATATAAACACATGAAATGTGAATCAATTTGTGGGTTTTGCATCTATTAGTTTATGTCATATTTAATTTTTTAAATTTAATAAAACTAATATTATAAAGAAAAAATGTCTCACCCCTTTCAAGTTGGGACCGTTGGCTTGATTTGGGATGTCTAGCACCCAATTAATTCTCCATAAAAAAAAAAAAAAAAGCGGTCTGCTTATAGAAAGAAGAAACATTTCATATTCAAAATGTAATAAGGTAGGCAATTGAGGTTATTCTGTCAGATGGATGAATGAATGATAAGGTAGGCAACTACGTAAATGAAGTCTGTGGAACCCACTATTTAGTTCATGTGTGCCCCATATCAATAGTTTATCTGGTAGACCCCACACTGGTTTAAAGATGAGAAATCTCTCCGAATAGGTGGTTGTAGCCTAATATCTTTTCAGGAATTTATCAGTTGTGAATTGGTTCACAATGATCCATTCTGAATGTTTATGATAATGTTCTGACTTTATCTAAAGTTTTTGATTGAAAGCTCATACTAATTTTTGTTTAATAAATCATGTCTTCGATTTTTTCTCCTACCAGTCACATCATGTTTCAATTACTCCATCTTCTTAAGAAGTGTAGAATTTTGAGAAACTAGTTTATCTATACCATCTAAAATTTTGAGAAAAGCCGGAACATATATATATGTTACAATTCTGAAAAAGGAAACAATTAAAGAATCAATTAAATCAATCTATGATTCTTTTGATCCCTTGATTAAAGAAACTAACAATTAAGAAAATAGATACAAATAGAAAGCTATTGATGAAATCGTGAGGGTTGGCTTGGCGGTCTGAGTTTCAGAAGGTCTGGATTCAAGTAACTTTCAATACAAAAAGGTTATTTCTCATACTTTTATCTGGTGTGTGTAGATAAGGAGATGTGTACATGCTTCAAAGATTAATTAGGTGCTCTAAGGGGTTTCGACACCTTGGTCTTAAAAAAAAAATGGAAAGCTATTGATGGAGAATTAATTGGGTGAAGACTTTTCTCTAATAAGAAGTCAAATTTGATGTTTCATTTGAATAGGAAATAGGCTGGATGAATAATAGAATCCAAATTGACTGTAGAAAACGTTAGGGAGAGTCCAGAGGAAAAAACAGAAAATTGTCACAATTTTCCAATGCATAGCCTGTCATTTTTGGAAACCATTAGTTTCTTGCAAATGGACAAATTTAGGAAATTTTGTCTGATATTTGGGTTTTCATTTTTTTTGAATGCTGTTTTTTTAATTAAAAAAATGATATTTCAAAAAAAAAGAAGAGAGAGACAAAAACGATATTTTTACCCCTCATCACTCTAAACCCTTTAAATTTTTCTTAAAGAAGAGACAGAAATGATGTTTTTATCTCTCATCACTACAACTCCTTTAAATTTTTCTATGATATTCGACACAAAAACCTTGGGCTCATCTTTCTTTTCAAGAAGGGTGGTCTAATTATTTTTTTTAGAGTAATTTAATGAATAAACCTATTGATAACCTCTTTTTACCATAACTTTATCTCCTCTTCTTCTCTATGGAACTTGGGACAAAACTTTTCTTCTCTTTATTTAAATTTTTATAGATGTGATTTATTATTGTGACTTTGATTCATTAGCTTGATTTTGTCAATGGAGAAAAATCCATATAACTGTGACTAAATATTCTAAGGCCACGTGAATTAGAAATTTATAAATTTGAACTCTTCATCAACCATATTTCACGTCTCATGTCCTTCATTCATGGGTCTTAAGATGTCATAAACTTCACAAGCCATATTTCACGTTGGAGTTCGATCAATTCATTGCTTCTAGATTTGGGTTGAGAATTTATAAAATTCAACAATAAAGAATTTAAATTTACAAGAAGTTAGGCCCACGTAACACGTAATCGAACTGGAGGTATGATAATCATATATCAAATGATTGAGAAGTAAGATTAAATAAAATAGACGTTCAAAATAAATGATAAAAACACCCCGCATGAGGTAGCTCAGTTGGTAATATTATACCTCAGGAAGTAGGATGGTGCGAGTTTGAGTATCCGTGGAGTAACCTGGTGGTTACTCTGTGGGGATATGGGACGTCACCCGAAAGGGGGTCTAATAGCGTTGTGCACAATGTTCCCCTTCCGTCATTAAAAAAAATGATAAGAACTATATACCAAATGCCATCAAGTTGATCTGCAACTCAGGTCGGGCGGGTCGGGTTTCTTAAAACCCAACCCGACTCGAGTTGATATATATATAGAACCCGACCCGAACCGACCTGAATTCTAACCCAAATTCTGACCCGACCCTCATTTTGAACTCATTTTAGACTAATTTTAGACTGGTCGGGTTCACTTATAAAATACTCAATCCGATCCGGCCCGAATTTCATACGGGCTTTTATCTTCTCAGCCCGACCCGACCCGCATGATTTCTCGGGTCGAGTCATGCAGATCGGGCCAAAACCTGACCCGAGTTGCAGTCCTATATTTAACAAACATCAACATGACTAAAATAGATTTACTCACAATTAAACCCATAGGCTGTCAATGTGAACCTCTTTCAAAGTCTTTAATTTATTATGTAGACAGTATTAGTATTTATCGTAATCTATCCAAACAAGGAAATTTTGTAACATTAGACTTCTCTTTACCCTTATAAATTCCTCCCAAAGCACAAGAACTCTCCCACCAAATAACAAGTCATTCTCAATTGCTCTTCCAATCTCTCTAGCCATGGAAAAACAAGTTTTCCTCTCTCTTCTCTTTTCTTTGCTATTTGCAGGTCAGTATACATTTTTATATTCTGCTTCTTGTTTTTCTCTTCTTTGTTTTAATTCAGAGGAAAGTCTCTCTCTCTCTCTCTTTTTTTTTTTTTCATTCATGGCTAACAAGAAATGCAGGTTTTGGTATGTTACTATGCCACCTCTAGCAATAAACTACAAAAGGAAAAGCTTGGGTGTTTTGGGTATTTATACAATGGATCATCAATAAATATTGTTCAAGATTTCTGGATTATTCACTTTCAAAACCTGATTTTAGAGATTCAAGTGCAGAGAAATATAATTTCGCTGGCTGGATTTGTACCTGATTCAAATGAAAATAGCCACTTAATATTAATAATTATTGACCTATACTTTTATTTATATGAAAATATATAAACTGTGTAAATATTTATTATATATGCATCAAATTATTAAATAAATACCAACATATTATTATAAAAAAAACAAGATGGTAATTGCAAACCAAAAATGTCTATACGTGTATCTGCGGTCTATTTACAACCACACGTAACAATATTGAAAAAATAGAAAGAGAAATAAGAAAAGAGAAACAAACCATAATATAGATATTTTAATTAGTTCTCATCCGGTAAAGTAAAATAAAGAAGATATGACTCTCATTAGACACCATATATACTTATCTGCTACAGAATCGACATTACATCTCTCATGATCAGACTCCAAAGAGCCTAACACTTTTTCACGCATGATTAAATAATTTTCCATGATTAGTACAAATTATAAAGATAATTGTTGACGAAATTGTGGTGTAAATGATTGATTGCAGGAGCCAACTCAGCCACATTTACATTGACAAACAAGTGCTCATACACAGTGTGGGGTGGCACCTTGAACAACGGCGACAAGCCTCCATTATCCCAGACCGGATTCGAGCTAACTTCCGGCGCATCCGTATCGCTCGACGCCCCGGAGGCATGGGGAGGTCGCTTCTGGGGCCGGACACAGTGCTCCACCGCTGCCTCCGGGAGCTTCTCATGTGCCTCCGGCGACTGCGGCTCTGGAACTATCGCCTGCAACGGTAAAGGAGCTGCACCACCAGCTACACTCATTGAATTCACTCTTGGGACGGGAGGTGGCCAAGATTTCTACGACACTAGCCTAGTTGATGGCTTCAACGTGCCCTTCTCCGTCGTCCCTCAAGGTGGCTCCGGCGACTGCAGAGAGAGCGGATGCCCGGCCAATGTGAACGCTGTCTGCCCTTCTGAATTGCAGTTGAAGGGATCAGATGGATCAACTGTCGGATGCAAGAGTGCTTGCGAAGCTTTCGGATCGCCGGAATATTGTTGCACCGGCGATTTTGGCAGTCCAGATACATGCAAGCCGACCAAGTACTCCATGATATTCAAGAATGCTTGTCCTCTTGCCTATAGCTATGCCTATGACGATAAATCCAGCACTTTCACTTGCACTGCTGCTAATTACCTTCTCACCTTCTGCCCATGAACTGAAAATCTTGTTTAGCTCTGTTTGTATGGAAATATTACTGATAAATTGATATGGGTCATATAATAAAATGAGAGGATATTTATATATTATATATTATCCAATTTCAATATAATAAATTCCAATAATATAAAGCCTTTCATGGTGGTAAGAATTCCATGTGCATGTTCCTTCCTACAGTAATTTATTATTTCATATCTGTCTCTCAGTAAAAATAATAAATCAATCGAGATTCAGAATTTAGCAGATTTTTTTTTTTTCATTTAGTTTGGGTCTCTATTAAAATGAAATTTTGGATTTTCTCATGGGTAGATACAAGTAATGTTTTAGCTATCTCCCCTTATTAGCTCAATGGGCTGAGCACGGGCTAAATTCTTGAGCCCATTTATGTAAAGAGTCGGCTTCAGACGTTTGCAAGAAACCCATAAAATCATGTCGTGCTTTTCAGCTCGTTTAGTCTTTGTATGTGAATATGGGTACACTTAGGTCATTTTTTGCTTTTTAAAAAATATATATATATATTTGAAATCAATTAGAAAATTGACCTTTAACCTCTACGATCAAGTTGTTAAAAATTTAATTTTGAGTTCAAATTTAGTTACTTGTAGCTTATTAAATTTATTTTTTCAAAAATAGTTGGATTTTTAATGGTCTCGAAGGGCGAGCTTGGGATCAGCATTTTTCCAAAAGGGCCAGTTCAGGCTTTATCGTTACAAAGCCCAATGGGCTTTGGACAAGCTTGGGCTTGAGCATAACTTAACCTAAACCTAGTCCATGAACGCCCCTAATTACATGGTGGCTCATTAAGGGCCCATCAAGTGCAAAACTACAGGCCATGTGTCATAATTTAGCTGTTACAGGGATTTATTTATTGACTCGAGTTAATGGGTGATGATGGTTGATATCTTTAGCCCATGTATATACATTCTCTTTGACCTATGTTGTGCAATGCATAGGGGTCTAAATATTAATAAAAAATTGATACGACTAAATATCAGTATATCAATAATATATATTGTATAAATATGCAATTGTGTTGATTAAAAAAATGTATTAAAAACATAAAATATATCGTATAAATGATATATCAATTACATTTGAATTTTTCATTGATAATATCTCAGCAGTATTAACCAAAACATATAAGACAACCCTAAAATGATAGGTATTGGCCAAACACATCGTATTGACCAATATTTGGACCCTCTTGCCAGTGAATGGATTAAATAAAACTGTAGTCCGCTTCAAAACAAGCCATGATTGGCTTCTTAGTGAATCTAAATGTTATCAGAACCGAATCGACTCACGAACCGTCTTCGAGGCATTTTGAATTCAACCGTGATTAAAGCCGATCAAGTAATAATATAATATAAATAGTATATATAACATTAAATAAGACACCTTTTACAAATAACATTAATATAAACATTAAAAATAAAATTCAAACTCTGAGTAATATATCAAAACGATAAAAGATATAAGATAGAAATGGTAAGAAACCTTTATATTTCAATTAAATCCATTTTTTAATATTTTTAAAGGAATTCTAAAAAAAAAAAAATTCAAACCACCGGTGAATCTAGTGTTTCTAGTAGTTTATTTTTTTTTCCTTTTTAATGTGTTCAAACCACCAGCTAATATCTATTTATTCAAGCAAATTTTTGCTCAGTTTTTTTCTTTTCCCGTACCTAAATTTAGGGTTCTGATAACACTACTTGGTTTCTTCCTTTTCCGTACCTAAATTTAGGTATAAAATGTATGGAGAAATAGGAAGATTTCATCCTGGGTTAGCTCCATCCCGTCATCCTTGTCTAAGTGATTTTAAGCTCTGAAAATTAAGCCATTAGAATTCATTATTTTTTCTTCATGGCCTACCTCATGAATCTCGAACGGTAAGATATAGTAGTAACCCAAAGAGATTGAAGTGATGGCCAGGAACCCGTCTCAGGAAGTGAGAGTCCTGAGTTATGTCCACTCCACCTCAAAGGGTCACTCTCCATAGAGTTACTCGGTGTGTGTGGGTAGAGAGGCTCCCATATGCCCCAAGGATTAGACGGATGCTCTAAGAGACCCAGACACATTGTTTAAAATTTTGAAGCATTTTGTGATTCATAATTTTGTAGATAAAAGAACAGTTCTAAATGGACCTGGGTGCAAGTCTTACGGGAAGATGGGTGCGAGGAGAACGGATCCATTTGATCCACTATAGGGCACATAACTCAAACTTTGCACCAAGCTTTATGCAAACTCGTTTGTAGGTGATCCTATATATATATATATATATATATATATATATATATATAGAGAGAGAGAGAGAGAGAGAGAGAGAGTAGAGATATGGACATGATCAAAATCAATACTATACAATCAATGAATTTATACCCTATGGTATTTCTTACAACCTTATCCTCCACCAGAATTAGCACTTCAATTTTCCGCACAACAATATTCATATGAAAGGCTCTCGAGTTCTCGTGCTGCGTCACTTCTTTCCAAACAAAGAACTCATGACCATACGAAGTGAGTTTGTTGTGAAACCTTTCCTACATAAAAAGAAAGCAAATACCAATAACATAAAATATTTACAAGAAAATAAATTTCCTTAAAATAATAACATTAGAGATGCATTGGATCATCACAGAACATCAGTTCTTATAAAGCTTTTATGGACATGTATGTCAATGCTTTTGGGGACTCGTAAAGTTTAGACCCAGATTTGGGTGATAAGTTCTTTCTTGATCATTTGCCGTTAAGAGACAAATGTCCGATAATGAGAAACTATTGTGCTGCCCAAGCTAGGTCGCAGTTTAGTTTGCTAAGGTACACGAGGAACGCGTGAGGGAACATGGTTGTGCAAGACGAATGATTGTGCTCACAAACCTAGGATCATGGGTGTGAATGTCCTAACAATCTTCTGACAAACAAAACTGTATCCTTCGATTCCAAGAATGGTCTGCTGAATTGAGATTATTTCTGCATATGGTTCTCAATTGCTCACTGTCATCCACTGTTCCAAAAAAAAAAAAAAAATTCCTTACTATCACCTCAAACTGCTTAGGAATGAATGATTAAAGACATTTCAGATATGAAGTTCCTCAATTTGAAAGAACTTCATATGGAACAGGAAAACTGACCTACGAAAGAAATCTATAAACGAAGGGAACAACATTCAAAGGATAAAATATTTCATTCTCTTGTCTTCAACAGCATTACCAAAAAAAATCCAGAAAGGGGAAAATAACAGAACTAGAAATCAGAGGTGTAATATCAAAAGCTCAGATTACACATCCACATGGACAAGCATGCAAAAAAGGATGGAACCACTGCCCAAGCTCATTCTATTTGGAGAGAACTAATGCACAAAGAAAAAGGCAGGGACATATATAAGATGTGAAAACCACTGCTTACTAATCATCATCATCAGTAGAAGCAATAGCAAAAGAAGCCATTTTCTATCCATTTGGGGTTACCTTTTCGAATCCTACGCCTCTATTCTACTCTATCAATGATCATATCCTCTAGGGTTGTCCTTTTGAAACCTACATTTCCATTTTACTCTATCAATGATCATATCCTCCATTGTTCTACATCATATCATATCCTTCTTTACCCCCCCTTGACATCAGTCTATCACAATTTACCTCTAGACTACTCCCTGCCAATAATAGTAGTTTATAAATTCTTTGTTGGTCTGGTAATATTCAGACATATGACTAAACCATCTTTGGCCTCATTCCCTAATTTTTCTCATCTATTGGAACTATCTTTAAGGTTCTCCTAATGCAATGTTTCTAATTCTATGTTTTAACATTACCCCACTCATCCATATATTGGGACTATTTTGTACTCGGTCTTTTCTTCATTAACTAACATTCTGCTCCATAGAGAATTTGTTGGTCTACTTTTTCCTCGTATATAAAATCGCCTTTTTAATCCAACCAGTACTCTCCTACCACATCAAAACCCCACTAGCTTGCCTACATTTCCCAACCTAGCACCCATCTTATTTGCTAATCCAAATAAAATTCTCTAATTGTCTCTATGATTGAACCATTTAACATAACCACAATGTCATTTTAGATTATAATCATTTTTTTAAAAGAGAATATACTGACTTTCGACCAGTTCCTCCACATTTTTAACTCCGCTAAAGTTGCATTGAATGTATTTTGAGTTTGTTCTAACAATCTTCAAACCACTTGTCTCCAAAGCTTTCCTTTAAAGTAGCAATTTATTGTTTAACTGACTTCTCATTTTATTGATAGTACTACATTTGCAAACAGCATATGTCATGGGATATCATCTTGGACTTTTTATGTCAATGTATCCATAAACTAAAACAAACAAGCATTCAACTGCAAACCCTTAGAGGTCGCTTGCCAAATTCCACCCTAAGAGGAAAATAAGACTTTCCACGAAAAAGAATCCATGGAAGTAAGGCCTCCACTACACGCTATGTGGTAGCTAGGAGGAGGATGTGGATCATTTGTTCGCAAGATACCCAGTGGCAAGGCATCTATGGAATTGTTTTGCGGGCCCGATGGGGTGTCATGTGTCTTTGATAGATCATGTGGGGGAGTTGTGGGAAGCCAGATAACCATGGGTCTTGGATCCAAAATGAAGAAAGCATGGTATGCTATCCCAAGGGTGGTCCTATGATCTATCAAGAATGAGAGGAACTCTAGGATCTTCGAGAACAAAACATCAGAGAGAGAGATTCTCTTGAAGGCCAAATGGAGACTATGTTCTTGGCTTTCAGAATGTCAGGACTTTAAGGGTTACAAAATGATGGATTGAGGAAAGAAAGGGTTTTGTGACGGAAGAAAAAGAAGAAGAAAAAAGGAAAAACAGGGTTAGTTGGGGTTGATTATCCTTTAACATTGTTCAGACATAAGCCTATTATTTAATGGTGAATGATCAGTTATCCTGTTCCATAACATGAGTAGGGCTTGCTGGTTCATCCAAAGGTTGGTGTGGCTTCACATATTGATGCAAGTAACTATTTGTTGGCCTGAAGAACCTTATCTTGGGATGAAATAAGATAAGGAATGTCAATGGAGGTGAATGGAGTTTGGTAGGAAAAGATGGTGCAGTGGTGGAAAGAGAGTTTCTTAGTATTTGTGGGAAACATTCTGGAATGGGGCACTGGTGATCTGATTTGAGTCTTCAGAGTTGCAGGTGTTGTCTTTGATAGTTTTGTTCCTACTGATAGAAGAAATGGGAAACAAAGGAATTTCGCTTTCGTGAGATTCAAAACAGAGAGTGAAATGGTAAATGCCATCAAAATGATGGATGGTCAGGTTATAGAAGGAAAAAAGCTTCAGGTTAACAAGGCTCGGTTTGACTCGGAGAATAGGAGGTTTGTTCGAAGAGGTGAAGGTAGTTATGTGCAGGCACAAAGAGCCCTTTGGCAGAAGCCTATTTCTGGCCAGGGAATTAAGCCTCATGCAAAGCCCCTCCTGTCCGCTTTTTCACCCAACTCCCATTCTCCTAGTCCCTCCACCCCATACCTAGCAACCAAAATATTTCTCCACAAGGCCTTGTTCTCCTTGGCAAAACCTCCAAGGACATTTACATAAGAGTGCATGGTTCTTATCCTTTAAACTAATTATACCCAAACCCCCTTTCTTCTTATTCTGTTACCTCCACCCAACTTGTTAAATAGATGTTGTTCTTATCCGCCTTCCCATCCCAAAGGAAATCTCTTTAAAGTTTCTCCAACTTCTTAGTGACCCCCTTTGGCAGCTCAAATAAGGACATGAAGTATGTCAGAATATTTGCCAACACTGATTTAGTAAGAGTCAATCTACCCCCCAATGACACATATTTCCTGCTGCAGAAAGTCTTCTTTTCAACCCTTTCAATAAAAGGCTCTTAGATGATTAGGTATGTGAACATCGAATTCAGTGGTCTTACCTCTCAGGGAAAAAGAGAGAGAGGAGGGGTTGGATTTAGTTTGGGTTCAGAGTGAACTCGAGCCCGAACTTGATCTGTAAGGTCTAGACATGGACCAAAATTGGTCCTGATGATTAGACTCCAACTCAAACTTGTACAGGTTCTTAATATCAATAAAAACTTAAAACATTTTAACTCATAACAAAGATTTGAATTAGTAGCTAGAGGAGCAGGTGTTTTATCAGCCTATTACCAATCATTGCTCCAGGATGGTGAGAACCAATATGAAAAGCAAGATGGTGGATGAACATTTGATATATGAACCACCTGACACTATTGAATAGAGCCAATTGAAGATGTCCTCAAGTTAGGCACATGAATTTAGGTCGTTTGTTGGTGTGGGGGAAGAGGTGGGTGAAGATAATAGCAAATTGTCTAGTTTTCCCCAATCAGAAAAAGGAATGCTGATAACCAGGTTAATCATACAACAAAACAAATTTTGTTACCTAAGCTGATGCAATGTTTCCTTCATGTTTGAAATTCTGTATTTTCTGGACTTTGATTATGTCTGACCTGCAAGAAGTGCAAATCATCAGAAAAAGCACAAAACTTTATAAATAGAAAATATGATACACACTTACGATGCCTCTGTTCAAGAACAATTAAGGCAGTCTGGAGCATCTCCCTTGCTCTTCTGTCTGGAGCACATCCAATAGATTCCATTTCTTCATAAATTCTAGGAACCTATCTTTCAAAAAAAAAAAAAAAATTGGAACCTGATTCACAAGCTTTTGACATGAAATTATGAAGTTACCTAAGGGAGGAAAAAAGTTGGAAGTAACACTGGCAAAAATGTATCAATTTTCTATTCAGTGACACCATACCAACCAATTTTTTACTTCGCAAGAGAATTGTGAAGGGAGTTCATGAAAATTGTATCCCTCAAAGATAAAGGTTTTCCAATCATAGGAAGCAAAGTCAAAACCCAAAAAGTGATAGTTTGCTGCCTCAATTTCAGCATCCAACAAGAGGAAGCAGACCTTGAGACTAAACTGGATTTCTGGGAAAAACAAATTAGACACCCATCAACATGCAAAAGAATTGTGTAATTTAATACCTCAAGTATTATGAGTGTGGTCTTGAAACAAAATAGTTGTTGCAATGAAAAGACTTAGGGTGATCAACTACCAAAGGCACAACAGTAAATTGGAATATCTAAATATAGTTTTGCCAGGGCAAAACATCTAAATCTTCAATTAATACAGAGGAGCATATGAGGTCTTCATCACTATTATATTGCATTTAATTCTTTTTTATTAGTTTTTTCTACTTTTCAATGAGAAAATTTTGAGAAAGTAGAATGTGTAAAGAAGGGAACATATTCCAACAGACACAATCATTGCATGTTGCTAAGATCTATGCTTGGATATAGGTTCTACCAAAAATCAACTTGAGTGGGTCAACAAAGTGATGTTAATTGTGTCTCCTATGTGACCTGCTCCAGTCCTATGTGTAAGAAGGGTGACCTGCTCCAGTCCTATGTGTAAGAAGGGTTGCCAAGATCTATGCTTCGATATGGATTCTAGAAAAAATCAACTTGAGTGGGTCAACAAAGTGATGTTAATTGTGTCATGATATAAGTTTAATCCAATGATAAGTGTAACTCATAATGGGGTCAAATTAGATAAGGATTCGATTCATGAAGAGGTAGAGGAGTATGAGAGGGAGTGGGGCTGTTTGGAAGATCTAGCTAGGATCTTTTAGTGTATTAGGGGACATGTGCCATTTTCATCAGGGGAACGGGTCTTTGAATGATTATACAGCGTCATATGGAATGTGATTTGGTCCACTTAAGATCTATGAACCGAAGACTTGTGAATCCATATCTTTCTCCATTGAAATTCTTCTAACGTGATTTGTTGAGCTAGGACGGAAGCACCTTGGCATTGTTTTGTTGAAACAAAGAGAAGAGGTGAATTTCTTCGCTGAATAAAGAGTTCTCCAAACTCAGTTGAATCCCAATGGTTCTCACTGCCCAAATTCTTAGGTTGGTGAATCAAGAGGCAGACAAACTAGCAAGGAAAGCATAAACACCAACAGAGATTCAGGTTATTCAGTACCGAGTGCCCTATATTTGTAACAAGTGCTATGACATGTTTGTAGGGCAACGAGGGAGTAGCAGAGGCACTGCGGCCCCCTGAAAGAGTCGGATATAGGTGGTTACTTCTGCATTCTTTCAATGAAATAAATTGCTAATTTTCATAAAAGAAGTACCTTACCAGAAATTTATTATGTTTTTAATCAGATACTCTGCAATGGAACATAATCCCGTCTCCCCATTAAAGGAGCCATACCGTATAAAAATGGAACAACTAGGCTCACTAAACTGGTTCACTTACCTAAGTTCAACTATTATAAGAAAACATGAGGGTTGAGCTTCAAAAGCCAATAACTGAGTTCAAAAATTTTAGGAGTTGGTCTGAACTAGTTCAAAATATAACTGAAGCTACCTAAGTAGAAGATAGAATTTGATAAGCTTTGTGACATGTCTATCACATTCATGATAGGATTATAACACCACTTTCCAAATATCTATACCCATGTTGGGCAACTGTCGAATATTTAGTTGCCTCAATAAATGCATTTTAGAAAATAAGTGTTTTCAGTTCCCTCACAGCTGAAGTGTTTTTTGTTTAAAGGAGAGATAAAATAAGATTTTAAAAATACCAACTTATGCCAAGAAAACGTTGACCCTTTTAGGCAGAAAATCTAGAATCAACACCCCCAGGATGGTGAGGTTGCAATGATGGACTTCATATTTTAATGCACTATAATAAGTAATTAACCAGAGATCACCAATCTGCAGCACCACAACTGTGCATTTCTTGCATCATCTATTAACATGGTCCACATTCAGTTTCAAATTTGCATCATCTCCAAAATCTAGATCTGTATATCAAAGCCATTGAGATACACTTGATTTCTGAAATGCCTGGCCCAACTGCAGCTGGTATAAATACCACAGAGGACTGAAGCAGCCAGGATTAGAGCTAGATTCGCATCACAGATAATGAAAAGGCACACAAATTATTGACAGGAAACATAAGCTCAAACCAAAGGTCCAAAAACCTCTACGTAGAAAAAGTACAAGACTCACAGACACACACCCCACACCAAAGAAAAAGACATACTTAGTTCTAAAGCTTTAAATATCTATAATTTATTCATCAAGTGAAACCCTAAGGTTTCTCCCACAAGCAGAAAACATAATTATTTATTTATTTATTTTGAAATTATAACTTGATTAAAGGCACAAGAACTGAACAAAGGGAGGAACATACAAAGAAAGGGAAAAAACCTCCAAGAAACTGCCCAAGTCCAACAACTAAACAGTGATCCAACAGAAAACACATTTGATACCACTTGAAACATCAAAAAAGGAACAGATACGGATTCAGAATCAAGAAATCAAGTATCTTATGGACATTTTATCGAACATGAGTCGGACATCTTCAACGTGGCTGCTAACAGGGCCTAAATACTCACAAAAAGGTAAGTGCAAAAAGGAAGGGGGGGACTTGGGCATCTGTGGTTAAAAAGAAATTTGTCGCATTACTCTTTATCACCATATGAATCTATATATGGGTTGTGTATTGGAGGAAAAAAACAGAGATTGTAAAGTAAAATGAAAATTTGATAGATCGCTTCCAAAAAAGAAACCCACTTGGAAACCATAAACCAGAAAAAAAAAAAAAAAATCAAGAACCTTAGTGACATCATCAATTTCAAATATCCAGTTGCAATCAATGAGGTACAGATCTGCCAAGGTCTGTGCGATAGACCGGCATATTACAGCAAAGTAGCAAGTGAAGACGTGGGTTTCAGAAGTAGAAAACTTTCTTCCTGCCATCAGATTAGTCCACCATGGGCAGCTTTCCAATTCTAGAATTATTCATAATCAGGAGTTTCTTCAGAGATTTTCCAAGCTCATCACTACTTGTTAACCAAAGGAGAGGAACATGGATGATGGAAAAGCAGATGAAAATTCTGCAATCATACGCTCTACTCCATTCTCACCCCGATATGGCTGGCACTGACGGAATGAGAGGCAGCAATCCATTGTTACATTTCATGGCCAAGCATTCATTACTCTTAAAAACCTGTCAGATGCACCAAAGCAGATTTGCATATGTATAGTCCAATTGCACAAAGTTGGACTGTACCCATGCACTAGATGTGTAGAAAAGAAATGTGTGCACCTCTTGCTCTAAGGATGCTCTCCTTCCATTTCCTAAGCTTTAACATATATCCATATTTTTATTAATCTTTAACATATATCGTATGTGTATTTATTTTCAATTTTTCTTTCTTTAAGTATGGCCAGATTGCAAACCATCAGAATGATCATCTTATATGGGAAACTTGACATTTTAGATTAGAAGTTATGTATAGCAGATCTGCCAGAAACTAATGAAATGCATAGTGCATGACATAATTGTCTAAGAGGAATGATCAAATGCAATTGTAGTGCAACCAGTTGACTTGACCATACCTCTTTATCTATTAGTATCAAGGAACCAATTCATTTTAGATTCAAATCAATGTGAGAAAGGAAAATAGAACTGACCTCATCAAATTTCTTTGCTCTAATAAATGCTTTCATGAGTGTACAGTATGTAACCACATCAGGGCTGATACCCTTCAAAAGAATAAACATGCTTCTTTAAGTGCTGGCAGAAACGATGGTCAAAGAGAAAAGACAATCATGCGAAATAAGGTGAAAATCATAAGGAACATAAAAGGTAAAGGCAATGAAACAGAGTCTTATCTTCTCTAACCATGAATCTGTCATTTATAAGCAACTTACACTCTCTTTCATATGTTCAAAAACTGAAAGTGCTTCCAAATGTCTTCCAGCAATTCCAAACGCATTGATCAATAAATTTAGCATTATAAGATTAGGTTCAATTCCTTCGGCTTCCATTAGTCGAAGTACATTGACAGTCTGTTCACACAATCCCTGCATACAGAATTGACTCTTAAATACGATGGTTACACCTTGATTCCTATACTCACATGCAATGAGGAGTCTGTTCACACAATCCCTGCATACAGAATTGACTCTTAAATATAATGGTTACACCTTGATTCCTATAATCACATGCAATGAGCAAATACCACATTTCATAGGTTATCAAAAAATAAAATAGGAAAAATAAATAAAGGAGATTTCACCTATGAAAAATCTTTTTGTGAATACAATATAAATTACTTACTGAAATGTTTTCAAAGGGATATGATGATATAAGCACTTGCAGATACTAGGAAAAATGCAATAACACGTGAAAATAGATACCCCTCAATCAAGGTCTAAGAAATTCAGTGATGCAGTAAATCTAGTTAAGAAACTGTATGTGGTATGTGGAGCTTGTTGTGAATCAGTTTTACTCCTGTGTGTTAAACTATCACTGTGAAGAAATATTTATGCCCACAAAGATATTCCATTTGAATAGAAGGACAGTATGTGAGCCTACACTCTGGAAATGGGTGAATGGGGCAAGTTTTATTTTGTTTGGTTGTGTTTCCCTCTTTCTTTTCTCAGTTTTTGTTTGTTTCAGTTTTGATTTTGTGCTCCAGTATAATCCTCTTATTCGGAGCTGGTTGATACTGTGTTTTGTATATTTTTCTATCTTTAATATCTTTTCTTATTGTCCCTGATTCAAAATTAAATAAACAAAAAAGACTGTAATTCGAAAAATAAATTGGAAAAGAAGGAGTCATTCAATAGAGAATTAGTTTGAAGGCTGATAAGTAATAGGTCTGACAATCTATGGTGCATGTGATTTAACTTCCGTGCTTTGAGTAAAATGTGTGTATATGCAGTAGCTAAGGAAGCCTCACATGAAATTGGAACAATAACCAGGGTAACTACAAGTTTTCATTTGGAGGGAAAAGGAGGGGGCTTTGAATTTTGAGACCCACCCAAGATTTTCATGTGACAAGGTAATATCTGCTACAAGTCATATCTGAGATTCATTCTTCACGACAGAATGTCATCTTTGCTTCCAACACAGTATGATGAAAATGTAGCAAACTAGAAGCCTCTGCAGTCTGACAAGGTCAAGCAAACAAAACTAATTGACAAGGTCAACCAAACACCACTAATTTTGAAGCGTATATATCACCAGATGAGATTTTTTTTTTGAATGGTTAACACCAAAATGAGATTTGATAACTTATTACTCACAAAATATGTTTTTATGACAACAGAATTCAAAGTACAGAGATCAAGACAAATTGCAACTTACAACTAATTCAGTTTAGTGACACAACCAATCATATGAAAATAGATACTTTATCAGAGTAAAAGGTTCTACACGATATCTTGGTTTTCCAAACTAGCAAAGATATCTTATTGCATTCATACCTTAATTATATATAAGCTTTTTTCAGAAAGTATTTTTTTTTGAAGACCAAGGTGTCCAGGCCTCTTAGAGCACCTGACCAATCCTTGGTGCATGTGCAAACCTCCCTAAGCATGAAATCTAACCCCATAGGGTTGGTGTATTGGCCAGGAACCTGCCTTAGGAAGCAGGAGTCCTGAGTTCAAATCCCATCCCACTCCAAAGGGCCACTCCCCGTAGCTCTTACCTGGTGTGTGTGGGTAGGGAGGCTTGCACATGCCCCGAGGACTAGTTGGGTGCTCGAAGAGGCCCTATACACCTCGGTCATATAAAAAAAAGCATGAAATCCATCTTTTCCTCCAAACTAATGAAAGTGACTGTCACTTGACTATTAACTGCATGGTAAACTGTACTCTCTCACTGATGATAGCAGTAACATGAGCCAGGATGAAACACTGCCATCAAGTATTACCAGTGATAGCACAACAACAATCAACATGACCTACATCAGTACTATTACTTCCAAGTTCAAAGGACTAGCAGCCTGTAGTTGTCAAAATTTTATGATTCAATGTGATATTAATATTATTCGAATTGTATGCTTGAATCCCTATTTTTAGAAGCCCTGCCAAGTTCTACTAAGATATGAGTTCTCCTTTATGATCCAATTCAATTCTGAAAACATTGGTCTTATAAACTATACACAATCACTTGAATTATAAGTCCATATACATGATGAGTTACTTTTTGCAATTTTGAACAATATTTACATGTATGATAATTTTTATAAATAATACTTCATCATTTTATTTGTCATCTATATAGATGGTATGAAATATGAATACAAAATGCATGGATTGCAAGAACCTCACCTTTTTTTTTTTTACTGTTTAAAATTCTTAAATATTTTCCCTGAATGGATATAACTAGATGCAAGTTCAATTTTCAGAACATTTAATAGCAGCAATCAGAGAAAGTTCCAAATTTGAACTGTTGAAAGTCTGCAAAGGGACTGTGCAAGCAAAAGGCTATCATTCAACATGTGATATTCTATTGAAATGATGAACAGTGCAGAATGCAAGGAAATAGCATACCTGCTGGGCATAGGCATTTGCTAATGCACAAAACAAACTGGCTGAAAGCCGTACACCTTCAGCTTTCAAGGCAGCTAAACACTCCTCAGCATCCTGAAATTTCCCATACTGTCCAGTAGATATCTACCAAAATTGCATAAATGATGCCACTTTTCTGAAGACCTCTATATTTCATGCTCTCAAAGTTTTTCTTAATTTTATCCCATTCCCCTTGCTCTCCCAACCGACTAATGATAGTTACAAATATCTTAGGATCAGGGTAGAAACCTTGTTCTTGCATCTCAGTAAAGAACTCAAGCGCACGACTAAGATTTCCCTCCTTACAGTGCGACCGAATCAAAGAATTCCAGGTTGTTATATCAGGCCTTATACCTTCATTTCGCATATTGTCAAATGCTTCTATAGCTTGATCCATTTGACCATGTCTTCCAAAGGTTTCAATTATGCTGTTATAGATATGTATATCAGGTGGAACCCCCAATTCCTGCATTTCTCTTATCAGGCTCATAGCTTTCTTCCACATCCCATTATCCCTGTAAAGGCTGATAGTTTTGCCATAGACATGAGAGCTTAAGCGAAAACCCTTGCACTTCATCTCCCGAAGAACTGACCAAGTATCCTCCAAGCGACCAGAATGCACATAACAATCTAGGAGGACCATGAAGGTTTCTTCATTTTTCCCAATTCCAAGCTCCGCCATTTCTGACAGAACATTCTCAGCAAGCTGCAACAACCCTTTCTTCAAGAACCCTCTTAGAAGAATGTTGTAAGCTCTGACTCTCGGTTTAAGACCAGAGCACTTCATCTCTTGGAAAACTACATCTGCTTCAAGAGTCCTTCCAACACTACCAAGAGCATCAATGAGACAAGTGTAAGATGCTACACTAGAATGCATACCCAAAGCCTCCATGTGAGCTAATAACAGCATGGACTTATCAAGATCACCTTCCTTGCAATATGCTTGAATCAAACTGTTGAACAGCTCAGCAGGAACCTCTAATCCATCACCCAAAACATTTGCATAATCATCAAGGAGCTGCTTTGGCACTTTAGTTGACTTGTCCAAGGATTCCTCAATCCTTAAATATCTATCTAATCCAACGGTAGTAGTTTTTCCATCAAAATGTCTCCGAAAAGCATCAAGAGATGTTCTGGGGAGCTTCAACTTTCATACGGCCAGCTAAGTAGCAGTGGTTAAATGGGCTGCAGGGAGACTGCCTCATGCCCAATGGAAGTAGAGGCATGCTGTAATGGCATGCGAACTGCATCCCCATTTCCTCATCTAGCATACAACTTTATGAAGAAGTTGAAAGCACTGGCATTTCTTGATAATTCAATCGACAAAAATACAGGGTGAGATATTTGAATGATTAAACCAAGAAATGAATGAAATCACCATTGCACAAGAAAAAATAAAGAGTTAAGGTGATGAAATTAGAGTCTTCTGCTCAAATCCTACCTTCCTACTAGAATGAAAATGAGAAAAATTATGAAAATACTATATACTTTCAGTGTCAAAATTTCGATTTGGAGGATGAAAGGGAAATACTTTCCTGAAAAACAACCACTTTTAGCTTGAAATGGAAATGGGTTCCATCATTTTGATAAAAAAAAAAGCGTAAGACGGACCATCTTATGAACGAATTCAGTTCTGGACAGCAAGAAAATAATGAAGCAGAACAAAAGGTAATAGGTAAACTGAAAGATATATTGCCGATTCCAACCAAAGAGAAACAGAGTAGAAAAATTGCAAAGGAAATGACTCTATGTATACTTACTTATGTTGGGTATTTCAGATTTCCTCCTTGAGAAACGTCTTCAAATTTCTGCAACAGAAATCACGCAGAAGAACCCAACAAGCATGAGAGACAGAGAGCAGAAGAGATATTTAAACGAAGCTCTACAGACTACAGGATGGGAGATCTACAACAGAGGCAGTTCCTTACTTCCCCACATTTCCTTACTCGGGGAAGAGGGAAGGAAGGACGATGAAAGGTGAAAATTTTCCGTCATTGGAGAAAGTATCTGTTGTTAACCAGTTGACACTAGGAAGATGTGATCTCTCTTTTTGTACGGTTAGATATAAATCTAAATTTAAAGATTTTTTAATGATGAAAATAATATTATTGATGTGGTAAATTAAACTGAAAATGAGTCCCAATTTTACAATAAGGTTGCCCTTTGATGTATCTAGCCAAAAACACCTGCTTGGACAAGTTACATTTAAAAAATAATAATAATAATAAAATAATTCTTTCTCCACTTCATTCATTTTAAACAAAGTTTTCTACTTCTATATACTAACAAAAAATATAACTCAAACTCACCAAATTTAACTATAAGATCTCTTTTTCTATTTTTAATATTTTTTTATAAGTTTCCTCTATTTTTACAAAATAATACGATAAAATTTGATTAAACCTTTCCAACACCAAAGTTTTTTTTTTAAATCTATTTTCCTATTTTTTTTACATTTTTATAATATTAATATGGTAATAATATGTCAAATTGTAGAAAAGTCTATTAATATGAGTGATGTTTCACATTACATTAACTATGTCATTTCGATGATTGAAAACTCGACTTAGTAAGCGTTGTATTTTGGTATGGCCTATCTCATAGGGAGAAAATAAATTGATAAGAGTAAAAAAAAAATATTTTTAATTCATATAATTATTATACATCTAATGCAATTGTACAGGTTTGAGCACTTTTCATAAGTTATTTTGGTAGATTATTTTGTAAAAAATATTTTACTAAAAGGTTTTATAAAATTCAACTTAAATTAATCATGCTAAGTGTGATTTTTAAAACTATAAAATTTTAATCATTGATATAAATTTGAATTTAATCAATAGTGATTCTGTAGAAAAATAATATGTACAGAAAAAAAATCATATAAATACAAATAATAATTTAGTCATTTGATTCACCACGAATTGATTTCAAATGGATAATTTTTTTTTAGTAGAGGTGTGTTATTATTTTTGTTTCATGACATAGCTAAATCTGTTGACTGGATTATTTATTCTTCCTCTTAAAACACAATTAATTAGGGTTTGTCAATTAAAAGAGTGATGCAACATGTTCATTAAGCAACATGTGCCCCATATGAAAAATTCCAAGATTTGTTCTTTTACATTTAAGAACCATTATATCATGACATAATTGTGTCTGATTCTCAATTTTAGATTACATTAAAGAAATAATTATTAATAAGTAAATATTTTTAAAACATTAAATTTAATAAAAATATACACCTAAATCGAAACTTCGTTTTAATGGTCATTAAATATCAGGTTTCGCAGTTTGCTATGGGCTATTTATTGGGCCTTATCAAGATTGTACTCGGTGATATATACCAAGCCCATTTCAAGATGGGGCTGGTCTTTGTAATGCTAGGCTTTGTAAGTAAAAAGGAGGGTGAAAAATTAATGTCTCTGTGCAATTCAATTTTTACAAAAAATCAAGTGCTTTGGACCAAGATCAACTCAAGCAAATCATAACTCGACTTGGTAGATTTTTCTAATTTTTTTAAATAAAAGCCCTCATTACATTTTCATGAGCAATTAAGGACAAAATAATTCGAAAAAAAAAAAAAATAGATGACTATGATTAATGAGAATAGAAAGCTTAATTAATATCCAATTGTATTGACTTCGTGATTTGGCCGATATAAAATGCAACATACGCGTGACATGCTCTCTAGCAGGGGTTTAAAAATCGGCTAGGCCGATATATCGGCCGATATGCATATCGGCCGATAATTTTATCTCTTTTACCGATATCGACATTTTTTTCTCTCCTCCGATATCGGAACTGTGAAAAAACCACAAAAAACCGTGACGAACCATGAAAAATCGCAAAAAATAGTGAGAACCCGTGAAAACCATAAACCCTGAACCGTGAAAAACCGTGAGAACCCGTGAAAACCGTAAACCCTGAACCGCGATAAACAGCGAAAAACCGCGAAAAACCATGTAAAAACTGTCAAAAACCGTATCAATGTTTTAAAAAAAAAAAAATTTAAATACCGATATTTATGAATATCGGCCGATATTCTGACTGATATTTCGGACCGAATATCGGCCATATCGGCCGATATTTGGTATGTACGGCCGATACTTATCGTATCGGCCGATATTACTCGGTGTTAAAAAACCGATATGTATCAGCCGATACGATATGTATCGGCCGATATTTGTACCTTAGCTCTCTAGACCCATACCTCATTGTGTAGGGCCCACGCATCAAATGGATCTCCACTGCAATGTCCCCAAGTCACACAATAGTGCCCTAGATTGGTGTGATATCACAATCACGGACACACTTCCCGTCTCAAAATAGTTGGCCACTATACGTAGTATCTACCTCCACATATGAGCTCAAGTCTTTTCCAGCGCAGATATGACATGAGACTCAACACGCATAGAATCAAAATCCCACCACAAACTAAAATACGATACACATATTCCAACTTAGTTTCCTGCACCCATGATGAAATCCATATTTAGAGATTTTTTTTTTTAAGCAAATTCTTCACTTTACAGAATTTTTTTTCCCTTTTTCACTAAAGAAACAGGCCTCTTTGACTCCAAGCTACGAGATTTAGCCGAACAATAGAAATTATTTGGCCTAAATCGGACCGAAATATATAAATTTTGAAAATATTGAAAGATATTTGAAAATATCAACTGAATTCAGGTTAGAGTACATTGATCCGTTTAATAAACAAGTTAATCTAAATCCATTTGATAAATAGATAGTTTGGATTGAGGATTTTTATAATAAATAGGTTACTCAACTTCATCCCAACACAACCTGCACAGAAAATTGTGAACAAACCCATCACCTTAGCCAAAATCCTACCAAATGAGAAAAAAAAACCGGGTTAAGAGTTCGATGAGTTGATACAACCTGAAACCATTTAATAAAACAGAGTTAAAATCAAAGTACAAAATAATAGAGTTAAATGTATATCCAGAAGTTTGAAAATCTAAAAAAAAAAAAGTTCGAAGTATATGATTTAGATGCAAATTTTAGATCCACTGAACTCTTTTGATCAAAATGCTTATAAACATTTAATCAATCTTACACCTGCGAATAGTTATCTTTGAGAGAGAGAGTTGTGATCAATAATAATCATACCTGGATCATTAGAATGTGTGATTGAAAGTATCCAACATAATCTGTTACTGCTATACTTCACGTCTGCACTCATACAAGGGTAATTTAAATGTTTGAAACACATCACTAATATAAGCGTTTGCAGGACTAGTCAAGGATACAATAAAACTGCAATAAAATGTGCTGGTGAAGACAGAAGGGGTGGGCTCTCAAGATCCACATCAGCAACAGTAACCATCCCATGAAAATATCCACTTCCAATTTTATGTGTACAATTAAGCTGGTAGTCTCAACCTCTCTATTTCCAAATGCTTCAGCTATAAATATTTCGATGCACCAAGGCGGTGTATCAATTGTAACGGTAAATGCATTACCTTGCATAGACATAACTACCAATTTTGAAGCTTACTGCAAGTATCACAACCCAAATGGAGCAAAAATAGAAAGCACTACGCAATACTGCCGATGTTGCTTTGCTTGGTACTTCTGCTAGTGATTCAACACCAACAGACTTGTTGGCAAGGTGCTCAGAGATCGTCACATCACCACTTCTCATGCCATAGGAGAGGAGGAATCCAACATCTGCAGTATCCTCTACCGACCAGTGCTTTCTTCTGCCAGCAACCATCAAGTCACTAATAAAGAATGCCTCAGTATCAACATGGGTTGCCCCAGAGTTGTTTGCCGAGATTTGCTGAATAGATTTGGCACTACCCTCCATAGGATATTCTGCAGCAAATGCAGGAGGTGACGGGATGGACTCCAGCAAGCTACTAAACCAGCTGTTGTGGAACTTGTTCTGTTCCCCTTCCTTTCCAAAATCTGCAGAAGCAAAGAATGATATATATTAAAAAAACAAAAAGATTGATAAAAACCAAGCAGTATTATGACAGGTAAGCCTTCATTCACACCTTATGCTTTGAACATGCACTAATAATAATCAAATAGTTGGCATGCATTTTCCTACACAAATGATGGGAGCAAACTATGGAAGTATGGATGGATGGACTTGATATTTCCCTAGAACAAACTCTACCTGATGCAACAGTTACAGATGCATTATTGGCATTTCCATCACTTGATCCACTTCTTGCCTCCAGTTTTTGCTTTGAAGAGGATGCACTGTCCACATCAGGTATCTTTGAGCCCTCTAACCAGAATTGATCTGACCATAAACTTCCTCCATCAGCCTGCATAAAAATTAACACATCACCATTACATCAATTTCAAGATCATCAAGGAAGCAAAACCATGATAAATTTTGCAACATACTAAAACCTTCTCCACATATCAGAGATGCCTATTTGAGATGGATGTGCAATGTGACTAGAAATGATTGCATTGAGGAACATTAAGCTAGGCCAAATAGATTAGCTGAGGTATGTCCTTTAAGGTGGTTTGGGCACCTACATAGAAAATTAGAGATAACTCCACCGTGGAGAATTGAATGATTACAGGTGGAAGGTAATGGGAGATGCAAAAGCCTTTTAAAAACTTGAGTTGATTGGGTCAGGAAGACATGATAGATTGTGCAGTGATGGATAATATGATTTTTGTATAGTATGGTGAAACTGTAGAAATTAAAAAGTCAACCCAAAATAAATGGGCAAATGGCTATGATTATGATGATAAGCTTTTCCAAGGTTTTCAGTATCTCACCTCTAAAGCAGGATTCGACTGGTTGAAACTAGGATCTACTTTCTCTGAAAGCTCAGAAGGCAAAGCTGCGAAAGAGAGGTCATCCTCAGTGGCATCAAGGTACCTAAGGATATCATCAAGATATTCAAGCCCTGATGCATCAGCTTCAGCAGGCTTTAAAATATCATTCATCTCTAGGAAGGAACAATCTTCAATGCATTGTTGATTATGAGTAGAAACACCAAAGGATGTCAGTTGATCACCAACTATCTCCCCAGGCAGGAAATCACCCATGGGATTATCGATATCCTTCATTTCAACATAATTTTCATCATTTGCCCATGAATAAGTTCTATCTACTTCTAAATTGATAGCTTCAGTCATGTGAACAACATTTTGGCCATCAGGCAGTTCGGGCAAGATAGTATTTCCATTCACGCCAATTGGAGGTCCTTGGTTATCATGTCGATCAGGTAAGCTGTTCTTGTCCATGCCATGAACAAGTTTTTGGGCATCTGCTTCTTCAAGCTGTCCAGAAAGATCCTCTGAATTGTTACATCCATCAGGCCCACTAAATGATGTGATAGGCGCAGCATCATCAAATATAACACCCATGTCTGGATTCTGAAAACAAAAGACACACACATAAGAGTTGACACAGATTTATAATTGTATAAACCAAAAGCTATGTAACAGTCACCATTTAACAGTTCAAGATAAAACAACTATGTGGAAAAGGCACAAAACAGATTTATCTAAAGGACATTGGATGGAAAGAAACTGCAGTGATACATCCTAGGATTTTTAAAGACCAGTACAAATGCACCAACAAGTATGAAATGGTGTCACAAATCAGCTGCTAAGATTAGGAATACATAAAAATAGATGCAATCCTGAAAAAAAATTACAAGGAATGAAAAATAAATTGATTGCCCTTCCACTTTTAAATGACATTGACAAATTGTATTATAATAAAGAGAATGAATGAAATGTAAGGGACTATAAGACAAAGCCCCCCAGCTAAACAAAGGAAATGACAACTCTAACCCTATGACGAATATGTGTTATTACAATGTGCACTGCCCCAGTTGCCTTACCCAACTACTCTTTATCAACCCATATGCCACTGATACTGTAACCTTTCATATTCACCTTTCATTTGGTAGGCTCGTCAACCAAGAATAAGGAATGGCCAAAATCAGGATTGGTTTCCTGGTGGGCTAGTTGCCAAATACCTTGTTCAAGTAATTCTCAATAGTTCATTATCAAATTGATCTAATTTCTGAATTGGACCAAACTAGCTCAATTTCTTTAAGAACTTCTGACAATTCTATTTTTATCCAAAATTAATGTGTACCAAGAAGAAAAAATGGATGTCAAATGGATATGTTCAGATCATACAGGGCATATCTGAAAGGGCTAAAAAAAAGTGTGAAAACAAAATCTGGGGAGATATCAAAGTTCTCAGTCAGAGTGGGGCTTCACCAAGTACAAATTCAAACAAATAGATACTGATACAATTCAAACATGTCATTAAGTAGTCATGTCTACAAAGTAAAGTCTATTTTATGCTATAGGCTGCATCTATCATACTACCACAAGTTTTCAGGATCACAAGTAATGGCATACAATAAACTAATTAGATAAACATGACACAAGATGCAGGTACACACCAGCACATGATCAATTGGTGGCTCAATTGGTTGAACATTGCTTGGTTCACCAGGATAAAAGAAGGTATCCTTGCCACTCTCTTTCTGTGGCACCAATAAATCATCATCCCATTCTTCCTCAACAAACGGTGCCCCATACTGCGCTCCATTCTTGGGCCCCGCACCACTCTTTTGAAATACTCTACATAACACAAATGCATCCTTCCCAACCTATTGCACAAAAAGATGAAAAAATAATTCAATCAATTTATATGTAATGAATAAAAAGATGGCATAGGAAATACTATCATGAAGGATGCTCATTGGTTTCTTCAACCAGATACATGTGACCTCTCAATAGACAAGGAATGTTGATGTTGTATGCCAACATGGGATCGGCCACAGCTCCAATTGAAGCCATCAGATTATCATAATGGACTGATCATTAGGCATTTTACCCCTTAGATTAATGCACCTACTTTGGCAACTCAATTTTGACTGCCCATTTTCAGGACATAGGTAGAGTGGGCACCACACTATGACCGCCCTCTTTTTTGAGATATGGTACACCGCATGTTTCTAGAGGTTGCTCAACTCCATTGAAATGGAAAGAAATGTAGGCAATGAAATATTGCAATTTCATGTGTCTCCCAAAATGATTTATGAAATCGGCATCTATTGAATAGGAAAAAATTGGATTTGTGTCAGTTCACAGGCACAAATATTTTCAACAAATAATAATGTGAAATCCTTCTTTGGAAGGAATAATGTAAAACCGTTTCAGTACCATTGAGTGAAATAGGAAACACATGACCCACAAGGCACTTTAAGGAGAAAACAGGGCCTTGACGCCTAGGCATGCACCTTAGGTGTGCCTTTGAATGAATAGTGGTGGAAATCACTCAAACCAATCAGCCACTAGGCATCTAAACATCACAATACCTGAGAGACACCATCTTTCCCTAACTCTTGATCTTCGAGACGATATTCATGCATGACCCAGTTTGTCCTCTCCCCATGAGGGGCTCGACCAATGTGGTAGACCAGGGTCTTCTTCATACCAATGGTCTGCATGTTCTGTTGGATAGGCCGATCTTTCCCTGTTGTCTTCCAGTAACCTCTATCTGTGGCCCGGTTTGTCCGTGACCCAACTCCATACTTCTTGTCCAAAGCACTAAAGAAATACCATTCCAAGTCTCTACTCTTAAGTCGTGATAGCCCTAAGCATCCAATCAAAATGAGAATGTAAATACTACTAAGATTAATGAGCATAAGCATAAAGAATGCATAAGCAAATCATGTAGCTAACGTGTATTTCCAAAGTTTACATTAGGTACAAGAGACACCTTTTTGTGATAAAAGGAGTCGTGCTTTGGTCGTTGATGATAGTGGATTGGGTATGCCTTAAGGTATGAGCAAACTCAATCCAGTGGCAATGTGGATCTAGGACAAACAAATATATTTATAAAATGGTGGGTGCCATCTCTATGTGACTCATTTGTAAATAATGTCTAGGTCCTACTAAAGTTCAAACAATTGTGTGAGGTCTTTACTACATAGTACGAATTGCTAAATCAGATTGTTTGGGCAAGTGAGAGATGTTGGACTTTGAAATACTTACATGTGACGCATGATATTGTGGACCAGCAGGTTTTTAAGCTCCTCATACAGAAAATGATGTGAAATTTCAAAAACGGAAACCCATATGTAAATCTAATCTTTGTGCTATCTCAGTTCTTTTTTCTTTTACCACTAAACAAGGAAGGACCATGATGTTTAGATACATCTAATCTTTGTGCTATCTCAATTCTAAGGTAATGCTGATGTATAGACATTCCTATACTCTTATTATTATTATTGAAAGATCACTCTTATTTTACACCATTTATATCAATCATGGTGTGCAAGTTCCAAATATTTACTCAAAAGGAGAATTATTTTGGGTGGTGGTGAGGATGCATTACCCTATTTATAGCTGTAATGTTATTTATGCTGGTAAATGATCGAAGTTTTTCTTTTGGTTTTATTTATGAATTCATGGTTACCAAAGAGAATGGGCATCAAATAGGCAGTCGGCCTATGAAAATAATTAGCAAAATCCAATCCAAATACAAAGGCTAACCACATATTAATGGGATAAATGACTTAAATGATGTTTACTCTCTTATTAGTTGATGACATTAGCAATAAATTTTAGTGTAGACAAGAACATCTCCCATTTAACTCATTCTATATAAATGAAGTAAATTTGAATATACAAGATAAGGCCTTTAAAGTAGTGAAACACAAGACATCAATGGGACTTACTCTAGCACGTCAACAAAAAAAAAAAAAGATATTATTTAATCACTTATTCTAGTGGCTTTGATGCCATACTAGTACAAGTCAACATGGGTAACTTAATGGCTTAATAAGACATCAATTGTCTCGGCACACAAGTATGCAATTTCTCAACAACCATCACAAAGGCATCTAAACAAGAAAGAGTCTATATTAAGAAGGAAGATAAAGAGACTCATGATCTGGGTTTGAGTCGTATGAGTCAGAGATATAGTCAGTTATAGAAAAAATTTATGAAATGGTAATTATGACTGATTATATATTGAATAAATGACTTTAAGGAAGATGATTAGAAGCGGCAAAAAGAAATATGGTATCTGCTTTATTTATTACAGGTCAAAAATGACGTGCAATCACTAAAAGCAACATAACCCGGAGTTGTTGGCCTGACAATCAAGAAGCTCCCCTCATGAAGGGAGGTCTTGAGTTTGATTCACGCTCAACCTCTTCGGGCCACTCCTCATAGGGTTAATCCCCCATCCAAGAATCCGGTGTGTGTGCAGGGAGATATGCACATGCACGGAAGGATTAGTCCGGTGAGAAGCCTGGATTCCGTCATAAAAAACCAAAAAAAAAAAAAAATCACTAAAAGCAAAATAAAATAAATATTTACGAGAAAATAAAACAAATATAAAAAATAACATAAAATACAAGAAACCCATAAAAGTAAAAAGACGGGGAAAAGGGAAAGAGTACCAGGAAGATCCCAGGGCTCAGATTTGTAGATATCGATGACGGAGATGGGGTCAAAGCGGAAGGGCTTTCCGGACACTTTTCGCCTGAGATAGTAGTTGACCAGTTCTCCGTCTGTTGGATGGAACCGGAAACCCGGCGCCAAAGCTGCTACTGCATCGCTCATCACAAATCTTCCCTTTCTTCTACTAATGGACTAATTTCAGAAGCAAAAACCCCAAATAATTTCCGGGTATTTTTTTCCTGAGACGATCAGATGAGAAGAAAAAGGAAGAGACTGGGTGTTTGAATTGTAAACCTACTAAAATCACGTCAAATGCTGCTGCTGCAACTTCTTCGATATTTCCTCGTGTCGTTTATTATTACTTTCCCAAATAAAAGGGATCAAGCTTTATCGACTGCACAACATCTCTGTGGTGTCAAAGTGGGCCACTCGACTGTTCATGGATCTAAACCCGACCCAAATACATTACGAATAAAACGGTTGGGCTTAAAGCAGGAGTCGAAATCGGGATTTCCACCGGACCGACTGATACAGTTGAGATCTCAGTAATTTTTATTTTTTATTTTAAAAAAATAAATATCAGCATGGGCTATTTGATATCTCGGTCAATATTTGTCCCATATGAGCGAATATTGGCCTGGATATTGACTGATATTTATATTTTTTTAACTTTTTTATAAAAAAGCAGTTTTTTTTATTTTTTAAATGATTTTTTTCCCCGAAACAGCCGAGATGAAAATTTGGATGGGCTGAATTTTCAACCCTGGCTTAAACATATATGGTAGTTTGATGGGCTTGGCTTGAGCTTAGTTTTTATCTCATTTAGCTAACTTTAGCAGACTCAACTCATGGAATGACTCCACGAAGCCTGTCAATCTTTTAGCCCCTTTTTTTTAACTTTTTCAAATAAAAGGGATTGAGTTTAATCAATTGCACAATGGAGTTGGAATAATGGGCAGAAACATGTCTTAAGAAATGATAGTTCTAAGTTTGATTCTTATTTTACTCTATAAGATTACTCTCCGTAAAATTACTTAGTGCTTGTAGACGCGGGTCATAGAATCAAATGAGCACACCTATTCTCAAAATTAATATTTAAATTAAATTTTTTATTTAATGTTAAAAAAATCCAACAATGGTAAGATCAATCTAATTGCATTCCTCACATTGTATTGACGCAGCAGAACGCATAAATCATTAAAGACCAATATGCATCCATTCGTCACCTGTTCAGACTTCTGCCGCAAGAATCGCAGCGGAACGCATCAATCATTAAAGACCAATATGCATCCATTCGTCACCTGTCCAGACTTCTGCCGCAACGAATCACTGCAATGCAGTCGAGATTTTTCCGCAATGTTACAGCTAATATACAACGAATTGGATGCATTTTTTTACCCCTGATTCAAGTTAAGACAGTTATTTGTTAAAAGGACATGCAGCACATGAAAGGTGTAATTAAAATATTTCGTTTCTTTAAAAGAAAAATTAAGTGTCATGTGGACTTGGTGACCCCAATTACTGGATCATATTTAAAATTGATTCTAAATTCAATTCTAGATATATGTTTAAGAAATTCTAAAGTTTTTTATTGTTTTCACCTCTTTTTCTATTTTTGTTCTTTGACAATTGCACAATATAATCGAGAATCCATGATGTACATCCTCACTTAAGTCTTGTAGGGCCAATTAAGGTAGTGTTAATTGGATTTTTATTAAGTTATTGTCAAGTTAATACTTCGCATTAAAAATAGATTCATCAAATTTAAAAAAAAAAAATTATACTTTATTGAGGTATAAAAATCAATATAATTAAAATAAAACCAACTTTGAATAGATTTTTAGCCAGACATTGAGAATATTTAAATTGAGAAAAAAATTAATTTGTAAAAGATAGATAGGTGTGTGATACAATTACAATGATTAGGAAATTTCAACATTAATATACCTGCACAAGTACTGCTTTTAAGAGATTTTTTTTCCTACTCCTTTTTATTATTTAATTAATTTTAGTTTTTTTTATAACAGAAGGTATTCAGGTTTTTCACCTGATTAATCCTTCAGAATATCTAAAAACCTCTGAATCTATACACACGAGATAAAATTATAGAGAGTTACATATTTAATAAAGGAATTCTCTCAAACCTCTGAATCTATACACACGAGATAAAATTATAGAGAGTTACATATTTAATAAAGGAATTCTCTCAAACCTTTACATAAGTAAGATAGTGGAATCCTCAACAACAATGGTTTCTAGAAATGTTTGCTTGAATATTAAAAGATAGCGCATTTAGATGATTTATGGTTTTGCAATAGTGGTATAAAAGAAAATGTGAGAGGAGCTTTTTTATGTATATTTAAAGTATCGCATCAATGTATACTTTGTTAAAATGAGTAATTTAATTGATTCTTTTATCTAATAAATAGGTGAATTTTTTTTTTTTAAATGTATAGAAGAAGCTCTCAACATGAGAAACTGCTGAAGCATATCGATAAATAGCCAAATTTGAAAATGCTTAGAAAGTAATTTACAAAATGAAAAACATTTATTTATTTTGGAGAAATTCAGTGGAGAAAGGATTAAAGTGAATAGATAAGGAGAATGACCTTAAAAATTAATTAGGGGCTCATTTGATCTGATGAAATGTGTAGAGGGCGCAGGGATGAAAATCTCGAACGATACGATTTCTCAGGTTTTACAGACCGAGATATCTAGCCGATATGATTATTATCGGCTGTACAATAACAATATCAGTCGATATTATTAGATATCGTCTATTTTTTTTTTTTTGAATCATTTTGGTTGTGGGTTGAGCTCGATATCTCGGCCGATATTTACGATTTCAATTTCTTTAAAAAAAAAAAAAACAAGCCTCTTTTCATTTTTTATTTTCTTTTTAATTCAGAAAAATTAAAATATAAAAAAATAACACAACATTCTTTTTTTAAAAAAAAAAAGAGGAGAAAGAGAGATATCTTAACCGATATCGGCCATAAATGTAGAATTAGAGGAGTCGAGGGACATTGTGAATTAAATTTACAGTTTGATGATTGCTCAACGCTATTTTCTTACAAACCAATACATTTTTTTTTTTTTTGAAAAATTGTTAATGTCGGATTAAAATAAAAAAAAACACTATTAGCTAGACAATTAGCAAATTTGGCTATTTATCAACATACTTCAGCGGTTTCTCATGTTGAGAGAGTCTCTCATAAAATTCGGATTCGCCCGATATATCGGCCGAATTTATTCTCTCTCCTCTTTTTTTTTTTAAAAAAAAAACAGTCGATATCGGCCGATATTGTGATATCGGCTAATATGATACGGCCGTGATATCTGTATAGGCCGATATGATGCACTCGTATCGGCCGATATTTGTACCCCTTGTTGAGATCTATACATAATTTTTTACAATATTTTTCAATTTTAACACCCATTTACTAGATAGAGAGTCAATTAGATTGCACACATCTTCTTTTATATTGCTATTCCAAAACCATAAATCATCTTCCTGAATTATGTTTTGATATTCAAGCAAATTGATTCCAATAGAGATAAAACATAAACGAGTTCTACAACTGATCTGACAACTATAATTCCTATATATTACAGATATAGAATCAACATATAGAAAGATTTGTCACATTCAATTACAAATGTTCATTCAAAATTAATTAAATAAATGATTTTGAATAATAATAATGTGATTTTGATTGATTTATTTAAAAGATTTTTGGTTGACCCCATATTCAAATATACATTAAACCATATTTAGATGTATAGTAAAGTGAATCTCAACTTTCTCACTTATCTCAATCCATCAAAAGACAAAAGGGAGAAAAAGAGATTAAACCCTCTCATACTCCATATTTTTATCTATGAGAGAAAACCCACCAAAATTTACTATTTTTTTTCGATAACAAGAGTATTCCTAAGGTACTGACCCAATAAGATTAATCTCCAGAGCCCGCACCGCCATTGCCTATATAGCCGGTCCCGATAAATCAGGTGGTAGCACCAAGGTCTGATTCCAAAACATGAGAGAGCAAATTACACACCAAGGACCACTTGCGCTACTCACGTGATGGATAACAACTCAAACCTTGTTAAAAAAAATTATTATTTTTTTTTATTTTTCAATATTTGAAAAGAATATTAATCTTGAAAATATTACAAGATGTTGTATTACTAAACATGCATTATTGTTTGGTAGGGGTTGAATTAGAATTTACTGGGGCTAGTGCTTTTTTGGGCTATTGTAAAAAAAAAAAAGGGTTTTGCATGTGTGTCCCTATAGTGCTTTTTACGTAGGGTTCTAATTTGGGCCTACTAAAGTGGGTATGATGAGTTTAATCGAACGTTTTTTCAAATGATGATCTTCATGTCAATGATAATATTGGAGTCAATTTAAAATAGATTTAAATTCAAAAGGATTTGGGCTTATGATCCAAAGCTTCTCTCCTGAATGGAGGTCTTGAGTTTGATGTTAAAATCCCTTTAAATTATCTTCATAGGTTTATTCCTCATCTACTTACTCAGTGTGTGTGGATTAAGAGGTTTACATATGCTCGTGGAATTAATTTCACCTTTAATATAGAGTGGAGATATCCATATTAAAAAAAATTATTGGAGTCAATTTGGGATATATTTAGGCAGCCCATTTAGACACCAGGGTTTTTTTGTTACCAGACACCCATTTTCAAAATTTTCGGTGAAATTACCGTTTTACCCTCCCGTTTTAAATCCTTCTAACGATTCTGCAGTTCATTTTTGAATCATTCGAATGATTTTGATCATTCGAAGGATCACCCACAGTTTATTGTTGATCCTTCGAATGAATACAATGATAAATAATAAAATTTTATTTAAAACTTTAAAGTTATTTTATAAGCACTGTGTATTTCCAAAATTTCTCAAATTGAATATTCGAACTAATTACGATAACATGATAAAAATACTTTAACACTTCAAAGTCTTTTGACACTTCCAAATGCTTAAAATACAGTGTTTTACAAATAAGGGTATCCCTAGGCTCTGTCCAAAACACATTTGGAAGTGTCAAAAGACCTTGAAGTGTTAAAGTATTTTTATCAAATTATCGTAATTAGTCCGAATATTCAATTTGAGAAATTTTAGAGATACACAGTGCTTAAAAAATAGCTGTCTATGTTGACTATGCTATAAAACATAGACAGTTATTTTTTAAGCACTGTGTATCTCTAAAATTTCTCAAATTGAATATTCAGACTAATTACGATAATTTGATAAAAATACTTTAACACTTCAAGGTCTTTTGACACTTCCAAATGTGTTTTGGACAGAGCCTAGGGATACCCTTATTTGTAAAACACTGTATTTTAAGCATTTGGAAGTGTCAAAAGACTTTGAAGTGTTAAAGTATTTTTATCATGTTATCGTAATTAGTTCGAATATTCAATTTGAGAAATTTTGGAAATACACAGTGCTTATAAAATAACTTTAAAGTTTTAAATAAAATTTTATTATTTATCATTGTATTCATTCGAAGGATCAACAATAAACTGTGCGTGATCTTTATTCGAATGATTCAAAAATGAACTGCACAATCGTTAGAAGGATTTAAAGCGAGAGGGTAAAACGGTAATTTCACCGAAAATTTTGAAAATGGGTGTCTAGTAAAAAAAAAAATCCTGGTGACTAAATGGGCTGCCTATATTTAAATCCAATACTAACATCAATTTATAAGGTTCAAATTAAATGATGATCCAATTTACAAAGATAGGCACAAATAGAAAAGAGGGAGGGTGGGACCTAAATGAGCTTGCAATGTCGTGCACGGACCTCAGCTGCTATGCACCGATGCATTGCAACATTCTTTTCCCACAATCTTTACATATTAAACGAAATTAAATAAAGTTAAAAAAATTTCAAAAAAATATTATAAGTGATTAAGTGGTAGCTTTCTGAAAATTTTGAAAGTGCCCTTCTATGAGAAGTTTATTGGTTAAATTGAATTTGCATTAATTTGTGGCCTTGTGGATTTATTTCACAAGGGTGTTTCCTACATTCTACACAAAATATGTTTGTTTTTTCCGAGAACAAACACGACTCTTGTGTCATTTTGAACATTAAAGTATGACTATTATTATTAATTATCTTTTCATGATTATTTGTTTCCTATTTAGAGTGTAATTTTTATTATTTTATTTAATAAACTGAGTTTTATTCAATAAAAGATATTTAAATCTTAAAATAAAGTATGAGTACATGAATGAGTATAGTAATTTTTAAAAAGAATGTTTTATACTATTCAAAATTGTACAACTTTTGAAAATCAAACATCGATACATATGTTTAAAAGTATAAATAGAATCTAAACTAAATGTAAGGGTTTTTTCTACACAAAAATTTGAATATATTAACAAATGAAAACAAATATCTAAAAATAAAAAAAATAAAATACGTGCATGTGACTTTAAAGAAAATCGAGTAAAACATTACTAAAATAGATTTAAAATACAACAAAATGACACGAAAGTAGATGAAATGAACTAAAAAGGGAGTCAAAATATTTCCATATATATTTTTGTCCTAGTTCTTGTATTAGAGAGAAATGATTCTTTTCTAATCCATATGGATTGAAATTGACAATTATAGATGTGTTTGGATGGATGAATTTAATAGAGAAGATTCTTCTACTCAATTCACAACAAAATAAAACTTCTATCCCTTAAATTTTTCCAGAAAACTTCCACTAAAGTTTTAGTATTTAAAGTGATCTTAGTTTGGATGCTTTTATTAGGAGTAAAATTAGTTATAATATTAAAAAAAAGTCCTATAAATTATAAGACAAAATAATCTTTTTTATTACCAAGGATATCTAGACCTCTTACAGCATCCTACTAATTCTTAGGATATGTACAAATCTTCTACATCCGACTAATTCTTAGAGCATGTGCAAGCCATCTTACCTATACAGCTGAGTAACTATACGAGGAATAGCCTTTTAGGGTGGAATGTAAATCGAACTCAAGACTCTCGCTTCTTAAGATAAATTTGTGACGATCACTCTAACTCTTTTAGATTAAGACAATGCAATCTTTAAAAACATTCTTAGAATGATCCTTTTATAATGATTGCTGGTAAGCCTTGCATCTGATTGTTCCTTGGGTTCGGTTTGGTTCAATTCTAATCAAATGAATCGTTACAAATCAATAGTACATAGTTTTTTATTTTCAAAGATCAAGATTATTGAACGCATAGATCTTGAGATTCATATAGTTGAATGTGATGTTTAGACCATCATATGAGTAGTATATTTATAGAGTTTTATTTCCATCTGATCTCCAACCCCTTGATTATAAACTTTAAAAATCAATTATCTATACTCATTAAAATTTACAAGTCAAGATTATATGACTTGAATTATTAATTGATACTGAAACTTTATATACTTTATATTTTTATAGTCATCTACGAAATAAATCTAATTATGCAGGACCCATCATCTAGACGATGGCATATCTCGTTAAAGAATTTTACTTGTTGTATATCGTTGACTTAACTCAAATATGCATTAATATCGAACTTAACTGCAAGAGAAATCTCATCTAGACTTTTAAATTCCGCATTAATATCAAACTTTTAGACGTCCCAACTTCTAATAAAAGATATATGATTCATTTAAAATCTTAATAAATTGTCATTCTAAAGTTTTCAACTTAAATTAATGAATCTTTGTTGGCTTGTCTTGAAGAGGAAATCTCATCCAGATTTTTAAATGATGCAGTTACATCGATCTATTTAAAATCTCAATAAATAGTCATTCCGAAGTTTTAAATTTAAATTAATGAATATTAAATTATTATAATTACTAAAATTATATTTTGAAGCATCTATCTAAATTAATTTTTAATAAAACTCCCCATCCAACATGGAGCGTTCTAACTTGACCCCAACCAAAGCTCAACGGATCAGTTCTCAAGTGAAAGCAAACACCCCAACCAAGCTTTAAGTCGAAATCTAATTGATTTGAATAAAAACGGTCAAGAGGTACGGACAAGAGCCGAACAGAATTTGAAAAAAAAATGAAAAGCACCCATCTGTCCCTTTGCTTCATGTCTTGATGACGCCTTGCTTCAGGAGGATACGCCAACGCATTTTTCCTTTCACTTTCATTCACACAACAACACTTGCTGGCGCCAAAACAAACAAATATACCCATCTTCTGCAGAAGCAGAAAGAGAAAGTGAGGGAGAGATAGAGATGGGAAACCCATTTCAGTCTCTCTATTAATTCATTTGTTTTGAGCTTTTTGGGCTTGAAGATTGATCTATTGGATAGAGAAGAGAAAAGGGTTTTCAGGATTTTTGATGGGGCATGAGAAGAGGTATGATTTCTCTTTCAAGATCTTGTTGGTTGGGGACTCTAGTGTGGGGAAGAGCAGCCTCCTCGTCAGCTTCATATCCAATGCCTCTGCTGCCCATCTCTCCCCTACCATTGGTATGCCCCACTGATCCAATCTTCTTCTTCTTCTTCTTCTTTTTAATTTATACATGTTGAGGAGTTGTTGGGTACTTTTTGAGGTATTAGCATCATATAATTCTGATAGCCCAAATGATTGGTTGGATGGGTTCAGAATACTCTGATCTAATGAAGTCAATTTTGGAGTTCATCATTCAAGAGCATGTTCCAAACACCTAGAAGTACGTCGCAGAGTACCCCTGTGACAATTGGCTTGAAGGGATTGGTTGTTTAGGGACTGTTGATGCTTTCATTGTCCAAAAAAGTGGGGCTCACATCTGACAAACCACCCTCTCAATGTCCCTGCCAGTTTCCTGTTGGGGTGTGTGTGTGTGTGCATGTGTTAACAAGATTGATTGGTTCCAAACCAAGGAGAGGCATTTTAGTTATTTAAAAAGTGGCTCATTTTTCACTAGGCAAATGACAGTAACACCCATTTTTGAGGTTGATTTGATGCCTTTTCATTGAATTTCACACAGACCCTCTGCGGGTTAATAGATGATTCTGATTCATAAAAGTCCTTTTCAACTGTTGTTCAGAAGGCCTTTTATCAGTAAGACCTGAATCTCATAAGTAATCTGAACCCTTTATCTTACCGCAATTAGTAATTCTGACCCTACTGCCGCTAAATATGTGAAAAGTACAAAAACTACCTCTCACAAAGCTTAAAAATATGAACTTCATCTAAAATTTATCACAGATTTAAGGCCAAGTTCTAGATTTCTAGGACTCTTGAAATGAGCTATCGATAACATTAGATAGACAAGAGTGTAAAGTCATGCAGGAATATTGGTGGCTCTGCATTTTCAGTCCAAATTTCATCTGCTCGGATCAAGTCCATCTTCAGTCCACCAGCGTCTTTGATTCTTTGTTGCTGAATTTGATCTGTAATTGATAACTAATTTTCTCTTCTCCATCTTTCCTTGTTTTGTTGATTTCTTTCCATACGAAACCTGTAACTTCTTCTTGTAGTTCTGTGCCATCGGTCTGTGTTTGAGCTCGAAAATACTTAAGACTACTTTCACCACCTTAGATAGATTAGACCCATCTTCTCTGCGAGGCCTATAGGTTGTCTTTTCTTCATTGTAGATCATTTATTGCTAATTCTACCAGGGTTCTGAACTTACAATGATTTGTGCCATTGGCCATTTCATTCAACCATTTGATGGGTGAAAATTAAATGGTGTACCAAGTTCAAGTTTTACGCTGTGTGTCAGATAGGATTAGCTCCATAGTTTGGAAAACCTGGATTTCTATCATGTATGCGATGTTTAAAAAGGATAGGTTACTGCATCACTGTGCTTACAGATACTGGAATTTCTGATATTCTTCTATGGCTAATGATCTTCTGGATGTATGCTTGTTACTCTGGTGCCTAGGTGCTACAGTTAAACTGTATATAGATGGACGTGGCATCCTATCTGATTATGGATTTGAAATATGAATACACACTATTTTTGGTCTTAAGAATAGCCTAAATTGGTCTAAGGCTTTTGCAGTTCATTTGGCACTCGTAGCTTTTAAGTGATCGACACAAATTGGAAGGTTATTGTCATAGGTGCTTAGTGGTTTTTTTTGAAAGGAACACTAGGTGATAGGTATGGAAAGGACTTCGATGAGTTGGAAAGGTCTTCCATCCATAGTAATTAAACTTTTAATTTTTTTTAAATGGAACTAGATTCTGTTTTCTTAGGATTGCCATATGAATTCAAGCCTAGGGCGTGGACATGTAAACTGAAAAACCTTGTCTCGTAACAAGTATACACCTTTCCTATAGGTAAACTTTTGTTGTGGATTTATGTTAGATTTGCAATGAAAATCCTAGAGTGGAACTTAACAGACTGAAACAAAAATGATGTATTGAAGATTTAGGTTTGCCAAAATTGATTTCATTCCACCATACATAACCACATAATCATGCAAGTAAAAGGGGAAAAAATCACATGCAAACAAGCTCAAACCTGGCTATGATTCACACACTTAGAGAAGGTATGTCACATTCCACATTGAACCCTTAAAAAAACTTCAGGATTTATCCCATAAGAGAGCAACATAGGAGTGACTACGAGTGACAAATATGTGACTTCTTCCAAAAGAAAAGCCTCTAACAGTCTGGATCATTAACTATATGTGGTACAAAAAATGGGGACTATTCATTCCCATTAAGTAGCCTATTTTCATACAGCCTGGTAGTTGTGGCTTTTGTTCTTAAGAAACTGTTTCAGTACTAATATACCTATAGTTGATGTTTGCTTTGAGTTTTTTTTTTTTTTTTTTTGAGCAGTAAGAGAAAAAAATCATTAAAAAACAAAGAGTACAGATACATAAGGCAACCATGGGGCCTAAGAGAATTAAGCCCAATACAGTAACATATAACAAAATCAAGACAAACAAAAGGAATCCGCCACAGGAAATAGTCTCCTTATAGCTGGAATATGCAACTGTTTCAGTATTAATATACCTATAGTTGATGTTTGCTTTGAGTTTAGAACATTCTTATGCTATTCAAAATTTTTGATTGATGTAATATTTTAATATATTCCTTGTCTCTTCATGTCAATTTCCTCTAGGAGTGGATTTTAAAATCAAGCTGTTCACAATTGGTGGGAAGAGATTGAAGCTTACAATTTGGGATACAGGTAAATTTGCAATATTTATTTACAGAAAATGATAGTATTATCTGTAGATGAGTTTTCTATATTGTGCATTCAGCTCAAGATTGAAACTTATTCCATTATGTTTCAGTGCAAGCTTTGTTTTTTTACTATCAGAGAAGATATTTATCAAGTACCACATTGTGATGTCAATATTGCCCCAGACTAGTATTATTATTTAGCTCATAATTGAATACCTCTGTGTTGTCATTTGTTTAAATCCAACCCTAGAGGAGTGGACTGACTGTTGGATGCTTACAAGTCTGATCCCCATGTAAGCAAGCACTAAATAATCTGTGGACCTTAGAAAATTAGGGTGAAACTTGGGTAATTTGGTAAGATATGATAAGAATTGCATGTTGTCCCCTCCGAAAAAAAGTAGTATTTTGTACATTGGCTCTTGCACAAGCAAATTTCCAATTCTGCTCCTAATCACTGATGCTACTAGACCTTGTTCATGTAGCCAACAGTGTAGGTAGGTGGGATGGGGGGAATAGAGAGAGAGAGAGAGAGAGAGAGAGAGAGAGAGAGAGAGAGAAATTATTGACTTTTAATTGGAAGACAACAAATAAGATTATTTCCAATGAGAGTGTTTATATTAGAGATTTAGGATTCTTTCTTTTTACTATTATTATTATTATTTTGGGTGATGGAGGGGGTGGGAGTTGGTTATTCCCTATTTCTACATTTTTAAAGGGACCTCTTTTTTTAATTGAATTTTGGACATGATCCAGGCGTTATGAAGGCATACAAACATGGACTCTGTGGTCCGACAAGTGTTGAATTTGTCTAAGATTCTTTAAATATGAGTAATTTTGGTTTAATTTTCATATTTTTACATTATGGCCATATTTTAGTCTTTTAGGTGTAATATGATACTCATGTGAAACTAGATCCATTGGATGGTAATATCATAAATTTCTCAATGAACCTATGTGGATTTTGACAACAATTGATTAAGTTATGACCTTGTTTCGTGATATGGTGCACCAGGTTCACAAGCTAGGGGTACTTTGGGCATTTTAAGTTTGTTGCTTTTTAGATGGCTAGGGCTATATTTTTAATTGATGTTTAATTTCCTAGACTATCACTGGTTCTTTAATTTCATCTTCTTTGGAGCCATTTGTTCCATCTATGTGGGATTGACACTCATAATTGGATTTGGCAAATTTTTAATAGACAATTGCCTATCTGATGCCAATATGACTTGAACTGTGGCAATAAGCACTTGCCAACTTTTGTTTCTTCTGTATTGAAACAATATGATTGTAAGCCCTACACTAGGAGGGATTTTGACTTGATTTCTTCTAGTTTCTAGTGTTTTCATGTGTTCTATGGATTGGGACTGTGGATACTTAGGTAGAGAACCCTCAATGTTTCCTTTGTTGCTGTTCAGGTTTGGTCAAATTCACCAAGGCTAAGTCAAAAGACATGAAATTAAATTAAAAAGTCCTGAAATTAAGCCCACACTTCATCAAAACTGTAGACTTATTTTATGTCACTTATAGCCATTGTTCTACTGAATTTGCTTTGGTGTTTTATATTACGTGTTATAGAAATGCTTTCTTTTCTAGTTGTCTATGGGAATTGGTTCTCATTAACATTTCAACCAACCTATAGTCATTTTCTGCTTAAATGTTGATATCTTCTTCATTAGTCTTGCTCATGCACTACATAAAATGCCACATGATCAAATATTTTTTTCTTGCTGTGTCATTTTCTTAAAGTTTGTATATGTGCCTGAATACTTTGTGGCTAATGCAAGTTATAGCATTTATCTTGCAGCTGGGCAGGAGAGGTTTAGAACATTAACAAGCTCTTATTATAGAAATGCACAAGGGATAATTCTCGGTATGCAATTTCGTTTTTGAATATTTGTTCCATTTCATGTGGGAAAATCATTTTTCCATTTTATAGTGTATTTCTAGTTCCGCACAAACACATATGCACACACACATAAAATTTTAATTATATTTTATCCAATAAAAACAACCTCTATACAGATCATGTTGGAGAAGGATTGAATTCTTTCATGGTTACTGGCTTACTGCCCATCAGATGACCTTGGACTTCATGAGTCCTACTAGAGTCTTGCTTGTCTTTGAATACCCCATTATTCTTTTCCTTCCAAATGCTCCACCAAAGTGTCCCCATCAAAAGTCTGCACATTATGGCAAATTGAGAGGGACCTGAAAGAGAAGCCAAGACTAAGGTATCTAATTCACTGTTTGCAGCATCGCTCAACTTACTTGGAATAATTAAATCACAATATTCACAATTCTGACATGAAAGAAAAATGGAAAAGTAGGTGGTCCTACTATGCTTCTTTGAGAAAGGGGTACCCATCAATGAATTTGGTGCATCTATTGAAGATTATCTGTTGCAAGAATATGCCCAATCCAATTGTCTAACAGAAGGCAAGAATCCATGGAGGGACTTTGAAGGACCAATTTGGGGGCATACCTTCAAATTCACCACCATAGGTGTATTCCATGTGTAAAAAGATTCGACTGAAAATTGACCTAATGAATCTAGATCCTATGCCCAGTATCCTCCTCCTTGGGTAATATATAAATCCAGTAAGAATGCTTAATAGATAATCAACTACCCCATTTTCTTCTTGTTGAGATTCTGGCAAAACTTGGAACCTAATTAGCAAACCACCCAATGTTTTGAAATTTTGACTTACCCATGGTATTTTAAGCAAAGGTATGGAACCTTTCATAGGAAATCGTATCAATACACCAAAGGTCCTCTTAAAAATTCAGTCCATTACCTCTCTTAACCTGATACCAATTTCCTTGTGCAAATTTAAGTATAGTAGAACTCAAATATCAATTATAAAAATTAAAAAAAAAAAACCTGCAAGGTTCTAAAAAGTAAAAACTCAGGATTCAAGCAGAAGATTCAAATAATTTTTAAAAAGAAAAAAGATATTCAAATTGTAAAGCATAAGATTTTGACAGCACTAGTTAACATATTAAAACAAGGAGGAGCTAGGTTAGAATTTTGCTTCTATTATAACTGCTATTTGTACTTTATTCTATATTAATACAATTTCTTTTGTTACCTCTCAAAAAAAAATTGCTTGTAATATTAATATTTCAAAATGGGTATTAATTAGAACATTGGAATATTCTTAAAATATGCTTCTGAAATAGAAAATGTTGCATGTCTTAACAAACTATGATTAATTTGTCCAAGTTGGTCGGTTAAGTTGGTTTTTCTGCATTAATTAAGAGTTGATGTATTCAAATTTTGTTCATGCTTGAGATATGCATTGTTTTCACATTGAAAAGCTTTTATTGCTTGAGAATGTTGGTATCAAATTGCCATAGTATGAACTGTGCGCATGTGTGAATGTGTGTGTGCATGAACATGTGTATAGAATTATTGAAGCGACGTGTTTCCCTACGTGTCTCTTTATTTCATCTTTTCACAAATTGCTTTTAAAATTCAAGTCTTGAACACTTTTTTCTTCTCTACTATACAAAACTTAAATTGAACTAATGAGTGGTTGCTTTCTTATTTTAGTGTATGATGTGACACAGCGACAAACCTTTACAAATTTGTCGAACATATGGGCAAAAGAAGTACAGCTCTACTCCACCAGTAAAGATTGCATCAAAATTCTTGTTGGGAATAAAGTTGATAGGGTAAGTACTAAATCTTGACCATTTTGTCCTTCACTATTTGAGGGATGTAGAGGTATTCTTGTTGCTGTCTTCTTGGTCACGAAATTGATATGTACTTGGTATGTATTCCAAATTGTGTTCAACTAAATTTCCACTTTAAAGTAATCATACTTGGTGAAATCAACATGCTAGTTGCAAATATAGGTGAAGGTGAGCTGAGGCCTACTGCACAACATAACTTCAGGCTTAAGATGAACTTGATTCGGTTTAGAATTGATCATGTTTGAGCCTAACTGCATTTTTTCATATTCATGAAAAATACAGTAGTCCATTCATATATGCATTTTCTTGGTTTCATATTTTCATTTTTTTGCATATATGTTTTTCATATTTCCCTTGAGTGTGGCTTGATTAAATGTTGACACAACAGAACAAGATGAAAACAAGAGATAGCACCTTCTCTTTCTAAAACCCTTTAATCCACAAGGAATAACGAAGAAAACTTAATTCATTAACTTGTCCAAACAGCATAGTTATGGGCTATATCCACTCAAAAGCCTAATTACGAATGTCTTTTCAAAATAGTCACAGTCGCCAAGTAATCTTGATTCTCACAGGAATTGCTAGTTATGTTCTTAGCCACCAGTACACTTCTAAAAAACTCAAAGCAACTCATAACATTATTTACTAAAAATAGAAAGTTTGATTAAAAGAAACTGTTTGATATCTGAAATGACGGCGTTTGGTGACCAAAATGACATCATAGGCAAAGCTATTTGCCACCTTGTAGCATTGTAACGAAGAATCCTCTAGCGCACTAATTATTGGAAGGTCAGAAATTTTCTGGTCATTGCAGTCGAACAAAATTGCCTTTTATTGAATAAACATTTGGTATTGTGATCTTTTTGCATATCTTTTGCATCTGGCGAACCTAATTTACATTTATTATTGCTGATGGAAAAACATTGTTCACCTTCCAAATTTGATTGGTATTTTCCCATTAGTTTTTTGGAATTTTTTTCCAAATGTAAACCATTAGTTGATATTATCTAGGAGTGTTGTTTGTCTCATTTGTGCAGTTTCTATTTATTTGTAACAAATTTGTTTGTCATCTCAATGCAGACTTAATCACTTTGATCTGTACATCTCAGGAAAGTGAAAGAGTTGTAACAAGAGAAGAGGGGATTGCTCTTGCACAAGAACATGGATATTCATTTCTTGAATGTAGTGCAAAAACTCGAGAAAATGTGGGGCAATGCTTTCAACAACTTGCCTTAAAGGTACACATTTTTTAAACAATTTCAGTTTCACGTTTGACCTCATATATCTGAAATGGAGACGATTTTACTAAGAAGAAAGAGAACAATAGAACAATCACAAACCAAGAAACAAAAAACAAAAGAAAACAAAAATTTCCAGTATAAGAGGATTATACTGACAAGAAACAATACAAATGAACAAAAACATAAAATTACAAAAAGCCAACAAAAGCCTTGTGTCACTCGAACTCCAGATTTATCCAAAAAAATCTGTCATTCCATTCGCTGTGCGCCTAACCATAGAAAGAACCTCTAAGGAGGCTTCTCCTAACTCTCAGCCCAAGTACTAGAATTTACTATGTCTCCCTTGACCACTAGCTTTTCTTGTCCATGACTCGGCTACAATCCCAAAGCCCTCCTAATGCCCAACAATTCTGCTTCATTAGAATATGAATTACACTATATTGTATTTTGCAGAAGATAGTTTGTCAAAAAGTATCTGTGCATGCAGACATCGATGATATCCTGCCTGACCCTTTCATATTTGGGGCCCTTTCGCAGATGTATTATACTAAAAAAATCTCACTTATGAGATAATAATTAGTCTTCAAGTGGACTTTTTGGGGATTACAACTTGAGGATTGAAAAACATATAGCAATCTCCAATATTCGTCAGTGGATAGGCTCATCCAAATGGTGTAATGCTTGAGATATGCCTGTCTGCTTTAGGGCAATGGAGGATCTCACACACATCTTCTATGTGTGTAGATACATGAAATTAACATCTCTGTGTATAGCACCAAAACCATATTTTTTATCATTGAGGATGGTAATTTAGAATGAATAATGAATTAGCACTATTTTTCAGGTTATAATGATAGGTCTTGACCTTTATTTTATTGGATGAAATGGATGGTTGAAACTGATCATTGGACAGGATTTCAATGAAAACTCTCAAGAATCCATTTTTTTGGGCCCATTTATTGAATAACCATGACTGTCCAATAAATTTGATTTTTGCTTAGCAACTCTCTCTCTCTCTCTGCTGTCTATGTGCACGCGCACGTCCACATAATAAAGCAAACTGAGCATTTGACTAATATCAGTGACATCCCCACAATCAATTATGGAATTAATAACTTTTTCCCATGGAAATCTATCATGCCATATTGGAAACACATTTTTCCAGAAAGAATAGTAGCATGTTATTGAGTTCTTGATGATCTGACAGACATCTACTTTCTGAATTTCATGATCTATGGATGATAGTAAAGCAAAATGAATTCTACAAAATCTGAGATAACAAAGAGTGAAATGCGGATTAGTTCCTACCCAACTTCACATTACATTCTATATACCAGAAAATTCTAAATATTCGAAGAAGCACTTACCATTTCTGGTTTTTACCTGTTAATGTCATCATAATTCTACTCGTGGCACCCACATGGGTGTAGCTCAACTGATTGCCTCCCGCCTCAGGAAGCGGGAGGTTGCAGGTTCGAGCCCCCATGGCCTAACCTTAGTGTGCCCTAGGGGTAGTGGGCTCACCCGTGGGGGTTTTAGTAAGCTGTGTCTGAGTTTCCCACACATAAATCCAAAAAAAAAAAGTTCTACTCGTGGCAAATATGGTTTCTTGAATTGAGATTGGTACTTTTGGTTGCAGAGAATTGAAGCTAAAGTTTAGTAACTAGAGTCAATATCAGTTACAATCTGGGAGTCTTGTATTCCAAATCTTCAGAATATTTGAACCAATCACAACTCAAATGTTTTTTTTTCCCTTTCCTTCCTTAGACACAGTTCGTATCTAGTACAGTAGAAGTAGTGATAGTGTCATCTGTATCTAATTATTTAGGAATGAAGTTGGAGACCATAATGGAAATATAAAGGCTGTTGTTTCTTACAGATTCTGGGTGTTCCTAGCCTATTGGAAGAGGGATCTACAGTTGTGAAGAGGAAAATTTTGAAGCAGAAGCAGGAGTTCACATCGACCAAAAGTTACGGCTGTTGCTCGTAATTACCATTTTAAGGCAGCTAGACAAACTTCCCAACTATCAATCAAGTCGTTCCACGCAGCGGCAGACATGAGTACAGTTTTGAGAATCCCTTTTGATTTTGAATTTCAGTTCTATGTATATTTGCTTTTCATTTGTTAAAAATCTTCTATGTTTCTTTTGTGTAGAAGGGATAAAGGGATAAGTCTCTTGATGATGATGATAATAATGACAATGATTAGAATGATAATGTAAATAGAAAATGTATTTTGAAGGTAATTCTTAATTCCTATTTCATGTTGTAAACTCACAATTTTTCATTGTTTTACTCCACCCAGTGTTGATGATTCTAATTGGGTTGGAACTTTTGCCCTGATCATTAGAATATATTAGGAATGATACATGATTGGTATTGGATTCTTCCAAATTAGGTAAAATTTATCATTTATTAGGATTTTATAGGATCTGTCAAGATGTGATTGTATCTATGAAGATTCTCACAATGTATCCACATCTATGCTTGAGTTGATTAATGCAATAATTTAACAAAAACATGTTGGTCTGAGCTAAAGGCAGGTTGGCTCCAAAGAGAAACATAACTTGGGCCAAAGTCTAGTACCTAAGAGAATGGTTTTTTTTTTTTTTTTTTTTAATTTACATGTGGGAAACCATGGGAAATCCAACGCAAAATCTCCACGGGTGATACCCACTGCCCTTAGGGTACACCATGTTAACCATGGGGGCTCGAACTTGGCACCTCCCACTTCTTGCGATAGGTTTTTCTTTTTTTTGTTGACTAAGATAATACCATTTTCATTTACATATATAATAATGTAGAATAATGCTATGTAGACCTTTCATTTTCTCAGAGCCCTCACGCCTATATTTATAAGGCTTGGATTGTGGGCCAGTTTAGAGCACTTTAAGGCCACAACCCGAGCCTGACTTTTTACTAAATGGATGATGAGTGTAGGCCCAGCCCAACCAATATACTCCAATTTTTAATTTTGGGCAGCATATAGGGGTCAATTCACCCATAAATAAATAAAAGCTCAAAGAACTTATTGGACTCTTTTTAACCATTGGTCGTACTAGTGATTTTTTGCTACAAATTTATTAGTAATGACTAGTAATTGCTGCCATATAAGTCAATAATTTCATCTATATTGTAAAAGTTTGATTTCACACATTTCATCAGCTTTTAAGCTTTTGGCATATTAATTAGAACCCTGACATATTTGTAGCCTGTTTTTTGTCCATGTTAGCTAACAATCCCATCACATTTTTCATTATTCTTTACATCAATACTTTTAAGGCATTTCTCTCCTTTCTTATATAGATGATTTTCCCTTATTTCTTGTCTATTCAAGCTACTTTCATAGTATTTCTAATGCATTCGTTTCTAATTATGACTATCAGCCAGAATACATGTTTATGCTCCTCATTACTTGTTCAGTTGTCTTGTTGAAAATTCGACTCAAGAAAGTATTACTTGCATTATGGGTATTTTAAAGAACTTGTGATTCAAGAATGTTTAATTGTTAGCATTTCAATTACCAAGAATGTTTATTATAAACGGGTTTGAAGTTAGGGGGAACAACCTATACATAATGGGTTGAGGAATTGGATAAATGGGTCAAAAAATCCGAGTCAAATTTATCCAGTCCGATCATGGCCATATCTACCTTTAATAGTTGCAATGACGATAGGAAAGTCTAAAATGTGTATTTGGTGATGTTTATAACTTGACCCAAACTCATACAATTTGCAAGCATACGTTTGTTTCACGTGCCTTTGAATATCAGACTCCACCACTCATCATATCATAAAGTTTCATATAATTCCTTTTGAGAATTGCATTCCTCCCAATCTCATTAAACCAAAACCAATTTCATTCCATGGAAATCAAGCATCAGCCGTCTCCGAATTCAATCTCCATCGCCACTGTCGAATCGTCGATAGATAAAGTAGTAGCAAACTGGAAGAGAAGGCAGAGATGGCAACTCTTCTTCCATTGCAACAAGCAACAAGAACTAGAAAATGGTGTAGAACAAGCTCCATGGAGGACCCACCTGGCCAACTTCCTCGATTCGACACCGCTTCACCTCCTCTCTCTGTCCCTTCTCCTCCTCGATCTCATCCTCACCATCCTCGACCTCTCGTCCTCTCTCCTTTCATGTTCTTCTTCTTCTTCTTCAAAGAAAAATAGCAATGCAGACATGTTGTATCACTGGGGAGGGATTGTGATATTGGTGATGCTGTCAACAAAGTCGGTGGTATTGGCTGTGGCATTGGGCCGTTTTTTTTTCCAGCAACCGGGTCTTGTCGTGGACGGGGTGGTTGTGATTGGAGCATTGGTTTTGGAGACATTGGTGGTGGAGAAGGGTGGTGGGTTGCTGGTTGTTGTCAGCTTGTGGCGTGTAGTGAGGGTGGTGGAGAGTGCTTTTGAGCTAAGTGATGAGGCCATTGAGGCTCAAATTCAAGTAATTTTATCTCAATTTGAGGCACTTAAAGATGAGAACCAAAGCCTTCAGGAAGCAATTCTTGACAAGGAAAATAGGATAGCTGAGCTTGAAGAAGCCTTGGCTCAATGTGGGAGTGACTGCTTGAAGGAGAAGACATGATCCAAATTCATCATCCATAGAGGTGAATTATTATAATTTAGTGAATCTCAGTCGTCAAGTTCAATAACACTAGAAAATTTATGATGTCACTACCATTAAATGTCATGTAGGTGAAGATGACATTTGAGATTGGTTGTTGGGTTTTGGCTCAAAAGTTCTTTTGAGCCTAGATTGTGTCTATTTTAGGAATAGAAGATCCAATCTAATTTATTGGTAATGCACAAGTATATAAGGTCTCTTTTTCTAGAGTATTCTTTAGTTGAGACGGTGAGGAAGGAGACAAAGGGAAAGGATGGTTTTAATCCTTCTAATCTGTTGTTCAGGATTTATTCTTCACAATGAAATTGTACATCACGCCTCGTGGATGTAACCTTTGGGTGAATCACATAAAATCTTTATGTAATCTTGTGTGTGTTTAATTTGTGATCTAATGTCATAACATTGGTAATATTGTAAATTGTCAACTGCCAAGGCATTAAAGGATTCGGATTCGACAGATACACGACTTACTAAGTAGAGCATCAAGTTCCAGAGTATAAATAATAGTGGAATGAGCTACGTGTCACAACTAAAAAAAATAAAGAATGATAAAACGATTTATTTATGTAAATAACTTCCAAGATTCATATTTATTGTTCTTCCATATACAACTCTATCTTTGATTCTACTACTAAAATCAGGTCAGGTTTTTCTAAAACTCAACCCGACCTGTGTTATTAAACTATGGAATCCAACCCAACCTGAGTTATTAAACTATGGAACCCAACCCGACCCGACCCGAACTTCTCAACCCGACACAACCCGAATTATAACCTAACTCAACCCAAATTCTACCCACATTTTAAACCCATTTTAGCTTAAATTTAATCCCGACCTACATTTTAAACCCATTTTGGCCTAAATTTAATCGGGCCGATCGAGTTTGATTGGGTCAGGTCGGGTTAACTTGAAAATCCCTCAACCCGGCCTGACCCAAATTTAATGCGGGTTTCTATCTTCTCAACCGACCCGACCCGCTGACCTGACTTTCATGACCTAACCGGGTAGATTTCTCAAGTTGGGTCAAAACCCGACCCGAGTTTCACCCCTAGATTCTAGTGATTTATGAAGACCAATTTTTAGCATCTTCTCTTGTTTTATATTTTTTTTACCTTTTTATTTTCTTTTCAAATGTTTACTTATGTATAGGGATTTAAAAATACATAAAAAGCATTTAAGAGTTGTATTGCAAATTCTTCTTATTTTACTAGGGCATTATTTGCCAAACCCTATTTGCTTAACCTGCATCTGGTTTGTTTTAATCTTGCTAAAACTTGCTTGCCTAATTATGTTGGACGGATCAAGTTTAGACAATGAAATTTGACTAAGAATGCTTTCAATTAGATTCACCAAATTATTGGATCAATGAAGATTTGATGGTAGAATACATTTTAATACTTAGAAGAATGATTGGAAAAGAATTTGACTTACCAATCATAATGCCTGTCATCAGTGTATTTCCTTGCATAAGCATTATAAATATATTATAATATTTTAGGAAGACGAAGGAGGGAAACAGGTGTCGGTTGCAGATTGGACATGGAAAGATAGGGAGTATGCACATTGCATATTGATCTAAGTCTTGTCAGGCCTTGACAAAGCTGATCCTAGTCTTGAGTGATGGTAGGAAATTGTCACAGAAAGTGGGAGCTTTAAATTTGATTCCGATTTTATTCTAAACGCTCATTCTCCGTTACGGATAAAGAGGAGGTTTGCACATACTCTGAAGATTAATTAGGTGTTCTAAAAGAGTTGAACACATTAGTCATAAAAGAAAAGAAAAGAAAAAAAGACATGTCGTAATCTAGATCTACCAAAGAACCCAACCTGTTGATATCCCAATTACAGTTCCTAAAATTGCCCAAAATATTTGAGATGGGAACTAAAACAAGCCTATGCTTGAAATTTGTCTGCATTTAAACCTTGATCAATTATAAAAGGTTTGTCTAAGATCGATAAAAATTTTGAATCTTGTTCCAAAGGATAGTATGATTAATTTAAAATAAAGAAGATAATTATTGATGATGATAAACTATAATATAAAATCTATTTTGAATTGTAAAGTACTTTAGAAAATACACTCAAGATCAGTTTATGGCCTAGGTTTTTAGGAAAAAAAAAAAGTCGAATTATAATTTTTTAGAAAATTATATTAATTAGATTTAGAATTCTAGAATGGGAATTATAAGTTCCATTCCTACCTCTGCTGGTGAATTAATGATGGCAAACTCATTGGTTAGATTGAAAAGTATTCTGCTTATTTGCTCCATACAACCAATGACATGAAGCCACGTGTCCAAGTTTCTCAAGTTAGCTTCTTTCAGTGTGTTAAAAATTGAATCGTTAATTAAAACATTTTCTATAATAGTTTGATTTAATGAGATTCAATTGTTGGGTCAAATCGTTTAAATATTTTTGAACTATGGTATAATACTATAATAATATAACACATTGTCATATTTAAAGATAAATTACTAAAAAATAACAAAATTGAAAAACTCATTGCACCCATAATAATATAGCAAAAAATAACAAAAATTGACATTCTCAGTGAAAGAGAAGAAGATAAAAATAAAAATAATATTTTTTTAATAAATTAAACTGCTTCAAGGATCAAATTGTCTTAGGGACCGATTCAGACTTAACCGGGTCAAATTAGATGGTTTGGTTTGATTTTTAAAACACTGGCTTATTTTCCTCAAAGTGTTACCAACATTTAAAAGAATTTTTTTCTATACATCCAAATGACTTACTACAAACTTCACTTAAATCATAATTTACGTATTTGAAGTTTTTTAAACATTTATGAGTGTATCTTATACATATGAATATTTATCGGAAAAATGATTACAAAGACTGGATGATAATTTCTTAAAGCGAGGTAGATTATAACGACTCAATATTTCAGAGTTTTAGGGAGGTCTAGGGATCTCCGAGTCGGTCCTTGGGGTTTTCATAACAATGAGAAGCGTGTGGGCCCCCTAGTTTTTCTAGCTTCTAGTTCAGAAGTTTGACATTTTGATAATTTTACAATTGATATGCTCTTTTTCAAAAAAAGGATATTTGAAAAATACAAAAAAAAAAAAATTAGGATCTGGACAATTAGACTCCCTACACACACATCCCTCAATTAAATACATTATCGAATATATAACTTGCACAAACTCCCTTCAGACTTTCAAATTTCAACCTTTCTCAGATTTTAAATTAATTTTGAAAGATCGATTTTAGATTTGTAAAAGTATGATTTTTGCACTAGTTTTCAAAAAAAATATATATATATATATATATTAGTATTTTCTTAAAATTATTTATAGCTTTGTTTGCGTTTTCTAGTTGAGAAACACCTCTTAATCTGGTTCATATTTTCTGATTGAGACCCCAAACCCTAGCCTAACCCTACCAATTTATGTTAGCTCTACTTTTGCCCTAATCCCCTGATTGATGAACCCCTCTTCTCTATATTTGCATTTTCGACCTCCTTTCTGATTGTCGTGGCTGAGTCAGGACTGTTTAAGAATTGACAAAAAAAATTGTGGAAAATGTTAATCACACTATCTTCTCTGTCATATTATTGGATGTTTCATTTTTATGTATAAAATTTATATTGTAACCATATCTATAAGGATAGGAGAGAGAGAGAGAGAGAGAGAGAGAGTACTGGAGGTGGTGTTTTAGATGAAACAGGCTAATTTCTGCAGATTGTTTGATAGAACCTTAATGGAAAAGGGTGTACAAAATGTAAACAAATAGAGAAAAAAATCAGAAATGATGAATAGGGATTTCACTAGAAATCGGACCTCCTGACTTGGTTTACCATGATTTGAGCTGAAGCTATGATTTAGTGAAAGTCTAAAAAATTTCATCAAATGGACTCAAAATAGGCTTTTAATGCAACTAAATTAGAAAGTCATTCTTCGTAGAGTTATCTAGTTTATGTGAATAGAGAGGTTTGCTTGCACGTACTCTAAAAATTAGTTGAGTGCTATTAGAAACCTAGACACCTCAGTCATAAAAAAAATCTCGTTTTATCAATCTACTCTTTAAGTCTTTATAATCATAAAAGAAATATTCTTAAATATTTCATTTAACTAGGATATTATCATTGTTCCATTGAATTTACCATTAGTGAAATCAAGATTAATGCTCTTATACAAGGATGTGAGGCTCTCCTCTTAGAAATATAGCAGTTGAGACTCGCCTTCTGCAATCAATAAAGGATACAAGAGACATTCTTCTAAGGGCCAGCACTCTTTACAGCTTATCGAACATTCTTCTGAGGGCCAGCACACTTTACAGCTTATCGAACAATGAGAGTGCACATTATGTCTGCTTTTTAATTGCTGGTTGCTGTTGTTTTATGTCGAAGAAACTCAAGACCCTTACCAATTTTGAGTACGACAGTATTAGATAAAACTCCGAATACACATAATCCTGCAAGCCACATGCATTTAAAAGATATTTTCTTTATTTTTTAAGATCAAAACAGATCCCATATTTGAGTGACCAGAAACAAAGTGCTTTTCATGATTCGATTTAATCAGCTTGCAACCAACCCTAATGACTGAAGCAGGGATCAGATAAAGTTACGATCATTATAGGTATAGTAATTGCATTTAAACCCTTCTTAAGCTTCAGATACATTTTGCATCTCGCCTAATGCATTTGGTATAGTTCAACTGATTATCTCTCGTATAAAGAAGTAAAAGGTTGTAGAATCAAACCCCAATAGCCTAACCTTAGTGTGTTCTAGAGATAGTAAGCTCACCAGTAGAGATTTTAGTAAAACTGTGTCTGAATTTACCACACATAAATCCCAAAATAAAACTTTATTTTCTAAGAACCTAGTTTTTAAAGGTTTTAGTAACTGACCAATTTTATGGTTAAAATGAAGCAATTATTAATTAAGAATTTTAATTATTCAATGACATGCTTGAGCATGTATAATACATGCTTACAAATATGCTTGGAAGCTTAGTTGCTAATCTCTCTTAGTTCTCTGGATGATAAATATTATATTTTATTAATATTGATATTAAGTCCATAAAATTACACATTTTTGAAATATTTAAAAAATGCATCTAGTAAAATTAAGCTTGCGCCTAAATATGCCCTTTCCTATAAATTTCTGGATATTCTCAAAAGAGGGAAAAAAAGGTCGCCAAAGAGATGAATGAATGACAGAAAGAATGAAAGGAAGAAAGAAACCCAAGGATCAATAATCTGGTTTTGAAACATTTGCAAGGTGAAAGAAATCCTAAGTACTGAAATCATATAAAATAACGTCTCCATATCTTGCCAAACATATTTTCCTCTCAATGAAGACTTGACATGAGGAACAAAAACTACACAGTTGCATTAACTTCCAAATAATAAATCCTCTCTCAATGAAGACTGACATAAGGAAGTCTATATGGTTTGGTTAATAGGTTCAAGCCACGGCCATTTTGAAGACAGATAAGCTAATTTACAAACCTTAGACCAAGAATCCACCTCAAGAAGCATGAGCTTGAGTCCGAATTCCATCTCACCCCAAAGGGCTACTTCCTGTAGTTTGTTTACCTGGTGTATGGGTAAGGAGACGTGTGTGCCACACACTGCGACTAGTCGAGTGCTCTACGAGGCCTTGGACACCTCAATATCAAAAAAAGATAAAAGGTAATTTACTGAACAAAATAATTGCCATATGCCCGGTTTGAGGAATCTAGTACATAAATTCTGAGAACTAGGTAGAATACAAAGTTTTGCTGACATATCCTAGGTATCTCTTGTACTGAAAATTTGACAATATTACATTATTAGCATTTAACCACCAATCCTTGGTGATTCTATATATAGTCTCAACCAAAATAAATGCTATCTGCAACCCCTGGGACCAAAATAACCAAAATAAGTAGAACATCGAGGAGACCTAGGGCTACGTTTGGATGAGGGGCAAATTTTGCAGGGGTTACTCCTGACCAGGGGTTACCCAGGTAATATGAAAACCCTTTAGAAGGAAAGGATTTTTAAAAGTGAAAAAGAAAGGGTAAAAATTCCCTTGGTTACCAAACAAGGCTTACAACTCCCTCATCCAAACGCAGCCTAGTTCCTACATATGAAATTGAGGAGACTAGTGTGCCCACGCGTGTCTACTTTCTAAAGGTGCTACAAGCTCTTGTCAGACAACTAGTCTAATTGAAGTTGCACAAGTAAACTTGGTTTCAATTTGATCATCATCAAGAAGGCCATGGCATAAAAAATCTGACTTTTTAAGAGTAAAATGGAATTGCATCACACATATATGGGGCATGTGCACATGAGGATGGGATGGAAACAAGACATAACGTCGTCTAAGGGACCGTATACTTGCAATAGAGATAGAATCTTACATTCCCACATTTTAAAGGTTTTATGTTAAAAATAATGACATACCAGCTTGCTGCTTGAGTCACCAGAAGTTGATGCAAGAGAAGATCTGATACTAAATTTGACATAGCACAAGTAAAAATATTGATAACCCTAGATCTAAATGATAGATAGATGTCCATATGAGAGTGAAAAATGTGTATGGTGAATCCTAAAATAATAAACAACTTATATCCATGATTAACATAAAATGTTAGAGAGATAAATTAATACAAAACAAATAATATAACAAAAAACTCACATACACAATTAATAAGAGAGATTCAGAAAGAAAAATGACACCTACACATAAAGTTCTTAAAGTTATATTGCTTACCTTCAATGCAAAATTCCTCAAAAGACTAATTAAATCATACCAAACTCTATCCTAGGACTTTTAGATTTAAAAATCAGTCACCCAATGGGGGAAAGAGGGCCATGGGGCCACCTAGGATTGCCAAAGGAATTAGGATTTGTTATTTTTTTCAATTCGTGAGCAAAACGAGTTCTCAAATAGGGTGAGGCAATAGGCTAAGGTAAGACCTATGATTCTAAGATAGGGAACTAAAGGTTCGAGTGTGAAATAGAGAAAAACGGGCATGTCTGTCTGTACGAACTAGTGGGTCCTGGCAGGTCATTGGTGGCCGATGGTAGGGTTGGGTCCTAGTTTGGTTAAGGTTAGGATTTGGATGAAAAAGAGACAAAAATAAGGTGAAGAAAGAGAAAAACATGGGGAAAAAGAGAAGAAGAGGGAAGGAAAGAAAAAGAGAGAGAGAGGAAAAGAAGAATTTGTACTTTAAGCCACACAAGGTTCCTTGATCTCACATCAAAGAGACAAAAAGAGCCATACTAGATCTGCAAATGGGAAAAACTTGAATTTCTACTATCATTCATTCATTCTTCAAAAGTGCCTCTTACAACTATTTATTAAAAAAAAAAGACTATCTTAAAACCTTAGACACATGTGGATAATTTAAAACCATAAAAATAAATACAATTCTATCATAACCTTGGAGCAATATAAACTAAAACAATATGACACTAATAAAAAAATATCAAAAAAAAAATGCTCGGATGATGCTTAATCAACGGCCAGTTCGGTCCAATCTATGAACGAGCCACTCAGATGATGTAAATTGATGAATCAAACCAATTCTTGAAATTTGTTCTTAGATCAACTAAAATTTGGGTTATCCATGACCTGATCTCTCTTTATCCATGGTCAGAATGAGATGGTGCCAAAAGTCATCATCCAACCATGTTGACGTAAAATTTAAATTCTGATGCATCTTTCTTTATTAGCGTCCATAATGTCCTCATCAGAAGTTGAATTGAAGACTAACAAGTCAGCATAAGTTCATTTAAAAAAAAGAGTCCATAAGCTAGTCCCTTTTTTTTTTTTTTTTATGAAGACCAAGGTATCCAGGCTTCTTAGAGCATCTGACTAATCCTTGAAACAAGTGCAAATCTCCCTATCCACACACACCGGGTAAAACTAAGGGAAGTGACCCTTTTTATGTTGAGAGTGACTTAAACCCATGACCTCCCACATCTTGGACGGGAACTTGACCGTCAAGCCAACCCTCAAGGGTTAGCTAGTCCCTTTATCAAGCCATGGTTGCATTTCTCCTCAAATTGAAGGATTCAAGCTAAAAATGGCTTCAGATTTAGAGCATAATCTGAGACTCCTTTACCAATCAACAAAACAACTATGAATAGGTCAGCTAATTTAGAACTTTGGAGATTAAGACTAACTCCTAAAATAAAAATACTACAACAATTCTGAACATTAAAGAGAAGAGGAGACCTAAGTCAGTATAAGAAAGATGAGTGTCATTTACTGGCATACCTTAAAAAGCATAATCAGCCTCATCGTCAAGAATGAATGGGTTACAATTAGAAGGTACAAAGAAATGGGCCACCATTAAAGGCTTCAATTGATGTGGTAAGAAAGGACAAGTGGATTACGGAATGACGGAAAATGTAATTTTTTGATGGGATAGAATGGAACAATGTAACTGAGAAGGTGAACCCTAGGTATTCTGGAACAATGGTTTTGACAATAATGATGATGAAGATGATGAACTCCAGATATTAATATTTTGAAAATTTTACATTTTATTTAAACAGAACAAACTTGATCAAAACACAAAATTAAAATTTAAAGCAATTAACACCAGCAATAATAGCTCATTCCATCTCAAACAGGTAAAGACACATGCCAAAATCTAGCAACTTCAATCAGAAGAAGCACACAAGTACAACCTGTAAGAAATGTAACCTACAAAGAAATGTGCCAAAGTCCAAACAGAAGAAGCACGCAAGATGACCTGTAAGAAGAACACTTGCAAGCCTCATGCATCAGGTAAATTCAGAAGGAGTCGAATCCAAGACCTTCAGTCTATGTCTAAAAGTTGACACTAATTGAGCTACCTGTGTGGGTTCAAATGTCTACCAATTGCAATAGAAAACTTGAAATTTCATTACTCACTCTAATATAATATCCAAAGGGGTTGGAATGATGGCCAGGAACCCGCCCAAGAAACAAGAATCCTGAATTTGATTCCCACTTCACCCCAAAGGGCCATTCCTCGTAGAGTTACCTAGTGCCTGTGGATATGGGGCTTGCAGATGGCCCGAGGATTAGTCGGATGCTCTAAAAGGCATGTACACCTTATCTAGAAACTTTGGGAAATAGTTCTAACAATAAAATCAAAACAACAACTCCAGATGTTAACATTCAAAATTTAACTCCATTAAACTGGATAAAGTTCAACAAAATAAAAAATTAAAATCCACAGCAAGTGACACCAGCAACAGCTCATCTGTGCCGAAGTCCATACAGAAGAAGCATGTAAATGTGACCTTTCATAAGAACATTGTTGATCTTATCTCAAAACGTGAATACTACAGTAATAAACCGCAAAATATTTTTAAAAGAAGGAAGAAAATGATACTAAATTTCACTTCAGTTGAAATGAGAGATCTTTCCATCCCTTACTTGAATTACACCGCTCGTGCTTCAACCCTCAAAACCAGAAATCTCAATCTGCCTGCCATCAATAGGCCCCCCTGCTGTTGTTTAGAATGGAACCCAGAGTGCCCAAAACCGCAAAAGCAAGCAGTGGGCTAACATCCAATGTGTCGAAAACTGGTGGAATTATATTCCTGAACAGGTTTAAGTACGGGTCGCACAAGTCCCGGATTGCCGATAGTGGCTGCCGGTCCCATGGAATGTTGGGGAACCAACTGAGCAAAACCCTAACCATGAGGATCCCACTGTAAATATCGAGCCACTTGGACATGCCGGCAGCGACGACCGTCAGGGGAGTATTCAAATACCCGCTGGGACGGTCACGGAGAGCAGCGAAGAAGAGTGGCCCAACCGTGCAGAGCACGTTCTCCTGCAGGTTTTGAATTGATGCCAGCTCAGCCGGGGTTGGGTTGGTGCAAATTCCTTTGATTTTAAGAAGGAAGGATTGAATTGTGGTGAGAAAGAGTTTAGAGAGAACAAAAGAGAGGGCGACGATGGTGGAGACGGTGCGGGTGGAATTGGAGAAAAAAGGAGAAAGGGGAGATGGGGAATTTGGAGAGGAGTTGGAAGAGGGTGTTTGGGGAAGGGGAATTGCAGACGGAGTGGAAAGAGAGGAGGAGATTTTTAGGACTGGAGTGGAATGGGACGATGAGAGTTTGATGGAGAAGTGTTTGGGAGAGCGGAGATAGGGAGAGGGAAGAGGGGAGAAAAATAACTTGTTTTGGGATTTTGTTGGAGAGGAGAAAGTGATGGGATTGGAGATTTGGAGGAGAAATGCCTGAGAACCAACGACGAACGCCATCTTTGTCTGTAATCGAAGAAAATCTTCGGATTCAAAGAGGAAAGATGAGGTTCCAGAGGGAGAGAGACGAAAGAGAACTGCACACACTTCCTTTCTTCGCTCGCACGGCCTTGGCCGAGTGTCCCACTTGTGGAGTATTTAAAGTGAAAGCAAATTCTAATTTTTCTTTATAAAAATTCTAAATTAAATACTGAAAAGACACGTGGCATGTAGAAGAGAATGAGTCGCATGATAATAAATCGACTTTGGCACTCGAGTTCTTGAGTTAATAGTTAATTCCATTTTTATCTAATGAAATATTTAAATAATAATTATTAATTCTAGAATTTTAATGTAATGAATAGTTATAATTTTAATTTTTTTTCTTCAATTTAGCTAATTCTTGCTATAGAAATATAGTATTTCCACAATTCATTGATAGGTCTAACAACTACTGATTGTCATATTTAGAGCCCAATTAAAGTCTCACTAGCTCATGTTATAGAAAAAAGTTTAAGTTGAATGGGCTTCAACTTTTAGCTAATCTAAAAATGTAATTTGAAATTAGGCTTTAAATTTGTTTAGTTGGAATGAGCTTTTAATACTTAATTAGCACTATAAAAATACTCGAACTAAAGTTAAAGCAAATTTAAGCTCAACTTATATAGACACCTTTGTACTAAAGTTAGAGTAAAACAATGTTCAATTTATATGTAGACATGCATCTTTGATGTGAGAATGGCTATATAGATGGGCCAATCATATTAACACAGACAAAATTTATTAGGAGATACGGGATGAGTGAAATTTTATTTTATTTGTATCGGTATACCGCTCATCAAATACCGGTGAACCGATAGTTGATAAGTGGTACACCAGTAAGAATAAAATGAGAATTTCACTCCATCTTATGTCTCCTAATAAATTTTGCATGTATTAGAATGTGCGTCCGTATAGATGTCTCTAAAAGATTCAAATGATTAAGTTGGCAAAATAACTATCTTGTATATCTACATTTGCTCTATTCATATTTTCATTTAATTATTGTTGGAATTTTACTCAGTCTTTGCTCCCATATAACTATTTTTCTTCTACTTCATTCAAAATCAAATTTTCTCTCTTTTTTTTTATTTTAACCAGTCATACATAGGATGCAAAACCCATCTCTAATTCTATGAAATTATCTTCTTCTTCTTCTTTTTCCCTTTTTTCTTTAAAAAAATCTCTTCTTGTTTTCATATATATACAAGTCAACATGTTTTTATTCCATACGAGATAGCTCAGCTAGTACATTTCGTCTCAAGAAATGTGATGGTACGAATTCGAGATCCCGTAGTGTAACTGGATGGATCTCTTCTGAGAGGGTGGGACGTCGTAAAGGAGAGTTTAGTTTTCTCTCTATTTTATTTCACCATCATCTTCTTCTTTTACTATGTCCCTTTATCTTGCTCTTTCTCTCTCTCTTCTGTTTGCATTCATGTACATCTAGAATTTCATGATTTCAGTTTTTTTTTTTTAAATATGGAAGATAAGTCAATAAAAAATTCATGTTAAGAAGATGATATTTAAAATTAGAGTCTACCCTAAAAAAACTGCATAAGAAAAATGAAATAAATTTATGAACATCCATTCTCTATTTGTCTCCATTGACAATGAAGTAAAAAGTTGGAGAGTTAAAATAAATAAATCATGTTTTTATTTAATTTAAAAGTTCATTTTTTATTATAAAATAATCTCCTATTTCTTGGTATTTTTTAAAACTCCAATCCCTCACCTTAGCACATTCTTCATAGATGCTGTTCGATGTTTTAAAAATAAAGTGGGACATATTTTTAATTCTCATTGTTTGAATCAAATTAAAGAAACCTTTAAATTAATTAAATTCTAAAATTAACCTAATATAAAATTTTATCAATCTTTTTTTACTGGTTCTCTACATTCGACTCAAATGTTTAGAACATTAAACTAAAAATTCGAATAAAATATTTTCTTATAAAATATTCATATACTTTTCGTCACAATAATGGCAAACATAAATATTAAATATTGTTTAAATATTTAGATTATTGTCAAAGTCATTTATATGATCTATTTCTTGAGAGAAAAAAAAAACTATCTTTTCATCCACACACAAATAATAATATGGAAGAGAAAAAAGAGAAGTACATCTATAATTATCAGAGAACTTAACATTTTTATTTATTTAATATTGATAATAAATTTAATAGTTTATTTATATAAACCAAATTCCTTATACAACTTTTTCCGAAAAATTATCACCATACAAAAAACAAAAAACTTTTCCAAAAAACTATAATCTTTTATTACTACAGCGACGAACAACTTGGAGCCATTGCGTAAAACGAAAGACGTTGAGAAATAATTTAAAAAAACCGGCCGTTGAAACCGGAGAAAGATTACAAAAGCATCGGACGGCCTCATGAAGGAACGTCGTCGAGATGGCGAGGAAGGGGAAAACTCTTTCCAAATCCAAATCCACAATTATCAAAACAATAAGAAGAACAGCGGCAAAAGCAGCAAGAAGAGTCGATAAAAAACGATCACAGAAAATGACTTCATGGTCCGTCTATCTCATCATTTCATCTCAATTGCCAAAGACATATGTTGGCGTTACTACCGACTTCTTTCGCCGGTTAGATTTCTTTCGAATTTGAATCTCCACCCAATTGGTTTTTTGGTACTTTGAATTTCTTTTCACATCTAAATCCATTAAGGGTTTGCATAAAAATAATCTGTTTGGCAGAAAATTCCATGAGGATTAAATTTATAATTCCCTAATTGAGAAATTATCCAATTCTGCCAATTCTGGAATGTGGATAATTCCTTCATTAGACTTTTTTTTTTTAATTGAGTGTTGGGTAGGCTTGGAATTTTTAGCTGGAATCTGGGTATTCCATAATTCAAGTGATATAGCTCTGGAATTTCAAAATAGCACGTCTGCATTGAAATTTTGTAAATTCTGGATAAGAATGATGCGGGATCTCAAAATTCCCCTGTCCACATGTTCTGGAATGTGGTTAATTCCTTCATTAGATTTCTTTTTTAATTGAGTGTTGGGTAGGCTTGGATTTTTTAGCTGGAAATTGCGTATTCCATAATTCAAGTGATATAGCTCTGGAATTTCAAAATAGCACGTCTGACATCGAGATTTTGTAAATTCTTTGGAATATGAATGATGTGGGATCTCAAAATTCCCTGTCCAAATGGAATTCTTTGGGGAATTCTGTAAATTCCACCAATTTTAAGTCCTCCTTAGAATTCTAGGATACCAAAAAAATCCCTGGCCTATCGAAAGAAATTGGTAGAATTTATAATTCATGAAATTTTGGAATTAGCAAATTCTGAAATCCTGGAATTTAAGAATTCCTGCAATAGCCATTCTGAGAATTATGTTCTGGAATATGAGAACTCTATAACTTCCAAAATAACTCTTCAGTATGAGAATCTATTAATTCCTTGCAATCGGAATTTGCTGTGCTGTCAAAATTTCCACCCTAGAGTTTCTGTTTCACCAGACATGGAACTCTTGGTAAAATTATGAAATTGCTAAAATGCTGAATGAATGCATATTTATCCAGAAAAAGGTGGTTATGATTATGATCATGTGTATGATCAGAGCATTGTTGCCTCATCTGCAGAGTCTAACTGAAACCTTTTTTGACTTGGAAAACAGTAGGCTTGTTGATGGAAAATGGCAGATTGGGCATTGGAAATATTTGTGAAAAGAAAATGGCCGATGTTATCTAAAACGGTGGTGGAGATTTGGGACTGGATTTAGGATTATAAGAATTGAGGTTTCTAGCTGGAAAGGGGGAAAAAGGTGATATTTCACAATGATATTTGGCGGGGTGAGCATTCCATCTAATCCTTGTTTTGAACATTCGACATGGTTCAAATAAAAGGAGTATTAGTTGTGTCGATTTTGTGGGAAGAAAGGCAGTTTGGGCTTTAATATTCTGGAGAAGTCTTATGGACTATGAGATCCATCAACTTCAAGTCTTATCCAGTTTGCTCAGACAGGTGGCAATTTCTTCTGAAGATGATGAAAGCAGAATTAGCAATTGGTATTTTCTTGAGCAAATTATTTGTCAAGCCATTGAATGCAAATCTCAAGTGTGATTTCGCAGAGAGTGGCTTGGAAATCCTTTGCCCTGCCATGCATCAATGCATTTTGTTGAATGACAGTTTCACATCCTTACTGGCCATCAAAATCTTGCAATTTTCTCTAGCAAGCATTTTATAAATTATGTATTTTGTTTATATTGTTATTCCTTTTGTTATTCATGTATGTCCATATGCATGTGTCGTGGGTGGAGTGAGGTGGTTTGGGGTTTGCTTACGTGCCCATTAATCATGTCAATATTTGTTGTTCATTTGTTCATGACAAACAAGAGAATTTTTCAAGATCATTGCTATTAACAAAGATCAGAGATTCATTGATCAAGGTGCCTCTTTTTGTATTTGGTAAATTGAAAATTTTAACTGATTGGGAATTCTTCCGTCTGCAGTTTGAAACAACATAATGGAGAACTCAAGGGTGGCGCCAAAGCATCATCTGCCGGAAGGCCATGGACCTGTGCATGCATTATTCAAGGATTCAAAGATCAAAGTGAAGGTACTGTTTTTGCTTAAAGATCACCACTCCATTCAGGACGTGTGTTTATATAGCAGTTTTTTTTTTCCAAAGTTGGTTGTCTTTGAAATTTACTAGTCCTATATCACCTGAAACTGTCTCGAAGAGATATAGCACATCCTAAATAATTGCATTGCCAGTTTGTCTACAGTCCGACCCACGTGTCTAAAAAGGATTACTCTATTCCTGATCGTTTTCCTGATATCCCTAACAATGTTAACCATCTTCTAGGGAGGGCACTTCCTATCTCTGGCCCAAGCAATAGCATTAATAAAGTCGCCTTTTAACAATTAGATTGTTTCCAAAGCTTACCCAAATTTGGGTTTCCCTTCTAATCGCAAGTAGCTCAGCTTCATTAGATTTCATAATGCCACTGTACTCTGAGAAGGCTAGCAACATCTTCCTCCTGTGATCATGAGCTACTCCCTTTATTCCTGTCGGTCCAGGTTTTCCCCTAGTGGCCCCATCTAAATTAAACTTATAAAATTCTAGCTCAGGTTTTGTCTAATGTACTGTTGCCCTATCCCTCTTCCTAGTTCCCCTCAAACACCCCTCCCATGAGAGAGAAAAATCTTCCTAAGAGCACCCAGTGAAATCTTTGCACAGAGATAGCCAGCCCAATTTTAGTGAGGATAATCTATCAGATTGAATGTCAACCATGAATCACCACGTGCTTCGATCTTTCTAACCAAGGGATGTGCACCTTTGGATGGAAGGAATGATGCGAGTACAGCTGTGATGCATGTAGGAGTTCCCACCAATGTGAGCAAAGCCTCAAATGGGTTGCTCTTTCTAGATGTCTCTATTGTTGACATGTTGTACACAATTGCTTCTCTGTATTTGGTGTAATCCTAGTAGGGAAACTAATCGGGGATAGCACCAATTGATTTATGTCATAAGTTTAGGCTGATATCTTGCTTCTGTAATTTACATGTTTTGTGTTCTATTTTCAGCTTGCATGTTTGAATCAAAATGGAAAAGCATAACTCGAAGTTTGCCTCGGAAAAGAAATGTTGAAGGGATTGAAGCAGACGATGCAGGTGCTTCACTTCAATTGTTAAAGCACAGGAAAGCAGCTCTTGATAGAGTCCAAGGTTATGTTGATTGTAGCCACTTACAGATTGACTGGCAACAGGACCCATCTTGATTCACTTTACATTAAGCATCCATTATTTTTAACATTTTGCATTTGTACTAAGAACTAATAAGAAATCCCAATATTTTTAGGTATAGACAAGGTTGTGTAGTTTCCTAATGGCCAAGGAAAGTGTTGTATTTTTAATAAGAACCAATAAGAAATCTAAACATGCTTTTGAGCATGGACCAGATTTTATAGTTTCCTCAAGGCTGGAAAACTTTTGTATAAAAGTCAATTATGTAAGAGAATCTCAGTTGTTTGAAGATTTATTTACATTCCTGTTGGTGCATAGCCATTAAATGTTATTTTCATACTAGAGCTTCGATCATTGGTTGTTTTTTGTTTTTAATGTCGTAAGTGTGGATGTACAAGAAAAGACCTCTCAATATTTTCATTAGTCAGCAAACTCTACTGCCAATGAAATGGCTCGCTCTGGGGTGCTTTTGACTACAGAAATTGTAAATAGGCTTTTATAATTCGGGGGTTTGCTTGTAATCTTTTTTATTCTTTGTGTGGAGATCTACTTCTTGGCTTCTTTTTTCTTTGTATTTTTTCCTTTTCATTTAATGCAGTTAATTTTTAAAAGAAATTGCAAAAAAATATAATTTTCTAAGTGGTCATTTACTAGAAAACCACTTTTCTATGGAAGAGATAGGAAAGTTGATTTTCTTCTCTAACTCTCTTGAAGCCAGGACATGATAGATTTTGGGTGCGAGGACATGTTCCTGATGGTCTGATTGAGAGGAGAACTAGCACTAAAAAATTAATAAATTCCATTGAATACCCTAGTTATACACTTATATATATATATATATATATATAAAAGATCGACAGAATTCCATAAAATTCAGTAGATATGGGGCACCATTTAGTATATATAAAAGATCGACAGAATTCCATAAAATTCAGTAGATATGGGGCACCATTTAGCCTTTTTTTTTTTAAGACCAAGGTATTCAGGCGTCTCACCTGACTTAGCCAAGCCCCTGTCTGCATATGCCTGGGTACAAACTATGAAAAGTGACCCTTTTTGTGTTGAAGGAAGCTTGATCCTAAGACCTCCAACAAACAAAGATGAGAATTGACTATCAAACTAACCTCTTAGGGTTGCCCCTTAGTATTGGAAACTACACTTTATTTCTCATTTTCCATTTTCCATACACGTGGAACTCTAATGTGACATAATTGTGACTCAATTTATTTTTAATATGTTAATTTATTAAAGATAATAATCTTACCCAGATCAATGAATGTCATTATTATGACTATAAAAACAAATTCCATTTTAAAAAATTAATTCATTTTATTTAAGAAAATAAGGTTCAAAATTAGATAAAGAATTCTACTCTAACTGTTTATTTTACTTTAGTTTAAATTTGATGGCTTTACATAATGTATTTGTCTAATTTTTTTTCTATTCTCACATCAACGACCAACAATTATTTGAATTTATAAGATCAATGGACTCTGTGTAAGCCAACTTGGCTTCGACATAGTATTTCCCCTTACTAGTCTCGCTTGGGAACAATGATTATTTTTCATGAAATAGGAAAATAACTCTCTTTGGGTAAAGAGGTGACTTACTCAAGGTGATACCACTCAAATGAGGTGATGCCGCTCACAGGTGACATCTTCACTTGGAGCCTCAATATGAACCCTCACAACCGTTTTTTCTCTTATCATATCTATTTACTCTCCATGAGTTAGATCTTATCAAAATTGGACATATTCTAAGTCGATCTTATTGTTAGTTTAAAAATTCATTTAAAATTGATCTTATTTTGACCATTGATTTTTACACTTTAAAGATGATAGCTTTTCTAATTCAATGGACTCGAATACTTTATGAGAAGTATCATCGTGAAAATACCTTTTAAAACACTCACTATTGTACATTGAATTCACACATGGAGATGCCACTAATGAGAACATGCTTGCATTTCATTTTCTATACGGAGAGTGGTCCAGAAAGGTGTTGAGCGTGAATTGGACTCAAGACCTCCCTTCATGATAGAAGCTTCTTGACTGTCAGGCCAACCCCCTCTTGGGTTCATTGTCCCATTAATAACCCTTATGAATTGGGTAAATTCTCAACTCAATCCTTATTCTTATAGGAAACTAGATGGCTCTGAAGCATCTATTGGATTTTCCTGATCCAATTTATTTCCGAAACAAAGAAGTGCCCTATTATAACTTTGTAATGCACAACACATGCCATGAAGTGAGGCCCAGAATTCCACCAATACAAAGAAAAATCAGCCCTATGGATCATAACTTGCCATTTCATTCATCCAATGCATTGAAATGGAAAGTCAAAGTAAAAAACCAGTGACTCATATTTAGTCACTGTCACACATCCAGTCACTGGTTATGCACTAAAGTCTCAGATTTCGGGACCTGAGGTACTATGATCTTTGGCACGAGAAATTATCCATTGTGAACTAGTTCACAAAAGATGATGTAAACTTTCAATCAAAGCCTTTAGATGAATATGGGGATGTCAGATGTTAGATTTTAGATTTTGCAGTCAACTAATAATTCAATCTAAGGGCTTATCTTTGGTAGTTCACTTCCAACAGAGAATTTCTCCACCGACACGCCCCTTGTATTCATATTTGACAATATCATTGTGTAATGCAAGCCAGGGCATCTCAATGGGTAGGCTTTCTGACACCATAGTCCAAATAAGGGGCATAAAAGTGAACAAATTCTACAAGTAAACAAGAATCGAGAGAAGTTGCTACCTGCTACAAATAAATACAAGTAGGACATAGATTTTTACCAGAAGATGAGGGTCGATATTTCATAGTTGTTCTCTACAGGAAGGAATACTTGGAATCTACATATGTTAACTTGAATCTAACAAGAAATAGACTTCATGACTGTTGCAATAGATTTTCTAGATACAGGTTCACTATGTATCTGCCCGTCGACAGCACATCAAGTCTCTTTTCACTGGGTTCATACTTTCCCTTCCGAAGCTGGTATCGATGAGTTACAGCAGAAACTGTGTAAGTTTGGCCCTCTATAGTAACACTTTCCCCACACTGCATGTTCTGTTGAAAACAAAAGTAATGCCAAAATCAGCCATCTATGCAGATACCAGATACTAACTGAATTAGGCTTGTAGTAATTAAGAATTTAAGACCAGGCCTGAAACTCAACCTACTAGATTGTATTTGAGGAAACACTCTAGGGCATCCAACCACTGAAAAACCATGGTTCCAACAACTGAATGCATTTTGTTTCCAACCTAAAGTTGTGCCTTATCATCGTAACTCTCTAGTTATCATTCAAAAAGTGGATATATATTCTACTAGTTCCCTATAGTCTTACACCCAGGTTTGGTCTTTGGAAATTTGTATCTCACAGCCCTAATTATATGAAAATGACAGAACCCAAAGCTCGGTACAATAGACTAGTCCCTTGGGTTACCACAAGTTGCCAAGGACTATTTGAAATTCATTCTAATGAAGACCATGGAACCTATAAAGAGTTGTTTACAACCACCCATATATATATTGTATGTCGTGCATAGAATAAAAAAATCCCCATATGGGATCAATGTGGGTTTCATGGGTCCATTGGAAAGATTTATCCTCTAATATGGTGTTAGACCATGGGCTTCCAGCCCAAAAAGCTAGCATATTAGGTGAAGTGACATAAGTCCTTTATAAACCCATAGATCTCCCTCTACACTTTCAATGTGGGACTCGTTTACAGCAGCTCCAACAATCCCCCCCTCGAACGAAACCCTCTGGCGGAGAGAGCAGCGCCGGCCATCCCGTTCGCCTGGGAGATCTCCTGAGTCCACATGAAGTAGCCTGAGACCTAGCTCTGAATATGGGATCTACCAAAAATCACTTTAATTAGATTAATCATGTATTTAAAGACACAAGTTTAAGGATTAAAAAACAAAGAATTTAATGTTATCAGAATTTGAGGAGCTCAAGCAGCAGGATTCTATGAATCCAATCGAAGATGATTTTGGTAGACTCCATATTCAAGAAGAGAGCTTCCAACTGGCCCTTAAGATGGGATCCACATGGACCTACACCCCCATGTGCATGGTGTGTGTGCATGGCTGATCATTAGAAAAACTGATGGTTTTAGTTACTTTTAAAAGATTTATCAGGTGGATATAAGAGAGTGCAAAAGCGGTCCCACTCGTATAGTAAAAGAGCAGATATGTTCGTCCAAGAAATGTTTCCCATACCTATTACCTCCACCATGAAATGTTCCTTCAGTGAAAGGGTGTCCATACATTTGACTATCAACTTTTGAGGCATAACGGATGAGTTGAATGTGTATCATCATTTACTGAGGCACAAGAAAAACAAGAAGCATTTCAGGTAACTTCTCTTTCTTTCTGATCTGGAGTCTCAACGACTATGAGCATACACGGGGACAATTTTTGACAAGCACCAGGTTACCATCTATTGAGCACATCTGACATTCGGTGAAGGGGGTGGCAGACTTCCTAGCCAAACTTAGGCTGAAAAGGGATCATGATGTTCTTCACGTTTATTGATTTTTTGGGTCCCTCGGGGGTGGTTTCGACTTTATATGATTGGTTCTTTTTGTATTGGTACGTCTCTTATACCATTTTTATGTACTTTTTTCCATTTATTAATAATTTTTACTTTGCTATTGCTGAAAAAAAAACACGTCTCCCTCCCAGGAATCGTGACCTCCCCTAAAATGTTTAGCTCTATTTACACTACAGGCAAAAGTGATGGAGGTCTTGGACAAGGAAATGGTTGCTATGGTAGAAGACATGGCAATGATACAGAATGAGAGGTTGTCGCTGGGGTTGTGGACTAAGAATAGTGTTTCCACCTTGGGCAGACTAATTGCAACTGATACATGTTAGAAGTTGGATTTAAAATTCTCCTGGACCAACCATGCTTCTTCCAGGAACTTGATAATGCTGACTATGGGACTTGCAAACATTCAACAGTAAATGAACTTTGCTGGAGAATTTTGTTCAGGCCATGTGTTCTGTAATACGAATAATGATAGTAGAGTCTTCCAAAGTGACACTTGCAAATTCAATGTACCATATTCCTTTCTCTCCAAGTTTTGCTCCTCCAATCATTCACACATGAGCCTTTGATTGTAATACTAGTAGTAATGATGATAATGATGAAGACAACGACAATGACGATGGGGACTGAATGTCATGGGTCGAGACTCTGTGACAAGTCGAGCAAGTATGAAGACCGGCTTTGGTGCCAAAATTGTGCATGAGGTACGATCAAACTCGAAAACCAGAGGTTTTGGAGGCATAGGAACTTCCAGAATGCTCGAGAATGGCCCGGAAAGTGCAAGAAAAGTCTGGAATACTGTGGAAGGTTCTGGATGGTTCAAGAAGACTCTCCAAGGTGCAAGAGTCATGTGGAGTTCTCTAGAATAATTTAGAATTATCTACTGTTGTAGAAGTGTTTGGAGTCATTTAGATGTGCGTAGAATGCTGTGGAAGTCTATGGAAGAGTTTAGAAGAATGTAGCAGTGTGTGGAGTCCTGTAAGTATTTAGAAGTGTCTAGGAGTATTCTAGAAAGAGCCTAGAAGTTTCATAGTCATTGGATTGATGCCACTTGGTACAAACCCAACCAATGCATGCTCAAGGCCTCAAATATAAAAGGAGGTGGAGAGCTCATTTGCAAACAACGTCCACAAGGAAACGTCCACAACACAAGCTTGCAAGGAGTTAAGCTAAGGAAAAGAGTGCTTAAGGAGTTATGTGCTTGCAAAGTGTTCAAGACTTGTATTTCTCTATGTTATTCAATATAAGTTGAGTTTGATTTGTTCAAATTTTGTTGTTCCATCTCTCTCTCACTTTGTGTTCAAATTGTGTGGTTTGGTGTGATCTCTATCACTTTGGTCCAAAGGAGTGACCAACTTGAGGAGAAGGCTTACTCGCTTGACGACGGACTGTTCGAGTTAGTGTCGGCAGGCTTGAATGAAGGAAAGATTCACTAAGTACGCGACAAAAAAACTCAAGACAGACACTACTATCAGAACATAAGAATACTTAATTAAGCAGGATCATTTAATAATCCACACAAAAACAGGAGGCTTATTCTTGATCATATTTAATATTATAACTCATCAAGGTATCACCCATGTGGTAAGTGTTTTTCAATCAAGTTATGCAATGTCCTAATGTAAATAGTTATGATATTGTAGTTAGAATTTAAGCTATGAAAAATGATCTCCTGGAGAAGAATTTTACATGCCAAATGGTCATTTTAGTAAATGCCTAAAGATGTCCTCAGAATAGAGAATGAGACCTGAACATGAACCCTGGTGAAATGTGAAATCAATGTTAGTGAAGGATACTTCAGTAAATTGTTTTAGAGTTGAGTGGAAGATTTGATTTGGACATTGTCAATAGGATGCACATACGGTGGGCAAAATATAGATAAGTCAGTGGGATTCTATGTGATGGAAGGGTACTAACTAGACTAATAGGAAATTCTACAAGATGATAGTTAAGACTTAAGAGTAGCAATGCTCAATGGAGAAAAATGCAGGACATATAGTAGTCTAAGGCACGCCTTGGCTACACATAAGCCAACACCTAAGCTCCAAACCCACTTTGTGCCTCACTTAGCTCTAAGGTAAGCTCACCTTTATTAATCAAAGTTTTTTAGGAACTTCATCTATAATAAGCCTATTTTTTAAAGCTTTTTGTAATAGCTAGAAAATATTATAATTAACATCAAGTAGTTGTGAATGATATCTTATTAGAAAATCTAATTGCTATATAATAATACTTGTGCAAGTAATAGTACATAATTAAATAATGTCTTTGGAAGCTTAACTGCCAATATATTTGGTGATTTTGATGAGTAGCATTGTATATTGTTGACATTGATGCAACAAGAGCAAAAATCAACGGTACACATATTTTAAAGTAGATGAATAAGATCACCTAATATAATTAGGCTCATGCCCAAACATGCACATTGCACCTTAGGCTTGCCATCTAAGATGAGAAGATGAGGGATTGCCATCTCAGATGGTAGGAACTAGGAGGATGGGAAAACCTTTAAAGATGTGGATTAAAGGTGTAAAAGAAGGGCACGATAGAATTTTGAGCGATAGATGATATAGAATTTGAAAGGATAGAGTGGAAAGGTAAGACTCAAAATATAGAATTTGATAGGATAGAGTGGAAAGATAAGACTCAAAAAGTGGACCCCAAGTAGATGGGAAAAAGGCTAATGATGATGATGATAAAGAAATGACCATTTCAAAGTTCAAAATTCTTGTTACAATGACTGGGTCAAACTATGATGCTCGAACACAACATGGATATTGCAGAGGTAAGTGCATTGACATGGCGAAGACACAAATTTTACATATAAAAACAAAGCCTTTGATACAACACAATATGGAAAGTTGCCTACTCTGAAGTGTTCGAGCATCAAGGGGCCATATCCTTATCTGATAAAAATCCAATAGAGCATATTGTACTTCATTGGAGTAATTTGGTAACATAGGAAAGCAAGAAGCAACCTGTTGTGGTCAAATCTATAATTCAAATGTGGATAGAGACATGGCTCATACTACATGTGAATTGTTGTGGTTTGAGACTCAATAGCCCTCACAATTTAGCAAATTATGAAATCATCATCATCATCATAGCCTTTGTCCCATCTATCTAAAGTCGACTTTCCAAGTTCTACTTTTCCGCTCAACCCTATCGATTATCATGTTCTCCATCACCCCTAAATTCTATGATATCATATCTTACGACCTCAATCTACATCTTTAACAGCCTCCCCTTTTTCCAAGTAACCTCTATTTGTATTCATATGAAACAATGAAAACATCATCACCATCATCGTCTTTCTTCCATCTATCTAGTTTTATTCTTCTAGTTTTACTTTTCCACTCAACAACATTAGTCAACCATGACATCATCCCATGTTCTTTCACATCCTAGCTTACCACTTCAATTCATGTCTTTAATGGCATCCCCTTTCTCCCAATACCATCTACTTGTATTCTCATGAAATTTGAAACAATGGTATCATTATCACACATCATATCTTACCACCTCAACCATGTCTTACCTCCCCAACCCACATCGTTAGTGGTAACAAGTTTGCATATCCATACATAATGCATCATCCCCATGGCCATGCATATCAATGTTAACCAAGTTTCTTTTAGACACCCTTAGCTTATCAGTATTTCAATTTGTTTTTAAATGATATAAGTTGGACAAATTGGATATTGCAATTACAAAATAATGGTAAACACTACATAATCCATTCTGACATTGTTCCATTCAACTATTAGATACAGCAGAAACTCTTATCAGAAGAATTTTAACAATAAAAGGAGGGTAACTTCATTTTTTCTTAAAAAAAAAAAGACTAATAATAATAAAGACAATACTTCAAGTGAACACGAGCCAGAATGCATGTGGCAGTCAGAGCAGGTATGGAAAGCTGAATCTGAATAATTCACCTTTAAGCTTGTTTTCATTGGAACAGTTTACCTTCACACTTGAAGCTTGGTTGGAGGATGATTGTGTTAATGATCCTTCTTTACACAGGTTGTTGGTTTGGCAACTTCCCACAATGACAATATACGCCCTCCAATGTTGTGTTCTTATGGCTTGGATCAAACCTGGATCTAGTCTCACTAATTATCCTATTTCCTGATTACCAAATGAATTGGTCATGGACCCAAATAGTAAATGTGATTGATGCAAAGACCAGGCTCAGGCTGAACCGAGCAAAACCTTAGAAAAATTCAGCTGGAAACAAGATTACCTGAAACTTTGTCTGAAGACCATTTAACATAATTTCAACAAAGTTAAATTTTCCAGAAAAAAGGTTCCATTTCATCAAATATAGACATGAAAGGTATAGTTTCTCCTTTTGAAGATGGGTAAGCTTAAGCGACATCTTATTTTCAGGGACATTGGGAAAACACCAAACAATGAATCTGGCTTGTGTTGTGGTCAATGGGAAGACCTTAAATCACCAACTGAATGGTGTTCATGCCATTTGAAGGGAAAATCCAAACTGGAAATTATATACATAGATTTGGTGGCTTCCCTTGGACAGAACAGGAAAGAACCTTGTTGTGGCCAGGAGAAACTATTCAGATTTCTAGACAATATTAATTGCATTTATTCTAAAGAAACAGAAGAAAAAAATTAGTCTCAGGGTTAGTGTTTAAGAATCAATGATATTTCCTTGAACAGCTACTTTCTCTGAAATGGGTCCCGAAGAACCATACAAATCAACAAATTTCCTTTAAAAATATATGAGATTGAAGATTGCGAGACACACTTTAAGTAGTACCCATCACAGTAGTAATGGCACGAGGAGCAGTCCAAGATGCCATGGCTTCTGGAATCCAAGGTACAAGGCTCCAAAGCATCAAAATGTAAGGAGGTGGGGCTTCCAAATATATCATGTAAATATCCATTATACATGAACAAGTACATTTTATATCCATTAGAGTTTCCAACTACGTTATTACTTAATAATGCACATCAACAAGAATATCTAATTACTATAAAGAAACTAAAAAATAGTCTTCCTATAGACTTTTTTCCACTTTAAAAAACCCAATTAGGTAAGCTTACCTTACAACTAAGCGAGACAGAAAATGGATCCGGAGGCTAGGAGCACTTTTAAATACTATGGCAATCAGATCTTTCAAATATGTAAATAATAATAATAATCACAGTAAATGTAGAGAGAGGAGAGATGCTTACAGAAGGGAAGCAACGAATGCCAAGGCTCTTGGGAGGAGGAGTGATTTCAACGACTTTGTAGGGGTAACGGTCGGAATCCCTGTCTCTCTTTCTGCAGAAAATTTGAAGCCCGTTTCCCTGCAGATTCATTGAAGGGACAAAAATAAGATTATATTGGCAGAATTAATCCAAACCCACATGAGATGATTACGATGATGATTAAACATGGGTTAGCATCACATTTATCTTCTCATATTGATTTTCCGTACCTTCCCAAATGCAACCAGCTTCGTCGCCATGGCCTCTCTTCTCTCTCTCTCTCCTCTGTGTACTTCTTGAGGCACCGAGATATATTTGTTTGGAATTGCATCAGTAACCACAAATAAAAATTAAGATGAAAAGATTTTATAGAATCACGTGTGAGAGAGATTATCCATTATGAATCAAGTCTACGATGAAACTCTTTTTGATTTGAATTATTGGTTGAATTAAAATTAAAAATATGATAACTTTTTGTTATTATTAATAGTTTTAATTAAAAATTAGATATATTTGTATATACAATTGATATTTTATCCGGAGAGAAAAGCCAGTGGATGGCACCAATTTGAGTAACAAATGCTCTCTCTAATCTTATAATTAATCCAATTAGTAAGAAAGAGATAAAGGCATTTCATTATCTTATATATTTATATTAAGATAGCTAAATATAATTTATTCATAAACTTAGATCTTAATTAAATTTGAATGTGTCGTGAATAAATGGGCTTAAACATATATTGAGAAAAACTTATGATGTTCATTGGGCTTTTTGCCATGTTTATCCATCTTCATGTATTCATATCCATTTCATATTAGAGAACATTCTAAAAATAATTTTAATTTAAATAATAATAAAAAATTATAAAATATAATTATTTAATGTATTTGTATTAAAAGACTTCTTTATTTAAATTGAGATTTGAGAAAGGTAGTAGAAGGTATTCCTTTTAAAAAAAAAACAGAGAACTCGAACGGCTGCATTTGGAGAGGGGTAAATTTTGCAATGATGGGTAAAGAGAAGTGGATAATCAACTGAATATCTTTTTTGCAACTGTTAACTTTATTTTGTTTGATAATTACAGTGAAAAAGTTAAAACTTACTATAAAAGTAAAAAATCTTATTCGGTAATTATAAATAGAATAAATCTGATATATTAACAATTTTATGAGAATCAATATTTTTTAATAAATCTATATAATATAAAAATAAAACTAAAAATAAAATTTTCTCTATAACATTGGAAATTTTTTCCATAGAAATTGCCATAAAAATTAACAATATATCTTATAATAGTATTATATAACTTTCTATAAATTCTTTCTCATAACTATAATTTAAAATAAGCAGTTACGTTCTAACCATAAAAAAGTGATATGAAGAAAAAACATTTTTTACATGTAATTTTTTCATCCTAATAAATAAATAAAAATGCCAAGACATATCTTCATAAAATTCATAATTTGTTCTTTGGTGATGTGAAATACATAATATAATATGCTATTATAATAGTTTATAAAAAATCTAAGGTAATAATTAATATGTAAGATAAAATTAATATTAAGAATCCGTCAATTGGGAATGAAATGGACTCCCCATTCAACTTGTTGAAATTTTCAACACACAAGACTAAAATATTTAAAAAGAAATTATAAAAAAATTAAAAATTTGTGAAATGGGGTAAGAGTGCCTAAAAATTCATTTATAAGTGAAAATATTCCATACATCTATGTTGGACTATACAACTGAATCTATTTTTAAAATTGTAATTCATTTTCAATTCAAGTCAACTAATTCAGGTTGGTTTAAATTGGGTTAAAGTCTAACCTTTGTAATTAAGTGAATAATTGTATTTATAAATATTATATTGATATGGTTTAAGCAAAGAGACATTTTTAAAAACAGATCTCCACTTTTAAAATATATATAAGAATAAGGAGAGTGTTTTATAAAGCATCATCCTATTTTAACTCAAATAAAAAAAAAATTGTGGACCAACCCATATTTTAAATTGATCGGATTAACCAATTAATATTTGACAATGGAATTGGTCGGATTTGAATTCATCTACTCAAGTTGCATGCTGAATATTTTATTTCTAAAAAGGACATGCTATGCTAATATAAATGAGTCATTAAGGTCTCATATCTCAAATTGAATTGAATGATATTTGATAATGATATGAAATTTATTACTTTTATAAATTTTAAAAAATTATTACTACCAGGATTTATATAAAGTTAGTCACGTAAAATACATGAAACCTTAAAATTTAAATAAATGAAAATAAATAATTAAAAAGAAGATTTTTTTTCTCTATCAAATTTAATTACTTAAATCAAATAGATAAAATTTAAATAATTTTTTTATTTTAAAATTATAATGTTGAAAATATTTCATTTATTTATATAAAATTATTTTTCTAATAATTTAACAAAATTCAAAAAATAAACATGTTAGATTAAAATTTGATTTGGATTGATTTCCATTCATAGCTATGAAGAAGATTGACAGGAATACAAAGGGAAGGAGAGGCAATAGTTTTATAAATACCACCAAAGACCAAAAAGTTTTCACATTTGCCAAAGGGGAGGTAAAATCTAGATTTTTTACCTCAACTCTCTTGCTGTCAAACAAGTGAATCAGAAGATTACCTTTACTTCCCCCTCATTTCACCTCAAACAAAGGCAGCCAACGTTTTCTCTCTCCATTCTTATAAATGTGGTTAAAAAACCAAGTGGACTAAAAAATTGCTGGGGATTTAACTTTAAAAAGCTTAAAACATTGCAAGGGTTTCAAACTTTTGATATTTACAAACATGCTCATAACTTATATGACAAAAGTTTAACTTAAACTTTAGCATTTATGTAATTGAACAAATCAATGTGAGTAATGTCGTCTTTTGAACAGTTTAGAGCATTCAAAAGTTGAGATCAATGTGAATATTTATATAAAAGTATGTTGGTTGGCCTGTTTATTCAACAAAATTTTAATTTGAAAGAGAATATTTATGAGTAACAAAAAAATTTATAATGGTTCATTCTTAATTGTCTAAATTATTGTGCAATTAAACTCATGAGTCACGTTTAAATTTTGGGAGAAAGTAACAAAAATCTCATTTGGAGATAAGAGTCAAATATCTTTTAGTGAAATTGAGACCTGCCAGATTTGTTGTGTCTTCCTCAATCTGAGAAGAGGAAAAAAATACATCGTGTAAATAAAGAAAACTAAAATGTAAAAAAAAAACTAACAAAATTGACAAGTATACAAATCAGTATCCATTAAATTTGGTAATGTCCGATTAATTATCAAAGTAAACTATGGAGAGATGTCGGGTGATATCTTGCCTACTTGTCGACCAGGAAATCAACAACGGCAGCAGAAAACAAGATCTGGGTTGGTCCCAAAAACAAGCAATTGAAGGTTGTGCATGAGAGGATGGACAAAGGAGGATGGGTTCTCCATCTCTTGTGATTCTAGTGTAAAAAAGGGCAAAAAATGAGAAAAAAAAAAAAAAAAGAAGATCGAGTCTCAGACTGATATCATGTGAAATTGAGACACAATTTGTTGTGTCTTTGATAACATGGATATTCCTACCCCCACGTTAGAGGTGAAATTAAATCCACGAATAAATCTTCCAATCCAGACACTAATTAAGTCTATAAGAAGTGACCCGTTGGAGTTTTTTTTTTTGAATGGTGGGTAACAATTCATTCAAAAGAGGGAGAAGGCCCAAAAGAAATACAGTATGCCCACAGCCCAAGCCAAGCCAAAAACAGTCAAAATGACCGAAAAAGAGAGCCTAAAAGACAAATGCCCAAACAAACCCATATACAGGCCAAAATTAGTGATAGAGGTCAACAGAAACCTCTGAGAAAATACCTGAACCTCTAAGAGTATGAGGTTCGATAATAGACTGAGCATGGTTATCTCCAATACAGGTAATCTTTGGACAGTCAGGGCCGAAAAACTTGATGAGGGCTCTAATATGGTGCAAATATGGGCATATTGTATTTAAATTGAAGTGAACTGTGAGCATGGTTATCTCCAATACAGGCAATCTTTGGACAATCAGGGTCGAAAAACTTGATGAGGGCTCTAATATGGTGCAAATATGGGCATATTGTATTTAAATTGAAGTGAACTGTTGGAGTTGAACGTGAATCGAACTCAAAACCCTACTTTATAAAGCGAACATTTTGACCGTCAAGACTTTTTTATTATTTAAATTGAAAAAAAAAAATAGAGAATGTTTCCTTTTGAAAATATTATCTAAGTCAATCCCCTCAAAAAAAAAAAAAAATTACACAGACAATTATTACTTCTACTATTATCGTCATTATTCAACTAATGTGGAAATTCTTAGTTTATAACAACATGAAGGGGTTTGTATAAGGTTTCGATCACCTTGGAATTGCATGGTACATCATAACCATCATAGGAGGTTTGAACTTGTGACTTCCACTCTCGATTCTACCATATCATAAATGATATCACTTGTAAAATGCTTCAATTTTACAATTTTGCAACCAATTAATGAATGTCGTGATTTGATCATTTTAAGCTTGAGATAGTTCATTTACCCCTCAATTTGTCTAGGGCTGCGATTGGATGGGGGTAAGGAGGGGTGAATTTGGTAATCTAAAAATTATCTCAAGTGAGAGTAAAATTCAAAAAACCACCGCTCTCATCACTTTTTTTTAATACTTCATTAAAGTTTGAGGTATTCAAGATGACCCCAAGCTTAGGGGTGACCCCTGTAAAATTACCCTTCATCCAAACGCAGCCTAAGTGTCATATTGTGATTGTGGGATCGTAAATTGTATAGTGCCTAAACACTAGATGATATGATTTATGTAGTATTTCTTAATTTAATGATTTTGTGAAATCTATAAAAAAAGATAAACTATTTAAAGAAATTATCATGTAAATATAAAAAAATGTATCTTAAAAAAGGACTTAGTTACATTATGACTGTCTTTTTCTTTCTTGCTTACATGATTCATGAACCATAATTTTAGATGAGGTCAACCCGTTAAGACTATCGGGCCTTAAGATGTGACCTACTCTTCATTCGAGACATTTGAGCCACCCATTTACTAAATTATTGGGTCAAACCCAAGGCAGACTGAGGTCAGACCTTGACCTATTAACACTTAAGTGGCCAAATTAAAAGCACATTAAATATTTTAGTTAATATTATTAATTATATTGACTTTTATATTAGAATTTATTTTCCTAATTGTATTAGGAATCAAGATTGTATTGAATTAGATCTCTTAAATTACATTGTATTAGAAGCTACGATTGAAGTGAATTAGAATTCCAAATATTAAATGCATGGAAATCCAATTGTAAGTAGAACCTGATGATGTTTTTCTAAGTATTGGCTTAGAGTTCTGTTGAACTCTTTTGAAGGAAGGTGTGTTTGGTTGTCTCCAAAGCATTGGGGACCTCCACCTCCCATACAGAGAAGCCGATCCAAACCCATAAGGGCAGAGTAATTAATTTCAAATGTGAGTTGATCATTTCATATATATTAGAAGTTATTAATGTTAAATAAATGAGTAGAACTCATCTTTAAAAATCAATTTGAAAGAAGAGAGTGTTCAAGTGCTTGTGAACTCTAAGACCTAAAGGTCCAATGGTAACGTGGGACTTTTACTAACACTCCTGCATTAAGGCTGGAGACATTCAGCTCTCTCCATGCAGGACTAGAGTTATGAACCCAATCCATCCATGTGGTATCACTCTCTGATACTATGTTAAAATATATGGATAGAACTCATCCCTAAAAACCAACTTGAAAAGAGAGGGTTCCTATGTGCTTAAAAACCCCAAGACTCAAAAGATTCATTGATGATGTAGGACTTTTGCTAACAACTAAGTTTTTTCATATTTAACAATTCAACTCTACATCATCCATATGATTGGTGGCACTATAAATTATTCAGTGCTACGACCGGACAGTGTCAATCAGCAAAGAGCCTTTTTAAACTTCAGACCATACAAATAAAGTGAATAAAGTGTAAAGACAATCATATGGATATCTCTTTTAAACCATCTCCTACTCCACTTGCTTCCATGCCAATATTCATTTAATTTGTTTTATTAAAAAATCCAAGTCTTGCAGAACCCAGTGAATAAAAATGCTCAGCAACCTTCAGATAAGATTAATTACCGATATCAAATAAATACTATCTAATCAATTATGTTCCATTTGATGTGTGGAAAGGAAAGTATTTTCTGAAAAATCTATTAACTAAAACAAAAAAGAGTTTAGCCATTTATTTAAATACTGGTTATTCATTAGAAAGATACTTTCATTTCTGTAAATCCAACCAGACCCATTTTAAAATCAGTTCTTGAAGTTATATAATAGGATCACAATGCAACAAAAGGTTTCAATGTTTATCCTACTTCATCATATCTTGAATGGAATCAACAGGAATTTTCAATGGTTATGATGAAATGGTACATTTTACTAATCTTCTAAAGGTTGTTCCACAATAACCAGGGTAGTTGTAGAATTTTAAAGAGAACTAATCAGATAGTTGCCTCTTTAAGAATTTCTCAGCCAGTGAGCCAAAGTCACTACAGTGAAATGTACTTTTCTTTCTTTCCTTTCAGTCTTCCGTCTGACTTTCCTTAAACTTGAAAATAGGGCATTGCTCACAAGTCAAGTTTTGCATATCGCATTCTATTGTTGTGCATATAATTGTTCAGTTCTATGGAGTCCTGATTATCAGATATATATTGTTGGAGGGCAATTTTATAATTTGTACATTGCATATTTTGTAAACCCTAATCAGGACAGTATATAATGTCTTTTTGAGAGAGATAGAGAAGATGAGCAAATCTATAACGAGAGTTAGAGTCGTGTCTCCTTCAATTTCTTACCTTTGAGTATAGTGGTTCGGTGTTGAACCCGTGGACGTGTCAAAAGAGAACCCCATAAATCTGCGTTGTAGTTTGATTTTATGTGTTGATTTTCTTCCTTTTCATTTTCTTTTCTTTTTTATATTGTGATTTCTATGTGGTAAAAAAGGCATTTAGTGATGCTTGTCGTAGTAGTGAATTGTGTGAAATCACTAGGTGAGTAATGCAATATTCAATGGGCATGAGGGATGCCTAACACCTTCCCTTTTAATGACTAAAAATAGTTTAACATCTTTAGGCCTTAGGCCATGGTTTAGTGGCGACATAAAGTCCTGCTTAAGAGCTCATCCACTGCATTCTTGCGAGTCGTAGTTTGCTACCTACTCAACTAGGTCCCAAAACCTCACAGTCCATGTTAAGAAGAAAAAAGGAACCAAAAGCTCCAATTCCAATAGAAATAGTGCCATGCTGGTATGTTGCTACCCAAGTTCGGCTAAAAACAGCTTTAACACACAAGCATACACACATACACATGCTTGATGTCTCATATTTGAGTTGGATCACCTGTGGGATGGATCATGTAAGAGATTAGTAGTTATGATTCCAATGGCAAGACTTCCGGAGATAAGTCCCGCACCTACTTATTATTCCGTGGGGTGTGGGCAGGGGAGGATCGGTCAGTTAACAAGAAATTGTTGGTCCATGGATCTTCTGGTAATTCATCCCACGTGGCTTGGCAAGGCGGTTCTGAGGCAATGTGAGACCGTATTGCTCATGCTCGTTAAGGGTGCGAGGGCATTTTTCCCTTGAACATTCCAGTGCTTAGTTCTGAAGTTGAAGCCTAAGCCCATTTGTCACTTCACACAGGGTTTTCCTGCAGTCGATCCAGACTCCCACATATAATTTACTAAAGGTAGAAAAGATGCAAAAAGATGAATTTCCTACCAATGATTTAAACTAAGTAGTAATGAATTTTGCTCTACCTAAGCAAGTCGAAAGACAACTCTTCCATCCATACCAAGTACAGTATAACTTCTACAGAGAAACAAAGACCATTAAAATTCACAAGCTAATCAACTCTGCAACCTATGCTTTCTAGATATTGCTAAAGAGTATAAATCTGTTGGGAAAATGAGGTCTCTTTGATCTTAGCAAGGTGATCAGTTTTTACTCAAAATGCTGACCTTGACAGAAAAAAGAGTAACCCAAAAACATTGATATGATCTAGCATGCCCATTGTAAAAGAGCAGATTGACCCCTCTTCTAAAGAATCACCCAGGAGGCGTTTGCCTTAGAGGTCACTGGAACATGATGCTCTCTCGAGTTCTTTTCTCTTGCCATACATGTCAGATAACCTGCAAAAAATCCACAATGAGAATGAATGGGAAAAAAGAAAAGGAAAAATGAACACAAAGATAATAGAACAATTCAGAAACCAACATTGTGTTCCCTGTCTAATAGGCCACATTCCATTTGTAGTGTTTCAATTCACACATGGGAAGTTGATACGGACATGAATATGGATTCAGAGATGAGACTTGATTTTTCTAAAATCCTGGAGACAGATGCTGGTGTCCAATTCAAAACATATTTTTAGTTTTATGATTTTTTTTTTTTTTTTACTTGGAATGTTTTACTTATGCTATTATTTTTTACTTCAACTAAATGAATTGTTGTTTTTACTAATGCTGAATGAATTAGTCTTTCAAGCATGCTAAATGTCATTTTACTGTCATTCTGTTCTTTATATTTTTCAGTTAAGATCATTTTATTCTGATTGATTTGTATATTTCTTATGACAAAATCATTACAACACTAAGAAGAAAACAAGATCACATAAAACACATTTCAAAAAGGATCCAAAAAAACATCAGTTGTATGCAACACGTGCTTGGCTATCCAACACATTGAGCATATACAAGTGAGCAGGCATCTAAGGTAAAGTGTTTGGGAAAAAAATTGATGGTAAGAACCCAATCTTTGAACTAAAATTATAAAGAAAGCCAAAACAATTATCCAGCCCTCTCGTCACAAAGAAAATCTAGGTCTCTTTTGTCTTATGCATAATCCAGCATTAAAATAAGAGTGAGATCGACATGTTGTACAATTACTTTTATCGTTTTAGAATGAAGATGTTAATGGTGACGAGCTTGTAGAATAATTGTGTTAAATATTTTAGAATGAAATGCTGATGACTGAGAACCACTTTAATGCAATCTGGTTTACAACTAATGATCTTGGATTGATATATACACAATCCAGCAGTCATTTGAAAACGTTGGATCAGGCTCAAATAAAAGTGGTGACTCACTTGATGAAAATATAGTTGTGATTCCCTTCCCCAAAGGAAAGGAAAAAGGTTTTGTCACCTCTTGGATGCAAAACATGTTTCACCCAGCAGTGACGAAGAGGACTTGTGGGCCCTTCTCTCCATCTAGTTGCACAGCCAAATGGGTGACAAGGGGGCTTCTCTACGAGAAACCTTCATTTCAGTGATCCAAATGGACATGAGTTATTGCAATTTCAAAGCCGGTCAATATTACCATGAAATTCAGCAGTTAGAAGAGAATATAACAATTACCAGCTAAAATTTATCACCAACCCATAATATGCAGAATCTGGTAGTATAAAAGATCCAACCAACATGAAGAGAAATTCAACAAATAATTATATACCCAAGTAGCCCCAATAAGTACAAGTTGATTGATGTCCTCCAATGCTAATTTTTAACAGACATAGCAGTATAACAATGTGTTAAATCATAAAAGTCAGCACAGCGTAGTAGTCATGAAAATCAGGTTTCGAAAAATCAATGTGGGAAAGCCTGTTTTAGCTTTAGGGATATCCAGTGAAATTCAGCAAAAGAGCCTTGGAAACTAGATATTCAATAAGTCAAACAATCTCTTTACACAGCATAGGCCCTACTATCTGAAATAAAACTGGGCAAAGAGAGAGAGTGAAATGAAAGTGCCAAACTCAAAACACATGCTGAAGGAAAGAGAGTTACCCCAAGTGCAAGGAAGTGTCTGAATCTTCATGCTTCTCAAAAGCACAATTATACATGACATTATGGGAATCTCTCCTATCGAAGGGTTTGAATTCAAGATATGATGGTAAAGACTGTTTTGCTGATGGCAGTAAAATTTGGAGCTCCTCTACCTACAAGAAAGTTTGAAGGTGAAGACAGATGATATGAAACGTGATGTCTATAATCGCAGATTTTTACAGGTTAACTTCGTAAGGGTTACCTGCTTGCGCAAATTTTCACTCTCCAATATGGCCCGTTGTTCCTAATAAAGAGAGAAATTGAAGTCCCATAAGAAGAATGGAAGTATATACACTAAATCTTAGCCCAAGAACATGAATTAACAGATTGGATTTTTTTTACAGAACTCTAACAGTAATAACAGTAACTTAAGATGTGTAATAAACTGTGTCAAGGATGCAGTGTTTCACATGTTAGCTTACATTAGTAATGATGCCACCACATACAAGTTGCGGATATCTCAATAAAAGTCCCGTCACAATGGTCATTTCCAGATGCCTAAGAAAAAGCTATAATTGTCAGACAAGACACAGATTTTATAATTTTATTTGGCTGTCATGATGTCACCTTGGATTGAAGGATAGAACTAACATATTCTGCAGTTTTTGGATTTTCGGGATATGCACAAAACTTGGGTCTATTTGGACAGAGTTCCCATCACATGCCATGTGCCACATTTCCATGCTATTGTTATCTCATAATATTACCATGATCCTAAAGTAAAAGAAGCACATAAAACCATAAAAAACTGCAACAACAATTTCGATTATACATCCATGTATTATCATATTCCAATAATTTGGTGCCAACACCATAAAAATCTTGGTTGCGCAAAGTGAGGAAAATTATGGAACTGAAGTGGTGGTTCTCAAATGATCACAAATGGAGAGAATAGGATGCAGAACTGGACACTAAGATAAAAGAGTCCCATATATTTTTCATGCAGTCATTTAGACACCAATAGTCTATTTTGCATTGATATTTAGAAAATGATCCACGACCTGAATCACAACAAATCATCATCATCATCAAGGCCACTTTCCCATCTATCTTGTGTCTGTTTTCTCAGCCGTACTTTTCAATTCAACGCTTTGAAAAGAACATGAATCATTATTCAGAATCTTGTATGCATTCAGCCTAACAAGAAAATTTATTGAGTTACCGGTACAGTATAACCTTACTAAAATATTTTTTTTTGGCCAAGAAACAAATATAAAAATGGATTCAAAGAGAGAAAAAGAAAAAAAAAATTAAAATTCAACTTATCAAGGGATAAAATTTGTATTTGGAAAGAGATAACAAACAAAAGAGGAACTTGAAAAAGAAAATAGAAGAAAAGGTTGAAATGCACAAACAAACTGATGTAAACACTGCATTATAAATGAAACCTTGCAAGTCCACAAATATGAGTCAAATATTGATACAAAAGTTTGACCAAGTTTTTTTTTGTGTGTGATTTTCAGTGACAGCTGGAATCAGAAGCAGAGTGACTTTAGAACTTCAATAATAAAATAGTCAAAATAGAAAATTGCACTGATACCAATATTTTGGGGTTTGTAACATCGGTCACTGATTTTTGATAGATAAACAGTGTTGATCAACATGATGAAAGAGCAGAGATTAATAATGACAGTAAAACCTTATTATAATGTTTACCTGCAGTCGTGATTTCTCAAGTTGTTCTAACAGCAATTGCTCCTGAAGAAATACAGGTCTTAATCAGAATAGAAGATAATTGGAAACAGTACGAGAATCTACATTTTGTTAATTCTTTATCAAAGGAAAATTGATGCAGTGTTTGAACAAATGACTGTATTAGTTAGTCTCACTTCATGTAAATTAAGTTCCAAAGTGAAAGTATATCAAGTGAGAATCTCAATTTTTGTTAATACCTTCCTATCCTTCACTGACAATATCCCTTCAGTTAATTGATGCTCTAGGTGTTGCAATTCTTTCAAGCCCAAACCCATGAGTTCCTTACCCATCATCTGACTACAGAAAAATAAATAAATACATAAGTTTTTTTTTCCAATATTCTCAAACCTGCTGAGAGTATATTTAACATTATGATTAATTCCCCAACCCACCCTAATTGATACGTAAGTAAGAAATTAACAGAAACATACAGGTGTGCTATTTGTAGCTTTGCAAGTTCGTCTTTCAAAACGTTTACTTCTTTAGCCTGTCGCTTCTGTTAAAGGAAGAACAAACTGTTACTAGATACATTTAGAAGTTAAATTTTATTCCTAAAAAATGTAATGATTATCAAGAAAATGTGTGACAGAAGATTGAGTGAGGAAATAAAAGCATAGAAACCTTAAAAAGACAAATTTACATTTCAAGTCAGCCAAAGAATCTTATGAGCACATCATAAAAGAACTTAAGAATGGCATTACAGCAATAATACTATAGTTCAATCTTCTTCTTTTTCCTTTTCTTTTTTGTTGTTTGAAATGGTAAAATAACTCGAACCTGCAACCATTATGGTTGTGACAGAGCATTCACCAAATGCCGACTATACCTCTTGGTCTTGCCCAGTCTTCTCATATTTATTATAAGATTGAAATATTCATTTGCCCAACTCCCCTTATCAATTGCAGCATATAGAACAGCTATATTAAAAATAGCAGATATGCATGAGTGTGGGAACCCTCAGTGCTAAGAGCTGTAACTGAAGTTGCAGCAGACCTGGGGCGAACCTTCTCTGAGAGAGAGAGAGAGAGAGAGCTTTAGCTGGGTGCTTCTGAATAATAAATTTCCAAGTATTTCCTTACTTCTTTTCCCATATTTCTACCAATCTTTTTGCAGTTTTGATCATGACAAAAGTAAAGAAACATGTTATGGCAGCTCTAAGGTTGAAAGGCGCCATTAACTATTGAAGGATAAGGAAATTATCAGAAATGAATAGAGTTTGTTATTCATGTACTTTTTGCATAACTGCCACCAATCAGATTCCTTCAAATACTAAAAGAAGTACAGGGGTGACCAAATCACCACCCTAAACTTTTATCAGCAGCAATGAGGATAGGTTGTTCCAAAGTAGTTTTTTTTTGTGCGGTATTGTTCCAAAGTAGCTAAGAAAAGCTTACTTGGGAATCTTTGGAATCCGAGAGAAAATGAAACCAGGGGATGCTTACAGTTGGTATATGGAGCAGAATGCCAAGTTCGATGTCTCTATGTGGCAGGATTTGAATGCTTACTATGCAATTAGGGCCAAAGAATGTTATCTTACTTCCCTTTTAAGGTATTTAGCTTTTGGATTTTTAATTATTCATTGCTCTTATGAATTGGCTGGTAGAATGGAAACCACAGGAAGAACCTCCAATCACCCCTATTTGTAATTATCTTCATTGTCCTTCGGTATGGGGATGTCAGCAAGCCATCCCCACAGATGGTGAAACAGCTGACAACTATTGTTGACTGCTTCATTCACAACCATTGTGGAGGATAATATGTCAAGCATGTAGCAGATTCACCAGATCTCGCACTCTCTCTAGTACTTAAATGACTAATTGCCAAAAATGTAAACATTAAGTTAATGTGCATAATTCAAACTTTCTAAAGGAGGAGGATATTTTTTCCATTTAGAACACATATGATGGAGACAATTTCGTATCTAGTACATGTTTGTAGCCATGGAAAATAATGTTGTAGTAACAGCAGCAACATTAATAATATCTATCTTATTGATCAAATGATGATGATGATGGTTATGAAACGAAACATATGTGATAACAGAAGTTCATATCACTGAAACAAATTCACTAGGGATGTGAAAAGACTTCCAAGCATGTCGATACCATTGTGATTATCAAAGCATGACCCTTTCAATTTCAGGCCAGCTTCTAGGAATATCCTTTTATAGCACACAATGATCATATGGGACCATGGAACCTTCACATTCATTCAACATTCACTTTATTCATATAAGTAATTAAAGGCCCAATACATGCATGATATGATAATATTTCTTACATTCAATAACAACAATGATGCTTTGGCATACTCCGCAATAGAGAATTTGAATTCTATGGTGAAAGAAATTTCATTAAATACCTCTACATCATACTCAACCATAGAAGTCTCACAACAGTCTAGGCACTTGTTGTATCTCGCAAGTGTTCTTTTCATGCTTCACAAAGAAAATGACAAAAAATAGATAGCCATTAGACCTAATTAAGCGTTCAGTTTGAACTCAAAATAGCTAAATATCCCAAATATTTACATCAAATAATCAGATATGACAATCAAGCTCATATAACCATCCAATCAAAAGCAAGATAGTTGATTAATCTAATACAAATGCATGTAAACCTGATCATCCAAGAGGCAGCATGAATATCATCATTCAATCATCTCAAATGCCCGGAACTTTCAATTATCCCTGATACTGCTTTTTGGGCCCGATACGGGCCTACTTAAGCCAACCCCATGATAATCCTTTGTCATATAACAACAGTAAAGGATTAATTGGCCCCATGTGGATCAAATGATTGCAAACCATGAAGAAAAATCATGAGACTGTTAGGTTTATGTACTTACCTAACAGAGCATGCCTTCTACATGTGCTGGTGGGCCCTAAAAAATCTTGATGAAGACAGAGAGGTTGAAGGATGGGAAGGGAAAGGGATCTTGGTTCTGCAAAATCTATTTCCTTCTAAACCAGCTAAAAGGAGAAACTAATTGGGTGCAGAGAAAGGATTTTTTTTTTCTTTTGAAAAGAAGAAGAACTACTTTTAGACAAAAATAGTTAACTAAAGTTTTTTCTTAAAGAAGAATCAATTTTCTATGAAAATAGTTAAAACTCATTTAGGTATTTAGTTTTTTTTTTTTTTGAATGGTTAATATATTATAAAAAAGAAGCACCAGAGGTGCAAGAAAAAAAAAAAAGACCAGAAAAATAAAGATACACTATAATCGTGAAAACACCATTGCATTTAGGTATTTAGTTAAATGAACATTTTTCAAAAAATACTTCCATTTCCAAACATCCAAAATGATTTTTTTTCAAATTTCTTGAAATCTTAATTTCATGCCAAAATGAGGTATTAGAAAAAAAAAAAAGGGGAAAAAAAGAAGAGTTCTAGCAATTTAGAATTACAACGACTCAAATGCACAATCCATTGCCACCCAAATCTCACTATCATCTCTTTCAAATTCGTAAAAATTATCTAAGTAGAAAACAACAAACAAGAGAAAATATTTATAAAAGAAAATGTTAAAAAAAAAATATGCCCATCGAACCATCATTATGGTTCTGGACACAGCCCAAACCCCTCCTAAATCCAAACCATTCATCCATGCATCTTCTAAATTTTCTGCTCAACTAAAGGCTACAGCATTGGATTGATTGTTTGTGAGGGTATTCTTAGATTTTACTTTCATAATATAACTGTGTCGATTGATCATTTTTTAGTCTTCATTGTTGCAAACTATATAATAGGTTATTAATTCAACTCATAAAAGAAGAATTTAACAGTTCAATTAAAAATACAAGCTTTAAATAGATGAGATAAATGAATAATTCGAATAGATAAAATAGAAGAAAATGGCATGATGAAAGTATATACAGAAAATCAGTCATATCAGTGTTGCAGAATCGAGCATGATTTGACATGAGAGTAGACGGATGAAGGGTTCAGATTTACAAAAGATTAAACCCAGATGAAAAGAAAAAAAAAAAGACCAAACAGAGCAGTAAACAGGGGAAATAAATAGAGATAGATACCCAGCACTGGAGAATTCAAAGAGCTTGCCGGTGCTGGAGAAGATGATGAGAGCGACCTCGGCGTCGCAGAGAACTGCAAGCTCCTTTGCCTTCTTGAGCAGCCCGACACGCCGCTTCGAGAAGGTAACCTGCCTGCTGGTTGCATTCTCAATCCTCTTGATCTCAATCTTCCCTCTCCCCATTATTATTTTCTTCTCCTTCTTCCTCTTCTTGGTGGGTTCCAATGACCATTCAAAGCAGAGAAAGAAGAGGCACCCCTCAATATATAGACAGACCCAAGAAAGGTTAGAGCAGAACGGGCACTAAATATAGAGCAAAAGAGAAGAGAGGGATGAGGAAGAGAGAGATGGAGATTGCTCAAAATGGAAAAGAGCAATAACTGTACGTTGCAAAAATGCATGGATATTTTTATCAAAAGGAGTGTAGGGGTGTGCCACATTTAGAGGGTGGTGGGAAGAAGGGACGATTCTTTTCTCTTTATTATTAACATCTGTCTGCAAATAGGAGTTGGGTTCCATCCATTTGCAGCTATTTTGGGCATGGATGCAGGTTTTGAATCTCTTCTCTCTATATTTAGACAATGGATGTTACTTGGAATAGAAGAGAGAGAGAAAGAATGAGTTGTATACAGTAAATTTTCATGGCTTTTTCTGGAGGAAAATGGGGAGAAGAAAGAGATTTGTGACCCCCCACCTGGACCCCTTTTTCCTACTCTTTTTGGCATCTCTTTTTCAAAATTAGTAAGCTTACATTTATTAGTGCTTATTTCTCTCTTCATACAAAAACTCAAGCACACTAAACCATCTTTAAGAAGAGTTCTTTTCCCTTTTGTAAATAAATACTTAGGGTATAAATTCCTTTTATATATTTGAGAGAGTGGATACTACTTTTTACCAATTGTATTCTTTTATATGTATATATTAAATGATCATCTACACACAATAGTGTTCATATAATTTTTTTTACATAACATAGGTATCTCCACTCCTCCTACATTGGAGGTGAGACTACTCATACAGGCTACACGAAGTCATCTACAAGTCTCGTGTATCATATAAGTCCGAGAAGAGTCGAACCCAAGATTTCTAGATCCTAGATACCTAAGTATAAGACTCATAAAATAAAGTGGTAATATCGAATCTATTTAGAGAAGTCTTTTCTTGAATATATGAGTGAGCCGCAATCACTTCCATTGATAATCAATTCATGTTTTTTAAAGTTTGATTAGTTAAATTATCATTTTAATCTTAAACCTTTTCAGGTCTTCAAAAAATGTAGTTTGATTGATATGATTAAAGACATTTTTAATAGATTTATGATCAAAGAAAGACATTTTTAATAAACTCATCACCACCTCATTTGATGAACTCATACATTACAGCATGCATTTGTATCATCGTATATATCATTTCTATCATTAAATTAAGTTATTATAAAATATTTTAAAACATCTATATAAGTGACATTTGAGTTTATTATATTCCTTAAAATATGATTAAAAGTTTGTATCTTAAAATGAAGGAATAAGATGATTAGTTCTAGACTTTTAAAGATTTTAATTTATTTATCTATTTATAGATTTAGTTCTTTTTTTATCAAAATAATAGCTTTAATCCTGAAAAAATTAAGAAAATGATAAGTGGAGCTAGCTTCAATATGCAAGTGTCATTGAGCCCTATGACATGTTGCATTGCATTCACTTTTTTTAGTTTTTTTAGTAGTCATTACATGATGCTTTCACATCTCTTTAGCAATCTAATTTTTCGAAAGTAGTAAATCTCTATTTATTATTCTTTACTTATTCTTGGCAATTTCTCAATATAGTAAATTTAGTTTTCAATTTCCCTCAATTAGCTTTCTTTCTAATATTTTCTGATGTTTTAGGTTTAAATGGAAATGGGTTCAATTAATAAGATTTTAGAGCAAATTTTAGATTGATTCAATTTTTAAATCTATAAAATGGAAGAAATGGAGGAGAAATCTTTCACTTCAGGTAATTTATTTGGAATCTTTAATCGAAAAAATAATACAGAGATTGTTTTTATAATTTTCATCATTGAAAAAAATTATAATACTTATTACTTAAAACTTTTTTATTACTGTATCAATGGTAGAATTTCCAAATTTCCTTTTCACAACTTTCTCCTAATAGAATTTCCACATTTCTGCATAGATAGTTCAGTTGGTCTAAACTTTTAGGATTAGATTAGAAGTCTTGCGTTCGACTCTTCCCAGATTTACCTGATAAATGAGGCTTGCGGATAGATTCGTATATCACTATGTCAGTTTTTTTTTCCAATTCCAAACAAATCAATTGAAACTGAAAACACCCAGCTATAATTTAAATGTGGATGAAAATATGGCATAAAATATTTAGTTATCTCAAAAATGTTGACAAGTTAAATATTTAAAAAAAAAAAACAAAAAACAATTACATCAAACTGGATTTAAAGTCATTGGATGTTTTTTTCATGCAGATTTAGATTTAGTGGAAAATATTTAGGTCATTTATTAATGTATCCCACATTTGAGATTGATTCAAATTTGAAATCATAGCAACCTATTAAATAACAATTATACATCTTTGCCTTGATTTGATTCACATCCAACCCGTTCACAGGTACAGTAACGTAAATCAAACTCCACTAATATTTACTTCAAATATTTAAAATTTGAATTATTGGTGTTTGAAGACTTCGATTTTTTCAAGAATTTGTGAACCAAATACAACCTCAATTAACCCATCCATCAAGATGTATTTTTAAGGATGAACATATCATGGCTGATATTGTATTTGTAGGGTCGATTCAAAATGTATCACCTAATACATATTGTCGGTCTCTAAGTCGATATGTATCAACTATATTTATATTCCATGATTCAAATCTGAATAAAACCCTGACCCAAATCCAACTATACTCGTTATTGCAAGGTCTAAGTTGGCATCTACAAACCATTCCCCCATTTTCAATTCATATCACTCTAACCCATTGTCACACTTCTAATTGAATTCTTACCCAATTCAATCGCAGCTTAAATTTCATTTGTTGTTGGATTAATTTTGGGTTAATCTATTAAATCTTGTGGCCTCTAACATGCTTACATTGATCCATTAAGATGATTTTCTTGGCAATTCAAGCACAACCTTTTCATCTAACATATCTCCATGGTTCTCATCTAAAGGTTTCTAAATGATCATTTCTCCTTATGTCGGACCTGTTGGTCGATAAACAAACTATTGAAATTCTTAAAATGCCATCGTAATGTGTAACTTTTTTTGTGGAACTATTTTAAACAATGATATGTGTTAGATATTTAATCAATATCTTAAAGCTTCAGAACTAATAAAATGTGAAAAATCAAACAATTTATCTTATTCTATGTTAATTGGCCTAACTTAATGTCTGTACTGTAGAATAGGTCTCAACAAGCATGTGACAAATCATCAATGAATCTCAATAATAACTTAGGCTGCATTTGGATGAATGGTAACGGCAGGTAACCCCCATTACCCTTGTTTGGTAAGTAAAGGGTAATCTTTTAACTCCCTCCTCAACTTTTGAAAACCCTTTTTTAAGAGAGAAGTTTTCATATTATCTAAGGTAACCTCTGACCAAAGGTTACCCCCAGGTAAACCTTCCATACGAGGCTCTCATGGACTTCTGTAAGTTAGATGATTGAAAAACTCTGAACTTGAGTAAGATGCCTATAAAAATTACTTTGATATGGGGATAAATAAAGTCATATTTTTGAAGTCTAAAAATTCAATCTTATTCGATAGTATAAACTTCATAGGATTAGATCAATGATCCATGATCCATGATCCATCTAGGTTAGAATGGAATCAAATTAGATAATGATCAAATTCACATGTGATAGGTGGGTGTGATGATATAAACTTTAGAAAATCTATAATTATTACTTTTTCTTTCAAAGCTCTCAGCATGTGTCTTCTCTTGAATAAAGCATGGAAAGTGCCATCCTTGATGAATGTGGACAACTAAAACGTTTCAAAAGACTGTTGCCAAGTATCTATGATTTGGACTATCCATTTTGTTTTTATTTATTTTTTAATTTGATTATATCTAGTTTAAATACAATAAATAAATACTAAATTTCTGGATGATTCCATCCCTCCTTAGACACTCAAGTTGACCAACACTTAAATAAAACCCATATTCTTCACTATCATGTCCCCACTTAGAGCCCTTGTCAAGCACAGGCCATAATTAAATCAACAAAGTCCATACATAATTTAGATGGATTGTTTATTTTAAGCATAGATTTGAGTAGGCATAATATGGATTGGTGGAGAATGGATTCATTTATGTATGTATTTTGGTGTTGTTTGGGTAGATTTCTTAAAATATTAATAAGTGTCAGGTTTTTGGGTCCTATTCACCATATTTTTTTAAATCTTATTCATAAAATTTATCTAAATATAAAAACCATTCTTTTAGATAAATTTTATTATTTTAATCTAGAGCCGTAAAAATAAATAGATGAATATGAAACACATACAACAATCATATATAAATTGAAATTTTGAAATCTTCTATCATCACATAGTATTGTTGATGGGGTGGTCAATTTATGGATTAGTATAATTATCGTGAAAGTCAAATCCAATCTATTTGAATTTACTTTTCGAGTTCTACCTCTTCATTTAACATTATTGTAAATCATGAAGATCAATCACCCCACTGTCTATCATATCTTTTTTCTATCCCTTCCTTCGATGTTTTCAATAGTTAACTCTTATTTTTTTTATCTACAATTTAAAAAGCCTATGTACTAAGACTATCTCTGAATTTCTTCTTACATTTCTAAACCACTTAAAATCGATTTCTTTCAATTTGTTATCTATTGAGATTATTTTTTTAATAGTTCATGATGCAGTCATTGATCCACTTATCCAATGCAAACTACAAATTTCAATCAAATTAACTTTTTCTATTTGTCTTTCCTTCATTGCCCAGCATATAAATCTATAAATCTTAGACAAAATAGGAAATCATGTAGTTCAGTTTACGTTCATCTCTGATCAAAATATAAGATTTATTTAGAGTTCTGCTTATCTATGAACATATATTGCTCATAGAGTGATATATTGATCATAGATAAGCTGAACTCTAAATAAATCTTATCTTTTGACTAGAGATAAACGTAAATTAAACTCTTTCTTAACTTGTAATCTCTCGTCTTAAGAAGTGAGACGTGCTAAATCGATCATTATTTTTAACTGATTAAGCAATTAATCATTCTCAATGTTCAAAACTCAACCTAAGAAATTAATCACTCACCCATTTACTTCACCCAATTAAAAATAATATATTATTAATTTATTATCATTACCATCGTTATGAAAACTTTCATTATATCATGGTTGATAAAATAAGATAAAAAGTCCAAAACATTACACATTATTTATACTTAATCAATCAATGATGTCAACATAAAAATAAACTAAGTGTAGTTACACTAAGGACAGTTTACTTATATTTCTTCTTCCCTCTCTTATTCTCATTGCATTCACCAACAAAAGAAGGATCATGTCAACCCTGCAAAGGAATAGTAGCAATAGTACTTGGAAGATCATACCCTTATCATTTGCTTCTCTTTCTCCTTCTCCTTCTCATTCAAATTTCCATGAATCCAAAATCCAAAAACACTCCATAATCCCATTTGCCAAACAAATAAAAACTATAACTACGACGAAGATTGTGCAGTGCCTCCTACGCATCCTCCCAATCTCACTATGGATGAGGGTCCCATCGTTCATGCCTTCTCCTCGTAGGCGGGTGACCGGTACTATTAGAATATATTTAGATGTTAAATATATTTAGAATTTGTTTAATATTGAATTCACTGTATGTAGAGATTTCCTCTTTTATATCTTTCATATTATAATAGGTACAATGTTTGGCCGAAAGAATGGCCGCATGAGCTTTGCAGTGCAATTCGATCCGCAATCGGAGCCAGTGATGCTGGTTGAATTGGCCACCTTGACAAGCTCCTTGATGAAGGAGATGGCGTCGGGGACGGTCCGGATCGCGCTCGAGTGCAAGAGGGGTGCAACCATGGTGCAACTCCTGGAGGAGCCTGTATGGACCATGTATTGCAATGGGAGGAAGTGGGGTTACTCGGTGTCTCGCACGTGTGGAGAATTGGATTGGCACGTGCTGAGGGCTGTGCAGACCGTGTCTGTTGGTGCCGGGGTGCTGCCGGCGGTGAAGAGCAGCCAGCAGCTCATGTACATGCGTGCAGGGTTCGAAAGAGTGGTAGGGAAGTGGAGACTCTGAGGTTCTCTATATGGTGAACCCTGAAGGGAGTAGTGACTCAGAATTTTGCATCTTTTTCTCTAGGTTTTAGCCTGAAATCCACTCGAATAAAACACGAGTCAAGTTTATTAAGACTGAGTCATCAAAGGTTTTTTCAAATTTTTAAACTATGCTTGATTATATGAAAAATAAAAAATTTAAACTGAAAAATGAATGAAACTTGTCTCTCGTTAATAGATTGATTGCATGTAGATTGAAGTCCAAACAAAGATTTTAGAAGCTCCAAAGTGTTGGCAGTCAATAATATGCTTTGAAGTTAAAGTCTTGTGTTCGATTCAGTCTAATTTTAGTGGATCACTCTTCGTAGTTTTATCTGATCTGTGCAAATTGAGAATTTTTCACATACTCTGAACATCATTGATTATAAAAAAAACAAAGTTTTTTGCAAACTTAGTTCATTCATCACTCAGCCTATACACTAAGACTTGACATTTATTTTCGTTTGAATTATAATTAAAATAATATAAATCACCTTCTAATATGATGAGAAGACGACCTTCTTTTATAAGCTTTGACTTGCCCATATACTGTATTATGTAATTATTTTCAATTGTGACTTATCGTCTGAAATCATATATTGTTACATAGTTAGGAAAAGCTCTCTAAATAATAAATTAAGTCTATTGAGGATTCTTTTTAATCTTACTACTTCAAAATCATTCATATTAGATTTATATTGACTCAAATAATCTATTAATAAACTTTTGGCATATTCCGTGTGAAAATGATGTTTAAAAAATAAATAAAAAATTTGAAATAGAAGAAGTATTTTGAGACGAAATGAGTATTACATAGCATAGGAGTTAAAAAATGTCGTCTGATGCATATTGGCCACTGTGCCATATTGGTGGTAGTGAGATGTATCAGTCGATATGAACATCTCGCTCCTCCCCTTAAAAATATAGAAGAAGGGGCTCTTGGGCTGTGGACAGAGGGTTGAGTTTGGCCGAAGGGGTTAATCGAAGGTGGGTATTGCCGTATTGGGTTGGCGTTTTGGGCGAAATCTGGGTGGTGTGGTACAGGGACGATGGGCTCAGATCTGTCTGTTTGTGGCTGCCTCTGCCTGCTGCTAACAAAGGAGAACGGTCCGAACGAAGGAGGTTTCCACCGAGAGAACATCCAAATGAATGCAGGTTTCAGTTTTTTAAAAATCTAAAGTCAAAATACTAATTTCACATTACATTTTGAAAATAGTGTCTCCCCACGTGAAAACATGGTGTCTAAATGACCACCCAACTACTATAGTACCTCTTTTATGGACTTTCTCCTCCTCCAAAATTTGTGTGAAATGGATTGATGAATGCATTGTACAATTTGGTCATTTGTCAATGGGTTGACTGCATGATTTACTGTTAAGCTGGTTAGGTGACAATGATTACTGTTGTAAATCTGTATCAATGATCAATGGTTTTTTTATTATAATTTGAGTATTATTTGTAAAATTGATATGTATTTGATGAGCATTAAAAAAAATCATTATCGTTATATAATTGAAGTTATTTATCTCTGTATATTTGAATTTGAGAGGTTATTTTTATGAGCTAACTGCCTATTTGAGATTTGTTTATGATACAAGACCGAATTATCTTTTTGATGCAGCCCTTTTTTACCTCCTATTTTTTTTTAATGAAGGATAAGAAATTTTATTCACTCAAAAAGAATTTTTTTACCGCCTCTATGAATTACATTCATATTCAATTTGATATCAATTTCCAATTAATTTCCAACGTTAGATAAATTGAAATTTTTAGCCCTTATTATTGAACTCAATCCAATTCGGCTCAACCCGAACGCTGAACCGAATTGCTTGCCTAACTCAACTCAAGTGCTATATTAAATTTTTTTTAGTGGGTCAAGTGAAGTCAATTCGGATCAGGTCAAGTCAATTTTAAAAAGTTTGACCTGACTCCACCCAAATTTAATTCGAGTTTTTTTTAAACCCAACTCAACTCTAATTTTAAAAATGTAAAATCCAACCCACTTGATTTCTCAGATCATACGGGTTAGATTAACCGGCCCAACTTTCACCCCTGGCTACTGTATTCAGATTCTACTCCTAAGCTACTATATTCAGATTCTACTCCTTTCCAAAGCAATGAGATGCTTTCTGTAAGAAGTAATGTTTGTTTCCAGGACATCTTCATTCTCCTTGATGGTCAGGGTCTGAATATCGGCCGATAAGATTCGTATCGGCCGATATTCAGTGGATATACCGATATTTCGACAGTATTATATTGGTCGATATCACAATATCGACCGATATAGGGCATTTTTATTAAAGAAAAAAATGAGAGAAAAAAATATCGGCCGATACCGAATTTTAAACACCTATCCCAACCATAGCCCAGAAAGGCTTATTTATTAGATATTCATAAATAATGAAATTAGGGGTCCCAAAAAATCCATATAAATAATTGATTTCTTTAAAACCAAATGTGCATTCACACTTGATTGCAACAATGAACACTTTTCAACTATCTCAATCTTATTATTATTATTTTTATTTTGACACATGTGTAGCCTTAGACTCTTAGCAACAGATTCGAGCTTATGATTTGGGTCAGCTTTGGGCTTAAGAATAGTGTTCTGCTGCTAATCAGAATCATATTCAGTAATACTTAAAAACCCAAAAGCCCATACTAACCTGATTAATGTATGTTATTTTAAATTCTTTTATATATATGCTCGATTGAAAAAAAAAATCACAGTATATTATGCTTTTATGTCAAATTTTTGGAATATGATCTAAAATAGTCTAATTTCAAACAATATGCAAGTAATTTCCAGTTTCTACATAGGAAAATTAGGCTTAATATCTGAATCCATGAATGGGCTGGGCCAAGATTTTTGTAGCCCATCGTGAGAATTTTGTGCTCGTGACCCCGTGTTGAGCTCGGGCTCTTCTAGGGCCTGGCCACTGTAAGAGTCACATTGGGCCTGGGTTCAAGTAAACAAAGTCCATCCCATGATTGGAACTCATCTTTTATACTTTCTCCCATTCTCTCCCAGCATCCAACAATCTCATTGACAGCTTTGTCAGTCACTTCTTTTTAAATTAGTTTTTATTATATACTCTCAACATTAGTATGAAAGATCAAATTTCTCACGGATTTAGCGGGTGATTTTCTGTATATGTGAGATTAGTCTCACTCAAGAGTCCAAATATCGGCCAATATTTTGGACGTATCATATCGACATTTTTTTAGAAAAAGAGAGAAAGAAAAAAAATATCAACCGATATATCAGTCGATATCGAATTTTGAACCCCTAGTCTCACTTTTAATATAAAGTTGGATACGCGGCATCTCAATGAGTAAAGAAAAAGTTTAGATATTTAACAATACATTTAAAAATAATACCAACAACAAAGAGTATCAGAGAGACAGAAGTAACTAAACCAAGAGTACTGAATCACAAGTTTTACAAAGCAGTACATGACCACAATAAGAAAATGCTCACCCAACAAGTTCAGAACTTATCCCCCGCGTTTTCATGCATTTAAACAGAGTTGAACTAAGAAAAAATATCCCTCTAAAATTATATATTTTGACTGATAATTTTTCAATTTAAGAAAGGGCTGATAAACAATAATTTTAGAGTTTATTGGAAGATAGAGATACTCTTATTCTTTAATATTTAAATTAGTAAAGGAACAGAGCTCACCTTTGATTAATCTAAGCCCTCTCACACAGTACACATCACGTGACCCACAAGATCAATGTGGTTGGAGCGATAGGCAAGATCCAGATGGACCCGTAGTTTTACTCGGTATGTGTGGATAGAGAGATTTGCACATGTTAAAAGGATTAGTCAAGTGCACTAAAAGGCCTGAACACTTCGTCTTTGAAAAAAAAATGTGATCATCTTAGATGTTCAACATGTACATGAAAATTGATAATGAGATATAGATTTCTAACATATATTGTTTTTTAACATCCTGGCCAATGATCAACCAAGTAAATAGACTTCACCATATATTAGTGATGCCTTAGTCAAAGAGAGAAAAAAGTAATTAAAGCTTGTATTATTTTTATATAGATTGTCAAGTTCTGTACCTTAAATTTATTAAACATAGTGTCTTAAAAATTTGGGGAAGTAAAACTAGAGGTTTTCCCCTAGCGAGGAATCCTTTGTTTTTTAAATTCTAAGGAATGTTTGATGAAGATATAATTAAAAGCCTTCATTTAAAGAGAGATGATTAAATAACATTGTTTATGCTGTAAGACCAGGGTCAAAAATTCGGCCTGCTCATTGAGCCGGTCACCGGTGGCTAAGAACCTGTCTTTACGAGAAAGTTTGTATTCCGTGTGTTGTATCGAAAGAAAGAGCACACCGGCGGCACCCTTTGTCGCCGTCACTGAGAGGCCCATTTCTCCTCTTAGAAAAGAAAGGCCGCGGCAGGGACAGTTTGAAAAGTCTAACCTGGGCTGCGGGATGGGGACCGCCCACCCTATCGACAAGGAAAGGCGGCTCGGTTGAGTGGCAAGCCGATCGAGAGTGGCCGAACCACTAAGCGATCACCATAGCAAACGTGCCTTTCAGAAAAGATGAAAAGGAAGGGCCTCACTCCATTCCTTTCCAGAATGGCGGCCCAGGAACTTTATGAGCTACATGCTTAACACACACGATTGGTTACGGTGATCCGCCGCTATTTTGGGCGATATGCAAATATCAGCCGATAAATTTCTCTCTCCCCTTTTTTTTTTTTTGTAAATATCATTATTTTTTATTATTTTTTTATGAATTAAAAATATAAAAAAAATCGAAAAATAAACTGTTTTTTTTTTTTAAATTGTTTGACTTGGGCCCATCATCGTTTTAATTTTTTTTTTTTAAAAAATACCAATATAAATCATCTCAATCGATATCGAACCGATATATATATATCGCCGATATATCGGGCATATCGACTGAGAAATAAGTTGTACGGCCGATAGAATAGGTATCGACCGATATTAAACGGCAGTTAAAAACCAATATATATCGGCTGATACAAAATATATGTACCCTTGCTATAAGTATAGTAAAATTGAGTTAGTTTTACACGTCGAATCTATTTTTAATCCAAAAAATCGTTGGATTCCACTTCTCATGATTGTGAATGTGTCTTAACTTTATCTATGAGAACTATTCACTTTGATTAAGATGCAAAATATTTCATAGTTGACTATAAAACCACCATCAAATATTTCCCTTATTTAAAATTCCAACATCAAATATTTCCATGGATATATGTACTTTATTAAAAAAAAAAGTTAAAAGAGAAAGAGGAATGACCATAAATGGTGGCTTGGGTCATGTTGAATCTACTTCTTAAAAATGTAAATCATTCATTAATTTTCATAACATATTTACATGTATGTCTTTTTTTTAATTTTATGAACCATTAAACCTACCTTTTGATGGATCAAATGAAAAATATATGATTAGAAAATTTATCGAGTTTATCACATTCCTCTCATTTAATTTATCTGATAGATCCAATAATTTTGCAAACTTTGAAAAAAGACATACATGTAAATATGTGAATACAAATTAGTGATTCATTTGGATTTTCAGTAAGTGGACCCTACATGGTTCAAATGTCATCTTTACAATCATGGTGATTAGACATAATTACTCCTCTTTATCTAATGAGACTTCTTCAACCAAGACCTAATATTGAAATTATTTCTTAAATGGGTACTGAACTTCACGTGACTTTAAAATTTGGTATCGATTGATATTTTTTTCTCTTCTTTTTTTAAAAAAAAAGGCCGATATACGCCATTGTGTATTGACATATGTATCGGTTGATTTTTGGACCCCTGAAACTCAATATATTTGGATGTGATGTAAAAATAACCATGTGATTAAAGTCTATATGAAATTTCAGCTAATCATTCTATTAGTTAATTTTAAAATTTTAAAAATCAATAACTTATATTCATACAAATTTAAAAACTAAGATTATATGATTTGCAATCATGAAACTTTCAATATTTCATATCTATAATCCTATCGGACGCACCTAATTATATAAGACCCATCATTCGATCCTATTAGATGCACCTAATTATGTAAGACCCACCGGGCCATCATTTACTGTATAAAAAGTCTCACTAGTGACTCTATGTTAAAAAGTCTCCTTAACCCAACGCTAATAAAAAAATATATATATACTTCTAGATCTCGGGCGAATAGGGTTCAAGTCAAGTTTTATTTAATTTTGATATATTTTGAGTTCAAATTTATTTCAGATCTTGTTAAACAGACTAAGTGGATTTGAATTTATTTTTTATTTGAATTCAATCTGCCTATTTCTTTTACTAAAATAATTTTTCTAATAAGGCACATACTAAAACTATTTCTTAAATAAATTTAAAACTTATATAGTTATGTTTGTATAAAAATATGATAGTAATCGAATTTCTTCAGTCTTATTTAGGGTCAGCCCCGACTATAAGCGGAGTAGGCCAACGTCTAATGCCTCCAAAAAATAGGTCTAAAAAAATAAAAAATAAAAGAGAAATACTAATTACAATAATCCCATTTTAAGAGTTTGTTTAGATTCTCTAAGATTTCAAAGCATCTCACCGTCGGCACTGATCTTATTCATTTATTTTTAGATTTATCTTAGGATGAATCGAATTTATCAATTTATAAACAAATTTATATCAGATAAATTATCAAAATAAATCTATCCAATTGGATCAATAATAAAATTGGGTCCGACACACACACTTTGATATGCATTTAAAAAAAAAAAAAACAAGCACCACTGAGTCCATTTAGAAACGTTCAAAGAGAGTAAACAGGTCAAACCGTTGAAGTTCTCGCCTTCTCGGCCCGAGCATTTATATATATTATCTTGTGGTTACGCCGTCACGGACCTTACAATACATGCGTGGCGTCCGCTCAACGCCTATTGGAATCCGCCACCGACCCTACTAGAAGTCGGTTCCACTAAAGCTATTATTAATATTATGACATTTGAAAGATTAGGAGCAATCCATTTTGGTGGGGTATCATCTCATGTCCCTGTCATTTCATGCATCACTTTGATTTTATAATTAAAAAATATAAAATATTTAATAATTATCACATCAGTAGTCAATAATCTCATATATTTAGAAGTGAGTTTTATAAATTCTTTTAAATGATTTTCTTTATTTAATTTTCTTTCAACTTTTTTATTTACTAAAATGTGATCTCATTGTCCACCTTTAAAATAAAACTATTTTGAAATATTTAATATTAATCATTAATTTTAAAATAAAATTAAGACGTGAATTTTATTACAATAAAATAATCGCATGATTTTCTAAATGTTTGTACTCTACTCTCTTTTTTTATTTGATAATATGCTATATTTACTTTTGAATTATACCTTTTTGTATTCTCACAGTTAAGTGATAAATCGTTGGCATTTGAAAAATTAATTCAAATACAAATCAAAAATATTAATTTTTTAATTTCTTTTAATATATGAAAAAAGTGACCGACATAAAATTTAAAAGTTTCGTTAAGGCGTAATATTAAAAAAAAAACACACAGAAAGACACTACATGTCTTTGTTTAAAGTGATTAAACACTACTCTCTGTTTAGAAAAACATTTGAAACAAATTAACAACTAATTTTGTAATGTTTATTATTTTATTTAATCATTTTATGTTACAATATTATATTCTTTAATTAGTTTTGATCTCACAATAAACAATAACCACTAAATTAAAATATAGATTAAAATAACAATAATACAATTTACTTTTTATACATCTTTATTTCAAGTCTTGTTAAATGAATTAAGTGATTAGAGTATATTTTAAGTTCGAGCTCAGTCAAATGCGCATTTATTTATCTAAAATATTACTTTTCAAAAGGGTATAAATTTCATATGATTGAATGCTCAAAAGAACATAAATATTGTATGGTTGAATGTCTCAGGTGAATGTTATAATAATTGAGTTTATTTATTTATTTAAGGAGATTTTTATAGTGAGAATTATATTAAAACTAATATTTTAACGGAGTAAACTTTATATGATTAAATGTATTGTATATAAATATGATAATAATTATATCAATTAATTTACATATTTATTAATTGAGTTTAAGTCAAGTTCACTTGTCTATAAACAAGTTTGAGCATCTATTGAATGAGTCCCATCAAATTTTATTAGAAAATATTAAAACAAATCATTATTTTTAAATGGAATATGATTCAAGCAAGCACATGCTGCACGCACTTTTATGCATAATTTTCAAAAGCTTTTAATAATAATATAATAGAGCTGTTGATATTTTATTGGCCTTATTGCGACAACCTCCATACTTTTATTGTTTATTTAATAAAGTAAATAAGATGAACGAGAAATCTAAAATTTCTTTTAAATGAACATTTAAGATTTTATTTTTAATATTAATTTATAAACATTAAAAATATCACATTAGTGCATAATTTTCTTGATTAAACTTCAGAGTAAATCATTCAGTTAATGCTCTATCCTAATAAATATCTGAAGAACTAAATATCGTTATAAGATATAATATATAAAGCCCTTTTTATGATTTATGATTTTATATTGAATAAAGTGAGTTTTTAATATATGTTAAAAGTTAACAATATATATCTGATTTTTTAAAAAAAAAACTGGCCATCAAATGGGCATGCCATGTATGTTTTTTTTTTTTTAAATAATGATATCTATTTTGAAAGAAATCAAAATTTATTAATATAAATCAGCTAAAATATATGAGTTTTAAAGAATCTATCAATCAACTTGATTATACATTTGAAACCTCTTAAAAATATTCTCTACTTAAAATAATTAAAAAATAATTATATGTAGTTATATGAGACTATGAGAGATACTTATCTTTGTCTTTTTATTTTAATTAGAAGGATCTTTAATATAAAATAAATTTCTTTGTTAATAAACTATTTACCTCTTGTAATGCATTAATTTTAATAATTAATTAAATGAGAGTTTCTTATATGTAATATCTTTAAATTTTATTATTAAAATAATAAAAAATATTTTCTATAATTAAAATGGTAAAAGTATAAAAAATTATAAAATTTAATTTATTTTTTATAAAGTTGACTAAAAATGAGAAATAGAAACCGAGATATTTTCTTCGAGACGTGCAATGGGTGAGATCTCTTTATTGCATCTCACAGCAGGTGTACCACAAAGGACACGTGTATAATCTGTCATGATATTCTCAAGAGAGAAGAAAAATTAAAACTCTCCAATACAAGATCTTAGAGGCACGAAAATCTCGTGAATGAATTCAATTTTAGTAATATGTTAATTTATCAGTAAAAAATAACGTATTAAATAAAATAATAATTATTAACATGCTACCATAAAATTTATTTCTATAAAATTTTATTATTTAATTTAAATAAACAAAATAAATTGTTAACAAATAACTCCTTTTAACTATTTAGTTACTAAATTTATATTTTATAAGTATGCATATTTTATGAAATTAATTTTTATAAAATATTGTATTAATATTGATTTTTTTAATTTTATAGGACTGATATCTTTTATTTTATTAGACTACATTATATATTGGTTAGAAAATAGCTCGATTCGTTTCGTGCAGTAAATAGACTCGTCGGGATAGCGTAAGTGGTAGTCCAATAATGAGTAGTTTGGTTCGACGAATATTCGGATAAACTGATAAAGTGAAAATGGTGGGCCACCACAATGGGTAGGCGATCCTCATCGACAACCACGATAAGTCGATAACATAACTTAATTTCTCGTGATCGTTTCTTTCGTAGATGAATTTCACCTTTCGATAAAACCATAGTGCTATTTCTCGTGATGTTGATCATTTCATAGTCTGCTGGAGTACAACTGTCCCCTGGTCCCTACACACAAAACTGTCATATAAATGCTATATAATTGATTGGCCAGAATATTGACCATTTCTTCCCATTTCAAGCCAAGACTTTTTATTACAAAAAGAAAATTCGAAAATATAAAATATTGACTGGACCAAAAATAAATCAATACTCAATGTTTTTTGAGTTTTGACTAAATTTTGGTATTTTACAATATCTTCATATTATACGAGTTCAAACTTTTAATAAAAAAATTTAAATAATATTGGTATTCTCACTTCATTGGAGGAGAGACTAATCTCATATGTATGTGTAAACCTCTTAATCCACACACATGTTAAGTTCATGTGGAGTGGCCTATTGAGGTTGAATGTGAATCAAACTTAAGAACCCTCTTTGTAAGATGAGATTAATCCTTTTTTTTTTTAATTTACGTATGATAAATTGCTGGATACCGAGCGAATCTCACAAATTCTTTAGAGTTAAAAGTCAAAATAATTTGATGAAAATTTGCATTAAAATGCCATTAGAGTCAAATGAGATCAAATCCAAGTTGACAGATTTTATAATATGAACATGCCTCGGTCCGATTCAAACTCAGCCAACAAATAGATGGGCCAATTTGAATATGACTGTATTCAGTCTTGTATAACTGTTTAACTCTTCGTTTAAGACATCTGAAAATTATTTGACTATATACTAATTATATTTTTTTTCTTTTGAATTTACGTGTGGAAAATCACAGGATACCCAGCGTAAAATTCCACAAGTGGACTCCTACTCCTAAGACACATCACAATTAGGCCATGAGGCTCGAACCCATGATCTCCCATTTCCTAGGGCGGGAGGTAACCAGCTAAACTACACCCATATGGGATAAAAATATAAATAATATATATATATATATATATATATATATATATATATATATATATATATATATATATATATATATATCAATTATATTTACTTTGACAGATAAAAAATGCATTGTTCTCATTCATTTGAGGGCCAAACCATGAAAAATGCAATTGCACGAATCATAATACAAATCATCTTCATTTTAGTTAAAGCAACAAACACTTAAAGTTACAATCAATCCCATATTCTTGCTTTCAGTACCATGACCCCATCCATTCTCTTTTGAAACTTTATCTCAACATCATGGTCTAATCAACATTGATTTGAAATGCTAGTTAGTAAAAAAGGTAGAATCTAGAGAGGTAAACACTTTTGGAGATGAAAGAGGGAGATTAACCATAGAAATTTGGCACTTAAAGAAAGATGAGATGAATGATTACCAATGTAAGTTGTATTAAGATTACCACAATAATTAAGTGAAGTAGAACAGAAGTAATTCCAAGTTCAACAAACGGAAAAGGGTTAACTAAATAAGAGTTATTAAAAGAATTTGAATCTTAAGAGGTATGCATGGGATGAGTGACAAGAATGTAAATGAATATATGAGAAGTTGAACTATCTAATCTAAAATAAATAAGTTTGAATATATATTTATAAAACTACTTCTGGATGGCAATATCTAATCAAATTCAATATTCTATTGATTTCAAAGATATTTTCAAATAATATTCAAATTCTGCAATTCATTAATATGAATAGCCCTGATATAAATAACATAGATAATAATAGGATAACGATCCTTCCACATGTATTTTGTGTAATTAGATACGAGTTTTAAGGTATTTTCAATTTTAAACCGAATCTGTCATGTCGGCTAGTTGAAACCTAATATATCATTTGAATTTACCATTTTGGCTAGCCGAAACTGAATTTGTCATCTTTGCTAGCCGAATTTGTCATTTCAGCTACCACAACCGAATATGCCATTTCGACTAACCGATTTATACCGCAGTGGAAGGGTCAGTGATTCAGTCAGTGATCCGATGAGCCGGTCAGTAAGCCGATTTATACCGCAGTAGAAAGATAAAATGGGTAATATCCTAAATTCCATGTTTGGTTATATAAAACACCCGTGGAAGGATCGCTACCCTAATAATATAGATGTAATCTAACCAGTCAAATATATATAAAAAAAAGACTAAGATAAATTAGAATTTGGATCCTCTAGTATATATAATTTGAGGTATAAATATTTGGATGCGAATCAAGATCTATGTCTGATTCAAATTCAACTTCCAAATATTTAGAAACGAGAGAGCCAAATTTAGATATAAAATATAACCTAATCACATAATAACATGATGGAACCCTTTCATGCTTCTCCGTACCATACTAAGAAAACTTTAGACCAATTAAGTTAAGTTGTTTTCTCTTAAGCAATTAATGATCAGAGATATAAAATGGATCAGATTCATACGAGGTTGAAGCAAAAATCATAAAAATCACACACGGCTGAAATTTCACGGGTCAGATTGGATTTTAATAAACCAAATTTAATTTATATTAAAATTTATTAAATTCAACTCAACCCGACTTAAATTCCTAAGATGAATTGCTCAACTCTACTTACTCGAATTTTCGACTCAATTCGAGTATTATTTTATAACTTGGTGCACTTGGATCATGTTAGATTTATTTTAAATTTCTCAACCTAATTTGATTGGAATTTCATAATTGATTTTTTTCCGACTCAACTTGAACTTAAAATATACAAATATATAACCTAAACTCGCTGATTTCTAAGGTAGAATTACCCAAGTTTCAACCATATTATTCAATGACATCCACTTCAGTCTTGTCGAATCTTAATTCGGATTTGACCCGAATCCAAATTGATCCAATCCGACTCATTGTGATCTTGTCCTCATCCATTTGAGGGCCACCAATTTCACACACCATCCCACTGGAACAGTGACCGAGTGAGAAGCTGCAGATTTTTATCACTTGCCACTTTGTCAGTGGAGGAGAAGAAAGTGTGAGAAAATGGTTGGGTTTGGTGGGGTTGACGTTCCCCATTTCGCTTTCAGTATAATTTACAACGAGTCTTCTCCCTTTCCGCCATTTTATTTTCCTTCATCATCTCTGCTTGGGCGGCTTCGCTTCTTCTCTTTTCTTCTCATAGTTTCTTTTTTCATTTTATTTCTGAATACTACCAAATGCCTGTTGAGTTTTGATCCATCCCTTCCTTTTTTCCTACATCTCTTCCCTTTTCTAACCCCCTTCAAGGACTAGAAGAAGAAGGAGAAGACACAAGATGGGTGTGTTTACGCGGCAGCTGAAGGCGATGCTGCGCAAGAACTGGCTCCTTAAAGTTCGCCATCCCTTCTCCACTTGTGCTGAGGTGAGTCCTCAGTCTTCATCAAATTCAACCCAATTTCAATCTGGAACTGGACAGTTCAGATGAATTCAAACGATCCTATGCTCTTTTGCAGATTCTGCTTCCAACAATCGTTATGCTGATGCTAATTGCTGTGCGGACTCGTGTCGACACCCAAATTCACCCTGCTCAACCGTATACCGACCAACCCTTTCTTTCTTTCTTTCTTCAAAGAGTGCATGTATCAATTCTGTAACTCTTATTTGATGGTGGGGTGGTTTCAGGTATATTAGTAGAGGAATGTTTGTAGAGGTGGGGAAGAGTGATATATCGCCGAGTTTCAGCAAGATTCTTGAATTGCTGGCTGCAAAGGGTGAGCATCTCGCATTTGCACCAGACACTGATGAGATAAGGATGATGGTGGATATACTATCTTTGAAGTTTCCACTCTTGAAGGTACTGTACTCTCTTCTCAGTGCTTGTTTGGTAGGAAATCCCAGCCGAATTTATAATTTCTCAAATTTCAGATTAGTGTATTCTTCTAATTCTAAAATCCATAGAATTCCTGAAATGATTTTTTTTTTTTTTTTTTTGTGTTTGTGTTTGTTACACGTAAAATATTAGTTGGAATGTAAGGATTCCATAGTGTAGATTAGTTCAGGCCTTGGAATTCCAAATTACGCTTTTAGATGGGAATTTATAAATGCCCTAAAGTTAAAAACCTGCAGGTTTCGGAATTCCATCCTTAGAATTCTGGTTACCCCAAACAAGGGCTTCTTTGGAGAATTTTGTAAATTCCAATAAAATTCCATTTCTACCTAAAAATTTCAGGCTACCAAACGGCCCTTACTTTACATGTATGAACTCTGTTTGCAACCCTTGTTCGATTCCATATCCAATAAATGTGAATATGTATGATCTTCCAAACAATTTTAATCTGTGTGTGTTTGGAGAAGAACAGAACATGCGAAGAAAAGATAGATAATTATGCTGTGGTAGAAAGTGGCAGATGAACTGAATGTTGTAATCTTTATAAATTTGAAAAATGGAGATACATAAGATTTGAAATATCCAAGTATACTGAGGGTAGTTTTTTTTCTAATCTTTTTTGAATGGCAGGTATATTGAGGGTAGCTATCAACGAAGAACATGTAATCCCTTTAGAGAAAACAAATTCAGCATTATAGTATAGCACAGGAAGTATCCAAGCGTACTACTGACTGTAGTAGGTTTATAAATGAAATGCATTAAGATGATATCCCTTTTGAGGATAATAAACACTGTGACTGAGGGATCCTTCCAAGACTACAACCACAAGATCTTCTCCAAAGTAATGACACCATCCACAATTGGAGTGGGAAGATATTATGTGAACGTTTTAATCCAATGGCATCTCATACTTCATACTATATAGATGACCTATCTCTGGCCATATGGTCTCCACTTTCAAGTGGTTCTTGCAAAAGCCTTTAGAGCTTGAAGCTTTATATCAACTTTGCCTAAACCCTTAGCATATTTAAGTTTCCTATCAGATTAGATAATCAAGATTCAACTAATGTAGGGTTAAAATAAAACCCCTGATGCATCAGCCTAGAAGTCTATCATAAAGTTGGTCATAACTTCTTCAAATTGTGTTGGAATTGCACAAACTTGGGCTTGTTGAATGGATAGTTGAATGGCTTGGTTTGATCACCAATGGCCAGGAAAGCGTAGTGCTCTCTTACCTTGCTACCGTAAGGGTTCTCGAATCCACTCCTAAGAAGGCCAAAAGAAAAGATAGAACTGCTAGAGAATTAACTCGCTTAAGTTCTTTTGTCAATTACTCCAGCCACCAAAAGATCGGTGATGATGAATGTAGACGCATTCGTGGTTATAAATAGGATTTCTTTGTCTGACATATCTCGCTCCTGGATGCCTATGCCCTAGTGCTTCGTTTCTTTTCCAGTTTTTAGTGATTGTTGCTTTATCTGCTTTATTTCTTTGTATTTGCACCTCTATCTTTTTGTATTTGCACATCTGTTGCCTCTTTATCTATTAATATTTGAACCATTTCAAAAAAAAAGAAAAGAATGGGTAGTTGAATAAGCCATCTGAAGGATTCATGTTATTTGAACATGTCAAACCCAAAATGTAATCATTCCAAAAAAAACACAAAAGTGAACTTGTGAATATACATAAATCTCACCACATTTATGGGTCATAGGCACCACTTGTCTGCTCTTTTGTAGCATTTGCATAATTTTTTCCCAGTGTGGTAATGCACATGTTTGAGTTTGAGACAAAACCCATATTTGTTTGCACTAATCATGGATGACTTAACATAAAAATCCAAGATGAAGTGCCATGGCATATGCTTTTTGTTGATGATATTGTATTAATTAGCGTGACGAAATAACAACTCAATGCGAGACTTGATTTATGGAGGAGAATGTTGGAGTCAAACGATTTGAAATTAGTAGAACCAAAACAGAATACATTGGATATAACTTTAGTGGATTAGACGACAGTTAGCATAACACAATAAAAAAAGGAACGACGTAGTTGCACGTTGTGATAAGTTTAGATATTTGAGATCTATGGTAGATTCCCAGGGAGGTTTTGACTCAGATTTAACGAATATAATAGGAGTGGTGTGGGCAAAATGTAAACAAGCTAGTGGGGTGTTATGTGATAAAAGAGTCTTCCCTTCGCTTAAAAGGACGATCAAAACAATTATTAGTCTTGCAATGTTATACGGAGCAGAGTGTTGGGTGACCAAAAAAAATTAAACAAAGAGCACATGCTAACCCTAAAGGATAGATTTAGAAACGAACACATTATGGATAACTTAAAGATAGCTCCGATAGATGACAAATTGAGATAAACTTGTTTGAGATGGTTTGGTCATATTAGCAGAAGACTAAATACAACCCTGTGCATAGAGTTGAGAGGCTATTGATAGAAGGCACTCAGAGGAGAGGGTGGTCTTTGAAAACATGGAGGGGAAGGGATAAAAAATAACATGTTAGATTGTAGAGTGACTGGGGGTATGGTTTATGATAGGGTCAATTGGAGAAGAAGAACTCATAAAGCCACATCTGTGCCTGAAGTCACATGTGTTTAGGGTTTCAAGAAGAGTTTTTTTTTTTTTTTTTATAAATAGTTGTTAGAGATTCTTTTGAGAATGAATGAATGAATGAAGAAATCAAGTTTCTCCCATCTGCAGATTTGATGTGACTCCTCTACCTCCACAGTGTGAGATCAAAGAATATTGTGCGACTCAAGTTACATTTTTTTTTTCTTCATGTCATGTTAAGATTCATCACACATTTTGCATTCTTGTAATGGCATCCATCTAGCATTCTAGAGTTTCCAATATTTTGACTTGTCCTACATTAAATTTGGTATCAGAGTAACCCAAAGGGGTTGGAGTGATGGCCAGGAACCCGCATCAGGAAACGGAGTGTTGAGTTCGATGCCCACTCCACACCAAAGGGCCACTCCTCGTAGAGTTGCCCGGTGTGTGTGGGTAGGGAGGCTTGCACATGCCCCGAGGATTAGCCGGTGCTTTAAGAGCCTGGACAACTTGGTCATAAGAAAAAGATTTAGTATCAGAGCTTGTCTTGCATCAAATTTGGTTTCATAGCTTGTCCCGCATTATAAGGTCACCAATCTCACTAAATGTTGCTTGAAGTTTCCAAGACGTCTTATTCTTCCCACCTTGCTTGAAGTCAACCCTGTATTGATTTCTTGAAGATCATTAATGCTTCCTTGTTGCAAGAAATTCTACCTTATGTGACTTTTCCTTCCTATTGTTTATTGTAAGAAAGGTTTGTATCCTTCCTCTCGAGTTGTGTGGACCCTTTTTTGGGAATGATGTTAATGGTTTTTCTTTTTTTGAAAATTAATTTTATTAATCAAGAAAAAGGAAACAACACCAAAAGGGAGCAATCACAAAACACAAGCAACCTAGACAAAAGCAAAAAGGAGGAAGCACCCCCAAAATTATATAAAAAAATGTACAATCGCCGAAGATAAAGTAACACCAGCCAACCCATCTGCCTCTGAATTTGCTGAGCGAGGGGCCTAAGACCAATGTTGTTAAAATCGCACAATTCACGATTTCATATCATGCGATTCAAATCACATGTGTGCTGGAACGAGTCAAATCGCATAGAAAATCGCAAGTGGAAAAAAATTGCACGATTCTGGAGGTGACTCGCAAATCGTACAAGTCACCCCCACGAATCACAGACGTGTGCGATTCAATGGAGAAAGGAAGAAAGAGGAGGAAGAAGAAAAAAGAGGAAGAAGAAAAAGGAGGAAGAAACGAAGATAATGTACCTTTCTTCCTCTTCGTTCTTCTTCTCCTTTGTTTCTTTGTTCCAATCTCTGCCTCTTTCTTTCTTTCATTCTTTTGTCGCTCCCAGGTAGGTCTCGTCTCGTTCTTTCTTTCTTTCGTGCATGCCTTACTAGTTTACTTTCTTTCCACAATCCTCACACGAGGACTGTCCACTTACAACTAGCCCTTTTTACTTGAAATCGTGACTAGGGCCCTTTAAATTTCGAGAGTTTTAACATGAAGACTTTTTCTATTTTCTTTTTTACACTATTTTTATATATATTTTTTTTACAATCATTTATGTTTTAATTAAAAAACATTTCTCTTATTTTTTTTCTTTTCAATCTTTTGTATCTATTTTAAAAAATTAAAAAAACTAATTTTTTATTTTTTGATGAATAATAAAATTTATTTAAATGCTTTTGATTTATTTGTTGATTTTTAAATTATCAGTACTTAATATTTATATTTTAATCTCATATAAATATATTTATTTTTTATTAGATTTTTTTTTTTTTTGAGATTTTGGAATTTGAATAATAAAAATTTATGAATTATGATGATTTGGAATGTGAAAACTTGACTTCTAATGTATTTTGATTCTGTTTTGCATTGTTGCATTTTGTCATAGACTCATGTGTTTGCATATTTGTTTGTATATTATGAAGAATTGAAAAATCATTTTATTATTCTCATGTTACATGTATTTATAGTTTATATAATAATTGTAGAAAAAAACATTATGAATCTAATAGTTCTACGATTCACGATTCACACTTCCTACACCGATTTCCGAATACGATTCTAGTTTGACAACATTCCCCAAGACACAGAATATCCTATAAGACACCATGGAATGACGAATCCTGTCAATCTTATCTAGATAGCACTAAGGACAAAGATACCCCGCAACCCAATTGACAACAATCTTAGAATCACCTTCTAAGATACTCTCAACTGCACCTAACTCTTTCAATGCCAACACACCCCTCCACAAAGTATATAACTCTGCATCTAACATAGACCATTGTGAAGAGGGCCGCAAAAGATATGTAACGACCCGTCTCACTAGCACAATATTGTCCGCTTTGAGCCTACACAAGGACCCGCACGGCTTTACTTTGGCGAGCCAATCCACTGTTGCTCCCAAAAGGCCTTGTGCTAGAAGGAGGAAGGCTACTACTTATATACCAGGGAATTTCCAATGCCACTGGCAATGTGGGACTTTTTGGGGCAGGCTATTACAATCTACCCCCCTTAAAGCCAGAGCCGTCCTCGGCTCTGCACACACAACAGCCAAGCCCACACCCTCAGGTAGAGAATTGAACCATGCTCTGATACCATTTGTAACGACCCATCCCGCTAGCACAATATTGTCCGTTTCGAGCCTACACACGGATCTGTACGGCTTTGCTTTGGTGAGCCAACCCACTGTTGCTCCCAAAAGGCCTTGTCCGGGTATCAGAGTACACAGCGGCACAATATTGTCCTCTTTGGGCCCTTAGGTAGAGCCTGGCTCTATATCCGGCAAGTCCTCAAGGTTTTGTTCCTAGCACATGGCCCATACACACCCATTCTCGTCTAGGAGGCCTTGTGCTAGAAGGAGGAAGGTTACTACTTATATACTAGGGAATTTCCAATGCCACTAGCAATGTGGGACTTTTTGGGGCAGGGTATTATAAGATAACACAGTGCCACCGAATCCATTCTGAATAATTCCACCATAGCCTGCAGGAGGAGACCAAACCACTGACCTGACCGTAGCTGACTGAGGTGAGAAATGATCCACTTCCAAGCTCGACAGATATCTGAGATTGCAACTCCCCGGAACTTTTCAGATCTATTATCTACCAAGCCACTCTGTTCTTAATAACTTCCACAAGATGCGTAAAAGAGGACTCTTTCCCTTTAAAAATCCTAGAGTTTCTTTCCAGCCAAACTGACCATACTATACTCAAAATTGTGGCCGCCCAAAGAGAATTTCTAAAAGAACTACCATAAAAACAACTTCTTTCATTAAATAAATCTAACCAAGATTTGGGCAAACAAAAATCCATCCCTAACATATGAAAAAATCAGTACCAAATCTGATACGCAAATCTGCAATGCACCAAAAGATGATTGACGGACTCCACATCAACCAAACACATGGGGCAAGCATCAACAATGAACATACGACACACCCTCAAGTTGTCTATGGTCAGATTTTCTCCAGACCAGCCAACTAACCAAACACCTTCACTTGGAGAGGGGCAAGACCCTTCCAAATTTTCAAATTTACTCTAGTACAACAAAAATGCCCATAGGAAGGCCAAAAATGAAACAACAAGAGATAAAAGCTTAAGAAAATTATAGGAAAGGGAAGAGAGACATTTGACTGGGGAGAGAAGCAACCAACAAATTGAAAGAACTTAAGAGTTGCATATCTAAAACTCGCTTGTGACCATGATCGGATATATTACAAATGCACATAAAATCATCATCCAACCATGTTGAGGAAAAATCTAGTTTTTGATCCATCTTTCTTTGATGGCATCTCATGATGTCCTTGTCACTTTTTCCTTGTGTTTTTCAAAGTATCTCTCTCGTCTCTCTCTATATCTTTGATGGTAAGACATCTATATTCTCTTTTTGTCAATGATTTAGGTGGTTAGCATCACCACTTGCACTGTCAATTTTTTCCCATTAAAATTTCTTTTGTGGCATTTTTCCCATATTGTCCACATAATTGTTGCTTGGGTGGACATCCACAGAATCTTGCCTTGACCTTTAAAGGGATTTTTTTTCCAACTTACTACAAGATCTTCTAGGAAGTTATTGAAAACTCATGAGAGACCACTGAAAGCCAGGAAAAAGAGTGAGATTGAAGTTGAGAAATTCAGAAATAGGTGGTCTAAGATTCGAACCTCTACGTAAAAGACATGATAAGTTTGCAACCAGTGGCACCTATCTCAATTGTTGGTAGATTTTACACTTGATAGGAAGGATATGACATGCCTATTGACCATACAGTCTCTACCAAAACCAAAGCTTTTTTGGCTATTAGGCCTTCTCATTATATTTATATTGTTCTATCACCTTCTTATCCATTGCCCTTTCTCCTATGCTGTATGGAACTTTGTGTTGAATAAGTTTGGTGTGCTTTGGGTAATGCCTTCCTCGGTGGCTGGGTTATTGGTTAGGTCCCCCAAAAGTGCTCATCGTTGTGGTGCTTGTCTCTATTTGCCACAGTGTGGAACTTATGGTGGGAACGTAACTAATAGAACCTTTAATGATCGTGTTGAGCCGATTGATGCAGTCTTAAAAAGAGTTTTTGCCAAGTGTGCCTCATGGATTACCTCTCTTACGGAATTCAGGAATATATCGACGAATGACATCTTGGGAGCCTGGAAGGAATGTATTGACATAGCATCAGTTCTTTTCTTTTCTTTTTGTGTTCGTGGTGATCATGGTGTTTTTGTATCTTCGTTTTGTTTTCTTTAGCATTGTACTTGCACCTTTGGTGCCTCTTCTTTTTATTAATATATTTACATTAAAAAAAAAATTACATGTAGTAATTGAGATTTAATAGTTGTGGACTAAATATACTCCCTGATTTGTTGCTTGTGTGAACACCACAGAAGGTTGTGACTGAGACTCTTTCTCATACCTATATTGTCTTATATGGTTGGTCAGATGGCTTTCTGTTGTTGTCTCTATGTGTGTGAGAAGAACTTTGGTTCTCTATGGTTAGAAGAAGAATAGTTTTAAGGAGATATTTGGTGGTACTTAAATGAGCACATACAGAGAGATTAAATGCAAGTGTTGTTGACATGCTTATGCCTATTTGCTTACGTGCTTTGTAGATGTCAACAATAATCCTATTCTTTAATTTTGAGGAACGGACGAGTATTATAAATTTTAAAATACACTTATCCTAGACCATGTTTTCACTTTTTGGCTTATTCAACACTCACTCAAGTCTACAAGTCAACTTGATTCATTACCATTTTAAGTTGAGCTGAGTGTGTGCATTTTTTTAACTATGGTGACAAGCCATGTGTCCTCCATTTTTTGCCATTCTTTCCCTAAATCTAGATTTTGAATGCAATGTCCTTTGTTAATTTCAAATAAATGCTTTTCTAGAATTTGATCCATTTTATTTGTCAGTTTATTTTAAAATTTCTCATTCAGAATGTGATTTGATGTATTGGTGGTACTGTCTTTTTTGATTTATATGCATGTGGATGTATTATGATGCATTTTCTCATCAAATAATGATGCTTGCCTTGAAAGACTGGGCTCTTATAGGAATCATAACACAAATTGCTTCATCTTAGCGATCTTTTCCTGGTTATAACTTTTAAATACATATTTAGAAACTAAGAGTAAACTTCAAATCAAGCCAATGAAACTAGCAAGGGTCTTTACTTTTGAATACTCCCATTTACAACAATGGCACATACTAAATCCTCCTTGGTACAATTTGGAAGTTGTTGGTACTGAATGTTCAGGACAAAAGAGTGGATGTTAGATCGCTTTGTATTAAAGGTCAGTTCAGGTTGGAAGGAAAGGAGCTTTGTTGTACAATTGTTTATAGCCCTAACTCAGTAAGTAAGAGGGCTTCCTTTTGGTCTTAATTGGATGATGTTAAAAATTGGGGGTCTGATTTATGGTGCGTGGGTGGCGATTTCAGTGTGGTGAGGTTTTCATTGGAAAGAAAAGGAGGTGGGGGCTTCACAAGATGTATGGTGTTCTTTGAATTTATTGAGTGGAATAGCTTGTTAGACTCTCCTTTAATTGGCGGTATATTTACATGGTCTAATCGCCAAGAAAGGGTAGTGATGAGCAAGCTTGATAGTTATCTTGTTTTCAGGCTTGATAGGCTTCTTGTTTTAGAAGATTGGGACTAATTGTTCATAGAAGGGGGTTATCTAAAGCTCTTTAGTTCTATCTTGATTACTCTCCTATTCTCTTGGATACTGAGGAGGTTGGCTGGGGCCCTAAACCCTTCTATATCAACAATATTTGGCTTGAAGACCCTATGTTCAAAGATCTTGTGAAACATTGGTGGGATGGCTTCACAGTGGAAGGGTGGGTTGGTTTAATGTTGATGGCTGCAAGGGGAAAATCAGGACCCACATGGATAGGAAACACACCTAACCACGGCAAGAGAAGATTCTTTGTTCTCTTCATCACCACTGGGGTTTTCTTCAATTGCAACGATCTCCACATATTTAGTTTCCTGATCAGTCTCACCCTTAGACTGTTCACCCAACAAGAGGGCTCATTCCTCTTTCTTGACCTGAGTAGGGCAATCACTAGGAAAATGCCCATAGCTTCGGCAGTGAAAGCAAAATGCATGTTTCTCCATCTTGGTTCTGATGTTGACAAGCGGGCATTAATGTCTTCTAGAATCTTGACGAGCTGTGCGGTGTCTATGTTGGGTTGGTACTCTAAGCCACTACGTGTGGGCAAGCACAGACACGCGTTACGATACTCCTAGACTCACTGATATGGGACAGACTAAATGCTATGCAATGATCTAAGTAGAAATGCAATGTAATTTTTTTAATTAATTTTAATTAATTAATTTTTTGTCACTAAATGCAAATCTAAGACCGTGGATGTTTAAGGAAACACCCTAACTTAGCTTTGATATCAATTTGATGTAGGAAGAAAAGGGAAGGGGGTAATTCTAAATGCTTAAATTTGGTTTCCTAAGAATTAAGATGGATGAAAATAATGCATCCTAAATTTAAAATGGGCCGAAATTAAATAATCAATTAATACTAACAATTAATTAATATAAATTCACCACAAATAATCACACAAATCTTGGAATATAAAGTAAATGATTAATAGGTAAAGGCAGCTACAACATAAAAATAGATGTGGGTGATTGGGTAAAGAGGTAAAAAGGTTATAAGCAGTAAAAGGGGTTAAAAGAAGTCTAAGATGAAAGATAGATGGGATGAACGGTGTCACAGCTGATCTGTTGGGTTTATAAGGAGTAGGCGAAGGTACTGTATGGATTAGAAGAGGTCGCGGCAGTGGGGAAAAAGGCTTAGAATGGGGAATGGTAGCATAGGGGAACAATAGTATTTGGGAGGAACGTGGGCACTAGAATGGGTTTTAGCATAGGGGAACGGCAGTATTTGAGAGGAACAAGGGCACTAGAATGGGTTTTACGAAGAGGCGATCAGGAGAAGTGAGGCTTGAAGAGATGGCGATGGCTGAATGGGGACCTGGAGTGGTCTTCGATGACAGTAGGGGCTTGGAAAAGAAGGGGCGAAGGTTGTATGGGTTAAGGAAGGGGTTCAAAGGTCTTGGGAAAGCAGTATGATGACTGTATGGTGAACGGTTGGCTTAGGAAAGGGGTCCAGAAGGCTTGGGGTAGCAATAGGAAGGCTGTGTGGGAAGGGCGGAGCTTGGGGTAGCAATAGGAAGGCTGTGTGGGAAGGGCGGAAGTGTAGAAGGGGTTAAAAAGGGGCAGAAATAGGGTCAACAGTAAAGTAGTAGTCGTGTGGGACTGGTAATGGCAGAAGGGGCTTAGGAAGGCTTAGAAAAGGGGAAAAGAGAGGGAAAACAAAAGAAGAAGAAAGAAAAAGATAGAAGAAGAGAGGGAAGAAGAAAAGAGAGAGAAAGAGAAGAAGAAGAAGGAGAGAAGTTCGAAGAGGAATACCTGAAGAAGATGTGGAAAGGAGGAGGAGGAGGAGGAGGAGGAGGAGGAGAAGATGTTGGCTTTACACTAAATCCTCAAGGGGAAATCACCATGCGCATGGGTGACGGCTTCAAGCTTTCGTTTCTCATTCATTTTTTTTCTCCGTGTAATCTTCGAATTCCTCTCCTGGAGGGTTATAAACAACCCTATGTAACTTAAGCTGTGGCTGGGCTTGACTTGGCTAGGCCTGGCTCGAAACTGGGCCCAGACCCAGCTGGGCTGCTCTGCATCAGTATGTCTCTTATGCCAATTGTTTTGTACTCTCTTATTAGTAACATATTTATCCCTTTTTGTGATTGTTAAAAAAAAAAAGAATGCCTCCTTCGTTTTTTCTTGCTCTTTCTTTGTTAGTTGGTCTTTTCTTCTTCTTCTTCTTCTCTGTAAAAAAAAAAAAAACCACAATTGTATTCAAGAGAGAGAGAAGGTGCAATATAAGAGATCTGTACTGATCTACAAAAAGGTGAGAATCAAGATTGACAAAAATCTCCCACCCAAATACAGAAGTACAAGTATGATGTCATATTTACAAATATGTCATGTTACCCTCATGCCAGTCTGCTCCCACTTTAGATAGGAAATCTGCCACCGTTGGCTGTATAATGGCCCAGGTCAACAAAATGGTTATGGGAATAAGAGGATATATGAATCATACGATTTTACGATTTTCGATTCACGATTCACACCCCTAGACCAATTTCGATACGATTCAAGTTTGATAATATTGGGTAAAATTGGAGAATGCCATACACTTGAGCATTGAGAATATTTGTAAAATTCCATGCTTACAAGGTGTGTGATAATATGTTTGAGTGAATGTTGCCTTGTTCACATTCCAATGCATAGTTGTGTAAGGGTTATGATTTGACCTCTTTATTCACATGTGTGATTGATGTGAATATATTGTATTAGATACATATGTATGAGTTTTTCCAAGTTTCCTATGATTAGATGTTTACTATAATTGAGAATTATAGATTTGTATTGTGTTAAAGTATGATAGGGCCTTGATAACTTCCTATACTTGTGTATGGTTATGAGTAATGTATGTATCAAATGAATTCTCATGATTGTGATTGGAATTCTTAGATGGGTAACTCATATAATAAGCATGATGGATGTGTTTTAATGCCATGCTTGGATTATGTGATGATGTGTACATCACTAGTGAGTACCTATGTTGATAATGATTGTGGTGGATCGACCTAACCATGTGTAGAACGAATTTCTATGATTTGAAGAGGAACTTGGTAAAGGGTTAGACTAAGTGATGTTGGTGAGTTAAGGTGAAGTGTCTTAGAACCCAAGGGGGTTAAATTGTACTACAATGGGGATGGGCTAGCATGATTGAGAATGCATGGAATGTAATGTAAATGCTAAGAAAGCCTTGTTTGATTTCCCCAAAGTAAAAGTATGACCACTCTTAATGTCAACCCAAATGTGAAAACAATGAACTACGATTGATCTGATCCACTATGTGGTACGTAGGCAACTGAGAGCATTTTGTCTCAGCTCGATCAAAAGATGCACTGTGTCATTCATTTATATTAAGGATGATGTAAGATGTTGAGCAAATGTGAAGGGTAGAAAGGGATTGGTGGGATATACCTTCCCTAATATAGACCCTAATGCTAGATGTTGGATCCCTCGAAGGCGGCCTGAAGAGATTATGATGCCTTGGGAGTCCCGATATGATGAGACATATATATTTGTTACTCGAGTAAAGCCTAGAGTGGCTAGAGAATTGTGAGAATTCTCAAGATGGACAGATGAGAACTTTGGCACTGAGATGTATGTGACTAGGTCAATTGATTATATTGAGACGTGGTATGGATATGTCCCTCACGTGATGATTATATTGAGACATGGTATGGGTGTATCCCTCACGTGATATTGATGATTGAGACATGGTATGGGTGCGTCCCTCACATGATATTGATGATTGACACGTGGTATGGGTATGTCCCTCACGTGATATTGATGATTGAGACGTGGTATGGGTATGTCCCTCACGTGATATTGATAATGTTATGTCTCAGTCTGTTGAAAAAGGAAACTGTCCTATCAGTAGATCATTGTGTCTCACCTATGTATAGTTAAAATGATGAGATAAGTATATAGATTCCATTAGTAAGGCCTAGAGTAGTCGTGAAACCTGCGGAAGCTTCTATATGAACATGCGAAGAATGTGGCATTGAGATATTTATGTGACTTGGTCATTTGATATTGAGATGTGGTATGGGTACGTCCCTCACGTGATAGTGATGTTTGATTTCCTGTCCCAGAGAGGTATTCGGGATAGTGGTGTTTTTCCTACGGAGACTTGGTCTCGTGTGGTTGTTGTCGTTGGGTGAGTCCCTTACATGTTATATACTGTAGGGTGCCCTTACGACTATTCCGCACACTTCTTGTGCGTGGTTGGGCAGAACTAGATACTATTTTACCCCATGAGGGTGGTGCTAGTTTCGTTAGACGCGGTCCGACTGCCTTAGAGTTTGACTGAATCACCCATGAGGTGAAGGGATGCAGGGCGAGGTAGACTTGGTCACTCCAGTCGTGGGTCTCCTGCTTAGTAATTCATGGGCCCTAAGTCTTGCTAGGGGTCGTGGTATGTTTATGATACGATATGATGATTTGATATTGTTGCCTACAGTCACGTAGTGATTTATTCGACTGTTGTTCCTACTGATAGAAGATCTCATGGTCAATGATGTGCCCCTAGATTAGTTATGCCCCTGGATGGATTATACCCATGGAGGGAATATATTCATTGATGGTTTATACCCATGAATAGATTATATTCACAGATAGAGTGTTACCAGGGATGGATGTGTATACCCATGGATGATGGTTCCCATGGTGGTTTGAATTGATGCGCGGATGTTGGTCTTATGGTAGACCTGTTGGTCTCATAGTAGACGTATTGGTCTTATGTTAGACATGTTGGTCCTATGGTAGACATATTGGTATTATGGTGGACATGTTGGTCCCATAGTAGACGTAATGGTCTTATGTTAGACATGTTGGTCATATGGTAGACATATTGATATTATGGTGGACAGGTTAGTCCTATAGTAGACATATTGGTCTTATGGTAGACCTGTTGGTCCTATGATAGACATATTTGTTCTATGAATGCATAAGTTATGCCCATGGATGGATTATACCCATAGAGTGATTATATTCATGGATGATTATTACCCATAGATAGATGATACTCACTGATGGAGAGTTACTAGGGATGGATGATAAATCCCATGGATGATGTTCCCATGGTAGACATATTGGATTCATGCTTAGATATTGATTATATGGTGGGCATATTGACCCCATGATAGATATAGTGGTCCCATGGTAGATGTATTTGTCTTATGGTGGACGTGACGGTTCTATGGATAGATATTATTTTCCCATGGATGGTTATTCCCATGGAGGGCTTTGTGAACGTGGATGAGTATTGTATACAGTTGATAGATATTTTCACGGAGGGTATTGATTTCATAGAGGATTGGACCCATATTTAGAGTATTGTCCTCGAGGAGGGATGTACTTATGTTTGGGTATAGGTCCCATGGTTGATGTTTATCCCATGTGTGACATTGGCCCCATGGTTGACGGTGTTCCCATGGTTGGTATAGACTCGTGATTGGCTAGACTCGTGATAGATGAGATCTATTCTACTAATGAGGCCCACTATTGGGTAATTAAAATGTCTTGATGTGACATCATGAATAGCACATGGTTAGTGCCATGGAATAAATGAATTGAGAACTACGCAAGATCTGATCTCTATTGGAGTACGTAGGCAGCTGATAATTCAGTTCGATCAAATCAAGGGTCCAACAAGTCCTAGGATCCGTAGAGATCTCGCAACACGTGTAGGTGTCACGTGTTTAGACTATGAGTTGTGCATGCTTCAGAGTTAAAACAAAAATATTATTGTTTCTCACGTGTCCGTTGGGTCGGGCCGTGACAGGTTGACCTTTTAACCTACTTGAAAGAGATAAGCCTATGCTTGCAAAGATAGGATGTATCCCTTGCAATTAGAAGCTTCCAAGGAGGTTTCCTCCTCCCAGACGCCCAAGCAATGGCATCAGCTGAATCTCCTTCCATAATAAGGTTATCAGATGCATGATCCTCCGCAGTCCACAACGAAAGAGTTCACCCAATTTCTAGAAGTTCAACCTACTTAGAGTATCTAATACTGATAGGTTCATTTCAAAAGTTGACATGCTTTCCAAATGGTTGTGGAAGACTCTCCTGACCATGCTAGACCCAGTTCCCCCCTAGTTGCGTCATCTTCGTTGAATTTGAAGCACCCTGTAGTCAGCAGGCTCCACCTTTCTACTACTATACATATTTTGGGTCTGCCTCTCTACTTCTCTCTCTCTCTCTCTCTTCTCTCTCTATCAAATCATGAATAGCTTTGTTATCATCTCCATTATAGGGCCTAAATAGTGGTTTGTAATAAATAACCTTTTCTTGATTAATATGATCTTTTGCTTTGTTACTGTGAAATAAAAAATTAACCTTCTTGTAGATGTCTAAAATTTCCAATTCATTACAATGTGAACTTTTAGATGGTTTAAACGTGGTTATCTAGGACAAATAAGAGGATGAGAAACACCAAAACATGTTTCTGCAATGGAAAGAGGAATTTTTTGAAAAATGTTTCTGAAATTCATGCAACATACAATGGGAAATGCCAAAGGATTTTCCAGAAACACAACAAAAGAACATGGGACGCACTAAATTTTTTATATAGAGCATTTGTGAAGCAAGGGGAATGTGTTTCAAGGAATCATTTTTCATTTTAAAGTTTTAATACATTTCTCCCTTGACTGTGTCAGTAATGAATCCTTCTTGTTTCATGGTATGCTTTTCAATTGCCTCCTAATGGTTTGCACCTACATTTATTTTAAACTTTTTGTTTCCAATTTTATAGTCCATGTCTCAACTGTTCCCTAAATGCTTTGCTTGCATTTCAGTGTTTGTTTGCCAATTTGTTTCATATTGCATGTAATTTTTCAACCACCTATTTCTTGCTTCCTTCACCTGGTTCACTTAAAAAATTGGTTTGTTTTTGGGAATATGTTTCCATTTTCTTTGTATATATGTGCCTAATTTATTATTTCTATGGGTAAATTACCTTTTTGCTTGTGTTTTTTTTTTTTTTTTCTTTATAGGTGGTGGGAAGAATTTACCAAGATGAGCTTGAGTTTGAAACTTATATACGCTCAGATGAGTATGGTGTTAATGATCAAACCAAGTAAGTCATATTTCTCATTTTCTACTTTTATCTTCGAAGTGAATGTGCCACTTCCTTTCATGAAAAATTTGTCTTATTGACTGTTTCAAAAAAAAAAAAAAGAAAAAAGAAAAAAGAAACAGAAAAACAAGGAGTGTCTTATCAACCGTGTTGCACAAATTCTTTGAAATGTGTCACACACTTGTGTTGAACACGTCTTTGTGTCAGATTCTTCAAGGATTCTTCTAGTGCTTTGCGAACATGGTTTTTCAATGTGACCAAAAAAATTCACCCTGTTTCATCTTTTGGAACTTAAAGATTAAGATATTAATTAATTGATTGTTTTGAATAAAATTTGTATATTACTTTCTATTAATGTTACTTTATGGCTTATGCGTTGTTTAAGCAGTGTAATTAAAATATTAAAGCATTATGATCTGTTTCAAAAAATTATTAAAACATTATGATGAATTCATGAATCCTATAATTTGGGTGGTTTGAATTTGTGGTGTCCGATTTGACTTACATACTTGTATGCATGCAATATAGATTACTGAATTGACAATTACTAGAACTAAGACAAAATGTATGGAGTGTAACTTTAGTTGTTTAAGGAGCATAGAAGACCTGATTAAAATTATATAAGATGTTCACTCGAGCATTGGGTTGCATGGTATTATCGTGCGCACCTAAGCATAGGGCCCATTAAATGGAGTGGTGACATGTTTGTTGGAATGGCCTTTCTTTCAATATGTGGCCCACCAATCGATTCACTCTCAAGACCCCTCTGGGCCACTCCCCGTAGTTGCTTACCCTGTGTGTGGGGGATTGGGAGGCTTGCACATGCTCCAAGGATTAATCGGGTTAAAATATCCCTTGTCCAAATACATGTGAGACCCCTGGACACCTTGGTCATCAAAAAAATAAAAATAAATCACCTTGATCAAATTGATCAAGACATATTTTAAAGCTCTTAAAATTTCATTACCTAAACTTTATGGCTTTCAAAAACATGGCTTGATCAAATTGATTAAGATGATTTTTGGTGGACCATATACTGAAGTCCACTCCAGTGGGTCCATAACCACCCAATTCGTTGGGCCTATGCTTAAGTGTGCACAACAATGCCATGACACTGTGATAAATTTAGATACTTAGGCTAATTAGTGTTTCCACAATCAAATTTGTCCATATAGTCCAATGCAATATGCTCAATCAAGTCAAGGTCCAGTCTTGTGTTACTTGCTTTGGACTGCTGATATGGGGAAAATTTTGACTCAAGACAACCTGCGTAAAAGAGGAAGAATCATTGTCAGTGCTTGTCCTCTTTGTCTTCAGGCTTCTGAGGAGACAAATTACCTTCTTATCCACTGCCCTTTCTCCTACGCTGTATGGAACTCTGTGTTGAATAAGTTTAGTGTGATTTGAGTTATGGCGGCTGAGTTATCTTATGCTTGGGTTATTGGTTCGGTTTCCCCAAAGTGCTCATCGTTGTAGTGCTTGTCTCTCCTTGCCACAGTGTGGAGCTTATGGTGGGAACGTAACAATCAAATCTGCTTAGCTGATTGATGTAGTTGCAAAAAGAGTTTTTGCCAAATGTGCCTCATGGGTTACCTCTCTTATGGAATTCAGGAATATATCGATGAATGACATCTTGCAAGCTTGGAAGGAATGTATTGACATAGCATAAGTTTTTCTTTTTTTGTTCGTGTTGATCGTGGGAGTTTTAGGGTTTCAGGCTGTTTGTTTTTCCTTTTGTTTCCTCTAGCATTGTACTTGCACCTCTGGTGTCTCTCTTTCTTATTAATATATTAACCATTCAAAAAATAAATAAATGAATCAAGTCAAGGTCCATGATGCTTGCATCAAAACCTTGACTTGATTGAGCATATTGCATTGGACTATATGGACATTAGGGTCTCAACTCTCTCCTAAAGTCAAGGTGCCAGGATATGTGATTGTCCTCAACTTTTAATAGTCTTGGAATAAGACTGATTTCTTCCTAGATATTTTGAATAACCTACGATACATTTCCTTTAGAGGTCTATCTCCCATCCAAAGATCCTTACAAAAGAACGTCCTGTCTCCTCTAACAACCAATAATCTAGTTTTGTCTTTGTACAAACTTCCCATAAGTGATCTACCTCCATTCAAACTCCACCAAGCCCTAACTATCTGAGATCCATACTTTTCAACATTTTCACCCAGAGCCCACCCACTTCTATCCTCTATACCATATCTAGCGGCCAAAACTCTAATCCACAGGGCCTCCCTTTCTATCCCAAAATGCCATCCCCACTTACTCAGAAGCTCTTGATTTCTAACATGTAGCTGGACAATTCCTAAGCATCCCTTTGACTTGGGCTCAGTTACCTATGACCAAGCAACTAGGTGTACTTTCTTTTTCGCCTCTTTATCTCCCCAAAGAAATCTCTTGAACATCTATTATAGCTTTTTCGTTATTCCTCTCGGCATTTCAAAGAGGGACAAGTAGTATGTTGGGAGATTCAGTAACATAGATTTAATGAGGGTTAGCCATCCCCTAAGAAGCACCGATACGGGTGCGCGTATCGGATACAACACGTATCCGATACGGGGATACGACAAATTTTGAAAAACTAGGTATGGGTGCTGGCAGGATACGCCGAATTAAAAAAATTATTTATATATATATCAACAAAATAAATTCAGACATTTACAATAAAAATCATAAATTCTACTATGAGATAAAAAGAGTCAATAAATATTAAGTACATGATAAGAAAATACCACTTCAAACAAACAAAAGTTACTTAAGAAGTATAATTGTCACCCACAAAATACATGTTATTACAAAATCTGACATAACTAAACATGAAAGGTTTCAATCTCTTCATTTCCTTCAATCACTTTATTCCCAGTAATGTTGTTAAACTCGAATCGTATCGTGAATCGGTTTAGGGGTGTGGATCGTAAATCGTAGAATAGTAAGAATCAGAACATTTTTGACTTTTTTTTTTTTCTATAATTGTTATTGATAGTACAATTACATATAATCATTTGTGTCCTCCATCATAAATAACCATCCACAAAAAAAAAAGATACAAAAAATATCAATATCAGATTTAATCATAATTATTAAGTGTATAAATTGTTCTCTATTATTAGAAAACTATATTTTTATATTTTTAATCAACATAATATATATAGTATAGTATTAAAAATATCAGATTTTTAATCAATATTTTTATATTTTAATCAATATCAGATTTAAATTAAAATATTTTGATCAAAATAAGATTTATAACATTTTTCCTAAAATTATTATTTATACTATAATTATAAGTCAATACAGTAAATCAAATAATTTCCTTTAAAAAAATAAAAAACATATCTTTTAAAGCTTTTTATTTATTAAAAAATAGATACAATTTTTTTGAAACGAAAGACATAAATGAGTCTTTTTAATAAAAATAGAAAAAATATATTAGAAATTAAAATCTAAAAATAGTATTCTCAAAAAAATCAGCAAATAAATTAAATAAATTTAAAGAACTTTTATTATCATTCAACAAATAATGTAAAAAAATAAAAAATTTAGAGTTTTTTAATTTTTGAATAGAAAAATTAAAAAAATATAAAATATATGTTTTTTAATTAAAAGAAAAAACGTTTGTAAAATTTTAAAATAAAAAACAGTGGAAAATATTCTTCATGCGAACCATTTTTAGAAAGAAAGTAGGAGACTAATTGGGAAAGCTTCCTTAGTCTTTTATTTTCGTTAGCCCTAAACTCACTCTAATCCTACAAATGAAAACCAGCAGCGGAAACCCAGAGAAACCAGCGGTGGAAATCCAGAGACGACGATGGAAAAAAGTGAAAAGAAAGACGGCGATGGAGAAAACGAAAAAGAAAAAGAAAAACGAAGAAGAAAAGGAAAAAATTAAACGAAGAGCAGAAGAAGAAGAAAGAGGTAGGATGATGCATCTCTCGTTTCCATATTCGGTTTCCATCTTCGATTTCTCTTTTTTTTTTTTCCTTCCTCTCTCTTTCTTTTTCTGATCGCACCCGTATCCTCACACACCTACGTGTATCGAGGCATATCTGTGGCGTATCCGTATTTAAAAAATATTTTAGTTAATTGGGTGCGTATCCGACACGTATCCGAATCGTATCTAGTCGTATTCGTGTCGGATACGCACTCGACACAGATGCTCGAAGGGTTTCGAAGTATCCGTGCTTCATAGGCCGTCTTCCTATGGATAAATATTTCCTTCCCCATCCGGCTAGTCTCCTCTCTAAATTTTCTACAACAGGTGCCCAGAAACTCTTAAAGTCTTGGATTCCCTCCCACAAGTAGACCTAGGTAGATAAAAGGCAACTTCCCAGTACCACAACCTATCTCATCTGCCAAGTGCTTAAGAAGCTCATCCTCCACATCAATACTGATTAGGGTGCTCTCGCCAAGGTTGATTCTAAGTCTGGAAACTAACTCAAAACACGTAACGATCGCTTTGTAACATATCACTTCGTTTCTATTAGGTTCACAAAAGAATAGGGTGTCATATATAAATTGAAGGTATGCGACGATTAGCTCATGTGGCTACGTGTCAAAACCTCTAACGATTCCTAACTTTTTGGCTTTTTCCACAAATTTGTTCAAACTTTCACCCACGAGTGTGAAAATAAAAGGGAGAGAGTTGCTCTCCCTATCTCAAGCCTCTATTAGCTGCTATTGGTGGAGTTGGGAATCCGTTTACCAGCACTGAATACGTAGTATCCTCCACACATGCTTTTATCCACTGTCTCTAGCGTTGCCCAAAACTCATCCTAGCGAAAAGGTACCCCACAAATGACTAATCAACAAAGTCATAGGCCCTTTCCATATCAATTTTGAAAAGAAGCCCCAGTTTCTTATCATTTCTCTCATGTGGACTAATTCATTGGCAATCAAGACCCCATACAAAATCTGTCTGTCTTCCACAAAGGCTCCATGTGATTCACCTATTATCTCTGGCTACACCTTTTTTAACCTATCGGCCAACACCTTGGCTATAAGTTTGTTGACACCACGAACGAGACTAATTGGCCTGCAATGTGAGAGTTCAGTGGGACCTTCCCTCTTTGGAATGAGAGTGATGAAGGATTTCTTCAGTCTTCTATTATGATCCCATCTTGATGAAATTCCTTGAAACCAGGAAGTCTGATCCCACCATCTCCCAATAGGATTTAAAGAAGGCGAAGTTGAAACCATTAGGACCGGGGGCTTTGTCTCCTTCGAGGCTACCTAAGGCCACCCTAATCTCTTCTAAGGAGAACTCTCTCTCTCTAACCAACCTTTAGAAGGACCCAAAACCCCGCCCATTGAGAAAAACTCTTAGGGGAAGCGCGGTTGGGAGGGAAGGGGGGTGGTTAAAGCTAAATGAAAATAATAGGGAGATAAAAAATGCCAAATAGGCAGAAACAAGAGTGCAACGAGGGAGGATATGATCAATAGACTCCTCATCGGACCTAGAAAGAAGGCAAATGTTGGGTAGAGCTTGATTATGGGATTTAAGGTTATCCAAAATAAGGATTTTGTTCAAAGGGTAGATCAACAATTTGCCTTTTACTTAGAAAGTGCAAGAAACAACTTTAGAGGGAAAAATAGGATAGTTTGAAGGCAAAAGAAAAGAGTGGATGGATTTACATGAGAAAAGATCTTAGATAGGTTATTTCATCCAAACACCTTTATCATCATAATCTACTTTCGGGTGAGGTCATTATATAAACTCCCTGTAATAAAATGTTGGTGCACTTTGTGGCCCTAAAAAAAAATTAAAGTGATGTGGTTACTATTAGATAGGTTATTTTATCCAAACCCTTTTATCATCATAATCTACTTTCGGGTGAGGTCATTATATACATTCCCTGTAATAAAATGTTGGTGCACTTTGTGTCCCTAAAAAAATTAAAGTAATGTGGTTACTATTACCATTTAACCCTTCTTCATGGAATCCTAGAGCCATAAGATATAGAACATGCTATGGAAGACTACCTGTATCTGACATCCTGTGGGTGTCACCACCTAAAATCTTGCCTTAGTACCATGGGCTCGGCGACTATAGTTGGGTCAGTGATCATTGTTTATTAGGACATCATGGGATGCAAGTGAAGAAAGATGCATTAGAATCTATATTTTTCCTCAACATGGTTGGATGATGATTTTTCCCCTCTCCAGCCAATTCTTTGAGAGGAACAATGCATAATCAAACCTTGTTTTCAGCCAATTCTTGCAGTTCAACTTCCCAAATCGTCATTCCGATGATAAGCAGCTATCCTATTTTTGATAAATGTGGTCACAACGGGTTGGTGTCCATACTGTTGTGCTATGCATTTTTGCTGGTCAGCAAAAATAAGTGGAAAATAAGAGAAACCAAATCAGGAGTATGGACTTGGAATGCTCCAACATGGCCAACTAAGTGCTTGGTCAGGAAAAAATGTTAGTCTTAAAAGAATCTTTTGCACATTAATTTTATTGCATTGTTGCCTGCTATAAATGTATCATTGCATCCACAAAAGCTTTTTTAGAAAATCATACTTGGTGCCCACTGTCCACCTTATGAACAATGATCATACTGTTTTTGAATTATGAACCATGACCTTAATTATTTTTGAATTTTGTATCAAATGATCAAGTGTTGGTCTGTGGTGTTAGATATTCAAATCACATATTAGAAATCTTTTACTTTTATTCTTTGTAAATGAGTCTGCATTATAGTTTCTATTATTTGGAGATTGCTGCCAATGTGCTTTGATAAAAAGATCTATGGTTGTCGATGCTTTGAAGCTTTAATATGAATTTTTTGATAAAGAGATCTAATGGTATTTGTGGGTCATTTGTAAAGGGGCTTGCACACATTTTTTTACGTTTGTTTTTGGGGACTTCTTGGTTAGCGATACTTGCTTTTTTGTAGAGGATCAGTATATATCTCTTATACTGTGCTTTCTGTTTTTGTTTGAATACAATTGTGAATTTTTCAAAAGAAGAAAAAAAATCTAATGGTATTTTCCCCTTCTCTCCAGGAATATTACAAACCCTAAAATCAAGGGAGCAATAATATTTCATGAACAAGGCCCTCAGTTGTTTGATTACAGTATACGCCTCAACCATTCCTGGGCCTTCTCAGGATTTCCTGATGTGAAAACCATAATGGACACAAATGGTCCTTATCTCAATGACTTGGAACTGGGTGTTGATACTGTACCAACTCTACAGTATGGCTTTAGTGGCTTTTTGACTGTAGGAATCTCTCTCTCTCTCTCTCTCCCCCCTTCTCTCCCTCTCTGTTATACACTTAACAAGCACACATACAACCACACACCCCCACACCCAGACACATCCACAAACGCATGCATGCATGTGTGCACGCTTTACACACACATACCCACATGCGCACACAGACACACACACACCCCCACGCATGCATGCACGAACCTGAAGCTTGCACAAAAGCGTACTGACCCTCCCACACCCCCCCACACACACACACAGGTTGTATTATCTGATGTATTTTCCGTTTGTAAACAGTGACATGATAAAAGATGGTTCATTTCGTTTCTTTCTTACTGCAGTTGCAGCAGGTTGTGGATTCTTTCATAATATTTTCTGTGCAACAGCATGAAAGTAATATTGCCATTGAAGACAAAAAGTTATTCTCAAGATATGAACTTGGAACACCTCATATTAAGCTTGAGCAGACACATCTCAGTCCATCAAACATTAGAATAGCTCCATTTCCAACTCGTGCTTACACTGACGATGAATTTCAGTTCATCATCAAGAAAGTTATGGGGGTCCTGTATGTTTCTTTTAAATTCCTTGCTTCTTTTTTGACCTTTTCCTACTGAATTTTTATTTTCTGTTTTTATATTTCGAATTCATAAACCTCATGGAGATGAGATAGATTGCCTTGATGCAAAACAATGATGGTCATAATAAAAAAAGAAAATTTTGCTCGTTAATGTATCCATTAGAACTTTTACTTAATCACCTATTTGATTTTAGTGAAATGATCCTTTATTGCCATCTGAATGAAAATTTTCCATTTGGGCACCTATACGCCCATAGTGGCCCCACTTTTCATGCATTGGAACAGCTCAATGACCATAATCACCTCCTGCCCCAAAATTTTGATCCCCATTGGAGTCTGCCATCACTTCCAAAGCATAACTCAACTCCAAAACTGGATGAAGATAATGTGGTTTATTATACATGCAACTCCATGGTGATGAAGATTCAATCGGGATGAATCTTGGGGCATGTAAGATAAAGGGGCCTATCAAAATCGAGTTAAGAGTGGATGATGCAGGTTGTAAATAGATTAGTTTTTATAAATACAGGCTTTTCGTAAAGATCGTAAAGTTATTCTAGGAGAGAGCCCTACAACCCTGAATAAGTTACTGGTGAATTTATACGCTAAAATCAAATAATAAAAAAGTTTTAAATAAAGAACCTTAACAAGTGAGGTTCAGGATGGGACTTTAATCCAAGTGAAATGTGGGATAATAACGCTAGTTGTAGAAAATGAGTAATGAAGGGTGTCCTAGGTGAATCGAAAAAAATAAGACACACATTAAAGGAAGATGATGGTTGAACGTAAAAGTCCAAATGATTATTGATGAGAAGACAACTTATTTTAAGAAACAGCAAAAACAAAATGGACATGAAGACTTATAGAATAGCTAAAAAAATCCAGAAACAAAGCCAATATGAAGTATATGATGATTTTTATGCAGAATTATAAACCAAGGAATGGAGAAAATGGAATATATAAGCTTGCCAAGGTGAGAGGGAGGTGAACAAGGGACTAGAGCATGTAAGATGTATAGGTGTCAAAATCAAAGGTTCTAGTGAAAGATAATGAAAGAGGATAGTAGGGAAAAGTGCTTTAAAGACAATATTTAATACAAAATAGGGGAGTGAAGTACACATGGAAGCATAAGCAAATGAAGGGTTGGTAAATAAAGTATCAACAATAGGTGTCAAAATCAAAGGGTTTTAGTGAAAAATAATGAAAAAAGGATAGTTTCGAAAAGTACTTTAAAGAAAATGTTTAATTCAAAATAGGAGAGTGAAGTACACATGGAAGTAGAAGCAAATGAATGGTTGGTAAATAAAGTATCAAAAATAGAAGTGACTGTTGGCCTTAAATAAGTGAAGAGAAGTAGAACTGTAGGACCGGTTGGTATTCCTACAAATGTGTGGATCCTATTTGGTGGGAATGAGATTAGATGACTAACTAGGTTTTTCAATATTGGATTTGGGCTTCAATGAGGGCAACTTTAAGCCCATATATTTTTTAATAATGGATTACTTAACATTAGATATTCATATTGAATGGCCATGGTGTATGTTTGTTGTAGACGATATAGTGCTAATCAGTATTGCAAGATATTAGAATTATGCAGGAAAGCCTTAGAGATGAATGGGCTGACAACTAGCAAAGTAAAGATGGAATACATAACTTTAGTAGTTTGGAGACGATAGAAGAGGAACCAATTAAAATTGAGAATAACTTGGTATTGATTACTGGTTTTTTTGAGCGGTAACAAAGACTTGATATAATCTCTCAAAAAAAAAAAGACTTAATGTATAAATGGAAAAAGTAAGGTGCAAGTACAAAGAAAAGGGTCTAAAAGACTTAAACCTAGAGAAAAAGAGTAAATAAAAGAAAAATACATCCAATAAGGCAACCAAATAACAGTAAAATAAAATACAGTTGTTCCCTGCTTCCTATCTTTGGCTAAAAGATAGAAAACACCTAGAAGTGGTGAGTCCATTCTGTTTTTTGTGAAGAAATTTGCTACTCCATTAGCGGTTCGTTTGACAAGTGCAAAAGAAATCTCTTTTCCAGACCATAATGCCTTTATCTCCCTTACAACTGTAATCAATCTCCAAGGAGGTCACTTCAACCCCCTAGGTCACTTAATCGCATTTATCGGTATCACTTGAACCAAATAGAGGAATAGATTTGGATATAGCCAATAGGATGTGAGTGGGGTAGCTAGTCTAGGCCTGATGGTTAGTTTTTGATGAGTTAGAATAAAGAAAAGAACTCGGAAAGCTGACCCCATGTAGTTGGGATTTAGTGACTTTGATGATGTTGATGATGGTACCATGCACTTCAAATGAGCTGTACTGTTTTAATTCAGATGACAGTATGTGAGCCTCTTAATTTTACAATTCTTTTTCCCCAAATGTGGCTTTTACAGATTTCAACCAAGTGCTTATTGTGGTTGAAAACCTAATTACAATTTTGGACACAATGCATTGCAATAGCTATTTTTGTGGTGCCTTTTTTAGTGCTAAGGATTGTTATTTCCATATGAGAATTCAGACTATCTTACATTGTTCTCTGACAAGCTATTCTAATTGAATTGGATTTGTGAGGAGCAGATATCTTTTGGGATTTCTCTATCCAGTTTCGCGTTTGATTAGCTATTCTGTTTTTGAGAAGGTTTGATATGGATTTCAATGTAAAATTTTTCTGTTCAATGAAAAGTTTAGCTGTTGATATATATATATATATATACATTTTTTCCCCATCTTTTCTGTTTCAGGAACAGAAAATTAAGGAAGGTCTTCGTATGATGGGTCTTAGAGATGAGATATTCTATCTTTCATGGTTTATTACATACTCCATACAGGTAACATTTTCCTTTTTGGAAATTCATTTAGATGTATTTTTGAAAATGTCTATATAGGCAACTTCGCACATCTTTATCCTGTCATTTTAGGATTGCAATTATGAGCTAATTCAGTGATGCCTAGTTTCAAATTTTTTTTTCCAGCTTATTTTTTGTGATGGTGTGAATGATGTGAGTGCGATGAAAACACCCTTTGAAAATCAAGTCGGTGTAAGTGTGGCAGGATATGATAGCAACTTGGTGCTGTTAGTCTGATTGATTCTAAATTCCAATGGAACTTTAGATGCTCCTTACTTTGACTTGCACTAATTTCTGCTGAAAGTTCTTGCTTAGGACAGTGTGTCCATTTTCTATAATAAACTCTTTTTTTCTTTTAAATGAATTTTTTATTATGAAATATATGGGATCTTAACTGCATTCCTAAGATTCCATACCTCAAACATTATGCAGTAATTGTCCTTATTTGCCCCTTAGAATCGCCATTTGTTGTTGTTTGTTTGGAATGAGGTCCATCTCAGAGTTCTGACATTAAGCAAACAAGATATTATAGTATGCAATTCTGGTGCTCAAGGAGATCAAAATTAGATCAAATTGGCCAAAGCTATCTGACCAATTGGCCGAAGCTGATGCTGTCTGTCCTTCCTGGAGTTTTTGTATTGGTTAGCCTGAGGTAGCCTTTGGGTGGGGACCTGAATGTTCTTGACTGTTATTTTGGTTGAATAGAGATAAGTGCTGCCTGTCAATTTCAAATTTTTATTTGTTTTCTTCAGTTCAGTAAAACAGAACTTGTTCGATGGCAAAAAGGTAAACTGGATAGCTCAAAACAAGTGACCATTGGATTTGGAGTTACGGTTAAGAAATTACTGATTATGAATCCAACTGAATAGTTACTTTTAACTAACATCCTTGCAGAGATTTTGGGTCAACCATAGTATGACCTGTCATCATTGGAAGTATATCACCAACTATATATTTGTGTGAATTCATCCATCAGCAGTCCAATGTTATCAGTACCATAACTTATTTATTCTTAATTTTTTCTTTCATATGTGCTTGTTTTTGGCTTCTCTTTTCTCATACATGTTGATCTTTGCTGTTCACAATTTCAAGAAATGATAGTGTAAGCTTTTGTAGAATATCTACAAGCCTTTTTTTTGGTTGAAACGGAGACAAAAATATTTCATTAATTAAGAAAAGTGGTGCAAGAACGTGGAGGGCTATGTGCAAGAGGTTTGTACATGTCCCCGCAAAGAGAAAATACACAAGCAGAAGCAAGAGAGATGAAACAAGAAAGTTGCTATGTGGTTACAACAATGGTTCCCAAAGCCCTTACAGCCCAAAAAGAGCCTGAGGGACATGGTTTGAGGGGAGGAACTCAACCCTCAAACTCCTACTTCCTTGGAGGTTAAAGAGGAAATACTTCCACTGCTTGTTGAGCTTTTTGTACTCCAACTTTGGCTAAGAAGTCAACAACACTGTTTGCCAAGTGGTTGGTATGCACGAAATGGATGACTCCATTCCTACTCCTCCTAATGTATCTAACAGTGTTGACCAGTTTCCAGGGAGGGTTTTTCTTCCCACAAGCCCAAGCGATTGCATTTGTCAAATCACCTTCGATGATATAGTTTCCATTCCCAAGACTAGCCCAGAGATAGATTGCTTGCCTAATCACCCTTAGCTCTCTCTGCCTCATTAGACTCCACAACCCCCACAGATTTGGAGAGGATTAATCTCATCCTACTCCTATCATCATGAAGGACCCCGACTATTCCTGTCCGGCCTAGTTTACCCCTTGCTGCGCCGTCGACATTAAACTTATAGCAACCTTCTTCAGGTTTTACCCATTTCGCCCTAGTCTTCTTAGCCCTTTTACCTCCTTTCAAACATCCTTCCCATGATAGGGAAAAGTCCTCTGTAGTGCAACCAGTGAATTCCTTACAGTGGGTTAACTAGCAGACTAAGTTCCATTTGAATTTTTCAAATACCTCCATTGCCAACCCACCTTTCCTTAAAAAATTCTGTTATTCCTCTCCTTCCAGATTTTGCCCAAATGACTGCCGCATGGATCAGTCTCCAAGTCGCCCTTCTCCTTCCTAGAAGAGGCCTCTCTAACCACTCTGTAATGAGTAATGACTTTCCCTAACATGTCGTTCATCACCATGGACACTCCATCAGGTTAAGGAACAAACGCCAAACCCATATCAAGAATGGACATTTGGAAGTCACATGGTGTACTGACGACTCCTCTTGTTCACAAAGTGCACACATCACTGAGGTTCCCTCCCTCAAGGAGGAGTCCTCTATTTCTCAAGTTGCATTGGACCAAGATCCTACCTCTTATTGCTGCCCACAAGAATACTTGTATTCTTGGGGGAATCTTGTTGTTCTAGGCCAAGAAGCATGACGGGACATGGTTTTGACCTAGCGAGTAGATGAACCTTAGGATCGATATGACAGAGAAGACTCTAGGTTGGTTTGTGGACCATATCCAACTATCCTATTCCGTGCTCAAGGGAGATTCCCCTAACAGACCTTTCAGAGATTGAAATTGTCCTGCCTCAATGTTCCTGAGTGCCCTCCTAAAGGCAATATTCCACTGAGGTTTGCCATTAACCTCGTTGTCGAAGTCTTTGACTAGAGCATCCCTATTCGTTGCGACTCTAAACAGTCTGGGAGGGCCTGACTCAATGTGCTCTCCCTTACCCACTTGTCTTTCCAGAAAAGTGTCCTATCTCCTTTACCAACCAAAATTCAAGTCCCCTTATGAATGCTGCCACTATCTTCCCCTCCCCATTTAACTTGATAATGGACTTGATTACCGTTGATCCCTCTCTAGCTGCCCTGCTCCCAAGTTTCTACCCACTGACATCCTCTAGTCCATATCTAGTCACTGATAACTTCCTCGAGAGGAGTCTTTCTCCAAGGCGAACCTCCACACCCATTTGCACAGTAGAGTATGATTTCTATCCCTCATGCTGTATAGCCCATACCCCCCCTCCTCCTTCAGATTAGTTACCTTATCCCTTTTAACCAAGTGGATGCGCTTCTTCCCCCCCCTTTCCTTGTCACAGAAAAACCGTTTGTAGCCTTTCCAGGACCCTAGCCACTCCTTTTTCGCATCTCTAATAGGGACATGAAGTATGATGGTAGGTTTGCTAAGACAAATTGAACTAAAGTTAACCTGCCACCTAAGGATAGTGTTTGCTCCACGCGTTCAGTCTGTTGTCAACCCTTTCAATGATAGGATTCCAAAAGGATTTGGATCTCGGGTTCCTCCGATTGGTCGGCGCAAATATGAGAATAGTACCTTGCCAACTCCACCACCAGTACCTTGCGAAGGACTCCTCTAACTCAGCCTCCACCTCGATCCCAATTAAATTCTTTTGCCAAGGTTGATCTTCAGCTCAGACACCAAGTCAAAGCATCTGAGCACCACTTTCACCCCAAATAATTCTTCTCTAGACGTCTCACAAAATAACAGGGTGTCATTAGCAAACTGTAGGTAGGTAATAGGTAAACTACCTGTACCAACCTCTAGTCTCCAAACTAGGCCCACTTCCTTAGCTTTCAACACCAGGTGACCTAAAGAGTTGACCATGGTGAACAAAAATGGAGAAAGTGGTGTAACTGTTGTGGGACCCGACTTAACTCGGGACCCATCTCTAGACAGACAATGTCAAAGTTCAATGTAGTTACATAGTCAACTTGTAATTAATGTTTTCCTTTTTTGGCTACCTTAATTGGCTCTCTCTCTCTCTCTCTCTCTCTTATATACTTGTACCCTCTAAAGAGGAAATACATCAAAATACAAGTCTGAGAATCATTATTCTTTGATATTCATCTATTTTTCCTTTCTTTATTTCTTTTTATTATTAGATTCAACATGGTATCAGCCAGAACGAATTTCTGGACGCTTTAGGAGGTGTTTTTTATTCCGTTTTACTGTTCCTCATCGGCCTCCGGCTTCTTCTCCGACTCTCCACGGACTTCTGTTGTGGATTCTCCCTCCTATCCTTCTTCTTTTTGCAGATCTAGCCATTTTATTGTGTCCTGCTGCTTCAGTTTTTTTTCCCCCTTCCCATCAACCCTGAGTTCTTGGCCTTCGATCCGGTGACCGGAAATGATTTCCCTGGGCGGGACCCCACCATACCCTTTCTGTTTTTGGATGGCCTATCCATCTGTCCCATTGGATCTTTGATCTGATTAGTGTGGCCCCCCGATTTGTTTGTTTTTTGGACTGCTGCCTGGGACGCCCAAATCCCAGATTTCGCTGGATTTTTGGCCAGATCTTCTGGCATTTTTTCTGGTTTTGCTTGGAACCAGCCTCTGGTGTTCGCCTCTCCCTCTGGATCAGATCACACTTGGGTGCTCCCCATTTCATCAAAAGTGGGGCCCATTTTTTGTTCTTCTGCAACCAGCGACGGCAACACCCACTCCTTCTGTGCAGATTTTTGGTTCGATCTCTTTGGATCTGACCTTCCTTGCAATTGGGCTTGACATTGCTGGCTTCGTTCCTGGCCCGCCCTTTCTCTTACAACAGGTGGACCTAGGATCTCGGTCCAAAGTGGGACCCATTGTCCCGGTCTTCACTTCCGCTGCTTGCACCGTCTGTAACCAGATTTTTCTGGTTTTTTTGACTTCATCCACTCACTCTGCTGCATCTGGTAAAAGTCTTCTCTCCCAGCTGGTGTCGCCTACCACTACTACTTGCAAGCTTTCTACTTGGGATCATGGCCGCATCTTCGGAACCATTGAAGACCTCTAGGGCATCTTCTTCCACTGATATGGCTTCTTCTGGCCATCAACATATTCGCAAGATTACCACTGTGCTCTTGAATGAGACCAATTACTTCCAATGGTCTCATTCGGTTAAAATATTTCTTACTGCCAAACAGCTATCCGATTTTATTGATGGTATTACCCCTGAACTAGACAAGGACGACTCCTCTTACCGTACCTGGAACGCTCATAATTCTTTGGTGCAGTCTTGGCTCCTTCATTCCATGGAAGATCATATTCGTGGGGCTGTCTATACACTTCCCATGGCCAAGGATGTCTGGGACACCATTAAGGCTTTGTATTCGGACGGTGATAATTCTGCTCGGCTTTATGAGCTCTATCAGACTGCTTCTCACCTTCGACAGGGGGAGCTCTCCCTCATTTAGTATTATTCCAAGATGCGGACCTGTTGACTTGAATTGGATCAACTTGAATCCGTTCGATTTGTGGACCCTGCTGATGTTGTTCTCTATAACTAGATTCTTAATCGACGACGGACTTTTGAGTTCTTGGCTGGCCTTAACCAGGGCTTTGAACCTATTCGGGCCTAGCTGCTTGGCCAACGTCCTCTTCCCTCTTTGGAAGAAGTCTACTTTGGCTTACTTCGAGATGATTGGCGCCTCCTGTTTATGACTCCTATGCTAGTTGAACGGTTTGCATTGGTGACCACTCATGCTTCCATGCTTCCTTTTGCACGTGGGGCTTCTGGTTCTTATGGCAAAGATCTTTCTTCTGACCTGCGTCGTGACACCAAAGGTCCCCGGAAGAAGGGGTCTCGGTTCTGCACTTTTTGTAAGATGACGAACCATTATGTTGATTCCTGATATAAATTGCATGGCCGTCCGAAGCAAGCTACTATCTCTGTCGCGTCGCCAGTTACCTCCTCCTCTGATGTGGTTAACGACGGTGCCCCAGTCACTCGACAAGACTTTAACATGCTGTTACAAAAGCTGGATCGCCTTCAATACTTTGAGGTTTCCAATGCTGTCTCTTCTACTTCAGGTACTGAGTCCTTTGCCAATCATGCCTCTTCTCATTCCTGGATCATTGATTCTGGGGCCACTGATCATATGGCGGGTATGTCTAATCTCTTCTCTTCCATTTCTCCTGTCTCTTATGGTCAAGTTAAATTAGCCAATGGTTTCTCTACTACCATTGCTGGAAAAGGGACCCTCCCTCTCTCTTCCACCTTGCACTCCCATCTGTGTTACATGTACCTCATTTATTCGCAATTTGCTTTCTGTTAGTGCACTTACTAAACAATTTCATGCTCAGCTATCTTCTTTCCTTCTCATTGTGTATTTCAGGATTTGACCACGAAGCAGGTGATTGGTGGTGGTCGTGAAATTGGCGGTTTATATCTGCTGGATGGTCCTGTTGGTGCCTTTGCAGCCTACTCTAGCTCCTCTTCGTCTGATATATGGCTTTGGCATTGCCGGATGAGACATCCCTTTGACTCTGTCTTCAAGAAACTTGTTCTTTCTTTATCATTTAAGCAGTTTGAGTGTGGTCCCTGCCAATATGGGAAAAATAAAAGAACTTTTTTTCCCTTTTCTATGAATAAACGTGCATCTTCTTTATTTTCTGTTATTCATTCTAATGTTTGGCAATCACCCTCTCTTTCTCGCACTGGTTTACGTTACTTTGTGTCATTTATTGATGATTATTCTTGCGTGACCTGGATTTATATCATGAAGCATAAGTCTGAAGTGTTTGATCACTTTCGCACATTTTATAATTGGGTTACCACTCAGTTTGGTTCTAAAATTAAAATTTTGCTTAGTGATAATGGGGGAGAATATGTCTCATTGTTTTACTCAATTTTTGCAAGAGCATGGTATTGAATCCCAATTGTCTTGTCCATTTACACCACAACAGAATGGTGTAGCTGAACGTAAAAACAGACATCTTCTTGAAGTTGCCCGCTCTCTCCTTTTTTCCATGCATGTCCCACCGTCGTACTGGTCTGAGGCTATCCTAACCTCATGCTAGCTCATCAATCGCATGCTATCCAGAGTTCTGCTGGACAAATCACCCATTGATCTTCTCTCTCTTCATAAACATATTCCTCTTCTTCCCTTACATATATTGGATGTGCCTGCTTTGTTTACCAATTTTCTGGTGATAAACTTTCCCCCCGTGCTGTGAGGTGTGTTTTTTTGGGATATTCCCCATTCCATAAAGGCTACCAGTGTCTTGATCCAGTTACTGGCAAAACACGTGTCTATGGATGTCACCTTCTTCGAAATAGTCCCTTATTTCTCTTTACCATCTGTCCCTTCTCCAGTTCTTCCTCTCCTCCCTCCTGACTTGAGTCCTACTGGCTCTGACGTGCGTCCCACTAGCACTGCTAAGCCCACTCTGGTATATCACCGTAGACAGATAAGGCCTCCGATTCGTGAGAACACCACCACGTCATCTGTTCTCGGCCCAAATCCTTCCATTACAGATGCCTTTGATCTTCTCATTGCCCTTCGCAAAGGTAAACGTACTTGTACCTCACGTCCCTTTGACCATTTTGTGTCTTATCATGCTGTCTCTCCTGCCTATCACACTTTTCTTGCAGCTTTGGACAGTACTAAGATACCCAAGCGGATTGACACCGTTCTCCGTGATCCCTTGTGGAAGGCAGCTATGGAAGAGGAACTCACAGCCCTTGAGCAGAATCACACATGGGACATGGTTCCCCTGCCTCAAGGTAAAACTCCAGTCGGGTGCAAATGGGTTTTTGCTTTAAAACATAATCCGGATGGCTCCATCGCCTGATATAAAGCTCGTTTCGTTGCCAAAGGATTCACACAAACTTATGGGGTGGACTATCAGGAAGCCTTCTCCCCCGTGGCCAAGATTACTCCTATTCGCATATTGGTTTCCATTGCCACTACTTATGACTGGCCGCTGCATCAGTTAGATGTGAAGAATGCCTTCCTTCATGGTGATCTCCATGACGAAATCTATATGCTTCTACCACCAGGGTTTGTTAATCAGGGGAGCCGCAGTCTGTCTGCAAACTCCGAAAAGCTCTATATGGCCTCAAGCAGTCTCCACAGGCATGGTTTGAGAAGTTCAGTAGTGCACTGTTGCCTTATGGTTCTCTAGACGTTAGATGGATCATTCAGTTTTTATCTACCGTCTTCACTGTGTGGTCATGATTCTAGTGGTGTATGTTGATGACATTGTCCTCACCGGTAATGACGTCGTTGCCATAACTACCTTCAAAGAATATCCGCAGCGCACATTTGCTATTAAAGATCTTGGGCCATTGCGTTATTTTTTGGGTATTGAAGTCACTCATTCTTCTAGAGGACTCTCTTTATCTCAGCGCAAGTATGCTCTTGACCTTCTTCAGGATGCTGGATACTCTCGGTGCAAACCTGCTGACACTCCATTAGATGTCAATATGAAGCTCTCTGCTGCAGACGAGACTCCTCTTGATAGTCCTTCATTCTATCAGAAGTTGGTGGGGAAATTGATTTATCTCACTAGTACATGACCCGATCTCTCCTATGCAGTTGGTGTGGTTAGTCAGTTCATGCACTAACCACGGGATACCCATCTTCATGCTGTCTTCCGGATCCTTCGCTATCTTAAAGCTCATCCTGGCAGGAGTTTGTTCTTTGCACGACAGTCTTCCCACTCTGTTCGTGGCTATTCAGATGCTGATTGGCCGGCTCTCCTGATGATCGCCTCTCAACAACTGGCTACTTTGCCTTTTTGGGTTCTCTTCTAGTTGGATGGCGTAGTAAGAAACAATCTGTTATTGCTCGCTCCAGTGCTGAAGCTGAGTATCGTGCAATGGCCAATACTACAGCTGAGCTTCTTTGGGTCCGCCAGTTTCTTCAAGAATTGGGTTTTGCTCCACGTGACCCACTCATTATGTTTTGTGACAATCAGGTTGCCATCGACATTGCATCCAATCCAGTTTTTCATGAGCGGACCAAGCACATTGAGGTTGATTGTTACTTCCTATGACAACACATTTCTGAAGGCCGCCTTGTCACTCCTCATCTGAAGTCCTCTAATCAACTTGCTGACATTTTCACTAAGTTGGTTCCTCGAACTCAACTTGATTCCGTTATCAGCAAGCTGGGATTACTGGATATCTTCGAACCAGCTTGAGGGGGAGTGTTGTGGGACCCGACTTAAGTCGGGACCCATCTCTGGACAGACAGTGTCCAAGTTCAATGTATTTACATCGTCAACTTGTAATTAATGTTTTCCTTTTTTGGCCACCTTAATTGGCTCTCTCTCTCTCTCTCATATATATATCTGTACCCTCTAAGAGAGAATACATCAAAATACAATTCTGAGAATCATTATTCTCTGATATTCATTTCTTTTTCCTTTATTTCTTTTTATTATTAGATTCAACAGTAACGACCTGCCCTGACCTTCTAGCACAATATTGTCTGCTTTGGTCCCGCATCTGAGCCTGCACAGCTTTGCATCTGAGGACCCACGCTAGGGGATCCCTCAAAAGGCTTTGCGCTAGATTGAGAGGAGCCAACATCTTATATACCTGAGGACTACAAGCCCTCCAAGTGATGTGGGACTTGTGTACACACGCATTGGCGCAAATTCCCTGCATCCTGGCGGTTTTCTCTCCTCTTGGCCCTCTGGCTTTTCAGGCTAGGCCCCTCTCTAGGGCGGGGTACTACAACCTACCCCCTTAAGACCAGAGCCGCTCCCGGCTTGACAGCTGGTTGAGAGTCGCACCAGCCCACACCCTCAGTCCGAGAGTTGAACCTATGCTCTGATACCAATTGTATCGACCTGCCCCGACCTTCTAGCACAATATTGTCCGCTTTGGTCCTGCACCTGGGCCCGCACGGCTTTGCATCTGAGGACCCACGCCAGGGGAACCCTCAAAAGGCCTTGTGCTAGATTGAGAGGAGCCAACATCTTATATAACTAAGGATTACAAGCCCTCCAGGCGATGTGGGACTTGTGTACACACCCATTGGCGCAAATCCCCTGCATCCTGGCGATTTTCTTTCCTCTTGGCCCTCTGGCTTTTCAGGCTAGGCCCCCTCTGGGACGGGGTACTACAAGTGGGTTCCTTTAGTCCCCTTGTTGCAACAATTTTCTCTATTGGTGAGTCATTCACTAGGATAGAGTAGGATGAGTCCTGAACACAAGCTCTCATCCAGTGTCTCCATCTGGGTCCCAACCCTTCTGGTTAAATTGATAGTCTACGAACGCCTAGCTCCACTTGATCATTGGCTTTCTCCATGTCTAATTTATGTAAATTCCTCTCTTTTATCCCTACGTCTGGAGTGTATTATTTTGTTTGCTATCAAAACCCCACCTAGGATTTGTCGACCCTCGATGAATCTACCCTGAGTTTCACCTATTACCTTGCTAATGGCGAGGACTTTGGCTAGGAGTTTATAAATGCACCCAACTAAGCTGATAGGTCTGAAGTGAGAGAGCTTCGAAGCCCCTTCTTTTTTCGGGATTAAAGCAATTAAGGAATTTTTTAACTCCTTATTCAGAATACCTCTACAATGAAACTCATTGAAGAATCTTAGGAAGTCCTCACATAGAAACCCCCAACATGACTCAAAAACTTGAAATTAAAACCATTTGGGGTTGGTGCCTTGTCTCCATTGGCATTTGTGAGGGCTTCCATAATCTTTTTTTTCGGGTGTCAAGTCAGCAGGCTTACATTCAGAATACCTGGCATCATGTAATAGATTGAGAGCATACTTTCGTTGAGAAAGATAAAGTCCAGTGGGGGAACGAGCTACCTCAATCCCAATAAAGTAGTGGAGAGGCCCCAAATATTTAATATCAAAGGTGCATTGTAGATAGACTTTGAATGCAGAAATGACGCTTGCCAATAAGGACAATTTGTCAACATATACTACAAGAATCATCACCGCTGAGTTGACGCTGTAGATGTGACGACCCGATCCTACCCATCATAATATTGTCCGCTTTGGGTCCCACGGGCCCGATGTGGGACTTCTCCACATGCCCAGTGCCCAGCTTGGCGCTTTTCTCTCCCTCTGGCGCCCTTCTGGTCCAAGGCTAGACCCCTCAATTGGGCGGGGTCTCATAGTAGAGAAACATTGAATGATCTGCCTAGCACCGAGAAAAACCATACAGCAATAAAGAACTACTGAATTTATCAAACCAGGCCCGTGAAGATTGCTTAAGGCCTTAGATAGCCTTCTTGAGTCGGCATACAAAATGTGTCTCCCCTTGTCTGACAAACCCAGGATGGGGAAGCATGTAAACTTCTTCCTGTAGATCATCATGTAGAAAAGCATTCTTCACATCCAATTGATGGAGGGGCCAGTCACGAGTGGTAGCAATAGAAATGAATACTTAAACAGAAGTATTCTTGGCGATAGGAGAGAAGGTTTCCTGATAATTGACCCTATATGTCTGTATAAAGCCTTTGGTAACCAAACGAGCCTTATATCTGGCAATGGACCTTTCAGGATGATGCTTCAAAGCAAAGACCCATTTGCACCCAATGACAGTCTTTCCAGGAGGAAGAAGGACCATCTTCCAGGTATTATTTTTTTCAAGGGTTACTAATTCCTCTTCCATTGCGGCTTTCCAGGAGGGATCACGAAGAGTAGTATCGATCCGCTTTGGAATTTTAATGTTGTCTAGGGCTGTAACAAAATTGTAATAGGAAGGTGAAACAACATGACAGGACACAAAACACACTCAATGGGATGATCAGTACAAGTATGCTTACCTTTTCGAAGCGCAATAGGAGGATCATGGTCAATCGTTGACTGATCTGGGATATTGGCAAATGAATGAGGGGGTTAGCTGCAGTTGAAGGCGTGGGCTGCCTACGGTGAGACACCAACAAGGGGCTTTGTAGGGCCGAAGGACCAATATGTGTAGGGAGAAGAGGAAGAACAAAAGAAGAAAGAGGAGAAGGAGATGGATCTGAACAAAAGTAAGGAACTCTCTCAAAAAATGTGACATCCATGGATACATATGTCTTCCCAGTGAGGGGATCAAGACACTTATAGCCTTTGTGGAAGGGAGAGTATCCTAAAAAACACATTTCATGGCCCGGGGAGATAATTTATCACAAAAAAAACTGGTGAACAAAACAGACACACCCAAAGACATCCAATGGAAGAAAAGGGACTTGTCTATGCAAGGAGATAAGGTCAAGAGGGGATTTGTTCTGTAGACTCAAGATGATATGTGGTTAATAAGGTACCATGAGATTAAAACAGCTTCAGGCCAATATGACTAGGGGACATGCATGGTAAAATGAAGGGCACGAACAAGCTCAAGCATGTGACGATTTTTCCTTTCAACTACACCATTTTGTTGAGGTGTAAATGGCCAAGAAAGTTGAGACTCTATACCATGGTCTTGAAAAAATTAGATAAATGAGTGCGACAAATATTATCTCCCATTATCACTATGTAAAATTTGGATTTTGCAAGAAAATTGGACTTTCTTAAAGCATCTCTTAAAATTTCAGGCATTCTTAAATCTCGATGAACTTTTCTTTAAATGATTTTTTTTTTTTAAAATTTTCTTGTTGCTTTATCAATTCACTCTATTGGTTAGATAGAAACTTGCATTCTTTGTTATTGGGAGATACAAGCATTCAATTTCATGAGAACAAGTATTTCTTAAAATTTCATGCATGCTTTAATCTTGTTGAACTTTCTCTTTAATGTTTTTGTTGTGATTTTCTGATAGCTTTATCAATTCCATACCATTGATTAGATGGGGAAGATGCAATCCTGTGTTATTAGAACATAGGGTGACCTTTTTTTTCTTGGCTATCAAGTTTTTCTTAGTTGCTATCTTGTTTTTGTTCCCTTATTTGAATTCACTTTGTTCAGGTGCATAATTTGATGATCAATTTTTCTATGATTTGGTTCCTTGTGCAGTTTGCAATTTCTTCCGGAATCCTCACTGTCTGCACAATGAGCAGCCTTTTCATGTATAGCAATAAGACAGTGGTGTTCACATACTTCTTTTTGTTTGGTACTCAGTGCAATCACACTTTCCTTTTTAATCTCTACATTCTTCTCACGGGCAAAAACAGCAGTCGCAGTGGGCACACTTTCTTTTGTTGGAGCCTTCTTTCCTTACTACACTGTCAATGACCCTTCTGTTTCTATGTTAGTATTATTGTGACCACAATTTTCTTTATGGATATGAAAGATTTATTTTATTTTATATAAAATTTTCTCTTTGCTTCTGATGCCATTGATCCAATGCACACTGACTACATCACATGGCATTATGTAATACTATGTTGTGCCTACTCAGTCCATGGTGTTTAGCTGGTTCAGAAGGGTGTAGTACAGATGATTGGTGCCCTGGAATCATACTGATTGGATGATCTCTCTCTTTCTCCCTCTCTCTCTCTCTCTCTCTCCCCCCCCCACCCCCTTTTAGCTGGTTCAGAAGGGTTAGTACAGATGATTGGTGCCCTGGAATCATACTGATTGGATGATCTCTCTCTCTCCCTCCCTCCCTCCCTCCCCCCTCCTCTTCCTTTCTTGAGAGCGTGCTCATTGGATGATCTTAGCAATTATTTTGGAGGTTCATTAACTGGATGGTTGAATTGTATTATATTATGGAGGCCCTCCCCGTTCTATCCACCTGTTTGCCCTGGATAGTGGTGAGTCATACATTGTTACCATTTAAAAATAATGGTAGGTCCCACATGGTGGTGCACAACGTAATAGTTTCTGCAGCACAATATGGTGTGGTTAGTGCACACTGGATCAGTATTCTTCTTCCTAATTTTATGGTAATGAAATTTGTTGGAATCTCTGTATTGATAGGATATTGAAGGTCTTGGCTTCTTTACTTTCACCTACAGCCTTTGCTCTTGGGACAGTAAACTTTGCTGATTATGAGCGTGCTCATGTTGGTGTCCGTTGGAGCAATATATGGCAGGTAGATATACTACATATATGAAAGTGTTTCTTGCATTTTGTTGCTCTAATTCGTTTTCTGAACATTTCAAATTTACTTTCTGTAGGCTTCCTCTGGGGTAAATTTTCTGGTATGCCTCCTGATGATGATGCTCGATTCAGTGTTGTACTGTGCCATTGGGCTCTATCTGGATAAGGTATTGTTCTAGCTTCTTAACAACTTCTTAAAATGTGTGGGTGTGGATGTGGTTTTTGTTGGAGAGAGTGGGCAACGGGCATTTTGGATAAGGTTTTACTTATCTTTTTGTTAATGAAGGTGATGTGAATGAAACATTTTCTAAAATGGTGCTTCCAAACTTGCATTGTGGAGAAACATGTCAAAGAAGCATCAAGTTGTGTTCCGTTCTCTATGTTTTTGATGGGCTAAAATACATATGCAATTAATCCATGTGTTATTCAAGAAGAAACCACTATTTTTTTTTTTTAAGAAATTTCAAGAAGAAACCAGCAGTCATGAAATATATACTTGTGTACGAAGGGCTGGAAACAAAGCATCCAAAGGAGGTCTGCATGTGTCCCTAAGATGATCCACCAAGCAGCCCTTATCATAATCATCATTATCATCATCAAGCTGCCGTTTATTCAGGATTGTATTTTTTAGTTCTACTTTAAGTAACCCTATCAGAATTCCTGTTTTCCATCACTCTGCAGTCCATCATGCCCTTAAGTGTGTCAGTCTAAGGCTTCAATGGCCTCTACCTTCTCCTAGTATCTTCTATGTGTAACCTTTTGTTTCTTCGTCTTGGATTGGTTTTGAATTTTCGCTCACTTGGAGAGGCCAAATAGCCTATACAATGGCAGCATTAAGATGAACCCTGTATTCAGATTTTTTTTTTTTCTTTTCCTTTGTTTCAGTTTTACTTGGGAGCTTTCGTTTATTAAGCTGTTAAAAAATAATTTTTAGATAGTTTCTCTAGCTATTTTTGGAAAGTAAGGGCGTCTTGGAACTATGTGCATTTGTAAGGTGATGTTGGTTTTAATTATGAGTTTTAAGTGTTATATTATTCTGCTGCGCACCGATCAAAGAGTCAAATGAGGTGGCAATCCTTCCCATTTGGAAAGATTACACATAGCGAGGTAAGGGGAGTCGGCAAATGCAATCAAATGGGCAAAGGGATAAAAGCGCTCCCCCCCCCCCCCTTGGAGATTGATCACTATGGTAAGGGAGATTAGGGCCTTGGCTTCAGGGCTTGACGTCTCCTTTGTGCAGATTATGCAAACAACCAACGGAGTGGCACACTACTTTTCCATGTTTGGAGTTGATGACCATCACTCAGGTGTATTTTTCCTATGATTTGGGATGGGGTCTATCTGATTGTGCCCTGTTTCAACAACCGTGCTTTTACTATCTTTGATGTACCGTAGTGTTATGTGTTTTCTTTTCATCTCGATTTTGTATTTTCTTTCATTCCTGGTCTAATCCTTTTAGACCCCTTTTTCTTGAAGCATTTGTAACTTTTTCCTATATGAATAAAAATTTCACTGTTACCGCTCAAAAAAAAAAAAAAAAAAGAGTACATGCAACATGGAGCCAGCCCCAATAAGGAGGATTTTCTTTCTCGTTCTTCTCTTCGAAGCAATCAAGGATGGCAAGCATTTATGGGTTCCCATGGGTCCTTCTCTTAGGCCCTCCTCTTTTTTGAATTTTTTTTTAAAAAATATCTTTTGCGTAATTATCTCTTAGAAAATGTTAATTCTTTCATTAGCTAGGTGGTGCAGTAGGGACATGTGTCTATGAAGGAACAATGGAATAAGTGTAACTAGATTGGCAAGATTCTTGTGCCAACCTTGGACAACACATGCATATGGACGCCCAAACCTATTGGAGTTCTCTTAGTTTTATTTATTCCTTTTCATGTATTAATAGGGGTGTTTGGTACCTCATGATGCAATACAATCTTGAGTTTCTTTTCTTCCAACCTTATAGGTTGTTTTATCATTGAAATTCTTGTTGGATTTGTGGAAGAATTCTGAGATTTCAATTTATTTTAATGGAGCGTGGTAATACCCAGTGAGTGAATTTACTTTCAATTTTGCTGGTGAGATTTGAATATTTTTCCATTGTGAGACAAACAATTCAGGGGTTTCCTCTAATCTTTTGAGCCCTATTTCTTCAACGATCTATCTTGGGTTGGGATTTTTCATTAGCTATAAAATACCTAGTGTTTTCGCGATTCTAAGGTTCTACAGTGTTTTGAACCTAGAATTGCATTAGGAGTTCTCATGTTAAGATCCCCATGTGGGGACCAACTATGATTATAAGGGTGAGTTGGTTAGAAAAGTCTTATGCTGGGATATTATGCCTTCCAAAAATTGCTTCATTGATCGACTCCAGTATGGTTTTAACGGCCCAAAAAATCAATGGTTGATAAGGATGTACCTTTTATTAAGTTTCAATTCAATGGTTGGTGTAGCTTGGTGATTGGATCCAATCATAGTAGTCAAGGTGCAATGCACAGTCAAGATAGTAAAAGCCTAGACATAAATAAGATGTGCCCTTGATTAGTATGGATAATTCAAAGGGTGCAAATGGGGCCTAGAATGGGTCCGACATGAGGGGTTCTTGGTTGCACACACACACTTGGCCCACATGAAATCATAGGGATGGTTTTTTGGAAAGGGGCCTAGAATGGGCCGTACATGAGGGGTTCTTGGTTGCACACACACACTTGGCCCACATGAAATCGTAGGAATGGTTTTTTGGAAAGGAATATGCTTGGATATTATGTAGATTGTAAACGACACTTATGTGAACCAAATAGGAAGGAGATCTTGATGTACAAAGCGATTCTTAGCTGTTTTGAGTTGGTTTTAGGTTTTAACCATCTACTCAACCATCTTGGGTTACTATTTCCTTGCCTCCTCTGCTCAACCATCTTCTCTGAAGTTATCTGCAAAAGGTTTTGATGGTTGGATTCCTACCATACTGTTTCTTGGGGATTTATTTCCGCCAATGATGATGATCGATCCCGCTCCTCAGCCTCTTATGTCTTTTACAACCTGGGAAATATCACTGAAGCTCATCCCAATTCTTTTGCCAATTTTAATAATTTTTGCCGTATCCTCTGTTGCATATCCTTTTTTTTTTAGTTCTCGAATGATTTTTCCTTCTTCCATTTTCCCCCCTTTTTTTTTTTCCCTTTTTTTTCGTTTTGGAGTAGATTCAGAATGGTTCCTCTTCTTCTTCAATGTCTGCAACTTGTTTTTCCTGCAGTTCCTCTTCTTCTTCTTTGTCTACGTCTTGTTTTTCCTATATCGCCTTATTGTCGTGGATGGAAGTCGACTTTCCGATCTCCTCTGAACCAGCATCGACTTCAACTGGCAAATCTCTTGGAGAGGAAATCTTTCCTTTGCAAGTGACATTCGTGGGATTGTTTTCATATTGCTTCCTGTGTTTCCTGGGATGGAATTTGGATCTGTTTGGGCTCCACGGCGCTAACAGACTCATTGGAACTGGGCCTTGTAGCCAAGTACAAAGTCTGGCCCGAAACCCAACCTTTAAGCAATGTGTTTATTTTTCCTTTTGCATGCTCCACGCATGCGAGCTCCTTTTCAATTTTCGATAAAAGGGGATGTGAGTTCAGGAAATGCCAGATCCCTCATTGGTTGCCGATTCCATTCCTTCCCTTCGCATCTTCTCATTGGTTTTCCTCTGCCGCTCGCTTGTTTTTCTGCTTCCCGCCGCTGCCTTAGCTTTTGTGGAGCTTGCATGACGAGCACATGTCCCCATGTTCCTTGAGATCTGAACCGAATGAAGAGGCGATGGTTGTGACTGAGTTGGATTGCAGGAAAACTGCTCCGACGACGAAAACTGGGGCAGAGACTCCATGGATTCAACAATAGCAAAATCAAATGAAGTACCCTTGAGATTCAACTTCACCAAATGAGGAATTTGATCTGTAACCTTAAGTTCGAGCAACAAGTTGAGGGTAGGGCAATCTTCCCTACTCAGATTGCGAGAATCCACTTCCAAAACTCTTCTAAGCCTTCTGCCGAAAGCTCGCATCAATTCCTCGTCCATCCTTCCAACGTGTAACCAAAGCATCTTACCCAAGTATTTCGAGTTTGCTCAAAACCGTTAGGAGTCCAAGGTCCCAAGACTTTGTTAAGCCCCAAATGGTGAAGAGGATTTCAGGAGTGATTCCATCTCTGCTTTTGAACTGAGACCAACAAGGAAGCGCGATTCATCCAGACGGCTGATTTTAGGGTTGAGTAATCCGTTTTGGCAGAGGAACTGGAGCACATCATATTGCTTCAGATCCATCACAGACGAAAGGATAATCGCTTTTGACAACCAATCCTTCAGCTTTTGTTCCTCGACAGGTGGGATCATCAGTTCTATTTCTTTGATTTCCGGCAAGATCTTGGATTGTCTTGGCCTAGTAGACGCCACCACTTCTGACCATTTCCTTCCAGTTTTGGTGGGAACAGAAGAAGCAACACCGAAAAGTGGGTTAGGATTCACCGTCGCCACAACTTGGACCCCTGGTTTTCTGTTCGTTGAAAGTGAGCCAGATTCACTTGGAAGCGACGACCTTCCACAAGATGTTGAGTTCACGAACTGCTCTTCCAGCCACGTCCTCATTGCTTAATCGCACGAAGCCAAAAGTACGACCAACTGCATTCTTTTTCCTAGGGACAAAAGTGTCTTAGAATCTTCCCCCAGCGATGGAAAAGCCAACGTAGCCAACTGTTGGTGATGAGATCTGGCAGATTTCCAACAAATAGCGAGATTGATGCTTCATCTCTAGTGCTTCTGTGCCTTTGTCTCCTTTGCTGCTGCCACCCCTGCTCCTCTGCTGCCTCCCTACTGCCCTTCAGGTCCTTTCCCTGGTCATCGGAGAATCGGTTATGAATCTCTCCTCCCCTAGTATTCTCTAACTCTCTCTTGTTCTCTCCTTTTTTTTTTTTTCTCGTTCTAACTTTTCTTTTCCCTCAAGCTCATGCTCACGTTCACGCTCTCGCTCTTTCTCTCACTCACTCATCTCTCTGATACATCTCTCTCCTAGTTGTGCCTTGTCTTCAAATTTGCAGTTTTCAAAATGACAAACCAATACCAATCTCTCTCTTTTCAGACTCCTCAAACACCCACTCCACACCCCCACTCCTCCTACCCTGGTTTCCTTTCCCTCTAGCTAAATCTTAAAAGTGACTTTGCCATCCACCCTCAACATGTCAAGGAGAAGATCAGATCCAGCTCCTCTATTTCACAGCTCGAGAACTTAAAAGAAATGGCAACAAGCCTTTTTTTTTTTTAATTAATTGGGTAGTGGGAGAATGGTGAATATCAACATTCAATGATACCTAGATCTCTGGCTTTTTCCACAAGTTTATTCAAACTTTTTTTCACTTTGCAATATTTTGGATCTAGAATTTCTATATATATACATTTTTTCCAGGTTCTTCCTAGAGAGAATGGGGTTCGGCATCCGTGGAACTTTTTATTCAAAAAGTGTTTTTGGTTAAAGAAAAGCTCAACCTCTTACCATGCTGGCAACTACATTCCTAAAAATAATGATAAGATGGGGAAAGAGACAACATTTGTTGCTAAAGATGAACCTGCTGTTGAAGCAATAAGCTTGGATATGAAACAACAAGAACTTGATGCCAGGTACCAATTTTTGAAAAATTCTTTTTGAATCCTTCAACTATTTTAATTGATTCCATTGACAACCTTTAGTTTTTTTCATAGATGCATCCAGATTCGGAATCTGCACAAAGTCTACATGACTAAGAAGGGAAAATGTTGTGCTGTCAATTCATTACAGCTCACGTTGTATGAAAATCAGATTCTTGCTCTTTTAGGTATGATGTTTTATTTCATTTTTGTTATTATTATCTCTATAGGAAAAAAACTTTTGGTTGACTATTTCACCATTGCATCTGTTTGATCTTAGGTCATGTTTATCGATCATGTTTATTGTTTCTAGACAACAAAATATCAATGTTCCTAACAGCTTTAATGTTATCTTAATTACAAAGGTTATTTTAATTATTATTGCTATTGTTATTATTATTACTTCGTCATTTATACATAATTTATGTCTACTTATTATAATTATTGTTATTATGTTAACAGATAATGATGTTAACTATTTTCTACCATGAAAGCACATGCTTGTTTTAATTTGAAATATTTTCCAACAAAGTATTTGTACAAATTGAATTAGCTTCACAATATTGGAAATTTATTGCTTCCCTTAGAAGTTATAAGCATACAATGTTTATTACATATATATAAATTTATGAAGGGATCATAGTTGGGTTTTCAGTCGTAAATGAATCTCAAACTGTTTTTCTCATTGAAAGTTGTCAGCTAGAGCTTCGTAATATGTCTATGGCTCACTAAGCTGCTACATTGGAAAGAAGAGGCCAAGTCGTCTTTGATTTTTTAGCTGATGCTATGCATCAGTCTCTTATGAACAGCATAGGGAAGGATAGTGGATACCTTAGAAGCATTGTCAACAACCGGCGGGACCAGTGACTAGCGATGCAGGGGAAGGATAGTGGGTACCTGAGAAGCATTGTCGACGGTTGGCAGGACTAGTGAGGGGATGGGAGCATAACTATTGATGGAAGGACTAGTGAGGGCCGGTTGAAGGGAGTGCTTTAATTACTTTGTTTATGGCTAATCTTCTGGATTTGACTTCTAGAAGCTACAAGGTTTCTCCAAGCAATGGGGTTTTGTCAGATATGTCTTCGTCTTGAAGAAGGATGCGATGGGATGAGTTTTTGGTTTCGTTAGGATGACTAATGGTCTCTAAGCAGAGAGTGCAATAAAGAGCCTCAATGGGTCCCTGCTCGAGGAAAGACGACTACATGTTGATCCCAGTCACTTCGGCAGAGATAAAAAGCTCTCTTTTACAAACCAAAAAGGCCCGGATGAAGAGGTGAAAAAGGTTAATAATTACCTTATCATCTCAAAAGGCAAAGAGAAGATCCTTGATGGAAGAAGTTGGACGGATGTGGTGGGAGAATCCTCAAAAACTGGTGGAAGGTTGTGATCAATCAAGGTCCTCACCTGAATAACTGCTCAATCGAACTGCGGTGAAAAAGGTAAATAATTGCCTTATTATCTCAAAAGACAAAGCAAAGATCCTTGGTAGAAGAAGTTGGACGGACGTGGTGGGAGTATCCTCAAAAAACTGGTGGAAGGGTGTGATCAATCAGGGTCGTCATCTGAATAATTGCTCGATCGAACTAATGCTAGAAACAAAAGAGGAAGGCAAAACCAAGGATTGGTTGTCGAGGTCTCTGGTGGCTTGCTTGTGGGAACACATTTCTGAGCGACATATCAAAGAATTTTGGCCGATGCAGGCTTCTCTACTCCCAAAATCAGCCTCGTTGGAGATAATTGCTTTCTGATAACGTTGAAATCAGTAAAGGAAATGCAAAAGGCAAAGGGCGCTCTTTGGTGATCGAAAAACTCAGGGTTCTTGTAGATGGTGTCCTAATATTTTCATGCACACCAGAAGGGTATTGTAGAAAAAACAAATCACAATGAAGACGAGAATTTACGTGGAAAGCCTCGAAGGGAAAAAACCACGGAGAAGATGAGCGTATTTCTTATTACGTCACATTGAAAATTACAACAACAATGTCTATATGATTACAAGCCAGTAAAAAGTCTGAAGTTATGGAGTCAAGCCAATTAAGACTCTCTTTTCAATCAACACTCCCCCTCAAGTTTTGTCGGAAATATTTATGGAGCCCAACTTGGATAATATCTTTTGAAATTTGGCAGGAGGAAGACTTTTTTTGAAAATATATGCAAACTGTTTATCACTGCGGGCAAACGGAGTACAAATAACGTTAACTTGAACATTTTCTCGAAAAAATTGAAAATACACCTCAATATGTTTAGTTCGCTCATGAAATATTGGATTTGAAGTAATCTGCATTGGAACCTGATTATCACAAAACATTTGTGTTGGTTGAGTCGAATCAAAACCCAAATCTTACAATAAAAGCCAAAGTCAAATAATTTCACTTGTGGTCGAAGCCATTACATGATACTATGCTTATGCACTTAATCGTGCAACGACATTATGTTTCTTACTCCTCCATGTTACCAAGTTACCTCCAACAAATGTACAAAAACCTGCAGTAGATTTTCAGTCAACTAGGCACCCAACCCAATCAACATCAGTGCATGCAGTAGTGGAACAGTGACCATGCCTGTGCATCTATATACCTATTCCTGGTGAACCCTTCAAATGCTGTGAAATTCTCCTATGGTGACCTGATATCAATAATGTGTTTCTCGATGGTGACCTGAAAAAAGAAGTTTACATGCTCCCACCTCCAGGCTTTATTAGACCGGGGGAGCAAGGGAAGGTATGTCGGCTTAAGAAAGCAATATATGGTCTCAAACAGTCTCTTCGGGCATGGTTTGATAAATTTAACACATCCTTATTAAATTATGGTTTTGCACGATGTCAATCAGATCATTTTGTTTATATATATTGTGCTGAAGATGTTGTTATACTTCTTGTGATTTATGTTGACTATATAGTCTTAGCATGGAATAATGAATCCTCTATCAATGTTTTTAAAGCCTATTTTCAACAATCTTTTGATGTTGGGAATTGATGTTGCTCGATCTTTTAAAGGACTTGTTCTTTCGCAATGTAAATATACTTTAGATCTTCTTCATGATGTTGGATATTCTGGATGCAAACCTACAGAGACACCAGCTTGATGTTAATGCAAATTTTTTTTTTTTTTTGCATCTGATGGGTCTCCTCTTCCTGATCATCGCTTTCATCGGTTGTTGTTAGGCAATCTCATTTATCTTAGCATCACCTGGCTTGACTTATCCTATGTTGTTGGCGTAGTCACTCAAGTTATGCATGCCCCAGGGGATGCCCATCTTCAAGCGGTGCTTGGAGGATTTTTGGTTATTAAAATGAAAATCCGACTTTACCACTCTATCTAAAACCCGCATTCACAACACGATAGCGGTGTCGGATTTTTTCATATCATTTTCTAAATATGTCCAATTTAAATTACTTGTAAAATAGTTTGGATAAGATTTAGAAGATATTTTGGAAGATCTTTTTAGTTGAGGAAGCTAATTTGGCTTTGAGTTGTGACTCATGCCATCCACCTCATCACCAAGATGAGTGGATGGGATTCAATTGAAGAAGGATTTTGAGAATCTATAAATTCTTCGTTATCTTAAGCTCATCCTGGAAGACGTCGTTTTATAAACATCATCTTCAACTAGTTATTTGAGGTTACTCAGATGCTGATTTGGTTGGTTCTCCAGATGACCGTTGCTCGACTATAGGATATTGCATTTTTTTAGGATCTGATTTGGCATTTTCTTGTAGCAAGAAAGAGATTGTTATTTCTCGTTCCGGTGTAGAGATTGAATATCGTGCAATGACTAATACTACCTGTGAATTACTATGGTTCAAGCAATTTCTAGCCGAGTTGGATTTTGCTACATCTGTACCCTTATTGATGTTTTGTTATAATCAGGCTGCAATCAACATTGCGATCAATCCTGTATTCCATGAGCGAAGAAATCATATTGAAATTGATTGCCACTTTCTTCGCCAACACGTTATTGCATCATATTCTCACTCCTTATTTGCAATCTAAGGATCAACTTGTTGATATGCTCACCAAGGCCATCTCTCGGTCACAACTTGATGACGTCTTAAGCAAGTTGAGTTTACTCGATATCTTTGCAACAACTTGAGGGGAAGTGTTGTAAATATGGTATAATTTCATATTTTACATGTGTGTTTGACTTTTAGATATCATTGATTGTAAATGATTGTAAACGATCTTTCTTTCCTTTTGATTATCCTTGATTGGCTTCTCTGTATTCTATATATACATGTATCCTCTTCTCTTTTATGATCAAGCAATACAATACATAGAGAATTTGATGCAGGAAAAAGGATGAGATAGTCCCAAATGCGTAATGCAATTATGAAAGGGTCAAAATAATGCTTCCTAAGGGCTGAAATTAAAGGTCCAAATTAATAAGTGCAATAAAAACAATATAAATTTACCACCAAACAATCATGCAATTCTTGAAATTTCAATGTGAACAATTATGTTATAGTTTAGACCAAGCCACAACTCAAAGTAGAAGACCCTCAAAACAAAGGGGCTTGTCAAATTCAACATATAATAGATCTATCATCAAAATAGGGTTAAATCTGCCGGTCTAGTATCTAAATTATTACAAAACCAGTATGGGACTGTAACGACCCATCCTGCTAGCACAATATTGTCCGCTTTAGGCCTACAGACATAGGCCTGCAAGGCTTTGCTTTGGCGAGCCAACCCACTGTTGCTCCCAAAAGGCCTTGTGCTAAAAGGAGGAGTGCTACCACTTATATACCAGGGAATTTCCAATGCAACTAGTAATGTGAGACTTTTTTCCTCCATAGACACGCTCCACATTATAACCCCCTCTGGGGTGGGGTATTACAATCTACTTCCTTTAAAGCTAGAGCCGTCCCCAGCTCTGCACACACGAGAACCAAGCCCACACCCTCAGGCAGAGAGTTGAACTATTCTCTGATACCATTTGTAACGACCTGTCTGCTAGCACAATATTGTCCTGCTTTGGGCCCACACATACAGGCCCTGCACGGTTTTGCTTCATTTTCTTCTGTTCTGTTCTATGAAATCTACCGCTGCATGAGGGTTATAATACCCTATGTAACTGAAGTTGGTTGGGCCTGGTTCGAAACTGGGCCCAGGCCTAGCTGGGCTGCTCTGCATCAGAATTATCTCTCTTTTCTTTCTTTTTTTCCCAATTTTCATTATAACAATGGATACATAGGCCAATATCAGACGAGATAGAATTCAATAGAGTAACAAAGGAAATGGTAGGCTGGTTAGAATAGGAGTTTAGCTTAGAGTAAAGTAGGTTGGCTCTTGGTAGCTTAGTGGGGGATAAAGTTTTGGGGCCAAATGGTTTCAACTTAGTTTTATTAAAACTTATTCGGATACGATCGGCCCTGATTTTGTTAAGATTTTTAAAGAATTTCATGAAAGCTGGTAAGATCAGTAAGGGCTTGAAAAATTCTTTCATAACCCATGTTCCAAAAAGAGACGGACCTTCGGAATTATCCCCCTTTAGACCAATTAGCCTAATAGAATGTGTTTCGAAACTATTGGCTAAGGTTTTGGTGGGAAAATTGAAAGAAGTACATAACGAGATTATTGGAGAATCTGAAGGGTCGTTCATAAAGATAGGCAAAATTTGGACGAGTGTTGATGGCTAAGGAATTGCTCCATATAAGGAAAAAAGATAGGAAGTCTAGGTTTCTATTTAAAATTGATATGGAGAAAGTATATGATGATGTGAACTGGAGCTTTGTTGAGTACTTGTTTGGTAGAATGGGTTTTGGCTAGCGTCAGAAGTATTGGATGAAAGCATGTGTCGAGAATACGTCTTACTCTGTGTTAGTCAATGGATCCCCAATTGATCCTATTATGGCTAATAGGGGTCTTAGGCAAGGCGATCCCCTTTCCGCTTTCATTTGTACTCTGGTGGGAGAAGGCTTCAATATAAAGCTAGGTCCTTGAGCATAATTAGACGCTTTCTTATGATAGAGAGGGTACAAGTTGTATCCTATCTGCAATTTGCGGATGACACTCTATTCTTGTGTAAGGCATGTAGGGATGAAATCTTAGGGTACAAAGCAGTTTTAAGGTGCTTTGAATTGGTCCCGAGGCTTAGAATTAACCTAAGAAAGAGCACCTTAATAGGGATTGATGTGGAAGAGGATCTGCTTATAAGAATATGTAATGCTCGCTCCCGCCTAACAAAATATTGTCCGCTTTGGTCCCCTCAACTGGGCCTGCACTGGCTTTGCTCTGAGGACCCATGCTAGGGGAGCCCTCAAAAAGCCTTGTGCTAGAAGAAGGAGAGTCAACCTCATATATACCACAGGAATTCGCCCACACTGGGCTGATGTGGGATTGTGAACATGCTGCAGGTGTTGGGCGCTGTTCACTTGGCGATTTTCTTTCCCCTTGGGTGCTTAGGGTCTTGTGGATCCCCCCTTACGACCCGAGCCACCCTTGGCTCGATCATGCAACAACCCACACCCTCAATCCGAGAGTTGAACCGTGCTCTGGTACCATTTGTTACAACCCGCTCTTGCCAGAACAATATTGTCCGCTTTGATCCCCTCAACTGGGCTCGCATGGCTTTGCTCTGAGGACCCATACCAGGGGAGCCCTCAAAAGGCCTTGTGCTAGGAGGAGGAGAGCCAACCTCATATATACCACAGGAATTTGCCCACACTAGGCGATGTGGGATTGTGAACAAGCCCTAGGCGTTGGGCGTTGTTCACCTGACGATTTTCTCTCCCCTTGGACGCTCAAGGTCTTGTGGGTCTCCCTCTGGGGCGGGTCATCACAGAATAGCATAAGAGTTGGCCTGTTGAAGCGGAAGGCTTCCTTTCACTTATTTAGGCTTGCCAATCAGTGGGAGTTTTAAGTCTAAGAGGTTTTAGGCTCCGGTAGTTGGAAAAAGGCCGCCGAGTGGGGTAGGATTACTTGTCCTTAGACGGCAGGCTGACCATCATTAAATCAGTTTTGGCTGATCTTTTCTTGTACTTTAGGTCAATCTTTGACTTGCCAAAGGGGATTGTTAATAGGTTGGAACAGTTGTTTAAAAACTTTTTATGGGGAGATAAGGGGACGTACCTATATCTAGGAATGAGGAAGATGAGTGTATCTAGACCGATGATTTATGCGGCTTTTACTAAGTCTAGTGAGGGGTTGATTTGGCACTAAAAGGCTCAAACAATGGGTACTACCTTAGTTTCTCAGCCTGGTCAAGAGTGGCCTCCCAAAGGGTTTAAGTTTTTGTTTGGTGCGTGCTTAATAAAAACATACTATCTAAGGTGGAACTTAACAGGAGGGGTATCTTGATTTCTAGTGACATCCTAACATGCATTCTTTGTGGCCATTAGGAGGACACTGACCATTTGCTCGGGAGATGCTTGATTGTGAGAAACCCATGATCTAGATTTGCTTCTATGATGGGAGTTTCATGGGTCTTTGATGGTTCTTACATTGGAATTGAAAACAACCTGGTATACCATCCTAGCAGCTATCCTATGGTCTGTTTGGAAAGACAAGAACATGAGAATCTTTGAGAACATAGTCTCCGAGGAGGATGATATTTTCCAAACGGGTAAAATAGAGACTCTGAGCATGGTTAGTGGCTAGTAAGGAATTTAAAGGGTGCAATATGATGGACTTCCATAGATCTTGGGGAGGTTGCATGAGTGGTGGACCTAGCAAGGAGGTAAGAAGAAAGAATGGTCTTCTCCACCGCTTGGAGTGTTACAATTTCTTGTTGATGGGGCTCAAGGGGTACACTAGGGCCAACAAGGATGGGATGGGTCTTGCATGATTCAACGTCCTTAGTGTTTTTAGAGTCATTGGGTCTGAGGGAGTCAAATGAGGTAGAGCTTTTAGGTATTAGGAGAGCCTTGTCTTTGTGGGTGGGCGGGTATTGGTCAGGGGAAGCTAATAATTGTGGGGGATTCAGTAAACATGATTAAAGCGGATCTAAATGTGTAACGACCCGTCCTGTTAGCACAATATTGTCCGCTTTGGGTCTACACGAGGACCCGCACTGGCCTTTCTTTGGCGAGCCAACCCACTGTAGCTCCCAAAAGGCCTTGTGCTAGAAGGAGGAATGCCACTACTTATATACCAGGGAACTTCCAATGCCACTAGCAATGTGGGACTTTTTGGGGCAGGGTATTACAATCTACCCCCCTTAAAGTCAGAGCCGTCCCCAGCTCTGCACACACAACAACCAAGCCCACACCCTCAGGCAGAGAGCTGAACCATGCTCTGATACCATTTGTAACGACCCAGTCCCGCTAGCACAATATTGTCCGCTTTGGGCCTACACACTGACCCGCACGGCTTTGCTTTGGCAAGCCAACCCACTGTTGCTCCCAAAAGGCCTTGTGTTAGAAAGAGGAAGGCTACTACTTATATACCAAGGAACTTCCAATGCCACTAGCGATGTGGGACTTTTTGGGGCAGGGTATTACAAAATGTCCTCTTTGGAAATTGGTTTTAGTAGCGAGAGAGATTTCCTTCTCGCTTGTCATAAGGTCAGCAAACGGAGGCAAACTTTTTAGCAAAATGGAGGGTGAATAAGGAGCATGAGGATGTTTTTTTCCTTTGATATGGGGGAGTGATTAAAGGATTTTAGGGTTTATGTTGTACGTTTGTCTAAATTTCTAATTTTTTTTTTTTAAGGCTAAGTCTCTTATATCCGTCACTTGTACTCTATTTTACTTTATTAATATAATTTCTTGTTGTTATTGTTAAAAAAAGAAGTCGTGTTTTATTTTTTGTCAATAAACAAATTTGCACAGTTTAAAAGCCATTTTTGAACTATTATCCCCCTCTGCCTTTTGTTGTGCCTTTTATTGAGTGACATTCATATGATTTCTTTCTTTGTAAGGGCATAATGGAGCTGGTAAAAGCACAACGATTTCCATGCTTGTTGGCCTTCTACCACCAACTTCTGGGGATGCTCTGGTTTTTGGCAAAAGTATTAGAACTGACATGGTAAGTTCTATCATTTCGACCACCACCACCAATACTATCATCAGCATTGTGAGCTATTACTAATTTTTTGGCCTGAAATATTAGGACTAGATGATAAGTTCTATCATTTCAACAAGGTTGGATTTTTTTTGAAGACTCCCACCATTGTTACAACCATCACCACAATCACCATCAACAGTAGCATCATTCTAACACCATCAACTCCATCAGCATCAACATTAGCATCGTCAGCATCATCAATGTCATCATTATGAGCGAGGAAAATGGAGTGACAGAGAGAGTGAGAGAAAGAACCAGGGAGAAATCGAGAGAGAGAGTTGGAAAGAGAACATATTCATCCGGAGAAAAGAGATGACGATTAGTAGAACCAGTAGGGGGATTGGGACACAACTGATGGAGAAGGATGGCAACAAGCCACATGGAGAAGACATCGCGTAAGGAAGGCTTCAATCACCTTGTTCATTGCAAATCTGCCGGATCCTACGACTGGAAGCTGCCTGCAGGGTCTGTTTAGACAATGGGGGACGGTAAGGGGTACTTTCGTTTCGAAGAAGAAGGATGCAACTGGTAGCGCTTTTGGCTTCATTAGAATGGCCAACGGGCTCAGGCAGAAAAAAACGATTAAGGAGCTTAACGACTACTTGCTTGAAGGCAGGTATCTGTAGGTGAACCCAGTTCAATTTATGAGAAATGGAATTCGCCACTCGTCCATCAGAAGAGCCGGTGAAGAAGGAAACAACCTATCAATCATACATCAGGCCCCAAAGATATGGACCCTACGACTCTCATAGTGTAACGCCCCATCTAGCCAGTACAATATTATTCGTTTTGGGCCTAAACATGCCCTCACGGCTTTGCTTTAGAGCACTATCCCATACTAGCGCTCTAGAAGGCCTTGTCTTGGTTCAGAGTACGCAACGACAATATTGTCCTCTTTGGGCCCTCGGATCTAGCCTCACTTGCTGACCTGGTAACCCTCAAGGCTTTGTTCTCATTAGCCATTCACCTAGACCTGGAAGACCTTGTACTAGAGGGAGGAGGTATTCCAACTTAAATACCACAACACCTCAAGCTCTCTGGGCGATGTGAGACTTCAAGCGCCCTCCCTGGCGTTATTTTCTCTTCCTACACCGCCCTCATACACAGGGGTATCACAATCTAGCCCCCTTAGAACCAGAGCCGTCCTCAGCTCTATCACACATCTCACCGACATTCGAGAGTTGAACCGTGCTTTTATACCATTTGTAACGTCCCGTCCCACCAGCTCAATATTGTCCGCTTTGGCCTAAACGGGCTTTCACGACTTCGTTCCCATTAGCCATACACCTCGGCCTAGGAGGCCTTGTACTAGAGGGGGGTGGTATTCCAACTTAAGTACCACAACACCTCAAGCTCTCTGGTCGATGTGGGACTTCCAGCACCCACCCTGGCGCTATTCTCTCTTCCCACACCGCCCCCATACACAGGGGTATCACACAATGCAATGAGATAATCAACGACAAGGAATCAAGATGGGTTGATGTGGTTGGGGAATCCTCTAAAACAAGGGGATAGCCATCCTACCTAGGAAAGGATGGCTCAAAGCCAGGAAGGGTGGCAATTGACTTGATGTGCCCCAAACAAGGTGGAAAAGATCAAGGATTGGTTTTCCAAAGCCGTGGTGATTTCCTTGATCGGTCGATCATCTCAGGCCCAAAGTACACCATTTCTTGTTGGGAAAGGCTTCTTAGACCCCCAAATTTGCCTCATTGGAGAAAACTGCTTCCTGATAGCATTGAAGACAGAGGAGGAGGTCATGAGACTCTTGAAGTCAACTCAAGACTTGGGCCATTTTAGAATTCTTGGGCGTTGGCGCGCAAACATCTATCAAAGAAGGGTCTAGATCCAGTGTCTTGGCTTACCCCATTGAAGGATGGACTTGGAGTTTGATCGTTTTTTCAGTAGCAGACTCAGAAAGCTCGTTGAGATGGATGATCGGAATTTGAATAAGGAAGATTGCTGCTCTCTTAATCTTCTGATTGGAAATAGGCATCCAAAGATTTCCCTCTCTTTCAACGGAAAAAGCTTCTTGATTTCTGTGAGATAAATCCAAGATTATCAAATTTCTCAGCAGGTGTTGGAATTTTCATCTAAAAATTTGGTTCCTCCGCCAGAGCAAGTGTTGGGTCGACCATTGCAAGAAGTGCCACGTGGAGATCATGCACAAACTGAGAGAGCTGTAGAGGCTGTGACGTGGCAGAGGGAGATCAAGAGCCAACAATTGGTGAAAAGGAACTGAGACTGCAAAATTTTAGATGTGAGTATCGGTTGCAGGGCACAACTGCATGTGAGGGAGAGTGTGAATTGACAAAAGTCCTAAATTGGTTAATTTGTGAAACCAATGGCTCTATATTACACTTGAAGCACCCTTCTCTCAATAGCTAGCTTTTGAAAGTGAGTTGTACCTCAATAATGTTACCATATCATGGTTTTATGACATGTTATTAGAGCAGGTTCTTGCGTGCATCCATAGGACGTAGCTGCGCTCGAGGGTGGGTGTGAAGTGACAAAAGTCCCATATCGGTCAATTTGTGAAACCAATGACTCTATATAACACTTGAGACATCCTTCTCTCAATGGATAACTTTTGAGAGTGAGTTCTACCTCAAGAATGTTGTGAAGTCATGATTTTCTTGTAACGCCCACCCTTCTAACTACCGACATTAGAGTAGGATTATGTGGATATTTAGTGGAGAGAGGGAGGCGAGCTCCACGATGCGAGTCGAGTTCGAGTCCAAAGACCCGACCCTCGACTGGCCATCTAGTGTGTGCGCACGGACAAAAGTCCATTATCACATTTGCAACACACTAATATAACCTGCGGAAACATACAAAAATATTTGATGCATCTAAATGATAACCATTCACATTCCAAAGCAAAGTGTAAGGTATCCCACATAAGTTAAATTACAAATATCAAGTCTAACTCAAGTATCTAGGAGTTTATACACCAATGATTACATTTCCATTCTCGTAACTCCTGCAGAATAAATTCTCTCAAAATATGGACAAAATGGCAAAATGAATTAAATTATCTTCAATTCCAAAATATCAAAATGTACAACTCTCTCCAAGCTCTTTCTTTTGCTTCCTTTCCAATCATGATTGACTATTGCTTGGTCCAGCCCCATCGCCTTTCTCATTTCCTACATCAATTTCTAAAAAGGGGAAAAAATTGTGGGCTTAGTCACACGGCCAATAGGAATTCCCATCAAAGTAGGTACTAACATGTGACATAATAAAAATAGAAAACAAATCATATGTGTTAAGCATACGATACTTCTCATTCGAAAATCATACCCATCCCATATTTCAAAATCCATTTCATACTAGTTCTAAGAACTCATTCAAATCCACCTCATAATCATTTCATACGAATAAGAATCATAATACTTTCAAATGCGCTTAAAAATCAACATGATGCATTATGCCATGGTGACATGAATTGATGTGCGCCCTTCTCATGCCCCATGCATTGGTCAATCTTTCTTTCTCATTCAATGGTTATAAACATTGGTAATTTATGTCCGTAGCTTTCCTGGGGCACCGGCTTGGAGCTACTACCCAAAACAGGCAATTTAACTGGGACTACTGGGGGAGCACTACACACCTATACTCTTGTGCAGGCTTCGCGGCTATATACAATGGTTATTCATTCCATACATATATAAATGTTTCCGAGTAAAGTGCGTCGTCTCTTTATCTCGGTCTCATGCTTTCCCATCCCATGCAAATGCATGAAGTTCATGTCCATGCAATGATATCAAATCCATTTGACAATAAATAAAATAATCCATATTTTCCATGCTTCAAACTACACTTTATCAAATCATCATAAAAATATAATTAGAATCAATTTATAAAACGTTGAATCAAATATACATTTATAGTATCACTTTGATACTTCAAGCAGGTAGGAAAACCTACTTGATTGGAGATAAATCGACGGGGAGGATGAATCAAGAAACGCCTTGTACACATCTAAGTCACCTTCGGGTCTTTCGGTTATTTCCATGGATTAAGATACAATAATCACATCATTAGTTAATGTCCTTGGTTTCCAAATCTAATACTTAGTACTTTTATTAATTACCATTGAGTGGGTCAAATTTGGATAATGTTACTGGTGTCTTATTAATCCCACATTAATGATCAAAACAAGAGTAAGGAGTTAACATCAAAGGTCACTGCCAGTTCGGAACTTTCGAAGCTTCAGAACATCTGTGTCCCCTTCGGACCGTCCGAAGTATACAGTCATATTAGTCTTCTCGGAACTTGGTCTCGGAACCTCCGAACCAAGTTCTGAGACTTCGGAACTTCTAGGCTTTCTCTCGGCACTTCCGAAACATACAGATTTCAATTTACACTAGATTGCTCGGAACTTGGTCTCTGTACTTCCGAGCCACGTTTCGAGACCTCGGGTCCTCTTTTGGACTTAACAGGTTTTTCTGATTTTTCCTAAGTGTTTAGTCCTTTCGAGGGTTGATTGGTCTTCTCAGAACTTGGCCTCAGAACGTCCGAGTCATGTTCCGAGACCTCATATAGTTTTTTATCATGTAGTTGACTTGCAGTTCTCTAAAACTCGATTTTGTATCACGTATTACTAACATTTTCACGGGACAGTTCTTTTCCACCATATGCTTACAGATGATCATCTTTTACCTACAGAATTGTAACTAGTCACAATTTTATTCGTTCAGGATGAGATACGAAAGGGACTTGGTGTATGCCCACAGAATGATATACTGTTTCCGGAGTTAACAGTAAGTTTCTTTGGAACACTTTAAAAATTGCTATTTTTAGAATTTTGCATAAAATTCATATCAAAATTTTATACCATTATGCTATTTCTGATATTTGAATTACCATTTGCAAGTTTATTTATTGACAACTTGCCTGAGGTTAATGTAGGGGATTTTGTCACATTGTGTCACTTGTGCTTGTAAGCTGGTAGTACTGGATTTCTTCTCTACCTAATGAACTTTACTTTCAGCACATGCAGCACTTCTTGACCCTTTAGACATTTGCTGGTCTCCAATCAATGATTCCATCTTTGAGCATTCCTTTGCTTGAATCGGTCGATTGAGCTAGATTATAAATTAGATTAAGACTCATTTTTGTTTTTCTTTGAGAACTTATGTGGAGACTAACTTTAAAATGGTGTTTTGCATGTTGTACTTATAAATTGCACCATTTATTGAGCAGTTGAATTTACTGTTCAATACCCTCTTCTGCACCTCACCCCTTTCTGTCTCTCATACTCTCTTTTGTCTCTTTTTGAATGGTAACAAGAAATTATTATTAACAAGAAAGGATGAGTACAAGGAGGATACAAAAGGGAACCATATAAGAGGACTAACACATCAAAGAAAGAAACCAAAAAACCAAAAAATCACATAAGCTGAATACTACAAAAAATCCCCAAAAAGCTTCATGTTATATCCTCTGTTTTGAATGTGAATTTGAGTTCCAATTCTTGGGACTTGGTGATGGAAATGTTTTGAAGATGGATGGTGGGTTTAAAGAGGCAATATGCTCCTGGAAGACATAAACTTCAAAAAGCTTTTTGGTATTTCTGGTTATTTATATGATTCTCTTGACATATGATATGATTTTGGTCTTGGTTGACCTAGTGGGTTATTAGATTCAATCCATTAAGCAAGTGGTTTAGGCCTTGGCTCCAACCCTTGGTTTTCGATCTTCTTCAATGGCCCATGTCAAAATGGGTTGGGTTCGACGACTTAAGTTTTGTCCCATCAAAACCTATTTGTAATAAGGATAAGATGGTCTAAGCTCCAAGTGGTGTAGGCCTAAGCTCCAACCCTTGGTTTTGGATCTTCTTCAATGGACTATTTCAAAATGGGTTGGGATGGACAACTTCAGTTCTATCCTATCAAAACCAATATGTAATAATGATAAGGAGGTTGGGGTTTGTCGAAGCTAGATCTGGAGAAAGCCTATGATCATGTTGATTGGGGCTTTGTGGACTAATTACTTGGACATATGGCTTTGGTTTTAATTGGAGGAGATGGGTGAAGGCTTGCATTTAGGGTTCGTTATACTCTTGTCTTGGTGTGTGGCTCTTGGATTGAGCTGATAGTCACTACCAAGGGTTTATGACAGGGGGGATCCTCACTCCCCTTCATGTTCACTATGGTTATAGGGCGATTCGGAGGTGCTTTTAGTTAGTGTCTACTAGCAGATGTTACATGTATAAATAGGAAAAAGAGAGCCAATTACAATGGCTTAAAAGGAAAAAAATAAATGAATGCTTATATACAATAAATCATACAACTAGTCAATTGACTTTCTAAAATGGGATGATTATGGTCAACACTTGTGTGGAGGTGGGCCCGCATGATCAACTGTCCTGTATTGGATCCCACAACATTACAGGGAGTAGGGAACATGTTTAAGGACAAGCTTAGATTGATGGTGGGCAAAGGAGATAGAACTTTTTTCTGGAAGGACTGTGGTCAAGGGATAAACCTTTGAAGGAGAGATTTCCAAGACTCTTTAGAGCATCCAGAAACCAACAAGCCCAAGTTTAGGAGTGTCATCAAGGAGAAGGCAACAACATCTCATGGCACATCAATTTTAGGAGAGAACTTAAATCTTTTGAGCTGGACAATTTCGAAGATTTATGTCGGCAACTAGATGAGTTCCCAGTAGTTGTAGGGGAAACATATGACTTATTATAGACGGGGGGGTCTTCGGGAGTATATTCGATAAAGTCAGTGGTTGATTTGGCCACCTAGCATCAAATTGGTTTGCTCTAGTTTCCTAGATTTGCATGGATGGGTCAAGCCCCACCAAGGGTTAAGACCTTCATGTGGTGTGTAACAAAGGGGAGGATTCTTACTAGAGTGGACCTTAGGAGAAGAGGCTTGTTGGGAATTGAAGAGGACCTTAGTTGTCCTCTATGCGGTTCAGTGAAGGAAACAATTGACCATCACTTTGTCACATGCCCAATTGCTTTTAAGTTGTGGACTACCTTCTTGATCTCATGGAAGTTTCAAGGGTAAGTGCAAACTCTTGTCACTATTTGCTGGGGTCGTGGACTATATTGGGTGTCAATAGTAGAAGGAGGGCGGCCTGGTTCACAATCCCAATAGTCGTTCTCTGGATGATTTGGAAGGAGAGATTCAAGAGTCTTCGAAGGGAGGTCCACCATAGAGAGCGAGCTTTTCCATAAAGCCAATTGGAGACTTTGTGTATAGCTTCATTCGGATAAAGAGTTCAAAGGGCTGTCGAATCAATGACTTGTTGTCGGCATGGGATGGTTGCATGAGAAGTCATCCTAGGAAATCTACAGGTTAGGGTTAATTGGTCACCTCCATCACGGGGCATCCACAATTTTAATGTAGATGGGGCATCCAAAGGAAAGCCAGGACCGACAAGGATAGGAGGCACCCTTAGGGATCACAATGGTAGAACTTTGGTGGTGCTCACAGAACCAGTATGGATTAGGGACTCTAATGAGGCAACACTACTTAATATTAGGAGAGCCTTGACCATCTAGGCAGACTATCGGGTGAGAAGACTTCTAGTTGAGGAGGATTTGGTAAATGCTATCAGATGGGCAAAATGTTTGAAGCAACCCCCTAGAGATTGGTTACCATTGTTCGGGAGGTCGGGGCCTTGGCTTCGCTTAGATGTGTAACGACCTGTCCCTCTAGCACAATATTGTCCTCTTTGGGCCTACACACGGACCTGCATGGCTTTGCTTTGACGAGCCAACCCACTGTTGCTCCCAAAAGGCCTTGTGCTAGAAGGAGAAAGGCTACTACTTATATACTAGCGAATTTCCAATGCCACTAGCAATTTGGGACTTTTTAGGGCAGGGTATTATACCCCCCCTTATAGCCAGAGTCGCCCTCGGCTCTACACACACAACAACTAAACCCTCACCCTCAGGCAGAGAGTTGAACCATGCTCTGATACCATTTGTAACGACCCGTCCCGCTAGCACAATATTGTCCGCTTTGGGCCTACACAAGGACTCGCACGACTTTGCTTTGGCGAGCCAACCCACTGTTGCCCCCAAAAGGCCTTGTGCTAGAAGGAGGAAGGCTACTACTTATATACCAGGGAATTTCAATGTCACTAGTAATGTGGGACTTTTTAGGGTAGGGTATTATAAGATGTTTCCTTCGTCCAAATCAGTCGTTCAGCCAATGGGGTGACAGATTACTTAGCGAAGCATGGAGTTGATAGTTATGCTTCTGGCGTTTTTCATTTTTAAGGAAGAATTTTCTGTGATATTGTTTTATGGATGTTCCTTCTCCTTGTTGATATTGTTTTTTTTTCCTTTTGTTTTTTCTAGGAATATCCCTTTTTGTATGCTTTTGTAAATAATTTCTTGTTTTAATAAAATTCACTTTTGTTACCGCTCAAAAAAAAAAAAAGAAAGACATATACTAATCCTTCAGAAAAACAAAATATCGTGATAATCACAGCAATGAACAACTAAACCACCTCCAAAATGTAATCACGGTCTGAAACTCGATTACAAAGAGCATTAAACAATATCATCCGTTACAGATAGCTAAAAAGAAAGGAAGAGAACCTTCCTGATGATCCACCCTTGTGTCAAGGAAATCTGCTACTACATTGGCTAATCTCCTCACATGCCTAAAGGACATATCCTGATTCCTACTTAAGCGAAAATATATCTGATGGTCCATGTGAGACTCCTTGGAGGCCTTTTGTTGCATGAAGCCCAAGCAATGGCATTAGAAAAATATCTTTCAATCAAGTTTAACCTCCACTCCTTCCTCCTAAACAGAGATTTCTCTTCTAATGGCTAATTAGTTCTGCCTTATTGGAGTACCTAAAGCCCACAAAAAAGAAGAGTAGCATGTTTCCAACGTGATTAGGAAGCACTCCCCAAGAGAGAGGGCTCTTATTCCTTAAAAGTTTTAGTGATTAATAAATGAGATTGATGGGGACACCCTTATGAATTTTTTTTTTTTTTAATTTAAATGGTAAAAATTCCTTTTTGGATTGTTAACTATATCTTGCACTAAAAAATTAATTGATGGTATTTTTGTCATTTAAATCAAAAGAAAAGTCTAGGGGGATATCCCTCAATAGAATTTTTATTCCCTCATATAAACCTCAACCCTCTCCACCTCATGGGCGGTATTGGACTTTTTCTCCCCTCCTATGTTGCCCCTTCACAAGCAGCCTCCTCTTGGGGCTGGGGTATTACAGTAATGCTATACCTTTTTAAAAGGGAAGTACTTCAATCCAATGACTTGCCAACAACATTCACCTGTTAGACACTCATGCAAAACTAATCCATTAATCAAGAGAGATTTATTAATTAGAGAATGATATTTGCAGATGTATCTTAAAGTTAACAAGCCAAATTGACACTGAGAATGAACCAAATTAGCTTTTATGATCTTGCATTGTCTTCTCTCTCTCTGTGTTAATTTAAAATTTTCTAGACCTTATATTGCTCTTGTTGCTTTTAGATCTCCCCTTATGTAGTGATATTAAAATGAGGATGTTAGTTGTCCTAATTCTTAATTCTTGCTTCCATTAGAGATGATTGTATAGTATTTTAATTTAAGAACTACTCTTCCAGGTCAAGGAACATCTAGAAATATTTGCCATTTTGAAGGGTGTTGATGAAGCATTTTTGGAGAGAAAAGTAGCTGAAATGATTGATGAAGTAAGTTCAAAAACCTTGCATGTACAAATCTATAAATGTTCTCATCTTTAATTACAAAATGCAATTATGGTGTCTTAATCTATTCAGCATGCCATTACTTCTTGATTAATTTTATCTTGCATATTGAATTTTGGGACCAAAGTGTGGAGTATTGTTGGGTTTGCCCCTATCATAGGTAGAGGGTTTAACCCTAAACTTAAAAGGGATTTTCATTCTTCACCTCCTCACTCAGGACTTAATCCTAACCTTTTGTCCATTCAAATTTCGTTAAAGATCCATGTAGACACAAATTTTCAAAAATGTAAAATTTTGGAAGTTGAAAATTTAAAATGTTCCACAAATTGATGCATATTGAATTTGAGCATGAAAAATGGGTACAAATGTAGCGACCCGTCCCGCTAGTATGATATTGTCTGCTCTGGACTTCAGACACGGCCCGCACGACTTTCAATTGGCGAACCAACCCACTGTTGCTCCCAAAAAGTCCTCATGCTAGGAGGAAGGCTACCACTTATATATCAAGGAATTTCCAATGCAACTAGCAATGTAGGGACTTTTTGGGGCAGTGTATTACAATCTACCCCCCTTGAAGCCAGAGTCCGTCCCTGACTCTGTACACACAACAACCAAGTCCACACCCTCAGGCAGAGAGTTGAACCATGCTCTGATACCATTTGTAACGACCCGTCCCTCTAGCATGATATTGTTCGCTCTGGACCTCACTCACGGCCCGCATCACTTTCAATTGGCGACCCAATCCACTGTTGTTCCCAAAAGGCCTCATGCTAGAAGGAGGAAGGCTACCACTTATATACCAAGGAATTTTCAATGCAAGTAGCAATGTGAGACTTTTTGGGGCGGGGTATTATAACAAAGGTTCTAAGCACCTAGTCTACAACTCCTTATTGGGGAGACCGGCCTATTATACCTTTACAAGTCAAACTTTGAGCACAAATTACAATTACTTGAATTGGAGTTTGAAAGTACATAAAGTTATAAATTTAACATCTCATGTGCATGGTGGCATCCTTATCACATTCATATCTTTAAGTGGGCTCCATAGACTTGTTATATCTCATAGAAATTTCACTTATATTTGGTTGGCCTTCAGTGGGGTTCAATGATAATCCACTTGTTGGATGCTTGAAGATTTGTCCTTCTCAGGACTTGTTCCACTTGTGGAAATTCCTTAGTTCATAAATTTGGATAAACCATCCCATGGGGATGTTAAAGACATGGTATTCTTGTAGAGGTTGATTAGGTCGCACAAAATTTCCATGGAGTTTGAATCTCCAAATCACACTTTTTATGTTCAAATAAATGCCATTAGGATAATACCCAAACCACTAAGTTTAATGTATCAAGTGTTCATGGGGGGGATATAAGTCATATTTGTGTATGTTCATATAAGTGCCATTAGGATGTAGTAAAGTCACACTTAAATTAATGGGTTAAGTGTTCATGGAAATGAACAGCAAATCACTCTTGAAGATGGCTAAGTGTCTAAGGAGATGAACCACAAACCACACTAGAAAATGGGTGAAGTGTCCATGGAGATGAACTCCAAACCACACTTGAAATGGAAGTGCCCTTGGAGATGAGCTCCAAACCACACTTGAAAATGGGCCAAGTGTTCATGGAGATGAATTCCAAACTTCATTTGGAGATGATGGTGGGTGAAGAAGCTAAGGACCTTGACCTTTTAGACTCTTAGGGAACAAAGTACTTCTCCCAAGATCTTTCTACTTGGAGAACACTAAAACTATCCTAATAAAGGCTTCCCTCCTCTATCCTCTCTCCAAGGAGTCCAAAGAAAGGTCCCATTTTCATCTCACCATAAGGTAGTTACAGAAATCAAAGGATGAAAGGGAGAGAGAGCACAGCTTGGAGAGAATCCAATGTGGATGGATGAAGAGAGGAATAGAGAGATGTTGGAAAAGATTGGGCATGGGAGCATGCACACGTGCCTCCATGTCATCCCTCTCCTTTACCTTTTTTACTTCCAAAGTTTACCCAGACATTTGTCTTTATCTTTTCTTTGTTTTTACTTGTGGCTTTCTGCAACAAGTAAAAGCAAAGAAAATCCTCACGTCTCCCTCTCTTTTCACTATGGCCTTTGAAATTAATAGATGGGCCCACAAGGTTATAAAATCGATATTGTGCAATTAAAAGGTCCACAACATTTTGCATATAATTGTCTCCATTGATTTCAGATTTTGAAACAGAAATTTCACTAGGAAGCTTATTGAAGGATCTTTAGCATGGCACCAAAATCACAATCATCTGGTTGTGTTAAGTGGGCCCGACACCCCTATAAATGACATATGCCTGTGGCCCTTGTTTTTTTATATCTGTTGATCCACATATTTGATAGATGATCATGAAGCTTCTTTGAAAAGCTAGGACAAGAATCTTTGAGATGGTGTGTCGTTACTAGCACATGATCATCATAGGTGGGCCCCACACTAAATATTTTGGTCCATCCATCCGATAAGTGATCGTTAAATTGTGTTGGAGATCTAACACATGGATCCTCGAACTAGACTTGAACTTGATCATTGGGCCATCAATTGTAGTTGTCAACTTATAATTTTCAGTCCACCCATTTGATTGTCGATTCATAAGTTGCGATGGAGATCTGACAAACAAATCTTCCAAATGGACTTGAACTCGTTATCATCAAGCCATCAAAACTGAACTGCATCTTTTTTCTTTCGATCAATACATTCAATTGTCAATCCGTAAGTTGCGATGAAGGTCTAACTCATGGATCTTAGAAATGGACTTGATATTGTGATTATCGAGCTACGTTAGTGTAACGCCCCACCCTTTTTCACTTGCATAAATCAGAGTATATATTTTTTTTTCATAAGAAAGAGAGGACGGGCCGTTATGACGCGAGTCAAGTCTGAGTTTTCAAAACCCAACCCTTGACTGGCCACTATTACGTGTGCGTGAACTAAGTCGACTAAAACATTTACACACGCTTATCTTATTGCTTGCAGAATAATTTATATGAAAAAGATGCTATTCATTTTCTTAACATCATTAGACAAGGAAAGCCAATCACCATAAAATTTCAATAAAACTTAAAGATTATCAAACCATAGCAAATAAGTTCTAAGGTGTCCCAAAATAGTCTAAATTATTACAACCCAAAATGCAAGTCCTCCAAATACATCATTGAAATAAAAACTAAGTAATTTAAAACTTCAATCTTCCAAGCTACTACGCTTAGCTCCCTTCCGGTCCTACATCCTTTCCTTAGCATTTCTTGTTCCATCATCTATAGGGTAGAAGTAGGGCATTAGTCAACATGCCCAGTGGGTATTCTAATTAGAGTTCGGGTACACATAGGAGTAATATTAGGATATCATAAATCAAAGTTTTATACATCATTAATGGCATATTTGTAAAAACATCTTGTAAATAATAAATCAATGCATGATGTCCATATCATAATCATGCTAACATAAGTGTCATGTCATGGGTGTCAATGCCAAATGAAATTCCACCCAATGTCCATATCCAATCACATCGTAAATCAGTCACTGGTTTCCTTGGCCAATTATGTCCACAATGTTTAGGCGGCAACTACCAGGGCACTGTATACCCATCCACAAATTAACCGGGATTACCGATGGAGTGTGGTCTCCTCCCTCTGCGTAGAGTTTCGGGACTGACTACCCAGGAGCTCTTTGGCCTAATTACGCCGTACTTTTCTATCAACCGGACGCGGCCTCTCAACGGTTCATATAGCTTCATATAAGTTAATCTTAAGCCCAAGTTATGTCTGGACCACTCAGACCTTGGCTTGTTGGTCATATGTGTTCCCTCCTATGTCATGCATGAGGTAATGTATGCAAGAATGCTATTTCATTTAAAATACATCATATCATTGAAAATCAACTCATAATCATATACAATTTATTTAGCCCATGCATTCATCATATTTTGAATAAAACAAGTATCATATTATACTCCATAGTGTTCTCAATGAGGTACGAATCCTATCAATGTCCGATATATTATCCTTTCTTGTCTTGTAAGGATAACGCTAACGGTCGCGTGAGACGAATCACAATCCCTTTACGAACCTCTTTACCTCATCAAATTCAAACATACATATTAGTTTAATTTTCCATTTCAATTTCATCATCCCTATTTCCATCTAAGTTTTATATTCATTTCTCAACGCATTTACGCATTCTTAGTCCTTAAATCATTTAAGACCCTCAATGGGGTTTGGCCATACAACATGGCTGAACCCTATTGTCCCATTTTTCTTTTATTTGTGTTCATGTTCGCAAAAAAACCATCAATGGAGTTTGGCCATTCAACATGGCCGAACCTCATTCTTTGGTTTTGACCCTTTTTTTTTTTTTTAATCCTCATATTATTTTAATCAAGGTGAGTCAATCATTCATTTCTTAATCTAATAATCCCAAGTTAGTCATTTAACCTTTAAACATACATAGATCCATAAAATCGTCCATGGGGTTCGGTCATACAACACGGCCGAACCCATTGTTCTTCCTTTTCATATCCCTTCCATCCTACATCACCTTGAGGATGGGTTTTTCCTAAAAAAATATACATCAACCATGTTTTAGGTCACTTGATGGGGTTCGGCCATACAACATGGCTGAACCTCATCTAGTATCTCTTTTGGACCTCAAATGGTCCCCATAGAAAAATAGGGTTCGGCCATGCAAGAGGCCGAACCTTGTTCTTTGATTCTTTCTCCTTGAAATCCATCCTTAATCATATTTAAACATGGATTCCATCTTTAATACTAAATAAATTTATCCTATCCACTAGCGAAGGTTAGGGTTCGGCCATACAACATGGCCGAACCATCATAGTTGGTTTTTCATAATCCATCCAATCATAATCATAGTATCATCATAGCATGGGTTCGGCTATTCATTATGGCCGAACCTATGTTCCCTTATGTTTGATCATTTCTCCCTCTTATAAGTTCTTAATAAGGATTCATCAAAACCCTAAAAATGTAGACCCATGGATTTGACCATATCATGGCCAAATCCATGATGATCTGGATTAATCTTATGGTTGTTTTGTTTCAACCCATAACCATCCTTTAGATGGATTTCCAACTCCATGGGCTTACAACATTTTTGGCCATTCATTCCAACCAACATGGAACCCATGAGTTCGGCCACACCATGGCCGAACCTATGGTTTCCATAGATTAATCCCCATTTTATTATGTCTAGACATACCTTCCTTCATTGAGTTGCTCCTCCTCTTTGGCTCTTCAATCTTCTTCTTTTCTACTTTCCGCCTCACTTGATGACGTGGCATCCTTGCTTAGTTGACTTCCATGTGATGACATGAATGCTACATGGCAATGCCACATCACCCACATGCCACTTCACTTGATGAGGTGGACTTTAATGCATTAAATGCACTAACTTATCCAATTTCAACTAACTTAACTAAATTTACCCAATTATTTCCAAACTTCCATATACCATTTTATTTCATTATTTTAATTCTATTATCCCCTCTTATTATTTAATTTATATATGATGATCTAATTCATCAAATTATTTCTTTAAATCAAGATCACCCATGACTCATTGAATTTTAATTGGGTAATTGACCCATTTCCTTGGCCATCTAATGTGCATCTCAACTTTTTAATTCAAATTCAACTAAATTGTAATCCAATTGGGCCCATCCAATAAATTTATAAGTTAAGGAAAATCCGGGGTGTTACAGTTAGCGGGCCATAGCTTATATATTTGAATCCACCCATTTGATTGTCAATCTGTAAGCCACCATGGAGATCTAATATATGGATCTTTGAAATGGGCTTGAACTTGTGATCATTGGGCCATAATGAGTGGATCACAACTTATATACTTCAATCCACCCATTTGATCGTTGATTCATCAATTGAATTGGAGATCTAACACGAGGGATCTTCGAAATGGACTGGAATTTGTAATATTAGGCCATCAAAAGTGGATTGCATCTTATATCTTTCAATCCTTACATCCTATCGCCGATCGCGTAAGTTATGATGGAGATCTAATATATGGATCTTTAACTTGGAAAGATGGTCTCGATCAATTGATCATCATAGGTGGGCCAAACATCTATTGATCATGCATTTGATTGAAGATCTGTGAATTGCACTGAGAGAGTTGTTGTAAGGATCTTAATCATGGAGAGGTGGCTTTGGTTATCAAATCATCATAGGTAGGCCACACATAGCATCCATCGATCTATGCATTTGATCGAATATCTGAGTTGCAGAGCAATTCTTGGACAAAGATATTTCACCAATCAAATCTTAAAGACTTTTTTCAATCCCCCTGTGGCCTTCTTTTGATAAACCAAACCATATAAGGTTTAGATCGACCCACTTTCTTTCACTAGATTTTGATATGTCTTGTTTGCTTAGCCGATTGAGGCTCAAATACGTGATTAGAGGCAATTTTGCAAATATTTGTTGGTGTCAACAATCCATTCATTAGTTCTTTTCGGCAAGAGATCTTCAAACATCTCTGAGTCTTCTACATTTCAACCTACATTCCTCAAGAAGAAGCTTTTAATTATGATTTGATAAAACTTTAAAAGCATACTATAATTATTATTTTGTGCAAACCCAATCTCAGTATCCAATTTACATGCGATAAGGGGCTGATTTATATGTTTTGAAGGAGATTTACGTGTGTATTGTTGCCAAGTTGCTATCGCATTGTATGCTCTCAAGTGTATATTAAGTCAAAAAAAAAAAAAAAAAATTGTATGGTTTTCTAATTCAGTTTTGCATTGAAGGCTTTGTTTTTTGCACTTCTTGTCTGATTTCTGCAATGTATGTGTTCTTGCTCTTTTGTCATTTTAACACCATGCAAAAGATAGACAAGTGGTTATAGCACACTTGGCAAGTGCTCACTATTGTTCTTTTGTGAAAAAATAACAGTGAAGTTGTGTTGAACACCAAAAGGTTTTATAGTATAAGAGGTATGTTAGTGCCTCGGCTTGGCCAAGTCCCTAAGCTTGTTAATTCCATGACTCGGAAAGAAGCAGTTGCTAGAACCTTGAAGACCCAATGTGATCAAGAATGAAGATCACGCTCCACCAGATTGAAGCTCATCAGTTATGACAATCACAAAACATGTAATATGGCCATAGATGACTTTAGGTGGTACTCACACCTTAAAGATGACTATTCCTAGACTTAGTGGAACAAATGGTTAAATAATAAAAAGCCTAGAGAGGAAGCTTGACAGTGAATTGGAACCCAACTTAGAAATATGTATTTTGTTTCACTATCAGTTCGACTAGTCGTTCTCACCGACCCCTCGGTGGAGACAGGATCGACCCATCGTGGTCAAAGACTGGTCGACCAGATTGACATAGGTTCGGGATCATTGAACTGCCATTCTGGGAAAGCCTCTGATCTCGAGTCTCGTATGCACCGACCCTCGGTGATAAATTGAACGACCCCTCGTGGTCAAACGACTCATCGATAAAGATGTTTTGAGTTCTGAACTTAGAACTCAGGTGACTCTCGAGAAAACAGATATATCGGTAGTTCAAGACCGATCGAAAGTAGAAAGGACCGATCCCTCGGTAATGGGCTACAAGTCGTTCTGGGTAACGGGTTTCTAGAGATGAAACTACTGTCAAGCATGTTTTGCACCAGAACGAGCCTCTCGTATGGACCGACCCTCGGTACCATAAGTGTCGACCCATCGGCGACAACGATATGTAGACCGGGAAAGAATATTACCGTTGGGAGGGCACTTAATGTACAACAGTCGGAATTGTAACAGGTAACATTTCTGGTCACCGACCCCTCGGTACGACCTACCTGTCGGTACATTACCGTTACTACAATTGATTGCCTTCGCTATATAAACCAACCTTTATGCAAACAGTTGGTATCATTCGGAAGGATCAATTGGACTCTCATCTTTATTAGTGAGCTTAACAAGGGCCAACAGAAGGATCACTCTCTCCCTCGTGCCTTACACTAGGGGAATCAAATACAACCAATCAGATGAATTGAGTTGTGAGAGAGATAGGAAGGAAGAAAACTCATAAACAACCAATCTGAGGATTCAGTTAGAAAGTGGGAAGGATAGAACTCTAAACTAGGAAATCTTTGGTAGAACCAGTTTCCTTGACACCCTGGATTGTGATTGCTCAACGACGGCTATAAGGAGGAGCGTCGGCACACATTAGGTGAGATCTTGAAGAAGCACACATCAAGAGAAAGAGCTTCAAAGGCAAGTGCTTCTTGGTTTTAATTTTCTTTAAAACCTTTGTTCCGAAAGTGAATTAAGAAGAGGTACCCCGGAACCACTATAAAAAAACTCTAGAGCATTGTCTCTAGCATAGAGGTGGGTGGAACTCCCGGCCAAATGGATATGTGGAATTCCTACTCTAATTGTGAGGGTGTAAGTCCCCACTCAGTGGATTTTGGAGATAGCTTAAGGTTGAGTGAGTCCTAACAGTGGATGTAGGTTGGCTAACCGAACCACTTTAAATTGGTTTTATGGTGTTTGATCTATGTGTGTTTCTATTTACTATTTAAGTACTCTTCTCAACATAAATCACTTTGTATATTGATTATCTTATTTTATATATTGTGCACAAGTATCGATAATCAAACATTATGTAAATGGTCATAATCTTAGTGTGATCAATTAATGATATTATCACACTAAACAAATCTCTTGATATATGTTCCGCTGCATTCAAATTAATCAAGAAATTTGTACACACCATGAAAAATGGAATTGACCTATTCACCCCCCCCCCCCCCCCGCTCCCCCTCTCTCTCTCTCTCTCTCCTCCTCCTCCTCCTCTAGGGCCAATCATGTTGCTCTAGCACCGTGGACAATTGGGAATTTCAAGGTATATAATAATTTTCTCTCCAAAGAGGAAAAAAACCCTGATGAGAATCAGAACAATATTTACCCAAAGAAAAGGATTGTTTTTACCCTTGATTTAGCTAAATGCTTAATATTTCTAGCAATGTGTAGCAAATTCCATGGAGGTTTCTCGTCCCAAAGCCTATGCAATGGCATTAACTGAATCCCTCTCGACAATTAACCTCGCCACCCCCATGAACCCCTCATTTTCTCAAAGCTTGTTGGATAGCCAAAATATCCATCTTATTCAAATCTTTTATCAATGATGATTTGAAAAAGAACTACATTTTTTTTCTTTTTCCTTTTCTTTTTTGTTTCATGTGGAAAGTGGCCATCAACATGACCCCATGTTCATTTTGTTGGATTACCTCTATCCTTGTCAGATCAGGTATTCCTCTCCTTGCACCATCAACATTAAACTTCACATAACCCTTCCAGAGGTGGAACCCATTCTTAATCATCTTTTGCTTTGACACTTCACCTGACATGTAAGTTACCCAAGATCGCAAGAAAGCATCAAAAGTCAATGTTTGAAATCCTTCACGATCACCTAATAAGTACTGTCTTGGCTCCCTTCAACAGCTCTTCATTTATCCTCCTAACTGGAACAAAAACCACATAATCCCTCTCCTTCCATGTGAACCACATCAGAGTTCGTTAATGTGGCTCACTGTTGCAATCATAAAAGCTTGTAGGTTCAAGTTGTGTTATCATTAAAGAAACCCAAAAACAAAATAGAAATAAATAGATGAATGGTACTTATTATTTACAAGCGTGGGGATTGGGATTGCCAATGGTATATAATAGATCTCTAAGGCTGCATTTGGATGAGCGGAAAGTTTTGTAGGGTTTCCTTTATACATGGGATTCCCTTTAAGTAGGGGTTTCCTTTATACAAGGGGATACCCTTAAGTAGGGGTTTCCCTTGCAGGAGGATTCTCCTGATCTTGTTTGGTAATTATAAGAGAAAAGATGTGAGGTGAAAATAACATTCTAATTTGAAAAGTTTTTTTTGTTTGGTAAATGTAAATATGAGAAACTTAATATATTATTGGTTCATGATTTTTTTTTGAAATTACAATCGTGAAATTTTGAAAATTTACCTAAAAATTTTGACAATTTTTTTAAAATATCGATAAAAGTTTTTCTTAGATTTCGACCATTTGTTTAGAATATTATACTAAATAAACTATTTATTATAAGTTTTGATTGATATGAAAAACAATTTAAAACTTTCTCTCAAAATATTTTGATAGATGGGTTAGTTTTAAAAACATTGCACCTGTTTTCTTGATATTAGTTCGATAAAAATTAAAACTTTGTATTTAACTTTCAAAAAAAAAAAATTTAAACTTTGTATTTTAGAAATTATGCTATATTTTAAAAACTTATTAGCCAAACTAACTAAAGGAAGAAGTCTTAATTTTCTAATAAATAAATTTTTCTTAATTATTCTTTATTATGTGATATTAGGTTACATAGTAAATGTTTAAAATTGAGATTAATTTAAAACTAGAATGTTGTATTCAATATAAACCATTTAAGTTATGGCTATTATGTCAAATGGTAAAAAAAAAATTGGATAGAGTTGATGTTTGAAATTATATAGATCTATATGAAATTTGTCATCTTATATGATTCATAATGCCTATAACAGTAATACCTTCCCCCCCCAAATACCTAATCTGTAATGACCCGTCCTGCTAGCACAATATTGTCCGCTTTGGGCCTACACACGGACCCGCACGGCTTTGTTTTGGCGAGCCAACCCACTGTTGCTTCCAAAAGGCCTTGTGCTTTATGGGATGAGCATCCATGCTTATATACCAGTGCCAGACGTCCTCACTAGGCAATGTGGGACTTCCCACATGCCCAACATCTCTACCTGGCTATTTTTTCTCCACCTGGCGCCCTTTTGGTCCAAGGCTGGGCCCCTCAACTGGGTCCACGCCTCCTCAACAGGGAGGGGTATCACATCCTACCCCCCTTAAGACCAGAGCCGCCCCGGCTCTCGATAACCGGTTGAGACTCGCACCAGCCCACACCTTCAGTCCGAGAGTTAAACCGTGCTCTGATACCAATTGTAACGACCCGTCCCGCTAGCACAATATTGTCCGCTTTGGGCCTACACACGGACCCGCACGGCTTTGTTTTGGCGAGCCAACCCACTGTTGCTCCCAAAAGACTTTGTGCTTTATGGGAGGAGTATCCATGCTTATATACCAGTGTCAGGCGTCCTCACTAGGCAATGTGGGACTTCCCACATGCCCAAGCGCCTCTACCTGGTTATTTTTTCTCCACTTGGCGCCCCTCTGGTCCAAGGCTGGGCCCCTCAACTGGGTCCACGCCTCAACAGGGCGGGGTATCACATAATCAACCTATGTGCTACAAAGACATTCACTCGCAATCGAGGAAAGTGAGGGAATGGATGAAAGGAAGCTGAGTTTCCCTTCTTAAGCCAAGGGAATCCAAAAATGTGAAAGAGAGGCTAGTAGAGCAAAAGGAGGCCATTCTTTTCTTCTATAAGGCAAATACTAAACAGGGAGAAAGAGGGGAAACCCCTCCTTTCCCTTCTTTACCCCTCATCCAAACACAGCCTAGGAGTGTTTCACAATTGGGAGACTTTTAGATTGGAAGATAAGCAGAAAATATGTGCATAGTGAAATCTTGTTTTGGTTGATGTCCTCTGTTTCTAGAGAAGGAATGGTGCGGTTGGGATGAGAGGCAGGGGGCTAGAGGGTTTCAAAAGACACAAGAAGCTGCCTATACCAACACCTGTATGTCTCATGTTTTCTAACATATTTGGTTCTGGTAAAATCGAAATCTCCAATCTCTGGAGATTCAGGTTGTGTAACACATTCTTGGAAATCTCATTGGCTTGTATAATCTAAGTTTTTGTTGATTTTTTGGTACTTGCAGTGATTACCTCCTTTTTGTGAGGGGACATTGGTTATTATAGCCATTTTAAAATTGTGTAGGGGAAGGGATATTTGTTTATGACATTAATTCATCTGTCCCCATGAAAATTTTGTTCATATGCTAAATCAGGCTGGATGATATAGATATATCACTGAAGCAACAATAATTTATGTTCTGAGGGGAGAGCTTTTTGTGTTCTTTATTGTCTATAATGATGATGATGATGATGATGATGATGATGATACTGACGACGATGACAGGTGGGCTTGACAGACAAAGTCTTCACGGTTGTTGGGGCTCTATCTGGTGGGATGAAGAGGAAGTTGTCCCTTGCAATAGCACTCATAGGAAACAGTAAGGTGCAATGATTTGCTTGCAAGCACATCATCGGTGTTACTTTTGAAAAAGAAGTATAACTTGATCTTATTTCATCCAGTCAAGATTTTAGTGAATTGTTTCTCATTTACTTAACAGGTTATTATTCTTGATGAACCAACTAGTGGAATGGATCCATACTCAATGCGTTCGACGTGGCAGTTAATCAAAAGGATCAAGAAGGGTAGAATAATCTTATTGACCACACACTCCATGGATGAGGCTGATGTGCTTGGTGATCGTATAGCAATCATGGCAAATGGATCTTTGAGATGCTGTGGAAGGTTCATTGTTAACCTCAACCTACTAGTATCTCATGCTAATACTAGTATCTCATGCTAAATTTGAAGTACTGATCCTGAAGCTTTATATCATGTCATTTCAAAAACATGCATGGAATACCCATCATAAGCTATGGGTTTTTCTTCTCTCCTGTTCCCTTTCTTTTGAACATGCAACATGTTCTTGTTTCATATGACATCTGTTTCATGGTATCACCTGAAATTCTAAAATACTTATTTCATATTTCGCAATTGGCATATTTCCAAATTTCCTCAGCAGTGTATATATTTCTATGCAAATCATAGATAACAGATTCGGAAGTAGAATATGAAATGTGATGGAAATCTGGTGCAGCAAACTTCACTGGTGATTAAATGCTGTTCGTATGAGCTTTGAACAGGAATATGGTTAGATATCTTAAATGGAGTGATGCACTTTAGGTATCATTGTTCCAATTCATTTTTGATACGTTGAAAGATATAAACCAGGATCATGAAAATTGAAGTCATAATTTTCTGTTTTTCTTTATTTAATTCCTAATGTAGGAACAATTTCATCTTTGGCTCTATCAATAGGTCACATTCTTGTGAAGCCAATCTGATGTGTATTTCTATGCTAATTAGGCTTAAGGTTTTTATGTCAGTTAATGGAGGAGAATCATATTTACTATGATCCAGAAATCTTTCTTAGAAAATGTGTGAGAACTAGTATGTGTAAGCAAATCTGTGCACGCGTGCTATGGTTTCTTGGTAATTTTTTTGGCTGATTGAGAAATAATACATTCATTGAGTTTGACTGTGGCGGCCATTAATGGTGTTGAAACAAGACTGGTCCAGAAAGTTTGAACCTCACAAATTATTCTAGTTTTGTCCATTACGAATTGGGACAGACTGAAAACCTGTCAAAGCAGCAAATTTGGAGGTTTTTTTTAAAATTCCAAATTGTAACAGTTTTATTTGCGAGGAACAAATACATCCAGATACAATCTAGAAATATTTACAGGGATGGGCCACATAATTACCACACTAAAATGGTCAAATTAAAACAGAACAAACTTGTTTGCATTATTGTATATGATCCCGTGCTACCCTGATCTGCTCCCCTTTTACTGATCACTCAGCCCTCTTATTAGCTGACACTGGAACTTGAGACACTAGAAATCCTATAAAACCAGCAAAGTTGGAGTGGGTTTGTTGTAGGATTACCATACAAATTTGCATATTTTATATATATATGGAAATGTAGTGTTCAAATGTATGTAGTCCGGCAAAGAACCATAGGCTCTAGGGTTGACTTTCCTGTTTTATTGTAATTTCTATCTTTAAGTTTGCTCTCTGTAATCTTTTAGGTCACAATATGTTCCATTCAAAATTCTCTCTTTTTCTATTTTCTTCCCATTTTCCATTTTTCAACAGGTTTAGCTCTCTATTTTAAGTAGTTTGACCATTTAGTTTTAGCTTTAATTTTTTTTTTTGCAATCCTTTATTATGCGGGTCTAGTTAGATTGTCCAATTTAATCCGTTCAAATTGAGATCAGGAGCAAAATTTTCCGGTTTAAATCATTTATCATCATCTTCAAGTGGCTAATAATAGCACATTTGTTTCCCTCATTCCAAGCAAATGATAGCATTATTGAATAAAAAAAATGGGGGGTGGGGCGGGGTTGGGTGAGGGGGAAGGGGGGAGAAACTCACTACAAAGTTTCCTCTAATGAAGCTTGATGCCTATGGGCCTTTTAATCCACAAGAACTTCTTCAAATCTTATTTTTCTCCGTTCAATCTTTTAAATCTTGAAAAATAATCGAAGACAGATGAAAAAGGAAAGGAAACCCACCAGAAAAACCCTAAAAAACCTCCTCAAAAGAGACCCATGACAGTTGTAGATCTCTTGGGATAGAGATGGGATTTTTAACATATCAACTGATATTTTCAAAATCATTGTGATATTTTATATAACTCGAAATATCAGTACAAGTATCCAACAATCCCAGTTCGAATTGCCTGATATGACACATATTGGCCTATAGTTTGAACCATGCCTTTATAGAACCTAGTAGGGCCCATTTGGATGCTTAGTTGAAAAGATCTTTACTTGAATAAGGTGCCTATAAAAAACACTTCGATTGGATAAGTGAAGCCATGTTTTTTAAGGTCAAAAGATTCGATGTTATCTTCTTTTTTTGAGTAGTAACAAGCGTAAATCTATTAGAGGAGGACAAAAAGTAAAACAAGAGAGAGAGGGTCTACAAGAGTTGGACCCAAACAACAAAGAAAGAAAAAAGATTCTATTTTATCTAATGGTGGATCAATTAGGGTTTTTTTTTTAAAAAAAAAAAAAAACCTCAGATTGGGTTCAAATTGGGTAAGAATCCATTTCACAGGGGCTAGGTAGTATGAAGGGGAAAAGGATGTGATTAAGGCCATGGTAAGCCCATTTAGTTGGGGTCCCAAATTGTTATTTGATGGCTGATACATAGGTGATTCTGGTTTATTTATATGAAAAGGGATACTTGTCAATTTGTGTGTGCTTATTAACCATGCCATCTAGCTGTTGTATATCATATTTTAGGACATGTGAGGAACTCTGCTAGGAGTACACTTGTAAATTGTAATCATAAACGTCTAGGAGTGGAAGATTTAATTGACATAGGCTGCATTCTAGAAACACATATAATCAACCTAACTTAAAAAAGGGGAGAGAACAAGATAGTTGGCTACATGCCACCAAGCTATTGGTGAAAGATCCTCTTATTTTGTAAGAGGAAGAAACAACCCAATTTCAAGATGGAGTACATGAAGCAATACATTCGGTTTGTATCTTTTTCTTTTAATATATTCTACATCCATGACATATATGAGTAATGTTGGTTTCACAGTAAATGATTTTGTTTCTCACCTTTCCATGTGGATTTTAATATTTGATACTGAAAATCTGAAGGTTTGATGTTTAATGTGTAGCTTTCCCTTGAGCAGTCTTTACTATCCTCTGTTTTGTTTCTTTAATTATTAGTTGGTTCCATGGTTGTACCCCTTAAGGATTTGGAGTGTGTAGTATTTTCTACCTTTTCGACAATATTATGTATGAATTAGAACCTAAATATAATATTGTGGCTATGATTATGTCATGTGATTAAGGGAAGGTGTGTAATGTACATTTTATTTTTTTGAATTTTCAATGTCTTCAGAACAGATAATGCTGACATTTTTGGGTGTAGTCAAGTTCTTGCTATAAGGTCCTTAGGTGAGTATAGTACCCAACCACTGATTTATCACCTTGATAGAGATCCACAATCTCCTCACATATTTGATAAGTATGGTCCTTAGGTGATTATAATACCCAACCACTGATTTATCACCTTGATGGAGATCCATAATCTCCTAACATATTTGATAAGTTCGGGCGGGATTGTTTTGGTTAGCATGAAGATCTTGAGCAGCATCCTGATCATCTTTAACCGCAGGCAACTCGTTTGGATTGTTGGTAGTATCTTCATCCATAGAATTAGTAGCCATGAGAGGACCAACCAGTTGTTGGTTCTCTATTCCCTATTGTATTGGTCATCCTGAGGTGGTTCAAGAGAACTAACATCAAATAATTCCAACCACTGTTTACCTCCTTGAATTTTTTTCTTGCTAAGACCATTGAAAATAGAAAAGCTCATTAAGAGGGATGTTGGTAACTTTAGTGCTAGATTTTTTGAAGATTATTATCAGGATCCATTGAAACAAAAACTGTAAAATAATTAGGGGATGCAAGAAGGGACTATTATTAAAGAATAAGTGAGGACAAGGACAAAAATTCATGGCAGTCTTGTGTCTTGCATCCCGAGAGTGTATGGTAGACTGTTCATTGATTTGGGCACCAAGAGGTTTAAAATCTGAATTGGGTCGCCAATAATCCATAAATACATTATCATATCACTTTTTTGCTTGTGGTTACTGCATGTCTTAGTTATGATAGTTGGAAACTGACTCCTTTTTCAATACTGTTTATTTAACTTTTTTAACTGAGCCTCTTTTTTTTTTTAATTACTTTAGATTATTAGTTGGGTGACTTTTGTTTCATGAAAATGCAATATCGCATGTGACTATTTGTTTCTCATTTGATTTGTTCTATTTTATCACAGTTCTCTTTTCTTGAAGCACCGCTATGGGGTTGGTTATACACTCACTTTGGTGAAGGTTGCATCCCTGCTTATCTATTATGATTTTCTCTTTGATGTTGCTTTTACTGATCTGTGGTCTGATGTTTCTCTACTGTTTTCTTCAGACTACACCAAGTGCATCTGTAGCTGCTGACATTGTTCATCGTCATGTTCCATCTGCAACACGCTTAAGTGATGTATGCACTTTCTTTAAATTCTTGGCATTTTATATGTTTCTGGGGTTTGTAATGTATTCTCAATTGCATGCATTTATCTCATTCTATGTTCCACTTTTTTTCTTTATTGTTCTTATCTCCAAAAGCAAAAAAGAAAAATGAAAAGAAAAACACATCTATCTAGTTTAACATTTCTAATTTTTGTTTGTTTGCTGCCCATTATCTGAATGCATAGAGGTTAAACCTTCAACCATTATCAAGGGGATTTCTGGGTAGTAGCTTTGTTAATCAAGCATCAAAATGATTTATGTTGTTGGCTCAAAGTTTCTTGAATGTTTTTGGAATATGATAATGTTGATTTTATTTGTTTAGAAAAATAATTTGGTGCTTTGTTTCTGCCTTTCTAGGTCGGTACAGAGGTTTCTTTTAGACTTCCTTTGGCCTCATCGTCTGCCTTTGAAAGCATGTTCCGCGAAATTGAAAGCTGCATCAGAAGACCAACCACTACCTCAGAAACTTGCAGTAATGAAGATGGATGCTACTATGGCATTGAGAGTTATGGTATCTCTGTTACAACACTGGAGGAGGTGTTCTTGAGAGTTGCAGGATGCGATATTGATGAAACTAACCACATTGAACAAAATAATGCTCATTCTGGAACTGATACCATGGTTTCTGAAGTGTCTGATCACTATCCTCATTTGAAAGCTCAGAAGTCAAAAATGCATTTCTGGAACTATAAGAATATTTTTGGGGTGATATGCTGTACTGTGGGAAGAGCCTCTGGTTTGATTCTAGCAGCATTTTTGAGCTTCATAACATTCCTGAGCATTCGATGTTGTTGTGCTGGAGTCATTGTTCGGTCTACATTTTGGCAGCATTCCAAAGCACTACTTATAAAGAGGGCAATCTCTGCTCGGCGTGACAGAAGGACAATTGTTTTCCAGCTTGTTATTCCTGCCATCTTTTTGTTTTTTGGCCTGCTTTTTCTTAAGCTTAAACCACATCCTGATCAGCAATCAGTGACTCTCTCAACATCACATTTTAATCCGTTACTACGTGGTGGTGGTGGTGGAGGACCTATTCCATTCAATCTAACATTTGCCATCTCAAAGAAGGTTCTTTTTCAAAGAAGTTTTTCATACAACTGTAAGGGGCCTGTTTGCTTCCAGAAAATGAAATAACGGATTTTTCATTTATCTTAGGCATTTTTTGGCTTGAACTCTTTTGGTTTGTAGAGAAATGGATCCTCATGTCTTGAATATGAGTTGTTCACACTCCAGTTGCAAGGACATGAACTGATGAAAGACACTTTTTTTTTTCCTTTGATTTCAACCAATTTTCTTGGTTACTTTCAAAGAGTAAAGGGTTCAGCTCATTTTGTCTAAACGAAAAATGTCTATGAAAGGTGGGAAATTCAGTATTTTCCTCTCAGCAAGCAAGCGGCCCTTGGTGTTATATAGATGAACAACCTGATGTCTTATATGTGAATTCTCTTACATATACACATGAGAAATGATCACATATGGATACGTGACAGAATTTCTGTCAGGTTGGTGGAGATGCAGGGCCCGACAGTATTACCGTCAGGTGTCTGGTGATTCCTCTCTTTCTGTGTGTTGTGTGTGATACCAGCTGAGGTTTTTTTAATCTTGCAGGTAGCATCTTATATCGGAGGGGGATGGATTCAGAAATTAGAACCAAGGACATATAAGTTTCCTAATTCAGAGATGGCACTCAGTGACGCTATTGATGCAGCAGGGCCAATGTTGGGTCCGACTCTTATTTCGATGAGCGAATTTCTAATAACAAGCTTAAATGAATCGTACCAGTCAAGGTGTATTCATTGTGTAACTTTGATGCTTTAGTTTGTTTCGAATTCCTTAAAAAAAGTTCTGATTCATTTTGTTGAAAACTATTTTTTCTTTGTTACTTTTAAGCTCCGTTTGAGTCAAAATATGCAAACCCCTATCCTTTAACAATATGGAAATGTTATTGTCAATTCAAATTTTTACATATCTCTCTCATTCGTATATTTTTTTTAATGTATTAATAGAAAGAAAGGTGCCAGAGGTGCAAATACAGAAACAAAAAGCCATAAAAGCAAGCTGCCCACAACCCACGACACCCATGGGCTCCTCAAAGTTGGAAACAACTCAAAAGAAAAATTCTAAAACCACTTATGCAATGTCAATACATTCTTTCCAGGCACACATGATGTCACTCGTAGAGATATTCTTGAATTCCACAAGAGAGGAAGCCCAAGAGGCACAGTCAGCAAACACTTGACTAGAAACTACTTCTATCGACTCGGCACTATTTTTAAAAATTCTATTGTTACGCTCTCACCATAAGCTCCATACTACGGCAAAGAGAGCCAAACGCCAAAGCAAAGAACATTTTGGGGAAACCGAAACAATGTCCCAAGCATAAAATAATTCAGCCACCATAAGGCATGACCCAAAGTACACCAAATTTATCATATACTGAATTCCAAACTGCATAAGAGAAAGGGCAATGAATAAGGAGGTGATTTGACTCTTCCGAAGATCGAAGGCAAAACAGGCAAGCGCTAACCATGGTTCTTCCTCGCTTACGCAAGTTGTCTTGGGTAAGAATTTGCCCCAGACCAGCAATCCAAAGGAAAGAAATAGCCCAAGGCAGTGCTTTGGAGGACCAAATACCAGGATTAACAATAGCAGTGAGTGACAATTGGTTAATCCAATTGAAGAAAGACTTGACAGAGAAGCAACCAGTCGATTCGGGCCACTACACGAGGCTATCCTCTATAGAATGTCTGATCCGGTAGGAAGATCCCAGACAACCTGATCATTGCAGATGGAATAGAAATTGGCAATGGCACCAGTTGGAAGCTGAGATATGCGATAAAGTGAAGGAAACCTAGAAGCCAAAGTGATATTGTCACACCAGGGTTCAGTCCAAGATTTGATTATGTTATCACGCCCCTCCTTAAATCTGATCCCTTCCTTAAATTTGTCTATACAAGTTGCGATAGCTCTCCACATGCCAGATTCTCTATAGGGGAAAGGATTAATATCCCAACCAAGATTTCCCAATCTGTATTTCTGAATTAGAGTTGTCTTCCATAGAGTAACACCCATAGTGCCTAACCACCAAAGCCACTTGGAGAGAAGAGCAACATTGACCTCTTTAATAGGCCTCACTCCAAGTCCACCGGAAACGATAGGAAGACAAACTTGCTCTGTAATACTCCGCCCCAAAATGTGCAACATTGCTAGTTGAATTGGAAATTCCCTGGTATATAAGTGGTAGCCTTCCTCCTTCTAGCATGAGGCCTTTTGGGAGCAATGGGTTGGCTCTTCAATTGAAAGTTGTGCGCGCAGTGTGTGAGGCCCAGAACGGACAATATCATGCTAGCAGGACGGGTCGTTACAAATGGTATCGGAGTATGGTTCAACTTTTTGCCTGAGGGTGTGGGCTTGGTTCTTGTGTGTGCAGAGCTGGGAACGACTCTGGCTTCAAGGGGGTAGATTGTAATACCCCGCCCCAAAAAGTCTCACATCGCTAGTTGTATTGAAAATTCTTTGGTATATAAGTGGTAGCCTTCCTCCTTCTAGCACAAGGCCTTTTGGGAGCAACAGTGGGTTGGCTCGATAAAGCAAAGCCGTGCGGGCTCGTGTGTAGGCCCAAAGCGGACAATATTGTGCTAGCGGGACAGGTCGTTACAAATGGTATCAAAGTATGGTTCAATTCTTTGCCTGAGGGTGTGGGCTTGTGTCACGCCCTAACCCGAAGGGTGGGCCCGGAACGCGACTGAATTTTTTTTTTTTTTGAAAGATAAACTAAACCAACTCACAAGCATTCTAACTGGGCCGGATCAACAGTTGGGCCCAAAAGTCACACATGATCCCAACATGTGGACTCAAACATATACCATAAGTCTACCCAACAATAGACATAGAAAATACAAACATCCATCTATAATTTCAAACATTGAATTATTATTCATAACATTATCATAGAGAATCCAACCATTGGTTCATCGTTACAAAAATCATAACAGGGTAGCTACAGAAACGCAGCAGTCCTAGTTCAACACGTTAACACACGCCAAGTACCACACTCGGTACTTTACAAAGGAAAATGGTTCCAAGAACCAGAAAACACAAATACAAGGGTATTCCCCTCAGCGGGAATCCCAAAGCAGCGCCGCAGTTTATCCGCTCTAAGTTTCGAACAGAGAGTTCTCCTCCTCGGGTTCATCTCCTGAAAGGTGAGTGGGGTGAGCTAACTAGCCCAGTGAAGGAAATATAACAATGCAGTTTTTAAAGTAAATAACAGATTCGTACATAATCAACAGTTGTAATATGACATCTCATGCTTGATAATAGAATTACAATATCAAGTAAAGTCTTATCATCATTTTCATCATTTCATCATTTTTCCATTACTGCTTTCATCCACCGTAACCTCTTGGCACCATATTGACAACAATAGTATTAAGTCCCGACACGGTCAAAATACATCCTTACAATTTTATATCTCCGGCTCTCCTCTAGCCGATACTGACACCCTTCGGGTTAGCAACTGACGCCCACAGTCCACCCATGGTCCAGTAGATATAAACCATCTTGCAAGTATATCTCCGGCTCTCTCATAGACGATACTGACACCCTTTGGGTCAGCAACTGACGCCCACGGTCCACCCATGGTCCAGTAGACATAAACCATCTCTCATATGGCTGATATTGATTCAATAGTCCAGGCACGTGGAAGCAGTAATACACATTTCATCTGATCATAGTATTTACCAGCATCATAAGCACTCTTACCATAGTGCGTCCAGTCTAGGCCAACATCATAAGCACTCTTACCATAGTGCGTCCAGTCTAAGCCAACATCATAAGCACTCTTACCATAGTGCGTCAAGTCTAGGCACATGAGTGGGTTCAACAACACTGAAACCACTTATTACTCAATACTCATCTCATCATAAAACCTGTTTACAAAAATCTGCATAGTTAAGTTCCCTCACCTTGATTGCGTGGCTGCGCGGTCTCTGTTCAAACAACAGACAAGTGCACAATCAATATACATAGCATGTACACATACAAGCAGTATTTCGAAATCCTACTGATTTTCCCAAAACATCCATGGTACATGGAATTGAGTCTCCTACTCGATTTCTATCCTTTTTAAATTATAATCATCCACAAGATAACAATATAAATAAAAAGGGGACTCAGTCCAAAACTCATATTGTCTTCTGGGCATTGACCAGATTGACTTATTGAGTTTAGATCTAGATCCTCGGGTCACTTCTCGGTTGTCTTCTGGATAGGACCAGATCTGACATTTTGAGTTAGACTTCAAGGTCACCTAGTGCCCCGACTATAGTGTCGGCCTGAAAGTGAATCACTCAGTGCCCGACCAATAAGGTCGGCCTGGAAGCGGAGACAATAGTATTTACACTATAAGTAATAAGAGAAAAGGGTTAGTACACATTTTTAGATTAGCCTTGGATACTAATCACCTCACATCACACGCATTAACAATAATCCCACAAGATTAGACATCATCAATAGTCAAATAATATTTTCACATTTAAAAACTGGGTCCCTCGGAACCGGGTACAATGGCTTCGGATCATCCGAACGACACCTAATCTAGTCCCTGACCTCGGAACATGGGTCTGACTTCGGATCGTCTGAAGATCGGGTTTCGGACCTTCCGAAGTCCATCCGAACCGATAAAGAAGAGAAAACAAGTCTCGATGGGTCTGTACACTTCGGAACATCTGAAGTGGGGCTCGGCACGACCGAAGTAGGGCTCGGTCCTTCCGAACTCTGTTCGGTGCGTCCGAAAGGGTCTGGCCTGCCTCGGGCGAACTGGGCTTCGAGTAAAGCTCGGAACGTCCGAGGGTGAAGCTGTCGGACCGTCCGAAGATTCAGACCTTCCGAAGACCGGCTCTCGGACCTTCCGAGAGTCGTCTTCCCCACTGTCTGCAACAGCAGACAGTGACGGCAGTCGGGCAGTGAAATGCGATCCCGGAAATGGAGGGTCTCCCGGACTCAGTTTTCACATCCGTCTGATCTGAGGAGTCCTCTTTACACAGGGAATAGTTTTAAGCTTTGCAACTCAGTGAGCCATCCGATCTTAGCACCGGAAGCTCGCTGATACGCATAAAATCGGGTTTTCCATAAAACTTTGAAATCATTTTACACACTCCACTCTGAACCAAAAACCGGTTTTCTTGATTCTAAACCACCTAGCATTTAAAGGGGAACACAGTGATTACCTTCACTGGAGTTCCTGGGCTGAAATCTGGATTTTGAAAATCTCTTCCTTCTTAAGCTACAGTTACTGAAAAACTGAGAAAGAACAGGCTAAGGCAGGGTCTCCGCTGGTTTTCACAGAGAGCAGAGGGAGATAGAAATCTGAGATGAATTCAGTGGGAGTTTGAAAGCCGGTTTGATGACCAAATTTATAGAAAACCGACCGGAAGAAGGGGCGGTCGAGCCACTGCATGCTTCTGCATGCAGTACCGGCTTACATCTGCAACAGTAAACTTTTGGTTGGTTGCAGAAAAGTCCCTGCAAACTTCCATTTTTGCAAAAAGGCCCCTAAATTAGATAAAATCCGATTTTTCACTAAATGTATGATTTTACCAACTCAAAATCTTAATCCAACCTTACAGATAGGTTGGGTTTTGAAAACCTTGGTCACCATAAAAATTGCAGAATTTAACTCTTACTAAAAATCATTTATTTAAATAAAAATCATAATTTCTCAATATTTACTTAAATAAACAAATGTTAAAATAATAGATTTAGAAATCTCATTTTGAAGTGAAATGAAATAACTAGACCATTCTTAAAATGGTCTAACACCAAACACTATTTTCAAAATTTATCTCTTTTCCGAAATTATTTTAAAATAATTAAAACTCCCTTTCGGGTTTTGATGGGCAGATTAAAATAAGATTTTCTGAAAATAAAATCATTTTAAAATCAGAAATCAAATCCTTTATTAAGGAAAAATATTATCAATCAATAATAATCACTCGTCAACAAAATTTATAAAATAAACACAACAAGTGGTAAATTACCAAAATGCCCCTCCAGCTAGACGAGCTGGATCACTGAGCTCACGAGCTCGGATTGGGCCACACCTGGGCTTTCCTCGAAGTCCTAACCGTAACCTTCGAGATTAACTGGTCAAACAAGGTTATTAAGCTAACACACTCCTAATTTGGGGCAGGGTTTTACAACTTGGTTCTTGTGTGTGCAGAGCCGAGGACGGCTCTAGCTTCAAGGGGGTAGATTGTAATACCCCGCCCCAAAAAGTCCCACATAGCTAGTTGCATTGAAAATTCCCTGGTATATAAGTGGTAGCCTTCTTCCTTCTAGCACAAGGCCTTTTGGGAGCAACAATGGGTTGGCTCGATAAAGCAAAGCCGTGTGGGCTCGTGTGTAGGCCCAAAGCGGACAATATTGTGCTAGCGGGACGGGTCGTTACAAATAGTATCAGAACATGGTTCAACTCTCTGCCTGAGGGTGTGGGCTTGGTTCTTATGTGTGCAGAGCTGGGGACGGCTCTGGTTTCAAGAGGGGTAGATTTTAATACCCCGCCCCCAAAAAGTCTCACATTGCTAGTTGCATTGGAAATTCCCTGGTATATAAGTAGTAGCCTTCCTCCTTCTAAAATGAGGCCTTTTGGGAGCAACAATGGGTTGGCTCGTCAATTGAAAGCCGTGCGGGCCGTGTGTAAGCACAGAGCGGACAATATCATGCTGGCGGGACGGGTCGTTATAAATGGTATCAGAGCATAGTTTCACTTTCTGTCTGAGGGTGTGGGCTTGGTTCTTGTGTGTGCAAAGCCGGGGACGACTCTAGCTTCAAGGTGGGTAGATTGTAATACCCCATACCAAAAAGTCCCTCATTGCTATTTGCATTGAAAATTCCTTGGTATATAAGTGGTAGCCTTCCTTCTTCTAGCACAAGGCCTTTTGGGAGGAACAGTAGGTTGGCTTGCTAAAGCAAAGCCGTGCGGGCTCGTGTGTAGGCCCAAAGCGGACAATATTGTGATAGCGGGACGGGTCGTTACATGCTCCCAACCCACCAGGTGCTCTTTCCTTCTATCTTCATGGTCACCCCAAAGGAAATTCCTCATGATTTTCTCCAAAGATTGAACCACTTTAACTGGGCATCTAAATGCAAAAAGGAAGTAGATTGGGAGTGCTAATAAAACAGCCTTAAGAAGAGTGATACTCCCCCCAAATGAAAAATATTTTCCTTTCCACGAAGCTAAGTGTTTGCTGAATTTGTGTATGATGGCCTCCCATTGGGAGTACCCAGGAGATCCAATGCAAAGAGGAAGCCCCAAGTAGGTGGAAGGAAGTGAAGATGACATGCATCCCAAAATCTCTGAAAGTGAAACAAGGTCATTGTCTTCCAAATTGATGCCCAAAATTCCTGTCTTTAAATAGTTGATACGAAGAGAGGATGACAGTTCAAACCATCTAAGCAAAGAGTGAAGGTTCATAGCAGACTCCTCGATTGGCTAATAGAAAATTATGGTGTCGTCCACAAACTATAACTGATGGACTTGCAAAGTAGAATCACCAATATGGAAACCATTAATTAGAGAGAAGTCAGCAGATTTGGTCAGGAGAAGGCTCAAAGTCTCTACAACCATGATAAAGAGAGTTGGAGAAAGTGGGTCACCCTAACAAACCCCCTCGAACTCTTGAAGAAGCCTCAAGATGATCCACTGATGAAGATGGAAAAGTGGGTTGAAGAAATACACTCGAAGATCTACAAACACCATTTTCGACTGAAGCCATGCTGGAAAGAACAAAATGAAGGAAGTGTAACCATATCATAAGCTTTTTCCAAATCAAGTTTACAAATTAATCCTTTCTTGCGAGCCTTGTATTGGGAATCAATACACTCATGAGCTGTAATGACCGGACCCAAAATCTGACTACCCTCAACCTTAGCAGACTGAGAAGGAGAGAGAAGCTTGGGAAAGAAGGATTTGAGAATCTTGTAGGGACTACTGAGAAGGAGAGAGAAGCTTGGGAAAGAAGGATTTGAGAATCTTGTAGGGACTACTGAGAAGACCGATCGACATGAAGCCGGAGAGGGAAGAGGCACCAAAACAAGAAAAGTTGCCCCTAACTTGACCTCTTTGGTGAAACTCCTCTATGAAAGCAATGAGATCATGTTTTACAATCTCCCAAAAAAGCTTGAAAAAAGCAATGGAGAAACCATCTGGCCTAGGGGCTCTGTCCTCACCAAGATCCCACACACCCTTTTTTATCTCAATCTCGGAGAAAGGCCTCTCAATAGATGAAGCTTCAGAAGTGGAGATAGACCTAAAAGGTATACCTGCAACCGGCAATCTGTCGAAGGAGTTGCCTTAATACAACTGCTTGAAGTGGTTTAGAATAGTAGCAATGATATCCTCCTTATCACTTATGGTTGTATCATCAACTGTTAGAGATCTGATGTTGTTTACCCGTCTATGAGAAGAGGCCATGGCATGGAAGAACTTGGTATTTTTGTCCCCATCCTTATTCCACTTATCTTTAGACCTTTGCTTCCACTGAATCTCCTCCTGGATGCTCTTGACACGATATTGATCCTAGAGATCATGATGAAGAAACACATCCTCCTCAGAGATGGACAGATTTCTTCCATTTGGAGATTTCTCTCACAGGATTGTAACCAATTTGTGATTCATATTTAGTGAGTAAAGTGTGATTCTTCATCTTCCTTTATTACCTTGTCTGACAAAGAAAAGAAAAAACGTTCATAGCCTCCCTTTTTTTGTCGGATAAGGAACTATGTCGTTAATCATAAGACATTAGTGTAAGAAGTATATACTAATTCTCGCATCCATAAAAGCAACAGGAATCCAAAAAATTATATCAATAAGGAAAAAGAAAATTGTCAGCCACACCTAATTCATCCAAAAAATCATCTAGTACATTGGTTGGTTATCTCACATGTTCAAAAACTATACCTGTGGTCAATGATCTAATCTCTCTCACCCAATGCCACAACCTCCATAGAGCCTTCTTCTTCCTAGATACCTACACAATTTGGCAGAATCTCCTTCAATCAACCTCCCCACCTTGTACTCCACCCTCCTCTATAATCTTGCCTGATTGCCATTAGCTCTTCCTCATTTGAGTCCTTAATATCTAATGGTTTCGAGAAAAACATTAACACTTCCCTATGTTCATCTGACAACACATCTCCAACTCCAGCTGGGCTCCGCTTTCCCCTAGATGCACCATCCACATTAAACTTGAAGGAACCACTTGGCGGTGGACACCAATTGTGAGGTTTTTTCTCAGTCTGTGCCCATACATGTTATCTAGCATCACTTGAAGTTATTGAAGCGCAAATCCTTAAATGTATTTCTCTTTCGTATTACTTTTTATTTGGTTTCAATTCACTGATGACTTTGGCTGCATATTCTCTATTTTACAAATCTTTAAGATACATTTCCAATCTATTCTTGGTCTTCTTATCTTTGACCAATACACCTTTGACTATCATCTTTGATAAACGTTGCATGATTATAGTTCTAGTCTTCATTTTCTCTTATATTGGGGAACTTTTTTTTGAGCGGTAACAAGATAATATTGCATTAATAAGAAAATATAGACCCAAGAAATCAAGCATCTCGAAAAATACAAACAAGTCCATGGAGCACATCCAATACTACTAAACAACCCGTCTAGGCCCTCTTGCCCCATGAGTCACGGATAAAAAACACCATGATGTGATGACTCAACTCCATATTTCACAAAGAAGTTTGCTACTCCATTAGTCGATCTGCTGATTTGTAAGAAGAATATCTCTCGGTCATTGAGTAATGCCTTGATCTCCTTCATGACAGTTGTTAGTCTCTAAGGAGGTCATTTCGCTCTCATTACCCACTTAATTGCATTTGTTGGTTACTTTAAATAAGCAAATTCCCTAGCCCTAAGGAAATCCATATAGTCAAGACTCTCCTAATACTAAAAAAGCCTGTCTCATTTGATTCTTTCCAACCTACCGGTTTGAAAAAAACGATTGATGATTTTTCGGTATGATCGTGCAGGACTCCATCAATTCCTTCTAGCCCCGATTTTCCCTAGCAGCCCTGTCTATATTGAATTTAAATGTGTCTTGATGTGGAGGGGACCAAGTGTGAGACTCCGCCCAATTGAGGGGCCCAACCTTGTACAAAAGGGGCGCCAGGTGGAGCGAAAAGCGCCAGGTTGGGCGCTGGGCGTGTGGAATAGTCCCACATCGCCCAGTGCGGGCTTGGGGCGCTGGTATAGAAGATGAGATGCTCCTCCCATAAAGCACAAAGCCTTTTGGGGGCTCCTCTTTGGTGGGGTCCTCAGAGCAAAGCTGTGCAGGCCCAAAGCGGACAATATTGTGCTGGCGGGAGCAGGGTCGTTACAATTGGTATCAAAGTACGGTTCAACTCTTGGACTGTGGGTGTGGGCTGGTGCGATTCTCAACCGGCTATCGAGAGCCGGGGCGGCTCTGGTCTTAAGGGGGCTAGGATGTGAGATCCTACCCAATTGAGGGGCCCAGCCTTGGACTAGAGGAGCGCCAAGTAGAGAGAAAAGCGCCATGCTGGGCGCTGGGCGTGTGGAATAGTCCCACATCGCCCAATGCAAGCTTGGGGCACTGGTATATAAGATGGGATGCTCCTCCCATAAAGCAGAAGGCCTTTTGGGGGCTCCTCTTCTGTTGAGTCCTCAGAGCAAAGCCGTGCGGGCCCAAAGCGAACAATATTGTGTTGGCAGGAGTGGGTCGTTACATCAAGTGACCATGGTTTCAATTCTTCTAGGACCTCCAGACAAAGAACCCTCCCATGAATGATAAAAATCCATTATTTTGTGTCCCTTGAAGTCCTTCCCAGATAAGAGCCAAACAAATAGCCTCCACTTAGCCTTGTGGAAAATCTCTAATACCTGTGATGCCTTTGATGGAAAATCCTTGCGTTCCTCTCCTTCCAAATGGTCCAAAGGATCGTCGCAAGAATACCAAGATTCCATTACTCCCTCACTAGTCTTATCTAAAACCCACAGGATTCTGATCAGATTAACAAAATTTGCCCATAGGTGGCCTAAGGCGGGGCAACATAAAAAGAGATGATCTGCATCCTTCGCAAGACTGCATAAGGGACATTTGAGGCCGTCCTCCGGATTGAGTAAACCCTTTCTGCTTAATGCTACTCTGGTAAGTGTCTTACCTTTGGACACTCCTCACAAAGGCTTGTACTCTCAGAGGAGCCAAACTCTTCCAGGCCAATGTAGGGGGGTCTCGGTTTCTTCATTGTTGACTCTCTCAATGCCTTTCGTCACTTTCTTATTTTCAATTGGATATCCCTTCAACTTTCTCAAACGTTTTCCATCAACATACATTTTCTACATCTTTTCGTTTTTTGGTGGTTTGCCACTCGTTAAAATATGTTTTTTCTACATTTGACTATAATGTCATTCCTAGAGAAACCCAAACAACTCAGCATAGACTTTTAGTTTTGGATGTATATGCTAGGAGTAACCCGTTAAAAAGAACAACAAAAGACCCTCCCAAAATTAGGTGGTGGAATTCGAAATGGGAAAAAAATAAGAAATGGTCCGAGGATAAGATGCGAAGAAACAAGGTGGGGCATGATGATTAGGAGCCAAATGAGCTGTGGGGTAAAATGTCTAAGCTCATGGAAGAAAAAGTGAAAGAGGTTTTGGGTTAAGCTAAAGGAACTAAGATGGGTTAAAGGCATGTGGTGGTGGAACGACGACATGGGAAGGGCTATATGTGAGAAGAAAATCTAATTCTAGATATGGCAGAAGACAAGGAAGACGAAAGCTTGGGAGAATTATAAGATGACGTGAAAAGTTGTGAAAAAAACTATAGGTAAAGCCAAATATGAAGACTACAATGCCTCATATGCAAAACTAGGAAAAAATGTGGAAAAGGTTTCTGTATACTCGCTAAGGTGCAGGATGGAGCAGTTAAGATCTTGACCATATAAGATGCACTATGAATGAAAACCAAAGGACCTTAGTTAAAGACAATCTAATAAGGAGTACGTGGGAGATGTATTTTCATGACCTTCTGAATACAAAATTTGAAAGAGAAGGTAATATAGGTGTAGAAAATGTGGGTATCTTAAACAAAGTTTCAATAAGTAAACTTGGTCTTGAACCCAAAAGCGTTGGAGTGATGGGTGAGGAATTTGCCTCAAGAAGCAGGAGTCTTGAGTTCGATTCCTACTCCACCCTAAAAGGCCACTCCCCATAAAGTTACCCGATGTGTGTGGGTGCCCCGAGGATTAGTGAGGTGATGTAACAGGCTTGGACAAGTTGATCTTAAAAAAAAAAAAGGACTTTGCCTTGAAAATGGAGTATAGAGTACTGGGATATGGTAACCTTGTTTAGGTGTGACAATAGGTCGGGTTGGCTATAGGTAATAACAGATTTTCTGTCTGACCCGTCCCAACCCGACCCTAATTTTTTTTGCTACCGACTTGACTTGAATGTATATAAAAATTAGAAAAATGAGAGAAATTTTATTTTTTATAGAAATGAAACACAAAAGGACTTACTAGAGGTCACAGGTTCGAGTCTTATAGTCACCCGATGCCCGTGGCTTGCAAAGGTGTGCATGCATCTGGAGTTTACTTAATGCACTCGTACTTGGAGAGAGATGAGGTCTTGGGGTTATTCATGGACCGGGATGGTAGAACGTGGTAGGCCAGCTGCAGAGATGGCGGCTGAAGCAAGCTTTGGTAATGGTCTTTCTGGAGAATTTATTGGACTTTGCATCAAGAAGATTTGTTTTGCAGACATGCAGTGCATGGGGAACAGCTTTAGACGCTTTTGTTCCAAGAAAAAGAAGTCAAAAGGGACAGGTGTTGTAAATGTTGTAGTAATGTCACATTTTACTTGTTCATTCGACCTTTAGATACCTTTGATTGGCTTTCTGTATTCTCTATTTATGTGTATCATCTTTTGATCAAATACAAGAAATAGAACACAGAGAATTCATCTCTCTTTTCTTCCCTTCTCTTCCATTATTTTCTTCTTTTCTCCTATTTTTCTTCTAACAAGAGGAAGTTGCATCTAAAGTCATTCAGTGTTCGAATGGTTTCTGGTTGGATGGTAAGAAGATCAAGTTTCACCTTGCAATGTACGGCAGGGATGAGATATTACAAAGGGATTATGTAGAGGTGGTCATTCAGTGGCTTACTTAAGGGTGTGGGACTAAAAGGGAAAATAAAAGGGAGGAAGGAATTGGAATTAGTTTTTGGTGTAAGATTGTCCGGGGTTTGAATTTGCAAGAAAATGTTATCCAACAGGTGGGGATTGTATATAGTATTGTCTTTTTCTGTATTTTTGTTTTATTTTTATTTTTAATAAAATTTCATAACTGTTCAAAAGAAGAAGAAGAAAGACCCCCTGTTCTACAGTGACGTCCTTAGATCTGATTCGAAGAACAAAACTTGTGGGCCCACCAAAATCCGAAACCAAAAGGCAACCAGATTAATGCACTCTAGGTTGAAAACTGACACAGGGGTGGTGGGATTTGAGGATGAAATCCGAACAACGAATCAGATCTAAAAGTGAGAAAATATGTATTGCAGAAAATAAAACTAAATTGTACAGGCTGCCCTTGTACTGCAGACAAATTCAGAGACAACATCCAAATAAGAGATCTTAAGCTTGGGATTGCATCAGCAAAGCTGGCTGTGGTCACCGAAACTTAATAACCCAGTAGTAAAAAAAAATGTCTTCTGGTTGATACTATGTTATTTGAGAAAATAGATAAAATAAAGAATGAAAATGATAGGAGACAGTGACATTTTTCTGAAGGAATATAATGTCTCATTCATATATACATAAGGTTGCAAAAGTAGAATTATATAGACAATGACATTCAACAAAAGCGGAAGGTCAAGTGTAGGAGATACTGTAATCCTCGCTATTAAACTAATTTATGCACTCCTTTCTATAAATGAATAAAATACATATTCTAGAACACATGCTTCATACCACATCATGTAGCAAGACATTGTCGTGGGCACCGTAATGAATTATTGTAACAGGTTAATGTAGCAGCTATAATAGCAATTATTATAGCAGTACTCTAGTAAATATTGTAGAGAGAACTATAGCAAAACTGTGGCACGTCCTTAATTCAACTGTGGGTTTGGGTATATCTCGATATTGGATCCACTCTTTTTAAATGTTTTTTATTATAATTATCGAGACTATCCTCATAAAAAATGGCATGGACAATGAGTGATTAAAATTTCACCCTCACATGATAATCCTAGCCTTTTGACTTTAGACCTTGAAATTTAATTAATAAAATCTACTGATTTTTTTTTATTCATCTTACAAAGCTAAAATACTTGGATGGGAAATTCACCCAAAGTCCTTCTATCCATGTAGTCATCCACAAATCCCACCTACTCATTTGGGGCTAGCCCGTGATAGATGCGAAGCTTCCCTACACTTGCTCTAAGTTTTAAGACTCCTGTAGAATGATTTTGTAATCCTTTGAAATCAACTGTTTTCTATGTCACTGGAAAAATTAGTTGGTCTTCTTAAATCCAGTCTTGGAGGATGAATTCTTCTTTATTTATTAGCTTTTGTAAGTCAAAAGGCATTACAAAATGAGATAATTACTTCCATCTCATTCTATTTAAACAAGAAATCGTGCATTCCATTCATCTACAAGAATTTCCAATTTTAACAATAATGGTTCCTGAAATTCATCTCAGGAAATTAGAGTGTAAGACTCAAGATTAGGTTAATTTATTTTCAGAACTGTGGAGCCTTCTTCAGACCTCAATTATAGTTTTGGATCATTAATTGCTCAGTCAGTATGTCAATAATTGCATACATCACTGTACTCCTGGTTTTTGCATCAGGCATAGGTTTTCCACTTCGGGACCTTGTTTTGAACTAGCTTCTTCCTGTTTTTGACATCCATAACATTAAGTGTAACTCATATAGTTCGGCCTTATCACCTTTTAATTACATTGATTTTGAGAAGGTATAGAAGTTAAATGAACATGTTCATGTGTTAGCTTCAATAAAAAAGAAATTTCTTTGTTACTCTAGGTGATACTTTTTTCACAAGGGGAAAAGGCATCACTTTTTATCCCATTTTTCTGTTTGTATGTTGACCCTTTGTTTCTGAAGGTAACACTTGTGGCAGTTCTAAAATAATTTGCATTGTGAAGATAGTGTAATAGGTTTTATTCTTGCAAATGCATATTTGATATTATTGAGAAATCCTTCATTGATAATCATCAGCAGAAGCCTGTACCCCATCTATCTAGGGTCGGCTTTCGTTGATGTTCTCTATTATTTTCTGGGTTTGATTTTATGCTTCATTTGAAGGTACGGTGCAATTGTAATGGATGATCAGAATGATGATGGAAGCTTAGGATACACTGTGCTTCACAACAGTACTTGTCAGCATGCAGCTCCAACATACATTAATTTGATGAATAGTGCAATTTTGAGGCGCGCAACTAATAATGAAAGTATGAAGATTCAAACTCGCAATCACCCATTGCCAATGACAAGATCTCAGCATTCACAGCATCATGTACGCTACCTTCTTATTGTGCTGGATTTTTATATCTTAAGAAGTGATGCATGTTGTCCCATATTATATTTCTAGTTCATGAGAAATTGATTAAACTGAATATAATATTCTATCTATGTTAATAAAGCCAACTGACATGGATAGAGGCTCTTCTAGAATCCAGACTTAGAATAAGAACGACCAAGCTCCTAAGGATCGACTTGATCTATCGAAGTCTTTCTTTTTCTTTAAGGCAGTCAAGATGAAAATTATATTACAATGAATGAAGAGTTAGAAGAAAATGCAGTATAAAAGAAATATACTGGGCAGAACTGATGCAGGAGCCAACATGGTTCACTAGTCTGAGTAATTTTAAATTATTTAGGTTAAGAATAAATATTTGTCTATTTTTCCTGATTTTCTTGTTGTAGGATCTGGATGCATTTTCTGCTGCAATTATTGTTAATATTGCATTCTCCTTCATCCCTGCATCCTTTGCTGTTGCAATTGTCAAGGTGAGTCTTTCTTTCCCCATTTACCTCTCTATGTATGATGAAGCTTTTAATATCAATACCTTAATATTTTTTTTTTTTTGAGCGGTAATACCCTTAATGGTTTATCCTTATAGTCCATGTGATTGTTGTCCATGACTTTCAAGGCACAATATTTTATATTGCAATTGTGTTCATTTTCCTAAACATTAGTACTTTTATTGTTTCTTTGCATCGTGCAATCGACGATTTCTGTATTCTAATAGTACTTGAGAACATTCCACCTTTTTTTTAGTGCAAGTTATTGAAATACTGGGAGCTTGTTTACTTTGTTGAAATTGACTTTGGAGTGTCAATTCAGTGACTTAAATGGGTTTCATACTTTTGACTTGTTTAAAAAAACTAAATATAGAATAAATACAATAGACAGAAAAAATGTCATTCAATTGCCAGCGGATGTATAGTTCTTTCTTTTCTTTTTCTTTTTTTGTGAGGTAACAAAAGAATTTCATTAAAAGAGGGAAATGTTACAAGAAAACAAAAAGAAAACAAAAGGAGGTCTAAAAGGGTTAGACCACCAATACAGTTAAAGGAAACAAAATTCAACAAAGACAAAAAGCCCGTCCCCAAATCTTAAATACAGAAGATGCCCTGAGTCCTGTTGTTGATTCCGTTTTTGGCAAGGAAATCTGTCACACCATTAGCAGAACGGCTGACGTGAGCAAAAGAGACATCCATTCCTGCAGTTAGGCCCTAATTTCCCTTGCAATGGTGATTATCCTCTAGGGAGGTCGCTTATGACCCGTGGTCCACTTCATTGTGTTTGCCAAGTCCGCTTCAATTACAAGTGGTCCGTGACCATGAACTTTCCAAAGGGTCAAAGCTCACCTAATGCTAAGGATAGTTCTTTCTTCCAGAACATTATCTCAAATTCTTCATCATGTATAGTAGTAGCACATATTTATTAGGTGAGTAAAAACTCAAATTGTAACTTGTAATAAGATTTTCCTATCTATTAACTGATATTTGTTTAATTCCCATAACCATAAGAAGCACTAAGGGAATTGTAATACTTTGGTAGAGTTTGCCTTGTAATGATAAAGCGACAGATGTTCCTATTAAATTTTTCTCCTTGAATGACTACAATACTTACAGATTAAACATTCTCTACATCTTAGCAAAAAGTAGTATATTTTTGTCTACTTTGGAGAGAGCATTTGTTTGTCTTAGTAATCCACTCTTAAATGTCTCAAGGTGCTCTTCATGGAGTCGCTATTATAAGGTCTAAAGCAACTGCAAAATCAAAAGCTGCTTCTATCATGTCTTTTTCACCACAATCACTTGTCCCTCTCTCCTCTAATGTTGCCAAAAATGATGTCCTTTATCTGTCCTCCTAAATGTTATTTTGCCATTTCTACTTGCTTATCTTAGCTGCCTCTGATTGTTTTCAGAAGATAGATGGTTAGGTGATGTAGTTCTTAAAGGTAGTCTCCCCATTCTTTTTAGGCTAACAGTAACTAAACCTTCTAAGGTCACTGATAATTATGAGGTGTTAGGAGAATCTATTGTGTGGCCGATTTCCTTTAGAGGAGCCTTGGGGAAAAGTTAATCGGACTTGTACATTGAACTTTTGGAGATTCTCAATGAGGCTAAAGTGATTAGAGAGGACGACGACATCAGAATCTGGTATGGGGATCCTTCGGGAGAGTATTCACTGAAAATAGGCATAAGATCTTTGCACAGGGGAGTCGTAACACCACCTCATTTAGAGATTATCTAGAAGAGTAAATATCCATCAAAAGTTCAATCTTTCTATTCTTCTGTGGCCAGGGGTGTGTCCTATGTGGTGTGGAGATGGAAATTGCGGTCGTTGCCCTTTGTCTAGAGCTCTATAGAATAGGTTCTAGGACTTCATGTGCTGCGCTAGGGTTTTAGGTGACTCCATTGTTGATATCCTCTCATCTTGGTGGTGTAGGGCTTTAGGGGTAGAGTGAGGATAGCTTGGAATTTAATTCCAACCCAAAGGTCCATCCAAAAAAGTGTTTTGTCTCCTTTCCCCACATGTTTGAAAATAATTGTCTTAAATAATAGCTCTCGGGATTCAGTTAGCCCTTCTGCTGCCATTGATAATGCAGAGAAAAGGATCATGTCTGGGCCTTTGAACAAATTTGAATGATGGGCTTTACTACAAGTTGGCCAGATCATACAGGCCAACAAGTCATGATGGTTGTTGGCATGCAATAATGTCTATATTACCTTTGGACTTAAACTTCAAGTGTAAAAGCATATAGAACATAAATATCCACCCACTGATTTAGGAGAAAGGGCCTGTTGGGTTTTGGGCGGACCTAGGCTGCCCACTCTGTGGACTCGTAGATGAAACTATTGGCCATCTCTGTCTCTTGCCCCTGTGTTTGGGTCTTATGGGGTAATTTTCTCAATCTTATGGGCGTATTTGGGTTCTCCCGGATACTTGGGATGGTCTAGCTTGGTTCGTGGATGTCTCCCTAATCTTAACTATAGGAGGAGGCTGGCGTGGAATACAATTCTAGTCGTTGTCTCATGGACCATTTGGAAAGAAAGAAATTCAAGAGTTTTTGGGGGTAAGTACACAGAGGTGAGTGAATTGTTTCAAAAGACTAGATGGAGAGTTTGGCTCCTTTCGAATAAAGAGTTCAAGGACCTTAAAGCTTGTGATCTCGTAGCTTCATGGGAAGGTTGTATGAGTGGTGTGCGTCGGAGGCATAAGAAACTAACAGAGTAGTCCCCTCCTCAGTGTGGTGAAATGAAATTTAACATGGACGGGGCATCTATGGGTAAACTGGGACCGGCAGGGATTGGGGGTGTCCTTAGAAATCATGTAGGTCATTCTACCTTGGTTTTTCCAAAGTCGGTGGAGATAAGGGACTCGGATGAGGCTGAACTGTTTAGCATTAGGCGAGCTTCGAGTATCTGGGTGGATTATGGGGGTGGTAAGCTAGTTATTGAGGGAGATTCAGCAAATGTCATTAAATGGGCTAGAGGCTGAAGCGTCCCCTGTGGAAGATGATAACCATTATTAGGGAAATTAGGGATATGGCCTCAGGTCTTGAGGTGTCCTTTGCTGAGATTAGTCTTTCAACAAATGAGGTGGTGGACAATTTTGCAAAAAAATGGAGTCGACGGCTCAGTTGCGGGCGTTTTCAAGCTCTAAAGAGGATAGATCTTATTGTTCTGCTTCAGGCATACACATTGGATGTTTTATGCTGTTTTGATGTATTTCGTTTTTCTATGTTGCTTCCTTTTCTGTATTGTCAGGGTCTAATCCTTTTAGTCCCTGGTTTTTTTCTCTCTTTTATTGTACCTTTTCTTATTTTATTAATAAAATCTTCTTCATTACCAATTCAAAGGAAATATCTACCCACTGACTACATGGATATCAATCAAGCCAAACACATGTTATCCAATAACAACAAATTCCTCAACACCAAATTATAGTCAAATCACATGAATCTTAATTATGTGTTTTTCTTTAATATCTTAGAAACACCAATGCAGCCAATTAATGTCACAAAACTAACATGCACATCTAAAAGATGAAAATGTAAAAATTTAGGAATTAGCCTTCAAACCTAGTAGCAGATAACATCACCAGTCCAAACAAAGCTTTTAGCTCTGATCTAGATATATAGATATATATTTCTTATGAAAAAAATCTCTAAAATATACCACTAATGATGTGAGTTCTAAGAAAATACTCTTGCTAAGAATCTTTGATATACTATGACTCTGAACATAATTAATGTGACTAGCCTTGGAACAAAAACTGTGCTTTAGGCTCCATTATTTGGTCGTGATTCTGAAATCCTTTAGAGTTGACGAATTGGGCTTAGTGCCTACTGGGTCTGTGTACTCTGATAGCCAATGTACCGATTCATAATCCGTAGCAGCTACATTCCCATCTACTTGGAAGCATCCTTTTTGAGTTCTGCTTTCCATTCTTCCCTATCAAATACCATATCCTCTGTCAATTGATATTTCATCACTCTATCATGTTCTTTACTCCCTCAATCCAATCTTTAAATGTTTGCCCATTATCCTAGTCCCTGCCACCTGTAATCTTTCAATTCATGTGGATGTTGTTCCTGGTCAAGGCTATTGTATCAATTGAGATGCAAAATGATGTACAAGGGGTATATGCGTCCATCAGCTCATAATGATGTTAAGAGTGGGTCCAAGAATTGATGAAGGGACTGAATGGGGCTTCAAATAGTTGAAGAAATAGGTGGGGCGCGAAGTGTATGTATTTAAATTTCAGAATATTTTAAGAATCATGGTAAATGTTGAAAATTTTATGCACTGTTTGGGGAGTGCACATGGTGTAAAAATGTATAAAATATCATTGTTTTTAGAGTTCTGTGTTTCTTTCTGAGTTTTAGAGAAGTTCAGCTAATGTTCTAAGAGACATGATTTTGCAAGGTGCATATAATTTTTCTCATTTTGAATTTATTGATATTGAAATAACATGGCATGGTAAAGCTGATATAATGGTGCTAGCATTTTTCTAATATATGTAGGAGCGTGAAGTCAAAGCAAAACACCAACAGCTAATCAGTGGGGTATGCATATACATTTCTAGTTCACTCACGATTTCTCATTTTACTTTTGGAATCTACTTTAATATCTATTCTATTTATCTGATGTGATGGTGGTTGCATCCTTACTCAGGTGTCTATATTGTCATATTGGTTCTCCACATACATATGGGACTTCATCAGCTTTCTATTTCCAACATCATTTGCAATAATTCTATTTTACATTTTTGGTATGTAAGTGAACTTCATGACTTTCTTAGATCATATTCTTTTGTTTCTTCTTATCATTCGTCATCATCATAGCCACTGCCACTTTCATTCTTAGTGCCCCAAAATTTGTGTGTCCAAATCACTATGATAATTAGATCCATTTTACAATTTAAAGCCTTTTTTGGGAAAAAAAACTAGAGGAAACAAAAATTTTATTGATTGTAAAATCGAAGTACATAGGGGAACACCAGCAGTGTCATAAATTGGGCTGGCAAAAAAAATAAAAAACAGCAGTCACATTATCAGGAAACAAATCCCACGGAATTGATACCCAATTTCCATTAAAATCCCAAACTGAAAACCCAGTAAAGGGTATTAAAGCCAAGGCCCATTGGGTAATATTCAACTTGATCTTCTGCATGTGATTTTTAGACAATCATATTATGGTGTGTAGGTCTAGATCAATTCGTTGGGAGTGGTTGTATTCTACCAACAGTCTTCATGTTTTTCGAATATGGATTAGCAGTTGCGGCATCAACATATTGCCTCACATTTTTCTTTTCTGACCACACAATTGCACAGGTACAGCTCTGTTTTTCTCTCAATTCATTCTAATATCCTGCATTTTTTTATATGTTAATTGGTTTGTTTAAGTTGCTAATCTTTCCATTTATTAGTGCAGAATGTGGTTCTCTTGGTGAACTTTCTTACTGGGCTTATTCTAATGGTTGTTTCATTCATCATGGGACTTGTACAAGCAACTAAAAGTGCAAATTCTTTTCTCAAGGTCTCGGTAACCATAGATGTCGTTCACATTTTGTATATTTGTTGAATATTGTACTGGGACTTCTGTAAATTTCTTATTATGTTTGAGTAAAGTTTTTGGTTGATGTTTTTATATAATACATCTTCAAGCCCTGAAATCAACACCTGAATTGTGGTACCTTCATTATCAACAGCCTCAGTCTGCTGATGTATCTGCAGATAATATATTTGGTAAAACAATATCTTGCAATATATAGTAAGATTATATACTTACAAAATATTAAGGACATGTTTTACTTTCTAAAAGATATTGTAATACCCCGTCTTTGTGTAAACATTGATGGGAGAGAAAAAGTAGCCAGGTTGGGCGTTACTTGTCCCACATTGCTTATGAGGAGAGTTGTTCTGTGGGATATAAGTTGAAATCCCTCCTCCTTCTAGCATAAGGCCATTTGGGAGCAACATTGGGTTGGCTTGCCAATGCAAAGCCGTGCGGACTCGTGTTGTGGGCCCAAAGTAGACAATATTGTGCTAGTGGGACGGGTCGTTATAGATATGAACAAATCTAACTAATTTTGTTAGATTCCCTCCAGTGCCCTGTGGAAGCAAATATATAGATAAAAAAATTCTCTCTCTCGCTCTCACTCTCGCCCTCTTCCACAAAAGAACTCAACCCTATTCTCAACTCTTCTTGCTTTTTATCATTTCCTAACAGTTTCTTTTGCTTTGTACCAGAACTTCTTCAGATTATCACCTGGATTTTGCTTTGCGGATGGACTTGCATCTCTTGCCCTTAGACACCAAGGAATGAAACTTGGAGCTGGGGATGGAATTCTTGGTTGGAATGTAACGGGTGCCTCAATCTGTTACTTAGCTGTGGAGGTATGTTTCTTTGATCAAATTCCTTGCAACTAATAATTCAGCCTCACTAGTACCTTTCAACCCATTTGAACTCAGGAAAAAATATCGTAATATTCTCCAAATAATCATGAAGCACTACCCTTATACCTGCAGGAATCTGTTTAACACTTGTCGCTACATTCACATTAAATTTTATCCATGCTTCATGTGGAACCTCCAACTTTTGGAAAATGTGCTTCTTCCTTTTGCCACCCCTCAAACAAGCATCCCAACACCTAATTAGGTCATCAACTTAATACTCCTTAAAACCTTGGCTTGCTTTCAGCTAGTCAATTAACAACATAGTAACTGAGACTTCATTCTCACTTATATTATGCAATGATGAAGAGGTTTATTTGTCTTTCCAGGAGATTAAAACATTAATAGGTAGCATTCAGTTACAGTAGGCAACAGTAGGTCTTGTTAATGTTGTATATGCAAAAGTTTAGATATATGGTGAAATGGAAGAAGATTTGTGCATATCCCACCTATTTATTTTGTTTTTTTTTTTTTTTTTTGAGTGGTAACAAATAGAATGAATTATATTAAAAAGAAAAAATATACATGAGGCATCAATGTGTCAAAGAGGCATGACCCAAGGGATGCCAAACAAAAAAGAAAGAGACATCATGTCGCAAAACGCCAAAAAAAAAAAAAATCAAAAAGCGCCTATGAAATAAATGAAAAAACTCCTCCTGAGAGGTGTCAAATGTGAAACACTCCAGTCATAGTAGTCCACCCCATTTTTGGCGAAGAAGTCAGCCACCCCATTTGCCAATCTCAGGACCGCAGGCCAAAGAGACCTCTCTTCCTGAACATAACGTCTTGATCTCCCTCACTATTGTGATCAATTTCCCTGGGGGCCTTTTGAGCCCAGACGCCCACTTTATTGCATTTGTAGAATCCCCTTCTACAATTAATTTCTCCCTCCCTATGTGAGACCAAATGGATAGGGCTCTCCTAATACTGATAAGTTCTACCTCATTTGAATCCTTCTGGCCTTTTGGTTCAAAGAAGACTATAGATGTCCTACCGTAGGCGATGTGGGACAAGTAGCGCCTACCTGGCTATTTTTTCTCCCACATGCACCCTCCCCTTAGTCGAAACAAGGTTATGACACAAGGTGATCCTCTCTCCCCTTTTATTTTTACTATGTTGGAGAAGGTTTAGATAGGTTGGTGGAGAAGGCAAGAGAGTTGGATATTGTTGTAGGTTTCCCAACGTCAGAAGATGGGTTGACAGGACTCACTCACAATTTGCGGATGATACTTCTTTTTATGCTTCCAAGGAAGAATTAATGTGATACAAAGCCATTTTGAGGTGCTTCGAGCTTCTCTTAGGTCTTAGAAGAAAGAGTAACTTGATTGGAATTGGTGTGGAGGCAAATCTTCTAAATGAAATTTTACCTCATAATTGGATTGTGGGGCGGAGAGTGTTGAATAATAGAATAAAATAAGGGAACAAGAAAAAAATTGATGGAGAAAAGATCGAAGGAGAAGGATAAATTCTTCTCTTCTCTTAAAATGTATTCACTATGTTTTAACCTATAGATTTGTACATGATTAAATAGTAAAAAGGGAGTCAATTATGTTGGCAAAAAAGGAAAAACAATAACTACAAGTTGACTATGTAAATACATTGAACTTGACATTGTAAACACTCCCTCTCAAGCTGGTTTGAAAATATCCAGTAATCTCAACTTGTTAATAACGGAATCAAGTTGAGCTCGAGGAACCGACTTAGTGAAAATGTTGGCAAGTTGATCAGAGGACTTCAGATGATGAGTGACAAGCCGGCCTTCAGAAATATGTTGGCGAAGAAAGTGGCAATCAACCTCAATGTGTTTGGTCCTCTCATGGAAGACCGGATTGGAAGCAATGTTGATGGCCACTTGATTATCACAAAACATAATAAGGGGATCATCAAGAGCGAAGCTCAATTCTGTAAGAAACTGTCGGATCCAAAGGAGTTCAGCTGTTGTGTTGGCTATGGCACGATACTCAGCTTCAGCACTTAGAACGAGCAACGGCAGACTGCTTCTTGCTACGCCAGCTGACCAAATGGGAGCCCAATAAGACGCAATAACCCATGGTAGAACGTCTGTCATCAGGAGAGCCAACCCAATCAGCATCAGAGTAACCACGAACTGGTAGTGAAGTTTGTCTGGCATAGAATAATCCCCGTCCTGGATGAGATTTAATATAATGGATGGTCTGGAAGACAGCATGAAGATGGGTATCTCGGGGAGCCTATATGAATTGGCTGACTACACCAACAGCATATGGTAAATCAGGCCAGGTGATAGTGAGGTAAATCAATTTCCCGACTAACTTCTAGTAAAAAGTAGGAGAATCCAGAAGAGTTCCATCGGAAACAGAGAGCTTGGTATTTGTATCAAGTGGGGTGTCAGTAGGTTTGCAGCCAGAGTAACCAGCATCATGGAGGAGATCAAGAACATACTTGCGCTGCGATAGTGTAAGTCCCTGAGAAGAGCGGGCAACCTCAATACCAAGAAAGTAATGCAATGGCCTAAGACCTTTAATTGCAATGGCACGGTGAAGATATTCTTTGAATGTAGAGATGAAGGTGGCAACATTACCAGTGAGAACAATATCATCCACATAAACAACTAAAATCATGACCACAGCAAGACGGCGATAGATAAAAATAGAGTGATCCATCTGGCAGCGAGAGAAACCATGAGGCAATAGGGCACTGCTGAACTTCTCAAACCAAGCCCATGGGGATTGCTCGAGGCCATAAGGTGCTTTGCGGAGTCGACATACTGAATGAGGCTCTCCCTGTCTGACAAACCCCGGAGGAGGGAGCATATAAACTGCATCCTGTAAATCACCATGAAGGAAGGCATTCTTCACATCCAACTGATGAAGCGGCCAGACATTGGTGGTGGCAAGAGAGATCAAAATGCGAACAGAAGTAATCTTGGCCAGAGGGGAGAAGGTCTCCTTATAGTCCACTCCTTACGTCTGTGTGAATCCTTTGGCAACCAACTGAGCTTATAGCGAGCAATGGACCCGTCGAGATTATGCTTCAAGGCAAAGACCCATTTGTAGTCAACTGGGGTCTTTCCTGGAGGAAGAGGCACCATATCCCAAGTATGATTTTGTTCTAGTGCCGCTAATTCTTCAGCCATGGATGCCTTCCAAGAGGGGTCCCAAAAAGCAGTGTCAACTTGCTTGGGAATCTTAACATTGTCCAGTGTTGTGAGGAAGTTGTAATAGGAAGGAAAAACAGCATGATAGGAAGCAAAATGTGCAAGGGGATGAAGAGTACAGGTACGCTTACCTTTGCGAAGGGCGATAGGAAGGTCTTACTCAGCACGGATGGGGTGGATCTGGACAAGAGGCAGAGGTGATAGGGGCGTGTTTTGGCAGCTGATGTTTGGGTGGCCGCATTGATATACCAAGGTAGGCTTGGAAGTGCTGGCTGGATGGGACCGAGAAGGAGTACCGGTAGGAAGAAGAGGTAAAACAGGGACTGAAGCTGGGCCTAGAGGATGTAGACAAGTATGGGACTGTCTCAAAGAAGGTGACATCCATAGACACATAGGTTTTGCCATTGGTAGGATCAAGACACTTGTAGCCTTTGTGAAAGGGTGAGTAACCTAAAAAGATGCAGCGCACAGCACGAGGGGAAAGTTTATCTCCAGAGAACAGGTGAACAAAGCATGCACAGCCAAAAACATGTAATGGCAGAATGGGAATCTGTTTATGGAGAGAGAGAAGTTGAATGGGGGATTGATCGGACAACACACGGGATGGCATGCGGTTAATAAATAACTGGAGGTTAAAATTGCCTCAGGCCAGTAAGACTCTGGAACATGCATGGTAAAGAGGAGAGTGCGAGCTACATCAAGGAGGTGTCTGCTTTTTCTTTCCGCGACGCCATTCTGTTGGGGGGGTGGATGGACATGACAAATGTGATTCAATACCATGTTTGTGTAAAAAGGTAAAAAAGGAATGAGATAAATATTCCTCCCGTTATCTCTGCGCAAAGTTTTAATTTTTAAATCAAAATGAGTAGCAACCCAAGTATAAAACGTGCGAAAATGATCAAATACTTCAGACTTATGTCTCATGAGATAAATCCATGTCATTCGCGAAAAATCATCAATAAATGACAAAATATCGGAAACCAGTGCGAAAGAGAGAAGGAGATCGCCAAACATCAGAATGAACAACAGAAAATAAGGAAGATGCTCGTTTATTCATAGAGGTAGGAAAAGAAGTTTTAATATGTTTGCCAAATTGACAAGGTTCACATGTAAAATGCTTAAAAGATAAAGAGGGAACAAGCTTTCGCAAAACAGAGTTATTAGGATGGCCAAGCCGGCAATGCCACAACTACAAATCAGACGAGGACGAGGTAGAGGTCGAGCAAGCTTCAGAAGTAGCAGCAGGAGGATAAAAAAGGTATAAGCCCCCAATTTCACGCCCACCACCGATCACCTGCCTCGTGGTCAGATCCTGAAAAACACAATGAGGGGGGGAAAAAATGACTGAGCAATTGAATTGTTGAGTAAGGGCACTAACAGAAAGCAAATTACGAGATAAATGGAGAATATGTAACACAAATGGAAGGTGCATGGTGGAAGAAAGAGGAATAGTTCCTTTACCAGTAATGTTAGTAGAAGAACCATTAGCTAAGCGAACAGTACCAAATGAGACAGAAGAAAGGGACGAGAAAATTGAGGACATACAAGCCATGTGATCTGTGGCACCGGAATCGATGATCCAAGAATGAGAGGAGGTATGATTGGCCTTGGGCCCTGTACCTGAAGAGGAGGAGACAGTATTGGAGACCTCGGAATGCTGAATACAATCCATGCGTTGCAATAACATATTGAAGTCCTAACGAGTCACTTGGAGCATCATCACGAACCACATCAGATGAGGAGGGGACAGGAGCAGCAACAGAGATATTAGCTTGCTTGGGGCACCTATGCAATTTATAGTACGAATCCACATAATGATTTGTCATTTTACAATAAGTGCAGAACCAAGACCCCTTCTTCCTGGTACATTTGCCAGGAAGACTAGAAGTCCTCCGAGCGGGAGAAGTCACTAAGGCAGAGCGTTCAGCAAGTAAAGGGGTCATGACTGAGTAACGCCGATCATCGCGGAGTTAAGCAGAATACACTGCTTCCAGAGAAGGAAGAGAGTGTCGTCCCAACAGTTGAGCCCGAATAGGTTCAAAATCCTAGTTGAGGTCAGCCAATGACTCAAAAGCTCGTCGGCGATTAATGAGTTGTTGATAGAGAACAGCATCATCAGATAACTTAAACTGAACAGACTCAAGTTGATCCAACTCGAACCAATACGCTCGCATCTTGGAATAGTATTGAATCAGTGAGAGTTCCCCCTGTCGTAGATGAGATGCAGTCTGATATAACTCATAAAGGCGTGCAGAATTATCACCATCTGAATACAAGGCTTGAATGGTGTCCCATACATCTTTGGCCGTGGGAAGAGTATATACCACAAACATGATCCTCCATAGAGTGAAGGAGCCAGGACTGCACCAAGGAGTTGTTAGCTGTCCATGTGCAATAAGAAGAGTCTGTCTTGGCTGGTTCAGGGGCAGTGCCATCGATATAATCACACAACTGTTTGGCATTGAGAAACATTTTCGCAAAATGAGACCATTGGAAGTAATTTGTCTCATTCAATAAGACGGTGGCGATTTTTTCAATATGTGTGGGCCCAGAAGCAACCATATTAGTGAGTGAAGTATTGGATGAGCTCCTAGAAGACCCATTCTGATTTTGATCGGAAGAGGAAGTCATGATCTGGAAGTAGATCTGTTAGATGCAAGCGGAGCAGAAATCGAGAACACAGCCGTAGGTCTCACAAAGAAAAATAGGCCAAGCAGCAGCAATATCCACGGAGAAAGAGGACAATGGAGTCTTCTGTAATGAAAAACAGCAAGAAAGGAGGAAGAAAACCAGCCCAGATGTAGCAAACTGCTTTGTAGTGGGTCCCACCCGATGATCGTAGGTGATAAAGGGCAGTCTTATGACAGCACAAGGCTAGGGCAAACACAGTACTGCTGTTCCCAAGCAAAAAACTGCAAAAACTAAGCAGATCTGGCAGAAAAAATGAGACAAAATCAAGGAAGCAGATAGCGTGATGCAGACGAGGGGGTCCCACAACTGTGTAAAGGTGGGACAAGCCGGGGGGATGGAGAGCAGACTCAAGGGCGATTGCAGGAGGCAAGATCAACACCCAAATCTGCTGCGAGGCAGCAAATCGAAGTAGAAAACCGAGACTGAGTTTTCTAAAAACAGCAGAATCGCTGGTGACAGAGGGCAGCAGAAACCAGCGAAAAAGGCAGCAAAACAGAGATCCAATCTTGAGGGAAGGAGAGCTCTGTCAAAGACGGCAAGAGAGATAGTCTCCCGCCGGCAGATGCGTCACCGGAAAAGTCGACGGTAGAGAGGATCCGCTACAGTAGTACAACGGACAAGAGGGAAACAAATGCAGAAATCTTTCTGGCATGATATCATGTTGAATAATAGAATAAAAATAAGGGAAAAAGAAGAAAATTGATAGAGAAGATTGAAGGAGAATAATTTTTCTCTTCTCTTAAAATGTATTCACTATGTTTTTAACCTATAGCTTTGTACATGATTAAATAGTAAAAAGGGAGCCAATCATGTTGGCAAAAAAGGAAAACATTAACTACAAGTTGACTATGTAAATACATTGAACTTGGACACTGTCTGTCCAGAGATGCGTCCCGAGTTAAGTCGGATCCCACAACAGAGAGTCTCCCTTTCACTTATTTGGGCTTACCGATTGGTTCAAACCCGAGATCCCTACGAACTTGAGCTCCTGTTGTTGAGAAAGTGGAGAAAAGACTTGCTAATTAGAAGAGGAATTACCTATCTTTTGGGGAGGCTGAACCTTGTTAAATCAACATTGGCCAATGTCCCTGTATATTACATGACTTTATGTCGAGAAGAAGTTAGAGAAGTTGCAAAGGGATCTTTTGTGGGAAGAAAAAGAAGATAGGAAGAGGATCCACCTAGTTAATTGGTCGGTGGTCACAAAGCCTAGGAATGAAAGGGGTCTTGTTATTGTGCCTTTGGGAGCCAAGAATCAAGCCTTATTGTGTAAGTGGAGCTCAAGATTTGTTGGGGAGAGGGAAGCTTTGTAGAGAAAGGTACTTGTAGTAAGATATGGATTGAAGGATGCATGTGGGTGGTGGTTAGGGGATAAGGTGGAAAAGGAAGGCTCCTAGGAGGTTGAAGCATGGTGGAAGATAGGTAAAGGACAAGGGAAGGTGGGTAGCCCTGTTTAGAGGAAAACTAAGGATGTTAGTCAGGAAAGGTGCCAAATCCCTATTCCAGGAAGATTATGGGTAGGAGATAAACCCTTGGAAAGATGTTTACCCTAGGCTTTATAGAATAACTTTGGATTGTTTGGCAAAGGTGCAAGATTGTTATGTGGAATAGGGTGGGTTAACTATATTGGAGTTTTCTTTTAGGAGAAACCTTGGGGGATTCGAACAGAGTATCTGGAAGAGTTAAGGGTGTTGTAGAGGGGAGGGGGCCATTCCTATTGAGCGATATCAAGAGACATTTCTCAGAGCGGTGTTTTGAGAAGGGAATTTGGAGCATTAGCTTCAATTTTTTTAAGAAATGAGGACAGTTACTTGTGCAGCTTATGCACCATCTCTTTTTTTTTTTTTTTTTTTTTTGGAGCAAACACAAAGATAATTCATTCATAATAGAAGAAGTACAAGTACATCAAAAAGGATAGGTCTAGTAGCGATAATCCTTAAAGGAAAAGAACAAGATGAAAAAGGAGAACATATAAATAAAGAACATTCATAAAATACAAATAACATAGCTGTTGTCAAACATCCCCTCAATCCGATATGCAATCAAATGGGTGTCCTCTAATGTCAAAGGAAGAAGACTCCTGAGAAGCCGTTATCAACTCCCAGCTTAGCAAAGTAGTTTGTCACACCATTAGCTGTACAGAGAATATGAACGAAAGATACATCAAGTCCTGTCACCAACGCTCTAATCTCCCTACGTGTAGTGATTAATCTCCAAGGGGGATGCCTTTGTCCCTTAGCCCATTTGATTGCATTTGACCGAGTTGCCTTCAATCACAAGTTTACCTTGCCTATGGAGTTTCCATATGGCCAAAGCTCTCCTAAGGCTAAGAATTTCCTTTGATTGTGCATCTAATCCCATGACTCAGACTAGCGTCCTGCCTCCTAGCATATATGATGGGTACTTTGGTCCTATTTTGCACCATGTCATGCTATCCCTATTGCACAGGTGCCTCTATTGGTTCTTTCAGTTCCTCCTCTCACATTGCTTCTTCTTTTTTTTTTTTTTTTGAGCAGTAACAAAAGTTAAATATATTAATAGAAGAAGGGATGATAAAAGTACATAGAAATGGGTCTAAGAAACTTAAACCCAAGACAAAACAGTAGACAAAAGAAAAAATACATTGCTGCAACAGCTAATATGGGGTATTCCTCTAACTTGTCCTATGCACATCATCATCTTTCAGTTCCTCCTTTCACATTGCTGCAACAGCTAATATTAGGTATTCCTCTAACTTGTCCAATGTACATCATCTTTATCATATGATGAATAACTATTCAATCAGCTTGGGAAGTGTTTGGAGTAAAACAAATATCCTACTGTCAAGGGATCAATTGCTTCATCAGTGGGGCAGCTAACTACAGAATGTTAGGAGTTAAGGATGAGGCAGTTTCAGTTATTTGTAGGGAGTATCTGTACCCAATATTCCTCTCTAGTCCAGCCAGTAGCCTAAGCTTACACTCTAAACATCATTTATGTCCTGTGGCTATCTTGCAGAAAGTGTCATTTTGTATCAAGTTAAACTAATACATCTCATAGCACTTTGTGTGTGCAACAGAGTGTCGTTTATTTCCTCCTCACAATCGGGCTCGAACTATTACCTCCTCAGAAACTGAACTGGGAAACAGTCAAAGGGTGGTCGAGTTTCAGATTGTTTCATCATCGCTCTTATGAGGGCTCGTTGGAGCCTCTTTTGACACCATTCTCTGACAATCTTGCTTCTGAGCCCAATGAGGATATAGATGTTCAGGCAGAAAGACATAGGGTACTTTCTGGTTCTGCTCATAATGCCATAATATACTTGCGTAATCTGAGGAAGGTAATCATCTTTGTATATTTCATTATTGAGCTCTTAAATTCAGAGATATACTGGTCTAGAAAAGTTTTTAACTGATGTTACTGCAACTTTAGGTCTACCCTGGGGGAAAGAATCTGACTGCAAAAGTTGCTGTACATTCGTTGACTTTCTCTGTTCAAGAAGGAGAATGTTTTGGTTTCCTTGGAACAAATGGAGCAGGGAAGACTACAACTTTGTCGATGCTAAGTGGTATAATTTGATTTGTTGTATGAAATTGTAACTTTATATAGTTAGGCATCATTGTGGGATGAATTGCTGATCCTGTACTAACTTGCCTGATCCTGGTGATGAGTTTTATTTACAATTTAAGGAGGATGAGAATTAATCATATTGTTGAAATTGTGTATGAACGCAATCCCAATATTTATCTTTCATGTATACTTACATACTGGCCTAATAGTTGCATTTTATGAGACATGTACCATATGATTTTCATTAACTCACTGGGCCCCACAAGGAAGAGGATCAGTGTCTGTTGATCAAAGGAAAATGCAGGAGATGAAACAGATTGTCAATGTCTGATGATGTCATATATGTCAAGATTTAGGGAGTTCTATCTATTCATTATTGTCTTTGGAGTATACTTTTGTGATGAATGCGAAAGTGAGTAGCAAGATCTCAAACGACCATATTTAGCAACATAATAATAATAAAAAATGTCAGTACTAGACCCGTACACATGTAAGCACCAAAAATTAGAAAAGGAGAGTTGGTCCTAGTGTCCAAGATAGAATTGCAATCCCAATATCTGTAGCATTTTTTATATACAGCTGTATGTACATCATAACAATACCATGGATTCTACAATGAAATTTCTAATACATGTCATGGTAAACTATGTTTAGGGTGCTTCATCAGTTTGCTTCCAAATGAAACATTCAACCATTCAGCATTTCATTTCAGATAGAACACAATGGGAAAAAAGGCATAAATAAAGATAGTGTCAATCATTTGGTTGATTTGGCTTAAGATCTTGGGTTGTTGAGTCTCCAAGACTTATTTGGGCTTGGTCTCTATGCATTGGTTTACTGCTGGCAGCACTTTCAGGATCCAGTAGTGGGGAAATTATAAAAGTGTGACAAGGAAGGGTAAATATCTCTCATTCTTTCAGTTGGTAGCTCTATCTGTAGGAGAGATTATTAGTACTATTGATACAGGAAGAAAGCTTGGAATGTCTTACAGAGGCAATCACTATTGATACAAGAAGAAAGCTTGGAATGTCTTACACAGACAGTCAGAAGGCCTTGCATCTCCTATTTGCTCCCACAAATGTTGAAGGCAGCAAATCAGAGCGGAAGATTAAAAACCAAAAGAAAGGATACGGGGAATTGAAAGGCTTGTCTTTATCAATTACGATAGAGGTAGGAGAAGTAAGAGATTTAGATTTTCTGGAGATGTTGGGTAGGTTTTTTGTTGCAACAATTGTAATCAACGAAAGTCTTATGCTGGAATGCTAGAGGCCTGAAGGGCCTGGAGAAAAGAAGATTTTTTTAGTAATTTAATTCTGCAAAAGAAAATTGGATTAGTTTTCATACGAGAAACAAAATTGGGCCATCCTTCGGCAGCAGCTTTAAATCTGGGTGGAAGTGTCACATGGGAAGGTGCTTCGGTGGAATCAGTCGGCCTCTGGAGGAATGTGGAATTGCCGGAATCTGGATGAATTGGAATTAGTCTCTTCTACAAGTGGAACCTTTGTACTGGCAACAGAATTCAAGATTAAACTGCCTGGAGTGAGGTTTACTTGTATTAATGTCTAGTCCAACAGATTATAGGAGGAAAGGATTTTGGTCGGAGCTAAAAAATTTGTATGAATCATGGTCAATCCCATGGTTTATTGGAGCTGATTTTAACACCACAAGATTTGCCTCTGAAAGATCAGATGGGGGATACTCGACTACATTTATGAGGAGAATGTCGGAGTTTATTTTTTAATGCAATCTGGATATGTGGCTATACATGGGTGCAGATTCACGTGGTCCAATGGACAGTCTCCACCTATAAAATCAAAATTGGACAAGTTCTACTTTCAGATGTTTGGGTACCAGTTTTCCAGGTACTATTGTCAGTGGATTACCAAGGGTTTTTTTCCGATCACTTGCCATTACTTCTTGACTCTGGGGAAATGGAAATGAGCCATGTTCCGTACATATTCAAATACACATGGCTTCACCATCGGGATTTTATATCATTGATAAACTCTTGGTGGTCTGATGCTGATGAACAGAGTTGGGCTGCATTCAGATTCAAAAAAAAAAACCTGAGATATTAAGGAGAAGTTGAAAGCCTTGAAAAGGGAGGTATTTGGTAGAGAGAGGGATAAAAAGAAGCAATTGTTGGAAGATATTCAGCATTTTGATATGTTGGAAGATGACAATCTCCTTTCTTTTTGAGGAAGCTCAACAAAAGATAGAAGCTGAAAAGGAATTAGAGGACATTCTTAAATGAGAACGCGTGCAAACAAAGATCCCGAGCCTTATATCTGAAAGACGGCGACAAAAACACTGTTTTTTCCCTTCGTTTTGCTTATGCAAGAAGAAAAAGGAACTACATTGCTAGACTAAAAGTCGGGACAGGATTTTGGACGATAAGAATGAGATTGAAGCTAAACTCTCTTTTTTTTTTGAGTGGTAACAATAAGATTTATATTAGTGGAGAAAATAGACACATACATCAAATGAGAACAGGGTCTAGAAGGAATAGCTGAAAAAGAAAAATACAAAACAAAATAAAAGCACAACTACAAAACATCCATAAATCGAAAACAATTATCTTGGTCCCATCCCTACTCGAATCTCTCCTGTCTCACAGAAAAAACACGCCTGAAATTGAGTTATCAACTTGAGACTTTGCAAAGAAATCCACCACACCATTAGCCGTGCGGCTTACTTGGGCAAAGGAAACATCAAGTCCCGAAGCTAGAGCCCTAATATCCCTAATTGTGGTAATCAATCTCCAGGGAGGCCGCTTCAGTCCCTTAGCCCATTTGATTGCATTTGTCGAGTCCCCTTCTATCTCTAGTTTACCATGCCTATAGACTATCTAAATGATCAGAGCTCTCCTCATACTGAGGAGTTTTGCCTCATTTGAATCCTTAATCCCCACCGACTCTGTGAATACTAAGGATGTTAGGCCATTGTAATTCCTAAGAACTAGCCCATTTGATTGCATTTGTTGAGTCCCCTTCTATCACTAGTTTACCATGCCCATAGACTGTCCAGATGATCAGAGCTCTTCTAATACCGAGGAGTTCCGCCTCATTTGAATCCTTGATCCCCACCAACTCTGTGAATACTAATGATGTTAAGCCATTGTGATTCCTAAGAACACCTCTTATCCCTGTTGGACCTAGTTTTCCCCTAGAAGCTCCATCCACATTGAATTTCATGACATATTGTTGAGGAGGAACCCAAATGACTAAAGTTCTTGACTGGTTTGAGTCCGTTAAACTCATTACCGGAAAAAAGCCAAACACACAGCCTCCATTTAGCCATCTGAAAAAGCTCACTAACCTCGGTTGATTTCCCTTCATATTCTGAAATTTCTCTCCTTTCTAAGTGTCCACATGCTAGGTTCATGTTCCAAGCTGCCTTCATCCTAAGTCTAAGTCTCGAGAGAAACCACGACCGCACTAGCCCATCACAGGTTCTGTCAAAGACCCATGGAACATCCAATAGATTAGCAAGATTTACCCGTAACCTCTGGGCAACAGGGAAATTAACAAAAATGTGATCTTGGTAAAATAAATATCATTACAAAATAAATGCATGTGACATTAAAAAAACTCAAATTAAGCAATTTATTTTGGTAAAGTGATACCAGTGCAATTGTAGGGACCTTCTTTATTACGCTTATCCAATGTTCTGGATATCAAAGTCGTATTGTAAATTGTTCTAGTCATCAAGTTGCATCATAAATCATAAGATTTTTCATCATTGTCTCAAAAACTGTAAAATCTTTAAAAAATTTAAAAAGGAAAAAATATTTTTTTCATATTTTGTGCATTTGGCAATCAAAACATTATAGTGTCTTATATAAGATGCAATGGTTATTTATGTAAACATTGTTCAAGATTACAAAAAGAAACTCATGTATATGACCTGCTATCACATGTGATCATGGATAGCTTACAAACTAATGCCTAGAATATCAACTTGGATTGTAAAGGAGAAATCATACTTTGGTAAAACTGACCTTTAAATAATGAAAATTGTAAGGCTTTTAAAATTTTATCGTATCATAAGATCCAAATCATTTTCCTTGAAAATCATAATGTATTATAAGATTCAAATCACAAACAGTAAGATTTTTAACAATTATGGATATATCAAATTCTTTATTGTAACATTCTAGCTGTGAATATGTTTTTCTTTGTTTAGGTATAATGTTTTATAAATGTATCTGATATATGTTTTTTTTTTGAGCGGTAAAGAGGAACTTACAAAAATACAGAGAAAGAAGAAAAACAAAAGCCTAAGCGAATATATCTTCAGCAAAGTTACTGCTAATGGTTGCAAAGTTGGCTTCTAATGTTCAGTTACATTTAATGCAGGAGAAGAATGTCCATCTGATGGAACTGCTTATATTTTTGGGAATGATATATGTTCTCATCCCAAGGCTGCTCGTCGCCATGTAATATGTGAATGATTTTTTTCTATACAATGCTGACATTACTCACTAATCAAAATATATGTTTACATAAATAATTTGGCTTTACATTCATGAACATACAGATTGGGTATTGCCCTCAGTTTGATGCTTTGCTAGAATTTCTGAGTGTCCAAGAACATCTTGAACTTTATGCAAGAATAAAGGGTGTCCCAGAAACAAGGATGAGAGATGTACAACCATCAGACTTTAGAATCTCTTTACTATTTCTTATTGATTTTTCCTTCGGTTATAGTTTCATCATCTTAATGGTTTTCCTGTAATTAACCGCTACTATTGATCACCTTATTGGGCAGGTCGTCACAGAGAAGATGGTGGAGTTTGATTTATTGAAGCATGCTAATAAACCTTCGTATTCCCTTAGTGGGGGAAACAAACGTAAATTGTCTGTTGCCATTGCAATGATTGGTGATCCTCCAATAGTTATTCTTGATGAGCCATCTACAGGTAATGCAAACTCTATTGGCTGCTGCTATAAGTATTTTAATTGAATTTTCTGGATCTCTTCTGATTATACTTCCCAATAAATCTTATTCCCAACACTTCAATACCTTGTAAATGCATTGTTATTAGTGTACGACCTTACTACCACCATTTTTTTTTTATCTCCAACAAATCGTTCAGTTTGATACTACAGTAACCATTCCTTAATAGACAAGGCCATTGGCTACAGTTTATATTCATCAAAGCCTTTCTCATGTATATAGTTATACTCTATAATTTGTAAATTTGTGCTTTACTAAATGGTTCCGGTGTTTTGGGAACTGATTTCCTTGATTTGTGGGGTATTCATAGAAGCTTATTCACTTAAGGGGGTTGACGCAGGACACTAAATTGAGTAAACCGAAATGGCAAAATTAATGCAGAATACAAAATAAACAGTGACCCTAGGCGACTAATGCAAGCAGTATAAGACAGTGCACATGCCCTCCTTCTGCCACTGAGATTCAGTTTCGCCCCCTTCTCATCCAGTTCGCCTGTATCCCTTTTTTTAGGCAGCAATCAGCCAATGCCCCTTGGGTTATTGCCATGTCTCCAGTTCTAAAGGAAACCTTCACCATCCCATTCTCGTTGTATGCCGTGTCCTTAATTATCTCTGTGCATATTAAGAAACTGTCTTTTATAAGACCTCCATCGTGGTTGGCTATACAGCAGGCCCAATCCTGTTATGTATTTCCATTGGGAAACTGACTTGGGTTAGAACTTTCTAACCCTCTCTGTTACAGCCAGTCTCTTTCCTACATTAAGAACCCATGCTAGTTCTTGTGCCTTGTTTATGCAGATTTACCTTCTTTATATTTAATTTAGGCAACTGCTATTGCCAAACACCACCTTGATTTTCTCTCAGAAAATCAAGGTCTCGATTTAGTGGAATCGAGCCACATCCCAACAGTCAATTCATTTCAAACATAAATTTGATGTTTTTGGTAAAACTTTGGATGGACTGATCATATGCATTGAAATTGGGACCTTGCAAGGGTTGGTTGGAAGTCCTCTTACATGAATTATGTGTTGATATGTTTGACTTTTGTGAAGCCCAATGGTCATGTGTAAAGAATAATGCAAATTTTGTCACTTGAAATAGGAGTAGAGAAGGTCTCATTTTCAACTCTCCCCGGAGTTACCTGATACATGAGGCTTGCTGGTGGCTTCATGTATCCTTGGGATTAGTCTCACCTCCATTGTGGGGTGGGGATACCCATGATATTTAAAAAAAAAAAAAGAGAAGAGCAGAAAAACTACCATTTGATCATCATCGTTATCATTCATTTATCTCATCCATCTGGGATTGCAGATAATTTGATTTGGAAAACTGTTTTCGATGGGCCAGCTGTCTATCAAATGCCACTGCAACTCAAACCTACACCCTTTTGCAATTGTTCATTTTTTTGCTTTTTATCTTTTTGATATGTTTTGCATTGTTATATTTGTTGCATGCACCTTAACTGTAATATGGTTACACAATGCTTAAAGTAGCAATTGGTTTGCATGTAGGGAAAAGTAGAGTGGAATTTGTACAAGTTCTTCTTTATGAAGACCTATGCATTAACCGGTTTGATCTTCATGGTTTTATATTTAGGTATGGATCCTATTGCCAAACGATTCATGTGGGAAGTGATATCCCGCTTGTCAACCAGACAAGGAAAGACTGCTGTTATTTTAACTACTCATAGTATGAATGAAGCTCAAGCTCTGTGCACACGAATTGGAATAATGGTAGCTTCTCATCGCATTTACTTTCATCTTAGAGGTCCAAAACCATATCAAATTACTAATGAAACCATGCTATTCATATAATTTATACGAATATGAAGGTTGCAGGCAAGTTAAGATGCATTGGAAGCCCTCAGCATCTAAAGACACGCTTTGGCAATCATCTAGAGCTAGAGGTATTTCACAACTACCATGAATTTGATTTGTTCACTTTCTTGATTTGAGGACATTCTTTGGTTCTTCTGTTCTCAGGTGAAGCCTACTGAAGTAAGCAAGACTGAGTTGGACACACTGTGTAGAAGAATTCAGGACACACTTTTTGAATTTCCATGTCATCATAGAAGCATACTCAGCGACCTTGAAATCTGCATTGGAGGAAGCGATTCCATGGCACTGGACAACGTGGCAGAAATAAGTTTGACACAAGAAATGATCCTTGCAATTGGACACTTCCTTGGCAATGAAGAAAGGGTGAGGACACTCATATCTTCCATGCCTTCAACTGGTGGTATATTTGGGGAGCAATTGTCAGAGCAACTAATTCGTGACGGTATGTTTGAGCTTTGAGCGCCATCAATTTTCTTCTTTTGGTTCCTTGTGTTTATTTCATGGATATTCTAATTGAAAATAAAAAATCTTGAATGGTTTTAACTTGAAATTTAGTATTTATGTGAAACAAATTCCTTTTGGCATTGACAATGTTCTACCAGACCAAAAACAGCCCGAGTACAATGAACCTAAAGGATTTGAGTAGGAGCTAATAGAAGGGGGGAGACCATGAAAGACTTGTATTGATGTGATAAGAAATGACATGATGGATTGTGGAGTGATGAAGAACATGACTTTTTTATAAGATTGAGTGAAAGTAGAACCTAGAAAGCCGCATAGAATAGTACCTACTATAACGATGATTTACAATATTCTAGTTCTCACTTTTCAAAGAGCCTCTGATTGCATGGAACTGTATGAGACTACTTTTAAAGAACCATTATTCTAAAAAGTTTGCGTATGAGAATCTGATTGTAATAGACCAAAACATTGATCAAATCAAACTGAGTTGAAGAAATCTAAATTAGCTTTCCATCTTTGTTGAGAACAAGAGTGGAACCAACACATCAATGAGTATTGGATAGATGTGGATACTCCACCATCTATCCTATGTATAATGCTGGGTTTGTTTGTGTGAAGCCTAAAACAGGGCCCAACCTGCTATGTCCAGCCAGGATGCATGCAAAGCCAAGTAGAATGTGCAGGGATCGAAGTTGGGATGTGACCCTTTTTCTGGTCTGTTGTAGTTTGACAAGCCCAATAAGTCACTTTCTAAATTATTTACATTAAATACTATTATACTACTAGTCTTATTTCTATTTTGATATTCTTAAGCTAACATTTGCAGTCTTTATTTTAAGAGTCCTAGTGTTAAGGGCTTTTATTTGTTGCTTTTAGGAGTTGATTCTTTTTCCTTTATGATATGTAACCAATGAGATGGGGACAGTTATTGCTACTGGTACACTCGCATGAAATAAAGACAGATAGGGTTGAGCGGGTTCAATTTTTCTTCTTCGTTGTTGTGAACAGGCATCTTTTTCATTGCATTTTACATATTTGTGTGAGATCTAAGCTTATGGTTGGGGCTTGATCCTACAGCATCAGTGCTCATTGCCGTAGATCCATACCATGACAAGTATACCCTTGTTATATGGAGGAAGTTATACCTCATCTTGTAGTTAGGTTGGTCAGCGATCATAGATACCACCAACCCACAGAAGATCATGGATTCAGGTATTCAATGGCTGTTACTTGTTACCCAGCTTAGCATTTATTGATTGACATTGCTTTATGTTGATCTTTCTAACCCTGAGCTACTGTGTGGAGCACTACCCTAATCCAAGTTCAATTTTAGTTGGATCTGTAACCTACGAGTAGATATTCTGATCATAACCTGTAGGAGGGGAAAATTGAGGCTGTTTGGCACGTTAGGTCAGCCTTTGCCACCCTTAATCTCAATGGATAGTAGAACCATGTAATTTTACTTGACTATGTTCCAATATGTGGATTGGTACATGGGTCTAATTGGACCGTGCCGTACTGTATATACAATATTGTGAATTTGCAGTCATCATCACCTCATGCACTATAATCTGCAGTGTATGGGGGTGACCATGTGCACATATTTTGGTGGCATCTGCTTCACACTTGTTTTAGTATTTTCAACTTGACCAATGGATCCATTGTGAGACAAGTATAACAAAATACATGTATGAAGCTCTCTCTCTCTCTCTCTGCTGCCTCATGAACAAGTTATTCCCAATGGCCACCAATGCCACTGTTCCTTAAGTCATTCCCAGTGGCCACCAATGCGTTAAATTAGATCATTACAACTTAAGAACTATATATCTGGATCCCTAGAACATAATGATAAATCATCTACCTGAGTTTGTGCATGAGGATGTTAACATTGTTTCATTTCTGTGTGTATTTTGCTGTATGGGGCTGACCTCCCATGAAGCACTGTCAGGAACTCACAAATATCATGGGAAGCCCCTTGGAATCTGTTTATAAACTCCTGGGTCACTGTCATTCAGTGTATTCTTGTGCATTCATAGTTCTAGCATTACAATATTTTAAACTTTTGCAACACTAGTGCAAATGACACGTTCTAAGGTGCTCTTGATTTTCTTTATTCTTCACTTATGGTCTTTTGTAATAATTATTTATTATTAGGTGGTATTCCCTTGAGAATATTTTCGGAGTGGTGGTTGGCGAAAGAGAAGTTCTCAACAATTGATTCATTTATCCCTGCTTCATTCCCTGGAGCAACATTTCAAGGGTGCAATGGACTGAGCGTCAAGTATCAGGTAATGATGTTGTTATGGAAATATTACAATGCAATCTGCCATATTTTCTGCATTCTTTTTCATCTAAAGTAGGTAAAGGTCAACGTCCGTATTCCCCTTGTCCATATTCAGGGTTGTGTTTTTCTTTTTTTTTTTTTGTTCAGAAAACTTTTGAAGCGTTAGGAGAAATGTTTGTTTTAATTTGTTTTTACCTTGTTTTATTTGTTTATTTGATCTAGTCCTGTAAGTTATATTGGAGGAGTGCCATTGTTCTCTATATCATCTCATTGTTGTTTAATTACGATTTATTTCGTAACCTTATTTATCACAATGTATTGTAATTCATGGAGGAAATTTGGTATTACTTTGTTTTGCAAGTACTGTAATTTGCTGTCTACATTAGATGTATCAACTGTTAACTACAAACCGCTTCAAGGAATGCTCTGATTTGGTGGCTAAACAAAAATTGGGAATTGTGGCATGAGAACCATGGTTTGATGGGCCTGTACATGGGATGTCCTTACTAAAAATACGAACATCCAGAGATTTTAACTAATCTCATTGGTTGTCTCTACATGTTAAGCTGAAGTAACGTGTTTAATGTCAAAACTACTGCAGTCAATCATTAGCAGTCACTGCCACCGTTTTCAGGCTCTAGTCTGTCCACATGGTGCCCTACCAGAGCTATGGACCTTATCACCTGTAACTCGCCATGTACATGATATATATCGAATTTTGACATTTAGTTATCATAAAATGCAACTCTATGAATTCTCAACAGCGGAAAACATTTTCAGTTCACATGAGAACCTTGTATCTGATATTATGAAGCAATGTTTTTCAAATTACATTTTTTTTGCCAAGAAAGATGCATGAATAATAATGTTTTAATGAAATTATCAAAAATGGATCTTTGGGTATTGATCTCATTAATATGCTTGTGTTTCTGATCTGGATGATAAATCTTTATCTGGATTTTGTTTCAGTTGCCGTATGGAGAAGACTCCTCACTCGCTGACATATTTGGCCACCTGGAGCGAAACAGGTAAATAACACACATTGATGGTACCTGTCTGAAATTCATATCTGGTTCTCTCATTCTAATTTGCATTGTTATTTTTTAACGTATTCTTCAGGAGAAAGTTAGGAGTAGAAGAATACAGCATCAGTCAATCAACATTGGAGACCATCTTTAATCATTTTGCAGCAAATCCATAAGTCGAATGCATATTCGGTGGAGATCAGAGTCAATGCCTCTCTACATGATTTTTCCCCCTCAATTGAGTAGGTATTGTTCTTCTCTGGAAACAAATATTTCTGTATAAATAGGAAAAACCCAAGCATCAAATGCAATTTTGTAATCCTTGTAAATAGGGAACAACCCCACTTTAGTAACATAATAGTGGTTCCTTTTCATGTGATTTGCTTTGCTTTGGCCTTGAGGGGCACCACATGGATGGTGATGGGTGAAATCTCAGCTCTGTCCAAGCATCTAGCCATTGATTGAGTCTAAGCCTGCAAGATGAACTGAATTACAAGATTTATGGGGGCTTTGGCTGCAAGGAATTTGGTGGAAATGTCTGTATGAACATGTAGACATCAAAACATTTAATCTTATAGAAGACAGAACCCAAAAGGTGATCCAAGCCTTAAAGTTGAAATGTCATATTTCTTCAATTTTGTCCTAGAATTGTTGTAGAGTTTTTCATTTTTTAATATTGTATTTTTGAGTCACGACAATTCATGATTTAATTTTGAATTTGGGAACATGTGTTACTAGATGGGTTCCTTAAGCTACCAAACTATACACAAGGTCGTGAATGTACCAATTATAATAAACAAGTCTTATTTAAATATTTTAGTCATTTGATTTACCTATCTATTTTCCTTATTTTAGATTAGATGAGTATAGGACTATAGATGCTTAATAGGGCTCACTTCTTTTTAATTGGTGATTCAACCGCCATCTCTTTGATTTGGTGGGGTGATTGGACCCTATTCCAATGCCAGGAGTCATGAAATTCAAAGTTGAGTTATAAGAATTGATAACTTGATCTTCATATTTCAAATTCAGTTACTAGAACTCTTAACCTAATTAATATTATATAAATTTCAAGTTTTTAATTGCAATTGAACCCACACAAGTAGTTCAACTAGTTTAAACTTTTAGAATTAGACTAAAAGTCTTAGGTTTTACTCTTTCGGAACTTACTTGATCTATGACGGTTGCATGTGATTTCGTGTATCTGTGAAATTAGTCTTATCTTCAATATGATAAAATTATTGATATTAATATATATATATATATATATATATATATATATATATATATATATATATATATATATATATATATATATATATATATATATGCACGGGTAGAATTTCAAACACTTTTCAATGAGAAAACCTGAGATGTCAGCATACACTTCAATATGCTTTGCAAATTGGTTTATTCTGAGACAAGGCCTAGGAGCCAAGAGCAGTGTACCACCCACATGATCACAACAAGCCATGACTGTGGAATGGATGGGCATCAATCCATTTGCCACATGAAGTGAAATACTTTCTAGTTTCGGACTCTACTGATGTTTATCTTTCTATGACTAAGGTGTCCAAGTCATTCAGAGTACTGACCAATCTTCGGGGCATACTATACTGATCACACACTCAGTAAATTCACAGGGAATGGCTATTTGGAGTGGAGTGGGAATCGAACTCGAAACTATACTAATTTATTGGTTAGGCCAAAAAGCTTGACTATAAGTGACTCTTCCAAAAAAGCCCAAATGATAAGCCTAATAAGCTAGATGATAGGCTTTGTCATTCTAAACGTATCTTATTATGATAGTTTATACTTGGCGTGTGCAAATAGAAAAGTTTACACATACCTCAAGGATTAGTCAGGTGGGACGTTTGCAAAATTCAGGTGAGATGCTTGGATAGCTTGGTCTTAAAAAAGTATATTATTATATTATGTGATGTGCACTATCTTTCTTGGTTTAAATTTTTCCTTTTAATGAAGGAATGAGCTTGTATATTATTATTTTTTTATTTCTGGAGATGATTCCCTTCACCTTAGCGTACAAGGTAATACAAGGCGCAATGCTACTTGAGGTTCATCATCGGTCATGATCAGGGGCCTTTTGGAAAAAGTTCATGTTCAACCTTAGACTATCAAAATTACTTTATTTGAATAATTTAATCTACATATTAACAATACCACAAAATTCAAAGTAAACTGTGCTTTTAAAAATATGACTTGCTTCATCTAATTAAATTAATTTTTAATCTCTCTATTGAACCAATTACTATAGATAAAGTGGATTCTATACAAAGGTGAGGTGCATGGCTGCTGTTATGAAAAGATTAAAGATATTATGGGATCACTTAACTTAGATACTACTTTTTTGGACCAAATTTAATTTTTTTATTTTTTTCTAAATGATGGGTTAGTGATTCATTCAAAGAGGGGAAGAAACTCCCAAAATTACAAACAAAAATAAAAGTAGAAATGGTAATAAAGATAAAAATAACAAAGCCCAGCTCAGTCTAATGAGCAGTTCATTCATGCGATGTCGTGCATGCACGGCATTGTACAAGTGGGCATGTGAGGCTCATAACTCGTAATAGATTCAAATTGGGTAGAGATCTAATTCATGGGATAAGGTGTGAAGGGAGTCGAGGGTTCACCCATAGTTGACTTCATGTGCTCAGATATCTGAAACTAATAAAAGAAAAAAGTATATAAGAATTTCAGATATTCAAAATAATTTAAATTCATTGAGATTATGAGATTTAGAAATAATTTAAAATATTAACATTTAAGAAGTATTAAAAGTGTCAAGTCCATGATTAGATTGATGTGATTTTTTAATATATCATATTCATGGACGAGAAGTGCATGAGAACCAATCATATGGAGCAAAATTGATTCTACATAAGATGCAAAAGTTTATTAAATAAAAAAATTGAAATCAGGAAAATAGAAATAGCTTAAATTTTTGGGTTTTATAATTAAAACAAGATAATTTTATTTAGGACCTATACTCAATTAAAGATCTTTGCAATGGACCCTTCTTTTTCTGAAGATTTTTGTTTGGCCCATTTATGCTACACCACTCCAATTAATATTTATATTTATTTGGTTAATTTCAATATATAATTCATAATTTCAATAAGAATTATTATGTATTCTCGGCGAAAATAAATCCTCATATGAAAACCATTCACTTAAATGAATCCATTTATGTGTGAATTACACCATTCATCCTCCTAACGTTACTGAGCTAAGTTACGAGTTTTGTTTAAATTACGCACATTTAGTAATGATATAAAGCCTAACGACCATATATAGAGGATTTTAATTCAGACACTAGTAAATTTTATAATACAGAGCACCAAAAATATAAGGAAATGAGAAATTAAGAGTGTATTAGATTTTATCCTTCCATAATAAGATGGAATGGCGATTTTGTAATTACATAGCAAAGTTATTGTAGAAGGTTAAAATTGAAAATTACTGATTTTTTATTTTTTTTTATAAGTTTGGTGTTGGGTGTTAATAAAAAACACCCCATTGTCCGCATAAAACCCATGTACAAAATTAAAAAAAAAAAAATTGATATTTGTACATAAGAATTAAAAAAAAAAATAGTGCTATTGAGCATTTATATCTCTTGATTTAAACTAAATAAAACAGATATATAGTTAAAATAGAGCTTCTTATTAAATATTTACTTTATTTACTTAGATCAATGAGTGGGTTAAAAAGCATCAAGTTATATTTTTAAAGGTAGTAAAATTTAAATATTTTAAAATATTTAAATTATTTAAATTTTTAAGAACTTTAAAAATATAATCAAATTAATCTAATTAAAGTAATTTAGTAGGTTACATATTAAAAAAAATGCTAACAAATCATCACTGTCCAATTTCTAAGACCTGCGGAGTAACAATGTTACCATTGCATCTAATTAAGGGTAGCAATTCTCTTGGGAATTTTGTGTAATCCGGCACAGATTTTAGGTATTGTTCATTTTATCTTTTCACGGTCGTACGAAAGTATTTAAAAAAAATTCAGTGATTCGATCAGTGAGTAAGTCAGTTATCCAATTTGCTGTTTTATGTGCAAAATAGTCTCATTTAGATAAATTTCAGTGAGTCGACCAATGAGTCGGTCAGTGGTCCGGTTAGTAAATCAAATTATATCACAATGCAAAAGTCAGTGATCCAGCCAATGATTCGACAAGCCAATTCGAAGGATTCAGCGAGTCAGTTTTGAAGGCCAAAATTGGCAATCCAGTAAAATTTGAATCGAGTTAAACGAAATTCCGTGGGAAGATGGGTGCCCAAATAACCACACTTATGGCTGTTATTAAAATTGAGTCGTGACTCGCTTCACATTGGTGAGTTCGCCATCGTCATTTGATTTTCTTTTTTCGGATGCAGAAAGTAGATAAGGTAGAATAGTGAGAAGAGGTTGCACGGAAGAAAATCGAGGGGGGCACCCATGGCTGCTATTCACCTGTTCGTCTTCCATTTCCTTCCTTGACAGCGTCTTTCCGCTTCACACTCAACTGTTGGCTTGCCCCAAACACGCTACGGTGAAAGCAAGCTCACATCATCCATTTTTGGGATGGAAATCAGTAAGGAGAAGAGTAACTAGGACTTCTCGACATGCCCATATCAGAATGCAGGTCCCCTTTTCTTCCTTTCTTTGCTAAAGACTCTTTCCTGGAAATTGATAATTTTAAACTAAAAATAATGGTTTCAGGTTGGCTATCTTTTCCTTGCATCGGAACTAATGCTTGGTAATCCTTAGGCTCTTTTTCCATGCATAGAAAGAGAAGTTATTTTTCCTGAAAATGACCATTTTTAGCTAGAAGTAGAAATGGGTTTCACCAATTTTGCATGAAAATACATTTTCGATGCACGGGAAGTGCTTCCCTAGAAAATTTTCGTTTTAAATAGAAAAGAACCATTTTCTGACCATTTTAGTTTCAACCCAAAAGAAAGGAACTGTTCGGGGAAGTACTCTTCTGTTCATGCATCCAAACTTTTAGGGAATTTCCTTAAAAAAAGAACCATTTAGCTAAAAATAAATATTTTACAAGAAAGTGTACTTTCCTTTCTGTGCAACCAATCAGGTCCCTGTGCATGGAACGGAAGTACTTCCCAGTAAAATAACCATTTTTAACCAAAATACTTAAATCCGTTATTATTTCAAGCTAAAAATTGTTATTTTTCAAGAAATTAGTTTCCATTCTGCTATATGGATGTACTTTACAGAGAAATCAACAGAAACAGGAATGTGGGCTTTTTGGAAACACATGTATATGATGTTTGATTACTTGGACTCACTTTCCATGAAATTTCCTGTTTTGCTGTTTGTTATCATGAAAATTTCATGTTTCCGTATCTGCACTTATAAGCATGGAGCAAAGCATTCCACCTATCCCCCGCCAATCAACACCAATTTCCTTTGATTTCTATGCTTGCATTGACGACTCTTTAAGTTTTATACCAAAATAGCATGACAAACATGTGACTAGGAACAGCTTAATACATGATTTAAATCAAGAATAGTCCACTGCTTTGTCTTAGACTGTTAATGGTTAAACTTTCTATGCCTTCATCATGCTTGCATGTTAAATTATTAATGGCTAAATTGTCAATGGTTCTCCATTATTATGCAACTTGTGAGATGGTTCAAGTATTGCTTGTTGCAGAATGTGAGTGAAGATACAGATGAAATGTTTGATGATTTATTTGAAAAGTACGGAGAGGTTGTGTTTAGAAGAAATGATCAGAAGCCACCCAGTGCAGAGGCGGATGATGATGCTGAAAGCCTGTCTTGTAAGCCAAGCTCATTCTTAGTAGAGTATTTATGTAAATGTTTGATAATACTGTATTTTGTTTCATTTCTAGTTGTTAATTTCAGGGTTGTGGTATAAAAATTAAATACATCTATTTAGGAAATTAAAACAATTCAAACAGTATGACAAGTACTTGTAGCGTAGTTTGAAAGTGTTTGTTGTTGCAACTATAGAAGGTCATGGATTCAAGTGGTGTTACTATGTAAAAAATGCTGTTGTTATATAATGAATCATGAATATCAAAAAATGAAGTGTACATTTAAAAAAAAAAAAATGCATTCGTTCTTTCTTTCTTTTTTGAGTAGCATTCATTGGATGTTAAAAGCTATGCTACTCAAAAAAAAAAAAGATAGAGAGATACTTATCTTGACATGAAATTAAACCAGAATAGCTTGTTGTACATATTAAAAGCTATGGTTTTTTTCTGTCTCTAAATTATGTGCTATAAAACTTGTGAACAAATTTTGACAAAGACATCAGACGCATCAAATATGGTGACACTGAAAGGACCAACATGCTAATATATCTGTCTATTAGATGGTAGAACATGTATTTTGAATCATTTTGATGTGAACAGATAATACCATAAAATGGAAAAGAAAATAGCAAGGTCTTTTAATATATGTTGGTATGTCTATTATATGATACTATTTAACTAGTTTATTCATTTGTCTCTCTATGCAGTAAAGTGATAGATCTAGAGTTCACAGCGAATCTAGTGTGTCATATTTATGGAATTCAGGACTGTATAACAATAACAATGTCGTAGAACAGATTTATACCTTCTTTTAAATGAATCTGACAAATGATGTAGGATTATGCAATCTCTATTTAGGTGAACCCTACATAATCTGGTTATGGAACAAAGTTTGGCACTTTGAAGATCAAACACACTGATGTGCTTTGTAAACATGGAAAACCATGGCAAGATAGAGAATTTTGTAACTTGAATGAATGGCCTCCATTGTTAGGAGCAGAAATTTCTCTCTTAAATGTTGAAACTGGTAGACATTTATAAAGGGATGGAGACATGAGATGGAATATGAAAACTCTGAGCTACAGAATTCAAGGGTTGACATTAATATCCTATATCAACTTCTGCTTCTACTTTTGGATGAGCAAAATGAGCACAAAATCTCAGTGGAGAGCAATGTGTATAATAAAAATATCACTCTCATCAGGATAAAATGAACCCTACAAATTTGGTTATCAACAGCAGTTTTGCTCAACTGATAGATCTTTTTAAGTATCATATTCTAACTAACAACAACCTGGGAAAGGGAGGGGGTTGATTTGGATATTTAAAATAGAATTACAAGGTGGACAAAGTGGGGGCAAGGTAGTGGAGTATCTTGTGATTGACAAGCACCATGTCAGGCAAAGGAACGTTTCTCCACAATTAAAACTTTGATGTTATATGCAACTGAATGTCATGTGATTGAGAAACAACAAGAATATAATGTACATGCAATTGAGATGACTTTTCTTAACATGGACATATATGGAGTAACACTAAAGAAAGAACCAACAAGTAATTAGTGAAACCTAAAGGTTGCCCCAATAGAAGAGAAGATCAACGAACTTGATTTAAGATGGTTCGGCATATACATGTAGGACCAAAAACAGCCCTAGTACAAAAAATCAAATGGGTACAAGGAACTAGAAGGAGGAGGAATCAATAAAGATTTTGCATTGAAGTGGCAAAATTTGGGCTTTTAGATTCTACCATAATGGACAACATGCTTTTTATTGAGTTGATGGAAGAAAAGTAGATTGCAAAAGCAAACCCCAAATAAATTAAGTAATGTCTTTCATGATGAATTGATGATGATGATGGAGGGTCCCTTAACCCTTAACATGTATAGATAGAGATGGGAATATGGCCCAAGAAAAGGTGGGCTTGAGCAAAAACTTTCAGCCTAATTTATAATAGGCCAACCTTGGACAAAAACTAAAGCCCAATTATTAATTGGGACAGGCTCAGGCTTATGTATGTGCTGGTCTGGAAGCCCGAACTTGGCCCAATAATGTATACATATAAAAAACTATATATGAGGTTGCACATCACACTTGGTTCATTTTTTCCTTTTTTTATAAACTTTTTTTAGAGCTATGAAAAATCTAAGTGGTTGAATTGAAAACTCACTTAATTACCTACATGTAGAATAAATTTCATCCAATAATTTAGATGAAAGCCACTTGATCCCAGCAGCCATTCAAAAAAAAAAAAATCAAGAAGCACCATTTTTTTCTAAGGACGCCTACTGATTATGACCAATAAATCATGTAGCTTGAATTTGAGTTTTGGGATGAAATTTGTTATACATTTAAGACATTTAGTTGTCTTTCAATCCGTCCATTTGGATTTTCACTATTCTACCAAAAATAAAAAATAGAAAAATTCATACATGATTTAAACTTATTATCTAATATATACTTCACTTAATGGTTATTTTATAATTTAATAATTAGATAACAATTAAAACTCATACTTCATAGAAAACACAATTTTTTAGCTAAATATTTCATACAAAATTACTTCCTTTTGGGCTCGGGCCGGGCTTGTCATTTCATTGGTAACTGTGCTTGGGCTTTTCACTTGATAATCGGGCTCAGGCTTGTTACAACTTAACCCCAGCCTGAGCCCACCCCTATGTATAGAAGTGCTTACCAACTGTTTATGGAACACAGCCCTTTAATTGACTGTCGTATTTCTCCTGTGAACTCTTTGGTTCTGTAATTTGAGAAGTTATGTCTGTATTTATCATGGATATTGAGTTATTTTTCTCATTTTATTCTGTTATGAACTTGTATATCGATTTATTTTCCTTGGTACCTCGTAATGCATGAGAGTAACTGTTTAATGGCATCGGTTTAGTTGCTGTTGCTGTCGCCAAGGTTGCAAGTGAGGTGAAGGCTGCAGATATCCAAGTACTTTTTGTGAAGCCTCTGGTATATTGGACTCGTTTTTTTATCATTGCAACTGCTTTTTCTCGCCCTCAAATTGATGCTATTGGGTATGTTCTTTAGCTTCCCCTTATTTTCCAATCCAAGTAAAAAGTTGAACATCACGATTTATTTTTTCTAGCTTCATATTTTTCCATTTTCTGGCAATATTTAGTTCTTTCATCTTTTGATGATCCTCATCTAATCAGGCATTATATACATCTCTCTGCTACTTGGCTAAAGGAGTGATATCTACGTGTGACATTGGGTCAGGTTCAGTCTCCATTAAGAATAACAGGTCAACTGAAAACTGGTTGGAAATGCCAACCAAACTTGGAAGTACAAGTTTGGTTTTTCAGGTCGAGTATTGGGTTGGTTTGAGTTGCCATAAGATCAGCATGCACTGACCCAACCAAAACTTAGGCAGTTAACCAAATGGATCCCGTTACCCAGAATTACCAACTTTGTTGGCAGCCTAGGCCAGAAACTTCACCCCTAGTATTGTCAATGGACTGGACCTGCAATGGGAAAACCTTAAGTCTTAATAGGGGTAGTGATGCAATTAAGGAGACTTGCGGACAATCCATGGTCCACATGGAAAATGTGGAGCTCTTTGCTAGGTTTCTTCTGGTACATACCATCCTAGTTGGTATTTTCTTTTCCACTGTTGCAAATCAAGTTAGATACTAATCTAACTTAAAGTCCTTATTTTAGTACCAATCAACAAGTCCTTTTTTTTTTTGAAATATATAAATAAATCCTTATTTAAGTAGGTCTAGTTGTTAGGAGAATTTTATAGCTGAGTCATTGTTTTCTTCTTTATAGAAGGTTAACTCCAAGGATCATATCCCTTGTCACCTTACCTGATCCAAAGGCTTGTTTGTTTTAATTCAAAATCCAGAATCAAGCCCATTCATAGCCCCAGTGGAAAAAGGTGTTGAGTGGCATGAACTGTACGTGGGACTTGGGAATAATTGAATTTTACTTGATGCAGGTCAAAGATAAGAGATATAGCTGAGAAGCAGTTTAGGAGAGTTGCAACTGGAGATACAAAACCGAACTCATGGACTTTACTTGACTTTGGTAGTCTTTTATTATTCTTTTCTGCCAGTTTTCTCAAGTGAAAATTTTCTGTTTACCAGCTTTCCAGACTTTGGATGACCTTGTAATTAAAAAATAAATATAGTTAAAGAATTACATCTTTTATGGAAAAAAAAGTAAGAAAATCAGGTACCTATTGGTACGATACCAAGAGATGGATTGACCAAAAATCATCAAGAAACAGTGTTGAAGTTGCCGTCCTTACTGAAAATTGAGTGACTGCCACCAATATTAAATGACTATCTACTGTGGACCATAACATATGTCCACCTTAAACATTCAGTGTCATTTATAAAATTGTACTCTTCTGCAAAAATAGAATGATTTTCTTTCCAAATTACAATTGAGTTTCAATTTTTAATTCCATGATCTCGCAATGCCATCAGAAAAAAATGAGGAACATGGAAGCTCCCATTTCTCCATCTGTTTAACTGGTGGAAAGAGCCAATGCAAACCAGTTTTTGTTTTGATGTGTTAAGATGGTATTTGCAGGCATGTAAATCTTTCTAAAAGAGGGAAGCTTTTATTTATTTTTCTGATCATTCATTGAAATATCATGCATGTTCAAGTACCACCAACTATTCCCATATGTTTAAAACTTTAAATGCCCAAGACATGAGTCTTCAATTCTTCTATCTGATTCATAGTCAAAGGCACATCCTAGGTATGCCTAAGGCACTAGAAGGAGGGTTTGCACCTAAGGTGCGCCACCTAGGTGTGCTTTGCACCTTGTATAAAAGTATGTCTTTTTCATTCCCCCCTCCCTCTCTCCCCTATTAGGTGTTAAAATGTAACTAGTGTGACATACTTTCCATTTTATATAGAAGTGCACCTTTTCTGTTTTTTTTTTTTTTTTGGTTTTCTTTATATGGTATGATCATTGAAATGGTATGATCTTGACTTATTATTATTTCGTTTTATATACTAAGCTTTTTGTTATTAGCTTCTTATATTATGTAGTTTTTTTTTTTGAATTTACGTGTGGGAAACCGCGGGATACACAGCGTAAAATTCCTACAAGTAAGCCCACTACCCCTAGGGCACACCAAGGTTAGGCCATGAGGGGCTCGAACCTGCAACCTCTCGCCTCTTGAGGCGGGAGTCAACCAGTTGAGCTACACCCATGTGGGTTATTATGTAGTTTTGCTTTTACATTTGATGCATTTTTTATAGTATATGTATTGCATTATTTAGTTGACAGTGAGTTGAAAAAGTAATGCATTTGGCATTAATATTTTAAAAATAGTTATAAATTGTATTATATATATATATATATATATATATATATATATATATATATATATATATATATATTGGTTCAAAAATATATAATTAAATAAATAAATATATGTTTAAAAAAGGTATACCTGGAATAAAAAAGGCCAAGACTTAGAAGTGTGCCTTGCACCTTAGGCTCCAAAATCCCTTTACACCCTGTGCTTATTTTGAGTTAACTGATCTGATCGAGTGCCTTCAAAACAAAACAAAAACAAAAGACCAAAAAAAAAAAAACCCACTAATTGAGTTCTAGCTGTTGTTGCCTATTTGAGCTCCTGCTTAAAATATCAAACATTTTGTTTGGGTTCTAATAACACTTGTTCCTCTGGTTGTCATTCCAGGTGATGTAGTGGTCCACATATTTCTGCCTCAACAGCGAGAATACTATAACTTGGAAGAATTCTATGGCAATGCAACACCCATTGAATTGCCCTTTGACTCTAAATCCTGATTTCACAGCTAAAAGGTGTGCCACATTTCCAAGTCATGAATGAAAAGAAATGATACATGAGAATCGCGCCGTTTACTTAATGCAGGTCACACTTTAGTGACTTGGAATATGTTCTTTTCCCATGGGCTGGCAACTTGAGCTCATATTTGATGAGATTGAAGCCTGATCAGGCCCAAGGAATTTGCTTGGAATGATCCATCTTCTGCAAATGAAGCAGAGTGAAGGTTCTACTGTTATAAAGTGATGGCATTAATTGGAGTTCTTGTTGATCATGCATTTCAATGTACTATTTAAAGGAAGCATTGGGTGCTTGTCAATGGAATTATACATAGTAAGCATCTTCATTTCAATGTACTGGATATTAAATTCAATTGTAGTTTGCATGGATTGTAATGCCTTTTTCTATTTTTGTGGTGTACTCTCAGTACGGTCCATTTGGCGTGTTCTTCTTTTCTTTGCTCTTGTTGTGTTGTTCAATGAAGTTACCATTCAAAAAAGAATCTAGAAAGACCATAGTTCTTTTATCCCACCTGGTCGGAGGTCCCCAAGTGGGGGAGGTGGACCGAATATCAGCCCTCCCTCCAGCCCTTGATTGGTGAGGAAGGGTGGATTTTTGAGTTCAACATCTTGGCTCACCTCACGTCTGCCAAACTCAAAATTCCTTGGCTCTTTTTTTTTTTTTTATGACTGAAGGTGTCTATGTATCTTGCCTCACTAGTCCTTCGAGACATGTGTACGTCTCCCCACACACATGCTGGATTTAAATAGTGGGACCTTACTCTGTACATATCCCACGAAGAGTGGTCCTTCATTGGAGTTACCAGAGATTGAATCCAAGACTTTAACTCCAAAATCTTGTGTCTCAACTACTTGACCAATCACTTGGAATTTCCTTGGCTTATATTGTTTTTTGGCTTGGTTTTCTCCAACGCATGAACTTAACAAATATGGCTATTATAGCCTTCAGAATAACGACCTAGACATGTCTGTTGAGTTTTAAAACAACGATAGAAAGCATATGGCATCCTACAATGCATGTAGAGATGTAAATGGATCAGGGGTTCGAATATCGGCCTATATGATACAGTTTTGAAACCGTATTATATCGGCTGATATGCCGATATCTCGGCCGCATCATATCGGCCGATATCACAATATCGGCTGTTTTTGTAAAAAAAAAAAATTAAGGAGAGAAAAATATCGGTCGATAACGAGATATCGGTTGATATATCGTATCAGCTAAGACCATTTTTTCGACCCCTGAAGTGAATATTAGAAATCCGAAAATCTGAAATCATCTGCCCTGAAATAAGTGGATTTAGATGTAAATTTTATAACCAAGTCTGAACTTAAATTTAAAGTTTATTTGTTTTTCTATCTGAGTTTAGATTTTGTCATGTCTAAATTCAATAATCTACTAAATCAAATCACAAGTAATGTAAATAATATACTTATTAATAATTATTATCAATAAATATATTATGTATTAAAGTATATGAAGATAAAATATTAAAACTTACATTTCTAGATCCTCATCATACTATTTAGCATATTTAAAATTGGAAAATAGTATCAATTATAAGACAATTGAAAGTTTTTATTACTTATTTTACTTTTGCATTTTTTCATGGTTTCTTTTTCACTACGTTTTTTTTTTAGTATGGGTTTGTATTACACATTTAAGAATTTAATACGATCCGAATCTGAAAATATTAAATGATATAAATTCAAATTTTGTCTAAATCTAAGCCTGACCAACTTACATCCCTAAATACGTTTATATTAGACAAGCAAGGGTGCAACTCAATGTGTTAGACCATGCTAGAAAGCTTCAAATATTGGTTTATTGACACATGCCTGTTGTTAACAATGCTTATAATCACAAACAAGCAAAAGAAAACCATTTGGAATTCATATCAATAGTATTTTTTTTTTTTTTTAATTTAAGTGTTGGAAACCGGTGAGAAACTGAATGTAAAACCCCCATGAATGATACCCACTACCCTTAGGGTATTCTTGATTAAGTTATACAGATTCTTGATTAAGTAATACAAATTCTATATTAATCACTAAGAAAGTTATTTATCTCATTTATCTATACCATTTACAATAAATTTAATTCATTACATGACATCCATAGAATTTGAACCTGCAACTACAGCTGGAATTTTGATGAAATGATTGGTGTATCGGTGTCTTCTTTTATCTAATGATGCTATTGTTTTCTAATACATAGGAAACTTGAAAAGATTCATGGTTTATTGGCTTTTAAGGTATTTAAATGTAAATAAAACCGGGTTCTACTTAATTTCAAGTGCTGGACTGAAACTGAAGATGAAACTGGCAACGTTTATCGCCAGAGGCCCAAAACCCATCCATATCAAGACAATATTAATGTGTGCACCAAATTTTAAAATAATATTGGTGGAAAATATAGAGTGGTTTCAAGCAGGGGTACAGATATCAGCCTTATTGTACAGCATATTCATCAGCCGATATATCGGAGATATATCTCTGTTCAATATCGACCGATATGATCTATATCGGTATTTTTTTTAAAAAAAAAAAAAATCAAAACGGTGATGGGCTCGGGTTGAAATATCGGCCCAGATATCCGCCGATATTTACGTTTTCAATTTAAAAAAAAAAAAAAAAAAGCAGTTTTTTTTCCGATTTTTTTATATTTTTAATTCAGAAAAAATAAAATAATAAAATAATACCAATATTAAAAAAAAAAAGGAGGAGAGAGAATCATATCATTCGGCCGATATGCATATCTGCCGAGGCAGTTTTTGCACCCCTGGTTTCAAGATTTTCTTGGATACCAAGAAGGCAAGACATTTCTGCACGCAGATGGTTTTATGTATCTATGAGATTAATTTCACCTCTAATGTGGGGTAGGGATGCCCATATTATTAAAAAAAAAAAAAGTTCTCACTAAACCATTTTATATTCTAAATTCAAGAGCCGGTCAATAATCAATATATTATGAACCTCTAGATTTTGAGCTTGAGACGGTGGGAGAAAGTCTACTCAAATGAAATTTTGTTGTTTGACTATCAACAAAAAGAGGTTCATTATCACTATACGAGAAAATTCATAGCAATAAAAAAAAAACTAAAAGGAACTCCCAGGTGAATAAAAGAACTTAGCTTACTATGGTTCCTATGATGTATATGGTTATGACATGCATCCACGATGACTCTAATCTGACAAAATGTTGTGATTTTTCTAATCTAATAATAAAAAGACTACTTTGAGAACTTAGCTTACTATGGTTCCTAAAAGCTCAACAATATTATAGTAAGTGATAAGTGAATGTTAGAAGCAGGGGTCAAGATATCGGCCGATATAATACGCATCGACTAATATTGTAAATGTCACGCCCCGACCCGACCGGTGGGCCCGGAACACGACTGATTTTTTTTTTTTTTTTTTTTTTTTAAAGATAAACAGAACCACAAGCATTCTTACTGGGCCGAATCAACAGTTAGGCCCAGCAGTTACACATTAGCCCAACAAGTGGACTCAAACATGTACCATATGCCTGCCCCATAGACAAAGCAATATCAACACATAGTATAAACAAAATCAACCATTAATTCATCATTACAAAACATTGATTAATCATTCATAACATTGTCTCAAAAGGCAACATAGCCTATTACAACATTTAAACATAAATTAAGTACCACATCCGGTACTTAATAAAGGACAACGGTTCCAAGAACCAACAGAAAAGATCAGGGCATTCCCCTCCGGGAGAAATCCCAAAACACTGCTTTAGCTCAAACGCCCTAAGCCTGAAAGAGAGAGTCCTCCTCCTCGGGTTCATCGCCTGAAAGGTGAGTGGTGTGAGCTAACTAGCCCAGTGAAGGATAATTAACAATGCACATTAAGTAAATACTAAAACAGGTTAGTAACAGTTCAATATCACATGCTTGATAACAGTAAGCATAATCTCAAACATCATCAAACTATCAATCACTGCCATTATCCACCGTAACGCTTGCCGACTACACTGAGACCAGTATTAAGTCCCGACACGGTCAAAATACATCCTTACAAGTACATATCCGGCTCTTAAACGTAGCCGATACTGACACCCTCAAGTCAGCAAATGACGACTGTATGGTCCGCCCATGGTCCAATAGACATAAACCATCTCTCATATGGCCGATATTGGTTCAATAGCTCAGGTACGTGGAAGCAGTCTTACATACACATACGATCAACATCGTAATACCATAATCATCACAGCACTCTTACCATAGTGCACCATGTATAGGTACATGAGTAGGTTCATCAAAACCGAAACCACTCATTACTCAATATAACACCTGTTTACAAAATCTGCAGAGTTAAGTTCCCTCACCGTTCTGTGTGGTTTAGGCGGTCTCTGTTCAAACAACATACAAGTGCACAATCAATATTCATAACAATACGTACATATACGTAGTATTTTGGAAATCATACATTTTCCCACAAAATATCCGAGGTTAATAGAAATGAGTCTCCTACTTGGTTTCTATCCTTTTTAAATCATCCACAAGATAATAATATAATAATAAAAAGGGGCTCAGTCCAAACTCATATTGTCTTCTGGGCATTGACCAGATTAACTTATTGAGTGAGGTCTAGATCCTCGGGTCACTTCTCGGTTGTCTTCTGGATAAGACCAAAGCTGACATTTTGAGTAAGCTTCGAGGTCACTCAGTACCAGACTATAATGTCGTCCTGAAAGTGAATCACTCAGTTCCCGACTAGTGTCGGACTGAAAGCGTATACAATAGTATTTACACTATAAATAATAAGAGGAAAATGGGTTAGCACAATTTTAATTAACAGGGGTATAAATCATAACAAATAATCAAACACATTAAATAATCATCAATATTAGACAAAAACAATATTCCAACAATATTTTATCATTTTCAAAACGGGTCCCTCAGAACATCACCTCGGAACAGGGTGCAGTGGCTTCGGATCATCCGAACCACTCTAAACTGAGTTACTGGCCTCGGAACTTGGAACCTGACTTCGGATCGTCCGAAGACTGGGTCTCGGACCGTCCGAAGTCCATCCGAAACAGGAAAATCTAAAAACAGTCAGTCTCGGTGGGTTTGCAAAGCTCGGAACGTCCGAAGACAGGCCTCGAACCTTCCGATGGGGTTCGGTCCTTCCGAGCTGGGCTCGGTCCTTCCGAGCTCGGTTCGGTGCATCCGAGAGAGAGAGGTTGGGCTCGCCTCGGGCGGACTGGGCTTCGGGTTGAAGCTCGGAACGTCCGAGGGTCACGGCTCGGACCGTCCGAAAGTTCGGACCGTCCGAAGATCGGCTCTCGGACCTTCCGAGAGTCGTCTTCTCCAATTGTCTGCAACAGCAGACAGTCACGGCGGAAACAGAGTGAAATGCGATTCCAGAAAGGGAGGGCTTCCCGGATTCAGTTTTCACATCCGTCTGGTCTGATAGACTCCTCTGGGAGTCCTTTTTCTATAGGGAGAGGTTTGGAGCTCAAAAGCTCAAAGGGTCATCCGATTTTAAGGTAAATTCCTCACGGGTACATGAAACTCATGGTTTTTCTTAAAATTTTAAACTGGTTTTTCTCAGTGAAAACAAGGTCAAAATCTGATTTTCTTGATTCAAAACCGGTTAGAATTTAAAAAGGAATGCAATGGATACCTTGGTTTCGGTTCCTGGTCTGAATTTCGGATTTTTGAAAATCTTTCCTTAAGCTTACTGTTACTGGAAAAACAGCAGCTTAGCAGGAGCGTTTCGGCCGGGAATTAGACAGATAGCAGGAGAGTAGAGAGAAGAGAAGAAATGCAAAGGTTTGCTGGGAGTTTCAACCCGACCAAAGAGGCTTCAATTTATAGGAATTTCATGACAGGAGAGACGCCGGAAAAACGCTGCACAAGCAGCAGTGATGGGATGGAACAATGGCGATCATCATTCGCCCGTAAGGGAGGCCGGAAAACTTGCTGGTCGATGGGACTGGACGACTGGAGCTCAATGATGGCCAGAAATCCGGCCGGTCAGCCAGTGCACGACTGCATGGCGTTAGCAGGTTTTTCCTGTGGTTGCAGATCAGTCCTCTGGTATTTTTTCAAATTTGCAGATAAGTCCTTGTTTAAGAAAAATTGATTTTTGAACTAAGAGTACTGATTTAAAAACTTAAAAACTTGATCCAACCTTACAGATGGGTTGGGTTTTGAAAACCTTGGTTACCATAAAAATTTCAGAAATTATCTCTCACTAAAAACCCTTGATTTAAACAAAAATCATATTTTACCCATAATTACTTAATTAAGCAAATGTAAAAATAACAAATTTGTAAATCTTATTTTGAAATGAAATGAAATATCTAGTTCATTCTTAAAATAGTCTATCCTCACATACCATTTTCAAAATTTATCTCTTTCCCGAAATTATTTAAAATAATTAAAACTCCCTTTCGGGGTTCCGACGGGCGATATTTAAATATTATTTTCTGAAAATTAAATCATTTTGAAATAATAAATGCAAATCCTTCATTAAGGAGAGTATTATCCACCAATAATAATCACCAAATCACACAATTTATAGAAATATGCACAACAAGTGGTAAATTACCAAAATACCCCTCCAGCTAAACGGGCTGGATCTCTGAGCTCACGAGCTCGGATTGGGTCTCGTTTGGGCTTTCCTCAAAGCTCTGACTGAAAACCTCGAGATCAACAGGTTAAATTCGGTAATTAAGCTAAAACATGCCTAAACTGGGGCAGAGTATTACAGTAAATATCATCTGATATCCGATATATATCGCCGATATCGACCGATATTGATACGTTTTTAAAAAAAAAAAATAAGAGAAAAATATCTGCCGAGATATCGGCCGATACCGAATTTTTCACCCTTGGTTGAAGCTATATCACCTTCCACTATCAATTGTACCTTCCACTATCAATTGTACAATTTTTTTAATTTATTTTAAAATACGTGAAGGATTATTGAGATTGACATGTTTTATAATAAACAAAAGATAAGAGTTTCTCTCTCATTTGCATCGGGTTTTTTATTCTCAAACTTTTTCACAGGTCCAAAGATTGATGTAGCCAAGCATAAGAAATTGACAAGGTGCCCACATTCATTTCCATGGTTTCATCCATTTTTAATCAAAACCATCCATCACTTCAAAATGTTTGAGCATTTTTAAATGATTGAAATAACCAATCCTAAATTTGTCCATGAAGCAGATTTGATGATTGTACCACGTATTTTTGAAGTCCAAATGCACCAAAGAATCTTCACTCCATCGTGAAGCATCCCATAGTTCTGCACTTGACAAATCAATTGAAAAGAGACAATGGAAACAAATAATTGCCATTGAATCTTGAGTACTAGGGGGTTTGAATACTCTGAAACATGGCTGCTACCAACTTCCAAATCTCCACAAACCTTCTGCAACTCTCTGTTGGGACAGATGGAGTTTTAAAAATAAAATAGAAGAAATCCAACTATCACACCATGCATGGCATTCAACTCAAATTGTGGAACTCCACAATGAACAATTGCGTAAAAAAGAACTTCAAATAAATTGCATATGCACCAAGATTTAAACTTCAATTTACAATTCTAAGATATCTTTAGAAGACTCTAAAGTGAAAAGGCAAAACAAATTCAATTTAACCATTATTTTGATAAAGTCAAAATAAAACTTTAGTCTCTGTAAAAATGAGAGTGGAAGTTCTCATAGGTGAGCTGCATCACACTTTTCAATAGAATCGTTTCAATTTAATTACTTGGTTGGGAAAGAGGAAAATCATAAAAACTAAAATAGATCCTAGTACTTTGGTGGGACCCATTTCACCACTATCACTAAAAAAATCCTAGATTTTTATACATAAAAATCAAGTTTACAAACATTGCAAGTCATTCAATTTAAGACAGATTTTTTTAATCCAAGACACAAAAAAATTTAAAAAAAAAAAAAAGGATTACAATGTCAAGGGCTCCGTATAAAAGAGGTATACAAGAACCATCAAAACAAGATTATAACTACAAGTATCTCATACAAAAAAACTCCAAAAGTGAAGAAGCAAACCTCCAAGCCCTATACACCCTAATACAAAGCAACAAACAAGCCTCCAATTACATGAACTCCAACACTGAGCCTTCTGTCTCTTTACACCAACTTCTGCCAAAAAGTTTGTCATATTATTAGTTGATCTTCCATCATGTCTAAAATATGAATTACCCTACTTCAACACCTTACTAATATCCCTAACAATATGAATGTTCCAAGGAGGACATTTCCTGCCACTATCCCAAGTCTATTAACAGAATCACCTTTGATAATTAGATTTCCATTCCTATGCCTATTCCAAAGATATAGAACCCCAATCGCTACTAACTCCGCCTCATTGGATACCACTCCATCTACATTAACTTTGTGAAAACACACTTCTAGCTTAAACCAGGATTCCTTGGAGAAACTTACTCAACACCCCCTCATACAAGAATCTCATACAAAAAAACTTCAAAAGTGAAGCAGCAAACCTCCAAGCCCTATTACACCCTAATACAGAGCAACAAACAAGCCTCCAATTACATGAACTCCAACACTGCCTTCTGTCTCTTTAAAAACCCTCACTCCCTCCCTCAAGTACAAAGGAAGATAAAGCATCCATGGATTCTTACTTTGTCCATGTTCAATGATTAGCTAATGGAGTGGAGGATTTCTTAGTGAAGTTGGGTCTCCCTAGATCAAATTTGCACCTAGATTTTTCTCACCATGATTTCAATTTTTTATCATTGTATCCTTCATAGTTTTCTTGTGGCCATCTCGGTCACTCAACCATGTATGTGTTTGCATTGTTAAAAAAAACAACGGTGTGGTAGTCGTCCCAAGGACTAAGTACATTTTGATAGTATAGTGTTCTTAGGTACTAATAATATTTTGTCATATTATTAGTTGATCTTCCATCATGTCTAAAATATGAATTACCCTACTTCTACACCTTACTAATATCCCTAACAATATGAATGTTCCAAGGAGGACATTTCCTGCCACTATCCCAAGTCTATTAACAGAATCACCTTTGATAATTAGATTTCCATTCCTATGCCTATTCCAAAGATATAGAACCCCAATCGCTACTAACTCCGCCTCATTGGATACCACTCCATCTACATTAACTTTGTGAAAACACACTTCTAGCTTAAACCAGGATTCCTTGGAGAAACTTACTCAACACCCCCTCATACAAGAATCTCATACAAAAAAACTTCAAAAGTGAAGCAGCAAACCTCCAAGCCCTATTACACCCTAATACAGAGCAACAAACAAGCCTCCAATTACATGAACTCCAACACTGCCTTCTGTCTCTTTAAAAACCCTCACTCCCTCCCTCAAGTACAAAGGAAGATAAAGCATCCATGGATTCTTACTTTGTCCATGTTCAATGATTAGCTAATGGAGTGGAGGATTTCTTAGTGAAGTTGGGTCTCCCTAGATCAAATTTGCACCTAGATTTTTCTCACCATGATTTCAATTTTTTATCATTGTATCCTTCATAGTTTTCTTGTGGCCATCTCGGTCACTCAACCATGTATGTGTTTGCATTGTTAAAAAAAACAACGGTGTGGTAGTCGTCCCAAGGACTAAGTACATTTTGATAGTATAGTGTTCTTAGGTACTACATCAAACATTGTATACTTTCAACAAATCTCACATCATGATCAAAGTGGGACATGCTACAATCATGTGTCAAAAGAGTGCTAAATAACTACTGCATTGACGAGCTACAATGTGGCTACAAACTTACAATGACATGCTACTATACTTAGGGTCTTTCAGTCCAACATTGATTAGGATTCCTTATTTTATTTAGTTTTCTTGTGTTTCTAGGAACACTATATAACTAATAGTGAGCTTGAGGTACAAGCAAGTCCTTTGGGGTTTCCTTTTTCTTTTTCTTCTTTTTTTTTGACTGGTTGCAATAATTTGTTGATAGAGAAGATAAGAGACAACCCGAACGCCCAAATTAGAAATGAAAGCAAGGGAATAGAATTCCTTAAAAAAATGGCAGCCAACACCGACTCTCTCCCAGATACATAAAACGTTCAACAAATTTATGATTTTAACTACAAGCAGGTTCACACCCATGTACCAGCTTTATCATTAGCTGGCCTAGGAATCTAACTTGGATCATTGAATGTAAGTCTCCTCCCATTATGTCACCTATAGACCCAACCTTCTGAAGCTCCTTTATAAGCAATGTTAGTATGACAATTCTGAAGAGGACCTGCTAGATAAGATTTCTTTGGGTTTCGCGTCTCTAATTATCCCAGTTTCCTTGGTTTCCACCTAGCAATTTGCAAGCTCTTTGAATTTTCTTCTTTTATTTGTGCCATTCCTCTCGGAGAATCAACAAAAGGCAGCTTTTATGGTTTTCTTTTCTTCTTTTTGATGCTTTATCTTCCTTTGTACTTGAGTTTTGATAGGTGAAATCCAAGATTTTGCAGGAATTTCTAGATTTATAACATGTGTTTTGGTTCATTGGAACCGTGGCATGAAAACTCGTTTTTTACATGACCAACTAGGCCAAGTCAACTTGAAGACAATCTCAAGCAACTCGCCATAAAACTGAAGAGCACTCTTAAGGACACAGATGGTCATTTAAAGTTTTTTTAATACAAAGTTGGAAAAGAGAGAGAAAGTCATATCCTAGAAAGAGGTGGTTGCACGTGTGTGTGTGTGTGTGTGTGTGTGTGAGAGAGAGAGAGAGAGAGAGAGTGGTTTTTTCCTCCCTTTCTTTTTCTCCTGTTTTCCAAATTTTATGGGATTTATTATTTTAATATTTTGCCATTTCTTCTCATTTTTCCCTTTTTTTGTTTTTGCTTCAATATTCTTCTCATTCTCTATGTTCATCCTTCATTTTTCAATTTTTCAGCATCTTAGCTTCTTTATTTTCAGTCCTTCATTATTCTTGTTGTATTTTTCTATTTCTTATTCTTTAGCTTATATTCTTCTCTTTTATTCTTTGTTTTATTCTTCTCGCTCATTGTTTCTTTTTAAGATTGTTTTTCCTTTTTATTTAGGATTATTTATATTTTTATATTTTACATTTTTAAATTACATATACTATTATTTTTAATATTTTCAGTCAAAACTTATTTAAGTCTTCAAGTTCGACTCAATGAAAAATCAAACCAAGTCAAATTTTTGAATTCTCGAATTAGACTAGAACTATAGCCAACATAAAAGATAAGGGAAAGTCCAAAATAAGCATAAGAAAGTATTTTACCACATTCCAAACCCTTCCACCCTACTATGTCCCCCTTTGAATTCAGATCTAAGATAGGGTCATTACCCATTTGACTAATCTTCAATATTGAATCAAATTCAATGACAAAATATTTACCAACAGCTGGAGATGAAAAATCAATAGTATAGGTATAGGGTACACTTTGAACAATCTCATACCCCAACAGAACAAGCAAGGTATGAGACTCCATGCCCATCTATCCGATAGGGCATGCAAAGGGTGGACCACCCTTTGACACAAGGTATCAAAGAATTCGTGCACCAAAGCCCATGTTTTTTTCACTATGCATGGACATCTGCCACAACCATTTTCCATGTGGTCCTACATGCCACATAAATGCATGTAGGTCCCACCAATAATGGTGGGAATAAGGTAGGATGGGAAGGTCCACCTGTAATCTAGGTCAGACTAAGACAAGTCCACTTGGCTTGATGAACTTTCCAAGTCTTAATGAAAGAACAAGGATTTATCTGTGACACTTGCTGTTTACTAGCTACCGAAAACGCAACAAAAAGAATTGGACTACGGCGCCTGAGCCGGAACGCATCGCATGTTCTCTCTGCGGTGCTTGAGATGTGCCTTCTACCGCAAATAAACGGCCTTATTATGAGTAGAGGTCGCTTCGCTCTCGATAGGCTCAGAGTCTCAGCAACAGCTACCAGAACAAGGAGTTGACTACTGCCCAAGCTGTGACTGCTACCCGTAACAGAAAGAAAAAGATGGTTTTCAAGTTTCTGAACACAGTAAAATGCAAAAGTTTTCAATGAAATCATTAAGTAAAGCAATAGAAAGGATCCACATGAATTGATAATACACATGGCTAACAACGCTGTTGAAAGATATGTCTCATAGTGAAAGAGGAGAGCAATTGACTCAATGATTTCATTAACTTTATAAAAAAAATTCAGTTCATTCAAGAAAATATGTACAACCCATAAACACCAAGAGCAAACCAGAACACAATGATATTTAGTTCATACATGTCTTACTCTAGTACTCTAGGATGGGAAGGTCCATGCACGTTCAAAGGAAGGTCCACCTGTAATCTTGGTCAGACTAAGACAAGTCCACTTGGCTTGATGAACTTTCCAAGTCTTAAGTTTTCAAGTTTCTGAACACGGTAAAATGTAAAAGTTTTCAATGAAATCATTAAGTAAAGCAATAGAAAGGATCCACATGAATTGATAATACACAAGGCTAACAACGCTGTTGAAAAATGAGTATGTCTCGTAGTGAGAGTAGAGCAATTGACTCAATGATTTCATTAACTTTATAACAAAATTCAGTTCATTCAAGAAAATATGTACAAACCAATAAACGCCAAGAGCAAACCAAAACACAATGATATTTAGTTCATACATGTCTTACTCTAGTACTCTACATAATCAAATACATCGAGACAACAGAATATGCAACCCAGGAATAATACTTCAAGCTGTTTTCCACAGAAAGGATCTAAGAACAGGACCAACCTTTGAAATCTGCATTGATGAACGAGCAGGTAACTTGAAATCCTTATTCTTGGCGGTAGATAGAGTATGTTGAACCGATCTCTGTCTTTCTCAGCTGCAAGAAAGATGCAAGAGACATTGGGAAAAAAATACAGAAATGACTTATGGTACAATAGAACTGTTGTAAGAGGAAGCATGATCTAAAGAAAGCATAATTAGCATATACTAACCGCAGTAGGGAGAGGAAGTCCTGTTGGCTCGACAAGACTTGTCCAGAATGTCTGGTCTGGTAATGGGTCAATGGTATTGCAGTTGGTCGTTAATGGTGCAGATAAGAAAGGGACCAAAGGATATGGAGTTCTTTGAAGAGGCAATTCACCCAGGCCCAAGGAAACTCCTGGTCTCTCGTTTGTGCCAACAGTTGCCAATTTTGGAATTGACTTTTCAAGGCCTACACTGTTCTTATGCACTTCTTCTTCATTGGTTTCTGATATTCTTTCTTGCATTTTCTTGAAGGCATCAGATTGAGACAAAATGCTACAAGCAGACATCGCAGATACACAAGACTTCCCTTTACGAGATAGGCCTAAAGAAGGTAACTGGTATGGCTCAGTATGCTGCATGGGCCATTCAAATGTTTTCAGTTCACTGCCAGCATCAGTGATACCATGTGTTTCTTCTGAGGATTTAGAAATAGAATCTCGACGGACTTTTTTAGGTCCCCACCACCTGATGTAGTTTGTCAGATCAATTTTTCTTTCAAGGCAAAGCCCACCCACATACTCATTTTCTGTTGCAGCATCCTCACTTGTACCTTCAAGAGAGAACAAACAATTAATCAAGTCATCCATCCAGTAGAAAACCTAACATCAGGAAGCTAACTTTTTATTTTGTGTACATACTACAGTTTAAGCTATTGAGATTCTCATTCCCCAGCATTCTACCTAATGAAGTCTCCCACCGACTGCTTTGTGGTCTGAAAGCAAGCAGAAAGCAGAACATAACATAAGAAAATAAGGCTAGTGATCAAGTCAAATCAAGCATAAAGAAAGGCTAGAGGTCTCACACACTTGTCCACATATAAACAAAATTCAATGGAATGTTAGCAAATAAAATAAATTGAAAAGGTGGTAAATCCCTCGGTACTTTGATCACAGGTCAGGGTCCATTGCTAAAATGATTGGGAACCAAAACCCACATATAGGGCTTCTGGATTGCAACAAATCCAGAAAATCCCCAATCATCTCCAACGCAACAGCAAATATCCCCACCCTTAGCATGTCTTTTTCTTACATCATCAATCTAAAGCCTTTATCAGTCTCCTAGTTCCATGTCAAAACACTATATAATAAGGGAAGTAAAAGCTAAGTTCGGAATAGGCTCAAATTAGCGTTGGCATGAAAGGGGTGGAAAAAACTGCACACAATTATTTGTCCAAGAGAAATCACATTAAGACGAATAAACACACAGGTAATTCCTTCTTCCTTTATATCACCTTTCTCTTCTATTCCAAGCCAACAATTCCGTACTTGAGAATATTAGATGCCAGAACAATGAACATAAATGCAGCATAATTTAAGTAAATGCATAACGCACTTGCAAAGTCCTAATGACAGTGATAAAGATGGCAGAAGCATAAATTACATAAATAAGCAACGTAACGAGCATACTTGATCCCTTCAACAACAGAAGTAGCAGCATAAATTATACAAATGGATGGTAGAAATTTACAAAACCTGGAAAGTCCACGGTATTTAGAGAAACCTCTTGAGAAACCGCTACTTTTTCTGCAGTATGCTACCATTTAGTGGCAAAAAACATAATCTAAATAAATAGGCATAGTCAATAACAACAATAAAAAAAGGCACTTGCAACAATAAAATCTTGAAATTACTGTACAGTCCCCCTAAAATTAGAAACCACTACTTTTTCTGCAGCATGCTACCATTTAGTGTCAAAAAACATAATCTAAATAAATAGGCATAGTCAATAACAACAATAAAAATAGGCACTTGCAACAATAAAATCTTGCAAATACTGTACAGTCCCCTAAAATTAGTACCCTGCAAATTTCCTTTTTGCTACTTTCCCTCTTTACAAACGTACTTCAATTCCTTCCCTCTTTACACAGGAGCCAAAAATCTTGCAGATACTGTACAGTCCCCCAAATTTTCTACCTAAAAATTTCCTTCTTTGCTACTTTCCCTCTTTAGGCATTCCCTTCTTCAATTCCTTCCCTCTTTACATAAACTCTCTCTCACAACGTTTTCAGTCACCCATTCGCATCGGTATTAGCAATGCTCTCTCTCTCTCTCTCTCTCTCTGTTTTTGGTCACCCATCTGCCTCGGCATTAATAATGCTTTCTCTCTCTCAACGTTTTTGGTCACCCATCCGCCTCGGTATTAGCAATGCTTTGCTTTCAATTTTAAAGACTCCATCTAAGTCAATATTTCTCATATAATTCATTTTTAATTACAAAATGTAGATAATGGTGGATGAGTTTACTTGCCCCACCAAACCAAATGATAGGTTGTGGATTTGACGATTATAAAAAGGTTAGTCTCTTAGAGATTTTTAACCATTTAATCTAAAGAAAATAAACTTGATGGTTCAAAAAAGATCTCATTTTAGTTTCTTAATCAAGTCGCTAAATATGTCAAATTAGGCTTCGTATTTGTATTTGGCTTATCCTCAATCTCTTATTTAATTCAATGAAGCCAATGGGCCACAGCTATTGCCACATATATCATGAAATCAAAGAATGACTAAAGTGACATGTTATGGATAGCGATGTTTTTTATTCGTTTTTCCCCAATTTACAAAATAATTATTATTGGCCATCGATTGGGATACCATTGTTTTCTATTGTTGGGACACCATATTTTTAAAATACCAAAAGTGCCCTTTATTTTAATTCAAATGACATTTATAGGAAAGAAAATTTTAAATTGGTTACTATCTAAAAGATAGGATAGTTTAGGTACTTTAGAAATATGGTGTCCGAATAATAGAAAACAATAGTGTCCTAATTGATGGCCTTATTATTTTAACAAAATGACGAGTGGGCCAGAAGATAAACTCTAAAAGGTAGTTTCTTTTTCAATTTTATTTATGAATTTATGACTCTTCATTTCCTTTTATCGATGAAATATACTATATCACTAATAAATGATTTGGACTCCCTCAAGGAACTTTAAACACTATCTTAAGTAAAAAAAAAATATTTGTACTTTTTTTCATTTAATTTGTAGTTAGACAAATAGGTTGATGGGTTGTTTCAAACTAAACTCATATGAACTTCAAACATTCTCAAATCAAGTCTTGACTGACTAAAAATAGTAAAAATTTATTTTGGCCCCTCAAACATAGAATTTCTGGATCCGCCACCGAATAAAAAGACTAATAATAAGGAAAGATGCATACCTTCTTAAAGATGCAAGATAATCTTCTCTTGAAAGCGTCTGCATCTCTTCAAGATCTCTTGAATAATCACTAACCTGTGACATTTTCATCCAGTTATAGCATCCAATTAAATGCTTACATGATTTACTAACTTCTAAAAGTCAAAGATTCTAGCACCAACATTGAAACATCCTTTTCCACGTTCTTTCATGAACATTTTACACTAAACAAAAAGACCATTAGATTAAAAAATACTGAGAGGCAAAAAGACCATATAGCTTAGAAAGCTCAAGCTCAAGACTTAAGATACTATTGAACCACTCAACAAGATAAAAAATTAAAGGTCCGTTTCTTCTTAGAACTTTTTTTTTTATGACTAAACAAAAAGAGCATTAGATTAAAAAATACTAGGAGGCAAAAAGACCATATATCTTAGAAAGCTCAAGCTCAAGACTTAAGATAGTACTGAACCAATCAACAAGATAAAAAATTAAAGGTCCGTTTCTTCTTAGAACTTTTTTTTTTGATGACTAAACAAAAAGACCATTAGATTAAAAAATACTAAGAGGCAAAAAGACCATATACTTTAGAAAGCTCAAGCTCAAGACTTAAGACACTACTGAACCAATCAACAAGAAAAAAAATTAAAGGTTCGTTTCTTCTTAGAACTTTTTTTTATGACCAAGGTGTCTAGGGGTCTCACTTGTATTTGGCCAGGGGCCATTTTAACCCGACTAGTCCTTCAGGCACGTGCAAACCTCCCAATCCCACACACACTGGGTAAGCAAGTATGGTGAGTGGCCCAGATGGGTGTTGAGCGTGAATCAAACTCAAGTCCTTTCTTCTTAGAACTTTAAAATGCATTTATTTGGTAAATTGAAATAAAGAGTTCATTATAACTGAATTGTGGCAAGTAAAGTTTAGAAGGGGATATAATCTATTGCTTTTGACCAGCAATTCTCATTATGCATCTTAATTAAGAATGTATGCAACAGAGTCAAGCAAATAGTAAAAATTAAAGTCATCCTCATCTCACAGGAAAATTAATGAGTGTCCCTGGTCCCCAATATTTAAGTGCAGCAAGATCATATGCTCTAGCTGCAGCTTCCTCATCATCATAAGCACCTAAAACATATCAACATGGCAACAAAAAAATCAATGACCATGTACGCAATATTGCAATGGTAAGAGTTAAAGGATGTAAAGCTTTTGTAGCTTACCTAAGTAAACTGGAGAAATTGTCATGGACCAAACATTTTCCATGGAAATCAAAAGCAAAGTGTTAGATGTAACAAAGAAGGCAAAATAAGGTTCAAATTTATAAATGTCATCAGTAGGATCTCAAACTTAAAAGATAGGATCATCACAGAAACCAAATTTAATATAGCTTGGTAAGAATATTTATCTGTGTAGAATTAAAATGGTAGACAACTAAAACCACCCCTTGTATATCAAAAGCTGTAACATTGAATTTTTAGATCTAGACATATGCCTGACATATGCAGAAATGACCATTCCTTCCAGTTTTCATCATTAGCAGTGATTATTTCTTCCAGTTTTTGTCATTCAGAAGTAGAGTTCTGTGTCATTCAACAAAGAGCAAAAAGAGAGACAATTGGAGTTTCAACCAATGATATACGACGAGGAATGTATTATTTTCCCCTGGAAAAGCAGAAGGCATGGAAAGAATCCATGAAGATAATATGATAATTCTCCCTTCTTTGTCACATAAAATAATCACTTGCATGCAATACAGGAAATGATCATTCTACCCAGTTACTGTCATTTAGCAGCAGAGTTTGCACTTTTCTCATCAAAGACCAAAAGAAGAAAGGATAAGACTTCCTACCAATGATATGCCCGGGGATAGATATTATTTTCCTTCAAAAAGACAAAAGTACGGATAAATCTAATATGATACTCTTCCTTCTTTATTATACAACATAATTTATTTTTTTAGTATTGGAACAGTAACATGATACACTGTTTTACATTGAAACTTTTATACCTTCTATTTTTTGTCACATCCAAGACTAGGTCAAGTTAAGCAATTTCAGGGAAGCCTCATGTAAGTATGAAAGATGTAAATTGCACTTAAAAAGAAAGAAACAAGAAAAACCTTTCAAAAAAAGAAGAAAAAAACACACAAAAAGTCAATTTATCAGTTACTATTTTGTCCAAGACCATCAACCCTCAATTTTATTTCCTTTTACTTTTGTGTTTGTTGGGAGGACCTGGAGGTGTGTAGAATCATACACACGGAAAGGAAAAGACAAGAAAATCAATTTATCACTCAAGATCTTGGAGAATACTGTCGACCTTCAAATTTTTTTTCCTTTCTTGCATATTCAACCTGGAGGGAGGGGGAGGGCACCAAGTAACCCTTCCAAGATTTGAGTATCATATCGATTCTTATTCTGAATCATATGATACACTAAATAATAAAAATAGAATACAAAACAATAAGAATTCTTTATAAAGGGACGCAAAGGACAATATTCAAGCAAACTTGAATAATGAGACCAAAAATAGAAAAACTTTGATGATAAATATGAAGAAGCTATTAGAGGAAAGAATGAAAAAGGCATCAGGGTCTTAATAATGATTCTCTTATGATACACTAAGTAATAAAAATAGAGTACAAAACCGTAAGAATTCTTTATAAAGGGACCCAAAGGACAATATTCAAGTAAACTTGAATAATGAGACCAAAAATAGAAAAACTTTGATGATAAATATGAAGCTATTAGAGGAAAGAGTGAAAAAGGCATCAGGGTCTTAATAATGATTCTCATATATTTTAGTTGTGCCGATATAAAACTCCACTATTTCAATGCCTTAGATCTACCACCATCAAAGCTTATGAAAAGCATACCTTGCTTTCCCTTTTTATTTTGGTTTTGGTTCCATGTACTTTTGTCCCAGAGGTGAGCTTCATAGCGTCCAGTCCATCTATGCCTATTATTATACAACCAGAAGATTCAATCTACAAAGTTGTCTAGCTACATTTGAAAAGTCATACAAGAACAAAAAATAACAAAGTTCAAAGATTAAACAAGATTCTATATTGAAGATAGAACAATCTAGAGAAATAAAAACTCCCAAAACTAACAGCAAGTAGCATATAGATAAAAATATAGTCAAAGCATACATTACAAATTAAAGAGATCAAACACTAAAAACAAGGTCAAGAAGCATACAACACATATAAACACATCCCATTGCCCATAACCCGAACACAAACACACGCATGCACGCACATACATATACATATACAGTCAAAATAAGTATATCTCATTGCTCGCTCTCCCCACTGCACCCCTCGCCATACACAAACAAAAAATAACCCACCCATATGCAAATAAAATATATCCAACCAACACATAATATAAAAGGTGATTGATTGACTACAAACATAAACACCTCTTTTTATCATCAATCATGCTTCTTTTGGATCCAATTGTGAATAGCCTTAATTGTGGCGTCCCACACCACAAGGAACACAATGCTGCAGGTATCATTACAAGTCCTACGGAGGAATTGAAGCTCCAAATGCAAAAAAGACGTAGAACAAGTACAAATACGAAAAAGATGTAGAATAGGGTAAGTAAACACACCTACATGCACACGTGCATACAAAAACACTACACACTTACAATCCACTAAGATGACATGATATACATTATATGTGGACCATCCAGGTCAACTGCAAGTCATGGTACATTGGGATTAAAAGTTTGATAGCTTGACATGTCATTGATTGAGTACAAACACAATCACCTCTTTTTATCATAAATTGTTTTTTCATTTGGATCCAATTGTCAACAGCGTTAATAGTGGTGTCTCATGCCACAAGTTACATGAGGATGAAGGTAATGTTACATGTTCAAGCTATAAAAACAAAAAGATGTAGGTTAGGACAGTACAAATAGAAAAATATGTAGAGTAGGACAAGTACACAACACATGTATTTGAAACAAAAAATGTGCCAAGACAAAATAATGATACATTGAGACTACATGTGGCCCATATCTAGGTCAAATGCAAGTAATGAATAGGTGCAAGAAGGACAGCACATGCTGCACTTCCTAGATTCCCCTTTGATTCCAAATGTTTATTCTGAAAATCAATCGCTCTTCTTGTTGCTGATTGAACACAACCATGAGTTGTTGGGTATGCCTTTAATCACCAAGAAACATACTTCATTTTGGTCCAGTTGTCAATTCCCTTGTTATTGGCATTTTACACTACAAGGAACACATGTACCAAGGCTCTAAATACCAATTGATGAAGGATTTAGAGGAACCAAAATTTATGAAATTAACCCTCTTGATTTACCATTCAAACAACCCCCCCCCCCCCCCCCCCCCCCCCCCAACCCACCCTCCCAAAAAAAAACCCAGCAACAACATTCAAGAAAGAGTAACACCAATAAATATAGAAACACTTCAAGGAACATAATACAGAAGCAGCTCTACATGTTTTATGAAGGAAAATACCATTTGATGTAAGATAGGACTCAAAGGAACCAAAATTCATAATAGATGCCCCTCAATATTTGCAACAAATATAACTTTTATGACCAAGACTCTAAGAAAATAGTAGTATCAAAAATAACTGTAGGAAAACAAAAAGAAAAGACATTGATTGGTTGGAATCAACTGAATACCATAGTACCACACAACACATTCCAAGATGACTTACCCCTTTGGACAATGATTCTAGTAAAAGGAAAACAAATTAATAGAATACACCCAAGTGCAAAATTCATAGAATTGCACCTCCTACCCTCCATCTCTCATTTTGATTAATGATGATATAACCAACAAGTAACAGAGAGATATTCATGGAGGTAGTTGACTTCAGAGAGGATTATACAAATTCAAAAAAAAAAGGAGATTGAGCCTAATAGGCCACCTAATCCACCCCATCAACCGATCAACCATCCCCTGCACACTTACCATCCTCCCAGGAAATATCATATGGCCCAATTTGACATATAGTTGATCAATAATGACTCTTAGATTGAAATGTTACCGCTGTAATAGTTTTAGTTCAGATGACTATGAACTTCATATGGAAAGAAAATTTCACGTTTTCATAAATTTATTTGACATGGTGTTTGAGCTCCACATTCAAATTATTTATCCATTCTCCACTGTAATCATAAAGAACTCTATAATTCAAATGTGAATAGTAGAGGATTGTTTTTCTCTTAGAAGAGTCAACATGGATTTTAGAATAATAATTGAGAATTTGGATAAGGCGCAACCAATCAAAATATTACATCTTGCCTTTTTTTATCCTTTCTATGAGTGGTTCATACACTCAATCAGTGGTGGCATTAAAAGGTCTTGGGCAAGACAGGAGGTGGATCGATCTTCAACTCAAACTCCTATTCCTAGCCCTTGATATTTACCATCCAAAGTTTTCTCCTATTATAGGTTTTAAGAGGTGAAATCCAAATGGGAACATGGATTAGTTGTGGGTTCCCAACAACCTTGCCAAGAAAAAGGCACCTAAATTTTGTGCATTGAAAAAACCCAGCCACATCTATAATTTGTCTAACCATTAAATGCAAGCTTATAAAATAGATACATTAAATTAGAAGTATTCAAATAATTCAAACAGTAGATTGAACAAGTTTATGGCTTAGATGGCTAAATGGTTGAAAATTGAGGATTTATTGTAAATTTGATGTTTGAGTAAACTTAGAGGAGCCTTTAAGATTCTGAGCATGAAAAAGACCATACCAATTTGTTTTGATATGATAACTATATTGATATCATAGAGAGCAACAAAAAACCAGCACAAGTCGTGTCACAGAAGAACACAGAGAAACAACAAAAGAAACAATCCCCTTCCAATCTCAAACAACACAAGAAAAAACCCATAAAAAATTATAGCAAAGAGTAAGCTGCTTGATTTATAGAGAGGATAAAAGCAATTTTTTTAGTATTTATTTAGTAATAGAGTGAGAACATGAGAAGGAAGATTGCCTCAAACTTGAGCGGGCAGCTTGTGCTTGAGATATTTTGCATAAGAGACAAGTCTGGATAACACGTACAAAGCACATAATGTCCGTCATTAACACACGAATTAGTGACAACAAATTACACCTCAATATTAAATGATCTCCTAAAAGGTAAGGGTGCAATTTCTTCTATTTACACCTTTGTGTATGTAATTACAAATCAATTTCCCCTAGGCAACGTTGCCCCTAAGCGACAAGCCGACGATCACACTTGGCCTTGTGGGGCCCACAAGGGTGGGGTCCAATGCATGATAGTGAGAGTTTGAAAGGTACCTTCAGGATGATGTTTCTCATAAAAAATCAGGTCCATTAGATTTGAAAAGCCATAATTTTCAAGAGCCCAAAAATCAATGGCCAAATCGGAATCAGTTTTGGATGGACTTTCAATCCAACAGTATGATCCACTCAAAATTGGTTCAAATTAGTTATGGATGCAATTCACTGGGGGAAGATAGATGTGAGATGGAGACGGTGTGAATTCAGACCCCAGTGGGCCCCACATGGAGCCCAAGGGTGAATAGTTGCTCAAGTTTTTCATGTAATTACCACCCTATATATCATGGCCAAAACCACTAATAGACCATTAAAAATTTAAAACCATGACTAGATGTTTTATAATAGCCATTAAAATAATTACTAAGATTGACATTGCATACCTTTACTTTTCGTTGTTTTGAAATCACAAGTATGTCATTACAAAAAAGAAAAAGGCACACTATAAAAAAAAAAAAAACCATATAGATCCTCAAACAAAATGAAAGAGAACGTTTACTACTTAAATTGAGGAAAAATGCATAAGCAAATAAAAGGAATTATCTAATATGGGACCTTGGGACATCCCAATTGCACAAAGTGCATGGAAATCCATAGACATGGTGACAGTGTCAGATGTCCAAATAATGGACCTCATCATGGATACACAATAGATCTAAGCCCAATCCCATGATGCCTTAACCTTGTATTTTCACCAGCTTCATCAATTGGATTCAAGAATGTAGGGAGGGCACAAGGATTGATTTTACAAAAAGGAATCAACCCCCATCAGCTCTCAGTTGCACACCCATGAAACCAAATTTCTCATAACGTGGAACCAAGTGATTTTAAATATTAATCAATCCATCCTTCCTAACATCAGATCCACTACACTCAAATTTCATAAATTTTGTCTATCCTGCTAATTTTCATGCTAATATCCGCAACAGATTTTCTCTACAATGTTCAGTTATCATTTGCGGAAGCTTTTCTCTCACCAATTAATATGGCATCATACGCAAGGGAATCTTAGATTTCTAATGCTAAGTCATCCACAAATAAGAGCTAATAGTTGGACCCTTGGCAAAGACCCAACTCCAACTAAAAACTTCGTTGTCTCTCCAAACCCCACCATTCTCATCCACTTCTCTTGCACCATCATACATGTCCCATATAATTGCGACATATCCATTTTATATTTATTTCCTCTTCATTGTTTGCAAAATTAATTACCTCAACACATTAGCACAATCTTTTAAAGGGTAGCCATTTCAATAAATAAAATAAACAAGTTTAACCTTTATCGAAAATTGTTATTTTCCAACAAAGTAGCTTCCTCTCCATGCATTCAAGCGGAGCCTACAATCTCATCTTCTGCCCTTCTCTATGAAGACCTAGTGTCTGTTTGGATTGGGAAGAAGTATCAAATCCCATAGAGAAAGCACTAAGTCACCTTCTTGGTAAATTGAATATCTGGAGGAAGATTCTCTCCATTTTTGTGATTCTACCAATAATTTCTACCCATGTTTGGAATCAACAAACTTTCAGAATCCCCAGAGACCTTCTACCAATCAAAATACACCCAGACTTTCACTCCAAAGCTCAAAAAACGAGTATCAAAGTCTCTTCATTGCCCAATTGTACAAAAGAACCCTCTTAAGGTATGATTAGACTAAAAGACATAAATGGGTTCAATTTTTTGTTTTTCTTTTGGGGGGAAAATGGTTATTGTCTTGGAAAGCGGCCTCCTTTTTGGAAGATGAAACCTAATACCTCGTGACTCCTCTATAAATGGAGCTCCGCTTTCCGGCCGCACAAGGCGGCATCTTGCTGATCCTTTCCTTGGCCGTACAAACCCTTTCCTTCCTGGCCTTTTTGAGTCCTCTGAATATCAGGCGATCGTTCGCCATCGAAGCTTCCAAAACTTCATTCCCTCCTCCACCTACTGCTGCTGCTGCTGCTGCTACTGCTGCCTCGATCTTCGGTACATGAGGATCTGCTGAAGAAGAAGACGCCATGGCAAAAGAAAACCCAGAAAAGCCCAGAAAGTAAAGACCCTCTATCTATATATCTAACTGAGGAAATCTGATCGGATGAAGGAATAGGAAGAGGAATTGAAAGAGGTGGAGTGTTATGGCTTTTGCCGCAACGGCTATACGAATTTGAAAACGTCGGATTTGGAAAACGGAATTGATGCTGTGTTAGCATTTCTTCAGAAAAAGTGACACGTGGCGAAAGCTCAGACGTCTCTAAGCATCGTTGTTGGTATCCAGGAGGCAGAAATGGGAGAGCGGGTGAGAAATATGCCACGGATCACATTACGGCAAAAATGAATTGGCCATGGCAGGTGGGGGCGGCACAGTCATTTTGAGACGTTGGAAATTACTGAACCAGGATGGTAAACTTCGATGAATCTGACCCGTTAATTTGATAGATTATGGAGTAGATGAACCATTTGGCGAGAAATTAGAGAATTCACGAACAGTCCTTGGTTCTTACTGCCGTTTTTTTTGCCGGGAAATTAACGGTTAAAAAAATTGAATGTCCGAACTCCAAACGACTGCATCAGCCGACCCACTTTTTGTGAATTGAAGAAGAATAGACTTACATCTAGAAATTTAGATCAAATGTGTATTTTGGTATATTAATTTTAAAATGAGTTATATAATTAATTTTTTATTTTAAACTTCAATAAAGGTTAAGAAAAATTAAAATATACATATATATAATAAGTTTTCTATAAATTTAAAAGAATGGAAAAATAGATTCACTCACCTCTTTATCTATGGAAATATCTCCCCTCAGATATTTTTCATATTCTCTATCACTTATATTAGCATTAATTTTTTAAATGTGAGATTTTCTTACAGTAGCAATTAATGTCTTTTGAATACTAAATTGATATTAAAAACCATAAATGATCATTTATAAGTCCGTAATCCACAATTAGAAGTTCTAATTTAGAACATATCAACATGGTCATAAATGTTCACATACAAGAGAATGGAAAAACAGTTTAAAATAGGAAAGTATATAATAAGAGAGCATAAATTATAGATATGAAATTTATTCACTACCTTCAATGGTATGGGATCATTAATTACTCTCTTAATGATCATTTGAGTAGCTACAATAAATAAGAAAATCCATGCTTCTTCAATTTTAGCAATTATCTTTGCTCAAATTAAATACCCATTTAATTATACATGCTTAAATTAATAAGAAACACTTAATGCATGTACAATAACATAAATTGCTAGGAAAACATATGATATTATTTATAATAGTGTTTAGATGTGCTTTAAATATGTCACAAGGTTAGCAACTTTGGATTTGGGTCTATTTATAACCTTCAATAAATATCACTTAGTATGTTGAAATGATCAAATACATTTCACAAACTAAGATAACATCAGGTCTATTTTTAGTACAAACATGTTATAAGGGGAAGATGGTTATGATTTAGAAGAAATAGGTAGGCATGCATTCTAAGGTTCGCTAAGTTATTTTCATTTGTACGATAAAAAGGATCGGTCTTGAAATTTCAGAGGCCCTAGACCCAGCACACTAGTAGAGGCTCTAAACCCTAATGAAAATGCATGGTGGGGACTCTAGCCCATTACTTAAATTGAGGGGCCCTACGTAGCTGCCGATTTCACCTTAAGTCTTGATTTTCATTCTCAGTGTAATTTAAAGGCCATTATCTATAAAATTACTGAGTGTTTTTTGGTAGAAAGGTTTGCATATATCCCGATAATTAGTCAGACTTTATAAATTGAATAGATAGAAATATATAAATAAAACTTATTTTTGCAATTAATAATCAAAATTTTTTTTACTAGCAATAAATATAGTTATATTCTTAAAATTTCAAAATATTAACAAGTATAAAATTTATCACACAAGACGCCACATTAAAATCCTTTTCCTAAGCACTTTCACCGATTTATCTATTAAGTAGCCAGCTAAGTTTTTCCTTTTTACTAATAAGGCTGATTCCTTTTAAATTTACATAACTTCAATATATTTCTCTTTGGATTTTGTAGGGTCACCCGCCTTTTTTTTTTGGTAGGGTCACCCACCTTAATCTTAAATTTCATGTAATTCAAAATTGAGTCAACTTATACCCTTAGTTACAAATTTCGACCAAAATCTAAAATTTTGGAGAAAAAAAATTTCTACTTAAATCTTGTCAAAAATAAATATTGGCAATAATATTATTTTTAGAAAAAAACTATATTAGCCAAAATCTATCAAGTTTCAACAAAAAATTCAGTCAAATTTGAAAATGGCCCATTTACAAATTTTGGCCAATATTAATTAAAATCAATGTCACAAATATCAACGATATTTCCAAATTTACCAAGTTTGTTATTGGTGAAATATCAATCGTCGTCAATATCTGAGATTTATCAGCATTGCAGTAAATTCTTAAAAAAAATTGCAATAAATGATAATATCTCGATAAATTTCTGATAAATTTTTGGTAAATTATAAATAAATTTGTAATTGATATTTTTATTTGTTATTTTTTAAATATTATATTTCTATGATATTTTCTCGTTAATTTCCCATAAAAATTTTAAGAATTTGACAATATCGTAATATTAACCATCGCACTTAATATCCGGAGAATAATATTTGTGACCATGGTTAAAATGGCTAAAAATTTACCTTAGCATTTGAGAGATGAAACAATGCGTTGGAAAAGAGCAAAGATATATACACCCCTTTTCTTTTTATCATACACCCCTTGAATTTGTTTTCCAAGTTTACCCCTTTCACACATTGGATATCTTCTTTTTCTAATTTTTCTCATCTACGACATTTAACTTTCTCCCTAATGTCACATCTCTTTAACTCAAAATAGGCAAATCTAAAATGAAAAACCTTGAAATAGACATATACCTTTTACATTTAAATAAATTGCTTTTAAATCTTCTTAAAATCATATTTAATGAAAGATTCAAATTGAAAAATAATCAAATGAACAAACTGTTTTCAAAAAAGTATAATTTTTTTATTAAAGTCAATACTGAATTATATCAGCCGATACAATATGGACTGTTTAATGACCCATATCAGCTAAATTTTGATTCGTATATCGATTCAGCCAATTTTTTTACTTTAGACTTCTCATGTTGTTTTTTTAAACTTGTTATGCAACTAGGTGCATTGGTCCAAAAATTCAAAAGGGTTCCACCTCCAAATGACACTCTCTTTTGAAATATTTATTATATATAACGGAGACTTATAGATATCTTAATGATTACTCGAATATTTTAAAAAACCTAAATAATGTCATAAAAACCTTGCATTAGCCAAAGATAGTAAAGGCATGAATCGGGAATTTGCGATGAATATCTTTAGCCTGCATCACAAAACGAGTCACCCCTTTCTCCCCAAATGCGAGAAGGCCAATCAAGAGTTGCCTTATTTGGTTATCATGTACGAATAAATGAAGCTTCCCATTTAACATTCGCTCAGTTTTCCAATTTGGGTAACAATATACACACCGCCTTTTCTTTTCATCGTACACCCTTAGAATTTTTTTCTAATTTTACCCCTCGATTTCTTTCACACTTAACCATCTTCTTTTCCTAATTTTTCTCCTCCACATCAGCGGCATTTAATGTTTCATGCGCCAGTTTTCCTTGGCTCTTTTTCCCTACCACTAAAAGTGTCACATCTCTTTAAAAATGGTATATTATCTTTAAATTTTTATATTTGATAAATTTAGAGTTCTATTGTCAAATATTAATTTTTCATTGTGAAATTAATAAGCAAAGTTGAAAAAATCAATGGAAAAAAATATAAAATACCTCTATATTTTTGTATTTTGATAAATTTAGAATTTTAATTTTGTTTTGTACAATAGAACATAGTATACAATCATTCTCTGCTAAAAATTTGAAAGTATAAATTTAAATCTATGTAATATGTGTTAAATTTGAGTAAAACTTATAAAAAAACTTAGAGTCTTTTATTATATAAAAAATATAGGTTTTTTATATTAAGCAAAAAAGATTGAGGTTTTTTCAAAATTTCTATTAAAAATTGATGTAATCTATATTTGTAAATGTTTATGTATTACATAGGTTAACTTATATAGATATGTAATCAACTAAATCATAACCAATAACTTATTGATCATTTCCATGGTTTAAAAAATTATTTTTTTACCCAATAACTTATTGATCATTTCCATGTTTAAAATTATTATTTTTTATTTGGAAAAATCATGTATGAAAGTACCACCTGAGGAAATTGTGGGGTTAGAAAGATTTGGCTAATTAGAATTATCCCACAATTCTCTCAGGTGGTACTTTCATACTTGATTTTTCTAAATAAAAATATTTTTAAACTATGAAAATGATCAATAAGTTATTGGTTATGATTTAGTTGATTACATATCTATATAAATTAACCTATGTAATACAAAAATATTTACAAAAATAGATTACATCAAATTTTTATAGAAATTTTGAAAAAACCTCAATCTTTTTGCTTAATATGAAAAAACTATATATTACATAGATTTAAATTTATAGTTTTAAATTTGTAGCAGAGAATGATTGTATACCAATTTCTACTGTACAAAATAAAATTAAAATTCTAAATTTATCAAAATACAAAAATAGTACTTAGGCTGGAACTCGGGTCGGGTTTTGACCCGACCAGCATGACCCGACCCGAGAAATCATGCAGGTCGAGTTGAGAATTTTAAGCCAGCAGGTCGGGTCGGGTTGAGAAGACAAAAACACACATGAAATTCGGGTCGAGTTGGGTTGAGGATTTTACAAGTTAAACCGACCGAGACGACCTAACTTGACAAAGTTAGGCTAAGATAAGTTTAAAATGAAGGTCAGGTCAGAATTCGAATTGATTTGAGTTATAATTCAGGTCAAATCGAATTGAGAATTTGGGTCGGATCAAGTCAGATTCTATAAATATCAACGCAGGTCAAGTTGGGATTTTAAAGAACCAGATCCTTCCCACATGAGTTGCAGCCGTTTAGTGCTCTGACACTTTCCTTTGATGTAGTCAAAGTGCCAAACTGCTACTGAAATATTGAGTTTTAGTACTTATGGATTTAGGTACATGAGGTTACACTATATTTGTTCATACATTAAGAGAGCCCCATGACCCAAGTCCATGGCAACTCCAATCAAAGGTAAAAAACTGGTTATCGTATTGTATCGAGTCGATACTATTTACTGATTCATCGTACTAACGGTTGATACACAACCCCTTTTCTCATTTTTTTAAATATTCATAAAAAATTGAAAAATTATAGAAGAATGGAAAACTTAGTATAGTTATATTTTAATTAATTTTTTATTTTCATATAGTAATTGACAATATAGAGCCAAAATTTTGATTTAAATAAAGTATGTCATAAATAATTGAAAATTATTCAAAACATATAGAAAATGAAAAATCAATATGAGAAAACACTTAGTATAAAATTTATATTCTCTACTATCGCATAATGATGTGTATCTTCTATTATAATTCATTAATTTTTTTGGTAAAATTTTATAAATTTCATAAAACTGTTGAAATAAGAAAATTCATACAAATAGCCTAAAAACTATATTAATAACATTTTTTTTTTGAATTTACATGTGGAAAACCACATGATTCCTAGTATAAACCCCCACGGGTGAACCCACTACCCCTAGGGCACACAAAAGTTAGGCCAGGAGAGCTCGAACACGCAACCTTCCGCTTTATAAGGTGGGAGACAACCAATTGAGCTACACCCATGTGGGTTATCACATTAAGAGCTCTTCCTTTAATCCATAAATATTTATATGACATTTCTTTAATTTTTTCAGAAGAAAACTCTAAAATGGAAATTATCTTAGAAAACCCAAATTTCATAAAAAAAAAAAAACACTTGGAAAATCATACATACACCGCAAAAACTATATCAATGACATTAATACAATTCCATTATGTTACATAAACATTCAATATTATTTCATATTATTTCACAAAACTTCAAAAGTAAAATTATCTTAGGGCAAAAATTCAAAAGATTAGCAAATGTTTTGAAACTTGGCCCATGAAGTGATTCGTTTTGGATGAAGGATGGTTAAATGAGGTTCAACCAGGTTGACCTATTGTCAAATTCAGTCAAACCCATGCTATTATTATAAATTATTAACTAAGGTTATATTTTTTTAAAAAATATTCTTTCTGGCACAAACACAATTATAAATATCAAAATTAATAATTCGAAATTCAAATTCCCAAAAGAACCAATATCTTCATTTTCATTTTCTTCATTTAAAGAAATCAATGATTTTTAAGGATGGGCTATGGGTTTATTAGATAAAACTGGTTAACCCATGGATCGCAAAGGGCTTTTAAGAGTTTTTAACTTAGAAGAGTTTTTAAATGACCAGTCGGCAAATCAAATTTAGTTGACTAATGGCCACAATTAGGAGAAATGTTGAAAATAGTCCGACGATTTTACATCCCCAATGTACTCCAGTAGACATTCTAAGTTTACTCAATGCAGGTGATCACCGAGTACAGCAATGGAGAACTCAACTTGTTAGCATGACCTAGCAAGTGTCTAAGATTGAAAAAATAATGGATGACTATAAAAGGAAACAAAAACGAAAGAAAGTTAAAATTGTTAGTGGCTCTATCGGACCCAGGTATTCTCATCCATTGACCAACTATCCTCCTTTCTACTTGTATGCAGCCCAGGGATAATAATCTCTGCCGATATGTATCGTAAGATAATTTTTTTCAGCCGATATCCAATATAAAAGAGGGTTTTTTTTAAAAAAATAAAAGAGAGAAATTTATCAATCAATACTGAGATTTATATTCCTGATGCAACCCCATACATAAACATGCATGGGACTAAAAGGGAAATTGGGATTGAATGACGAGATAACTTAGATTAGCATGGAGGCTTAAGGATAGATGTTAAAATTCCATAAGATAGAACTCACTCTAAAAAATTAGTTATTGAGAGAAGGTACTTCAAGTGTTATATAGAGTTATCATGTGCAGTGCGCCCTGCGACTGCACACAGAATATGCTAAGATACCATGTTAAAAAATCCATGACATGATTATATTATTGAGGTAAAACTCACAATCAAAAGTTCGCGATTGAAAAAAGAGTGATTCAAGTGTTATATAGCATTGTCACGTACAACTGATGCGGAATCTGCTTTGATAACATGTTAAAAAACCATGATATAATAACTTTTTTTGAAGTAAAATTCACTTTCAAAAGCTAGCTATTGAGAGAAGAGTCTTTATAAGTGTTATATAGAATCATTGGTTTCACAAATTAAGTGACGTCAGACTTTTATCACTTCACAATAAATGACTGTAGCTAGGGTTTATATCACGTAGCCATTAGATAAGGATTATAGTGGAACCAAATTTGTGACCATAGATTGAATTAAATATGAATTTATTTACCGTGGGAGTTTTACATTAGGTATCCCGTGGTTTTCCATACGTAAATTAAAAAAAAAATATGAATCTAGCACTCAAATATGCCATTTGGATTGAGAGTAAAGGGGGTGATAGAGGGTAACCCTCCATTACCCTTGTTTGGTAATTGGGGGTCATGTAATACCCTTTTTTACCCCCCCTTTCTCACTTTTTAATACTCTTTTTATACACACCCTTACTCCTGGATTCACCCCTTGAAAATTTACCCTCTATTTAAACGCAGCCCCAAGTGTTTGATGGCCGGGAATTTGGGCTTGGAGGCTAGGTGACAAAGCAATGTTAGCTTGGTTGACAAAGCAAGGTTGGAAAACTAGGGCTGCGTTTGGATGGGGGGTAATTTTTATAGGAGTTACCCCTAAGTAGGGGTCACCCTTGAGTAGGGGTGACCTTTGAATTGGGATTACCTTTATCTTGTTTGGTAATTGTTGTGGTAAAGTAAACCTTACCCTAAGGGTAAAAAATCTTGTTTGGTAACTACAAACAAGGGTAACCTGATATATTAATATTTTTTTTTATAAAATATAATTATAAATAATATTTATTAAGTAAATTCTAATAATATAACTTATAATAATATTATCTAATTTCTATAAATTATTTTTCATAATTATAATTTAAAATGAACACTTGCATTCTAATATTAAAAATATAAATAAAGATTTTTTTTATATTACTATTTTAAATCCCAATAAATAAATAAAAAATATCAACATATCTCTTCATAAAAATTATAATTACTATTTTTTATATTATATGAATTTAATAAAAATATTAATTCTCATAAAATTATTAATATGTCAGTTTACCCCTACGTACAATTACCCCTGCTCAAGGGTAACCCCTGTAAAAATTTACCCCTCACCCAAATGCATCACGTTGAAAATATTGTAGAAATTTTATTTTTATATTATATAGATTTAATAAAATTATTAATTCTCATAAAATTATTAATATGTCAGTTTACCCCTACGTACAATTACCCCTGCTCAAGGGTAACCCCTGTAAAAATTTACCCCTCACCCAAATGCATCACGTTGAAAATATTGTAGAAATTTTATTTTTATATTATATAGATTTAATAAAATTATTAATTCTCATAAAATTATTAATATGTCAGTTTACCCCTACGTACAATTACCCCTGCTCAAGGGTAACCCCTGTAAAAATTTACCTCTACCCAAATGCATCACATTGAAAATGTTACAGAAATTTAATTTTTATATTATATAGATTTAATAAAATTATTAATTCTCATAAAATTGTTAATATGTCAATTTACCCCTACGTGCAATTACCCCTGCTCAAGGGTAACCCCTGCAAAAATTTACCCCTCACCCAAATGCATCACGTTGAAAATGTTGCAGAAATTTTATTTTTATATTATATAGATTTAATAAAATTATTAGTTCTCATAAAATTATTAATATGTCAGTTTACCCCTACGTACAATTACCCCTGCTCAAGGGTAACCCCTGTAAAAATTTACCCCTCACCCAAATGCATCACATTGAAAATGTTACAGAAATTTAATTTTTATATTATATAGATTTAATAAAATTATTAATTCTCATAAAATTGTTAATATGTCAGTTTACCCCTACGTACAATTACCCCTGCTCAAGGGTAACCCCTGTAAAAATTTACCCCTCATCCAAATGCATCACGTTAAAAATGTTGCAGAAATTTTATTTTTATATTATATATATTTTATAAAATTATTAATTCTCATAAAATTGTTAATATGTCAGTTTACCCCTACGTACAATTATCCCTGCTCAAGTGTAACCCCTGTAAAAATTTACCCCTCACTTAAATGCATTACGTTGAAAATGTTGACACATTTTTAAAATAATCTTCTAATAGAATAAATTGTAATTACCCTGAAAGATATTATCATAAATCTCAAAATTTTCAGAATTTTGAGACCCTATCGAAATTTCGACAGAATCACCCCTTAAAAATAGAACATGTTGACAAATACGTTTTAGAAAATTATATAATATATAATTGAAAAATAAATGAAGGCACGGGATAAATAGGGGAAAAGTTTCCTTAAAAAATAAAAATTAAATAAAAAACCACTATTATTATTTTAAATTTCAAAAAATGAATACAAAATTCATTATATCTCTTCATAAAAAAATATAATTTGTTGTTTGGTGATATGAGATTTATCAAATGGAAATAATGGAGTGCTTTTAAAAAAAATAAAAGCCAAGTACTTATCAAAATAAATAAATAAAAAAAATATATATAAAAAAAATTCATAAGTAAAAGAGGGTGGGGGGAGGGGTAAGGAGGGGTATTAAAAAATGAATACCCCTTGCCCCGTGGGGGTGTTGGAAATGGAGGGGGAAGGGGTAAAAATTTGCCCCTCCCCCTGGTTACCAAACGGGGGTAAGTAGGGGTAACTGGGGGTTACCCCCCCTTACCCCCCATCCAAACGCAGCCCTAGATGCCAAAGAGCATTAGCTTATTGGCGTAAATTCGAAAACCCCTAAACCCTGTGTAAACCTCTAAGCCCCCTCATTTCTCTCCCAACGTCTAAGGGCCAGACCACTTCCTCCGTGAACCCTGATCCTCACTTCCTCAATGAAGAAACCAAAATCAGATTCAAAACCAAAGATAAAACACAGAAGTGAAGAAGAAGAAGGAGAAGGGTTCAAATTCATGGAAGAAGATCAGGAACCAGAAGCAGAGTTCCAATTCAAAGATGGAGAAAACACTGACATGTGCGAGGCATTAATGCAGCGATACAAGAAATCCTCCGCTCCTCAACACCGCCACCTCTGTGCTTCTGCAGCTGCAATGCGCTCTATCCTCCAAGAAGAGGGCCTCCCTCTCACTCCTCCCGCCTACTTTGCCGCTGGCATCTCCGCCCTGCAAAATGCCGCGAATTCCCCCACCCTCGATCTCAACACCGTCGGAGCTCTTTCTGCCTTCCTCTCCGTCCTCCTCCCCCTTGTGCCTCCCCAGACCCTGCCTCCACCCAAGTCGAAAGACGCTGCCACCGTCCTTGTTGGCCTCTTGCGTGGGTCCCCTGAGGTGCTGTCTGCTGCGACAGTGCGGTCCCTTGTCAAGTCGTTGGGGCTACTAGTCGGGCGCTGCGATGTGGATGACTGGAGTGTGGTTGAATTGCCCTTCAAGACGCTTCTTGAGTTTTCTGTTGACAGGCGGCCCAAGGTATTGGGAGTTGAGGATGAATTCTTTTTGTTTGTTTTCCGTGTGTTTTGTGCATTTTAGGGGTTGCTTGCTTAGGACAAGTATTTCCTGGTATTACATGGAAATATATTTACAGTGAATTCCATTTAAAAAAGCATTCTTCTGAAAATGCTATAAAGCTGTTTTGATGCCCGGGTTGCATTTTTTGAAAATGCTAAGAGGCTGTTTGGATTTTTTTTTGAATGAGGAAAGCTGTTTGGATGTTTTCTCCTGAAAATTGGCCATCAAAGTCTTTGAAAAACTAGAATTTTGAGTAACATATATGTTTAAGACATTAAAACCTTACTCAACACTACACTAATTACTTTATATATTTTTCAACCTGTTTTGATATGTATTGTAATTGAAAATGATGAATACTGTCTGAATGTGATTTCCTAAAACTTAAGTAGTAAATTTTTTCAAGATTTTTAAAAGCTAAAAATTTGACCCAAGTCTTATTATTTAAATTATTTTAGCATTATTAAATATTTTGTAATTGCTTTCATAAATGTCTTTACATATTTTTGTTATCTAAGTTTTTTGCACATATACTGGACTCATAATGTTTTATTATACACACTAAAAGATAAATTTTGGGAGGCTTAACAATACTACATATTGGAATATGTAGTCTATCAAAAATTACTTTGATTGGGTTAATAAACTCATGTTTTAAAAGCTATAAAATTCTAGAGATCAAAAATAATTTAAATTGATCAAAATTTAGGAGGCTTAAAAACATGACTTAGAAATTCAATCAAGATGGTCGGTAAGCCACATTATTAAATATAAGCTTTTCCAATAGGCTCATCACCATCACAGTTGGCCAGCCGCATGCCCAAGTGAAACCAAGTACCCAGATAAAACAGCGAGCAAGGACTTATCTTTGTTCAATATCTAAGTAGGTTAATGACTAACAAGTTACATGATTATGGGATTAAAAAATGTAGGAAAATATACCTCTGGATCTATAAAAAATGAAAGCTTAGTATCATCTTTTGTTTTTTCCCCCTAGTGATATATAAGGTAGAAATGGATGGTTTATCCATATATTTATTATTTCAATATTCACTATCATTTTCATGGCTTTATATTATTATGTAGATTTTTTTTGAGTTGAACTGAGTTCAAGTAATTGGATGTATCTCTGCTTTTTATTTCACTTGGTATGGTCAATATCCCTCATAAAATGGCATATCTCTGTCCAAGGATTGTTTAGAAGAGGCCATGAGCATGTGTTGTTAATGTTTAATCGACAATGTAAAAAGAAGAAGAAGAAACGGAGCATAAATGATAAAACAGGAGTGGAGAAGAAGAAATTGCTCCTCTGTACAGGGGAATCAAGAAATTCCTTCTATTTTGCAGCCCCTTTCCCTTAATCAAAGGATGCTTATTTCAAAAAAAAAAAAACATTTGATAGGAAAAATATGAATGCAATACCCACTACCCAAAAAGTCCCACATCAGTTGTGGACTTGGGTGGTGGGGGTTTTATATGAGGGGGCAAACTCTCAACCTTTCACAAGGCCTTTTGGGCTTGACCTAGTGGGCTAGGGCCCAATGCAAAGCCGTGAGGGCCCAAAGCGGACAATATTGTGATGGGGTATGGTAGGGTCGTCACAAGTGGTATCAGAGCAAGTTCAACACTCGGACTGTGTGGGCTTTACTTGCGTGACGTTGCCTGCTTGTGTGTGTGGACCCCTGTCAGTGTGACATGACAAAGTTGGGGACGACTCTGGTCTAAGGGGGGTAGATTGTAATACCCACCACCCAACAAGTCTCACATCGGTTGTGGACTTGGGAGGTGGGGGCCAAGGTTGTCAAAAACGAATCGTAACGTGAATCGGTTTAGGGGTCTGAACCGTGAATCGTGAATCGTAAATCGTAGAATCGTAAGATTCATAACATTTTGTTTAATTCTCATAATATATAGGTAAATATACACTGACATAAATATATGACAAAATGTACCAACTCAAAATGATTTTAAATGCATTAAAAGTGAAGTTTTTCCATTCCAAAATACAAAACATCTAATATTCTAAAGAATGTCATTGTCATCAATCATCATTGTCATCAATATCATCTAAAACATCTAAGTAGGATGAAGATAAATTGTCTCTTCCATCTTCCACATCTCCCTCACTAATTTCTTCAACGCTTTCCTCCTCTCCTTCAACTCTCTTTCGTTTTCTTGAATAAACGCCTGTTAATAGAAAAATCAAATATTTTATAAATTTTGTATTCTAAAATCTAACTATAATATACATATCTTCAAGAGTTTAAAAGGCTTACTCGTTTCCTCATTAAATATTTCGTCGGCTTGCAACCAAGAATTGTCTTCTGGAAGAACTGGATCTTCTTTTTCAGTTATCCATTCATCATCAGATTCCACATCCGATAGGCAAATAGAATCATAATCTTTCTTTGAATCTCTTAAAGTTTGTCTCACTTGTAATTGTAAATTGTATTTTACAAATACAAGGGCATTCATCCTTTTTGCCTCTAACCTATTCCTCCTCTTCGTATGAATCTAAAAAACAATCAAAGTATCAAACATATAAGATTATTATCTCCACTTCTTAAACAAATGTTAAAAATTTGTATTTATTTAATTAAAGCTAGAAATAAAACATACTTGGTCAAACACACTCCAGTTCCTCTCACACCCAGTTGCACTACAAGTTAAACTCAAAATCCTTATCGCAACACGTTGCAATTCTTTATTTTCATCACCATAATCATCCCACCAAATGGCTATAAATATGAGATAAAAAATCAAATTCCAAATTTAAATAATAAATGAGTAAATAGTAAATAACTAAATACTAAATATCAAATACCTGGTTGTTTTCTTTTCCTTGTTGCTATGGCCATCCTATCCCCAAACAATCCTTTTCCAGTTTTGAAATTATGCAATTGTTCATCAATCTTAATCCTCTCATCCATGTCTATAGCCAACTTATCAAGGCATTGATACAACCCCCTTTTAATTTCAACATCTGGGCTAAATGATTCATCGTAGTGGAAAGAAGGATTCAAATAATAAGCAGCTGCATGCAAAGGATGGTGGAGTTGTTGATTCCAACGAGCATCTATCAAGGCCCAGTATGGCTCGTATTTCTTTTCATCATTGTTCAATCTCTTTGCAATCTTCTCCTTGGCTCGATCCATGCCCTCATATATATATATCCCATTGCCGGTTTTTCATCTCCATCAACTAATCGAAGCAATTTTACAAGAGGCATTCCAACCTTAGTGCAAAATTTAACACGATTCCAAAACTTACTATCAAAAATCAAATCATTCACCTTTTTTCCCCCTTCAGTCTTGGATAGAGGCATTAAATCCCATTCATCCGAGCTAAACATTTTTCGTAGGCCAGATTTGCATTTTAGTATGCTCTTCAATGTAAGATAGCTTGTTGCAAATCTTGTTACTGCTGGCCTAACTAAGTCACGATTCTTCGTGAAATGCCTCATTAAATTTAGAACCAAACCATGACCATAAATGAATTTTGCAATTGATTTTGCATCGGAAATAGTAGAAGACTCCAACTTCCGCTTCCCTATGTCTTCTAGCATAAGATCAATGCAATGTGCTGCACATGGAGCCCAAAATAATTGTTTCCTTTTGTCCATCAAAATTTCACCGGCCCTTACATATGGTGCTGCATTATCGGTGACAAGTTGCACAACATTTTCCTCGCCCACCTCTTCTATGACTGAATCTATGAGGTTGGATAAGTTCTCTGCATTCTTGGAAATTGAAGAGGTGTCAACACTTCTCAAAAATACGCTCCCCATTGGACTATTGACAAGGAAATTAGTAATAGACCGATTCTTCCCATCAGTCCAACCATCCGTCATAATTGTGCACCCTTTTTTTGCCCATTCCTTTCTATGATTTTCCAACATTTTCTCTACATTTTCAACTTCGATTTTGAGATAAGTATTTCTTATCTCATGATATGTTGGGGGTTTCAAACCCTTTCCAAAGCTTCCAATTGATTCACACATGGGTTCAAAAAATGGACTCTTTACCAAATTGAAGGGGAGGGCATTTGCATAAAAGAACCGACAAATATTACGACAAGCATTTGTTCTATCTTCTTTTTTCCAAACTCTATTAAGAGTTGTTTGATTCTTGTCATCCTCCAAATTCACAAAGTTTTCCATCGGTCCTTTCCCTTTTGTTGTGTCCTTATCATCAAAGTAAAATTCAGGTCTTCCAGCCTTCATTTGAGCCTCTCTTTTTCTCCTTTTTGTGTCCACATTGTGCCCCATCAACTCAAGACATTTTTGGGTCACCGATTCTGGACATTTGTCACATACCGATACATCCTTCTTTGTTTTTCCTAAATGATTTTTCATTCGATATATACCACCATACATTTTTTTTTTTACAAAAATTGCATTGCACATGCAAATGATTGCCCGATTCTACCCTAGTACAAAACTGCCATGTTTCATCTTGTCCGTCATTCCCACCACTTCGTTGACCTCGGACCATTTTAACTGTTTTTAGTCTCTACAAATTTGTAAAGCCACATCCAAAACAATATCATAAAAAAAAAAGGCATAAAAATATGTTAATATGATATTAATATATTTACAACATTATGTAAATACTAAATAAAAAAAAACAGAGATATAAAACAGCAATTATAAACAGAAAAGAGGAAGAAGAAAAAGAAGAGGAAGAGAAGAAGATATTAAAATATGTTAATATGATATTAAAATATATTTATAACATTATGTAAATACTAAATAATAAAACACAAATATAAAACAGCAATTATAAAACAATAATAAAACACAAATATAAAACATTAATATAATACAAATATAAAACAGCAATTATAAAACAATAATAAAACACAAATATAAACCAGCAATTATAAAACAATAATAAAACACAAATATAAAACAGCAATTATAAAACAATAATAAAATACAAATATAAAACAGAAATAATAAAACAATAATAAAACAGAAATTGTAAAACAATAATAAAACACAAATATAAAACAGCAACTATAAAACAGAGAAAAAGAAAGAACGAAAAACAGAAAAGAGGAAGAAGAAAAAGAAAAGGGAGAGAAAAGGAAGAGAAAACGATGAAAGAAAAAAAAACGGAAGAAGCAGAAGACGAAGAGAAGAAGAAGAAACCAGGTAGAAGAAGAAGAAGCATGTAGCAGCAGCGAAAAAAAAAAAGAACAGAGGAAGAAGAAGAAGAGAAGAAAGAAGAAAAGAAGAAGAAGAAACCAGGTAGAAGAAGAAGAAGCCTGTAGCAGCAGCGAAAAAAAAAAAGAACAGAGGAAGAAGAAGAAGAGAAGAAAGAAGAAAAGAAGAAGAAGAAACCAGGCAGAAGAAGAAGAAGAAGCATGTAGCAGCAGCGAAAAAAAAAAAGAACAGAGGAAGAAGAAGAAGAGAAGAAAGAAGAAAAGAAGAAGAAGAAGCATGTAGCAGCAGCGAAAAAAAAAGAGAACAGAGGAAGAAGAAGAAGAGAAGAAAGAAGAAAAGAAGAAGAAGCAAGAACGAAAAACAGAGGAAGAAGAAGAAGAGAAAAACGAAAATCAGAGGAAGAAGAAGGAAGAAAAAGAAAAGAAAAACGAAAAAAGGAGGAAGAATAAGAAGTAAAAGATGAAGAAGAAGAAGCAGAAGAAGTACCTTGCACCTGCGAAGGGTTGCCGAAGGAAGAAGGAAGTGGAGTTTTCGTTTCCGAAAGCTTGGAGATCCCGACGAGTGCAGCGGAGGGAAGGAAGCAGCGTGCACAGAGGAGGGAAGCAAACCAGCGAAAATGAGAGTTTTCTGATTTCGTGTAGTGTAGCCGAAGGCATGCAGGGAGAGAGGTAGGTGAAACGTCTTTTCTAAACCATTTAAATATTATAATATTTCGATTTTTTTTTTAAAAAAAAAAAACAGACCCATTTCCGCGAATCGCACGATTTTGCGATTCGTGCAAGTCGTCTCGCACGATTCGCGAGTCGTATATAAACCGTAATTTTTTTATTTATTTCTGATTTTTCACCGATTCGAACCGTAATACCGTCCGACTCGATACGAATCGTGCGATTCGACTCGCGAATCGCACGATTTTGACAACCTTGGTGGGGGCTTTATATGAGGATGCAAATCCTCAACCCATCACAAGGTCTTTTGGACTTGACCTAGTGGCCCAGGGCCCAATGCAAAGTTGTGATGGCTCGTGGGGTCCAAAACGGACAATATTGTGATGGGGTAGGGTCGGGTCGTCACAATGAAAGTATTCAAAATCCTTATTAAACGGCCTTCTTCTAATTCCTAGAAATGCTGTGCCATCTCAGTGGAACATGAATTGAATTTGCACCCTATATGATCTCATTTTGAGATACACTCACCATTGGATTAAGCTCAAGTCATCCGGTTCTATGATATGTAAAATGAAACTCATTATATAAAATAAATTCTACAAAAAGTTAGTCATCTGATAAATTCTATAACCATCACGGGTAGGTCAGTTGGTTTATTCTTCTTGGATTAGACTAGAGGTTTGGGTTCGACTCCTCCCGCACTTACCTGATACATGAGGCTTGCGGGTGGTTTCGTGTATCTATGTGATTAGTCTCACCTCCAATACGGAGTGGAGATACCCATGTTATAAAATAAAAAAAGGTTTGTTATCTGGTTCACAATGGATAATTTCTCATTGCATTGTGAGTGTGTGTTGCCGTGTATTTTAGTAGCGTTCAGCTGGATTCAGACAAAGTAGAGGAGCTGATGTGCAACCCTGGTCTGAGTGTTTTATATGTTCCACTCTCAGTTTAGTTTATATAGGTAGAATCCTATGGTTGTGTCTTAAAACATGTATGGGGAAGGTGAAAACAGTATGGGGAAGGTGAAAACAGGGAGACCTACATGTGTGTGTGTGACGGCTTTGCTCCCATGGGCGGTATGTGACTTTCAACTCTCTCACTGGCGCAAAGCGCTCTCCCATACACACACACGGGGTATCACAATCCACCCGCTTTAAACAAGAACCGCCCCCAGCTCTTGTCACACATCCACAATCGAGAGTTGAACCGTACTTTGATACCATTTGTAACGACCCATTCCTCTAGCACAATATTACCCGCTTTGGGCTCACACGTGCCCTCACAGCTTTGCTTTGGTGAGCCCACCTCATATTTGCTCCCAAAAGGCCTTGTACTAGAAGGGAGAGGCTCTCCCTCATATAAACCATAGCACCTCAACTCCCATGGGTGGTATGGGACTTTCAACTCTCTCACTGGCGCAAAGCGCTCTCCCATACATACATACACATGGTATCACATATATATTAAATGGTAACTGCTTCAAGGGCACAAGAAGTGCGCGAAAAAGGTAAAGACAAAGAAAAAGTGAACTCACCCAAATACAACCAAACACCCCATTACATCACTAGACCCAAAGAAAAGAACAATAAGATAGACAACCTGCTAAAACCCCCTGTCAGAAAACAGAAAGACCAGTACCACTAGGCTACTACAAACCAATGCACTGGAGAAATCCTGAAACTCCTTAAGAGTGGATGCCCAAGCAGGATTTGATGATAGACAGGTATGTGGTGGTGATGGATTAATCTAGGAAATAGAAAAAAATTGAAGGAGCTAGAGAACTGAATCACTCAATAGGTTATGATATGTGGCCATGTTTTAAATAATAGAGACATTTTGTCAATTTTTTTTTTTTTTAAATTTGGTAATTTTGGATAATCTTGAATCATAAAAGGTGATTTTATTTTATTTTATAAATTTGGGCATGTTATTATGGCAGAAGAGTTATGTAAAAGGGTTGGCAGTATTGTCCTTTTATTTTCCTTTGTGTATTTATGGGGGTTATATCCTGGTGGAAGAGTAATGTGAAATGGATGCGGATGTTGTACTTTTTTGTTTCTATTTTTCAATTTGTAGGGTTTGGTTGTAGTGGAAGAGTTAATATGACTTGAGGATTTTGTACTTTTTAATTTTCTTTTGTGGAACTATATTGGTATTATTATTTTTATTTTTACTACTATTACTACTGCTACTACTATGAATTCTATATGTTACTATTTCCAAAAAGGAAAAGCACTGTAGTGTTTTCTATGCCTTTTTTTTTTATTATGGATTTCCTTGATTTATCTCTGTTGTATTGTGTGTATTTTGGCTTTAATTTAAAAATAAAATGTTGTTACCTATAAAAATCTTTTCTAAAAACAATTATATTTTATATGTGCCAATATAAGGTACTCCCATCGGCCCCTTGTTCACTAAGGTAGATGACAGCATTTTCACCTTTCTCTTGGCTTGTTTGATTGAAATTATTTGTTTTTTGCAAAAAACGAATGCCATTTATTGGAAAGGACAATCTCCATTGCCATTTTAATTTCTCCTTGCGGCCACACTATTGTATGTGATTCTTTAGAAGGGTCCAGTCTCAATTCTTCTTTTTACACTCTTAAGACCAGAAACCTATTGCAGTATCTGACTCTCATTCTACTATTGTTCTTTGTTTGAAACATTCTTTAAAGAGGATCAATGCTTCCTATTTACTTTATCTCTACCTCATTTCAATTCATCATTTCACCTGGCCTTGTTCCTACTTTACCATTCCCACTTATTCCATAGTACTCCAACATTTGACAATCTCGAGATAACTTTTTTGGTCCATTCACTTAAACTTTGTAGTACTACATACTAAAGATGCAAGTGTAAACATTGAAAGGCATACTTCAGTGGATGAATGTCTATTTATTTTTCTTGCAGTGTAAATAAAATTTTATTTTTGCTATTTATATGTAGATTTAAAAAATTAAAATGTACAAACTGTTTCTACCTTCTGGTAAATGATGCTTCTTATTCATTTTGTTTGCACCGTTAAATCATGTGCTTCAACAATTGGTGTGAATGTTGTTTATCAAGATTGTCGATGACTTGAATATTGTTTCCCACTTCCAATTGACGCTTTCCTTTGGTTAAAGATGATAAAGCAAACAAGCAATATTACTTTTCATGGGTCCTCAAGAGGTATTCTCATTCCTCTAATTTATCTTTATTTCTTATGTTGCAGGTTCGTAGATCTGCTCAAATGCATCTTGAGAAGGTCTTTAGGTCATTTGGATCTGTTATCCGTAAGAAGGCTAGCAAAGTGCTATTTCTACTATTCCAATGTTACTTGCCTTTGGCAATTGATCTGAGTGCAATAAGAATTGGAGATGGATCTGATAAGGAGATATTTTCAAAGCCCAAGCATTTGGAGGTTCTCCATATGCTGAATGCACTAAAGCTTATATTCCCAATGCTCCATAGGAAAATTGTTTCTAAATTGTCACCTGAGTTGTGTAAACTCTTGGGCTGCCAATTCACTCTGCTCACAAGACACGTTCTTAATATTCTTGAAGTTCTTTTTCAATTTTCGAGGGAAGAAATTTTTGTACCAGAAGCAGAAAATATTATTAGTTCAGTCTCAACTTATTTATCTTCTAATGAGAAGAATCCAACAGACATCATTATATGTGCATTGGCATTGTTAAAATGTAGCTTGGACAAACTTCATGATGTAGAACCAAGCATATGGATCAAGAATTTTTCTCCAGTATTTAGTTTGGTAGCAGGTATGCTTTTTCATTTTTTTTAAATAATTTTTTTGAATAAGAGTCTGCTACATTTTAAAAATTTTCTTGATGGTTTTTTAAGTTCACCAACCATTTCTGCAGCTTGGTGACACCTGAAAATTCTTTAAAGTAACATGATACACGTGACCTAGTTCTCCACAGGTTTTGAATGTCACTCATTTGATTAAATCTAATGAAGATTTGATGAGATGAATGAAAGATCATGTTGATCTGGATAGCCATTTTGTCAATCAAAAGGAGGTAGCATTTAGTTAGGTTGATGACATATCTAAATTCTTGGAGATGCTAAGAAAGAAATGAGTTATCTATCCACCATTTTATGCGGATCTAAAAATATAATTCGGGGTCAACACTATGTTTTCTCTGGTTAATATATTATCACCATCATTTTTTTTTAAGGCCAACGTATAATGATAATATGTTCACGATAGGGAACTCTGAAAGATCCTTGAACCACCTTCCTTTTGCAATTTTTGTGAATCAAAAGTTATAGGTTGTTGGCTACTAACTAGAGAAAGGATCCCCTCTACAACTCTCATAGTATCATTATGTAGCCAACTTTGGACCCTAGGCAGGTGTAGATGTATTCAAATACTATAAGATCTAAACGTAATTGGGCCTTTTTTTGACTGATTTTTTGAATTTCAATGCTGTACTACTTCTTAGATTTATAGCAAAAATTTTAAATGAGTCCAAGTTTTTGTGGATGCCTAGTCTAGTGGTCCATGAGATCCTTCATTTGACTAGCCAATGAACCCACCATAATGCCGTTGTTGTCCTTTAGTTATAGCAAGTGGACATGAAATGGGCAGTCAAAACATCTCCTTTCACCCTTCTCATTGTTTGCTGTTGAGGTTATCCAACATCGCAGGTGCTGGTGATAATGAGTCTTCAGGTGCACCTCTCTCCGTCATCAATGTGGACAGAGATGACATTGCCGTCGGAGTTTCCTTATCGCATTTCTCCAGTCCTGCTGCTGCAGAGTTTCTTTCGCTGTCCTTGGCCAAGTGTTTCCTAGCCTGCCCTTCTCTGAAACAGCATCTGCTGCTTGGATGGATAAGTTCGAAGCTCAATTAAAACTTGGACAAGCTCACCAGGTTACTTCCTCGACAACACTTTTTCGAGCTCTGGACGACTCTTCTCCTGATTGGGTGGATAAGAAAATGCTCGAAATAGGTAAACTCATGGGGTTGATTTTAGGGGTTAGGAGATGCTGTGAAGCTCCTATTTATCTAAGTTTCGTAATGTTGGTCCTGATCCTCTCTGTTACAAGCAGAAAGACAGGACTGTAAGGGAATCGTCCACACTGAGCTCCTTAGTAAACTATGGTGGCAGGAAAGACGTGGGTGAGCATTCAGTAAGGGGTGATCGTGAGCAGGATCCCTCTTTGCTTTCTTCATGAAGATTCTATCTTGAAATGTTAGGGGTCTGGTGATCCTTCTAAGAGGGCCACCATTAAGAATTTCCTCATCTCTCTCAAGCCAGACATTATTTGCTTGGAAGAATCCAAGTTAGAGGAGCCTTTGTATCTGATCATCCAATCCATTTGGGTGGTAGGAAGCACAATTGGATTGCTAAAACTTCTCATGGTGCTTTGGGTGCAATTATCATTTGCTGGGATCCTAGTAAACTCAACAAGCTAGACAATTTTAAAGGGGATTTTTCACTTTCGGTTCTCTTTGAAGATCGTATCTCTTCCCAATTATGCACTCTTTCGTTGGTTTGTGGCCCTTGTAAAGATGCTAGTAAAGCCAAAGTTTTCTCAGAAATTGCTTCTCTTTGCGGTAAATGGAATGCTAAGTGGTGTATTTGCAGCGATTCTAGCTATAGTTTTTTGGACTTTGTAGAAGGAAAGAAATACTAGAATCTTTGAGGGCAAATCATTAGATGAGAACGAGCTTTTCCAGGTCACTAAATGGAGACTTCATGTTTGGCTATTGGCTGACACTAAGTTTAAAGGTCTCAAAATAAACAGTCTCCTCTTGTCCTGGGAAGGATGCATGAGTGGATATAGAGAAAAGTGAAGTCGGAGGAGAGATGGGCGCCACCAGAACAGGGCGTCATGAAATTTAACATAGACGGAGCAGCTAGGGAAAATTCAGGGTCAGCTGGGATAAAGGGTATGCTTAGGAACCATCAAACGAGGTGGAAATCCTTAGTATTAGGAGAGCTTTGACTGTTTGGAAAGTTCATGGGTAAGGTAAACTAGTTATTGAAGGGGATTCGGCAAATGCTTTCAAATGGGCAAAGGGTCTGAGGCGTCCCCCATGGAGAATGATCAATATGGTAAGGGAGGTTATGGAATTGGCTGCTGGGATGGATGCATCTTTTGTTAAGACCAATCGCTCAGCTAATGGAGTGGTGGACTACTTTGCCAAATTGGAAGTCGACAATCATTTTTCGGGTGCCTTTTTCTTATGACATTTATTGTTGTTTTTTTTGCACCTTTCTATTGATTATCTTTTCTTCTTGTTTTTTTTTTCCTCAGTTTTCATGGTCTAATCCTTCGAGATCCTATTCTTTATTCTTGTACTTCTTTTTTGTTTTAATGAATTTTACTGTTAATGCTAAAAAAAAGTGGTGTATTTGCGGAGATTTCAACATCATCAGATTCCCCCATGAATGCATAGGTGTTATTAGATCCTCCATGTTTATGACTCAGTTCTCTAATCTCATTTCCTTTATGTCTCGTGGACCTGCCTTTATCTGGTGGAGAATTTACCTGGTTTAATAAACATGATAACTCGAGTTTTTTGAAGTTGGATCAATTCGTTGTTTCAATTGATTGGTTAGATCTTTTTAGAGACCTCCATGTCTCAGTGTTCCCTAGGCCCGTTTTTGATCATTGGCCGTTGTTGCTTGATATTTTTGAGGAATCGTGGGGCCCTTCCTCTGTCTGTTTTGAATTGATGTGGCTTCATGAAAAAGGATTTAAGGAGTTGCCATTTGGTGGGCTGATTTCAATCCTCATGGCACAAAGGCTTTATTTTGGCTTAGAAGCTCAAGATGTTGAATGGGAAGCTTAACAATTGGCGTCATTCTTGTTTCAGTTCCTTCTTAGAGTCTTTGACATCAATTCCCAATTGCAAGAGATGCTTGCCAAGCATGGGGTGTCCATACTCGACTCTGGGTATGGTGAGCGAGACAGAGACAGAGACATGAAAAACATGGTAGGTACCTTTGAGCGTTCACATCAAGTCAACTCGACTCCTAATGCTCACACACAACCACCTCCACCACCACCGCCACCAGTACCACCATCGCCACTGCCGATTGCCCGACCCTCCCCCATTTCCAGAACAGATACCGATATGGATTGTGAGACCCAATTTATGGTTATTCTTACATTATCCTTCACTCCTCCCGTCCTATCTTTGGTGCCTCATCCCACAGACCCTCCAGACCTTGTCATCACTCCCGTGCAATTTGAAGACCCCTTCGCGACTGGATTGGTTTGTCCTTGCTTGAGCTCGTGTTTGGTCATTGCTTCGGTTGTCTCGAAGACATTTAGTTTTTGTCGTTCGTGCATTGCAAATGAAGCTATTACTGACATCATCAGTTTGGCTATTCAGAATTGGTCTTCACTTCTGTTTGGTACTACGTGACAGTCTACCTTCCTCTAGTGATGATGCAGTTATTTTCTCCACTTTCAACTTGAAGACGAGTTCTTTTTCAAGACCGGGGGACTGATGTAGGACATGTCTGTTTTAATTTTTATGCTCTTTATTTATTTATTTTCTTTTAAATCTTCTTTTCCCAATTTAATTAGGAGTCCTAATCAGGTTTCTATATTTAGTTGTTTGTTTTATATATATAAGGCTATGTATTGTGTCTAGAGGGAGACTCTCAATGATGAATATGGAATAATCAAAATTCACATTTTATTCTACCTTTTCCTTTTCTTCTCTTCTATCCTTTTCTCGTTGTAGAGAAGGCAGTTTCTTCTTTAACCTCGTCTCGGCGAAGACGAGGGACCTTATTTTGCTGGATCGCTCTGCCGGTGTGCATCGATATTGCATCAGATTTGCTCTGTACATTTCCGCAACATGGCAATATTGTGATTTTTTCTTACCTCTTTAGGTGATATGACTTTGCCATGTCAGCACATGGATGAGTGAGTTTGAAATGCCTTGGCTTGTATATGGTGCTTATGAAATTTCATCTTGATTAGATAAGAGAGGACCATTTTTTAAGGCCTTCAAATTTGGTGGAAATTCATCAGGTTAGATCAATTGGCTTTAAAAGTCAAATTGGTCTCAAAGTTGGTAAGGTGCAATTCATGGGGGTTTGGTGGGTGTGAGGGGGAAATTTGATCCTTTAGGTCTAGTATGGGTCCTACAAACCAAAGTTCTCATGAGAACTATCTTAGGGGATCATTGTCATATATATATATATACCCACAAACCAAAGTTCTCATGATCTTTTCATGAGAACTGTTCTTAGGAGGTCATTGATATATGTATGTATACACACACACACACAACAAAGTTCTTAGGGGATCATTGTTATATATATATATATCATTTCTTTTGGCTATTTGATGCCACTCATGGTCCTTATCTTCCTGGAGATGTGGAGATGCACTGCATCAATGTCTGTGCTATCTTTGTCCACACACACCCCATTGTAGACTTAAAGTACCTTTAAAATGTTTAAGTTTTTAGCTTTTTATCTAAATTTATTTATTTCATTTTTGATTGTTGGTTGGTTTTTTAGCTTCCTCAATCTTTAAATGTTTATGGATTATATGAACTTAGAGCTGTTTTTTTTCTTTCCAGGTTTTCTAAATTCTGAGGATAATATTGCCATACAAGCTGCAAATATCTTGAAAGGGTTGATCAACAACCATGTTAATCGAAACATTTTTCTAACTGGTGCAAATCAATCTTGTGATGATAACTTCATGGATACACCAGAATCAAGGTCTGTGCAATCCATTTGTAATGTATTTGTGAATCTGCTCAATGCATGTGATGGCGTTCCTAATGAGCATACCTTGGCTGTCATTTCAGATACGTTTCTCAAACTTGGTTCGTCCTTTTTCTCACTAAGCATGGTTTTTTTTTTTGGTTAAATGTTCCTTTTATGCACGAGTTCCCTTCAATGTCTAATAGATCGTTTGAGTTTTTGTTAAGATGTCTATGGTTTACCTAATTGTGGTAATTGATTGAATTAGAGGGCTTGCACATTTTAGTGTTTTATGAGCTTAATGATTTTTTCTATTGAATTTATGCTAAACAAAATAATTTGTTAGACAAGTCCAGATGATAAAAGGTTGTGGATCACTTTATTCTTTTTGTTCTTCCTACTGGTGGGCTATAAAATGATATTTCCTGCTGGAGCCCCACCTATGATCATGGAGTTCGGTGGGTTTGAAAGATCTATGCCTACATATAGTGCTTATAAAACATTAGCTTGATTGAATTACTTTAATCAGGGGAATTGATAAAATTGCACCGCTATCTATTGTTGATCTTCAGGGCTTCAAGTCATTCAATCAAGTTGATTTTTTATAAGCATTGTATGTAGGCATAGATCTTTTAAATCAACTCAACCCCATGATCATAGATGGGGTTTTCTTAAATACCTAGATAGATAGATGGATGGGTGGATGGAGAGAGAGAAGAGAGCTCTTTTTCTCTCTGTTGATACCTTTGATTGACCAAAATGCTTAGTATCCTGTTGAAAAGATATTTTTTATGTCTACATTGATCATATACAAGTGTTGAGCATCTTATAGTGAGACAAATTAGTCGATCGATAATCTCCCAAAACAATTCCCTTTAGTAGTACTGTAGAGGAGTTCATTTTTGGTTGGAATATTTGTTACAAAAAATGAAAGGAAGGGTCTGTTTTTTTTGAGATGATAACAAAAACTTGTTAAATTTAAATAAGGATAACATTTTTTTTTACAAGAAACAAAAAACAGCTTCCCAAGATGTGTGTCCTTCACAAACAAGAGAAAACCTGATGTGCATCCTTTAAGGATGGCTTTTTTTTACTAGAAACGAAAACAGCTGCTCAAGATGTGTGTCCTCCATAAACAAGAGAGAACCTGATTGTGCATCCTTTACAACAAACATAAGAAAATTCTAATGCCTAGCCTTTTTCTTTGAAAGGTTAATGCATAGCCTTTTTTTCTTAATGGATTTGTGCTCCATTTCCAAATCAATGATGTGCTAATGTTTTTAAAGACTCTAGGTTTGTCACTGTGAGGAATTTTGTTAGAGTTCACTTTCTTAATGCAGGTGGCATGTTCTTCGTTCAAAATTCAACAGTCACTTATAATAATGCAACTTTTTAGATCAGATGCAGTTCTCTCTCTCTCTCTCTCTCTCATGTGTGCACACACCACTACTGTTTTTTAGAACTACTGAAGCTTATTAACTTTTGAGGCAAATGTGTCTACATGGGTGTACTTTTATGAAAGATTCAGTGAGATGGAAATTATTTTTTAAAGCTAACAATCATCCATCCTTTTATAGGTAATTACATTTTTTTTACCTACAACCCATACTGGTAGCTCAGTTGCTCTAAGCTTCTAGGATTGGGTTTGACTCCTCCCGTGCTTGCTAACACAAGGCTTTCGGATGGTTTTGTGTATCCATGTTATTAGTCTCACCTCCAAGTGGGGTGGGGATGTCCATGTTATCCAAAAAAAAAAAGCTAATTGCAATTTTCATTTCATGTTAAATTCTCTTATTGCCTCACTTATTTACTCAAGTGATCTAGTTCTTTTTTCATTTGAAGAATTAGTTTTATTTTTAATAGCCTTACACCTCAACTATAGGGTTGTTCATGGGCCCATACTTGGTCTAAGCCCACCCAAGCATGCCACAAATAGATGGGCTTGAACATATATAATAGTCCAATGGACCATGCTTGGGCTCATTTTTGAATCTGTTAAGCCAAACGGGGGGACTCAAGCTAATTGAATAAGCCCAAGAAGCTTGTTGGGCATTTTAGCCTGTTTCACCATATGTGTGTATCTATGGTCCATTTTCCTTTTTTTTTAATAAACATTTTAATGAAGTTATTGAAAGATTACTCTTGGGATCGGGATTAGACTTGAGGAGCTACTCGTGGGCCAAATTTCAACTCAAAACTCAATTTGTAGCTACTTTATCTTAATGGTCAAAATCGCCCAAAGTTCTTCAAAAGACAAGGACAAGGACGCCTGGTGACACCTGGACAAGGATAAGGACCTCTACGATCAAGCTAAAATTTGGTCAACTTATAGCTCATCATGTTTATTTTCAATTTAAATTGTTGATTTCTTAATGGGATCTAGTTCTTTTATCATTTGAAGAATTATTTTTATTTTTAATAGCCTTACATTTCAAGTATTGGGTTTTTCACAGGCCTATACTTGGTCTAAGCCCAGCCCAAGCATGTTGCATATAGATGGCTTGAACATATATAATAGTCTGATGGACCATGCTTGGGCTCATTTTTGAGCCTAATTAGCCAAACAGGGGGGGCTCAAGCTAATTGAATAAGCCCAAGAAGCTCGTTGGGTTTTTTAGTGTGTACCTATGGTCCATTTTCCTTTTTTTTTTTATAAATATTTTTGTGAAGTTATTGATAAATAACTCTTGGGATTGGGATTAGATTGATGAACTACTCGTGCGACAAATTTCAACCCAAAACTCAATTTGTAGCTACTTGATCTTAATGATCAAAATCACCAAGAGTCCTTCAAAAGACGAGGACAAGGACTCCTGGTGACACTTGGGCAAGGACAAGGACCACTATGGTCAAGCTAAAATTTGGTCCACTTATAGTCATCTTGTTTACTTTCAATTTGAATGGTTGAATTCTTGATGGGCTCAAATGCGTGGGCTAAGGTTTCATACTTTTTCATATGGATAGGCTTGGGCATGGGCTTTAGAAGCTTGGTTTGAACCGGACCCATGAATAAGCCTATATGTTATGCGCACATGATCAATGTTTACTTGTTAGTGTATTTATACACTTGTCTTGTCCTTATATTTTGTTAGGTTTTTGGAGTATTTTATGAACTTTTGACCCAAAAAATTTCTTGCATTGTGTATAGGTGAATTTTCGCAGTTCTTTCTGAAAGGCATTGTGCTTAAACTTTCAGATCTGATGGTTGTATATGAAGAAATAGCTGCCATGAAGCATGTAGGTCCTGAAGAGAAAAGCTTACTTCCTTGTGTTAATGACTATGAAATTGAAAATAGTAATATGCATATGTTATATAAGTATGTTTGCATGCACAATGTATATGTATTTCTGCATGTAGTGAGGATTTCCTATGGCCACCAATGTAGCTACTCCTATGGTCCCTATTTGGGGCCCACATAGGACCATGGGGATAGGTTTGTTAGAAAGATCTATACTTCAGACCGAGGTCTACCAAATTCTGCTTGAATGGATCACCGTAGCCATAAATTTTAAAATAGCTCACAAATAAGCAACTGAAACTCCTACTACTACTACCTGGAGCAAAATGACTAGCACCCAGCTGTTTACAACTAAAACAGCCCAAATATAAGCAACTGAAACTCAAAACATCCCAATGAAAGAACAGAAAAGGTAAAAAAAATAACAAAAAATGGCAAAAAATGTTTAAGAAGCTGAAGACAAGTGCTGTGCTCTAGTTAGAGAATCAGCTAGCTCATCAAAATCCCTCTTCATGTGTTGCAACAAATGATTGTGATGAGCAATTAGGTCTCTTATCTCCTCAATAGCATCTCCTAGGTGCCAAGGATAGAGTTGGCTACTGTCTGCCCAATGAGTAGCACAATATGAACGTGCTTTGATTAAAATATTACTTGACTGTAAAAAGCCCAAATCTTTGCATCCTTTTAACAAGTCATTGATTTCAAGTTCATTACACTGGAAACTGTAGTTCTTTCAGCAAAGATATGGATAAGATTTCTTTCCAGGTCTAAGCAGCACCACAACTGCCTGATCCCAAGGAATCTGGCTCAAAACTACCATAAAAATTAACATGGTAGTGCTGATTTAGAAGTGGGAGGTGGTCTGCTACTTACAGGCATTTTGAAACTCCTTCTGAGGATAGTTAGACAGACAGAGAAACACCTATTGTTGCTGTTAATTGTCATTGTCATGAGGTGAGAAGTGTTGTGGAGATTGCTTCTGTCGGCTATCTAATTTGATTTGTGAAGATGAAATTCAAGTATGTTTGAAGGGTTATCCAAGATAACTGGGAAGATTATATTTGGCATTATTAATACTCTTTAATCATGAACTGACCATAAGCTTGAGATGTTTTTTAGATGGGAATGTGACTTGAACCTGCAACCTTTATGGTTGTAACTGCAAACACTTGTAACTGTGTTAGATGCTCATTGTATCCAGTTGAGATTGTTTTATCCATTGATGCTGACCTATTATTTTGCATAATGAGAACAGACATAATACACCGTTATAAACACCTTTCAAGAAAAAACACCATGGATAATGAATTACATTAATATTTTGCTTTTGTTATGTGCACTAGTGGGTTGCTGATTGGTTCTTTCTCTGCAGGTTGGATGATATATCTATATCTATACCTATATATATGTCTATCTCTCTCTCTCTCTCTCTCTCTCTCTATATATATATATATATATATATATATATATATATAACGTCAGTCTAAGATATACATGATTTCTATCCATTTATCCTCAGAAACAATAGTATATGCTGTACACTGCAGGTTCATGAATGTCTTGGATGTGCTGTCAGTACTATGGGACCAGAGAATATACTTACATTGATACCCATCTCTCTTCATTCTGACAAACTCATTTGTTCAAACACTTGGTTGATTCCTATTTTGAAGAAATACGTTGTTGGATCTTCATTAGAGTTCTTTATGGAGCATATTGTGCCCCTTGCAAAATCTATTCAGAATGCATGTCATAGAGGTACCTTTTAATTGCTTTTCTTATTTAAGATCCCAATTTGTTGTAGTCCTGAGCTTAAAAATTGCCATTCTTTATATTTCTCAGCTAAAAAATCAAAGAGGCTCAAAGATCTGCAGACTTGTGCACATGGCCTGTGGGACTTGCTTCCTTCGTTCTGTCGATATCCTGTTGATACTTCTCAAACATTTGAAACATTGGCAAAACTTTTGGTTGTTCTTCTCAAGGAGGAGTCCTTCATGCATGGAACTATTGCTGTGGCTCTGCAGGTTTGTACCAACTTACACCGACATAAAAGAGGAGAAGTGAAAACGCTATCTATGAAAATGTTTGCTGTAGTTTACTAGATGAATATATTTGGTTTTTATTTATTGCAAATATTTTTCCATTCTCGACTTCATATCCTGTTTACTTACATATTTTTTTTTTCTCGGCTGTCTGTAGGAACTTGTTAACCAAAATAAAAGTATAGTTGAAGCTAGTCAGCGTGCAACTGACACTCAAACTCATTCAGTTTCTATCATTGATTTTCACTTGCAATCTATAAGCGTTCCCTTGCATTACGCAAAGAAAACTGCATCTAAAAACATTAAGGCTCTGGCATCATGTTCTGTGGATTTGATACAGGCTCTTACTGGCGTATTCTTTAACTCACCTCCGGAGAAGCGTTCACATTTAAAGGTTTCTTCATTCTCTGTTTCCATATTTTTTTCTGATTCTCTAGGAGGTGACTGATTGCCATGACATGTATATTTTATTATTTTTAAAAGTAATGACCGGCAGATAACGTGCTCTCTTTAATGTGATGTGGCTTTTCTTACAGACATGTGGGATGTTGAGACAAACATGAGATTTCAGAAATGAGGGACCAGAAAAACCTGAAACATCAACATGTTCAGATTTTTTGCATGCTTACATGTGCATTTCCTGCTTTGTGATTTTATGAGTGCATGCCACGTATGTATGAATGTGTGTCCATCAACACTTAGTATTTTGTATGTTTATGTAAATTGTTTTTACTTGTTAGAAGTACAATTTACTTATTAGAAGTAGTGATCTTTATCTCTGATTTTTGGGAACTGGTAACCTTTTATGTTGGTGCATAAAGCCTTCTCCTGTTGGAAACTTGACGCAACCAGACATTTTATTTTATTTCATTTTTAAGATGGAGTTCCCTGTTGCATTGCATTCTCTATCTTAATGGTTACATATAAAATTTATTGATTAGGTTACTAGCTGCACTGCTTCTTTTTTATTGTTAATAGATGAAGATGCAGAAGAATGCATGGTTTCATTGTCTGTGGGTATGATGCAACCGATGTACATCTACTCGGTTGCTTTGCCGATTGGCATTCTGCAAACATGTTATCACCTGTTATCATTATTTGAATTGGATATTATGCGCGTGACAATAAAGGGGGCACTGCCAATGGAGCCTACATACATGACAAAACTAGGTGGGATCTAATACATGGGGGTAGGTCTGTTTGAAAGGTCTATTCATGCATGTAGGGTCCACAAAAATATGCTTGATGATAAATAGTTTTCAAGGCCTCATACTCTCTGTTTATTTTAAGGCCTTGAAAGTTTCCTTTTTTTTTTAATTTCCCACTAGAGAACCTTGGGATTTTTTTTAGTTTGGGTTTGTTGGGGGGGAGATGATGAAGAATAATGATTTTATTAATAGAGAAATAAATGACTCGGAGCCATCGACTTCAAGAATCTTCCCATATATCACGAAGGACAAACTGTCCTTACCTGTGAGTAACTATATAAGACTCATCTGCTACCAATTCTTGTATCTTTATATGTATGTACGGATAGATAGATAGATAGACAGATACAGGAAATCCTGCTTCCACCCGTTCTCAGAAATTGACCTTAAGATGACCCTCTCCAGAGATTTCTTTTTTGAAGATTGGGCAATGCCTCCAGCAGAACCCATCCATCCTCTGACTGTATCAGAAATACTGGGTCCTGAATAACATGGAACAGCAACCAGCCAAGAAGCAACCCAAAAATTTGACCGTCTCATTTACTTCAAAAACCTCCTTAGCCTTGTGTTTGAACACTCTCATAGTTTCTTTCATGCCATTGCAACCAAATGATACCTACTAAAATAAACCTCCAAAACAGTTGTTCCATCTTGTTACCACCTTTTGACAGTTACTCATCTGACATGATTCAAATCATTTAGCGAATACCAGCGCCCAAACAGATCCAAAAAATGATACCACACAAGAGAGGCAAACCTACAATAAATAAGAGTATGATTTTACATTATCATCTTTTTCAAACACAGAGTACTAGCATTAACAGTAGCCATTCCTCTATTGTGTCAAAGCTCTCTTGTTAAAATTTTGTTATGACCAACCAAAAGTACTCATTCAAGGTGGCACCCCGACCTTCCTATCATAGGATTCATTTTTTGAGGATAATCATGTTTGATTAAAGATAAAGAGGAGTTCATTGAAAACCGTCCATGATAATCAGGTTCCCTGACCTAAAACTCCTTCCCTTCCTAGAGACAAAAATTCTATTAGGCAGCTATGTCCCAGTCATCAATGTCCTAATCTTCTAATCCCCTTCTGAATAGGGCACCCAAATAATTTTCTATTATATTTTTCCATTTGAAGCAAATCGCTGACCCTTGGAGAAAGCCTATGATATGGTTGATTGGAATTTCCTTCCAGTTTGTTCTCTCTAGCGAGGGATTCGGTAGGAAGTGGTGTGATTGGATTGGTGAATGTGTCTCCTCTGCTCACTTCTCTATTTTTCTCAACTGATTATCCCAAAGGCTTCTTTGTAGCTCTAGACGGTTGGGCCAAGGGGACCCGCTTTCTCCTGTTTTTTTTTTTTTCTATCTTGGTGGTAGAAGTATTCAGTCTTCTCATTTCAAAGGCAGGTGTTCTGTCACTCATCCGAGGGTTTCTTATTGAGCACTAATCTCTCCAATACCACCATTTATGGTCTGTTGATGATACTATCCTTTTGTGATGCCTTTGGGGATTTCTCTTGCAACTTTTGTTGTTTGGTGTGATGGTTTGAGTTGTCCTCGTCTCTCGTGGTCAACTACAGCAAGAGTGAGATTTTGGAATCAATTTGAGTCAAGGTGAGCTTGATTTTTTTTTTTTCTAGATCCTTGGTTGTTAGTTTTCTTCCTTCCTGTCTACCAACCTGGGTCTTCTTCTTTGCATTGGGGCTTCCCATGTTTCATTGTGGGAGCCGATTATCAACAAGTTCGGCAAGCGTCTTGCTCCTAGAGAAGTGATCATCTTTCCTTTTGGGGGAGGATCACTCTTCTCAAATTTGTTCTCTCAACGATTCTTGTTTATTTTCTTTCAGTGTTTAAACGCCCTAGGAAAGTAATTGATACCCTTGAGAGAATTAAAAGAGACTTCCTTTTGGGGTGATTCTCTTGAATTGAAAAAAGATGATTTGGTTAGCTGGCATTAGGTGTGCCTCCCTATTGAAGTGTGGTGGCTCGGGTGTCTGTTCGATTGAAGATGTTAATAAGGCCCTATTTCAAAATGGTTGTGGAGGTTACGAAGTGCTGAGTAGGATGGTCCTTGGAAGTCATTATTAATTGCCAAGTACAATATTAGTGCGAGTGGCTAGGAAGTTAACCCTCCTTTGAGGAGATGTTCTGGCATTAGAAAGGCTACTAGTGTTGTAGATAGTCTTGTTTCGAAGGTAGTGGTCGGGTGGGTGTTGGGTTCTCTCTGCCCTTGGCTATACCTAGATAAAATTGAGAGGATTCGTCATGCTATTGCTTCCTCTGATTTTAAGATTGCTTGGGTCCTGCAGGTCAGCTAACTTAGCTGCTGATTCTTTGGCTAGACAAGGGTTGTCTTTAGATGTGGAAATTGTAAACAGATTGATGTAATTTTTGGCAGTTTGTCGTTTGTTCTTCCTCCCTATTCTCTGATTTCCATCTACAACGGCACAACAAGTCAAATCCTTTATTTTTTTCCGTTCTGCATGCACATATATAGCTGTACTAATTTGTACCTTACAATTGGGCCTACTGTTGGATTGTTGGTGCTAGACCCCAACAAGGCCCTTGTCGCCTTTTCTATAGGAAGTCATCCATTTGGTTGACTTAGGGTTTTCTCAAGTGTGGGGCCCAGTTTCTACCTCGCTTTTAAATTTACTAATATGTTGAAAGACTATTGAAGGTGCTCTTTTGACATCAAAGATTTGGGGCCATTCCACTATTTCCTTAGGAGTGAGGTTGCTCATTCCTCTAAGGGGCTCTTTCTCTCTTAGCGGAAATGTGCCTTAGATCTCTTATAAGATGCAAGATGTTCTAGATGTAAGCCAACAAATAATCCCCTGATATCAAAACTAAGCTTTTTGCAATAGATGGGACCACACTTGATGACCTCACATTTTATTAGAAACTAGTGGGTAAACTTATTTATTTGACTATTACTCAACCCGATTTTTCCTATGGTATTAGGTGAAACTCGGATCGAGTTTTGACCCGACCCGAGAAATCATGCCGGTCGGGTTGGGTTGAGAAGACAAAAACCAGCATAGAATTCGGGTCGGGTCAAGTTGAGGGATTTTCAAGTTAACCCGACCTGATCCAATCAAACCCGACCCGACCAGGCTAAAATTAGGCTAAAATGGGTTCAAAATGCGGGTCGGGTCAGAATTCGGGTTGATTTGGTTAGAATTCGGGTCGGGCCGAGTTTAGAATTTCAGGTCAGAAGTTCGGGTTGAGTCGGGTTCCATATTTTATTGACTCGGGTCGGGTTGGGTTTTAAGAACCTGACCCGACCCGATTTCATCCCTAGTATTGGAGTAGTCACTCAATTTATGCATGTTCGATGTGATGCCCATCTTCAAGCTATTTTTCTAATCCTTCGCTATCTTAAGGCTGACCTTGGACAAAGTTTGTTCTATAAGCATCAATCTCAACCATGGGTTGATTGGACCGATTCTCTTGATGACTTGCTTGACCACGGGTTATTGCATTTTCTTAGGATCTCATCTTGTCTCTTGACGCAGCAAGAAAAAACTGTTGTTGCTCATTCTAGTGTAGAGGTTGAATACTGTGCCATGGCCAATACTGTATGTAAATTACTATGGTTCCAGCAAATTCTGGCTGAGTTGAGTTTTCCTCCTTTGAATCATTATTTATGTTCTATGATAGTTAGGTTACAATTAACATTGCATCCAACCAGGTGTTCCATGAGCACAAAAGTATATTGAAGTTGATTGTTATGTTCTTCACCATCATGTTTCTGCAGGTCGTATTCTCACTCATTATTTATAGTCCAAGGATCGACTTGCTAATATGTTCGCTGAGGCTATCTCTCGGTGACAACTTGATGCCCCCTTAAGCAAGCTGGTCTTAATCGATATCTTTGCACCAGCTTAGGGGGGAGTGTTATAAATAGTTTTGTAATATGAACAAGTCTTTTTCTTTTCAAGGAAAGAGTTCTATTCTTTTGTATAGTCTCTTGGACTAGCTCATGTACAAGGATTGACTTTCCTTTTTTATTGTATTTTGTGTCTGTAAAAGAAGTCATTTGTTTAGTTTCTATGACAAGAAATAGAATATTTATTTTCCCTTCTTAGTATGTTCTCTATTTTTTTCTCATCAATTAGTGCCTGTGTGGAAAAGTTCAAGCAATGTATCAGATTTTATTTGGGTCATGGCAACCGGATCAGATTCTAGCTCTACCCGTGGTGTGACCCGCTTCCCCTTGCTGTCAAATTTCCTTGTTTCGGTTTGCCTCCTTTGCTGAGGCTTTTGTGAAAGATTGTTTCTGCCTTTCCGGAGCAAATGGTGTGGGATATTCGGTTTTGTCGAAACCTGTTTGATGGAAGTTGAAGACTTTGCTTCTATGCTTCAAATTCTTAGCTCTCTTCATTTTCTCCCCTTGCTGACGATGTTGGTAGGTGGCCGGATTCTTCTAGTTTGTTTTCAGTTAAGTCATTTTTTGCTTGAAGCAACCAGTGTTAGGGCGTTCCTGATTTGGACCCAACCATTTGGTCTTGCAGGGCCCCCCTTTGTGCTGGTAGTTTCCTTTGGACCTCTGGTCTCAACAAGATTCCCACTCAAGATAATGTTCGAAAGCAAAACATGATTATTGTTAGTGCGTGTCCTCTCTGCCTTCATGCTTCAGAAAATGTGGATCATTTATTCATTCATTGCTCCTCTTCAATTTAGTGTGCTACTTCGATCTCTTTGAGGTGCAGTGGGCGATGCCTCTTTTGGTTGTTTCTCTTTCCTATGCTTGGATCTGGTTTAAACGGAGTTCCAAATTCTCATCTCTCTGGTGTCTTGCTCTTTTTGCAATAATTTGAAGCTTGTGGTGGGAAAGGAACAACAAGGTCTTCAGGAATTAGAGTGAGACTTCAGAGGAGGTTAGCTTCCGTTTTAAGGCAAAGTGCACAACTTGGGTAGCGTCTCTTCCTAAATTTCAAGTTTTCTTCATTTCCAAGATTCTTCCAAGATTTCTCGTGCTTGAAAGGAATGTATTGGGCTGCAGTAGTTTTTGTTTTGGGTCTTTGAGTGTTTCTTTTCTAATCTTGGAGTGTTCCCTTAGTTTGTTGGGGTGCAGTTTTTTGTTTCTCGTTGCCATTGCTTTGTAATGTTATGCATGGTTTGTGCCTTTTGTTAATGAATTTGTCATTTCAAAAGGGGGACAAGAAAACAACACTAGTAGTTTGAAGACCTTTTGGAATCGCCAATGACCATCTTCCTTTAGGCAAGTCTTTCCGTAGTGCTCCCTTTAAGCCTACGCTTGGTTTGGCCAATAATCTATCTCTTATTTCTATCCTTTGGCCCATACAAGGCTGTACTCACCTTGATCTTTTTACCGTTGAACTCTTTATCATTGAACATCAAAATTGCTTAGTTTGTCTACATTGCTGATTTAAAACGAAGAAAAGCCTGTTTTTTCACCCTGTACGCCTATTTGAGGGAACATAACAATTGAGAATTACTTTGGTAGCCTTGAGGATCCTAACTCTCTCACTTATGCTCTATTCTGGGATATGCTCCACAAAGATAGACATGCTCTCTTACAATCACTTCTTCATGACTCGAACAATGCCAAATTTTGTTGTCAAGATTAGATCACCAAGTTGGCGAAAGAGAAACCTTGTTTTGTGTGCAGAGGGGGTAAGTTTTGTTTAAACTCCCCAAGTGGCTTCGTTATGTGGGGCTCCATTTCGCTTCAAGCTCATGGAGCTTACATGAGCTTTGAAGTGTGGAAGAAAATGTGTGTGTGCATACATGTATGGACATTGATCATCGTAATACCCTCTAGTCCCATTTATTTGGGCTCGACTCTTTGAGTTCTACCTCTCTGGTCGATGCTATCGAAAACGATATCAAGTTACTTCGCTATTTATCATGTTCTCATCCTATGAATCCAAGTTTTTGAAGGCCTTACTCTTCTCCTACCTTCCATGCTTCGACCTTCAATTCTTTGAGTTGGAGCTTTTCCATTTTCTACACATGGCCAAACCACTATAAATTGCATTCTCTCATCTTCTCATCAATGGGTGCGACTTTTAAAATTTCTCTATTGTGGTTGTTTCTAATTTTATCTTTTAATGTCGCTCTCCAGATCCAACTTAGCAACACTTATCTCTTACCATGAGGTTATGTGCTTGTCTTTTCATCATCCGTTGCTTAGCTCCATAAAGCATTGCGAGTCTAGTAGCCGTTAAATAAAGCTGTCCTTTTAATATAAATTGCACTCTTTGTTAACAAAGCTTGCCTGCTACACTTAGCCCTGCTTCCATTCTACTTAATATATCTAAATATTATTTAGTTAATGCTGTCCCACCTATTTTGAGTTATGCTATTTTATATATTATAACTTCTGACGATGTTTCAACTTCTTTCTTTGATCTGAAATAACAGAGAACACTTTTTTATACCTGAACTACCATTTGGTTTAGAACCTTCTTAGTATCAATGATCTCTCTCTCTCTCTCTCTCTCTCTCAATAGTTACAAGAGAATGATTGTTAATATCAGAATAATAAGGAGATTCATGTGGTTTTCTTCTTCTTCATTTTATATTAATAGGAGGCAATTGGATGTTTGGCTTCTATCACTGAGAGTTCAAAGATAAAAAAGTTCTTCACATCATTGGAGAAATTCCAGCCCATAAGCAGAGTAGCAGAATCTGAGAAGTTGGATACAGATGCCTCTTCATTTGTTGGTACAGAGCAGCAGCAAAACACTGAGATGAAAGAGAAGGATGACTGGAGGTATTATGTGTCTTTTCGTTCTTCCTTTATGAATTTGTAAATGCTGATCTTTTTTGCCAGAATTTATTTTAATTTCATACCATGCATTGACAATTGCTTCTCGATGATGATGGTATGAACATAGGAAGCTAATAAAAAAATTGTATGATGTTGACCTACATGGCTTTCTATTACCACCCATTAATAATTGATAATTTCTCATTCACTTTTTTGGAAAGATAATAATTACTGAATCGCTTGGATAAGATCCACTGATCCAGACTTCTCTGGAAAACTGAATGTCTCACTTTTTTGAAGTGACCACGTCAATCCCAGAACCGAGTTATGCATGGGGCGTTCAGTTGATGGTGTTTCCCTTTACTTTTCTATATAGTCACCATTTCACCCATTAAAATTGAATCCATTCGACTTAGGTCTAATATCATTTTACTTCTAAATAGAGAGAAGTATGAGCTGTTATTCTATTAATCTCTCAATATGGATTTTGAAACCAAATATGAAATGAATTACCCATTAACTATTTTTGTCATGCAGATGTTTGGCAATAGAGCTTGCATCCTCTCTTGTTGAAGGAGCTGATGAAGATTTAATTTATATGATATATGACTATATTCAACCCTCTTTACAGGTACTGTTCCTTGCTCCAATCATTTGACCTCCTATTTTGTAATTTGTCTATTATTCTGAAGTTATCATTGGCTTATGGTTCTGTGTTACACACACCATTTACGTGCTTGTGGTGTCTAGGCTGGTGATGGAAGTGACCAGTCTGAAGCTTACTGTACCCTGAGTAGAATCTTCAAGGTATATATGAATTCTGACTAAATTAAATGAATTCTATTTCTTAACATCTATTTTATCAATCTCCATTTTTTATTGCATGATGGTACTATGCAGGAACATGTTTGGTTTTATTCAGCTCGGTTTGATGAGTTGATGGATCTTCTGCTGTGTCAAAAGTCATCTGTTAATGTCTTGTCTCTGAGAAGTCTATTTGCGTGCTTCCAGTTTTTATTGGTTGATCTATTAAAGGTCAGAATATGGTCATTATTCTCTATTGTAATTTTTATTCAATGAGAAGCGAAATGCATCTTCAAATCAAATAGCGAAGAGAATTGGCTTTTATACTCTTGATATTAACAATGTCATATAACAGTGTGCTTCTACTATATTGGAAATTTATTGGAATGGGGTATTTTTGAGAATGGAAATGCAAAGAAGCGTTTTGTCAGGAAACACTTTTTTTTTTTTTTAAATAATGATAATAAAAAGTATGTTTTCACACACTAATGATGATTCAAGTGTGTGTTGTCATTTTTTCATTAACAAACTGTTTTAGATAAATTTCTATTTACAGATGATGAGATGGTTGACACTTTGAAAGGAGAAAAATAGGAATTATTTTTGTTTTCAAGAGCATAGATGTGAACAGTTGTGTATGCGCACTTCCATTTGAAAGTTTTTAATGTTGCATGAAGCTGCTTTTTGTTTTATTCAGACAATATCTGAAATTTTCTTCTACTTTTGTAACTTTTGTAGAATGATTCGAGAGATGGTGATGAAAAAGCTTTCAAGGTTCTGAATGAGATCATATTGACATTGAAGGATGTAAGCTGTTCTAATACTTCTAATAGTTGTGAATTTTGATTTTTCATGTAAACACATTGGGCTTTTTAAGTTTTAGTGTCTCCATTTTGTGTATTCATTTAACGTGTGTGGAGAGAGAGGGAGCAGTGTGTAAGTATATAGTGTGGAGAGACATTCCATGGTGTATGTTGTTAACATATGTAGTACTAATTAGTGTTACTAACATAGTAGAAGGTTAGTCCCAAAAGCTTAACTTTGAGCCAAATTTATAAAGTATAAAATATATTTAATCATTGCCACCACCAAGGCCCCATTTCCATCTATTTGGGATTGACTTATCGAGTTCTACTTCTCCATTTGACCCTATCAAAAATCATATGTTCAGTCATTCCATTATGTATCAAGTCTCTTTATCCCTTCACTTGACATTTTCCTAGGTCTACCCCTCCTTGTACATGCAACTTGAACCCTCTCAACTCTCCGTATTGGGACTGTTTTGGTCTTCTCCTTACATGCCCAAACCACCTCAAATGATTTTTTCTTAGTTTATCATCTATTGGAGTTATTCCTAAATTGTCTTTAACGTACTCATTTCTAACTCTATCTGTCATGGCTCATAGTGGCAGCCAAGAGGTTGTGGGTTCAAGTCTTGTAGCCATCAAATAGGTAGTCAAACCTTGAAATAATTTGCCAAATCCAAAAATAAAAAGGCAAACCTAGATTGATGAGACAAATGGCTTAGGTGGTGGTGGTGGTGATGATGATGATGACTAAGAAGGAAAGTATCGCTAATGAATATGTAAAAATTATATAGGATATGTATGACGAGGCTACATAAAGAGCAAGAACAATATGTGGAGAGACGGAGGAGTTTCTTGTTGGAGTGAGACTTCACCGAAGCTTAGCATTGATCTCTTGTTCATTTGTCTTAGTTATGGATGTTAGAAAGCCAAGATGGGATCCCATGGTGTATGCTATTTGCAGACATTAGTACTAATTAGTGGAACAAGAAGTCAATTGCATGGTAAATTGATTGGGGAGTATTAGGGATCAGCAGTTTGAAGATTAGCAGAACAAAGATAGAAGTAGGAAAAGTATAGGCAACAAAATGCATATACTTAGATTGATTAGTGGGGTTATGTTAAAATTGAATTAGAAATGACTGTAATAGAAGATCCTTAAATATAGCATCAATAGATGAGATATGAGTGAAGGGTGCCAAAGGTGGTTTGGGCAATCTTGTAGATGACCAGAAACAACCTTGGTACAAAGAATTTGTAAGTAGCAGGTGATACGGTCTATGAGCTGGAGAGATCTTTAGAGACTTGGATAAAGGGGGTAACAAAAGATAGAATTAGATAGAAGTAGGAAAAGTATAGGCAACAAAGTGCGTATTCTTAGATTGATAAGTGGGGTTATGTTAAAATTGAATTAGAAATGACTGTAATAGCAGAACCTTAAATGTAGCGTCAATAGATGAGAGATGAGTGAAGGGTGCAAGATTGCCCAAACCACCTTGGTACAAAGAATTTGTAAGTAGCAGGTGGTACGGTCTATGAGCTGGGGAAGACCTTTAGAGACTTGGATAAAGGGGGTAAAGAAGAAAATGATAGAATGTAGGGAGTCAGAGGATATGGTCTTTGATAGGGTTGAATGTAAAATTAGGACTTGCTGACTCCAAATAGAGGGAACATGGCTATTGATGATGATGGTGGTGGTGGTTGTGGCAGCTGCAGCCCTTCTAATTTTTTAAGGATTGCAAAGACACTTTTATAAGGAGTCTTTAGCTGTATGGCAAACATAGTAACCTGGGAGACTGGATTTGAGTTTTGAACTTCTGAAGAGGGGTCTGGAAAGGTTGGCTGAAAGCCTAGTGGCCTTGTAGGTAATACCATAAGGCCTATTGGCTTTCTTCCTGGGTACTAGGAGTCACATATTAAGCTTCTCCAACATGTTATACAGGTATTACTTGTATTTAGTCATTGGTTCTATCAAGAATCCTCTGTTCTTGTGCTGTGGTTTTGAAAATACACTATACTATATTTGTTTTCTGAAATTTCTTTTATGCGTATCCATTCTATTGAAGGTTTTGTTCAAATTCAATTGCCTTTAAAACTGTAGACATTGGCTGAATTAGTTGAATTCACTCAGCTTATCGTGTTTCATTATTCCTTTTTGGTACTTAGGTTGTATGCTACACTTGATTGGTTAACTAAATGCTTGTCAAAACTTGGAACCTAGTTTCATCTTTACTTGAGTGGGGCTCAGCCATGTTGAATCTCCACGAGTTTCTGAACTGTGTTTTGAAACCCTTGCATCTTGTCTCTCTCTAGATATTGAAATTTTGTTTGATAGATGTAGGTAATATTTGCGTAGAATTTGTACTTTGGATCAAGCTTTGATGCTGTGATTGATTGTCATCCCAAAGCAATCTTTATCTAAGTGGGTCTATATTCTTATGCAGTCCAATGAAGAAATAAGAAGTGTGGCTTATGATACATTAGTAATGATAAGTAGCAGCTTGAAGAGCTCACAATCTGCCAACTCTGAGGCCCCTCTAAATCGACTGTTCAGCATGGTAATTAACTAATAACTTTACCACATTGCTCTATTACTACATGCAATTGATTGTTTTAGTTTGCTTGAATCTCCACTCTATGTCTTCACACTAAGCTCAAATTTTATCCCCACTACTTTCTTCTCTGGCAATACATTACCAGATTACTACCACATTTGATTTTCTATTTTCTAATCACGTCATGGTGCAAGATCCTCAGCTTAATGCTGATGTTTGCGAGTAATTCCTTGCATTGAAAGGCCTAACCATGATCTGCTAAAAAGAACCTCTTGCAAACTCTTCTTTTTTTTCCTTTTTGATTTTTTTTTGGGTTTGTTTTTGTGTAATGCTTAGACCATGGTTGTTAAAATCTTACGATGCACGATTCGTATCTTACGATTCATACAATATATTAAGAGAAACGATTCATATCTGTCAACAAATCTTACGATTCGTATAAATAATAGAATTATAGGGTTGTTAGGAGTGTGAAAGCATGAAACATTTCGTTTTAATGGTTTTTAAGACTTGAGTTGATGAACATTTAAGACCTTTCAATTTTTTGAGGGTTTTTTTAGTTCATCATTGACTTTTCATAGTATAATTGGATTATATACTGGTCTTATACTTTTGGTAGTTAGAGCATTGAAATTTGAGCTCCAATGAATTTAGTATATAGAATTCACTTAATATTGAAAGAAAGTTGGAGAATTGCTCATGTTGTTACATTTTAGATATATTTTACGTTATTTCATATATTAAATATTTTTTAGGGAAAATACTTATGAATCTTACTATTCTACGATTTATGATATACGATTTGTGATTCAAGATATATTAACGATTTTCGATACGATTCGATTTTCACAACATTGGCTTAGACAAAGCACATCTTTTCAATGTAAAAATTCGGAAATGTGAACCCTATCCTTCACTTCTCCATTTTCTATTCATTTTCTTTCATTTTCTGTTCTTTTTCCATGAGGAATTGTACCATTGGCACTCGTATTTGGATTTAGCAGATGCTTTTTCCCATGGTCTGGCTGCCTATCCGACACCTATAGGAATGAAATCTGCAACCTTGATCTTGGGCAAAAAAGGACAAAAAAAGAGTGGAATATATCATTAAAATAAGAGAGTGGGATATTGTCTCTGCATCTTGATCCAACTTATTGTCAGTGGCAATTGCTTATTATCATGAATTTGGAAATGAAAGTATCACAACTGGTTTCCTTGCTGCCCTGTACTTCATGTGTAAGAATAACTGTGCACTATCATAGTATTTAACTTCTTACAATTTTGGGCACATCTTACAACTCTCTAAAACTAATCAAATGACATATTTGGATTGCACCACAAAATGTGACAATTATTATCTTCCTAACATCCATGCCATCATTTTTACATAGCTGCAATTTGTTGAGAAATTGGAGTGTACTCACTACTGAGTGGCTGCTCTTTTCCCCCAACTACTCCTCCCCCTCCACCAACTGAACTCTGATTTTTTCCACTTCTTATCAGATAATTGGCTATCTTTCTGGTACATCCCCTCACATAATGAGTGGAGCAGTTGCCGCGCTTTCATTGCTTATATACAAGGACCCTGGCTTGTGTTTTTCCATACCAGACCTGATGCCCTCTGTTTTAGTTTTGCTGCAAAGTAAAGCCAGGGAAATTATAAAAGTACGCCTTGACTTCTACTCTGTCCATTGTTTATATGTTATTCTTGGTTCTTATGTATTTTCTAATTTTCTATTTTGAACAGGCTGTTTTGGGCTTCATGAAAGTCTTAGTGTCGTGCTTACATGCAAATGAACTTCTGAAAATCTTAGATGATATTGTCAACGGAGTCCTTCCATGGTCATCAGTTTCAAAAAACCATTTCCGATCCAAGGCATGCATAGCATAGACCTCCTTTATTTATTGTCAAAGTTAGTCCTGCATATTTTCTGTAAATGTATATAATACTTGGATTTTATTAATGTGGCAGGTCAGGATCATAATGGAAATTGCAATACGGAAGTGTGGATCTGATTCTGTTGAATTGTTAATTCCAGAGAAATACAAGAGGTTTTTCAAAACTGTTGTGGAGGTAATGCACTTGTTTTAGTTTCTGGTAATGTAAGGTTCCCCACGTGCATTAAGCGTACGAGCTTTTTTCCCCTTTGTTTCCTCCAGAAAACTGCCTTTTACTGAAAACACAAGTCTTACTTATGTAATAGGAGTGTTATGACATAAATGAGTTGTGTAGAGAATTTCAAACTGGATAAAGTAGATCCAGCATTACATGCTTATATATATATATATATATCCGTCATTGTGTAGCACTGTCTGACTTTTTTCCTGGAAAGTGAATATCTGAATAAATTTGAACAAGAATAACTTGAAATACATGGACATTATCATCTAAGCTTAAAATAATAAAAATTACTGAGCTTTCTGATCTTCTAATTGTTTTACTCTCTATCTCTTCCCCCAACCTTCTCCCCCCCCCCCCCCTTTTCCCTTTTTTTTTTCCCCCTTAAATTGATTACATGATTTTTGCCTGCATTTAACTGCAGCAACGACAAAGACCGACAGGGTCCAAGGATGCTGAAGGTTCTGATATCACACGAAAAGTACCAGATTCATCACCAAAACGGTATAGGCTCCAATTAAGTTGCAGTAGATCTTCTTTTTCTGCTCCTTTTTCCCGCGATTCTGGTTTGATTTTTGTGTAACTGCAACTTCTATATTCACAGGGGACGGAAGAGAACACGCGAGGGGATTCCAAGGGCTACACATATTTCCCATTCTTCTATCAACAGCCAAGGAATGAAGGGAAACAAGAAACTTAAAGGGAACTCTTCCAGCTTGTATGGTCACAGTAAAACCACATTTGGTGCCCATAAAAGCAATTTTATGAGTAAATCCAAGAATTCATATTCAGATAAGAACAAAAGGAAGGATTTCCATAAAAAACAATTAAGTGGAGGGAAAGTAATGAAGAAAGGCCGAAGAAATGATAATAAGAGGCATAAAAAGTGAAATGCCTGTTTCAAGAACTGGTGCATCTTCTAAAGGTCACAAGCACAGTAGGGCCAAGAAGCTCCAGCAAAGGGTTAAGTGAGGATGATAAGTGATGCTGATGTCTTTGAAAGATTGGACTATCTCTGAAAGGAATGTGTCTGAAATAGATGGGACTAGAACCTTTGTGCAGACTGGGATTCGGACTTTTCAGTGTCGTCATAAAGGCACAACCAATCAACCGTGGGAACGCTTCCTATATGTTTTTTGTCTGCAAATTGGAGGAAATAAATCATTGCCATTCCAGCGGCATTAGAGAATCTCATTTGTAAAGAAGCCAGCCATGCCAATTTTGATTATCTGCAGGCATTTCTCTGGCTTTGAAATATGAGGCATGTACCAGCCATCAGTTACAGATCTTGTGTCCCTACTTTTCTGGCATATCTCTTCTGGTAGTTGTTCTGTGCAATTCTAATTGAATGTATCAGCTTATTCCACCATTGTTGGCGGAATGATGAGAAACATGAATGCAGGTAATGTTGTTCATTCAAATCTAAACAAATTCTAGTGACACAGCATGAGATACATGTATTTCCAGCTAGATTATGTAATACAAAATTTTGTAATACTTGGGGTGTAACGGATGTCGTGTATCGGTTCAAGAAAATGTAGGTATTTGCGAGGAAGAAGCTTTTACCAGTAACTATGCGTTCTGATGTGCTACTTATGTGATTCTTTTTGCACCAGAATTAGTAGGATGATTGTTTGCTTAAATTGTGAATCATGCCTTCCTCAAGACAGTAAATTCCCTCACACCAATCGGAATTGATGCTCATGCATTCGGCGATTCGTATTTTCCAGTTTTGGATCAGCACGGACGTATCGATTGTCACTGGGCACAGGTTCTGCTGGATCAAGTAAGAAAGCTTTACCCATGAAAGAATCCTATTTGAATGGTGTAGGAATTGATGCGTGATCCTGACTAAACTCTTTAACTGTAGATATGGTCACTGGATAACTGTAGATGGATAAGTCCCTGAAGGTATACCTTTTAAAAAAATTGGTTATTTTTCTAAGAAAATTTAGCCTGGGAAATTCAGGAAAAATTGATGCGTGCAAACTTTTACCACTAACCACAGTTATTTTACCATTTTAGATATTCCTAGGAACTTCAAGAAAATACACTAGAGTACATTTGTATTCTAAAATCACGACCTTTTAAAACTTCTCTAATTTGAAGCAGAAGAAACCCTAGAGAGGTGAAAGTGAAAACCTGAGAATTGAGTAGAAAAACCTAGAAAACACATTGCCTATATTCTCTTTATATAGTATGTAAGTATATGATAATAAATGAAACCAATACATTATATGTTAAAGAAGCTAGCATGTATATATATTAAAATATGTATTAAAAAGTCACTTTTGTCTAATTTTTCTTGTCATACAATTTATAAATCTTAGTTTTCAAATAAGGTGTGGCGGGTCAAATCTCCATATTAGTAAGGTCTTACCCATTAATATTACCAGGCCCTTAAAATATTACTAGTCTGTATTATTTGCTCATTATCAAAATATGTAGCTAAGATTAATTTTGACTCAACTTACACCTAAACCTATTGATAGCCCTATTTAAAAGTTGGGTAATATAAAAACTTAACTCACCTTCATAGAATATATATAATAATCTTATACACTATTAAATATAAATGGGTCTAAAAATTCCGTCGCTCATGAGTGACATTGCACAGTAAACTTAATATAAGAAATGTAAGCCATTATGTTTTAAAAGTTTAAAATCAAATAATATATTCAAATAAATATGAAATTTTATTCCTACTATTCATGTGGTGCTTTTTACGTCAAATCTCATGGAGAAAAGTCTCGACGGAGTTTTAGTGAAAATTAAAACCAAACGTAAGTCCAGTTTTCCCACCATTGGCCCTGTTGGGCCCACAGACAATAATCACTATATCCACACGTGTTGCGGCGCTCGTGTGGGCCCATGGGCTAGTGGGCTTTAAGCATTCCAAACCAAAACACCCCACGCTTCCTCTTCACTTGTAGAGAGAAGAAGAGATGGGAAGCAGATTGGGAAGAAGTGTAGTCCATTTTGCAAATCTTCCAATCAAACTCCTCATGCCCTCAAAAAATTGGTACGATCCACCTTTTTACAGATATATTGTAATGGAATTGATTTAGACAGGGGTATTTTTATTAATATTAGGCACACTTTTTCTAATGACTCGTCCCGCTAGCACAATATTGTATGCTTTGCGACATATACACCCTCACGACTTTGCATTGAGCTCAAGTGTCACACTAAAGTCCAAAATGCGTTGTGTTAGAAGGGAGGAGTGCATTAGCTTATATCCTCCTCTTCATTCCTTGTCTAAGGCGATATGAGACTTTTGGACGCTCCTCTCTGGCGCCAAACCTCTATGGCTGAACTCTCTTTCTTGCACCCTACCCACGCAGGTGCAAGCTATTACAATCCTACCCCCTTTGGTCAAAAGCCGTCCCCGGCTCTATCACTCTCATCTTCCCACACCTTTGTATGAGAATTGAACCGGGATTTGATACCATTTGTAACGACCCGTCTTGTTAGCACAATATTGTCTTCTCCAGAGCACATACACCTCACGGTTTTGCATTGGGCCCAAGTATCACACTCAAGCCCAAAACGTGTTGCTAGAAGGGATGAGTGCACTAGGTTATATCCTCCTCTCTACTCCTTGTCCAAGGCGATGTGGGACTTTTGGGTGCCCTCTCTGGCGCCAAACCTCTATGGCCAAACTCTCTCTCTTGCACCTCACCCAAGCAGGTACAGGCCATTACACTTTAAATTGAAACTTTTTTTTTTTTTGAATGATAGGGTTAGTTATTCAATAAAAAAAGAGCCCAAGATACAAAAAATTTGCCCACAGCTCAGGCCGGGCAAGGAGAAAGAAAGGAGATACATGGCAAAAAAGCCAACACCCAACAAGACCAACAAAAACAATGTACAACAATCTGTACAAAGAAAGTGAGCCAGAATAAAAGAGGCCAGCAAACACTGATGATCGGCTGTTAGTCGATGCTATATCCATAGAATAAAATATGCTATTGTTGCCAGTCATCAAAAAAGCAGAGAACACCCGAGCAGAGTCCTTTTTGCAACAATCAATTTGAACAATACCAGAGCAGAACTTGCCAAGGAGGGAGTTAATAGCTCTAATATGGTTGAAATAGTGCCACTGAGAGACATGAGAGTGTTTAATGAACTTTGCAATCTCATCAGGTAACATAATGCAATGGAGGGGGATGTCCAATCTGAGCATAGCTAATATAATTTTTTGTACAAAATTCAGCATTGGAATGGTGGAGTCCATGGAAATGAGAGGGGTAGGATAAAAGCCAGTGATGCCGTCACCGGAGTACATGACACCAAGGGAGTTCCTCCCACCAGAAGAAAACTGAGAAATGATTAGAGAGCAAGGGCCAGAGATAAGGGGCGCATTCCTATCGAGCGGTATCTGTGGAGCAGCAGATGCAGGGGGCAGGTTCCAAGAAGCTGCGAAGCTGTCTCTTATCCCCTTAACATCAGAGCTGGAGAGGAGAAAGATGAGACGATTACGAATATCCATACGAATATTGTAACAAAGTCGATCAATATTGCTGCTAGAGTTTTTAAAAATTCTATCATCTCTCATGCCAAAGGTACCAGATCGTTCTAGGTAGAGCAAGGTGGGCAGCCAAAGATTCAAGGCGGCCATTACTGTTATGAATCAGCATAGAGGAGTCAATCAAGATGTTGCCCGACTGGTTGTTCAGTTGAAACTTCCTCATCAGATTGTTCCAAACATCAGTGGAGAAACTGCAGTGCACCAAGTGCTGATGAGATTCCACCTCAGTGCCACAAAGAATACAAGTCAGGTCATGGATAATGCCCAGATTATACAGCAATAGTTTAGTCTTCAAAGCAGAGTTGAAGAAGAACCAGGTAAGGGTAGAATGGTGACTGATACACCCCGAGAACCAGATGTTCTTAACCCAGCCAGGTTCTTCCAAGCTACTACAGGTGGAAAGGATAGCAGAGGCTGTAGTGAACTGACCATCATCACTAGCAGTCCAATAGAATTCATCATTAATTGAAAGAGCAGGAAGGGAAATACCATTGATCAGATTCCAGATGGTCATGAAAGGGGTATACACGTCCTCTGGCAACACCCACTGGCCATTGTTAATGAAAGCACTGACCAAAACATCTTTTTCCAAGTCCAAGCGAGTGAATAGGTCTTCCCCCAAATTGTTCAAACAAGATGAAACCAGGTCTAATCCAAGGATCGAACAAAAAACTAGTACTTTCCCCATTACCAATCACTAAAATAGCATGCCTCTTTACAAGATCATGGACAGACAATATAGACCTCCATGCCCAAGATGGATCATGTCGCAGCTTAACATGCCAAATGCTAGAGTTCTTCAAATATTTCTGCTTGATCCAGCAAGTCCAAAGGTTGTCTTTGCAAAGCACAAGGTTCCAAAATTGCCTCATCAGACATGCTTCGTTGATAGTAAGAATGCTACGCAAACCCAGACCACCTTTAGTCTTGGGGAGACATATTTTCGACCAAGCAATAGTGTGTAGCTTCTTCGAACTATCGGAGCCCCATAGGAAATTCCTCATTATCTTTTCTATCATATTAATACAAGATGTGGGTAAAGGAATGCAGTCGCCCAATAAATATGAGAGCTATTGATAGTAGATCTAAGAAGCTCAGCTCTACCAGCAAAAGATAGAGATGAACTGGCCCAGCTATAAACTTTCCTCCGAATTTTAGAAATGAGACCATCACAGTCTGCTCTGCGAATTCTTCCAGAAAAAAAGAGGCAATCCAAGATAGGTGATAGGTAGCTTAGCTTCACCCATCAGACGGTTATTTACAGAGCCGGAGAAGAGAATATGGCTCTTTGATGGATTAAAAGCCAGCCTAGAAAAAACATTAAAATCCAACAAAAGTTGCTTGAGGTGAGTAGCCAACCTTGTATCAGTAGAGCAAAAAATTAGCAGATCATTAGCGAAGAGAAGATGAGAAATTGTACAGTCTCTCGAAGTAAAGGGGCACTGGATACTGCCATTAGCAACTGCATTCTTAATAGCACACAACAGTGATTCCATAACCAAGAAAAAGAGAAGCGGAGAAATGGGGTCACCTTGCCGGAGGCCTTTGCAACTCTTGAAATAACCATGAGGCATACCATTGATTAAAACTGAGAATGAAGGGGAGTCAATGCAGTTTCGAATCCATCCAATCCACTTTGAATTGAAATTCATTTGCCTTAATATGAGGTAGATACAATCCCATCGGACACTGTCAAAAGCTTTCTTAAGATCAAGTTTGATGCACATTCTCAGAGGACCATTCTCTCAATGGAGACCACGAATAATGTCATGAGCGAGCATAATGTTGTTTGAAATCTCCCTTCCTGAAATGAAAGCCGATTGATTTGGGCTAACAAGACTCAACAAAAAAGGTTTCACCTGATTAACAAGGACACGTGATACCATTTTATATATTTCATTTGATAGAGCAATAGGCCGGAACATGTCGGGACGATTCGCACCATCACTCTTGGGAATCAAAGCAATGAAGGAGGTCTTGACCTGATTTAGGAGGCTCGAAGAGTTAAGGCAGTTTTAGATAGCACAAGTGACATCTTCCCCCATAATATCCCAGAATTTCTGAAAGAAGAATCCATTAAAACCATCAGGTCCAGGGGCTTTAAACGGATTAGCGCCAAAACCAACTTTCTTAACTTCCTCCCTGCAAATAGGAATTGTAAGTAAGTCAGAAGAAGAGTCGGATAACTTGCTCTTGGTAATGAAATTATGATAGTTGCATGTCTGATCAGCAGTATTGATATTGTCATGCCTACTCCCTAAAAGTTCAGTGAAATAATTAACAAAGGTGCTACTTATAGAATCAGGTTCCCTAGTCAGATTACCATCATTCAGACAAATAGAGGAAATGATATTTCTGTTCTGCCGAACCTTGACTGAGCAATAGAAAAATTTACTCGGAATATCTCTAAGATTAAGGTTCAATATTCTTGACTTTTGGCCTTCATTTTATCATGAGAAATTGAAAGATCAATTTAAAATGAAAAAAAAATTCAATTTTTTGCAAGATAGTGCTCCTTGTTGGTAAAAACCCAGATACCCGAATCAATTTACTATTCATAAATGTTCATTTATAAAGGAAATTTGCGTACATCAAAAGTACATATAGTATTATGCACTTTGGGAGCTATTTGGTTTGCACTCTACCCTGTAAATGCTCTAAAAAATTTGAAAATATAGATAAAGTAATTGTGTAGGAGAAAAACCCTCATATATAAATAGGCTATACCCTCATTTACAGCAATCCTAACGAAGGAACATCTAAATGAGTAAAACATTATCCATGATCTTGACATGTAATAAAGGGTTAGGCAATATGAGGATAACCAAAGCCTTGGTCTAGCTTCATGAGGAAAAGGTACATTCTATATAGACAGATCACAACTCTATGAATGGAGATGAGAAAGAGCACTTGGCTTTTTCAAAAGATTCAATGGATTCCTGAATCCACAAACAAGAGCGAGAAAAATTCGTCCATAAAAAAGGCTTTCATAATGATCCCTTAATTTGCACACAGCATAGCAATTATAACAGCCATGACTACAAAACCACCTTAAACCTAATTAGGTTAATTCATTTCTAAAAATAGTAAGCTGCCCTAGAAAATTCATAATTATGAAAATTTGGTAATAAAAAAACTCTTATATTCCTACAATGTAGGATTGAAATTCAAGCAGGTTGGACTGGGATAAACCCAACTCAACGCATATAATTTTTTTTGAGCTCAACTTGACTTGACTCGAGTTGTTGGCTCGAATTGTTCAGCCCAACCTAACTCGAATTGTTGACCCAACCTGACCCAACCCAACTTAGATGTACAGCCTAACCTGTTTTTAGCCCAATTTAAAGAAAAAAAATAGCAGCAATTTAACTTCTGTATCTATATATATTTTTAGGTTTATCTAACATGTAAAAAGTGCTTTTGACACTAATATGAATCATAATAAGATAACATCATCTTCCAAACCAACAATTTATTAAAAAAAAAACAAGAATATCAAAACAATATAACTGAGAATGAGCTTCTGTAGCTACATTCTTCACCAGTTGTACCGTTAGTCATCCTGGAAAACTTTGAGTAAAAGTCAGGTCAATTCAGGGTTGGGTTGGATTGATTTTAAATTTCTGAGCCTAGTCCGACTCGAATTTCATGCGGGTTTTTCTTTCTCAACCCGACGCAATCCTAAAATTACAAATACATAATCCAGTCCACTGATTTTCAAGGTCAAGTCATGCGGGTAGGATTAAAACCTGGCCCAAATTTCACCCCTGCTCCAATGACAGTAAATTCACAAACTAAAGGTTTCTAAAAAATGGCTTTTGGACCAAAGGTGGGACTTTTGAACAGAAATAATTGAATTTAACAAATATTTGTGAGTTCAAATTGAGCCATATACTTCTTCTCACCATAAATCTAGTGTTCAAATCTGAACCTATGGTGATTTAAAGTTAGGTTTCACATCAAAGCTCAATAACTCCTTTTATTCTAAATGGTTCATGGAGTCATTCACGACCCATTCTACATTAATCACTTTAATTATAATCATTAGTTTGGAGAACCAATTGCTTTGTCTAGCTTTACAAGCTAATTTAGTGCGCTCTCTCTCTCTCTTACAAACACCACACACATTTATTTGCATGCTTGTGTGCAAATAGGTATCAATGGTTGTATTTGCTATTTTAGATAAAGCAAGGAATATTTATGTACACAAGATGAATATAGCTTCCATGCTAAAAATTGAAATTGTACATTTTTGAAGCACTTGGAGAATAGGAAAATTGATAGAGGTCGAGAATGATTTGGTAAGAAGTGACATCTTAACTTTTTAAAGTAATAGACAATGTAAATTATACAAAGTTAAAAGTTATTGCTAAGAATCTGTATTGGAAAGTGGGATTCTTAAGTTGATTCTCACTCCACTCGAAAGGATCTCTTCTCGTGGAATTTACCCGATGTGTGTTGTAAGAGGCTTGTACATACCTCAAAGATTAGTCGGATTCTCTAAAAAACCTAGACACAATGATCATAAAAAAAGACACTAGATAGAAAAGATAAATACTACTCATGAAACTAAAGTCTAGCTAGATAAAACTTCCTTGTGTTAAAAAATAGTATGATGTGCAGGAGTGACAAAGATGAGAAATTTAGATTTTGTAAAGAGGTCCAAACTTAACAAATGCATGTAAAACTCTCACCATAACCCTAAAAATGAAAGGGACTTGATAAATCATATAATTCAAATAGAGGAAAGTATTCATAGCATAGGATCTTAACAATATTCAAACTGGTCAAGAATATATATACAAATGCATTTTACCTGATCCTAACTATCCATTAGAGTGAGCTGAGTTTTGAGAAGTCATTAGTTAAAACTCCCTGAACCCTAATCATGAAATATTGCGGAGTTCAGGGGCTATTCTACGGAAAGTGACCCTTTAGCATAGAGTGAGAATTGAGCTCAAGACTTCTGCTTCCTGAAACGAGTTCTTGACCATCACTTCAACCTCTTTGAGTTGTCATTCATTACATACTTAAGAGACTGGAAACCTACCTCGAGACAATCGGCTAAGACAAGGCTTCGAATCCAAACAATTGATCATGTCTCCATACCCTCAAGGTATAAACCTCATGGTTAGATCCATAGATAAAATTTAACACATCTCTCCTATTTTCTCCAAAGATTATCATGTCTTCCTTTGTGAGTGAGAAGAATAGAGAGAGTATGAGGATCTAGTGAAACTAAGAGGTTAAAAAGAACTAATGAAAGAAAAGGATAATCAATGCCTTTTCTGAGGTATGAAATATCAAGGGAACGCTGATGTTTACTTATAAAAGCAAAGATTATAACACTTACCATAATGCAAATTGGTATTTAAATAAAGTCTTCCAAAAATATATAAATATTATAATATAAAAAATCTAATACTCCATCTACATCTACTAAATCAAACTATAGTGAGGCAGATTGGGAGTTAAAATTAATTGACTGAAAATGAAAGGGAGATTATACCTGAATTTTCTGTCTAAGGATATCTAAGATCCATAAAAGAAGTGAATGGCCTTGTCTGTACGGACTGAAACAATCTGGTACTTGATAATGTCCTCCACCCTCAACTAAATTAAAATTTCTTTTTCACTAAAAAAAATTAAAATTAATTTGAGAGAAGAAATGATATCATTGATTTGTGGTTTGGGCTTTTCATTAATTTTGTGTTTTAACAATTCCCATTGCAGCAATGTCCAGACGTCTCACCAGACTAATTTTTAGGACACGTATAAACACGTTGAGTACACCAAGTGCTACTTATAAAATAAAATAAACATTCAATCCATGTTATTCTATTGAAAACTTGCATTAAATCCCGAAATTACTCTAAACAAACATCTTTATTATCAACAAAATATCGATCAAATACACATGCAAAGGAAATACCTAATATATAATTGAAACAGCTATACATAGAAATAGAAAAAAAAACAAAACAATTCCTAACACATGTTTGCTTAGTAATCAATTTTTAGGAGTAAATAATTGTATTAAACTTAAAATTGCCACCTTCTTCTTGTTGTCTACACAATTGCAATTGTGAATTTTGAGACGGGAAAACCATTATAGCATACGCAACCTAAGCTCTTGGAAGAACAATCAAAGGAATTCCTTGAGAGCCATGGACATGGGTGGTGGAGGCTCACGGCCGAGGCGGAGTTCGAGATCCACCTCGGTCCGATCCAATCCGTGGCTCAACTGGGTTGTGCTTCCTTGATGCAAACCATAACCCACCGATCGGCGATCTTCGTTGTGCAGCCGTGCATCATCGAGCAACAGAAGCTGTTGAAGATCCCTTCGGTGAGTTGCGTCGACGGTAGGACCATCTTCTCCTCGGTGGATCCAGGACGACTTGATGTAACTCCTCTCATCACCAAATTCTGATAGTGGGGAGGGGAAGTTGGTTGGAGATGGAGTGTAAAAGGGGTTTTTGTTGGTGGTATCAGAGGAGAGATTATCGTCGTCATCGTCGTCGTCTTCGAGCTGTTTAAGCTTCAGTCGTTCTCTTCGATGGATGTTCATGTGCCCCCCTAGAGCTTGGGCGTTAGAGAAGCCTTGCTTGCAGAAGGTGCAATCGTATGTTCTACGATTATCAGATGTCCATACCACCTTATTCGAATCCTCTAAGTTCCAACCATGGGTCTCCATCATCTCAAAGTAAGATTGCATGAGACAGAGAGAGAGAGAGAATAGAGAGAGAAGTGCTTGGCCGGCAAGATGACTAAATAAGGGCAAAGTAAGGATGCATGAGAGAGAGAGAGAGAGAGAGAGAGAGAGAGAGAGAGAGAGAGAGAGAGAAGGGTGATAGGTTCTTGGACGGCAAGAAGACTTAATAAGGGCCAAATTAGAGAAGAATACAGTGATTTTGAATGGAAAGCAATGTTTTAAAACTCCATCATTCTAAGCGGGTTAAACTCAGTTCAACTTTTGATTTTAACTAAATGTAGTTTGGTTATCTTAAAAATCTTTTCAACTCAAAAATTCTTAATGACCCATTGTTCAAAAGAATTGGTACGGTTGACCCTCAGTAACTAAGAATTTGATCTTATTATGCTGGAATATTGGAATATTCTATCATCTACAATATAATTAGGGTAAACTGGACATTTTTATGAAAGTATGAATATTACATTTCTTTATGGCTGCGTTTCGATGAGGGATAATTTTAGAGGGGTCACCCTGGAGTAGGGTCACCCTTGAATTGGGATTATTACCCTTATCTTATTTGGTAATTACAGTGATAAAGTAAAAACTTACCGTAAAAGTAAAAAATCTTTTTTATTAACTATAAGCAAAGGTTATAAAATGTAATTATTAAAATTATATTCATGAGGTAAATCCTAATAATATAACATAATAATATTATCCATTTTTTATAAATTCTTATTTATAATTATAATTTATAATGAACATCAAACTCTTTCGGAGTTTCGAGACTCTATCGAAATTTCGACAGAATCACCCCTTAAAAATAGGAAATTTTGACAAATATTTTACATAAAATTTTATTTTTATTTTTTATATTATATAGATTTAATAAAATTATTAATTCTCATAAAATTATTAATAAGTCAGGTTACCCTACTTACCGTTACCCTTACTTAAGGGTAACCCTGTAAAATTTACTTTCTTTCAGAGTTTCGAAACTCTATCGAAATTTCGATAGAATCACCCCTTAAAAACAAGACATTTTGACAAATATGTTTCATAAAATTTTGTTTTTATTTTTATATTATATAGATTTAATAAAAATTATTAATTCTCATAAAATTGTTAATAAGTCAAGTTACCCCTGCTTACAATTACCCCTACTCAAGGGCAACTCCTGTAAAATTTATCCCTCATCCAAATGCATCATGTTGAAAATGTTGACATATTTTTAAAATAAACTTCCAACAGAATAAATTCTTAATTACCCCGAAAGAAATTACGATGAACCTTCAGACTCTTTCAGAGTTTCGAGACCCTATCGAAATTTCAATAGAATCACCCCTTGAAAATAGGACATTTTGACAAATATGTTTCATAATTTTTTATTTTTATTTTTTATATTATATGAATTTAATAAAAATTATTAATTCTTATAAAATTGGTAATATGTCAAATTACCCCTCCTTACAGTTACCCATACTCAAGGGTAACCCCGAGTAACCCCATAAATTTTACTCCTCATCCAAATGCATCATGTTGAAAATGTTGATACATTTTTAAAATAGATTTTAAACAGAATAAATTGCTAATTACTTGAAATATATTAATTTTTTAATCATATAATATATAATTGATAAAGAGAGGAAGGCAAGGGGTATAGAAGTGTAGGGTATTGTGAATACCCCAACCTCTAAAGGGGTATTAAAAAATGGGATGAGAGGTAAATTTTCAAATTTTTACCCTCACCCCCCTTGTTACCAAACGAGGGTAACAAGGGGTAACGGGGGTTCACCCCCTCCTACCCCTCATCCAAAGGCAGCCTATATTTTGTACTTATTAACACATTATAATTTTTAAATAATTAATTTTCTATTAGTTAATTAATATTATTATAGGAGAACATGTTCATGTGACATGTTTGACCCAGGGGTCCAAATATTGGTCAATATCTCGGCTGTATCATATCGGCCGATATCACAATATCGACCTATATTGGCCTTTTTTTTAAAAAAAAAAAAAGGAGGAGAGAGAAAAATATCGGCCGATACTGAATTTTGCACCTTTGATTTGACCGAGTTTGAACCCCAGTTAAACCCTTATTGAATTCTGATTGTATCATATCAAACCCAACTTTCTTCTGAGAAGGTTTGATCTAGATTTTTAAAACATTGATAAAAAAGAGAGAAAATATGACAACAAATAAGAGATTAAGGAGACATTTAATTAGGGCTGAAATCGGACTGGGTCGGGTCGGGTTTTTTTAAACTCAACCCGGCCCGAGTTACTAATATAGAGAACTGACCCGATCCGACTCGGACGTCTTGACCCGACCTGACCGGAATTATAACCCGACTCAACCCGAAACCTGACCTGACGCGCATTTTGAACATACTTTAGCCTACTTTTTACTGGGTTGGGTCGGGTTAACTTAAAAATATCTCAACCCAACCTAACCCGAATCTGTATCAAATTTAATATTTATTTGTTTTTCATGTGAATCTGTATATAACTAGAGATACAAATATGATAATTTATTAATCTAAATGACATCTATAAATAATTTATGGTAGTACAAGTAATTTAGCACAAAAAAATTAGAGAAAATTTATATTTAAATCTAGATCATGAGTTGGATTTAAATATAAGAATTCGGATTCAAATTGTACTCGTATACCTCAATTTTATATGTTTAGTTGATGACTTTTTGAATTATAAATATGTAAGAGTGATTATGTTTTAGTGATAAAGATTTATCCTCATAGGTGCATCTTTTGCTTGACATTCGCCAATATATATATATATATACTTAATTGTATGAGTTAATTGTTACTCAAATTAGTTTTTTTATTTTATTTACATGTGGAAACCATGGGATACCTAGCGTAAAACTTCTCATAGGTGAGTTTACTTACCCCTAAGACAAACTAAGGTTAGGCAGGTTTGAACCTGCAACGTCCTACGGTTCTTCCTAAGGTGGGAGGCTATTGGTTGTACTTAGTTTGTCGTGAATTTAAAATAAGATGAAATTCTAACCATGGTTTGAATTACGAGTGGATCGAAACAAGGTTAAAATATGAATAAAATAAAATAAAATTTAGAACCAACCAACCCAAATTTTACAACCTATGCTTTCAGTATAAAATAAAGGGCACTGTTTCACACATATTTTATAGGATTCCATTTATTAGGCAATGAAAAAGATCAGATCAGTGAAAGTGAGACCTATCATCATAAAGTGATAAAGAGTAATAAAGGCTGGACGGAGAATTAAATTATGTGATGTATCACATCAATGAATAAAAAGCCCAGTTGCACAAAAGGCCTAAACCCTAAATAAGCAAGGCAAAAAGCTGGGCTTGAGTATCTTTTATTCTTTTGAAGTTGGCCGACTAATACTTATTACATGGACTATACTTTTAGGCCTGTCCGTAGTTATAAGCCCAACATGTCTGTTTAAGCCTTCGTAGTTATAAACCCAACAATTCTATTCAAGCTAGGCCCAAATGACTAGCCTGACCCATTGACACCCAAACTAATGGGTTAAGCACAACTCAGTCCCCATTAAAGTTTCTCAACTAGTAGATTAACCAAACTCTTTAATGCTAACCTTGTTTAGATGTTTTGTGCATGGAATTTAGATTCAATTCAATACAAGCTTATTACCTTCTACCGTCAGTTCCATATTTAGTTAATTACTGAGAAGAATAGCTTATTAATTAAACTATTATCATCAAAGCTTTTGTCTCATTACATCATTATTTTTTTATTAGACTAGTAACCTTTTATGTAAGACTCTAACAAAACAATTCATTAAATGGCTCATGAACTCTGTATATATAGATATTTAATACAGTGTGCTCGTCGGGAAGGGTCCGGTCCAGCATGTGTACTTGATAATCTAAAGGATTGTTGTCCATTTACACCTCACTAGGGTCGAAAATTCAGCCGAACAGAGATTTCGGCCGAATTTTCTTATCGGCCAAGAGTTTTTCTCTCTTCAATTCTTTTTTTTTTTTGGAAATCTCGGTGGTCTTTTTTTTTTTTTGGAATCCGAGATATCTCGGGCTGATACGGACAATATCGGCCGAGATTTATACCCCTGCACCTCACTAAATAAATGAATGCACATGGAATTCCTATAATATTCATTTATCTCATCTGACATATCCAATAATATTTTTTTCAGAAAACTCAAACATGAAAAAAAGCTTCCATTTCATACATGCCTCTTTCTTCTCTTTTGTTTGTTGCCGTTGACGTTTTCTTTGTGTTCTCATGTTAAAATGTTAAGAAGGGTTGCACAATGGGGCCATTCTCTTGCATTTTGACAAAGCCACGTGGCATTTTTATAGACTCAAGACCCCACAAAAGACTAAGTCTCTAACACACTGAAAATCATTCACATGAGAAAGATTTTAATCACTTGGTGAAATGATTGATTTAAATTTGAAACTTTTTTAATTCATTAACATTCTATTTAAAGGATTAGAAAGTTATGATGGGCAATTAGTTATTTAGTAAGATCAAATTCTAAAACTTAATATTCTCATTTCGAAGGTTGATGGAATTGCACATATCCGGTATCTCTTATGTCAAAATATGCAAACAAGAAACAAACAAATTCATGTGAGACTCCATTTTTGTCATTTGCATTTGGCCGGTCTTGCCCGAAGAGTCATGCTTGATTTTCTCTAAAATGGAACGGGTGTTTTCGTCAATTCCAATTTATTTATTTTTATTGTAAATGCGCCCCACCGCATTGATCATTAGAGATATAAATAGATATTCAATTGTTTGAGTCATGTTTTTGACTCACGCAAAAGACTTCTTTGAACTTACATTCAAACTTAACATTTTATTGCATGCAAATTATAATATGAGTGAATCTAGCGACATTCTTACTGACTGCGGGAGATAATTAATTGAGCTATCCAATGTTAGATAATACTATATTACCTATGGCAATATGACACTGTTGGTAGATCATCATCCATTGAAGTGAAAAAAAAAAAAAAACTCTCACTAGAGGGTGAATTTGGCCGGGAGTATGTGATCATTGCTCTTGAATATTTAACTAATAATATGGCTTTAATGCTAAAGAAACAAGAGTGCTGATAATTAATGGGATCCACTATTTTTTTATGTGGATTTACTTAGGTCCAACTTAAACATGACCAATTAAATCCCCACACAGATGATCTAGAGTTCTAGGCCAAAATAACTAAGCATTAACTTAACCAATTACAATCTTCTAGTAAGTTAATTTGATTTGGATGGCATAGATCCATGGTTGAATGTCTTTTAACTTTCGTAAATTAATGATTTTGTTTGTTAAGTTGCAAGTCAAGTAACCTTCCAAAAAATATAACCTCAAATAGAAGGGCTGACATGCATTAACCATTAGAATGTAGATTGTGGAATTCTTACTAAAAATTCTACAGGGACTCTCTCTATTTAATTTGATATCGAGACTTTTCTTTAGATGGTTAGACATGATGTGAAGAGAATTATATTGTAACGATCCATCCCGCTAGCAAAATATTATCCGCTTACACACAGGTCCACACGGCTTTGCTTTGGCGAGCCAATCCACTGTTGCTCCCAAAAGGCCTTATGCTAGAAGGAGGAAGGCTACTACTTATATACCAGGGAATTTCTAATGCAACTAGCAATGTGAGATTTTTTTCTCCTCTACACTATAGACCCCCTCTTGGGTGGGGTATTACATATATGAAGAAAAGACGTATGGAATTTCATCTCATCTAATGATTCTATTCCTTGGTTTTAAAAATTCATGATATATTTATGACCCATCGAAACTCAAAAGTTTGAGTATTCTGTCATTTTTCACACGTAAATTCAAAAAAAGGAAAAGAAAAAAGGAGCAGCTCTACTGAGACCAATGTGTGCATTTTTTAATGGGGAGACTAAACATTTATTATTGACAGGACAAGACATAGTTGAGTGGAATAGATAGAGGATTTTATGGATATATATAATTCAAGAGAAATACGTCTTTCTAATTATCACAATATTGTGAGATGGGGCATGAGAATTCAATGGCTTATAACAATTAAATTTTCAAAATCTAAAATCATAATGCTAACGTGATCAGATTAGGCTCAAATTTTGCACATCCAATGTCATATTATTTCCTTGATATTTCATAAAAAAAAATATGTGATACATTTTCATATTTAAAGAGAAGATTACCTAGAAACTTGAATAATATATTTTTTTTAAAAAAAGGGGCACGTTGCATAGAACCCCACTTATATAAAGAAAGATGCCTCTCTAGGAGGTTAATGAAATAGAAATCCAGTGCGAAATAAGGAAATATGGATTTAAACTTTATATTTTTGTTAACTTTTTTATTTAAAATCTACTTATTTATTTTATGAAACAAAATTTAATTATTCAAAATGTTGATTTAATTAGAACAACAAATAGGATAAAAATTTGCATGGGCTACCTGATTTGAAGTCGATCTTAATTAAATTTAAATTATCAAATTATGAAGCACATTTATGATGGTCTTTCCTCATTTCAAAGGCACTCAAAATCATCCAACAATCATGTAATGGGTAGAGGTGTTTGGATGGGCACTGGTTTTTTAAGATATAAATGGGCTCGGGCGTTCCTACTCGAACCTGGCTAGTAAAGAGGCCCAGTAATGGGCTAGTGACTTATTCATGCCTAACATTAGAAAATGTCATAAAAAGATAAAAAATCTACAGAAAATACATAGTTATGGACTTCAGATTACAAACCTATTATTAATAAAAAACTTATATGTAATAAAATAAAATAAAAATAAAAATGAAAAAAAGGTAAAAATATTCCAATCATTATCACACCATACTATTTATCTGAGAAGGGTTAACAATATGCAACTAATTTAATATATTTTCATTTAAGAATTAGTAACAAAATGTAACATATTTGACATAGGTCAGATTAGGTGAGAAAAATCCAACCTAACCTGCTTGAATCACTCTTAAATCCCATAGCTTGTACATTAGGATTGTATAGTCTTTGATGATGGTTACTCTTAAACATGTCCCGGCTGCCTAAACATGCATACATCATCATTATCGTATATCATTATCATTATCTATCATCAAAATTATAAATTTATTAAAAGAATTACTAGTTTTTATGTTTTTCCTTTCAAATCTAGCATTTTCAACTAAACTCAATTACCTGATACATAAGACTTTCGGGTAGTTTTGTATTTCTGACTTTTTTTTTTTACCATTTTTATCATTATTTGAAGAATATAATATAAAGGGTAGCGATCCTCCTATGGACATTTTATGTAACCCGACACGGGTTTTACTGTATTGCCTATTTTACCCTTTAAACCGGCTCGCCGAACCCTTCAAATCGGCCTGCCGGATCACTCACCCTTCTACTGCGGTATAAATCGGCTCTCTGAGCGGATCATTGAAATTTATGTAAGTGAGACTGTTTTTTCATAAAGAACAACAAATCGGATCACTGACCAGATCACTGATTTTTTTAAATGTTTTCGTACGGCAATGAAAATGTAAAATAAGCAGTATCCTAAATCTCGTGTCTTGTTACACAAAATATGTGTGGAAAGATCGCTACCCTAATACAAAATGTTCAACTTAGAAATAGTTACTTTTCAAAAGACCCTTCATTAAAAGCTTCCCTTCTTTAATATCACAATCTTCCAAAAGGCCCTAGACTTTAAGGATGGCAGAGCAGCAAGAGTAACTTCTCCATTCTCATACTAAATTTTATACATTGAAAGAGAAATGTCATCCTGTATGGGCTTACCATGTGCCCCTTTTCTTTCTCTCTGAAAAAACAGTAGTTAAAACTATTCTATGTCTTAGCTATATACGACAAGGTTTTAAATATCTGATCTACTCCTACATTTAGAAGAGATCTAACTTAGAATTGATTGAGTCCTACATAAAATCAAGTAAAAATAATAGGACTAGACTTAATAAAAATATGACTTAGATATCGCATCAGAAGGAATAGAATCGGAGTCGAGACTTTTAAAACTTCTATGTGTTGCTTCTGAAACGGACATCAAAGTTGGTGTTAAAAATATATTATGCCCGATACATATCAGCATTACGCTTGTATCCATAAATACAATTTTTCTCTCCTCTGAATTTATGTACAACTACAACACATAGATGCATCGCAATTGATATGCTTCAGCACACATAATTCTTCAATGATTCAACCGATATACATTGTATCCACCGAATTTATTACCCGATGATCAAATCATCCTGTTAACGTTTAGCGAAAATAAACACAATAAACGGAATAAAAATAAGCACACCATAAGATAAGAATTTTACATGGTTCAGCTCACCTAACTTACGTCTAAGGAGCGACAGTAAAATTCACTATGTGAGAGAAATATAACAAGTACATAATAAAGACTCTCTTCAGTCTTGAATCCAAACCTGAAGTCTGAAAAATACTTATATTCGAGCCAATCTCAACACATCCACCACCCAACAACCAGTGCTCTTCAAAGCCCTCGTAACACATACATAGATCTTCATAAATAAAGTCTATTTCAGACCATATTCTATTCCGTTCATAAAAAGGGTCTTATACCAAATCTAGAGCCATCTCACATTTCAAAAACCACTGAAAAATTCACTTGAAAAAACCTTCTCCATTAATCCAATCTTCACATCTTGTTCTAAATTCTAATAAGAGATGGCTCTTGTTCAGTACTCTGAAATCTGAATTCATCATCATAGAAAATCTTTTTTACAGGAACCCATTAAGTCAAAAGCGACGTTTCTGCCTATTTTCCAGATAAAGAAATGCACGGAAGCGTCGCCTCACTTTATGCACTGTTTCAAGCTGCTGAACTGTAGCTATTTCTAGGTTAGGACTTAGGATTAGGGTTCCTAGAAGTAGAAGCAGGCATGTGTGAACTGTGGAGTGGGTTAGAGGAATTCTTCACTACTTGACATTCAACCTTATCCTCTTGCTTCTCACTAGCTGTGTTGTATCCGCAGTTTGTCATAAAAGAATTATTATCAATTTTTAAATGGATACATAATAAATTAGTATGAATTTGCAACTACATCTTTCCTATAAATAAAGAGGTATAAGATTTTTTTTGAATTTACGTGTGAGAAACTATGGGATACCCAGCGTAAAACTTCCACGGGTGAGTCCACTATCCCTAGGGCATACCAAGGTTAGGCAATGGGGGCTCGAACCCACCACCTCCCGCTTCTTGAGTGGGAGGCAACCAGTTGAGCTACACCCATATGTGTAAGGTGTAAGATTTTACTTTTTAAATTTATTAAAAAATTCTATCTAAATACTTTTTTTAAGAATAAGCTATTCAACTGTCCTACTTTAATTTTCAATGCATCCCACTTGACTAATGGTTGGGGTATAAACTTCCCTATCTGTACGCTGGGTACAAACTATGGTGAGTGACCCTTTTTGTGTTGAGGGGAGCTTAATCCCAAGACTTCCTACAAACAAAGGTGAGAGTTAACCAAATATTTTAGTTAAAAGTTCATACCAACTTTTATAAATTGGTTCACTACGGATTATCTCTCAATGAGGTGAAGTTGTTTTACAAATTATCTCAGCTCAGTTCAACCAATGTCGAGCTCAAGCTAGGTCTTGTTAGCTTGGCTAAAGCTTGACATAATTTACACGTCTAAAACTCTATGGAGACCTCTCAAGTCTCTGTCTCGAAATGTTACTTTACAAACATCAAATTAGTTCATAATTTCTCTGATGAAATATATAGAAAATAACAAAAGACATTAGTTGTGTAAAATTTGAGGTTCATCTGATCATTTTAGTGGTGCAATTTTAGTTTTTTGAGAATTTAATTATTATAAGCTATTGATTTTCATGGTCTATCTCATGAAGTTAAGATGACGAGACTGAGGAATTTCTCTTGAATTATATCATTCATGAAGTCTTCTGTCCATTCCACCCAAACACGTAGAGTCCAGTATATGATAAATGTATTGTCCCTCTTTTAAAATTGGGTACTCCACTCTCCTTATAGATGCCCATTACATTTGCATGTATTTCTGTAATAAGAAAAAATACAGATATATTTTATAATGTTTGAAGGCAAAAACTCTAATAAACACAGGTACAGGAATAACTTATTTTACATTATACGAAAAGACAAAATACTTCGAGAAGTTATCTAGAAAAAGGTGATAGCACCCGTACAATGTACGTGATATAACATCTATCATTAGTGTAAAAAATAGGGTGTAGATTTTTTTCTACTACACTAGAAGTGATTGTAGAATTTATTGAATTGTGCCCCTTGTTTGTATTGAGCTTTGCTCAATTCAAAATCGACTATCCATGAGTTGAATCCTCGTAAGCAAACTCAAGTGTGAATATTTAACTAAAACATTGACAATTCAAGCTTGAAGTTGGGTTGCACTCAGCTTCATACATATTCAAGCCAAGCTCAAGCTGACCTTATTTTAGATTGGACGGGTCGAGGTCTACTTAACAGGTGTTCAAGCCAAGTTCAAACCAGTCTTAACTTCACTGATCTTAGCTCATTCACACCTGTAAAGGTTATTTAGTAGGACCTCTTTCTTAAATGGGTCAAGCCCAGACCTCAGCATATAAGCCCTGGAGGCCCATTTACTCAATATGAAAGGAATGGCTGAGCTGAAAATACACAATTCACATGCCATGAATAAACGTTTCATGGATGAATTCAAGGCTGGGATGGGATTTTCACTTCACGGATTTAAATTGGATGGCCAAGGTTAATATAGGGAAAGCCCAATGGGCATTCAAAATAAGCTGGCCCAAACCCAGCAAAGACAAGTCCTACTATATAATATATACTTACTGATGCATCTGGACCAGGGTATAAATCTCAGCCGATACATCGAGTTTTTGAGGACCGAGATATCTCGGCCGATACGATAAGTATCGGCCAGAGAAAAAAGAAATCACTCGAGATCTCGGCTGATTTCTTTCTTTTTTTTTTAAAAAAAAAGAATATCGGTTGTAGGCTAGGCTGATATCTTGGCTGATAGTTGCCCATATTAGATGAATATTAGCCTAGATATCGGCCGACATTTATATTTTTTAAAAACCAATCTTTTTTATTTTTTAAAATCAATTTTTTCAAGAAAAAAAGCCACTGAGATTTCTAAAAAAAAAATTTTGAAGAGAGAGAAAGGATCTCGCCCGAACCGAGATCTCGGCCAATACGAATTTTCGACCCCTGATCTGGACCCAAAAATCCCTCTCATTCATGTATGATTTAGTTTTCTCTACGGAATGTGGAGAGATAATACGTCCATTAGAAGAAACAAAAGGAGATATTTAAAAAGTTTTAGGGTCGTGATGCAATAATATTCCCTTCAGTGTTTAAATAAGGTGTTTGGGCCAATACAAAAATCAAATGATTCCAAATAGTTGGTGGTGATTTTGGAGGTATTGAGTAGCAGAAAGGAGAAAGGTACAACTTAAGCAGCTGGATTTATTCAAAGATTTATTCTTGCAATGGATGAGAGAGGAGATTGGCCTTTGCCACAAAAGGGAATCCATGTTTGGTCCTTTTGATGGTATCCATACACCCTTATGTATTTGTTTAGTTCTACTGCTGGAATGTCAGTCAGAAACTTTGAGTGTGGGAAAAAAAATTTCAAATTTTCCAGGAATTTTGGGTACTAATTTTCTCTCCCTTGAAATCCAATACCATATTCATCATCACCCATTTCTCTCTTTCTCTCTCTCTCTCTCTAAACACACATTTAGTATGCTCTCTCTAGTTCCTTTTTTTAGAGAGAGAACCCATAGCTGATAACAATGCAATGTTTTCTTGATTTGAGTTTTTATTTGCCCTTTTGTCTAACAAATTATTCTTAAATTGACAAAAAGGAATGACATAAAATGAAATTTATACATCTTCCAGTGTTGTAGCTGTTGGGGCAGTGAACGAGTCCCACCTTGATTGTGAAAGTGGAGATTTAGGGACTTATAAAGGACTTGAGTCACTCCCCCTATTGGGCTAACCTTTTGGCCTACCTATTCTGAACAAGTGGTATCAGAGCTATATCTCTAAACCAATGCATGTAGACTCAAGGGATCCCTTAGTCAGACAGAATGGAAGGTGACGTTCCATCTGCCGGAGAGCCTCATGAGTGTGGGGTGTGGGGATTGTTGGGGTAGCGAATGAGTCTCACATTGGTTGTAACGAGAGAGATTTAAGGACTTATAATAGATCACTCTACCTATTGAGCTAGCCTTGGGTCAATCCACCTATTAGACTAGCCTTTTGGGTTAGATATCCAATCCTAACAGTAATACTATAGAATTCGTGGTACCGCCAATCATAAAAGAATACGTGTATAAAATCATGAATATTTTAGTCATTTCACTCATGTAAGAAATTGCTAAACTTTTTGTCACGACTAAATAACATTCAATGATTCAATTTCGACAAACGGAAAGATAGAGATAGAGAAAGAGAGAGAGAGGTGTTTGCAGGAATCGTTTCAATCTAAACAAACGTACGTCAAATGACATGCCTTCAACCATAATGTGAACTAGTCTTCTTAAAAACATCATAAGCATGGATTCCCATACAAAGCTTGAATTAATAGGGTAAAAAGGATATAATAAATTGTAAGATCATAATTTTTTTTTGAAACTGTTGAATGTTTAAAAAAAAGAAAGAAATACCAGTCTTAGGTATACATAGATAGTAGTTTTGGTGATAATGATATGAAATGATAACTCAATCTCAATTAGAAATATTTGAATCGCTTCTATTTGTGTTTTATGTAAATTCAAATGTATAATTATTTTCTTTTCTTTTAAGAAACCTTTCTTAAATACTTGTGGATGTATGTATATCTCCTTCTTCCTTCAAAGATGGAAGCAAAATAAATGCTTTTATCATATAACAACTTCTCAAATTGCTCAATTTTAAGTGAATATAATGCATACAAAAGTACTCAATTTTTTTTCTTTTAATTTATATTTTTATTATCATCGTCATCATTGTTATCATCATTTTTTTTATTTGCTTATACAATTTCACTGCAATAACGTATCTACGAGAAAGAGTTAATGATGCTTGCTTTATTGCACTCGACTTCAACTTGAGGGGTTACATTAACAAAGAATAGGCTTCCGTTTGGATTGCTTCCACCTGTGTTTGCAGTAAAAATACAATCATTGTATCTAAGTTCTTTGGCATTTTTCATTTTTTTTTTATAACATGAGTTTCTTTAAAGGTGAGACTAATCCCATAGATACACAAGACTATTCGCAAGCTTCATATATCTGGTAAGTCGGAGAGGAGTTGAACCGAAAACTTCTAGTATAATCCTAAAAACTTAGACCAACTAAATTACATATACATCATATTATTTTCCAATTTTACTATTACATCTTTCTTAATACAAACATGATTACAAATTATTTTCTATCTATGTATGAAAATTTTCATTTCCTGTTTCTATTTCACATTCTAGCAAATTAGTGCTTGCCCATGAAAATGGATAGTTATTTTACCACTTATTTGTCACATAACTGTATTTTGACATTTAAAGACATCAGATAAAATTAAGGGATAAAAGAGAGAAATAATTGAAATCATTCCTCATTAAAGCACATTTTTCCATTTAAAAGTTGCAATAACAAAATCATAAAGATTACCAGTTCAAGATATGCCAAGTTCATGCAGTGAAAGAAATGACTTTAATAACATCTACCATTGACTATATTATCTTATTGATCTTAGGCCGGACTCCAAGCCTAAGCTCAAGATCCAGGTCCTCCATGGTATTAGAACCAACTCCAAGCACCTCAGATTGAAGAAGATGATGTCTTTCACCAAAATTAGGCTCAGATTGAAGAAGATGATGTCTTTCACCAAAATTAGGCTTGATGAAGAACGGAATGAAGAAAGGAGATGTCAAGCCCTTTTTCTGCCTCTTGCTGCTGATCGCTTCCTCCTCGTTGCCACCGGAGTCCGACGAGCTCAAACCCATGTTGGGTTTCTCAAATTTCTTATGAATTTGACACACCATTTCACCAGCCACATTAGAATTAGGGTTAGGGTTAGAAACCAAGGTGCAAACCTGAGATGGGTATTGTTTAAAACTTGAAGATTGTTGTTTCAGTCTGGCTCTATCCCTTCTATGGACATTCATGTGACCACCTAAAGCTTGAGCTGACCTGAATTCTCTCCTACAAAAGCTGCAAGAATAAGATCTTGGAGGCCATATACAGCCTCCCAAAGCAGAAGCTGAGTCTTCTGCAAAGGCCAGTTCTTCCCACGAATCAGTGCCACTTGTTTTCCTTCTAGGCCACATCCAATACTTGGTCTGTTCCATCAGAGTCGAATCAAAAAGTTCAGAAGACTGAGATGTGGGGTGTAAGAAGCTTAGAAGGATAGAAGAAAGAAAAGCATCAATATATCCCAAGTGGGAGATGTGGAAAGCAACATGAGAATCTGTGTGAGAGAGAAACGAGTAGCTGAAAAAGTCTCAGCAAGGTTTGGATGGGAAGGTGTGTGGGGTATTTGAGTCTAGAAATCTAAAATGATTTTTAGTGAGGAAACTCTAGTTTATAGCTCGGTTTTGTTGTCTGCTGTGTCATGCAGTCTTTCAATCCATCATCTCATGAGAATTTTGTATCATAATTTGGCAAGTGGAATGCCAGTGTTGTTATTGTGAAATAATAAAATGGTTTGGTATTTCTCTCTAAAGGAGAGACCATTTATTTATAAGAGAAATCAAATATATCATCAAATTCTAATATAGTAAGATATTGTAGATAAGGTAGAAATCAAATCTAATCCTATCTTTAACATTGGAAATCAAATCTAATCCTATCTTAACACGCCCCCGCAAGCTGAAGCGTGGGAAATAATGTGAAGCTTGGAAAACGTCGAGAAATGGCACATTGACTGGCCAAAGAAAAGATGAGCGTGCAGAACTGACTACAACGATGAATTGGCAGCACATTGATTGACTGCATAGATGAATTAGCAGCGCACTGACTGGCTGCGAAGATTTGTTGGAGACGACATCGGGCTACAGAGTGGCTGTAGGTGGCGAGCGTAAAAAAAAAAAAAAATAAAATAAAAATAAATAAATAAATATATATATATATATATTGAGAAGAGAAGCGGAAGAACATTAGTGGGTTGTGATCTATGGCTCCTCCCTCTGCCGAAAAAATGTTACCGGTAGAGGGAGAGGAGAAATTGTTGAATCTGAGCGAGGACCCTAGGATCAAACAACGCTTTGATACCAGGTGAAATAATGAAATGGTTTGTGTTTCTCTTTAAAAAGATGGAAATCAAATCTAATCCTATTTTTAACATTGGAAATCAAATCTAATCCTATCTTAACAGTTATACACATGGATACGTAGGTCCTACAAAGTGCCCAATATCTAAACTACTCATCTATTGTGCCCCATTATTGTTGGGTCATAGCCCTAACCCATTAGATAGGGATGAAACCTAGGTTGGGTTTTAATTTGATCCACATGACTCGATATGAGAAATCAATGAGTTTGGGTTATGCATTTGTAGATTTCAGTTTGGGTCGGCTTTGGGAAAAAAATCATATGAAATTCAGGTTGGGTTATGTTGAGAAATTTTAAATCAACCTGACTTGATCTGACATAACCCGACTCGACTCGAGTGCATCAAGTTATAAAACAATAGTGATTAGAGCTGAAACTGGGGTGGGCTAGCACTCGAGTTGAGTTGGTTCCAAAATTCAAGTTGGGTCAAGTTGAGTAATTCGGGTTTGATGGGGTCACGTTTAATATGTTTTGACATGGGTTGGATTGGGTTTATTAAAACACGATCCGACCCACTTGAGTTTCAGCCCTACAAATAGAGAAGCACTTTGGGACATCCCATTATGAATGGTACATTTTAGAATAGAATTTATGTCAATAGATCTTGTTTACGAGAGAGATTGGGAATAGAAAAGAAAGTATTTATGTGGATGATGTCTAGATAGAGCGCAGTTTGGATAAGTGGGTTGAGTTGAGAGTCTAATTTTAACCGGTTCAATATTATATTTGGGTTATTATTTTTTCACTCAATTCATATTTTAGTTGTCTACTGGGTCATCCATAATCTAACTTATTTTTAAAACTCCATTTTTTTTTAATACTTTGTCCACTAACTTCAAGTCGGTGTTTAAGGATTCAGTCTCTCTCACTTTTTAACAACATTACCAAATATGTTTATCTTACTTCCAAAGTCTAGGCTTTTATAGATATGTCTAAGATCCAGTGTTAGACTTAGTGGTGTCAATGGATTGGGACAGATTTATTTTTGTCAATGGATTTGGTCAGATTTCGATTGGATGAGTCCAACTCATGTGCAAGACCTCAATTCAAATTCAACATGTTTATGTATATGTTGATTTTGTTTAATTTTTTTTACCAATATGTTTAATGTAAATCTACTCTCTTTTTTCTCATCAAATTGTATTTTGAAAGTTCAGATTAACTCAACTCATTTATTCAATAAATAGACGCGAGTCAATTCTTATATTAAATGTATATTAAATGGGTGAGAAACTCAATTCAGCCAATTCTTAGTATGTGCAAAGTGTTATCCCTCGCAGGTAGACATGTGACTCACCAAATGAGGTAATGATATGTCTATTAGAAAACTTTTTCAGCCAAGTCATATTTCTTGAGCTCTCTATATTTTGAAAAGCTTATATTACTTTTTTACATCTTTAAACGTTGTGGTTTAAAAAAATATAATTTAACTGATTTAATTAAAGTAATTTTTTATAGATAAAATCATTTATTCAATTCATCTAGAATTGACAAATTACACAATGAATCCTTATCCCCCTCCTTTCTTTCATCAAAGCAAAAAGCAAATGAAACCTTTATTAATCATTTTGAATTGGATTGATCTTTGTTGTAAATGATAAATGGAGAATTGATGTACACAAAAATAATATATTGGAGTCCAATATGGCATTTATAACCACTTGATGGGATACAAAGTTTGCAATTGGAAATTTTTGCAAGGCAATTGCATAAATGTTGTTCAAAGATTTAAACATTTGATTATTTAAGAAGATAAATCATGTAATTCATGATTAACTTGTTAATTTTTTAAGATATAAGTCGTGTGATACAAACTATAAATTATCTATTTTTTCAGCTCTAGACAATTTACGGTGTCACCAAGGTAACATACCAGAAATCCTTTATTCTCATTTCTTACTGTCTATCCACGAAGGTGACAATAAACTTCATGAGTTGTAGACTTTGTCCTTTAATTTTTTAATAATAATGATAGAATGATGATGTCAAAGTTCACCTCCTATTATTATTATTTTTTAAGGCTAATCATAGAGCAGGTGGTCCTATCTCTATCTTTAAACCTTCTTTTCATGGACATTTTAAGAAAATTAAATTGATAGTTAAATGAAAATAACAACCACAAGTTCTGTTTTTCTTATTTAAGTATTATGAAATTATCTTAGTTAAATAATTTAGATTAATTAAATCCTAAACCCTAAATCCTGAACAGTTCATATCAATATATATATATATATATATATGAGTCCACATCCACAAATTACATACTAAAAATTCTCTGGGAAGAGAAGGGAGCAAAAACCCTAGTTTTTCCTACTTTCGACATTTATGAATGTGACTGGCAATATTCAAAATTTGTGGCTGGTTTCTTGACGTATATGGGATATTAAATAACTGAAAGAAAGACTTACATAGACGTAGACAACTTCTAGACCATTATGATTATTTATATGTGAATTATTGATTAAAAAATCATTAATTTATTTGTCATTTATCCAGTGTCACATATGTAAAACCATAAGAGATCTCCATATATTTATTCAATTATTCCCTTTATTCTAAGCAAGAAGTGTTAATAAAGAAACAAGCCAACCTTGATTGATGCATTCTTTGACTAACTAGTGAATGTGTTTGGAATCATTGAGTCATCTCTTAAAGATTAGGTCAATATGTGAAGTCAATTAAGGCATTCTTATTGAAGTGACTGGCCATGTAGAAAAAGGGAAAAATCTATTGTTAGTCCAGCTTAAGGTAGGACCTACCATATTTGGCTATTTCCATATCTTTTCACGCGCTAATGATATTGATAAGGAAACTTCATTACGATGACTTCTATGATAATTAAGAATTCAATTTAGAAAGTGGAGGTCTTATGTTTAATTCGCGTTTTATCTTAAAGAGTCACTTTCCATTGAACTTATCCGGTGTTTGTGGATTGGAAGGTTTGTTAAACACACGAGTAAAACACATTCTTAAAAATCACTTAAAAGGAGAGAGTGCCCGTGTATTTATAAACTCCAAGACTCAAAGGTCCAATGGCGATATGGGACTTCGCTAACACTTTCCCTCAGTGCACATGTCAAGTACGGCCCCTAAAACACTCATACAAAATAGATACACGTCAACCATGAATCCTTATTCTCTTCTGAGTCATTTTATACTGTTTTAATATATATACTTTCCTAAAAAGATTATAATGAGAATTCATAGAGCTTCAACTCGTTTTTTTTTTATGATCAAGGTATCAAGACCTCTTGGAGCATCAAACTAATTTCCAGGACACGTGCACGCCTTCCTACCCATACACACCAAGTAAATCTATTGGGAGCGACTCTTTTAGAGTGGAGTGAGAATCAAACTTAAGATTTTCGCTTCTTGGGACTGGTTATTAGCCATCATTCTAACCTCCTTTGGGTTTCGACTCTACTTGACTCTTCTTAGATATCAGAAACTCAAACTGTTCATAGATATCCCCTGTTTTGGAGTTGTTGCCTCAGTAAAATTGGACTACTTGGATGATTCGGACCACCCCAGATATCATGTACCTATACTTTTCAATGAATTCAAAGTCTGCAAAAAACGGTGTCGACGGGGTTACTCAGAGCACCTTTTTTTCTCGGACTATTAATGGCTCCCTCCTTTTGGGACAGATATTGCGTCGTAGACTTTTCCTGTTTTTGGTTTTCTTTGTTTTTTTATCTGTTCTTTTTTTGGGTGGGTGGCCTAATTCTCATAGGCTCCCTCTCATTTTTCTTTTACTTTTATTTTTGTACTGATATCTTTGTTTAATGAAAATCTACTGTTAACTGTTTCAAAGAAAAAATTCAAAGTCTGCAAAGAAAATGCAAGATTTGTGAGGTTGTCAGCGTAAAAAAAAATATCCAATACTTTATCAATCATCATCAAGGATTAAATACGTACATGAAACGAAAATAGGATTGACTGTGAACATAAAATAGTTTCAAATGGATTCCTCTGTTTTGTTTCAAATGTCAATAAAATTCAGAAGACTTTTCTCTGCTATGATCTATCCCAATTCTTCAAAATATGAGACAAGTCAGTGTCACACGACATCCGATACTTCAATTCTGCATTTAAAGCCCTTGGCCCTGTTGTATGGATGGAATATATTGTTTATCAATGCAGTTTCTGCATATTATTAGTTCACTTGTATAAGCGAAGTGTTGAGAGAAAACACCTTTTCTTCTAAAGAAGTAATATTGAAAAGAAAATAGAAGAGAGAAAATTAACATAAAGAATCAAACTATAAAATAGAGATTTTCGTAATTCTCTTTCCGTACGTTCACGAGTTTAACACAAATCCACTGTACTCAAATGCAAGAAATCGAAGGAGAGACGGCTCTTACTTTCGTTATAATTTTGTTACTCTCTCTCATCGAAAACGGCATTATATACCACAGGTGTACAAAAGTATAAAGTGAAAATTACAAAATTGCCCTTTATGCATTCTATCTTCCTTTCCGAAGAACCATTCTGACTGATAATTTGTTAGAGCAAGCAGAATGTTCTAATTCTATGTTCTTCTAGGATTGGTGTAAGATACTGCCTAAAATCAGTACTGAACATGCACATAGAAATAAATAGATTCCAACCTTTCTCCTTTTGTTATTTTCTGATTCATCTTATACCTTTTAATATATATATATATTGAATTTACGTGTGGAAAACCGCAGGATACTCAGTGTAAAAACCTCCACGGGTAGACCCCTACCCCTAAGGCACACTAAGGTTAGGCCATGGGGTTCGAACCCATGACCTCCCGCTTCCTAAGACGAGACGTAACTAGCTGAGCTACACCCATGTGGGTTATTTAACTTATATTTCATACAGTTGTTATGTAAGATTAAATAGTTGGAGTTTATTTTCTTAGATATTAGACAAAGTGTTTCTAGGTATGTTCTCTAGCTGGATGATTCCAACCAAGTGTCATGGGCTTCTCATAATTCTCGAAAGAGTTTGATGCCAGTTAAAAGAATGAGTTTCTTAACAAATATGATAAAGAACAAAATCACATGTTTCCATGAACTGATTTTGAAGTTTGATTGTTATTCTGTATTTGCACTTCTCGTGCCTTCTTCTCATTAATATATTAATCATTCAAAAAAAATTAAAGTTTGATTGATCATGAACATAAGATAGTATATGTTCATCTAGAGTTTAGACTGCTAACGTGGTTGTCTTGGGCGTTTTTTCCCCTTTTGATGCAAGGTCTAGATTGTGTTGGTTTGAAATTCAGCAAAATAAAATGACATGAGAGATTAGAACATGATTTATTAGATTTACTATTTTGTTTCAAATGTCAAAGATGCTCCATAAGATTCAAAGTTCATTTCTACCATTCTCCTGCACCCTGATACTATTTGAAAATAAAAAAATCACGATGCAACAAACACACAAGCAATCATGCGAAACTACCACAAAGATTTACATATCTTGACGTTATACCTACGTCTACAGTGAGATAGGAGCAATTTTACTATCTTCGAGAATGGGTCACCATGTACTCGTGATGAGTCTTGTACCCCTAGAAAACCCTCAAAGATAGATTATATAGGCAATTCCTGACAACGGATTACGAAAGTAACGCTGAGAATCCCCTAATTAAGAACCAGTATCTGGCATGGTTTAGAACGCTGCATGATATGAGACATCTTCACAACTAATACTTCAAATAAGTAACATGTTGGTGTCATACCATGTCAGATACTTAGAAGTTCACACAAAATCTTCCTCCTTTGCTTATCCACAGCCTCATTAGTTGACCCTTACATTTGGAGATACTTTCATCTTCTTTATTATGATTATTATTATTGCAATAATATATAGGAAATACCATGCTTACAAAGACTTTATGATGGCAAGAACATTCTAAAGGATGGCTTCGACCATTCCGGATACTCCCCCACACACACATATAAAAATAACATAAAGATATAAATAAATATTTATCCATGTACCCATCATTCATTTCCAAGTCAATTACTCTTTAATCTATATTTCTTCACTAGATTGCAACTGATGTTATCTCTAGCATTTTAATACTTTTTTTTAATGTTTATAAACTTGGTCAAATAAAATGACTTCAAGAATTTTATAGTGAGATTAAACAAATACACTATTTTCTTTTCCGGTTCGATGGTCACTCTGACACTTGCAGGTAATGTATCAATATCACATCATGTCTATCCTTAACTTAATAGTCATTTGATGCTTTAAACTTGCAAGGACTGCGTGCATTCGGAGTTTACCGCACACTTTCGTACTCAGGGAAAGGTGGGGTCTTGGGGTTCTCCATGATGTAGAACTGACCACGAGGCACGATATTGTCTGCTTTGACCAACTCAGAATCTACTAGGTCAGGCCCATAGTTTTATTTTCCAACACATGAAAACGCGTTATGTTTAAGAAAAAGAAAATCCACCTTATACTCAAGACTCTAGACACTTACTCTTTCAATGTGAGACTAATACCCAATCCAAAATCCACGAGTCTAACAAGCGGGACTCCTCACCGCCAGTTCAACCTGAAATCCATCAGACCCCGCATCACTCCGTCATAAAAAAGATTTTATGTATTAAAAGAATCTCTGTCTGTCATATCCATGGCATATCTTGTTGTATCCATGCATCTTAAGTGCAATTGTATAGGAGCAGTACATTCATTTTCTTTTTCATAATTTTTACATATATTCTCATTGACAAATTTGTAAGGAGAAAATTCCACAGAGATGCAAGATAACATGTACGAAAACAACAAGCCAAGGGTCTCATTTCATCAAAGAATTTTTTTTATTTGTAATTTACAAACAAGACAATATTTTCTCAATGAATTCTGATCTCTAATTGGCATTAGGAGTTTCCAAGGATGACCAAAGACTAATTAAACCAATCCACTGTCAACAAGGTTCTAGAAAAGCTTGATTCCCTAGTAAGACATGGTCAAGGAATGAGAAATTCTGCCATTCTCTCTGTTACTGAAATTGACTGGAAAACATGATGCTAAGTTGTGATGGGTACATCTGGGTAAGCCTTCGGAGGAAGCAGAGGAGCCAATTTTGACCGTTTCTAATTATAATTAATATTTAACAAGCTTAGACTCCTAATCATGAATCTTCTTTTCAACACTGCTTGAAAAAAAGTTCTCCTTGAGCTGAAAAATGATAAAACAAACAGAAGTAGCAGAGACAGAGCATACAAACTGAAGATTATTATAGTGTGTAAATGAGAGAGTCAAGCTTCTACAAGAAATAGGATATAATTTATAGATAAAGTTGGAAACATACAATGACTAAACTCCAATTATTAGTTTCATTAGTTGCGGCACCTAAATACTTTTATAAAGATATGGACTCTAAATGATCATTGAAATGAGTATTTGGGAAGTTGGCCTGACGGTCAAGATGCATGTTTAATGAATCAGGGTCTTGAGTTTGATTCACGTTCAACTCCAAGAGGACACTACCTATAGACTTAACTAGTGTGTGTGGATTGGGAGGTTTATACATGTTTCTAGGATAGGGATACCCATGTAATCTAAAAACAAAATGAGGATATGCATAATATTTTGGATGAGTATTTTCTAAGTTCATACTAAGGATGAATCTCGGGTGGGTTGGGTCGGGTTTTAATAAACCCAACCCAATCCATGTCAAAACTTATTAAACCCGACCTGACCCGATCCGAACTGAATTTCTAATTCGACTCAATTCAAGTGCTAGCCTGACCCAACGCAACCTGAGTTTTAGCCCTAATTGCTATTGTTTTATAACTTCGTGCACTCGGGTTGAGTCGGGTCACGACAGATTGAGTCGGTTTTATTTTAAATTTCTCAATTCAACTCAATCCAAATTTCATACGGGTTCTTTTTTCCCAACCCAACTCGACCTGAATATACAAATACATAACCCAAACCCACTATCTCTCGAGTCAAGTTAAAACCCGACTCAAGTTTCATCCCTAGATGGTACTTTGATTAGCGGGTCAGGTTAGTGGGTCAAATTCTATATCACTCACTCACATCCAACCCATTATTATATAGGTATCTGTTTTCCCACATCGGATTTGGTTCAGTTGGCACATCTCTTTTGACATGACCACCCATCTGCCACCAATCCATACACTGCACAAATCCGAGTCGTTTGTCTATTTCTTTGAGAAAATTAATTCCGCATAAAAAATTATATTTAGATTTGATTCACTCTTCTGATAAGCACTATGAAATCTAAGTATTATATTTAGCAATAGAAATTAAACGTTTTAATTATTTCATCAAAACTTTTATTTTCATTAAAAATGAATAAAATATTATCTCGCCAAATGAGAAACAGCTCGTAAATTTTCTGAAAGAGAGCTATAGTCTTCATTTATCATAGCTAGAAAATGATAAAAAGCTCATTCCTCATTAGTTTTTAAGTGTTTGAAATTCTTTCTATTAATTACCACCTGATTTTTTTTTATTATTATTAACTATAAAACATTTTAACACGTGTGGCATCTTGACCACCTTAGTGGGTCAACTTCTCAATATGTAATATTCTATATTAATTTTTTTATTTTTAGTAGAATTTAGACTAAAATCATAAAGGGTTAGGGGATACAATTTAGATAAAATTTGGCAAACTAAAATCATCACATACTTGCCTGTATATCTCACCTACCTTATCGTGTAAGTTAGGCCCATTTCTATCGGGCTCACTTTATCAAACAGCTTGTATTTGAAACGGCCCAGTTGAATCGATTGCAGCCTCTCTCTTTGGACTAACAGCCTCACTTATACAGGTGTGGGGCAGCTACTGGGCTCGGCTTTACTTCTATAGACAAATAAAAGAAGTCTTAGCCCAAAACCTGGCCCCATTTAAGGAATTTTTGTGAGTCAGGATTCTTGGATCCGGAACTTTGGGGTTTATTTAATTACCAACCTAGAATTCTCTTTTGGTGAACGATGAATCCCAAAATGAGAATTATGAAATCATTCAAAATTCCAATGTTAGGCTTTAGGCTTCAGCATTAATCAGCGGTATAAATCTCAACCAAATCTATGCATATTAGCCAGAGAAAAAAGAAATCGGCCGAATATCGATTGTGGGCTCGGCCGATATCTCGGCCGGTATATATATATATTTTTAAAACAACCTTTTTTTTTAAATGATTTTTTTCAGAAAAAAAAAGCCACCGAGATTTCCATGGCATTAATACGTACAAGTCCAGTCAGATGAGTAATAAGGCTATAAATGAATACTGAGCCCATTTTTCTTGGGACAGGCCTCTCTGGGCTTGTGGGTTATCGGTCCAAACTGCATCCCTAGTGGAAAGCTCTTCCTTCCCAACACTACCCTGCATTAGATACATTTGACTAAAACATCTAATCTAGAAGATAAAACTGATGAATTATCAGGTCTTGATCTTAAACTTTCGATGTAGAACTTGTATTTTCTTGGGTTGGTACTAAAATTGGCTGGTGAGATTAGTGGGTCGTTTATTTTAAAATTCAGTCCAAATTCAATTCATTTATTAAATAGGTTTCGAACGACTTTATCTAAAAACTTTCTCTTTTATAGTTAAGATAATTAGATCAAGGTGAAATTTGATAAACTAAAATCATCACATGGTTGCTTGAATATCCCACCTTACTGCCATGAGTTGGACCCATTTGTATTGGGCCTCACTTAATCAAACGTGTCTTCCAAACTCTATTTCGACACTTAAAAATGGACTGGTGTGATCCGTTGCAGCCTCTTTCTTTGGACTTTTCTTTAGTAGGCCCATTAGTTGACAGTCAGGCTTCACTACTTCTAAGCTGCTTACCGCGAGTTCACCTATTAGGCCTGATATCAGGCCTAAACCTAGTCATGGTATTTATTATGAGGACAATACTTGTGCTTAATCCAGGCCTCAATAGACAAAAACAAATCTTAGCCCAAAGCCTGACCCATTTTGGGCCTGTTTGGTAGTCGTGAATTCTTTCAACATTAGACAATTTTGGCATTTTTTACTGCCATACTATTGCCAAAATTTCTTTTTGTGCTAATTGATAATTCAATTCACTCTTTTAATTGCCTGCTTCTATACATACAAATCTTTTCATCCTGCCCTTTTTTTTTCAATACGACTCGTGCCCATGAATTCATTGATGCATTTGTGGCTAGAACATATGGGCCTTCAATGTTGGTTCTAGAGTTGAGAGATGTTGGGCCTCTTCCTTTAGTTGTTGGACCGTCTCTTGTCTTTTTCTTTTCTTCTGAATGGTTCTTCATGCATCACTTTCCTGATTTGCTTAGATTTTTGAAATACTGATGGAACAAGAAATTTGTTAATTTTACTGATGATGTACCGATGTATATACAGTAAAGCCTCTATAAAGTATAACTCTATAAAGCTATAATCTGTCTAAAATAATATCAGCGGATAGTCTTGACCTCAGGCCCATACAAAATGTAATAAATCTCTTTAACTTGTTACTCAATACATTCAGAATAAAAATATATTTTTCCAACCATTTTGTAAAGTAATATTCCATATATTCAAAATACAAAACTACTACAAAAGTGACTATGAACCTCACAAATACTTTGAAAATGACCCTAAGATAATTTGTTTCCAGATCTTACCAAAGTGCTAGGGTTTCTTACTAGTCTTGAGAGTTGCAAACAGAGATGATCCAATGACGATGATGGGCGACAATCTGTCTTTCAGACAACAATGATTGATTGAGCAGAAAGAGAAGGAAAAAGGAAAATAAAATGATTTCAGCCGGAATGATTTTTTACGATGAGTGAGATTTTAAGGAGTTTTTTTTGTAAAGGAATATTGAATGTCAATTTGGTAGACCTTTTAATTAAATAAACACTTTTAATGTAATATATGTACCATAGTCTCAGCTATATTACATTATAGAGGTTTTACTGTATTATAAAATAAAGATCTCCTAAGAATAGTTTTTATAAAACTTTCGTGAAAAAAGCCAATGGGTGCCACCTGAGCCCGTATATATTAGTGGGTTTAAAAGGCGTTCACTTGTATATAGTACTTATAAAATTTTCTTCTTGATTAGATAAGAGAAGTCATATTTTTTAAAGTTCACAAATTTCACATTTATCTAAGGGTGGAAATTAATTGGAATAGATTAATGAATTTTAAAAGTCAAACTAATGTCAAATTGAGTACGAATGCAATCACATAATATAGATGGGAGGTAGGTGTAAGGGAGGAATTCAATCTATTAGAAATTTGTTAATTCACACTATTTTTTGAAAACGGGTGTGTAGGGAAAGAAAAGTTGAGTGTCTACTTGGGCAGTTCAATTTCTGTGTATGATTTGCTAGATTGATGGGGAGCAACTTAATAGATGAGGAGAAATGGAAAACCTTATGGTATGGAGGTGCATTTCATTTATGCAAATTTAAAAAGTTAGTAATGGAATTGAGATTAATCTAAAATGAATTTCAATTTTTCAATTTAGTAGCGATATTAATTTGAAATTGTTTTAAATTAGAGTAGCTCAATTGGTTGCCTCCCGTCTTATGAAGCAGGAGATTGTGGGTTTGAGCCTCCATGGTCTAACTTTAGTGTGTTCTAGGAGTAGTGAGCTCACCCATAGAGATTTTACACTTGGTATTCTATAGTTTTTTACACATAAATTAAAAAAATAATTCAATTATGGGAGGTTAGATAAGCGTGACAAGAGTGAAAAGCACGATCTATAAAGATAAAGTTGATTCCATTTAAGTAAAGTTTTACTCCTTTTAAACTAATGTGAGATATCCAAAGATAATGAAAAAAGTAACAAAAAACAGAGAAACTTCTCTCTATCTAAAGGCTGCTCTTTAAATTTTAAAATCATTCATGTATTTTTTCATGAAATTGTGGAAAATGATAAAAACAACGTGTGTACAATTTGAGCTTCATTTAATTATTTTATTTTATTTTTTACTTTAGGCTTTAAAATGCTAATTACAATAAGGCCGCCCATCCTAACACGGGAGTTTTCTGTCACGAGATACGGATTTTCAAAATTTTAAGTGAAAAGCATATTTTACCCTTCATCTTCCATCTTCCGTATCTCTTTGAAAAGCAAATGGTTAGCGGTGTACCTACTTTTGAATCGAGCGGTACACTGATAATTTCGAGCGGTGCACCGTTCAGTATTTCACTGACCAAGCAAACATTAACGGTGTACTACTTTTGAACCGAGTGGTGCACTCATAATTCGGCACCACTCAGTATTTCACTGATAGTTTTCAAAAACTTAATGCACAGTATCTCTTCTAAAACTTTGAAGTTATTTTTTAAGCACTGTATATTTCCAAAATTTTTCAAATTGAATATCCGGACTAATTACAATAACCTGGTAAAAATACTTTAAGACTTCAAGGTTTTTTGACACTCCTAAATGTTTAAAACACAGTGTTTTACAAATAAGGGTATCCCTAGACTGTGCCGAAACACATTTGAGAGTGTCAAAAGACCTTAAATCTTAAAGTATTTTTATCAGGTTATCGTAATTAGTTCGGATATTCAATTTGTAGAAAGTTTAGAAATACACAGTGCTTAAAAAATAATAGTTTATATTGCAAATGCTAGAGAAATGCATAGTTAAATAATAAAATCTCCTTTAAAACTTTAAAGTTATTTTTTAAGTTTAAGTTAGAGTGGCTCAATTAGTTGCCTCCCGTCAAAATGTTCCATAATTTCTTTAGAAAAATGACACTTATTATTTTGGAGGAGAATTTTTTTTTTCTCAATTGAATGTTGATTAGAGACCCATGTGATATATTTAAAGACCCATGATTATGATAAATAAAATATACTTTTAGATTAGATTATATATAAAATTTATTTTCACATAATCATTTTTATTTATATAAATTTATGAAAGTGGATAAACAAACATTAAGGTTTTTATAATTTGTAATTTAACTTGGTGTGTCGTAAGAATATTGGATTCACTTGTAGAAATTTTATATTAGATAATCTCAATTCAAGAGTCATCCCTACTTAAAAATAATCCCTCCTCTATGCTCTATGTAACCTCTCTAAAATTTATCCCTTATCCAAATGCAATCTTTGCGTTTTTGCCTTTGCGTTTTGGATAGAAGTAAATTTTGAAAGTGTTACATAGGTGGGTAATACGAAAACTCCTCCTTTTTAACATGTCAGAAGAGTCATGAATAAAATTTGAGGGAGACTCAAGTCTTGGTATTTGAGGACATTGTACAGTCACATATTTTTTTATATTATATATAAAAATAATAAAGATAATGAGCTAATAAATTTTGATCCTTATGTTATCTGATTATTTTAGCTTTTTTTTATTTTACTTTAGACCTTAGAAAAAAAAATTTATATTGTAAAGATAAGATGATTAAATGAAATAGTTTCTATAAATTTCATTGACTATAAATTTATAGTCTTCTTACTGAAAAGTGAAAATTAATATGCAGTCTTTCTAGAGCTATCCATTATTTTATTTTTTTCCTTTTTAACGCTGTTGCTTTGTTTTCATACAGACAAGTTGTGTATGAATCTAACTATGAGCATCCAGTACAGTGACCATATGGTCAGCCGTGTGGTGTTGCCTGTGAGTGGAGCCTACATCAATGTTTGTTAAATGGCTGACCACAGATTATATAAGTGTAGTCAGCCATTTAACATTCTCTCTCATACTTTTCTTTCTCTCTCATTTTATATATATATATATATATATATATAACTTGTATATAGTTTTTGATTTTTTTTATTTTCTCTTTTTATTTATTTATTTGATTATTTTGGAATTTTTTTTGTTTTTGGGTATAATTTGTATATTAGGGCAAATAATTATTTTTTACTTTACTTTATTATTTTATTTTTTTACAAAAAAAATATAACTCTTTACCTTTTGTTTTTTTTTTTTCCTTTACATTTGTAAACAAAATATATGAGAAGCAAAAAATTAAAATTATTCGGTACAAAAATTAAAATTATAGCTATTGAGAAACAAAAATATTAAAAATAATATTTTATTCATCGCAAACAATATGAAAAATTACATTTCTAAAAATATTCTCTTTACACTTCTTCGTTACCAAATTTATTCTACAAATGTTCTATGAGATCTCTCCTAATATCCAGATTATTATTTGTATTACGAATCCTGGTAAGCCGGTGAAAATGTGTGCCGCTGCAAATGATCATATGTAATGTATTTTTATTTATGCTAGAGTGTGTAATGTTTTTTTAATTTATTTATTTCCATATCACAAATATGTATGTCTTTTTAATTTATTTAATTTCTTGTGAGAAAATATGTACGTTTTGTTAATTTATTTAATTACTTGTGAGAAAATATGTATGTTTTGTTAATTTATTTAATTACTTGTGAGAATATATATATGTTTTGTTAATTTATTTAATTATTTGTGAAAAATATATAATATCTTTATATTTATTTTCTTTTAAATTTATTAAAAAATATATATAAAATAATAATAATAAAATATTAAAAAGTAATTATTCTATTTAACACTGAATCGTGCAATGAAATTGATTAAAAATTATAAACAATCATATAAAAAAATATTATTTAATTATATAACTAGTTAAATTATCTGACGTAATTAGCCACAATTACATTTACCCTACCGCTGCCCTAAGCTGATGTGACTTGTCTCTGAAGGCGCGTGGACGGTTCAGATTTCAAGGGATTTACTTTTTACGAAGTTTAGGGAGACAGACAGTCTTATTTTGTCTGGATTTGTACTAAGGGTCAAGAAACTTCTTCTTTTTTGACTTTGAGGTTTTGCTTGAACGGGTAAATCCCTCTTTCGTAATTAAAGGAGAGGTACAAAAATCTCTAACAGCCCTTTATCCGTACAATATTGTTCACTCTTGTTTATACTGTTCACAATTTTACCTTGGATCTGGTTGAACTCACAGACTCGAAACGTATTGCATCTCATTCAACCTTTTAAATTTTTTGCTTCTGGACAGTGTAAGACTTTTTCTCTCACATCCACCTCCTACCAGCTGTTGGCCACGGTTGGACTGACACTGGTCCATTTCACTGATTTTTCAGCCCTGTGGGCTAGGCCTTCTGTGCCTCTGAGATAGAGTCATCACAAAATTAATTTTTTATCCCTTCTTTTAAAATTTTTAAAATCCTTTTCTAAAGAGGAATTTTCATATTACCTACCTTATGCAACCCTTTCAAAATTTACCTTCTATCTAAATGCAAAGAGTTATCTCTAACTACGGATTACTTCAAAAAATATAAAATTACTCTGTATCAAGTTAATCAATTTGTATCTGATTTATATGAATTGAAGAGTTTATACATGAGATTAGTCTCATCTGTAATATAATATGGAAATACTAAGATAAAAAAAAAAAAATCTGACTCTTTCTAGTGTTTTGTAGGCAAGCTGTGGTGGAGGAGCTAGCAGCTTTGAAAGCATCAATTCATACGTGCTCCCACAGCAAAGAAGATCTGGACCGTAGCCTATCTCAATGGAAAGAGTTACGTTTCAATTTCTCTGGATCGATATGTGATTTGGAATCCAAGTCAGATCGAGAGAGGCTAATGGAGGAAGTGTCTTCCATCTTTGGTGGGAAGCTCCATATACTCGTAAGATTTTTATTCTTTCATATTTTGTTTTTTTTTTCTCCTTTTAACTATAAAAAATTTTAAATAACTTTTTTATAATCAAAGTCGTAAGGTTTTTTAATCGATTAATCTTCAAGACATAAACAAACCTCTCTAAAAAAAATTTAAATATAACTTTCATGTGAGTCTACATGCCATTCGAATATCAATCTCAACATACAATTTTTTACGATTACAAAACATGTAAACCATACTTGAATGTATATGGCCAATTCAGTCATATATCATTGAGATCTTGGTCTACACCCAGGGCCGATATATCGGTGAGATCTTAGTCCTATATTTTTCTTTTTAAATTTTTTTGATTGAGTCAATACAATCTTGTTGATATATAATGGATAATCTAATATGATGTGTATTGATGATATATTGATATTTAAGCTATTAATTTAAGGTACACCTCAAAAGTTTATCACCTAAATTTGAGGTTCACTTGATTAATTCAATTCATTTTAAGCAATTTTTAATGAATGTTGTAACCCATCTTACTTTTGCTTACTATTGAATTAAATATTTCAAAATATAAATATATAAAATATGTAATTCTAGAGTTTACTATCAACATTATTCAATGAGCATAATACTACAATTTTTTTTTTTTAAAAAAAACCAATGTTCTTCATTTGTCCTCTGTATTACACGGGTTAATTTATAATCCGACCTGATTCAACCTGGATTGATAGGTGAGGTCCAAATTACATATTTATTGGATCTTTAAAAATGAATTGCATTATGGGTAGATGAGATGAAAGTCGGGTTACCATATTGGGTTGAGTAAAAATAAATAAAAAATACCAATTAAAATTTAACATGAGTCATGATAAAATTGACTCTCAACCTGACCCGTGTTGAATAATAGAATAAAAATGAGGTAAAAAAAGAGAATTGATGGAGAAAAGATTGAATGAGAAGAATTCTTCTTTTCTCTTAAAATATATTCATTATATTTTACTCTGTAGTTTTGTACATTATTAAATAGAAAAAGAGGAGGCAATTATGTTGGCAAAAAAGGAAAACATTAATTACAAGTTCACTATGTAAATACATTGAACTTGGACACTGTCGTAAATACATTGAACTTGGACACTGTCTGTCCAGAAATGAGTCCCAAATTAAGTCGGGTCCCACAACAACCCGTTTACTCAAGTTGCACTCCTATTCTTAGAGTTGAACCATCAAAGGCCCTCATTGATGATATAGACATATGTAGTCATTTTTCTAATTTTACATGGTATCAGAGTTAAACGATCTGACCATAGGTTATTCGTGAATGGCCTAAAGTCTTCACTCGGTTGACTAGTCACCATCAGCCACTCATAGTGTATATTTCCTTAGTTGTAAGCTTCTCTAATCACGAGATTGTAGATTTATTTAATTGGTTTTTTGATTTATTATTTTCTTTCTTTGGGAATAAGAACTTGTATATAGTGGGCATTAATGATATAATTATGAAGTCATTTTTTCCAATTTCTACACTTGGTAATGAATTTTTTTTTTTACTTGATTATTTGGCTATAGATAAACAATGCTGGGATGAGTATATGGAAGACCTCCACTTTGGATTTTACTGCTGAAGAATTCTCCAAAATCATGGATGTCAACTTCACTTCTGCCTATCATCTTTGTCAACTTGCTCATCCTCTTTTAAAAGCATCTGAAAAAGGGAATATTGTATTCATCTCCTCTGCTTCTGCTGTGGTTGCAATGTCTGTAGGATCTGTTTACCCAGCAAGTAAAGGTAATTCTGTTTCTTCTTTATACCATGCCAGATTTATCGCACCTAAAAAGTCATAATTTTGCAATTTTTAAAGTAATCCAAACTAAGAACACTAAAGAATTTTCGTGTTGATGACATCAAGATGCGAACACAAAGATGTCTGGTTTGATGCTTATTTCTACTGAAATTGCAATGCTAATCGCTTGTTTTGTTATATGGAATCCTTTCAAAGGGAAATACCTTTTTTCTTACGAAGGTATTGAGATCTTTTAGAGCACTCAATTAATTCTTAGAGCATGTACAAGTGTCTCTACCCAAACGTACTGGATAAGTCTACATGGAATAGCCCTTTGGAATGTAGTGGAAATTAAACTAACTCTATGATCTTAAAGCAGATTTATGACCATCATTTCAACTCCTTCAAGGAAAATACTTATTGCAGAAATTATGACTTAGCCTGGAACAATTTCTTTGATATAATTGTTTTGGCATTGTATTATTATTATTATTATTTGATAATATGAGTATTCTCATCCTATATTGGATGTGGGACTAATTTTGCAGATAAATAAAACCACCCACAAGCTTCGTATATCAGGTAAATGATGGAAATTGAAATGCATAAATAATAAACGGAAAAATAAACCACAGATCAAACACATACAAAGACACGGAGATTTTACGAGGTTTGCTTTTGGTACATCCATAAGCTCAAACTAGATCCACTATGTTCTAAGACTATAAAACGAATAAGAGACAGTCGACCCTTGTTACAATTTTCACTCATCTGCTCTCTCTCACAAAAAAAGACATTATATACTGCATTGATTAGAGTTTAGACAGGTGCAATCTAAAATTGACCTACGACTGTACCAGTTAATATATGATAATCAGATTCCATTGAACCTAATCGTAAACTCGTGAGGAGGAGTCAAATCAAGACCTCTATTCTAATCTTAAAAATTTAAATCTTAAACCAACTGATCCACCTTTTTTCCCTTTTCCTTTCTAGCATCCCTTTGATGTTATTTGAAGCTATTTCAATGATTGAAAGATGGGAGTAACCTCTGTATTGCCAAAGCAGAGGTCCCCTTTATCGGCGGAATCGTCGGAGATGGAGAATGTGGGAACCATCTTCTTCCCGAATAATGCATATTCAAATGCATTAGTATTACAACTTGAGTGAAAAAATCATACTTCCCGTAAAGTATTACTGACGTTGGAGCTGAATATGCCTAACATTAAACGCTTAAAAGATACATACTACTGGGTAGTATTGTTTTTTTAAAAAAATAAATTAAAATTTGAATTATTTCCTTCTTAGCTAAACTCATTTTTTTTTTGTTTAATTACTTAGCTTTTAAAAGTTTGAAATATTTTTTTCCTTAATTTTTTAGTCACAAACTAGAATTGAAGGAAATTTTTGGTTGAGAGGTATCTATCTTCAAATAGTCTCTCAACTCATCCTTTTTGTCAAGTCTTCCATTGTTTGGAAGCCCCACTCTTGCCTTGTGCAATAGAAGGGAAAAATAAAAATATAACATAATAATAATCATAATAAAAAGGAAAATAATAATAATAATAATAAAGAAAGGAAAGAGAAAGAAGAAAAAGAGGAGAAGACATTGAAGGGAGATCAAAGAGCTCAACAATTCTATTCTTTAATGGCTTTGTTGAAACTAAAGAGGATTAAAAAGCTCAACGGCTCTCTCCTTAATGATTTGTAACTTTCTCGTAATTCAAATTTTTTTTACTGTTTGGAAAAGAGACCGTTGCATATTTTGAATTCTACAACTCGACCGTTGTCTTTTGTTTTTTTTCTACAAGTAAGATGGGTAAATAATGGAATAGGTATGGCCAAATGACAGTGCCTTCTTTCTCTTTCTAAATTTTCAAACACATTCAATTCTTTTTTGCTGTTCGGTTCTATGTTTATTGGGGGTGCAGACCAGAGCAAAACACAAGGCATTGACCATATGGGTATAGTTTAGTTGGTTACTTCCTGACTCAGGAAGTGGGAGGTCACGGGTTTGAACTCCTATGGTCTAACTTTGGTGTATCTTAGGGATAGGAGTCCATCCGTGGGGGTTTTACGCCGAGTATCCCACGGTTTTCCACAAGTAAATTCAAAAAAAAAAAAAAAGGCTAAGGCATTGGATTCTGGAGACAGAATTTTGAGTGATTTCACTTGTATATAGTGGGGAAGTTGAACCTAAGAGACAAGACTGTGACAAAGCACTTTGCCCATTTTCATTTTTTAAATTATATTGTTCTTTATTATTTTTCAAATTATTTACTATTTATAATAATTTTCTTAATAGTTCCAAACTCTAAATATGACAATCTTTGTAGAACTTCAACATCTTATAAATGACAATCTTTCTATTTGCAGGAGCAATCAATCAGCTGACAAAGAATTTGGCTTGCGAATGGGCAAAAGATAACATCCGGACTAATGCTGTTGCGCCTTGGTTTATAAAAACTGCCATTGTGGAACCTGTAAAATCATCACCCTCGTTTCATTCTTTCATTAAAAAAAATAAGTTTCTCACATTTGGGTGGCATTGAAATTTGAAACTGGAAATCATTTGATGGTAGATTGTATCCTAGTTTCTTCTCTAGATCGTTTTCAGCATTAAGTTTAAAAGACAAATATTGAATTAATCGAAACGTTTTGGAGTGATGGCCAGCATCCCACTTTAGGAAGCGGTCATTTCCACTCTACTCCAAGGAATACTCCCCGTAAAATTACTTGGTGTGTGTGGATAGAGAGGCTTGCACATGCCTTACGCTTAATCAGGTACCCTAAAAAGCCTGAACACCTTAGTAAAGAAACAAAAACAAATATTTTCATTCAATCAAGATATTTGAAATCCACGGAGGTTTTAGAGAAACCCAAAATACTGACTGATTTAATAATTATTCAAGACTATTTTGATAATCAGTTTGCACCAACTAACTCTCTAGGTCCTAAATGTTGGGCAGCCGAACGAGTCCCAAATTGGTTGTGAAGGGAGAGATCTAGGGACTTATATTGGAATTAGGTCACTCCACCTAATAGGCTAGTCTTTTGAGTTGGATACCCAGTTCTAACAAATGGTATAAGAGCCACATGTCAACCTTCTACACGTGGTCTCAGGAGATCTCCTATCTAGAAGGGATGGCCGACGACATTCTATTTGCCTGAGAGCCTTGTTTGAGTGGGGATTGTTTTGATAGCCGAACGAGTCCCACATTAGTTGTGAAGGGAGAGATCTAGGAACGTATATTGGACTTGGATCATTCCACTTAATAGACTAATCTTTTAGATTTGATACTCAATCCTAACACTAAATACTTGGTAGAGCAGATAATAATCTTATTATTAAGACAAACGAATCTCTTCTGATTAAGTAAATCTTGCATCTAAACATTTGTAACTTGCATTGCTGTGTCAATTTTCGTGTTTATATGAATTGAAATTATTTTCTTACTGTAGGCTCTTAAAAGGGAGGGCTTTTTGGAGGCAATAAGGGCCAGAACCCCACTTCGACGAATGGGAGAGCCAAAGGAGGTGTCATCTTTGGTAGCATTCCTTTGCTTGCCTGCTGCTTCATACATCACTGGCCAAGTTATTGCCATCGATGGAGGAGCAACCATCAATGGTTTCTATCCCACCCATGACTAGAAACTTGTGTATGGAAGGCTTTGCTAAGTCAGAAAAATCAAATAAACAACTAGCTTATGCCGGTTGAAACTAAGCATAATTACTATTATTGAGTCATGTAAGGAGTCACGGTTTGTTTTGTGAATCATCCCACTACCCTATCATCTACGATAAGGGTTGTTAGTATCATAATGTGGGATTTGATGTATTATCAATAAAGGATTAAGTGTCTTGGTTGTTAGTTATAGCTAATGAGGTGTCCCATGTTATGGCTATAGTGATGTGTAATTAGTTAGTTGTTGTGTTTCTTATTTAAAGAGATGCGTAGAACTTATTAGGCAATTGCAACACTTAGTTTCTTATTTTATATAATTTCTCATATTTTTCATGTATTTTCTTTATTATTTCATGCTACTCGATTGAGAGATATGGAATTTTTTTTAAGTGTGTGTTACCTCTCTCTAACCTAACAACTTTTGAGAGAGAAGACCGAACTTGCTATATAACTTCTTGAAGTGCATGAATTTCTCAAAGTAAAGGAATTGTACGTAAGAACAAATATGCTTTGGTTTGCTTGAGTTATTTGATTGATGTCCTTATTTGTGTCACATTAATAAAACCAAACTCATTGTTCATGTTTTGATTATCTTACAAAAATAATAATAACAAAACTTGGATGCCCATATTTAAATCCAACATTGATAACAAACATTTTGATTGAAGCATTTTTATCACAAGTCGGTCTAGTCAAGTTTAATCATTGAGTTAAAAATCATTTTGAACCATGATTTAGCATAAAATCATAATGACATGAATAGTTATTAGTAGCCACATTGCAACCATTATAATATAATAGCAATGATGTTGGGGCTGCGAATGAGTCACACATTAGAAGTGTAGAGGGAGATCTAGAGATTTATAAAGGATTTTGGGTCACTCACCTAACACGCTAATATTTTGGATTCCATATTCAAGTCGTAACAAGTAGTATCAGAAGCAGATCTCACGCTACTTCATGTGGATTTAAGAAATCTCCTAAGAAAATGGGATATAAATTATTTTATTTAAGATAAATGTTAATATACGCAACATTGTTTCTTGCATGAATAAAGAAAATCTCACAAGCTCTCAATTAATATTTTTCTCTTACAGAAAAAGAAAAAAACCTTTGACATTCAAAAGACAAATACTTCAGATGGTGCAATGTATTTACAATAAACAAATATTTTTAAAGAGAAATTCACCTTTAGTCACAATGATCGTGAGGCTGTTTTAAAAAAAAAAATTATCAGTTATTTTTTTTAATTTCATTTAAATAAATTCAGAGTATGAACAAACAAATCGACTTAAATCTAGTTTAACCACCTACCTTATAAAGAAAATACTACTTCTGACCTTAAGACAAATAAATTTTAAATTCAATACGATGACCTAAATTATAAATGATTTGATCTAATTTAAATTTATTTAATCAATTGATGAATTCAAGATGAGAGTCAAAATAAATATTAATGACTTGAAAATAAAATTGATTTTGTACCAATCAATTCAGATAGGAAACAAGGTGAGAGAAACATATTTGTCGTGAATCAGACAAATGTTTGGCGTCGTGCGCTGCTGTGTAATATAAAAATAGAAAGGTACTTTTATGGAAATAAACAATTCAAATGATTGAAACAACTTATATTTTTTGAGAACCTAAATTATAGAAAAACATCTCATATGGATTATTTTGTTTTATTTACGGATATCAAATCTTCTACAAGTATTACCTAATTCAATATGAGTTTTAGTTTATTATCAATTTTACCCTTCAAATGAAGGGTAAATCAGTGATCCTCCCATGGGTATTTTATGTAACCCTACACGAGTTTTAGTATATTGTCAATTTTATCCTTCGCATGAACACTAAATTCAGAGAGTCGATTTTACTGTTCATGAGAATTTCAACTAGTCGATTTTACTGTTCATGCAAAAGGTAAAATTGGCAATACACTAAAACCCGTATCTATTTATACAAATCTCCAGTGGAAAGATCACTACCCTCTATTTTCTAAACCAAATTGCTTAAACAAAAGATTGTTTTGAAAATGAAAATTTATAATATGTGTTGTAGTGTTACGCCATCAAGTTTATTTTTATTTATAATATTTTCTTTTATTAATATGTGATGGCTAGTTGGGTACGAGTGCAATTCAGAAAGACATAGGTGGGTGCAAAGGAGGAATTCAGTCCATTAGATCTACTATTGTCCTCACAAATTAAACTTCTCGTAACAGTTTCATGAGAATTATTTTTAGAAAAACTTTGTTTTATATATAAAATAAATAGTTTGAATATTTAATATATACACGTCACTTGCTCCACATGCACCACCCTTTAAAGACCTCACTTGCTCCACATGGAGCACGTACAAGGGGACATGGGAGTTTCTCCTTTATTAGAAAAACGGTGCATTTTTTTTCATGTTAGGTAAGAATATATCAAACAAAGCAATACAAAGGGCCCCAAAATGAAACAAAATTAAGAAAGAAGCATGGGTTAGGCCAAGAAAGGGCCCCAAAATGAAACAAAATTAAGAAAGAAGCATGGGTTAGGCCAAGAAACAATAGAAGCTCACACAATGTAGGCGACCCACATCCTGGGCTAGGAATGCAAAAGTGATCACAGATAGAGGTCTACAGTACAAAAACTCCCCCTAGGGGCACTAATCACCCAGAATCCCACCAAAACAGAGATTACAATTCGGTAATGGTACAGAGAAACTGTTGAGAAGACTATTCGTCATAGGTTTAATACAAGACATGGATAAGTCCAGCTTAGACAGAAGAATACAAAGAGCATCTTGATGAGTGCAAAAGCGCCAATTGAAAGAATTTTGAACCTCCTAAAACAGAGCATCGATATTGCTATACCAGATCAGCATAGAGGCGACATTCTTGGTCAAATTGAATATGGAGAGTAAATTTGTATTCTCTCATCTGTGTTGAGAGACCCGTATATCCTTTGTATTAATAGAAGAAATGAGGTATACAGATAAGGAAAAGATAAATACAAAGATAAAAAGATAAATACAAAGATAAATACAAAGGTAATCACATTAAATCAAATCCCTCAATGTAGGGATAAGAGATAAGATGATAAGATCACCTCTAATATTCTTTCATAGAGAAGAAACAGGCAATCATGGAGACCAGTTAAGATGCCGGTAGAGTCTGATAGAGAAGAAATCTACCAGTAGCGAGAGCCAAGAACCGTATCATTAGATACAAGCAACCAAGGTAGAAAAGATTATTGTTATCAAAATAACGAAGCAGAAGAGAGTTGCAACATGATGGTTCTCTGATAAATAAAGGATTAGGAGGTTTCAGATTAGGGGACACGGCAAGTGGGAGATCCCATATGGAAGGGAAGCTATTGGAATTTTTGTATATGATTTGGGTTGAAAGATTGGAGGTGAGAAACTTAATAGACGAGGAGAAATGGAAAACTTTAGGATATGAAGGTGGATTTTATTTATGCAAATTTAAAAAGTTAATAGTGAAATTGAGATTAATCTAAAATGAATTTAATTTTTTCAATTTTGTAGCGGTATTAATTTGAAATGATTTTAAGTTAGAGTAGAAGTTCATTATGAGATGATAGATAAGTGTGAGAAGAAAGAAAACAAGTGTTGGTAAAGCTCAAGTGGATACCATTTGAATAAAGTTTTACCCCTCTTAAACTAAGGTGAGATACGAGGTTTGCGAGCAGTTTTGTATATCCGTAGTGATTAATATCACTTCTGTGGTGAGATGAGGATACCCAACAATATTGAAAAAAAATAAAAAATAACATACTCTAGGGAAACTCCTCTATCTAGAGTATGTTCTTTAAACTTTAAAATGATTCATGTATTTTTTGATGGAATTATGGAAAATGATAAAAACAGTGTTTATATAAAATTTGAGCTTCATTTAATTATGTTATTTTATTTTTATTTTAGGCTCTAAAAAGTCAATTACAATAAGCCCTTGATTTCTATGACCCTGATAATTGGATTAGAGACTCTCTTTTGAGTATTATTTATGAAGTTGTCTATCCATATTACTTAACTTATAGTCATCAAACTATAATAAATATATAGTCTTCTCATTAAAAATGGGTAGCCTAGTCTCCTTACATCTACTGAAAACAATTTAGTCTCTAAAATGATAAAACTTCTTTGGAGATTTTCTCAATGAAACTTGATATTGAAATCGCCATTTAAATAATTCTTACTCCTTTATAGTTGAATGTAATGTGTAACGTCCCGACCCGGAAGTGGGCCCAGAACGTTACTAATTTTTTTTAAAAAATGTCACACATGCTCTTTACATGTGGACTCAAACATATACCATATGTCTTCCCTTTTATAAACATGCATCATATATTGTCCAAATTTTAAATTTATAACTACTCGCAAGCACACGAATCAAATTGGAGTAAAGAGATATGCAAGTGCGAGGTCGAACCCACAGGGACTTAATTTAGAATGAATGAGAAAACAAATTAAAATGCCTAATGTTTTAACCTTAACCTAGTTAACAATTTTTCAGGAGAATGATTGAATTGAAATTGCAAAATTAATTAAAACAACTAAAAATGGAGATTAAATCAAGTGAGATAAATTACTAAGGTATCGGATTCCACCACCATTAAATCCATAATATTCCAATTGTTTATTTATTAATTCCCAGTTTTAAAGATTTAAACATTTAAGTTCATTAATATGGTGTTCAAAATTCAGATTTTCCTTCTCTTTTAAAGATATAATTTCTAAGAATTCAATGTATCATATCTTAATTCAAAAGACAATGGATTGAAGTATTAATCTAAGCATCAAATGTATTTAAATTAAAATAAAAGAAAACAATGAATCAAAAGGTTTACTTTTATCAATTAAAACCAATCATTAATTAATTAGATATTAATATTAATAACAAAAAATACATGGCATTGATGGTAAAAATAAATAACATCTATTAATTTGATGAAGTCAAAATCATAAATAATCAAACACACATAATTGGAATTAAATAAATAAATAAATAAATTATTTCATTAATGAGATTATATCCTCAACCTCAGTATAAGAAATCAGCCAGACATTATGAAATTAAGAACAAAAAGAGATAAGAAAAATAAAACCCGAGCCATTTATATAGTATACTAGGACAAACAAGGGTTAGTTTCACTTTTAATTGAGAAAAAGGGTCTCTATACAATCATTAACATAGTCAAAATACAAGTCATTATTAAATTTTAAATTTATTAACAAGACTAAATTAGAATTTGTTAATTTACTAATTTAAAACTAAGATATAAGAAAACCAACTTAACTATATCTTTTCTTAATAAAACAAAATGTTTAAATCATTATCTTAACAATTTTAAATAATCCATTTGAAATTTATAAGTCAAAACTTCATTAATTAAAATAATAACTTAATTAACATATTTAAAAGATATTAAAAACTTTATAAATCAAAAAAATCAATCTTATTCTTTAAAGTAATTAAAAATTGATTTTCAAAACAACTTCTAATAATATCTCTTATCATTTTATAAAATAAAATAACTAAATAATTAAAATATTAAAAATTACCTATGATAAAATTAAATTGGATGACCACGGATTATCTATTTCTATGGCTTTAATCCAACTCAAATGCAAGAGGTCTACTGATGTTGGAGGGCACTGGTGTTGGAGGAGAGTGAGGTGATGTCTTTGAGAAGAAGAGGGGAAGAAAGGAACTGAAATGAAAGTGACAAAATGAAAAATGAAAAGAACAGGAGTGAAAGGAACTGGGTTATTTTGTTTTCTTTTTAAACATACTTACAATAGGAGGTTTGTACGTTGCCACCTCTTGTTTGTAACTCCAAGGTGAGCGTTCAAAGATAATGTAATTTAATAATATTATAATATTTTATTTCTAAAAACCTTATCTTAATTTGTTAGATATAAAAATGATTTAATTAAATTAATCCATCTAATCTAAAATGTCGGATCTTAAAAATCATAATCATTGTTGAAATCTGGAGAAAAATACACTTTTGAAATCGCTCGATCTATGTGAAAATGACATGTAGGTAGATTTTTATAAAAAAATACAGTGTTTATTTAAGTATTTTTAAATCTTATTTTGTAAATCCGTTAAATAAACTAATTGGTTAGAACACAGATTAAATACTAGTTATTTTTCTGAAATTTTATGACTTCTATAATTATTTCATAAATAGGGATCTTCTAGGATCACATTTATAAGTATTTCTGAAAATCAAAAGTATATACTTAAAGGTCCTATAAATTCATCATCTAAAATCACTACCAATGCATAACTTTGATCACTCAATTATTTCAAATAACATATAATAATAATAAATAATTAAATCACCTAATAATAATATTTATGATAAAATATTATTTTGCCCATCCAACTTAAATGAGTTAGATCTGTGAGCTATCGAGCTCTAAATGGGCCGACTCTAGACTTTTCACAAATCCCTCACTGTAATTTATGCGATTAACAAGTTAAATTATAATATTTTAAACTTAATTTGAGTCAAGATATTAAATAATTTGAAGAAGATCATATAAATAAAGAATATATAAAGTCTCATTTTTTTGAGATAACATGGATATCTCAACCCTTTATTGAAAGTGAGACTAATCCACGGATACACAAAACTATCTTTAAATATTGTGTTTCAAATAAGTCCAAAAAGAGTCAAACTCAACTACTCGTGCGGGTTATGCAGTCTTCATATCAATATATGAAGTTGCATTCCTACTAAATTATTTTGATATTTTAAAAATCAATTATTAAACCCTCCAAAAATTTAAAAGTAAAAAATACATGAGATAAATTAATGATAAAACTTTATATGCATCATATCAATAAATCACTGAGCAACCACCTAGTTATGTAGCTTAAGTACTAAAAATACATCTCTTGGATGGAAATTGACAGCCTCTTGTCTATTAGACTATTAATATTATTTTATAAGAGGTTTCCATTTGCTTCCGCTGCCATTTATGAGAGAGAGATTTGCTCCTACGGTGATTTGAGAGAGAGAGAGAAGAGGATTCCATTTTAGGAGTTTGCAGAGAGAGGGAGAGAGAGATGGAAAACAGAGATGGGAGATGGAGTCTGGAAGGAACGACAGCTCTCGTGACTGGAGGCACCAAAGGCATCGGGTCTCTCTCTCGCTCTCTTCCCTTCATAGATCTTTGCAAGTGGTTTTTTTTTTATTTTCTTTTCTTTTTTTAGAATTTTTTTTTTTCAGATATTGGAATTCAGTAGACCATATAATGTAAATATTATCTAGATCTACTCAGCTACTAAAATTTGTACTGCAAAATGTTTTATTTATTTGATTTAAGTTATAAAAGTAGATGATTAATTTACATATGGAAGTTTTTTTTAAAAAAAAATCTTAATGTTTTTTTTTTTAATTTACCTGTGGGAAAATGCGGAATATCCAGCTTAAAACCTCGACAAGTGTGCTCCCATGAGACACACCAAGGTTAGGTTATAAGGGCTCAAATCTAAAACCTCTCGCTTTCTGCGACAGAAGACAGCCATGAACTACAAATTATAAAAAACCTTGATGTTTGTTTATCCTTTTTCATAAATTTATATAAATAAAAATGATTATATGAAAATAAATTTTATATATAATCTAATCTAAAAATATGTTTTATTTTTCATAATCATGGGTCTCTAAATATATCATATGGGTCTCTAATCAACAATCAATTGAGATAAAAAAAAAAAATTGTCCTCCAAAATTATAAGTGTCATTTATTAAAGAAATTATTGAAAATTTTGACGGTCAGAAGATTCATGAATATAATTTGAGGGAGACTCAAGTCTTGGTATTTGAGGACATTGTACATTAAAATTTTAAGTCAGACACATATTTTTTAATATTATATATAAAAATAATAAGATAATGAACTAATAAATTTTGAACCTTATGTTATCTGATTATTTTAGTTTTTTTATTTATTTTTATTTTAGACCTTGGAAAAGTGATTGCCATATGTTGTTATTTTTTGTATATCGTAAAGATAAGATGATTAAATGAAATAGTTTAAATAAATTTCATTGGCTATAAATTTGCAGTCTTCTTACTGAAAAACTGAAAATTAATTTGCAGTCTTTCAGTGCTATCCACTATTTTTTTTCCTTTTTAACGCTATTGCTACCGATAAGTCGTGTATTTTATAAGCTGATGTGACCAGGTCAAGAAACTTGTTATGAAGTTTCGAGAGACGGACAGTCTTATTTTGTCGGATTTGTGCTGTGGGTGAAGAAACTTTTTTGGCTGTTTATTGACGAGGGATAAATTTTATAAAGGTTATTGGAGGTTGTGTTTGAATGGGAAAATCCCCTCTTAGGTAATTAAAGGAAAGAGGTAAAAAAATATTTTGAATCTGATCTACACAATATTGTCTACTCTAGGTTTTAGATTGGGTCTGGTCTAACTCACAAGTCTAAAACATGTTGTGTTGGATTAGATGTATGATTCCTCTTATATAACCTTTTAAGACTTTTTCTCCCACATCCACACCCCCAATCAACTGTTGGTCGTTGGTCGGACCAACACTGGCCCATTTGATTGATTTTTCAGTGGCCTCTGGGTTGGGGCCATCACAAAATCAATTTTTTACCCCTTCCGTTCAACTTTTGAAAATCATTTTTCAAAGGAGGGGTTTCATATTACCTACTCCACGTCACCCCTTCAAAATTTACCCTCTATCCAAACGCAAAGAGTTATCTCTGACTAGGGGTTATCCCAAAAAATATAAAAATTCTTTAGAAGGAAAGGGTTTTCAAAAGTAGAAGAGGAGGGGTAAAAAGTTGATTTTTTACCCTTACTCTTTAGTTACCAAATAAGGATAATGATGGGTAACTCTCCATTACCCTTACACCTCTTCATCCAAACACAACTTTAGTGAAGAGGGGTCATGAGTTCAATTCACGCTCAAACTCCTCTGAATCACTTCTCATGGAATTACTCTTTATCGAGTTAATTGATTTGTATGAATTTAAGAGTTTATTCATGTTCATGGGATTATTCTCACTTCCAATATAATATGGAAATACCCAAGTTAAAAAAAAAAAAAATCTGACTCTTTCTAGTGTTTTGTAGACAAGCTGTGGTGGAGGAGCTAGCAGCTTTGGGAGCATCAATTCATACGTGCTCCCGCAGCAAAGAAGATCTGGACCGTAGCCTATCTCAATGGAAAGAGCTGGGTTTCAATGTTTCTGGATCGATATGTGATTTAGAATTCAGGTCGGATCGAGAGAGGCTAATGGAGGAAGTGTCTTCCCTCTTTGGTGGGAAGCTCCATATACTAGTAAGATTTTTATTCTTTTATAGTTTTTATTTTTTCCTCTTTTTTAAGTGTAAAAAATCTAAATTGATGTTAAATATAATTTTTTTATAATATGGGTATCCACATTCCACAGTAGAGGTGCGACTAACCTACAAGCCTAGTGTATCAAGTCTGAGAGCAGTCGAATTCAACTCTTCGAGTCCAGTCCTAAAAGTTTAGATCAATTAAACTATCTGTGTATGTAAGTCTATTTGAATTTAGAATTTTTTTACCATTACAAAACATGTAGACCATATCTATTCCCATATATGGTCCACTTAAATAACTATATTTCCAACAGATCCATCACCACCTCATTTAATAGGGTTATGTCTAAACATGAGAGATATTGTAACGCACAATGTACAAATTATCATCTTTTTTTATCTGGTGTACCCAACCCTTGTTAGCGTTTAAAAGCGGAAATAATAAACACATCAAGATTAACGGAATAAAATCACAGCATAAGAACACAATATTTTGCGTGATTCGGTCCACCTGACCTACGTCCATTGAGTATGAATAATTTTATTAAGAGAAGAAGTTACAAGAGATAATGGATGAATAGACAAAGCCAAACCCAGTTTAAGAACACCACGACAATATCTGCAATCCGATCGCACACGATCAGATTTGTTGCTCTCACCGATGAGCCTCACCGTTGTTGGTTGCGATGCCTTGGTCCTTCCTCTGCTTTTGTCTGTTTAAATCTCTCCTCTGCAACTCGTTATTCTCTCCACTGTATTGTGTATGTTCACCACCACTTTATTGTGTCCAACGAAGGTGCTTTAATATAAAGCTATACATCTATGTAAGAGTTGCCGTGTCTATGACTTTCGCTCTAGATTAGAATATATTTCTAATTAGGAGGCTTACTGAGATTAGAACTATCTAATCTCACTGCACGAAAGGGTGCTTCTGTTACAGCCTTTTTCAATGCAACCCCAAAGTAGGATACCACCAACTTTCTCTGACCCTGCCGTTGACACCCTCCTACAATTAAGTACTGGATAAAGCAAGACTCCATGCTTCTGTTTGCATTGCAACAGATAAGTGTAGTCCCACTTTGAATTGTGAAACCATCCAACATCATCTATGATATACATTTATACATGGCATTGCAATCTCACAAAGAATCGTTTATGGCTGATTAGTATGGCCCCCACCATTGATGTTCCACTAGTGTGGATTTGAGCCATACACCCAAAAATTATAACACACAATGTACAAATTATCATCTTTTTTTATCTGGTGTACCCAACCCTTGATTCATTGAAAAATAACAATTTTATGATTATAGCAAAAGTGGAAGAAGAAAATTTTCCATAAAGGGGTAGGGAAATGCTTGGCCTTGATGAAACCCATAAAAGCAAATGTTCTAGATCAAGCAATTATCTTGGAGAAGTATAAAGAGGAGTGGAACTTGGGTTATAGTTAATCTAAACTCAATTAACCTGACATGGAATAGGAATGGGCTAATCCTAGCCATTTTAAATACGGATTGCAATCTGTCACCAAACTTGCCCTAAACTCAATTTGGTTCAGTTTAAGATTCAATTTTAAATTTTAACTGAAATCTCAACCTTAGATCTGGGAAAAGAAGACCAGTATTATTTATTTGAATTATTAGATCAGACCAATCTTATTTTCAAGAAAGACTTATGGCAAAATAGTTTGCGCATAATAGGCATAACTACAATTTAGAAAAAAAAAAAAAACACCACTGTTCTTAAAACAAGCCATCAGAATGAATAATATAGAGGATCAATTGTCCTCTGCAGTGTTTTAACAGCGGGCTCCGCCTGCAGTTAAACCGCCGGTTCAACCGTGACCGGCATGGGTACAAGTCGGTTTTCTCAAAAAACCTTCTAGGGTATAAAACTGTAAAAACCCGGTAAGACTTGGGGGTTTGACTGGTTTTCTTCAAAAAATCGTGAACCGTGACCTATAAAAAGTTGTTTCAAAATTATATATTTTTTAATTTTTCAAAAAGAAAATCATTTTTCTTAAAATGTTATCTCAACTCATCAATTCAAAACCTTAATAATTTTATATTATTTATAATATTATATTGATGGCACGGATTTGACCAAGTTTGACTAAGGATGAACCCAGTTGAACTTTATTAATCAGCTAACTTTGTACTGAAAAGATTTGATTCACGTACTGGTTTTTAAAATATTGGTCCTCTTTATTCCACGAGCTAAGTTGTAATCCGACTTTATTAACCCGGATTGATAGGTGAGGTCAAAACTATATATTTATTGGATCTTTATGAATGAATTGCATTATAGGTAGATGAAATGAAAGTTGGTTTACCAAATTGGGTCCGAGTCAAAAAAGTACAAATCAAAATTTAACAGAACCATGATAAAGTTGACTCTCAAACTGACCCGTTTGCTCAAGTTGCACTCCTATCCTTAGCAGGGCGGCCCTGAGATCCCCTAAAATCTCAGGGGCCCTAGGCGGAGTGAAATTTTGGGGGCTCTTTGTGACTGATATATTAAAGAGTTTAAATATATGAGGGCCTTTCTGTCTGGACCTCCTAGGATGCGGCTTACGCCGCCTATGCCCAAAGTCAGCCCTGATCCTTAGAGTAAACACTTTTTCAAATTCTCATTTGTTTTTCAAACTTGTAATGAATTTTGTTTACTTGGTTGTTTGGCTGTAGATAAACAATGCTGGGATCAATATATGGAAGACCTCCACTTTGGATTACACTGCTGAAGATTTCTCCAAAATCATGGATACCAACTTCACTTCTGCTTATCATCTTTGTCAACTTGCTCATCCTCTTTTAAAAGCTTCTGGAAGAGGAAATATTGTATTAGTCTCCTCCGCTTCTGCTGTGGTTGCAATGTCTGTAGGAACTGTTTACTCAGCAACTAAAGGTAATTTTTTTCTTTTTTATACCACACTAGATTTATCACACCTAAAAAGTCATAATTTTACAATCTTTTAAAGTAATCCAAACTAAGAACAGTAAAATATTTTCGTGTTGATGACATTAAGATGCAAACACAAACATAGAATCCGTTCAAGATAAATACTTAGATGCAGAAATTATGACTTAGCCTGGAACAATTTCTCTGATATAATTTTTTTGGCATCTAATTATTTCTTGAAGTGCATGGTGAATCATACGTGCTTTTTATTGTTTTGTTTTTTTCCCTTTTTCTTTGTAGCATGATTTGGGCTTGGTGGATTCCAGGTCTCTATGGTGGTGAAGAGTCTCGCTTACTATTGAGTTGGACATTAGTTTCACATTGAAAAAGTAAGCGTCCAGAGTCCTCTCTATAAAGTGGATTCCCTCTCTCTTTTTTGAGCAATGACAATGAAAATTCTATTAAAAGAAAAAAATTACAAGAGAAAATTACAAAGAAAACAAAAGGCCGAAGAGAGATAGTCCCCGAAAGGAAAGGACAAAAGAAATTAAAAAGCAACAACGAAAGCTACTAGATGCAATCCAACAAAATAGCTATCCTCCACATAAATGAAAAGTGCCATGGATCGATCCTCCACCATTTTTTGCAAAATAATCCGCCAACCCGATTGCTGAACGACTGATAAGTGAGAAGGGCACCTCCATGCCCTCGATCGACACCTTAATCTCCCTCACTAAGGTGGTTAGCCTCCATGGGAGACTCTTCACCCTGTTGGCCCATTTAACAACATTGGATGAATCACTCTCAATTACTAATTTAACTCCCCTAAACTGGAATCTAAGGCCAACGCTGTCCGAATACTAAGAAGTTTTGTCTCATTAGATTCCATGGTCCCCACATATTCCGTAAAAACGATACTAGTGGAGCCCAAATGATCCCTAGGAACACGTGGATTCCCTCTCTCTTAGGCATGACGTGTTTCTGTGTGCTAAAAAAAGGTTGTGAGCCCGACATTGTGGATTCCAGATCGGTCAAAGCGGATAATATCGTGCCTCAAGGTCAATTCTACAGCAGATGGTATTTGAGCCCAGGAACTTTAAAAGTGGGGTGAATGATGCTGAACTTAGTGGATTTCAGGTCCCCTTGGCAGTGAGGAGTCCCGCTCGTCAGCCCGTGGTTCTAAATCATAGTATCCCACAGTGTAGTTAAGTTTGATGTAAATTGAAGCTATTTCAATGAAACATGGGAGGACTACCGGAAAAAATCATATTGCAGCCAAGTTTTTCCGGTAGTCCATACTTCCCGTAAAGTATTCATATTGGAGCTAAATATGTCCAACATTAAACGCTTTAAAAGAAACAAGCTACAGGGTAGTATTCCTTTAAAAATTAAATTAAAATTTCAAATTGTTTCCTTTTTAGCAAAAATCATTTTTTTTTTGTTTAATTACTTTGCTTTTAAAAGTTTGGAGCCAAGCTAAAAATTTTAAACTTGGAGACAATTTTTGACAAAATTTAAATTTCATCTCATTTTTTGGAATTTTTTTAGTCCCACGTTAAAATTGAAGGAAAATACCCTCTCAACCCATCGTTTTCCTCAGGTCTTTCACTACTTGGGAGCCCTACTCTTGCCTAGTGCAAGAGAGGGAAAATAAAATATTTTTTTTAATAATAATAAAAAGAAAAATAAAAATAAATTTTAGAAGAATAATAATAATAAATAAATGAAAGAGAAAGAAAAAGAAGAGGAGAAGAAATTGAAAGGGAATTAAAGAGTTAAACGACTCTCTTTATTAAAATATATTTAGGATTTTATTAATTAGTAGAATTATTGTGTAATTAGGATTCTTAGTTTGTCTTTATCTCTAATTAAGAAATATATATGATTTATGCTTTGATTAGAGTTAGAGTTTGATTGGGATAGCCTTAGGATCGTTAGAGACTATAAATATATGTAATAGTATGATTTTAATATAATACACAGTTTACTATTTTCTACACTATCATTTAATGCTTTTATAGAATCTGAAGAGGGATTAAAAAGCTTAACGGCTCTCTCCTTTAATGATTTTGTAACTCTCTTAGAAATCAATTTTTTTTACTGTTTAGGAGAGAGATTGGGAAAACCGTCTACAACTTGAACGTTGTTGTTTTTCGTCTATAAATAAGACAAATCGATGATGGAATAGGTATAACCAAATGATAGTGCCTTCTTTCTCTTTCTAAATTTTCAAACACATTCAATTCTTTTTGGTCATTCGGTTCTATGTTTATTGGGGGTGTAGACCAATGAGATAAAGAGAAGGCTGTTCATTTTTTAAATTATATTGTTATTTATTATTTTCAAATTATTTACTATTTATAATAACTTTCTTAATAGTTCCAAACTCCAAATATGACAATCTTTTTAGAAGTTCAATATCTTATATATGACAATCTTTCTATCTGCAGGAGCAATGAATCAACTTGCAAAGAATTTGGCTTGCGAATGGGCAAAAGACAACATCCGGACTAATGCTGTTGCGCCGTGGTTTATAAAAACCGCCATTATAGAACCTGTAAAATCATCACCCTCATTGCATTCTTTCATAAAAATAAAAAAAATAGTTTCTCACTTTTGGTTGCATTGAAATTTGAAATTGGAAGTCATTTGATGCTAGATTGTATCTTAATTCTTCTCCATATCATTTTCAGCATTAAACTTAAAAGACAATTATTGAATTAACTAAAATAGGTTGGAGTGACGGTCAGGAACTCACATCACAAAGTGGTCTGAGTTCGATTCCCGCTCCACCCCAAAAGACTACTTCCTATAAAGTTATCTAGTGTGTGTGGATAGAGAGGCTTGCACATACCTCAAGCGTAATCGGTTGCTCTCAAAAGCTTAAACACCTTAGTCATGAAACAAAGACAAATATTTTCATTCAATCAAGATATTTGAAATCCCCGGAGGTTTTAGGGAAACCCAAAATACTGACTGATTTAATAATTATTCAAGACTATTTTGATAATTAGTTTGCACCAACTAACTCTCTTGGTCTTAAATGTTGAGCAACCGAATGAGTTCCATATTGGTTTTAAAGGGACATTCTCGGGACTTATATTAAACTTGGATCAATCCACCTAATAGGATAGTCTTTATACTGGATACCTAGTCTTAACAAATGATATCAGAGCTAGGTGTCAAGCTTTCACGTGTGGACTCAAGGGACCCCCTAGCCAAACGGTATGGTCAGTGACGTTCTATCTACTGGAGAGTCTCATTTGAGGAGGGTTTGTTGGATAGCTGAACGAGTCCCACATTGGTTGTGATAGGGAAGATCTAAGAACTTTTATTGGACTTGGATCACTCCACTTAATAAACTAGTCTTTTGAGTTGGATACGCAGTCCTAACACTAAATACTTGATAGAGGAGATAATGATCTTATCATTAAGATAAACTACTCTCTAGTGATTAAGTAAATCTTGCATCTACACATTTGTAACTTGCAATGCTGTGTAATTTTTCATGTTTATATGACTTGAAAGTATTTTCTTACCGTAGGCTCTTAAAAGGGAGGGCTTTTTGGAGGCAGTAAGGGCAACAAACCCACTTCAACGAATGGGAGAGCCAAAGGAGGTGTCATCTTTGGTAGCATTCCTTTGCTTACCTGCTGCTTCATACATCACTGGCCAAGTTATCGCCATTGATGGAGGAGCAACCATTAATGGTTTCTATCCCACCCATGACTAGAAACTTGTGTATGGAAGGCTTTGCTAAGCCAGAAAAATCAAATAAACAAGTAGCTTATGCCGGTTGAAACTGAAACTAAGCATAATTACTATTATTGACTCATGTAACAAGTCATGGTTTGTTTTGTGAATTATCCCACTACCCTATCATCTACGATAAGGGTGGTTAGTCTCATGATGTGGGATTTGGTGTATTATCAATAAAGGATTAGGTGTCATGGTTGTTAGCCATAGCTAACGAGGTGTCCCATATTGTGGCAATGAGTTTCTACACTTACGCATGCTATAGTGATATGAAATTAGTTAGTTGTTGTGTTTCTTATTTAAAGAGATGTGTAGAACTTATGATGCAACTGCAACACTTAGTTTCTTATTTCATATAATTTTGTCTCATATTGTATTTCCTTTATTATTTCATGCTACTCAATTGAGAGATATGGAACTTTTTTTAAGCGTGTGTTACCTCTCTTTAACCTAACTAGTTTTGAGAGAGAAGATCGAACTTGCTTCGTAACTTCTTGAAGCTAACAATGACATGGCTTGCTTGCATGAATTTCTCAAAATTTTTCAAAGTAAAGGACTTGTATGTAAGAACAAATTTGCTTTGGTTTGCTTGAATTGTTTGATTGATGTCCTTACGTGTGTCACATTAATAAAACCAAACTCCTTGTTCATGTTTTGATTTCTTAAAACAAATAATAATAACAAAACTGGGAAGCCCATATTTAAATCCAACATTGATAACAAACATTTTGATTGAAGCATTTTAACAAACATTTTTATCAAAAAATTTATTGATTCGAATTGACTCGGACGAATTTAGCTGAGTTTTTTTTTTTTTTTGAGTTTTTAAACTGTGATCTTAACCCATTTCAGCCGTCCTCGTATTTTACTTATGGCTAATCTATGCTTCTTCTGTTAAAGAATTAGATTCGGTAATAGGCTATAAGCTCGTAAGGATGATCAAACTATCTCAGATGAATTTATATAATTTTGTAATAGAAACTCTTTTTTATTTCATTTCTCAACGTCATAAGGATGGACTTCGCACAATAACTAGCTTGAAATCATTTTTCTTAGTCTCTCTTAACTCATAAAGGAATAAGTATTTCTACCTTTTCAACAACGAAAACTTTGGACGTGTAAGTGAAGCAAAAGCTAAGGGTGCAAGTCAGGCGGGCTGGGTCGGGTTTTGAGCAGGGGTCCAAAATTGTTTTTACCAAGATATCAATGTCTCAGCCATATCTCGGTAACTTGGATATCGGCCGAGATCTCGGCCGATCTCTCTCTCTCTCCTAATTTTTTTTAAAAATTTCAGTGTTTAGGCCGTATCGGCCGATATTCACTAGTTCGAGAGACACGTACCGTATCGACCGAGATTTATACCCCTGATCTTGAGTAAACCTGAGTGGGGACCTGAATTACAAATATAGGGCTTAAACTTAGACCAGGCCCATATGGACCCTAATTATTTGAACTTGAATAAGGTCCTAACAAAAAAATAAGGGCTTGTATGGGACTTCGGAACCTTACTCAATTTAGTTAAAAATCAATTACTACGATTCAAAAGCTGTAATTATTTGAACTTGGATCTTAACAAAAACATTAGGACCCATATAAGCCTTCGGATCTTTTTCATGATATAAATAATCAACATTATCATGGCCACAAAACCCATCACACCTATCATACAAAAAAAATCTGCAAAGTAATGAAAATCACTATATATTAATAATGTATTATTTAGCATATGTAATTATATAATATGATGTAAATATAAAAAAAAACATATATTGATATTATATAAAATGGGCCAGGTTTAATTTGGGTTCAAATTGGGTTCATGATTTCAGGTAGGGTTGGACTCTAACACTGCCCAGGCTCAACTTAAATTCAAATCAGGCCATTATTTTTAAGTTTGAAATTGGGCACGGGCCTAGATCCGAGTAGACCCAGGTACTATTTTTTGGGTTAGGTTGGGCTGGCAGGCAGGCCCGGCCCTGGCTATAGGTAGTTGCCTAGGGCCCCCAAATAAGTAGGGCCATAAGCTCCTTTACTATATGATAAATAGTTAATAATGTATAAATAAAGCACAAATTTATTCTTGTCCAGATGGTTAGAGTTTCTCGTATGAATTCTAGACCCGGGATCAAATCTTGGTTGCGTTAATAAATTTTTTTATTTCTATTAAGTTATTTAATAATAAATGAAAATAATAATAATTTGAATTAATACTACTTGAAATCATTTGACTATTTTTAACTATTTCGAATCTAAAACACTAAAATTAAAAATTTATATATTGATAAATTGTTTTATTTCTATTAAGTTATTTAATAATAATAATGAAAAATAACAATAATTTGAATTAATACTACTTGAAATCATTTGATTATTTTTAACTATTTCGAATCTAGAATACTCAAAATTGAAAATTTAGATATTGATAATTTTTCTACTCAATTTAAAGAGTAGCTTTCTTAAAAAATTAAAATAATGATAGTAACAATCATAATAATTATTATTATAATCCTCATTTTATTGAGTTTAATAATAATAATAAAATAATTTTAATTAATAAAGAATCTTTTAAAATATATTTATCATCTAAATAAAGAGAAAGAGAAATCTATATTGAGTTGATAATTTTAAATTAAAAATAATTTAAAGCTTTTAAAATTTGAAAAGATGAAAAAACATAACTTTATTCATTTGATAAATGTAGATTTTATTAGAAATAATATACAAGTATAAATCATTATAATTAAGATAATTTTTATTTTTTAATTTTTTAAAAAATACAGAAAAATTGTAAAATTAAAATAATAATAATATCTTCTTTTTAAATGAGAATTTGCATTAGTGTCATACTCGAATATGATAAAAGATGCAGTACCAAAAGAATGAATTGCCAAATTATATAAAAAAGACTGAATTGTTGTTTTCCAAATATATGAATTGCTTATATAATAATGTTGATTATACTAGTTAGAATTACCTATGCAGAAATAAGTTTTTCAAACTTAAAACTGATAAAATCTTATCTTCGGTCTACAATGTCATAAGAAAGACTGAATGAATTAGCTATCTTAGCTATTGAAAAATAAATGTTAAAAAAACTTGAATATAGTAATTTAATTAATAAATTTGCATCTCAAAGTAAGAGTAAATTTTAAATAATACTTTGTTATAAATTTGATTATGATATTTTATTTAGTTTCACACATTGTAAAAAAAAATTATATGATTTTTTTTTTTGTGAATATATAAAGGCCCCATCTTAAAAACTCGCCTAGGGCCTTTGAAATCTCAAGGTTGGCCCTGCTGGCAGGTTGGGCTCGACCCAACTTGCACCCTTATAAAAAGCAAGATCTATGAGATCCATGTTGGGAATAATACATGGAACAAAATCCTATTTACGTCCAGGTAAACAATATAAATGACTCATTTGAAAGTCCTAAGTCCTTTGTACACCCCTCTCTTCTTAGCCTCTCAATCTAAGAAGAAGGAATCTTTCTCCTTCCCCACTCTACCTGTTCGCTTTCTGTGGCCAATGTCTTTGCATTGTTACCCACACATGGCGTCTTACGTGTGATCTCCGTACTTCTCTATTTCACTCCCCTAAAATGCTGTATGAAAGAGAGAACCTCCTCCACTTTCCCATAACACTGAATACCAACACCACCCTGAATTTCATATGCGGCGACTCCATGTGTGCATGTCTCTGCCCTCTACAGAGGGACTGTTTTCCACGTCCAGAGAGGGGTAGAAAATTCGGCTCCACCGATGAGATCTTGGTCGAATTTTTTTCTCTGATATCTCGAGCATCTAAAATCCCAAATTTTAAAAAAAATAAAATAAAAAAAACCCTGCGTCCAGCACAAGTCCAAGCATGACCTGTTTGACGGTGCATGCATACAATCGTTCTTATCTCTTCCTTTTTCGCTTTTCTCCTCTTCACACTCCTTTCTGGTTGAATACTTTTTTCCTATTAAAGTCTTCTTTTTTTAATACTTATAGTCATCGTTGCTTTATCATTAGATAAGCTTTTATTTCTTGAATACTTATTGTCCCATTCATGCCCGGGAAGATATACATGAATTGTTGAAATCTTTGTGCATATCTGTAAAGGTTCCTGACAAACAAGAATATCTGTAAAGATTTCAACACTTCATGTATAATTATAAATAGGGATTTTTTATGGAAATATTTCAAACTTGAGATATTTTATTAATGTATTAATAAAAAAAATTATTGAATAAGAGTGTCTCGTACACTCAATCAGATATTTTTTAGGCTAAATTGTCCCTATTTACACAGAAGAATTGACTTCTTTTTCAAAAGTACAACTATACATGAAACTTTTGGAACAGTTTTACGAGCATTTATATAGAGCTAGTAAAAACTAGCGCTTGTATGTTCTTTTTCTGTTATATATATTATTTTGTAGTTTAAATAAGATATAAAAGTTATTATAGTCTAATAGTAAAAATACTTGTTTTTCATATAAGTGTCCTGAGTTTAAATTTTGTTGATGTTTAATTTTTTTCATTTTACCTTTTTTCTTTTTTTTTAAATGAACGAGTAATCATTAAGAAGTATTCATTTGTCTAATTCAAATCTAAATAAATGAGTTTCGACAAAGATTTTTTGTTTGAAAGGTTGGATTTGAACGTTTAAAACTAACTATTTTTAAACACAAAACAATTAAGTACGAGACTGATAAACCTCAACGAACTTTAAGTAAAAGTCCGAGCACATATATTATCTTTTAAAGATTTCAACACTTCATTTATAATTATAAATAGGGATTTTTTATGGAAATATTTCAAAACTTGAGATTTTTTATTATTGTACTAGTGAGCCAAGATCTTTTTTTTTTTTTTCATAGGCTTATCAAATATAATATCAATGCAAATGGTTGAAATTTTTTAATAAAAGTTCAAAATATTAAAAATAAAGAAAAATAAAAAAGTTACAACCATACAATAACTCGCACATCGTATCTTCTATAAAATTTTATTTAGATATAAATTATTTTATTTAAGATAAATATTAATATACGCAGCATTTTTTCTTGCATGAATAGAGAAAATCTCACAAGCTCTCAATTCACATTATTCTACTACAGAAAAAAAAAAAAAAAAAACTTGATATTAAAAAGACAAATACTTCAGATGATGCAATGTGTTTACAATAAATAAATATTTTTTAAAGATAAATTTATCTTTAGTCATAATGATAAGGTTGTTTTAAAAAATTTATCAGTTAATTTTTTTTTAAATTTCATGTTATAAACAAACAAATCTACTTAACTCTAATTTAACTACTTAACTTATAAAGAAAAAACTACTTCTGACCTTGGACTAATAAATTTCAAATTCAATACGTTGACCTAAATTATAAATGATTTGATCTAATTTAAATTTATTTAATCAATTGATGAATTCAAGGTGAGAGTCAAAATAAATATTAATGACTTGAAAATAAGAAATTGACTTTGTACCAATCAATTCAGATACGCAACAAGGTGAGAGAAACATATTTGTAATGAATCAGACAAATGCTTGGCGTCGTGCGGCGCCTAAGATAGAATATATATTTTTCTGTAATATAAAAATAGAAAGGGATTTTTTTTTAATTTTACGTGTGGAAAATTGTGGAGTACTGGATGTAAAACTCTCACGGTTGAGCTCACTACCCTTAGGGCACACCAAAGCTAGATCATGGAGGCTTGAATCTGCAATCTCTCGCTTCTTGAGACGGGAGTCAACCAGTTGAAGCTCGGGTACACCATGTGGGTTAGACAGGTATTTCTATGGAAATAAAAAATTCAAATGATTGAAATGAACTTATATTTTTTTAGTAAGAATGACGAGAACCTAAATTACATAACAACATTTCATATGTAGATACTATTTTATTTATAGAGAACTCCAAAGCCCTCATCTTTCTATGATATTAAGCGGTGCCTTGTAAATGCTATAAGATTTGAACCTGAAATCTCTATTTTCTAAACTACATTGTTCGAACAAAAGAAGGTTTTGAAAAAAAAAGTGTAAATGCCATCAAGTTTATTTATTTATTTATTTTTTAATATTTTCTTTTGTTAATTAGATTAGAACTTCCTGTTTAGTTAGTTTTCTAAGTGAAGTAGCTTTCTCCTTTCATTTAGGTTTCTTTATTTAGTTTTTATAAAAGAATGATGTAGTGGTGGAAAAACAACACACTTGCTCATTATGGTATAAACAAAGTTAGAATTTATTTATTTTTTCCTTCTATTTAACTTTCTTCTCTCGTCATGTCGTGTGTTGTAGGCTTTTCTTACTTCTTTCAGTCTCGGTGAAGACTAGAGATCTCCGTTTTGCTAGATCGCTCTGCCGATTTGCATCAATTTCACATCAATATGTAGATGAAGAGTGTACCATACACTCTTTTATTTGGTGTAGGATGCAACGAACCCGATAGTGACTCGATAAGAATTCGATCGATCAAATTTGAGAAACTGACCCATTCTCATCAACCTTGGACTCGGACCTTCATGGCTCGTGGACCTGACTACCTGAGCTCGGTTGCGGCTCACAAAGAAGACCCATCAGATTTGAATTATTGGTCAACTCAACATCACGTGAACCTCATCTCCACATCAGCTGTGTAGTCATCCCTGTCGCCCCCAGACGGCTTATATCTTACCGTTCAAACAAGCAGCAGGCCAAAGTGGAAAGAAAATCTACACCTTTGAAGAAGGAACTGCCAACGGCCAAGAGATCAGGATGAGTTGAGCGGTCATTGTTGACCCAAGTAGAATCCAACAACTCAGAGACAAAGTCGACTGCAAAACTAAAGAGAAAAAAAAAAAGAATAAAAAATAAATAAGAAGGAAAGAAGCCCATGCACGTTGCTGTATTTTCATTATAATAAACTATGAAATGAAGTAGTCCGAGACAATAATTTAATTGAACTATCTATTGAGCCACACAGGTAATATAAAGTCGCACATGGTATCGGCCAAATATGCTCTGGTCAACAAGGAATGATATACATACAAATCTCAAGGAACGAAGTGGTTTTGGTGCGCTAGTATGTGTCATTGAAATACAAATATAAGAGTTTTTATTCAAAATATAAAATTAATTTAAAGTACACAAACAAATCTTGCTCGATTCAATCAACCGTGAATAATACTAGCATCAATTATATAACCACCTATAAATATATGTGATAACTCGACTCCTGCACTCAGTTATCCCATCTCGATTCGACCTAGTTCAGACTCAAATGCTCTAAATAACATTTGAATAATTTCGACTCAAATTTGAACTGTACTTACTCAGACTTGAATCGTCTCAACTTATACTCAAAATGTTTTGGCTCGAACTGAAAACATCCCAACTCAAACTTTAATTAAAACATCCCAACTCAAACTTTAATTCAAAGTCGTACCAGCTCACTCGGAGTTCTCTCATTTTTTTCTTTAAGATTTTCTTCTCCAAATTATTCTTCTCTCATTCAAGCTGACTTGGTGATATAAAATAAAATAAATAAATAACCCACTTAGATTTGGTCCCAAAAGGGCCCATGTCTCTCTTAATTTTTTTTCCCAATGCACTAAGCAGGTTTAAGAAAGTTGATTTGTCGTGCTGTTGAACTCGGTGTACGGTTGAGATGAGGCCCATGTCCCTCCTGATTTTTGGTGCTTCACATGTCCCTTCAGCTCAACTCGGCTGCTGCCTCACACGTTTAGTCGTAACTCGTAAGTGCTGTCTTTTGGCTGAACTCGGCTGCTGCCTCTGCTCAACTTCCCAAGAGAAATTTATTTTGGGTCAAATTGAGCTGGGTTGAGTCATAAATTTCATTTTTTTTTTTAAATACATTACTTATACTAAATACTTAAAAATAATTTTTGAGTGGTAGGGCTGAAATCGGGCCGGGTCGGGTTTTTTAAAACCCAACCCGACCCAAGTTATTAATATATATGGAACCTGACCTGACTCGACCCAAACTTTTGACTCGGACATCTTGACCCGACCCGACCCGACCCGAATTATAACCCGACTCAACCCAAAACCCAATCAAACCCGCATTTTGAACATACTTTTGCCTATTTTTTACCGGATCTGGTTGGGTTTAATCTGGTCAGGTCAGGTTAACTTACAAATCTCTCAACCTAATCCGACTCGAATTCATTACGGGCTTTTGACTTCTCAACCCGACTTGACCCACTGACCAGACTTTCATGACCACACCCACATGATTTTTGGGTCGGATAATGCGGGTTCAACCAAAACCCGACCCGAGTTTCACTTCTAATTAGTGGTAATCTCCAAGCTCAAGAAGCGAAATAATGTAGTTACTGTAGCATAAATCAATAGAATCAATCGATCGTTTTAAGCATCAATCAATCGATCAATCGATCGTTTTAAGCATCAATCGATCGATTTATTCAGGAAACCTCTTCCGCTCGTGTTTGCGTAAAAAAGCCCAGAATCAATCGCACGACAATGTTTCAATCGATTGATTTCTCCAGCTAGCATCTTCCGTTTGTGTTTGAGAGATCAATCGCACGATCCCATAGAATCAATTGCACAATTCTACACAAAACGGATCGATCGATCGAAGCGAAAATGCACTGCAGAATCGATCGGTCGATTCCGCGTGGAAGGGCAAAATTGTAATTTCTACTCAAAATCTGAAAATCGGTGTCTGCTGACAGAATAGTGCGGTGTCTAAATGCCGAGCCTTATTTTACGTTGGGTTTCTCATGATTTACCACCTATGTATTTAACACTCCAACATATTAAACTATTAATACTTTATTGTAATATAAATTAGAGATAAAATTTACAAACATGACAAATTTCCCATCTTCATTAAAAAAAAAAATCCGAAGATGGAGCTTCATTTTCACCGCCCCATTTATTCATTTATTTTATAGAGTTCAACTCGCTGCATATGTATATAAAGAGTAAATGGTTGGAACTTCGAAGCAGAGAGTCAGAGACAACCCACCCATAGAAAGAAAGATGGAAAGAAAAGAGGGACGATGGAGTCTGGAGGGAACTACAGCTCTTGTTACCGGAGGCACCAGAGGCATCGGGTTTGATTTCTTCCTCTGTTTTCTTCTTTTTTAATCTTCTATTTCTATCTTATTTATATGATTTTTAGATTTTAAACCATGAAATTTAAGAAGTAAGGGAATTATATTAGGCCTGAAACAGGGCCGGCTCTACCCTCGAGAAAGGCGACGGCTTAAGGCCCGAAGTGTAAGAGGCCCGAATTTCTTGATAACTTACTGCAAAGACGCAAAGCCTAATGTCTAGCTCCAAATTTCGGCCTGCAAATCCTAAATTTCGCCCTCTTTCATTTTCCCTAACGCACAAACCCTATCTTCTCTCACTCCTCTCTCTCGCCCCTCTTCTCTTGCATCTCTCACTGCTCTCTCTCTCTCTCTCAGTCTCGACGCTCTTCTCTGCTCTCTGTCGCTCTCGTCCCCATGTCTTCCTCTTTAATTCTTTTTCCTATTTGCTTGCAACAACCTAGCATCAAGAGAGAGAACCGCCGCCTGTGTGCCTTCTACCATTTCCCAAATCTTCAGTCCATGGTCGTTCGATCATCTTCTGACTGCTGCAGAACTGCTGTTCTATCCTTCATCAACTCACCACCACTCCTACAGTGCACCACCTCTCTAAACTGAAGGAATCTCAAGGCATCTACTGCTGACTATCGTCCCCATCCTACCAGTCAAGCAGTAAACCCCTTTTTACTTTTCCCACTTACTGTATTCAATCAAGTTGAATCGATTAAAGACCTTGATGTATGCAGCAATGCTTGAGCTTAGCAAACCAATTGTCCCAACATGGATTTTATTAATTCCAGGTCTTGCTTTAAATTCATATTTTTTGGCTTAAATCCCTTCATGTTTTAGGTTTACAAAACTATTGCCATTTACTTATTTCAAGATTTTAAACCTTATGTTATTTTAATTAGTTTAAGAGATTGCAACTAAAATGAAGATATAGAACCTGCATACCAAATATTATTGATGATACTTGCTTCTGTAGAAATAAAATTTTCAAAATTAAAATTGATAAAATATTATCTAAAAATCAACAATGTCACAAAAAAAGATTAAGTGAATTAGTCGTATTATCAATTGAAAATGATATTGTAGTAAAACTTGAATACAAAAATTTAATTAGTAATTTTGCATCTCAATAAATAAGAACAGTAAATTTTAGATAAATTCTTTTTATTATATTTAATTAAAATTTTAGGAATATTTTAAATAACAAAGAAGGCCCATTTAGATTCTTTGCTTTAGGCCTGATCGGCCCTGTTCTGAAATTAAAATTATTAGCATAGAGAGGAAAATTGATGTACGAAGGCACACTACTTCGAGGAGTTGCAAATATTCAGGCAAGATTCGCATACATAAGTCATTTTGAAATCCATCCTCTCCATATTACTATCTATTATTATTATTATTTTTTAAGTTCAAAGTATCCCAGCCTCTTAGAGTCAAGGGTACAGATATCGGCCGATACGAAACACATCGGCCGATATATATCAGTTTTTAACTGTCATTTAATATCGGCCGATACAACTTATTTTTCGTCCAATATGGCCGATATATCGGTGATATATATCGGTCAAATATCGGCCGAGATGATTTATATCGGTATTTTTTTTTAAAAAAAAAAATTAAAACGGTGATGGGGCCGGGTCGAAATATCGGCCGATATTTACGTTTTCAAATTTGTTTTTTAAAACTTCTTTTTCGGTTTTTTTATTTTTTTAATTCAAAAAAATAAAATAATAATGATATTTTTTTAAAAAAAAAAAGAGGAGAGAGAAATTTATTGGCCGATATCTCAGCTGATATGCATATCGGACGAAATTTGCGGCTAGGCCGATTTTTTGACCCCTGCTTAGAGTATCTCACTAAGTTTTTTAGGCATGGTAAAACTAGAGAGAGTGACCCTTGTGTGTTGAGAGTGAAACTTGAACTCAGAACTTCCTACAGTTTATTGAGATTTTTAACCGTCAAGACAACCCTTACGGATTATAATTACTATTATTATTAGCTATGATGTCGTGGTTTTGTGTATATGTGAGATTAATCTCACCTCGAATATAAAGTGGGTATACCTATCTTATAAAAAATTATAATTTAGATACGGGTATACAGTATATTATATATATAGGCAAGAGCTTATTAAATCGCTGATAGGTACCTTGGTAAGATTTTCATTTGATTATAAAATCTAAAAAAATTAAATTAATAAAATTTTGAGAAATGTAATTAATATAATCGAAGTGATTTTTGATAATTCAAATATTCAAAGATATTGTGTCTTATTTGACTATATATATATACACGTAGACTACCATTTTACTTTTTTGAAAAGTTCTAAAACTTTTAGATGTTGAAATTTACAATTTCCGAATCCAGATGGACTGTGAGGTCTAGCATCGAAGTGATCCATGAAGTTTCCTTTCTATAACTTGATATTTAAAAATTAAATATCTAAAGCTTATATTCAAATTATCTTCATCTTCTTCTCTCTCATTAATAGGCACGTTTCAGTCAACTAACTATTCTTCAAAATGGGTGTAGCTGATTGCCTCTCATTTTAAGAAGTGAGAGGTTACAGGTTCGAGCTCCTATGGACTAATCTTAGTGTGCCTTAGGGGTAGTGGGCTCATCCATGGAGGTTTTACGTTGGGTATCCAGCGGTTTCTCACTCGTAAATTAAAAAAAAAACCATTCTTCAAAATGTAGAACTCCTTTTTTTTTTTTCAGGTTTTATGTAATGTAGAAGATTAGAAATATATTTTTTGAGAATTATTTTATATTTTTGTAAATATATTTTATATTTTATAATTTTTTCTTTTGCAAAAGTACATGTCATGTGGGAAACAACACTGAAATTGAAACTTTCACATATGGTTAAAAAGGTGTTATAAAAAAGGGTACTTAAAGGAGAATTCTTTTGTCAACTTCTAAAGGTACATCAATATATAATTTTTTGATTAAATTTTAAAATGAATAAGTTAATTGATTTTATATTCTAAGTACTTGAAAAGTTAAAAAGCCTCCAAATTAAAAAAAAAATCTTGATGAAACTAATTTTATCGAATTTTTTGAGTAAAAATACTCACCCAAATTACTCAACTCGATAAAATTTTGAATTGAATTTAAATTTAAATTTTTTTAATTATAACTTTGACATGTTTGAATAGCATGACTAATAATGATTTTTTGCACCATTTTTAAGTAATGCACTCCACTCTCTAACTTATATATTTATTATTTTTTTTTTACGATTAATTTGTACTCTCTTTGTCCCAATTTAGTTCTCTTATATGGATTTTGGAATTGTCCGAAAATGGATGTCTTATTTATAACAGAATGACATAAAGTGTGTTGAAAATAGATAAGATCACATAGACTGCTAGCCTTATATAAAGAGTTCTTTAAAAATATAAATGTTTCAAATGAGACAACTAAAATAGGAGAGAGAGAGTATATATGTATTTACTATACAGGCTCCTAAATAAGTATGGCTATAAATTAATTTATTTAATCTAAATCAAAATAATATAGTTATGTTACATTAATGTGGTTCCCCAATATGGACGGTCCAGATCACCTTAGCAATAATTTGATTGTCCTTAATAGGTGCTTTCAGTGATTAATTTTCCTTAAATGACAGACATGCAATTGTGGAGGAACTAGCAAGTTTCGGAGCGTCAATACACACGTGCTCCCGTAGCAAAGAAGATCTGGACCGTTGCCTTTCCCACTGGAAGGATTTGGGATTCAACGTTTCTGGATCTGTGTGTGATGTGGGCTCCAGATCAGATCGAGAGAAACTGATGGGTGAAGTGTCTTCTGTATTTGGTGGAAAGCTCCACATTCTAGTAAGGCTTTTTTATTATTTTTTTAATGCTTTTGTTTTGTTTTATTTTTTATTTTCAGTTTTTCCTGTTAAGGAATTAAGTGCCAATTATGGGGTTGAGATACATTTATTATCAAATATTGATAATACTCAATTTTGCCCTTTTCCTATGTTGCCCTTGTCATGATTTAAATACGAGATATAATACTTCCTTTAATTCAAAATATTAGTAACCTAACTAAAATGTCAAAAGCTCTAAAGCTGATAAATGAAGAAAAATCAAGCCATTTATCCTATTCTATAGTAGGTTTGCTCACTCTCTTTTTTGGATAATATAAGTATCCCACCCTACATTGGAGGTGAGAGAAATCTCACGGACATGTGTAAACCTCTTAATTGATACAAACCGGTTAAGTACACGAGAAGTGACCCGTTGGAGTTGAACGTGAATCGAACTCAAGACCTCACTTCATGAGACGGACTTCTTGACCGTCGGGCCAAACCCTTGGGGTTAGGTTTGCTCAACTTGATGCCAATATTTCAGGCTGGGGCTCACCAAACATATGACAAATTATTGATGATTCTCAACATTCTAGTTGAATGAAACTTGGCTTAGTGCCGTATAATGTCTCTCTTTTCTCTTTGCATGCTTTGGTCTATGCCATTGGTAGTTGCTCAAAACCCTTTTTCTAGACTAGAAAGAACACTGGAGTTTGTCATGGACCCAAGTTTTAGAGTTTTTTTTTTGGTGTCCTCACATATTTTATATTCATATAGTCAAAACATATTACTTCCTAGAAATATAATGGAATTATCTTTTGTCCATTATCTGGTTTAGGTAAATAATGCAGGGTTGGGTATATGGAAGCCTACTGTAGATTACACTGCTGAAGACTTCTCTACAATTATGAATACCAACTTCACTTCTGCATTCCATCTTTCCCAACTTGCTCATCCTCTTTTAAAAGCATCTGGAAGAGGAAATATTGTATTAGTCTCATCTACTGCTGGTGTGATAGCTGGAGATGTTGGGACCATTTACTCAGCAACCAAAGGTAATAAAAATACGATGACAAATTTATGCTGCATTTGGTAGGCCTAATACAAAAAAGTAATGTAAGAATTGCTATACATAAAGATATCTTAATTTAAAAACAGAAATAGTACAAGTTTTTTTTAAGACCAACGTATTCAAGCGTCTCATCTGATTAATCTTTAGAAACATATATAAACCTCTCAATCCGCATACATCGAGTATAAAACAATGGGAAGTTGTCCTTTTTGTGTTGAGGAGGACTTGATCCCACAACCTCCCACGATGGGTTTTGACCACCAACCAACCAGTCGGGTGATGGGAATTGGTTTGTACACCGGTACTTCTTTTAAGAAAGTGATGTGGGCATATGTGAAGGTTGAATACGGTGTCTATCCTACCCAGTCTACATCAGAAAGAAAACGGGATGATGATATCATGGTCCTTTCTTTTCATTTTACCCTTAATTTCATTTATAGATTGAAGGAGAGTGAATGGGTAAAGTGGAAAAAATGACCATGGTGACTATAGAAACAGAAAATCAACACTGAATTCACAGTAAGATGCTTTTGATTTTACTGTGTAAATTCTATTTCCTTTACAAATATTTTTGGTGATACAGAGTGTGATATATATAACAAAGAGGGATAGATGAGATAGATGAGTAGGAAGAGGTATGATTGAAGTAGACTTCTTAGTCTTTTGGGTCTCCACCAGTGATAATCCTTATCTTCTTTAGATGAGGATCGGTTGTCTCAATCCCTTTAGCTGGATGAGCTCCTTTTGGGTCTCCATCGGTGATAATCCTTTTCTTCTTTAAATGAGGATCGGTGATCTCTATCCCTTTAGCTGGATGAGCTTGAGTTAGACTGTCATTATGACAAGTGATCATACTAATTGATTTTCATAATTGTTTGTATGCTCAACCGTATTCAAAAGCATATGAGGAAAAAGATATGATCATGGGTACACTGTTGCGCAACATGTTATGCCAGACACTTAGGTATAGAGCCCATTAAACAGAGCACTGATGAGTTTATTAAAAGGGTCATTTTTTAAATTTGTAGTTGACCGAAAAATCACTTCAATTGAGTCAATTTAATCACATTTTTTAAGCTCTCCAAAAATTGATCAATTTAATTTTTTTTAATATTTAAATTTTACGACCTTTTAAAAAGAAGACTTTGTTTATTCCTTCAAGATGATTTTTGCTAGGCTGTATAGTCAATAAATGACCTTTCCGATAATACTTATCATCACTCTATTAGTAGGCCCTATATCTAAGTGTTCGGTATAACATATTGTGCGCGGGTGGTCATTTCACGTGTGAAATATATCAAATCCAAAGTGATATTGTTTGTAATATATTATTCCTACCTTAAATGAATAATTTTTCACATAACTTTTTGCAGCTGCAATGAATCAACTTGCAAAGAACTTGGCATGCGAGTGGGCAAAAGACAATATTCGGACTAATGCTGTTGCTCCTTGGTTTATCAAGACCTCAATTCTAGGCCCTGTAAAACTCTCAACCTGCTTAAATGCTTTGTTGATAATTACTTAATTTGTACTTTTGTTTAGCAGAGAATAAATTATTTAAAAAAATAAGTACAGAAGTTTTATGGCTTGTATAAGACAATTATACAAACCATCAAAAACATAAAAAGGTCTCTGATCCAAGAACTAATCACAAGGAGTCATACAAGAATGCTCTGTAATCAATTTAAAAATACATTTTGTTGGCATGGAAATTGAGAACTAATATTAGTTCGAAATTTTATCTTACATTTTTTTTTTTACCCAAATCATGGCCTGCACTTAGGAAAAATGAAAAAAAAAAAAAAAAACACTATTGATTTGCAGCTAAAAATCAGAAATAGCACCCAAAATAGTGAAAGTTCCTATTATGGGGTCATTCAGGCATCTATAATATTATTATAAAACAATGAGGTGTCTTGAAATTTCTCTCAATTGATTTTCAGGTTGTCACCCAAAATAACTCAATACTGTATTGGACATTTGCCTTCCAAATGAAAGATGCTCATTGGTAATATTTAAAGATGATTTGTCCCATCTTAAACTTGCTACGAGTTAGTAAGGACATCATCTATAGACTTTGGACTACAGTTGTCCAACTGATCAATCGGAATATGATCACTACATCAAAGTCACTTATCTCATCTATATGGTATGAACATTTAAAGTTTATCTTTTTCATGCTACCCAAAAAATGCATACCCTAATGTCACCCTGCAACCATCACATAATGACTTGAACTCGGAACCTTCCATTCAAATCCTATTGGTAAGTGTCCATTGTGTAATTATAAAGTTCTTGTGTTCAGGTCATTATAGCTACCCAACAAGCAATAGACCTAATAGAAAAACAGTTCATTGATTTTTTTTTTTTTTAAATTAACTTCATTGATCAGAACAGGTAAAAAACAAAGCAGAAAAGGCTTACCACCAAAGGAAAAAAAAACCCAAAATCCAATCCCAGATTACATAAAATTATTTACAATTTCTGATGACAAAGATACATCCTAATGGGCCAACCCATCATCCTCTGAATTAGCAGAACGAGGAGTCCAAGAAATCAAATAACCAAAAACCTCAATGGAATCGTAGATTCTTTCGACCTTATCCAAATAGATCCATGGACCCATAGAACTCCAAGTAGATCAGCTACAAATAAATTTATGCAGTCAAAATTCATTCTTTGGTTGTAGTAGATATTTGGATTACATCAAAATGTATGTTCTTATACTATTTCTTCTTTGCTATAGGTTTTGAATGAGGAGTTTCTTGAGGCAACAAGAGCCAGGAATCCACTTCGACGTATTGGAGAGCCAAAGGAGGTGGCATCCATGGTAGCATTCCTTTGCATGCCTGCAGCTTCATATATCACTGGCCAGACCATTGTCATTGATGGAGGAGCAACTGTTAATGGTTTCTATCCAACCCATGATTAAAAATATGAATAAGCACTTTGGATTTCCAACAACTTTCATCTTGTCTATCCAATGATATAGATAAAGAATAAATATTTTGTGATCATTAATAAGCAAATCCTTGGTCCACATGGTTCGAGTTTCTACTATCTAATCCTTCTGAGCGAAAGAGATGTTTCATGTAGTAATTGTCAATTATATTTTTCGATTTTGACTTTTTTATCCAACATGTTAAATTGTTCATTGAACCTATACCTAATTTGAAAATTATAGTTTGTATTAAGTCATCGTCAACATCATCATCGTCATCGTCATCGTCGTCCGTTTTCTTGTCTATTGGGGTTGGATTTTCTGTCTTTTCCAATCTACCTTATGAAAGACCAAATCTTCATCACCTTATATTTTGACACTTTGTTTTAACTCTGTCTTTATGTTCTACGTTTCATCTTAGTCCCTACCACTAGTAGATTATAAATTATATCTACAAAGATTATTTCTAGTCATCTATAGACATCTCCAAACCATAGGCGATCCCTTCCTCATCTTCTTCTCTGTTGGGATTAAACTAAAGTCTAGGTCGAGTTCATTGACTGATCTAATGAACACATTTATTCAAGTGAATTTATTTAATAAATGATTGAATTCAACTTAAAGGTTTGAAATAAAGTTTCTCTTTCTTAAAAACATTATTATTTGAAAGAAAGCCCTATGTTTTTCATAGTTTTAGAAGACTTATAGCTCTTTAAAATAATTCATAAAATAGAAATAAAATCTTGGCCCTAATTTACTAGAACAATTGGTGTTTGCTATGACATTTTTCTAGATGTATATCAGGGTAAGGGTCATTTTGAGGTCAACACCACTTTGAGAGTAGAGTAACTAAAACATATTTTTTTCACATATCATTTGTATCTCAAAACTAAACTTGAATTCAATCCAAATGCATGACAAGTAGAGGAGTGTAAAGGAGGAAGATGGATGAGGAAGACTCTCATTTGGGCTTCATGAGATAATTAAGATGGTGTAATTGATTGCAACAAAAATAAATAATTTTTAAAGAGAACTTGACCTTTAAACGTACTCCAAAGGGTCTTTCTAAAAAATTTATCAAATAGTGGAGCTTTTCTAAAACTGTGGTGAGCTTAGTAGCTTCTTTAAAATAATTTTACAACAGTCAACTCGAATTGAATCAGACCCGAGTTGGGGAAGAAACTCAAATCTCACCCTTGCTTGACTCGAAAAAATAAAGTTTAATTTGAATACATTTACCCATTCTATTAAGGGGGCTTGTTTTACTTGTTTATCATTTTCCTGTTGATGGAAAGTGCGAGCAAAGGAAATAAGACCTTTTCTCTTCTTTATAGAATGAGGGGTAGAAAAAAAAAATAAATAGAAACATTTTCTTCTTCTTTCAAAGAATCTATTTCTCGAGTGATTAGAGTATCACTAGTTGAATGCACACCTGCATGTGTTGTGACATTCACTTTCTAGTAGTCCATCTAATTAATAATATTTTATTCTATTTATTTTTTTAAAAGAAGGCATTTACTTGATGTAATTGGTGGGCAAAACTCGGTTCTAATATTCCCTCTGTCCTAAATTAGTTGTCCTATATGAATTTTGGAATTGTTTTCAAATAGTTGTCTCATTTATATTGAAGTAGCACAAAGTGTGTTGAAAATTGATGAGATCATGTGGAGTGCTAGCCTTATATAGAGAGTTCTTTAAAAAATACAAATATTTCAAATGAGACAACTAAAATGGGACGAAGGGAATATTACTTAGAGTTCACTGAAAACAGGCTCCAAAGGGTTAATCACATTGCTTTTCAATTAGATTGGACATCTTGATCTTACCTTAGTTTGCAGGTCTAGGGGCTTAGCACAATTAGTCCAAGCTTAAAGCCCTGAGACCAATTTGGACTAGGTTAAAATGTAATTTCTATTACATATTTGCAGAATCTAGTTTGACCCTTAGAATTAAGAACTTTTTATAATTAAGGTTCCAGGTGCAAAAGATTGAAATAATGTTGCAATACTGCTTAAACTTGACCTAGAAAAGGCTCTAAAAGTTCAAAATAGCTTGCTCTCAGTTATGAAGCAAACATGATTATAAAAGTGGTCCTTCTAATTTTGCATTGTAATCTATGAAATAATATTGAGAAAAGAAATAAATTGTACCCAATGTCATGTTATAATAAAAATATGCAACATGTATCAATTTGATATGGAACATGTGATAATTGCTCAAAATTTGCATAATTATCCCAACTTTGATAACCATTATCGCATTTCTTTCGTATTTATTTATGTATTTTTTATGTAAATATATGAATTTCAATTTCAAAACACATTGTACATATTTTCTTTTAAGAATGCAAAACCAACCATTTTGTAAATTCGTTCAAAGCCCGAGTTAATAATTCGAGTCAAAGGCGAGTCAATGTCGAATTCCATGTTGAATGGGAACCAAATTAAGAAATTGGAGTGGTTATTTTTGCTGATTCAACCAATCCTGACATTTCCAACAGCGAATTAGAGGGAAGCTGGGCTCGCACAAGGAGCCGTTGCAGTGCAATCTAGAGGTCTCAGCTATAACACAATAATGGTTTGATTTAAATTCGATTTTGATTACTAATTTATATATTTGTTTGACCCATTGTGATTAGCGGATACATTGAATGTTTGGAGATTATATTTTCTTCTTGATTCACAGAGATTTGCAGATACATTGGGTGCTTGGAAAATCGTTGTGATTTGGATGGTAAATTTCGACAACTATCACATGTCTATGTATTTTGCTTCATCCAGTGTAATTTTCAAATACATGGTTGGAGAATCCTGTGGCACGCGATAGGTGCTTAAACATACTTCACCGTCAATTATTCGAACAAAGTTTGTGAAATTATTTCATATGTACTCTTTTATTTGATGCAGACATCGAATGCGATGAACTCGTTGGTGATTTGATCGGGATTCGATTGATCAAATTTGAGAAATTGATGCAGGCATCGGATGCGACAAACCCGACGATGGCCCGATTAAGACCTGATTTGTCAAAATCAATGAATTGATCCGTCGAATTAGAGATCGGACCGATGCCAAGAAGAGAGGCCCCACTTCAAGTTCTACGTTAACACCTTGTTGGACCGTATGGAAGCTATAATTTCACATGATTTTCTTAACCAATTTTAACCATGTCGTATGGGTATGGAGTGAAATGAGAAAGAAGGAATAAAAAGAAAATAAAGAAAGTAAAGAAAAGGAAAGAAGATACAAGTTATGGCCGTTCGATCCAAGCAGAGAACTATTGAAGAAGGCTTGAAGGTTCATCTGAGAGAGCAGAGAAAGGCTGGACCGAATCCCCATTTATATTATTTAGGTTTTACTTCTTTTTTAGATTTTTAATTAAGGCCTATAAATATCATCGCCTAGCATTGTAATATTACAGACATTGAATTTATTTTGAAATTAAGGTAAAGTATGAAGCTTTTCTTTATCAATCTTCTCCTGAGGTTGGTAAGTCGATACATACCTTTTGATTTTAATTTGTGTTATTTATGTTGAATTAATTTTAATTAGATTATTTGGAATTATTTCTGCATTTTTTTATTTGTATTCAGTCAGTGCATGTTTCAATATTTTTATTAAAATTGGATTCCACAATTCAAGTTAAATTTAAGAAGGTTCTCCGAGTTAGACTGCTGAGAGCAGTTCTTCGAATTCAAACTGTACTTGAATCCTAGAGCGTCAGGTTTCTTCATCGAAACTCGTGATTTGACTTAAAACCCCGAGTCTTAAAATTCATATGCAGCTTGGCCTGCATAAGAAACTGACCCACTCTCATGAACTTTTGACTCGAGCCTTCATGGCTCGTGGACCCGAACTCCATTGCGGCTCATAAAGAAGACTCATCATATTTTAGTTGTCGGCCGACTCAGCACCACATGAACCTGATCTCCACATAGGGGTGAAACTTGGACTAGGTTTTAAGCCAGCCCGACAAATCAATGGGTTCGGGTTACGTATTTGTATGTTTCGGGTAGGGAAAAAAAGAACCTACATAAAATTTAGGTCTGATTGGATTGAGAAATTTAATATCAACACGACGTAACCCGATCTAACCCAAGTGCACCAAGTTATAAAACAACACCTCGGATTGAGTCGGTTAAAAAATTTGAGTCGGGTCGGATTGAGTAATTTCGGTCAGCAATTCGAGTCGACCCGGGTCGGATTCAATAAATTTTAACATGGGTTGAATTGAATTTATTAAAGCTCGACCCGACCCAACCCAACCCGAGTTTCAGACCTATCTCCACATCAATTTTATAGTAATCCCATGTGGACCCCACACAGCCCATGTCTCACCGTTTAAACAAGCAGCAGCCCAAAATGGAAAGACACATGTTTCACCGTCCAACAAGAAGCAGCCCAAAATGGAAAGACAATCACACAGCCCATCTCTCACCGTTCAAACAAAGAAGCAGCCCAAACTGGAAAGAAAATCAGAACAAGGAACTGTCAACAACGAAGAGATCAGGATGAGTTGGGCGGTCATTGTTGACCCAAGCTGGGATAAGAATGAGCTTGGCAAGTATTTAAAATAATAATTTTGAGTTGGCCGGTCATTGTTGACCCAAGCTGGGATAAGAATGAGCTTGGCAAGTATTTAAAATAATAATTTCATGTTCGATTTGAAATCAATTAACACATCATTTTTTTTGTGAGGTTGATTTCGTCTAACAGTCTCATCAAAATTAGTTTCATCTTTTATTTTTCTTGAGAGTGATGGAAAGATTTGAGAATGGCTCTTCAAGTTTTTATCATTGAAGCCCGATTCAACTTAAAATCTCATATCAAAATTCTATCTTCAATAAAAAAAATCCAAATTTTTTTTTTATAAACTGTAGATTTGCACTGCATCTTATTGTTCTTACTTATGAGCAAATAGGTGAGATTTATTAAAAATGTAATTCTTTTTATTATAAAATTTACTAAAGATATTATGAAGAAGTTGATGGAACTATGCTTTAAAGTTTATAAAATTTGGTAACTTTAAATTTCAAATTAATTTTTTAATCACAATTTTTATCAACCATCAGAGAGATGTAATAAAGGTAAATTTTTAATCAATATTTCAACGGTCAAAATTGTTAAATGATTGAGTTGTAATGAAACTTCAACCACATGTGTGCCAAAATATATTTATAAAAGAGATTAAATTTTTTTTAGATATAGATATAAAAGGAAAATTATAAAGTGCTTTATTTTATTTTCAAGTTCATCCATCCATTTTCGTAATTACACAACATGGATGAGATTTAATTTTGTCAAGCCCCAACCCGGGAAGTGGGCCTGGAACGCGACTAATTTTTTTTTTTTTAAACAAACAATCTAGGATAATGACTCCATGAGTTTTAGGCTCAAAACAAGTCCAAAGGAAATGCCTCACAAGTTTATATGGATTACACAAGAGATCCAAAAGCATAGGATATCATAAATCAATTTAAAAACCAATACGAACAAAATTTATCCTGAGCGACAGATCGCTCAAAGCACTGTCTAAAAACTGGTTGCTCTATGGTCTGATCGCCACCAGCCATGAGCAATTGATCGGAGGAGCGATCGGTCGTCTTTGACAGTAAAATTGCTATAATATCAGGTTATGCAAGTTTTGATTTTTCGTCAGTTTCGACACTCAAAATGCTTGATACACATCCGTACTCCAAATCTCTTATACCACTACGAAGGTATCGAGATTTGAGACTTGTGCATATGAGTTTCAAACCAACACAAATAACAAAATCACTGTCAGCCAATCGGTCGATGCAATCAGTCGACTGATGGTCGACTGATTGATCTGGGTTTGCTTAGTTCAATTCTGATTTTACTCTACACGTCGATATCCTTCTGCATTTGAGATTGTAGAGAAACAATTAAATGGAAAAAAATGTCAGTTATGCAAAAATATCGGTCATACAAGGAGAACTTGTCCGAATAGAATTACTACACAGGCATCTACGAGTGTAGATTTAAATGCTGATCTTAATGTAGGTGATTTCCATGAATCACAAACAATGAGTTTTTCACAGGATAGTGGATCTTACAACTTTGGTGACGATTCGACATATAACTCTACATAAATGACCGAAGTAAGTTCGTTCCTTAATTGATATATGTATTTACCAATCGACATATAACTCTTCCATATGTTCTAATGTGATTTTTTTTAAATGTTATGCAGTGGTCTGGTGATCTTAGAGATAATGACGATTTCATGCAATGGTGGAATCAATGAAGTGAAGATAGGAGTGGAAATGTATTTATTTTAAGTGGAAAATGTATTCATTTTAAGTTAGGAATGCTCTTGAATGTACTCTCTTGTATGTTAAACATGGTCTTGAACGGCTTCCAATTGAAGTAGATTTATTCTGATATTTAAGTTAAAAATGCTCTTGTCAATTTCAATATATTCATTTTAAGTGGAAAATGAAGTAGATTTATTCTGATATTTAAGTTAGGAATGCTCTTGAATGCTTTTGTCAGTTTCAATGTAATTATGGAGAGTATGAAAATCAAATGAAATATAAAATTTACAACAACATCTATTCAAAATAACATGGTTAAAGTAACGACCCAATTCACAATGAAAATCTAATAAATAATAGAACATTTTCATTCAAAATATGAAATTTACATCTCTTTTACATGTCAATAAAAAAAAAATCAAAAGTACATCAAATACAAGAGCTATCCAGATCAGAGGTAAAAGGTGCAGCAGATGCTGAAGCAGGAGGTACTGAAGCAGGAGGTGTAGCAACTGGTGCAACAGTTGGACCAGTGGAGGCAGGTGCAGAAGCAGAAGGTGCATGAACTGGTGCAACAGTTAGACCAAAGGAGGTCGGTGCAAAAGCAGCAGGTGCATGAATTGGCGCAACAATCGGACCAGTGGATGCAGGCGCAGAAGCAACAGGTGCATGAACTGGTGCAACAATCAGAGCAGTGGAAGCATGTGCAGAAGCAAGAGATGCAAACTAAGGTCATACAAATGGAATAAGTGCAGTCGAACGAGGAAGGGGGCGAGAAGCTGCTGCAACTATAGTCAACACAGAACGGGGGCCAGTACCAACTGATCCACTTTAATGAGTAAGAGGCCGAGAAGCTGCTGCAACTCCAGTCGTACGAGTCAAGGACCAAAAGCTGATGCTAATCCAATCATCCCAGGAATGGGGGCCCAGAACCAGCGATCCACTCGGCAGAACAGATGCTCCAAATTGACTAGCACGAGCAGGGGTTGCCAACTGATGGTCCTGGTCGAATAGTACGACCAGAGGTGCCAGATGTTGACTCCTGCTCGTTTAGTACTAGCAGGGGTGCCAACTGGTGCTCTGCTCCATTCATTACGAGCAGGGGTGCCAGAAGAGTGCTCCTGCTCGTTCAGCGACCCCTCCAGATGGACGAATAGGGGGAAGAACGGCTCCTGCAAATTCGGTGATACCCTTGCTCGTACACTACTATCTGGTTTTGCAGATAGGAATGCTGTTATCCCCCTCTTTGTGCTAAAAGCACTATCAACTGCAAAGTATCTAAATTCTGACTCTGCATAACATTCAACCTTGCGGTAAGCTCATCATATCTCTGCTTCTGTTGATCATATCTCTGCTCCATATTTTCCTCCAGAGTAGAAATGCTAGCAAGAATCTGCTGCGTCTACAATAGTCGGAGGAGTCCCTGCCTCGCGTGGCTCGCGTGCCTCACGCCCCTCAGATGGATCAAGTGCCTCACACGCCTCAGATGGCTAGTGAACTGTGAACCTGAACTTGAGGTGCCTCGATAACTTTGAGGAGCCATTTCTTACTAGCTCTGTCGAGGTGGAATCACATCTTCTTCAAAGTTGACTAATTAAATAATCATAGCGGTCTATAGATACTTTATCAGAGGGGAGAAGATGGATTCCACGTTCTTCAAAGAATGAACAAAGAAAAGACCATATGGAAGACTACATCTTCTGGTCCTACGGCAGGCACGCATATGACTGATGATGATATGGAGAGGGAGATTTGTTTCCCATGCATGATACACCAAATAAGAAATACACGAACCATGTCACACTAGTATGCCATTTTCTAGGAAAAAGACAATTGACAATTA